>CM077676.1:116601094-121401094 GCA_039707655.1 Elymus sibiricus | reverse complement strand
TATTCTTATGAAAATCCTACAATCCTGAGACCCTAAATATAAGTTCTTGCTCTTTGTTACAAGATAATGCAAGCGATATATGAAAGCCTCGACTCTTAGCTATTATGCAAGGATCATCCAATGCAGGTATTTCCAGTTGCTGCCGCTATTATGCAAGGATCGTCAACGGAAGCAAATACAACTAGCAATAAATCCACCACACAGGAACATGTTCAAATGGTGGACACACCCTTTCAGGGCTCTACACTCAAAACTGATCTCAATATTGCAGGCTTTAAGATCTTTTCAGATGCTTCCTGGAAAAGACCATCTGTACAACCAGCTACAGGCATAGGAGTATATATATGCAATGAGGATGCCACTCATAGGTCCAATATCATGATCAAGGCGAGATGTGATTCTGTCAACTCTCCCCTTCAGGCTGAAGCAAAAGCTTTTGCTTTTTGCAGCTGAAGTTGCAAGATCTCTTCAGATCCACCAAGCTACCTTCTTAACAGATAATCAGACTTTGGCAAGGGCTGCGGCTTCTCGAAATCTCACATCAAGTCCAGGTCACTGGGAAATTCACTCTGATCTAGCACAGTTCTTCCAAGCCTATAATGATCTTGAACTGAAGATTTATCATATTCCTAGAGATCTGAATGGAGTTGCACATATTTGTGCAGTAGATTCTAGGGAAAAGCTTTCCAATGCTTCATCTTCTATGTTTTGTTCTAGCTCTGCTCATAGGGGTATGCAATGCCCAACGTTGCTTTGCTTGAGCAACTTTGTTAACAGGGAGTTCAAACTTCTGGATGTAAGTTGTGTTTGATTTGCAATAAATGGCGCCTTCGGGTGCCTCCTTGTGTTCAAAAAAAAAGACTCTTAGCTGGGTATACTAGGAGATATATTGAACATTGCAGCAACAATAACGGCTAATATGAACGCCTACCCACCACACTCACTCTTTGATCTGAATTTGATATTTCAAGTGCAAAACCTTTTTTCTTCCACTCCTTCATCTAAGCCGACTAGTTGCCATTCCAATTGCCTATTCACTGAATGCGGTTCTGTTCAAAAGGACTAAGCTGACAAATTACCTTCTCTCCGCCCTGGGCCGGCCCATTTTATAGTTTTTTCCTCTTCTATAAAACCTTCAAAAAATGAGTGCCCGACGAGATTTCCACCCAACACCTGTACGCTAAGTACAACCGCGGTAACCAACTAGACTACTTTCTTGTTTCCTCTAGTTACATTATTTCTTCTTCTTCAAATATAACACTAACCAACGAGAGCCTTTTTGGTTTTATTTTTTCAGTTTTTGTTTGTCTGGTTTTTCTTCTGTTTTTTTTAATTTTTCTCTTTGTTTTTCTTTTTCCATTTTCTTTATTTTTTTTAAAATTCATGAAATTTTCATAAATCCATGAACTTTTCAAATTAGTGAACCTTTAAATTCGTGAACTTTGTTTTCAAAACTGTGATTTTTTTTTTCAAATCCATGATTTTTTTTTCAAATCCAAGAACTCTTTCAACTTTTATGACTTTTTACCAAAGCCCGCGGATTCTTTTCAAATTAATGAACATTTTTACAAAATTGATGAACTTTTTTCAAATCCACAAACGCTTTTTTATTTTTCTTCTTTTTTTATTTTCTTTTATTTTTTGTTAATTCATTTTTCTCGTTTTTGAACTTTATTATTCTTTTTGAAATCTGTTCCAAAATTTGAAATATTGTTTGGAATAAAAAATATGTTTTTGTTTTCAAATACTGTTTACAATTTTAAATATGTTCTCAAATTTCAAAAAAATGTTCCCGTTTTAAAAAAAATCCATAAATTTAAGAAATTTTGCATTTCAAAAAGAGTTGATAATTTTTTTTAAAGTATGTGGATTGCATTTTGTGTTCAACGTCAATTGTTGGGAATTTGTTAATAATTTTTGAAGAAGTGTTCAAGTTTGTAAATTTTCATACACAATTTAGAATTCCAAAATTGTTGACAAATATCAAAAATGGTTAGGACATAAGAAAATGTTCATGTTGATCGATAACGATGGAAATTGAAAATAATAGAAGCATTCAACTTAGAAAAAACTACATGCTCATGGATGCACCCGTTTGGTCTAGTCTAGCACATTCCTCTCAACTGGTGGTTTTTTGGACTATGGATAAATTATGCCAACTTCTTGCAGCAGCCTGGCACGGACATCTGAGGCTTCCATGCCAGGTTTAAATGACTTCCGGCACCGTTTGCACATTGCGACACGTCCGACCATTTATCAGCCCTTTTTCACCAAGAAAACTCCAAAAAATGCAAAACTTGTCAAAATCCAAACAACTTGATATGATGTCGTGAATTAGTCATAAAAGCTGGTGGAAAATTTTTGGGGTCATTTGACGGATGTCGAAAAACAATTTCCTTTCAAATGGACCCTTCTGGCCTTACCCTAATACCCTCCGTTGGACATGGTCTATTTTTGGACATACTTGAAATGACCCCAAATTTTGCAAGCAGGTGGGCATTCCCATGGTAGGCATCCATGCTTGGTTCGAACGACTTTCGACACCGTATGCAAGTTGCGGCACGTCCGGCCATTTATCAGCCTTTTGTAACGGAGAAAACTTCAGAAAATGCAAAACTTGTCACGGTGCCTTCAATTGGTCATACAAGGCCATGATAAAAAATTGCAGCCATTTAAGAGATGTCGAGAAACGAGGTGCACTCAAACATACCCTTCTGGCCTACACGAACACTCTCCGTCAAACATGTTATTTTCTGGATGTCTCAGGACTAACACGAACTTTTGTAAGCAGGTAGGCATGCCCATGTTAGGCATTCATGCCTAGTTTGAATGACTTCTGACACCGTATGCATGTTGCGACACGTCCGGTCATTTATCGGCCTTTTTTCACTAGAAAACTTCAGAAAATGCAAAACTTGTTAAAAACCCAAACAATTTGGCATGGTTCGTTGAATTGGTCATACAAGGCCATAGACAGAAATTGGGGTCATGTCAAGGATGTCGAACAACGTGCTCTCAAACGGAGCCTTCTAGCCTACCCGAACACCCGTTCAACATGGTCTATTTTTGTACGTCCTTGAAATGACCCCAACTTTAGCAAGTAGGTGGGCATGCACATGGTAGGCATCCATGTCAGGTTTGAACGCTTTCTGACACCGTATGCAAGTTGCGACATGTCCAGCCATTTATCGGCCTTTTTTGACCAAGAAAACACCAGAAAATGCAAAATTTGTGGGAAACTCAAACAACTTAGCATGTTGCCTCAAATTGGCCATATAAGCTCGTGGAAAAAAAATTGGGGTCATTTGATGGATGCCTAAAAAAACGTGCTCTCACACGGACCCTTGTGGCCTACCCGAGCACCCTCCGTTGAATATGGTCTAGTTTTGGACATTCTTGAAATGGACCCGATTTTTGCCAGCAGGTGGTCATGCCCATAGTAGGCATCCATGCCAGGTTTTAATGAATTCCGACACCGTATGCTAGTTGCGACATGTCCGACCATTTATCGGCCTTTTTTGAGCGAGAAAACTCCAGAAAATGCAAAATTTGTCGAAACCAAAACAACTTGGCATGGTGCCTTGAATTGGTCATACAAGGCCATGAAAATATTGGGGCCATTTCAAGGATGTCGAGAAACAACGTGCTCTAAGACAGAGCCTCCTGACCTATCCGAACACCCTTCGTTAGACATGGTCTAGTTTTGGATATTCTTGAGATGACCCCAACTTTTTCAAGCAGTTGGGCATGCCCATGGTAGGAATCCATGCCAGGTTTGAACTATTTTCGACACCGTATGTAAGTTGCGCCACGTCCGACCATTTATCGACCATCTTTTGATAGAGAAAACTCCAGAAAATGCAAAATTTTCAGAAACTCAAACAACTTGGCATGGTGCCTTGAATAGGTCATATAAGCTCATGCAAAAAAAAAATTGGGGTCATTTGACGGATGTCTAAAAAACATACTCTACCTGAACACCCTCCGTTGAACATGGTCTATTTTTGGACATGCATGAAATGACCCCAACTTTTGTCAGCAGGTCGGCATATCCATGGTAGGCATCCATGTCAGGTTCGAATGAATCCAACACTGTATGCAAGTTGTGCCACGTCTGGCCATTTATTGGCCCTTTTTACCGAGAAAACTCTAGAAAATGCAAAATTTGTCGAAAACAAAACAAGGGTGCCTTGAATTGGTCATAGAAGGCCATGAAAAAAGGGGTCATTTCAAGGATGTCGAGAAACAATGTGCTTTTAGACGAAGCTTTGTGGCCTACCCGAACACTCTCCGTTGAATATGCTCTAGTTTTGTACATTCTTGAAATGACCCCAACTTTTTCAAGCAGGTGGGCATGCCCATGGTAGGCATCTATTTCAGGTTTGAACGATTTCCAACACCGTGTGCAAGTTGCGACACGTCCGGCCATTTATTGGCCTTTTTTGACTGAGAAAACTCCAAAAAATGCAAAATTTGTCAAAAACCAGAACAACTTCGCAGGGTGCACGGAATTGGTCATACAAGACAATGAAAAATATTGGGGTCATTTGATGGTTGTTGAGAAACAACGTGCTCTCAAACAAAGCCTTCTAGCCTATATCCGCACACCCTACGTTGAACATAATGTTTTTTTGGACATTCTTGAAATAACCCCAACTTTGCAAGCAGGTGGGCATGCCCATGGTAGGTATGCATGTCAGGTTTGAAGTAAACAAGTATTTAAAATCATAATTTAAACGGGTACTTAAAACTGTTATTTTAAGTTTTTAATAACATAACTAATAAATACAAAGGGATACAATTGAAAACAGTAAATGTTTTTTAAAAGAATTTAATAAATATTTGAAGGAAAAAAGAATTTAAAATCATAATTTGAAACAAATGTTATTTTGGTATTCCAAACAATATTTCAAGTTTTTGAACATGTTTCAAAAAGAATAATAAAGTTCAAAAAGGAGAAAAATGAATTAACGAAAATGAGAATAAAAATGAAAAAATAGAAAAGAAGAAACAGTTTAGGCCTTGGCCCAACTAGGCGACGACATCGCTCCCGTCGGGCACCCGTTGAGCCGGCCCAAGCACTCGCGGATCTGCAAAAAGTTCATTGATTTTGAAAAAAAATGTTCACGGATTTGAATTTTTCTTTGATTTTCAAAAAACGTTCACTAAAAAAAGCTACAAAAGAAAGCGTTCCCGGTTTTGGGAACCTCGGCCTCCCAGCCGGTTTTGGGAATGTTCTAGGAGGTTCCTGAACCGCTTTTTTATTTTTATTTTTTCTTTTTGTCTTCTCTCCTATTTTGTTTTCCTGTTTCTTTTTCTTTCCTTTTTCGTTTTCTTTGACTTTTTCCTTTTTTGTTTATTGTTTCTATTTTTCATAAATTCAAAAATTTCAAATTTTTGTTGGGATTTTTGAAAAATGGTCGTGTCTTAAAAAAAATTGTCCGTAATTTCAAAAAATGTTCGCATTTTCAATTTGTGTTTCAGTTTTTCAGAAAAACGTTTGCGTTATTATAAAACTGTTCGTAATTTCAAAAAAAAATCTCGTTTTCAATTCTTGTTCCTATTTTTTCAAGTAATGTTTGAGAATCCCAAAAAATATTTGCGTTTGACGAAATGTTCGAGTTTAAAAAAATTTGTTCACAAATTTGAAAATGTTCGCATTTCAAAAAATATTTACTTTTTTCAAGAAGAAAATAACTTTCAAAATTTCTAAAAAGTTAAATCTGATGCAGCTAATAGTTCATATACACCGGGCTGCCAGTTTCGGCACAAATTCCTAGGAGTTACAGTGGCTAGCCGCTTGGTTTACTGGCAGAATGTCCTCGGTTCGATTCCTCACTGGGACTTTAGTGAACGTTTAAGTTTTGCCGCTATCGTTTCTTTCTTCAACTGCCGCGCTGCAAAACTAGCACAAGGGGTGTTGGTCGTAGCGCGCGCATGAGTAACGAAGTCACATGTTCGAATTCCAGCGCTGTCGTGTTCTTTTTTGGCGTTTTTTCACATGTTCGATTCCTTCAACGCTTCACCGTACTGACTCAAACCTTCAGACCAAATCCTGCAAGGATACAGATACTCTTTCGCGTATCTATAGTACGCGCCAACTACTACCTAAGCACTCGAATATTCATATTTCATTTCGCATGAATCAATAAAACAAATATAGAATGTTCATGATCCGTTGACAAAAAGTAAGAGGGCGATCAAGGCACTCATCCCTTCCGCTTACTATGCTCTCTATTAGAACTGTATATCAAGTACCAAAATCTTCATCTGCAACGTGTCAGAGAAATTATACGCTGGTTAATGAGAGCCCGCTTAAAGTTGAAGTACATAAAATAGGTAAGAAGTAACATTTCTTTAGACAGTGGCAGCAATCACTCTGCCCACCTCTGTACGCATCAACACATGCATGATGCAGCTGTATAAATTGAAGAGTATATGCTAGTATCGGGTAACCTAGAGAAATTATCATAGGCTTTTCGTTTCCAGTGATGTATAGCTTGGAATGTAATTGAACTTGATGAGCGTATCTATAGATCATACTTGATTCTGATGCCAGCAATGGCATCGCCTCAATTTTAATCTCCGCAGAAAGGTTAGATCTAGCTAGCTATGTATAGGATTGGGATGCAACGGGATCTAAGGCGCACAAGCGTCGGTTCATCAACTGTTCTAGAGTTGATGAGGATTGGTGTTGTTGTACAAGATGGTGCTTCAACCTCCCTGTGAAAGCGATCGTTTGTTGTGTTATAGTAGTTGGGGCTGGTCTCGCTCATAGTCTTTTGTTGGAAGACAGTGGCCTGATCCATTTTGGTGTTTTTTGCTTGAAGATGGCCGTTCTTCCCTTTTGGAGCGCTACTGTTTTTAGAATATTCTTGTCATGTTTCCGAGTTGCCCCTATGTGGGTTGTTACAATTTCTTTAGTAGGATATATAGTCTTATGTTGGTGTTGTCGGGTTTTCGTCCCATCGCATATGTTTTAATTGCAAGCACATGCACTGGGCGTTCCCGGCGATGCGTTGAACTCACTTCTTCCCTTTCCTGTTTTCTGAACTCGTTTGGACTGGCTGATGCAATACCATTATGATAATTGATACGTAATGGAAAGGGGATGAGCCCAGTTAAAAAAAACACTTTTGGGCCCACTGCAATTTTCCAACATTTTTCGGCTTAATTGCCCCACAAATGAAGGCCCCTCTACAGAAGCAAAATGGGACGTAAATGACTAAAGGGCAATTTATACTACGGGCACGAGACTTTTTATTTATCTAAGCACTTTATACTGGCGGGCACGCAATTTAGACAAATAGAGATAATTTCTTTAGAACAATCAGCGTTTGTCCCGGAGAGATTGGTAACTGATAATATTACTGCCACCTTTAAGTGTCTCCACTTTATCAAGACAAACAAGGCTAAGAAGCATCGCAAGTGCGCACTTAAAATTGATATGATGAAGGCTTGTGATCGTGTCGAGAATTATTTGGAGGCTATCATGGGAAAGCTGGGGTTTGGTACTGTTTGGATTTCATCGGTGCTAATGTGTGTAAGAACTGTATCCTTTTCAGTTCTCTTGAATGGGGACCATCTCGAGCATTTTAAACCGACTCGTTGAATCAGACAGGGGGACCCTACCTCACCCTATCTTTTTTTCCTAGCAGCAGAATGTTTGTCATCATTGTTAAAAGAAAGATGCAACAACTCTGAACATATTCGGATTAAAGGGGCACCCATGGCTCCTAGGGTGAGTCACTTATTGTTTGTTAGTGACAACTTGTATTTCATGAAAGCAAATGATGTTGCACAGGAAGATGTTGGTGCTACATCTGTACTGCAATGCTTCAGGACATAAGATAAAGCTAGAGAAGTATTCAATCTTTTTCAGTAAGGACGCCCGAATGAACTGAGAGGTGAAGTTAAACAGGGACTGAATGTGCAAAAGGAAATTATGTTTCAAAATATTTAGGCATGCCAACGGATGTGGGGAGATCAAAGAACGGGGTGTTCAAGTATTTGAAGGAGAAACTGTGGAAGCGAATAGAAGGGTGGATAGAGCAAATTTTGTTAGTTGGAGGAAATGAAGTTCTTATTATGCCTCAAGGTCTCCCAACTTATCCGGGGTGTTTAAAATTACCGAGAGGATTATGTGAACTCACTGATTCAATGCTTCAAAAATTCTGGTGGGGTTCAAACGAGGGTCAGAGGAAAATATCTTGGATTTCATGGAATGATATGACTCAACCAAAATATGTGGGAGGTTTCGGATTCAAAAAGATGGAATTTTTTAACTTTTCTTTGCTAGCGAAACAAGGATGGAGGTGATGCAGGAGCTGGGCACTCTCATTGTGCAAATTTTGAAGGCCTTGCATTACCAGAGTGGGGATTTCCTTTCAGCGGAGTTGGGCTCCCACCCTCGTAGATTTGGAGGTCATTTTGGATGGTCGGGAGAGGTTTTGAAACAAGGTTGATTAAGAGGATTGGGGATGGAAATTCAACTCATATTTGGAATGAGAATTGGCTTTCGAGGGAGAGCATGATTAGTCCCATCGAACCACGACATGATAATAGGCCAGAACTAGTTTCTGAGTTAATTGACCCGATGGTGATGGCATCGAATGGGCAAACCTTGGAGGAGAATTTTATGCCGATGGATGTAGATGACATCCATAAGATTCCATTGCCAACATGAAACTAAATGATTATTGGGCTTGGTTTTGGGAGAAATCTGGTGAGTTTACGACACAACCAGCATATCGCATGTTAATCCATACCCACAATAGGCGAGAAGCGTGGCTAGCAGGACGACCGGGATGTTCCAATCCGACGAGTGAGGAGAAAGAATGGCCTATACTATGTAAGCACAAAATACCAGCAAAGGTAAAGGTGTTTGCGTGGAGTCTGGCTCGTCAAAGCCTCCCTACGGCAGATGGAGCTCACCACAAAAATATGGTGGACGAGAATACATGCACGGTATGTGGAATCAGGGAGGACTTGTGGAGACATTCTTTATTGGAGTGTCGGATGGCCAGAAGTTTCTGGGTTTTAGTTGACGAGGAGATGTATGATCAAGTGAGACAGTGTGGGGAACCACATGCAAAAAGTAGGCTTTTTAGATGGAAGGCGTTTTTTCAGAAGAAAGATATGGCATGATGATCGTTACTATGTTCGCAAGATGGTGTTGAACATGAGATATTACAGGGTGTAGTAAGCGCCAAGGTTGTATCTTGTGTAGCCCAGTTAGGTAGTTAGAGATAGGATCTTTCTGTTTAAACTATCTCGATCTCTCTCTCTCTACTCCCGATCTCTCTATGTAATCTCTGTCGGTTGCATCTCCAACCGTATGCCCCTGTACACATTACAAGGTTTCTCTCTCGATCAATATAATTTAACGCGGGCTCCCTATTGGGGGTTGAGACGCTTCCATCATCGCTTACATGGTATCAGAGCAGGACCTTCCATCACATCTAGCTAAACCTCCATCGATCTCCCACCACCTACCTCGCACCATGTCAACTTCTGCCGCCCCCATCACCTTCGGCCTCAAATACAACACCTTCGAGCCGCTCTCCCGGATGAACTATGTTCTCTGGCGAGCTCAAGCGAGATCCCAGATAATGGGAGCCGGCTTGTATGGCTACATAAATCAAACCCTAGAGCTGCCTCCCAAAACCACCACCACCAAAGACAAAGAGGGCAAGATCAGGTGATCTCAAACCCTGCCTACGCCCCCTGGCTCATCCAGGATCAGCAAATCGTCGTGTACCTTCTTCCAAATCTCTCCAAAGAGGTTCTGGTTGCATCGATGGAAACTTCGCATGCAATCTGGACGACATTGAGCAACATGTTCTCTGTCGTCTCCCTCTCTCGCATCATGAACATCCGTGCCTTCCTCACCAACGCACAGAAGGGGAACCAGCCGACGGTGACCTACTTCGGCAGCATGCGTGCCCTCTCCGATGAGCTCGAGGCGGCGGGCAAACCGATCGGGGAAGACGAGCTAGTTTCCTTCATCATGGTGGGGCTTGATATGGAGTATCAACCCATCATCTCTGCCTTGGACGTCCGCACCGAGCCGATCACCGTCGAGAACCTTTTCTCCATGGTGGCCAACTTCGACCAGAGGGTCGAGATGTTCCACGAGACAGGTTTTGCCCGCTTCAAATCTTCAGCAAACTCCGTTCTCGCGGCCGCCATAGAACTCCCAAAGGCTTTCATGGCCAACAGAAGGGAGGCGGCGGCAGTGGATCGTGCTCTGGCGGCGGCCACTATGGCGGTGGTGGCGGCAGCGGCTACAACAACCCTAGCGGTGGCTACCCTGGTTCTGGTGGCAGCGGCCCCAACGGTGGTCACGACGGGTATCACCAGCACGGTGGCAGTGGTCATCACAATGGTAGTGGTGGCGGTGGCTACCATCACCAGGGGAACTCCGCCGGCGGCTACAACTCTCGGCGCCCCTCCTACAAGAACACCAGAGGGTATAATAACTTCCAAGGGTATGAAGGTTACGAAGGCAGGTGTCAAATCTGTAAAAAAAACTAATCATCTTGCTAAGGATTGTGATTGGCGTTATGCCGATGACACCTCCCAAAAGAAAAAAGTTGCAGCTGCGGCCGATACATCATATGGCGTTGATACCAATTGGTATTTGGACACGGGCGGCACAAATCACATAACCGGAGAACTAGAGAAGGTCACAATGCATGAGAAGTACCGTGGTCATGATCAAGTCTACATCGCAGCCAATGGTGCAGGTATGGAGATTAGTCATATTGGTCAATCAATTATCACAACCCCACATAAAGATCTTATTCTAAAGGAATTTTGCATGTTCCTAGTGCTTCGAAAAACTCTTCTTTCTGCTCATTGTATTGCCCTTGATAACAATGTCTTTCTAGAGTTTTACCCATATTTCTTTTTGATCAAGGACCAGGTCACGAAGAGAATTCTCGATAGGGGTACCTGCATGCAAGGGATATATTCATTGCTTCCTCAGTACTGCAAGTTTAATAAGCAAGTCTATGGTGCCATCAAACTAGCAGAAAGATGGCACAGTCGTTTAGGTCATCCATCATTTGCTATTGTTCATCAAATTCTTAGTAGAAATAAACTCTCAGTTGTTGGTGAGAGAAACTCAGAAACCATTTGTGATTTGTGTCAAAGAGCAAAAAGTCATCAATTACCAGATCATGTGTCTACTAGTGTATCTACCAAGCCATTGCAACTTATTTTTTCTGATGTTTGGGGTCTAGCACCCACTTCTATTGGTAGACATTCATATTATGTGAGTTTTGTTGATGATTTTAGCAAGTGCACTTGGATCTACCTCTTAAAAAAATGTTTCGATGTGTTTCAAGTCTTTCATAATTTCCAAGCTCTTGTTGAACGCAAGTTTGATAGCAAAATCATTGCCATGCACTCTGATTGGGGTGGTGAATATGAGAAGCTGAATTCTTTTTTTTCTTCAAAAGATAGGTATTTCTCATCATGTGTCTTGTCCACATGCTCATCAATAAAACGGTTCTGCCGAACGCAAACATAGGCACATTGTTGAAGTAGGTCTCACGCTTTTAACCTCGGCCTCCATGCCTTTGAAATTTGGGACATTTACATTTGTGCCCTTAACTCGAACCCACTACTCAAATTTACCCCTAACTTTTTCATGTGCTCAAATTTGCCCCTAAAAGCATTTTAGGTCACGAGAATGCCCTTCCAGCTGGTCAAAGTGGTTTGACCAAAACTTTGAAAATTCATAGCAAATTCATAGGAACTCAGAAGAATGCAAATAAGATATCAAAATGTTCATAAAAATATCACTTACACGCGCATGTCATTTACTTTCATCACCTACATGTGCATTTATTTGCATTCACCCTAAATAGTTTTTTAATGTTATAAACCCTAAAAAGCTTTAAAGAGTGCTTTTGTCATGAACGTAAATGACATGTGCATATAGGTGATGTTTTTATGAACATTTTGATATCTTATTTTGCCTTCTTCTGAGTTCATATGAATTTGTTATGAATTTTCAAAGTTTTGGTCAAACAACTTTGACTAGATGGAAGGGCATTCTTGCGACCTAAAATGGTTTTTAGGGGCAAATTTGAGCACATCAAAAAGTTAGGGGTAAATTTGAGTAGTGGGTTCGAGTTAGGGGCAAAAATGTAAATGTCCCAAATTTTGGGACAAAGCTTTTCTTACTGCTGTCCATCTTATCAACATGTGGCCTAGTCGCATTATTGCCAATGAAACTCCCATAGAACGTCTTCTTCATGTCACCCCTGATTATAATACACTTCGTGTTTTTGGTTGTGCTTGTTGGCCAAATCTTCGTCCCTACAACACTCGTAAGCTTATGTATCATTCCAAATAATGTGTCTTTCTAGGCTATAGCGCACAACACAAGGGTGTCAAGTGTCTTGACGTCTCTACTGGTCGTGTGTACATCTCTCACGACATCGTTTTTGATGAAACTTAGTTTCCTTTTGAAAATCTCCACCCCAATGCCAGTGCTCTTCTTAGAAAGGAGATTCTTCTCCTTCCTTCCCATCTATTCGGAGTTGATTGTGTGGGCAATGATGATTGTGTTGATAAAATTTTGACTAACTCTTCCAATCCATTACCCGAGTCTGCTGCTACAGGTGAAAACAGCGCACAAAATGATGCAAGTTTGGCACAAAATGAAGTTCATATGCACCCTGTGGCTGTCACGAAAAATCAGGCGTCGTCGGCTTCAGGATCCACGCCTCTGCTCGTGCCAGGGGCGACATGATCTGCGTCGGGATCGCCTCTGGGCAGGCACCATCCAGTCCGGCGCCCTCCTTCGACCCGCGCCAATCCCACGTCAACACGCGGCCACTCGCCACTAGGCACACACTATCGCCCGCCCCGCACCAATCGCCTGTCGCCAAGCGTCGGCCTGCTAACGGCTCTGGCCCCGCGGGTGCCCTCCACCAACCCGCAACCGAGGACCAGCCGACCACGCGTTTTTTCAGGCCACGCCTCAGGTCTATGCGCGGCGGGCCCCACCTCTGTCCACTGACCTGGGCACCCGATCCGAGCCGGATTCGCCTGCAGCTCCCGGATCTTTTGTGGCGCACCCGGCGTCTCCTGTGGTTTCCTCGGCCACAAAAGATCCAGCGGGTGTGGGCGCTGCGCCTGCTGATTCCTCGGGATCGGACGCCTCGCTCCAGGAGCATATCTTTGAGGAAGCTGCTGCTGCTGATTCTGCTACGGCAGGATCTTCTGTGCAGCCACATGTGCTGTCACACCACCACGCACACGTCTCCGAGCAGGTGTTATTCAACCCACAAATTATAAAATTAAATACGGTTTGGCTGCAGCTTCCACAGGAGAACCCCGTACGTATCAAGGGGCTCTTGCTGATCCAAATTGGAACAAGACTATGGTGGATGAGTATCAGGCTCTTCAGAGAAGCAATATGTGGGACTTAGTTCCTTCACGGCAAGGTAAAAAATGTGATTGACTGCAAGTGGGTATTCAGGATAAAAAGAAGGTCTGATGGTACGATAGATCAGTATAAAACTAGGCTTGTTGCTAAAGGCTTCAAGCAAAGGTATGGCATAGATTATGAAGATACCTTTAGTCTCGTCTTGTTCTATCTATTGCTGTATCCATAGGATGGAGTCTCAGACAGCTAGATGTGTAGAACACATTCCTTCATGGTGTTCTGGAAGAGGAAGTTTATATGGAGCAACCTCCTGGGTTCACAGATAAAAACAAACCATCTCACATATGCAGGCTTGACAGATCTCTCTATGGACTGAAACAAGCCCCTAGAGCATGGTATTCTCAACTGAGTACAAAATTGCAACAACTTGGTTTTACTCCTTCAAAATCTGACAAATCATTGTTCATTTACAATAAGTCAAATACCTCAATTTTGTGCTTATCTATGTTGATGATATCATTGTTACAAGTTCATCAAATGAAGAAGTGAACGCCCTCTTGTCAGATTTGAACTCAGAATTTGCTCTCAAAGATCTAGGTGACTACATTTCTTCCTTGGCATTGAGGTTAAGAAAAATAAAGAAGGTGGCCTTCACCTTTCTCAGGAAAAATATGCCACTGATCTTTTGAGCAGAGTTGGGTTGCAGGGTTGCAAACCTTCTCCAACACCTTTGTCCAGTTCAAAGATGCTCTCACTTTCTGAAGGAGAAATCTTGAATCAAGAAGATGGCACGAAATATAGAAGTTTGGTAGGTGCACTTCAGTACTTGACTCTTACCAGGCCTGACATTTCCTTTGCAGTAAATAAGGTCCGTCAGTATCTTCATGCACCAACCACTGCTCATTGGACTGCAGCAAAACGCATATTGAGATATGTGAGAAACACTTTGAGTGTTGGGCTAACTTTCAACAAGTCATCATCTACTCTTGTTAGTGCCTTCTCTGATTCTGACTGGACAGGCTGCTTGGATGACAGAAGATCAACTCGTGGTTTTGCAATTTTCTTTGGCCCTAACTTGATCTCCTGGTGTGCAAAGAAATAGGCTACAGTTTCCAGATCTAGTACTGACGCAGAGTACAAAGCATTGGCAAATGCAACAGCAGAAATTATCTGGGTAAAGTCCATGCTCAA
Organism: Elymus sibiricus; assembly: GCA_039707655.1. Taxonomy (NCBI): domain Eukaryota; kingdom Viridiplantae; phylum Streptophyta; class Magnoliopsida; order Poales; family Poaceae; genus Elymus; species Elymus sibiricus. The sequence continues at coordinate 121,386,498 of CM077676.1, read as the reverse complement.
GGAACTTGGAATCGCTCATACTAAAACACCATGTCTTTGGTGTGACAACCTTGGTGCCACATACTTGTCAGCTAATCTTGTGTTTCATGCTCGTACCAAACATATTGAGATTGATTACCATTTCGTGAGAGAAAGAGTTGCTAATAAGGAATTGGATATTCGGTTTGTTCACTCACAAGATCAAGTTGCGGATGGCTTTACAAAGGCACTAGCTACAAGACCGTTTGAAGAGTTTAAGCGTAATCTAAACTTGAGAAGTTCAGATTAAGGGAGGGTGTTAAACATGAGATATTACAGGGATGTAGTAGGCGCCAAGGCTGTATCTTGTGCAGCCCGGTTAGGTAGTTAGAGATAGGATCTTTCTGTTTAAACTATCTCGATCTCTCTCTACTCCCGATCTCTCTCTGTAATCTCTGTTGGTTGCATCTCCAACCGTACGCCCCCTGTGCACATTACGAGGCTTCTCTCGGTCAATATAAGTTAACGTGGGCTCCCTATTGGGGGTTGAGACGCTTCCATCATTGCTTACAGATGGAAGGGCAAGAGAGATATTTTATATGAAGATTAATACCAAGTCCGTTTGCGATGTGCAAGTTTACTTATATCTTCTTGCGGGAGCTTAAGGAACTTGAGACACTGAGGGAACTACCACACAAAAGAACTTCAGTTCCATCCATATGGGTTCCGCCACCTGATGGTGTAGCCAAGTGCAATGTAGATGGCGCGGTATCAAATGTAAATGGAAGGTGCTCCGCCGCAACGAACTACAAAAATGAAGGAGCTCTTTTCTTGGGAGCATTTTTACCCTTCATGTGCAGATGCTTTGGCTTGTCGGGGATCGATGTGTCTAGCTCAGGGTGTTAACATGCGGAAGGCGGTGGTCGCATCGGACTGCTAGAATGTTGTTGAAGATACTGTCAAAGGAAGCACATGAGCAAATGTGATGGGCATCAAGGAGATTAGCTGGATGCAACAGGAACTAGGAAGTATCGTGTTTTGTTATAAGCGAAGAGAGGATAAGGTAGATGCCCATAATATTGATAGAAACTCTTTCTAACTACTACAAGGCCAGCATGTCTAGTTTCTGGAGCCCCCGGGCCATGTAAAACCTCCTATCATCGATGAATAAATGAGCTCGGATGTTTCTCTAAAAAAATGTGCTTAGAAAGTCCGCTCAATTAAACTTCCTACGAAGAATGTCCGTTCCTTTGTCGTAGCTTTGCTCGTGTAATCTTTAGTCATGTCCTAGGGGAGCTAATAAGGCAGCTCATGAACTTGCTAAACATGTCAAGGGGAACCACAATGTTGTGTGGCAGGGTGACCCCCCTGAGGTTTTTTTTTTTTCTATCCTTCCAAATGATGTACTAGCTATTGTTACAAATTACTAATAGAAATCGTCATGATGTCTTTCCCTCACAAAGTGCTTAGAAAGTTGAGCTGTTAACGTCGACAGCAGCTCGGACAAAGTAATACAAATCGGATGATTCGAGACCCAGAAGAAACACCAGGCGAGCAAGAAACACTGACAGCGTGCCCTGCCCAAATGTTAATTAACCGAGTCGTCCCTGCTCGTTGTTCGAGCTGGCACACAAAAGTACGGGGAGAAGACGACTTGTAATTAACAAGTTAATCTGTGCCACGCACGCTACGGAAAGAAATTCAAAAACTCATTAGCAACAGCGACATGCCGTTGCGAGTAAACGAAGGAACGAATGGGTGTTGAGGCCATCTGTCGGTTGTGGCCATTGATGAGTTCCCGTCTATGTGCGTTCAGGTTCAAATTCGATGTCTCCAATTTTGTACAACTCATTACATATTCTAGGTGTACACGCTCATTGTTTTAGAATTTGCTCGGGTCAAACATTTAAAGATCTTTGTCTTGCAGTACATGTATTTTTATCTTCCTTTTAATAGCTAGCTAGATCAGTTCCTATTCTTTCTTCCAGCGACTTTACTCCAAAGAATTTTTCCTTTCTATCTTGACTCGATCTCACGGGTTACATTGGATTGATTGGCACACCGCGCATCTGGCATTCGCTTTTCCAATATATCTCTTCCAACTAAGCTGATCATTGAAAAATATAAAATCCTGCAAACAATTGTTCACTGGAGGAATGCATTTTTGCCTTTCTTTCTCCTGATAGACATTCGCTCCGCTTAATAGATAAAGCACCTTAGGGCATCTTCAACGCGGACCCTAAAACGGACACATTATTTGTCCGTGGACTGGTCCGGTCCAGTCTGCGGACACTGATGCGATAGCTGGCCATCCAACCATTCCCGCATACATTTCAAACTGGATTCGAACAAAGGACAATTTTCACGCAAACCGAACAATTTCCATTTAAACAACCAATGCATTACATTTTTGACATATTTCAACTAAACAAAAGCGGGCGAGTCTTTTTTAACCTAGTCTAAATGATCGCCGGCAGTGGCGGAGTCTGTGCCCCACGTCCTGTCTTCCCCATGTTCGGCAGGGTAACCGGCGGTGAGCCCCGGGAAGTGAAGCTACAGGAGGGGAAGAATAGGAGTGGCCTTCCTGGGACCCAAGCCATGGCGGCATCCCATGTCCTACTCTTTCTCGCCGGAGTACACCTTGTCGAGGCGCCGGACGTGGACGTGCTGGCATTGTGGTCGTGACGGCGGGGCACGAACAATGGTGGCGGGGCGACCGCCGCGGAGTTGGCGACGTCCTCGGTCGCCTGCGCCTCCTATGTGCCTGCCGCTGCGTTGATCTCCGCAATGCGCAGCCGCTATCGCTCGCGACGGATCTCGCGGGCACTGCGCATGGATGGTACAACACCCGTTGCTCATCCAGGAAGCCTAGATCCTCCGCGACCATGGCCGCGACGACATCGTCGTTCACCTGCTCGCAAGCGATTTGCCCTTCCGCGAGCCGGTGCTTGTCACCGGAGGTTGTAGCGCTGCTCGTCCTGCACCTCCCATAACGCTGACACATGCGGCGCTGGCTGCTCTTCCGTCATGACGGCGTTCAAGTGCAGATTTGCGGCGGGGACGCCGACTCATTGTTGGACGCCTCCTCCATCGTTTGGTCCTTGTCGCTGACCTCCGGCGAGCTAGCCGGCAAGCCAGCCTCAGTTTGTCGCGCACGACGGGCCTGCCAGCCGGCCGCAATGTCGGCTAACTCCTGCTTCTGCTCCATCGAGTGGCTCTCCCACATAGCTCTAGATCTCGCGGTCATGGCGGACATGGTGTGGTGGTGTTGGTCGTGTCGGGCGAGGAGGCAGCGTTTAAATAGCAGGCATTGGCTGGGACACGCTGCATGGTGTGTCAATGCGGGTGTCAGAGTGGGTTTCCCGGTCTCCGCGCCAGTTTAACGCCAACAGGTGGATGGACGGGAGACAGTATGAATGTAGTGCACAGTCGTCCAGTCCCGTCCGATCACGCGTCTTCGGCATTGGAACGGGCGCGGAAACCATACGGCGCTCTCGGCCGGCGCGCTGCTTCAATGTCGGCTCCAGTGAGAGGTCACGTCCGCTCTGGGCCGGCATGAATGCAACGCTGGTGCTCTGGAGCGGCGCTGACCTGCATTAATGCGCGGCAACTGCTTCACGTGGGAGAGGGTGCGGGCACGCAACGGCGGAGCTACGTGGGGGCGAACCTGGGCCATCGCCCCCCCCCCCCAGCGAAAACGAATTTTTTTTACTACCCATATATGTATTACATAAAGCCCACAACCAGAAGGCCCATTTAGTCTACTAGTACTAATCTTCGTTGCCTGGTGCTCTGTAGATGAACGAATCCAGCGACCTAATCGATTTCCCCTTTGACCTGCCACCTTTGACCGCGGACGCCTGAGCGTGGGGGTGGGGCACCGGCGTCCGGCGGACCGGCCGCCGTGGCTTGCCGGCGAGGCCGCGTCGGGGTGACCGCTGGCCGCTGGCGGGCGGGCGGCTAGGGCTAGCTGCTGTCCACTACTCCACTCCGGCCTCCTTCGCTGGATCGCTGTAGTGCCTCAGTGAGCCGGTGAGCAGCTGCCCTTGCTGGATCTCTGTCTATATCTCCCCTCTGCAATATGTAGAAATTTCAATTATTTCGATTTTGAAGTTTATTTCACCTTAGTTGAGGAAAATTCTAATTAGGTCATCTCGTCATGGATTTATTCAGTTGCATTTTGTACTGAATAGAAAATGTTCTTTACAGTGAGAGGGAGGCAGTGATGCTTAAGGGGGAAACGATTGATGCATTTTTCAAAAGAAAGAGAGGTGATTCAGCTGATGAACCAACAACAACCGAAGCAATGCCTGTTCAGCCAACGGACTGTGTTCAGCCTCCTGTGCTGTTGCTCGAATTTGAGCAACACGGACCAGATCCTTCGATGCCTCAACATCAAGGACAAAGCCATCAAACACAAACAAATGAAGTATTATTTAAAGGGATTGAATTCTTGCAGTGGGATCCAGCACTACGTCCACAGATTTGGCAATATCCACCTAATCAAAGAGACAATGTGCGGCGAGCATATTTGAAGCTTGGTATTATGCAGCCCCGTTTGAAGAATTACAAAGCTTATGGTCCAGAAGGTCGCAAATGATGCTTTAAGTATGACTGGTTCAAGGATTTCCCATCATGGTTGGAGTACTCGGAGGACAGTCATGCATCGTGCATATTGCTTCTATTGTTTCTTGTTCGGCAAAAACAAAAAACAAGCGAGGTGGTTCAGATGTCTTTACGGTGCGAGGATTTGTAAACTGAAAGAAGGTCCATGATGGAAAGAAATGTGCTTTCTTAAACCACATAGGTTCTGAACCTTGCTCTGAACATAATAATGCAACCAAAGCATGCCATGACTTCTTGAATCAGCAAGGCCATTTAGAAAATGTTGTAGTAGTGGGCAACCAGAGGGATATAGAAAGAAACCAGCTGAGGGTGAAAGTATTAATTGCAGCTATTAAGTGGCTTACATCACAATCTTGTGCATTTAGAGGCCACGATGAAACTCCAGGATCAAAGAACAGAGGGAACTTTATTGAATTGTTAAAGCTCCTTGCAGAATTCAATCCTGAGATTGCTGAAGTTATTTTGGAGAATGCTCCATACAGTTCAAAGTACACATCACAAGAAATCCAACAAGAGATTTTGGGTATTTATGCGTTGAAAGTTAGGAAACATATCCGTGAAGAGATCGGGGATTCTAAGTTTTCTATTCTAGTGGACGAGATGTGTGATGTAACAAAAAGAGAGCAGATGGCATTGGTTCTCAGATTTGTTGATGAAGATTGTATATTGCAAGAGCGGTTCTTTGCCCTGATACATGTGACGAACACCAAAGCCGCAACACTTAAAGAGGTATTGAGTTCTGTGTTATCCAAACATGCTTTTGATGTTCAGAATCTTCGTGGGCAGGGGTACGACGGGGCTAGTAATATGAGGGGGGAGTTCAATGGCTTGCAAGCTCTTTTTCTTAGAGAATGCCCATATGCGTATTATGTCCACTACTATGCTCATCACTTGCAACTTGCGCTAGTGTCTGCATCGAAGGAAGTGGTCACTGTTGCTCAATTCTTTCAGAAACTTCTTTTTATTGTAAACACCATTAACTCCTCTGCAAAGCACCATGATGAGTTTCGTGATGCCCAGTTGGAGGAAGTAGCTCGGTTACTAGCTATTGATGACATTGAAACTGATAAAGGGGCAAACCAGATCTGCACACTAAAAAGACCTGGAGACACTAGATGGGGGTCTCACTTAGGTTCTATATCCAGCCTAAAGAAAATGTTTAATGCGGTAAATTGAGTACTTCAAAATATAGCATCAGATGAGTCAGCTGGCTCAATTCGTGCAGATGGAGACACTGCTGTCAACTATTTGTCCTCTTTTGAGTTCATATTTGTCTTATGTCTGATGGAAGAAATATTGGAGATAACTGAAGATCTTGGTCAAGCTTTGCAAAAGAAATCACAGGACATAGTAAATGCCATGTGTCTAGTGTTCACAACAAAGGTTCGTCTTGATGAAATGAGATCAGATGATGGTTGGGAGGCCTTTTTTGATAGGGTTGTTGAGTTCTGTGTAAATCATTCCATTGATATTCCAGATCTGGGAGAAACTTACATTATGCGTGGTGGGCGTGCTCGTCGCCAACCAGATCATTTTACTAAGGAGCATTATTTTCAGGTGGAAGTATTTCATGCAACACTTGATACTCAGCTACATGAATTAGAGTTCAGGTTCAATGACAAGGTACTGGATCTATTGACCACTAGTGCTACCCTGATCCCTAAAAATAAATTCAGATATTTCAAAGCTGATGATATTTGTGAGTTAGTCAAGAAATATTATCCAGCAGATTTCACCCAACAGGAAATATATGGATTGGAGCAGCAACTAAAACACTTTGTTGTGGATGCCTTCAATGATAAAGAGTTGAAAAATGTGTCAATCTTAACAAATCTTTGTCGATATCTCTTTGAGACAGGGAGACATTCTATCTACAATTTGATTGATCGATTGTTGCGATTGCTTCTAACTCTTCCAGTTTCTACAGCAAGTGCCGAGCGAGCATTCTCAACTTTGAAGATCATTAAGACAAGGCTACGTAATACCATGGAAGATGATTATCTAGCCAATAGCTTGCTAGTAAAAATAGAGAGTGAAATCACGGAGAAGTACAGCTATGAAGATGTTCTTATGCACTTTAAGGGTGCAAAGAAACGAAAAGCTAATCTGTAGTGCAGTGTTACTGTAGTGAACCTAATGCTCCATGGTTATATGGTATTTTGGTATAGTTCCTTTTGTTATGGAGTAGGTTATATATATAATTAAAATTAGAAATGTATTTTGTAAGCTACTGTGGAAAAGATCAATATAATTGTCTAAGTTTCTCGATATTTGCAATATTTAACTTGCTGTATTCGTATGATTTCGTATTTGGTTTTTCTTTACAGCTTCGCCCCTCCAAAGATTTCTTTCAAGCTCCGCCACTGCGGGCACGGGATAGTTTTTTCGGTGGGCCCGGGATGGCGGACGCGTGCGAGGCAGCGATCCGAACGCCCACAAAACTCCCTTTGTTTGCGTCCGGTTTATGGGAAAATCGACGTTCGAACCGCTCCGCAGACCGATAGGGTACCATGTTGGATGACAAAATGCATCATGACCGCTCGGTTACGGTTTGAGAGTCCGTGTTGGAGATGTCTCTACTATCTTATACTCCTATATTAGAGTTGGTGGTTGGCATCCATGTGTCACCTCTTTCTCTCCCACGCACAACATTTTCTTCTGTCGTGTAACAAGGACAACAACACATAGTATATCGTTCCACAATTATACGCAAAGTGCGTGTTTGATCTCTCATCTTCGAGACAAACTGACCGATCAAGTTTTCAAATTGGATAACCTTGACCCACCTCAGCTTCTTCAAAGGTGCACACGCTGCTCATTCTTCATAGGTACACACCATAATTTGAGTCTTTCAGAGCACATCGGCAAGCCAAATCTTGAGGCGAATTGGCATAGAGTTGCAGCTGGTGCTGTAAAAAAACGAAAAAACATTAAAGGCACAACGTGCATCCCACAACTCAACACATGCGCACCTAAAAAATCTCCACACATACACATTCGTCGGTTCAGTGTAGGTTTCTTTATTATAAAAACAAGCGTGTAGGATTATTAATTTACTTACAAGACAGTGTAGGGCCACGTGTTGGATATAGAATAGCCTTTGTCAACGATAGTACAGCACGGTGACGATACAGTGACGTACGTATCGACCGGTACAGCATCCGAGAATCTCCGCGGCTTCGGGGTCAAATCACGGTTTACCACGAAAATTTCCCGGCAAATGGCAGAGTGCTTCCATTCCACACCTCATGATCTGTGTCTATGTATGCAAAGCACATGTGTGCTGTGCGCCATTGCACACAGCACAAGGTCCTACTCGGCTTCTGCATTTCCAGAGAGTATGGATTTGTAGACTGAGTTGGCCCGAGTCTTCTGCATTTCGAAGAAGAAGAAGAAAAAGAAGAAGAAGAAGAAATAAAAATATATAGGCATTACATTAATTATGGAGTGGGAGGGGAGTACTAATGATAACCACTTCCATATTTAGATGTTTATTTCCTCGTTTCTGTTACTTGTCTTTTAGAGGATGCTATACCCAGACAATATGGATCAGCGAGCTCTTCATAACATGAAACATACAATGCCAGTTAATGTCTCATAACGGAAAAGAAATTCTGACGGAACTGCTCCGTGACGCAGTGCTCTGAACCAATCACGGCACAAAACCTACTTCTACACCTCTCTTTGTGTTCTCATTTTGATTTCAGTATTGACATACCTGAAGTTCTAAATAGTACTATTTCAATAAATTTTCATCCAAAATAATTAATGATTTTTATGAAAATATCACAAAAGTTTCAAAGGGTTTGATACCATTTAGGCATATTTATTCAATCATTCCAGAGAATTTCATTATTTCAGAAAAGTTTACAAATGCAATTAGTAAATATCAACACAAATTTCAATCATTTTCAAAGACATTTCCGACCTTCGACATAAAATTAAATTATTGTGTTCATATTTCAATCAATTTCACCACACATATAAAATCATTGTTTCAAAACAATTCATAATTTGTCTCACACATTTCAGTTATTTCAGTCATCAATTTTAGAAACTTTCACATAATTTTCAATTTCTTTAGTTATTTTAAATAATTACAATCATATTTTCACCAATTTCATAAAAAATTTGCACACATTACAAATTCCAATCATTTCAAAGACATTCAAATAATTTCAAACACGTTTTAATAATTGTAGCCTCCTTTTTTAAAATTGTGAAACATGTATTTCAAAAAATTAAAATAATTATTGTAACTTATTTTGATTATGAAGTCTTTCCTCTTTTTTTTTGCGGTTGATTTAGTGAAATTTCAATATCTTGAAATGTACTGATATATTCTTTTCGGTATTTACCTCTATGTTTCAAAATATCTGGATCATGCATATGTACTAGAATATTGCTAATTGCGCTCACCAATCTCAAAACAAAGTTTAACAGTCTTTGTTACCTAGCAGAGCCGTTTGAAAATTCATGTAGGCTGCTGCCATGCTTGGAGAATTACGCTCATGAATTTTCCACACAAAAGTTTTGTAGTGAGCATACAATTTTCCTAACTCCCCACTTATCTCCATAGAAATGTGTAGGATCGAAACTATGTCTAGAGGGGGGTGATTAGACTACTTGACCAAATAAAAACCTAACCTTTTCCCAATTTTAGTTGTAGGCAAATTTTAGCAAGTATACAAGTCAAGCATCACCCTACACATGCAATTCTAAGAGTATAGCAGCGGAAAATAAACAATTGCATATGTAAATAAATGAGGGGATCGAAGATTTCAAACGCAATAAAGACACGGTGGTTTTTGGCGTGGTTCCGATAGGTGGTGCTATCGTACGTCCACGTTGATGGAGACTTCAACCCACAGAGGGTAACGGCTGCGTGAGTCCACGGAGGGCTCCACCCACGAAAGGGTCCACGAAGAAGCAACCTTGTCTATTTCACCATGGCTTACGTCCACGAAGGACTAGCCTCACTCGGGGTAGATCTTCACGAAGTAGGCGATCTCCTTGCCCTTACAAACTCCTTGGTTCAACTCCACATCATGTCGGAGGCTCCCAAGTGACACCTAACCAATCTAGGAGACACCACTCTCCAAAAGATAATAGACGGTGTGTTGTTGATGAACTCCTTGCCCTTGTGCTTCAAATGATAGTCTCCCCAACACTCAAACAACTCCTCACAGATTTGGCTATGGTGGAAGAAGGATTTGAGTGGAAATCAACTTGGGAAAGGCTAGAAATCAAGGTTCAAATGGTTGGATTGGAATGTCTTGATCTCAACACATGAGTAGGTGGTTCTCTCTCAGAAAATGTATGGTGGAAGTGTAGGCACGTTCTGATGGCTTTCCTTACTGAGTAAGAAGTGGTGGAGGGGTATATATAGCCTCCACACAAAATCCAACCGTTACACACTTTTGACCCAACTCGGTGGCACCGATCAGAAATCTCGGTGGCACCGAACTGTGTAAAAGATATGAACGTTAGGAATCTTGATGGGACCGACTGGAACAACTCGGATGGACCGATGTGCAATGGTTAGGGCAAACCTCGTCTCGGTGGCACCGATTGCATCAACTCGGTGGGACCGAAGTGAAGCAATAAGGCAATAGAGAGTTGGCAAGCCATCTCGGTGAGACCGATTTGCAAAACTCGGTGGGACCGAAGTAAGTGCAAACGATTACAGAGAGTTGGCAGGGCCATCTCGGTGGGACCGAGATCCATATCGGTGGATCCGATTTGTTAGGGTTTTGGCAGTGGCTAAGTCCAGAAGAACTCGGTGGCTCCGGATAGGAAATTTCGGTGGGGCCGAGTTGGAATGTAGGTTTTGGACATTTTTGGATGGAGAAAGTGGTTGAGGGTTTTGGAGTACTGTCACTAAGCACTTGAGCAAAAGGACCATTAAGCAACACCCCATCCCCTTTTAATAGTATTGGCTTTCCTATGGACTCAATGTGATCTTGGATCACTAAACAAAAAAGAGTAGAGTCTTGAGCTTTTGCCAATCCATGTCCTTAGCATTTTGAGGGGTCCACATCTCTAGTCCTTGCCATGCCAATCATTGAACATCCTGAATCTTTATCTTGAATGGACATTAGTTCAATGAGATATATGTTGTTATGAATTACCAAAACCACCAAGGGAGCAAATGTGCTTTCAAAATGCTCCATTGATTTTATCAACATTGGAAGAACACGAATCATTTTTCTAGGGTTTGTAGAAAGGAGGCTACTAGGAGGCGGCTAGCTCTTTAATTTGACCTGTCAGCGCCGCCGTGGGTTCCCTTGGCCTCCACCAAATGCAACGGTGGCAAGAGGATGGGGGAACCCCCGATCTGAGTGTCACGATCTGTATCTCGTATGGTCGCTGAGTTCTTCATCGCCAGTGAAGTTGGGGCAGCAGTGGCGATGGGAATAATGGTTCCTAGACTTCCCCATGTTGATGTCCTTCCTCGAAGTGGCATCGTCAAGTCGGAGGATGGTGTCGATCTCAGGCACTCAATCTAGCATGGTTAGCATTTGTTCACGGCAGTGGTGTTCGACAGAAGGGATGGCATTGCAGCATGTTGTTGTTCCTGTTCCATCTCTATTCGATGAAGCTCAGCCAGATACGGCTCCATTGGAGAACTTGTGAGGTTTGTATCCCCCTCCTCTGTCTGCACGGAGTTGAGATTATCTTCTATCCCTCCTCGGTGCCAACTTCTCTGAAACGATGATCCATCCCGTTTGCGGTCGCCGACATCTTCTAGTCTACATCAGCGGCTTCCCGGCCGCTACTTCTACAAGCTCCTTGGTTTCAACAAGCTTATTCTAGTAAGATGGAGGTCTAGAGGCCGAAATGAACTTTGCTCACGACACGTCGGCGGTGGATGTAGAAGGAAGACATTACTGATTTCTTCAAGCTTGCTTATGATTTCTTGTTCTTGAAAGAGTTCTTGTAAGGGATTGTTTTATTTAATATATAGCCTTTTATCTTTCGCAAAAAAGAGTTTATCAACCTTATCATTACTACTCCTTTCAGTCTTTACTCCACTGATGCATGACATATAATAATATAATTTGCGACATCTATGAGTAAGCAATTAATATCACGTCCATAATAGTAAACAAGGTCCTTCCTAAGATAAGAATTTAATTATTATTTTCAATTTATGTAAGGGTTTGTATTACTTGATATATTACCTTTGGCCTTTCCACAAAAAGAAGATAGGAGTGGAACCCATGTCCAGCTGATGAAACTTGTGATCTTTTATATATCCGACTGATGATATTATATCCTACCTAAAATATTAAAAGTGCAGCTGCACTTTTTGACCTCTCCGAGCGCACACCTGTGCAGGCTGTCCGGTAGAATCGAGTGGAGGAGAATCACTAGGGATGAGGCACAACTGTTTTCCTGTGGTCCCATTGGACAACAGACATCGGTGCACTTATTCAAATGCCTACTGGGCTGCGGGGTAGTCATTGCACGAGTCAAAACCCAGCGGACACCAAGAGTACAATCACATGCATTTACTTACTGTTCGCACACGAACACGTCACCATGTACCCTCGACGCCGGGGGTGATGCACCGCAGCTCACGTCGAGGGAGACTCGTCCGGAAGCGCGGTACGCAAGCAATCCGGCGGGCGCTTTTGTAGACCCGAAACCCCACACGCCCGGGAGGGACCCCGTCAGGGCGCGCGGCGGCTATGGGCTGCCCTAGGTCGACCTGATCGCCCCTAGGACCTCGTGGATCACTGCCCTCCAAGATGAAGAACGAACAAAGAACGAGAAGAAGATACAAGGGAGAAGGATAAAAAGTAGATGAACACGAAAAAGTAGTAGATTGATTTGTTCGATTGTGTGTTGTTCAATCGGCCGTCACCCCCAACATATATAAGAGGCGGCTGGACTTCCCGTACAAGTAAAGGATTCATCGAGTCTTTCCTTAAAATTATATCAATTCACGTCCTAGAGTCCTGATTCTAGTTTAACTCGGATTTAGTCTGAATCTGGCCCAGACTTCTGTCCTGCTCCTTGCGTGGACTGTATATTCGGCATACTAACTCGGATGGAGACGAGACAAACATCAAACTTGTTCGCCTCGACGAGGAGAATAACTCATCGCGAGCCAATTCTTTATACAAGTCCATCTTGATGACTTCACGGGCTCATCTTTTAACTGTGGGTCGGATTCAGCAGGTGGTAAACTGGGCTGTCCGTGCCTTGCCATAATTCTGTAGGTCACACACTACATCGGATCGCGATGACTCCAAAAGAAAACTTAACCGTTTTGATGATACGCACAACTTTCGTGTAGAACACTTTTCCATCCGAGGTCATCTAGATAATCTTTTGATCCCATCTTCCGCTTCTGTTTGGATCTTTACTGAAACCGGCAAGCACTCAAAACCAGCAAGCCTTTCAACCAAAAACCGGCAAGCCCCTTTACGCCAGCAAGCTTTTCGCCGGCAAGCCATACCGGCAGGCCTTTCATGCCGGCAAGCTTTTCACTCGGGCGGCAAGATTTCATGCCGGCAAGCTTTCCACCCCGGCAAGCTTTTCACGTCGGCAAGCCATACCGGCAAGCCTTTCACCTCGGGCGGCAAGATTTCACGCCGGCAAGCTTTCCACACCGGCAAGCTTTTCACGTCGGCAAGCCTTTCACGCCGGCAAGCTTTTCACTCGGGCAGCAAGATTTCATGCTGGTAAGCTTTCCACACCGGCAAGCTTTTCACTCGGCCGGCAAGTTTTTCATCATGCCCAAATCTGGTGTCAACACATGCCCCCCTGTTTTTTGGCAAATCTTGTGTGCCGAAAAATAATTTGCACGGAGCTTATTCTAAGGACGATGTCAACACTCCATCGGCCATTTCGTATGTTCTTAAGGCGATAAGTATATATCGGACATTTACATGTGCTTAGGGCGCATGTTACATATCGGCCGTTGCCTATCTAGGCTTCTTGCCACACACTCGGATGGTACTTCTTTAAATATTTGCCATTGAGAGCTCGAGGTAACAATGTACCTTGTACGGATTCCACCAAATATGAGTTTCCGGGAACTACTCTTGTAATCCTAAAAGGACCTTCCCAACTTGGAGACCACTTCCCGAATTTTTTATCTTTCGAACCAATTGGTAGAATCACCTTCCACACGAGATCGCCAACCTGAAAATTCTTCAACTTGACCTTCTTGTTGTAAGCTCTTGCCACCCTCAACTTATCCCTTTCTATGGCCTTCAAAGCAGCCAAACGTTTATCGGCGACTTCATCAATATTGTCCATCATCAAGTTATAAAAGTCCATCGCCGATAAATCATTTTGTTTGGCTATTCTCAAAGCATTCAAATTCACTTCCACTGGTAAAACGGCCTCTTGATCATATACGAGCTCATATGGAGTTACCTTTGTCGCACCATGCCTTGAGATTCTATGCGCCCACAAAGCCTCGGACAATAGCTCATGCCATCTCCTTGGATTATCCTCAATCTTCTTCTTGATGAGCTTGATCAATATTTTATTGCTAGACTCAGCTTGTCCATTGGCTTGAGCACAATACGGAGAGGAATTGAGCAACTTTATCTTATATGATTTGGCAAATTCTCTAACTTGATGTGACATGAAAGATGAACCTTGATCCGTAGTTAATGTTTGAGGAATGCCGAATCTATGAATAATGTGCTCACTTATGAATTGAATTACCTCTGTATGCGTCATATTTTTGAGAGGTATTGCTTCAGACCATTTAGTGAAATAATCAGTTGCCACCAACACGAACCGATGCCCCTTTGAAGAATAAGGATGAATCTCTCCAATAAAGTCTAATCCCCAACCTCTAAAAGGCCATGGCTTGATAATAGGATGTAACATAGCAGCGGGAGCCAACTGAATATCACCAAACTTTTGACAAGCTTCACATCCTTTATAATACCCGAAGCAATAATTAATCATCGTCGGCCAATAAAACTCAGCCCGTCGCAATAACCATTTCATCTTGGGAGCCGACTGATGAGTGCCACAAATTCCTTCATGAACCTCTTCCATAGCAACTCTTGCTTGGTCCTCATCCAAGCATTTTAAAAGAACACCATCCACTGTTCGGCGATAAAGATTATCATCTCTCATTGTATATTTGAAAGCCATACGCCGAACGGTCATGTCCACCCTTTTACTAGGATCACGCAAATAATCAATAATGGGTTTCCTCCAGTCTTGATTTCCACCTGCACTAGAATTTTCGTTAGTGGCCGAAGCAGTGAGCTCTGGTTCAGCCTCTACATTGGTGAAGCTAGTCATCGGCCTTTGAGAAATATGAAACATGCCATGATCAACATGATAGCCGGATGCTTGCTGTGCCAACTCATTTGCTCTCCAATTATCATGTCTAGATATATGAGCAATGCTAAAATAATCCAAAGTAGAAATTATATCTAGACACTTATCAAGATAAACATTAAGTGATTCGTCCAAACACTGAAAAACTTTGGATATTTGTTGTACTACTAATAATGAATCACCAAAAGCCTCAATATGTGTAGCACCTATGGCCAGCAACATCTCCAAGCCGAATAACAATGCTTCATACTCGGCCTGATTATTTGTGCAAAAATATTCTAAGCGGCATGAAGCTTCAAAAACAGCACCATGAGGAGATATATAAACAATACCAACACCTTGGCCATTGTTACAAACTGAACCGTCAAAATATAATCTCCATGGTACTAACGAGACAAGGTTTATATCAATATCTTGCTTGTCATCAATCCGATGCTCAACAATAAAATTAGCAACGATTTGGCCTTTCATGGATTTCAAAGATTCATAAGCCAAATCATACTCAATTAAAGCATAAGCCCACTTGCAAATTCTACCACTAAGAATTGGTCTATGCAACATGTACTTAATGACATCGGTTTGACAAGCTACTATGCAAGCACTCGACACTAGATAATATCTCAATTTTGTGCAAGCATAATATAAGCATAGACATAATTTTTCAATAAATGTATACCTTGTCTCACCATCTAATAGGCGTCTGCTCAAATAAGTAATAGCATGCTCTTTTCCTTCGGTCTCTTGAGTCAAAACAGCACCAATAACACCTTCCTCTGCTGCAATGTAAAGCCTAAAGGGCTCTCTATGCTTAGGCGCTTTCATCACCGGAGGAGTGCACAAATAATTCTTGATCATATGAAATGCTTCTTGCTGTTTTGCCCCCCAAGTAAAATTAACATCATTCTTTAACCGAAGTATAGGAGTAAATGCATCAACTTTCCCTGACAAATTAGCTATGAACCTCCTCAAATAATTGACCCTGCCGAGGAATTTTTGCATATCTCTCTTGCATGTTAGAGCCTCCACTTTTTGTATAGCTTCTATCTTTTTAGGATCAATCTCTATGCCATCTTCATGAATAATGAAACCCAAAAACTTGCCAGCCGACACGCCAAATGCACACTTCAAAGGATTCATTTTCAGTCCATATTTCTTCATCCTTTCAAAAGCTAAACGCAAATCGGCTAAGTGAGACTCAAAAGCATCCGATTTGACAACAATATCATCAATATAGACTTCAAGTATAACACCGAGTAAATCATGAAAAATTAAATTCATAGCCCTTTGATATGTGGCGCCGGCATTCTTTAATCCAAAGGTCATCACTGTCCACTCAAATAAACCAAGGAAACCGGGGCACCGAAAAGCCGTTTTGGACATGTCCTCTTCGGCCATAAAAATCTGGTTATACCCTGCATTGCCATCAAGAAAGCTAATGACCTTATGTCCAGAAGCATCATTAATAAGCATATCAGCTATAGGCATGGGATACTCATCTTTGGGTGTAGCTCTATTTAAATCTCTGAAATCAATGCACACCCTCAACTTGCCGAAGCCTTTCTTTTCCACTGGTACAATATTAGAAATCCACTCGGCATACCTGCAAGGTCTAATAAAATTAGCTTTAAGCAAACGACCGATCTCTTCCTTGATCCGGTCATATGTTTTTGGATTAAACTTTCTAGCCGATTGTTTGTACGGTCTAAAACCGACCTTTATAGGTAACCGATGCTCCACTAGCTCTCGGCTTAAACCTGGCATTTCATGATATTCCCATGCAAAGCAACAAACATATTCTTTCAATAACTCGATTAACTTGGCTTTACAATCGGCTTTCAAATTTTTGTTTACAAATGTCGGTCTAGGAACTGAACCATCTCCAATATCTATTTCTTCTAATGGATCAGCCGATGTAAAACCTTGTCCAAGTTTATCCATATCATCTAACTCTTCTATAGACTCATGCATATCGTTTTCACTGGACCGATATTCTGTAAGTCGCTTTTGTAACCACTCAAAGTTAGGATCCATTTAAATACATTATAATTTGGAGCCGATTGCTACCAACCAGCTTTAAAGAAACGGGCACAAAACCACTTTTGGTGGCGCTGAGAAAATCAAACTCTGATAAGTCTCGTCCCGTCAAGCAAGCAGCATTGGGGTGTTGCCAGTCTATTGATGCATCGGCTAAAGCAACGCAAGCCGAATTATCCGCATGAATGAATTCCACTTCATCATCAACCCACTGAATTAAAAACTGGTGCATAGTGGATGGCACGCATTGGTTTGCATGAACCCAATCACGGCCTAGTATGATGTTGTAGTTACCTTGTACCTCGGCGACAAAGAATGCAGTAGCCAAAGTTTTGCTCCCAACCGTAAGCTCCACGTACATCACACCTTTGGCTTCGGTTTTCTCTTTGCCTTCAAATCCATTAAGCACCATATTGGTCTTGATCAATCCTTCATCGGGCAAACCCAATTTCTTGAAGACCGAATAGGGCATGAGATTCACCACAGCACCACCATCAACAAGCATCCGAGTAATTGGCGATCCATTAATATGACCTCTGAGGCACAACGGTTTCAAGTGTGTCACTGGCTCTTTTGGCTTCTCAAATATTGCATTCTTAGGGCCAAAATCCAGCTGAGCCACCTCCCCTTCTTCATCTATAGCACGAAACTCAGCGGGTAAGTAATACACCATATTGATATCCATACCTTCGTGGACCGGTGTAGGCTCATAATCCAACATATCGCCTTCCTCCTCGGGTGTGTTCATCGATTCTGAAATCTGTCCGAGCGAAGTGGAATCAATAGGTGTTGCGGACGATGTAACAGCGGTGGCATCGTCCTCCTTTGGTGGTGTAAGTGCTGCTGTGACAGATGTAGAAACCACTGCACCTTGTATTTGTTTAGGCATCCATGCTTGTTTTGTAGGTATCATGGGCCGAATGTCATTGAACAATTTATCTCTTTGCTTCTCGGCCTCCTGTTCGGCCATCTCCTGACTCCTTAACCTCTGTAGTTTCCTCTTTTGTGTTTTTGTTAGCCCTGGAGGACACCACTTAGGTTGCATATATTTTGGATCTTTGGGCTTGGCTTTGCTTGTGCTAGCTTCATGATCATTAGCCGAGTGCTTTGGCGCGATAGCAAGTATTGGCTCAGCAGGGTTGCTATGCACAGTCGACTGTTGTATGGTGAATGTTTCAGTGCCCAAGATGAGCGAGTCGGCATCGATTTTTTCTTTGCCTTTTCCAGACTCGACCCCTGCACTTGGTGATTTAGCACGCCACACTTGCTTGCTGATCCTTTCTTGATTGTTCTGCATCGGCCAATTGACACCATTGTTCAAACGGCCTTGTGTGGGATAAGAAAGCCTCTCACGAATAGGCCTCCTTGGTTCTACCCACCCTGGATGAAAAGCATAAGGGGCCATTGGGGGCTGCTCCCATCCTCCATTGAATCCTCCCATGTAGTATGGCGCATAGGGAGGTGGCGCCATCCATGGTCCTGGTGCCCACGACCCGTATGGCCTTGTGTGATGCTGAAATTCTTGCCTCGGGGGTGATCTTGAGCGCTTCAAATTTGATGACCGGTTAGAGCTAGAACCGGCCACTTGATTAGCATATTTCGACAACAACGTATCAAAAGTTGGCTTGATTATCTTGCGCTGTACTCTAGCTTCATTCGTCTTCCACTTGCCAATTTCTGGACTCTTGGGCTTAACAAATTTAACACGAGTATTTCCTTGCACTTGTGGTTGCCCCCCGAGTGTAGGATTCTTGATGGTAATCTTGATTACTTCCTTGCCATCGGGTTGCTTGTCAAGCACGACCTGTCTCCCCAAGACCTTGCTGTCCTCTTTGCTTTTCCTGGGCTCACCTATGACAACATTGGACTTATTAGCAGATTCGGCCACTTCCGGCCGAATGAGCAACTTCTTCCCCTCCATATCCATGGTGTTCATTGGAAAGGGCTGTTTATCAACTTGCATCTCAGAAAAGTTCAATCGTCCGTCATTAATGGCCGATTGTATCTGTCGTCGAAAAACATTGCAATCGTTAGTAGCACGAGAAAAGGAATTATGATACTTGCAATAAGCTCTCCGTTTTAGCTCTTCAAACGGCGGTAAAGTATGAGATATTCTAATAATCTTAGCCTGCAGCAAAGCATCAAATATTTTATCACACTTAGCAATGTTAAAAGTAAACTTCATCTCTTCATCACGATTCTTATGAATCGGTTTCAGATCATTGCAAGTAAATGGTTTGGCCTTGGATGGCCAAACAAATTCAGTAGCATAAATATCACCCTCATCGTCCGAGTGATCACTATCATATTCAACCATATTCATTTTAGGACGATCAGCTTTATATCTATGCACTTCTTTGAGATCTTTGCTTCGGCTTTCCTGAGCCAAAGCCCTCTGTAAGACTTGGTTGATATTTAAGAACTCGTAACCTTCTAACTTCTCTCTAATGTGAGTCTTTAAACCATTAAGCACAAGGTCTGCCAAGTCTCTCTCGGTTATCACCAAACTATAACACCGGTTTTTTGTCTCTCTAAATCTCTTGACGTAATCGGAGACCGATTCATCATGCTTCTGCTTAACCGATATAAGATGTGACAACTTAAGTTCATTGTCGCCGCTATAAAAGTGATCATGAAATTTCTGTTCTAGTTGCGACCATACACGAATAGAGCCATGCGACAAAGAAGAAAACCATGAAAATGCAGTGCCAGTCAATGATAAAGGAAATAAACGCACTTTCAATTCATTTAGTGAACCTGCTTCACCTAATTGCGCCAAATATTGACTAACATGCTCCCATGTGGTTTTCGTGCCCTCTCCATTGAACTTAACAAAATCTGGAATTTTATATCCTGGAGGGCACTGGATTGCATCGAAGTACTCGGGATACGGTTTTTGGTAAATCCGATTCCTAGGTAATTCAACACCAAAATTATCCCGAAGCATCTTAGCCATCTCTTCTCTAAAATTAGCTAAAGCATCGTCCGTAGTAGACGATGAAACTTGCTGCAGTGGCATAGGTGGAGTAGGATTGCTAGCTGTAGGTAGGAACTGTGGCACGTATGCCGAACCATAGTTCAGCAATAATCTAGCAGCGTTTGCACCAATAGGTAGGGTTTGGTTCGGCGTTGCCACCGAACTTGGCACATTCATGACAGGACTAATGGGTGCAGCCACAATTTGATTCGTATGGGTAGGATAATAATTCATCGGCATGGGAGGTGCCGATGAAAGAGGTAAAGCTTGACTAGGGTTTTCTACGCTAGCATGCATGCCAACATTACCACTAGATGATTGAGGCATATTTTTCTGAGCATTGGTATTCTCTAAGAAAGTTTGATAAACTAGATTATTACCATCAGCAATACGACTCTCAATCTCAGCCCACTGCTCAGGAGAAAAGGTAGTACTTACAGAGGGTTTAACCTGCTCGTCATGAAGGTGAGGGAGCTTGATTTCTCCAATCGGAGTGATATTGCCTTGGCGATCCTTCTTGAAGTTTCCAAGAAATTCCTGCAGCTCCTTCTCTTCACGTGCCTTCTTGTACTCCTCATAGATTCGGCGATGGTCGGCCGATAGCTCATCAAGACTGGGCTTAATGATGTTACCGGCGTCTACCTCAGATGCCTTGGACATAATGGATGATGATGATGATTGACCTTCAGTCCCCAGCGGAGTCGCCAAAAAGTGTGTTCGCACACGAACAAGTCACCGTGTACCCTCGACGCCGGGGGTGATGTAACAGCCCGGAACCGACGCTCCAGAAGATTCCCCTTTCTTTTCCATTGTCGCCGTGTGGTTCTAGTGGTTGTCGCATTTATCATCGCATCATTCGCATCATCTGCATAGCATCGTCACTCGTTTTCGAAAACTTGCATCCGTTCGTAGTTGCCGGTTCGCTCCGTTCGTGTCGTCGACCGTTTCGAGACCAGCCACACACGCACGTGCCCGCGGCATCGGTTTATTATCGGACGCTTTCGGTATTTAAAAATCATGTCACGGGCCGCAACCTCCCTCTCTTCTTGGCCCAACCACTTCTCCACAGCCCACTGGCCCAACTTAGCCCCCCTCCGTTCGCGGTCATCGGATCGCGATCGGACGGACGAGGTCCAACCCCAACCCTAGTGCCTTCCCTATTTAAACCCCCATGGAGAGAGAGCCCCTCACTCTCTAGGGTTTCCCCCTTGCCAAATTGCAGCCACACCCCTAGAAAAACCCACCTGCTAGCCCTCCTCCTCCAGATCCCGCAGCCCCAACCATCTGCCCATTTTCGGCCCTCGGATCGCGATCTAGAGGCTGAAAATCGCCCAAAAACCCCACCTACCGGACATGTCCGTGGTCAAGTCGGACATGTCCGGCGAGCACAGAGCAGCCCGGCATCCCATGGCTTCTGCCCGAGCTCCTCCCGAGCGCTCCCCGAGCTCCCTCGTCGCCAGCAGTCGCCGCCGCGCCCAAGCTCGCCAGCATGTCGCCGCCTGCGACCCGCCGCCGTGCAAGCCAGGCCCCCGTGCTTTGCGCCTCCTCCTCCCTCCCTTTCTCTCCTTCCTCTCTCCCTCTCTCTGATCTCTCTCTGCCGCCATTAACAGGGCCGCCCCGAGCTCCCTTCGCCGCGGAACCGTCGGGAATCGCCGGATCCGGCCAGATCCGGACCGGAGTGCCCATCCCTGGCCTCCCTGCCTCGCTGGAGTCCGCCGTCGCGCCTCCCCGCAGCTGCGCGTCGCCGGTTCGGGAGGACGAGCGCCCGATCCGCTCGGTTGTTGACCGCTCCCTCCCGCGTCGTGGGCTGCGCCACTCAAGGCCCAACCAGGAGCCCCAAGGCCCAGCCTCTCCACCGCATGGGCTAAGCCCACTAGGTGAGCGCCGATTGTCCTATCCCTCGCCCGTGCGCATATTGCTATGTGTTGCCATGACTGTGTAGCCCATGATATGACCAGATTCGGCCCGGTTGGATTTTTTTCCCAACGCTGCGAATTTGTCAATTATCCTGGACATTTTAATTTTCAGAAAATTGCATGTTTTAAAAATTGTCAATTAATTTAACCGTGCGCCGAAATAAAATGTTTTATATATGAAAAATGCTCAGAAAAATGTGTAGATTAATAATATGCCATTTTCATCCATGTTAAAAATACCTAAGCTCGCTGTTTTGCATCATTTTGCATAATTGCCATTAATTTGCATTGTCATATTTATTTAACCATGCATTGGAATTAATCCAACAAAATATTAAAGATGTTCATATTTTCGGCATCGCATTTTCATGCATGACAAACTTGCCCATTGTAATTTTTGCATTTAACTTGCATTTATAATTGCTAGAAAGGGGGATTAGGCCATAAACTTGCATAATTAATTGTGACTTATTTTTCCACATGAACCTAGGCATATTATATGTGTTTTCGGGGTAGAAAAATCCATAGAATTTAACTGTGCATTTAGTTTTGTCATTGGAGGAAGTTCTTGTGCATGTTATTTTTGCCATGATGCCCTTTTGTCTATTTCGTGTGATTTAATCCATGCATGATATGAAATAATTTTGAACATGAGATATGCCCTTGAACATGTATGCTAGGCCCTGGTATTTTTGGTTGTCATAGAAATGCATGTTTAGGTGTTGTTTCCTTGTTGCCATCATGCTATAAAAATCTGATGTTTTGAGGGTCCAAAATATTTCTAAGTCTGGAAATCTGTTATTTTGTTGCTGTGTTGCAATGTGATTTGCTAGTGTTCTAGGAGTCTTTTGGTGATGCCACCAAGGAGTCTTTTGTTAAGCATGTTATGCTCTTTCATGTTGTGCCATTAGTTTGCATAAATAGGTTTTGCATCATAATTAAATCTGTTTCTCAATATGTCAATCTGTTAAAACTGCTGCACATGCCCACTCTAATTTTTACTAAGTCTGAGAATCTGTTTTCTTCAATATCTCATGTTGTGTTGTTGGTTGCCATGAATCTGAGCATAATTTGATGTTGCCATAAAGTAATGTATTGTAGTGCATCATGCCCTCTACCATGATGTAGATTTTCATGTCATTATATGCCCTGTAGCATATAGTTTTACTGCTGTCAATATGCCTCCATGAAAATCTGCCATGCCAAAAACTGTTATTTTCACTAAGTCCTAATCTGCCATATTTTGTTGCCATGTTGTGAGCTTCGTACCATGTGATCCATGACTCTTTTGAGTATGATATGTGAAGTTGGAATGAAGTGTATGTTGTATGCTACTGCCCCATGCTTAGTTTGTGCATTTTAGAATCTTGTGGCTTGTTGTTTTCATGTGTGCAAAACGCTATGTTGCTGTTTTGGACAGATTTAATTAAAATCTTGCGTTGGTTGTTGTGGTTGAACCGTAGCTCCGTTTTGCACATGTTGCATATGAAACTTGCTTAGAATTTCATGTAGTTTCATAATATCTTGCTGCATCTATG
This sequence comes from Elymus sibiricus, assembly GCA_039707655.1. NCBI lineage: Eukaryota > Viridiplantae > Streptophyta > Magnoliopsida > Poales > Poaceae > Elymus > Elymus sibiricus. The sequence continues at coordinate 121,363,126 of CM077676.1, read as the reverse complement.
ATTTAACATGTTTGTGGTGGGTGTTTGCATGCATTTTGCATTCATGTCACGTGCATCTTGTGAATGTCATATCTTTTAGACCGTAGCTCCGTTTGAAACGTTCTATATATGTTAATCGACTAGAATGATGAGTAGAATCTCATGGTGCACTTTATTTCCCTGTTTAATAAATATAAAACATGATTAGTTCAGATCTGGACCAATTTCGAAATTAACATATGGGGTCGTTTCGGAAATGCTATATGTTGTTTCCGGCCTCATTTAAACTTGCCTAGATGTGTAGTTTACTTATGCTTCACCTCTTGCCATGTTTAACAACATTTAATATTGTCGTGTACCTAAACGAGAGTGAACTAAATATTCAAATGTGGGGTTTCGTCAATATGCAACTCGTTGCATATTGAGCTTCACTTAATGTGCAGTATTTGATTGTTGTGGTTGCCATGCCTTGCATATTTAAACCGGACATGCATCATATTTGTTGCGCATCATGTCATGCATTTGTTGTGGTGTTCTCGTGTGTTGATTGTTGTTTCCGATTGCTTCTTCTCGATAGAGTTCCGAAACCGCTTCGGAGTGTGAGGATTCGTTCGACTACGTTGGCTCGTCTTCTTCATGGATTCGTTCTTCTTCCAAACGGGATCTCAGGCAAGATGATCATTTCCCTGGATACCATTACTATCATTGCCATGCTAGTTGTCTCGTTTCTATCGCTGTCTCGCTACCTACCATTTGTATGTCAAGCCTCCCAAATTGCCATGAAAAGCCTCTAACCCCTCCACGTCCCAGCAAACATTGTTTGGCTATGTTACCGCTTGCTCAGCCCTTCTTATAGCGTTGCTAGTTGCAGGTGCAAGCTCTTTCCATGTGCAACATGGATATCCTTTTGTTATATCACAATATTATTGCTATTTAATTTAATGCACATATATACTTGGTAAAGGGTGGAAGGCTTGGCCTTTTGCTCGGTGTTTTGTTCCACTCTTGCCGCCCTAGTTACTTGTGTACCGGTGTTATGTTCCATAAATGAGCGCTCCTTACATGCGCGGGGTTGTTATGGGGACCCCCTTGATTTTCGTTTTAGGATAAAACTTGTCTGGCAAGGCCCAACATTGGTACTACATTTGCCTAACAACTAATAAACCTGCATAGGGAGTAATTACCCCGAGGATCTTTAATCAACAACCCGGGCCAGTGCTCCTCATGAGTGTTGGTCCAAACTAGAGTCGTGTGCGGGGCCAACCCGGGGCAACTCGGGTGATGTCTATCAGGCCACTGTACGCTGCGCTCATCTGGTCGTGTCCTGAGAACGAGATACGCGGCTCCTATCGGGTTATGTCGACACGCCGGGCGGTCTTGCTGGACTTGTTTTACCTTTCTCGAACGTCTTGTGCGAGGAATTCCGAAAAATACTTTGGGCTATCTCGAGGTTGCGGTTTTCCAGTGGAATTGCCTAGGAAGATCATGAGATTCGTGGTCGAGGTTATTCTCGCTGCGTGTGGTTAATTTGTGATGGATGAGTTGGAGCACCCCTGCAGGGTTAAATCTTTCGGAAAGCCGTGCCCGCGGTTACGTGGCAACTTGGAAACTTTGTTTAACACCCGGTCATAGCAAACTTGAAGTAAACTCAAATAAAATACACCAACCGTGTGCGTAACCGTGACTGTCTCTTCTCGTGAGTCCTTATCCGAGAGAGAACACGGTGGGGTTATGTTTGACGTAAGTAGGTGCTCAGGATCTTTTAGAGATCATTACTAGTTTACGTCCGTTTATTCGACAATCATCCCCCTTTATTCTTGTACTCGTAAGTTAGCCACCCAAATAAATGCTTAGCCGCTTGCTGCAGCCTCACCACTTAACCTTACCTCACCCATTAAGCTTTAATAGTCTTGATACCCTTGGAAATGAGATTGCTGAGTCCCCGTGGCTCACAGATTACTACAACAACAGTTGCAGGTACAGGTAATGCGATGATATGACCTGAGCGCGATGCTTTGTTTGATTTGGAGTTCTTCTTCTTCTTCTTCATCGATCTAGGATGGGTTCCAGGCGGCAGCCTGGGATAGCAAGGATGGATGTCATTTTATCGTTTGTTTTCGTCCGTAGTCGAACCCTGCTCTTCTGTATGATGTTGTATTTGTTATTGTATTGATGTGTTTTGATGTAGCTCGTGGCGAGTGTAAGCCAATTCCATATACTCATCTCTTCTTTACATGTACTTGTAATGATATCCATTCTTGCAACACGACGAGATGCGCTTCTATCCCTGTCGAGGCCCTCGTGCCAAAATAAGGATAGGATCGCATCTTGGGCGTGACAGGTGATGCACCACAGCTCACATCGAAGGAGACCCGTCCGGAAGCGCGGTACACAAGCAATCCGGCGGGCGCTTTTGTAGACCCGAAACCCCACACGCCCGGGAGGGACCCCGTCAGGGCGCGCGGCGGCTATGGGCTGCCCTAGGTCGACTTGATCGCCCCTAGGACCTCGTGGATCGCTGCCCTCCAAGATGAAGAACGAACAAAGAACGAGAAGAAGATACAAGGGAGAAGGATAAAAAGTAGATGAACACGAAAAAGTAGTAGATTGATTTGTTCGATTGTGTGTTGTTCAATCGGCCGTCACCCCCAACATATATAAGAGGCGGCTGGACTTCCCGTACAAGTAAAGGATTCATCGAGTCTTTCCTTAAAATTACATCAATTCACGTCCTAGAGTCCTGATTCTAGTTTAACTCGGATTTAGTCTGAATCTGGCCCAGACTTCTGTCCTGCTCCTTGCGTGGACTGTATATTCCGCATACTAACTCGGATGGAGACGAGACAAACATCAAACTTGTTCGCCTCGACGAGGAGAATAACTCATCGCGAGCCAATTCTTTATACAAGGCCATCTTGATGACTTCACGGGCTCATCTTTTAACTGTGGGTCGGATTCAGCAGGTGGTAAACTGGGCTGTCCGTGCCTTGCCATAATTCTGTAGGTCACACACTACATCGGATCGTGATGACTCCAAAAGCAAACTTAACCGTTTTGATGATACGCACAACTTTCGTGTAGAACACTTTTCCATCCGAGGTCATCTAGATAATCTTTTGAGCCCATCTTCCGCTTCTGTTTGGATCTTTACTGAAACCGGCAAGCACTCAAAACCGGCAAGCCTTTCAACCAAAAACCGGCAAGCCCCTTTACGCCAGCAAGCTTTTCGCCGGCAATCCATACCGGCAGGCCTTTCATGCCGGCAAGCTTTTCACTCGGGCGGCAAGATTTCATGCCGGCAAGCTTTCCACACCGGCAAGCTTTTCACGTCGGCAAGCCATACCGGCAAGCCTTTCACCTCGGGCGGCAAGATTTCATGCCGGCAAGCTTTCCACACCGGCAAGCTTTTCACGTCGGCAAGCCATACCGGCAAGCCTTTCACGCCGGCAAGCTTTTCACTTGGGCGGCAAGATTTCATGCCGGTAAGCTTTCCACACCGGCAAGCTTTTCACTCGGCCGACAAGTTTTTCATCATGCCCAAATCTGGTGTCAACACTTACGTTTCAATTTTAAAAAATCTACAACTTTCAAACCGTGTGTCGGAATTACGATTTGTTTCCATTGTTAGCCTCCTTGAGACGAGCTTTTCAAAACTAGACTCCATATTGATATGTTTCGACAAACTCTTCCTCTGAGAAACTTTAGTACTACATGAACCAACTTTTGTATTATGAGAAACGCAAGCCAACTTCTTTTTAGATTTGGAAGAGTGTATCATGTGCGTGCATTTATCGCGTTTTCAAAAATTCAAAAATCTACAACTTTTGAATCGAGCGTTGGAGTTCAGATCCGTTTTCACTCCTGAAGTTGACTCATGTGGCATTAAAGTTGCACACGATTGCTAGTTACATGCAGTACTATAAAAATTGACTATCATGGTTCCTAAATTGCACACATCAAAACTAAGTTGCTTAGTGTTTATGAAGTTACATACCATTGCCTACCTTGAAAATTAAGGTATCCACATCACTATGAGGTTGCCCACCTTGGTGATGCTTAGTTGCCAACAATAATGTGAAAGTTGCATATCATGGTTCCTAAGTTAGCTACCTCGGAAACTAAGTTCTCTATAGTGTCAGAAAGTATTGTAGGGACAACTAATATTAGGTTACTCATTAGTCATGGTAGGAAATTTAAGGGTAGAAAGTCATGGTAGCCAACTTACGATACCAGGCTAACTGACATGTAGGGAGTTGCTTCTCGTATCACTAAAGTTGGTTCCTGTGGCACTAAAATTGCTCAAAGAAAAATTTCGTCGAAACATATCCATGAGATATAATTTCGAAGAGCTATCTGTGAGGGATCCAAAAGTGAAAACGAATCACAATTATGACGTTCTGCTCAAAAGTTATAACTTTTTGAATTTTTCTAAACATGGTTTCCTTTTTAGGTGGAGCGTGTGAGCATGAACTTTTTTTTATAGGTGTGTGTCTAGGACCACAAGTCAGCAAACGTATGGGGGCGCGGGGACAAAGTGAGTCACATTTTCCTTTTTAGATGGAGTGAAAAAGATAAGCATTCTTTCTATGGATGTGTACCTAGGACCACTCGCCAGTAAACGTTTACTAGCTAGACGTGTCCATGTCATATGCATCAATACGTGCATGATAAAAGTGGCGTATAGAGAATCTCCACCGCTTCAGTAATCAAATCAAGTGTAATTTCCACTCAAAATAAAAACAGATAAGTGTATTTATTGCTTCATTTACTCAGCACATCTCCTAGTGGCAAATGACAGAACATCACTGCTTCCGTTCGACACCTCTTGACTCGAGTATATATGTATGCACTGCACATGTGTTCCGTGCACCACTGCACACAACCCAAGGTCGAGCAATGTCGTCGTCGTCGTCGTCGTACTCGTCGTACCTTGGGCGGCCGTCCTACTGCGCCATGGCGCTCCTCCTCCTCCTCACCCTGGTCTGCATCACCGTCCCCGCCTACCTGCGCAACCCGGTGAGCGTCGCCAGCTGCTTTACCGGAGCCGACGCCCGCGTCGCTGCCGCCCAACCAGCGGCGTCGGCGTCGGCGGCGTTGGTGGCGGACGACGGGGGCCGCCGCCCGGGTCAGCTCAGTATCCTCGTCGGCGTGCACACGATGCCCAAGAAGCACTCCCGGCGGCACCTGATCCGGATGGCGTACGCGCTGCAGCAGACGGCGGCCCTCCGCGGGGTCGCGCGGGTGGACGTCCGGTTCGCGCTCTGCGCGCGGCCGATGCCGCCCGAGCACGGCGCGTTCGTGGCGCTGGAGCGCCGCGCCTACGGCGACGTGCTGCTCTTCAACTGCACCGAGAACGCGGAGGACGGCAAGACGTACACCTACTTCGCGGACCTGCCGGCGATGCTCGGCGGCGCCGGGGGCGAGGCGCGGCCGTACGACTACGTGATGAAGGTGGACGACGACACGTACCTCCGGCTGGACGCGCTGGTGGAGACGCTGTGGCGGGCGCCGCGGGAGGACATGTACTACGGCGTGGGCCTGCCGTTCATGGACCGCGAGTCACCGCCGTTCATGCTCGGCATGGGGTACGTGCTGTCCTGGGACCTCGTCCAGTGGATCGCCGCCTCCGACATGGTCCGGAGGAAGGCCAAAGGTACGCCCTCTCTCTGCTTGTGAACCACGAAGTCCAGTAGAACATCTGTTACACATGTCCTCGAAACTAATTGCGTAAGCATCAGGTGTGGAGGATGTGACCATGGGGAACTGGCTGAACGAGGGGGGCAAGGCCAAGAACAGGGTGAACATCTTTCCCAGGATGTACGACTACAAGAGCGCCCAGGCCAAGGATTTCCTGGAGGACACCATTGGCGTGCACCAGCTCAAGGAGGAGATCAGGTGGGCGCACACGCTGGCGCACTTCAACGCCACCTCCGGCGAGCAAGACAACCTCCCACCTTCCAGAGAGGGGAGCTCATAGATGATATGTGGAAGACCTGTAAATTTGCAGAGTCAAACTGCCTCACTGAAGGGCAGCCTGTCTAGAAATCCAGCAGTTTCACATACATTTGGCATTAATTAAACACTGAATTCCAGAGTTTCCAAACAGGGCCTGAATGTTGCATTATTTTCCATTTAAGAGCATCATTTCTCTGCACTGATAAGAGCTCACTAGAAAAACTAAAATACAATGAACAGCCATGCTAGATGTACAGAATGAACCAGAGGCCTTCCTGGAGAAAGGAAGGTGAAATATCTACTCGCCATTTCAATCCAGGAAAGGACCTCACCATCCCTGGTGCGCCCATCGCGGCTGCTTGGATCTTTACTACAGGGAATGCTTCCCACGCTCACCAACAGCTAGTCGACTTTATGAACGACATGGCTATACATGTAGTAGACCATCCTCACCATTTCGGTTTCTCTACTCAGCTCCAGACATGAATTCCCTGTTCAAGTGATCATCTGACAAGGGGTGTGCGCCAACAAATGGTTGACATGTCTATCTCCACTGGCGAATAATCAGCTGTAATTATCGTCTGGCGGATGCAGCAAGGTGAGCACAACAGATATCTTGTGCAAAGAAATGAAACGCTAGAGACCTTTTAACTCGGGGCAGGGCTCTTTCTAGACCTTCTTGACTCACTGGACTTGTGTGCAGGACCTGCCTCTTCCTGCATTTTGGCCTGGCTAGATACACTCGCTCGAGATCTGGATATCCGTCGGCTCCTTCTAGTTCCTGTGTGCTTTTCTGCATCCGTTGGCTTCGACTTTGCTCTGACCGGCCTTGCACTAGAAGACCCACGCGATTTCCGTTTTGAACTCACACCTTGTTTAGCCACCTGTTTTAATCCTTGTTGGGTTTGACACTGGTCATTATTTTCTTGCAACTCTGAACAAACAATTGATGTTGAAGTTCCCTGCACAATGAAATATGTATATGTTATCGGCGAGCTTCAAGAACAAGAAAAACAACATGCAGAGAATAAAGGCTCGAAAACATTCAAATCATTCAGGAGGAAAGATTTTTAAATTTCATCACCAATCAATGATCGGCTGATAATTTTGGTGTTAGAACATGTGAGAATCAGTCCACAAAATACAACACCAAACATAGAAGACAAACATCTTGAAACATCAGTAGCGCAGTGCTTGACATTTAATCATAGCATAGCAGAAGAGGAAAAAACACAGTACAAAACATCTTGAAATCAGTAGCGCAGTGCTTGACATTTAATCATAGCATAGCAGAAGAGGAAAAAACACAGTACAAAACATTTTGAAACATCAGTAGCGCAGTGCTTGACATTTAATCATAGCATAGCAGAAGAGGAAAAAACACAGTACAGTGCAACACCAGATTCATGTGCCAAGCATTACCTTGTTTGTAGTCGAACATGGTTCTGTGCCTTGAACTTGCTCGTCTTCAGAATCATCCATTTCCTCACATTCAAACTCAACATGCTGGCTCTCTTCCTCGGAATCACTTAATTCTTCTTGTTCCATTACAATGCCTTGCATTGTTTCTTCACCAGGCCCTTCAGTGTCATGATGAGAACTAGCATTTCCAGGCTGTAAATTCAAAATACTAGCTCTGTCCTTCACAGGCCTTTCTGGCTGAATTCTGGATTTACTAGGAGTACTTCTCAAATCCTTTGCAATCCTGAAATCCACTGAGGAACATAAATGAATGTCCAAATCAATGTTGTTATCCCTCTCACAAGGGCTTGTGGATTCTTGCATATCAATACCGTTGTCTCTTTCGCTTGTCGACGCTTCCCTAACTGTTGACTGGTCATCCACTGGAGGTTCCCTAATACGACCGTCAGATTGATTAGAAAGTTGATGACAGTCCTCTTCTGGTACTTCCACATGCATCTCAGCTTCAGATCTTTGCAGTAGAGGATGGAAGTCGATGGTATTAGCATTGACAGGAGCTCGTTCCATGCCATCTGTAGTCTGCTTATTACTTTTCTCAACTTGAACTTTCTCAAAAGGGAAAAGATTATAATTTCTTGAATGACTAGTAAGATTTTGAACCGAATGGCTATGTGACGAAAGCACTTCTCGAGGATGCTGAAAAAGCAAAGGATGCATTTGAAAATCTTGCTCAGCGCCATCTTCCATCGAACGTGCATCACGCCCATGTTGTTGTGATCTGTCAGTAGTACTATGATGAGGGAAAAGATTTAGCTGTGTATAAACACATTCTGTAAAGGTTGGAGGTGGCACAGGAAACAGATCCTGCGCTGTGTTATCTGAGATGCCATTATAATGTGCTGCATTCTGATGAAATTCCATCTGAGATATCACACGGACGGAAGGAGGAAGGTTTACAGGAGGCAAATCTGGGGCCAACTTGACGACATGGCTACCTTTCTCTTTAGACAATTGTGAAGCTTGCAGTTCATCCAAAGTCACACCAAACACCCTTTTAGTTGAAGGACCATCAGAAGCGCAAGAGCCAAAAGGTATATATGCAGTGCCGACACCATGGTGCGTGCCATTTCTTTTATGCTGCTCAAAGCGGCCATATGCAGAACCACATTCATCATTGAGGCTGGTGCCCGTCTGCATCATATTCATGCTCCTATTCTCTGTGTCTGCTAAAAATGCTTCATTGACATACGGATCATCACCATCATCATCATCATCATCATCATTTTCAACATCCTCAAAAGCATCATTATCAGTCTGTCACGAAAGCAATATACATCATGCTCAATAACACTACTCTAAATGGAAATAGGTATTCATGGTTCTCTTGTGAGTTCGGTAACACACTAACCTCCTGCTCACGACCTACTTGTGAATCAGCCCTGGAAGCTTTTAATTTCCTCCTCTTCGCTTCATATGTTCTCCTCTTTGCTTTCAAAGCCTCACTTTTACTGTAAGATCGCTGGACTCCATTGGCAACTCTCCACTGACGCTGGAGCAGCGAGGGATCTCTGTATGGCACAACAAACTTCCAAACAGATGTCCAATCATATTTGAATATCTTGAGCCCCTGCATCAACGTAGGAATGAGGGGAAAAGTAAGCAAATACCAATTCAACAGGGAACAGAAGATAGTCTGCAGACACAGATATAACCACCTCTTCGATACGCTGTATTTCCTCACTACTCAATGGAGAATTCTTCATACGGCGCACATCCTGCATTATTTCAACCAAGAATATGCTTAGTACTTTGGTAGTATGTTGATTTTTTTAAAGACAGCAGTCAAGTAAATCAACATCTACATCCTATTGGGGATCACCATAACAGCCAGTAGAGCACGAGGATCGGGTCATCCCAGTTTCAAACCAGTATTGGTTTTTGCTACACGGGAACATATTGACCTACTATTTTAAAACACACAGGAGTGCTCTTTGAAACTTCCAGTAACAAGAGGTAAGATCATAGAGCCCCACCAAAGCACTATAAATTTCGTCATTGTTCCATACCCTTTAAAAACAGAGCTGGTAGAAGTCATTTCTCAGCTTGCTTCTAATTATAATAACCAAATGTGATATGGTCCATATTATAGAAGTTGGCTTTTACAGTTTCCCAGGGATTTTTTTAGTCCTACTTTACCGTTGACACATAAGAAAAACTGAAAAGATATGTTGCATAAACATGAAGTCTCTGCCGAGGAACCACATCAGTTTCAAAACTAGACGATGGGATGAACCGGCACCCCATACTTATGCTAATCAGTTAAGACCTTTAGAAATATTCTTGAACCTCAAAGGCTTATAAGAATTCATTAAGCATATTACGTACCAGTAAATGGAAAGATGTATACTTACTTACCTTGACTGGATTGTCGGTAGCTTTCGCTGAGCTGCGGTTCTTCTGTCTCACAAATATCTACACTACAAAAAGTTATGTTACTGAAAGAGCATAAAGCATACAAAGGGAAACCAGGATTTTGAGCAACTGAAAACTTGGTCAAGAGACTAAACTAAGCACTAGGCAAAATAAGAATTTGCCCATAAGGTCTGGAGTTGTGGTTCTTAGCTGAGATTAGAGGATCAAGATTGATCTAAGCTTGCTCGTATAACGGCAACAAAAGCACAACAATTTTCAGGCAGTAGCATTCAAAACATGCAACCTGGTGTATTAGTTATTAGGAGTAGATATCAAATTAGGCCGGCCGTAGTGCCAGCACCCAGCAGTGTGGAAACTCACTGCCATGTCAATACAATCAAAACAACACTTGTTTCTAATACCGACTCTTTAATGAATTCCATTTCTTCATACTTTCAGATAGTCAGACAAAGTCTGTTATAACACCAAGGGCACCAAACAAGTGATGAGAATACAAAATTGGTATGTCTAGCAAATAATAGAAAACTGCGAGGTACTCAATGAAACAAATAAATGACACCACAATAGTACCTGATGCGTTGATTTGCAAGGAAGAAAACGCTTTTGTATCGCTTCCCAGTCATTATTATATTCCAGAAGTCCTAGAGCTAATAACCTGCAGGCAGAACATAAAGTAAGAATGTTACATAACCAAGAAAATAAATGATAGCACAGTTGTATTTGGATGTTATATAATCATGCAATTGAAAAGGGTAATATATGATGCCACACTAAGCAAGTGGAACAAAAAATTTCAAACTTAATATGATTAACCACCCAAAAGGAGACCTTACAAAAATTTCAATATGAAGATGAAAGGACAGCTTCGTAAAGCCAGATACAAATTGCATAAAACAGTGACAGCAACACAGGAAAGAAGATATTACAACCTCAATGGAAACTACAATAAAATTTCGACATTCAGCATTCCTTAAATCTTACATTTTGAAGATTGAAATTCATGGATCATGGATAGATTAGAATTAACAGAAAAGAAAACCATAATGCATGCCTTATGAACGTTAGTGAAAATGTAAATCATACCCGTCCTCTGCGTCAGTGAAAAGCAGTCTACTGACCATAGCTGCGGGAGGTGGCTTATGAGGAAACAGCGAAAAATTGAATAGTGGATAAAATCTCTGCGCCAATCTTGCAATATCAAATGGAACAAGAGCAACCGGCTCCTTTTTAGTACTCTCAAAAAGGGTAGCAGCTAATGATTTCTTGGGCTGTGACTGGCCAGGTGAAGCTGGCGTTGATGTGGACATATTATTTGATCTGTCTTGAGAAATATTGTTAGCATCTCTACCAGTGCTAAGTACCGGTGATGGAAAAAGAGGTTCTTTCCTAAAGCGGATCCTGTCTGGAGTGCCATCCACATGGCTTTTTCTATACTTCACAACAGCTGTCAATTGAGTAAAAAAAAAAGATGTTTAAGTCATGGCAAACAAGATGAAAAAGAGTATTTGCAAAAAAAAAGGGTGCTTGCGTACTCACCGCCTGCAACATCACTTAAATAGCTGAGAGCCAAATGAAGTGGCGAGACATCAAGGATGGACATAACAGGATTCTTAATTAATGGAATCCATTGGCATTGCGAGCTCTCAGAAGAAGCATGACTAATTGCTGACCGAAGATGCTGCCCTTCGAAACAGAATTGTTGACGAATAGTGTTTTTCCTAGCCAATGCTTGATCACGGTAGCCAACCAACTCAACTATCATTTTTTTAACATCAGCAGCCACACGCTGTTTAGATGGGTCGAGAACGCATAGAGAGAAGGTTTGGGTCATGAGCTGAACATGTTCATATATCAAAATATGCAATTGGCCAAGTTGCTCATCAGTAAACCCCTTCACTACAGCAGTTGCTGATGACGATGAGGAAGGGACATTGATGTTCTGGGATGGATACTGCCCAGGAACCTGGGGTGTAGGTGAGAAATTTGGCACAATCGGTCGCAAATTAGGTTTAGTTGATTCCTGTTGATGATTGACTGCCCTAGACAACTCGGGTCTCTTCTTCCTAGTCTGAGGCCTATGACCATCTTTCTCATTCCTACCATTTATGTTCTTATCATTCTCGACATTTTCACCACCATCACTTTCCAGGGCCTCCTCAATTTCGAGCTCAAAGTCCGCATCATTCTCATCTTCATCCTGGGTTTCATCCCCCTGGCAAGCCTGTGTGCCATCGCCTCCACCAGACAGGACAGCTGAAAGAAACTTGCGGTATTCCTCTTCCTCATCAACATTCTGCAGGTCACCATCATCGTCAGATTCCTGGAGAAAGGTCTCTAACTCGTCGAGTGCGTAATTTGCCAGAGAGTATCTTGCCCGTGTCCGCCTGCAGATTGCATCTTCCTCGGTACCTTCATGCAACAGGGGATGAGTATTCGGTACTGGTGGAGAGAAAGAAGCTACAGTCTGTAAGGGTTCCTTTCCCAATCCATTAACACGGCCTTCTCCATTCTCAAAATGCAACTGGGTAGAACTGCTCTCTGGAACATTTTCTTTGCAGGCACCTTTGGCTGACAAACTTTCTTTGGGAAGCACACAATCACCTGCATTTCCATTATTACCAGAACTATTACGAGGAAGCACCTCAGTGCTTGGTTGATTTTCAAAGCTAGTTCCCTCGCATTCTGCCTCTGAGGTGAGGCTTGACGAGGTCTCGGATGGTGATCCTTCCCTATATAAAGGGTTGAAATCCATGTCATCGTCCTCCACATCATCATCGACGTCCATACTAAATGAAGCAAGGGTAGCTTAGGCAAACAGTAGAACTGCCTACACCCTATCATTCATTAGGTGAAGACAAATAAGTTGACAGTCTTAAAAATGTTGCTTGCTTGAAATAACAACAAGAGGAGCATCAATGAAACTTATAAGACAAATACATATAACTAATCCACAATTGTGGTGAAGTAGTTTAGCTTTTTACAGGAGATGACTTATAGCAGGTGCAAGACGGCCATCTAAGTTTGGGGAAATAATATTAAGTTACAAAAGTTCATTTAATATTTAACTCGGCGGTTCCAAATGTAAGTTCTTTAATGATTACATCTTTAGTTACAATACAAAAATCCCGACAAAAGCATGCGATTATCAAGGATTAAGATGATGAACAAAACTTTCTTCGCTCATTTCACCCGGCTTTGTCTACAATAAATCATATCTTCCAAGTCTTTGGAGAATCAAGTCGCAATGGATGGTGACTAGAATGTATACAGCCACAACGTAGACATGCCTAGAGTGTTACACCTAGGAAGAGCCACATATATAACCTATAAACAACGCAACCCAGCCTTAAGAACGGTGAACCACGAACAAAAGCAACTAGCAACCGAGCATATTTGAACCCTAGTAGCATAATAGCGCCCGGATTTACAGAATTTTCCTGAGAAGGGGAACCAAAATTGCAGGTTTCCTGGTGAGAGAAATTTCCAAATTCGCAACAGACCGAAAGCGCCGTCGACAGTCCCCGACAAATTGATGAAAAAGATCGGGGCAAGGAGGTGAAATTAGGGCTTACAGTTTGGACCCGGTGACCTCCCTCCACCCAGAGGGCGAGCGAGAGGCGCGTTAAACTGGGCACGGGAGGAGAGGAGCTCGGCTCCTGGGAGGGAGAGCTCGGCGCCGGCGGCAGCCTCGCGGGGAAGGACGCGCGGCTTCGGCGGCGGAGGCGGACGACGGCGACGGGGAAAGAGGGTGCGGCCGTACGTGGTCGGTTACCCCCAGCGGAACGAAACGATCCAAATCGGGTGGCGGACCGACTCGCGACCCGTTAAGCTGACTCATGGGCCTCCTGAGGCCCACGTGTAAAGGTTAAGCGAGTCCACCGCCCACGCGGCCCATCTACCGCCGTGACATTCGTTAAACCCTAGCCCGCTCCGACCCACCGTGGTGAGGCAGATCGAGCCGTCCGTCCCGCGCGGTGAGGCGATCCGCGCCGTCCAGATATCGGTCTCTGCCTACATATAAGCCGCCTCTGCCAGCGGCCGCCGTCGCGTCGCCCTCTCCCACACGAAGCCCTCAACCCCCGAGCTCCTCGTCTCCGGCGGCGGAAGGAAGCAGCAGCACCGGCAGCCATGGTGAAGGGACGCACGGGGCAGCGCGTCAGGCTCTACGTCCGGGGCACCATCCTCGGGTTCAAGAGGTGAGCAGCCCCTTCTTCGCCCTGCCTCTCGGGCGCTGGATCTGGTCATTTCATGGAGCGGACTGAGCGGCATGCTAATGGCGATGTGTGGAAATTTTGCAGGTCGAAGTCGAACCAGTACGAGAATACGTCGCTGGTGCAGATCGAGGGGGTGAACACCAAGGAGGACGTGGCGTGGTACGCCGGGAAGCGCCTTGCGTACGTGTACAAGGCCAAGACCAAGAGCAACGGCACCCACTACCGCTGCCTCTGGGGCAAGATCACCCGCCCCCACGGCAACTCCGGCGTCGTCCGCGCCCAGTTCAAGTCCAACCTCCCCGCCGAGTCCATGGTCAGTGGCCGCCCTTTCTCCTACTGATGCTGCTGCCCTTAGTTTTCGATGTGCTTTTTGCTGAGGCTGTTGCTTTGCGTTGTTTGCAGGGGCGCAAGGTTAGGGTGTTCATGTACCCGAGCAGCATCTAAGGTTAGCATCTGCTGCACAATCGCTGATGTTTGTTTAAGGCTGTTGCTTTGCTGTGTGATTTACTCTACCATGTGTGTTACATTTTGTCCTACGCCTTGAGACTAGGATGGATGTGATAAAATTCCAATTGTAGTCACAATATGTAACATGCCTCAAGTATATGAACTTGTGCAATGTGTCCATCGAATTGATGGTTTTGTTTGGGTTATGCAATGCGGTTCATGTAGGATTCTATGATCTTGTGATATTTTTATCCCTGAATGATGCATCCTAAGCAATACTGAGTTATCAATCTGTACTGTGTACGCATTATGATCCGTGAACATTGTCAATTAGTATAATCTTCGTTGCTATTTTTAGTGTTTGTGTTTATGGAATGTTATTTAGATGCTAAGGATTGTGCTATTTGTCAATTTAAAAGGCACACAGGTTTATTGTATGAAGAAATGGGGAACACACTTGCCTTCTGTTTGGATTGGAAAACTGATTTAGTGTTTTTAGTTTGTACTACTCTGTAAACTAATTTAAGATATTTTATATCACTAAAGTAGTTTACAGAGGGAGTACCTCAAACTGCTGATTATTTAGCTACTGCAAATTCATCTATAAAGAAAATAGCTATTGCAAATTGTTGCTAAGCAGGTATTAGTTTGGATGTTATGCTAAAGTTGTATAATTAAGATTAAAAGACCACGTAATTAATGCTTTGACATCAGAAGTTCGAGGACATTCCTAATTTTCAGCAGCATAAAGTTGGCTTATTTTTGGAAATGAGATACTGTCTCGTGTTGCCTCAAATTATGAAACATGATATGCTATTTGTCGTTCTAGCTGTGTTTGACACATCCATTGGGTTGGCTATGCTAACGTTGCTTCTCTTTTTATTTTGTTCAATGCAGGTTTTTCGAACTAGGGCCAGTAATGCTTGTCTCTTGTGATTGTCATGAGCTGAGAAATGTCATTTTATGGTGAATCTATGCTATGTTGACAACTGAAACTGTTCATGTATTCCGAGAACCTGTGGAAGTTTTGGCTAGACTTGTTTTTCAAATGTGCGGACCATTTTAGTATTTCTATATCAGCACTACAGCGTAATTTCTCATCAGTTTTTGACTGTTTTGCAATGTTCGCGTGATGTTCTGTGCTTTTCAATGCCTATGTTTAACATATAAGATGATGAAAACATATGCATCCACAGGTTTATTGGTGATCCAAATTCCTGATGCCAGCATTTATGTTCCATATTCATGCTCTATTTCGTAGTGCAACCGCATTGTGGAATGTGGTGCCCAAGATCATGCTACAGATTAAGCAAGGGCAATCCGTTAGTACGTAATAGGGATAGTTGTGCAGCTGTTTTGGTTTATTCGACTTTAAAATTTAAAAATGATATGATATCTTTATGTATTTGTGGCACGCTGGCTTGGCAAACCCGATGCGAGCTGAATAATAGTTTGCCTTCTGGTATGCAGCTTGGATTGGCAACGAGGGAAACCTCAATATAAAACAACACAAAGAAATGGTTTGGGAGTCTAGCGGCTGAATATGGAGATCGAAACGTGGCATACTTGGATACTCGCAAACATCTTACGTCTTGCATAATAAGCCAACGGCCATAGCATGCAACATGGCACACATATGATGCATCTTGGTTAAGTTTTATTTTAGCACAATGATAAATCGGCAAATAAATTGATAGCCACCAGAACGGTTAACAGTAGCGAAAACCTTTGGACCTCCCGAAAAAACTCCCCCGCGCCGCTCCCTCCCCAGGGCGACACGGGCGGCGACCCCGTCCCTCCCGCAGCCGGACTCCCCTCACCAGCCCCTCTCCTCCTCGCCGTCGCCGGTGGCCTCCGGCAGGCAAAGCCTGCGCGGAGCCGGCGGCGGCGGGGTGCTCTCTGGCTGCTGCTCGCGCGGGAGGAGGGGATCTCGCGTGCGGGTGGCGGCTGTCCGGCGTTCGGCTCCGGGGCAGCGTCATTGCTCGCGGCGGAGGCGGTCTCCGGCGTGCGGCACGGCGCCTCGTCGCGGTAGTGGGCGCACCGTCGCGGTGCGTGCGGTCGCGGTCGTCGGGCCCGTTCGGTCCCGATCCGATCTGGGATCCGCAGGCGGCGGCTGGCGCGGACGGTGGTGGGAGGCTCGGCTCCGCTGATGCGCGTCCTGGAGGCCTCCTACAGCATCTTCTCCGGCCTGGGGCCGTGGTGGTTCGGGCTGGGGCTGCGGCTGGTCGGCTGCCGATCTGGTAGCTAGTCCGGCGATTTGGGATGGGGTGGCGGCCCTCCCTCCCTGCTCGGGGCTCTTCTGTGGCGCTGCAGCGGCTGTGGGTTGCTGGATCTGGCCTGTTTCGGCCGTGTTCGGCTCGTCGGCTTCTGGCCGGCGGCGAGGATTGTGGTGGCTCCTGCTTGGTCATGGCGCGATGACTTCGGGGGAGGTGTGCGGGTCAGCAGAGGTGCTATGCGTAGGGGTGTGTGTGTGGGTGGTGCTCCGAGCGAAAGCTTGCCGTGCTCTTGCCGTCCGACGGCGTCGGCGTCTGTGGACGTCGTTTCACCTCCTTGGAGGCGCCGCCGTGGAGTCCACCCTTCACGCACCCTTGGATCCAGTTCTTCGGGCGAAAGCCTAAGACCCAGCCGGGTCGGGCGACGGTGTCGGCATCGTCGCTTCCCTCTTTGGGGCGTCGCCTGGAAGAACTTTGGATCCCGTTTGCACGCTCCATGGGCTGGACGCTCGCGACATCGCGGTCGGCAGGTGTCCGTCCGACGATGTGTTTGTTCTGCGCGGCTTCTTGTGTGGCAACGATGGTGGTTTCAGGCGGAGCTGGCTTGCTGATGGGTCTTGGTAGTCGGTCTCTTCCGGCGTGTTCGAGGGGTCGCCGCTCTGGCGCTGGCTCGGCGCAAGCCCAACGCTTTTCTCCTGCAATGCTCGTCGACGGAGTCGGAGCTGCCTGGTCGCCGGCGCGTGTGGTTGACTGTTTGGCATCGACCGGCGCAGGCCTCGACGCTTGTTGGTGGTGCGGGCTTCTTCGGTGGTCGTCGATGGTGGAGTCGGAGTCGCCCTCGCGGAGGTGTGATGACGATGACGCCGGGTTGCAACCTCGGCGACGCTTTTCTCCCTGGCGGCGTGTGTGCGTTCTTGTGTGGGTTGCCAGGTCACCCTGAGTGCCTTGTTTTTGCGGGCGTGTTGTAACGGTTTTCGCTCGGTTTTCCGTTAATTAACCGGGCTATTCTCTTCGACCTTTTTTAATGAATCGGGCTCTAAGGGACCGCGTTTCAAAAAAAAAAAAAAAAAAAAGAACGGTTAACTCAACAACTGCCCAAGAACATTGGAGCAGTCTCGAGGGAAAATAAAGGCAAACAAAGATCCATCAAAGTTATATGTGCTTTAGGTTCGAGTGGCAAGCCAGGGTCAAAGTACTCTCTCCCTCCCTTGGTTCAAGGAGATTGAGCGGGGTTACATGAGTTGGTTGCGATTTTATTTGACCAATGCTTCTGAATGAAGGTACCAGATCAACATTTTTTGCAAGCCCACTGTGTTCGCAAATAATATTGCAAGATATTTTTCATATGCCATGATGTAGTGGAGTATCCAAATAAAATTTATTGAGCTCTTTTCAGTTAAAGTACTATAGCGGGAGATGTTATGTGGACTGTAAAAATAACTATGCAACATACATATTATGTTCTTGCTTCACAATGTGAACAATTGCCATTGTTGTGCGAAAATGCTAAATGGAGGCCGAGCTCCATGGAGCTCTTTATTTTGAAAACTTTGAAAATCACATTTTGAAGTTTCAAAAAAATCTAAAAAAAATCATACGCGTTCATACGGATGTGTAATACATGTGTGTGAAATTTGAAGATGATATATATTACGGTGAGAGCTACACAAAAAAGACAAAATTGTGATTTTGAAATGGTGTACAGTACAATGCACTGTTCACTATAAAAAATGCACGAATTTGTCTTTTTTGTGTAGCTCTCACCATAATGTATTTCAGCATCAGACTTTACACACATGTAAAACACATCCATACGAACACATATGATTTTTTCCAGAATTTTTCAAAACTTAAAGATGTGATTTTTGAATTTTTTAAAAAAAAACGAGCTCGTCCTCCAAAATGCTGCACTCATTGTTGTGTGTCTATTATGACTATCTATGTGGTTCAGTGGTTATAGCTAATGTTGTTCTTCTCGAACTCATGACTACTCTTGAGTGATTAAATTGTCCAGTGACTTCGAGGATTCAACATACTATTTGATCATACAATATACTATTATTTCCTTATTTGAATATACGACGGGCTATTTGAAAATCCCAAGGTTTATAGGATTGATGTCTAATAGGATTCTGCTTTTGCATGTTAGCTCAAGTTTATCTCAATTTGATATGTAAATATCTGTATTGCCTATTTCCGCCGGTGGTTGCCTATATCACTATATGAGCAGAATGCACTAGAGTGGCCTTTTGTACAAGATAAAGAATGTTTATATAATTAGTTTGATTATTTGTAAGTTAGGATGATCCTCAAAATAGCTGGCTTCTCTGCCAGTCCAACATACAAGCATACTTAGGTTGTGTTTTGGGATGAATTTGATCCATCTCTAATTATCCTTCCATGTGGTATGTGCAACACAGTCAAATGGTATTGTTGATGCATATTCATTTGGTTAGATCATCGGTAAAAAAAAAGTATGAATGCATGACACTTGCGCGGACCTGTGCTAACTGAATCTTATTTGTTAGGTATGATCTCTCCCAACACAAGAAGCTCGATGAGCAAGAAGCACTAGTAGTGGACGCAAAGGCTATAGCTTTTCTGTTGTGTACCATCAAGATAGCAAAAGTTGATGCAGTTTATACGGCGCGGATTCTCTGACTTCCCTTCAGCAAGGCAGAGAGGAACAACGCCTCTACCTTAGCCAGAGAGCCGTTGGATCAAAAGCTAGCAGTCCAGATTGATCGAAGTATTGTAGAGCACGCACTGTTCAAATGTAATGTTCAGATCTGGCCGGTGCGCTCTCGATCCAACGACCGAAAAGTGAGGAAAGGTAGAGGTACTGTACCTCTCTGCCTTCGCTTCGGGAAGTCAGAAAATCTCTTATTGAGCAGTGATTATTTTAGTCCTTCGTACTTATTCAGTGACGGAACCAGGGGTGGGCAGGGTAGGCCATTGCCCCTCCCCCCCCTAATATTTTTTTCTTCTGAAAACACCCGTACATAATTAGCGCAAAGTGGTCTAAATTTATTTGTTTGGCCCCCTCCAACCTTTAGCTCTTGCATTGGCCCCCTTATATATTATTCCTAGCTTCGTCCCTCCTCAATCTTGCCTGTGATGCACCAAAAGTAACTCATGCTATGTAACACTTGATATGTATGTGCATCGCTTCTGTTCTGCCCTGTATGGGACCGTGCAATTTGGAATGTATGTTTAGTTATGATTTGAAGTGGATGGATTAATTTTCTCATGTACTCAATTTTTTTGTGATGATGTCCACATAATTTTTAGTGGCCAGCATGTTTGGATTTCTTGCATGATTTGTGACTTAGCATTGTAGCAGAAGCTACTAATTAAATCAAATATACAACAAAAGTGCAAATCTGAGCTTGGGCATAGATGCAAACTTCATCTAGGCGGTTCGTTTGCTCTGAGATTCGGTCTGCTCATAGTATTTCCCCTGAACCTTCACCGATCTCGTCTGCTCTACTCATCTTGCTGTAGGCTGAAAGATGTCCACATCTCAATCATCCTCCGTACCCCTGATTGGTTTCTCCGAGGCGATCACACTACTTGCCCACGGTGTCCTCCTGCTATCCCTATCATAAACAATGCAAAAACAATTACATATTGTATACAGGTAGTAGGTTTCCGCTTCAGGGTGACTGACTGCGGGTGAATATCTGGTGCTACAGGAGCACCTCACAGTAGGTGGTCTCAATTTTCAAAATGCACATTTAAATGTTTCAAAAAATTCCGAAAAAAAATTGTGGATGTTAGCATCACAAGAATGTACAATCCCTAAAAATTTCAAATCAAAAATTGAAATACACATTGAGAAACAAAAAAGACAAATCCAGTGAATGTTTTGTAGAAAACCCCCTGAACATTTCTGAAATGACACTTTGGTCCACATCCCGTGATGCTGCCCATTCGATCTCAGATCGACGGCCGAGGTTGCGCGGGAGCACCTAATGTGAGGTGCTCCCGTAGCACCAGATATTCTCCCGACTGACTGCATAACATACTGATTTATCAGTTTTGCAAGAAACATCCACCCATGATTCTGCGTTCCATTATGTACAATGAATTAATCTATTGGAACACTAGTACCAGAGTCTTGGGCCATAGTGGGAGTAACATAATTAAGGTTGTCGGCTGGCCATAGTGATGGTATCTTAGACCTCTTCCAATGCATGGGTGCTTAGATGAGGTGCTAAGTGCATTAAAGGGCTTAGTAACTAAACTCCCCAATGCATAGGTGCTTAGTTTTTGGTTGCTAAGCTCTCTTTATTTAATTAGGTGTAGACTCATATTTGTGTTTCTACCTAGGTACACGCGCTTAGCATCGTTTCTTCTTGAGGTCACCATACTACTCTCTCTCTCTCTCTCTCTTCTTAATTAGCATGCCACATCAGATTTATTGCTTAGTTGGCAACCTTAGCACCTGTACAAGGTGGAGCATTGGGAGAGGCCTTAGCAGGTATCATGCACTCGGGACTAGCAAACACGCTGATGTGGCAGTCAATTAAAGAAGAAAGAGAGGATTAGGGTAAGATAGGTAGATACCGTATCATAATAAATGTTATGCTAGTATGTGTCATGCATGGCAATAAATATGATCACCTATGATACTAATCTTAGGTTACCTTATTAATTGTCATGCATGACACAAAGTAGTACAACATTTAATATGATACGGTATCATGAGAGCAAGTCTAATAACGCCTAGTCAGCAGGCGATAGCAGATGCCATGTCATTCAAATCCCGAGTGGAAGAGAGAGAAATGAGGAGAGAGAGGGCAGCGGGCGCTACATGTGCAGCCCGGCTGCAGCACAGCAAACAAGGAAAAAGTTTGCATGCAGCCCACGCTAGTTCCTTCTTCCCAATCACATGTCTCCCTTCACATGCATGCATTAAATGCTATAATTAATTAGTAGCTAATCTATAGCCAACTTATTATATGAGTGGACTTTTGTGAAGGCTCTAGATGACATGGCATCTCTTTGTAGTCAGCAGCCGGCTACATTATTAACCATGCTCTGATATGATATCACATCCTCTCTTTTGTAGGAGATATGCCCTAGAGGCAATAATAAATGTTATTGTTTATCTCCCTGTTCATAATTATGTTTATGTTCCATGCTATAACTGCTATGGTTGTCGAGTCTACAATAACCACGATGCTCGGAGGAAGACTCATATGCACGTGTGGAATAATAAACGGTAAAATGTATTCCTAGTCTGGCCTCTAAGACTAGCTCAAGTGTTGCATGATGGTTCTGTTTTCCTGATCATATGCATGACTATGCCGGCAACTTTGAGGGCACAATGTTAGGAGAACACTTGTGTTGAATCGACCCGAATTGATGTTATGCCATGAGATACATTCGTCACAAGTTAATGGTTAATAACACAGAGAAAGTTTACGTTTGCATAATTCCTCAGACCATGAAAGTATCGAGTTTCTTCATGCTTGATTCATGAACTTTGGGGTTTGTTAAACGTCATCCGTAACTGGGTGGCTATTACGGCAGCTTAGGGGTTCATGGGAAAGTATGTCAAGGGATTTGATAGCTCAAGATTGGGATTTACTCCTCCGACGATGGAGAGATATCTCTGGGCCCTCTCGGTGTTACGGTATCCACCATCGTCTGGCCAGACACAATGTGATTTGATCACAGGGATGCCGGAACACGGGAACGAGAAAAGAGAAAAAAACCGGCAACGAGGTAACTGACATAGTGGACAAGTTGTTGATCAACGGGGATGCCGATAAATCTCACCTCGGGTTTTGTAACATATCGCGAAGCAACAAGAATAGCACACGGCAACTGGAGGTTCACTCGAATATTTATTCGTGTGGGTATAGGGGTCAATATGGGTGTCCACGGCTCCGATATTGATCATTGATCGGAAAGTGTTCCAGCCATGTCTATGCTTCACCGAACCTATAGGGTCACACGCTTAAGGGTCATCTATCTGCTGAATACTAGACAGTGAGTCTGAGAGAAAGTCACCGGAAAAGTTTCGGAGACAGCGGAAAAGTTTCGGAGAGAGAGCACCGGAATAGTTTCGGTAAAACTGAAAAGTTGTTTCAGGGTATACCATTGAGTCAAATTGGTTTCGGCACACGTCTGGAAATTCTTGGAGGGTGCCAGAATTGTTCTGGAAACTTTTGGGATTTTTCCGGGATAAAAACTGGAAATGTTCCGGAGCTGCCGGAACCGGTTTGGTTGCTTTTCGCAGATGAAAATCACTAATCCGGAATTGTTTCAGAACGCGTCCAAAATCATTTTAGTGGGTACTGGAATTATTCTAAGACCCACAAAAATATTTTCGGATTTAACGGTCGCGGAAAAATGTTTCTATGAATAGTGAAAGTGCTTTTTGGGTGGCTTCTTGGAGAAGCCACCTTGAGGGCCTTTTAGTATTTTTCCCCTTGGCTTCTTGGAGAAGCCACCCTTGGGCTTGGCCTATAAATAGGGGTGGAGGGGGCTGCCTAAAGACTCACTCTTTCTCAACATACACATGCCATGACATTTCTGGCTTCTCTCTCCCTCCCAGCGAAATAGTTTCGTAGAGCCGAAAGGCTGTCTGGGTTCCGGCAGGAACTAGTTCTGGACGGCGAAGCCCTGCCGGATAGATGACACCGTATGTGTGCAACCCCGTAGAGAGGTCGTAGGTTCAATCTTTTTTCCCGAGGGGCTGTTCGAGAGTGCCTCCCGAAGGGCTGTCCGAGTGACCGTCCGAGTTTTGAGGGTCCTCCCGAAGGGCTGTCCGTGACACCGTCCAAGGGACTGTCCGACCGCCTCCCGGAGGGCTGTCCGTGGGGCAGACGAGGGAGTACATCCTTGCGGTTGGGAGGTTGTAAATCCTAGCTACGGGGATCTGCACCGCCGATCGTCATCGACTCTATTTCCGCCGCGCTACGAGTCGGTAACGAAAAGATCAAACCTTGTATGCAGTCTCCATAGTGGTCCTGGGCTGGTGCGTAGGTCGGAAATTTTTTGTTTTCTGCTGCGTTCCCCTACAGTGGCATCATGAGCCGTGCTATGCGTAGATGCAGGTTACGATCTAGAATACATAGAGATGTATGGGTGTTTCACAATATAATTTGTAGTAGATGAGTTCTACTGCTGATAATTATTTGTGTGGGTAGCAGATGAAATCTGTTACCCGATGTTCTTGTTGCTTCCATGAAATTTGCATATTTCTGATCTTGATAACAGCATGGTGGAGTTTCAAAGTTCTGGCAATCCGCGATCCTGATTGATCAACGAAGTGCTAACAGTTCGTTGAATTCCACCATAGTTAAAAAGAAAGATGAAATTTCGCAGACAAAAGGGCAATGCAGATATGATCTGCACGGGGGTCATGCGTATGACGAAGTTCAGTATGGGGCTCGAGATTTTATTATCTCGTGTTTCATACACCCCGCAAAGTTAAAACTAGCGACTTGAATAATCATACTTAATGATGGACGTTGGTAGCTTCAGTTTGTTTCGAAACCTTAGAAGCCACGTAAAATAAA
Organism: Elymus sibiricus; assembly: GCA_039707655.1. Classification (NCBI taxonomy): domain Eukaryota; kingdom Viridiplantae; phylum Streptophyta; class Magnoliopsida; order Poales; family Poaceae; genus Elymus; species Elymus sibiricus. The sequence continues at coordinate 121,338,928 of CM077676.1, read as the reverse complement.
ATTTTGTATGAACCGATTAGAGGCGTCTAACTTGGTTTTGCAGGATGGTTTGCATGTGCATGTGATGCTGTATAGCAGTGCTCATATTAATTTGATTATGTATGAGATGACTATATAATGTAAATTTACTAACATGACCTGCGTGTCATGATTCGGCATGATGGCTGGAGCCATATGATTGTCACTTTAATGACCTGCATGTCAACCTTAAGTAATGCACTTATTTTATTAGCTATAGAGATAGCAATATTATCTGGTGCATCGACAAGGTGGTGGCAATCTTCGCGAAGGTGAACATCGACGCGAATGCCAAAGACGAAGAAATACTTGACTTCTCCGTCAGAAAGGGCTATACCATATCATGCTATTATGAATTGCCTAAGATGTTTATCCCTTATGATGCACCCTTCTTGATTGCGCGGTAGTCGCTTTTTATTAGGATGATCTCTCACAAAAATATCAAGTAGTTAGTGTTCTCCCAAGTGTAGCACCGTCACGGCACCTATCTCTTCGGGGTATCACATGATCTCCCTGGGTACGAACGATTAGAGAAGTGTGAGGCGGGTGAGTTGAGACCTCGCAGCAAGATCACTTGGTTGTCTTGACGTTCTGGAAGGATCTCCCTGAGCTCGGAACACGCCCATCGAAAGATGAACAAGAGTCACATAGAGATGTGATCGGCAAGTTTGCCTACCGATTGAAGTTCGCGCCATCAGTGTTCATCTCGTTCAATGGCGTTGAATGGAAATGCGGATCTTGAATCACTCAAAATCAATTATGAGAGATATTGATTTGAATGGGAGCGCCTTGTAGAATTAACTTGTTTAATTCTCAATGCAATTAATTATGGACACTGTCTAAGTGTTATATGTATAATAGTTATAGAAGAATGGCTCGCGTTTCCACCTTCTCTGTTAAAATTGAATAATCTGTTAAATATCTAGTTAAAACTTTACGGTTGGTAACGTAATGTGAGGATTGTCCTCAAAAGTGCCGAGAAGGATTTTGTCCTATCGCATGCTTTTGGTATTCTCCCGCTAATGCTATGGATAATGTGACTCTCATCCTTTGATCCAAAAGCTAGAATTCCGTTACGGTCAAGTGCAATATGTTTGCTTCCATGAGGCCCGAACTTCAAAAGTTTGGGATAGCTATGTGATATTCATGGAACTGAAAATCATTTTCAGACACAAACAAAGGCTAAAAGATATGTGATATCCAAAGCAATGTTTGTTTTGCAAACTATTAGTAAAAGTGTTTACTATGCATTTGACTAATAACAGAGGGATCCAGAAGAACGCCTGTCATATGATGAAAGGTGAATAAAACAACAACTTAAAGAGAAAGGAAATGTCCAAAGGGTGTTAGTGTGACTTACACACCTAGGAAGTCCGGGGCTAACGCCACTCTTAAGTTGAGTGCTTCTTCTGAGAGTAGGAGAAATACTGAGAGTTAAACTGTTAGAAGTATAAAGGCAAAAGAGAGAAGACTGGAATGTCCAGCTCATGTATGAAAGTCATACAAGTTATTGATGTATAGAAGGCTGGTCAAAGAAATAGTTCTTGGGAATTGTGATTAAATTGTTAGTCACTAATTCTTGGGTATTGTGAGTTGATCACAATGATACCCGCTCGATTGCATTCTGCTGCGACTCGATGCAAGAACTACTACGGCCTAAAAGACTTGCCGGAGTGAGGTTTAGATATGCGCTGAGAACATAGTAAAAGTTGCTATACTCGGTACATTACCTATGTATTTATTTTCATAATTCATTTTAGAGTTTTTATACACTCTAGCCCATTGCATAAAGTATCTTGCAAGAAGGTTGTTCATAAGAGAACTTTTGATGTTCGGTGTTATGAATAACATAAGGGCCATGCTTCCATCATGGATGGGATGTATGTTATGAATATTGATAATAATATATTACCTCCGTATTTACTTTCATAATCCATTTTAGAGTTTTACACACTCTAGCCCATTGCATAATGTTTGTTGCAAAAGGGTTGTTCATAAAAGAACAATTGTTGTTCAGTGTCTTGAATAACATAAGGGCCGTACTTCCATCGTGGATGGGATGTATGTTATGAATATTGATGGTAATATGATACATCCATAACACTGACACTAAATGTCACAAGACTAAGAGAATACCACACATGTGTGGCACTGCATTTGGTCACATTGGAGAAACCCGCATGGAGAAATTCCATAATGATGGATTTTGAAGTCGTTTGATTGTGAATCATCTGACACTTGCAACTTTCCTCCGAAAAGTGAAGTGACTGAAATACCATTCACAGGCCATAAGGAACGAGCAGGGAACTTATTGGTGATCATACATTTTGATGTATGTAGTCCGATAAATGTTGTTGCTAGCAGTGGATTTATCTATCTTCAGAAATGACTCAAGTAGATATATGGATATTTACTTGATGAGACGTAAGTCTGGATCTCTTGAAATCATTCATAAGGTTTTCAAAAATGAAGTATAAATTATTGTAACAAGAAAAATATGTTTCTGCAAACTAGATTGCCGAAAGGAATATTTGAGTTACAAGTTTAGCGAATGTCTGATGAGTTGTGAAAAGAGTTTCATAACTTACACCTCACGGAGCACCACTGTGAGTGGAATATCCGTGAAGATGTAATCAAACCATTCATGACATGGTAAGATCAAAGATGACATAAATAAATTTGCCATTATCCCTTTTAAAAGTAATGCTTTAGAGACTGCGGCTTTTACATTGAAAAGAGCACCATCAGGTCTGTTGAAATGACACCATGGTATGGTACGCCCAACCATACTTTGTCTTTTCTTAACATTTGGAATATGGGGCTTGTGTAAAATATTACAAACCTATTCCAAATCAGACAAGTGCTACTTTGTAGGTTATCCCAAGTAATTGGGAATTCCTCCACCACTATACCGAGGCAAAAAGGTTTGCCACCAAGAACGGTATGCTTTTGAAGAAAATGGTTCTTGCAAAAAGGTGAGTGGGAGGACAGTGCGATTCGACGAGATAACAATATCTTCGTCATCAGATCAAAGGAAAGAAACCTTGGAAGTAATTATAGAGTTTCCTACTGCGACTGATACGGAAGCCTCGACATGAGATGTATGGACTTCGGTCGAACTTGCAACTGAACCACGTAGGCAAAACTCATGCAAACCTCTCAGGTGCGCAAGCGAGATATTGTTGTTAGACAACAGTATACCTACGATACACAAGGAAGCGTTGATGGGCCCTACCTCCGGAATTGGCTAAATGCCAATATAATCCGAGATAGTTTCCATAAATGATTCAAGATTATATCTTGATAAACCCTTCGGAAGACTTGAGTCTAACGAACATTAATGGAACTATAAAGTGATGTGGATAAAATGTTTTATCCATAAAGCTCGACTTGTTGCAATAACAAGTTCAAGGAGTTGACTACGATGAGGTTGTCTCACCATAGCGATGCTTAAAGTCAGATCGGGTTAAACTAGCAATCAATACATATTTCAATCTTGAGATATGATACATGGATGCCAAAAGAATTTCCATGTGATGGAAATGCAACCTAGGACTTGCATGTGATATAGTCCAAGGTATTTTGTCAATCCAGAGGATGCTAGTAAGTATGCAAACTTCAGAGTTCCAGCAATGGACAGAAGAGAGCAAAATGGAGTTGGAATCTTCGTTTTGATGAAATAGTCAAAAGAGTTTGATTTCATCAATGGATAACGAAGATGCTTGTGGTTACAAGAAAGTAAGTGGGAGCATAATAATATTTCTAAATTTTGTGTGCTTGACACATTGTTGATTGGAAATAATATAAATTTCTTGACACGAATTAGGACTTCATTGAAAATAGTTTTCGATGAAGTGCTTGGGATAAATAGCCTTGACATTAGGCATATTTATCTACGAGATATAATTTCCTAATAGGCTAAAGCCAAAAAATACATATTGACAAGATGCTAAAACAGTTTAGCATTAAAACGCCAAGGAGTAATTCTTGCCGAAGTCACATGGAAAGGGTTTTTGCAAGACTCGGTGTCCCAAAATACTGATGAGCAAAATACATGATGGAGATTCCACACACTTTCGTGTTTGGATTAATCATGTATTCCATGGTATGTAAAACAACCAGATATGTCCAGTACTCCCAAGGAGTTGCGAGTAAAGATACCAAAGTGATCAAAGTACTGATCATGGGACAACAGTGGAAAATGTCATTAAGTACTAAAGTAGCACTAATGACATGTTTTCTCGCAAGCAGAGATTATGAAGTGCTCGTTGTAAGTAATTGCATCGATACAGTCTTCATCAATACTCCATGCGATTTTCGATTTAAGTTAAGGTTTTTGAGTAATACACGATATGGTGGCACGGTGTTTGGAAATCGTTCCAAACAGGTTACTGTGGCGAATTCTATAACTAAGGCTAAGTATGTTGCCGCTTTCAAAGCGACATAGAAGATATTGAATCGTACAGTTTGTTCATGAACTTAGTATGGTTTCAAGATGGCTTTGGTCAATGGAACACTATTGAAGATAGTTGCTCCATAGCTCAGTCTGAGGAATCAAGTTTTGACCAGTGATTCACATATATACGAAGCCAAGTCCACATAAAATATGAATTTTGTGAAAGCATGAAAATGCGAGGATATGCAGAGATACACATGGAACTGAAGTTGTCAGATCCGTTGGACATCAAACTATACCACAAGCGAAGCATGTTTTACACCGGTATGCCATAGGTGTAAAGTGCATCAGCATTGACTAGATTATTGACTCTAGTGCAAGTGGGAGTCTGTAGGAGATATGCCCTAGAGGCAATAATAAATGTTATTGTTTATCTCCCTGTTCATAATTATGTTTATGTTCCATGCTATAACTGCTATGGTTCTCGAGTCTACAATAACCACGAGGCTCGAAGGAAGACTCATATGCACGTGTGGAATAATAAGCGGTAAAATGTATTCCTAGTCTGGCCTCTAAGACTAGCTCAAGTGTTGCACGATGGTTCTGTTTTCCTGATCATAGGCATGACTATGCCGGCAACTTTGAGGGCACAATGTTAGGAGAACACTTGTGTTGAATCGACCCGAATTGATGTTATGCCATGAGATACATTCGTCACAAGTTAATGGTTAATAACACAGAGAAAGTTTACGTTTGCATAATTCCTCAGACCATGAGAGTATCGAGTTTCTTCATGCTTGATTCATGAACTTTGGGGTTTGTTAAACGTCATCCGTAACTGGGTGGCTATTACGGCAGCTTACGGGTTCATGGGAAAGTATGTCAAGGGATTTGATAGCTCAAGATTGGGATTTGCTCCTCCGATGATGGAGATATATCTCTGGGCCCACTCGGTGTTACAGTATCCACCATCGTCTGGCCAGACACAATGTGATTTGATCACAGGGATGCCAGAACACGGAAACGAGAAAAGAGAACAAAACCGGCAACGAGGTAACTGGCATAGTGGACAAGTTTTTGATCCACGGGGATGCCGATAAATCTCACCTCGGGTTTTGTAACATATCGCGAAGCAACAGGAATAGCACACGGCAACTGGAGGTTCACTCGAATATTTATTCGTGTGGGTATAGGGGTCAATATGGGTGTTCACGGCTCCGATGTTGATCATTGATCGGAAAGTGTTTCGGCCATGTCTATGCTTCACCGAACCTATAGGGTCGCACGCTTAAGGGTTATCTAGTTGCTGAATACTAGACAGGGAGTCTGAGAGAAAGTCACCGGAAAAGTTTCGGAGATAGCGGAAAAGTTCCGGAGAGAGAGCACCGGAATAGTTTCGGTAAAACTGAAAAGTTGTTTCAGGGTATACCATTGAGTCAAATTGGTTTCGGAACATGTCTGGAAATTCTTGGAGGGTGCCAGAATTGTTCTGGAAACTTCTGGGATTTTTCCGGGATAAAAACCGGAAATGTTCCGGAGCTGCCGGAACCGGTTTGGTTGCTTTTCGCAGATGAAAGTCACTAATCCGGAATTGTTTCGGAACGTGTCCAAAATCATTTTAGTGGGTACTGGAATTATTCTAAGACCCACAGAAATATTTTCGGATTTAACAGTCGCGGAAAAATGTTTCCGTGAATAGTGAAAGTGCTTTTTGGGTGGCTTCTTGGAGAAGCCACCTTGAGGGCCTTTTGGTATTTTTCCCCTTGACTTCTTGGAGAAGCCATCCTTGGGCTTGGCCTATAAATAGGGGTGGAGGGGCTGCCTAAAGACTCACTCTTTCTCAACATACACATGCCATGACATTTCTGGCTTCTCTCTCCCTTCCAGCGAAATAGTTTCGTAGAGCCGAAAGGCTGTCTGGGTTCTGGCAGGAACTAGTTCTGGACGGCGAAGCCCTGCCGGATAGACGACACCATATGTGTGCAACCCCGTAGAGAGGTCGTAGGTTCGATCTTTTTGCCCGAGGGGCTGTTCGAGAGTGCCTCCCGAAGGGCTGTCCGAGTGACCGTCCGAATTTTGAGGGTCCTCCCGAAGGGCTGTCCGTGACACCGTCCGAGGGACTGTCCGACCGCCTCCCGGAGGGCTGTCCGTGGGGCAGACGAGGGAGTACATCCTCGCGGTTGGGAGATTGTAAATCCTAGCTGCGGGGATCTGCACCGCCGATCGTCATCGACTCTACTTCCGCTGCGCTACGAGTCGGTAACGAAATGATCAAACCTTGTATGCAGTCTCCATAGTGGTCCTGGGCTGGTGCGTAGGTCGGAATTTTTTTGTTTTCTGCCGCGTTCCCCTACATCTTTCCTCATTTAGTTGTGTGCCACATCACCAAAAAAATCCTAGTTGGCATGCATGATACCGCTTATAATACTCCCATTACGACCAGCATAAGTGGTAACATCTCACATATCTAGACAAAAATAGATGATGTGGCAAGTAATTAATAAGGAAAGAAAGGCATGTGGTAACATAGTATGTTACTCACACTATGAGTAACATCATACATATTATCAAGACAAGATAAGTCTACAATCTAATAAATGAAGTGTTGCATGACACCACACATACGTTACTTCTCACTATGAGTAGTCTAAAGTAAGAATTGATTTGAGGATCGTGGAATGGAAGGATATTCACATACATGCAAGGATGGACGTGCGACACTCATGGGAAGGATGGATTTCAGGATATATTCTCTTCTTCTTTTGCGAATCAAGGATTTGTGGGCTGCAACTGCAAGGCCTAAAAAAAACTGGTTTTCGTAGGATTGTGATGGGCGGGAGGTCCCTTTAACACGTAACCCTTATTTTTTAGGATGTGGCTTTCCAGAGTGCTTCGTGCCACACGTGTGGATTAGAAAACGCTAGATCATGCGTTGCCTCCGTTTGATTTTTGCGGGTCTTTTTTTTTCTTTGACGTGCGCGTGCTACCCTGCCACGATGCAAATCGCGACGCGACGCGTATTTTTTTGGTTTCTTTCAACACCGTGTATTTTCTTGTTGATGAAGCGCGCATTAATCGGCCGGCGATCCGTCGAGAATTACAGTTGAATCCTACGTTTGACGTACGCACGCATGCAATGCGCGCTCGATGCGCACGCCAGACGGGACAGCTCGGTTCAACGTAGCAGATCAACGTAATTAGGAGTATGTAACAGATCCGGTATGCACAGCTAGCAGCAGGTTTGCGCCCGGACTCGGAGTCCGCACCGTTTCCAAACCGGATCCCAATCCAACCGGCCCGGCCACGTCCATAAATTACCTCCCCAGCCCGAGGTTTCACCTAAAACGATCGATCTACCGCCAGACTTCCTGCCGCCGCCGCCGCGATGACCTCTGTAGTCCCCTTCAACCGGCTGGTGAGGCTAGCGGCGCGTGCTTTCTACGACGATCTGCCCCCGGAGACCGCCGCCGCCGCCGGCCAGCATCATGCGCAGGGCACGGCCGTCGTCGTACTCGATGTCCTCACCAGACGGAACGGGCAGTGGGTCCGCGAGGACGATCTCGCCGCGTCTCTAAGGATGCAGCCCAAGCCGCTCCGCCGCGTCCTCCGCTACCTCGAGGAGGATAAGCTAGTGTCGAGGGACCACCGGAAGGAGCCGGTGCCGGCCAAACCAGCCGCCGCTGCTGCTGGTGTTGCCGAGGAAGGTGACGAGAAGGAGAAGGTGAAGCTGCACCTAAAGTCCTACTGCTGCCTGGACTACGCGCAGGCCTGCGACGCCGTCAGGTACCGGATACACCGCATGAGGAAGAAGATCAGGGACGAGCTGACGGCGGACAGCAGGGCCACGATCCAGCACTACTTGTGCCCCGACTGCGGGAGGAGGTACTCGGCGCTCGACGCCCACAGGCTCATCGCCGAGGACTACGAGTGCTTCCGCTGCGAGCATTGCAGCGGCGAACTGGTCGTGGAGAAGGCTGCCACGATCGCGACCGACGAAGGCGGAGATGGCGGTGACGATGGCAGCCGCGCACGGAAGCGTAGGCGGCTTGAGAAGCTGCAGGACATGCAGCGGAGGATGGACGAGCAGCTAGAGCCATTGCAGGCGCAGATCCAGAGGCTGGAGGGCCTGGCTGCTCCAGAGTTCATGAGCCTGCGGTCATGGCAGAAAGGAAATAATGTTGCTGCAGCAGCTGCAGCTCCATGTCGCCGAGACACGGAGGTTGAACTTGGAGTACTATTGACTGGTGCAGATCAGTCTGGCACGGGCAGTGGTTCAAGACCGAAAGTCTTTCCTCCATGGATGTCGAAACCAGGCATGGATCAGACCGGTGGGAAAGCAAAATCGGATGGAAAGTCGGAAGGCGAGGATGATAAAAAGATGAACTCGAATGAAGAAGAAGAAAAGCAGCGTATACTACTGGAACAGGAATACGCCAAGGCTTATTATGAAGCCCTTCTGAAACAACAGCAGCTGGGCGCAAATATCAAACACGAGGACGAACAGCAGCTGGGCACAAATATCAAACACGAGGACGATGAAGACGTGGACGAAGAAGCTGAGATTGACTGGGAAGATGGCTAAAACTAAAAGACGGTGGCAACATGACAAACAAATTTGCTATATTTGTTTTTCTACGTCGATCTGGTTGAACATTATTGAACTAGCACAAGTAACAAACCGATCTACTCCCTCCATTCCTAATGAACTACATACGGATGTATATAGTCTTATTTTAGAGTGTAGATTCACTCATTTTGCTTCGTATGTAGTCCATAGTGTAACTCTAAAAGGTCTTATATTTAGGAACGGACGGAGTATTAGAAGACACTATGTGACATATGGTTAGGGCAGAAAGGTGGAGAAAACTATATATAGCCCCTAGTGAGCAGAGCACTTCCCTATGGGCACCTGACGTGGGCTGGCTGCCCTGCCCAATCCATACCGAGAATGACATTTATGGTAGAAACCTTGAGGGCCATGAGTGAAGCGGTGAACACTAATCCTCCAATTGCAATGTGGTTGTTGTGGGCTATCATCGAGGTATCCCACCTGGATCCTGGAGAGCTAACCACCAGCGGAGGGTACATGTTTTCGAATCTTGCTTACGTGCAAACGCCTCGGATATGAAGGAATGTGACGTTCCTGAATCAAAAATAATAGAAGCTGGTACTGAGTTAACAGGGAGGGTTCCCATCACGACAGTCGGTTCCTTCTGAGCCTTATCAGCATCGACATGGTTGGCATGGTCAAGTACAACAGCAGACGGTCCGGTATCATAGTTCCTGGGACGATAGCTACGACGGCTCTTCTTACGACCCACAGTAGAACGCGGTGCATTTTGAGGTTGATCCTGGTGACAGTTGAGTGCAAGGTGTCCTGGCTGTCTACACTTGTGGCATAAGCCATCATTGGGTAAAGGAGCCATAACAGTTGGTTTGTCATCTTGAATTCAGAGCTGTCTCGGTGGCGCAGGCAGACAAGGTGCGAAATAAGACGGCCTTGGTGTTGGAGCAGGTCGGTGATAAACATTGTGCGGGATCCAGACTTGACGTTTCTGAGCAGGCTGACCCGAGGATGAGCCAACATCTCGAGTACGCTTGAGCGACTCCTGGTACTCAGTCAGACCAGTTTCAGCTCGGAAAGCTTGGCTGACAAGCGTCGCAAAGTCCGCGCAATCATGGATAACAAGTGCGAGCTTTATATCACGACGCAGTCCTTTACGGAATTTCTCCTGTTTGCGCGCGTCAGTGCAGACGTCATCCTCAGCATAGCGGGATAAATCAAGGAATTTTCTCTGATATTCATCCACAGTCATTTTTCCCTGTGTGAGTTTACGGAACTCCTCCTTCTTCTGGTCCATCAGACTTTGAGGAATGTGCCGTGCACGGAAGGCTGGCTGAAATTCCTGCCAGGTGATTACGGTTCCAACAAGCAGCATACGCCTGTGGCTTTCCCACCATTGAGCAGCTGGACCCTTTAGGTGAAATGCCGCAAAGGTGACGTAACTGGATGGGGCAACATTAGCTGACTCCATCTCAAACAGGATGTCACGAAGCCAATCATCAGCATCCATAGGATTGCTGAAGTTGCGGAAAATGGACGGGTTGAGGCGCACGAATTCTTGCAGTGTTATTGGGGCAGGCTGTTGATGAGCATTCTGGATTGGAAATTGGTTCATTAGCCCGGACATGAACTGACGATTCAGCTCAAACTGCTGCATCATTGCGGCAATATAGGGTGGAGGCGGAGGATCGTCAGCCATCCTGCTAAAAACAACAGGGGCAGTTTAGCAAGAAAAATTGCATGTGTAAGGGGTCATTCATGATGTAACATGAGCAATGAACAAGAAGTGCATTAGATACCTATCAGTAGTCATTAAAGACATACAGATCCATGCACATAGTTGGTTACAAACGGCAGCAGGTGTTCGGAACACACGCAGCTAGGCAACTAGGCGGCACGCAGGCATGCGGTGGAGAGATACAACAACGAGACATAGCAAAGGCTACATCAACGTCGGAGAAAACTGCTAGAGCGAGGAATCTGCAAGTGACAACGCAGGGTGCCCTCGATAAAAGGATCCTGCGGTCCGTGAACATTGTGAAGCAGAACCTGGCCCTCAACTCGAAGAAGGGTTAATTCAAATCTCCGGGTGGATATGATCACGAGAACTTAGAGTTAGAGTCAGTAAAATCCTTAACCCAAAAGGATGGAGAGATCAGAGTCCCAGAGTAAAGGAGAGGAATAAAAGATCATAATCCCACCCATTGGCGATGTGGGCCCGTAAGCCACACAACATAGTTAGTAAAATAGTTTTTCAAAAACTAGACTCAACTTCGGCCAAGGAGTTGGAAAGGGGCTTCCTACAGGCAGTCGGCTCTGATACCAACTTGTGACGCCCCCGACCCGACCGTGCACTAATCATACACGCAAATGCGCACGATCACCCAGGGACTCACGGGAAGATATCACAACACAACTCTAGACACAAAATAAAATAATACAAGTTTTATATTACAAGCCAGGGGCCTTGAGGGCTCGAATACATAAGCTCGAGTTACACAAGAGTCGGCGGAAGCATTAGTATCTGAGTACAGACATAATTAGACAAAGGTTGCCTTAAAAGGCTGAGCAAAACAACGACATCTAGATCGAAAATGCTGTAGGAGATATGCCCTAGAGGCAGTAATAACATTTATTTTGTATCTCCGAGTTTGTAATGAATGTTTATGTTCCATGCTATAACTGCAATGATTCTCGAGTCTGCAATATCCACGAGGCTCGGAGGGAAACTCATGTGCACGTGTGGTATAATAAACGGTAAAATGTATTCCTGGTTATGCCTCTAAGACTGGCTCAAGTATTGCATGATGATCCTGTTTTCCTGATCATGGGCATGTCTATGCCGGCAATTTTGAGGGCACAATGTTAGTAGAACACTTGTGGTGAATCGACCCGTATTGATGTTATGCTATGAGATACATTCGTCACAAGTTAATGGTTAATAACACAGAGATAGTTAATGTTTGCATAATTCCTTAGACCATGAGAGTATCGAGTTCCTTCGTACTTGCTTCGTGAACTTTGGGGTTTGTTAAACGTCATCCGTAACTGGGTGGCTATTACGGCGGCTTACGGGTTCACGGAAAAGTATGACAAGAAACGAGATAGCTCAAGATTGGGATTTGCTCCTCCGACGATGGAGAGATATTCTCGGGCCCTCTCGGTGTTACGGTATCCATCATCGTCTGGCCAGACACATTGTGATTTGATCACTGGGATGTCGGAACACGGAAACGAGAAAAGAGAACAAAACCGGTAACGAGGTTACTTGCATGGTGGACAAGTTGTTGATCCATGGGGATGCAATAAATCTCACCTCAGGTGTTTGTAATATATTGTGAAGCAACAGGAATAGGACACAACAACTGGTGGTTCAGTCGAATATTCATTCGTGTGGGTATAGGGGTCAATATGGGTGTCCACGGCTCCGATGTTGATCATTGATCGGAAAGGGTTCCGGGTCATGTCTATACTTCACCGAACCTATAGGGTCACACGCTTAAGGGTCATCTATCTGCTGAATACTAGACAGGGAGTCTGAGAGAAAATCACCGGAAAAGTTTCGGACGCAACGGAAACGTTCCGGAGAGGACACCGGAATAGTTCCGGTAAAACTGAAAAGTTGTTTCAGGGGATACCATTAAGTCGAATTGGTTTTGGCACACGCCTGGAAATTCTTGGAGGATGCCAGAAGTGTTCTAGAAACTTCTGGAAATTTTCCGGGATAAAAACCGGAAATGTTCCGGAGCTGCCGGAACCGATTTGGTTGCTTTTCGCAGATGAAAATCACTAATCCGAAATTGTTTTGGAACACGTCCAAAATCATTTGTGTGGGTACTGGAATTATTCTAAGACCCACATAAATATTTTCGGATTTAACGGTCGCGGAAAATTGGTTCTGTGAATAGTGAAAATCACTTTATGGATTTTTTTTTGGAAAGCCACCTTTTGGGATATTTCCCAAAAGGCTTCTAGAAGGGATTGGGGAGCAAGGAACCCCCATGTGGGGGGGGGGGGCTAGAGGTGGCCGGCCAAGGTGGGGCTCCTCCATGGAGCTCCACATGCCACCCCTTTTTGCCTTTTATTCTTTTATGTGAGACATAAAGTGGGGGTAATTTTGGTATTTTTGTATGCCAACTTTACCCCTTGGCTTTCCTATAAATAGAGGTGGAGGGGTGCTCTCCAAACCTCATCCTTGCTCTCATACACATGCCATAGATTTGTCCGGCTTCTCTCTCCCTCCCAGCGAAATAGTTTCATAGAGCCGAAAGGCTGTCTGGGTTCCGGCAGGAACTAGTTCTGGATGGCGAAGCCCTGCCGGATAGCTAACACCGGATGTGTGCAACCCCGTAGAGAGGTCATAGTTTTGATCTTTTGCCAGAGGGGCTGTTCGGGTGTCCTCCCGAAGGGCTGTCCGAGTTTCCGATCAAGTTTCGAGTGTCCTCCCGAAGGGCTGTCCGAGTTTCCGATCGAGTTTCGAGAGTCCTCCCGAAGGGCTGTCCGTGACATCGTCCGAGGGACTGTACGACCGCCTCCCAAAGGGCTGTCCGACGAGGGAGTACATCCTCGCGGTTGGGAGGTTGTAAATCCTAGCTGCGGGGATCTGCACCGACGATCTACACCGACTCTTCTTCCACTGCTCTACGAGTCGGTACGGATCAGATCAAACCCTGTATGACATCTTCATAGTGGTCCTGGGCGTGCTCGCTGTACCGGAAATTTTTGTTTTTTGTCGCGTTCCCCTACAAAGGCGTGGGCCTCCTGCCTGGGAGCCTCCTAAACTACTCCTGGTCGGCGGTCTCCACGTAGTAGTAGGCTCCATCGGGGTAGTAGTAGTCATCGACGGGTTCAGCTGGCTGCGGGACTCCATCATCTGATCGCAGTAATCGGGTATAGGGAAAAAGAGGTATCAAAGCAACCGTGAGTACTCATCCAAAGTACTCGCAAGACTTACATCAGATCTATGCTAAGTATGCATCGGTATCAAAGGGAAGGGGTTGTATCTGTGGACTATACTGCAGAAATGCCAGAATAGAGGGAAGGCCTAGCCTATCGAAGACTAGCATCTTGCAGCTTCTTGCAGCATTAGAAGAGTGTAGATTAGCATATAACAAAGTAATAAGTATGTAGTAGCAAAGCCAAGAGATCCTTCCTCGACTCCCTACGAGAAAACGATCCCGGAGCTATCATTTCAGTTTATTATCACAAGTATTCAGTTCAAGTTGTAGTAGATCGGGATACAACACTGAGCGTCCTGTTACCGTGGACACGGCTATTCGAATAGATAACTTCCCTGCAGGGGTGCACTACTGTTACCCAACACGCTCGATTAACTCTGGCCGGACACACTTTTCTCGGTCATGCCCGGCCTCGGCTGATCGACATGACGTAGTCCTACCTAGGCTCCGCAGAGAGGTCCCCGCCGGTCTACATCCTAAGTGCTCAGGGGTCTTGGGCCCATCGCCCTTTGCACTCCGGGTCGTTATGCACAGGGGGATTCCAACGCCACCTCTGCCTGGATGGCGCGATCCGGCCCGGCCACAATGCTGAACTGGATGTCTGACAGAGCTTTCGGCTGATACATACGGCGCCGAGGGCCCCCTTAAACCATTATCCCGCGTGGTGGTAGTGCGTATAGGCCAGTTGCCAACTCAGATCAAATACCCAAATCTGTTAAGCGTGTTATTAGTAACTCGCGGACACGAACAGGGCTCAAGGCTCACCTCCGACACCCTGTCGCACCGACTTGGTAACCCACGGTCCAACGACCAGGGACCAGGCCCACCTCTCTCCTAGGTGGTCTCCACCTGCCTTGTCGTTCTGCCACAATTTCACTCGCGGGCACTCTCCGGGCCAACCCGACTTTGGTAAAGAGCTGCCGGGACTCAGGTCCATCTCTTACTGTATGGTACCACCTGCCCTTCAGCCCCCGTAACAACATAGTAACATAATAGTGTAAGCATTCCCGCGATCCTCGCCCAAAGGGGATCACGGCCCGATAATCTAGCTAGCAACACGGACAAGGGTGCGGGGCCACTGATGGATCACTAACCAACCTATACTAAGCATATAGAATATACAGGTATAGTAACAATAGCAGGTTACAAAAGCAGGCTATGCATCAGAATAGGAGCTATCGAATACAGTATCAAAATCTAATGCAAGCATGAGAGGGAAAGAATGGGTGATATAGGTATGATCAAGGGGGGGGGGGTTGCTTGCCTGGTTGCTCGGCAGATGAAATCAAATCCTCAACAAAGTAGTCGATCACAGGGGCATCGGCAGCGGTCGCAGGGTCTACCGGAGAAGAAGAGGAGGGAGAAACAAATAAATAACGGGCAAACAATGCAACACATTGCATGACATGACAGTAAGCTATGCTAGGGTTGACCTAATGCAGTGCTAAGCGTTACAGACAGAGCGGGAAAATATCTGGGAATATTTTCCCGGCTTTAGGCAATTATCGGACAAACGATCTGGAGGGGAAGGTTCCATTTTTGTAGTGTTGGAGGCATGTGACAGGTATGTGGATGGCATATTCGGATTCGTCTTATTTTTCTGATCATTTTTCATATAAAAATTATTTTCATCTAAGTTACGGTTATTTTTCTATTAATTTTCAAAGTTTTAATCAATTTCTGAATTTTCTGGCTTTAATTTAAATTCAAAAATCAATAAACATAAAATGCTAGGGGTACCTAGAAAAGTGTACCCAGCACTGTGAATAGAGGCTGACAGTGGGCCCGTTGACTGCGTCAAGGGTCCAGTCAGCAGAGGCTGACTGGTGGGCCCTCTGCTGAGTCAGCAGGCTTACTCAGCAGAGCTTATCCGAATGAATAGTAACAAGGGCCCCACACGTCAGTTTGTTAATTAACTAAATCATTTTATTAGGTCTAATTAATCCGTGTGGGGCCCGGCTGTCAGTGGGTGGTCTGGGTTAGGCTTAGGTTAAATAGTGGTTAGGGTTAATTAAACACCGGGCCCCACTGGTTTGGACGTGCCGGCGCGCGCGCGTGCCCGCCGACAAGCGGCAGAGCGGTGGCGGTCCACCGGAGCTGCACTCCGGCGATCAAATGGAACGACGCGGGGGTCTACGGAACGGGCGCGACGCGCTGCGTCCAGCTGTGGTAGTGGTGCAAGCAAGGGACGCCGGGAACGACGGGGGTGACTACGCCCGACGGCGGTGACGAGCGGCGCTACATGGATCGACGGCTAGAGGACGCGGCCGAGGCCAGGAGAAGGGGCGGGAGGTGCGTGAGTTCACAGCGAAGGTCGGAGGGGAGCTCAGGGGAGCCGGGGTGGTCGGAGGGCGGCGGATCGAAGCGGTGGCTGAGGCAGATTCCGACGAGGGGAATGGTTGCGGGAGACGTCGCGGGTGCTCGCCGGCCTCGATCCAGTGGTGTGGTTGATGAAGACGAGCCCAACGGAGCTCCTGGACAACACGGAACGGCGAACGGTGGCTGGTGGCCGCGGGATTGACGACGGCGCGGTGACGTCCCGCTCGGGCATCGAGACAGAGAGGGAGAGGGGTGAGCGAGGGGAAAGAGGGGGAGCTAGGGTTTCGGGGGAGAGTGAGAGGGAGCAGGGGCAGCTCTTATCCCCTCCCGCAGCACTGCTCCGCGAGGAGGCCGGGCGCGGTGGCCATGGCGCGGCCTTTACAGAGGCGCAGCGGGAGGTAAGGGAAAGGCCGGCGTTCGCGGGCCGGGCCAGCCTGTAGCGCTGTTGGGCCGTAGTGTACAGGGTCCCTTTTCTTTTATTCTTTTTATTTTCTGTTTCTTTTATTCCTCTCTGTTTTGTATTTATTTGATCCATCAAATGAATTTTTCTAAAATTAAAACTTGGCACATAAATACAATGCAATATTTGGTACTGCCACAAAAAGTTTGGGAGGCAATTGAATTTGTTTGGATTTTTCATAAATGAAATAGCATTTAAATATGCTATTATAGCAGTGTTTTAATTGTTATAGTCCATTTTAGCAAATAAGTTATGTTATTTTTCTTAACAAATATTTGTTATGGAATATTTGCTAAAACATGAACTATTTCTTAGACAAGTTGGTGCAACTTTAAATTCCACTTGTTATTTGAATTTTGTTTTTGAAGTGGAATTTGAAATGAGATATGAATCAATGATAATCAAGCTGACAAACCGAGGTGACTTGGCATTGATTAAGGTAGATCACTGTAGCATAATACAAGGGGGTGTTACAATTCTCCTCCTCTAAAGAAAATTCTCGTCCCGAGAATTAAGAGGTAGAAGGAAAGAGGTCGGGGGTATTCATCACGAAGACGATCCTCGCGTTCCCAAGCGGCCTCATCTTCAGAATGATTAGACCATTGGACTATAAGGAACTTGATTGCCTTCTGACGGGTTTGACGTTCAACTTGATCAAGAATACGGATCGGATGCTCCTTATAAGACAGGTCATCCTGCAATTCAAGCACTTCATGATCCACTTCTTGGATCGGATCCCTGAAACAGCGGCGGAGTTGCGACACATGGAAAACATCGTGAACCTGAGGAAGGTTCGACGGTAGTTCCAAGTGATATGCCACTTCTCCACGTCTTGCGAGAATACAGAATGGGCCAATGTAGCGAGGATCTAACTTGCCCTTGATTCCAAAGCGGTGAATGCCCTTCATCGGGGTGACACGAAGATAAGCCTGTTCGCCAGGTTGATAGACCATTACCTTGTGTTTACGGTCATAATTGCTCTTCTGATGAGACTGAGCAGTCTTCAGATGTTCACGAACGATACGGACTTGCTCTTCAGCGTGTTGGATAACTTCCGGACCGAAGAGTGGTCGTTCCCCAGTTTCTGACCAATTCAGAGGAGTTCGGCACTTACGTCCATAAAGAACTTCAAATGGTGCCATCTTCAGACTAGCTTGATAGCTATTATTGTATGAGAATTCAGCATATGGGAGATATTCCTCCCATTTCTTGCCAAAGGAGATGACACATGCGTGAAGCATATCTTCAAGCACTTGGTTGACTCGTTCAACTTGACCCTGGGACTGGGGGTGAAAGGCGGTGCTAAAGGACAGATGAGTTCCCATAGCTGCTTGGAAACTTTCCCAAAACCTTGAAGTAAAGAGGCTACCACGGTCTGAACTGATCTCCAACGGAACACCGTGGAGTGACACAATTCTGGAAACATACAAGTCTGCTAACTAACTAGCAGTGATTGTCTCCTTAACTAGCAGGAAATGAGAAACCTTGGAGAATCGGTCAATGACGACAAGAATAGCATCATGACCCTTCTTTGATCTGGGAAATCCAGTAATGAAATCCATTTCAACTTTGTCCCATTTCCATTCGGGAATAGCAAGTGGTTGCAGAGTTCTAGCGGGTCTTTGATGTTCTGCTTTGATGCGACGGCAAACGTCACACTCAGCAACATAATGAGCAATGTCTCGCTTCATATCAGGTCACTAGTACCGCTGACAAATGTCTCGGTACATCTTGGTACTAACCGGATGAATAGACAAAGGTGTGTCATGTGCTTCTTTCATGACATCCGAGCGCGAGTCCAGATTTTTCTTTCTGGGGACCACTAGGCGGCCTTTGAAGAACAAGGCACCATCATCATCAACAGTGAAGAACGATGAATTTCCTTTAGAGAGATAGCTCTTAATCTTCTTGACTTCAGAGTCATAATTCTGCCTTGTCTTGATGTTGCGCTCGAGATCTGGTTCAACAATCAAGGTATTTAGATATCCTTGAGGAACTATCTCGATGTTCATCTTTCGAAGCTCTTCATACAGGAGTGGCTGCTGTAGCTGAACCTCAAGTTCACAACAGTAGGATTTACGGCTCAAGGCATCAGCCATTACATTAGCCTTGCCAGGGGTATAAGAAATACCCAAGTCAGAGTCCGTAATGGCCTCCAGCCATCTTTGCTGACGGAGGTTCAGAGATGGCTGAGTGAATAAGTACTTCAAACTTTGATGATCCGTGTAGATCTCGCAACGATTACCAAGTAGGTAATGTCGACATAACTTCAATGCATAAATAACTGCTGCAAGTTTGAGATCATGCGTTGGATAATTCTCTTCATGAGGACGCAACTGTCGAGAGCCATAAGCAATCACCTTGCGCTCTTGCATTAGGACACAGCCTAATCCTTGTCGAGATGCGCCACAGTAAATGACGAATTCCTTGCGAGAATCTGGAGGAGCAAGCACTGGGGCAGATGTCAGCTTGTCTTTGAGTGTCTGAAAACTTTCCTGACATTTTTCTGTCCACTCAAACTTAATGCCCTTGTGAAGCAAATCAGTCAAAGGCTTGGCAATCTTGGAGAAGTTCTCGACAAAACGGCGACAATAGCTGGCGAGTCCGAGAAAACTTCTGACTTGCTTGACATTCTTCGGGGGAGTCCGTTCAAGGATAGCCTGAACTCGTTCTGGGTTAACAGCAATGCCATCTTTGGAAATCACGTGGCCGAGATATGTCACTTCAGATAACCAGAACTCGCACTTGGAATACTTGGCATACAGTTGATGTTCATGCAGCTTCTCCAGTACAAGCCGAAGATGTTCGGCATGTTCTTCTTCATTCTTTGAATATACAAGGATATCATCTAGATAAACCACGACGAATTTGACAAGGTAATCCATGAAGATGTAGTTCATTAACCGAGAGAAGGTTGCTGGAGAATTGGTTAATCCAAAGGACATGATGGTGTACTCGTAAGAACCATAGCGAGTAACGAAGGCTGTCTTCGGAATGTCCTCTTCACGAACTCGGATCTGGTGGTATCCCAATCTCAAATCAAGTTTAGAGAATACTGAGGAACCAGCAAGTTGATCATACGGATCATTGATCCAAGGGAGCGGATGCTTGTTCTGAATTGTTGCTTGGTTGATAGGTCGATAATCTTGAACCAAATGATTCGTTCCATCCTTCTTCTTAACAAAGAGAGAAGGTGCTCCCCAAGTAGAAGAACTAGGGCGAATGAAACCCTTACGAAGTGACTTGTCAATTTCCTCCTTAAGTTCAAGGAGTTCATGCGGTGGCATCTTGTATGGGTGCTTGGCAATAGGAGTAGTGCCCGGTTTCAAGTTTATGACGAATTCGACAGCTCTAGCAGGGGGTACTCCTGGAAGTTCCTCTGGGAAGACGTCTTGAAAATCACAAACAACTGGAACGTTCTCGATTCCCTCAAGAGGTGAAGCATTCAATGCATTCAGAGCATATATCTGGCTCTCGGCATTCTGAGCTGTTCGGGCTGAGTATTGGATTGTCTGGCCAGAAGGATGTGTAAGTTGGACTTTCTTAGTGGCACAGTCGATGAAAGCATTATGTGATTTCAGCCAATCCATACCGAGAATGACATCTATGGTAGAAACCTTGAGGGCCATGAGTGAAGCGGTGAACACTAATCGTCCAATTGGAATGTGGTTGTTGTGGGCTATCATCGAGGTATCCCACCTGGATCCTGGAGAGGTAACCACGAGCGCAGGGTACATGCTTTCGAATGATAAGTCTTGCTTACGTGCAAACGCCTCAGATATGAAGGAATGTGACGCTTCTGAATCAAAAAGAACAGAAGCTGGTACTGAGTTAACAGGGAGGGTTCCCATCACGACAGTCGGTTGCTTCTGAGCCTTATCAGCATCGACATGGTTGGCATGGCCAAGTACAACAGCAGATGGTCCGGTATCATAGTTCCTGGGACGATAGCTAGGACGGCTCTTCTTATGACCCACAGTAGAATGCGCTGCATTTTGAGGTTGATCCTGACGACAGTTGAGTGCAAGGTGTTCTGGCTGTCTACACTTGTGGCATAAGCCATCATTGGGTAAAGGAGCCATAACAGTTGGTTTGTCATCTTGAATTCTGAGCTGTCTCGGTGGCGCAGGCAGACGAGGTGCGACATAAGACGGCGTTGGTGTTGGAGCAGGTCGGTGATAAACATTGTGCGGGATCCAGACTTGACGTTTCTGAGCAGGCTGACCCGAGGATGAGCCAACATCTTGAGTACGCTTGAGCGACTCCTGGTACTCAGTCAGACCAGTTTCAGCTCAGAAAGCTTGGCTGACAAGCGTCGCAAAGTCCGCGCAATCATGGACAACAAGTGCGAGCTTTATATCAGGACGCAGTTCTTCACAAAATTTCTCCTGCTTGCGCGCGTCAGTGCAGACGTCATCCTTAGCATAGCGGGATAAATGAAGGAATTTCCTCTGATATTCATCCATAGTCATTTTTCGCTGTGTGAGTTTATGGAACTCCTTCTTCTGGTCCATCAGACCTTGAGGAATGTGCCGTGCACGGAAGGCTGACTGAAATTCCTGCCAGGTGATTATGGTTCCATCAGGCAGCATAAGCCTGTGGCTTTCCCACCATTGAGCAGCTGGACCCTTCAGGTGAAATGCCGCAAAGGTGACGTAACTGGATGGGGCAACATTAGCTGACTCCATCTCAAACAGGATGTCACGAAGCCAATCATCAGCATCCATAGGATTGGTGAAGTTGTGGAAAATGGACGGGTTGAGGCGCACGAATTCTTGCAGTGTTATTGGGGCAGGCTATTGATGAGCATTCTGGATTGGAAATTGGTTCATTAGCCCGGACATGAACTGACGATTCAGCTCAAACTGCTGCATCATTGCGGCAATATAGGGTGGAGGCGGAGGGTTGTCAGCCATCCTGCTAAAAACAACAGGGGCAGTTTAGCAAGAAAAACTGCATGTGTAAGGGGTCATTCATGATGTAACATGAGCAATGAACAAGAAGTGCATTAGATACCTATCAGTAGTCATTAAAGACATACATATCCATGCACAGAGTTGGTTACAAACGGCAGCAGGTGTTCGGAACACATGCAGCTAGACAACTAGGCGGCACACAGGCACGCGGTGGAGAGATACAACAATGAGACATAGCAAAGGCTACATCAACGTCGGAGAAAACTGTTGGAGCGAGGAATCTGCAAGTGACAAAGCAGGGTGCCCTCGATAAAAGGATCCTGCAGTCCGTGAACATTGTGAAGCAGATCCTGACCCTCAACTCGAAGAAGGGTTAATTCAAATCTCTGGGTGGATGTGATCACGAGAACATAGAGTTAGAGTCAGTAAAATCCTTAACCCGAAAGGATGGAGAGATCAGAGTCCCAGAGTAAAGGAGAGGAATAAAAGATCCTAATCCCATCTATTGGCGATGTGGGCCTGTAAGCCACACAACATAGTTAGTAACATAGTTTTTCAAAAACTAGACTCAACTTCGGCCAAGGAGTTGGAAAGGGGCTTCCTACAGGCAGTCGGCTCTGATACCAACTTGTGACGCCCCCGACCCGACCGTGCACTAATCATACACGCAAATGCGCACGATCAAGCCCAGGGACTCACGGAAAGATATCACAACTCTACTCTAGACACAAAATAAAATAATACAAGCTTTATATTACAAGCCAGGGGCCTCGAGGGCTCGAATACATAAGCTCGAGTTACACAAGAGTCGGCGGAAGCATTAGTATCTGAGTACAGACATAATTAGACAAAGGTTGCCTTAAAAGGCTGAGCAAAACAACGACATCTAGATCGAAAAGGCGCAGGCCTCCTACCTGGGAGCCTCCTAAACTACTCCTGGTCGGCGGTCTCTACGTAGTAGTAGGCTCCATCGGGGTAGTAGTAGTCATCGACGGGTTCAGCTGGCCTCGGGACTCCGTCATCTGATCGCAGCAATCGGGTATGGGAAAAAAGAGGTAGCAAAACAACCGTGAGTACTCATCCAAAGTACTCGCAAGGCTTACATCAGATCTATGCTAAGTATGCATCGGTATCAAAGGGAAGGGGTTGTATCTGTGGACTATACTGCAGAAATGCCAGAATAGAGGGAAGATCTAGCCTATCGAAGACTA
This sequence comes from Elymus sibiricus, assembly GCA_039707655.1. Lineage (NCBI taxonomy): Eukaryota > Viridiplantae > Streptophyta > Magnoliopsida > Poales > Poaceae > Elymus > Elymus sibiricus. The sequence goes on along the minus strand of CM077676.1, from coordinate 121,316,086 downwards.
GCATCTTGCAGCTTCTTGCAGCATTAGAAGAGTGTAGATTAGCATATAACAAAGTAATAAGTATGTAGTAACAAAGCCAAGAGATCCTTCCTCGACTCCCTACGAGAAAACGATCCCGGAGCTATCATTTCAATTTATTATCACAAGTATTCAGTTCAAGTTGTAGTAGATCGGGATACAACACTGAGCGTCCTGTTACCGTGGACACGGCTATTCGAATAGATAACTTCCCTGCAGGGGTGCACTACTGTTACCCAACACGCTCGATTAACTCTGACCGGACACACTTTTCTCGGTCATGCCCGGCCTCGGCTGATCGACACGACGTAGTCCTACCTAGGCTCCGCAGAGAGGTCCCCGCCGGTCTACATCCTAAGTGCTCAGGGGTCTTGGGCCCATCGCCCTTTGCACTCCGGGTCGTTGTGCACAGGGGGATTCCAGCGCCACCTCTGCCTGGATGGCACGATCCGGCCCGGCCACAATGCTGAACTGGACGTCTGACAGAGCTTTCGGCTGATACATACGGTGCCAAGAGCCCCATTAAACCATTATCCCGCGTGGTGGTTGTGCGTATAGGCCAGTGGTCAACTCAGATCAAATACCCAAATCCGTTAAGCGTGTTATTAGTAACTCGCGGACACGAACAGGGCTCAAGGCTCACCTCCGACACCCTTTCGCACCGACTTGGTAACCCGCGGTCCAACGACCAGGGACCAGGCCCACCTCTCTCCTAGGTGGTCGCCACCTGCCTTGTCGTTCCGCCACAATTTCACTCGTGGGCGCTCTCCGGGCCAACCCCACTTTGGTAAGGAGCTGTTGGGACTCAGGTCCATCTCTTACTGTATGGTACCACCTGCCCTTCAGCCCCCATAACAACATAGTAACATAATAGTGTAAGCACTCCCACGATCCTCGCCCAAAGGGGATCACGGCCCGATAATCTAGCTAGCAACACGGACAAGGGTGCGGGGCCACTGATGGATCACTAACCAACCTATACTAAGCATATAGGATATACAGGTACAGTAAGCATAGCAGGCTATGCATCAGAATAGGAGCTATCTAATACAGTAGCAAAATCTAATGCAAGCATGAGAGGGAAAGAATGGGTGATATAGGTATGATCAAGGGGGGGGGGGGTTGCTTGCCTGGTTGCTCGGCAGATGAAATCGAATCCTCAACAAAGTAGTCATTCGCAGGGGCATTGGCAGCGGTCACAGGGTATACCGGAGAAGAAGAGGATGGAGAAACAAATAAATAACGAGCAAACAATGCAACACATTGCATGACATGACAGTAAGCTATGCTAGGGGTGACCTAATACGGTTCTAAGCATTACAGACAGAGCGGGAAAATATCTAGGAATATTTTCCCGGCTTTAGGCAATTATCGGACAGACGATCCGGAGGGGAAGGTTCCATGTTTGCAGTGGTGGAGGCATGTGATAGGTATGTGGATGGCATATTCGGATTCGTCTTATTTTTCTGACCATTTTTCATATAAAAATTATTTTCATCCGAGTTACGGTTATTTTTCTATTAATTTTCAAAGTTTTAAACAATTTCTGAATTTTCTGGATTTAATTTAATTCGAAAATCAATAAACATAAAATGCTAGGGGTACCCAGAAAAGTGTACCCAGCACTGTGAATAGAGGCTGACAGTGGGCCCTCTACTGAGTCAGCAGGGTGACTCAGCAGAGCTTATCCGAATGAATATTAACAGGGGCCCCACACGTCAGTTTGTTAATTAACTAAATCATTTTATTAGGTCTAATTAATCCGTGTGGGTCCCGGCTGTAAGTGGGTGGTCTGGGTTAGGCATAGGTTAATTAGTGGTTAGGGTTAATTAAACACCGGGCCCCACTGGTTTGGACGCGCAGGCGCGCGGGCGTGCCCGCCGACGAGCGGCAAAGCGGCGGCGGTCCACAGGAGCTGCACTCCTGCGACCAAATGGAACGGCGCGGGGGTCTACGGAACGAGCGCGACGCGCTGCGTCAAGCTGTGGTAGTGGTGCAAGCAAGGGACGCCGGGAACGACGGGGGCGACTACGCCCGACGGCGGTAATGAGCGGCGCTACATGGATCGACGGCTGGAGGACGCGGCCGAGGCCAGGAGAAGGTGCGGGAGGTGCGTGAGCTCACAACGAAGGTCGGAGAGGAGCTCAGGGGATCCGGGCTGGTCGGAGGGCGGCGAATCGAAGCGGTGGCCGAGGCGGATTCCGGCGAGGGGAACGGTTGCGGGCGACGTCGCGGGTGCTCGCCGGGCTCGATCCAGTGGTGCGATTGATGAAGACGAGCCCAACGGAGCTCCTGGACAACACAGAACGGCGAACGGTGGCCGGTGGCCGCGGGATTGACGACGGCGCGGTGACGTCCCGCTCGGGCGTCGAGACAGAGAGGGAGAGGGGTGAGCGAGGGGAAAGAGGGGGGCTAGGGTTTCGGGGGAGAGTGAGAGGCAGCAGGGGCTGCTCTTATCCCCTCCCGCAGCACTGCAACGCGAGGAGGCCGGGCGCGGTGGCCATGGCGCGGCCTTTACAGAGGCGCAGCGGGAGGTAAGGGAACGGCCGGCGTTCGCGGGCCGGGCCAGACTGTAGCGCTGTTGGGCCGTAGTGTACCGGGTCCCTTTTCTTTTATTCTTTTTATTTTCTGTTTCTTTTATTCCTCTCTATTTTGTATTTATTTGGTCCATCAAATGAATTTTGCTAAAATTGAAACTTGGCACATAAATACAATGCAATATTTGGTACTGCCACAAAAAGTTTGGGAGGCAATTGAATTTGTTTGGATTTTTCATAAATGAAACAACATTTAAATATGCTGTTATAGCAGTGTTTTAATTGTTATAGTCCATTTTAGCAAATAAGTGATATTATTTTTCTTAACAAATATTTGTTATGAAATATTTGCTAAAATATGAACTATTTCTCAGACAAGTTGGTGCAACTTTAAATTCCACTTGTTATTTGAATTTTGTTTTTGAAGTGGAATTTGAAATGAGATATGAATCAATGATAATCAAGCTGACAAACCGAGGTGACTTGGCATTGATTAAGGTAGATCACTGTAGCATAATACAAGGGGGTGTTACAACTTCCAATCCAGCAATTTCCAAAATGCAAAACACAAGTAGTTTTTGGAACACACCTTTTTGACCAGCCCAGTGCCTGCGGGTTCATTTTGCCGGTCGACAGCTCAGATAACTGGGCCAAGCTCTCCCATCTTCCATCCACGCTTGCCTGTTCCTCACAAATTGGCGTGTCTGCGCTCATGAATTCCACCGGCGGTTCTTGTGTCGCCCGAAGCCGGAAAGACGCCGCTGTCCCGATAGCCGGCAGATCCATGAATGGTTGACTTTTGTCCACCTCGTCGACCAAAGGGAATCTGGTAAAACACAAGAACAAAACCTCGAAGTAAATAAAGACAGAGTGTTCCCCCACCAGTTTCCGCTGATCCAGATTCATAGGTGCTTCTTACCTTGTGATAGGCTGCATTAGGAATTTCATTCACAGGCAGCAGCAGTTATTTCCAAGGCATCGTAAGCATTCAAATTCCCACACTGGTTATTTGACAAACCGGCTGCAGTGTTTCAGGCCAAAAATTAGTATCACAACTAATTTGCTACTGTTTTGCAATATATATTAGGTAGTGACAAAATCATTTGACTTTTTGTGCTGAAGTAGTACTGGACTAAAATGGCCCACTACCTCCATAACTAATCTGTGAACAGTTTGCTAATTTTTCAGTAAAAAGCACATTGCCTGCATGATAAAGAGCACACAACTAATTTGCTAATTTGTCAGTTAAAAACACACTACCTCCATGATAAAGAGCACACAACTAATTTGCTAATTTGTCAATAAATAGCACAGCACACTGATCTGTCACACTACCAAAGTCATTGATTTTTTGTGCAGATGCACTATTGGACTAAAATGTCATGCTACCTCCATGACTAATCTGTGCACCAGCTTACTAATCGGTGACAAGTTCCAGGACTCATTACTTTCTTAGTTGTATGATGAAATTCAGATTGTACGACTGAATTCTGACATACCTTCAGGTCAATCCAGGAGCTTTAGGGTTCATCTGGCCAGTCGACTGCCCGGATGCCTGTGGTGAACCTTCCCTGTCAGCATCCGCCGCCGCCTGCGCCGCAGATCTGGCCATTGACGCTCACTGCCTGCATCGACGCGAGCTGCTGCTCGACAACCGGTGTGGCGACTGGGTAATGCAGCGACTCCATCGGGATGTCGCTATCATTAACTTCCTCTAGCACGGTGGATCTTCTTAGTGACATGAGGTAATGGAAGATCAATCTTACGGAATGGAAACACAACTCAAATGGCAGTACATACCAATGGTTCAGATTCGCACCTTCATCGGCTGAATCAAGACACTACCGGAATCAGGGCCTATGCCGACGGCCTATTCTATGCCGATGGCCTTTAGTCGGGGCCGTCGACATAGTTGCCTATATGCCGACGGCCTGGCCCAAGCCGTAGGCACAGAAAGGCCGTCGGCATAGCTCAGATTATGCCGAGGGCTGCCATCGGCATATCTAGGCTGTCGGGATACCTCTGTCTATGCCGACGGCAGCCGTCGGTATAGTTAGGCCGTCGGCATATAGTTGGGGCTGACATCCCTAACTCGGCCGGCCCGCTAGCAGCGTCAATTCTATGCCGACGGCCCTGACGGAGGCCGTCGGCATATATTATATCTTTTTTTTAATTATTTTTAGTCATTTTTTTTGGTTAATTTAAATCTGACTTATCTAAGCTTAAACGTACACAATTTATATATCGATATGGGGTAGAATTTTTCATAGATTACGAATATCTAGTTTGTTTTGGTTTTTGGGTATGTTAGAAATGTGACCTCATGCACTTTTGCATATAGGCCCTTACACTTTTTTAAAATCACAAGTAATTGATAGTTGCATCGATTTTGGAAAATTATATATGGTTTCTTATCAGAATCTCCGAAGGATTCTGTTGCTATACTATGTTTTCGAATTTGAACAAAATAAATCATGTTTGCTTCATATTTACAGAAAACAGCCTTTTGTTTTGACTTTTTGTATAGTTTTAATTCCTTGGCCAAACGAAGTGGATTTCGTGGTTGGTTTGGCCCAGACCTTTTTCTGAAGTGTTCCCATGGGCTGGCCGATGGGAACCAGGTGCAGAAGTCCATCGATAAAAGGCCGTCCGGCGAAAGTCAAAGGGTAGATCTCCGGGTCAACGGGGCCAGGGTTAGGTAGGCCGGGGGCCTTGGGGGGTAGCAATGCCACCAGATCATCGCGCCGGGGCCTCATACATGTCTTAAGGTGTGGTGGCATGTCTGAAGAGTCAATACGCGTTTCCATAGTGTGGGCCCCCTCACGGACGGCGATGGCACCGAAGTGACGTCCTGCAGGTTTCGGTGCTGCTTGAATATTCCTAAACACCCGGAGGGTGATAAAATCATGAATTTTTTACACGGTGCTGGCACATGTGATATAGGATGTGTGGTATTTTTTCAAGTTTTTTTGAGATGAACAAGTATCTGAAAAATTCCCTCTGTGCGGATTGTTCTTCGCATGTCTACTAGTGTGGCCGGGGGCCTTCGGGGGGTAGCTATGCCACCAAATCTTGCGCTGGGCCCTCATACATGTCTGGAAGTGTGGTGGCAGGTGCAAACACCCCGCACGCGGCTCCGAAGTGTGACCCCCTTCACGGACTGCGCTGCCGCCGACACTTGGAGGGGGGAAACAGCCGCGTCGGGCCGACACGGAGGGAATCTGGTGGTCGGTTTAGCCCAGACCTTGTTCTAAAGTGTTCCCATGGGCTGGCCAATGGGAACCAGGTGCAGAAGTCCATCGGTCAAAGGCCGTCCGGCGAAAGTCAAAGGGGTAGATCTCCGGGGCCAGGGTTAGGCAGGCCGGGGGCCTTGGGGGGTAGCAATGCCACCAGATCATTGCGCCGGGGCCTCATACATGTCTTAAGGTGTGGTGGCATGTCTGAAGAGTCAATACGCGTCTCCGTAGTGTGGGCCCCCTCACGGACGGCGATGGCACCGAAGTGACGTCCTGCAGGTTTTGGTGCTGCTTGAATATTCCTGAACACCCGGAGGGTGATAAAATCATGAATTTTTTACACGGTGCTGGCACATGTGATACAGGATGTGTGGTATTTTTTCAAGTTTTTTTGAGATGAAGAAGTATCTGAAAAATTCCCTCTGTGCGGATTGTTTTTCGCATGTCTACTAGTGTGGCCGGGGGCCTTCGGGGGGTAGCCATGCCACCAAATCTTGCGCTGGGCCCTCATACATGTCTGGAAGTGTGGTGGCAGGTGCAAACACCCCGCACGCGGCTCCGGAGTGTGACCCCCTTCACGGACTGCGCTGCCGCCGGCACTTGGAGGGGCGAAACAGCCGCGTCGGGCCGACACGGAGGGAATCTGGTCGTCGGTTTGGCCCAGACCTTGTTTTGAAGTGTTCCCATGGGCTGGCCGATGGGAACCAGGTGCAGACGTCCATCGGTCAAAGGCCGTCCGGCGAAAGTCAAAGGGGTAGATCTTCGGGTCAACGGGGCCAGGGTTAGGCAGGCCAGGGGCCTTGGGGGTAGCAATGCCACCAGATCATCGTGCCGGGGCCTCATACATGTCTTAAGGTGTGGTGGCATGTCTGAAGAGTCAATACGCGTCTCCGTAGTGTGGGCCCCCTCTCGGATGGCGATGGCACCGAAGTGACGTCGTGCAGGTTTCGGTGCTGCTTGAATATTCCTGAACACCCGGAGGGTGATAAAATCATGAATTTTTTACACGGTGCTAGCACATGTGATACATGATGTGTGGTATTTTTTCAAGTTTTTTTGAGATGAACAAGTATCTGAAAAATTCCCTCTGTGCGGATTGTTCTTCTCATGTCTACTAGTGTGGCCGGGGGCCTTTGGGGGGTAGCTATGCCAGTAGATCATTGCGTCGGGTCCTTACACATGTCTTAAGGTGTGGTGGCATGGTTAAAACCCTCATATATACACATGTATAGTATGTATGTATTTGTAATAAAAAAAAGCAAAGTAAATATAATGAGAATTAAAAAAAGAAGTAAGTATGCCGACGGTAAAGCCGTCGGCATAGGATGACACGTGGCATACAATCTATGCCCTTATCCACTGACGGGCTCGCCTCCACCACTCATTTCTTTCTCTCTCTCACCCATGCCGCCGCCCGATCCCGACCCAGCGCCGCCACCCTCTCCGCCCCGCACTGCCGCCACCCCGCCCACGACTCGCCTCCGCCGTCCCCCCTGCCCCGGATCCCGACCCGCGCGCCGCCGCCCGATCCCGGGCCGTTGCCCGCCCCCCCCCCCCCCCCCCGCGCCGTTGCCCGGCCCCGTCCCCCCTGCCCCTGACCTCGCCCGCGGATCTTGCCTACGCCGTCGCCCGCGGGTCGACACCGCCGACGCCGTATGGCTCGCCTCCACCATCCCCCCTGCCCCGACCCTCGCCCGTAGGTATACCCCTCCTCCTCATCTCCCTCTCTGGCCTCCTCCCCTCATTGCATGTGCCCAACCGCTGTGCGGAGGGGCTGCCGCCGCTGCTGGTCGCCGGCCGGTGTCACCGCTGCTCTGCTGCCGGTGCTCGCCGCAGCATCCGCTGCTCTGCTGCTTTCTGGTCGCCGCCACTGCTGCTTGCTCTGCCGCCGCTGCTGCTTGTTGTGCTTGCTGCTGCCGCTGCCGCTGCTTGCGGTGCTGCTGCTGCTTGCTCCAGTAGTGTAGTTCATAGGTTAGTTAGTTTAGGGTTTAGATGGATAGATTAGTTAGATATATAAATAGTTAGACAGATGGATTATAAGATATAAAAATGTTGTTGATAGGTTAGTTGATAGATAAAAATGTTGTTGATATATAGATGGATAGATTAGTTAGATAAAAATGTAGTTTTTTTATACATACTTGATATGATATATAGATAGATGTTTTGTGAAGTAGATAGATAGACGGATGTTAAAATTTGGATCATGATAAGTGGTTACTTCATCATGATGATCTTGCTAAAAAAAATTGAAGATAAAAATTTGACACTTTACTGACATGTGATGATCTAAGTTGTTCAGTCGGTAAATTTACCGCCGCCCGCTCTGCCTCTGCCGCGGCCACCCACCGGAGCTCCACAGCCGGCCCCTTCTCCCGCTACCCCTCTTCCTCCTCCACGAGTAGCCCACACCCATGGTGAGTCCCTCTCCTGCCGCCACCGGTCATCTAACATTTTTATGCTAAATTATTTTTGTTAGATGAATTTGTTAGATTAATGGATGGATTGATTGTTGATGTTGTTAGATGAAGAGATGATGGTAGGTTAATTTTTTTTGCCTATTGATTGTTGATGTTGTTAGATGATTGTTAATGTTTGTTAGATGATGCTAGATGAATGGATGAATGGATGTTGTTAGATGGATTGATTGTTGATGGTGCTAGGTAAATTGTTAGATTGATGGAAGAAATGACTCTATTGTTGCTATTGCATATATGTTGGTACTATCAATATTTACTATTGTATGAATGTGTTGGTACTATAAATACTTTGTTGTTTCAGTTATTTCTTTTGTTGGTACTATATTTACTGTTGTATGAATGTGAAGAAAAAAGTTGACACTTGAGAAAAGTAAGGATTTGAAATATCATGATGATCTAAATTGTTCACTCTATCTTGTTTGAATTTACAGACTTTCTTGTGTTGCATCTCCGTGGAGTCATCGTCGTCGGAGCTGTTGGTCCCTGATCATCCCGCCGCTGTTCGACTTCATCCTCTACAGCCGAGGGTGAGCTACAAATCCATCTCCTCCGTTTTTTTTCATGTCACTAGATTTTATTTTCACGTCAAGTCGCGTAACCTAGGCGTCTCCCATCCGAAAGTGTTGCATCGATAAATATGCATTCAATTACATACTTATCACCGTAACTCTTTCGGATTGTCCAGCGTTATCCACGGACAGCCCGAGGATGTGTAGATTGGGTACGTTCTCCATGCTCTACCCAGTTCCAAGACAGGATTTCGGCGGCGCCTCCCCGTTGTTCTCCGGATGCACATTCTCTCGGCTTTTTGCCGAGACGTGTATCTGGAGAACAGCGGGGAGGTGCTGTCGAAATTTTGTCTTGGAATGGGGTAGAGCATGGAGAACGTACTCAATCTACACATCCTCGGGTGGGATTAGGACCCATCTTTACCTATTAGAGATGTAGGTGGATTAAATGCCGTTTCTCATCAACCCGGTAGAAAATAAAAATTTGATGTCATTAATTTAAATGAATCTTTAATTTTGTTGTGTGGCTCCCAAAAAAGCAGAGGATGGCAGATAATCAGTGGATGTACAGTGGGTTTATCCGTCGGAATCGAGTAACATCTGAGTGGGTTGCCAAAACCGATGTGTTTTTGAAGGAGATATTCCGTCGTCCAATGAGAATTGTCCCCGAATGCCCCTGTGCAAAATGTGGCAGACGTATCCGTAGAGGTCTGTCTGAGATGAGTACTCACCTTCGCACGTGGGGATATATGCCAGACTTTAGCATGACGATAAACTATGTCGAGCGATACCGTGGTAGAGAGGAGGTGATGCGACAACGCATCGGTGGTTATGAGGACGATGGGGTTAGAGACATGCTAGATGATGTCTTTGCTGCAGAGACGGCACATGCGAAACCTTCAGAGAATGCACCAGAGGAGCCGGAGGAAACCGCAAAGGCCTTCCTGGAAATCTTGGCCTCGTCAAAGAAACCTCTTTATGAGGGTGCCAATGACGTAGGGTGGAACCCTAACGGTGTCGATCTTTCACGATTGGAGCGGATCCCGCGAAGAACAAGAAGAACACGAGAGGGGAAAACGAGAGGAAACACTCAAATAGACAAGACACAATCACACATGTGCTAAATCCACATACACACGGAGAGATTCACGATCCAAAGTCAACAAAGGACGATACAAACGGTAGCTAGTTCATCCCAATCCGTGAGGAGTTGAGGTCTTGAATCCGGGATGGATCTTCCCACAATGGGGGTCTTGAATCCCTTGGGATCTTCTCCAATGGAGGTCTTGAACTCCAATGGAGTGGTCTCTCTCTCTCTCTCAAGAGGAGGAGTGGTAAAGGAGCAAAGCTCACCTAGAAATGAGCTATCCTATTTGCTAACCCTAAAACATAGGTAGGAGACGAGTATATATAGTCTAGGTGGGTGAAGGGGTACATGGGCCTCGGGCCCGAGAGGTGATGTACGACAGGCGTCGGACGTCCGGTACTTACCGGTCGTCCGGTGGCTCATGAGGGTCCGGACGCCCGGTATGCATCGGACTTTCGACGTTTATGCTCTGTTGGCCGCTGTCGGATTTTCGAACGATGTCGAACGTCCGGTGCGTCGGTTGTCCGGTAGATGTCGGACGTCCGGTCGCTGGAGGGTGTCGGTCGTCGGCTGAGTCTTCTGGGTGGCTGATGCTCCAGGCGTCGGACGTTCGACAGGTGCCGGTTGTCCGGTGACTGTAGTTTCCAGCCGGCTCCCCTTCTTGTTTCCCACGCTTGGCATCCTTGCCATCTTGTCCGGGCTTCTCTGCGAGGGTCCTCTTGGCACCTAAGCACACATAGTGTTTCGGAATGAGGTAGCATCCATGTCTCGCACGCGTCGTATGGAAATTCAGTAAGGAGAGATGTCACCTCGTTTTCGAGAGCTCTCACACGTGCTCGAGTCATTGATCCTCTTGGTACTTGGGGAGACGTAGGTGGATCCATGGGGATGACCGTAGGATGCTCCGCATCATCTCCCCCCCTTGGGAAAGATCCGACCTCGGATCGTGAACCTCATCACCATGGAAACGGTGGTCGTGGACGGACTTGTATGTCATGACGCAATCAAAGTACTTCAAGATGTTGTTGGAATGGTATACTTGCAAAACGAGCAAACACAATGGACACTTGGAAATACAATGGTTAGCGCACATAAGGTGTACATCAAGTAAGTATGAGTCCGTGCGACAAGATTGGTCGTGACAAGGTACATGATGCTTAGGCAAAAGATATAGAATGATATGCAAAGCATTCATGGGAGTAAAATCATTTGTTGCGCACACAAAAGTGTGGTAATTGTCATGGTGGACAGAGCTACAAATTCTACCATTGTGCAAAATGATGTCATAGTGGGACGGTTTATCAAGAGCATGAACATGGCAATGGATGCTCAATATGATTATGTTATCATGCAATTGATGGTGGCCAATGTGATGACTATGTATGAAGAGGCCATCAAGGTATATCACAACAAATTTGCTAATGAAGTGCACAAGCGCATGTATCATGGATGTCATGGAAATGCAAGATGCAACAAGGCAATCACAATGTAGGTCAATCCATGCATAAGGTGCAAATGTGTTGTGTATATTGTTGTACCATGGCTCGATTTCGTGGCAGGAGTGATGGTCCGGTGGTGCATCCACTAAGTCCGAGTGCTCCTCAACTTGAAGGTCCATAGGGTCAATCTCCAATGTCGCGCCTGATGGAAATATGCCCTAGAGGCAATAATAAAGTTGTTATTATTTTATATTTCCTTGTTCATGATAAAGGTTTATTATTCATGCTAGAATTGTATTGACCGGAAACTTAAATACATGTATGAATACATAAACAAATACCGTGTCCCTAGTGAGCCTCTACTAGACTAGCTCGTTGATCAAAGATGGTTAAGGTTTCCTAACCATAGACATGAGTTGTCATTTGATAACGGGATCACATCATTAGGAGAATGATGTGATGGACAAGACCCATCTGTTAGCTTAGCATATGATCGTTCTGTTTATTGCTATTGCTTTCTTGAATGTCAAATACATGTTCCTCCGACCATGAGATCATGCAACTCCCGGATACCGGAGGAATACCTTGTGTGCTATCAAATGTCACAACATAACTGGGTGATCATAAAGATGCTCTATAGGTATCTCCGAAGGTGTTCGTTGAGTTGGCATGGATCGAGATTGGGATTTGTCACTCCGTGTTTCGGAGAGGTATCTCTGGGCCCTCTCGGTAATGCACATCATAAGAAGGTTGCAAGCAAAGTGACTAAGGAGTTAGTTATGGTATGATGTATTACGGAATGAGTAAAGAGACTTGCCGGTAACGAGATTGAACTAGGTATGGAGATACCGACGATCGAATCTCGGGCAAGTAACATACCGACGGACAAAGGGAATTACGTATGTTGTCATTGCGGTTCGACCGATAAGATCTTCGTGGAATATGTAGGAACCAATATGGGCATCCAGATTCCGCTATTGATTATTGACTGGAGAGGCGTCTCGGTCATGTCTACATCATTCCCGAACCCGTAGGGTCCGCACGCTTAACGTTCGTTGACGATATAGTGTTATATGAGTTATGTGAATTGGTAACCGAATGTTGTTCGGAGTCCCGGATGAGATCCCAGATGTCACGAGGAGTCTCGGAATGGTCGAGAGGTAAAGATTTATATATGGGAAGTCATATTTTGGGTTCCGGAAAAAGGTGCAGTTTTTTCGGTATTGTACCGGGAAGCTTCCAGAAGGTTCCGGAGGATTCCGGAGGGGTCCGGAAGTCCACAAGTGGGTCCACCACGTCCCAAGGGCTGGCATGGGCTAAGGGGAGGCACCCTGGCCTTATTGGGCCAGGCGCACCAAGTCCTCAAAAGCCCACGCAGCTAGGAAAGGAAAAAAGGAGAGTCCTAGTAGGAATAGGATTGGACTTTGGAGTCCAAGTCCACGTGTGTACTATTCACGTGGTACTGTTCATGTGGCACTATTCCTTCTACTCCAAGCCCCTACACATATATAAATAGAGGAGAGGGGGCGCCCCAAACAAGCCACAACATTGTCTTAGCCGTGTGCGGCGCCCCCCTCCACAGTTCCGTCCCTCGGTCATATTTTCGTAGTGCTTGGGCGAAGCCCTGCGGAGATAGCATCACCATCACCGTCACCACGCCGTCGTGCTGCCGGAACTCATCCACTACCTCGCCGTCTTGCTGGATCAAGAAGTCGAGGACGTCACCGAGCTGAACGTGTGCTGAACGTGGAGGTGCCGTACGTTCGGTGCTCGGTCGGTTGGATCGTGAAGTTGTTCGACGACATCAACCGCGTTGTTCTAACGCTTCCGCTTACGGTCTACGAGGGTACGTAGACACACTCCCCCTCTCATAACTATGCATCTCCATGGATAGATCTTGCATGTGCGTAGAATTTTTTTTGTTTTCCATGCAACGTTCCCCAACAGTGGCATCATGAGCCAGGTCTATGCGTAGATGATATGCACGAGTAGAACACAAAGAGTTATGGGCGGTGATCGTCATACTGCTTACCACCAACATCTTATTTTGATTCGGCGGTATTGTAAGATGAAGCGGCCCGGACCAACCTTACATGTCCACGTACATGAGACCGGTTCCACCGACAGACATGCAACTTGTTTTGCATAAAGGTGGCTGGCGGGTGTCTGTTTCTCCTACTTTAGTTGAATCAAATTTGACTGCGGCCGGTCCTTGTTGAAGGTTAAAACAGCAAACTTGATAAATCACCGTTGTGGTTTTGTGCCGTAGGTAAGAATGGTTCTTGCTAGAAGCCCGTAGCAGCCACGTAAAACTTGTAACAACAAAGTAGAGGACGTCTAACTTGTTTTTGCAGGGTATGCTGTGATGTGATATGGTCAAGACATGATGTGATATACGTTATTGTATGAGATATCATGTTTTGTAATTTATCGACAACCGGCAGGAGCCTTATGGTTGTCTCTTTATTGTATGAAATGCAAGCGCCATGTAATTGCTTTACTTTATCGCTATGCGTTAGCAATAGTTGTAGAAGCAATAGCTGGCGAGACGACCACGACGCAACGATGGAGATCAAGGTGTCGAGCCGGTGACGATGGAGATCATGACGATGCTTTGGAGATGGAGATCAAAAGCACAAGATGATGATGGCCATATCATGTCACATATTTTGATTGCATGTGATGTTTATCCTTTATGCATCTTATTTTGCTTAGAACGACGGTAGCATTATAAGATGATCCCTTCACTAAATTTCAAGATAAAAGTGTTCTCCCCGAGTATGCACCGTTGCTAAAGTTCGTCGTTTCGAAGCACCTCGTGATGATCGGGTGTGATAGATTCTACGTTCACATACAACGGGTGTAAGCCAGTTTTACACAAGCGGAATACTTGGGTTAAACTTGACGAGCCTAGCATGTACAGACATGGTCTCGGAACACTGGAGACCGAAAGGTCGAACATGAGTCATATAGTAGATATGATCAACATGGAGATGTTCACCATTGATGACTATCCCATCTCACGTGATGATCGGACATGGGCTAGTTGATTTGGATCATGTAACACATAGTTAACTTGAGGGATGTTAATTTAAGTGGGAGTTCATTAGTAATTTGATTAATTGAACTTAATTTATCGTGAACTTAGTCTTGATAGTTTCTTTGCATATCTATGTTGTAGATAAATGGCCTGTGCTACTGTTCCGTTGAATTTTAATGCGTTCCTAGAGAAAGCTAAGTTGAAAGATGATGGTAGCAACTACACAGACTGGGTCCGTAACTTGAGGATTATCCTCATTGCTGCACAGAAGAATTATGTCCTTGATGCACCGCTAGGTGATGGACCTGCTGCAGGAGCTGCTACAGACGTTGTGAACGCCTGGCAGGCTCGATCTGATGACTACTCGATAGTTCAGTGTGCCATGCTCTACGGCTTAGAACAGGGATTGCAAAATCGTTTTGAACGCCACAGAGCATATGAGATGTTCCAAGAGCTGAAATTGATATTTCAAGCTAATGCCCGGGTTGAGAGATATGAAGTCTCCAACAAGTTCTTTAGCTGTAAGATGGAGGAGAACAGTTCTGTCAGTGAACACATACTCAGAATGTCTGGGTACCACAACCACTTGACTCAGCTGGGAATTTATCTTCCGGTTGAGAGTGTTATTGACAGAGTTCTTCAGTCACTGCCACCAAGCTATAAAGGCTTCGTGATGAACTATAATATGCAAGGGATGGAGAAGACAATTCCCGAGCTCTTCGCGATGCTCAAATCGCCGGAGGTAGAAATCAAGAAGGAGCATCAAGTGTTGATGGTTAACAAGACCACTAGTTTCAAGAAAAAGGGCAAGGGAAAGAAGGGGAACTTCAAGAAGAACGGCAAGCAAGCTGCTGCTCCCACGAAGAAACCCAAAGTTGGACCCAAGCCTGAAACTGAGTGCTTCTACTGCAAAGGAACTGGTCACTGGAAGCGGAACTGCCCCAAGTATTTGGCGGATAAGAAGGATGGCAAAGTGAATAAAGGTATATTTGATATACATGTTATTGATATGTACCTCACTAGTGCTCGTAGCAGTGTCTGGGTATTTGATACCGATTCAGTTGCTAATATTAGTAACTTGAAGCAGGAGCTGCTGAGTAACGGAGACTAGCTGAGGGCGAGGTGACGATATGTGTTTGAAGTGTCTCCAAGATTGATATGATCAATATCGACATGCTCGTAATACCTTCGGGATTAGTATTAAACCTAAATAATGGTTATTTGGTGCTTGCGTTGAGCATAAAACATTATATCTGGATATTGTTTATTGCAAGACGGTTATTCATTTAAGTCAGAGAATAATGGTTATTCTGTTTATATGAATAATATCCCTCGTGATCATGCACCCTTGTGAATGGTTTATTCTTGTTGAATCTCGATCGTAGTGATACACATATTCATAATATTGATGCCAAAAGATGCAAAGTTGATAATGATAGTGCAACATACTTGTGGCACTGCCGTTTAGGTCATATTGGTGTAAAGCGCATGAAGAAACTCCATGCTGATGGACTTTTGGAATCTCTTGATTATGAATCATTTGATACTTGCGAACCATGCCTCATGGGCAAGATGACTAAAACTCCGTTCTCCGGAACAATGGAGCGAGCTACTGATTTTTTGGAAATAATACATACCGATGTATGCGGTCCGATGAATGTTGAAGCACGCGGCGGGTATCGTTATTTTCTAACCTTCACAGATGATTTGAGTAGATATGGGTATATCTACTTGATGAAACACAAGTCTGAAACATTTGAAAAGTTCAAAGAATTTCATAGTGAAGTAGAGAATCATCGTAACAAGAAAATAAAGTTTCTACGATCTGATCGCGGAGGCGAATATTTGAGTTACGAGTTTGGCCTTCATTTAAGAAAATGTGGAATTGTTTCACAACTCACGCCACCTGGAACACCATAGCGTAATGGTGTGTCCGAACGTCGTAACCGTACTTTATTGGATATGGTGCGTTCTATGATGTCTCTTACCGATTTGGCACTATCGTTTTGGGGTTATGCATTAGAGACAGCTGCATTCACATTAAATAGGGCACCGTCTAAATCCGTTGAGACGACACCATATGAACTATGGTTTGGCAAGAAACCTAAGCTGTCGTTTCTTAAAGTTTGGGGATGCGATGCTTATGTGAAAAAGCTTCAACCTGATAAGCTCGAACCCAAAGCGGAGAAGTGCGTCTTCATAGGATACCCTAAAGAAACAATTGGGTACACCTTCTACCACAGATCCGAAGGCAATGTCTTTGTTGCCAAGAATGGGTCCTTTCTAGAGAAGGAGTTTCTCTCGAAAGAAGTGAGTGGGAGGAAAGTAGAACTTGATGAGGTAATTGTACCTTCTCTCGAATTGGAAAGTAGCTCATCAGAGAAAACCGTTCCCGTGATGCCTACACCAATAAGAGAGGAAGATAATGATAAAGATCATGAAACTTCAGATCAAGTTACTACTGAACTTCGTAGGTCGACCAGAGTACGTTCCGCACTAGAGTGGTACGGTAATCCTGTTCTGGAAGTTATGTTGTTAGACAACAGCGAACCTAAGAACTATGAAGAAGCTATGATAAGCCCGGATTCCGACAAATGGCTTGAGGCCATGAAATCTGAGATAGGATCCATGTATGAGAACAAAGTGTGGACTTTGGTGGACTTGCCCGATGATCGGCAAGCCATTGAGAATAAATGGATTTTTAAGAGGAAGACAAACGCTGATGGTAATATCACTGTCTACAAAGCTCGACTTGTCGCGAAAGGTTTTCGACAAGTTCAAGGGGTTGACTACGATGAGACTTTCTCACCCGTAGCGATGCTTAAGTCTGTCCGAATCATGTTTGCAATTGCCGCATTTTATGATCTGGCAAATGGATGTCAAAACTGCATTCCTTAATGGTTTTCTCAAAGAAGAGTTGTATATGATGCAACCAGAAGGTTTTGTCGATCCTAAGGGTGCTAACAAAGTGTGCAAGCTCCAACGATCCATCTATGGACTGGTGCAAGCATCTCGGAGTTGGAATATACGCTTTGATGAGGTGTTCAAAGCATGCATATGGTTTTGTACAGACTGACGGTGAAGCCTGTATTTACAAGAAAGTGAGTGGGAGCTCTATAGCATTTCTAATATTATATGTGGATGACATATTGTTGATTGGAAATGATATAGAATTTCTGGATGGCATAAAAGGATACTTGAATGAAAGACCTCGGTGAAGCTGCTTATATATTGGGCATCAAGATCTATAGAGATAGATCAAGACGCTTGATAAGACTTTCAATGAGTATATACCTTGACAAGATTTTGAAGGAGTTCAAAATGGATCAGTCAAAGAAGGAGTTCTTGCCTGTATTGTAAGGTGTAAAGTTGAGTAAGACTCAAAGCTCGACCACGGCAGAAGATAGAGAGAGAATGAAAGTCATTCCCTATGCCTCAGCCATAGGTTTTATAATGTATGCCATGCTGTGTACTACACCTAATGTGTGCCTTGCCACGTGTCTGGCGAAGGGGGTACAAGAGTGATCCAGGAGTGGATCACTGGACAGCGGTCAAAATTATCCTTAGTAACTAAAGGACTAAGGAAATGTTTCTCGATTATGGAGGTGATAAAGAGTTCGTCATAAAGGGTTACGTCGATGCAAGCTTTGACACCAATCTGGATATCTCTGAGTAGCAAACCGGATACGTATAATGGAGTAGTCATTTGGAATAGCTCCAAGTAAAGCGTGATAGCAGCATCTACAGTATGACATAAGGATTTGCAAAGTACACATGGGTCTGAATATTGCAGACCCATTGACTAAAATTCTCTCTCACGAGCAAAACATGATCACACCTTAGAACTCTTTGAGTGTTAATCACATGGTGATGTGAACTAGATTATTGACTCTAGTGAACTCTTGGGTGTTAATCACATGGCGATGTGAACTAGATTATTGACTTTAGTGCAAGTGGGAGACTGATGGAAATATGCCCTAGAGGCAATAATAAAGTTGTTATTATTTTATATTTCCTTGTTCATGATAAAGGTTTATTATTCATGCTAGAATTGTATTGACCGGAAACTTAAATACATGTGTGAATACATAAACAAATACTGTGTCCCTAGTGAGCCTCTACTAGACTAGCTCGTTGATCAAAGATGGTTAAGGTTTCCTAACCATAGACATGAGTTGTCATTTGATAACGGGATCACATCATTAGGAGAATGATGTGATGGACAAGACCCATCTGTTAGCTTAGCATACGATCGTTCTGTTTATTGCTATTGCTTTCTTGAATGTCAAATACATGTTCCTCCGACCATGAGATCATGCAACTCCCGGATACCGGAGGAATACCTTGTGTGCTATCAAACGTCACAACGTAACTGGGTGATCATAAAGATGCTCTACAGGTATCTCCGAAGGTGTCCGTTGAGTTGGCATGGATCGAGACTGGGATTTGTCACTCAGTGTTTCAGAGAGGTATCTCTGGGCCCTCTCGGTAATGCACATCATAAGAAGCTTGCAAGCAAAGTGACTAAGGAGTTAGTTACGGGATGATGTATTACGGAACGAGTAAAGAGACTTGCCAGTAACGAGATTGAACTAGGTATGGAGATACCGACGATCAAATCTCGGGCAAGTAACATACCGACGGACAAAGGGAATTACGTATGTTGTCATTGCGGTTCGACCGATAAGATCTTCGTGGAATATGTAGGAACCAATATGGGCATCCAGGTTCCGCTATTGATTATTGACCGGAGAAGCGTCTCGGTCATGTCTACATCATTCCCGAACCCGTAGGGTCCGTACGCTTAACGTTCGTTGACGATATAGTGTTATATGAGTTATGTGAATTGGTAACCGAATGTTGTTCGGAGTCCCGGATGAGATCCCGGATGTCACGAGGAGTCTCGGAATGGTCGAGAGGTAAAGATTTATATATGGGAAGTCATATTTTGGGTTCCGGAAAAAGGTGCAGTTTTTTCGGTATTGTACCGGGAAGCTTCCAGAAGGTTCCGGAGGATTCCGGAGGGGTCCGAAAGTCCACAAGTGGGTCCACCACGTCCCAAGGGCTGGCATGGGCTAAGGGGAGGCGCCCTGGCCTTATTGGGCCAGGCGCACCAAGTCCTCAAAAGCCCACGCAGCTAGGAAAGGAAAAAAAGGAGAGTCCTAGTAGGAATAGGATTGGACTTTGGAGTCCAAGTCCACGTGTGTACTATTCACGTGGTACTGTTCACATGGTACTGTTCACGTGGCACTATTCCTTCTACTCCAAGCCCCTACACATATATAAATAGAGGAGAGGGGGCGCCCCAAACAAGCCACAACATTGTCTTAGCCGTGTGCGGCGCCCCCCCTCCACAGTTCCGTCCCTCGGTCATATTTTCGCAGTGCTTGGGCGAAGCCCTGCGAAGATAGCATCACCATCACCGTCACCATGCCGTCGTGCTGCCGGAACTCATCCACTACCTCGCCGTCTTGCTGGATCAAGAAGTCGAGGACGTCACCGAGCTGAACATGTGCTGAACGCGGAGGTGGCGTACGTTCGGTGCTCGGTCGGTTGGATCGTGAAGTTGTTCGACGACATCAACCGCGTTGTTCTAACGCTTCCGCTTACGGTCTACGAGGGTACGTAGACACACTCCCCCTCTCGTAGCTATGCATCTTCATGGATAGATCTTGCATGTGCGTAGAATTTTTTTTGTTTTCCATGCAACGTTCCCCTACAGCGCCTCCATCCAATAGATGTATCATGTAGACAAGGAGAAAACAACAATGAAAGTATTGCCCATCCAATATGCCTAATTGAGGATGACTCAAGGGGAAGGAGTTCACCTGATGAATGTTTGCGAAGATGTCGGTGTCGCACATCGTATACACCTTCACATGACCAAGTTGTCTTAGGACGGTACCGCCTTGTGAATCCTTCAAAACCAAAGAACATGACAAACACTCGGAAAAACAAATGGGGTTAGCGGAATTGCAAAACCTATTTGTGTGGTGAGTTACCCAACAAGTGTTGTCATCATTCTTATCATAAGAAGGAACAAGATAATGTGGCATGGTATGGAAGCATATGATGTGAGTACAACCAAAGACATTAAGCTCATTCAAGCAAGCATGCATCACAAGTGAGATGTCCAAGTCTCCAATATCAATAAGCATAGCATGATTGCACTCACTACAAGTTGATATGAGAGATGCAACTAAAGGAGACAAGGGACAATGATCATGAAAAATCATGTGAGAGGCAAGAACATATATGCCATCAACCCAATGAAACGAGCAAGTATGAATCATGGGTGATGCAACAAAGCAAGCAATCATAGTGATCAAGTTATGCAAGCTAGTAGTGTGAAGATGCAACATACTAGAGGTCATCATAGAAATCATGTCATGTGTGCAAATAGTAGGCATACATAATGCACATGACATATCACGAGCATGAGAAAATGATATGAGCAAAGTAGTATCATTGTATTGGCAAGAAGTCCTATGTAAATAGCAAAGGAACATCATGACTCTCCCAACACAAGAATCAACAATAGCATGGGGCACAAGGTAAACATGGCAATAGCAACTAGGATCTCCACCAAGCATGCAAATACACATAGAAATAGTAGAATGGTGAATCATGAGGAAATGCAAGCAAAGGTCACAATTGCATGGCAAAGGCATTGAAGGAGGCATAACATGCAAAGTGAACACGGTAAAATGTGCATAAGGTGACAAGTGGTAAATAGCCCATAGCCGTGTGAGAGCCAAGTAAAAGTAATGCGCGTAGTCCTTGCGCGAGGGGCATGGTCGGGTAAGCATTCCAAGCAATCCCAAAGTATCGTTGCTCTCAGGAGCTCATTTTGTCAACTCATGGGATTGAGAAGTTGACAAGGAGTCGTGAGTACCTACACAAAAGAAGGACAAAGGGAAAATTGTGTGTGCGTGGTATATGTACATATCATCCATTATGATGCGCACGTGCATGTGTTGGTTAGCACAACATATCCAATGCTCAAATAAATGAGATGCATGATATAGAAACATGTCATCCATCATGATTGGTTTGGTGTTATGTAAAGCAGAATGGAGGCTCAAGGTGTGTAATGCATCACGTGAAATATCTAAAGCATTGTCATGAATGGTATGCATATGGTGTACACAAAGGATGGAATCATGCGATCTACAATCATTATCATGGCATGGCAGAGTAGATGAATTGCAGAAATTTCTCAAGGAAAGCATAGCAATATCATCGCAAGAGAAACAAATTCCAATGACCATGATCTTGTCATCTATGCCATTAGTGCAAATGGGATTGATTTTGATTGGATATGCATAGTTACTACGGTGAGCTTGTAATGATGCAATTTGGGAAATCTCACTCAGAGCATATGACAAGATTAATGGATTGTCAAACATGACGTGACTAATAGAATTTGCACAAGATATCCTATGTAGCATAGCGTCACAACTAGGTAATTTGACATGCTCATCATCATATTCATCATAAATGGGTGGCATATCTAAGCATGTAGAAGACATAGCATGTGGTGAATCCATAGGGTGATCAACATCATGGAAGCAATCATTGTAAGGATAGTCCACTAGCAGGACAAGCGAAGCACCATCACCTATGTTACCTTTGGATCTCCACTCATGTGGTGTAGGTGCGGTGGCAAAAATTGATGCTTGATCAACATTGTCGTCTTGATGGAACCATGTGGGGGGTGCATCATCGTCCACCATGTAGGATTGGCGCTTCGTCTTGTAGGAGATCTAGCACCAAAGAAAACACACTTGGAGTAGAGGGTAAGTCGTTAGAAATCATAGTGGCCTCACGTGCCGTCTCAACTACCTCACTCACTAAGTGTTGTGGCTCACTCACTCCCGGTAGGATGCTCTCACTCATATGCTTGGTGAAGTCACTCAAATGGCTCTCAACCTCACATAGGATGTGTGGCATGCTCTCGTGTGTGGGGCTAGTGGTGGTCACACTCATTCTCTCAAAGGAAATGCACTCAATGTCACATATGGTGGAGTCACTCATATCACTCATGGGGTGGTGGTGCTCCTCACATGGGAATTGGGGCATCTCGTCATATATGGGTGTCGGAGAGATGTAGGTGCAAACGTGTCCATGCTCAACTCCTATCGCCGCCTTGGTTGAAGGGATAGTCCCATGCTCAACCTCCTCATCCATAACGCCTCCAAAGATGAATGTCGTAGGAAGTGGCAAATCATCACTCTCCTCGGATACCAAGGAGATTGTCTCATGTGCGGTCGCGTAGCTTGACTCCGAGAAAGAGTCCCATATGGGCGTCGTCTTCGTGTCGTTGAAGATGTTCATGCTCGTCGCCGTGGTCGAAGGGGATGGCCCATGCTCGACCGTCTTGTCGCTGTCTTGTAGGAGGCCCATATGAAGTGGCACCTCGTTGCTCGTCTCCATGACCGAAGGGGATGTCCCGTGCTCGGCCATCTTCCTTGAGGGGCTTCCGAAGATGGAAGGGTCACCCTCGCTTGTAGGTGGTCGCCTTGGACTTGATGATGTCGACGTAGGCGTACTCATGGGAAGTAGGCGAAGATGTCATACGTCCAAAGGCGAAGATGCCTTGATAACACTTGGCGAAGATGCCGAAGTGGTGGTGGTAGTCGTAGCTTCCTCTTGGTGGTACTTGTCTCGCGGTCTTCTCTTGTGCTCATGAAGGTTGGCCGTAGCTTGATGTAGAGTTTGTTGGGACTTGTAGTTTTGCGCATCTCGAGCATCTTCATCTTGATGGTGTCATTGTTGTGCTTGAGCTTTATGGCGTGCTTTGTCGTCGCGCACATGTTGATTGGAGGTGACTTGCCTTTCATGACGATGTGGATCACGAGCATGATGGTGGTCGTCACGAACATGAGGACGTGGACGAATTGCGCTTGCATCACTTGGCCGCTCCGAAGATGTTCGACTTGCTCGCCGCCGCCTTGAAGATGACGAAGGGGAAGAAGACTTGTAGTCGGCCAACATGTCTCGTAGTTGATCCTTTAGCTCGTCCACCTTGTTGTCGATGTAGTCCCTTTTCCTTGCTTCGGCGTTGCGTATGTCGGTGGTGATGTTCTTGATGCCTTGCATTGCTCGTTGTAGTCCGAAGTAGGGAGTTTTGGTGTTGTAGTTGTTCGCGCCGTCATTGTCGTCAAAGACCGGAGATGATGTGCTTTGCCTATCCATCACAAGACTCGAGCAAATATGAGTGGAAGAAAGGAAAGAACTAGACCAATGTACCGTATCCAATGTTGAAGATGGATCAATGATCACCCAATAATGTATTATGGAAATAGCACAATTGGTACCGGATCTTGTCAATTCTCGCACCTACACAAGTAAAGCTTTTGGTGAAGCTTGGTGAGGATAGTGGCACAAAAATTTGATGCAATTGTTAGCAAGAGTCAATAATGTTGAAAGAGATTCACAAATTCGCAAATGAAACAAGTAGACCAATAGCTAGGAATGGCACACGGAAACGCACACACGGATAGATAAATGGGGTCGTGCAACCAAGGAATGAGCACAAAATGTGGAATCCACGGAAAACGCTCGTGTTGCACAACTCAAGAGAGACGCTAGCACGATTGCTCAATAGGCGGATACAACACTTGTGCACACCCTAGGAAAGACAAAACGTATGGACTTTCTATCCCAAGTATGCTATGTATGTATGGTTCCCGGTGTTTCTCACACGATGATCCAAGATGATCAATGATGGTATATGATATGCAATGTGGCGTGATGCTAAAGCTATTGCTCACAAGCTCTTTGTTGTCTCTTTGCTTAGAAGCTTTTTTTTTGTATGGCCACTTATGCGAACGAAGCTAGCAAGTATGTATATGCGGGAACAACCATGTGACACAAGAGGAGATACTATGATACCAAGATGATACCAATATGATGTATGTATGCAATGATCACTAATGTGCACAAGTAACGTTGCCGGCAATACTCAAAGGCTAGTCTCGATAGGCAAGTGACGCAAAATGGGCTAGGGGTTAACAATGCAATGGCAAGGGGAATATACAATGGTGTCGTCGAGGGTACCGTCCTTGCTTACGATTGCGGTGTCAAAATGATGAAGTGGCAATGTCGATGACGACCTCGTGGCGATGATGAGTGGCGATGCTCTCGATGTCGAACCGTTCCTAATTAGCCGAAACACTTTAGGAAACGGAAAAAACCGCGAACTCAAAATCTCAAACGCAAATGTCAAATGGTGGTAGCGGATTAGCGGTGGTTGTTGCGGAAGTATTGGTGGAAACCCGGTCAAAATGGGTTAAGGTGGCGAAAGAGTATGGTGGGGCTATACATGTTGTCGGAGTGGAAGTCACGGTCCCTAAGTAGCCGAAACACCTTAGGAGACACAAGCCACAACTAAAACAACCTCAAACGCAACGGGGATCAAAATGGGTTAGGTTGCGGAAGTCTATGGTGGAAAAGCATATGATATGGTGGAGGCCCTAGGCAAATATGCCAAAGTTCCAAAAATTTGATGGAGTCAAATGGTGTTGGAAGTATTTTGGTGGGATGGGGATGTCAATAGCTACAAAACGAGCTAAACAACGTTAAAATCGGACTCCGGATGAATTAGTTATGGCCAAAACAAGATTTCAGCCGTGTCCGGTTTTACAGGGACCGGACGTCCGAGAATTACCGGACTTCCGAGAATTCTTCTCTGTTTCGGGGTGTCGGATTTCCGGTAAGTACCGGACTTCCGGTGGTTCCGGGAGCTCCGGACGTCCGGAAAAGTGTCGGACGTCCGACGAGTCTAGGTCAACTCGGGATTTCAGATCCGGGACGCGATTTTGGGCGGAAATTGGGGATTTCGGTGTCAAAATTGGGAAGATTTCGTGGATGGAAATAGGGAAAAATATGGGCAAGGCTAGATCCATTTGAAACACAACAAATCCATGGATCAAAATCAACAAAACATCATCAAACCAACAAATCACAAAAATTTTGGGGGCTATTTTTGGTGGGGATTTTCGAATTTAGGACGAAACAAAGCAAAATCAGGCTAGAAAACAAAGGGGAAGGCTCCAAATTCGTGATCAACCTGGCTCTGATACCAAGATGACGTAGGGTGGAACCCTAATGGTGTCGATCTTTCACGATTGGAGCGGATCCCGCGAAGAACACGAAGAACACGAGAGGGGAAAATGAGAGGAAACACTCAAATAGACAAGACACAATCACACATGTGCTAAATCCACATACACACGGAGAGATTCACGATCCAAAGTCAACAAAGGATGATACAAATGGCAGCTAGTTCATCCCAATCCGTGAGGAGTTGAGGTCTTGAATCCGAGATGGATCTTCCCACGATGGGGGTCTTGAATCCCTTGGGATCTTCTCCAATGGAGGTCTTGAACTCCAATGGAGTGGTCTCTCTCTCTCTCTCAAGAGGAGGAGTGGTAAAGGAGCAAAGCTCACCTAGAAATGAGCTATCCTGTTTGCTAACCCTAAAACATAGGTAGGAGACGAGTATATATAGTCTAGGTGGGTGAAGGGGTACATGGGCCTCGGGCCCGAGAGGTGATGGACGACAGGCGTCGGACGTCCGGTACTTACCGGTCGTCCGGTGACTCATGAGGGTCCAGACGCCCGGTATGCATCGGACTTCCGACGTTTACGCTCTGTTGGCCGCTGTCGGATTTCCGGACGATGTCGGACGTCCGGTGCGTCGGTTGTCCGGTAGATGTCGGACGTCCGGTCGCTGGAGGGTGTCGGTCGTCGGCTGAGTCTTCTGGGTGGCTGATGCTCCAGGCGTCGGACGTCCGACAGGTGCCGGTCGTCCGGTGACTGTAGTTTCCAGCCGGCTCCCCTTCTTGTTTCCCACGCTTGGCGTCCTTGCCATCTTGTCCGGGCTTCTCCGCGAGGGTCCTCTTGGCACCTAAGCACACATAGTGTTTCGGAATGAGGTAGCATCCATGTCTCGCACGCGTCGTATGGAAATTCAGTAAGGAGTGATGTCACCTCGTTTTCGAGAGCTCTCGCACGTGCTCGAGTCATTGGTCCTCTTGGTACTTGGGGGGACGTAGGTGGATCCATGGGGATGACCGTAGGATGCTCCGCATCATCCAAACTCTCTCAACTGGATGCCATCTCACAACTGATGGCAGTCAAGGCCGAGTACGGCTGTAGCCGAGCTTGCTTCGAAGCATTTTTGGGAGTATGGGCTAATAGCCTCCCTGAGGGTCATGAACTGCCGAATAGCATGTACGCAACGAAGAAACTCATGAAGGCGCTCTCTATGGATTATGAGAAAATACATGTTTGTCCAAAGAATTGCCTTTTGTTTAGGCATGAGTATGCGAATGACAAGTACTGTAGGGAGTGCGGTTCCTCTCGGTATCTTGAGGTGGTCGATGAGGATGGTCAAAAGAAGCAGCTAGACATCCCCGCAAAGGTTCTTCGTGTGATAGCCTGGCTTATTAGGGATGATAGACTACTCATATCAATAAGGAATTCCTTCTTTTTCGGGAGCCCATTCAGAAAGAACTCAAAAGTTAAGCGTGCTCAGCTTGGAGTAATTTCAGGATGGGTGACCGACCAGGAAGTTGGTCCCGGGTGCGCACGAGTGAGGACAAAGTGCGCAGAAAAGACTAGTATTGATCTGTGGGGCCAGTCTAGATGCCGCTAGGAGTAACGACCGCCGGCGGGTGTGTCTGGGGCGTTACAAGTTGGTATCAGAGCCGACCCTCGCGGTTACACGGATGTTTGCGGACAGGTGTGCAGTCATGTTGTGCATGATGTTTGTGACCCGTCGTGGCACACGGCATGGCACATGTGCCGGACTGGATGCACAGACGTATGTGCCAAGAGGGAACATTCCTGTGGCCCGACGAGGACGTCGATTCCTCTGAGTGGGGGTGTATGTGATAGCCTGGCTTATTAGGGATGATAGACTACTCATATCAATAAGGAATTCCTTCTTTTTCGGGAGCCCATTCGGGAAGAACTCCAAAGTTAAGCGTGCTTAGCTTGGAGTAATTTCAGGATGGGTGACCGACCGGGAAGTTGCTCCCGGGTGCGCATGAGTGAGGACAAAGTGCGCAGAAAAGACTAGTATTGATCTGTGGGGCCAGTCTAGATCCCGCTAGGAGTAACGACCGCTGACGGGTGTGTCCGGGGCGTTACACTTCGGTATCTCCATTTCATAGAAAGACTGCAGCACCTATTCCTCACCAAGGAGTCTGCCAAAATGATGAAGTGGCACAAGGAAGGGAAAAGGTACAATCGAAAAATGATTGTACATCCATCGGAGGGTGAAGCATGGAAGTCATTCGATGAAGAATACCCCGAGGAAGCAGCCAAGGCTGGGAATGTCAGAATTGCCATATCAGGTGATGGGTTCAATCCATATGGTATGTCGTCTAATCCATACAGCTGCTGGCCCGTGTTTGTTATTCCGCTCAATCTCCCCCCCGGTGCCCTAATGCAACGCAAGACCATGTTCTTGTCGCTCATCATTTTGGGGCCTGAATACCCGGGGAAGAAATTGGGTGTGTTTATGCAGCCGCTGGTGGATGATTTGCACCATTCTTGGTACTTCCCGAGATTGACATATGACCAACATCTGCAGAGAAATTTCTTGATGAAAGTTTGGTTGCAGTACTGCATGCATGACTTTCCCGGCTATGCCCTATTCTGCGGATGGTGTACAAGTGGGAAGATGCCATGCCCAGTGTGCATGCAGGCTCTACGTTTCATTTGGCTGCAGAAGGGTGGCAAGTACGTAGCCTTTGACCTGCATCGATAGTTCCTCCCTCCAAACCATCCAGGCAGGGAAGACACGAAGAACTTCACGAAAGGCCGAGTTGTCCATGAAGTAAATGAGATTCCAAAGTTTTCGGGGGCAGATGTTCTTGCTCAGCTAAAAGCTCTCAAGCCTAAAGGCGAAGGCAAAGGCAAAGGCAAAGGCAAAGGCAAAGGTAAAGATTTTGAGGGATATGGCGAGACGCACAACTGGACTCACATTACCCCCTTCACGAAGCTTCCCTATTTCAAGGACCTCAAACTTCCTTATAACATCGATGTGATGCACACCGAGAAGAATGTCGCAGAGTCCCTTTTTCGCACGATCCTTAACATTCCTGATAAGACAAAGGATAACGTTAATGCTAGAGATGATCAACAGAAAATTTGTGATAGACCACGTCTAAATATGCGGCCTCCCACAGGAGGTCGAAGAACTTGGTTCAAGCCAGATGCTGACTTCATCCTTAAAAATCCAGCAAAGATGGAGGTATTGAAGTGGCTCAAACACATCGTAAAGTTCACTGATGGTTATGCATCGAATATAAGTAAGGGGGTCAATCTTTCAATGGGCAAAGTGACTGGGCTCAAGAGTCATGACTATCATGTATGGATTGAGCGGATAATGCCGGTGATGGTTCGAGGCTATGTCCCTGAGCGTGTGTGGCGAGTGCTTGCGGAGCTAAGCCATTTCTTCCGCACGCTCTTTGCTAAAGAAGTATGTCCCGAGATGATAAAACAATTGCATAAGAAGGCACCGGAGTTGATATGCAAGCTAGAGAAGATATTTCTGCCAGGCTTTTTTACTCCGATGACACATCTCATTGTGCACCTCGCGAACGAGGTATTGTTGGGGGGCCCTGTGCAGAATCGTTGGTAGTATGGCCCAGAGAGATAGAACAAGCATCTCCGATACAAATGTGGAAACAAAGCTAAGATTGAAGCTTCCATAGTTGAAGCAGTTATCCTAGAGGAGGTGTCAGACCTCAGGACAGCGTATTATCCGGACCACGTTCCCACTCTGCATAATAAGGTGTCTCAATACAATACAGAAGAGCCCAAGTATAAACCTAAGATCCCTCTATTCAGCGGGCAAGGTGGCAGGGCTGGGGCCTCAAAACCTTATAACATGCCAGAACAAGAGTGGAAGGACATCATGTTCTATGTCTTGCACAACATCAAGGAAGTTGAGGATGAGTGAATGAGGTAATACCGCTGCACCGTTCTTTTAGTCAATTCGTTATATTCACTTACTGTCGGTCTAATACCACTTTTCTTCTTTTAGTCAATTCATGCTTGAAGAGTGGACGGGAATGATCCCTCCTACTGGCGAGGAGGCACTTACTCTTCTCCGACAGGGTGCCCCTGGAACGAAAAAATTTGTAGCTTGGTTCATGGAGAAAGTAATTTTTCACATTCCCCTATTACCTAGTTGAACATTTAGTAGTTAACGGAACTAATGCACATTAAACTTGTAGGGAAACGATCCGAACACAATTATGGATGACGAATTGAGATGGGTTTCCATGGGTTTTAACAGTCCGGTCATGATATGTGAAAAATATGATGTGAATGGCTATTGTAACACCCCGATTTTTGGCCCTTTCTTTTTCTTTTGGATTTCTTCGAATTTTTATTTGGATCTCTTTTTCCGTGGCTATGTGGTCTTGAAACCTGGGAAGATCTTCTCCTCTGCCACTTCCTAGGGGCTTGTCATTCTCAAATCTATCCCAAGGCCATGTCATTTCCATCTTAGCCCAACTCCAATATTTATTTATTGGGAATATTCCTTTTTCTATTAAAGGAATAACCCTGTTTGCCCTAGGTTGTGAAGCAACCTATATTTCTGCCATTCCCAAAATTCCCACAATATTCTCATAAATTCTTTGGATCATATCTTCCATAAATATGCCAAAATCCATCCTTGCCTAGTTTAAAAATAATTCAGGAATATTCATTTCCTATTCTGTCCAGATTGGCACTTTGTGAAGGAAGTGCTATTTATATTTTCTTGATTGCCCTCAAAATTTTTGGGCACTCTCTCATATCCAAATTATTGCCACATGCCAAAATTCAACTTCATTTGCCTAGTAAATCTTCCTCAGAAAATTTCCAAAGTTTTTGACCAGAGAGAAGCTTTGTGGAGGAAGTACTAGCTAGGCTTATCCAAATGAGTTGAAATTTTGGGAGATCATTTATATGATCAAATAATTACTGTCCACCAAATTTCATATCCATCCAACAATCCATGTGAGCACACCTTCAAATCTTGGTTTCTGGTCACAATTTCAGTTTGTGAAGCAACTATACTTTATATTGCTTCAAAAAATTCTGAAATTAATCCAGGACCTAAATATCCCTAAATAATGTGAGCATGACAAAAATCACATTATTTTTCCAAGCAATTTTCTCGGAAAAATTCCCCCAAGTTTATGTCCAGTGAGGAGCATTGTGAAGGAAGTACCATTTTTACTTATCCAAATGGGATAAAAAATTTATGGTATCTCCAGATTCACATATGATAATTCTCCACCCATTTTCAGATCAATCCAAGCAACCATGTGAGTGCTACTTCCTGATCTAGATTCTGGCCAAATTTTTGCAGTTGTGAAGCAACTGCACTCTAACCTTGTCCAAATGACCTCAAAATTCACAGGATCATAGTCCTTCCTACCCTAAGACTCTATGACATCCTGGTTAGCTCTTATCTCATCTCAGTTGATCACTATTTCATGCCTAAGATTGATACAGAAAAGTTCAGTCGACCTCTCCCATCCACCCACAGTGCCTTTCTTCGATCTATCACCTCAGGTAGGACCCACTTAGGAGAGACAACCCGCTAGACATCGTTTGATTGGCCAGAGTTCACCGCGTGCGCCTGTGCACGCGGTGACCACGCGGTCTGGCACGCCGAAAGCGTGCTCTGGCCGTCGGGACCCTCTGCCGCCCAAACACCGAGCTCCCGCCACCGCACCATGTCCACAGCATCGCCACCACTCTCCTGCGTCCGCGTATACCCTTTGGACCCCTCCCCCTCCCCTCTTTCCGCTCCGGCGAGCATGCCGTCCCGGGATGCTCGTGGCCGTCGTCGCTTAGCCATTGTCCTCTTCCTCCCCGCGATAACTTTGCACCGTATGCACCTCCCCTAGACCCCTCTCCCCCTCCGCGCGTGCGCTCGTGCACGCGGACGTGCCAGAGAGCATCAACCGCGAGCGTCCGTCGTCGTCCGGCCACGGCATCAACGCCGTACTATATATAGCGTGCCCGAGCCTCCTCCGAGCTCATCACCAGCCTCCCCATCTTCCTCTAGCCCTCCCCGAGCTCGAGAGCTTCTCGTAAATTCGGTCCAGCCCGAGCCCTCCTCTCTCCCCTACCACCACCAGAGCACTCCACGTCCACCCTAGATCCTTTCCCGTAGCTCGCCGCCTCCTCTCTGTGGCCGGAGCGCCATTTCCCCATTCCGGCCGAAGCCGTCCTCCGCCGCGGCCGGGGCCCTGCTAGCTTGGCTGCTCCCCGGTGAGGACAAGACCCACTGGTGGATGCGCCTCCTCGCGCTGGTCACTCTGGTGGCCGGAGCGTCGCCGGAGGTGGCCGGTGGCGTCGGGACGGCCGCCGGCGTCGAGCGCCCTCCTCTGCATCACGGGCGAACGGGAGGTTGAAGGAGTTGACCAGCCCGGTGGGCCCCACCAACCAGCGACCCCACCCGCCAGCCAGAGGGAGACGTTGACCCCGGGCCCGCCCAGTTTAAGTGAAGGCGTACTTCCATAAAGTGCGTTTTCGTTTTATGAAAGCGTACTCTGGTGCATCTTCGACTGAAAATACGCTTTCACCATTAGAAGACATATTTTCCGAAATGTGCTTTCTATCTCCAGCCGCCGGCCGAAACCTTTACTTTGCGGACGTTCGTCCGTTAGCAGCAGAAATGAATATTGTTATTTAATTTTGTGCCTAACGAACGAACGGCCGTAACTCCACAACTGTAACTCCGAATCAGGTGATTCCAAAGCCCACGTTCTCAGTTCGTCGATCCCGTTCCGATGGTATCATTTTCATGAGGTTGTCACACTGTGAAAATGACCATTTTGCCCCTGCCCTTATTCAGCCCCCTCCGAGAGGGAAACTTTTCCGGCGATTTTTCCGCGAGTGTCTCCGCACTTCTCCCCGGTGTATCCTCCATCCCCAGGCAAGCCACAACAGCCACTTGCATGATGGCATTGCAGTAGCCATGGTTTCCACTTGAATATTTAATAATTGTTTGTTCATTTAATTATTTTGTGAATGCTTTGAATATGCTTGTGGATCCATGCTCATCGCTTGTGCCATGTTCATTTTCATCTAGTAAGTGATATGATTATTGCTAAGGATATTCTTATCATGTTTTATTCTGGTAATTATTTTCGACGCTAGTGATAATGCTATGCTCACTTGAGTAGTTACGGTTTGATATGAAAATACTTGTGATAGTTATGATCATCGCTATGCCATGCTCATTTGCATCCCATAGCATATATGATTTGTCATTATGATGTTAAATGATTATGTTGCCCATCCATGGTTACACTGTTATCATGCTCATCTGCATCGTTATTTCATCATGTTATTTTACTGTGACTCAGCTCATCACCATTTAAGTTGAACCTGACATTAATCGAACTTGAACAAATCTGTTGGCTGAGTCATGGTGCCACCGAATCGAGCTAACCAGTGCAGCCACACTTGCCTTATGGGAGGCCCTAATGCAGTCTATTGTCATGCCTCTCGCCGGTGCCTCATACTGGGGAAGGTTATGCGCGCGCGCTACCCTGATCAGGTAGGCGGCCATAAGCCTTGAGTACCCAGTTTTGGTTTTGAGCTCAGGTCCCCGTTTGGGACAGTTTTGGTTAGGCCACGACGGTGGCAGCCACAGAGGTGGCGGATGTCACATGTTGACATCAGGGTAACCCAGGACATAGCCCAAAGGGGAGTTTGTCGGAGTGGCCGGGAGAGTGTCATGCAATAGACTGGTTTTGTCGGAATGTCGTTGGTCCACCTGAATGGGAGCACGAGGCCATGAGTTCCGTAGTGTGGGTACAGTGTACTAACCTCTGCAGAGTGTATAATCTATCGATAGCCGCGTCCTCGGTCATGGACACAGTTCGTAGTAGGTCACACTGTGGGTCAACAGTAATAAAAATCTGAATAATAAACAACCCCGGTTCCATGAGGAAAGAAGTTGGTTGATCTTTATGTGGTCATGCGATGATCACAGGTAGAGATCAAGCTCCGTGTGGTCAGGTGATGATCACGACGGTAAGAAAGATTGATAACTATGGTGGTTACGAGATAACCTCCGACCAGAGTAAGTTGGTCCATGAGACCTTAAACGTCGACCCCCTTGCATGCTAGTGCTAGTACCATCCTGTTCATATCATGAATTATATGTACATGCCATGCTCATGTTGTTGCCATGCTCATGTTGTTGCCATGCTCATGTTGTTCTAGTAGTATCGTGTTCATCTGTGATGATTAACCTGTAAATGCCATGCTGTTGTATGTCTTGATTGCTTTGGTTGCTGTGAGCTTGCAAGTACATTCAAAGTACTCACCTGGCATGTCATGCCAGATTGCAGGTGATGCCGTGATTGCTTGTTTGTCGAGGATCCCGAGGTTGCGCTCTAGGATACGTCCCAGCCAGAGTCCCTGCGGAGTGGAGTTCATCACCGTCGTCGATGTTCCGCTGCTTGAATTGATTCCGCTACGAGATGTTCCGCTGCTAGCATAGAACTACCTGAGCAGGCGAAGTGTCGCCGTGCCCCTGTAACCTTCGTGCCTTCAGAACCCTTGTACCCCAAGTATTTGTAATAAAGAGCTGATTTGTTCTATGCCAAGCAGTGCCGTATTCCAGAAGACTTGATCTCTGGGCTGGAATACGGGGTGTTCCGGTCTCTCTGAGCCGGGGTGCCACAAGCCTTGGTATCAGAGCAGGTCTGGCTGTAGGACGCCCTAGCCCGCGCGAGCGTTAGAAACCGGTAGTTTACAGTCTAGTTGGTCTGCTGCATTTGATTGCTGCATTTGTTTGTCGCATAGCATGCATATAGACGTATTATATTGTCACTAACGGTTGATCTTGTGAGTGTAGATGGCATCGGTTTCGATCCACTACCTGCACCCTCCATCTTTGCATACTTGCTCGTTGGTGTTTGGTGTCTTCTCTGTCCCAGCGGAGTGATGCCACGGTACCTTGTGGTGTCGATCGTTTGCAGGATTGATGCACAGGTATCGCACCAATATTTTCTCTTCAGCCCCACCTATTGTTTCGGTGGTAGACATGTTTCTACCCCGGATCTTGCCATCCAACCCATCGCTTTGGTAACCCTTACTGGTCTTTGTTACCAGAAAAGGGCAATGCCAGCAGACCCTTCTTTCCACCGCTATCCTACTCTATCGCACATTCCCTGGACGAGTACGGCTCCCTTCCGTATGCTTGATGATGATGTGGTCATGACATCCGTGTCTCGCTACATGATCACCGAGTCCGTCCTCATTCCTAAGCCGGTCCGGATGCAACCGGTGCTGATCTAGCGCTAGGTGTAGCTATGTTTACACCAACCGCTCCACACACTGATCCACTTTCGTGCACACCGCCACAGCATATTAGATCGTAGTACCGGAGTTCCCTCGAGAATTGTGTGCTTAAGTAGGCATGCATAGTGAGGTGAATAGCTATGAAATGTGATGTTGATTGTATGTAATCTTAATACTGTGTGTGCTTTTGTTTTAGTCGTTTCTTTTGGCTTCTTTCTTTGGGCCCTCGGTGTTACCATATTTCCCCTTATGAAAAGTTGCTCATCAACCGACACCGGACTCAAAGAATCAGTAAAGATTTCAAATATTTTGAAGCTCAGCTAAACATTATGAAATTCTCAGTCGACTGCATTATATTGGAAATATCCGATCTGAATGCAAATGCTATCCTGGATTGACCATCAGCATCAAGTTTACCTCAGTGCGCAACCATCACAATTGTAATGAACCAGCTGGAAGACAATTTGTGTGCAAGACAACAGTACATTTCTAGTTAGAGGAATATCAAGGGCATATGTATATATGGCATTCAGTCCGCACACTACAGAGAAAAGCTTCTGGTATAAGCAACCCAATCTTCCTCCGCACGCTACCAGGGAAGCTTACGACGCAAGGTTCCGCAGTCTTCCTCAGTACGATATGTGGATAACTTCTAGTGTAAGACACCCAGTCTTCTTCGGTAAGCCACTGCAGAAAGCTTCCGGCATAAGGCACCAAATCTTCTCCAGTAAGCAACCAGGAGAAGAAACTTCTGAGGTACGATACCCAGTCTTCTTCAGCACACTATCCTGGCAAAAGCTTCGAGCACAAGCTATTCGGTCTTCCTCAGCATGATACTCTCAGATGGCTTCCAACACAAGCTATCCAATCTTCGTCAGTACGGCACTACCAACAGTCATCAAGATGTTACACAGTGATTTGGCAGTATATGGCAGTGCCTCTCAAGGATCAGATCCACAACAATTTTGTCAGAAGCAATAATCAGTCAGGACCCAAGTGTCTGCCTCAGGAATCAACTGCTCAGCTACACACCCTTCCATATATATTGTGGGCATGCTGCCAAGGTCATTCAAGTCACTCGAACGATGATGCAAGCATAATGAGAATCCGACAACCACATGAATTATGTAAGAGGAAGAATATACACCTCAGTGTGATGCAATGTCTGACAACAATCCTGACAGTGGATATCAAGGCCAGCTTCCTCACGCCCAACAAGGTGATATCGTTAACCCTTGTCACTGTCATAAATGATTGACCACAGCAGTGAGCTCTATACAAATAACTGTGAACCTGGTATATGATCATGATGAACCCTTGCCTACCTTTTTCCTGGTAACGGCACCACGCCTGTGTTCTGAGCTGCGTTCGGCCGTCCAGGGTGGATGCTGATTTTCTATTTCTCTTGTCAACAACTGGCCCGTGTTCTGAGCTGATTTTCGGCCGTCTCGGGCAGCTGTTGAGTTTCTTTTTGTAGCAGCGACCCTATGCTCTGAGCTGTTCTTCGGCCATCTTAGGGAACTGCTACATTCTTCTTATCAACCCTGCCTCACGCTCTGAGCTGCTTTTCAGCCGTCATGAGCCATGGTTGAGTTATTTCAGTAATGTCCCAGATCTGAGTTGTAAAGACCGTTCTGGTGGCTACTGATTTATTTGTCGATTTCTGGCAATGGTGCATATGATCATTGCCCTACAGTTAAAGCTCGAGAGATGATAAACTTGCCAGTTAAACATTGATGCACTGCCTGAGGATAAGGATAAGGTATAATTGCTGGAATGTTGCACCTGACAATACCTATGGTCACATGAAGAATTAAAGATATTTATGGCCAAGCTCTTTCAGCAAAAGATTCAGAAAAAGAGAACAATAATGAAGGAGCAAGCCTGGCAATACAGGTATGATAATAGTTGCATGAACAACATGGTACGGATACCCAAGATAGTCTGATTCCGTATTGATCACCATGAACACACACCCAAGGGGTCTACTCTGTTTGTAAGGACCTCATATCAAGGTGATAGTCGAATCATCGGTACGGATTCGAGACAGTGGAGTCAGCCAAGGTAATTCAGAACTACCTTCTAGCAGTCAGATCCCGCCAAGAGAACGGCTATGATTCTCAGCATTGTTTTGAACCCGGAGGACATGCATCTACTCTAGTAACCCGATGCAAGGAATAAATGTTCCCGACTCCATTGATACTATCAGTGCGGGATAGAAGAATGTCACGTCGAATGGAAATCACTCCCGGACTTATGGAAATTCCAGTCATGATAATATCAGATAAGCCAGCAGACATAAGAGAATGGGAGTCAGAGCAAGGATGAACATATGAAGGAAGGCCTATCAGAATGTGGGATACAGTGAAGCAAACCACCCCAGAGTAAGGCAGTCAGTCATATGCAATTCAGTGGGAACAATTTATAAAGGAAAAGGATACCCAAGTTGGAAACGGTTTCCTTAAGTCAGAATATTCATACTTGTTCCCTGAGCAACCAAATCTCGAGGACGAGATTTATTGTAAGGGGGGTAGGTTTGTAACACCCCGATTTTTGGCCCTTTCTTTTTCTTTTGGATTTCTTCGAATTTTTATTTGGAGCTCTTTTTCCGTGGCTATGTGGTCTTGAAACGTGGGAAGATCATCTCTTCTGCCACTTCCTAGGGGCTTGTCATTCTCAAATCTATCCCAAGGCCATGTCATTTCCATCTTAGCCCAACTCCAATATTTATTTATTGGGAATATTCCTTTTTCTATTAAAGGAATAACCCTGTTTGCCCTAGGTTGTGAAGCAACCTATATTTCTGCCATTCCCAAAATTCCCAAAAAATTCTCATAGATTCTTTGGATCATATCTTCCATAAATATGCCAAAATCCATCCTTGCCTAGTTCAAAAATAATTCAGGAATATTCATTTCCTATTCTGTCCAGATTGGCACTTTGTGAAGGAAGTGCTATTTATATTTTCTTGATTGCCCTCAAACTTTTTGGGCACTCTCTCATATCCAAATTATTGCCACATGCCAAAATTCAACTTCATTTGCCTAGTAAATCTTCCACAGAAAATTTCCAAAGTTTCTGACCAGAGAGAAGCTTTGTGAAGGAAGTACTAGCTAGGCTTATCCAAATGAGTTGAAATTTTGGGAGATCATTTATATGATGAAATAATTACTCTCCACTAAATTTCATATCCATCCAATAATCCATGTGAGCACACCTTCAAATCGTGGTTTCTGGTCACAATTTCAGTTTGTGAAGCAACTATACTTTATATTGCTTCAAAAAATTCTAAAATTAATCCAGGACCTAAATATCCCTAAATAATGTGAGCATGCCAAAAATCACATTATTTTTCCAAGCCATTTTCTCTGAAAAATTCCCCCAAGTTTCTGTCCAGTGAGGAGCATTGTGAAGGAAGTACCATTTTTACTTATCCAAATGGGATAAAAAATTTATGGTATCTCCAGATTCACAAATGATAATTCTCCACCCATTTTCAGATCAATCCAAGCAACCATGTGAGTGTACTTCCTGATCTAGATTCTGGCCAAATTTTTGCAGTTGTGAAGCAACTGCACTCTAACCTTGTCCAAATGACCTCAAAATTCACAGGATCATAGTCCTTCCTACCCTAAGACTCTATGACATCCTGGTTAGCTCTTATCTCATCTCAGTTGATCACTATTCCATGCCTAAGATTGATACAGCAAAGTTCAGTCGACCTCTCCCAACCACCCACAGTGCCTTTCTTCGATCTATCACCTCAGGTAGGACCCCCTTAGGAGAGACAACACGCTAGACATCGTTTGATTGGCCAGAGTGCACCGCGTGCGCCTGTGCACGCGGTGACCACGCGGTCTGGCACGCCGAAAGCGTGCTCTGGCTGTCGGGACCCTCTGCCGCCGCCCAAACGCCGAGCTCCCGCCACCGCACCATGTCCACAGCATCGCCACCACTCTCCTGCGTCCGCGTATACTCTCTGGACCCCTCCCCCTCCCCTCTTTCCTCTCCGGCGAGCACGCCGTCCTGGGATGCCTGTGGCCGTCATCGCTTAGCCATTGTCCTCTTCCTCCCCACGATAACTTTGCACCGTATGCACCTCCCCTAGACCCCTCTCCCCCTCCGCGCGTGTGCTCGTGCACGCGAACGTGCCAGAGAGCATCAATCGCGAGCGTCCGTCGTCGTCCGGCCACGGCATCAATGTCGGGCTATATATAGCGTGCCCGAGCCTCCTCCGAGCTCATCACCAGCCTCCCCATCTTCCTCTAGCCCTCCCCGGCCTCTCCCCCGAGCTCGAGAGCTTCTCCTCGGCCACCATTGCCGCCATGGCCGCCGCCGAGCTCCTCGTAAATTCGGTCCAGCCCGAGCCCTCCTCTCTCCCCTACCACCACCAGAGCATTGCACGTCCACCCTAGATCCTTTCCCGTAGCTCGCCGCCTCTTCTCTGTGGCAGGAGCGCCATTTCCCGATTCCGGCCGAAGCCGTCCTCCGCCGCGGCCGGGGCCCTGCTAGCTCGGCTGCTCCCCGGCGAGGACAAGACCCACTGGTGGATGCGCCTCCTCGCGCTGGTCACTCCGGTGGCCGGAGCGTCGCCGGAGGTGGCCGGTGGCGTCGGGACGGCCGCCGGCGTCGAGCGCCCTCCTCTGCATCACGGGCGAACAGGAGGTTGAAGGAGTTGACCAGCCCGGTGGGCCCCACCAACCAGCGACCCCACCCGCCAGCCAGAGGGAGACGTTGACCCCAGGCCCGCCCAGTTTAAGTGAAGGCGTACTTCCATAAAGTGCGTTTTCGTTTTATGAAAGCGTACTCTGGTGCATCTTCGACTGAAAATACGCTTTCACCATTAGAAGACGTATTTTCCGAAATGCGCTTTCTATCTCCAGCTGCCGGCCGAAACCTTTACTTTGCGGACGTTCGTCCGTTAGCAGCAGAAATGAATATTGTTATTTAATTTTGTGCCTAACGAACGAACGGCCGTAACTCCGCAACCGTAACTCCGAATCAGGTGATTCCAAAGCCCACGTTCTCAGTTCGTCGAGCCCGTTCCGATGGTATCATTTTCATGAGGTTGTCACACTGTGAAAATGACCATTTTGCCCCTGCCCTTATTCAGCCCCCTCCGAGAGGGAAACTTTTCCGGTGATTTTTCCGCGAGTGTCTCCGCACTTCTCCCCGGTGTATCCTCCATCCCCAGGCAAGCCACAACAGCCACTTGCATGATGGCATTGCAGTAGCCATGGTTTCCACTTGAATATTTAATAATTGTTTGTTCATTTAATTATTTTGTGAATGCTTTGAATATGCTTGTGGATCCATGCTCATCGCTTGTGCCATGTTCATTTTCATCTAGTAAGTGATATGATAATTGCTAAGGATATTCTTATCATGTTTTATTCTGGTAATTATTTTCGACGCTAGTGATAATGTTGTGCTCACTTGAGTACTTACGGTTTGATATGAAAATACTTGTGATAGTTATGATCATCGCTATGCCATGCTCATTTGCATCCCGTTGCATATATGATTTATCATTATGATGTTAAATGATTATGTTGCCCATCCATGGTTACACTGTTATCATGCTCATCTGCATTGTTATTTCATCATGTTATTTTACTGTGACTCAGCTCATCACCATTTAAATTGAACCTTACATTAATCGAACTTGAACAAATCTGTTGGTTGAGTCATGGTGCCACCGAATCGAGCTAACCAGTGCAGCCACACTTGCCTTATGGTAGGCCCTAATGCAGTCTATTGTCATGCCTCTCGCCGGTGCCTCATACTAGGGAAGGTTATGCGCGCGCGCTACCCTGATCAGGTAGGCGGCCATAAGCCTTGAGTACCCAGTTTTGGTTTTGAGCTCAGGTCCCCGTTTGGGACAGTTTTGGTTTGGCCACGACGGTGGCAGCCACAGAGGTGGCGGATGTCACATGTTGACATCAGGGTAACCCAGGACATAGCCCAAAGGGGAGTTTGTCGGAGTGGCCGGGAGAGTGTCATGCAATAGACTGGTTTTGTCGGAATGTCGTTGGTCCACCCGAATGGGAGCACGAGGCCATGAGTTCCGTAGTGTGGGTACAGTGTACTAACCTCTGCAGAGTGTATAATCTATCGATAGCCGCGTCCTCGGTCATGGACACAGTTCGTAGTAGGTCACACTGTGGGTCAACAGTAATAAAAATCTGAATAATAAACAACCCCGGTTCCATGAGGAAAGAAGTTGGTTGATCTTTATGTGGTCATGCGATGATGACAGGTAGAGATCAAGCTCCGTGTGGTCAGGTGATGATCACGACGGTAAGAAAGATTGATAACTATGGTGGTTACGAGATAACCTCCGAGCAGAGTAAGTTGGTCCATGAGACCTTAAACGTCGACCCCCTTGCATGCTAGTGCTAGTACCATCCTGTTCATATCATGAATTATATGTACATGCCATGCTCATGTTGTTGCCATGCTCATGTTGTTGCCATGCTCATGTTGTTGCCATGTTCATGTTGTTGCCATGCTCATGTTGTTCTAGTAGTATCGTGTTCATCTGTGATGATTAACCTGTAAATGCCATGCTGTTGTATGTCTTGATTGCTTTGGTTGTTGTGAGCTTGCGAGTACATTCAAAGTACTCACCTGGCGTGTCATGCCAGATTGCAGGTGATGCCGTGATTGCTTGTTTGTCGAGGATCCCGAGGTTGCGCTCTAGGATACGTCCCAGCCAGAGTCCCTGCGGAGTGGAGTTCATCACCGTCGTCAATGTTCCGCTGCTAGAATTGATTCCTCTACGAGATGTTCCGCTGCTAGCATAGAACTACCAGAGCAGGCGAAGTGTCGCCGTGCCCCTGTAACCTTCGTGCCTTCAGAACCCTTGTACCCCAAGTATTTGTAATAAAGAGCTGATTTGTTCTATGCCAAGTAGTGCCGTATTCCAGAAGACTTGATCTCTGGGCTGGAATACGGGGTGTTCCGGTCTCTCTGAGCCGGGGTGCCACAACTATCGCTTCCATACAGAGGTCCACCAGAACAGTCGGCCTGATCCCAAAACTATAAATACTGGAGTGTACACCCCAGGACAAAATGCAGTTGAGTACTACAGAAGGGTAGGAAAAATATACGAGCTTACATTCAACCGTGGGTGCGAACCCTAAGTCTCGCTGTGTTCAAATGCCGATGGTTCGACCCATATCAGGGGTTGAGACATACGCCTTCCCTTGGTTTAGTCGAAGTTAAACCATCAACCGTCTATGCCGGAGCCGATCTATTTATTGCGGCTTCCCTAGCCACACAAGTTTATTATCTGCCCTACCCATGCCAGAAAGAGTACCTAAAGGGTTGGGAAGTTGTGTTCAAGGTGTCGCCACATGGTAAGCTGCCAGACCCGAACGATGACGGTTACTACAACATAAACCCCATGACATACGAGGGAGTGTTCTATCAAGAGCAACCTGATGATGTGATCCGAAACGATGACGATGACAACTCGGGTGATATTGATGTGGACCCAGACGATGACGATGGGAATGATGGTGAGGCCATTATGAATATAAAAGATGTAACCATGCTTGAAAAGTTAAATGAAGACGCTGACGACGAGGAAGAGCCGCCACCTCCGTCAGACAACGAAGATGATATGGTTGATAGTGATGATGAGACCGGTCGAGGAATCGATTACAAAAGTGATGATTCGTATGGGTTCTAGCAGATGCACTGTTGCCTCTTTGATTCAAGACTGTCTGATTTTTTAATTCTCATTTTTGGTATGTTTTATGTCCCTTATTTCTTCTTTCATTTTTTGTTTCCTTATTAATATGCTTCCTTATTAATATGCTTTCTTCTTTCATTTTTTGTTTCTTTCATATTATTATGCTTATTACTATGCTTCCTTATTAATATGCTTATTAATGTTCTTTCTTCTTTCGTTTCTTCCTTATTAATATACTAATCGTTTATTCTCTTTTCAATGCAGGTTTGCTAAGCAAGGGCAAGGGCAAGGCCGACGACACGGGTTTTCTATGCAAAGTCGTTGGAACTTTTACTCGCATTGGACGACCCCGTAATCTTTCCACCCGACTACTTGAGGATGACACCTCATAGGAAGGTAGAGGGGTCGGGGGAAGAACCCCTAGAGGAGGAGGGGGTGGGGGAGGAGCCCCTAGAGGAGGAGGGGTTGGGGGAGGAGCCCCTAGAGGAGGGGTGGGGGGAGCCCCTAGAGTACGGGGCCGGAGCAAGAAACTGTGCTCCATGGCCGACATAGGGGGGGTCGTCTTCGAGGCCCTCCTATAGTGAGGGACCCTCTGAGTCCGAGGAGGAGTTTTGCGATGAGAGGGAGTTCGAGGAGGAGGAGGAGGTTCAGGGGGAGGTTGAGGAGGAGGTTGAGGAGGATGAGGAGGAGGATGTTGAGGAGGAGGGTGGTGGTAGCGAGGAGGGTTGTGGCGGGGAGGGGTGGTAAGAAGGGGTGGCTGCGTGGTATTGCGTGACTACCTCCCCCTCCTGCTACCGAGGAGCAGAAGTGGCTCCTTGAGCCCACGGGGACAGAGTAAGTGGCTCTTAATCATATTTTGAACACATACTACTATTTTGATTGTACATGCTAATATTTTGATTCT
This sequence comes from Elymus sibiricus, assembly GCA_039707655.1. Taxonomy (NCBI): domain Eukaryota; kingdom Viridiplantae; phylum Streptophyta; class Magnoliopsida; order Poales; family Poaceae; genus Elymus; species Elymus sibiricus. The sequence goes on along the minus strand of CM077676.1, from coordinate 121,272,794 downwards.
TTTGCAGCAACTGGAAAGTTGTTGGACCCGGCCGTCTTCCAAACGGCATTATAACTGTATTGTTGAAGAAATTTTGGCCGGGGCTGTACAACCCGCAGCCAAGGGATAACCCGGAGCTTCGGGTTTTGGCCACGAGTTGGGAGCACTACGAAGCTGCCAGCCTTTCGGGGTACGGGACGGCCGCTAAGGCTATGACCCAAATTTTTTGGGTAAGTTCTCTTTAGAAGCACGAGTCTTTAGTTCTGTTTATAGTTTATCATCGAAATCACTTATGTCATGTTTCATTCTGGTTTTATAGATGATTGTAGGAATTGTATAGAGTTCGTGAGGAGGACAAGGCAACTGCAGACATGGTCTTCGTGAAGGCTGCGAGGAAGAAGGCCCGTTAGATGCAGTATGAGGTGCGCTGGGTGGCCATCTCGCACTACTATCACAACGCTTTGGGCCAGAAGATGACCAAGAAGGAGGCGAAGAAGGAGAAGCTTACCTTGACCAGGCAGCAGTACTTGGACGTAAGTATCCCATACTTCAAAATGCGACGTTTGCGGTAAATTTCATTGTTTCGTGTTGACATGCCATACTTCCATTATGTAGGTTGTTCCTTCTTGGTGCTACGGAAGGCGTGATGGATGGGAGAGTTTGGTGGATAAGTGGCTCGGGGAGGATGCAGAGTTTGCAGCCAAGAGCAGAAAAAACCAGGGTAATCGAGGAACCGATGGAACACACCGTCAAGGAAACCGGAACCACTAGCGCTACAAGAAACTCTAGGTATATCTATATACATGAAACATTATTCTTCTTCTATTTACCTTCATGTTCTTATGTATGACTAACTTCTGTTCTTTTTCTTCTTCTATACAGGAGTAAAAGTTGAATCGGCCGGTCTCACACATCGAGGCGTGACAGCTTGCCCACGTGCGGAGTAAACGCCAGGAGGGCGAGGGCGAGTACTACGGCCAGGCCGAGCAGCACCTGACGGACTACACGCACTCGTTTCAGTAGTTCAATCCTGGGTCGACCGTTGATGAGTGCATACAGTCGGAGACCGACGAGACGGCGGTGGTGGCCATTCAACCGAAGTGGCATGGCCGCTACCCGGTTCTGGATGGCGTGATCACTCCTTCTGTCTCCTACACACGGCTCCGAGCTACCAACCGGACCTCGAGCAAGGCCCGTCCATAGCCCAGCCTAGCCGTGCAGCACGCTGTAAGCATTTTCCCTCTTATCTTCCTTTTTTCACTTTATTTCCTGCATTGCTATGTTTGACGAGTTCCATCATGTCATGTCATATTGTAGGCCTACGTCGACTATGTGGAGGCTCTTCGTGAGGAGCTCACCCAGTACGACCTGAGAGTTCAAGCAGAATCGGACTACAACCGTAGGGTGATTCCGGTTAGTTTTGCCCACTTCGAACCAACGTCAATATTGCACTTTCATTTCTTCTGATCTTTGTGTTTCCTTGGTCAACTAACTTCCAGGCTATGTTTGCGGCTATGAGAAGCGGCACGGTTCCTGATATGGAACCACCACCACCACCTCCTGGACCACGACCGATTATGCTTTCGTTTGAACAATTTGTGGCAACACGCAGTTGGACTCCGGTTAGTACATCGTCAGACCATTCAACCAGTAGTTATTCCCAGATTTAGCACTATCATATTTCCCCTTACCATATCTTCTCAAACATGTAGGGAACCGGCGGATCATCCGCTCGTGGCGATGCTGGTACTTCTGCTACGCAGAGCCCACACACTCCGCTCTACCTCGTCGGTGCTGCGCCTAGTGCTTCTGCTGGCGGCGCCTACGACGGTGGTGCTTCCGATGCTTCCGATGGTCATACACGTGTTTAGGTGCTTATGATCTTGTATGAGCTTGTATGAGATGAGTTGTGTCATGGGCGCTATGATCTTGTTTAGATGATGATGATGAACTTGACAACTTTTGGCTGTGATCTTGTTTAGATGATCTTCTAGGTGATCTTGAGGATGATCTTGGTTCTGCTTTCTTTATATGATGATGTTGATGTTACATATGTCCTGGTATTTCTTATATATATCATGCTGTGCACTTTTTTTATATATATGTGCTGCTGTGAAATTGAATGAAAGAAAACAAAAAATATAAAAAAAACATCCCAGATCTATGCCGACGGCCAGGCCGTCGGCATAGACAGCGGCCGAGCTACCAGGTGTGGACACGTCTCCACTCTATACCGACGGCCTGGCCGTCGGCATACTTGCCTCCCCTACGCCGACGGCCAGGCCGTCGGCATATCTACACCCCAGGGAAGACCAGGGCGCGCCACGTGTTACACCTATGCCGATGGCCTCACCGTCGGCATAGTTTCCGCATGTATGCCGACGGCTAGGCCGTCGGCATAGATGTGACACGTGGCACGCCCTGATTGGGTAGGCTTGCCGACGGCACCGTCAGCTTCCGTCTGGTGTAATTTTTTGCCGACGGTGATACTATGCCGACGGCCTAACCGAAGCCGTCGGCATATAGGGCTATGCTGACGGCCTAGCTATGCCGACGGCCCTCCCGGGGTACGCCGACGTAATCGAGGCCGACGGGTCTATGCCGACGGCTGCCATCGGCATAGGTCTATGCCGACGGTTTATGATCTAAGCCGACGGCCTGAGGCCGTCGGCATAGGCCCTGATTCCGGTAGTGAGAACTTCATCTTCACCCGCAGCGGCAAAACCATCACACTTGGGGCTAGGGTAACAACTCAGTACTAGATTTGAGACAGGGCACAAAAAACCACCAGTTCTGCGCCTAATGTGTAACGCGGAGCACTGACGCTCGGATTTGGCCGCGAAAATAGCGAAACCGACAGGTGGGTCCCGCCTGTCGGGATGACGTGGCGTGGGTTGACGGACGTCGTTAGACGGCGACAGACGGCCGTTCCCGACCCGTGCATTCGTGGCTCGCGCTGGTCGGCTGTTCGGACCAGACCACTCCATCCCTCTCACTCGTCCTCTCTACCGCGACCGCCGACGCCACCACCACCACTGTCGACTCGCCGCCGTTCGCCGGTCCGCCTTGGTTTCTTGGAGCGACCAGTCCAGCACTTCTTCGGACGGCGAATCAGTGACTAGTCAGGTACGGTCCCGTATGTGTGTTCGCCTCACCTATTTAGGGTTAGGGTTCTTCAACTGGGGATTTTTTTAGCAGGTCGCTGATTTGTGCAATTTCTGTGTTGTTTAGCTTCCTAGGACTATCCCTTGCTATGAATGGAATGGCATTGCTCACGATCTGTCTTCTCGTTGTCTGCATCGAGAACCTTGCGTCAGGCTAGTTGCTTTTGAATCCTTGGACACTGGCAGGCGGTTTCTTGCGTGTGCTGAGGAGAAGGTATGTTGCTTGGTACTGTAAATAGATGTTCTTAGTTAGCTTGTGCTACATTCACTTGCCACTAGTCCAATTTAGTGTATCAAACATGTGTTCCTGCTTAGTAAGTAGAATTTTTGCCCACAATTGCACAGAATTTATGATCTAATAAATGTTTCTGCCCACAATTTATGCATATAATTTCTGATTGAGAACATCTGTATACTGTAATAATTGTTTCGACCCACAAGTTATGTAGAAAATTATGCATACAATTTCTTATTGAACGTCTCTATTTATTTATGATTGAGAACATCTATATTTATGTTTGCTATAATAATTGTTTCTGCCCACAAGTTATGCATAGAATTTTAGCTAATTTGTGCATATATGATTGAGAACATATCTATTCATGATGTAATAATTGTTTGTGCCCACAATTGCATACAATATAGTTTGTCCATATATGATTGAGAACATATTTTTTTAATTGTAGGAATAACTGAAATGTAACTATCTGGAGTGGGTAGACCCTGAGTGGTCAGAGGCTATGAAGTTCTGCTTAACTGAATTGTGGAGCATGTATGAGAAAGAAAACAAACACAGGCTCAGAGAGAATGTTCAGAATGCTGAAGAAAATTTCAAGGTAATTGGAGAAAAGAGGAAGATGGAGGAAGAGCTGAGATTTTTCAAACTGGACTTTGCTAAAATGGTGGCTGAGAAGGAGGAGGCTATCACACAGTTCGGCAATGCTAGGTTGGCTCTTAGTGATCTCAAAGAGGAGATGGAGAAGAAGAAGTTGGCAGACCATGGTTGTACCAATCTACATCAGCTACTTAGGGCAATGGCAGAGAAAGAGAGGGACCAGCTGATGCTAGAGAGAGACCAAGTGCTGGCAGAGAGGGACCAACTGAAGCAAGACAAGAAAAAACTGGAGTATATTGTCAGGGCCGGTTTTCCAACAAAAACATTTATTGAGAAACCGTCCTGAAAGTCCGGCCAGTACAGAAAATCCTTCTTACTGGTAGACAATTCCTTGATACAACAGTCCAGTAGTACTGAATATATTACAAGGTTGAGCTGAGGTTGCTCAACAATATATTACAAGCGCGCCCCTATTACACATAAGGGCGGATATGACATAAAGGGGGTGGTGGCATACTACTGACTCGCGAAATAAAAGAGTGGTGGATATGTCACAGTGGAGTAGTGACATAGCTCTGAATATCTTACAGCTCATCAAGCGTCAGAGTGAGGCTCGATGATTTATTTGGGGTAGCGGAAGCGTATATAAAGCGCATGACAAAACTCCAGGATCACAAGAGACTGACTGGAACTCCTCTAGGCGTCGGACTCGCTATCGTACTCTTCATCCATGAGATCGCCTTCGTCAACATTTGGCCAAAACAATAGCCAGGGGCAAAGCCCGTGAGTACTTTGAATGTACTCGCAAACAGTTTGGACATAAGATATAACAAATGTAAACATGATGCACATGAGCAGGTTAGTAAAGCACACACAAACATTAAATATGCACTGCAGGAAAATAAAAAGGAAGTCGGGCGGTAGTCCTCCCGAAGTCCCAATAAAATAAGAAGAAGACCGATCGGGTGTCTGAAGCGATGCCTCGAAAGGTAAGAAATAAAAGACATGCCTCAGTCGGGCGTCTGGGCGACACCTCATAAAGGGCTTATGCCAAAATTTAAAGTAACAAGAATGCCACAGTCGGACGTCTGAGCGACATCAAATAAAGGGCTTATATGAAAAGTAAATAACAACAATGCCACAGGCGGACGTCTGCGCGACATCACAGCGAGGGCTTATATGAAAAGTAAATAACAGCAATGCCACAGGCGGACGTCTGCCCGACATCACAGCGAGGGCTTATATGAAAAGTAAATAACAGCAATGCCACAGGCGGACGTCTGCGCGACATCACAGCGAGGGCTTATATTAGTAACATTCAGAAATACGAGTAATCCAGGAGGTAGCACCATCCCAAGGAATACCCGGCAAAATAAACAGGTTAGTCCATCCACAGAAATAATATTCAGCCAATTTACTTCTGTTGTTTAACATATTAGTTCTCCAGAGACTGACACTGAGACCGACACTTGACCTGTCAACCAACGTCCTTGACCGTGGACACGGCTACTCGAATAGTTTTGACTCTGCAGAGGTTTTACTCTTTACCCACAGCCGACGGATTTCAGTAGTCACAAAGGACTAGTTCCGTCTACGGTATTTTAGAAGAAAACACATCTGACCAGTACACACCCATTTTAACCTCCTGTTGCCAGGAATCACCCTAGGCAACGTTCAGGAAAAACCTTAAGACGGGGAGGCTCCAACCTCGATTAGCATGGGATCAAATTTATATTCGCGCGCTCTAAGGGGTGCCCCCTCTTGGTCCCGGACCGGAAACACCCATGCCCCCTGACCGGATGACTGGCTTTATCCAGGGCCATGGTACCTTCATCACGGCCCCTCTACTTGGTGTGTACATGGAAAGAGGTTTGCAACCTACTAAACCGTATTCTTTGCAGAAAACATGTGGCAGCACGAAAAGAAGGTGAACGGGGACAAGACTCGATCTAGGTCAATACTGGAGTTAAAACAGTTTCTTGTTAATACCGGCATGCTCCAACAATACCGGAGTGCAACCTATCATGCCACAACATGACTAGGTTGTCTCAATCTCATCAAGTTTTTGTGGCTCACTTGCAACCCATCATGTATGAAATATAACATACTTCATATGCTTCCATAAACATGCAATGCAAAACATCATGCAAGCAAACATGCAAAACACTCGTCATATCAAAGGTTCAAACATGCTTGCCTGGTTCGGAATAGTCGGAGTCTAACTCGGTGAAGTTGACGGCACCGGCTCCCTCCTCGGTATCTACGAAATTCACAAGTACGAATTCTAACGTAAATACCGCGCGTGACAGAAAGTTGTCCCAAATATTTTTCAAATAAATACTATAAAAAACTAGACAGAAAAATAAAGGTGACAGAAAAGGAATCAACTAAAAAATCATTTTTAGTTTAAAAGTTATAAAGAAAATGAGTCCAGGGACCCATCTGTAATGAACAGGAATCTTTCCAGGGGCTAGACTGAGAAAACAGAAAACGTTTCGGGCGCTTTACGCCAGCCCGAAGGGAAGACGCATTCGGCCCGAATACGCCAACAGAAAACGATTCGAAATAATAACAGAGAGGCTGACAGGCGGGGCCCCTTGTCAGGTTTGAAAATAGGTCGCCGGCGCCAGAGAGCTTCCGGTGATCGCCGGCGACGAACCACGGCGAGATAGGGGAAAAGGAGAGTACCGTCGTGTTCAGGAGAGTGGGCCGCGTCGATGAGTGGAGGAAGCAGTCGACGGAGAGCTTCACGGCGACGACCAGCTCCTCTCCGGCGGACGGCGGCGTCGGGTGAGGATGGATCTCCCCGAGGAGCTCACCCAACACCGAATTGAAGTGGGGGTCAGAACGGGTGGTGGAGAAGTGGGGTACTGACAAGATTTGGGAGGCGGGGAGGCTCGGACCAGAGTGAATCGACCAGAAGCCCGAGGCGGATCGGGGCGGCCGGAGTTGGAGAAGAAGGCTTCCCCGCGTCCCTCTGGTGTGATTGGCGGAGCTATGGGAGTGGGAGGAGATGTGCTGGAGTGAGAGGAGGGGCTGGGGCTCTATTTATAGCCGGAATCGAAGAGGTACCTGAGAACGGGATAAGTCCGGCGAGCAATTATGGCGAGGCAGTGGCTTGGCAGGCGATTAGCAGATGTCGGCAGCTTCGGATTCGACCCCAGGTTCCATTTGAAGCATTAGCTTGGTCTAATTTGGCCGGGAGCTCGAGAATGCGACGGAATGGCCTCACGCGTTCGCCGGTGGCAGGGAGCGCGCTCTGCGCGTTTTCAGGCCGCGTCGAGCGTCCCTTAGCGTGCTCTGAGCATAAGGTGGCCACGCGGAAGCCAGAGGAGAGTTGGGCGGTGCTGGATTGCGGTGATCTTCACTGAACTCGTCTGACGGCCGTGGCGGGAGGTTCTGGCATCGCTGCGCTCGCCGGAGACGACGGGACAGCTCGGCACCGACACCCACGTCCAGCCAAACGACCGTGCGGCGCAAGGATAAGGAGGAGGAGCAGTGAGCAAGAGGCCAAGCGAAGAACTGGCGAGATTGACGACGATCGACTGAAGAAAACGACACTGACAGTTTCAGTTCTCTGAATTTGTCTGAACCAGAGTGTTCACCACGTGCTCGATGAAATGCTGCACGATTGCAGGAAAGTTTTATTGGGCTGAAAATTGGAGGGGTGAAGTCTTGATGCATCTAGAGGCTACCTGAATTATCTCAGAATTTTTGGAGAAGAATAAACATGAATTTCACTCAAAACAGTAAATTTGGTCCAAACTTGCAGTGGCCAAATTTTGAAAATTTTGAACTATGGATCTGGATGTTTTTGGAGATCTTGGTTGAGGGTACTAAAGACAAGCTAGGATAATTTTCTTGGGGTCAGATCTTAAAGAAAACTGGTACTTCCTTTGTAAACCAAAGGAGTGCCAGAAAATGACAGAAAAATATTTTTGGGAGAAATAAATAGAAAGAAAATATATAAGAGGTTGAAACCTACTGGAATTTGATTATTGACTAGATCCAAAGTAGGAGAGGGGTTTTTTGGAAGAATTTTTTTTTAAATGGTTTATAATAAGAGAGATAAGAATCCTCTTTTTAGAAGGGAAAAGAATAATACCAATAAAAGAATTCTTTAAAAATATTAAAAATACTCCAGAGAAATGTTGATGACAAAAATCCCAAGAAATAGAATATCCTTAAGACCAGAATCTTATCTGAGGAAGATCTCAAAATAATTTTCAACAACAGTTTTCAGAAGAATCTTCTTTTGAGAAAATGAAAAATTCAAATAACCTCCTCAAAAAGATCAAATAAAGAATTTGCTGGAAAAATCCAAATTAAAATTTTGGGGTGTTACAACACCTACCCCCTTAGGAAAAATCTCGTCCCCGAGATTTCAGCTGATCCTCAAATAGGTGTGGGTGCCCTGCCCGAAGAAAATCCTCTCTTTCCCACGTTGCTTCTTCCTCAGTGTGATTGCTCCATTGAACCTTGAAAAATTTGATTGTATTCTGACGGGTTCTTCTTTCAGACTCTCCCAATATTTTTATTGGACGTTCCCGGTATGTGAGGTCTGGTTGAACATCAATACTCTCGTGAGACACGCGCTTCTCTGGGTTGCTCACACACTTCCTTAATTGTGAGATGTGAAATACGTCATAGACGTCGGACAGTTCTTCGGGTAGGTCTAGCTGGTAGACCACTGTGCCTCTTCGTGCGAGTATACGGAAAGGTCCAATAAACCGCGGTGCCAGTTTTCCTTTGACTTTGAATCTTTGCAGGCCCCTCATTGGGGATACTCGTACGTATACGTAATCACCGGGTTCAAAACTGATTTCTCGATGCTTCGAATCGTAATAACTCTTCTGTCGGCTCTGTGCTGTCTTGAGTCGATCCCTGATTTGTTTAACTTTTTCCTCGGCCTCCTTGAGCATATCTGGACCGAAGATACGGCTGTCTCCTGTCTCTGACCAATTTAATGGTGTACGGCATCTTCGCTCATATAAGGCTTCAAAAGGTGCCATCTGTAGACTGGCTTGGTAACTGTTATTATACGCGAACTCAGCGTATGGCAAGCTTTCTTCCCAACTGGTTCCATAAGTGAGAACACATGCCCTTAGCATGTCCTCTAGAATTTGGTTCACACGTTCAGTCTGTCCTCCAGTCTGGGGGTGATATGCGGTACTGAATAATAGTTGAGTTCCCAGAGCTTGTTGTAAATGATCCCAAAATCTGGAGACGAATTGTGTTCCTCTGTCGGATATTATAGTCTTTGGAACACCATGTAAACAGACAATACGGTTGAGATAAAGTCGGGCAAGCTTCTGTGTGGTGTGGGTTGTCTTTACTGGAATAAAATGTGCCACTTTGGTTAACCTGTCGGTGATGACCCATATGGCATCGTTTCCGCGTCGTGACCGGGGTAGCCCGACAATAAAATCCATTCCAATATCATCCCACTTCCATTCGGGTATTTTATTTGGCTGTAATAAACCTGCTGGTTTTTGGTGCTCGGCTTTAATGCGTTGGCATGAATCACAACATGCAATGAACGTGGCTATATCCCTTTTCATACCGTACCACCAAAATTTTTCCTGTATGTCCTTGTACATTTTGGTTCCTCCTGGGTGGATTGAATATGGAGCGGTGTGGGCTTCAGCTAAAATTTGTTGTTTGAGGTCTTCTATATTTGGTACGCATAGCCGGTTCCCGTACCATAATATTCCTTTGTCATCTATGGCAAATTCCGAGGCCTTGCCCATACTCACTTTTCTTTTTATGCCCTCGATGCTGGGATGTCCGTGTTGAGCTGCTTTGATTTGTTCCGTCAAGACGGACTGAATTTCCAAATTTGCCACAGTGCCTTCTGTGACTAAAACCATGTTGAGTTTCGCAAACTCTTGCTGAAATTCAGGTCTTAAATTTTGTATACTGCTGTTGCTTGAGCTAGGGTTCCTACTGAGAGCATCTGCCACGACATTTGCCTTGCCTGGATGGTAGTGAATACCAACATCATAATCTTTTACCAATTCCAACCAGCGTCGTTGCCGTAAATTGAGTTCCGGCTGTGTGAAAATATATTTGAGACTTTTATGGTCCGTATATATTTCACAACGATTTCCAAGCAGAAAATGACGCCACTCCTTGAGTGCATGTATAACTGCTGCCAATTCCAAGTCATGGGTAGGATAATTTTCGTCATGTCGTCGGAGCTGTCTTGAAGCATAAGCGACCACTTTAGCATCTTGCATCAGTACACATCCAAGACCTTTCCTGGACGCATCGCAATATACTTCAAATTTTTTGTGTATGTCTGGTATGACCAAAACTGGTGCTGTTGTTAATTTGTTCTTTAACTCATGAAAACTTTTCTCGCAGGCATCAGTCCATTCGAACTTCTTATCCTTCTTGAGTAGTTGGGTCATAGGTTTTGCTATAGTGGAAAATCCCTCAATAAATCTTCTGTAATATCCAGCCATTCCCAGAAAACTTCGAACGTCTGTTACGTTGGCTGGTTGTTTCCACTCAAGTACGGCCTTGACCTCTTCTGGGTCCACGGCAACACCTTCTTGGTTTAGTACGTGGCCTAGAAAACCAACTTGTTTTAACCAAAATTCACTTTTGCTGAATTTGGCGTACAATTGATGTTTCATTAGTTCTTCCAGTACAATTCTGAGATGTTCAGCATGTTCTTCTGGTGTCTTGGAATATACCAAAATATCATCAATGAACACCACAACAAATTTGTCCATATATCTCATAAATACCTTGTTCATGAGATGCACAAAATATGCAGGAGCATTTGTCAGTCCGAACGGCATCACTGTAAATTCATATAAACCGTATCGGGAAGTGAATGCTGTCTTTGGAATATCTTCTGTCCGTATTTTTAATTGATGATATCCTGACCTCAAATCAATTTTTGAGAAAACCTTGGCTTGTGCGAGCTGGTCAAATAAATCATTTATTCGCGGCAGTGGATATTTATTTTTGATGGTGACCATGTTCAGGGCTCGATAGTCCACACATAGTCTCAGAGTTCCATCTCTTTTCTTGGCAAATAATACTGGTGATCCCCAAGGTGAGGAGCTGGGCCTGATATAACCTTTGTCCAGTAATTCTTTTATTTGCTTCTTTAATTCTACCAACTCAGATGGTGCCATTCTGTATGGTTTCTTGTAGATAGGTTCGGTGCCAGGTGCTAGTTCAATGATGAACTCTATTTCACGGTCTGGTGGCATACCTGGTAGCTCTTCTGGAAATACATCTAGAAATTCACAGACCACCGGAACTTTACTTAGTTTAGAAATATCTATCTTGTTCAATCTTGGTTGAAGTGATATTGGTCTTTCTTGAGCTGCAATTCTTATGGTCTTCCCGTGATGATGAGTGAGAGTCACTGTCCGATTGAAGCAGTCAATAAAACCTTTATTTGTTGCTAACCAATCCATTCCAAGAATAACATCCAATCCTTTATTTTCCAATACAATGAGATTTGCCCAAAATTTCAATCCTTCGATTTCAATAACCACACCTTGGCAGTAACTTTGAGTGATTTGCTTAATCCCGGGGGACTTGATAGTCATAGAATTTTTCAAAGGAAGAATCGGAAAATCATGTTGCAAAGCAAATTCCTTGGAAATGAACGAATGAGAAGCTCCAGAATCAAACAAAACCGTGGCAGGTATTGTGTTGACAGGAAACGTACCGAGTACGATATCTGGGGCATTCTGTGCTCCTTCCTTGGTCACATGGTTCACGTGACCCTTCCTGTGGTTGTTGTTGGGGTTGAAATTGTTGCGCTTGGGAGCTGAATTATTTCCATTGTTGTTTGGCTTGGGAGCTGAGTTTCTTGGCTTTGGACACTGCCTGGCATAATGTCCTTCTTCTCCACAGGCGAAACAGGTAACGCTTGGGCGATACGTAAATTCCTTGTCCCTTGCATGGGAATTTTTATTTGGGCAAGGAACATTGGTTGAAGATTTGTTTGCCCCATTTTTCTGGAGATCATTCTTGTTCTTGATGTTGCGAGAATGAGCAGTCTTGTCCCTTTTGCGCTTGCGAAAATCATCCAAGCTGCGACGCTCATTTTCCAGTGTAATGGCCTTGTCCACAAGTGTCTTGAAATCTGGGAAGGTGTGAACGACCAGTTGGCATTTTAGTGCCGGTGTCAGACCGTCCAGAAATTTTTCCATCTTTTTATCCACAGTCATATGTTCTTCATTGGCATAGCGAGATAATTGTGTAAACTGGCTGTTGTACTCAGTCACTGTCATGGTTCTCTGTCTGAGGTCATCAAACTCCCTTTTCTTGATCTTCATAACACTTTTAGGAATATGCGCCCCACGAAAATTTTCCTTAAATTCCTCCCAGGTGATGTTGTTTTCATTGGGGTGCATGTGTAGGAAATTTTCCCACCATGATGCAGCTGCTCCAGTAAGGTAGTGAGGTGCATAAAGTACCTTCTCACGGTCCGAACATTGAGCAATAATTAGTTTCCTCTCAATGTCTCGAAGCCAATCATCGGCCTCAAGAGGTTTATCAGTGTGAGAGAAAGTTGGGGGACGTGTCTTTTGTAGCTCAGATAATTTGGAATGCTGCTGGTATGGTTCGCGGTGATTTCCCATATTGATAATATGATTCATCATTTCCTGATGCTGCTGCTGGCTTTGCTCATACAGACGACAGACTTGAGAAAATGCTGCTTCACTGTTTTGCTGACTAGACTGACCCTGTGCAAAATTGTTGCCTGACTGGGTACCATAATTTTCTTCTGGCGGACTTGGCATAGAACGAGTCCAGGGACGAGGCATTTCCACTCTAGGGTATTATTTTGCAAAACCCATGAGAAAAATCCGAATGGCAAAATAAATAATTTTGCAGAGGCAAAAATTCAAATACTCAAGATTTTTCAAGAAAATAGTCGATTGCGCACGGAGAAGGACCGCTCAGTACATATCTTACAAGCAAGCATAATTATACATCATATCACTCAGGATGCGCGTACACAGTCCTGACATGTTATTTAGGCTAGTGCACTTCTCCACATCCTACATGATGCGCAAACAAACTACTTCTCTCCAAGCCTATGTACATATAAACATATCATACAAACTGCTACACAACACAACACTGCTTGGCGCACTCAGTCGGAGATGGTGAAAATCTCCCTCGACCTGCCGAGGGTAAGTCCCAGAGGTGCTGGAGACTCAACCTCCTCCTCAAGAATAGGCTCTAGGCGCGGAGTGCTGGGCTGCGGAGTTGGTGCGGGCGTAGCAGGTGGTGCAGCACTAACTGGGGTAGGAGCAATGACTTGGTCAAACTCCTCAGTGGTAGGCAGACGGCGTGCGGTGGCTAGGACGGCAGGTGCACAATGCTAAATTAAACTACGCTAATAACCGATTAGCGATCGCACCTAGTGGCTTTCTACAGTCAGCCTGGCTCTGGTACCAAGGTTGTCAGGGCCGGTTTTCCAACAAAAACATTTATTGAGAAACCGTCCTGAAAGTCCGGCCAGTACAGAAAATCCTTCTTACTGGTAGACAATTCCTTGATACAACAGTCCAGTAGTACTGAATATATTACAAGGTTGAGCTGAGGTTGCTCAACAATATATTACAAGCGCGCCCCTATTACACATAAGGGCGGATATGACATAAAGGGGGTGGTGGCATACTACTGACTCGCGAAATAAAAGAGTGGTGGATATGTCACAGTGGAGTAGTGACATAGCTCTGAATATCTTACAGCTCATCAAGCGTCAAAGTGAGGCTCGATGATTTATTTGGGGTAGCGGAAGCGTATATAAAGCGCATGACAAAACTCCAGGATCACAAGAGACTGACTGGAACTCCTCTAGGCGTCGGACTCGCTATCGTACTCTTCATCCATGAGATCGCCTTCGTCAACATCTGGCCAAAACAATAGCCAGGGGCAAAGCCCGTGAGTACTTTGAATGTACTCGCAAACAGTTTGGACATAAGATATAACAAATGTAAACATGATGCACATGAGCAGGTTAGTAAAGCACACACAAACATTAAATATGCACTGCAGGAAAATAAAAAGGAAGTCGGGCGGTAGTCCTCCCGAAGTCCCAATAAAATAAGAAGAAGACCGATCGGGTGTCTGAAGCGACGCCTCGAAAGGTAAGAAATAAAAGACATGCCTCAGTCGGGCGTCTGGGCGACACCTCATAAAGGGCTTATGCCAAAATTTAAAGTAACAAGAATGCCACAGTCGGACGTCTGAGCGACATCACATAAAGGGCTTATATGAAAAGTAAATAACAACAATGCCACAGGCGGACGTCTACGCGACATCACAGCGAGGGCTTATATGAAAAGTAAATAACAGCAATGCCACAGGCGGACGTCTGCGCGACATCACAGCGAGGGCTTATATGAAAAGTAAATAACAGCAATGCCACAGGCGGACGTCTGCGCGACATCACAGCGAGGGCTTATATTAGTAACATTCAGAAATACGAGTAATCCAGGAGGTAGCACCATCCCAAGGAATACCCGGCAAAATAAACAGGTTAGTCCATCCACAGAAATAATATTCAGCCAATTTACTTCTGTTGTTTAACATATTAGTTCTCCAGAGACTGACACTGAGACCGACACTTGACCTGTCAACCAACGTCCTTGACCGTGGACACGGCTACTCGAATAGTTTTGACTCTGCAGAGGTTGTACTCTTTACCCACAGCCGACGGATTTCAGTAGTCACAAAGGACTAGTTCCGTCTACGGTATTTTAGAAGAAAACACATCTGACCAGTACACACCCATTTTAACCTCCTGTTGCCAGGAATCACCCTAGGCAACGTTCAGGAAAAACCTTAAGACGGGGAGGCTCCAACCTCGATTAGCATGGGATCAAATTTATATTCGCGTGCTCTAAGGGGTGCCCCCCTCTCGGTCCCGGACCGGAAACACCCATGCCCCCTGACCGGATGACTGGCTTTATCCAGGGCCATGGTACCTTCATCACGGCCCCTCTACATGGTGTGTACATGGAAAGAGGTTTGCAACCTACTAAACCGTATTCTTTGCAGAAAACATGTGGCAGCACGAAAAGAAGGTGAACGGGGACAAGACTCGATCAGGTCAATACTGGAGTTAAAATAGTTTCTTGTTAATACCGGCATGCTCCAACAATACCGGAGTGCAACCTATCATGCCACAACATGACTAGGTTGTCTCAATCTCATCAAGTTTTTGTGGCTCACTTGCAACCCATCATGCATGAAATATAACATACTTCATATGCTTCCATAAACATGCAATGCAAAACATCATGCAAGCAAACATGCAAAACACTCGTCATATCAAAGGTTCAAACATGCTTGCCTGGTTCGGAATAGTCGGAGTCTAACTCGGTGAAGTTGACGGCACCGGCTCCCTCCTCGGTATCTACGAAATTCACAAGTACGAATTCTAACGTAAATACCGCGCGTGATAGAAAGTTGTCCCAAATATTTTTCAAATAAATACTATAAAAAACTAGACAGAAAAATAAAGGTGACAGAAAAGGAATCAACTAAAAATCATTTTTAGTTTAAAAGTTATAAAGAAAATGAGTCCAGGGACCCATCTGTAATGAATAGGAATCTTTCCAGGGGCTAGACTGAGAAAACAGAAAACGTTTCGGGCGCTTTACGCCAGCCCGAAGGGAAGACACATTCGGCCCGAATACGCCAACAGAAAACGATTCGAAATAATAACAGAGAGGCTGACAGGCGGGGCCCCTTGTCAGGTTTGAAAACAGGTTGCCGGCGCCAGAGAGCTTCCGGTGATCGCCGGCAACGAACCACGGCGAGATAGGGGAAAAGGAGAGTACCGTCGTGTTCAGGAGAGTGGGCCGCGTCGATGAGTGGAGGAAGCAGTCGACGGAGAGCTTCACGGCGACGACCAGCTCCTCTCCGGCGGACGGCGGCGTCGGGTGAGGATGGATCTCCCCGAGGAGCTCACCTAACACCGAATTGAAGTGGGGGTCAGAACGGGTGGTGGGGAAGTGGGGTACTGACAAGATTTGGGAGGCGGGGAGGCTCGGACCAGAGTGAATCGACCAGAAGCCCGAGGCGGATCGGGGCGGCCGGAGTTGGAGAAGAGGGCTTCCCCACGTCCCTCTGGTGTGATTGGCGGAGCTATGGGAGTGGGAGGAGATGTGCTGGAGTGAGAGGAGGGGTTGGGGCTCTATTTATAGCCGGAATCGAAGAGGTACCCGAGAACGGGATAAGTCCGGCGAGCAATTATGGCGAGGCAGTGGCTTGGCAGGCGATTAGCAGATGTCGGCAGCTTCGGATTCGACCCGAGGTTCCATTTGAAGCATTATCTTGGTCTAATTTGGCCGGGAGCTCGAGAATGCG
Source organism: Elymus sibiricus (assembly GCA_039707655.1). Taxonomy (NCBI): domain Eukaryota; kingdom Viridiplantae; phylum Streptophyta; class Magnoliopsida; order Poales; family Poaceae; genus Elymus; species Elymus sibiricus. The sequence continues at coordinate 121,256,453 of CM077676.1, read as the reverse complement.
ACGGAATGGCCTCACGGGTTCGCCGGTGGCAGGGAGCGCGCTCTGCGCATTTTCAGGCCGCGTCGAGCGTCCCTTAGCGTGCTCTGAGCATAAGGTGGCCACGCGGAAGCCAGAGGAGAGTTGAGCGGTGCTGGATTGCGGTGATCTTCACTGAACTCGTCTGACGGCCGTGGCGGGAGGTTCTGGCATCGCTGCGCTCGCCGGAGACGACGGGACGGCTCGGCACCGACACCCACGTCCAGCCAAACGACCGTGCGGCGCAAGGATAAGGAGGAGGAGTAGTGAGCAAGAGGCCAAGCGAAGAACTGGCGAGATTGACGACGATCGACTGAAGAAAACGACACTGACAGTTTCAGTTCTCTGAATTTGTCTGAACCAGAGTGTTCACCACGTGCTCGATGAAATGCTGCACGATTGCAGGAAAGTTTTCTTGGGCTGAAAATTGGAGGGGTGAAGTCTTGATGCATCTAGAGGCTACCTGAATTATCTCAGAATTTTTGGAGAAGAATAAACATGAATTTCACTCAAAACAGTAAATTTGGTCCAAACTTGCAGTGGCCAAATTTTGAAAATTTTGAACTATGGATCTGGATGTTTTTGGAGATCTTGGTTGAGGGTACTAAAGACAAGCTAGGATAATTTTCTTGGGGTCAGATCTTAAAGAAAACTGGTACTTCCTTTGTAAACCAAAGGAGTGCCAGAAAATGACAGAAAAATATTTTTGGGAGAAATAAATAGAAAGAAAATATATAAGAGGTTGAAACCTACTGGAATTTGATTATTGACTAGATCCAAAGTAGGAGAGGGGTTTTTGGGAAGATTTTTTTTTTAAATGGTTTATAATAAGAGAGATAAGAATCCTCTTTTTAGAAGGGAAAAGAATAATACCAATAAAAGAATTCTTTAAAAATATTAAAAATACTCCAGAGAAATGTTGATGACAAAAATCCCAAGAAATAGAATATCCTTAAGACCAGAATCTTATCTGAGGAAGATCTCAAAATAATTTTCAACAACAGTTTTCAGAAGAATCTTCTTTTGAGAAAATGAAAAATTCAAATAACCTCCTCAAAAAGATCAAATAAAGAATTTGCTGGAAAAATCCAAATTAAAATTTTGGGGTGTTACATATATGATTTCAGATTTGCTCAAACAGAAACATGGGTACAAGGATAAGATCAAGAAGTTGAAGGAGATCTGTGATGAATTTTAACTATGTATTGTTGTTTAGGGTAGCACTGCACTTGTTGTAATTGTGCTTTGTTGCACTTAATAAGCAAGACCTAACTAGAAGAGGGTGCAGTGTATTGCTGTAATGCATGAATTTGTAGTGAATTTGAAGTTTATCTCCAAGACTTGACTACTCCCAAGACTTTAATATGTAATGGCATGAATTTGTACTGAATTTGAAGTGCCCCAGCTTTAATGCCTGAATTTGTATTGCTCTACTGATGTGATTTGTATGATATTTCTATCACTTGCAATTGCTGTCACAATTGAGATCTTAGTGCACTGCCAGTGCCATAAGCCTAAATATCTATGTTTCACAATTGAGATCATTGTGCACTGAATATGAAAATTAAGAAATAAACAGTGACAAGATGATGTAGCACTGGTAGTGAAGAAATTATAGCTAATAGTTCCTGATGTAGCATAGATAATACCAACATAATGTCATAGCAGTACATCAGTAGTTCTTAGTAGCATACATAGGTTCAACATAATGTCATAGCTACATCACAATGTCATACATAAAGTGCTCTAGTGCCTGATGTAGCACATTGATACGTCCATTTTGCATCATGTTTTCCTACTGTTATTTATAGTGTTTTTAATCAATATAACACTTTGTGGAGCAATTCTAATGCCTTTTCTCTCTTAATATACAAGATTTACATAAGGAGGGAGATTGCCGGCAATTGGAATTCTGGACCTGAAAAAGCTATGTCAGAGATACCTATTCTGCACATCTCCAAATGAACTGAAATGTCACGGAGATTTATTTTGGAATAAATAAAAAATACTGGAGAAAAGAAGTACAAGAGGGGGCCACCCAGGCGCCCACGAGGCACCAGGGCGCGCAACCCCCCCCCCCCCCACCAGGCGCGCCCTGGTGGCTTGTGGGGGCCCTGGCCAGCCTCCGGTGCCCATTTTCTGGTATATAAGCCCATTTGCCCTAGAAAAAATAAGGAGAAGACTTTCGGGATGGAGCGCCGCCGTCTCGAGGCCGAACTTGGGCAGGAGCACTTTTGCTCTCTGGCGGAGCGATTCCGTTGGAGATACTTCCCTCCGGGAGGGGGAAATCGAAGCCATCGTCATCACCAACGATCCTCTCATCGTGGGAGGACCAATCCTCATCAACATCTTCACTAGCTCTCATCTCAAACCCTAGTTCATCTCTTGTATTCAATCTTTGTCTCAAAACCTCAGTTTGGTACCTGTGGGTTGCTAGTAGCGTTGATTACATCTTGTAGTTGATGCTAGTTGGTTTATTTGGTGGAAGATTATATGTTCAGATCCATTATGCTATTCAATACCCCTCTGATCTTGAACATGAACATGATTTGTGAGTAGTTACTTTTGTTCTTGAGGACATTGGAGAAGTCTTGTCATAAGTAATCATGTGAATTTGGTATTCGTTCGATATTTTGATGATATGTATGTTGTTGATTCTCATAGTGGTGTCATGTGAACGTCGACTACATGGCACTTCACCATCTTTGGGCCTAAGGGAATGCATTGTGGAGTAGTAATTAGATGATGGGTTGCTAGAGTGACAGAAGCTTAAACCCTAGTTTATGCGCTATTCCGTAAGGGGCTGATATGGATCCATATGTTTAATGCTATGGTTAGATTTATCTTAATTCTTCTTTCGTAGTTGCGAATGCTTGCGAGAGGGGTTAATCATAAGTGGGAGGCTTGTTCAAGTAAGAACAGCACCCAAGCACCGGTCCACCCACATATCAAATTATCAAAGTAGCGAACGCGAATCAAACAAACATGATGAAAGAGACTAGATGAAATTCCCATGTGTCCTCGAGAACATTTAGCTTATTATAAGAGATCGTTCCGGCCTGTCCTTTGCAACAAAAGGATTGGGCTACCTTGCTGCACATTAGTTACTATTGCTACTTGTCACTTGTTACAAATTATCTTGCTATCAAACTACTTGTTACCGATAATTTCAGTGCTTGCAGAAAATACCTTGCTGAAAACCGCTTGTCATTTCCTTCTGCTCCTCGTTGGGTTCGACACTCTTACTTATCGAAAGGACTACGATTGATCCCCTATACTTGTGGGTCATCAAGACTCTTTTCTGGCGCCGTTGCCGGGGAGTGAAGCACCTTTGGTGAGTGGAATTTGGTAAGGAAACATTTATATTACGTGCTGAAATTTATTGTCACTTGTCACTATGGAAAGTAATCCTTTGAGGGGCTTGTTCGGGGTATATTCACCTCGACCGGAAGCACAAAGAGTTGCTCCTCAACCTACTGCACCTACTGAAAATATTTATTATGAGATTCCTTTGGGTATGATAGAGAAACTGCTAGCTAATCCTTATGCAGGAGATGGAATACTACATCCTGATATGCACCTAATCTATGTGGATGAAGTTTGTGGATTATTTAAGCTTGCAGGTTTACCCGGAGATGAAGTTAAGAAGAAGGTTTTCCCTTTATCTTTGAAGGGAAAGGCATTGACATGGTATAGGCTATGTGATGATATTGGAACGTGGGATTTGAATCGATTGAAATTGGAATTTCATCAAAAGTTTTATCCTATGCATCTGGTTCATCGTGATCGGAATTATATATATAATTTTTGGCCTCATGAAGGAGAAAGCATCGCTCAAGCTTGGGGGAGGCTTAAGTACATGATGTACACATGCCCTAATCATGAGCTCTTGATACGTCTCCAACGTATCTATAATTTTTGATTGTTCCATGCTATTATAGTATCAATCTTGGATGTTTTATATACATTTACAAGCAATTGTATATCATTTTTTGGGACTAACCTATTAACTTAGTGCCCAGTGCCAGTTGCTGTTTTTTGCCTGTTTTTGGTTTTCCAGAATATCAGTACCAAACGAAGTCCAAATGCCATGAAACTTGTTGGAGATTTTTTTCTGGAGATAAGAGACACTAGAAGCTTCGGGAGAGGGCCAGAAGACAGAGGAGGTGGCCACGAGCCACCAGGGTGCGCCCCAGGGGGGGTAGCGTGCCCTGGTGCCTCGTGGGCCCACCTCTGCTCCATTTGACCTAATTCCACCTCTATAAATTCCCAAAAATCGGGAAACCAACAGAGGAGTCCACGAAATACTTTTTCCGCCGCAGCAAGTTTCTGTTCTCGAGAGATCCCATCTGGAGGCCTTTTCCGGCACTCTGCCGGAGGGGGATTCGATCACGGAGGGGCTCTCCATCAACCTTACTGCCCTTCCGATGATGCGTGAGTAGTTTACCACAGACCTTCGGGTCCATAGTTAGTAGCTAGATGGTTTCTTCTCTCTTTTTGATCTTCAATACAATGTTCTCCTCGATGTTCTTGGAGTTCTATCCGATGTAATCAGTTTTTGCGGTGTGTTTGTTGGGATCCGATGAATTGTGAGTTTATGATCAGATTATCCATGAATATTATTTGAGTTTTCTCTGAACTCTTTTATGCATGATTGTTATAGCTTCGTATTTCTCTCCGATCTATTGATTTGTTTTGGTCAACTAGATTGATTTATCTTGCAATGGGAGAGGTGCTTTGTAATGGGTTCGATCTTGCGGTGCTCAATCCCAGTGACAGAAAGGGACATGACACGTATGTATCATTGCTATTAAGGGTAAAAAGATGGAGTTTATTCATGTGTGAGTTTACTTTGTCTACATCATGTCGTCTTGCTTAAGGCGTTACTCCGTTCTTTATGAACTTAATACTCTAGATGCATGCTGGATAGCGGTCGATGTGTGGAGTAATAGTAGTAGATGCAGAATCGTTTCTGTCTACTTGTCTCGGACATGATGCCTATATACATGATCATTGCTTTTGATATCGTCATGATTATTTGCTTTTCTATCAATTGCCCAACAGAAATTTGTTCACCCACCGTATGCTATTTTCAAGAGAGAAGCCTCTAGTGAAAACTATGGCCCCCGGGTCTACCTTTATCATATATTGAAAATCCTAAAAATACCTTGCTGCAATTTTACTTTATTTATTTTATTTTGTATTTTTGTTCGATCTATCTATCTATCACCATACAATTTAATCTTGCAATTAACCACCAAGGGATTGACAACCCCTTGTTCGCGTTGGGTGCAAGGATTTGTTGTTTGGTGTGCAGGTACTGCTAACGAGTTGTTGCGTGATTCTCCTACTGGATTGATAACCTTGTTTCATAACTGAGGGAAATACTTATCTCTACTATACTGCATCATCCCCTCCTCTTCGGGGAAATTCCAACGCAGCTCACAAGTAGCAGTTCTCAAGAGAAATTATCCTACAGAATTTTTATGCTCGGCTTTCTCATGATGATCAAATCATGCTCGATTCTTCTTCGACTGGCTCCTTTATGAAGAAAACTATCGAATTCACATGGGATCTTCTAGAAAGAATTAAACACAACTCTGAAGATTGGGAACTCGACAAAGGTAATGAGTCAGGTATAACACTTGAGTTCGATTGTGTTAAATCTTTTATGGATACTGATGTTTTTCATAAGTTTAGCACTAAATATGGACTTGACTCTGAGATAGTAGCCTCCTTTTATGAATCATTTGCTACTCATGTTGATCTCCCTAAGGAGAAGTGGTTTAAATATCATCCACCTATTGAATTGAAAGAAGAACCTGTTAGCATTAAAGAAGAAACAATTGTTTACCATGTTGATCCAGTTGTGCCTACTGCTTATATTGAGAAACCGCCTTTTCCTGTTAGGATTAAAGAACATGCTAAAGTCTCAACTGTGGTTAGAAAAGTAATATTAGATCACCTAGACCCTCTGAACAAATTAAAGTTGAACCTAATGTTGCTATGGTTAAAGATCTCTTGGTCGATAATATAGATGGGCAAGTTATTTACTTATGTGATGAAGCTACTAGAATTGCTAAGCCCGATCCTAAAGATAAAAACAGACCTGTAGTAGGCATGCCTGTTGTCTCTGTTAAAATAGGAGATCATTGTTATCATGCCTTATGTGATTTGGGTGCTAGTGTGAGTGCTATTCCGTTTACCTTATATCAAGAAATTATGAATGATATTGCACCTATTGAAATAGAAGACATTGATGTTACTATTAAGCTTGCAAACAGAGATACCATTACGCTGCTTGGGATCGTTAGAGATGTTGAAGTCTTGTGTGGAAAAATAAAATACCCTACTGATTTTCTAGTCCTCGGTTCTCCACAAGATAATTTCTGTCCCATTATATTTGGTAGACCTTTCTTGAACACTGTTAATGCCAAGATTGATTGTGCTAAAGAAACTGTTAGTGTTAATTTTGGTGGTATATCTCATGAGTTTAATTTCTGCAAGTTTCGTAGACAACCTCATGATAAAGAATTGCCTAGTAAAGATGAAATTATTGGTCTTGCTTTTATTGCCGTACCTCCTACTGATCCGTTAGAACAATATTTGCTAGACCATGAAAATGATATGCACATGACTGAAAGAAATGAAATAGATAAGATGTTCTTTGATCAACCACCTATCCTTAAACACAATTTGCCTGTTGAAACTCTTGGAGGCCCTCCTCCACCTAAGGGTGACCCTGTATTCGAACTGAAACAATTGCCTGATACATTGAAATATGCGTATCTAGATGAAAAGAAGATATATCCTATTATTATTAGTGCTAACCTTTCAGAGCATGAAGAGAAGAGATTACTAAAAACTCTAAGGAAGCACCGTGCTACTATTGGATATACTCTTGATGATCTTAAGGGCATTAGTCCCACTCTATGTCAGCACAAAATTAATATGGAGCCTGATGCTAAACCAGTTGTCGACCACCAACGACGATTAAATCCTAAGATGAAGGAGGTGGTAAGAACTAAAATATTAAAGCTTCTGGAAGCAGGTATAATCTATCCCATAGCTGATAGTAGATGGGTAAGTCCCGTTCATTGTGTCCCTAAGAAAGGAGGCATTGCTGTTGTTCCTAACGATAAAAATGAACTCATTCCACAAAGAATTGTAACTGGTAATAGGATGGTAATTGATTTTAGAAAATTAAACAAAGCCACTAGAAAAGATCATTACCCCTTACCTTTTATTGATCAAATGTTAGAAAGATTGTCCAAGCCTACACACTTTTGCTTTCTTGATGGATATTCTGGTTTCTCTCAAATACCTGTATCACAAGCTGACCAAGAGAAAACCACCTTTACTTGTCCTTTTGGAACTTATGCTTATAGACGTATGCCATTTGGTTTATGCAATGTACCTGCTACCTTTCAAAGATGTATGACTGTTATATTCTCTGACTTTTGTGAAAAGATTGTTGAGGTTTGCATGGATGATTTTTCCGTTTACGGAACTTCTTTTGATGATTGCTTAAGCAACCTTGATCGAGTTTTGCAGAGATGTGAACAAACTAATCTTGTCTTGAATTGGGAGAAGTGCCACTTTATGGTGAATGAAGGTATTGTCTTGGGCATAAAATTTCTGAACAAGGTATTGAAGTAGATAAGGCTAAAGTTGATGCAATTGAGAAAATGCCATGTCCTAAAGATATTAAAGGTATAAGAAGTCTCCTTGGCTATGCTGGTTTCTATAGAAGGTTTATTAAAGACTTCTCTAAAATTTCTAGGCCTCCTACTAATCTCTTGCAAAAAGATGTTCCATTTGTTTTTGATGATGATTGTGTAGAAGCCTTTGAAACACTTAAGAAAGCCTTAACCTCTGCACCTATTGTTCAACCACCTGATTGGAACTTGCCTTTTGAAATTATGTGTCATGCTAGTGATTATGTTGTTGGTGCTGTTCTAGGACAGAGAGTTGATAAGAAATTAAATGTTATCCATTATGCTAGTAAAACTCTAGACAGTGCTCAAAGAAATTATGCTACTACTGAGAAAGAATTTCTAGCAGTTGTGTTTGCATGTGATAAATTCAGATCTTACATAGTTGATTCTAAAGTGATTGTTCACACCGGTCATGCTGCTATTAAATACCTTATGGAAAAGAAAGATGCTAAACCTAGACTCATTAGGTGGGTTCTATTGCTACAAGAATTTGACTTGCATATTACTGATAGGAAGGGAGATGAGAACCCCGTAGCTGATAACTTGTCTAGGTTGGAAAATATTCTTGATGACCCACTGCCTATTGATGATAGTTTTCCCGATGAGAAATTAGCTGTCATAAATGCTTCCCGTAATACTCCTTGGTATGCAGACTATGCTAATTATATTGTTGCTAAATTTATACCACCTAGTTTCACATACCAACAAAAGAAAAAGTTCTTCTTTGATTTAAGACATTACTTCTGGGATGACTCACATATTTATAAAGGAGTGGATGGTATTATTAGACATTGTATACCTGAGCACGAACATGAACAAATCTTACAGAAGTGTCATTCCAAGGCTTACGGAGGACACCTTGCGGGAGACAGAACTGCACATAAGGTACTACAATCTGGTTTTTATTGGCCTACTCTTTTCAAGGATGCTCGTAAGTTTGTCTTATCATGTGATGAATGTCAAAGAATTGGTAATATTAGTAGACGTCGGGAAATGCCTATGAATTATTCACTTGTTATTGAACCATTTGATGTTTGGGGATTTGATTATATGGGACCTTTTCCTTCCTCTAATGGGTATACACATATTTTAGTTGCTATTGATTACGTTACTAAGTGGGTAGAAGCTATTCCAACTAGTAGTCCTGATCATAACACTTCTATTAAAATGCTTAAAGAAGTTATTTTCCCGAGGTTCGGAGTCCCTAGATATTTAATGACTGATGGTGGTTCACATTTTATTCATGGTGCATTCCGTAAACTGCTTGCTAAATATGATGTCAACCATAGAATTGCATCTCCCTATCACCCTCAATCTAGTGGTCAAGTTGAATTGATCAATAGAGAAATAAAGTTAATTTTGCAAAAACCCGTCAACAGATCTAGAAAGAATTGGTCTAAAAAACTTGATGATGCATTATGGGCTTATAGAACTGCTTATAAAAATCCTATGGGTATGTCTCCTTATAAAATGGTTTATGGAAAAGCATGTCATTTACCTCTTGAGTTAGAACATAAAGCATATTGGGCCATTAAAGAACTCAATTATGATTTTAAACTTGCCGGTGAAAAGAGGTTATTTGATATTAGCTCACTAGATGAATGGAGAACCCAAGCTTATGAAAATGCCAAATTGTTCAAAGAAAAAGTTAAAAGATGGTATGATAAAAGAATTCAAAAACGGGAATTCAAAGTGGGTGAGTATGTTCTATTGTACAATTCTCGTTTTAGATTTTTTGCAGGAAAACTTCTCTCTAAATGGGAAGGACCGTATATCATCGAGGAAGTTTATCGCTCTGGAGCCATTAAGATCAATAACGCCGAAGGCACTAATCCGAAGGTGGTCAATGGGCAAAGAATTAAGCATTACATCTCAGTTACACCTATTAATGTTGAGACTAACAGTATTCAAACTATGATAGCGGAGGAATACATAAGAGAGACCTTCCAGAACACTCCAGAACCCTAAAAAGGAAGAGGTACATGATACGGTAAGTAAACCGACTCCAAAAATTCCATAAAAATACTTTCTGTTAGTTTTGGAATATTAGAAAAAATACAAAAATAAGAAATAGCCAAGGGGACCCACGAGGTGCACATGAGGCACTAGGGCACGCCACCCCCCCCCCCAGGCGCGCCCTGGTGGCTCGTGGGCCCCTCGTGAGCCTTCTCGACTCCGTTTTTTTCTGGAATACTTGTTTTGCAAGATAAAAATTCTTTATATATATACTCCCGGACATTTTGACCACCGTATCGCAGAAATATCCTTTGTTCTTGTTTCGTGCTATTTTTCTGACAGATCTAGATCGATATGGCTCCACCAAGCTCTTCCATGGACAAGTTCTACGAGAAGGTCATCAACCCCTACCTACTGGAGGTGATGAAACACCCTCAAGCCATCGAGATGCATGAGGGGGTGCTTCACATCCGGGATGTTCAAGGACCCAAGAAGACTGGGAGCATGGAGACCAGGCTCGAAGCGGTGGAGCACGAGATTTTCAAGTGCCAAGGGATGGTGGAACGTGGACTCAGCGCCAACCACTCCATGATCACGGAATTCACCCGCGATCACAAGGTGGATGGCCAATCAATGGGGGACATCGTCTTCAAGCTCAATGAACGAATTGACTATCTCCAAGGCCAAATATATGATCTTCAAAACCAAAATTTTGAGTATGAGGCAAGATTCAAAGGTATGAGTTTAGCTGCAAGTTTCAGGACTCCGGAGACTCGTTCATCTTTTTATGATGGGGAACCTATGCCATGGAAGCCGGAGGACAAGCCCACCACTTCATCATCACCATCATCACCGAAGAAAGAAATTTGAGTACATGGGTATGGGCACTCCCCTTGGCTTGTGCCAAGCTTGGGGGAGGTGCCCCGGTATCGTATCACCATCACTTTTATTATCTTTACCTATTTTTAGTTCGATCCTTAGTTATTTCGTGATTTAGTTGAATAAAAGTTTGGTATGATCTATTTTCGAGTGCTAGTTACATGATCTATCTATCTATGTAATTGAGTTGAGAGTTATATAATAACGAGTAGTTTGAGTTTTTGCTTCTTTACTTTTATGTTTCAATCCTAGCAATGAAAACAATGAAAAAAGATCATATGCTAATCTTATGGAAAGTAATGACATTACATAAAGAAAAGTATAAGTGGTAAAATTTATTGAAGTTTAACAAGCATAGCATTAGTCAATGATGCAATTCATGAAAAAAATTAATAAGGGGAGAGAAGATTCACATGCAAATACACTATCTTGGACATCTTTTATGATTGTGAGGCCCCATTGAGTATTTTGTGTCAAATTGTTGACGTTGGACAAGGAAGACAACTTAATAAATTATGTTTGCTTATATTCACATAGAAATTATATTGTCATAGATCCTCCAACATGTGGTGCTTGCCCAATATCTTTGCTAGCCAAAAATCCGCACCAAGTAGAGATACTACTTGTGCATCCAAAACCCTTTAACCCAGTTTCATGTCATGAGAGTCCATTATATCTACCTATGGATTGAATAAGATCCTTCAAGTAAGTTGTCATCGGTGCAAAAAGCAATAAAAATTGCCTCTAAATATGTATGAACTTTTATTGTAAGGGAAAATAAGCTTTGTACGAACTTGTGATGGTAAAGAAATAAAAGCGACGGACTGCATAATAAAGGTTGCTATCACAAGGGGCAATATAAAGTAACGTTCCTTTGCATTAAGAGCTTGTGCATCCAACAACAAAAAGCGCATGACAACCTCTGCTTCCCTCTGCGAAGGGCCTATCTTTTACTTTTATGTATTTACTTTTTATGCAAGAGTCAATAGTTTTCTCCTCTATTTCTTTTTATTTTTCTCTTTTGCAAGCATCATGTGGTGGGGAAAGATCTAGGCACATATATCTAGTTGGATATGAGTGATCATGAGTTATTATTGTTGACATTACCCTTGAGGTGAATAAGTTGGGAGGCGAAATTATAAGCCCCTATCTTTCTATGTGTCTGGCTGAAACTTTTTGCTCCATATATATGTTGTGAGTGTTAGCAATCATAGAAGACTAAATGATGATTGAGTATGTGGACTTGCTAAAAGCTCCTACATGAGACCCTTCCTGAAAATATGATGAATTGCAATTGCATTGTTGACTGAGAACATAGTTTGTTAGTTTTCAAGAAAGTTTATGTCTTATACTTCGTTGTTGTGATGAATTGTTACTTGCTCATGAGAAGTTCTATGATAATAAATATTGTTGTTATAATAATGATCATGATGCTACTATGTCCGTATTTTGTTTTTATCGACACCTCTCTCTCTCTAAACATGTGGACATGATTATCGATATCGGCTTTCGCTTGAGGACAAGCGAGGTCTAAGCTTGGGGGAGTTGATACGTCCATTTTGCATCATGTTTTCTTACTGTTATTTATAGTGTTTTAATCAATATAACACTTTGTGGAGCAATTCTAATGCCTTTTCTCTCTTAATATGCAAGATTTACATAAGGAGGGAGATTGCCGGCAGCTGGAATTCTGGACCTGAAAAAGCTATGTCAGAGATACCTATTCTGCACATCTCCAAATGAGTTGAAATTTCATGGAGATTTATTTTGGAATAAATAAAAAATACTGGAGAAAAGAAGTACCAGAGGGGGCCACCCAGGCACCCATGAGGTACCAGGGCGCGCCACCCCCCCCCCCCCCCCAGGCGCGCCCTGGTGGCTTGTGGGGCCCCTGGCCAGCCTCCGGTGCCCATTTTCTGGTATATAAGCCCATTTGCCCTAGAAAAAATAAGGAGAAGACTTTCGGGACGGAGCGCCGCCATCTCGAGGCGGAACTTGGGCAGGAGCACTTTTGCTCTCCGGCGGAGCAATTCCGCCGGGGATACTTTCCTCCGGGAGGGGGAAATTGAAGCCATCGTCATCACCAACGATCCTCTCATCGTGGGAGGACCAATCCTCATCAACATCTTCACCAACACCATCTCATCTCAAACCCTAGTTCATCTCTTGTATTCAATCTTTGTCTCAAAACCTCAGATTGGTACCTGTGTGTTGCTAGTAGTGTTGATTACATATTGTAGTTGATGCTAGTTGGTTTATTTGGTGGAAGATTATATGTTCAGATCCATTATGCTATTCAATACCCCTCTGATCTTGAACATGAACATGATTTGTGAGTAGTTACTTTTGTTCTTGAGGACATGGGAGAAGTCTTGTCATAAGTAATCATGTGAATTTGGTATTCATTCGATATTTTGATGATATGTATGTTGTTGATTCTCTTAGTAGTGTCATGTGAACGTCGACTACATGACACTTCACCATCTTTGGGCCTAAGGGAATGCATTGTGGAGTAGTAATTAGATGATGGGTTGCTAGAGTGACAGAAGCTTAAACCCTAGTTTATGCGCTATTCCGTAAGGGGCTGATTTGGATCCATATGTTTAATGCTATGGTTAGATTTATCTTAATTCTTCTTTCGTAGTTGCGGATGCTTGCGAGAGGGGTTAATCATAAGTGGGAGGCTTGTTCAAGTAAGAACAGCACCCAAGCACCGGTCCACCCACATATCAAATTATCAAAGTAGCGAACGCGAATCAAACAAACATGATGAAAGTGACTAGATGAAATTCCCATGTGTCCTCGAGAACGTTTAGCTTATTATAAGAGATCGTTCCGGCCTGTCCTTTGCAACAAAAGGATTGGGCTACCTTGCTGCACCTTAGTTACTATTGCTACTTGTCACTTGTTACAAATTATCTTGCTATCAAACTACTTGTTACCGATAATTTCAGTGCTTGCAGAAAATACCTTGCTGAAAACCGCTTGTCATTTCCTTCTGCTCCTCGTTGGGTTCGACACTCTTACTTATCGAAAGGACTACGATTGATCCCCTATACTTGTGGGTCATCACACATGCACTTGCATACATAATGTCATACATAAAGAAGTGCTCTAGTGCCTGATGTAGCACATGCACTTGCATACATAGTTCAAAGATAAACATGACATAAACATTCAGTAGTTGCCACTGGCATAGAAGTATCCCTCCATCCTTTTGCTCATGTATTTTGTCCTCTTTGGCCTATTTTCTGTTGGCTGGCTACTTGAAGCTTCTACAGTACTCCTTGGAGGATTGAAGCTTCTTGCACCTCTTCTTCCACCAGCAGTTGAAGACCTTGCACCAGCAGCAGCAGATGTACCCCTTGCAGCCCTTTTAGAAGATGATGAGCTTGCACCCCTACCAGTTGTAGCAGATGATGAGCTTGCACCCCTACCAGTTATACCAGAAGATGAGCTTGCACCATGCTGCCATGCAGGGGCACTTCTGTTTTCCTGTAATGAATATTGTGGTTCATTAATTTCAGATATAAATGATCAATGCAGAAAGAGAGATGGAGTGTATTTTTGGAGATGGAAGCTGAAAAAGAACATACCATGTGCTTGTTCTTCCTGATTTGCAGATCAGGCCTCAATGGCTTTGAACAACTTGTGTATTTGTGGCCCTGCAGCTTGTAGTTCCCACATGTTATAGTAGCCATCCTTGATGTCTGCTTTGCTTGAGGTGGCTCAAACCTTCCTTTCTTCCTTTTCTCTTCTGCTGGCCCCTTCTTGTCATCTTTGAACTGTGGTGGGTCAATGTCAGGGGTTGCTGTTGTCACCCAAGCATCTGGACCAGGAACTGGGTAAATAATAGGCTTGTATGACTCCAGGTACATGGCTTTTTTGAAGAACACATTAACATGGTCCTCTGGTAGCTGTTTAGACCTATAGATGGCAGAACAAGCATGGTTGCAAGGAACTCCAGTGATGTCCCATTTCCTGCACCCACAGATTTGGAGGTTGGTGTCAACAGCATAGGTCTTGTCCCCACTACTGACCTGGAAAAGAGCTGGTCCAGCTATCAGTGCTTTGCATTCCCTTGCATACTTCTTGTTCATCTCCAACTTCTCTGCATAGGTTGGAGCAATCTCCCATCTTGCAATTTGTCCACCCTCTCTCTTTTGGTGATATCTCACCAGAAACTTGTCCTTGATCCCATTGATCATATTGACAATTGGCTTGTTCCTTACATCAAGAATGTACTTATTAAAAACATCACTTAAGTTATTGACCACCAGATCAGTTTTGCAGTTAGTATCCATTGCATGTCTTGACCATGCTTTTGGAGGAATTCTTGACATCCACTCCCAAGCAGCCTTGCACTCAGCCTTCATGCTCTCCATTGCCAACTGAAAGTCATGTTCAGTGTAAGCATATGCAGCTGCATCCATGCATTTCTTCAAATCCTCTCCTCTGAATCCAGCAATTTTCCCTTATTTTAAACAATTTTACATAGCAATTATATATGATTATTTATGATTTAATTTTTGTTATGATTTAATTGTTTTAATAATAGCAATTTCCCCTTAATTTAAACATTTTTACATATTTTTTATTAATTAATTCATTTATTAATAGCAATTTTGATGATTTTATATGATTTAATACTTGAATATTAATTGCAGTAATTAATAGGGTCACCCTAGGCTATCTTGACCAAAGTGTCGACAAGACGCGTTACGACTCGACACATACCAACTAGGGTCGATGTGTTCAATTTGAGGTTACCTAGGCTACTTGCACCCCAAAGGGTCACCCTAGGCTATCTTGACCAAAGTGTTGACAAGACGCGTTACGACTTGACACATACCAACTAAGGTTAATGGGTTCAATTTGAGGTTGCCTAGGCTACTTGCACCCCAAAGGGTCACCCTAGGCTATCTTGACCAAAGTGTCAACAAGACGCGTTACGACTCGACACATACCAACTAGGGTCGATGGGTTCAATTTGAGGTTACCTAGGGTACTTGCACCCCAAAGGGTCACCCTAGGCTATCTTGACCAAAGTGTCGACAAGACGCGTTATGACTCGACACATACCAACTAAGGTCAATGGGTTCAATTTGAGGTTGCCTAGGCTACTTGCACCCCAAAGGGTCACCCTAGGCTATCTTGACCAAAGTGTCGACAAGACGCTTTACGACTCGACACATACCAACTAAGGTCAATGGGTTCAATTTGAGGTTGCCTAGGCTACTTGCACCCAATAATGAACTAAATGAAGAACCTAATAGCAGAACAAGTGAACTAAACAAATGAATAACAAGTAAATGAACTAAATGAAGAACAAGTAAATGAACTAAATGCACAACAAGTGAACTAAATGAAGAACAATTAAATGAAGAACAAATAAATGAAGAACTAAATGAACTCAGCTTCTGTCTATCAGACATGAATGTGTACTTCCCAAATTTTCCCTCTTCAGTTCCTCCTAAGGCATACTTCAGTTGAGTCAAGAACCAGGACCAATTTGGTGTATCTTCAACTCCAACCACTCCAAATGCAATGGGGTACATATTGTTGTTTGCATCCCTTCTAGTAGCTGCTAGTATTTGTGCCCCACTAGTCAATTTAATGAAGCAACCATCTAGGCCTATCTATGGCCTGCATCCATTCAAAAAGCCCTCAACACATGCATTCAAACAGAAAAAAGACCATGGAACCTTGGTCCTGCAGTTGGATTTTCTCTTGTTTTGCCACTAACAGTAGTGACAATGCATCTAGATCCAGGATTTGTAACTTTGACAGTCTCCAAATAATCTCTCAGCCTCTTGTATTGCCTCTTGTGATCTCCAAGCACAATATCCTTTCCTTTCTTCTTTGCTCTCCATGCCATCATCCTGGGAACCTCAAGACCAAGCTGCCTCTTTGCCTTGTCAACTATAGCAGGTACAGTAGTGTTGGGGTCTGATCTGATAGTTTCAAGCATTTTGTTGCCAAGCCACTTTGAGCTAATCCTAGTCTTCTCAGATTGGGTGGGACATGTGTGCTCCAACATCATTTTCTTAATGCAGAAAGTGGGCTCATTACTTATCTTTGCTGCTACCATGTGGAACTGACAGCCTTGTCCATCACTGCACACTATTATCCTATCACTGCAGTTTCTGTGTTATTTGTATCTTCTAAGTTATTTGACATGTAAATTCACAAGAGCCTCTCTGAATTGGTAAACATCTCTGAAACACAGCCTTAGCTGGAATTGCTGCTCTGGATGCATCCTGTCCTCATCATACCAGACCCTAGGTGGTCTTTTCTTAGCTCTGCTCCTTCTCCTAGAGTGGATAACAAAGGACATTGGTTCATTGCCATCATCATCTGCTTCAAAGCCTGTATCTTCCTCTTCTGAAGATGGATACCAATCCTGATTTATGCTTCCAGCAGCACTGGAGTGGGACCTACTTGTAGGCCCCGGCCTTTTTGCCTTCTTCTCAACAGGCTCAGGTACTGGAATCTCTTGTGCCTCCTCACCCTCTTCCTCCTGGTCTATGTCATATATATCTTCAGGGTCTGTGTCCCCCTCATAGTGTGTACTATTCATGTATTCAGCTCTCTTCCTCTTAATCTCAGAAATTGTTTCCTTCAGATCAGTATCCTCTTTCCTCCTCTCTACTTCTGCTCTGGTTGCACTCTCTTCTTCTTCATACTCCATTGAATCTGATTCTTCTTCTTCTACATCTAAGAGGTCCACGTCAGCTACAAAATCTTCATCAGACACTGAGTCATCGTCTTCATCAGTTGTGTCCATGTCTTCAGCTAAATGATCCTCATGTGCTGCATGGTCCTCTTCATCTGTATCAAACTGGAAATCAGCATAATTAACACTAACTTGAGTGTTAACCTGCTGCAATGCATGATGTTCCTGCTCTGCAATGCATGATGTTCCTGCTCTACATCTGGCATCTCTGGCTCAATTGGGTCATCCACTAAATTGTGCACACTATCCCATGTCCCAAGAAGTAACTGACATGGTGGAGGAACTGATTTTATTGGCATATAGTTGACACTTTCCTGTGTACCAACAACATATGATGAGCCAACATAATCACCTGTTGTTTTGTGCACAACACCTGAATCATTAACAGCAAATAAAACAGGTGGCTCCACTGTTACATCTTCAATTGTTTCAGGTGGGTCCACTTCTTCATCTTCTCCATTTTTGTTAACTGGGGATTCCTTAATACTTAACTTCCCCTCTTTAATTGTCAAACACAATGTCTGAGTGGATTTAAATTGATTAATCATGTGATCTACTTCAATGTTGTTTCTGATGACAGAAACCCCTTGCAGCCCTATGCCTTCCTTTCTCAAATAGCATAGACTGTCATCACTACCATATCCATTTCTGACCATTACATTAAGCAAACTACCATAACTGATGTCTCTCTCATACATCTTTACAAGGGCATACTTTTTTTCCAGGAAACTGGAAATATAATGACCATAGATCTTCAGGCCTAAAGAAGAAAACAAAGTAACAACATTTTGAATACAATATCACAATAAAATATATACCGACACTACAAAATACAGCTCTGGATTTTAGTACAGTAGCCCAATTACAAAATACTAAATTTAGACATAAATTAGCAACTAAATTCAGGGCATGAGAAACTTCAGAGGATAGCTACAACTTCACAGGACTAAATTCAGACCTAATTTAACTAAATTCAGATAGCTACAACTTCACGGCTATGAGTATGACAGATTCAATACTTCTCTACAACTAAATTCAGACATAAATTAGCAACTTGCTAAACTAGGCAGTATAGCTAGAACTAACCGTAGATTATCCTGAGGAGACAATCAAATAACCAATCTTCGCAGTTATTGCTAGAACTAACCCTAGAATTTGGCAGAGTCAGATTTACCTAGGTGGAGATGGAGCGTAGGGGAGTACTTCCTTCCCCAACGTCTGAGCCGGCGCCTCGGCAGCACTCTGCGCTGCAGCCTCCGCATCAGCCTTCTCCGCCTCCTCCGCACACGGTGACGGCGGCGGCAGGAGAGCTTTCTCCTCCGTCGACGAATCTGAATCGAGGTCGCAGACGCCATCGGGGTTGGGGCCCAACTTTCCAACGGTCACGCATTGCGGGCGGCGGCCGCCGGAAGAACTCACACCGCCGTTGTCGAGTCCGTCGCCGCCGGAGCTGGTCGCCATGGGTAGCGCGGGAGGAAAACTGAATCGGGGGGAATGGGGGGAACGGGTCGAAACGGCAGGCAGCTTGACCTAATACACGGGTCGGGAACGACCGTCTGTCGCCGTCTAACGGCGTCCGTCAACCCACGCCACGTCATCCCGACAGGCGGGACCCACCTGTCGGTTTCGCTGTTTTCGCGGCCAAATCCGAGCATTAGTGCTCCGCATTACACATTAGGCGCAGAACTGGTGGTTTTTTGTGCCCTGGCTCAAATCTGGTACTGAATTGTTACCCTAGCCCCAAGTGTGGTGGTTTTGGGTAAATAACTCGTATTGTTGATGCATATTCATTTGATTAGATCATCGGTAAAAAAAGTATGAATTCATGACACTTGCGCGGACCTGTGCTAACTGAATCTTATTTGTTAGGTCTGATCTCTCCCAGCACAAGAAGCTCGATGAGCAAGAAGCACTAGTACTGGACGCAAAGGCTATAGCTTTTCTGTTGTGTACCATCAAGATAGCAAAAGTTGATGCAGTTTATACGGCGCGGATTCTCTGACTTCCCTTTGGCAAGGCAGAGAGGAACAACGCCTCTACCTTAGCCAGAGAGCCGTTGGATCAAAAGCTAGCAGTCCAGATTGATCGAAATATTGTAGCGCACGCACTGTTCAAATGTAATGTTCAGATCTGGGCGCTTTGTTCTCGATCCAACGACCGAAAAGTGAGGAAAGGTAGAGGTACTGTACCTCTCTGCCTTCGCTTCGGGAAGTCAGAGAATCTCTTGTTGAGCAGTGATTATTTTAGTCCTTCGTACTTATTCAGTAACGGAACCAGGGGTGGGCAGGCTAGGGCCATTGCCCCCCCCCCACCCCCCCCTAATTTTTTTTCCTGAAAACACACGTACATAATTAGCGCAAAGTGGTCTAAATTTATTTGTTTGGCCCACTCCAACCTTTTTATCTCTTGCATTGGCCCCCCTTTATATATTACTCCTGGCTTCGTCCCTGCTCAGTCTTGCCTGTGATGCACCAAAAGTAATCCTCTCATGCTATGTAACACTTGATATGTATGTGCATCGCTTCTGTTCTGCCCTGTATGGGACCGTGCAATTTGGAATGTATGTTTAGTTATGATTTGAAGTGGATGGATTAATTTTCTCATGAAGCTATGGGAGAGAGTCATTGAGCACCGCTTAAGAAGAATGACAAGCGTGACCAAAAATCAGTTTGGTTTCATGCCTGGGAGGTCGACCATGGAAGCCATTTTCTTGGTACGACAACTTATGGAGAGATATAGGGAACAAAAGAAGGACCTGCATATGGTGTTCATTGACTTGGAGAAGGCCTATGATAAGATACCGCGGAATGTTATGTGGTGGGCCTTGGAGAAACACAAAGTCCCAGCAAAGTACATTACCCTCATCAAGGACATGTACGATAATGTTGTGACAAGTGTTCGAACAAGTGATGGCGACACTGATGACTTCCCGATTAAGATAGGACTGCATCAAGGGTCAGCTTTGAGCCCTTATCTTTTTGCCTTGGTGATGGATGAGGTCACAAGGGATATACAAGGAGATATCCCATGGTGTATGCTCTTTGCGGACGATGTGGTGCTAGTCGATGAGAGTCGGACGGGGGTCAACAGGAAGTTGGAGTTATGGAGGCAAACTTTGGAATCGAAAGGTTTTAGACTTAGTAGGACTAAAACCGAGTACATGAGGTGCGCTTTCGGTACTACTAGGCATGAGGAGGAGGAGGATGTTAGCCTTGATGGGCAGGTGGTGCCGCAGAAGGACACCTTTCGATATTTGGGGTCAATGTTGCAGAAGGATGGGGATATCAATGAAGATGTGAACCATCGAATTAAAGCCGGATGGATGAAGTGGCGCCAAGCTTCTAGCATTCTCTGTGACAAGAGGGTGCCACAAAAGCTAAAAGGCAAGTTCTATAGGACGGCGGTTCGACCCGCAATGTTGTATGGCGCTGAGTGTTGGCCGACTAAAAGGCGACATGTGCAACAGTTAGGTGTGGCGAAGATGCGCATGTTGAGATGGATGTGTGGCCACACAAGGAAGGACCGAATCCGGAATGATGATATACGAGATAGAGTTGGGGTAACGCCAATTGAAGAGAAGCTTGTCCAACATCGTCTGAGATGGTTTGGACATATTCAGCGCAGGCCTCCAGAAGCCCCAGTACATAGCGGACGGCTAAAGCGTGCTAATAATGTCAAAAGAGGCCGGGTAGACCGAACTTGACATGAGAAGAGTCCGTAAAGAGAGACCTGAAGGATTGGAGCATCACCAAAGAACTAGCCATGGACAGGGGTGTGTGGAAGCTTGCTATCCATGTGCCAGAACCATGAGTTGGTCGCGAGATCTTATGGGTTTCACCTCTAGCCTACCCCAACTTGTTTGGGACTAAAGGCTTTGTTGTTGTTGTTGTTGTTGTTGTACTCAAATTTTTTGTGATGATGTTCACATAATTTTTAGTGGCCAACATGTCTGGATTTCTTGCATGATTTGTGACGTAGCATTGTAGCAGAAGCTACTAATGAAATCAAATATACATCAAAAGTGCTAATCTGAGCTTGGGCACAGATGCACACTTTATCTAGGCGGTTCGTTTGCTCTGAGATTCGGTCTGCTCATAGTATTTCCCCTGAACCTTCAGTCTTTCACCAGCCTCGTTTGCTCTACTCATCTTGCTGCAGGCAGATAGATGTCCACATCTGAATCATCCTCCGTACTCCTGATTGGTTTCTCCAAGGCGATCACTCTACTTGCCCACGGTGTCCTCCTGCTATCCCTATCATAAACAATGCTAACACAATTACATATTGTATACAGTTAGTAGGTTTCCACTTCAGGGTGACTGACTGCATAACATACTGATTTATCAGTTTTGCAAGAAACATCCACCCATGATTCTGCGTTCCATTATGCACAATGAATTAATCTATTGGAACACTACTAGTACCAGAGTCTTGGGGGTGTATTAAAGGAAGGATGGATTTGAGGATTGTGGAATGGAAGGATATTCACATACATGCAAGGATGGACGTGCACGTTGCATGACACTTATGGGAAGGATCGATTTCAGGATTTGTTGGGCTGTTGCAACAGTGCAACTCCAAGGATATATTCTCACGTGCAAGGATTTGTGGGCTGCAAGTGCAAGTGTTATATTCACATGCAAATTGCCTAAAAAAAAAGAGGGGGGGGGGGGGGGGGGGGGGGGGTCCCTTTAACACACAACCCTTGTTTTTTGGGATGTGGCTGGCCTGACTGACAGTGACAAACAGAGTGGAGCTGACCAGAGGTCGAGCAGACCGTTCAGACATCCTTACAAGGGATAGCGTTGGAGCCCTAAAAGTATCTGGAGCGTTCGGTCCGAACATATACAAGGGCAAATTAAGCGTAGCCTAAAAGTGTTCGGAGCGTTACGGTCCAGACATATATAAGAGGAAAATAAGTGTAACCTCGGGTTGGAGAAGCCCTTACCATCGGCGTTAAGACTCATTTCGTGATTAATGTGCAGATGAGACTAAGTGATCTACCAGTCTGATAATACCTGACATGGTCACCTGCATTTCTTGTAAACCTCGACGTGCGCCTACGGTGGTGCCATCTGGGTGGCTTCTTCGTAGCAATGCACGGGCATGTCCTAGCCCAAAAAAAAAAAATCATTGGATCATGCGTTGCCTCCGTTCGATTTTTGCGCGTCTTTCTTTTTTTCTTTTGACGTGCGCGTGCTACCGGCCACGACGCGTATTTTCTTGTTGATGACGCGCACATTAACCGGCCGGCGATCCGTCGAGATTTTTTTTTTTTGAGGGGAGGCGGTCCGTCGAGATGTAGAGTTGAATCCTAGGTTGACGACTTGACGTACGCATGCATGCAATGTGCCCGACGCGCTCGCCAGACGGGACAGCTCGTTTTTTTTTTTTTTTGGAATCACCCGGGACAGCTCTTTTTTTTTTTGAATCACCCGGGACAGCTCGGTTCAATCGTAGCAGATCAACGTAAAAAAAAAATTGAAACTAGATCAACGTAATTATACGTAACAGATCCGGTACGCACAGCTAGCAGCAGGTTTGCGCCCGGACTCGTAGTCCACACCGTTTCCAAACCGGATCCCAATCCAACCGGCCCGGCCACGTCCATAAATAATCTCCCCAGCCCCAGGTTTCACCTAAAACGATCGATCTACGGCCAGACTTCCTGCCGCCGCCATGACCTCTGTAGTCCCCTTCAATCGACTGGTGAGGCTAGCTGCGCGTGCTTTCTACGACGATCTGCCCCCGGAGGCCGCCGGCCAGCAGCATGCGCAGGGCACGGCCGTCGTCGTCCTCGACGCCCTCACCAGACGGAACGGGCAGTGGGTCCGCGAGGACGATCTCGCCGCGTCTCTAAGGATGCAGCCCAAGCCGCTCCGCCGCGTCCTCCGCTACCTCGAGGAGGATAAGATAGTGTCAAGGGACCACCGGAAGGAGCCGGCGCCAGCCAAACCAGCCGCTGCCGGTGTTGCCGAGGAGGGTGACGAGAAGGAGAAGGTGAAGCTGCACGTGAAGTCCTACTGCTGCCTGGACTACGCGCAGGCCTGCGACGCTGTCAGGTACCGGATACACCGCATGAGGAAGAAGATCAGGGACGAGCTGACGGCGGACAGCAGGGCCACGATCCAGCACTACTTGTGCCCCGACTGCGGGAGGAGGTACTCGGCCCTCGACGCCCTCAGGCTCATCGCCGAGGACTACGAGTGCTTCCGCTGCGAGCATTGCAGCGGCGAACTGGTCGTGGAAAAGGCTGCCACGATCGCGACCGACGAAGCCGGAGATGGCAGTGACGATGGCAGCCGCGCACGGAAGCGTAGGCGGCTTGAGAAGTTGCAGGACATGCAGCGGAGGATGGACGAGCAGCTAGAGCCGTTGCAGGCGCAGATCCAGAGGCTGGAGGGCCTGGCTGCTCCAGAGTTCATGAGCCTGCGGTCATGGCAGAAAGAAAATAATGTTGCTGCAGCAGCTGCAGCTCCATGTCGCCGAGACACGGAGCTTGAACTTGGAGTACTATTGCCTGGTGCAGATCAGTCTGGCATGGGCAGTGCTTCAGGACCGAAAGTCTATCCTCCATGGATGTCGAAACCAGGCATGGATCAGACCGGTGGGAAAGCAAAATCGGATGGAAAGTCAGAAGGCGAGGATGATAAAAAGATGAACTCGAATGAAGAAGAAGAAAAGCAGCGTATACTACTGGAACAGGAATACGCCAAGGCTTATTATGAAGCCCTTCTGAAACAACAGCAGCTGGGCGCAAATATCAAACACGAGGACGAACAGCAGCTGGGCACAAATATCAAGCACGAGGACGATGAAAACGTGGACGAAGAAGTTGAGATTGACTGGGAAGATGGCTAAAACTAAAAGACGGTGGCAACATGACAAACAAATTTGCTATATTTTTTTTTCTACGTCGATCTGGTTGAACATTATTAAACTAGCACAAGTAACAAACCGATCTCTTAGCAGACACTATGTGACATATGGTTAGGGCAGAAATGTGGGAAAAACTATATATTGCCCCTAGTGAGCAGAGCACTTACCTATGGGCGCCTGACGTGGGCTGGCTGCCCTGCCCATTTCCTTTTTCCTTTTCTGGTTATTGCTGGTTTCTCTTCTCGGTTTTTACCTTGTTTTTTTTTCTGGTTGTTGTTTCATTTTTCTTTTCATAATTTTTGGTTTTTAAATTTGCTTGCGTAGATCGGGTCATCGCACGCCAAGTTTATTCGCTACCGATCAGTCCCAGGCCTAGCTGGGCTCACATATTTCACCGATCAGTCACGCGTGTTTTAGCTTTTAGGGCAGTGTGTGTCTAACTTCTCTACACACTATATATGCCCGTACCTATGTCTATTCACAGAGCGAAAATCAATATCTATTGACGTGTGGGTAGGTGCAAGTGTTTTCCTAGTAAATCATATCATATCAGCATCCCTGAATCAGTATGTACATTTCCTGAAGTTCTATAGGTGCAGGGATTAATAGCAGTGCACTATCAGCGACATAGCACTTCTACCGGCTAGCAAATCCAAGAGTACTCTCACACATCCACCCAACCTAGATTACTTCCAATCCAGCAATTTCCAAAATGCAAGACACATAGTTTTTGGAACGCACCTTTTTTACCAGCCCAGTGCTTGCGTTGCGGGTTCATTTTGCCGGTCGGCAGCTCAGATATGGCGCCTGCCTGTTCCTCACAAATTGGCGCATCTGCGCTCACGAATTCCACCGGCAGTTCTTCTGCTGCCCTGAGCCGGAAAGACGCCGCTATCCCGATAGCCGGCAGATGCATGGACGGTTGACTTTTGTCCAAATCGTCGACCAAAGGGAACCTGGTAAAACACAAAGAACAAAACCGCGAAGCGAATAAAGACAGAGCGTTCCCCCACCAGTTTCCGCTGATCCAGATTCATAGGTGCTTCTTACCTTCTGATCGGCTGCATTAGGAATTCCACCACCGGCAGCAGCAGTTATTTCTAAGGCAACGTAGGCAATCAAATTCCCACACTGGTTAAGTATGATGACAAACCGGCTGCAGTGTTTCAGGCCAGAAATTATTATCACAACTAATTTGCTAAAGTTTTGCAATATATAAGGTAGTGACAAAATCATTTGATTTTTTGTGCTGACGTAGTACTGGACTAAAATGGCCCACTACCTCCATGACTAATCTGTGCAGAATTTGCTAATTAATCAGTAAAAAGCACACTACCTGCATGATAAAGAGCACACAACTAATTTGCTAATTTGTCAGTTAAAACTTCAAAAGCACACTGCCTCCAAGATAAAGAGCACACAACTAATTTGCTAATTTGTCAGTAAAGAGCACAGCACACTGATCTGTCACACTACCAAAATCATTGATTTTTCGCGCAGATGCACTACTGGACTAAAATATCACACTACCTACATGACTAATCTGTGCACCAGCTTAGTAATTGGTGACAAGTTCCAGGACTCTTTACTTTCAGAGTTTTATGATGAAATTCAGATTGTACGACTGAATTCTGACATACCTTCAGGTCCATCCAGGAGCTTTAGTGTTCATCTGGCCAATCGACTGCCTGGATGCCTGCGGTTAACCTTCCCTTTCAGCATCTGCCGCTGCCTGCGTCGCAGATCTGGCCGTTGACGCTCACTGCCTACATCGACGCGAGCTGCTGCTCGACAACCGGTGGGGCGACTTGGTAATGCAGCGGCTCCATTGGGATGTCGCTAGCGTTAACCTCCTCTAGCAATGTGAATCTGCTTAGCGACATGAGGTAATGGAAGATCAATCTTACTGAACGGAAACACAACTCAAATGGCAGTACATACCAATGGTTCAGATTAGCACCTTCTAATCGGCTGCATCAAGAACTTCATCTTCACCGGCAGCGGCAATCTTGTTCCCGCTGAAGGTGCTCCACCGTGACAGCTGCTCTCGCTAATGGAAGAATCCAGCCGCCTGAGGTAGGAGACAACACCACCCAGCCACCCACATTTACTACGGTTCTGTCCCAGTAGCCGGAAAGCATGTTTCCTGATCCAAGGATCGGGAAGGGACATGACGTCATGAGCCACGGCCGCTTCCAACCATCCACGGTGATCGTCCATCTGTTACAATCCTGACCCACAGCCCAGAAGTCACGGCGTACGTATATGAACATTTCCATCATTATGAGCGGACCCGTATCTCGCCCAGAATTAAATGCAGCACATCCTGATGCTCTATTCAACCGCCCAGATAAAGGGCACATATGTGCTCGTGTGCAGAAACTTCACGTCCAATATACATGAAGTTTCATAACAGTACATGTGTGCAATTTTTGTGTAAACCTAAAGAGAGGGGCACCCGTACAGATCTGAAAAATTGTCTTATTTGTGATTGATACTCAGACTTGGTTCTTGACAGACTCCCCCAACCGCACACACAAAAGTACCACTTCGGTGAAATGCAAAGTCAAATTGAATAATTTTCCTGCTTACCCTTCGGTTCACTAAATTGACAATTGAGAAAGCAAAATGGAAAAGGAAGGCGCCATGTGAAAGAGATGGCCATATTTTGATATTCACTTCTTCTAAACAAGGACATTGCTCTGAGCTTGAGACCAAGTTAGCTCTCTGATCATTAATACAACACAAAGGGTTGTACAGCATAGCTTGAAAACAAAGCGACATGAATAAGCACCTGAGATGATTCAATGAAACACAGATTCTGCAAGAATTTATAAATAACTCTCAGTTATAATTCTCGTATCAGCAGGTGCATGTTTCTCTTTTCTTGAATTTACAAACGCTGCAACATATGTAAGTACAGTCGTTACCTTGAATTTATTAGGTCAGTTTGGCAGGATACACCCATAAAGAATTTCTGCTGAATTGGGTGATCAAAAGAGGGGGAAATGAGGGGCAGCACCAAGTATAGATTCTATATTTGATAGACCAACAAATATAGCCAATAGCTGCAGTACCTTACTAATTCAGTATCAGTAAGGTTTATGGTATGGCAAAAAACTTTGTACATTGTTTCCATTTGCAGCAGCAGTGCCCTAGTGCTTAATGAAAGCTTCTCTAGTGAGGCCAATCATTATTCAAGGTCATATTGCTTCTGAGCCTGCAAATAATAATATGAAATTAGTATTCACATAGAAGGGGGAGAATCAGATAGGAACATCTCTGGTATTTTTTCTTAACCGGAAGAGCATATCTGGTATTGCCATAGAAAAAATATATCAAAATAGCTAGCATTAATTTTAAACATGACAAGTTGTTCCCAGAGATTTCGAACTTAATGTAACTTCCAAATGGAAGCCAAATACCACTTATGCATGTGATGGAAACCATCCAAAGATTCAATAAATCTCGATTAGATTTACTCATGAGATACGTAGATTCACATGATTCTGAAAATATAGAGGCCCACTTTTCAAGCTTCCTTTCTGACATCCTGTCCCCCTAAATGCGTAAGCAGATAACTAAGTGAAAGTTCAGGTCCGTTGGCACCCCAGACCCACTGGGTACTTCCATTCAATGACCTAATTATAATAATAGCATATGATGTGTACTCTCTCTTTTCCCTTCTATAAGGCATATAGTATTGATTAGCTACATCAGAATTAAGGATATTATCCTTCTATTAGTTTCTTATACGTTTAAGTGAGAAAATATTGAGAGCAAAAATGAGAGGATTATTAAAATTGATACACGCCTTATACATTCAAATAAGACTGAAGAAGAAATTTGTCCTATATATTGAAACGAAAATGATGCTTGGTAGAATTAACTTACTGGAGATCATCGATGAATCCCATTAATCATATGCATAGAGCATGCAACCATTCAATACGTGGTTGAATTATAAGCATAATCTTGTATGTTGTGCCACTTGCAGTGATCTGTTCTACCAATTCGTTTACAATGAATTCACTAATGCTGGGAGCATGTATCATCTGAATGGCTTTGCTTTAATGATACCAGAGCAATAATGTTTTATCCGGAGATAGAATTCCTGGAAAGGCTAACCCCCAAGTGCCAAGTGTCAACTATACAAGAATGGTGGACTGTCAGAACAAGCGCCGAAGAATTTGTGAAAAAACAAGGTTGCAACGACCTCTTACCTTTATACTAATGTTGAGGCCATATTCAGTGTCAATGAAATTCAAATACAATGCAACCTCTTGCTGAGGTATGTGATCTAAAAATATGATGAACAACACTGTTCATAAAGTTAGCTGGCTGTATTCCTATATCTGGAACATTTCAGTCTAGCCACCTGGCAGCCTCATTTGCCCAGCTGACTTATACCCGTTGAGTTTACCAATAATCTTCACAAGAGCAATTACCATTCTCAAACTTGTGCAAATACTTCGGATCCTGGATCAGTATCTGACGCCCATACTTCTTCGAAACTAACTTAGCGAAGGTGTGACAATGGTTACACATCCTTGCAGTTTTGATTATCCTTATGCTTCTGAAGTGAGGGGAATTAGAAATCCCAACAATAATTGCTAATTTCTCACAATGGATTCCCGCAACTTCTTCCTTCTCTTCTCCCACTTCTAGAGTTCCATTACCAGCGCTAAGCATAGAGGGTCCCATCTCAATCATCATCAATTTTAATTCAGCTGCTACATGCTCCGAGGCAACCTTATCACCAGTTGAGAACAAATATACCATATTTCTGATTTCTGTTGAACAACTCTCAACCCCACCCAGCATTCTTTCCTTGCTGTGTACTGTCACCTTTGGCACATCAAAAGATTTTCCAGCAAGATCCTGCAGACTAGAAACCACTACTTGGATTCTAGGATCATTGGGTTCAATCATCGACATCTCTGTAGCCGCCAGTAGTGCCAGCTTTACATTTCCATGCATTCTTGCTGAGGTTAGTAATGACTCCCACAGTGTTAAATTGGGTGCGAGTGGCATTTCATCAATAATTGCATATGCCTCTTGCAGTCTCCCAGACCGTCCAAGAAGGTCTACCATTGCTGCATAATGATCTAAATCTGGAGTTACATTATAGTCTTTGTCCATATTGAGAAATATTTCTCTCCCTTCAGATACCATCCCCTCCATACCGTAGGCCCTGATAACAGATGTCAAAGTTGTATGATCTGGCAGTACACCTTGTTGCTTCATTTTAAAGAAGTAATCCACTACTTTAGTTGGAGACCCATGCAGCAAATGTGCAACAATGATGCAATTCCATGAAATAGTGTTCCTTGATGAGTGCCTATCAAAAACAGCACAAGCAGCAGCAAGATCACCAGATTTTGAATAGGCATTAATAAGCGCATTTGCGATTTTCCCATCCATTTCTAAGTTGTGGTGAAAAATACAGGCATGGATCTCCCGTACTTTCCACGCTGCCACCAGATTTGCGAATGCTGGGATGATACTTAGGATTGTAATGTAGTCGGGCTTTATCAGAACTGATTGCATCTGCCGAAATATTCTTAGGGCTCTATCAAAATATCCATTATGCACTGAACCAGCAATGAGTATGTTCCAGGAAGCTGTGTCCTTTTTTACTCCATAACTTTCCATGGTCTGGAATAGTTCAAAAGCTCTCTCGTCGTCCCCATTCCGTATGTACCCTGATATCATTGTATTCCAGGTTATCACATTGCGCTGGATACCATAACTTTCCATCTTGCAGAAGAGTTCATACGCCTTGCCACAGTATCCCGCTTGCGCATACCCTGCAACCATTGAATTCCAGGAGAAGATGTCCTTCTCGGGTATCTCATTAAATATTCTATATGCTGCGACTATTTCACCACATTTAGCATACATGTCAACCAAGGAGTTCCCTGACAAGACGTTGTTTACAGTCCCAATCTTAATTGCATGGCAATGGAGCTGGCTTCCCTGTCTCAATAACTTCAAACTCGCACAAGCTGAGATGGCACATGCAATTGTCATGCCATTTGGTTCCACTCCAGCCACACGCATCCGGATAAAACACTGAAGTGCCTCATCCCCTCTATCGCTATGAACGAAACCTGACACAAGGCTTGTCCACGTGACAACATCTGGTTCTACTCCACACTCTTCCATCTGTCCCAGCAGGTCCACGGCCACATCAAGATCCCCAGACCTAGCATAGCTCGAAATCAATGTGTTCCATGTGACAACCCCTGGCTCTGTCCCTTCCTGCCTCATTTCATCAAGAAGCCTCCGCGCTTCCTCCCACTCGCAAGACCTGCAACACCCAAAGATCATCGAGTTCCATGTGCCCAAGTCCCGGCGCCTCATCTTGTCAAACACCGCACGTGCACGTCCCAGTTCTCCACATTTGACATACATCACCAGCACCGAATTCCCCACAGGCACATCCTTCACTCTGCCCATAAATCCTCTCCGGATAGCCATGGAGTGCAGCACACTCCCGAGCCTCTGGTCCTCGGCGTAGGCACACGCCTGCAAAATCCGAGTGATCAGGAACCTGTCGGGTAGCACGCCTTCCCTGATCATGCTCAACGCGAGTGCAAGGACCTCATGGAAGATGCCCCTGGTGGCGTACGCCCCGATCATCGCCGACCAGGCGAGCAGGTCCCTGTGGCTCATTCCGTCGAACACCTCGCGGGCGGCGCCCAGGCGCCCCGCGGAGGAATGGAACGTGATGAGCTTGGTCTCCGAGACGAACCGAGGCTCCCCGCGCGTGAAGGAGGTGGGTGGGCGAGCTCTTATCTCTTGGACGGGCCGCGCGTGGTGAGGGACATGGACGCTTCTCGCTTCATCAAGCGAAAGTGCCAGCCAGGGCGGCGGAGCTTGGGCGAGAGCCATGACCGGTTCTTGGAGGCGGCCATGAAGGGGCCGAGAGGGCGGCTGGGGCTGGAGGTGGTGGGATTTGGGGAGAAGAGAGGGGAAGGGAGGGAGGGCGAGCTCCATGGGAAGGGGAGGGAGAAGGAGAGGTTCTTGCGAGACTTTGGTTTTTGCATGTTATCCTCTTGGGTATTTTGTTTTTTCGCAAATGCAGATGCTGCAGGGCGAGCGCGCGCGACCAGAGCCGTTGGTTCCTTGTGGAGATTTGCCACGTGGAGTCAATACCGACACAGCCGTTTAAAGAGTAAATTGTCAAAAATCTCTACCCCTAACGTCTCACTTGATAGGCTCGCCTTCACGGTTTTATTTCGTCTGTTTTATTTTTGTCTGGTTTATTTTCGTCTCACCTCCCACCACCATCTTCTCATGTTGGTTTTTCCACCCTCCCATTGAAAACTTTCCTAATCTTTTAAAACTTTTCTAATCACACGTTACAAACAGGCAGAAACCGATAGCACGTTACCCTACAATAAAATCCAATTTTATGGCAATCAATTTCAAATCCTAACTTTCCTAACCCATCTTTTCACTCACGACCACGCGTCCTGCAATCCCCACCCGGGCTCTTCTCCCTACTCCTCACGATCGCCCGCCACGCCGCCGCACCCATGCCACGCCGCTCGGCTGCCGAAACCTTGCTGCTCCTTCTCTCCATGCGCCGTCGCCACCCCATGATCTCTACCAGCGCCACGACGGTCGTGGCCTTCCCACGCGTCGCCCCCTCCCCTCGAAATCTGGTCGCCATCGACGCCCTGTACAGCGCTCAAGGTCGGGGGCGCCGCGCCGTCCTTATAGCGTGGAGGGCGGCCGGTGGGAGGTCGACAAGGAAGAGGAGTCCAGCAGCACGGGCGGCGTCGTGGTCGCCGGCTGCTGGGTGTTCACCGCCGCCATGACCGTCGTAGTCCTCGTCGGTGCCCACGAGTACTTTGGGCTCGTCCGTGGCACTGCCGTCGGCGGCGGCACCCCTCCGACGCGCTACGTGTCTCGCTTCTGCTCCGCCATCTGCGCTCTCATGCCCATCCTTACGCTGTAAGGAAGCCCCGCATTTGTTGTTTTTTCTGCTCCAGTGTACTAGAACTTTGTTGTGATTACTGTAATTTATGTGGTATTTAGTCACAATTTTTGGTATAAATGTGCTAGGTATGCTCGCCGTCATTGTGAAGTGGTCATAGTGCGTACCTGGGTTCTTGAGAGGAGAGCCACCAGTATAAAATTGCCTTGGCTCACTCACTCTTTAATTTGGTTGGGAATTCTTGATTAGAAGGTAGCAATTAACTCAAATGTCGGCATTGGAACCTTCAGTCTGGAAGTTGTAGCTTTAGCTTGATGCAAATACTTACCATTCTGATCGTGGGGTCATTATACACGGTGAGAATCAGGCCTCACGGATTACCATTTCATCACTGAATTCCCCATCTTATCACTCAATTTCTTGAGTCAGAAGAACTTTAAGTATCAGTGCATTTTCGTAGGTATCAGCTTACAGATGTTGCTTGATTGCTTCAGCTCACTTCGTAGCATTTTTTACTAGATAAGAGCTTCGACACACTTTTTTCAGATGATCATAATAATTTACGCTATATGCTTTTATTTGTGTGCACATGTAATGGGGGTGGGGAGGGGTTGCTCAAGAGGGAAGGACTGCTACATTTGGTTGTCAGTTCCTGTTAATATGGCTACAGCTTCGAGTTCTGATGTTTCTCCTGTATATTTGCATAGGTACTATGGCCGCATGGATGTTCCCCTGACGTTATCGGCATTTATTATTGCAATATCTTTGGTATTGCAAAGAGGAAACCTCCGTTTCGCTCAGCTTACCTGGTGTTGAGCAACAACAATCCATCGATGATTGGTGAGATATACCATGCCGTTTATATACTCTTCCTACTTCTTCAGTTGGAGTAACAAAGAAAGGTTGTTTTGCCTCGTGTTGCTATCAATAGAGCTTTTCTTTGTATTGTAAAAAAAGCAGCAACACTGTTGCTAGCAATAGTCATGTATGTCCATCTCAAGTATGGTTCTTTCTTTCTTTACCCTTTGTAGCCTCTATGGTTTCTCAAGCATGTAACTATGTAACAATTTTCTGCTTAATACAAGTGAAATCAGCATTTGTTTCTCTTCCTAAAAAAAGTACGGTTCTTGACTGTCTAATTAACTAACACCTCAAGACCTCTCGGGTCTCCTCTGCTCAGGGGACTTCGGAGGTTCCACCGAACCCTAACCAAGCCCTCCCCGAGCCCGATTCCCCTGGCCGCTGTCGCCGCCGCCGGCGGTGGTGGCGCCCGTCTCACCGAAGGTGGATGGTTGAGGAGGCACGCGGTTGCGGAGCATTTGTGCGGAGATCCAAGGCAACGAACGCGCGCATGAGGTGGCCTGTGGAGTTGAAGATGAGGTGCGTCGGCGTTGGGAGATGGCGGCGGACATGGTCGGCCCCCGGCGGCTCGATCGGAGAAGGTGCTGCCATGGCGTGCGGCACCGGCATCGGGCCTGTCCTGGGCCCGACCTGGGCCAATTTGTCGTGGTCGCTGTGCACATCAGACGGACGCTCGGGAGGTGGGGGCGTGGCCCTGTTTGTGTCCGAATTGGGACCAATGGGTGTCGGCCGTGTGCTCCTTCAGCGCTGGAAGACCAGTGTGTCAGCGGCATTCGTCTTCTCCTCTGCAGCCGGCCGGTAGCGTGGGGGATGCTGACTCGGCCTAAATAAAGGTGGTTTGGCCCTGCAGTTCTTCGAGCGCCAAGTCGGCGATCTGCTTCACGCTGGCCTCCTCGATCAAAACGCAGACGAGTTCAGGTCTTCCTATCGGAGATGTCCGATGATTGGTGCATGGAGCCACTGGATATCTAGATCGGAATTGATCCGGTCATGCGCTCCCTTATCTTCGGCAAGTCAGGCTTCATGAGGGCGTGGCACGAAGCTTCGCTTTCTTGTCGGTGCCATGGGACATGTCTAAATATAGATTTCCCTTGGATTGACAGAGGTAGAGAAAGTCATGGTGGCTGCGATCGGAGGTTTGTAATGGTGGATCGGTGTATTGGTGGCAATGAAGAATGGCGGCTCAGGTTTCCAAGTGAATGTGATAATCATTTGCATGTTTGTGACTTTTGCTATGCAGAACGTGTAACAGATGCCCGTTGGTGTCATGGTCTCTTTCTGGAGATATATGTACTTCGCCATGATTATTCAGGTATGGGTTGTGTTTTTGACGGAGATATTTTGTCACTCTTTTACAGTGTTCAGTTATTGTACGAGTGTGTTAGACAAGCGTTGTTTCGTTCCAGCCCGGATATTCAGGTTAAAGCTGTCGTTTGGTATTGTCTTCTATTCATCTTGAGAAGAATAAGTATAGCTCGTGTTTTCAAGCAGGATTCTAAGAACAAACTATGTGGGCTGGAGCAAGGAAATGAGCATTCTTGAATCTCATGTGTGTGCATACAAGAGCTTCTTTGTTCTCTTCCTATTGGTTGCAATTTCCTGTTGGTCTGAGCTCAATAAAAGCACGGACATTTCATTCTTGAAAGAAAATCCCTGTCATATCTAATTTGACCGTGTTAGCCCCACATGACTCCCCAAACGCCCATGGAATCGATCCAGGTGAAAGTGCTTCTCTCATGTTTATTTATATCTAGGAGGAGCAGCATTACTCGTGATGGAATAAGTTTAGGGATTTGTCGAAGATTGAAGATGGTTTTCTTATTGATGATGTTCTCAAAATCACAGCCAATGTTCAGGTTATTAGGTAGTATCGAATTTCAGGATTGATACTTGAAGATTTTAAAAGGTTAATAAATTTTGTACTAAGTCTACTGTTACGTATAGGAAGAACATGCTCTAAAATTTTGATAATGCATATGAAAGTGATCATTTGATTATTAAATCTTGCCACTAAACAAAAAAGTTCTTGTCACTAATATCTTAACAAATTTCCATTGCAGGTTCTGACTTCATTTGTTGAGTTATTTTAATTTTTGTATGAGAGAAATGAAACACTTTATGACAGATATGTCGACACTTTGATCAGTTCCTTATGGAATCATGGCAGTGATTTGGATTCTTCACTAATTTCTGATAGGCTTCCATTTTGGATGCTCTGATTTGATTGCATGTGTTTTTTTGTTACCAAATACACCCTTGAACTGCAAAAATTTCTTACATTTAGGAACAGAGTTAGTAGAAAATACTTGATGTTGGTATCTGTCGGGGGGATGACCCCCGGGTAGGCAAGCGAACCCGGAGTCCCCTTTTCAAAAAACATCGGGGCAGCCCGTGCCCCTCCCCGCCGGCTGGCGAACCTACCGGCTCCTCGGCGCTAGCCGGCTAGGCCCGGCCCTGGGCCGGGTCCGGCTGGCCGCTAGCCGGCTGGCGATAGGTCGGCGGCCGTCCCATCGCGTCCGGCGACAAGACAGCCCCCCACGAGGGGAGAACATGGCTACAATGCAATCCGTCTCGGGAGGGCGCGCCGGCAAAGCTGCCAACCCTGTTGACGCGACGGCCGGTGTTAGCACCAGCGCGCCAGTGCAGCCCCCCGCGAAGCCGCCTACTCCGGCACGCCTCTGCAGAGGGCACACGCGTCGTCTACTCCTGCACGCCTCGGCAGAAGCGCGCACGTGCCGACCACTCCTGTACGCCTCTGCAGAAGCGCGCACGCCCCGTCCACTCCGTGACGCTCGAAGCGACGGGCCACAGTGTCGCGCCGCCCTCGGGCGCCACAGCCGGCGGGGCCCAGCAGCCTGCGGGCCCGCGGCCGGCTCCAGACGCCGACGCCCGAGTCCCGGCGCGCGTAGTTTACCCATGTAACCCTGGGGGGTCGAGCTATAAGACCCCCAGGAGGCCTCCATGCAGGGGGGTTCGATTTAGTTCAGTCAGTTCGCTCCTCTTCGATCGTTGGCTACTTGGTTCACTCCTTCTTCCCCGACACACACGGGAGAGGCTGAACGGAGACCTAGCTCCTTCTGCCTCCTCCACTCAAACAGCTCCAGGAGCACCATTGTAACCATTGTGGCCTCTGAGCCTATCAACCCACTCGGCAGGACTAGGGGTGTTACCTCTCCAGAGGGCCCCGAACGTGGGTACGCCTTGTGTCTCTCGCATGCGCGTGCCAACCTCGCTTCCGGAACCCACCGGCGTCCTCACGCAGCCCCCCACTTTTAGCCATCTCATGGCATCTGCCGTGATTTCACCACGACAGTTGGCGCCCACCGTGGGGCTGCTCGCGGCGTCGACCGGAGTCAAGTTCCGGACGAGGCCCTTCACCAGCTCCGGCGAGCGCATCATGCACGGTTTGGTCCATGCGCCTCGCATGGCCAACCCGACCGGCTGCGGCGCCGTATCGGACGCGAGCGCCGCCTGCCCCGCAGGCTGCCTCGTCGTCCCCTTCGGCACGCTGCGCGTCTTCGTCACGCTCGTCCCCAACGTGTTTCCCGGCAAGGTACACAGCTTAACCGATTCGCCCGTCCCCGTTGGCTGCGCCGCCTCCGACGACAGCGCAAACCTCTGCGTTCGCGCGGAGGTGCTGACCATCGGCACCAGTTTCGGCTCCCCGCGCGCCAAGGAGAAGGCTGCCGCTGCCGCGGCTGCAGCCCCTCATCGCCGCGCCGACCCGCTCCACGA
Organism: Elymus sibiricus; assembly: GCA_039707655.1. Lineage (NCBI taxonomy): Eukaryota > Viridiplantae > Streptophyta > Magnoliopsida > Poales > Poaceae > Elymus > Elymus sibiricus. Next base: position 121,219,726 of record CM077676.1, on the reverse strand, counting down.
GATGATCCGGAGCCTGCGATCCCCCATCACGCCCGACGCCGACACGGCGGCAGCAGCGGCTCAGCTCAACGAGGACCGTGAACATTTGCTGTTTGAGGCCACGGAGCTCGCGGCAACGCGGCGCCAGCTGGAGTCCGACCAGCAAGAGTACGACAGCGCCCACGGCTTCACATCGGCCGCTGCTGAGCCCAGCCGGGTTGCGGAGGTGCGAATCCGTAGGGGCGCAATCGGCCGCGCACTAGGCGCAGGCCGGCCCGTCTACGACACCCCCGTCAAGAACATACGCGCGGCGCAGGCGGCCATGACGGATCTCGAGTTCCTGGAGGGCGAGGAGCTGCTGCAGCAGCAGTAGCGCATCCGCGACCTCATCACCGCGGCAAACGAGCAGCAGCAGCGTTTCGACCCGGCCCAGCCATCCGCCTCCACCTCAGGCAAAACCAGAGACCCGGAGAGAGCTCTTCGGGACATGCAGCAGGCGTCTTCCCCTGCTGGCTCGACGAGTCGCGGCTCTGGCCGGCACCGGGCAAGCCGGAGCCGGCACAACCGCGTCGCGGCCACTGGCGACGGCGTTGCCAACAAGACTGCCGGTGACGGCTGTACCCAGCAGCCGGAACCTCCTCTCCCGCCGCCTCGACAACCCCGGCCGGCTTCCGCTGGCGCGGTGCCACGCGGCCCCGTCGCAAGCCGGCTGGGTCCCCACGAGCCCTACGACGAAACCGACGCCCGCCACCGCATCGACCGGCTGGCGCGGTACACGCTTCTCGAGGAGGAGAGCTCTGTCGGCCCGGCGTGCTTTGGCCCCCGCATTCGCGAGGAGCCCTTCCCCAAAGGCTTCTCGCTGCCCCGCGACTCCCCCAAGTATAGCGGCGTCTCCAAGCCGGAGGACTGGCTAACCAACTACACCACGACTGTCGGCATCTCCGGTGGCAACCGGCGCGTAGCGGTTCGCTACGTTCCCCTCATGCTGCTCGGCTCGGCTCGGACGTGGCTTAACAGTCTGAGTGCCGGCAGCGTCAATTCCTGGCTAGACTTCGAAGATGCATTCGTGCGCAACTTCACCAGCACGTACACGCGTCCTGGTCGGCCTCGACAGCTCTTCATGTGCGTTCAGAACCTGGGCGAGCCCCTCCGCGACTTCCTCACGCGGTGGACCGAGTTGCGCAACTCCTGCGAAGGCGTCCACGAAGTGCAAGCCGTTCAGTACTTCGTCGACGGGTGCTGAGATGGCACCCTGCTCAAGCACCGCCTGATGTGCGACGAGCCGGACACCCTGACGGAGCTCATGGCGGTGGCGGACAAGTACGCCACGGCCGACTCCGCGATGCGTGTAAAGATTATAGTCGACGCGGATGGCAAGCCGGTCCCGGTCCAGCCGGCCGCCCCGAAGCCGGCGGGCGAAGCCAGTCAGCGCCGGCAAGACAACCACAACAACAACAAGCGAAAGGCCGAGCAGCCGGCTCCTCGCTACAGCAACCAGCAAGTAGCCGCAGTGGAAGGGGAGCGGCAGGCTGAACAAGCCGCCGGCCAGCGTCCGCGCACCGGCAAGGCCGCCTGGCATCCCAAGCTGTCTTTCGAGCAGATGCTCGACGCCCCCTGCAAGAACCACAGCGGCGCGAAGCCGTCGACGCACACGCTCCGGCAGTGCAGGTTCACCCAGCGTCTGTTGAAGGGCAACCTTCCAGCCCCGCCACCCGGAGCCGGCCCGCAGCAGCCGCCGCTTCCGCCTCCCCCGCCGCCTCCGGCAGCCGGCGCCCTCGCCAGCGGCCCCTATCCGCAGCAGGACGCGGCCTATGTCGTCTTCACCAGCGAAGGCGACGACAAGCACAGCAAGCGCAAGTACCAGCACGAGGTGAACGCCATCGTCCCCCCGGTCCCCCAGTACATGCACTGGTCCGACCGTCCTTTCAGCTGGACCCGGGAGGATCACCCGGCCGTGATGCCCACGCCGGGTGGCTACACGCTCGTCCTCGACCCCACCTTCGTCACGGAGAAGCGCACCTGCCACTTTTCGCGGGTGCTGATCGACGGTGGCAGCAGCATCAACATCCTCTACCGCGACACCATGGTCAAGCTCGGCATCGAGGAGGGCCAGCTGCAGCCAACCCAGACGGTGTTCCACGGCATCGTGCCAGGCGCCTCGTGCTCCGCCATCGGCCGGGTGCGGCTGGACGTGCTGTTCTGCACCAGCGCACATTTCCGCCGAGAGCCGATCTGGTTCGAGGTGGTCAACCTCGCCAGCCCCTACCACGCGCTTTTGGGCCGGCCCGCCATGGCCAAGTTCATGGCGGTTCCTCACTACGCCTACCTCAAGATGAAGCTGCCGGGTCCCAAGGGCATCAGCACCATCACCGGCGACTACAAAAAGTCCCTGGAGTGCGCCAAAGCCGGCTCCAAGCTGGCCGAGTCACTGGTCATCGCCGAGGAGAGGCGCCAGCTCGACCGCCTTGTCGCGCTGCCTGGTGAACAACCGGTCATGCCGGCTCAGCTCAAGTAGCCGGCCGATGAGGGGTCCTTCAAGCCGGCCAAGGGCACGAGGAAGGTTTCGCTCGACCCATCCAACCCCGACTCTAGCGAGTACGTCGTCGTGGGCTCCGGCCTCGACAGCAAATAGGAAGGCGAGCTCGTCGACTTCCTCCGTGAGAATCGGGATATCTTCGCATGGTCCCCCAAGGACATGCCGGGTGTTCCGAGGAAGTACGCCGAGCACAAACTCCACGTCCGGTCGGATGCCAAGCCGGTCCGGCAGCCGCTACGCCGCTTTTCCGAGGAGAAGCGAAGAACCATTGGCGAAGAGATCGCCCGGCTGCTCAGAGCCGGGTTCATCATGGAGGTATTCCACCCCGAGTGGCTGGCCAACCCGGTCCTCGTCCTGAAGAAGAACGGCACTTGGCGCATGTGTATCGACTACACCAGCCTGAACAAGGCCTGCCCCAAGGACCCATTTGCCCTTCCCCGGATTGACCAAGTCATCGACTCCACAGCCGGCTGCGAGCTCCTGTCATTCTTGGACGCTTACTCCGGCTACCACCAGATCAAGCTGGACCCGGCAGATGCCCTCAAGACGTCCTTCATCACCCCCTTCGGGGCATATTGCTACGTCACAATGTCGTTCGGCTTGAAGAACGCCGACGCCACCTTCCAGCGCTGCATGCAGAAATGCCTCCTGCCGCAAATCGGCCGGAATGTGCACGTCTACGTCGACGACATCGTGGTGAAGACCAAACAGCACCTCACCCTCCTTGAGGATCTCAGGGAGACGTTTGCAAACCTGTGCCAGTACCAGATCAAGCTCAACCCAGAGAAATGCGTGTTCGGCGTGCCGGCTGGCCAGCTCCTTGGTTTCCTCGTCTCGGAGCGCGGCATCGAGGCCAACCCAAAGAAGATCAAGGCCATCGACCGCATGCGCAAGCCGGCCCGGCTGCGCGATGTCCAGAAGTTCACCGGCTGCTTGGCCTCTCTCAGCCGGTTCGTCAGCCGGCTGGGGGAGAGGGCCCTGGCCCTATATCAGCTGATGAAGAAGACGATGCCGTTCGAGTGGTCCGACCAGGCGGACGAGGCTTTTTGCGACCTCAAGCGCATGCTCTCAACCGTGCCAGTTCGACCCCGTCGCCGGTCGGCCTCGGGTCACCCTGGACACGGAAGTGGAGGCCGCGGCAGCACGCGAAGACGGCGTCGATCTGCTTGAAGAGGCGCCCCTGCTGGCCCTCAGCCGGTCGGCCATTTATCAACAGAGCCTGCGCCACTACCACAGTAAGAAGATCAAGCCCCTCGCTTTCCGCGAGGGCGACCTCGTGCTCCGGCTGTTCCAGCGAACAGCCGGCCAGCACAAGCTGTCCTCCCCATGGGAGGGCCCCTTCATCATCAGCAAGGCCTTGCGCAACAATGTGTACTACCTCATCGACGCGCAAAAGCGAAGCAAGCGCAAGAGAGACGCCTCCGGCGAAGAGACGGAACGCCCCTGGAACGCGGAGCTCCTCCGTCCATTTTACAGTTAAACCATGTATGTATGTATCACTACCCCTTTTGAACTTAATGAAAGCAGCAGGTCCCCCGAACGACGCTCGGGGGCTACCTTTTCATCTCTACCGAGTTTTTGCGCACTTCACCGCATTCGCCTCCCTCCCACAGGGTCGGCACGGCCAGCTCGGGGGCTCGGGAGCTCGCCGGCTAGCCCGCGCCGCGTTCTCCTCAACCCAATTAGCAACGTGCGCACCGCCGAAGCCCTCTCTGCCATAAGCCACAGACCGGCTCCCGGCTGTTCAAGGCTGGCAAGAGCCAAAGGCTGCAAGCATCCGCACGCGAAAAGCGGCTAAGTACGAACAACCGGCTCGGCTAACCCGGCTCTTCTCACTTCACGCTCCGCCGCACAGACCGGCTGCGCTCCAGCCGGCTTCGCCGGCTGCAGCCAGCCGGCCCAGTGGGTGTTACGCTTGCGCTCAAATCCTAAGGCCCAAGTACTAGGCGCTCTCTTCTGAGTTCGGCTCCCCGTCCAGCTACAGACCGGCTCCCGGCTGTCCGGCTGGCAGGGAGAGGGACGAAGGCGGAAGCAAACAGGAAAACGGCTAAGGGAAAAGAACAAAAGCGAAACTGCCACACGGCAGGCGCAAGCACACAAGAAGCAAACATACATTCATATATACAGCAAGGCCCGCGGCCGATAAGTTCATTATATTAAACTTACACCCCCCCAGTGGGTGGATCTGCCGGCTAACAAAAGCTCCGAGTTCAAAAGAAACAGGAAAAAATAAAAAAAACCTAGGCTGCGGCTTCATCGGCGTCGCTCGGCGCCGGGTCCTCCGTGGTGGCGGTGTCGTCCAGCTCGCCTGTGTCGTCGTCCGCGTCGGCGATCGTCTCGGCCGAGCTGCCCTTCGGGTCCTCGAGCTCCAGGCCAAAGTCGTCGGCGGGAAGTTGCGCGCCGTCTGGCGCCCGCTCCGGCACGAAGTCCCCGTACGGGGCGAACGACGCGATGTCGCTGGCCCGCACGGCAATCGCCGTCGCCCGTTCCGCCAAGTCTGCCTCCGCCCCAGCCCTCCGGGCGCGCAGCTGGTCCAGGCGGATGGTCGGGTACCACGACAGCACGACCCCGAGCGCCATATCCGCGCCGGCTCGAGCTGCGGAAGCCCTCCACGCGTTGGGTCGCGCTGCGCCGTCCTACAGCCAACGCGCCAGCCGGCTCACGCTGCTCGGCGCCACCGCACCCGGCCACAGCGCGGCCACCATCGACAAGCAGGCTTCGAACAGCCGGTTCATCTGGCGCTCCACCGCCTCTAGGCGAGCCTTGGCGGCCACGGTGATCTCCGCCACCGAGCAGGCGGCGTATTCCTCGATAGCGGCCCCCGCCGCAATCTGCTCCTGCCAATGGGCGGCCACCGCCGTTTCGGCTGACCCTTGGGTCTCGGGGAAGAACCCTGGAAGAGAAGGGGGGGGGAAGATTGACCAAGACGCCAAAGGGCGGAAAACAGAAAGAAGCAAAAAGACGAAAGCGAAAGCACTTACGCGTGAGGAGCTCGTCGATGTAGAGCGCATCTTGCAGCGCCTCCCGCTCCCTCGCTGCCAGCGCGTTGGCGCTGCGGTCGCGGTCCGCCTGGAGCTGGCTGACCTCCTCGGCGGCCTTCTTCGCTGCCTCCTCCTGCCGCGCCGCCGCTTGACGGCGTTCTTCGGCAAGCCGGTCCAGCTCGGCCTTATGGGCAGCGGCAGCTTCGTCCCTCTCCCAGACTGCCCGGGGCGCCTCCTCTTGTAGCCGGTCGCGCTCCACGGCCGCCTAGTCACGGAGCTGGCCGGCTTCCGCCAGTTGGCGCCAGAGCGTCTCCATCTCCGCCGGGTCAACTGCAGCGGCTGCGCATCCGGACCCGGATTCCGGTCAGAAGCCGGACAAGAAAGCAAAGAAGATCTGACCCGGCTGCTGCGCAAACCGGCCCGGATCTCGGGGGCTACACCCAGTGGGAGCGCTGGCGCGCCCCCACTGGAAGAACGCAAAAAAGAAGTTGGAAATAGTACCTCTGACCTGGCGAAGTTTCCCCTCCTTGGCCGCCAGCTGGTCCCTGGCCGCGCGGTACCGGCCCAGGAGGCGGTTGTACGCCACCACCCGCTGGTCGTAGATGGACTGCGAAGAAGAAAATCAGCACAAAGACGCCTGAGAAGGCCCGACCCGCCTGCTGCGCAGCCGGCCCGGGCCTTGGGGGCTACACCCAGTGGGTGCGCTGACGCGCCCCCACTGGAAAGCGACCAAGCCGGTCAAGAGCAAAAAGAAAGCAAAAAGCAAGAAGGCACGAAAAGTAAAAGAACTCACCGCGAAGGTCTGCTCCAACTGGCGCAGCCGGCCGCTCTCCGCCTGGGCGAAGCTCTGCCACTGGCTGTGGTGGTTGGCAATCTGCAGCCACAGAGAGTCCACCGCCCCATCCAGCTCGCTCCGGGGGGCGCCGCTCGTCGCCTCGCTGGAGCTCGCTGCCCAGGTCCGCTGCGGCTGAATGGCGGACCCAGCGCTGGTTCCACTGCCGGCCGGCCTCGATTCGAGGCCAAGCCCCGCGGCCCGCGGTTCCGTCATCACCAGGGCGCGTGAGCTCTCCGGAGCTGTCTCCGTCCTTGGCGGCGGCGCTCCTCCTCCACCCGGCGCGGCCTCCGGCTCGTGGTCCCCTCTGCCCCCGCCTCCGACTCCGTCGACCGGGTCTACATCCGGCGGCACCTCCTGGTCGGCCGTCGGGTTGGCCTCCGGCTCGTGGCCGCCGGATTCGCCGCGACCGCCGGCTTGCTCGGCGGTCGCACGAGCATCCGCCTCCGCCCGGCGGGCCGGATCGTGCACCATCTTGGAGCGATGCTCCGCGACCGGCAATGGCGGCGGCGATGACGCCATCCACTCTGGCCACACGGTCTCCTCCACGACCCGCGCTCGCCTCGCCACGACCTCGGCCACAGCGGCGCTCCACGCCTTGGCCGACGCCTTGGCCATCTCCTTCTCGGCCTCGGCCCGGGCCCTCCAGGCGTCCCGCTGGGCGTCCTCCAAGGCGGAGCCGGCTTGGCGGGCCGCGAGCACCTCTTCGGGGGTCTCCCCCGCCTCGCTCTCCCCCGTGCCGCTTTGACCCCGTCGCCGGTCGGCCTCCTCCGCGGCTGCCGCTGCCGTGGCAGCCTCCGCCAGCTCGAGCGCGCTCCTGGATGTCGCGCGAGAGAGATGAACACTACTAGGAAAAGGCTTATTAGTGGCGCACCTGTTTTGGCCATTAATGGCGCACTACAGGTGCGTCACTATCATCACGCCACTAGTAACATATACTAATGGCGCACCCCTGGTGCGCCATTAGTATACCAGACTATAGTGGCACACCAGGCAGTGCGCCATTAGTAAGTCCCACGGTGCACCATTAGTATGCCTCCCAGGGGGCCATATTTACCTTGTGCTCTGGGTTACTAATGGCGCACTAACAGATAATGCGCCACTAGTATTTTTTATAGCAGTGCGCCACTAATGTGCTGTATGGTGCGCCACTAGTATGAATATTAGGAATTTTTTTTTATTTTCTGATATTTGCGCAGGTTACAAAATATATTACTGCACAGAATATAGACAGCACAACATATAAACAGCAGATTCATCGAATACAATAGAAGATTAGTCTCCGAATACAATTCATCATATTAGCTAGTCTCCGAATTCAAAAGACCGAACAAAGTTAGAAAATTTACAAGTCTCGAGACCGCGAGTAGCGAGTTTGTCTTCACATTACAAGTCGATATCGATCATCTAAACTACCATCACATAGAAGAGAGCTGCGGTCATCACGATGAGCATCATCGCGATGAAACTGGTCTTCATCCGGTTCCTCCTCCGCTCCCTCCTCTCTCCCGCTAGATAGCGCGCGTATCTAGCTTCCGCCTCCGCCCTAGTGGTTTACCCTTTGTAACTGTTACCGCTGAAACGGTAAACCTGTTTCCGACACTCCTCCCAGTCGTCGTAGACTCTGGGAACCTTACCCTTGTACACGACATACGACGGCATCTCTATGCACTAGACAAACAAAACGTTAGTAGCAATTCACAGACAATACATAAGCAATATATAAGTATGCAACAAAAGGATCGGAAGAGAAAAGCAACACATTAATAGCACGATTCGTGGTCCTACTAATAAATAGCATCGATTACATATAAGTTGAACGACTGTCCAAACTAGAGAGCTAATCGATATTTCAGAACTACGTAGCATCACTACTTTCGACTCGACTCAGGGACCGGAGCGTGGATGAAGCCGCCGTCTATCGTGATGGTCATGAAATCGCGGTCGTTGTCAGCCTGCATTTGTAGCGTTGTTTCTATCTCACTGTTGGACGGTTGATATCTAAGGTAGAACTGCCCCGAGGTACGAAGGACATCTTGATGGATGATTTCCGCAAACTCCGACTGGATGCGAAAGAATTCTTGTCTGATGTCCGTGTCCTGGATTGCCGACAAGCTTGCGGCCCAATATTTGAGATTATTTGGTAGCAGAAGGTGATTATGGTCCCGCACGATCGCCCGCATGTGATGGAGGGCGTAGTAGGCATCCTTCTGACCGCCAGGCGGCTGCTTGACGCAGGGGAACGTCGTATTGTGGGCGAACACGTGCTTACCGTACCTACGAATTGGCCTGCTGAAGGTGCCTCCAGATCTGGCGTAGCCGGGGAGAACATCATCAAGAACTTTCTTGATATTTGTGTAGTCTTTCTTCAACTGACGGTCCGAGTCGAAATACGTGGCCATGGAATATTTCGGGCTTAAGAGGATGAGTGTGCAATGTGTGTCACTGCACAAAACACGGAATGTTAGGAAAAAAAAGAACGATCGAAATCTAAGAAATCATATGTTACGGGGTGATGAGGGGATGACTTACTCGGGAAAGTAAGTCACGAGGAAGTTATCCTTATCTGGGTTCGCCAGAATGACGCCTTCGAGGTATGAACTCGCGACTTGCCGGTCCCCAGCGCTGCCCAAGATCTTGGCACGCATGTAGAAGGGGTCGACTATCACGATGTCCGGGGTCTTGTCTCTAATGATCCGCATCTCCATACTGAGCGAAAATAGCCGAATGAAGGTGTAGTGCAGCGGATGAAGGTTAAACATAGCGAAGATGCCATCAAACCGCAGGACGATCATACCCCCGATGGTGCTATCGACAAAGCCCTTGCCCTCTGGCACCTTGGCCACAAAAACCGGGTATGCCACATCATTCTCTCGGAGACGCCGCTTCTCCAAAGAAAGAACACTGTCATGCAGACTCCGCATAGCACCGGTTGTAGCATTGAGCAGATTAGTCGGTAGCATCGGCCTACCCGCCACATGCACCCTCCTCGAGATATCCTTAGGTGAAGGTGGCCCGTCCTGAGCACGGATCGTACTCGGTGCCGGCTGGCTCGCACCCTTAATCTTTCTTTTCCGTCCCTTCTTCTTCTGCTGTAATGGGATCGAGTTCTGCTGAGAGACCGCCTTCTTGAGTGTGTTGGGGCTGATAATATTTCGCACCTCGGCTATCTGAGGCTCGGTGAAGGCGGCAGCTGGAGGCGTCTCCTGAGAACTGAACGCCAGACGACGCCTGTTGCAATTGGGTTTCTCCGCGGTACCAGGTAGATCGCGATCGTCTTTTGCAGGGTTGGGTTCTTGAGAAGGAGGCCCAAAGAATTCGTCATCGCACCCATGTTCGTTGAAGTACTTATCGACTTTGGTAAATGTACCGTCGTCGTCGTCGTCGTCGTCCGGATCCTGTGCCATATGCATGCCCGGATCCTGTGCCATATGCATGTCCGGCATGTCCGGTAGCGTTGCGGCGGTCTTGCCATGGCTTGGCGCCGGCACGACTGGCGGTGTTGTCTGTGGGGTGGTGTCCCCCGCCCCCAAACGAATCTGGCTCTTCGGCCAAAGCAGGGGCCAACTTAAGCAGGCGCTGAGGGTCATCACATCGTCTTCGTCGGCCCCAGCGGGTCGAAACGGAGGTAACAAGTCGTCGCAGCCCCGCAGCACCCGAACCAGTTGAACCCTATACACGGTGGGTGGCATCGGATTACCGTGGAACAGGCGGCTGCCCGGTTGAACGATTCTGGCCTTGGCGACATCGATCAACTCGCCGCCCACGAAGTGCAGGAGAGTGCATGGAACGTCGGCGGCGCCCTGCGAAAACATGTAGGGCGTCAGGGATGCCCAGTCAAAGGCAAGGAGATGAAGTCATCGGCCGAGAGGCTTAATTAGTTACCGTGATGGCGTCGAGCTCGGCTAATGTCGAGGCACCGCCAACGGCGGGCGTGCAATTGACGGATGGGCCGCTTGCTGCCGAGGTGCCGGCCGGCGTATTCTTCCCACACCCGGGTGCATTAAGCTGCAATGCCGGCGCCGCCGCGGGAGACACCAATGCCGCCTCCGCCGGAGACACCAATGGCGCCGCCGCGGGAGACACCAATGCCGCCTCCGCCTGAGACACCAATGGCGCCGCCGACGCGTTGTGCGAGTTGCTGCCCGTGAAGCTGGGAATCGGGGGCGGCCCCTGTTGGCCGCCCGCCACCCACGCCTGCAGCCCAGAAACCAAGGTAGGTATAATGGCGGTGATCGTCGCTCCCAGTTGGTCTCGCACTTGCTCTTCGACCATCTCCGGAATCCGCGCCACTTGTGCCTTGAGTTGTTGAACCTCGCGCTGCTGGCTTTCCGAGCTGGTCTTTCTCTCCTTTCGCCCAGCGGTATAGTATTCCGACCATTTCGTGGACAAGCCTTTGCCGGCCACACGACCAGCTGACGACGGCTTACTGAGCTTATCCTTGTTTTTCATTATGTTCAACGCCCTATTTAAAGGGGTGTCGAAAGGGGAGCTCTGAGACGACCCCGCGCTAATGCTTTCAGTGTCCTGCAGAAGGAACGTGAACCATTTAGAAATTTGGCTTCATTAATTAGAATGCAACCATATGGAGCTAATTACGCGGGGGTGTATTCCTTACCAGAACACGCTCAAGCGCCTTGGTCTTCGGATCCGTGGTAAGCTCCTTGGTTACCGGGTCAATCTTGTACCGGGCCCTGACATAGTTCCTGGTCTGCTTGTCACGGTATTTCTCGAAGCGGGGCGGTAGGCCTTGCTCGGCACGCTCCGCGTCCTCCTTGTCCCATATAGGTTCCGCCACTCTGTAACCGCCGGGACCGAGTTTGTGGACCCCTAAGTTCAAGTCCCGCATATCTTTCCCCCACTGACTTGATTCCCCGGATGCGTTACTCTCGCACTTGATCTTGAACTCCCGGTAGTCATCTTCGCTGATCGAAGGATTTTTCTCCTTGATCTTCTCATAACTATCACCTTTTTCAATCATGCTCTTCACCGCGCCTCTCCAAGTAGCCAGGGCCTTGCTCATCTTCGTGAGGGCGGCACTGTTCACTTTATTCCCTGAGAGGCGTGTGTTTGCGAAGTCACCGGGGAACTTGTATCGTTCGTGCAGCTTCGTGAAGAGGAGGTTGCGCAAATTCCTTAGGTTCTCGGTGTTGATCGAGACGGTGCTCCGGAGAATGCACCCGAGCTGTCCCGCGTACCCCTTGACTATTTCTTTGGGCGCCGTTGGATGCCCCTCAGAGGACACTTCAGTAAATTCCTCCTTGACGGTGCCGAGCACGTTCGGGCGCCGGTCCTTCCGTTGCCTCTTCGGTTGGCTGCCATCTGTGCGTGCGCCGCCATCATCAGTGGTGGCATCCTCGGCGGCACCATCAGTGGTGTCATCCCCGACGCCACTAGGGGTTGTGTAGTCGGGATCGGTGACTTCCGTGGCGTCCTCATAGCGGTGAGGGTCTCCCTCCATCTCCTGGGACAGCTCCCAGAATGGCTTGCCGCCCGAACCGCCGACCTCATCGTTGTCGGCCATGTTCGCTCTAAATAGGAAAAAAGGCTACTAGAGTTATTGGATGAGATCAGGGTAGTATTTGGCATTTGGCATTTGGTTGAGCATTTCTAGAAAAGATGAATGTTGTTCAGTATATTTCTGCCACCAAACTAAGTGCACTAGGTCAAGAAAATTAACAAAGTTCATGCACGAATTCACGGAAAAATTCAGCATGACCTTTGCTAATTTTCTTGACCTAGGACCCCATTCTCAACCGAAACGGAAATTAATCGACATTTCGGGAGAAAGGGGTAATTTTTTGTACCTGCACAAAAAAGGCCTACATATAGGCACAACAGAGCAGCAAGCCCAAATGGTTGCTCTTTTACATGCACTTTCAAGACCCTAGAATGTTTGGAATATAAGATACGACAAGATAAACAGAGTATCTCTTGAAAGGACATTTTGCATCAATCCTACGTCCTTGAATTAACCCACCCACAAACAAATTTGCCCTCTTCACAATATACTAGAACATTGTGCACTTTTCATTACGGTCAGCAGCCCAGAATGCATTACCAGATAAGTTCAAACAATCACAAATCGCAACAAAATTTAAAATGCATCATTGGTACCACCCAAATTCAGAAATCGAGCCAGGCTTCCATCCATTTAATTTCCACGGAATATCAACATACTGGAACAATTCAGACATAGATATGACACATGACTTCCTACACATTGAATCTGAATTAAAGAGGAGTACAAAGATTCAGTTCTGCAGAAGTTCAACACACTCACTAGCTGACAGATTGGGGAACTCGATGGGCGGCGGACGGACGTACCAGGTCGCGGCGGTGGGACTGGATCACGGAGTTGAGGACGGGGACGGCGAGCCTCCTCCTCCTCCTGGTGGTCGAGGACGGGGACGGGGACGGGGACGTCGTGGTGCTCCTGGGGACGAGCTCGGCCTCCTTCTCCTGGTGGTCTCCGGCGGGCCTCCTCCTCCTGGTGGTCGCGGGCGGGCGCTGCCGGACGGGAGAGATGTCAGAGACAGGGGAGAAGGCGGAGGGGAGAGAAAGGAGGGGAGGGGGGAGGGAGGGGAAGGAGGAGGGGGAGAGGGGGAGCTCACCCTCGACGTGTGGTGGCGGCGGACTCGACGGCGACAGGCGATGGCGCGGCGCGGGGGAGAGGGGGGATCTGGGTGTGCGGGAGTGAGGAGGGAGGCGCGGGGAGGAGAAGCAGCTTAGGGCCGGCTAACAATGGCGCACCTGTGAGGGGTGCGCCATAAACGCCGCATATCAATGGCGCACCAGGAGAGGTGCGCCATTACTGCTAGTACTAATAGGTTAAAACAGTCTGCATGTGGTTATGGACAGAACTACTAACATAGCCAAGTGGTTGGATTTAACCTTATGATAAACATCCAAACACTTTAAAATAAACACATGGCAATTTTAATACTCCCTTCATTCCTAAAAATAGGGCGTATAATTTTTTTACAATGCATCTCCTTTACTCAATCACAATATAGAACCATTGTGATAATTTAAGATTTGAGATAAAAGAAAAGGAAAATGCAAATGGAGTGATAAAACCATTGTGCAAAGATTTAGAATTAGATGACATGGTTGAAATCAAGTGATACATGTAATAATTTAGTTGCATGCAATAATTGAGCTTGCCACTGACACACACACACGTGGCCGACACGTCGTGATTCGATCTTAGCTATCTTTTCACAATCTTCTTGCCCTTCTTTCTTGCGGTTGAATAATTTAGCCCCGGAACCCCTTGAATTGATCTTCTCTTGAACGGACGTCCTTTAGGTAGGGTGGTCCTGCTTCTTCTTGTGGTGTATGGTACTTCATCGTCGTCGTCATCTTCCATCTTCGGATCGCCGTACTTGTCGAAGTCTTGCTCATTGGCGACTCCATCCATTCCGATGATGTTCCTTTTGCCTCTCCTCACGACAACACGACTGGGCTTTGGCGGGTCGGTAATGAAGAAGCATTGGTCCACTTGGGAAGCCAGTACCCATGGCTCATTTTTCGCGGTGACGTTTGCGCCCGCGGTCTTGGATTTGGCTTCGGGTATAACCATGGTGGTGAAATACCGGTCTTCTTTTAGGACGCTCTTGGCCCATCTGACACGGAACATCGGGACCTTCTCTCCAGCGTAGCTCAGCTCCCAGATCTCCTCGATCCTTCCATAGTATCTGTCCTTGTCGTTACCGGTGTAGGATTCCATCGTTACCCCGGAGTTCTGATAATCGCTCTTCATGTCCTTTTCCTCGGTGTAGAATGTGTAGCCGTTGATATCGTATGCCTCATAGGTCATCAGGTTGTGCTCGGCGCCCTGTGACAAGGCGAATATGAGTTTTTCTTCCGCGGAAGAATCCTCATGTAAAGGGTACGACAGAAGCTTCTCCTTGAACCAACGCGTGAAACATGAGTTGTGCTCTTTGATTATATCTCCGTCCGTCCTCTGTTGGCCTCGGTCATTGTACGTCTTCTCAATAAAGGTTTTGTGCTCTACCACCCAAGGATCGACCACGTCTATGTGTTGTAGCGTGACTAGGTTTGCTCTTTCAAAGTCGGCGAGTCGACCCTCGAAGTCGACATGCATTTCGCGGCGACCATCGCGGTGACCCCATCTAGCGAGCCTACCGAGGTGCCTGTTGACGGGCAGACCAACGGGGTTCTCAATGCCTAGATAATTCGTGCAGTAGGAGATGCACTCTTCGGTCAGAAAGCCCCTGGCTATGCTTCCCTCTGGACGTGACATGTTGCGAACGTATCCTTTGATGACACCATTCATCCTTTCGAACGGCATCATGCTGTGCAGGAACGTCGGCCCGAGTTGGATGATATCCTCCACGATATGGACCAGCAGATGCACCATAACGTCGAAGAATGCGGGCGGGAAGTACATCTCAAGCTCGCATAGTATCACCACGATCTCTTCCTGTAGCCTTCTGAGTTGCCTCACGCCAACCGACTTCCGAGAGATGACGTCGAAAAAGTTGCATAGGCCAAATAGCATTTCACGGACGTGCGCGTCCATGATCCCACGGATTGCAACTGGAAGTATCTGCGTCATCAACACGTGACAGTCGTGAGACTTCATCCCGCTGAATTTCTGCTTCGCTGAGTCTAGGTATCTGCTTATCTTCCCCGCGTAACCGTAAGGAAGTTTTACTCCTACGAGGCAGGTGAAAAACTGCTCGATCTCCTCCTGACTTAGAGTGAAGCACGCGGGAGGGAAGTCATTTCCGATCTTCTTGGCCTTTTTGCCTTTGCGACGACTTTCCGTGTCCATCGCCTCATCATCATCATCATCATCATCATCATCATCATCATCATTAGCGTGAAGCTCCTCCCTGATGCCCATTGATTTCAAGTCTGCCCTTGCTTTCGGCCCATCTTTGGTCCTCTCTGGCTTGTTGAGCAGGGTACCAAGCAGACTCTCGCACACGTTCTTCGTGATATGCATGACATCAAGGCTGTGAGGCACACGGAGGATCTTCCAGTATGGCAAGTCCCAGAAAATAGACCTCGTTTTCCATACCTTCAGCAGCGGCTCTGGCGCCTTTCGCTTCTTTCCCGACGGTGCCGCCTTTCCCGGCTCTGGTGCCTTTCCCGGCGGTGGGCACTCTTTCCAATTTTTCAACAGCTCGTCTATTTCCTCGCCGCTCCTCGTACGCGGGCGTCTTCGGGGTTCGGTTTCACCATCGAACAGATCCTTGCATTTTCTCCATGAGTCATCGTCGCGAAGCCACCTTCGATGTCCCATGAACACGGTTTTCGAAGACCCGGGATCTCTATCTAGCTGGCGATACGTTGTGTCATCCATGCACCTGACGCATCCAGAAAATCCGTGGACCACCTGCCCCGCGACATATCCGTAACCGAGATAGTCATGCACCGTTGTGAGCAGTGTGGCTCTCATAGGGAAATATTCTTTCTCTGCGGCGTCCCACGTATTGGCTGGCGTTTTCCACAGCGTGTCTAGCTCCTCTTTCAGCAGCCCCAGATACAGATTGATGTCGTTCCCTGGTTGTTTCGGCCCTTCAATTAGCATACTCATGTGAATGTACTTCCTCTTCATGCACAACCAGGGGGGAAGGTTGTACATCCACACAAACACAGGCCAGGTGCTATGTGTGCTTCTCTGGCTGCCAAACGGATTGACTCCATCGGTGCTCGCGCCCAACACGATGTTCCTTGGATCGTCCCCAAATTCTGGGTGTTCGAAGTTCAACGCTTGCCACTGGCTCGCATCCTTAGGGTGACTCAGCATCTTGTCTTTTTTATTTATCTCCGGATCATTTCCGTCATCTTCTCGCTTCTTCTCCTCCCTATCCGCGTGCCAACGCAGGAGCTTTGCTGCCTTAGGGTCCGCGAAATACCGCTGCAGACGAGGAGTGATCGGAAAGTACCACACCACTTTTCGAGGAGCTTTCTTCCTCTTCTTGTATCGAGTGACGCCGCACACTGGACATATGGTAGACTCCGCGTGCTCGTCCCGATAAATGATGCAATTGTTCATGCACACATGGTATTTCACGTGCGGTAAATCCAGAGGACACACGATTTTCTTCGCCTCCTCGAAACTGGTCGGGCACTTGTTCCCCTTGGGAAGACGTTCGTGCCAGAATGACATGTTCTCGTCGAAGCATGCGTCGGTCATTTTGTGTTTTACCTTCATCTCCAGAGCCATGAGCGTTACTTTCAGGCGGGTATCCTCGGGCCTGCATCCTTCATACAATGGAGTAACCGCGTCTATCTCCAGTTGATCTAGCTTGGCTTTCTCTCGGGCGGCAGCTCTTGCGTTATCCGTCTGCTTGAGAAGCAGCTCTTGAATATGAGGGTCCTGCACCCAGCCCATCGATGGTCCATCATCGTCTGCTCCGGCATCTTCATCTTCATGATCATGCCCTTCGTCTTGATCTTCCTCATCATCATGTCCGGCATCTTCTACATGATGACTGTGTACTGCATCACCGTCGTGATCATGTCCTGGAGATTCTTCGTCTTCTCGCCCGCCCTCGCCGCGGTGGTTGTCTTGCTGCCCTTCCTCATTTCTTGCCCGGCCCCCATGGACGACTTCATAGTCATCTTCATCACCTTGCCACCGATAGCCATCCATGAAACCACGCAAGAGCAGGTGGTCCCGCACCTGCCCGGAATCCGGGTCCGCAATAAGGCTCTTCAGCTTGCATCTTCGACACGGACATCTTATCTCCGTCTCGTTCTTTTGAAGCATCTCGACCTTCGCGGAGCTCAAAAACCTATTCACGATGCCTTCGGTCATCGTGCGGACCATGGTCGCCTGCGGGGTAGAGCAAAACGATATTTTAGAACCAAGAAAAAATTTGGCATGACTTTGCCTAAAAATAGGACCAAAAAGAATGCATAGTGCCAAATTCTCGCCGAAACGGAAATGAATCAACATTCCGGCAAAATATTGGCAACTATCGCATTTCAAATACCGGTACCTGCAAACACAAACATATATGCAACACCACAAACATATGCAACACCACAAACATACGTAGATCTAGCTAGGCCATAAAAAGTGCATGTGCACGTTGTTGGAGGGAGAAAAAAGTAGATCTACAACATAAAGAAAGCTTTCCCCTTACTTACCTATCAAAAAAAGGTAATTTAACCACTTAATTTGGGTGAATCTATGGTGCAAATGAGGTGAGGAGGAGGAGGCAGCCGAGACAAGCTTGGAGGAGGAGGTGGAGAGAATGAAGTGGGAAAAGTGAGTGTGATAGGTGGCTGTCCAAAATATCTAGCTGGTCTCAGGTTACTAATGGCGCACCACTAAAAATGCGCCATTAGTAACCCTGGTTACTAATGGCGCACCAGTTAGGGGTGCGCCATTACTAGTTTTGCAAAAAAAAAAAATTAGTAGTGGCGCACCGTGGTTGTGGTGCGCCATTACTAGTTTGAACTAGTAATGGCGCACTTCACACAGCGCCATTACAAGTTTTGAAAAAAAAAGTAAAAAAAAAATTGTTAGTAGTGGCGCACGGAGCGTGTGGTGCGCCATTACTAGTTAAAACTAGTAATGGCGCACTGTGCCCTGGTGCGCCATTAATAGTTTTGGAAAAAAAAATTGCTAGTAATGGCGCACCGTGTGTCTGGTGCGCCATTAGTAATGAGGACACTAATGGCGCACCTGTATCTGGTGCGCCACTGCTATATAGCAGTGGCACACCACATACATGGTGCGCCATTAATGTCCATATCAGCTATAGCCCTTTTCCTAGTAGTGGAAGAAGAAGAAAAGAAAAGAAAGAACGGCAACAGCGGCAAATAAAGCGGCAACTCCAACTGAAAAAAAGAAACTTACCCTATGGCCACGGGAACCGCTCGCGTCGGGCCCGCCGGCGGCGCCATCCGACGCGCCTTCTTGGCGGACCTCTTCAGGGTGCCCGCCTGCGCCGCAGCCGGGCGCTTCGCAGCTGGCCGCGCCTCGACCGGCTGCTTCCCGTGCGGCCGGCTCGAGCCAGCCGGCTCCCCGGACGCCCTCTTCTGTCGCCCCCAGGGGGCGGCCCCGTCACCTGCTTCCGCGCCCTGAGGAGCTGCAGCGCCTGTCCCGTCCTCGTCATCTTCGTCGTCATCTGGCCACTCGCGCAAAACATCCGGGATCAGAGACTTACCGGTTTGAGCGGAGCCGCCGGCTTCCGCGTCCGCCGGATGCTCCTCGCCGCCTTCGGCGCCTGCGTTGCCGGCCTCCTCGTCCTCCGGGTCCGACTCGAACCGGTTCGGCTGTAGAACCATGGGACTCGGGCCGTCATTCACCAGCTGGCTCGGGAAGCGCTGCAGCCGGCCCAGGGCGTCAGGGCGCATAAGAAGGGCGGACATGGCAAAGAACAGAGACCAGACACTCACCGCTGGCGCCGGGTTGTCCCGGCTGTACGGCTCCTTGCCGAACTGCCAGTCCTTCACCTTGAGCCCGGCATCAGAGACGTCATTGACGCGCACGGCGATCTCCTCTGCCGTCAACTCCTTCGTCGACAGCCGGCAGGGGTCGTGCCGGCCGCTCATGTCGCAGATCCGGTGCGGCCGCCTCTGCAGCGGCAGCACCCGGCGACCGATGAAGGCGGCGATGAGGTCCACGGCGGTGAGCCCCTCGCGGTCCGTCATCTCCTTGATCCGGCGGCAGGTCCCCAAGATCTCCGCGGATGGGTTCTTCGGGTTGTGCCCCCAGTTCAGCTTCACAGCCGGGGGCACATCCGCGAAGGGAGGGAGGTTGATGCGGTCGTTGGCCGGGTCCGCGTTCTTCACATAGAAGAACGACTTCTGCCATTTCTTGGCGGATTCCTCAAGCGGCAGCTTCGGGAAAGGGCCCGCCGTCCGGGTCACCGCCACGGCTGCCCCGCACTCGGACATGACGCCGGCTGCCGCTCCTTGCTGCTTGAGGTAAGACATCCGGCACCATAGCTCCACGTATGGGAGGATGCCGACGTAGCCCTCGCACAGCGTCGCGAAGCCGGCGAGCTGCAAGATGGCGTTCGGCCCCAGATGGTGCGGCTGGAGGCCGAAGAAGGTGAGGAAGCGCCTGAAGAAGACGCTCGCCGGGAGCCCGAGCCCGCGAAGGAAGTGGGTGTAGAACACCACCACCTCGCCACTCCGCGGTTCCGGCGCCGTCTCCTCGCCGGGCGCGCGCGCCTCCACCTCCGTTGCCGGCGGCAGCCGCCTTGTGCTCCGAAGATACTCGATATCATCACCAGTGACCACCGACCCCTCCCACGAGCCCTTCGGCAGCGCCATTGGCGAGAGCGGGAGAAGCACGGACGAGGCAGAAAGAAAGCAGCGATGGAGCGAGGAAGCAACGACCGCGCGAGTTGCGGCGCAGTGCGGTGGCAAGCCTGGCGGGCGACGATGCGCGGGCGACGGCGTGCGGCGGCGGTGTGCACGAGAAGAAAGATGGGGAGGCAGAGGCGAAGCAACGGGCGGGGGCAGAGGAGCGAATGCCTCGGCCTCTCCCCCTCCCCTCCCATTTAAAGACCGCGCACGAGCGTGGGGTAGTGGGATCGATTGCGCCCACGATCCCCACTCCCCCGCAATACACGGGCACGTTAAGACGCGCCTTAACTGCCCCGGGAACCCCAACAGGCGCGTGCGGCCGCAGTAAATCCCGCGCGCGGGCCGAGACTGCGGTCTAGCGGGACCCTGCCCACCGCGACGTCTCGTCGCGCGCGTGGCCTGGCAGGCCTCTTCGGCCGCTGGGCTGCACGTGGCAAGATTTCGTCTGGCGACTGGCGCGCTCCCCCATACCGGCGGGACCAGCCGGCCGAGCCGCTCAAGCTCCGGCAAAACCAAGTACCTCAAACCGGCTCCCGGAAGCCGGCGGATGGCGGCCTCAAGCCGGCAATCTCGTCATGTTACCGCACTCCTTCGGGGGGGGGGGGATAAGCTGCAAAGCCTCTCCCGCTTGGAGCCGGCGAGCCTTCACAGCTTCGGGGACTACTGTCGGGGGGATGACCCCCGGGTAGGCAAGCGAACCCGGAGTCCCCTTTTCAAAAAACATCGGGGCAGCCCGTGCCCCTCCCCGCCGGCTGGCGAACCTACCGGCTCCTCGGCGCTAGCCAGCTAGGCCCGGCCCTGGGCCGGGTCCGGCTGGCCGCTAGCCGGCTGGCGATAGGTCGGCGGCCGTCCCATCGCGTCCGGCGACAAGACAGCCCCCCCACGAGGGGAGAACATGGCTACAATGCAATCCGTCTCGGGAGGGCGCGCCGGCAAAGCTGCCAACCCTGTTGACGCGACGGCCGGTGTCAGCACCAGCGCGCTAGTGCAGCCCCCCGCGAAGCCGCCTACTTCGGCATGCCTCTGCAGAGCGCGCACGCGCCGTCTACTCCTGCACGCCTCGGCAGAAGTGCGCACGTGCCGACCACTCCTGTACGCCTCTGCAGAAGCGCGCACGCCCCGTCTACTCCGTGACGCTCGAAGCGATGGGCCACAGTGTCGCGCCGCCCTCGGGCGCCGCAGCCGGCGGGGCCCAGCAGCCGGCGTGCCCGCGGCCGGCTCCAGACGCCGACGCCCGGGTCCCGGCGCGCGTAGTTTACCCATGTAACCCTGGGGGGTCGAGCTATAAGACCCCCCAGGAAGCCTCCATGCTGGGGGGTTCGATTTAGTTCAGTCAGTTCGCTCCTCTTCGATCGTTGGCTACTTGGTTCGCTCCTTCTTCCCCGACACACACGGGAGAGGCTGAACGGAGACCTAGCTCCTTCTGCCTCCTCCACTCAAATAGCTCCAGGAGCACCATTGTAACCATTGTGGCCTCTGAGCCTATCAACCCACTCGGCAGGACTAGGGGTGTTACCTCTCCGGAGGGCCCCGAACCTGGGTACGCCTTGTGTCCCTCACATGCGCGTGCCAACCTCGCTTCCGGAACCCACCGGCGTCCTCACGCAGCCCCCCACTTTTAGCCATCTCATGGCATCTGCCGTGATTTCACCACGACAGTATCCCAGAGTTTTACTTACTGGATATAAATAGAGACGATACTTATTGAGAATTTTATTTGTAGTGTGTGCCAGTGCCCTCATACTTTTCACATGAAACCTTGAAGAAAAGCAGAATGAAGGCTATGCAGATGGCAGTGGCGGCAGAAAGAAGATAATGTGGACTGTGGAAGGGAAGGAAGGAGAGGGAAGCAACATCGTGAACTATGCCTATAGCGTGACATTGCACTACGGTGCAGCCCTTGGTTAGATCCTAGATAAAGAGTATGACTTTGGGTTCTGGCAGAAGCTAGCAACTGTAATGGACATGTTTATGTCGAGGTCAGCCTTCAGTACTACTAACATATATGGATGCTTAATTGTCGAGGCAAGTCATTGATGTACTACAACCAGTCAACCAATCAATCATGTCATGCTAGCTTCTCATTCACTTCTTGAATCACTCACTACTCCCCTAAAGTGCTAATCAATGAGAATATGGCGTTGTTTGCTTCAGAGAGCATGAGAAAATCATCAGGTGAAGTTGGATAAAGGAAGTGTCACGTAAGGACCTGAGTTGAAGATGCAGACAGACACCGGTTAGCCACATTAGCATCTACCCCTACCATTGTGTCTGTAGATGTGCTTATCTCTTGTTCACCTCACGTGGGAGGATGCTTCATGGCCCCAACCTGCTGCAGGAGCCGAGAGGAGAGCGGGCGAGAGGAAATGTTGTCGAAGAGAGAGGTCTGAGGTCGGCAAGATTAAACAGTGGGCTGTAGGAGATATGCCCTAGAGGCAGTAATAACAGTTATTTTGTATCTCCGAGTTTGTAATGAATGTTTATGTTCCATGCTATAACTGCAATGATTCTCGAGTCTGCAATATCCACGAGGCTCGGAGGGAAACTCATGTGCACGTGTGGTATAATAAATGGTAAATTGTATTCCTAGTCTTGCCTCTAAGACTGGCTCAAGTATTGCATGATGATCCTGTTTTCCTGATCATGGGCATGTCTATGCTGGCAATTTTGAGGGCACAATGTTAGAAGAACACTTGCGTTGAATCGACCCGAATTGATGTTATGCTATGAGATACATTCGTCACAAGTTAATGGTTAATAACACAGAGATAGTTAATGTTTGCATAATTCCTGAGACCATGAGAGTATCGAGTTCCTTCGTACTTGCTTCGTAAAATTCGGGTTTGTTAAACGTCCTCCGTAACTGCGTGGCTATTACGGCAGCTTACGGGTTCACGGAAAAGTATGACAAGAAATGAGATAGCTCAAGATTGGGATTTGCTCCTCCGACGATGGAGAGATATTCTCGGGTCCTCTCGGTGTTACGATATCCATCATCGTCTGGCCAGACACATTGTGATTTGATCACTGGGATGCCGGAATACGGAAACGAGAAAAGAGAACAAAACCGGTAACGAGGTAACTTGCATGGTGGACAAGTTGTTGATCCATGGGGATGCAATAAATCTCACCTCGGGTGTTTGTAATATATCGTGAAGCAACAGGAATAGCACACGGCAACTGGAGGTTCACTCGAATATTCATTCGTGTGGGTATAGGGGTCAATATGGGTGTCCACGGCTCCGATGTTGATCATTGATCAGAAAGTGTTCCGGGTCATGTCTATACTTCACCGAACCTATAGGGTCACACGCTTAAGGGTCATCTATCTGCTGAATACTAGACGGGGAGTCTGAGAGAAAATCACCGAAAAAGTTTTGGATGAAACGGAAACGTTCCGGAGAGAACACCGGAATAATTTCGGTAAAACTGAAAAGTTGTTTCAGGGGATTCCATTAAGTCAAATTGGTTTCGGCACACGCCTGGAAATTCTTAGAGGATGCCAGAAGTGTTCTGGAAACTTCTGGGAATTTTCCGGGATAAAAACCGGAAATGTTCCGGAGCTGCCGGAACCGCTTTGGTTGCTTTTCGCTGAAGAAAAACATTGTTTCAGAATTGTTTCGGAATGCGTTCAAAATTGTTTTAGTGGGTACTAGAATTATTTTAGGCACACATAAATAATTTGGGATTTAACGGACACAGAAAAATGTCTTTGTGAATAGTAAAAGTGCTTTATGGATATTTTTTGGAAAGCACCTTTTGGGATATTTTCCAGAAAGCTTCTAGAAGGACTTGGGAGCCAAGGAAGCCCCCTCATGGGGGTCCCCCAGGAGTGGCCGGCCAAGGGAGGTGGAGCTCCTTGGAGCTCCACATGCCATCCCTTTTAGCTTTATTCTTGTATGAAAAAGCATAAAGTGGGGGTACTTTTGGTATTTTTGAATGCCAACTTTACCCCTTGACTATCCTATAAATAGAGGTGGAGGGGTGCTCTCCAAACCTCATCCAAGCTCTCATACACATGCCATGCTCGTCTGGCTCTCTCTCTCTCCCTCCCACAAAATAGTTTCGTAGAGCCGAAAGGCTGTCTGGGTTCCGGCAGGAACTAGCTCTGGACGGCGAAGCCCTGCCGGATAGCTGACACTGTATGTGTGCAACCCCGTAGAGAGTTCGTAGTTTCGATCTTTTGCCCGAGGGGCTGTTTCGAGGGTCCTCCCGAAGGGCTGTCCGCGACATCGTCCGAGGGACTGTCCGACCGCCTCCCGAAGGGCTGTCCGACGAGGGAGTACATCCTCGCGGTTGGGAGGTTGTAAATCCTAGCTGCGGGGATCTGCACCGACGATCTACAACTACTCTTCTTCCGTTGCGTTTCGAGTCGGTACGGATCAGATCAAACCTTGTATGACATCTCCATTGTGATCCTGGGCGTGCTTGTTGTACCGAATTTTTTTGTTTTCTGTCCCGTTCCCCTACATGGGCGTCCTCCGGTTTGAAAGAAGAGGGCTCTGGCGAAAAATGTCCCGCTATGGTGGGAAACCGAGCAGGAAGGGGAGGGCCCGGTAGGTAAAGGGATGAGTGCATCGTGGAGTGGGGTTTTTGTGGGACCTCCTGAGATAACATGGTGGATAGTTCGGACAAACACGTCTCTTCCTCACATATGGGCTAGATTGGTGGAGCCCGGACTGTCCAGGTTGGATTTTGGGGAGCCCGTTGGGCGCCCGTTTGATGTCCGAACATGGCCGGATGTATGAAGGAGGAACGAACTTTGACCTTGGAAACAAGGTTAATCATTTGTTTGATTCATTTCTATGCATTGTTGCCCATAGCAACGCACGGGCACTCTACTAGTCATCACAATTGCGCACAATGCATAAAAAAACCAATGTTTTCATAACAGTTTGCTGATGCCACCAATTTTTCCTAATTCGTTTGCCGCAAGCACTAAAACAATGATTGACCACGTTTTGACACAAAAATTGACAGTGGGTCCCGTTGTATGTGATGACATGGCACCAACAACTCACACCGTTTCACGCAGCTGTTAGGTTGACACAGGGCCCACCTATTATCCTCTCTCCTCCATCTTCTTCCTCGTTGCTCCTGTACTGCTACCCATCAATACCGCCAACCACCTCCTCCATATCTGCTTCCCTCTCCACCAAGGCAGCTTCGAAGCCCCTAGGTCTCTCTCTCTCTCTCTTAGCTATCTGTCCCTCCCACTCTTTCTCTCTCTCTCGCTCTTCTGCCGCTGCCTGAGAAGACGCCGTCGTGCGTCATGCACGCGACCAACGTCGATGCCTCACTGCACCACCGAGGTTCCCCAACTCCGCTGCGATGCGGAAAGCATCACTGCAAAAGGAATTGACCCCATCCACAATGCTCCAAGCGAATCGACGTGCCCCTCTCCTCTAAGCCGTTGACCGCTGATGAAAAATTCGCCGCATCCAGATCGAACCAGGCCTCGCCATTGGCGCCAGGTGGCTCTGGGTGAGCTCGCGGTAACTTTCCCCCCTCCCGCTCCTCTCTGTGCACCGTAGCGAGGTAGCTGCATAGCACCATCGTCTGTCGCCGTGATACGTCCCAAACGTATCTACTTTTCCAAACACTTTTGCTTTTGTTTTGGACTCTAATTTGCATTATTTGAATGAAACTAACCCGGACTGACGCTGTTTTCAGCAGAACTACCATGGTGTTGTTTTTGTACAGAAATAAAAGTTCTCGGATTGAGCTGAAAATTTACGGAGAATATTTTCAGAATATATAAAAAAAAATTGGTGAAGAGATCTACTGGAGGGGGCCACCCAGGAGCCACAAGCTCAGGGGGCGCGCCCACCCCCAGGGCGCGCCCTGTGAGCTTGTGGGCCCCACAGGCCTCCGTTTGCCCTAATTCCAACTCTATAAGTACCGTCTCGCGGAGAAAAAAATCAAAGAGAAAGTTTCATCTTGTTTTACGATACGGAGCCGCCGCCACCTCCTGTTCTTCATCGGGAGGGCTGATCCAGAGTCCGTTCGGGGCTCCGGAGAGGAGGATTTGTCGCCGTCGTCATCATCAACCCTTCTCCATCAACAATTTCATGATGCTCACCACCGGGAGTGAGTAATCCCTCCATAGGCTTGCTGGACGGTGATGGAGTTGGATGAGATTTGTCATGTAATCGAGTCAATTTGTTAGGGCTTGATCCCTAGTATCCACTATGTTCTGAGATTGATGTTGCTATGACTTTGCTATGCTTAATGCTTGTCACTAGGGCCCGAGTGACATGATTTCAGATTTGAACCCTCTATGTTTTCATGAATATATTTGAGTTCTTGATCCTATCTGCTAGTTATATGCACTTGTTATTATTCTGATCCGTAGACCCCATAGTGACAATTGTTTGGGATACTCTCCGGGGATGACTGTAATTCGAGGAGTTCATGTATTCACTATGTGTTAATGCTTTGTTCCGGTTCTCTATTAAAAGGAGGCCTTAATATCCCTTAGTTTCTTTATGGACCCCGCTACCACGCGAGGGTAGGACAAAAGATGTCATGCAAGTTCTTATTATAAGCACGTATGACTATATATGGAATACATGCCTACATTACATTGATGAATTGGAGCTATTGTGTATCGCTCTAGGTTGTGAATGTTATATGATGAATGTCATCCAACACAAATATCCATCACTGATCCAATGCCTACGCTTTTCTCATATGGATCTTTGCTAAGTTACTACTGCTGCTGCTGTTACAATCATCACAAACTGCTTCTGTTACTATTGCTACTATGCTACTAAACACTTTGCTGCAAAAATATTATATCCCAGGTGTGGTTGAATTGACAACTCAACTGCTAAGGCTCATAAATATTCTTTGGCTCCCCTTGTGTCGAATCAACAAATTTGGGTGAAATACTACCCTCGAAGACTGTCGCGATTCCCTATACTTGTGGGTTATCAAGACCTTTTTCTGGCGCCGTTGCCGGGGAGCATAGCTCTATTTATTGAGTTCACTTGGGATTTTACATTATGAAGAATATGAAAGACGCTAAGACTAAGATCGTACCCTCTAAGACGAGGGGAGGTAAGGAACTACCATCTAGCTCCGCACTTGATTCACCGTTTGTTTTAAGTAGGCTTGCGACACCACCACCTGCTATTCATTCTGATATGTCGCAAGTAATTGATGATACTACTTCTACTATAAATGAAACTTGTGATGATGCTAGTACTCTGCTTGATAGTACTGTGCCATTAGGTGAATTTCTTGATGAACAAATTGCTAAAGCTAAAGAAATTGAGAATGCTGAAACTTCTGAAAATTATGATTCACCTATTATGCCTAGCTCTCCTACTAGAGTTGAAATGCCTAAGATACCTAAGGGTTATGTTATGGATGGGGAAATAGCTAGAGAATTTCTTGCTTGTAATGATAGAGATGATGTTAAGAAATTACTGAGTAAGCTGAAAGAAAAAGCTATGATAAAGAGAATGAAATATGATCCTAAGTTTGCTACTTCTCCTATCTTTGTTACTAATAAGGATTATGAATTCTCTGTTGATCCTGAGTTAATTACTTTGGTAGAATCTGATCCTTTTAATGTTTATGAAACTGAAACTGTTGTGGCACACCTTACCAAATTGAATGATGTAGCCACCCTATTTGCTCATGAGGAAAATTCGCTATTACTATATTCTTAAGTTGTTTCCTTTCTCTTTAAAGGGTGATGCTAAGAAATGGTTTAATACTCTTTCTCCTGGTTGTGTGCGTAGTCCCCAGGATATGATATATTACTTCTCTGAAAAATATTTTCCTGCTCACAAGAAACAAGTTGCCTTATAGGAAATATTTAACTTTGTGCAATCTGAAGAAGAGAATCTCCCTCAAGCTTGGGGGAGGCTTCTCCAATTACTTAATGCTTTGCCTGATCATCCTCTTAAGAAGAATGAAATACTTGATATATTTTATAATGGACTAACCGATGTTTCTAGGGACTACCTAGATAGTTGTGTTGGTTGTGTTTTCAGGGAATGAACTGTTGGACAGGTTGAAGAACTATTGAATAATATGCTAAAGAATGCCGATGAGTGGACACTTCCTGAACCACCACCTAAACCAACTCCGAAGAAGAGAGGTATTCTATTTCTCAGTCCAGAAGATATGCAAGAAGCCAAGAAATCTATGAAAGAAAAGGGTATTAAATCTGAAGATGTTAAGAATTTACCACCTATTGAAGAAATACATGGACTCGATATGCTGACACAGGTAGTAAAGGTAAATTCTCTTTACAGATTTGATGAAGGTGATATTCCTTACAATAAATCTGCTAGTCAATGCCTGGATGAAATTGATAATTACATTGTTAAGCAAGAGAATTTTAATAGATATGTTAGCAATCAATTGAAACGAAATGCTATTATGATTGATCGCTTGAGTGACTTGATGTTTAGGATTGCTGATGTTAAAGGTTTAAGTAAACATTCATCCATGGTTCATACTCAGTTAGAACAAGTTGCTAAGTCACAAAATGATTTTCTTAATGAAATGAATAATAGAATGAATGATCGTGATGTTAGAGTTGTGACTAGAGGAGGTAGAATGACTCAGGAGCCTCTATATCTTGAAGGTCCTCCTAAAAGAATTGAGCAAGATTCTGAAAGAATTAATGTTGATGCACCTAGTTCATCTAAGAAGAAAAAGAAAAAGAAAAATGATAGAACTTTGCATGCTTCTAGTGAACCTATGATAGAAAACCCTTCTGAGAATCATAATGATGTTTCTATTTCTGATGCTGAGACACAATCTGGTAATGAACATCCACCTAATGATGATGATAATGATGTTCATGATAATGCTCAACCAGACAATGATAAAGAACCTGATATTGATGTAGAAATAGAACCTGCTATTGATCTTGATAACCCATCTCCTAAGAATAAAAGGTATGATAAAAGAAATTTCACTGTTAGAAAACATGGTAAAGAAAGAGAACCATGGGTTCAAAAACTCATGCCTTTTCCTACTAAACCTCCGGAAAATAAGGATGAGGAGGATTTTGAACGCTTCGTTGAAATGCTTAGACCCGTCTTTTTGTGAACACGTTTGACGGATATTTTGAAAATGCCTCCATATGCTAAATACATGAAAGATATTGTCACTAATAAAAGGAAGATACCTGAAGCTGAAATTTCCACCATGCTTGCAAATTATTCTTTTAAGGGTTGAGTACCTAAGAAGTTAGAAGATCCAGGAATATGATACGTCTCCAACGTATCTATAATTTTTTATTGTTCCATGCTATTGTTGTATCAATCTTGGATGTTTATTATGCAATTACATGCCATTATATATCATTTTTTTGGGACTAACCTATTAACCCAGTGCCCAGTGCCAGTTGCTGTTTTTTGCTTGTTTTTGCCTTTTCAAAAAATCATTATCAAACGGAGTCCAAACGAAGAAAAACTTTGGATTATTTTTTTCTGGACCAGAAGGGACCCTCGAAGCTTCGGGAGAAGACCAGACGAGCCACAAGGGAGCGACAAGCTCGGGAGGCGCGCCCTGGGGGTAGGGCACGCCCCCAGGCTTGTGGGCCCCTCGTGGCACATCCTGACCTAATTCCAGCGCTATAAATTCCCAAATATTCCCAATATACCAGAGTGATGGTGTCCTGGATTAGGGGGTGCTAACCTAGCCGGCCCGTCTCCTCCGTTGGGCCGATATGCCTCTGTGCGTGATCAAGATGGACTCCGGAGGCCTCACATGGGAGACGTGATCAAGGCTGTCTCTACCGAAGACCTGTAGTACACTTCAAGATTTGTCCAGCCGCCTTACTCCTAGATACCGACCTTGTAACCCTAGGTACCCTCCCTGGTGTATATATAAGCCATAGGGTTTAGCCCGTAGAGGGGATCAACGCAATATTACTCACCTAGCCCTAGAAGTTAGACACATATTATAATCTCGAGGTAGATCAACTTTGTACTCGATACATCTCCATCAAGATAAACAGAAGCAGGACGTAGGGTTTTACCTTCATCAAGTGGGCCCGAACCTGGGTAAACATCGTCTCCATCGTCTCTGTTACCACCGATCCGAGATCCACAGCTCGGGACCCCCCTACCCCAAGGTCTGCCGGTTTTTACACCGACACCGGTGCTTTCATTGATGGTTCCGCTGCGCGATCACAAGAAGGATTGATGGCTCACCTGCAGATCAACTGCACTAACGGCTGTGGGGATGTTTACGCCCCCGGCCAGCTTTTCGTCTTCGGCAGCATGGTATTTTGCGCCGACTCAACGGGTCACCTTACCTCTGTCGAGAACTATGCCCCAGGTCGGATCGTGACTTTCGGCGGCCTCGAGTACACTGCAGATTCCCGTGGTGAACTCATCTTATCGGGATGGACTACTGGCCGGATCGAGAGCTCGGCTGGTTCCGGAGGCTCGA
Organism: Elymus sibiricus; assembly: GCA_039707655.1. NCBI lineage: Eukaryota > Viridiplantae > Streptophyta > Magnoliopsida > Poales > Poaceae > Elymus > Elymus sibiricus. Next base: position 121,189,665 of record CM077676.1, on the reverse strand, counting down.
CTCCGGAGCCGGACTCTGTCACGGCGCCTCTTGAGACCCCTGACACGGCTACTCAGGCCAGTCTCTCCCCGATCGCCAGTCCAGAGATGGATCCGGCCCCCATCCCTGAAATTGCGCCGGTGCCAGGATTGATTCTGGCACGGAGCCCGGAACTATGTTCAGACTCCCGCCATTCCGAAGACACATCTGGTTACATGCCGGGTGTACTTCGAATCAGCCCTGCCTATGGCGCATAGATGAATCCCGAAGAGTTATCTCACCTCGATGAGATGCTTGACCGCATCCGGAGTATGTCCATCTCGGACGGCAAGACTTCAGTTTACAATCAGATCGGCCTTAAAGCCGACGATAGGGAAATTTACATCCCACCCACCACCCACCTAGTCGCCACGATCGATGATTTAACCGACGTGTTGGACTACGGCGAACCCTCAGACATGGAGGAGGACGCCGATGGCCCCATCAAGAACACCTTGCCCCCGGTAAACGCGGGCAGGTGGACGGCCACGTCCACCTATGATGTCTACATGGTGGACACCCCGAAATCCCCTCCAAGACGCCGTCGAAGGCGCCGAAGGGGCAATAATGGGGAACCCAGTGGCAACGACGTGACAGCCAATAATGGCGACGCGGAGGACGGCGACGCCGATAACCATGAGGAGGAAGTTCAAGCCTACCCAGTAAGGAACGGCACACCAGACCGACCTCTTGGAGACTCAGATCCCAATGACCTCTTTGAAGGGGCCGACGACAACTACATGACAGAATCCGAGGAGGACGAGAGCCTCGGCACCAAGGACTACATCGTCCCCGAAGACCCTTTTGAACAAGAGCGCTTCTGACGACGCCTCATTGCGACAGCCCGGAGCTTAAAGCGCAAGCAGCAACAGCTGTAGGCCAATACCGATGCGCTCAATGAAAAGTGGATCGAAGTGCTCTCCGCCGAGCAAGACATGGAAAACCCACGCCATAGTGCGCCGAAGTCATACCCACGCAGGCGTCTTTTACCAGAGTTCGACGAGGAGCTCGCTGACGACCTCGATCGGCCCCCTAGAGGCCGGGACAGGCCAAGACGAGAAGACCCCGGTGAACGGCCACCTCCACGCCGTCATGGCAAGGACCCCGTGGATCACTTAGATCCTCACGATGCTAGACGTCGTATTGAGGAAAATAGGGCTCCCCCTCGGTCCATCTACGGGTCAAGGGGACGTGCACCCGCCAGGCCCGACGGCTACGATGCCTGGATGGACAGGAACGGCCGTGCCCGAGATCAAACCTACTCACGACTCTCCCCCGACCTCTGACGAGATGCTCCTCGGTCCCGAGGTCCGGCCCACCCGATTTGCTTCACAGATAGGGTGATGGAATATCAGTTCCCGGAAGGGTTTAAACCCATCAACATAGAATCATACGATGGCACCACGGACCCAGCAGTTTGGATCGAAGATTTCCTCCTGCATATACACATGGCCAATGGAGATGATCTCCATGCTATTAAATACCTGCCGCTCAAGCTCAAGGGGCCGGCGAGGCATTGTCTTAACAGCCTCCCGCCTCACTCTATCGGCAGCTGGGAAACCCTAGAAGATGCTTTTTGAGCAAACTTCCAGGGCACATATGTCCGACCTCCGGACGCGGATGACCTTAGCCGTGTCACCCAACAGCCAGGTGAATCAGCCCGGAAATTCTGGAACAGGTTCCTCACCAAGAAGAACCAGATCATAGACTGTTCCGAAGCCGAGGCCATGGCCGCATTTAAAAACAATATTCGAGATGAATGGGTGGCTCTACAACTCGGCCAGGATAAGCCGAGAACCATGGCTGCCCTGACCGCACTAATGACTCGCTTTTGTGCGGGAGAAGATAGCTGGCTCGCCCGAAGTACTCATAACGGCGAGGCAGGCACCTCGGAAACTCGCGACGCCAATGGAAAACCAAAGCGCAACAAGAATAAGCGCAGGTACAAGAATGGCGGAAGTGACACTGAAGACGCTGTGGTCAACGCAGGATTCACTGAACCTAAATCCGGACAGAAAAGAAAACCCTTTAAAGGGAACAAAGACGGACCTAGCCAGCTTGATAGACTCCTGGACGCCCATGTGGGATCCACGGTACTCAGGAAAAACCTGCAAACCACACTAATAGGAATTGCTGGGTCTTTAAACAAGCCGGCAAAATAGCGGCAGAGGGTCAGAGTAAAACCCAACACCGCAGCGATGACGAGGATGAACCTCGGCAGCCCAATAATGGAGGCGAAAAGAAATTTCCTAATGATGTAACAGAGGTCAACATGATCTATGTCACCCACATCCCTAAAAGGGAGAGGAAACGTGCACTTCGGGACGTATACGCGCTGGAGCCAGTCGCCCCGAAGTATAACCCATGGTCGGCCTACCTGATCACTTTCGACAAGCACGATCATCCGACCAGCATCAGGCATGGCGGATCGGCGGCGCTTGTCTTGGACCCTATTGTTGATGGTTATCATCTAACGCGCGTCCTGATGGATGGGGGAAGCAGCCTTAACCTCATCTACGAGGACACAGTTCGGAAGATGGGCATTGACTCATCTCGGATTAAGCCGAGCTCTACCACCTTTAAAGGTGTCATTCCGGGCGTCGAAGCCCGTTGTACCGAAACAGTCACCCTAGAGGTAGTCTTCGGTTCGCCCGAGAACTTCCGAAGCGAAGAGTTAATCTTCGATATCGTACCCTTCCGGAGCGGATACCATGCGCTCTTAGGGCGCACAGCCTTTGCACGCTTTAACGCAGTCCCGCATTACGCCTATCTCAAGCTCAAAATGCCGGGACCCAACGGCGTCATCACAGTCAATGGCAACACGGAACGTTCACTCTGGACAGAGGAACAGACCACGGCTTTCGCAGCCGAGGTTCAAGCGTCCGAGGAGGCAGCCCGCAGCGATAAACGCACCGCCGGCTCCTTGAAGCGCGCCCGTGCTGCACAAATCGACCTCGGCCAGGTGCCCCCGCACCCGAAATAGGGATGCGGGCTCCTTGTGTGCCCTCTTTGGAGTGGGCACTACGTCCCCAGAGTGCATAACTTCGCATTCAAGATTCCCTGGGACGTCGAGGAGCCAGAACAATTACCCAAACGTCAGGCGCGGATTAACCATGCGAAGACGAGGCTTAGAGCCCCTGCACAGGCAAGTATCTGTAAAAGAAACAGCCAAACATGACTACATGGTTTTAACCACAGAGTGACTTCGGCAACATCTTCCCTCAAGGAACGCGGTCAATCAAGCACTTAGAGTGTATAAAGGGCCGGAAGGGCATCGACCCTCGCAAATTCCTCACCATCAATGGTGAACAACTGGTCAACAGTTCAAAAAATGCAGACGTGCGGCAGGTCATGGCCCGGATCCTTTAAAATCCGTTAGCAATTATCCGACCTGTTTCTTCCTTTTCCTTCTTTACCATTTACATTGTACTCTTCCAATTACTTTCGTCTCTGCCGGGCATGTACATGATTGATATTATGAAATAAAGAAATTATGCCCTTTCAAGGTCTCTATTGTATTTCTTTATCAGCATAGGTCCTCTGGGACGATGAAGTTCTCCAAAAAGATACAATTGTATAAAAAAAGTCCGAGGTATTCGGCGTCTCGGATTTTGGCCTTATATGCATCAGTTTTGAACCTAGATTTTGGTCAATAGTTGGGTTGCCCGGCTCCTACGTGTACCCCTTACGTTTCCGATGAAATTCGGCTAAGGGTGTAACGGGAGAACCACTGCGATTGCGCCGCCAGGTCAATTGGCATGGCGCCTCAGTGGAGAAAGCCGAAAACTGACTATCTAGGTAGGCGTAAACTGGTCTGCCATCCGGAGACCGCGTCAAGCGATGTGACGATAGAGATCACCTGTGTCAAACGAAGGGCTTCCATTCCTAGCCGAAGTGTGCTCTGGCCTAGACCTCGGCCGAGCTGGCCGAACACTTCTTACACTGGGGGCTGGTCATCAGCCCCCACAGTCAAACTCTTATGACTAAATGAAAGATATCAAGCCACTATAGTCCGATTGCCTAGTTCCTATAAGACACCGACCGCCTCCGGGTACCGATACATCGGCTAAGGGTGCAGTGTGCCTTAAGGAACACCCTTTGTATGACCTACACTAGGGCTGAAGCCGACGACTGGCCACTCTCATTTTAAACAGTCATATAGGAGGAATAATTAAAATTATAAAACAACACACATGGAATCTTAAGCCATTCTCATTCAACAAAAGATAAAGTTTTTACATTGTACACCCCGGCATTCCGAAGTATCATCTAAAAATACAGAGTGTCTTTGGGGCACATGGCCTTGGTGGTCCGAGCTCCCGCCTCCACCTCGGCGAAGAACTACTCGGCGGACCGCGGCTTGTCGGCAGGGGGGCCCGCGGCACATGTCTCCGCATCAACCTTGCGAAAGTGAGTCTTCACGTAAGCATACACCCTCCGCGCCCCTTCGAAGCACGCGGACCTTTTCCAGCGATCCACGCAGGGCACGGCATCCCGGAGACGGGCCGTAAGGCCGAAGAGACTCTTTGGCATGGCTTCACTAGGCCACAGCACGATGCAGAGGTCTTGAAGCGCGGGTCTCGTCATGCGAAACAGCTCCACCAGCTGCTTCACTCGGTGATTTATCAGCTGCACAGACGGCGACCCTGGAAATTGCCCCCCAGAAGGCCTTCTCCGCCTCGTGGCCCGCTAGCTGGCCGAAGTAGGCCACCGCGTCCGCCGCGCTCTGCGGGAGATCAGCAAAGACCTCTGCGAAATGCCATAACTGGGTGAGCTCAACACACCCTTTGCTGCCAAACGAACACTGCAGCAAAAATATCTTACCCGAGGAGATTTGCTCCACTTGCCGAAGCACCTCGCGGTCAGCTCGGGCCGAGGTCTTGAGCTCGGAGTGGGCATGCTGAAGCTTCTCGAGCTCCTCCTTCGTGCGTTGCCCCTCCTCCTGAAGCTTGTCGTGTGCTTCGAACACGCCCTTCAGGGTCTCCTCGACCTCTAGCACCCGTGCCTGGTGCTTCTCCCCGGCTGCCTTCTCGGCGGCCCGGGCCTTCTCGGCCATGGCGGCAACAGCCTCCTGTTGCCGCACCTCCTTCCGAGCCCTTTCGAGCTCGGCCTTCAGCGTTTCCAGCTCCGCTGTCACCACAGTTCGGCCTTAGTTGTTTTCTTTAACATACATTATACCTCTTCATCCAGAATACAAGGCGAGTTTAAACTTGCTTACCTTGAGATCGCTCAAGTTTCCGGTTCATCTCCGCCATCTCTTTGGAGACGGAGTCCGGAACCTGGAATAATACAAATCCTTATCACAAAGGGAATAGTTCAAACCACTAACAGGCTCCAGGACGGCTGCCTCGAGCAGCGTCCTGGGGGCTACTCAACGGGCTCCTACTTAATCAAGCGACCCCGATGCCGGTTTCTTAAAACCGACTTCGGGCTCGGGGGCTACTCACTCACTAAGCCGTTTAGTAGGCTGTACTTTTATGTCCTCGGACAAAATTCATAAAACAAACAGCTTAAATAAACAAATTGAATGCGCAGAAGGCATACCTCGAAACCTGCTACGAGGTTCTTGAAAACCTCGTGCAGGCCGGCCCCTGCGGACCGGTAGCCTTCCAGCGCCGTGCCTATCAAGGCACGGTGCTCCTCCTTGATGGAAGAGCCCTTTAGGGCCTCCTCCACCTCCTCGGTCCACCCCGCGCCGGTCCGTCCTTGGGCAGTGGGCTAGGGTGAAGGGATGATCTCGGGTGTGTCCACCCGAGCAGCCTCCGCCTGGTGTGGCGGAGCCGAGGTAGACGCCGGCTGGGCCAATGACTGACCTAGCCCTTCTTCGATGACCTCGGGGTGCTCCGTCCCCAGGTCTTGTTGGGCCGAGGTGTTGACCTCGGCCATGGTCGCCACCTCGTCGACCCCCGTCAAGTTGACGTCGGGGACCAGGGTGGATGTCGCCTCCCCTAGCCCATCATGCTTCGGGGGAGAAGCGGCGGGCTCTGGAGTCCCGCTGGCGGATGGTAGCCCACTTGAAGAACCGCTAGGGATTACCCTCGGCGGGCTACATATGAAAGATTGCTTCTGTAAAGATTTCCCTTGCTGAAAAAATGACTCAAGGAAGGAAGACAAGGACAAGCGCTTACCCTTGCGGTGCCGGTTTCTTCCTCCCCATAGTGAGGAGGTCTTCCTCTGAGTCACCAGAGAGCTCGGCCCTCTCCGGCGACTTGTTGGCGGCCTCGGATGAGGCTCGCCTCGGCCTCTTTGGGCCCTTCGGGGGCATGTCCACATCGGCATCTTCCAACGCCGACCTCTTCCCCTTCGGAGGGGGAACCTCCTCCTCCTCACCCTCCTCGGCGCCGCCGTCTTGAGCGGCGGAGGTGTGGGTCTCTTCTGACCGGGTGACCGAAGTCCCCTGGGTCCGAGCACTTGACCTCCCCGTCTGGGACTTCGTCCCTTTCGAGACCACCACATGCGGCTCCTCAGTCAGAAGCGCTGAGAGCAGGGGAGTGGGGGGCTGCTCGGGCAGTGGGGCTGGGCATCGTACCCCTTGTACCCAGGCCAACTACTTCTGCAAAATATCTGTGGCACACCGGCTCAAAGAGACCGGAACACCCCGTATTCCAGCCCAGAGATCAAGTCTTCTGGAATACGGCACTGCTTGGCATAGAACAAATCAGCTCTTTATTATGAATAAACGGGGTACAAGGGTTCGATATTACAAAGGCACGGAGACACTTCGACTGCTAAGGTGGTTCTATGCTAGCAGCGGAACCTCTCGAAGCGCAATAAACTCTAGCAGCGGAACAACGACGACGGTGATGAACTCCACTCCGCAGGGACTCTGGCTGGGACGTATCCTAGAGCGCAACCTCCGGATCCTCGACAAACAAGCAATCACAGCCTGACCTGCAATCTGGCATGACACGCCAGGTGAGTACTTTGAATGTACTCGCAAGCTCACAGCAACCAAAGCAATCAAGACATACAACAGCATGGCATTTACAGGTTAATCATCAAAGATTAACACGATACTACTAGAACAACATGAGCATGGCAACAACATGAACATGGCAACAACATGAGCATGGCAACAACATGAGCATGGCAACAACATATAATTCATGATATGAACAGGATGATACTAGCATGCAAGGGGGTCGACGTTTAAGGTCTCATGGACGACCTTACTCTGCTCGGGGGTTATCTTGTAACCACCAACTTACCATCGTGATCATCACATGACCACACGGAGCTTGATCTCTACCTGTGATCATCGCATGACCACATAAAGATCAACCAACTTCTTTCCTCATGGAACCGGGGTTGATTATTATTCAGATTTTTATTACTGTTGACCCACAGTGTGACCTACTACGAACTGTGTCCATGACCGAGGACGCGGCTATCGATAGATTATACACTCTGGAGAGGTTAGTACACTGTACCCACACCACGGAACTCATGGCCTCGTGCTCCCATTTGGGTGGACCAACGACGTTCCGACAAAACCAGTCTATTGCATGACACTCTCCCGGCCACTCCCGACAAATTCCCCTTTGGGCTATGTCCTGGGTTGCCCCTGATGTCAACATGTGACATCCGCCACCTCTGTGGCTACCACCGTCGTGGCCAAAACAACAACTGTCCCAAACGGGGACTCTGGATCCATACAACTTGGGCACTCAAGGCTTATGGCCGCCCACCGGGCCAGGGTAGCGTGCGCACATAACCTTCCCTAGTTGGAGGCACCGGCTAGAGGCATGACAATAGACCGAATTAGGGCCTCCCCATCCAGGCAAGTGTGGTTGCACTGGTGAGCTCGATTCGGTGGCACCATGACTCAGCCAACAGATTTGTTCAAGTTCGATTAATGTCAGGTTTAACTTGAATAGTGATGAGCTGAGTCACAGTAAAATACATAATGCAATAACAATGCAGATGAGCATGACATCAGTGTAACCATGGATGGGCAACATAACCATTTAACATAGTATTAACAATGATAAATCATTGAGTCTACGGGATGCAAATGAGCATGGCATAAAGATGATCATGAATATCACAAGAGTTTTTCATATCAAACCGATAACTATTCATATGAGCATATTATTATCAAAAGCATCGGAAAATAAATATGAGAACTATCATAATAATAATACTAGCAAATAATCATTTAACTACTAGATGCAAATGAACAAGGCATAAGAACGAGCATGGATTCACAAGCATATATTATTCACGAAATAATTAAATGAGCAAACAATCATTTAAATATTCAAGTGGAAACCATGGCTACTGCAAGGCTATCATGCAAGTGGCTGTTGTGGTTTGCCTGGGGGTGGAGGAACCATCGGGGAGAGGTGCGATGAACTCGCGGAAAGAATCGCCGGAAAAGTTTCCCTCTCGGCGAAGCTGTTTTAGGGGCAAGAGAAAAATGGTCATTTTCACAGTGTGACAACATCATGAAAATGATACCACCGGAACGGGCTCGACGAACTGAGATCGTGGGCTTTGGAATCACCTGAATCGGAGTTGCAGGTGAAAAGTTACGACCGTTCGTTCGTTAGACAGAAAAACAAATAAAAATTGAGTTTTTCTGCTGCTAACGGACGAACGTCCGCTATATAACCCTTTCGGCCGGCTGGGTTTAAACAGAAGGCGTCTTCGGGAGAATACGCTTTCGGATAGTGAAAGCGTATTTCCAGCCGAAACAGCACAGAAATGCGCTTTCAAAAACAGAACACGTAGTCCAGTGAAATACGCTTTCACTTAAACTCCTGCGGGCCCGGGGCTGGTCAACGCTGAGACCGACAGGTGGGGCCGAAGAGAGAGGGGCCCACCTGGCCAGGTCAGCGTCTCCTTCCTTCGTCGCCCGCACTCGGCCGAGGGAGGAGCGGCCCCTGACGAGGCTTGCCGGCAGCTCCGGCCGTCTCCCGCGGCGTTCGGCCTACCGGTGTGCTCGGGGAACCAAGCCGCACCCGCTTGCATGCTCCATGGGAGCCACCGAGCTCGGGAACAAGCGGGGTTTCCGCCGTGGTGGATGGCAGCGTCGGCCGAAGATGGGGAGCACGGCACGGCGGCGGAGAAGATGCCGCAGGAGTCTGGGGAGGTTTGTGGCGGCTAGAGGAGCTCCCTGGTGGAGGAAAGAGGAGGGGAAGAGCTCCGGTTCACCGGAATTTATGTGGAGGCCGAGGCGGGCATGGCGGCCATTGGAGGAGCAGGGGAGCTCGTCGCGCTCGGTTGACAGGTCGGCGAGAGCTAGAGGAGGATGGTGAGGAGGTGGATGAGCTCGGGAGGCCTCGGGGGTGGCTTTATATAGCCGAGGCGGTGATGCCCTCGCCGGAAGCGGACGGGAGCTCACGGTTGATGCTCTCTGGCACGACCATGTGCACGAGCGCACGCGCAGAGGGGGAGAGAGGGCTAGGGGAGGTGTATTCGGTGCAAAGGTGCCACGGGGAGGAAGAGGACAAGTGGAAAGCGACGACGGCCGCGGGCATCCCGGGACGGCGTGCTCGCCGGAGAGGAAAGAGGAGAGAGGGAGGGGTCCAGAGAGGACACGCGGACGCAGGAGACCGAGAGCAATGCTGTGGACATGGTGCGGTGGCGATACGACGTGGTTTGGACGGCGGCAGAGGGCCCCGACGGCCAGAGCACACTTTCGGCGTGCCAGACCGCGTGGTCACCGCGTGCACAGGCACACGCGGTGCACTCTGGCCAACCAAACGATGTCTAGCGTCTTGTCCTTCCTAAGTGGGTCCTACCTAAGGTGATGTCTCGAAGAAATACACTGTGGGTTGATGGGAGGGATCGACTGAACTTTGCTGTTGCAAACTTAAGCCTGAAGTAGTGATCAACCTAGAGAGGATAAAAGCTAACCAGGATGTCTCAGGGGTTTAGGGTAGGAAGGACTATGATCCTGTGCAGTTTGAGGAGATTTTGACCAAAATTCAATATAGTTGCTTCACAACCACATATTCTGGTCCAGAAACTGGATTAGGAAGTAGCACTCACGTGGATGATTGTATTGAGCTGAAATTTGGTGGAGCATGATCATTTGGGCCTATGAAGATACCATAAAAATTTCATCCTATTTGGATAAGTATAAATGGTACTTCCTTCACAATGCTCCACATTGGACAGAAACTTGGGGGAATTTTTCAGAGAAATTGGCTGGGCAAAATAATGTGAGTTTTGGCATGCTCACATTATTTAGGGATATTTAGGTCCTGGATTAATTTCAGAATTGTTTAAGCAATATAAAACATAGTTGCTTCACAAACTGAAATTATGGCCAGAAACCAAGATTTGAATGTGTGCTAACATAGATTGTTGGATGGAGATGCAATTTGGTGGAGAGTCATGATTTGATCACATAGATGATATCCCAAAATTTCAACTTATTTGGATAATCCTAGCTAGTACTTCCTTCACAAAGCTTCTCTCTGATCAGAAACTTTGGAATTTTTCTGAGGAAGATTTACTAGGAAAATGGAGCTGAATTTTGGCATGTGGCAATTATTTGGATATGAGAGAGTGCCCAAATTTTTTGAGGGCAATCAGGAAAAGATAAATAGCACTTCCTTCACAAAGTGCCAATCTGGACAGAATGGAAAAGGAATATTCCTGAATTATTTTTGAACTATGCAAGGATGGATTTTGGCATATTTGTGGAAGATATGATCCAAAGAATTTATGAGAATTTTGTGGAAGGCAGAAATATAGGTTGCTTCACAACCTAGAGCAAACAGGGTTATTCCTTTAATAGAAAAAGGAATATTCCCAAGAAATAAATATTGGGGTTGGGCTAAGATGGAAATGACATGGCCTTGGGATAGATTTGAGAATGACAAGCCACAAGGAAGTGACAGGAGAGAAGATTTTCCTAGGTTTCAAGACCACAAAGCCACGGAAAAGGAACTCCAAATAAAAATTCGAGGAAAACCAAAAGAAAAAGAAAGGGCCAAAAATCGGGGTGTTACAAACCTACCCCCCTTACGATAAATCTCGTCCTCGAGATTTGGTTGCTCAGGGAACAAGTATGAATATTCTGACTTAAAGAAACCGTTTCCAACTCGGGTATCATTTTTCCTTCATAAATTGTTCCCACTGAATTGCATCTGACTGACTGCCTTGCTCTGGGGTGATTTGCTTCACTGTATCCCACATTCTGACAGGCCTTCCTTCAAATGTTCATCCTCACTCTGACTCCCATTTCTTTTCTGTCTGCTGGCTTATCTGACATTATCATGACCGAGATTTCCATAAGTCCGGGAGTGACTTCCATTCGACGTGACAGTCTTCTATCCAGTACCGATAGTAGTTAATGGCGTTGTGTGCAAATTTCCTCGGTGGGCATGAAATCTTTAATCATTGCCTCGGGTTACTCAGGTAGTTGCATATCCTCCGGGTTCAAAACAATGCTGAGAATCATAACCATTCTCTTGGCGGAATCTGACTGCCTGTAGGTAGTTCTAGATCTTGCCGACTTCTTTGTCTCAAATCCGTATTGACGATTCAGCTGTCACCTTGATAAGAGGTCCTTACAAACAGAGTAAACCCATTGGGTGTATTCATGGTGATCAATACGGAATCAGACAGTCTTGGGTATCCGTACCATGTTGTTCATGCCACAATTATCATACCTGTATTGCCGGTCTTGCCCCTTCATTATGGTTCTCTTCTTCTGAATCTTTTGCTGAAAGAGCTTGGCCATAGATATCCTTAATCCTTCGTGTGACCATAGGTGCTGTCAGGTGCAATATTCTGGCGAACATACCTTATCCTTATCCTCAGGCGGTGCAGCAATGTTTAACTGGCAAGTTTATCATCTCTCAAGCTCTAACTGTAGGGCAATGATCATCCGAACCTTTGCATAAAATCGGCAAATAAATCAGTAGCCACCAGAACGGTCTTTACAACTCAGATCTGGGACATTACTGAAATAACTCAACCCTGGCTCACGACGGCTGAAAAGCAGCTCAAAGCATGAGGCAGTGTTGATAAGAAGAATGTAGTAGTTCCCTAAGACGGCCAAAGAACAGCTCAGAGCATAGGGTCACTGCTACAGAAAGAAACTCAACAGCTGCCCGAGACGGCCGAAAAGCACCTCAGAACACGGGCCAGTTGTTGAAAAGAGAAATATAAAGGCGGCATCCACCCTGGACGGCCGAAAGCAGCTCAGAACACAGGCGTGGTGCCGTTACCAAGAAAAGGTAAACAAGGGTTCATCATGATCATGTACCAGGTTCACAGTTAATTGTATAGAGCTCACTGTTGTGGTCAATCCTTCATGACAGTGACAAGGGTTAATGATATCACCTTGTCGGGCGTGAGGAAGCTGGCCTTGATATCCACTGTCAGGATTGTTGTCCCAACGTTGTATTGCTTCATAGCTTGTCAGACCTTGAGACACACTGAGGTGTATACTGGTTTTCTTCCTCTTCCCGTGGTTGTCGGATTCTCACCATGCTTGCATCATCGTACGAGTGACTTGCATGACCTTGGCAGCATGTTCACAATATATAAGGAAGCATGTGTAACTGAGCATTCGATTCCCAAAGTAGACTTGTGTCCTGACTGATTCTTGCTTCTGACAAAACTGTTGCGGATCTGATTCTTGAGATGCACTGCCATATGCTGCCAACTCACTGTGTAATATCTTGTACCAATGACGATGACGGTTGGTAGTGCCGTACTGACGAAGATTTGATAGCTTGTGTTGGGAAGCCATCGAGAGTAGCATGCTGAGAAAGGCTGGATATCTTGCACTCGAAGCTTTTGCCGGGATAGCGTACTGAAGAAGACTGGGTACCGTATCTCAGAAACTTCTCCTCCTGGTTGCTTGCTGAGGAAGATTTGGTGACTTATGATGTAAGCTTCCTGCGGTGGCTTACCGAAGAAGGCTGAGTATCTTGCACTGTAAGCTATCCACATATCGTACCAAGGAAGACTGAGGAGCCTTGTATCGTAAGCTTCTCTGGTAGTGTGCGGAGGAAGACTGGATTTTCTTACACCAGAAGCTTCTGACTATAGTGTGCGGACTGAATGCCATATATATGTATACCCTTGATATTCCTTTGACCGGAAACGTACTGTTGTCTTGCACACAATTTGTCTTCCAGCTGGTTCATTACAATTGTGATGGTTGTACACTGAGGCAGTCTTGATGCTGATAGTTATTCTAGAATATCATTTGTATTCAAACTGAATATTCTCAATATAATGCAGTCGGTTGAGAATTCCATATTGTTAGCTGCGCTTCAAAATATTTGAAATCTTTACTGATTCTTTGAGTCCGGTGTCGGTTGATGAGCAACTTTCATAAGGGGAAATAAGGTAACACCGAAGGCCCAAAGAAAGAAGCAAAAGAAACGACTAAAACAAAAGCACACATAGCATTAAGATTACATACAAGGAACATCACATTTTACAGCTATTCACGTCACTATGCATGCCTACTTAAGCACACAATTCTCGAGGGAACTCCGGTACTACGATCTAATATGCTGTGGTAGTGTGCACGAAAGTGAATCATCATGTGGAGAGGTTGGCGTAAACAGAGCTACACCAAACGCTGGCTCAGCACCGGCTGCATCTGGACGGGCTCAGGGGTGAGGACGGACTCGGTGATCATGTAGCGAGACACGGATGTCACGGCCACATCATCATCAAGCGTACGGAAGGGAACCGTACTCGTCCAAGGAATGGGTGATAGGGTGATAGGGTAGAATAGCGGTGGAAAGCAGGGTCTTGCTGACATTGCCCTTTTCTGGTAACAAAGACCAGTAAGGGTTGCCAAACGGCGGGTTGGATGGCAAGATCCGGGGTAGAAACATGTCTACCGCCGAAACGATAGGTGGGTGGCGGAAAGATATTGGTGCGATACCTGTGCATCAATCCTGCAAGTGATCGACACCACTAGGTACCTCGGCATCACTCCGCTGGGACAGAGATGACACCAAACACCAACGGGCAAGTATGCAAAACTGGAGGGTGCAGGTAGTGGATCGAAACCGATGCCTCCTACACTCACAAGATCAACCGTTAGCGACAAAATAATAAATCTATATGCATGCTATGCAGCAAACAAATGCAACAACCAAATGCAGCAAACCGACTAGACTATATACTAACGGTTTCTAACGCTCGCGCTGACTAGGGCGTCCTACAGCCAGACCTGCTCTGATACCAAACCTTGTGGCACCCCAGCTCAGAGAGACCGGAACACCCCGTATTCCAGCCCAGAGATCAAGTCTTCTGGAATACGGCACTGCTTGGCATAGAACAAATCAGCTCTTCATTATGAGTAAGCGGGGTACAAGGGTTCGATATTACAAAGGCACGTCGACACTTCGCCTGCTAAGGTGGTTCTATGCTAGCAACGGAACCTCTCGAAGCGGAATAAACTCTAGCAGCGGAACAACGACGACGGTGATGAGCTCCACTCCGCAGGGACTCTGGCTGGGATGTATCCTAGAGCGCAACCTCGGGATCCTCGACAAACAAGCAATCACGGCCTGACCTGCAACCTGGCATGACATGCCAGGTGAGTACTTTGAATGTACTCGCAAGCTCACAACAACCAAAGCAATCAAGACATACAACATCATGGAATTTACAGGTTAATCATCAAAGATGAACACGATACTACTAGAACAACATGAACATGGCAACAACATGAACATGGCAACAACATGAGCATGGCAACAACATATAATTCATGATATGAACATGATGATACTAGCATGCAAGGGGGTCGACGTTTAAGGTCTCATGGACCAACTTACTCTGCTCGGGGGTTATCTTGTAACCACCAACTTACCATCGTGATCATCACATGACCACACGGAGCTTGATCTCTACCTGTGATCATCGCATGACCACATAAAGATCAACCAACTTCTTTCCTCATGGAACCGGGGTTGTTTATTATTCAGATTTTTATTACTGTTCACCCACAGTGTGACCTACTACGAACTGTGTCCATGACCGAGGACGCGGCTATCGATAGATTATACACTCTGCAGAGGTTAGTACATTGTACCCACACCACGGAACTTATGGCCTCGTGCTCCCATTTGGGTGGACCAACGACGTTCCGACAAAACCAGTCTATTGCATGACACTCTCCCGGCCACTCCCGACAAACTCCCCTTTGGGCTATGTCCTGGGTTGCCCCTGATGTCAACATGTGACATCCGCCACCTCTGTGGCTGCCACCGTCGTGGCCAAAACAACAACTGTCCCAAACGGGGACTCTGGATCCATACAACTTGGGCACTCAAGGCTTATGGCCCCCCACCGGGCCAGGGTAGCGCGCGCACATAACCTTCCCTAGTTGGAGGCACCGGCGAGAGGCATGACAATAGACCGAATTAGGGCCTCCCCATCCAGGCAAGTGTGGTTGCACTGGTGAGCTCGATTCGGTGGCACCATGACTCAGCCAACAAATTTGTTCAAGTTTGATTAATGTCAGGTTTAACTTGAATAGTGATGAGCTGAGTCACAGTAAAATACATAATGCAATTACAATGCAGAAGAGCATGACATCAGTGTAACCATGGATGGGCAACATAACCATTTAACATAGTATCAACAATGATAAATCATTGAGTCTACGAGATGCAAATGAGCATGGCATAAAGATGATCATGAATATCACAAGAGTTTTTCATATCAAACCGATAACTATTCATATGAGCATATTATTATCAAAAGCATCGGAAAATAAATATGAGAACTATCATAATAATAATACTAGCAAATAATCATTTAACTACTAGATGCAAATGAACAAGGCATAAGAACGAGCATGGATTCACAAGCATATATTATTCACGAAATAATTAAATGAGCAAACAATCATTTAAATATTCAAGTGGAAACCATGGCTACTGCAAGGCCATCATGCAAGTGGCTGTTGTGGCTTGCCTAGGGGTGGAGGAACCATCGGGGAGAGGTGCGATGAACTCGCGGAAAGAATCGCTGGAAAAGTTTCCCTCTCGGCGGAGCTGTTTGAGGGGCAAGGGCAAAATGGTCATTTTCACAGTGTGACAACATCATGAAAATGATACCACCGGAACGGGCTCGACGAACTGAGATCGTGGGCTTTGGAATCACCTGAATCGGAGTTGCAGGTGAAAAGTTACGACCGTTCGTTCGATAGACAGAAAAACAAATAAAAATTGAGTTTTTCTGCTGCTAACGGACGAACGTCCGCTATATAACCCTTTCGGCCGGCTGGGTTTAAACAAAAGGTGTCTTCGGGAGAATACGCTTTCGGATAGTGAAAGCGTATTTCCAGCCGAAACAGCACAAAAATGCGCTTTCAAAAACCGAAGACGTAGTCCAGTGAAATACACTTTCACTTAAACTCCTGCGGGCCCGGGGCTGGTCAACGCTGAGACCGACAGGTGGGGCCGAAGAGAGAGGGGCCCGCCTGGCCAGGTCAGCATCTCCTTCCTTCGTCGCCCGCACTCGGCCGAGGGAGGAGCGGCCCCCGACGAGGCTTGCCGCCGGCGCCGGCCGTCTCCCGCGGCGTTCGGCCTACCGGTGTGCTCGGGGAACCGAGCCGCACCCGCCTGCATGCTCCATGGGAGCCACCGAGCTCGGGAACGAGCGTGGTTTCCGCCGTGGCAGACGGCAGCGTCGGCCGGAGATGGGGAGCACGGCACGGCGGCAGAGAAGATGCCGCAGGTGTCTGGGGAGGTTTGTGGCGGCTAGAGGAGCTCCCTGGTGGAGGAAAGAGGAGGGGAAGAGCTCCGGTTCACCGGAATTTAGGTGGAGGCCGAGGCGGGCATGGCGGCCAATGCAGGAGCAGGGGAGCTCGTCGCGCTCGGTTGACAGGTCGGGGAGAGCTAGAGGAGGATGGTGAGGAGGTGGATGAGCTCGGGAGGCCTCGGGGGTGGCTTTATATAGCCGAGGCGGCGATGCCCTCGCCGAAGCCGATGGGAGCTCACGGTTGATGCTCTCTGGCACGACCGCGTGCACGAGCGCACGCGCGGAGGGGGAGAGAGGGCTAGGGGAGGTGTATTCGGTGCAAAGGTGCCGCGGGGAGGAAGAGGACAAGTGCAAAGCGACGACGGCCGCGGGCATCCCAGGACGGCGTGCTCGCCGGAGAGGAAAGAGGAGAGGGGGATGGGTCCAGAGAGGACACGCGGACGCATGAGACCGAGAGCAATGCCGTGGACATGGTGCGGTGGCGATACAGCGTGGTATGGATGGCGGCAGAGGGCCCCGACGGCCAGAGCATACTTTCGGCGTGCCAGACCGCGTGGTCACCGCGTGCACAGGCGCACGCGGTGCACTCTGGCCAACCAAACGATGTCTAGCTTCTTGTCCTTCCTAAGTGGGTCCTACCTGAGGTGATGTCTCGAAGAAATACACTGTGGGTTGATGGGAGGGATCGACTGAACTTTGCTGTTGCAAACTTAAGCCTGAAGTAGTGATCAACTTAGGGAGGATAAAAGCTAACCAGGATGTCTCAGGGGTTTAGGGTAGGAAGGACTATGATCCTGTGCAGTTTGAGGAGATTTTGACCAAAATTCAATATAGTTGCTTCGCAATCACATATTCTGGTCCATAAACTAGATGAGGAAGTAGCACTCACATGGGTGATTGTATTGAGCTGAAATTTGGTGGAGCATGATCATTTGGGCCTATGAAGATACCATAAAAATTTCATCCTATTTGGATAAGTATAAATGGTACTTCCTTCACAATGCTCCACACTGGACATAAACTTGGGGGAATTTTTCAGAGAAATTGGCTTGGCAAAATAATGTGAGTTTTGGCATGCTCACATTATTTAGGGATATTTAGGTCCTGGATTAATTTCAGAATTGTTTAAGCAATATAAAACATAGTTGCTTCACAAACTGAAATTATGGCCAGAAACCAGGATTTGAAGGTTTGCTAACATAGATTGTTGGATGGAGAGGAAATTTGGTGGAGAGTCATGATTTGATCACATAGATGATATCCCAAAATTTAAAATCATTTGGATAATCCTAGCTAGTACTTCCTTCACAAAGCTTCTCTCTGATCAGAAACTTTGGAAATTTTCTGAGGAAGATTTACTAGGAAAATGGAGCAGAATTTTGGCATGTGGCAATTATTTGGATATGAGAGAGTGCCCAAAATTTTTGAGGGCAATCAGGAAAAGATAAATAGCACTTCCTTCACAAAGTGCCAATCTGGACAGAATGGAAAAGGAATATTCCTGAATTATTTTTGAACTAGGCAAGGATGGATTTTGGCATATTTGTGGAAGATATGATCCAAAGAATTTATGAGAATTTTGTGGAAGGCAGAAATATAGGTTGCTTCACAACCTAGAGCAAACAGGGTTATTCCTTTAATAGAAAAAGGAATATTCCCAAGAAATAAATATTGGGGTTGGGCTAAGATGGAAATGACATGGCCTTGGGATAGATTTGAGAATGACAAGCCACAAGGAAGTGATAGGAGAGAAGATTTTCCCAGGTTTCAAGACCACAAAGCCACGGAAAAGGAACTCCAAATAAAAATTCGAGGAAAATCAAAAGAAAAAGAAAGGGCCAAAAATCGGGGTGTTACAATATCCAAACACGGCTGTTCAAGTAAAAACGTTATTCCTTGGTGCAATGAGCAAAAAAACAAAGATTGAAGGGCGAAACCACTCACCGGGGGGGGGGGGGGGGGCTCATAACCGTGCTCGAGGCCGCGGTCCTCCCCCGCCTTGGGGATTTTGTCCTTGGCCAGCTTAATGTGCTTTGACCACATGGCGGCCAAGGTGGAGCGGAAGGAGGTGTTGATGGTGTCCATGTCCTCGGGTTTTTGTGCCCACATCGGGGTAGCCCGAAGTTGGAGAGGGAGTATACAGCGGTTGAGCATGGCATTTATGACGTCGGCCTGATCAACCTTCCCCGTTGTGGACCACCACAAGATCCTGTCGATCAAGGTCTCCACCTCTTCTGGCTTCCCCCAAGCAATGCCCTTCTCCTTCCAGGACTTGAGTTTCTTGGGAGGCCCGGCCGAGAAGGCCGGGACTTCTGTTTGACCAGGGGCAAGTGGCTCGGTGATGTAGAACCACTCTCTTTGCCACTCCTTCACCGTTTCGATGAAGGTGCCCTTGAACCAGGTGGCCCCCTGGTTCTTGCTGATCATGGCCCCTCCGCACTCCGTGAGATCCGAGCCACTTGACCTCGGTTTGATCCCAAAGAGCTTTAGCCATAAGCCGAAGTGCGGCTCACAGCGGAGGTAGGCCTCGCAGACTGTGATGAAGGCGGCGAGGTGGAGAACGGAATTAGGGGCCAGGTCGTGGAAATCTAACCCGTAGTAGAACATTACCCCGTGCACGAAGGGGTGCAGCGGGAACCCCAGGCCTCGGATGAGGTGGGGGATGAAGACCATCCGCTCCCCGGCGTTGGGAGCGGGCACCAGCTGGCCGGCCGCTGGAGCGCGAGCGGCGATGGCCGGGGCCAGATACCCCGCGTCGCGCAGCTCGGTGATGGTCGCAGCTGTCACGATGGAACCGCTCCAGTGTCCTTTGAGGGTGTCGGCCATGGCTGGTTGAGGAGTTGGGCTCGCGAAAGGGAAAGGCACTGTCGGGGGGATGACCCCCGGGTAGGCAAGCGAACCCGGAGCCCCTTTTCAAAAACATCGGGGCAGCCCGTGCCCCTCCCCTCCGGCTGGCCAACCAGCCGGCTTCCCAGCGTTAGCCAGCTAGGCCCGGCCCGGGGCCGGGTCCGGCTGTCCGCTAGCCGGCTGGCAATGGGTCGGCGGCCGTCCCATCGCGTCCGACGACAAGACAGTTCCCCACGAGGGGAGAACATGGCTACAGTGTCATCCGTCTCGGGAGGGCGCGCCAGCAAAGCTGCCAACCCTGTTGACCGTGACGGCCGGTGTCAGCACCAGCGCGCCGGTGCAGCCCCCCACGGCGCCGCCTACTCTAGCACGCCTCTGCAGGGCGCGCACGTGCCGTGTACTCCTGCATGCCTCGGCAGAAGCGCGCACGCGCCGACCACTCATGCACACTTCTGCAGAAGCACGCACGCACCGTCCACTCCGTGACGCTCGAAGCGACGGGCCACAGTGTCGCGCCGCCCTCGGGCGCCGCAGCCGGCGGGCCCACTGCCGGCTCCAGACGCCGACGCTCGGGTCCCGGCGTGTGCAGTTTACCCATGTAACCCTGGGGGGTCGGGCTATAAGACCCCCCAGGAGGCCTCCATGCAGGAGGGTTGGCTAGTTGGTTCACGCCTTCTTCCCCGACACATACACACACTGGAGAGGCTGAACGGAGACCTAGCTCCTTCTGCCTCCTCCACTCAAACAGCTCCAGGAGCACCATTGTAACCATTGTGGCCTCTGAGCCTATCAACCCACTCGGCAGGACTAGGGGTGTTACCTCCCCGGATGGCCCCGAACCTGGGTACGCCTTGTGTCTCTCGCATGCGCATGCCAACCTCGCTTCCAGAACCCACCGGCGTCCTCACGCAGCCCCCCACTTTTAGCCATCTCATGGCATCTGCCGTGATTTCACCACGACAGTTGGCGCCCACCGTGGGGCTGCTCGAGGCCCATTCGGCGCGCTGCGCATCTTCATCGCGCTCGTCCCCGACGTGTTTCCCAGCAGGGTACACAGCTTCGCCGACTCCCCCGTCCCCGTTGGCTGCGCTGTCTCCGACGACGTCGCGGCTCTCTGCGCCCGCGCGGAGGTGCTAACCATCGGCACTAACTCCGGCTCCCCGCGCGCGAAGGAGAAGGCCGCCGCGGCTGCTGCTGCCGCGGCTGCGGCCCCGGCACGCCGGGCCAACCCGCTCCACGAGATGATCCGGAGCCTGCGGGCCCCCATCACGCCCGACGCCGACACGGCGGCAGCGGCGGCTCAGCTCAACGAGGACCGTGAGCATTTGCTGTTCGAGGCCACGGAGCTCGCGGCAACGCGGCGCCGGCTGGAGTCCGACCAGCGAGAGTACGACAGCGCCCACGGCTTCACACCGGCCGCTGCTGAGCCTAGCCGGGTTGCGGAGGTGCGAATCCGTGGGGGTGCAATCGGCCGCGCGCTAGGCGCAGGCCGGCCCGTCTACGACACCCCCGTCAAGAACATGCGCGCGGCGCAGGCGGCCATGGCAGATCTCGAGTTCCTGGAGGGCGAGGAGCTGCTGCAGCAGCAGCAGCGCATCCGCGACCTCATCACCGCGGCGAATGAGCAGTAGCAGCGTTTCGACCCGGCGCAGCCACCCGCCTCCACCTCAGGCAAAACCAGAAATCCGGAGAGGGCTCTTCGGGACACGCAGCAGGCGTCTTCCCCTGCTGGCTCAACGAGTCGCGGCTCTGGCCGGCACCGGGCAAGCCGGAGCCGGCACAACCGCATCGCGGCCACTGGCGACGGCGTTGCCAACAAGACTGCCGGTGACGGCCGTGCCCAGCAGCCGGAACCTCCTCTCCCGCCTCCTCGACAACCCCGGCCGGCTTCCGCCGGCGCGGTGCCGCGCGGCCCCGTCGCAAGCCGACTGGGAACCCGCGAGCCCTACGACGAAACCGACGCCCGCCACCGCATCGACCGGCTGGCGCGGTCCACGCTTCTCGAGGGGGAGAGCTCTGTCGGCCCGGCGTGCTTTGGCCCCCGCATCCGCGAGGAGCCCTTCCCCAAAGGCTTCTCGCTGCCCCGCGACTCCCCCAAGTACAGCGGCGTCTCCAAGCCAGAGGACTGGCTAACCGACTACACCACGGCTGTCGGCATCTCCGGCGGCAACTGGCGTGTAGCGGTTCGCTACGTTCCCCTCATGCTGCTCGGCTCGGCTCAGACATGGCTTAACAGCCTGAGGGCCGGCAGCGTCAATTCCTGGCTAGACTTCGAAGATGCATTCGTGCGCAACTTCACCAGCACGTACAAGCGTCCTGGTCGGCCTCGCCAGCTCTCCATGTGCGTTCAGAACCCGGGCGAGCCCCTCCGCGACTTCCTCACGCGGTGGACCGAGCTACGCAACTCCTGCGAAGGCGTCCATGAGGTGCAAGCCATCCAGTACTTCGTCGACGGGTGCCGAGACGGCACCCTGCTCAAGCACCACCTGATGTGCGACGAGCCGGACACCCTGGCAGAGCTCATGGCGGTGGCGGACAAGTACGCCACGGCCGACTCCGCGATGCTTGTAAAGATCACAGTCGACGCGGATGGCAAGCCGGTCCCGGTCCAGCCGGCCGCCCCGAAGCCGGCTGGCGAAACCAACCAGCGCCGGCAAGACAACCACGACAACAGTAAGCAGAAGGCCGAGCAGCCGGCTCCTCGCTACAGCAACCAGCAAATAGCCGCGGTGGAAGGGGAGCGGCAGACCGAGCAAGGCGCCGGCCAGCGCCCGCGCACCGGCAAGGCCGCCTGGCAGCCCAAGCTGTCTTTCGAGCAGATGCTCGACGCCCCCTGCAAGAACCATAGCGGCGCGAAATCGTCGACGCACACGCTCCAACAGTACAGTTTCACCCAGCGCCTGTTGAAGGGCAACCTTCCACCCCCGCCACCCGGAGCCGTCCCGCAGCAGTCGCCACATCCGCCTCCCCCGCCGCCTCCGGCAGCCGGCGCCCTCGCCAGCGACCCCTATCCGCAGCAGGACGCGGCCTATGTCGTCTTCACCAGCGAAGGAGACGACAAGCATAGCAAGCGCAAGTACCAGCACGAGGTGAACGCCGTCGTCCCCCCGGTCCCCCAGTACATGCACTGGTCCGACCGTCCTGTCAACTGGACCCGGGATGATCACCCGGCCGTGATGCCCACGCCGGGTGGCTACGCGCTCGTCCTCGACCCCACCTTCCTCGTGGAGAAGCGCACCTGCCACTTTTCACGGGTGCTGATCGACGGCGGCAGCAGCATCAACATCCTCTACTGTGACACCATGGTCAAGCTCGGCATCGAGGAGGGCCAGCTGCAGCCAACCCAGACGGTGTTCCACGGCATCGTGCCAGGCGCCTTGTGCTCCCCCATTGGCCGGGTGCGGCTGGACGTGCTGTTCGGCACCAGCGCGCATTTCCGCCGAGAGCCGATCTGGTTCGAAGTGGTCAACCTCGCCAGCCCCTACCACGCGCTTTTGGGGCGGCCCGCCATGGCCAAGTTCATGGCGGTTCCGCACTACGCATACCTCAGGATGAAGCTGCCGGGTCCCAAGGGCATCATCACCATAACCGGCAACTACAAGAAGTCCCTGGAGTGCGCCAAAGCTGGCTCCAGGCTGGCCGAGTCGCTGGTCATCGCCGAGGAGAGGCGCCAGCTCGACCGCCTTGTCGCGCTGGCTGCCGAGCAGCCGGTCATGCCGGCTCAGCTCAAGCAGCCGGCCGATGAGGGGTCCTTCAAGCCGGCCAAGGGCACGAGGAAGGTTTCGCTCGACCCATCCAACGCCGACTCTAGCGAGTACGTCGTTGTGGGCTCCGGCCTCGACAGCAAATAGGAAGGCAAGCTCGTCGACTTCCTCCGTGAGAATCGGGATATCTTCGCATGGTCCCCCAAGGACATGTCGGGTGTTCCGAGGAAGTACGCCGAGCACAAACTCCATGTCCGGCCAGATGCCAAACCGGTCCGGCAGCCGCTATGCCGCTTCTCCGAGGAGAAGCGAAGAACCATTGGCGAAGAGATCGCCCGGCTGCTCAGAGCCGGGTTCATCATGGAAGTATTCCACCCCGAGTGGCTGGCCAACCCGGTCCTCGTCCTGAAGAAGAACGACACTTGGCGCATATGTATCGACTACACCAGCCTGAACAAGGCCTGCCCCAAGGACCCGTTTGCCCTTCCCCGGATTGACCAAGTCATCGACTCCACAGCTGGCTGCGAGCTCTTGTCCTTCCTGGGCGTTTACTCCGGCTACCACCAGATCAAGCTGGACCCGGCGGATGCCCTCAAGACGTCTTTCATCACCCCCTTCGTGGCGTATTGCTACATCACCATGTCGTTCGGCTTGAAGAACGCCGGTGCCACCTTCCAACGCTGCATGCAGATATGCCTCCTGCCCCAGATCGGCCGGAACGTGCACGTCTACGTCGACGACATCGCGGTGAAGACCAAGCAGCACCTCACCCTCCTCGAGGATCTCTGGGAGACGTTCGCAAACCTGCGCCAGTACCAGATCAAGCTCAACCCGGAGAAATGCGTCTTCGGCGTGTCGGCTGGCCAGCTCCTTGGTTTCCTCATCTCGGAGCGCGGCATCGAGGCCAACCCGGAGAAGATGAGGGCCATCGACCGCATGCGCAAGCCGGCCCGGCTGCGCGATGTCCAGAAGTTCACCGGCTGCTTGGCCTCTCTCAGCCGGTTCGTCAGCCGGCTGGGGGAGAGGGCCCTGCCCCTATATCAGCTGATGAAGAAGACGATGCCATTCGAGTGGTCCGACCAGGCGGACAAGGCTTTTCGCGACCTCAAGCGCATGCTCTCCACCACGCCCGTCTTGGCCGCGCCGGCTGAGAAGGAGCCGCTCCTGATGTACATCGCGGCAACCACCCGCGTGGTCAGCGTAGTGCTGGTGGTGGAGCGCCCTGAGGAAGGCAAGGCACAGCCGGTCCAGCGCCCTGTGTACTACCTAGGTGAGGTCCTCTCCACCTCCAAGCCGAACTACCCGCACTACCAGAAGATGTGCTATGGCGTGTACTTGGCCGCCAAGAAGCTGAGGCAGTACTTCCAAGAGCACGCCATCACCGTGGCGAGCACGGCCCCCATCGGTGAGATCATGGGCTGCCGGGATGCCTCTGGCCGGATCGCCAAATGGGCCATCGAGCTAGCCGGCCACACCATCCTCTACGAGCCTCGCACCGCCATCAAATCGCAGGCGTTGGCCGACTTCCTCGTCGATTGGGCGGAGACCCAGTACTTGCCACCGGCTCCCGACGCAACACACTGGCGCATGCACTTCGACGGCTCGAAGATGGCATCCGGCTTGGGAGCCGGCATCGTGCTCTCCTCCCCCAAGGGCGACCGGCTGCGCTATGCGCTGCAAATCCACTTCGCCGCCTCCAACAACGTCGCCGAGTACAAAGCCATCGTCCACGGCCTCCGGCTGGCCAAAGAAATCGGCATCCGGCGCATCCTCTGCTTCGGCGACTCCGATCTGGGGGTCCAGCAAGTCTCCGGTGAGTGGGATGCCAGGGACTCCAACATGGCCAGCTATCGCAACCTGGTCCAACAGATGACCGACAACTTCGACGGCTGCGAGTTCCTCCACGTCCCCCGCAATGAGAACGAGGCGTCCGATACTCTAGCCAAGCTTGGTTCCAGCCGGCAAGCAATCCCAACCGGCGTCTCCCTCGAGCACCTACGCAAGCCGTCCATCAAGCCGTCTCCGGATTCGAAGTCCATCTTCGTCCCGGCCGACCCAACAGCCCTTCGCCCGGCCCCGGGGGCTGCCTGCTCCGGCTCGGGGGCTGCTGACTCTAGCTCGCCGCCTCCCGACCCGACCGAACCCGCGCAAGTGGCCGTCCTCACGGTGCTGGAGGCGCCGTCTTGGGCCCAACCAATCCTCGCGTTCCTGGCGAACGGCGAGCTCCCGGTGAACGAGGTCGAGGCTCGGCAGTTGCAACGCCGGGCTTCCGCCTATAGTATCATCAACCACGAGCTCGTCAAGCGCAGCACAACCGGTGTTTTCCAGCGATGCGTCGAGACGGCCAGGGGCTTCGATATCTTGCTCGATATCCACCAGGGCGAGTGCGGGCACCACGCCGCCTCCCGATCCCTGGTGGCCAAAGCATTCCGCCATGGCTTCTACTGGCCGACTGCGCCGTCAAGTTCATCACCGACATCGCTGTCCGCTACGGCGTCCCCAACAGCATCATCACCGACAACGGCACCAACTTCGCCAAAGGCGCGCTAGCGCGATACTGCTCCGTATCTGGCATTCGGCTTGACCTGGCCTCCGTCGCACACCCTCAGTCCAACGGCCAGGCGGAGCGGGCGAATGGCCTCATCTTGGCCGGCATAAAACCGCGACTCAACGAGCCCCTCGTGCGATCACACGGCAGCTGGATCGACAAGCTGCCGGCCGTCCTATGGAGTCTCCGGACCACCCCCAACCGCTCAACCGGCTTCACTCCATTCTTCCTCTTCTACGGGGCCGAGGCGATCATCCCCATGGATATCGAGTTCGACTCACCTCGCATCACCCTGTACACGGAAGTGGAAGCCGCAACAGCACGCGAAGACGGCGTCGACCTGCTCGAGGAGGCGCGCCTGCTGGCCCTCAGCCGGTCAGCCATCTACCAGCAGAGCCTACGCCACTACCACAGCAAGAAGATCAAGCCCCTCGCTTTCCACGAGGGCGACCTCGTGCTCCGGCTGATCCAGCAAACAGCCGGCCAACACAAGTTGTCCTCCCCATGGGAGGGTCCCTTCATCATCAGCAAGGCCTTGCGCAACAACGCGTACTACCTCATCGACGCACAAAAGCGAAGCAAGCGCAAGAGAGACGCCTCTGGCGAAGAGACGGAACGCCCCTGGAATGCGGAGCTCCTCCGTTCGTTTTACAGTTAAACCATGTATGTATGTATCACTACCCCTTTTGAACTTAATGAAAGCAGCAGGTCCCCCGAACGACACTCGGGGGCTACCTTTTCATCTCTACTGAGTTTTTGCGCACTTTACCGCATTCGCCTCCCTCCCACCGGGTCGGCACGGCCGGCTCGGGGGCTCGGGGGATCGCCGGCTAGCCCGCGCCGCGTTCTCCTCAACCCAATTAGTAACGTGTGCACCGCCGAAGCCCTCTCTGCCATAAGCCACAGACCGGCTCCCGGCTGTTCAAGGCTGGCAAGAGCCAAAGGCTGCAAGCATTTGCACGCGAAAAGTGGCTAAGTACGAACAACCGGCTTGGCTAACCCGGCTCTTCTCACTTCACGCTCCGCCGCACAGACCGGCTGCGCTCCAGCCGGCTTCCCCGGCTGCAGCCAGCCGGCCCAGTGGGTGTTTCGCTTGCGCTCAAATCCTAAGGCCCAAGTACTAGGAGCTCTCTTCGGAGTTTGGCTCCCCGTCCAGCTACAGACCGGCTCCCGGCTGTCCGGCTGGCGGGGAGAGGGACGAAGGCAGAAGCAAACAGGAAAACGGCTAAGGGAAAAGAACAAAAGCAAAACTGCCACACGGCAGGCGCAAGCACACAAGAAACAAACATGCATTCATATATACAGCAAGGCCCGCGGCCGATAAGTTCATTACATTAAACTTACACCCCCCAGTGGGTGGATCTGCCGGCTAACAAAAGTTCCGAGTTCAAAAGAAACAGGAAAAAATAAAAAAACCTAGGCTGCGGCTTCGTCGGCGTCGCTCGGCGCCGGGTTCTCTGTGGTGGCGGTGTCGTCCAGCTCACCAGCGTCGTCGTCCGCGTCGGCGATCGTCTCGGCCTAGCTGCCCTCCGGGTCCTCGAGCTCCAGGCAGAAGTCGTCGGCGGGAAGCTGTGCGCCGTCTGGCGCCCGCTCCGGCACGAAGTCCCCGTACGGGGCGAACGACGCGATGTTGCTGGCCCGCACGGCGATTGCTGTCGCACGTTCCGCCAAGTCTGCCTCCGCCCCAGCCCTCCGGGCACGCAACTGGTCCAGGCGAATGGTCGGGTACCACGACAGCACGACCCCGAGCGCCATATCCGCGCCGGCTCGAGCTGCGGAAGCCCTCCACGCGTTAAGTCGCGCCGCGCCGGCCTCCAGCCAACGCACTAGCCGGCTCACGCTTCTCGGCGCCACCGCACCCGGCCAGAGGGCGGCCACCATCGACAAACCGGCTTCGAATAGCCGGTTCATCTGGCGCTCCACCGCCTCCAGGCGAGCCTTGGCGGCCACGGTGATCTCCGCCACCGACCAGGCGGCGTACTCCTCGACGGCGACCCCCACCGCCATCTGCTCCTGCCGGTGGGCGTTCACCGCCGCCTCGGCCGACCCTTGGGTCTCAGGGAAGAACCCTGGAAGAGAAGGGGAAGAAGACTGACCAAGACGCCAGAATACGGGAAACGGAAAAAAGCAAAAGACGCGAGCAGAAACGCTTATGTGTGAGAAGCTCGTCGATGTAGAGCGCCTCTTGCAGCGCCTCCCGCTCCCTCGCCACCAGCGCGTTGGCGCTGCGGTCGCGGTCCGCCTGGAGCTGATTGACCTCCTCGGCGGCCTTCTTGGCCGCCTCCTCCTGCTGCGCTGCCGCTTGACGGCGCTCCTCGGCAAGCCGGTCCAACTCGGCCTTATGGGCGGCGGCGGCCTCGTCCCTCTCCCGGACTGCCCGAGCCGCCTCCTCCTGCAGCCGGCCGTGCTCCGCGGCCGCCTGGTCACGGAGTTGGCCGGCCTCCGCCAGTTGGCGCCGGAGCGCCTCCATCTCCGCCGGGTCAACTGAAGCGGCTATGCATCCGGACCTGGATTCCGGTCAGAAACTAGGCGAGAAAGCAAAACAAGAAGCCAAGAAGATCCGACCCGGCTGCTGCGCAAACCGGCCCGGATCTCGGGGGCTACACCCAGTGGGAGCGCTGGCGCGCCCCCACTAGAAAAACGCAAGAGGGAAGTTCGAAAAAATACCTCTGGCCTGGCGAAGCTCCCCCTCCTTGGCCGCCAGCTGGTCCCTGGCCGCGCGGTACCGGCCCATGTGGCGGTTGTACGCCGCCACCCGCTGGTCGTAGATGGACCGCGAAGAAGAAAGTCAGCACGGACGCCTGAGAAGGCCCGACCCGCCTGCTACGCAGCCGGCCCGGGCCTCGGGGGCTACACCCAGTGGGTGCGCTGACGCGCCCCCACTGGAAAGCGACCAAGCCGGTCAAAAAGGGCAAAAAGAAAACAAAAAACAAGAAGGCACGAAAAGCAAAAGAACTCACCGCGAAGGTCTGCTCCAACAGTCGCAGCTGGCTGCTCTCCGCCTGGGCGAAGCTCTGCCACTGGCTGTGGTGATTGGCAATCTGCAGCCGCAGAGAGTCCACCGCCGCGTCCAGCTCGCTCCGGGGGGCGCCGCTCGTCACCTCGCTGGAGCTCGCCGCCCAGGTCCGCTACGGCTGAACGGCGGACCCGGCGCTGGTTCCGCTGCCGGCCGGCCTCGGTTCGAGGCTAAGCCCCGCGGCCTGCGGCTCCGCCATCACCAGGGCACACGAGCTCCCCGGCGCGGTCTCCGTTCTTGGCGGCGGCGCTCCTCCTCCGCTCGGCGCAACTTCCGGCTCGCGGTCCCCTCCTCCGCTCGGCGCAGCTTCCGGCTCACGGTCCCCTCCGGCTCCGTCGACCGGATCTACAGCCGGCGGCACCTCCTGGTCGGCCGTCGGGTCGGCCTCCGGCTCACGATCGCTGGATTCGCCGCGACCGGCGGCTTCCTCGGTGGCCGCACGGGCATCCGCCTCCACCCTACGGGCCGGATCATGCACCGTCTTGGAGCGATGCTCCCTGACCGGCGACGGCGGCGGCGACGGCGCCGTCCACTCCGGCCATGCGGCCCCCTCCGAGGCCCGCAGCCGCCTCGCCACAACTTTGGCTACGGCGACGCTCCACGCCTTGGCCGACGCCTCGGCCATCTCCTTCTCGGCCTCGGCTCGGGCCCTGTAGGCATCCCGCTGGGTGGCCTCCAAGGCGGAGCCGGCTTGGCGGGCCGCGAGCACCTCTTCGAGGGTCTCCCCCGCCTCGCTCTCCCCCGTGCCGATTCGACCCCGTCGCCGGTCGGCCTCCTCCGCGTGCCCCGCTGCCGTGGCAGCCTCCGCTAGCTCGAGCGCGCTCCTGGACGTCGCGCGGGAGAGATGAAGAAGAAGAAAAGAAAAGAAAGAACGACAACAGCAGCAAGCAAAGCAGCAACTCCAACTACAAAAAACAAACTTACCCTATGGCCACGGGAACCGCTCGCGTCGGGCCCGCCGGCGGCGCCATCCGGCGCGCCTTCTTGGCGGACCTCTTCAGGGTGCCCGTCTGCGCCGCAGCCGGGCGCTTCGCAGCCGGCCGCGCCTCGACCGGCTGCTTCTCGTGCGGCCGGCTCGAGCCAGCCGGCTCCCCGGACACCCTCCTCTGTCGCCCCCTAGGGGCGGCCCCGTCGCCCGCCTCCGCGCCATGAGGAGCTGCATCGCCTGTCCCGTCCTCGTCATCTTCATCGTCATCCGGCCACTTGCTTAAAACATCCGGGATCAGAGACTTACCGGCTTGAGCGGAGCCGCCGGCTTCCGCGCTCGCGGGGTGCTCCCCGCCACCTTCGGCTCCCGCGTTGCCGGCTTCCTCGTCTTCCGGGTCTGACTCGTCCCGGTCCGGCTGCAGAACCATGGGACTCTGGCCGTCATTTACCAGCTGACTCGGGAAGCGCTGCAGCCGGCCCAGGGAGTCAGGGCGCAAGAGAAGGGCGGACGTAGCAAAGAACAGAGACCAGACACTCACCGCTGGCGCCGGGTCGTCCCGGCTGTACGGCTCCTTGCCGAACTGCCACTCCTTCACCTTGAGCCCGGCAGCAGAGACGTCATTGACGCGCACGGCGATCTCCTCTTCCGTCAACTCCTTCGTCGACAGCCGGCAGGGGTTGCGCCGGCCGCTCATATCGCAGATCTGGTGTGGTCGCCTTTGCAGCGGCAGCACCCAGCGACCGATGACGGCGGCGATGAGGTCCACGGCGGTGAGCCCCTCGCGGTCTGTCATCTCCTTGATCCGGCGGCAGATCCCTAGGATCTCCGCGGACGGGCTCTTCGGGTTGTGCCCCCAGTTCAGCTTCTCGGCCGGGGGCACATCCGCGAAGGGAGGGAGGTTGATGCGGTCGTTGGCCGGGTCCGCGTTCTTCACATAGAAGAACAATTTCTGCCACTTCTTGGCGGACTCCTCGAGCGGCAGCTTCGGGAAGGGACCCGCCGTTCGGGTAACTGTCACGGCTGCCCCACACTCGGACATGACACCAGCTGCAGCTCCTTGCTGCTTGAGGTAGAACAACCGGCACCATGGCTCCACGTATGGGAGGATGCCGATGTAGCCCTCGCACAGCGTCGCGAAGCCGGCGAGCTGCAAGATGGCGTTCGGCCCCAAATGGTGCGGCTGGAGGCCGAAGAAGGTGAGGAAGCGCCTGAAGAAGACGCTCACCGGAAGCCCGAGCCCGCGGAGGAAGTGGGTGTAGAACACCACCACCTCGCCACTCCGCGGTTCCGGCGCCGTCTCCTCGCCGGGCGCGCGCGCCTCCACCTCTGCCGCCGGCGGCAGCCGCCTCGTACGGCGAAGATACTCGATATCATCATCGGTCACCACCGACCCCTCCCACGAGCCCTTCGGCGGGGCCATAGGCGAGAGCGGGAGAAGCACGGACGATGCAGAAAGAAGGCAGCGATGGAGCGAGGAGGCGACGACCGCGCGAGTCGCAGCGCAATACGGTGGCGAGCCTGGCGGGCGACGGCGTGCGGCGGCGGTGTGCGCGAGAAGAAAGATGGGGAGGCAGAGGCGAAGCAACGGGCGGGGGCAGAGGAGCAAATGCCTCGGCCTCTCCCCTCCCTTCCCATTTAAAGACCCACGGTCGAACGTGGGGGAGTGGGATCATTTGCGCCCACGATCCCCACTCTCCCGCGATACATAGGCGCATTAAAGCCACGCCTTAACTGCCCCTAGAACTCCAACAGGCGCTGGCGGTCGCAGTAAATTCCACGCGCGGGCCGAGGCCGCGGCCCGGTGGGTCCCAGCCCACCGCGACGTCTTGTCGCGCGCGTGGTCTGGCAGGCCTCTTCAGCCGCTGGGCTGCACGTGGCAAGAATTCGTCTGGCGACCGGCGCGCTCCCCCGTACCGGCGGGACCAGCCGGTCGAGCCGCTCAGGCTCCGGCGAAACCAAGTACCTCAACCCGGCTCCCGGAAGCCGGCAGATGGCGGCCTCAAGCCGGCAGATGGCGGCCTCAAGCCGGCGCTACCTCGTCATGTTACCGCACTCCTTCGGGGGGGGCTAAGCTGCAAAGCCTCTCCCGCTTGGAGCCGGCAAGCCTTCACAGCTTCGGGGACTACTGTCGGGGAGATGACCCCCGGGTAGGCAAGCGAACCCGGAGCCCCTTTTCAAAAATGTCGGGGCAGCCCGTGCCCCTTCCCAGCGTTAGCCGGCTAGGCCCGGCCCGGGGCCGGGTCCGGCTGTCCGCTAGCCGGCTGGCAATGGGTCGGCGGCCGTCCCATCGCGTCCGACGACAAGACAGTTCCCCACGAGGGGAGAACATGGCTACAGTGTCATCCGTCTCGGGAGGGCTTGCCGGCAAAGCTGCCAACCCTGTTGACCGCGATGGCCGGTGTCAGCACCAGCGCGCCGGTGCAGCCCTCCGCGGCGCCGCCTACTCCGGCACGCCTCTACAGAGCGCGTATGCGCCGTCTACTCCTGCACGCCTCGGCAGAAGCGCGCACGCGCCGACCACTCCTGCACACTTCTGCAGAAGCGCGCACGCACCGTCCACTCCGTCACGCTCAAAGCGACGGGCCACAGTGTCGCGCCGCCCTCGGGCGCCGCAGCCGGCAGGGCCCACTGCCGGCTCCAGACGCCGATGCTCGGGTCCCGGCATGTGCAGTTTACCCATGTAACCCTGGGGGGTCGGGCTATAAGACCCCCCAGGAGGCCTCCATGCAGGAGGGTTGGCTACTTGGTTCATGCCTTCTTCCCCAACACATACACACACATGAGAGGCTGAACGGAGACCTAGCTCCTTCTGCCTCCTCCACTCAAACAGCTCCAGGAGCACCATTGTAACCATTGTGGCCTCTGAGCCTATCAACCTACTCGGCAAGACTAGGGGTGTTACCTCTCCGGAGGGCCCCGAACCTGGGTACGCCTTGTGTCTCTCGCATGCGCGTGCCAACCTCGCTTCCGGAACCCACCGGTGTCCTCACGCAGCCCCCCACTTTTAGCCATCTCATGGCATCTGCCGTGATTTCACCACGACAGGCGCGCTGGTTGGATCTGGGGGTTGGAGCTAGACGAAGCAACAGTGGGGGAAGGATGGGAGCGTGGGCTATCGCGCTATTCTCCCCTTTGGTCTTATAGGCCTATGAAAGGCCAAGAGTCCCCCCCCCCACTGCGATGATAAATTCGCGGTTGCTATCAAAAATGCCATTGAAACATATGGGGGGAAACAAAATCTTGATGATATCCCTAAGGAAGCGGGCACGATCTCTGCCTTGAAGGGACGTGCCAGTAAACAGGCTGCCTCGACCCACGATTTGAGGGGGAGGCAGTAACTGCTCGACCTATCATGGGGCGAGCCTCACCGATAAAGTTGTCAGGCAGGATTGGATTGTTCATACCTGCACGACCAGCCTTCGAGGCTAAGATACCTACCCACCTCGGGCAGGGTACAAGCTCGGTTGGACCACGGATGTTGATGCTCCATTAACAGAATCCGAAATGCAAAGTGGAACTCGTCTGTCAAGCCGAGGACTCCAGGCCCGAAGTGATATTTGTTGAAAGTTGTCCTCGGCGTAGAAGACCAGTTCGAGGGCTACTGACGGTGTACTGGATTAGGGGGTGCTAACCTAGCCGGCCCGTCTCCTCGGTTGGGCCGATATGCCTCTGTGCGTGATCAAGATGGACTCCGGAGGCCTCACATGGGAGACATGATCAAGGCTGTTTCTACCGAAGACTTGTAGTACACTTCAAGATTTGTCCAGTCGCCTTACTCCTAGATACCGACCTTGTAACCCTAGGTACCCTCCCTGGCATGTATATAAGCCATAGGGTTTAGCCCGTAGAGGGGATCAATGCAATATTACTCAACTAGCCCTAGAAGTTAGACACATATTACGATCTCGAGGTAGATCAACTCTGTACTCGATACATCTCCATCAATATAAACAGAAGCAGGACGTAGGGTTTTACCTCCATCAAGAGGGCCCGAACCTGGGTAAACATCGTCTCCATCGTCTCTGTTACCACCGATCGGAGATCCACAGCTCGGGACCCCCCTACCCCGAGGTCTGCCGATTTTTACACCGACATAGAGGGACAGAAGAAAAAACCTTTCCGCCACCACAAGGCTCTGTTCTTCCGCGATCCTGATGTCTACTACACAACTTATTCTTGTAGACTCGTGTTGGGCCTCCAAGCGCAGAGTTTTGTAGGACAATAGCAATTTTCCCTCAAGTGGATGACCTAAGGTTTATCAATCCATGGGAGGCATAAGATGAAGATGGTCTCTCTCAAACAACCCTGCAACCAAATAACAAAGAGTCTCTTGTGTCCCCAACACACCCAATACAATGGTAAATTGCATAGGTGCACTACTTCGGCAAAGAGATGGTGATACAAGTGTAGTATGGATAGTAGATATAGGTTTTTGTAGTGCGAACAATAAAAAACAGCAAGGTAGCAAGTAACAAAAGTGAGCATAAACAGTATTGCAATGCTTAGAAACAAGGCCTAGGGTTCATACTTTCACTAGTGCAATCTCTCAACAATGCTAACATGATTGGATCATATAACCATCCCTCAATGTGCGATAAAGAATCACTCCCAAGTTCCTATTGGAGAAAAGATAATGAAAATGTGCATCAACCCCTATGCATAGATTACCCCAATGTTACCACGGGAATCCGCTAGTTGAGTGCCAAAACATATATCAAGTGAATCAATATAATACCCCATTGTCACCACGGGTATTCATATGCAAGACATACATCAAGTGTTCTCAAATCTGAAATATTCAATCCGACAATAACGAAACCTCAAAGGGAAAAGATTCGATTCATCACAACAAGGATAGAGAGGGAAGAAACACCATATGATCCAACTATATTAACAAAGCTCGCGATACATCAAGATCATGCCAAATCAAGAACACGAGAGAGAGAGAGAGATAAAACACATAGCTACTGGTACAAACCCTCAGCCCCAAGGGTGAACTACTCCCTCCTCGTCATGGAGAGCGCCGGGATGATGAAGATGGCCTCCGGTGATGCTTTCCCCCCTCCAGCAGGGTGCTGGAAAAGGGCTGTAGATGAGATCGTGGAGGTACAGAGGCTTGCGGCGGCGTAAAAACTCTTCTAGGTTAACTTTCGGGGGTTTCTGAATATATATGATTTTTCAGCGTTGGAATCACGTGAAGAGGGGCCACAGGGGGCCCACGAGGCACCAGGGCGCGCCTGGGGGGGGGGGGGGGCAGGCATGCCCAGGTGGCTCGTGGGGCCCCTGTGGCTCTTCTACTACTCCTCCGAAGCTTCCTGGGTCTTTTTCCTTCCAGAAAAAATCGTCAAAAAGTTTCGCTGCATTTGGACTTCATTTGATATGGATTTTCTGGAAAACTAAAAACAAGCAGAAAACAGCAACTGGCACTGGGCACTAGGTCAATATGTTAGTCCATAAAAATCATATAAAAGTCATATAAAAGTGCACCAAAATCATACAAAACTATAAGAAACATGGCATGAATACTTCATAAATTATAGATACGTTGGAGACGTATCAGCATCACCAAGCTTAATTCCTGCTCGTCCTCGAGTAGGTGAATGATAAAAGAAATAATTTATGAAGTGTGAATGCTAGCATAGTGCATAAGTTTGATCAATGATAATTTCAATCACCTTTTCTAGCATCAATACATATCATAATCTGTAGCTCATCCCATAAAACTTCTCATGATCAAGTAGCAAGCTATTCACATGTTTAAAGTATAGGCCATAAACTTTCTTGAAAACTAACAAACTATGTTCTCGGTCATCAAACAATTGCAATTCATCTTATTTTCAGGAAGGGTCTATGTAAGAGCTTTGATCTAGCAAATTCCACATACTCAACCATCATTTAGTCCTCCATGATTGCTGACACTCAAAGCATATTTTTAGAACAAACTGTTTCAGTCAAACACATAGGAAGATAGGGGCTTAATGTTTCGCCTCCCAACTTATTTATCTTAGGGATAATGTCAACAATAATAACTCATGATCATCTATATTCAACTGGATATATGTGCCAGGATCTTTCCCTACCACATAATGCTTGCCAACTAAAGAATAAATAGAGCAGAATAGGGATGAACATTAATGACTCTTGCATAAAAGTAAATACAGAAAAGTAAATACAGAAAAGTAAAAGATAGGCCCTTCGCAGAGGGAAGCAGAGGTTGTCATGCGCTTTTTGTTGTTGGATGCACAAGCCCTTAATGCAAAGTAACGTCATGTTATATTGCCCCTTGTGATAGCAACCTTTATTATGCAGTCCGTCACTTTTATTTCTTTACCATCACAAGTTCGTACAACGCTTATTTTCCCTTGCAATAAAAGATCATACATATTTTAAGAGCAATTTTTATTGCTTTTTGCACCGATGACAACTTACTTGAAGGATCTTATTCAATCCATAGGTAGATATAGTGGACTCTCATGGCAAGAAACTGGGTTTAAGGGTTTTTTGATGCACAAGTAGTATCTCTACTTAGTACGAGTTTTTGGCTAGCAAAAGATCCTAAGCAAGCACCACATGTTAGAGGATCCATGACAATATAACTTCTATGTGAATATAAACAAACATAACTCATTACGTTGTCTTCCTTGTCCAACGTCAACTACTTGATCAAGCTTGAAAATAATTAATGGGGGCTCACAATCATAGAAGATGTCTAAGATAGTATATTTATATGTGAAATTTCTCTTCCTTCAAAATTCTTTCATGAATTGTTCAAGTGACCAATGCTATGTTTGCTAACTTTCAATAAATTTTACCACTTATACTTCTTATTTGTGAAGTCACTACTCCCCATGGGACACGCATATGAAGCATATAAATTTCAACTTTATTATATTCAATTCATTTCAACAATTTTCTCATAGGATATAAGTGAAGAACAAGAGTAAATGACAAACTACTCCAAAAAGATATAAGTGAAGACCAAATGAGTAGTTAAGTAAATAGGTAGCTATGTGAGGACTCTCTCTCATTTAAAAATTTCAGATCTTAAGTATTTTATTCAAACAGCAAAGAAAACAAAATAAAATGACATTCCAAGAATAGCACATCTCATGTGAAGAAGCAAAAACTTAGGCTCAACCAAGACTAACCGATAATTGTCGATGAAGAAAGGTGGGATGCCTACCGGGGCATCCCCAAGCTTAGATGCTTGAGACTTCTTGAAATATTAATTTGGGATGCCTTGGGCATCCCCAAGCTTGAGATCTTGTGTCTTCTTAATTCCTCTCATATCACGGTTTCTCTAAATCTTAAAAACTTCATCCACATAAAACTCAACAAGAACTCGTGAGATAAGTTAGTATAAATCAACTCAAAACCTTGACATTCTCTACTGTAACAAATCACTAAAATTATAATTAAACATTGCATACTAAATGCCTCTGCATATTTAATACTCCTATCCTCAAATAGAAACATTAAACAAGCAAACATATACAAACAATGCAACTATAACAGCAATCTGCCAAAACAGAACAGTCTGTAAAGGGGGATTTAAAATTCATACTTCCCTAATTTCAAAAATTCTGAAAAATTACCACGTGACAGATAACTCATGCATGCTTACTGTGTAGAAATTTAAGATTTTATCATGTTCTGACAATTCACAAAAAATCAGGACATAACAGAAAACTTTCTGTTTTCAAACAGCAACACATAAACTTGCAAACTGAACATGGCAAAGGCTATAATTGGCATTTTATTGAACTAAAAGAGAAAAAACATGATTATTGATAACAGCAAGAAAACCCAAACAAAATAAAATGATGCTCCAAGCAAAACTCATATTATGTGACGAATAAAAATATAGCTCCAAGTGAGGTATACCGATAATGTTGAAGACGAAAGAGGGGATGCCATCCGGGGCATCCCCAAGCTTAGACGCTTGAGTCTTCCTTGAGTATTGCCTTGGGGTGCCTTGGGAATCCCCAAGCTTAGGATCTTGCCACTCCTTATTCTCCTCATATCGATATCTCACCCAAAACTTGAAAACTTCAATCACACAAAACTTAACGGAACTTGTGAGATAGGTTAGTATGATAAAAAAAATCATCCACTTAGGTACTGTCAAGACAAGATTCATAATTGTTCTCACATAATGCCTACTGTAGTATATCATTTCCACAATTTATATTGCTCAATATAAGCTATGGAAACACTAAAACAAGCAAACTATGCATCGAAAACAGAATCTGTCAAAAACAGAAGAGCATGTAGTGAGAGATTTAAAAACCATACTTCTGTACCTCCAAAAAATCTGAAAAATTAGGAAAATGTGAAAAATTTATAACCCAATACTGTGTAAAAATTTCAGAATTTTCTCACGCTCCAGTACAGAATATAAATTCCAGTACTGGGCGCAAAAATTTCTGTTTTTGCACAGAATCAAATCAACAAGCATCCACACTATCCCAAAGGCTTTACTTGGCACATTATTGAAAGAAAACATATAAAACATGATTATCACAGTAGCTTAATCATGTGAACACACAAAAACAGAAGGTATATGTATTGTGTTGGCTCCCAACAAGCGCTTTTCTTTAATGCCTTTTTAGCTAGGCATGATGATTTTGATGATGCTCACATAAAAGTAAAGAATTGAAACACAAAGAGAGCATCATGAAGCATATGACTAGCACATTTAAGCCTAACCCGCTTCCTATGCATAGGGATTTTGTGAGAAAATAGTTTATGGGAGCAAGAATCAACTAGCATAGGAAGGCAAAACAAGCATAACTTCAAAACTTTCAACACATAGAGAGGAAACTTGATATTATTGCAACACCTACAAGCATATGATCGTCTCTCATAATAATTTTCAGTAGCATCATGAATGAATTCAACAATATAGCTATCACATAAAGCATTCTTTTCATGACCTACAAGCATAGGATTTTTATTACTCTCCACATAAGCAAATTTCTCGTTCATAATAGTGGGAGCAAACTCAACAAAATAACTATCATGAGATACTTGATTGGCATAATCCAATTGAAAATTAAAATCATGATGACAAGTTTCATATTTATCATTATTCGTTGTATGATACATGTCATCACAATAATCATCATAGATAGGAGGCATGTCATCATGATAATAAATTTTCTCATCAAAACTTGGGGGAGTAAAAATATCATCTTCATCAAACATAGCATCCCCAAGCTTATGGCTTTGCATATCATTAGCATCATGGATATTCAAGGAATTCATACTAGCAACATTGCAATCATGCTCATCATTCAAAGATTTTATGCCAAACATTTTATTGAATTCTTCTTCTATCAATTGAGCACAATTTTCCGCTCCATCATTTTCAAGAAAGACATTATAAAGACGGATAATATGAGGCAACCTCAATTCCATTTTTTTGTAGTTTTCTTTTATAAACCAAACTAGTGATAAAACAAGAAACTAAAAGATTCGATTGCAAGATCTAAAGATATACCTTCAAGCACTCACCTACCCGGCGACGGCGCCAGAAAAGAGCTTGATGTCTACTACACAACATATTCTTGTAGACTCGTGTTGGGCCTCCAAGCGCAGAGTTTTGTAGGACAATAGCAATTTTCTCTCAAGTGGATGACCTAAGGTTTATCAATCCGTGGGAGGCGTAGGATGAAGATGGTCTCTCTCAAACAACCCTGCAACCAAATAACAAAGAGTCTCTTGTGTCCCCAACACACCCAATACAATGGTAAATTGTATAGGTGCACTAGTTCGGCGAAGAGATGGTGATACAAGTGTAGTATGGATAGTAGATATAGGTTTTTGTAGTGCAAATAATAAAAAACAGCAAGGTAGCAAGTAACAAAAGTGAGCATAAACAGTATTGCAATGCTTAGAAACAAGGCCTAGGGTTCATACTTTCACTAGTGCAATCTCTCAACAATGCTAACATGATTGGCTCATATAACCACCCCTCAACGTGCGATAAAGAATCACTCCCAAGTTCCTATTGGAGAAAAGATAATGAAAACATGCATCCACCCCTATGCATAGATTACCCCAATGTCACCACGGGAATCCGCGAGTTGAGTGCCAAAATATATATCAAGTGAATCAATATAATACCCCATTGTCACCACGGGTATTCATATGCAAGGCATACATCAAGTGTTCTCAAATCTGAAATATTCAATCCGACAATAACGAAACCTCAAAGGTACAGAGGCTTGCGGCGGCGTAAAAACTCTTCTAGGTTAACTTTCGGGGGTTTCTGAATATATATGATTTTTCAGCGGTGGAATCACGCAAAGAGGGGCCACAGGGGCCCACGAGGCACCAGGGTGCGCCTGGGGGGGGGGGGGCAGGCGCGGCCAGGTGGCTCGTGGGGCCCCTATGGCTCTTCTGCTGCTCCTCCGAAGATTCCTGGGTCTGTTTCCATCCAGAAAAAATCGTCAAAATGTTTCGCTGCATTTGGACTTCATTTGATATGGATTTTCTGGAAAACCAAAAACAAGCAGAAAACAGCAAGTGGCACTGGGCACTAGGTCAATATGTTAGTCCATAAAAATCATATAAAAGTGCACCAAAAT
Organism: Elymus sibiricus; assembly: GCA_039707655.1. Classification (NCBI taxonomy): domain Eukaryota; kingdom Viridiplantae; phylum Streptophyta; class Magnoliopsida; order Poales; family Poaceae; genus Elymus; species Elymus sibiricus. The sequence continues at coordinate 121,149,308 of CM077676.1, read as the reverse complement.
CATACAAAACTATAATAAACATGGCATGAATACTTCATAAATTATAGATATGTTGGAGACGTATCAGATCCCATCTGGAGGCCTTTTCCGGTACTATGCCAGAGGGGGAATCGATCACGGAGGGCTTCTTCATCAACCTTGCTGCCCTTGCAATGATGTGTGAGTAGTTTACCGCAGACCTACGGGTCCATAGCTAGTAGCTAGATGACTTCTTCTCTCTCTTTGATCTTCAATACCATGTTCTCCTCGATATTCTTGGAGTTCTATCCAATGTAATCTTCTTTTGTGGTGTGTTTGTTGCGATCCGATGAATTGTGAGTTTATGATCTGATTATTCATGAGAAATATTCGAGTCTTCTCTGAACTCTTTTATGCATGATTGTTATAGCTTTGTATTTCTTTCCGATCTATCGATTTGGTTTGGCCAACTAGATTGGTTTGTCTTGCAATGGGAGAGGTGCTTTGTGATGGGTTCAATCTTGCGGTGCTCAATCCCAGTGACAGAAAGGGACATGACACGTATTTGTATTATTGCCATTAAGGATAAAAAGATGAGGTTTAATCATATTGTTGAGTTTACTTTGTCTACATCATGTCATCTTGCTTAAGGCGTTACTCTGTTTTATACTTAATACCCTAGATGCATGCTGGATAGCGGTCGATGGGTGGAGTAATAGTAGTAGATGCAGGCAGGAGTCGGTTTACTTGTCTTGGACGTGATGCCTATATACATGATCATTGCCATGAATCCGTCATAATTATTTGCTTTTCTATCAATTGCCCAACAGTAATTTGTTTACCCACCGTATGCTATGTGTTCGAGAGAGAAGCCTCTAGTGAAAACTATGGCCCCCGGGTCTACTTTTATCATATATTAAAATCCAAAAATACCTTGCTGCAATTTATTTACTTGTTTTTAGTATTTTACTTTATCTATCTATCACTATCAGAATTAATCCTTGCAAATAACCACTAAGGATTGACAACCCTCTTATTTGCATTGGGTGCAAGTGTTTGCTTTTGTGTGTGTAGGTGCTGGTAAAGGATTTTGTATGGTTCTCCTACTGGATTGATAACCTTGGTTCTTAACTGAGGGAAATACTTATCTCTACTATACTGCATCATCCTCTCCTCTTCGGGGAAATACCAACGCAATCTACAAGTAGCAGAATACCTACTATACCATGCTCCATTAAAAGAAGTTATGTCAAAACTGCCTTATGTGATTTAGGAGCCGGTGTTAGTGTTATGCCCTTCTCTTTATATAGAAGACTTGATTTCAATAAGTTGACACCTACTAAAATATCTTTGCAAATGGGTGATAAATCAACTGCTATACCTATTGGAATTTGTGAGGACGTTCCCGTTGTAGTTGCAAATGTTACTATCTTGACAGACTTTGTTATTCTTGATATGCCCGAGGACGATAGTATGTCGATCATCCTTGGTAGACCCTTTTTGAATACTGCAGGGGTTGTTATTGATTGCAACAAAAGCAAGGTTACTTTTCATGTCAATGGTTATGAACATACGGTATACTTCCCGAAGAAACAAAGTTCAGTGAATAGTATCAACTCCATTGAATTTTTTTCGACAATTACTATTGGAGGTTTTGAATTTCCTCTTCCGGCTGTCAAAAAGAAATATGAAGTTCTTATTGTTGGGGAAATGCATATCCCCGTTGAGGTAACTTAGTGTTATACGACAATTCTTCGGTTTCATGTTACTCGGAAATAGTTTGTTAATAAGACTTGATCAACCTTATTAATGGATTCTTTTTGAGGGGCATGTTGTGGATGAATTTAGTAAGCACAACCTACTGTACCTTCTATTTACTCTTTGTTATTTAAAGTTTAATAAAGTAGAATGCCATGATTATCCTGCTTTCTGAATTATCCGTGCAATAAAAAAAGTCCCAAAAATAAAAGTTCTCAGAATGACCTGAAAATTTAGTATGATTTTTTCTATAATATTTAAGAATATTTGGCACTAAACACACCCCAGGGGGTGCACCTGTGAGCCACAAGCTCACAGGGCGCGCCTCATGAGCTTGTGGGTCCCACAGGGGCCCCCTCACTTATTCCACTAGCCCACAGCCTTCTTCTTCCTCCAGAAAAAATTGCCCTTGCTCTCAAGCCCGTGTTCTTGCTCATTTTCCTACAATTTTCGATCTCCTTGCTCGGAGCTCCGTTTCCAAAACTGTTTTGAGGAATTACTCCTTTGTATGTGGCTCCTCCAATGCTCCAATTAGTTTTTGTTCTAGTGCTTTATGTTTTGCAAATTTTTTCTGCTATGGTGACCATGTATATGAGCTTGCATGTTCAATTTGTATGGTCCAAAGTAGTTTTGATGCATGATATAGCCTCTAGATACTTGTGGGAGTAGTTGCTATCAATTTTGTTGAGTTTTGTCACTTTTATTTTGAGGGAATAAAAGTTTCAAAAAAAAATCAGAGAAAAGAAAATGCTGAGGAGGATGTTGAGAGGTTCCTCGAGCCAGAGTTTTGAGGAAACTCCGAAGGAGAAGCCCAAGTACAACCTTCCTCGTGCGGCCGAGGTGCAGCTGTGCGAATGGCGATGCAACACATTCTTGAGGGACGCGGGCATTCATGATGATTTATATCACTTGGCGAACAATACCGGCATCATTCTGTTCCTCAAAGATAAGTGTGATCAATACCTCCTGCTCACAAATACTTTTGTGCAAAGTTTCTACTTTCAAGCTAGGGGGTACATCCACCGTGTCATTCAACCTCAATGATGTCCCCCTAGAGATGACACTTGATAGATTTTGCCAAGTATGGAAAATTCCTAATGAGAGCAACCCTCTAGAGCCACGTCTGAGGGACGTTGCAGATTTTATACCAGCTGCCGTGACTGTGGGGGAGACGAGAGGGGTTTCAGAGGCTAGAGTTGCTAGTTTACATTTTCCCGTTTTGCGTTACTACTCATTATTTGCTGGGAGGTGTTTAACTGGTTGATGGGAGAGTGGAACGCTTAGTTCGCCTGATCTTGCTATTTTACGCCATGCTCTCTATGGTGATAGAACTTTTAGTTTGGGAGCTATGGTTACTCGACGGTTACACACTAACCATTCGAAGGGCGTTATTTATGGTGGTATTTACGCTTCTTGCCTCACTAGACATTTTGAGATTCCTATTAGAGATGAGGAGGATGAGCTTTTGCCTACCAAATATCTTGATTACAGCAGCATGGTTGGTTATAATTTTATTGATTCCGGCAATATACGATTTAGGTACAACTTGGTATTTAGTTAGGGCACTCGGGAGATTATTACTTTGCATGCGCCGTCTTTGTTCGTTGTTTCCCGTGGCAAGTATACTATTATGCCCGAGGATATTTATGCCTATTGGGGCCTCACGCCGCCAGCTGCACCAGCTCCAGCGCCTACCTTTCAGTGGAGCCTCAACAGCCCCAGTGGGAGCCACAACAGCCACAGTGGGATCCCCAGGAGCCTCAGTATTATCCTGGAGCTGATCACTTCGATCCATGGCAGTAGACCAAGTTAGGCCTAAAGCCTAAGCTTGGGGGAGTACGTATTTCTTACCGACATTACATTCATGTACCACACATTCATTCCAGTTGTCGGTGTTCATCCTTCTTCATTGTATATCCATGTTAGTTTTATTTTCGCTTTCTTCTTGTGTGTTTGGAAAACTTAGAAAACCCAAAAAGATTTCTCGTTTCTTCTTTTGTTTGTTGGGAGTTCTCCCGTGTAAATAGCTTTTCTCGCTTTTCATTTTTCCTTCATTAGTTTGCTTTCTTCAGAAAAACTAAAAACTCCAAGAATATTTCAGTGTGTTTCTCTAAAATTATTTTCTTTTAGTTGAGTCATCGTATGGAGAAGACTATGCTAGAATTGTTAGTGGCTCATATATGCTTTATTGTTGATTCACCGATGAGCCACTGTTACCTTGTCTTCTCCTTTGAATAAAATGTTTGCAGATTCCAGCTTAGTCCACGGCACACTTGCGCTATTATTATTTTCACATCATTCGGTCGTGCAAGTGAAAGGAAATAATGACGATGATTTGATGAAGTGACTGTGGCAGAGAAAAGCTGGTATGAACTCTTCTTGTTTTTGTTTTTGTAAATATGTTTAACTCAGTCGATCTTGATTCAGCATATTATGAGTAAACATATTTGTGATGACAATTAGAGATTATAGTTGCTCATGCCATGCTTAAATAGCTAGGAGTGGATAATGATTTATCTTGTGTGTCAACATGCATTAAAATGGTTGTGATGTAGTATGTTAGTATGATATCCTCCTCTGAATAATTCAAGTGGCTTGACTTGGCACATGTTCACACATGAAGTTGAATCAAAACTAACACAGCATTCATGATATTTATGTTCAGGGTGTTTATATCCTACTCATGCTCGTGTCCAATGTTAATTATTCGCAATGCATGATAATGACAGTTGTCCCTCCTTAAGTTGGTCGCTTCTCAATCTATTTGCTAGCATTCGCCTGTGCTTAGCGGGAATACTGCTTGTGCATCCAAATCCTTCAACCCAAAGTTGTTCCAGATGAGTCCACCATATCTACCTATATGCGGTATTACTCTGCTGTTCCAAGTAAATTTGCACGTGCCACCTCCAATCCTTCAAATAAACATCTGTTTTGTGTGCCCGTACCGCTCATGGAGCGACGGGGCGGTCGATATCTTCCATCCTAAGTGGGTTACTCTCATGATGGTGTTTATTCACTTGTCATTGCACGAGAGAGGCTGGTAATTGGGATGCCCAGTCCTGTAATTTGAAAATAAAGAAAAATATAATAAAACAAACTCCCCGGAAGGTTGATTGTTTGGAGGGAACCCGTGAATTCGGCTAGCCATGGCTTGTGTTTGTATGGTTGAGGGGGAGTAAACTTTACCTTTCCGCTTGGGAACCGCCTAAAATGTGTTTAGCAAGGAAGATATCAAAATCCTTTGTCATGACGTTGACAGAAAAAGCACACCTCTCAAAATGTATTCATCTCCGTTTTAAGCTTCGAACTCTAGCATCTCTGCAAATCTCTGCTTCCCTCTGCGAAGGGCCTATCCTTTTACTTTTATGTTATTTACTTTTATTGTTGAGTCATCATCTTCTCATTTAAAGCACCAACCCTGAGAGCGCTATTATCACTTTGATGCATTGAGTCTAGTTAATGTTGAATGTGACCATGACTGGATCTATTGTACCCTGAATTACATTGTTTAGTCGTTGCTTGAACCTCAGAGGTGCTCTGCATTTATGTTTTGCGGTCTCAGAAAGGGCTAGTGAGATACCATGTTATCATATTATATCATGATTGTTTTGAAAAATTGTTGGTATCCGAAATATATTATTATTGCTCGCTACTTGTTTATGTTATTGTCATGAGTAAATGTGATACCTAAGTGTTATCATTCATATGGTTAGTTCATAATCTTTGCTGAAAACTTGATCACTAGTTAAGCTTATATATAGTAACAAGAACAAAAGAGTTTGTAAAAGTTTTTCTTTATCACTTTCAGTTTGTCAACTGAATTGCTTGAGGACAAGTGATGTCTACTAAGCAACTTTTATTCTTGTAGACGTTGTTAGGCCTCCAAGTGCAGAGTTTTGTAGGACAACAGCAAATTTCCCTCAAGTGGATGACCTAAGATTTATCAATCCATGAGGCGTAGGATGAAGATGGTCTCTCTCAAACAACCCTGGAATCAAATACAAGAAATCTCTTGTGTCCCCAACACACCCAATACAATGGTAAATTGTATAGGTGCACTAGTTCGGTGAAGAGATGGTGATACAAGTGTAGTATGGATAGTAGATATAGGCTTTTGTAATCTGAAAATATAAAAATAGATAGGTAGCAAGTGATAAAATGGTGCACAAACGGTATTGCAATGCTTGAAAACAAGGCCTAGGGTTCATACTTTCACTAGTGCAATCTCTCAACAGTGCTAACATAATTGAATCATATAATAATCCCTCAACGTGCGATAAAGAATCACTCCAAAGTTCCTATTAGCGGAGAACATTAGATGAAATTGTTGTAGGGTATGAAACCACCTCAAAGTTATCCTTTCCGATCAATCTATTGAGCCATCCCTATAAGTGTCACAAACAGTCTGAGAGTTCGTACTAAAATAACACCATATGATACGCATCAACCAACTCTAATGTCACCTAGATACTCCAATGTCACCACAAGTATCTGTGAGTTGATTATTCGATATGCATCAAACAACTTCAGATTCATAATATTCAATCCACACAAAGAACTTCAAAGAGTACCCCAAAGTTTCTATCAGAGAAAAGAAGATGAAAACGTGTACCAACCCATATGCCTAGATTGCCCCAAGGTCTCGGGAATCCGCGAGTTGATCACCAAAACATACATCAAGTGACTCAATAGAATACCCCATTGTCACCACAGGTATCCACATGCAAGACATACATCAAGTGTTCTCAAATCCGAAATATTCAACCCGATAATAACGAAACCTCAAAGTGAAAGACTCAATTCATCACAAGAAGATAGAGAGGGAAGAAACACCATATGATCCAACTATATTAACAAAGCTCGCGGTACATCAAGATCGTGCCAAATCAAGAACACGAGAGAGAGAGAGAGAGAGAGAGAGAGAGAGAGAGATCAAACACATAGCTATTGGTACATACCCTCAGCCCCGTGGGTGAACTACTCCCTCCTCGTCATGGAGACCGCCGGGATGATGAAGATGGCCTCCGGTGATGATTTCCCCCTCCGGCAGGATGATGCAGTATAGTAGAGATAAGTATTTCCCTCAGTTAAGAACCAAGGTTATCAATCTAGTAGGAGAACCACACAGAACCTCGTTAGCAGCACCTACACACACAAAAGCAAACACTTGCACCCAACGCAAATAAGAGGGTTGTCAATCCTCTTAGCGGTTATTTGCAAGGATTAATTCTGATAGTGATAGATAGAAATATAAATTGCAAAATAAAATAAAAGTAAATAAATTGCAGCAAGGTATTTTTAGTTTTTAATATATGATAAAAGTAGACCCGGGGGGCCATAGTTTTCACTAGAGGCTTCTCTCTCGAACACATAGCATACGGTGGGTAAACAAATTACTGTTGGGCAATTGATAGAAAAGCAAATAATTATGATAGATTCATGGAAATGATCATGTATATAGGCATCATGTCAGAGACAAGTAGACCGACTCCTGCCTGCATCTACTACTATTACTCCACCCATCGACCGCTATCCAGCATGCATCTAGGGTATTAAGTATAAAATAGAGTAACGCCTTAAGCAAGATGACATGATGTAGACAAAGTAAACTCAAGAAATATGATTAAACCCCATCTTTTATCCTTAATGGCAACAATACAAATATGTGTCATGTCCCTTTCTATCACTGGGATTGAGCACCGCAAGATTGAACCCATCACAAAGCACCTCTCCCATTGCAAGATAAACCAATCTAGTTGGCCAAACCAAATCGATGATCGGAGAGAAATAGAAAGCTTTAACAATCATGCATAAAAGAGTTTAGAGAAGACTCAAATATTTCTCATGAATAATCTGATCCTAAACTCACAATTCATCGGATCCCAACACACACACACACACACCGCAAAAGAAGATTACATCGCATAGAACTCCAAGAACATCGAGGAGAACATGGTATTGAAGATCAAAGAGAGAGAAGAAGCCATCTAGCCACTAGCTATCGACCCGTAGGTCTGTGGTAAACTACTCACACATCATCGAAAGGGCAGCAAGGTTGACGAAGAAGCCATCCATGATTGATTCCCCCAACGGCAGAGTACCGGAAAAGGCCTCCAGATGGGATCGCGGAAGAACAGAGGCTTGCGGCGGCGAAAAGGTTTTCTCTTCTGTGTCTCTGGTATATTGAGAATATTTGGGAATTTATAGTGCTGGAATTAGGTCAGGAAGTGCCACGTGGGGCCCACAAGCCTGGGGGGTGCGCCCTACCCCCCAGGGCGCGCCTCCCGAGCTTGTCGCTCCCTCATGACTCTTCTGGTCTTCTCCTGAAGCTTTGTCGGTCCCTTCTCGTCTAGAAAAAATTAATCCAAAGTTTTTTCTCCGTTTGGACTCTTTTTAATAATGATTTTCCAAAAAGGCAAAAACAGGCAAAAAACAACACCTGGCACTAGTGTCGGTGTATAAAACATGGGTATTTTATACCCTGACTTATGCACAGACAGTAGCAGCCTTCTTGATGGCCATGCTTGCCGGGGATTACCAAGACCAAGATTCAAGACTCAATTGCAGAGGCTACTGGGGAGAAGATCAAGACGAAGCATCAAGTTCTACACCAAAGATAAACTTTGCCGGCAAGGCCGAGCCGGCAAGGTGAAGGCCCGACAAGCTCCGTGCTGGCTAGCTCTCGCTAGCTATTAGCGCTCCACCTCATCGAGCAGCTAGTCGCTAATCGATGATGTGTCAAGCCCGCATGCAGTTAGGTGAGATTTGTCGGGCACGTGTCAGCGCGCTGGAAGGAGATTTGTCTTTAATGACACCTGTCCAGAAGGCGTGTCAAGATAATAAGAGGTAGCTGGGCGAGCGGTGCAGAATCCTTGCCGGGGCTCCTCCTCCACATGACACCTAGCGGAGCATTTATTGCTTTTGTCCTAAACAGGCAGAGTTAGGTATGATAGCACTGTTTGCTAACTAATCGATACAAAATGACTGTTTTGCCACTGTGGTAACCCCTTGAGATATAAAAGGAGGGCCAGGGCAACGTCTAGAGGGATTGATCCCTTGCACAACTTGCATGCGTAGCTGCTCCTTCTGCACCTTGCCGGGGAAGCACTCCTTGTACTTGTGTTCATAAACATCAAATACACCAAAAGCAGGAGTAGGGTTTTACACCTCACGGTGGCCCGAACCTGGGTAAACTCTCTGCGTTTCTGCTGGTTTTGCTCTTTGTGCTCGTCGATCTCCTTAGTCGAACCGCAAAGGGGCTAGATGGCCCCATAGATGGTTGTACGCATGACATCTTTGGCGCGCCAGGTAGGGGGATCGCTTGCGCGAACCTGAATCAGCAGATTGCGCGTCAGTTTCATTAGCTTCATCACCATATTCCTTGTCGTCGATGGCCCCCAAGAAGAAGGGCATCACGATGACGGCTCCTTCCACTTCCAAGGTTCCTTCGCACGTATCCACAGGCGGCGCAACCAACGCGGGCGGTGCAGACGCCGCGGTTGGCACGACCAGTGCGGGCGGCGCAGTCGCTATGCCCACCGTGGTCGGAGCAGGAGGCGGAGGCGCTGGAGGCGGTCAACCTCCTCGACCCTCTAGTGAGCAAAGCCGCGACGGCGCGGGCGGAGCGGACGGACGTTTTCCTCCTCCTCACCACGTTGACGAACGCAGCCACCGGAGCAACAATGCCCGGGCCGGCGCGAGCCAAGATCCCGCCGCGGCAATGTCCAAAGATGTTGCGTTAGGATAGACGCCGCGCCCCTCACACAATGGGCGCAGTGCAACTCCGAGCGGCTTCGACGACTCAGGGCGGCGGCGACCACATGGCAAAACTCCTATCGATCAAGCTCCAGATCCTCAGGCACCACCTCCGCCACGACAGCCCGCTGCTGATCATGTGCCGCGGCAGCAAGACCGCAATGGCGCTCCTGCTGGCTCTGCCAGGAGTAGAGCGACGTCACGGTCTTCACTTCCAGCCATGCCAGCCACAGCAGCAGAGGCGATGGCGCGAGCCCAGATGCTGCTGAACTTTCCTCTGGCAGCAGAAAAGATGGATGAGTGGAGAGCCACCATCCAGAGCCTGATTGGATTTGCCGAGACGAGCAGGTCACAGCAAGCGGAGCCATCTCGGTGTCCGCAAATAGCACCAGTAGCTCCAACTGGTTGTAACACCCCTAAGAAATGAGCTATAGTAATCCCTAATGATCAGTGCCAAGTCATCTTGATTTACAGTGCTTGATCATCATTGGTTTATACCTCATTTCAAATTCCACTTCAAATTAAAATCTAAATGGCAAGTGAAATTTGAAGTTGCTCAAAAATTGCTGGAAAATAGTTCATGTTGTAGCAAATATTCCAAAACAACTTCTTGTTGAGGAAAACAACATCACCTATTTGCTAAAATGGACTAGAGCATTTAAAACAGTGCAAAAGAAGCAATTTAAATGCCTTTCCATTTTTGAAAAATTTAAATGGATTCAAACTGTGCCCAAACTTTTTGAGGCAGTGCAGAATATTACATTGTATTTATGTGGCCAAGTCACATATTTTACAAAAGTCATTTGATGGCTTAAGATTTTGCAAAACCCTTTCTGTAAAAAGAAAAGCAGAAAAGAATTGGAAAAGGGGGGAGAAGGCCACTGTGCATGGGCCTAAGTGCACAGTGCCCGTGGCCCAGCCCACCTCTCTCTTCTCTCACCTCACGCTGCCGTGTCGCCCGCGCCATGGCCGCCGCGCGCTCCTCCGGCCACTCCTCGACACCTGCCGCCACAGGGCCTCCGGGAGGATAAGGCCGGGCCTCGTCCCTTCCCCCTGGACGCCTCGCCACTCCCTCTCTCCCTCTCCAGCGCACGCTCGCTCCTCCCCTCTCTTGCCTGAGCGCCGTCGTCGCCGCACCGCCATGGCTGCCGTGGCCAGCAGCTCCCCCGAGACCCGTGGAAGTGTCCTGGAGCTCCACACGCTTCCTCCACGTCGATCCCTACAAGCCGTTTGAGCCGGGGAGCCCAACACCTGCTGGATCGGACCGATCCCCTCTTCTGCATCGCCGGCATTCACCGATGACTCCGGCCGCCCCTGCGCTCCTAAGCCTCTCGCCGGCTGAGGGTGTCCCGGACTAGGGGGTACTCGAGCTGCCGGCCTATCTCTCGTAGGCTAGGATGGTGGGCCGCGCTCTACTCGTCGATGGAAGGCCGGATTGTTGGCGACCCCGTGTATCAGAAGGAAACCTCCGAAGACTTGGCGTCTCCTCCAAGGAATAATTGGCGTGACCGGTATGTTTATCCCCTGATGGTAACCGACCATATGTAACCCTAGGACCTTCTGGTGTCTATATAAACCAGAAGGCTTAGTCCGTAGAGGATCATCATATCCATTGCCTAGGGTTTAGCCCATCCGATCTCGAGGTAGATCAACTCTGTAACCTTCATACAATCACATCAATACAATCTAGTAGGACATAGGGTATTACCTCTTCGAGAGGGCCCGAACCTGGGTAAATCGCCGTCTCTACGTTCTTTGTTACCCATTGATTCCTAGACCCATAGTTCGGATCCCCTACCCGAGATCTGCCGGTTTTGGTACCGACATTGGTGCTTTCATTGAGAGTTCCGCCGTGGGTCACCAAGGATCAATGGCTCGCCTTCTGATTAGCGATAGAATCCGCAGCGGGGACATCTTCGTCCCCGGACAACTCTTCGCGTTTGGCAGCATTGTGCGGCATGCCGATCCGACCGGTCACCTTGACCGGGTCGGCTGCTTCGCCCCTGAGCAGGAAAGCAAGTTTGGAAGCCTTGAGTACGTCGCCGATGCTCGAGGCGATCTGGTCTTTACTGGGTTCTCGGCTTTACCCGAGGAGCCTTCCAATCCCGAGGCCTCAACCTCAGATTCCCTCCCCGTCCCTGTCCCTGGGCCGGGCCTCAGTTCGGATCTGGCCTTGAGTTCAGATCCAACCCCAGCGCCAGAAAACCAAGGGTCTCCCTTGGCCGAACACATTCACAGTATTGGCGCGCCGGAGCTCAACTCCGACGGATGCCCGAACGTGAATCTGGTTGACCTCTCGTTTTTAAGCGAGATGTTAGATCGGATCCAGAGGATGAATATCGTGGATGGCCCGTCCTCAGACCAGGAGCAGGTCAGACAGGAGGCCAGCCGCGGGGAATTTTGCGTCCCACCCACCACCCACTTGGTAGCCACTGTCGAAGACTTAACCGACATGCTGGACTACGCCTCCGAGGAGGCTGATGATATGGATGAAGATATCAACGTCCCGCCCTATACGGCTCCATCCCTTGCCACTTCCAACACCGGAAAGTGGACCGCCACCTCCACCTATAACGTTTACATGGTTGATACCCACACGAAGGACAGTGACACGACTATGAAGGACGGCGACGGCCCCGCCGAGGAACCACCCAAACGCCGACGACGGCGAGCCAGAGGGCGAGGAAAGGGCAAGGAAAACAACACAGACACAAACGGCACCGGAGAGAACGACACTCCGGATAACATGGGGGAGCTCGGCGACAACACCCCCGAGCAGCACCACGATGCCCCTGAAGGGCATGAAGACCAGGGTGACCCCGAGGACCTCGAGGATCCCGAGGACATCAATTACAACCCTCCGTCCGAAGAAGAGGATAGCCTCGGACCCGAAGACTTCATCGTCCTAGAGGACCCCCTGGAGCAAGAGAAATTCAAACGGGAACTCATCGCCACCGCCCGAAGGTTGAAGAGGAAGCAACAACAGTTAAAAGCGGAACAAAATATGCTCAACGATAGATGGACGATGGTCTTAGCTACTGAAGAGGGCCTTGACGATCAACGTCAGGGTTAATACAAGAGTTGTTGGAAATATGCCCTAGAGGCAATAATAAATTGGTTATTATTATATTTCCTTGTTCATGATAATCGTTTATTATCCATGCTATAATTGTATTGATTGGAAACTCAAATACATGTGTGGGTACATAGACAACACTGTGTCCCTAGTAAGCCTCTAGTTGACTAGCTCGTTGATCAAAGATGGTTAAGGTTTCCTAGCCATTGACATGAGATGTCATTTGATAACGGGATCACATCATTAGGAGAATGATGTGATGGACAAGACCCAAACTGTAAACGTAGCATTTGATCGTGTCAGTTTATTGCTATTGTTTTCTGCATGTCAAGTATCTGTTCCTTTGACCATGAGATCATGCAACTCACTAACACCGGAGGAATACCTTGTGTGTATCAAACGTCGCAACGTAACTGGGTGACTATAAAGGTGCTCTACAGGTATCTCCGAGGGTGTCTGTTGGGTTGGCATGGATCAAGACTGGGATTTGTTACTCCGTATGACGGAGAGGTATCTCAGGGCCCACTCGGTAATACAACATCACAATGAGCCTTGCAAGCAATGTGACTAAAGTGTTAGCCACGAGATCTTGTATTACGGAACGAGTAAAGAGACTTGCCGGTAACGAGATTGAACTAGGTATAGTGATACCGACGATCGAATCTCGGGCAAGTAACATACCGAAGAACAAAGGGAACAGCATACGGGATTAACTGAATCCTTGACATAGAGGTTCGACCGATAAAGATCTTCGTAGAATATGTAGGAGCCAATATGGGCATCCAGGTCCCGCTATTGGTTATTGGCCGTAGAGGTGTCTCGGTCATGTCTACATAGTTCTCGAACCCGCAGGGTCTACACACTTAACGTTTGGTGACGATTAGTATAATTGAGTTATTATGTTGGTGACCGAAAGTTGTTCGGAGTCCCGGATAAGATCCCGGACATGACGAGGATCTCCGGAATAGTCCGGAGGTAAAGATTGATATATGTGATAATAGTGTTTTGATCTCCGGAAGAGTTCCGAAGTTCACCGGAAGAGGTTCCGGATGTTTACCGAAGTGTTCGGGTGCGAGAACACTTTATATGAGCCAAAGGGATAAAGCCCACGAGGTATTGGAAAGTGCAAAAAGTAGTTTTGCTGCCGCGTAAGCGGTACTACCGCTTGGTGAAGCGGTACTACCGCCCGAGCGGTACTACCGCTTGTGTGAAGCGGTACTACCGCCCAAGCGGTACTACCGCTTGTGTGAAGCGGTACTACCGCTTGTGCGCGGCTGTGCACGATTCGGCAGGGTCCGAATTGGACTCTTTTCCTGCGGGCCAAACCGACCTTGTGCGGGCAAAACCGACCCGGAGGAGGCTTTTACTCCAAGTTTAGACCCCAAGGCTCAACATATAAATAGAGGGGCAGGGCTAGCACACGGGATACATCAGGATTTCCCAAGCCGTGTGCCGGCAACCCTAGCCCTCTAGTTCCTCCGTCATAATCTCCGTAGTGCTTGGCGAAGCCCTGCAGAGATTGTTCCTCACCACCATCACCACGCCGTCGTGCTGCTGGAACTCAACCGCTACTTCACCATCGCTCGCTGGATCGAGGAGGTGAAGGCGTCATCAAGCCGTACGTGTGTTGAACGCGGAGGTGCCGTCCGTTCGGCACTAGATCGGAAGGATCGTGATTGGATCGCGGGACGCTCGGCGATTTGGATCGCGAAGACGTTCGACTACATCAACCGCGTTTATTAACGCTTCCGCTTAGCGATCTACAAGGGTATGTAGATTCACTCTCCCTCTCGTAGATGCTCATCACCATGGATAGATCTTGCGTGTGCGTAGGAAAATTTTTGTTTCCCATGCAACGTTCCCCAACAGTGGCATCAGAGCTAGGTCTATGCGTAGATGAGATCTCGAGTAGAACACAAACGAGTTGTGGGCGTGGGTGTATACATATTGCTTGCCGTTAGTAGTTGATATTTGATTCGGCGGTACTGTGAGATGAAGCGGCCCGGACCGACATTACGCGTACACTTACGCGAGACAGGTTCCTTCAACTAACATGTAACTTCGTTGCATAAAGATGGCTAGCGGGTGTCTGTCTCTCTCACTTTAGTTGAATCGATTTCAATGAAGAGGGTTCTTTTAGAAGATCAAAAAGCAATCACTACACCACGTTGTGGTTTTGCGTAGGTAAGAACGGTTCTTGCAAACCCGTAGCAGCCACGTAAAATTTGCAACAACAATTAGAGGACGTCTAACTTGTTTTTGCAGGGTATGTTGTGATGTGATATGGCCAATTACATGATGAGATATATGTGATGTATGAGATGATCATGTTTTGTATAGAATATCACGACTTGCATGTCGATGAGTACGGCAACTGGCAGGAGCCATAGAGTTGTCTTTAATTATTGTATGACCTGCGTGTCAATCATTAAGCGCTATGTAATGCTTTACTTTATCGCTAAACGTTAGCAATAGTCGTGGAAGCAACAGTCGGCGCGACAACCTTATGGCGACACGTTGATGGAGATCAAGATGATGGAGATCATGGTGTCATGCCGGTGACGATGGAGATCATGCCGGTGCTTTGGAGATGGAGATCAAAAGCACAAGTTCATGGCCATATCATGTCACTTATGATTTGCATGTGATGTTAATCCTTTTATGCATCTTATTTTGCTTAGGACGACGGTAGCATTATAAGGTGATCCCTCACTTAAATTTCAAGATAAATTGTGTTCTCCCCAAGTGTGCACCGTTGCGAAAGTTCGTCGTTTCGAGACACGCCGTGATGATCGGGTGTGATAGACTCTACGTTCGCATACAACGGGTGTAAGCCATGTTACACGTGCGGAACACTCGGGTTAAACTTGACGAGCCTAGCATGTACAGACATGGCCTCGGAACACAAGAGACCGAAAGGTCGAACATGAGTCATATAGTAGATATGATCAACATGAAGATGTTCACCATTGAAACCACCTCAACTCACGTGATGATCGGACTTGAGTTGGTGGATTTGGATCATGTTACACTCGAATGATCGGAGGGATGTCAATTTGAGTGGGAGTTTTTAAGTAATATGATTAACTAAACTCATTATCTAGAACAATAGTCTAAGTTGTCTTTGCTATATTTATGTTGTAGATCATGGCTCGCGCAGTAGCACCCCTGAATTTTAATGCGTTCCTAGAGAAAGCTAAGTTGAAAGATGATGGAAGTAACTTTGTGGACTGGGCCCGTAATCTAAGGATTATCCTTACGGCTTCCCAGAAGGCTTATGTCCTTGATGCACCGCTTGGTGATCCACCCGCTCCAGTTGAGTCTCTAGACGTTGTGAACGCCTGGCAGGCTCGTTCTGATGATTACTCAATAGTTCAATGTGCAATGTTGTATGGCTTAGAACCGGGACTTCAAAGACGTTTTGAACGTCATGGAGCATATGAGATGTTCCAGGAGTTGAAGTTTATCTTTCAGAAGAATGCCCGGATCGAGAGATATGAGATCTCCGATAAGTTCTATGCTTGCAAGATGGAGGAGAACGGGTCTATCAGTGATCACGTGCTCAGAATGTCTGGGTACTCCACCCGTCTGGCTGAGTTAGGGATGCCCCTTCCGCCAGAGGCTATCACTGACAGAGTTCTTCAATCATTGCCGCCTAGCTACAAGAGCTTCGTGTTGAACTATAACATGCACGGGATGAACAAGTCAGTCGCCGAGCTGTTTGCGATGCTGAAAGTCGCTGAGTCTGAAATTCAGAAGGAGCATCAAGTGTTGATGGTCAATAAAACCACTAGTTTCAAGAAAAATGGCAAGGGTAAGAAGGGTAACTCTAAGAAGAGTGGCAAAGCAGTTGCTCCTCTCGTGAAGAAACCCAAGGCTGGACCCAAACCAGAAACTGAGTGTTTTCATTGCAAGGGAACTGGACACTGGAAGCGGAACTGCCCCAAGTATTTGGCTGACAAGAAGGCGGCCAACAACAAACAAGGTATATATGATATACATGTTATTGATGTGTACCTTACCAACTCTCGTTGTAGTGCCTGGGTATTTGATACCGGTGCGGTTGCTCATATTTGCAACTCAAAGCAGGAACTGCGGAATAGACGGAGGCTGGCAAAGGACGAAGTGACGATGCGCGTGGGAAATGGTTCCAAGGTTGATGTGATCGCCGTTGGCACGCTCGCTCTTCGATTACCGTCGGGATTAGTGATGAACCTAAATAAGTGTTATTTGGTGCCTGCGTTAAGCATGAACATTATATCTGGATCTTGTTTATTGCGAGACGGTTACTCATTTAAATCAGAGAATAATGGTTGTTCTATTTATATGAGTAATATCTTTTATGGTCATGCACCCAATGTGAGGGGTTTATTCTTGTTGAATCTCGATAGTAATGATACACATGTTCATAACATTGATGCCAAAAGATATAGAATTGATAATGATAATACCACTTTCTTGTGGCACTGCCGTTTAGGTCATATTGGCGTAAAACGCATGAAGAAGCTCCATGCTGATGGACTTTTGGAGTCACTTGATTTTGAATCACTTGACACATGTGAGCCATGCCTCATGGGCAAGATGACTAAAACGCCGTTCTCTGGAACAATGGAACGGGCAAGTGACTTATTGGAAATCATACATACTGATGTGTGCGGTCCGATGAGTATTGAAGCGCGCAGTGGTTATCGTTACTTTCTCACCTTCACTGATGACTTAAGTAGATATGGGTATATTTACTTAATGAAACACAAGTCTGAAACATTTGAAAAGTTCAAACAATTTCAGAGTGAAGTTGAGAATCATCGTAACAAGAAGATTAAATTCCTACGATCTGATCGAGGAGGAGAATATCTGAGTTATGAGTTTGGCAGTCACTTAAGACAGTGTGGAATTGTTTCACAATTGACACCGCCTGGAACACCACAGCGTAATGGTGTGTCCGAACGTCGTAATCGAACTTTATTGGATATGGTGCGATCTATGATGTCTCTTGCCGATTTGCCACTATCGTTTTGGGGTTATGCATTAGAGACAGCTGCATTCACTTTAAATAGGGCACCATCGAAATCCGTTGAGACGACGCCATATGAACTTTGGTTTGGCAAGAAGCCAAAGCTGTCGTTTCTTAAAGTTTGGGGATGTGATGCTTATGTCAAAAAGCTTCAGCCTGAAAAGCTGGAACCCAAAGCGGAGAAATGCGTCTTCATAGGATACCCAAAAGAGACAGTTGGGTATACCTTCTACCTCAGATCCGAAGGCAAAGTGTTTGTCGCTAAAAACGGAACATTTCTTGAGAAAGAGTTTCTCTCGAAAGAATTGAGTGGGAGGAAGATAGAACTTGATGAGGTTGTTGAACCTTTACTTCAACCTGAGAGTAGCGCAGCGCAGAAAGTTGTTTCTATGGAGCCTACATTAGCTGAAGAGGAAGTTAATGATGATGATCATGAAGCTTTGGATCAAGTTGCTATCGAACCTCGTAGGTCGACAAGGACGCGTACTGCTCCTGAGTGGTACGGCAACCCTGTCTTAGAGGTCATGTTGTTAAACAACGATGAACCTACGAGCTATGGAGAAGCGATGATGGGCCCGGATTCCGAGAAGTGGTTAGAGGCCATGAAATCCGAGATGGGATCCATGTATGAAAACAAAGTATGGACTTTGGAAGTATTACCTGAAGGGCGTAAGGCCATTCAGAACAAATGGATCTTTAAGAGGAAGACGGACGCGGACGGTAATGTCACCGTCTATAAAGCTCGACTTGTGGCAAAGGGTTTTTCACAAGTTCAAGGAGTTGACTACGATGAGACCTTCTCACCCGTAGCGATGCTTAAGTCCGTCAGAATCATGTTAGCAATAGCTGCCTTTTTCGATTATGAAATTTGGCAGATGGATGTCAAAACAGCGTTCCTTAACGGTTTCCTTAAGGAAGAGTTGTATATGATGCAACCAGAAGGTTTTGTCGATCCAGAGAATGCTGACAAAGTTTGCAAACTCCAGCGATCCATTTATGGACTGGTGCAAGCATCTCGGAGTTGGAATCTTCGTTTTGATGAGGTGATCAAAGCGTTCGAGTTTATACAAGTTTACGGAGAAGCTTGTATTTACAAGAAAGTGAGTGGGAGCTCTATAGCGTTTCTAATATTATATGTGGATGACATATTGCTGATTGGAAACAATATAGAAATGCTGGAAAGCGTAAAGGAATATTTGAACAAGAGTTTTTCAATGAAGGACCTAGGAGAAGCTGCTTTCATATTAGGCATCAAGATCTATAGAGATAGATCAAGACGCTTAATAGGACTTTCACAAAGCACATACCTTGATAAGATTTTGAAGAAGTTCAAAATGGATCAGTCCAAGAAGGGGTTCTTGCCTGTTTTGCAAGGTGTAAAGTTGAGTAAGACTCAATGCCCAGTGACTGCAGAAGATAGAGAAAAGATGAGTGTCATCCCCTATGCTTCAGCCATAGGCTCTATCATGTATGCAATGCTGTGCACAAGACCCGATGTCAGCCTTGCCATAAGTATGGTCGGAAGGTTTCAAAGTGATCCAGGAATGGAACACTGGACGGCGGTCAAGAATATCCTGAAGTACCTGAAAAGGACTAAGGACATGTTTCTCGTTTATGGAGGTGATCAAGAGCTCGTCGTAAAGGGTTACGTCGATGCAAGCTTTGACACTGATCCGGATGACTCTAAGTCGCAAACCGGATACGTATTTATTCTTAATGGGGGTGCGGTTAGCTGGTGCAGTTCCAAGCAAAGCGTGGTAGCCTACCAATCCCGAGGCCTCAACCTCAGATTCCCTCCCCGTCCCTGTCCCTGGGCCGGGCCTCAGTTCGGATCTGGCCTTGAGTTCAGATCCAACCCCAGCGCCAGAAAACCAAGGGTCTCCCTTGGCCGAACACATTCACAGTATTGGCGCGCCGGAGCTCAACTCCGACGGATGCCCGAACGTGAATCTGGTTGACCTCTCGTTTTTAAGCGAGATGTTAGATCGGATCCAGAGGATGAATATCGTGGATGGCCCGTCCTCAGACCAGGAGCAGGTCAGACAGGAGGCCAGCCGCGGGGAATTTTGCGTCCCACCCACCACCCACTTGGTAGCCACTGTCGAAGACTTAACCGACATGCTGGACTACGCCTCCGAGGAGGCTGATGATATGGATGAAGATATCAACGTCCCGCCCTATACGGCTCCATCCCTTGCCACTTCCAACACCGGAAAGTGGACCGCCACCTCCACCTATAACGTTTACATGGTTGATACCCACACGAAGGACAGTGACACGACTATGAAGGACGGCGACGGCCCCGCCGAGGAACCACCCAAACGCCGACGACGGCGAGCCAGAGGGCGAGGAAAGGGCAAGGAAAACAACACAGACACAAACGGCACCGGAGAGAACGACACTCCGGATAACATGGGGGAGCTCGGCGACAACACCCCCGAGCAGCACCACGATGCCCCTGAAGGGCATGAAGACCAGGGTGACCCCGAGGACCTCGAGGATCCCGAGGACATCAATTACAACCCTCCGTCCGAAGAAGAGGATAGCCTCGGACCCGAAGACTTCATCGTCCTAGAGGACCCCCTGGAGCAAGAGAAATTCAAACGGGAACTCATCGCCACCGCCCGAAGGTTGAAGAGGAAGCAACAACAGTTAAAAGCGGAACAAAATATGCTCAACGATAGATGGACGATGGTCTTAGCTACTGAAGAGGGCCTTGACGATCAACGTCAGGGTTAATACAAGAGTTGTTGGAAATATGCCCTAGAGGCAATAATAAATTGGTTATTATTATATTTCCTTGTTCATGATAATCGTTTATTATCCATGCTATAATTGTATTGATTGGAAACTCAAATACATGTGTGGGTACATAGACAACACTGTGTCCCTAGTAAGCCTCTAGTTGACTAGCTCGTTGATCAAAGATGGTTAAGGTTTCCTAGCCATTGACATGAGATGTCATTTGATAACGGGATCACATCATTAGGAGAATGATGTGATGGACAAGACCCAAACTGTAAACGTAGCATTTGATCGTGTCAGTTTATTGCTATTGTTTTCTGCATGTCAAGTATCTGTTCCTTTGACCATGAGATCATGCAACTCACTAACACCGGAGGAATACCTTGTGTGTATCAAACGTCGCAACGTAACTGGGTGACTATAAAGGTGCTCTACAGGTATCTCCGAGGGTGTCTGTTGGGTTGGCATGGATCAAGACTGGGATTTGTTACTCCGTATGACGGAGAGGTATCTCAGGGCCCACTCGGTAATACAACATCACAATGAGCCTTGCAAGCAATGTGACTAAAGTGTTAGCCACGAGATCTTGTATTACGGAACGAGTAAAGAGACTTGCCGGTAACGAGATTGAACTAGGTATAGTGATACCGACGATCGAATCTCGGGCAAGTAACATACCGAAGAACAAAGGGAACAGCATACGGGATTAACTGAATCCTTGACATAGAGGTTCGACCGATAAAGATCTTCGTAGAATATGTAGGAGCCAATATGGGCATCCAGGTCCCGCTATTGGTTATTGGCCGT
Organism: Elymus sibiricus; assembly: GCA_039707655.1. Classification (NCBI taxonomy): domain Eukaryota; kingdom Viridiplantae; phylum Streptophyta; class Magnoliopsida; order Poales; family Poaceae; genus Elymus; species Elymus sibiricus. The sequence continues at coordinate 121,128,195 of CM077676.1, read as the reverse complement.
AGAGGTGTCTCGGTCATGTCTACATAGTTCTCGAACCCGCAGGGTCTACACACTTAACGTTTGGTGACGATTAGTATAATTGAGTTATTATGTTGGTGACCGAAAGTTGTTCGGAGTCCCGGATAAGATCCCGGACATGACGAGGATCTCCGGAATAGTCCGGAGGTAAAGATTGATATATGTGATAATAGTGTTTTGATCTCCGGAAGAGTTCCGAAGTTCACCGGAAGAGGTTCCGGATGTTTACCGAAGTGTTCGGGTGCGAGAACACTTTATATGAGCCAAAGGGATAAAGCCCACGAGGTATTGGAAAGTGCAAAAAGTAGTTTTGCTGCCGCGTAAGCGGTACTACCGCTTGGTGAAGCGGTACTACCGCCCGAGCGGTACTACCGCTTGTGTGAAGCGGTACTACCGCCCAAGCGGTACTACCGCTTGTGTGAAGCGGTACTACCGCTTGTGCGCGGCTGTGCACGATTCGGCAGGGTCCGAATTGGACTCTTTTCCTGCGGGCCAAACCGACCTTGTGCGGGCAAAACCGACCCGGAGGAGGCTTTTACTCCAAGTTTAGACCCCAAGGCTCAACATATAAATAGAGGGGCAGGGCTAGCACACGGGATACATCAGGATTTCCCAAGCCGTGTGCCGGCAACCCTAGCCCTCTAGTTCCTCCGTCATAATCTCCGTAGTGCTTGGCGAAGCCCTGCAGAGATTGTTCCTCACCACCATCACCACGCCGTCGTGCTGCTGGAACTCAACCACTACTTCACCATCGCTCGCTGGATCGAGGAGGTGAAGGCGTCATCAAGCCGTACGTGTGTTGAACGCGGAGGTGCCGTCCGTTCGGCACTAGATCGGAAGGATCGTGATTGGATCGCGGGACGCTCGGCGATTTGGATCGCGAAGACGTTCGACTACATCAACCGCGTTTATTAACGCTTCCGCTTAGCGATCTACAAGGGTATGTAGATTCACTCTCCCTCTCGTAGATGCTCATCACCATGGATAGATCTTGCGTGTGCGTAGGAAAATTTTTGTTTCCCATGCAACGTTCCCCAACAAGAGTTACCCACGACGGCACCTACTCCCAGAATTTGAGGATGGGGCCCTTGAGCCCATGCCTCCCAGATGAACTTATGCAAGCCAGCCTGACCGCCCCCCTCAAGGACGGGATAGGGCGGCCGGGGAAGCCGAATACCCACCAGCGCCTCCTCGCCAAGCAGGCAAAGACCCGGTTCAACCGGACGACCGATACGATCTGCGCCGTGACCTGAACGCCCGAGGGATCCAGTCCAGATCCATCTATGGATCCACAGGATATGCGCCCGCTGGACGGGACGGATACCAAGCCTGGCGCGATAGGAACGACAAAGCTCGGGAGCAGCACCATGCCCGGATGACAACCGATCTTCGGCGCGATGTGGCCCGGGCCAGGGGCGCCGGACACCCAATGTGTTTCACCGATGAGGTGATGCAGCATCAGTTCCTCGAGGGGTTCAAACCCGTCAATATAGAATCCTACGATGGGACAACTGACCCAGCCGTTTGGATTGAAGATTTCCTTCTCCACATTCATATGGCCCAAGGAGATGATCTCCACGCCATTAAGTACTTACCATTGAAACTCAAGGGACCAGCAAGGCATTGGCTAAACAGCCTACCCGAAAACTCCATCGGGAGCTGGGAGGAGCTCGAGGATGCATTCTGAGCTAACTTTCAAGGAACCTATGTTCGGCCACCGGACGCCGATGACCTAAGCCATGTCATTCAGCAGTCCGGGGAGTCAGCCCGGCAATTCTGGAACCGGTTCTTTACCAAGAAGAACCAGATCGTCGACTGTCTGGATGCCGAAGCGATTGCGGCATTCAAACACAGTATCCGGGACGAGTGGCTCGCCCGCCAGCTCGGCCAGGACAAGCCGAGAACAATGTCGGCCCTTACCTCCCTAATGACCCGCTTTTGCGCGGGTGAGGATAGCTGGTTAGCTCGTCGAAGCAACCACCCCGAAGACCCCGGCACTTCAGAGGCCCGGGACGGAAACGGGAAACCCCGACGCAATAAGAACAATAAGCGCCGGCACTCAAACGGCGGTGAAGCCGATGACGCAGCAGTAAATGCCGGATTCAGCGGCTCAAAATCGGGACCGCGGAAAAAACCCTCTAAAGGGAACCGGGACGGCCCGTCTGCGCCTGATAGAATATTAGATAGGCCCTGTCAGATTCACGGCACCCCGGATAAGCCCGCCAACCATACCAACCGTAACTGTTGGGTAATCAAACAGGCCGGCAAGGTCACAGCCGAAGAATAGGGCAAGGGGCCCCGCAGCGAGGATGACGACGAACCTCGCGGACCGAACAACAGAGGCCAAAAGCAGTTCCCTTCAGAGGTCAAAACCGTGAACATGATCTACGTCACGCATATACCGAAGAAGGAGCGGAAACGCGCTCTTCGGGATGTCTACGCCTTAGAGCCGGTAGCCCCGAAATTCTACCCGTGGTCGGCTTGCCCGATCACTTTCGACCGTCGAGACCATCCGACCAGTATACGCCATGGAGGAACGGCGGCTCTGGTGCTCGACCCCATCGTGGACGGATTTCACCTCACTAGAGTCGTTATGGACGGAGGTAGCAGCCTCAACCTGATTTACTCAGATACAGTGAGGAAAATGGGGATCGACCCGTCAAGGATCAAACCCAGCAACACCACGTTTAAAGGTGTAATCCCAGGTGTCAAGGCACGCTGCTCGGGATCCGTGACATTGGAAGTTGTCTTCGGCTCGCCCGATAACTTCCGCAACGAGGACTTGATCTTCAATATTGTCCCCTTCCGCAGCGGTTACCACGAACTCCTCGGCCGGACTGCGTTAGCCCGCTTCAACGCCGTCCCGCACTATGCATACCTGAAGCTCAAGATGCCAGGACCAAAGGGCGTTATTACCATCAACGGTAATACCGAGCGCTCGCTCCGAACAGAGGAACACACGGCGGCTCTAGCCGCCAAAGTCCAAGCCGCCGAAGAGGCGCGCAAGCCCAGTCTACTGCCAAGACACTGGACGCACGCAAGTGCTCCCGAGCTGCAGCCTCGGTCCCGGAGCACTCCCATGCTCACCCTAAAGAGGGGTACGCGCCCCACAGCACGGCCCACCTAGTCACGAAATACGTACCTCGAGTGCACAATTTCGCGCTCAAAATTCCATGGGCAGTTGTGGGGACACATGAAACAAAGGCCAAGAGCTCGGTTTGACTGAGCAATGGCCAACAAATGTCTTCGAATCAACATCGACAACGGGCACCATCTAGGGCCTGATCAGCGTCAAACGGATATACCACGGTGACTTCTCAAAACCCTTCCCCAAGGGCTCGTCTGCCGAACATTACTACTTCCGCCGAACATACAGTCGACAACTTCACTCACACGGAAGCCTCTTAAAGAGCAAAGGTGCAGACGTGCAGTAGGGCGTAGTAGGGACGGCAAACCACTCATGAAGGCCCTATGTAAACCTTTACTCTAACGCATTTATTTCTTCAAAAGTATCTATCAAAGTTACTTCGGCAATCCGGATTGTACGGTTGGATGTCACATATTCAAAGGAAATAAAGACCAAGTTTTCTCTAGTAATTGTGCAGTCATTCGCGTTGCATATTCCTTTCCGCTTTTTCAGGCCGAAGTAAACTATTATGATACGTCAATTTTTTAGTAACCGGCTAATAGACCGGGGGCTCGAACATAAATCTTGCCTCAAACTTTATCCCGGCACCTACTTTTATTTTATGTGCTCGGCGTCATGGATATTGCACTATATGAATCAGTTTCGAATTGCGCCTTTGGTCAATAGTTGGGTTGCCCGGCTCCTGTGTTTACCCTCTTACGTTCCACACTGTTTGGCTAAGAGGGTAAAGGGAGAACCACTGCGATTGTACTTCTAGCTAGCCTGGTTAAGTACCTCAGTGGAGAAAGCCGAAAACTGACTGTCACAATAAAGCGAGAACTGGTCGGCGATCCGATGACTCGTGTCAAACCAAAAATCGTTGGAGGTTAGTCCGTGTTAAACGAAGGGTTCTCTGTTACAAAAACAATGTGATGATGGTATCAACCGCGGCTCGTCCGAATATCACAAACACCGGGGGCTAGTCACCAGCCCCCGCTGTCAAGCTCCTATGGCTAAGTGAAAGCACTAAAACCGCATTGTCTGATTGCCTGGTTTTCCATACATACGACTGCCTCCGGGCACCGAGACGTCGGCTAAGGGTTCAAGTATTACGAGAAAACACCCCACGCAGTATCTGCAAGGGGGCTGAAGCTGACGACTGGTAACTTTCAGTTTAAAAATGGCCGCACAGGAGTCAAAATTAACATAAGCAGGCACTATATTCACAGCCAACAACTTGCATAAGAATAAAACAAAAGTTTCAACTCCTTGGCTACAAGGAAACTCAATCTACTCATAAATTACATCTTTCGAGCACCGGGCCTCTATTTCCCGAGCACCATCCATCACGATGGGAAAATATTGCTCGGGGCGCCTATGCTCCTTCCCAGGGGGTGGAGGTCCGGTGGCCATCTCGGCTGGCTTGATCTTCGGCCAGTGCACCATGGTCTTGCCGAAGGCCATCCGAGCTCCTTCAATGCACGCGGAGCGCTTCCAAGCATCAATTTCGGGCACAGCGATGTAGAGCCTCTGCACCAACCCAAAATAGCTACTCGGCAGCGGCTCTGAAGGCCACAGCTTGACGCAGAGGTCCTTCATCACGGGCTCCGCCATCCGATGCAGCTCCATCAGCTGCTTCATCTGGTTGTTAAGGAGGGGAGGGTGTTCGGGCGCTTGAAATTGCGCCCAAAACAGCCTTTGTTCGGCCCGACCCTCCTGGGCGGTGAAGAACCTCGCCGCATCAGCCGCACTCCTCGGGAGGTCCGCAAAGGCGCCTACGGAACGCCATACCCGCATGAGCAAAGCGAACCTGTTACCTCCAAAGACACTTTGCAGCAAATATGGCTTACCATTCGCAATAAGCTTCACTTGGCGGAGTTCCTCCTGGTAGCCGCGCGCCTCTGTCCGCTCTTCCTTGGCCACTGACCCCAGTGAGGTTAGCTCGGCAGCCTGCTCTTTATTCTTCTACTCAAGAGCCTCACACTTTGTCACGGCATCCGCGAGCTCTTGTTGCACTTCCGCCACTCTGGCTTCGTGCTTCTGACTAGCGGTTTTCACCGTTGTCAGTTCGGCAGCTGATTGTTCGGCTGCCGACCTCTGCTCCGCCGCTTCTAGCTGAGCCATCCTTAGCGCGGCCTTGAGGTTCTCGACCTCCACGGCGGTAGCTGTAGTCATATCCACTGATTCCGTTTAGGCTACTTTAAACCTTACTTAACAAAAATGCAACGGCTGTAGTAAATACTGCAGTTCGGACTTACCTTGCGCCTCGTCGAACCTCTTGTTCACAAGGCTGAGGTCGTCCTCGGAGCTTTTGAGCTTCCGATTTAGCTCGGCCAACTCCTCGGTGTTGACGGATGCTGCCGAAGACGACGCCTGCGGATCACTCTACGCACATTAGTATCCGAGATATTGATTTTTGATCCTCTGCCCGGCTTTGATCAAGCCAGTCAGAGTCTCGGGGGCTACTGTGTATGAGGCTATACATTTGTACAAAAGAAATTCTTTAAGGGAAAACATTACTTGGCTCACCTTGAAGCTTGTGAGAAGGCCATTGAAAGCCTCCTTCAGTCCGCTATCCACGGACCGAAGACTTTGCAACACTGCGCCAATAAGGGCGCGGTGCTCTTCGGCGATAGAGGAGCTAGTTAGAGCATCCTCCATCTCATCCGGTCACCCAGTCGACGCCCGCTCTGGGGCGGGCGATGGTGGCGGGGGTGCTTCGGTTTATTCCCTCTCGAGGACCGGAGTGCCCGACTCCGGACGCCTCGACGACTCCGGAGCCGCTCTCGGAGAGAGCTCGGATTGTCTGGGCTCCTCCTCTTCGTTAACCAGAGGGGCCCTCTCCTTCTAGTCTTCGGCGACCGAGGTGTTTGCCTCGGCCATGATGACGTCGCCCCCTCCCCCTGTGTGCGGCACGGGAGGGGTCCTCCTCGACAGGACCTCCTTGGCCTCCTCGACGATTGGGGGAGGCGAGGCGCGTGATTCGGTCCCGCTCTCCGCCTGCACGGCCGGTGGAGAGTCCCCCTCCGAGACTCGGTCGGTGGGGAGGTCGCGCAGTGGGCTGCGATGTCAAAAGCAAAAAGTGATCGATATTGAGCTTAGTTTGGCCGAAAACACTTACGCGGATACTGGAATGCGTACCTTTGGGCCTGTGGTTTGGCCCTGGGGATCCTCCGAGGAACCACTTCGGAGGCCTCGGAGTCCTCGGCAGAAGCTGAGCTATTGTCGGACAGGGCCACCTTGGCCCTGCATGCTCTCTTGAGGGAGGGGCGAAGCGGCTCCTCCTCGACATCTTCGGACTCCGCCCTTTTTCCTGTTCGGGAGGAATTGTCTTCCTCCCCTTCTCCTCCCTGCTCCGTTTCCTCCTCTTGTGCGGAGGGAGCGTGGGTGTCCCCGGATCCAGTGTCCGAGGGTCCTCGGGAGCGGAGGCCCTCTCTGGCCTCCCTCTTTTGGTCCTTCTTCTTCTCCTTCCTCTCCGGTGCCTCGTTTGGCTCCACGGCCAACATGGCCGTCACTAGGGGTGTCCTGGGCCCCTCTGGCAGCGGCGCTGGACTGTTGATCCACTCGGCCTTCTTCAGCCAGTTTTGCGGATGGGAAGTAAAAAAGCTAAGTACCTTATCAAAAGGGAACAGTTCGGGTATAAGAACAAAATTAGTCATACCTCCCGTGGGGGATTTGCGGCATTGAGTCCGATGTCTTCCTCCTCGGCCGGCCAGTCCTTCTGCGGCTTGAACAGCGCCCTCCACAGCTAAGCGTGGGAGGTACCGAAGAAGTTGAGCACGGTGGCCGGGTCTTCGGGCTTGTAGGCCCACATGGGGGAGGCCCTGTCTTGGCATGGGAGGATTCGGCGGCCGAGCATGATCTGGATCACGTTGGGCAGCTTGACGCCCTGCTCTATCATCTTGGCGATCCGGCTCTGCAGCTGCGCCACCTCCTTGTTCACCCCCCAGTCGAGGCCTTTCTTGGTCCATGAGACCAGGCTCGTAGGGGGTCCGCATTGGAAGGCCAGAATCACCCCCCAATCCGCGCTCCTTGGCTCGGTGATGTAGAACCATTCCTTCTGCCAGACCTTGACAGTCTCGATGAAGGTGCCCTCTGGCCACTCCACTCGGGGGAGCTTGCTGACCATCGCACCCCCACAGTCCGCCTGTTGGCCATCGACGATCTTCGGCTTGATATTGAAGATCTTCAGCCACAGGCCGAAGTGTGGCCGGATCCGAAGAAAGGCCTCGCAGATGATGATGAAGGCCGAGATGTGGAGGAAGGAGTTCAGCACGAGATCGTGGAAATCAAGCCCGTAGAAGAACATAAAGCCCCTGACGAAGGGATGGAGGGGAAAGCCCAGACCTTGAATGAAGTGGGGCAGGAATACCACCCTCTCGCCCTGCTGCGGCGCGGGGACGACCTGGCCAGCCTCTGGGGCACGGTGGGCGACGTTGGCGGGGAGATAGCCCGCGTCCTTCAGCTCCAAGATGGCGCTCTCAGTGACGACGGACGCCTCCCACTTGCCTTTGGACCCAGAGCCCGCCATTGCTGGATTGAAACTGGCAGCCGGAAAGGTTCTTGGATAGGAAAGTGGATCTGGGGGCTGGAGCTCAAAGAATGGGGAAGGCAATGGCAAAGGCAGAGATGGGAGCGTGCGAAGGAAATGGAGACCGTTCCCCTTTTATGGGCTGTAAAACCCACGGCCCCTTTACTGCGCCGCAGTCCTCGCCATTTCCCCGTGTAACCATGCCATCATGCGCGCGTGGGGTGGGGCAGATTATTGATCATATCCCTTAAAACCAGGGCACGATCTCCATATCGATGGGACGTGCCAATGAAAAAACTGCCTCGAACCGCGGATCGAGTTTTTCATAAAACAACTCATGGTCGTGGCGCATTGTGACCCTTCGGTAAAAAGTTGTCAGATGGGGGTACTGTTCATACCGAGGTAACTAGCCTTCAAGGCTAAGTTATCGATACCCCTTGGTGACCGAAGTGTATTTCGGGGCGTGTGCGGCTAGGCAACACTTAATGACTCGACTCACAGGAGATACAGGCCGGTCATTGATATCACAGAAGGAAGGGAACCGGTCCACAAAGCCGATGGTGTTCGGCGTCTACCTCGGCTTCGAAGACTAGTTCGGGGGCTACTGAGGGTGTCCCGGACTAGGGGGTACTCGGGCTGCCGGCCTATCTCTCGTAGGCTGGGCTGGTGGCCACTCTCTACTCGTCGATGGAAGGCCGGATTGTGGGTGACCCCGTGTATCAGAAGGAAACCTCCAAAGACTTGGCGTCTCCTCCAAGGAATAATTGGCGTGACCGGTATGTTTATCCCCTGATGGTAACCAACCATATGTAACCCTAGGACCTTCTGGTGTCTATATAAACCAGAAGGCTTAGTCCGTAGAGGATCATCATATCCATTGCCTAGGGTTTAGCCCATCCGATCTCGAGGTAGATCAACTCTGTAACCTTCATACAATCACATCAATACAATCTAGCAAGACGTAGGGTATTACCTCTTCGAGAGGGCCCGAACCTGGGTAAATCGCCGTCTCTACGTTCTCTGTTACCCATTGATTCCTAGACCCACAGTTCGGATCCCCTACCCGATATCTGCCGGTTTTGGTACCGACACCAGCCTCCTTGCGCCGCACGATGAGCTTCCGCGATGATCCCCTTCCTTATATCGCACTGTTCATCGCTCCATTGTCATTCCCACTTACACCCGAGCTCGGCGGCGCCATGACCGGGGAACCGCTCGAAGCACCGCCGCCCGAGCCGTCACACGTTGCCCGTCGAGTTCCGGATGCTCCGTAGAGCCCGCCGATGAGCTCCATGAGCTCGTTAGCTCCCCGCAGCCGCGCGCCCGTGTTCACCCGAGAGCATCCGCCGCCACGGCTCATCGCCGGCGCACCTACAGGCCACCCCTGCCCAAACCAGCCCCACCGTTGGACGCGCGGTGAAGTGGCCGTTCGAAAGAACCCATCCGCGCCGCAAACGAGCCACCGTACGCATTTTCCGACGCTCGCCGGTGCGCTCCGCCGCGGGAGAGGCTCGCCGGAGCAGCTCCGGCGTCGGCGCTGACCTGGCAGCCGACGTGGCTAGGCCTGGGGCCCACCTGGGTCACTGCCAGTGGACCCCCTGGCCTCGTTTGACCGCGTTGACTTTGGTCAACTGGCTGACTGGGCTCCGCAGTCATTGACAGTGGGCCCTGGCACTGTAGCGTTTATATTTGGCGCTAATTACTTTGCTAACAGCCACTGACACTCGGGGCCCACTCTTAAATTAAATGCAGTTTAGTTAAACTTAATACTGTTTAGCCCCTGTGTATGGCATGTGGGCCCAGTCCACTGTTTCAGTGGATAGGGTTGACCCAGTCAGCCTCTGCTAACTGGGCAGCTGGCCCACTAGTCAGCCTCTGCTGACTGGGCTGTTGACTCAGTCAACAGGGCCCACCAGTCAGCCCTTGTGTGTGCTGGCTGGGTACAAAGCTGGGTGCATTTAGCATTTTGCCGTTCTGGATAATTCGATTAAAATAATTCCAGTAATTCTAGAAAACTGTTTAAACTTCGAAAATATGTAGAAATAATCTATAGCTCAGATCGAAAAGTTTTCTACTTGAAAGTTGATCAGAAAAACGAGGCAAATCCGAATATACCACCCACTTACCTGTCACATGCCTCTAGCATGATGAACATGGAACCTTCCCCTCCGGTTCATCTGTCTGACAGATGCCTAATACCGGGAAAATATTCCCCGAAATTTTCCCGCTCCGTCTATAACGTGTAGCACTGTGTTAGATCACCCCGGCATAGCTAATAGTCATGTCATGATTTGTGATTGCTTTTGTTGCCGTGTATTTATCTGTTTCTTCCCCCTCTTCTTCTCCGGTAGATCCCGACACTGACGTGGCCCCTGAAGACTACTTCATCACCGACAACTCTTCTTTTCCGGCAAAGCTTCCAAGCAAGCAAACCACCCCTTTAACATGCCTATATCACCTATTCTTTCTCCCTCATGCTTGCATTAGAATTGCTACAGTTATTGTCCCAAAATACCTATTCTGATGAATAGCCTATTTTTGTAACTGCTATTGATACCTTACCTGCTATCCTAAATGCTTAGCATAGGTTGGTTGTTAACCATCTGTGGTCCCTCATCCTTGTCCTTGTTGCCCCGCTTTGTTACCGGTGCCCCGATCAAGGTGATCGATGTACAGAGTCAGACACCGCACCGCACACCCCTTAGTTGTATGACTCTGCAGAGCTACTATCGAGTGCCGAGGGTGATACCTCTTACATCACTCCGGATGATATCTCTGTAGCAAATCTAGTCGGTTGTGGGTTACCGAGGGTGATTCCTCTTACACCACCTCCGATGATGCCTCTGTCGTGCAACCCCTCAAGTGTGAACCCATCAAGAGTGGTTCCTCTAAGTTCACCTTGACGGATACATCGAGTGGGAATCCAACGAGGGTGATTCCTCGGATTCCTCCTTGACGTGATGGACACACGGATACTTTTACTTTACTATAGAAACTTGTGGAAGTCAGGTCGACCCCGAGGGGTACCCGTGAGAGATGTGGAGTCGGGTTGACCGAGAGGGTACCCGCGAGATAACTACGTTGCACGGCCGGGCATTCCTGGCCTTTGCCGTAAGTCCACGAGACGGGGTGACGGGGTCACATGATCATGAATCTCTGCTCATTTCCGCGAGCTCCCAACGCACTAATGGGTTAGGATATGTGATCTGAGTAGGCCTCTGGCCTTTTCGTACTAACCACCATGCAGGAATAGTATGTGCACTCGGCGTCGTATGTATCAGCCGAAGTTCTTCAGATGTCAGCGATTGAGCGGCGCGTGCCGGGTTGGACTGGGAATGCTCGCGCTTGTATTAAGGGGGCTAGGTCTGCTCCCGGCTGCCCACGCAACGCGCAGGAGTGCAAAGGGCAATGGGCCCAAGACCCGTGAGCACTTAGGTTGTAGACCGGCGTGCTGGCCTCTCTGTTGAACCTAGGTAAGGCTATGACGTGCCGATCAGCCGAGGCCGGGCATGACCCAAGCAAGTGTGTCCCACCAGAGTTGGTGCACCCCTGCAGGGAAGTATATCTATTCGAATAGCCGTGTCCACGGTAAAAGGACGCTCGAAAAATATCCCGATCTTCTACAACTAGAAGTGGTTTGAATATTATAGCTTCGGGATCGCTTTCTCGCAGGGAGTCAAGGAAGGATCTCTTGGCGTGGCTACTTATACTTATTGCTACTACTATACTTATGTACTAATCTGCACTCTTCTAATGCTGCAAGACGCTGAAGATGCTAGTCTTCGATAGGCTAGGACTTTCTCTCTATTCTGGCATTTCTGCAGTCTAGTCCACAGATACAGCCTTACCTTTGATACCGATGCATATTTAGAATAGATCTGATGTAAGTCTTGCAAGTACTTTGGATGAGTACTCACGGTTGCTTTGCTGCCTCTTTTTCCCCATACCCGATTGCTGCGACCAGATGACGGAGCCCTAGAGCCTGCTGCCCCAGTCGACGACTACTACTACCCCTCTGGTGGAGCCTACTACTACGTGGAGACCGACGACCAGGAGTAGATAGGAGGCACCCAGGCAGGAGGCCTGCGCCTTTCGATCCAGTGTCGTTGTTTTGCTCAGCCTTCTTAAGGCAGACATGTTTAACTTTTATGTCTGTACTCAGATATCTGATGCTTCCGCTGATGCTTGTATGACTCAAGCTTATGTATTCAAGCCCTCGAGGCCCCTGGCTTGTAATATTAAGCTTGTATAACTTTTATTTGTGTTTAGTGTTGTGTTGTGATATCTTCAAGTGAGTCCTTAGGCTTGATCGTGTGCATTTGCGTGTATGATTAGTGCACGATTAAGTCGGGGGCGTCACAAGTTGGTATCGGAGCCGACTGCCTATAGGAAGCCCCTTTCCAACTCCTTGGCCGAAGTTGAGTCTAGACTTTGAAAAACGGTTTTACTAACATGGCTGTGTGGCTTACGGGCCCACGTCGCCAGTGGATGGGTTTAGGATCTTTTATTCCTCTCCTTTACTCTGGGACTCTGATCTCTCTTCTATTCGGGTTAAAGATTTTGCTAACTCTAACATTAGGTTCCCGTGACCATTTTCTCCCGGAGAGCCCCTCATTCCAGATGATCGCTTGCTTCACCAGAAGATTATGAAAATACTGTTCGATGTTTTCTCGAGACCCTTGTGCCCACTGCTTTTGCAGTTCCCTACCTCCGTTAAATCCACATGGATAACTACATATCCTTGCCATTCGTACCTTCATTCCCCGTTGCTCTTGTTATTTTACAAGATGCCCCAAAATACTCTCCGGTATTCCGGGAATCCTTTATGCCTATTGCCTTGCAGCTTCTTTCGCACTACGGATAATTCCTCACACTCACCGGGGATCCGTCGTCCCCAGTTGTTCATGTGTGTCCCAAAATAATTTGAAATGTTATCCGACCTTCCAAAAATCCTCTGCAACCTATTGCTCTTGAAATTCTTGCATGCTTGCATTATGGTTAATTCCATATGTCTAGCAAGATTCATTAACATCCTTTGTCATTGTCAATCTGAGCCTACTAATTCAATATGTATGTGAATGCTCCCTATTATCAGTTAATTCCTAGACTTCGTCTTTCCGGCTCAAACGTCATTTTGGGCATGAGCTGGTTCTCGGCCAATCAAGTTGCAATTGATTGTCCATCTAGTTCTATTCTACCTACTCATCTTTTGCTCAGAGCGTCTGCTTCTGATCCCTCGTTTTGGAAATCATAAATCCTTTATATTTGAGCATCGAATTATTCAGATGTTTCTATAATCCGATGCCTTTGCATTCTTTCTTCCCCTGGTTGAGTACCAATACTCACATCAGCTCCTTTATGGACCGCCAAATCCTTTGTTGGATTATTATTCGACAGAGTCCTTCATATTCAATAACCTTGTGAGTTCTTCCCCTGGTACATAATGCCTTTGGTAAATTGTATCCTCTGCTTTTGTCAACCATGCTCTGCTATCGAGCTTGTGTTATTACTCTTGAAGTTTGTGGTATAGGTTCCTAAAATGCCCAGATGGGTGGAATCTATGCTTTCGCCATCTGAGTGAACCCGGAAACTCCTACGGGTCTTATTCTACTGGTTACTCCAGATAAAATTTCAACACTACAACTTCTTTGAAAACAAGAAGTGAATGACAAGTTATGCATTGAAGAAGTGGGAGTCGACCTTGAACTTTGTGTTCATGCCCATGGACACGATGTATATCTTGTCACCGAAGCTTCTTGTAAAAATATTTAATCCTTTGAATAACTCTACCGGTATCATTAAATTTGATCCCTTGAAGTTATGGTTTCGACCATGCTGTCCTTATTCAATATGTCTAAAAGGAATCCATTCCAGTGCCTCATCTATTTTACGACAAGGTTAAAGTATCTGCTATCGCAGGTCAACGGCCCAGTTCAGCTTCTATTCTGTTCTACCTTCGAGTTTTACCCTCTGGTATCTTGAGAATATTACGAAACTACATTACTTCTTATGAGTCTTCATCAAGTGTTGCTTCTCACTGATTCCAGTTTTTCCTCGGGTTCTGAGTTGATTGTCACTTGAGAATACCGATAAGTGAATCAAGTCCGTACTGCTATTCAATAACTCTTAATAATCTTCGTTGCTTAAGAGTTTGCACTCAATCATATCATTCCCAGCCGAATGGCTACATCATCATCGTCCTGCTAAAGCTTGACCTTGCTACCTAGCCCGTCATCCCCAGAACGTAATTCCGACGGTGCACTAAGCTTATGTCAAACTTTCAACATCCTATTTGTCAGTACTGAAAAGCAACTCCGATTCCGAGCTTGCATCATATCTGTTACTCCCATAACTTTCCACTTCGTCATTCCCTTGCTTGATGCCATCGTTGTTCGATGGAATCCTCTTGAAACCTTTCGATAAATGGTGTTGTGATCATTGTCGACATCTTTGACTTATCCCAAGTTATGAATTTAATTCGTAATACTTCCTTTTACCTAAATGGTGATCCACTTACTATCCTATCATGGATATCATGCTCTGCCTTTCTTGGGAGAGATATACTCTTGATACTTGCGTATAGTCACATTTTCCTTTCCATTGGTCTGTTTAATCTGATAATCACATTTTCCTTTCCATTGGTCTATTTAACCTATCTTGTAATCTAACTTATCTGAGCAGTAATGATTCTCTGCTTATGAAAACACCTCGGTGTACCACCCTGTTAGTAACCCCTTGTTAGTATTGTTGATGGCAATCCGGTAACTGCCGGTGGATGAGAACTTTGCCTATTGGTCTGCCTCGCCTTGCGAGCAGGAAAATGGTTCTCTTCGTCCCCCGCCCTTGGTACCGATGTTGTTGCCGACCTAGCTGACAGGCTATCCTCTAACATGCCTTGCTATTGTGACCATGCAAGATGTCACCGCCCTTCCTACTCTTAATCCACACTCACTGCAATTCCACAAGATCGAAACCTGACTCTCCTGTACAACCTTGATTCCGAAGTATCCTTTGCATCTGGCTTTGTATATAAATCACGAGCCACCTTCCGGGAGATGATCTATTCCGTTGCTCTGAACCCCATTCACACTCTGTTACAGGCATCGAACGATTGCCTATCCGCTTGAAACTTCTTATTGTACCTCTTACCTTGCCCTTGATGTTTTCTTAAGATTCAATTCGAGAGATACATTCTCCCACATTTTCTGGGTTATCCACCAGATAATCAACCTTGCAAAGGTCCGTTCTACCGAAGATACTCCTTACTCCACCCTTCAAATCTCGGGATGAGATTTCTTGTAGTGGAGAAGAATTGTAACACCCCTAAGAAATGAGCTACAGTAATCCCTAATGATCAGTGCCAAGTCATCTTGATTTACAGTGCTTGATCATCATTGATTTATACCTCATTTCAAATTCCACTTCAAATTAAAATCTGAATGGCAAGTGAAATTTGAAGTTGCTTAAAAATTGCTGGAAAATAGTTCATGTTGTAGCAAATATTCCAAAACAACTTCTTGTTCAGGAAAACAACATCACCTATTTGCTAAAATGGACTAGAGCATTTAAAACAGTGCAAAAGAAGCAATTTAAATGCCTTTCCATTTTTGAAAATTTTAAATGGATTCAAACTGTGCCCAAACTTTTTGAGGCAGTGCAGAATATTCCATTGTATTTATGTGGCCAAGTCACATATTTTACAAAAGTCATTTGATGGCTTAAGATTTTGCAAAACCCTTTCCGTAAAAAGAAAAGCATAAAAGAATTGGAAAAGGGGGGAGAAGGCCACTGTGCATGGGCCTAAGTGCACAGTGCCCGTGGCCCAGCCTACCTCTCTCTTCTCTCACCTCACGCCGCCATGTCGCCCGCGCCATGGCCGCCGCGCGCTCCTCCGGCCGCTCCTCGACACCTGCCGCCACAGGGCCTCCAGGAGGATAAGGCCGGGCCTCGTCCCTTCCCCCTAGACGCCTCGCCACTCCCTCTCTCCCTCTCCAGTACTCGCTCGCTCCTCCCCTCTCTCGCCCGAGCATGGTCATCGCCGCACCGCCATGGCTGCCGTGGCCGCAGCTCCCCCGAGACCCGTGGAAGTGTCCTGGAGCTCCGCACGCTTCCTCCACGTCGAGCCCTGCAAGCCATTCGAGCCGGGGAGCTCTACACCAGCTGGATCGGGCCGATCCCCTCTTTTGCATCGCCGGCGTTCACCGACGATTCCGGCCACCCTTGCGCTCCTAAGCCTCCCGTCGGCCTCCTTGCGCCGCACGGTGAGCGTCCGCGATGATCCCCTTCCTTAAATCACGCTGTTCATCGCTCCGTTGTCGTTCCCGCTTACACCCGAGCTCGGCGGCGCCATGACCGGCGAACCGCTTGACGCACCACCGCCCGAGCCATCACACGTTGCCCGTCGAGTTCCTGATGCTCCATAGAGCCCACCGATGAGCTCCGTGAGCTGGTTAGCTCCCCGCAGCTGCGCGCCCGTGTTTACCCGAGAGCATCCGCCGCCACGGCTCGTCGCCGGCGCACCTGCCGGCCACCCCTGCCCAAACCAACCCCACCGTTGAACGCGCGGTGAAGTGGCCGTTCGAAAGAACCCACCGCGCCACAAATGAGCCACCGTACGCGTTTTCCAACGCTCGCCGGCGCGCTCCGCCGTGGGAGAGGCTCCCGGAGCAGCTCCGGCACCGGCGCTGACCTGGCAGCCAACGTGGCTAGGCCTGGGGCCCACCTGGGTCAGTGCCAGTGGGCCCCCTGGCCTCGTTTGACCGCGCTGACTTTGGTCAACCGGCTGACTGGGCTCCGCAGTCACTGACAGTGGGCCCTGGCACTGTAGCGTTTAGTTTAGGCGCTAATTACTTTGCTAGCAGCCACTCACACTTGGGGCCCACTCTTAAATTAAACGCAGTTTAGTTAAACTTAATACTGTTTAGCCCCTGTGTATGACATGTCGGCCCAGTCCACTGTTTCAGTGGATAGGGTTGACCCAGTCAGCCTCTGCTGACTAGGCAGCTAGCCCACCAGTCAGCCTATGCTGACTGGGCTGTTGACTCAGTCAACAGGGCCCACCAGTCAACCCCTGTGTGTGCTGGCTGGGTACAAAGCTGGGTGCATTTAGCATTTTGCCGTTCTGGATAATTCGATTAAAATAATTCCAGTAATTCTAGAAAACTGTTTAAACTTTGAAAATTCGTAGAAAATAATCCGTAGCTCGGATCAAAAAGTTTCTACATGAAAGTTGATCAGAAAAACGAGGCGAATCCGAATATACCACCCACTTACCTGTCACATGCCTCTAGCATGATGAACATGGAACCTTCCCCTCCGGTTCATCTGCCTGACAAATGCCTAATACCGGGAAAATATTCCCAGATATTTTCCCGCTCCGTCTACGACTGTAGCACTGCGTTAGATCACCCCAACATAGCTTATAGTCATGTCATGATTTGTGATTGCTTTTGTTGCCGTGTATTTATCTGTTTCTTCCCCCTCCTCTTCTCCGGTAGATCCCGACACTGACGTGGCCCCTGAAGACTACTTCATCACCGACAACTCTTCTTTTCCGGCAAAGCTTCCAGGCAAGCAAACCCCCACCCCTTGAACATGCCTATATCGCCTATTCTTTCTCCCTCATGCTTGCATTAGAATTGCTACAGTTATTGTCACGAAATACCTATTCTGATGCATAGCCTATTTTTGTAACTGTTGTTGATACCTTACCTGCTATCCTAAATGCTTAGCATAGGTTGGTTGTTAACCATCTGTGACCCCTCATCCTTGTCCTTATTGCCCCGCTTTGATACCGGTGCCCCGATCAAGGTGATCGATGTACAGAGTCAGACACCGCACCGCACACCCCTTAGTTGTATGACTCTGCAGAGCTACTATCGAGTGCCGAGGGTGATACCTCTTACATCACTCCGGATGATATCTCTGTAGCAAAGCTAGTCGGTTGTGGGTTACCGAGGGTGATTCCTCTTACACCACATCCGATGACGCCTCTGTCGTGCAACCCCTCAAGTGTGAACCCATCGAGGGTGGTTCCTCCGAGTTCACCTTGACGGATACATCGAGTGGGAATCCAACGAGGGTGATTCCTCGGATTCCTCCTTGACGTGATGGACACACGGATACTTTTACTTTACTACAGAAACTTGTGGAAGTCGGGTCGACCCCGAGGGGTACCCGCGAGAGATGTGGAGTCGGGTTGACCGAGAGGGTACCCGCGAGATAACTACGTGGCACGGCCGGGCATTCCTGGCCCTTGCCGTAAGTCCACGAGACGGGGCGACGGGGTCACATGATCGTGAATCTCTGCTCATTTCCGTGAGCTCCCAACACACTAATGGGTTAGGATATGTGATCTGAGTAGGCCTCTGGCCTTTTCGCATTAACCACCACGCGGGAATAGTATGGGCACTCGGCGTCATATGTATCAGCCGAAGTTCTTCAGACGTCAGCGATTGAGCGGCACACGCCGAGTTGGACTGGGAACGCCCGCACTTGTATTAAGGGGGCTAGTTCTGCTCCCGGCCGCCCACGCAACGCGCAGGAGTGCAAAGGGCGATGGTCCCAAGACCCCTGAGCACTTAGGTTGTAGACCGGCATGCTGGCCTCTCTGTTGAACCTAGGTAGGGCTACGACGTGTCGATCAGCCGAGGCCGGGCATGACCCGAGCAAGTGTGTCCGGCCAGAGTTAATCGAGCGTGTTGGGTAAGTTGGTGCACCCCTGCAGGGAAGTATATCTATTCGAATATTGGTGTCCACGATAACAGGACGCTCAGAAAATATCCCAATCTTCTACAACTAGAAGTGGTTTGAATATTATAGCTCCGGGGTCGCTTTCTCGCAGGGAGTCGAGGAAGGATCTCTGGGCATGGCTACTTATACTTATTGCTACTAGTATACTTATGTACGAATCTGCACTCTTCTAATGCTGCAAGACGCTGAAGATGCTAGTCTTCGATAGGCTAGGTCTTTCTCTCAATTCTGGCATTTCTGCAGTCTAGTCCACAGTTACAGCCTTACCTTTGATACCGATGCATATTTAGAATAGATCTGATGTAAGTCTTGAAAGTACTTTAGATGAGTACTCACGGTTGCTTTGCTACCTCTTTTTCCCCATACCAGATTGCTGCAACCAGATGACGGAGCCCCAGAGCCAGCTGCCCCAGTCGACGACTACTACTACCCCTCTGGTGGAGCCTACTACTACGTCGAGACCGATGACCAGGAGTAGATAGGAGGCACCCAGGCAGGAGGCCTGCGCATTTCGATCTAGTGTCATTGTTTTGCTCAGCCTTATTAAGGCAGACTTGTTTAACTTTTATGTCTGTACTTAGATATCTGATGCTTCCGCTGATGCTTGTATGACTCAAGCTTATGTATTCGAGCCCTCGAGGCCCGTGGCTTGTAATATTAAGCTTGTATGACTTTTATTTGTGTTTAGTGTTGTGTTGTGATATCTTCAAGTGAGTCCTTAGGCTTGATCGTGTGCATTTGCGTGTATGATTAGTGCACGATTAAGTCGGGGGCGTCACACTGGTGGCCCTGTTGATGGTGCTGCACCAACAGTGCAATCACCTCCGCGGCAACAACTTCAACAACAGCAGCCACGCGAAACCCAGCGAACTGTAGAGCCCGATGAGATGTCAATGGACTCTTCAGATCCACGGGCACGGCGAGATCAGCGGCAAGTGCTGCAAGACAGGCGGGTAGAGGAT
The DNA here is from genome assembly GCA_039707655.1 of Elymus sibiricus. NCBI lineage: Eukaryota > Viridiplantae > Streptophyta > Magnoliopsida > Poales > Poaceae > Elymus > Elymus sibiricus. The sequence continues at coordinate 121,108,805 of CM077676.1, read as the reverse complement.
TCCCGCACCACCATTGAACGGCGTCGGGAGGCGCGCGATCAATCCGACGCACGCAACGGCCCAGTCATTGATGAGCCTGCGCATGAGGTTGGCGGATATCTACCTTACGAGGTTGGATGTCCAACCTTCACTCGTGAGCTATGGCAAGTCCGCTGGCCGTCCGTCCGGGCCTTCAAGCCAGAAGTACCTGCTACTTGTGAGCTGCGTTGGGATTTCCCCGAAGAGGAGGGGATGATGCAGTACAGTAGAGATAAGTATTTCCCTCAGTTATGAAACCAAGGTTAGCAATCCAGTAGGAGAATCACGCAACAACTCGTTAGCAGTACCTGCACACAAAACAACAAATCCTTGCACCCAACGCGAACAAGGGGTTGTCAATCCCTTGGTGGTTAATTGCAAGATTAAATTGTATGGTGATAGATAAATAGATTAAACAAAAATACAAAATAAATTAAATAAAGTAAAAGTGCAGCAAGGTATTTTTAGGATTTTAAATATATAATTAAGATAGACCTGGGGGCCATAGTTTTCACTAGAGGCTTCTCTCTTGAAAATAGCATACGGTGGGTGAACAAATTACTGTTGGGTAATTGATAGAAAAGCAAATAATCATGCTGATATCCAAGGCAATGATCATGTATATAGGCATCACGTCCAAGACAAGTAGACCGACTCCTGCCTGCATCTACTACTATTACTCCACACATCGACCGCTATCCAGCATGCATCTAGTGTATTAAGTCCATAAAGAACGGAATAACGCCTTAAGCAAGATGACATGATGTAGACAAAGTAAACTCACGCATGAATAAACCCCATCTTTTTACCCTTAATAGCAACGATACATACGTGTCATGTCCCTTTCTGTCACTGGGATTGAGCACCACAAGATCGAACCCATTACAAAGCACCTCTCCCATTGCAAGATAAATCAATCTAGTTGGCCAAACCAAATCAATAGATCGTAGAGAAATACGAAGCTATAATAATCATGCATAAAAGAGTTCAGAGAAAACTCAAATAATATTCATGGATAATGTGATCATAAACTCACAATTCATCGGATCCCAACAAACACACCGCAAAAAGTGATTACATCGGATAGAACTCCAAGAACATTGAGGAGAACATTGTATTGAAGATCAAAAAGAGAGAAGAAGCCATCTAGCTACTAAGTATGGACCCGAAGGTCTGTGGTAAACTACTCACGCATCATCGGAAGGGCAGCAAGGATGATGTAGAGCCCCTCCGTGATCGATTCCCCCTCCGGCGGAGTACTAGAAAAGGCCTCCAGATGGGATCTCTCGATAACAGGAACTTGCGGTGGCGGAAAAAGTATTTCGTGGACTCCTCTGTTGGTTTCCCAATTTTAGAGAATTTATAGAGGTGGAATTAGGTCAAACGGAGCAGAGGTGGGCCCACGAGGCACCAGGGCGCGCCACCCCCCCTGGGGCGCGCCCTGGTGGCTCGTGGCCACCTCCTCTGTCTTCTGGCCCTCTCCCGAAGCTTCTAGTGTCTCTTATGTCCAGAAAAAAATCTTCAAAAAGTTTTGTGGCATTTGGACTTCGTTTGGTACTGATATTCTGGAAAACCAAAAACAGGCAAAAAATAGCAACTGGCACTGGGCACTAAGTTAATAGGTTAGTTCCAAAAAATGATATATAATTGCCGTACATGTATATAAACATCCAAGATTGATACTATAATAGCATGGAATAATCAAAAATTATAGATACGTTGGAGATTTATCAAGCATCCCCAAACTTAATTCCTGCTCGTCCCCGAGTAGGTAAATGATAAAAACAGAATTTTTGATGTGGAATGCTACCTATCATATTCATCATATATTCTTTTCTTTGTAGCATGGACGTTTGGACTTGAATGATTCAAAGCAATAGTCTATAGTTTGACATGAAGATATAAATACTCAAGCATACTAACAAGCAACCATGTCTTTCAAACTATCAATGCTAAAGAAAGTTATCCCTAGCCCATTATGCACAATCATTAATACATTCATGAAACACACTCAATATTAACTACACACAATGCACAAGTATGACAATAATGCTCTCTAGTTTGTGCTTTGTAAGAGATGATGGAGACTCAAAATAAAAAATAAAAATTGCATAAAAGTAAATAGATAGGCCCTTCGCAGAGGGAAGCAGAGATTTTCAAATGTGCCAGAGCTCAAAGCTTCAGAGATAAAATTATTTAGAGAGGCATGCTTTTCCTGTCAACGAAAACGACCGAGAATTCCCAATATCTTCCATGCTAGACACATTATAGGCGGTTCCCAAAGAGAAAATAAAGTTTATTTCCTTTCCACTATTCTTTCACAATCCATGGCTAGCCGTACCCATGGGTGCCCTCCATACCAACACTTTCCAAGGAATTTGTTATTATCACCATATTAAATTTTTTTCATTTCGGGACTGGGCATCCCTATTACCTGCCACTCTCTCGTGCAATGACAAGTGAATAAACACTCATCGTGAGAATAACACACCTAGCATGGAAAATATTGGCCACCCCCTGCCGCTTCATGAGTGGTATGGGCACACAAAACGGAAAATTATTTTGAAAAATTAGAGTTGGCACATGCAAATTTACTTAGAACGGCATGGAAATACCGCATATACGAAGATATGGTGGACTCATTTGGCACAACTTGGGTTTAAGGAGTTGGATGCACAAGCAGTATTCCTGCTTAGTAGAAATGAAGGCTAGCAAATAGATTGAGAAGCAACCAACCAAAAAGCGAAAACGGTCATAAACATGCATTGAACATAACTAACACCAAATAATGCACCATAAGTTGGATATAATTTCATTGCATAACTATTGACTTTATGTGCATGCATAGGGAATCACAAACCTTAACACCAATATTCTTACTAAATCATAATTACTCACTAACATGACTCACATATTATCATCTCCATATCGCAAAACTATTGCAAGGAATCAAACTTATCATATACAATGATCTATATGAAAGTTTTTATTATATCCCTCTTGAATATTCATCACTTTGGGACCAAATTCATATCTTGTGCAAATTACCATTACTATTATCAACTCTCAAAAAGATATAAGTGAAGCATGAGAGTGCAAATATTTCTTCAAAATTTTATCTTATCAACTCTCAAAATAATATAAGTGAAGCATGAGAGTTTAAATATTTTTTCAAAATTTTAATCTTATCAACTCTCAAAATAATATAAGTGAAGCATGAGAGTGCAAATATTTCTTCAAAATTTAGCCACCGCCGTGCTCAAAAAGATTTAAGTGAAGCACTAGAGCAACTGCCTAGCACAAAAAATTTAAGTGAAGCACATAGAGTATTCTAACAAATCATGATAAATGTGTGGCTCCCTCAAATAGGTGTGTCCAGCAAAGACGATTGTGACAAACTAAAAAGTAAGCAAAGCAAAGACTCATATAATACATGATGCTCCAAGTAAAACACATATCATGTGATGAATAAAAATATAGCTCCAAGTAAAATTACCGATAGTTGGTAGAAGAAAGAGGGGATGCCTTCCGGGGCATCGCCAAGCTTAGACGCTTGAGTCTTCCTTGAATATTACCTTGGGGTGCCTTGGGAATCCCCAAGCTTAGGCTTTTTCCACTCCTTATTCCTTCATCTATCGTGATCTCACCCAAAACTTGAAAACTTCAATCACACAAAACTCAACAAAACCTTCGTGAGATCCGTTAGTATAAAAAATAAATCCTTAACTCTAGGTACTGTAGTAAATTGATTCATATTTAATATTGGCATAATGATACTGTACTCTAACTTCTCCAGGACTCATACCCCCCGATACGATCCATACATTCATCAAAATAAGCAAACTATGCAACAACAACAGAATCTGTCTAAAACAGAACAGTCTGTAAAGATCTATTTTAAGGCTATGCTTCTGTAATTCCAAAAATTATGAAAAATCAGGAAAATGTGGGAAATTCATATACCCATACTGTGTAAAAATTTCAGATTTTTCTGACGCTCCAGTACAGAATTAAAATTCTAGCACTGGAGGCAAAACTTTCTGTTTTCCAAACAGCATCAATTATACTATCTTCCAAATCATCCCAAAGGCATTACTTGGAACAAACACTAATTAAAACATAAAAACACAATCATAACAGAGGCTAAAATTGTGTAAACACACAAAAACAGAATATAAAAGTATTAGGTTGTCTCCCAACAAGCTCTTCCTTTATAGCCATTAAGATAGGCTTTGAAATTTCAATCATGCTCACATGAAAGATTATAATTGAAACACAAAGAGAGCATCATAAAACATGTGACAAACACATTTAAGTCTATCATACTTCCTATGCATAGGCATTTTATAAGCAAACAAATTATCAAGACAACAAATATCTAGCATATGCAAGGTAGAAGAATAAAACATTGACAATCTCAACATAACGAGAGGTAATTTAGCAACATGCATATTCCTATAACCATATTTGCCTCTCTCATAATAATTACATGTAGGATCATATTCAAATTCAAAAGTATAGCAATCATGTAAAATATTCTCTTCATGATCCACATGCATAAAAGTTTTATAATCTTCCAAGATAGTGGGATTAACATCAACTAAAGTCATGACCTCTCCAAACCCACTTTTATCATAAAATTCATAAGATTGATAATTCTCCAAAGTGGTGGGATCATTATTACCTAAAGTTTACACTCTTCCAAACCCACTTTTAATATTATTGCAAACATTATTATCAATAACATATTCATCATGAGGCTTAAATAAATTTTCAAGATCATAAGAAACATTATCACCCCAATCGTGATCATTGCAATAAGTATCGGACATAACAAAATTATCATCCCCAAGCTTGTAGCTTTGCATATTATTAGCACAATTGACATTAATAGAATTTATAATAAAATCATTACAATCATGCTTTTCATTCAAGGAGCTATCATGAATCACTTTATAAATTTCTTCTTTCAACACTTCATCACAATTTTCAGATTCATGATTTTCAAGCAAAACTTCATAGAGATAATAAAGTACACTCAACTCACTAGCAATTTGTTCATCATAATTGGGTCTTTTGAAAAGATTAGCTAGTTGATGAGGATCCATATCAATAGATTTTTTTAGCAAGCAAAGATGCAAGCAAATAGGAAGCACATGGCAACACAAGCAAACAAGCAAATAAAATATTTTTGTGTTTTTTGTAAAAAAAAATTAGAAGTGGGGGAGATGAAAACGAGAGGCAAATGCAAATAAAATAAATGCAAGGAGATGAAAGTTTATGCGTAGGTACTTGATAGATGTTGATGATGTCTCCCCGGCAACGGCACCAGAAATTCTTCCTGCTACTTGTGAGCTGCGTTGGGATTTCCCCGAAGAGGAGGGGATGATGCAGTACAGTAGAGATAAGTATTTCCCTCAGTTATGAAACCAAGGTTATCAATCCAGTAGGAGAATCACGCAACAACTCGTTAGCAGTACCTGCACACAAAACAAAAAATCCTTGCACCCAACGCGAACAAGGGGTTGTCAATCCCTTGGCTGTTAATTGCAAGATTAAATTGTATGGTGATAGATAAATAGATTAAACAAAAATACAAAATAAAATAAATAAAGTAAAAGTGCAGCAAGGTATTTTTAGGATTTTTAATATATAATTAAGATAGACCCGGGGGCCATAGTTTTCACTAGAGGCTTCTCTCTTGAAAATAGCATACGGTGGGTGAACAAATTACTGTTGAGCAATTGATAGAAAAGCAAATAATCATGATGATATCCAAGGCAATGATCATGTATATAGGCATCACGTCCAAGACAAGTAGACCAACTCCTGCCTGCATCTACTACTAGTACTCGACACATCGACCGCTATCCAGCATGCATCTAGTGTATTAAGTCCATAAAGAACGGAGTAACGCCTTAAGCAAGATGGCATGATGTAGACAAAGTAAACTCACGCATGAATAAACCCCATCTTTTTACCCTTAATAGAAATGATACATACGTGGCATGTCCCTTTCTGTCACTGGGATTGAGCACCACAAGATCGAACCCATTACAAAGCACCTCTCCCATTGCAAGATAAATCAATCTAGTTGGCCAAACCAAATCAATAGATCGGAGAGAAATGCGAAGCTATAATAATCCCACATAAAAGAGTTCAGAGAAAACTCAAATAATATTCATTGATAATCTGATCATAAAATCACAATTCATCGGATCCCAACAAACACACCGCAAAAAGTGATTACATCGGATAGAACTCCAAGAACATCGAGGAGAACATTGTATTGAAGATCAAAAAGAGAGAAGAAGCCATCTAGCTACTAACTATGGACCCGAAGGTCTGTGGTAAACTACTCACGCATCATCGGAAGGGTAGCAAGGATGATGTAGAGCCCCTCCGTGATCGATTCCCCCTCCGGTGGAGTATCGGAAAAGGCCTCCAGATGGGATCTCTTGAGAACAGGAACTTGCGGCGGCGGAAAAAGTATTTCGTGGACTCCTCTGTTGGTTTCCCGATTTTAGAGAATTTATAGAGGTGGAATTAGGTCAAACGGAGCAGAGATGGGCCCATGAGGCACCAGGGCATGCCACCGCCCCTGGGGCGCGCCCTGGTGGCTCGTGGCCACCTCCTCTATCTTATGGCCCTCTCCTGAAGCTTCTAGTGTCTCTTATGTCCAGAAAAAAATCTCCAAAAAGCTTCGTGGCATTTGCACTTCATTTGGTACTGATATTCTGGAAAACCAAAAACAGGCAAAAAACAGCAACTGGCACTGAGCACTAAGTTAATAGGTTAGTCCCGAAAAATGATATATAATTGTTGTAAATGTATATAAAAACATCCAAGATGGATACTATAATAGCATGGAACAATAAAAAATTATAGATACGTTGGAGACGTATCAGTACCAGAAAAGTACGATGGCAAGCTGAACCCGTCAGAGTTTCTGGGCATCTACACGATTGACGTGCAAGCTGCCGGGGGAAGAGACGAGAAGATTCTCGCCAACTACTTTCCGTTGGTGCTGAAGCCCAACGTGAGATCTTGGCTGATGAACTTGCCGGAGAACTCCATTTCTTCGTGGTCAGATCTCTGCAATGAGTTTGTTGGTGCCTTTACCAGAGGCCACAAGGCCCCTGGACAGCCGAGCGATCTACAAGTGATCCCGCAAAGAGATGGTGAAAGTTTTTGCAAGTACATCCAGAGATTCAGCCGCGTGCACCGCAATATCCCAGATGTGCACCCCGCAGCCGTGATTGCCGCCTTCCACACGAACGTGCGCAATCGAAGGATGCGGGAGAAGATGAACGTCAAGCTGTCGAAGACCGTCAACGAGCTCTACACATTGGCGGATAAGTGCACGTGCGCTGAGGAAGGAAGGAGACTTCCTGGGGAGGACGCTGGTGCCGAGGTGGACTCCGAGGACGATGATGCTGCCACCCCGAAGAAGAAGGGCCGAAAGCGCAACAAGAAGCGCAAAGGCAAACTGTGATGGCCGTCGAAGGGTCCGGCAACTCCAACACCGCCAAGAAAGCCAAAACGGAAGACTCCGGCAAGGAGGCTGCTGTATGCGCCGCTTGTCAGGAGGCGACGGCAAACGAGAAGGCCGGCAAATCTGATGGGCCATACTGCAAGATTCACCGCACCAAGGGCCATGATCTCCAAGAGTGCCGACAAGTTGAGCACCTTGCGGAGAAGAAGAAAGCTGAATATGAAAAGCGCGACAAGGAGAAGGGCCAGGATGGTGCTGGCGGATCTGGCAAGAAAGGTCGTGGTGGTCGAGGAGGCCGCCGCGGCAAGGCCAAGCAGCAAAAAGAGAAGCCTGCTAGAGGCCGCGAAAAGAAAGAAGAAGATGATGGAAGTGAAGAGGAAGAGGACGACGGAGAATCCAGTGAATAGGAATTCCAGAAGGCAACCAAGGCCATGTTGTCATGGTGGAACGACCATCTATGGGGCCATCTAGCCCCTTGTGGTTCGATGAGGGGAGACGGAAGCACAAAGAGCAGATTCACCAGAGGACGCAGGGCGATATTTACCCAGGTTCAGGCCGCTTGTGAAGCATAAACCCTACTCCTGCTTTAGTATATTGGGTGTGTATGAACACGATGACAAGGAGCGCTTCCCCGGCAAGGTGCGGAGAGGCAGTTGCACATGCGAGTTGTGTAAAGGGTCCGAATCCCTCTAACTGTTGCCTTGGCCCTCCTTTTATAGCTCAAGGGGTCACCACAGTGGCAAAACAGTAATTACATAGCGATTAGATAGCAAACAGTGCTATCATACCTAATTCTGCCAGTTTAGGATAAAAGCATTAAATGCATCGTTAGGTGTCATGTGGAAAGGTAGTCCCGGCAAGGTTTCTGCACCGCTCGCCCAGCTACCTCGTATTTTTCTGACACGCCTCCTGGACGGGTGTCATTAAAGGCAAATCCTGTCCCAGTGTGCTGACACGTGCCCGACAAGCCTTACCAACCAGCCTGCGCGGTCAACACCTCATCCACTAGCGAACATCTGTGCGGTGAGGTGGAGCGTTGGAGGCCTGGCAGAAGCTTGCCGGTACGGAGCTTGCCGGGTCTTCACCTTGCCGGTTTAGCCTTGCCGGTAAGGAATGTCTTCATCTTCGGTACTGGTTGAGTGCTCATTGGTGCTGTGCCTTGAGCTTCTCCCTAGTGGCTTCCGCGACTGGGTCCTGAATCTTGGTCTTAGCGGTTCCCGACAAGGCTTGGCCAGCAAGGAGGCTGCTACTGTCTGTGCATCCGACGGGAGCCCCCGAGCCTGGGCCATACGCGCGTCTGAAGCGTCGTTGGGCTAGGCCCAAACAATGCGCAGACACGCGGCGGGAAACTGCCGTTGTAATTTTCGTCATGATGGTTATCATCTTCTGAGATCTTCTTTGTTCTTCATTAGTCTGGTCTTGGGTGTGCTCTTGATCACCTCCCGGCAAACCTCGTCGTCGGGTGGACGGCCCGTAGGCGTGCTCAGGCCAGGGGTACGCTCATATGCGGGGCGCCGTTGGTTCAAATCGAACGGGCGCATAGCCACGCATGGCAAAGGATAACTGCCATGTCTGTCTTTACTTCTCCTTTTTATGCGCCCCTCCATCATGCGCGTCTGCATGCATGCAGGGCAGTGGATTGGTGGACAAGGGCGGCCGTTGGAGTGACGCGCCGGGCCAGGAGGCGCAGGGCGCGGGACTGGCGAACGTGGGCGGTTGCTGGAGTAATGCGCCCGGCCAGAGCGCAGGGCATGGGATAGGCGAACGTGGGTGGCTGCCCGAAGACGGGGAAGAGCCAGCCCCCCACACTCCCCCTATAAAGAGGGGACTGCAGGATGCGATGCTCACTCATCCCCTCCCACCTTGATCCTCAGCAACCGTCGTCTCTTTCCCTCATCCTCTCCCCCCGCATCTGATGACGGCATGGCGAGTGGGAGAGGTCATGGCCGTGTCTCTGCTGCCGCAGCGAGAGCTTCTCCTCCGCTCCATGCTCATGCTTTGGCCGCAGTTGTAGAGGCTGGCTCCAGCGCTCAAGGGAGGGCCGCGGCCCGTGGTCGCGCATGACGCGGTGCCTGCGGTCGGGGCGGCCGTGGCGGGGCGCTTGCAGCTCCGTCTTCGGCCCCTCCTCCGCCAACGGAAGGCCACACGGAGGACACGGCGCAAGAGTTCGTCTTGGAGCTGCGCGATCAGCCGCGGAGCTGGCTGCGGCTTCCTCGCCCTTTCGCTAGGGAGATGGAAGGCCGCCACCTGCGCGGCCTATGGCTGCGCGTGGATGGTTGCTGCAACGGCCCGGTCTGGGTAACCGTTGACACCTCCAACAATGGTATTATGTACCTCACGCGCGGGTGGAAATCCTTTGCTCGTGCCCGTTGCTTAGGGCAAGGGCACCTCCTTCACTTCCGGCTGGACGGACCAGACTTGCTTGTCGTGAAGTTCTTCGGGGCTTCAGGCGCTCGTCTGGAGTGCTGCGCGGAGAGCTCGAGCGACAGCGACACCGCTTCCTCCAGCGATGCCGAGGATGACGATGATGACGGCGATGATGACGGCTCTCCGGGCATGAAGATTGAAGACGACGACGACGAGTCTGGCTGATCACCGGTAGCACCATCATCTGGCCTTCCGGGAACAAGTCGGGCTTCGCCTAGGCGCCCCTTTTGCCCTCCTTGCACTCGATGTAAACCCTGGGAAAGGGCTAATGAAATGTAATCAAGTACTTTCTTAATGAATATCTGTCATTGTCGGCTTAGACAAATGTATGATGTTTCCCTTGTTTTATTTTGCCTTTGTATGATCGCACTCCCTACGCTTGTTTGGAAACTTGCCGGCGTGCGCACTTGCCGCGAGCACTTTGAGGAACGGGTCCTTAGCGGCTTGCTGGAAGTGCCGCTGCCGGCAAGGCAACTTGCAGGGACAGAATGCAGCTGCTAGCCTTGCCGAGCGGACTCGAGGCAGGCTAGAGCGCAGACCGATCGCGACAAGGTTCCTTCACGTGCAGGTTTCTCATACAAAGCATAGAATCGTTCAAGGGAAATCACGAATGTAATCAAAGAAATTTTTTAAAGTTTTTCAACTTAGCTTTTCCTTGCGTTGTTTCTCTCGTTGTATGGAATGATCACTTGAACGTCATTAAAATGGTACCCCATCTCCACTCCCCCCGGGAAACTTGCACGCGAGGGATCCTTCTGTCTTTTTAAGAAAAAGAAAGAAGAGAAAAGAATGGTTTGGGAACCTTGACGGTCCATCAGTCAGCCCATACAAACTAAAGTGTAAATCACAAAATCGTATGCATCCACATATAAATGAATATGTACGAGGGGTTGCGAAAACACTTAGCTTTATTATGCGCAGGATCTGCGCCTGGCTTTGTACAAAGGATTACATGTCTGGTCGACAAAGCATGTACAAAAGGGGTTGCCAGGAAGCCCGGCAACTGCGCCTCACGGGTAGAACTTGCGAAGATGCTCAATATTCCATGAGTTCTGCACTGGGGTGCCATCTTCGGTCTCCAGACGGACTGCGCTAGGTCTGGTGACTCGTACTACCCGGTAAGGGCCTTCCCACTTTGGCGTCAACTTGTTTGATCCCTTGGTAGACTGAACGCGCCGAAGAACAAGGTCGCCTTCCTCAAGGCTTCGGGCATGCACTTTGCGGCTGTGGTAGCGGCGCAAGGCTTGCTGGTAGCATGCAGCTCGCACAGCCGCCCAAAGACGATCTTCCTCAAGGAGCGTTGCATTGTCTTGCCGCAGCTGCTCTTGCTCAGCTTCATCGTAAGCGAGCACTCGAGGTGACCCATATATGAGTTCCGTGGGGAGCACCGCTTCTGCACCGTAGACTAGGGAGAAGGGCATTTGGCCAGTAGCTCGATTTGGTGTCGTTCTGAGTGACCAAAGAACCGCCGGCAACTCATCAATCCAGCGCCTTCCACATTTGCGCAGCTTGTCAAAGGTTCTTGTCTTGAGGCCACGCAGCACTTCAGTGTTCATCCTTTCTGCTTGGCCGTTGCTTCTTGGGTGAGCGACGGATGCAAAACAGATTTTGCTGCCAAGGTCTTGGATATACTGCAAGAAGCTGCGGCTCGTGAATTGTGTGCCATTGTCGGTGATGATTCAGTTAGGAACCCCGAAACGGCAAACTAATCCTTTGAAGAACTTGACGGCTGATTGCGCTGTCACCTTCCTCACTAGCTCCACTTCAGGCCACTTTGTGAACTTGTCGATGGCGACGTACAAGAACTCAAAGCCCCCGGTAGCACGGGGGAAGGGGCCCAAGATATCGAGCCCCCAGACCGAAAAGGGCCAGGAGAGAGGAATTGTTTGGAGAGCTTCAGCTGGCTGATGTATGTTCTTCGAATGGAACTGGCATGCTTCACACTTGGTTACTAGCTCAGTCGCATCCTGGAGGGCAGTGGGCCAATAGAAGCCTTGCCGGAAAGCTTTGCCGGCAAGTGCCCTTGATCCTATTTGAGAGCCACATATGCCTCCGTGTATCTCTGCCAACAGCTTTTGTCCGTCTTCCCGGCAAATACACTTCAATTTCACACCGTTTGGTCGCTTTCTGTATAGAATGCTATCCACAAACTGATACATACTTGACTGACGGGCTACTTTCTCAGCTTCTTCTTGCTCATCGGGAAGTTCTCCTGTTTGAAGGAAACGAACTATTTGCTGTGCCCATGCCAGAGCCTGTGGCTCGACGACAAGGACTAAAGGCATTTCTTCGGTCATGGGAGCGCTTGCCCCGGCGGCAAGAACCTGGGGTTTTGCGCGAAGCTACTGCTCGCCGACAACCGTGTCGTTGTTCCCGGCAACATTTTTGCTGGCGGCTTCAGGAAGCCCTGCCAGAAAGTACTTGGCGGTATTCAACTTCCTTCTCTTACCGGCCTGCGTTGATGGAGTGAATGTTGGTTGATTCAAATGGAGCACAAAAGTTCCCGGTTCCACGGGAAGCTTTTGAGCGGCACACTTTGACAGGCTATCAACAATGCTGTTTTCCGCACGAGGGACGTGCTCCGTTTGCAACCCATCAAAGGGTTCTTCCAATTTCCTCACTTCTTCCACGTACGCTTCCATCAACGGGCTCTGGTAATCTTTGTTTACTTGCTTCACAACAAGCTGCGAGTCACCGCGGATGATCAATTTTTTGATCGAAAGGTCCACTGCGATCCTAAGACCGGTAAGGAGTCCTTCGTTCTCAGCAGTGTTGTTTGTAGCTTGCTCCCTGGGAAAGTGCATTTGAACCACGTACTTGAGGTGTTCTCCGGTGGATGCGACAAGCAACACTCCGGCACCGGCGCCTTGCAGCGAGAAGGCACCGTCAAAGTAAATGACCCATTCTTTGGCTGTCTCTTTGCCAGGGAGAGCTGTTTCTCGAATTTCTTCGTCTTGCGTTGGTGTCCATTCGGTGATGAACTCCGCCAAGGCCCTGCTCTGAAAGGTTGAAGTGCTTTCAAACTTGAGTGCAAAGCTTGACAATTCCAACGCCCACTCCACTATCCTGCTAGTTGCCTCTGAATTTCTCAAAATGCGTTGCAATGGAAAGCGGGTGACGTCGGTGATTTCATGTGCTTGGAAGTAGTGGCGCAGCTTTCTCGAGGCCACAAGGAGGCCGAAAAGAAATTTCTGCACTCCAGAGTATCTTGATCTAGCCCCCTGCAGGAGAGAACTAACAAAATACATAGGTCGCTACACCACCTTCTTCTTTGGCATATCTTGTTGATCAACTTCACTTGCTTGCGCTACCTTTGACTTGTCGGCACCAGGCCTTGCCGGAGAAGATTCCGGTTTATCGCTGGACGGGCTTGCCGTGGCTACTTCTTCGTCATCGACTTCTCTCTATGCCACTAATGCAGCACTAGCCACTTGATTTGTTGCCACTACGTATAGCAGCAACGACTCTTGTGGTCTAGGTGCAACTAGTGTTGGCGCGGAGGAGAGGTATCTTTTCAAGTCCTATAGCGCGGCATCCGCTTCCGGAGTCCATTTCATCGGACCTGCCTTTTTCAAAATCTTGAAAAACAGCAGGGCGCGCTCAGTGGATCTTGAAATGAACCTACTCAAGGCAGCAATGCAGCTGGCAAGACGCCACACATCTTTGACGCTTTTTGGTGCTTGAATCTGCTCAATGGCTTTGATCTTGTCGGGATTTGCTTCAATTCCTTGCTGAGATACAAAGAATCCGAGAAGTTTGCTAGATGGAACGCCAAACACACACTTCTTAGGATTGAGCTTCAAGTTGATTTTGCGCAAGTTTGCAAATGTCTCTTCTAAATCTTGAATGAGGGTAGACTTGTCCTTGGTTTTGACCACTATATCATCCATGTATGCTTCCACATTCCTGTGCAGCTGGGGCTCAAAACCAATCTGAACCGCCCTTGCAAATGTTGAACCAACCCTCTTTAATCTGAAAGGCATACGCACAAAGCAGTATGTGCCACATGGAGTAATGAATGCGGTTTTCTCCTCATCCTCCTTGGCCATGAATATTTGATGGTACCCAGAATATGCGTCAAGGAAGGAGAGCAAATCACAGCCGGAGGTAGAGTCTACAATCTGGTCAATGCGCGGTAAGGGGAAAGGATCCTTTGGAGATGCTTTGTTAATATCAGTGTAGTCAATACAAAGTCTCCACTTCCCGTTTGCTTTGCGCACCACAACTGGGTTTGCCAACCAAGTTGGATGTAGTACACCTCTAACCAAACCTGCTGCTTCTAGTTTCTTGATTTCTTCGGCAATGAATTGTTGCCGCTCCAAAGCTTGCTTCCGGATTATTTGCTTGACGGTCCGAGCATGGGGACAAACAGCAAGGTGGTGCTCAATTACCTCCCTGGGAACACCGGGGATGTCAGATGGTCGCCATGCGAACACATCGACATTCGCCCGCAGGAAGGCAACGAGCGTGCTTTCCTATTTGCTGTCAAGGGTGGCACTGATGGTGAAGGTACCGTCAGTGCCATCCTCCCTAGCTGGCACCTTCTTGGTCGCCGGTGAATCAGCTTTGGATTTCTTACCGGCGGAGCACTCCGGCAGGTCTTCAACAGGCGCGCGGCACTCCGAAGAGGTGCGCTTCCTGGAATCCTTGCTAGAGGTCTTGCCGAACTTCTTGTTTTCGATCTTCTTGGCGGGAGATGGCGCCTTGGCGGCCTCTGCTGCAACCGCATCTCTGTACATCTTGTCGACGCAAATGACTGCATCTTTCTTGTCGGAGTTGACGGAGATGACACCCATCGGCCCTGGCATCTTCAACGTGTTGTAAGCATAGTGAGATGCTGCCATGAATTTTGCCAGGGCTGGGCAGCCAAGAATTCCATTGTACGGCAAAGGGATCTTGACAACGTCAAACACAATCTTTTCCGTTCGGTAGTTCAGTTCCCCACCAAACGTCACCGGTAATGTGATCTTTCCCTTGGGCTGGCTTCTTCCCGGGTTTACTCCTTGAAACGTGCCCGTTTTCTCGAGTTCCTCGTCGGGGATCTACAGCATCTTGATAACTTCTAGAGAGATCAGATTCAGACCGGCCCCACCGTCAACTAACATCTTTGTTACTTGGAGGTTGCGAATTGTTGGTGAAACCAACAACGGCAAACACCCGACCACAGTTACGCGATCAGGGTGATCCTCAGCATAAAAAATGATAGGCGTGTGTGACCATTTGAGCGGTTTTTGAGCGCCCATTGCCGGTTCCGCCGCATTAACCTCACGCGCCCCTCTGCTTAAGTTGACGGTGAGAGGAGTGCAAAGATGCTGCTCCGTCGACACACATGGCGTCGGTTGCTTTCTGGAATTCTTGTTCGCTGGTCTCATCATCGTCCTTCTCGTCACTTCCATCATCTTCCTCCTTCTTGTCTCGGCCTCTAGCAGGCTTCTCTTTCTGCTGCTTGGCCTTGCCACGGCGGCCTCCTCGTCCACCACAGCCCTTTTTGCCGGATCCACCAGTACCATCTTGACCTTTCTCTTTGTCACGCTTTTCGTATTCAGCTTTCTGTTTCTCAACAAGGTGCTCGACTTGCCGGCACTCTTGGAGATCGTGGCCTTTGGTACGGTGAATTTTGCAGTATGGTCCATCAGACTTGCCGGCTTTCTCGTTTGCCGCCGCCTCCTGGCAGGCGGCGCATACAGCAACCTCGTTGCCGGAGTTTTCAGTCTTGGCTTTCTTGGCGGACTCGGAGTTGCCGGAGCCTTCGACAGCCATAATGGTTTTGCCCTTACGCTTCCTGTTACGCTTTCGGCCTTTCTTCCTCAGGGTGGCAGCGTCATCGTCCTCAGAATCTACCTCGGCACCAGTGTCCTCCCCGGGAAGCCTCCTCCCATCCTCAGCACGTGCACACTTATTTGCCAACGTGTAGAGCTCGTTGACGGTCTTGGGCAGCTTGACGTTCATTTTCTCCCGCATCCTCCGATTGCGCACATTCGTGTGAAAGGCGGCAATCACAGCTGCGGGGTGCACATCTGTGATATTGCGGTGTACGTGGTTGAATCTCTGGATATATTTGCGCAAAGTCTCACCATCTCTTTGTGGGATCACCTGCAGGTCACTGGGCTGTCCAGGGGCCTTGTGGCCTCCGGTAAAGGCACCAACAAACTCATTGCAGAGATCTGACCATGAAGAAATGGAGTTTTCCGGCAAGTTCATCAGCCAAGATCTCACGTTGGGCTTCAGTACCAACGGAAAGTAATTAGCGAGGATCTTCTCATCTCTTCCCCCGGCAGCTTGCACGACAATCGTGTAGATGCCCAGAAACTCTGCCGGGTTTAGCTTGCCGTCGTACTTCTCTGGTACTTGTAGCTTGAAGGCCCAGACAGATGGCCATCGGACTTGCCGCAGCTCGCGAGTGAAAGCAGGACATCCAACCTCGTAAGGCAGATATCCGCCAACCCCTGGCGCAGGCTCATCAACGATGGGGCTGTTGCGCGCGTCAGATTGACGGCGTGCCTCCCGGCGCCGTTCAATGGTGGTGTGGGCATCTTCTACCCGCCTGTCTCGCAGCACTTGCCGCTGGTCTTGCCACGCTCGTGGATCCGAAGAAGCCATCGACATCTCGTCGGGCTCGAAAGATTGCTGGGCTTGTCGCGGCTGTTGACGTTGCTACTGCTGAGGCTGTTGCCGCGGAGGCGATTGCACCATTGGCGTAGCACCATCAACACGGCCACCAGTTAGGGCTACTGGCGCCGTTTGTGGTCGCCGTGAGGGCTCCGCTTGCTGCGATTTGCTAACTTCAGCAAATCCAATCAAGCTTTGGATGGTGACTCTCCACTCATCCATCTTCTCTGCTGCCGGAGGGAAGTTTAGCAGCATTTGAGCCCGCGCCATTGCCTCCGCCGCCGTGGTTGGCATGGCCGGAAGCGAAGAACGCAAAGTCGCTCTACTCCTGGCAGAGCCAGCAGGAACGCCATCGCGATCTTGCTGCTGCAGCACATGACCAGCAAAAGGCTGTCGCGGTGGAGGTGGTGCTTGGCGATCTGGGATCTGATCGACAGGGGTCTTGCCGTGTGGACGCCGCCGCCCAGGGTCGTTGACGTCGCTTGGGGTCGTGCTGCGCCTATCCTGTAATGGGCGTGGCGTGTGTCTTGACGCAGCATCCCTGGATGTCGCCACGGCGGGGTCTTGGCTCGCGCCGGCCTGGCGATCGTTGCTCTGGTGGCTGCGTTCGTCGGTGCGGTGAGGAGGAGGTAGACATCCATCCGCCCCGCCCGCGCAGTCTCGGCTTTGTTTGCTGGAGGGTCGAGGAAGCTGATTACCCCCAGCACGCCCATCTCCTGCTCCGGCCACGGTGGGTATGGCAACCGCGCTGCCTGCGCTGGTCGTGCGAACCGCGGCATCCGCGCCTCCCGCATTAGCTGTGCCGCCTGCGGATGCGCGTGAAGGAGCTTTGGAGGCGGAAGGAGCTGCCATCGTGATGCCCTTCTTCTTAGGCGCCATCGACGATGAAGAAGAAGATGAAGCTGATGATATCGACGCGCACTCTGATGATTCAGGTTCGCACCAGCCTTCTCCCCTACCTGGCGCGCCAAAGATGTCGTGGTGGAACGACCATCTATGGGGCCATCCAGCCCCTTGTGGTTCGGTGAGGGGAGACGCAAGCACAAAGAGCAGAATCACCAGAGGACGCAGGGCGATTTTTACCCAGGTTCGGGCCGCTTGTGAAGCGTAAAACCCTACTCCTGCTTTAGTATATTGGGTGTGTATGAACACGATGACAAGGAGCGCTTCCCCGGCAAGGTGCGGAGAGGCAGCTGCACATGCGAGTTGTGTAAAGGGTCCGAATCCCTCTAACTGTTGCCTTGGCCCTCCTTTTATAGCTCAAGGGGTCACCATAGTGGCAAAACAGTAATTACATAGCGATTAGATAGCAAACAGTGCTATCATACCTAATTCTGCCAGTTTAGGACAAAAGCATTAAATGCATCGTTAGGTGTCATGTGGAGAGGTAGTCCCGGCAAGGTTTCTGCACTGCTCGCCCAGCTACCTCGTATTTTTCTGACACGCCTCTTGGACGGGTGTCATTAAAGGCAAATCCTGTCCCAGTGTGCTGACACGTGCCCGACAAGCCTTACCAACCAGCCTGCGCAGTCGACACCTCATCCACTAGCGAACATCTGTGCGGTGAGGTGGAGCGTTGGAGGGCTGGTAGAAGCTTGCCGGTACGGAGCTTGCCGGGTCTTCACCTTGCCGGTTTAGCCTTGCCGGTAAGGAATGTCTTCATCTTCGGTACTGGTTGAGTGCTCGTTGGTGCTGTGCCTTGAGCTTCTCCCCAGTGGCTTCCGCAACTGGGTCCTGAATCTTGGTCTTGGCGGTTCCCGGCAAGGAGGCTGCTACTGTCTGTGCATAAGTCAGGGTATGAAATACCCATGTTTTATACACCGACACATGTGTATTAACGGGGGTGCATCTTTGCATTCCTCTCACCGTCAACTCAAGCAGTGGGCGCGTGAGGTCAACGCAGCAGAGCCGGCAATAGGCGCCCAAAAGCCACTCAAGTGGTCATACAAGCCTATCATTTTCGATGCCGAGGATCACCCTGATCGCACAACTACAGTCGGGTGTTTGCCATTGTTGGTTTCACCGACAATTCGCAACCTCCAGGTCACGAAAATGTTAGTTGATGGTGGGGCCGGCCTAATTTGATTTCTCCAGAAGTAATCAAGAGGCTGCAGATTCCTGACGAAGATCTCGAGCAAACTGGTACATTTCAAGGAGTCAACCCGGGAAGAAGCCAACCCAAGGGGAAGATCACATTGACGGTGACGTTTGGCGGGGAATTGAACTATATAACCGAGAAGATTGTGTTTGACGTTGTCAAGATCGCCTTGCCGTATAATGGAATTCTTGGCCGCCCAGCTTTGGCTAAGTTTATGGCAGCGTCCCACTATGCCTATAACACGTTGAAGATGCCAGGGCCAATGGGTGTCATTTCCATCAATTCTGATAAGAAGGATGCAGTCATATGCGTTGACAAACTCTACAGAGATGCGGTTGTAGCAGAGGCCACCAAGGCACCAGCTCCCACCAAGGAGAAGAAAAGCAAGAAGTCCGGCAAGACTTGTGACAAGAATTCTGGGAAGCGCACCTCTTTCGAGTGCTGCGCACCTGTTGAAGACTTGCCGGAGTGCTCTACCGGCAAGAAATCCAAGGCCACTCTGATACATCTCCAACGTATCTATAATTTATGAAGTATTCATGCCATGTTTATTATAGTTTTGTATGATTTTGGTACACTTTTATATGGCTTTTATATGATTTTTATGGACTAACATATTGACCTAGTGCCCAGTGCCAGTTGCTGTTTTCTGGTTGTTTTTGGTTTTCCAGAAAATCCATATCAAATGAAATCCAAATGTAGCGAAACTTTTTGACGATTTTTTCTGGAAGGAAACAGACCCAGGAAGCTTCGGAGGAGCAGCAAAAGAGCCACAGGGGCCCCACGAGCCACCTGGGCGCGCCTGCCCGCCCCCCCCCCCCCCAGGCGCGCCCTGGTGCCTTGTGGGCCCCCTGTGGCACCTCTTTGCGTGATTCCAACGCTGAAAATCATATATATTCAGAAACCCCCGAAAGTTAACCTAGATGAGTTTTTACGCCGCCGAAAGCCTCTGTACCTCCACGATCTCATCTACAGCCCTTTTCCGGCACCCTGCCGAAGGGGGGGGGAAGCATCACCGGAGGCCATCTTCATCATCCCGGCGGTCTCCATGACGAGGAGGGAGTAGTTCACCCTCGAGGCTGAGGGTTTGTACCAGTAGCTATGTGTTTTATCTCTCTCTCTCTCGTGTTTTTGATTTGGCACGATCTTGATGTATCGCGAGCTTTGTTAATATAGTTGGATCATATGGTGTTTCTTCCCTCTCTATCCTTGTTGTGATGAATCGAATCTTTTCCCTTTGAGGTTTCGTTATTGTTGGATTGAATATTTCATATTTGAGAACACTTGATGTATGTCTTACATATGAATACCCGTGGTGACAATGGGGTATTATATTGATCCACTTGATATATGTTTTGGCACTCAACTCGCGGATTCCCGTGGTGACATTAGGGTAATCTATGCATAGGGGTTGATGCACGTTTTCATTATCTTTTCTCTGATAGAAACTTTGGGGTGCTCCTTGGAGTTCTTTGTGTGGATTGAATATTATGATTATGTTGTTTGATGCATATCGTATAATCGACTCACGGATACTTGTGGTGACATTGGAGTATCTAGGTGACATTAGAGTTGGTTGATCTGTATCATACGGTGTTATTTTAGTACGAACTCTAGGGCTGTTTGTGACACTTATAGGAATAGCTCAATAGATCGATCGGAAAGGATAACTTTGAGGTGGTTTCGTACCCTACAAACAATTTCTATCTTATGTTCTCCGCTAATAGGAACTTGAGAGTGATTCTTTATCGCACATTGAGGGATGATTATATGATCCAATTATGTTAGCATTATTGAGAGATTGCACTAGCGAAAGTATGCACCCTAGGCCTTGTTTCTAAGCATTGCAATACCGTTTATGCTCACTTTTGTTACTTGCTACCTTGCTGTTTTTTATTGTTCGCACTACAAAAACCTATACCTACTATCAATACTACACTTGTATCACCATCTCTTCGCCGAACTAGTGCACCTATACAATTTACCATTGTATTGGGTGTGTTGGGGACACAAGAGACTCTTTGTTATTTGGTTGCAGGGTTGTTTGAGAGAGACCATCTTCATCCTACGCCTCCCACGGATTGATAAACCTTAGGTCATCCACTTGAGGGAAAATTGCTACTGTCCTACAAAACTCTGCGCTTGGAGGCCCAACACGAGTCTACAAGAAAAAGTTGTGTAGTAGACATCACACTCCACCAGCAATGAAGAAGGTGTCAGCGAAGGAGGATGGCACTGGCGGTACCTTCACCGTCAGTTCCACCATTGACAACAAATAGGAAAGCGCGCTCATTGCGTTCCTGCGGGCGAATGTCGATGTGGTTGCATGGCAACCATCTGACATCCCCGGCGTTCCCAGGGAGGTAATTGAGCACCACCTTGCTGTCTGTCCTCACGCTCGGCCCATCAAGCAGAAGGTCGGGAAGCATGCTTTGGAGCGGCAACAGTTCATTGCCGAAGAAATCAAGAAACTTGAAGCAGCAGGTTTAGTTAGAGGTGTACTACATCCAACTTGGTTGGCAAATCCAGTTGTAGTGCGTAAAGCAAATGGAAAGTGGAGACTTTGTATCGACTACACTGATATTAACAAAGCATGTCCAAAGGATCCTTTCCCTTTGCCGCGCATTGATCAAATTGTAGACTCTACCGCCGGCTATGATTTACTCTCATTCCTTGATGCATACTCTGGGTACCATCAGATATTCATGGCGAAGGAGGATGAGGAGAAAACCACATTCATTACTCCATGTGGCACGTACTGCTTTGTGCGTATGCCTTTCGGATTAAAGAGTGCTGGTTCAACATTTGCAAGAGCAGTCCAGATTGGTTTTGAGCCCCAGCTGCACAGGAATGTGGAAGCATATATGGATGATATAGTGGTCAAAACCAAGGACAAATCAACCCTTATTCAAAACTTAGAAGAAACATTTGCAAACTTGCGCAAGATCAATTTGAAGCTCAACCCCAAGAAGTGTGTGTTTGGCGTTCCATCCGGCAAACTTCTCAGGTTCTTTGTATCTCAGCGTGGAATCGAAGCAAATCCTGACAAGATCAAAGCAATTGAGCAGATTCAAGCACCAAAAAGCGTCAAGGATGTGCGGCGTCTTGCCAGCTGGGTTGTTGCCTTAAGTAGGTTCATTTCAAAGTCTGCTGAGCGCGCCCTGCCGTTTTTCAAGATTTTGAAAAAGGCAGGTCTAATGAAATGGACTCCGGATGCGGAGGCCGCGCTGCAGGATTTGAAAAGATACCTCTCTTCTATGCCAACGCTAGTTGTGCCTAAACCACAAGAGCCATTGCTGCTATATCTGGCGGCAACAAATCAAGTGGTCAGTGCTGCATTAGTGGCGCAGAGGGAAGTCGATGATGAAGAAGCAGCGGCGGCAAGCCTGTCCAGCGACAAGCCAGAATCTTCTCTGGCAAGGTCTGGTGCCGATAAATGAGAAACAACGCAAGCAAATGAAGCTAACCTGCAAGTGGTGCCAAAGAAGAAGGTAGTGCAGTGGCCGATTTATTTTGTTAGTTCCCTCTTGCAGGGGGCTATGTCAAGATATTCTGGTGTACAGAAGTTGCTTTTTGGTCTTCTTATGGCCTCGAGAAAGCTGCATCACTACTTCCAAGCACATGAGATCACCGTCGTCACTCGCTTTCCGTTGCAATGTATTTTGAAGAATCCAGATGCAACTGGCAGGATAGTGGAGTGGGTGTTGGAACTGTTGAGCTTTGCACTCAAGTTTGAAAGCACATCAACTATTCAGAACAGGGCCTTGGCGGAGTTCATTGCAGAATGGACGCCAACGCAAGACGAGGAAATCCAAGAAACAGCTCTCCCCGACAAAGAGACAGCCAAAGAATGGATCATGTACTTTGATGGTGCCTTCTCGCTGCAAGGCGCCGGTGCTGGAGTGCTGCTTGTCGCACCCACCGGAGAGCACCTCAAGTATGTAATTCAAATGCACTTTCCCAGGGAGAAAGCAACGAACAACACTGCTGAGTATGAAGGAATCCTTGCCGGTCTCAGGATCGCGGTGGATTTAGGAATCAGAAAGTTGATCGTCCGTGGAGACTCGCAGCTTGTTGTGAAGCAAGTGAACAAAGATTACCAGAGCCCGTTGATAGAAGCGTATGTGGAAGAAGTGAGGAAATTGGAGGAACACTTTGACGGATTGCAAACAGAGCACATCCCTCATGCGGAAAACAGCATTGCTGATCATCTGTCAAAATGTGCCGCTCAAAAGCTACCTGTGGAACCGGGGACTTTTGTACTCCATTTGAATCAACCATCGGTCACTCCATCAACGCAGGCGAACAAAAGAAGAAAGTTGAACACCGGCAAGTATTTTCCGGCAGAGCTCCCAGAAGCCGCCGGCAAGGAAGTTGCCGGGAACAACGACACGACTGTCGGTGAGCAGCAGCTTTGCGTAGAGCCTCAGGTTCTTGCCGCTGAGGCAAGCGCTCCCACTGTCGAAGAGATGCCTTTAATCCTTGTCGTCGAGCCGCAGGCTCTGGCATGGGCACAGCAGATAGTTCATTTCCTTCAAACAGGAGAACTTCCCGATGATCAAGAAGAAGCTGAGAAAGTAGCCCGTCAGTCAAGTATGTATCAGTTTGTGGATAACATGCTATACAAAAAGTGACCAAACGGTGTGAAATTGAAGTGTATTTGTCGGGAAGATGGACTAAAGCTGTTGGCGGAGATACATGGAGGCGTGTGTGGATCTCACATAGGATCAAGAGCACTTGTCGGAAAAGCTTTCCGGCAAGGCTACTATTGGCCCACTGCCCTCCAGAATGCAACTGAGCTAGTAACCAAGTGTGAAGCATGCCAGTTCCATTCAAAGAACATATATCAGCCAGCTCAAGCTCTTCAAACAATCCCTCTCTCCTGGCCTTTTTCGGTCTGGGGCCTTGATATTTTGGGCCCCTTCCCTCGTGCTACCGGGGGTTTTGAGTTCTTGTACGTCGCCATCGACAAGTTCACAAAGTGGCCTGAAGTGGAGCTAGTGAGAAAGGTGACAGCACAGTCAGCCGTCAAGTTCTTCAAAGGACTAGTTTGCCAATTCGGGGTTCCGAACAGAATCATCACCGACAATGACACCCAGTTCACGAGTTGCACCTTCATGCAATACATCCAAGACCTTGGAAGCAAGATCTGTTTTGCCTCTATCGCTCACCCGAGAAGCAACGGAGAAGCAGAACGGATGAATGCTGAAGTGCTGCGTGGTCTCAAGACAAGAACCTTTGACAGGCTGCGCAAGTGTGGAAGATGCTGGATTGATGAGTTGCCAGCAGTTCTTTGGTCACTCAGGATGACACCAAATCGAGCTACCGGCCAAACACCCTTCTCCCTAGTCTATGGTATAGAAGCGGTGCTCCCCACAGAACTCATATACGGGTCACCTCGAGTGTTCGCCTATGATGAGGCAGAGCAAGAGCAGCTGTGGCAAGATGACACAACGCTCCTTGAGGAAGATCATCTTCGGGCAGCTGTGCGAGCTGCACGCTACCAGCAAGCTTTGTGCCGCTATCATATCCGCAAAGTTCATGCCCGAAGCCTTGAGGAAGGCGACCTTGTTCTTCGGCGCATTCAGTCCGCCAAGGGATCAAACAAGTTGACGCCGATGTGGGAAGGCCCTTATCGGGTAGCGCGAGTCACCAGACCTAGCGCAGTCCGTCTGGAGACCGAAGATGGCATTCAAGTGCAGAACTCATGGAATATTGAGCATCTTCGCAAGTTCTACCCATAAGGCGCAGTTGTCGGGCCTTGTCCTCGGCAACCCCTTTTGTACAAGCTTTGTCGTCAAGATTTGTAACCCTTTGTACAAAGCCAGGCGCAGACCCTGTGCAAAACTGAAATAATCTAAGTGTTTCGCAACTTTTTGTACATATTCACTTGTGTATGAATGTATGTGATGTTGTGGTTCCACTTTAGTACGTATGAAATGACTGATGAACTGTCAAGGTTCCCAAACCGCTTGCTACTTGTAGTCTGCGTTGGTATTTCCCCGAAGAGGAGAGGATGATGCAGTACAGTAGAGATAAGTATTTCCCTCAGTTAAGAACCAGGGTTATCAATCCAGTAGGAGAAGCAAGCAAAATTCCGTTAAGCGCACCTGCACACACAAAAGCAAACACTTGCACCCAACGCAAATAAGAGGGTTGTCAATCGTCTTAGCGGTTATTTGCAAGGATTAAATCTTATCGGGGTAAATAGATAAACTAAACTACTAATTAAAATAAAAGTAAATAAATTGCAGCAAGGTATTTTTAGGTTTTTTATATAATAAAGATAGACCCGGGGACCATAGTTTTCACTAGAGGCTTCTCTCTTGAGCACATAAACATACGGTGGGTAAACAAATTACTGTTGGGCAATTGATAGAAAAGCAAATAATTATGACGGATTCATGGCAATGATCATGTATATAGGCATCATGTCCGAGACAAGTAGACCGACTCCTGCCTGCATCTACTACTATTACTCCACCCATTGACCGCTATCCAGCATGCATCTAGGGTATTAAGTATGAAACAGAGTAACGCCTTAAGCAGGATGACATGATGTGGAGAAGCAAATTCAAGCAATATGAATAAACCCCATCTTTGTATCCTTAATGGCAACAATACAAATATGTGTCATGTCCCTTTCTGTCACTGGGATTGAGCACCGCAAGATTGAACCCATCACAAAGCACCTCTCCCACTGCAAGATAAATCAATCTAGTAGGCCAAACTAAACCGATAGATTGGAGAGAAATACAAAGCTATAACAATCCTGCATAAAATAGTTCAGAGAAGACTCAAATATTTCTCATGAATAATCTGATCATAAACTCACAATTCATCGGATCCCAACAAACACACCGCAAAAGAAGATTACATCGGATAGAACTCCAAGAACATCAAGGAGAACATTGTATTGAAGATCAAAGAGAGAGAAGAAACCATCTAGCTACTAGCTATGGACCCATAGGTCTGTGGTAAACTACTCACACATCATCGGAAGGCAGCAAGGTTGTTGTAGAAGCCCTCCGTGATCGATTCCCCCTCCGGCAGAGTACCGGAAAAGGCCTCCAGATGGGATCGCGGAAGAACAGAGGCTTGCTGCGGCGGAAAGGTTTTCTCTTCTAGCTCTTTGGGGGTTTCCCAATATTTGTGAATTTATAGAAGTGGAATTAGGTCAAACGGAGTCACGTGGGCCCCACAAGGTACTACGGCGCGCCACCCCTGGGGCGCGCCCTAGTGCCTTGTGAAGCCTCCGTGAGGCTTCTGGCCTCCTCCTGAAGCTTCCCAGGTTTCTTTTGTCCAGAAAAAAATCTCCAAAAAGTTTCGTGGCATTTGGACTTCGTTTGGTACTGTTTCTCTGAAAATCCAAAAACAAGCAGAAAACAGCAACTGGCACTAGGCACTGGGTTAATAGGTTATTCCCAAAAAATGATATATAATTGCATATAAAAACATCCAAGATTGATACTATAATAGCATGGAACAATCAAAAATTATAGATACGTTGGAGACGTATCACCACTCTTTTCTCTTCTTTCTTTTTCTCAAAGGACGGAAGGATCCCTTGCGTGCAATTTTCCCGGGGGAGTGATGATGGGGATACCATTGAATGACGTTCAAGTGATCATTTTGTGCGACAAGAAAGACAGTACAAGGAAAAGCTAAGTTGAAAAACTTTGAAACAATTTCCTTGTTACATTTGCAATTTCCCTTGAACGATTCTGTGTTTGTATGAAAAACCTGCACGCGAAGGAACCTTGTCGTGATCATTTGCGCTCTTATTTTGTTTCGAGTCCGCTCAACAATTTAAGTAGCTGCATTGAGAACGCCAAAGGAAAACTTGTCGGCGGCAACACTACCAGCAGGCTGCTAAGGACCCGTTCCTCAAGGCCTCGCGGTAAGTGCATGCACCGGCAAGCTTCTGGCAAGCGTAGGGTATCAAATCATACAAAGACAAAGAAAAACAAGGGAGATAGCATTCATCCATCGACTCAAAGTTATATTACATCACAAAAGCAGTGCAGATCTAACATAAGATCAAATGTATCTTTTACATGACAGCACAGCAGTGGATATAACGACAAGCTTAATCCTGGCGATCGCCTTGGATCCTGGGAACTTGGAGGACCTTCTCAGCAAGAGGAGCAGCAATCTTGTCGGCGGCAGTAACATCAGTGTTCTCCGGCAGCTTCCTGAAGATCCCGGACGTTGAGCAAGCTTAAACAGTACCTTGTAAAGGACGTTGCGCGCAAACTTCCGGGATTCATCAGCAAACGAGGCGGACCTGTCTTCGTGATATGTCTTCAAGGCATCAATGAGGCCCTCGAAGAACTTGGTCAGCCTAACACTGGTGGTCTCCTTGTCGTTGACGGTGAAGCCCCAGCTTTTCATGTCCATAACGGCAATCTGGGAAGTGATGCGCTCAGCAGCATTGACAAGCCTGCCGGTCCTGAGGGAAAGGTTATCGTGCAGTTGGGTGTAGTTGTTCTCAGCATCCTTCTTCAAGGCCTCTTCTTTCTCCAATTTCTCTGTGAAGACTCTTTCCTTTTCTTTGGCGGATTCCAAGTCTGCTACTAAGGTGGCCAATTGGGATTTCAGATCTTCAATTGTCTTGGCGGTGACATCAAGATCTTGATTCTTAGATGATAGTTGCGTTTGCAGGTCCCCTAGAGTGCGGGCTGCTTTCAGCGCTTCGTTGTTACGAGTCTCGACTTCTTTGTTGCTACCGGCAAGGTCTTCCTTTAACTTGGTCATTCAGGATTCCAATTCTATCTTGGCGGCGGCAGCAGCAGCAAGTTTGTCGGAAGCCTCCTTGAGCTTGGCGGCACTATCTCGAGCTTGGGTTTCAATAGTATCTTTATGATTCTTTTCCAGCTCTTGCGTCCTTTGCTCAAGGAGTTTTTCACTTTCTTCTTCCTTGCCGCAGAGTTTGGCGGCAAGGGCCTCTTCGCGGGCGTCAAGTTCCTTTTCTCTGGCGTCTAGCTGCGCTGCGCGCTCTGTCAGCTTGCCGTCCAAGGTTGCCGCTTCTTTCTTAGAGGCAGCAAGCCTTTCTTCCTGATCTCTGAGGATGCAACTCGTTCGCTTTCTCTTTCAATTTCTGGTCAACCAGATCCGCAGATTTGCGTTCTTCTTGGACCCTACTCCACCTTCGGTTGTACCTTTCTTGGAAACCTTTGAACCCGATGGCCATGATTTCAATGAAGGCAAGATCTTCAGCATTGTCAGTAGCATCAGTGGCCTCAGCGGTTCTTTGGGACAGAGGGAGCAGGATCCAAGCTATTTCTTTGTCAAAATTCGGCCCTGCGGTGCCAGATGAACTGGGGGCTCTAGATTCATGCTGAGAAGTGATTAGCGCCAAGCTGCTTGATGGGATCTGCAAGGTTGACGCCACTGGTGGGTTGTCGGGGTTCGGCGTGTCAGTGTTGACGGGCGCCTTCTCCACATCCATTCTGGCGGGGTCAGACGTGTTGCCGGAGGACTTCTCAGGCTCTTCGGGGATTTCTCGGATCTCCTCGGCAACTTGCACAAGATTCTCTTCAGCGGCGATCTTGGTGGCTTCGGCAGCAGCATCCTTTGCAATATCAACTACTTCCACAAGGATTTCACCTTCTTTGGGAGAGGTTGGAGCTGTGGATTGAAGCAGAGGCAAGGGAAAAATGAGATTCAAATTGCAAGTCAAGTTCAAGAAAAAAAATTCTGTGACAGATGTGTAAAGGCAAGAAGATTACCTATTGATGCTTGTTGAGGAAGAGCATTTCTTCCCCCAGCAACCTGCATTACCGGCACACGGTCATCGGCTGCTTCGCTTGTCGGAGTAGCCTCCGTGCGGATGGGCTCATCGGTGGAGGCCCTTGTCGGAGAAGCACTCTCCGAAGCAATGGTTGACGGGGAAGCCATAATAGGATCCGCCTCTTGGCATTCCACCTCTTGGCGGACCTCTCCCATCTCCTTGTCAGGCTCGGAAGAAGGAATTTCAGTGCCCACACCATTTGGCGGGGTCTGCACCACATTCTCGTGTTGGGGGCTGAACTGGGGGCTGGAAGTGATGGTTTCCACAGTTGTGGCCCCCTGCCCAGCACTTGCCGCGGGATCTTGCTCTGATGCGGACTTGGCTCATTTCGTACGGTGCGCGAGTGGTTCTGGATCCCTGCCAAGATAGAAGAAATCAAGTCAAGATGACGATCAAATGAAATCAAGACTTGATGAATATAAACAATTTCACTTACTCCTCTTCTTCAGACTCGCTGAGGACGGAGAGATCATATCTTGCTGGCGGAGGCGACTCTCTGGCCCTCTTAAGCGCCGGAGGAGATGAACTTGCCGGCTGAGAAGATTCGACACCCCCAGTGATCTCTTTGCTGGGAAGATGAAGGCTGGGTTTGCGGACGTCTGCTTGGTTGCCGGCGCACCTTTTCTTGGTGCCCAGTCTTGGTGGTCGTCTTCTTCACCATATGGCCTGCCTTTGGTGAAGAAGCACGTACTGGCTCTAAACTGGCTGCCCTTCGAAGATAGCGTCTCCTCTTCGGGGCTCGAGGACCTGCTTCCTCTTCCTCTTCGAGCTCACCGGCAACCTCGGTTCCGATAACTTCGTCCCCGGCAGGCTCTTCCTGGTGCTCGTCAGCAACCTCTTTGTCGGGGTTTTCTTCCCCATCGTCATCAGTTGCCGCTGTACCAGAGGCACCGGCTGCTTTGACTCTTGCAGCTTCTGTGGCTATGCTGGCGATATACACCAGTTCTTCCTCCTTGGTGGCTTGGACGAGATCCCTTTCTTTCCGGTGGCTTTCTCTGTCAAATTGGAAGCCCAACCCATCTCAATTTCCAACGTAGGCATGGGCCAGTCAGCTTTGACTCCATGAGCATTGCACTCTGGCATCATTGCCAAAATGGAATCCTTGGCGGAGTTAATATGCAGTGGGACGACTCCACTCGGCAAGTGAAACGTGCCGGTCTTCCTGAACAATTGCTCGTAGACGCAAGCATGCTCTAGAACCGTCAAGTTGTTGCCGAGCCCAGGATACAACCGCATGATATCAGCGACACCCTGGTAATCCCAAGCAAACCTCTCCCTCTTCTGCAGCGGCGAGATGCGTCGCCGGAGGAAATCAGCACCAACCATTTCTATGGTCAGCTTGGCGGCCTTAAGATGAGCAAGCTGTTCAGTGCCGGGCGGAGTCTTTCATCACTGGCACCAAATTTGCCCCAATCCTTGCCACGATCAACTCTTTTCCTGCGTGGCAAGCAAAATTCAAGAAAATCCTTATCTAGGATCCAGCACCACTCTGCCCTCCACTCTTCCCATTTGAGATGGAGTTGCCCGGCAAGATATTGGCCCTTAGTTTTGGCTCTGGGAATCCATGTCACGCTGCCGGAGAGCGACTTGTCTTCGATGCGAGGAACGAAGAAGTGGCGGAACAGATCTACGTTGGGCGCAACTCCAACAAAATTCTCGCACAAGTGGGCGAAGACTGCCATACATGTCATTGCATTGTGAGTGAAATCCAGCAGTCGAAACCCAAAATCATACATCATCGCGCTGAAGAAGTCTGAAAATGGAGGAACTAGACCGCAGTAGAAGTAAGCGTAGAAGAATGGGTATGAATCTGATGGAACCTTGTCACCTTCAGGAAGCACCACCGGAGCCTTGTGATCCTTGGTGTCTCTCCCCCACATGTAGGCGTACCTCTCAATCAGAGTGTTGCCGTCCATGGCCGATGGCGAGAAGACCATGTTCTCTCTCCGCCGCCTCTCCAGTTCCTCCAGTTCCTTCTTCTTCTACTCCGCCCTGGGGTCGAGCGGCTTGGCGGGCTTCTTCCCTGTTGCGTCGGCTTTCTTGGGTGCCATGAGGGCTCAAGGAGAAGAGAGGGAGTCGAGATGAGATGTGAATCGGTGGCTGTGGCGGCGGAAGCAGTTCTGGCGAGAGGAAGAAGATGAAGCAGGGGAAAAGCGGGGATGAATGAGCAGCGTCCCCTCGCAGTCGCCTTTTTATGGGGAAGGCGCGAGGGGGCTGGCTCTTCACTGTTTACCTCAGCAGCGCTTTTACAGGCGCACTATCGCGGAATAACGGCAAGATTCCATGCTCCCACGTTCCGTATTTAATGCACGGAGTGGACGTGCGTTAGGCAAATCATCATTGCAAAAATTGCGGCAGCAGTTTCCCGCCGCATGTCTGTGCATTGTTTGGGCCTAGCCAACGACGCTTCGGACGCGCATATGGCCCAGGCCCGGGGCTCCTGTCGGTGTCTAAAACATGGGTATTTTATACCCTGACTTATGCACAGACAGTAGCAGCCTTCTTGACGGCCAGGCTTGCCGGGGATTACCAAGACCAAGATTCAAGACTCAGTTGCACAGGCTACTAGGGAGAAGATCAAGACAAAGCATCAAGTTCTACACCAAAGATAACCTTTGCCGGCAAGGCCGAGCTGGCAAGGTGAAGGCCCAGCAAGCTCCGTGTCGGCAAGCTCTCGCTAGCTGTTAACGCTCCACCTCATCGAGCAGCTAGTTGCTAATCGATGAGGTATCGAGCCCGCGGGCAGTTAGGTAAGATTTGTCGGGCACGTGTCAGCGCGCTGGAAGGAGATTTGTCTTTAATGACACCTGTCCAGAAGGAGTGTCAAGATAATAAGAGGTAGCTGGGTGAGCGGTGCAGAATCCTTGTCGGGGCTCCTCCTCCACGTGACACCTAATGGAGCATTTATTGCTTTTGTACTAAACAGGCAGAGTTAGGTATGATAGCACTGTTTGTTATCTAATCGATACAAAATGACTGTTTTGCCACTGTGGTAACCCCTTGAGCTATAACAAGAGGGCCAGGGCAACGTCTAGAGGGATCGATCCCTTGCACAACTTGCATGCGTAGCTTCTCATTCTGCACCTTGCCGGAGAAGCACTCCTTGTACTTGTGTTCATACACATCAAATACACCAAAAGCAGGAGTAGGGTTTTACACCTCACGGTGGCCCAAACCTGGGTAAACTCTCTGCGTTTCTGCTGGTTCTGCTCTTTGTGTTCGTCGATCTCCCTAGTCGAACCGCAAAGGGGCTAGATGGCCCCATAGATGGTCGTACACACGACAACTGGGCACTGGTTTAATAGGTTAGTCCTAAAAAATGATATATAATGGCATATAATTGCATATGAAACATCCAAGATTGATACTATAATAGCATGGAACAATCAAAAATTATAGATACATTGGAGACGTATCAAGCATCCCCAAGCTTAATTCCTGCTCGTCCTCGAGTAGTTAAATGATAAAAACAGAGTTTTTGATGTGGAATGCTACCTAACATGTTTGATCATGTAATCTCTCTTACGGTATGAATAATAAGATCCAAATGATTCAAAGCAATAGTCTATAATTTGATATAAAGACATCAATACTCAGGCATACTAACAAACAATCATGTCTTTCAAAATAAAAATGCTAAAGAAAGTTATCCCTACAAAATCATATAATCCTGTTATGCTCCATCTTCTTAACACAAAGTATTTATCATGCACTACCCCGATGACAAGCCGAGCAATTGGTTCATACTTTTTAACATGCTTCAGCTTTTTCAACCCCCACGCAATACATGAGAGCAAGCCATGGATATAGCACTATGGGTGGAATAGAATATGGTGGTAGAGATTAATATGGGGAAGTCAAAAAATAAGAAGATAGTCTCACATCGACGCGGCTAATTAATGGGCTATGAAGATGCCCATCAATTGATGTCAATGCGAGGAGTAGGGATTGCCATGCAATGGATGCACTAAGAGCTATAAGTGTACGAAAGCTCAACATGAAAACTAAGTCGGTGTGCATCCAACTTGCTTGCTCATGAAGACCTCGGGCATTTGAGGAAGCCCATCATCGGAATATACAAGCCAAGTTCTATAATGAAAAAATCCCACTAGTATATGAAAGTGACAAAATAGGAGATTCTCTATATGAAAAACATGGTGCTACTTTGAAGCACAAGTATGGAAAAGGATAGTAACACTACCCCTTCTCTCTTCTTCTCTCATGTTTTTTCTTTGATTTTTTTTTATTTTTTTCTTTCTTTTTTTTTTCTTTTTTTTCGTGGGCTCTTTTTGGCCTCTTTATTTTCTTTTTTTTATTTCCTCACTGGGACAATGGCCTAATAATGATGGTCATCATACTTCTATTTACTTACAACTCAAAAGAAAATTACAACTCGAAACTAGAACAAAAATATGACTCTATATGAATGCCTCTGGCAGTGTACCAGGATGTGCAATGATACTAGCATAACATGTATAAAAAATGATGAATGGTGGCTGAGCCACAAATACTAAGTCAGCTATATGATCATGCAAAGCAATATAAAAATAACGATGTGTGTCATATAATAAGAACGGTGGAAGTTGCATGGCAATATATCTCAGAATGGCTATGGAAATGCCATAATAGGTAGGTATGGTAGCTGTTTTGAGGAAGATATAAGGAGGCTTATGTGTGATAGAGCGTATCATATCACGGGATTTGGATGCACCGGCAAAGTTTGCACCAACTCTCGATGTGAGAAAGGGCAATGCACGGTACCGAAGAGGCTAGCAAATTGCGGAAAGGTGAGAGTGTGTATAATCCATGGACTCACATTAGTCATAAAGAACTCACATACTTATTGCAAAACTTTATTAGCCCTCGAAGCAAAGTACTACTACGCATGCCCCTAGGGGGGTAGATTGGTAGGAAAAGACCATCGCTCGTCCCCGACCGCCACTCATAAGGTAGACAATCAATAATAAATCATACTCCAACTTCTTAGCATAACGACAGACCATACGTGCATGCTTCGGGACTCACAAACCTTAACACCAATATTCTTACTAAACCACAATTATCTACTAGCACCTCCCACATATTACCATCTTAATGTCGCAAAACTATTGCAAGGAATCAAACTTATCATATTCAGTGATCTACATGAAAGTTTTTATTATGTCCCTCTTGAATACCTATCATATTACGACCAAATTCATAACCTGTGCATATTACCATTGCTATTTATTAGACTCTCAAAAAGATATAAGTGAAGCATGAGAGTGCACTATTTCTTTAAAATATAACCACCACCGTGCTCTAAAAGATATAAGTGAAGCACTAGAGCAACTGCCTAGCTCAAAAGATATAAGTGAAGCACATAGAGTATTCTAACAAATCGCGAATAATGTGTGTCCCTCTCAAAAAGGTGTGTTCAGCAAAGATGATTGTGACAAACTAAAAAGCAAACAAAAGCAAACAAATTATAGCACAAGACGCTCCAAGTAAAACACATATCATGTGATGAATAAAACTATAGCTCCAAATGAGTTATCGATAGATTGTAGACGAAAGAGGGGATGCCATCCGGGGCATCCCCAAGCTTAGACGCTTGAGTCTTCCTTGAATATTACCTTGGGGTGCCTTGGGAATCCCCAAGCTTAGGCTCTTGCCACTCCTTATTCCTTTATCCATCGTAGTCTCACCCAAAACTTGAAAACTTCAGCACACAAAACTCAACAGAAACCTCGTGAGATCCGTTAGTATAACAAATAAATATTAAACTTTAGGCACTGTTGTAAATTGATTCATATTTAATATTGGCATAATGCTACTGTACTCCAACTTCTCCATGACTCATACCCCCCGATACGATCCATAGATTCATCAATAAGCAAACTATGCAACAAAAACAGAATCTGTCTAAAATAGAACAGTCTGTAAAGATCTGAATTAACGTCATACTTCTGTAACTCCAAAAATTCTGAAAACTTAGGAAAACGTGGACAATTCATATTCCAATACTGTGTAAAAAAATCAGGGGTTTATCACGCTCCAGCAAAAAATCAAAATACCAGCACTAGACGCAAAAGTTTCTGTTTTCCAACAGCATCAATCATACTATCTTCCAAATCATCCCAAAGGTATTACTTGGTGCTACTTGTAGACTGCGTTGGTATTTCCCCGAAGAGAGGATGATGCAGTATCGTAGAAATAAGTATTTCCCGCAGTTAAGAACCAAGGTTATCAATCCAGTAGGAGAACCAAGCAAAATTCCGTTCAACGCACCTGCACACACAAGAGCAAACACTTGCACCCAACGCAAATAAGAGGGTTGTCAATCCTCTAAGCGGTTATTTGCAAGGATTAAATATTATCGAGATAAGTAGATAAACTAAAATACTAATTAAAATAAAATTAAATAAATTGCAGCAAGGTATTTTTAGGTTTTTTATATATGATAAAGTAGACCCGGGGGCCATAGTTTTCACTAGAGGCTTCTCTTTTGAACACATAGCATACGGTGGGTAAACAAATTACTGTTGGGCAATTGATAGAAAAGCAAATAATTATGACGGATTCATAGCCATGATCATGTATATAGGCATCATGTCCGAGACAAGTAGACCGACTCCTGCCTGCATCTACTACTATTACTCCACCCATCGACCGCTATCCAGCATGCATCTAGGGTATTAAGTATGAAATAGAGTAACGCCTTAAGCAAGATGACATGATGTAGACAAAGTAAACTCAAGCAATATGATTAAACCCCATCATTTTATCCTTAATGGAAACAATACAAATACGTGTCATGTCCCTTTTTGTCACTGGGATTGAGCACCGCAAAATTGAACCCATCACAAAGCACCTCTCCCATTGCAAGACAAATCAATCTAGTAGGCCAAACCAAATCGATAGATCGGAGAGAAATACAAAGCTATAATAATCATGCATAAAAGTGTTCAGAGAAGACTCAAATATTTCTCATGAATAATCTGATCATAAACTCACAATTCATCGGATCCTAACAAACACACCGCAAAAGAAGATTACATCGGATAGAACTCCAAGAACATCGAGGAGAACATGGTATTGAAGATCAAAGAGAGAGAAGAAGCCATCTAGCTACTAGCTATGGACCCGTAGGTCTGTGGTAAACTACTCACACATCATCGGAAGGGCAGCAAGGTTGATGAAGAAGCCTTCCGTGATCGATCCCCCCTCCGGCAGAGTACCGGAAAAGGCCTCCATATGGGATCGCGAAAGAACAAAGGCTTGCGGTGGCGGAAAGGTTTTCTCTTCTGTCTCTTTGGTATATTGGGAATATTTGGGAATTTATAGCGCCGAAATTAGGTCAGGAGGGGTAACGAGGGGCCCACAAGCCTGGGGGGCACGCCCTACCCCCCCTGGCGCGCCCTCCAGGCTTCTCGCCTCCTCGTGGCTCTTCTGGTATTCTCCCGAAGCTTCGTGGGTCTCTTCTGGTCCAGAAAAAATTAATCCAAAGTTTTTTTTCTCATTTGGACACTTTTTGATAATGATTTTCTGAAAAGGCAAAAACAAGCAGAAAACAGCAACTGGCACCGGGCACTGGGTTAATAGCTTAGTCCCAAAAAATGATATATAAAGGCATATAATTGCATATAAAACATCCAAGATTGATACTATAATAGCATGGAACAATAAAAAATTATAGATACGTTGGAGATGTATCAAGCATCCCCAAGCTTAATTCCTTCTCGTCCTCGAGTAGATAAATGATAAAAACAGAATTTTTGATGTGGAATGCTACCTATCATGTTTCATTATGTAATCTCTATCTTACGGTAGGAATAATAAGATCCGAATGATTCAAAGAAATAGTCTATAATTTGATATAAAGACATCTATACTCAGGCATACTAATAAACAATCATGTCTTTCAAAATAAAAATGCTAAAGAACGTTATCCCTACAAAATCATATAATCCTGTCATGCTCCATCTTCTTAACACAAAACATTTATCATGAACAACCCCGGTTTTAGCCAAGCAATTGGTTCATACTTTTTAACGCGCTTCAACTTTTTCAACCCCCATGCAATACATGAGCGCAAGCCATGGATATAGCACTATGGGTGGAATAGAGTGTGGTGGTAGAGATAAATAAGAGAAGTCAAAAATAAGAAGATAGTCTCACATCAACGAGGCTAATCAACGGGCTATGGAGATGCCCATCAATTGATGTCAATGCGAGGAGTAGGGATTTCCATGCAACGGATGCACTAAGAGCTATAAGTGTATGAAAGCTCAACATGAAAACTAAGTGGGTGTGCTTCCAACTTGCTTGCTCATGAAGACCTCGGGCATTTGTGGAAGCCCATCATCGGAATATACAAGCCAAGTTCTATAATGAAAAATTCCCACTAGTATATGAAAGTGACAAAATAGGAGACTCTCTATATGAAAAACATTGTGCTACTCTGAAGCACAAGTGTGGAAAAAGGATAGTAACATTGCCCCTTCTCTCTTTTTCTCTCATTTTTTTGTGGCTCGTTTTGGCCTTTTTTCGTCCGGAGTCTCATTCCGACTTGTGGGGGAATCATGGTCTCCATCATCCTTTCCTCACTGGGACAATGCTCTAATAATGATGATCAACACACTTTTATTTACTGACAACTCAATATTACAACTCGATACTAGAACAAAAATATGACTCTATATGAATGCCTCTGGTAGTGTACCAGGATGTGTAATGATGCTAGCGTAACATGTATAAAAAATGATGAACGGTGGCTGAGCCACAAATACTATGTCAGCTATATGATCATGTAAAGCAATATGACAATGACGATGTGTGTCATAAAAATGGAACGGTGATATATCTCGGAATGGCTATGGAAATGCCATAATAGGTAGGTATGGTGGCTGTTTTGAGGAAGATATAAGGAGGCTTATGTGTGATAGAGCGTATCATATCACGGGGTTTGGATGCACCGGCGAAGTTTGCACCAACTCTCAATGTGAGAAAGGGCAATGCACGGTACCGAAGAGGCTAGAAAATTGCGGAAGGGTGAGAGTGCGTATAATCCATGGACTCACATTAGTCATAAAGAACTCACATACTTATTGCGAAAGTTTATTAGCCCTCGAAGCAAAGTACTACTACGCATGCCCCTAGGAGGGAGGTTGGTAGGAGTTAACCATCGCACGCCCCCGACCGCCACACAAAGGAAGACAATCAATAATAAATCTTGCTCCAACTTCTTAGCATAACGACAGATCATACGTGCATGCTTCGGGAATCACAAACCTTAACACCAATATTCTTACTAAACCACAATTATCTACTAATACCTCCCACATATTACCATCTTAATATCGCAAAACTATTGCAAGGAATCAAACTTATCATATTCAGTGATCTACATGAAAGTTTTTATTATATCCCTCTTGAATACCTATCATATCAGGACCAAATTCATAACCCATGCATATTACCATTGCTAATCATTAGACTCTCAAAAATATATAAGTGAAGCATGAGAGTGCAACTATTTCTTTAAAATATAACCACCACCGTGCTATAAAAGATATAAGTGAAGCACTAGAGCAACTGCCTAGCTCAAAAGATATAAGTGAAGCACATAGAGTATTCTAACAAATCACGAATAATGTGTGTCCCTCTCAAAAAGGTGTGTTCAGCAAAGATGATTGTGACAAACTAAAAATCAAACAAAAGCAAACAAACTATATCACAAGACGCTCCAAGAAATCACATATCATGTGATGAATAAAAATATAGCTCCAAGTGAGTTACCGATAGATTGTAGACGAAAGAGGGGATGCCTTCCGGGGCATCCCCAAGCTTAGACGCTTGAGTCTTCCTTGAATATTACCTTGGGGTGCCTTGGGAATCCCCAAGCTTAGGCTCTTGCTGCTCCTTATTCCTTTATCCATCGTAGTCTCACCCAAAACATGAAAGCTTCAGCACACAAAACTCAACAGAAACCTCGTGAGATCCGTTAGTATAACAAAAAAATCTTAAACTTTAGGTACTGTTGTAAATTGATTCATTTTTAATATTGGCATAATGCTACTGTACTCCAACTTCTCCATGACTCATACCCCCCGATACGATCCATAGATTCATCGAAACAAGCAAACTATGCAACAAAAACAGAATCTGTATAAAACAGAACAGTCTGTAAAGATCTATTTAAAAGCCATACTTCTGTAACTCCAAAAATTCCGAAAAATTAGGAAAACGTAAACAATTAATATGTCAATACTTTGTGAAAATTTCATAATTTTCTGACGCTCCAGTACATAATTAAAATTCCAGCACTGGACGCAAAACTTTCTGTTTTTCAAACAGCATCAATTATACTATCATCAACATCATTCCAAAGGCATTACTTGGCACAAACACTAATTAAAACATAAAAATACAATCATAACAGAGGTAATAATTGTGTAAACACTCAAGAACAGAAATAAAAAGTTTATTGGGTTGTCTTCAAACAAGCTCTTTCTTTATAGCCATTAAGATAGGCTTGAGATATTAATGATGCTCACATAAAAGATAAGAGTTGAAACACAAAGAGAGCATCATAAAACATGTGACAAACACATCTAACATACTTCCTATGCATAGGAATTTTATAGGAAAACAAATTATCAAGATAAGAAGTATCTAGCACATGCAAGGAAGAAGAACGAAGCATTAACAATTTGAACTTCAAGAGAGGTAATTGAGTAACATGAAAATTTCTACAACCATATTTTCCTCTCTCATAATAATTACATGTAGGATCATAATCAAATTCAACAATATAGCTATCATATAAAATATTCTCTTCACGATCCACATGCATGCAAAGTTGACACTCTTCCAAAATAGTGGGATTATCATCAACTAAAGTCATGACCTCTCCAAACCCACTTTCATCAAAAAAAATCATAAGATTGAACACTCTGCGAATATGTGGGATTCTTTTTACCTAAAGTTGGAAATCTCCCAAACCCACTTTCGATACTATTGCAAACATTATTATCAATAGCATATTCATCATGAGGCTTAAATAAATTTTCAAGATCAAAAAAAGCATCACCCCAATCATGATCATTACAATAAGTAGTGGACATGACAAAATTTTCATCCCCAAGCTTGTAGCTTTGCATATCATTATCACAATTGACATTAATATAATTTATAATAACATCATTGCAATCATGCTTTTCATTCAAGGAGCTATCAAGTATGGGTGCTATAGCAATAATTTCATTTTTAACATAAGGGACTATAGCAAGTTCATCTCTATAAGCATCATTAATATTGGCATCATGGCCATAAGAATAGCAAGCATCACATTCATCAAGAGGAGATATTTCAATTGAATCAATGGAATCACAAGTATCTATAGATTCATGCATATCATTATTCTCTTCCAAAGCAGCATACATTCTCTCCATAAATTCATTAACATAGGCATTAGGAGCATAGTTTTCATAGCAATACTTAAGTATGTCAAAATTTTCAGATTTGTAGAGAGTAGCATCATACTTTTCAATCAAAGAAGCAACTTCATAAGCACCCCTAAAAGCAACAAATTCTTCAATTTGTTCGATATCATAGTAACTATAAACACCCTTGACATAAGAAGATAGAATTTCATTGTCATTAAACTCACATAGGTAGGGAAGGTGTTTTTTAGGGTTCTTAGAGCAACAAGTAAAATCATAAATTTCAAATAGATTCCAAGCATAGCATAGCAAACAATTTATTTGATTCCATAAGAGTCTCCCTTTTTGAGACAAACGGTGACGCACAAAGTGAGCATGCTCATCTAAAGATTTTTCCTCAACTAAACTAGTTGGGGTTTCAGCACGAGCACAAGAGGATCGAAGATGATCCAAATAGAAAACTTTAAGGTGATCCATAGTGTCTTAAATTTTTGTTTTACTTTTTGTTCTTGTGCGTTTGACATGAAGGCAATAAAAGCAAGCAAGCAAATAAAAATATTTTTGTGTTTTTGTAAAAAAAATTAGAAGTGGGGGAGATGAAAACGAGAGGTAAATGCAAATAAAAAGGCAAATAAAATGAATGCAAGTGGATGATAGTTTGTGCGAAGGTACTTGGTAATTTTGATGATGTCTCCCCGGTAACGGCGCCAGAAATTCTTCCTACTACTTGTAGACTGCGTTGGTATTTCCCCGAAGAGGAGAGGATGATGCAGTATAGTAGAGATAAGTATTTCCCTCAGTTAAGAACCAAGGTTATCAATCCAGTAGGAGAACCAAGCAAAATTCCGTCCAACGCACCTGCACACACAAGAGCAAACACTTGCACCCAACGCAAATAAGAGGGTTGTCAATCCTCTTAGCGGTTATTTGCAAGGATTAAATCTTATAGAGATAAATAGAAAATTAAAATACTAATTAAAATAAAAGTAAATAAATTGCAGCAAGGTATTTTTAGGTTTTTTATATATGATAAAGTAGACCCGGGGGCCATAGTTTTCACTAGAGGCTTCTCTCTCGAACACATAGCATACGGTGGGTAAACAAATTACTGTTGGGCAATTGATAGAAAAGCAAATAATTATGACCGATTCATGGCAATGATCATGCATATAGGCATCATGTCCAAGAAAAGTGGACCGACTCCTGCCTGCATCTACTACTATTACTCCACCCATCGACCGCTATCCAGCATGCATCTAGGGTATTAAGTATGAAACAGAGTAACGCCTTAAGCAAGATGACATGATGTAGACAAAGTAAACTCAAGCAATATGATTAAACCCCATCTTTTATCCTTAATGGCAACAATACAAATATGTGTCATGTCCCTTTCTGTCACTGGGATTGAGCACCGCAAGATTGAACCCATCACAAAGCACCTCTCCCATTGCAAGACAAATCAATCTAGTAGGCCAAACCAAATCGATAGATCGGAGAGAAATACAAAGCTATAATAATCATGCATAATAGAGTTCAGAGAAGACTCAAATATTTCTCATGAATAATCTGATCAGAAACTCACAATTCATCGGATCCCAACAAACACACCGCAAAAGAAGATTACATCGGATAGAACTCCAAGAACATCGAGGAGAACATGGTATTGAAGATCAAAGAGAGAGAAGAAGCCATCTAGCTACTAGCTATGGACCCGTACGTCTGTGGTAAACTACTCACACATCATCGGAAGGGCAGCAAGGTTGATGAACAAGCCCTCCATGATCGATTCCCTCTCTGGCAGAGTACCGGAAAAGGCCTCCAGATGGGATCGCGGAAGAACAGAGACTTGCGGCGGCGAAGAGGTTTTCTCTTCTATCTCTCTGGTATATTGGGAATATTTGGGAATTTATAGCACTGGAATTAGGTCGGGAGGGGCAACGAGGGGCCCACAAGCCTGGGGGGCGCGCCCTCCAGGCTTGTCGCCTCCTCGTGGCTCTTCTGGTCTTCTCCCGAAGCTTCGTGGGTCTCTTCTGGTCCAGAAAAAATTAATCCAAAGTTTTTTTCTCGTTTGGACACTTTTTGATAATGATTTTCTGAAAAGGCAAAAACAAGCAGAAAACAACAACTGGCACCGGGCACTGGGTTAATAGGTTAGTCCCAAAAAATGATATATAAAGGCACATAATTGCATAGGAAACATCCAAGATTGATACTATAATAGCATGGAACAATCAAAAATTATAGATACGTTGGAGACGTATCACTTGGCACAAACACTAATTAAAAGATAAAAACACAATCATAACAGAGGCTATAATTATGTAATCACACAAAAATGGAAAGTAAAACAAAAATTTATTTTATTCATTGGGTTGCCTCCCAACAAGCGCTATTGTTTTATGCCCCTAGCTAGGCATAATGCATAGTTTCAAGTGTTGTCATCCTTCAAATTAATTCCATAGGTGGCCCTCATAATAGATTCATATGGTGGCTTAATTATCTTTCTAGGGAAGTGTTCCATCCCTTTATTTAATGGGAATTGAAATCTTATATTACCTTCTTTCATATCAATAATAGCACCTATGGTTCGTAGGAAAGGCCTACCAAGTATTATTGGGCAAGAAGGATTGCATTCAATATCAAGCACAATGAAATCCATGGGCACATAATTTATATTAGCAAGAATAAGCACATCATTTATTCTACCCAATGGTTTTTTAATAGTGGAATCCGCAAGATGTAAATTAAGGGAACAAGCATCCCTATCGGTGAGACCTAGCACGTCACATAAAGATTTTGGTATAGTAGAGACGCTAGCACCTAGATCACACAAAGCATTACATTAATAATCTTTTATTTTAACTTTGATAGTGCGTTCCCATTCATCATGTAAATTTCTACAAATTGAAACTTCCAACTCAAGTTTTTCTTCATGAGCTTTTATCATAGCTTCTACAATATGTTTGGTGAAAGCTTTATTTTGTTCATAGGCATTAGGTGAATTAATCATGGATTGCAACAAGGAAATACATTCAATTAAAGAACAATTATCATAATTAAAGTCCTTGTAATCCAAAGTAGTGGGCACATCACTATTTAAAGTTTTGACCTCTCCAAACCCACTTTTTTCATTTTTATCAATAAGATCATCAACCTCCAAACAATTGGGACGCCTTCTAGCTAAAGTTGACTCATCTTCGGTCCCTTTTTCATCAAGTTTTATATTACTAAATAAAGATTCAATAGGGGTGACGCCAATCATTTCAATATCTTCATCTTTACTTTGATAAAAACCGGGTGGAATAGCTTTTTCTAGGAATTCTCGCTTAGCTCTCAACCTAGCGGTTCTTTCTTTACTTTCATTAATGGAAACATGGATGGCTTTAATAGACTCATTTATATCATGCTTGGGTGGCAAAATTTTAATTTTGAGAGTTTCAACATCATGAGCAATTCTATCCATGTTCCTAGCCATATCATCAACTTTATTCAATTTTTCTTCTACCATAGCATTGAAAATCTTTTGAGAATTAATAAATTCTTTAATATTACTTTCAAGATCAGAGGGTATCCTATTATTATTATTATTATTATTATTATTATTATTATTATTATTATTATAAGAATTACCATAATTATTAGAGGAATTTCTAGGAAACGGTCTAGGATTGAAATTACCCCTATAAGCACTGTTGTTGAAATTATTTCTAGAGACAAAATTCACATCAATAGCATCATTATTTTGCTCAATCAAAGTAGACAATGGCACATCATTAGGATCAATATGAGCACTTTTACTAGCAATCAATTTCATAAGAGCATCCATCTTACCACTCAAAGTATTAATTTCTTCAACAGAATTTACCTTCTTACCAGTTGGAGTTCGTTCAGTGTGCCATTGAGAATAATTTGTCATAATATTATCAAGGATTTTTGTAGCTTCTCCCAATGTAATTTCCATAAAAGTACCCCATGCGGCAGATGTAACACCCCGATTTTTGGCCCTTTCTTTTTCTTTTGGTTTTCTTTGGTTTTTGCTCTGTTTTCTTTTGGAGCAGTTCCGTGGACTTGAAACCTGGGAGGTCATTTTTTCCCCAAGGGATGCATCATCCTTACATCTTTCCCAAGATCATGACATCTCTACTCTAGCCCTACCCCAAAATTCTTTCTTAGGGAACATTCCTTTTTCCTATTAAAGGAATAACCCTATTTGACCTAGGTTGTGAAGCAACCTATATTTCTGTCATTCCAAAAATTCCCAAATAATTCTCATAAATTATTTGGATCATATTTCCCCAGATATGTCCAAACCCTTCCTTGCCTAGTTCAAAATTAATTCAGAAATA
This sequence comes from Elymus sibiricus, assembly GCA_039707655.1. NCBI lineage: Eukaryota > Viridiplantae > Streptophyta > Magnoliopsida > Poales > Poaceae > Elymus > Elymus sibiricus. Next base: position 121,064,593 of record CM077676.1, on the reverse strand, counting down.
TTCCTTTTCCATTCTGTCTAGTTTGGCACTTTGTGAAGGAAGTGCTATTTATATTTTCTTGATTGCTCTCAAACTTTTTGAGCACTCTCTCCTATTCACATAATTGCCATATGACAAAATTCAGCTCCATTTGCCTAGTGAATCTTCCTCATCAAATTCCCAAAGTTTCTGTCCAGAAAGAAGCTTTGTGAAGGAAGTACTAGCTAGGAGTATCCATTTGAGCTGAAATTTTTCCAGGTTATTCATATGCTCAAATGATTCCCCTACACCAAATTTTAGCCCCATCCAACAATCTATGTGAGTGCCACTTCTAATCTTTGGTTCTGGTCAAATTTTTAGTTTGTGAAGCAACTACATTTTATATTGCTTCATAAATTCTGAAATTAATCCAGGGCCTAAATATCCTTATATACTTTGAGCATGCCAAAATCCACATCCTTTTGCCAAACCTTTTTCTCCACAATATTCCTCCAAGATTCTCTTCAGAGAGGACCTTTGTGAAGGAAGTACCATTTAGGTATTTCCAAATGGCATGAAATTTTGCCAATACCTACAGGGTCCTAAATCACAACTCTCCACCAAATTGCAACTCCATCTAGTACCCCATGTGAGTGCAACATCCTATTCCAGTTTCTGTGTTGTTTTGGCAGTTGTACAGCAACCATCTTCAAATCTTGCCCAATTCATCTCAAAATTCACAGGACTGTAGTCCTTCCTATCATAAACCCTTGAGACATCCCCTCTGGTCCATTGGTCAAGTAACTTGACCACAACTTCTAACCCAAGTTGACTACAGTAATAATCCTCTGATGTATCCCATCTATCCAAAGTCCCTTTGATCGATCCATCTCATCAGTGACGCTGTAGGAGGGATGGACTTCACAATGGACATTGTTAACCAGGCCTATGTGCCCTCTCCGTGGCCATGCACGCGGTGACCATACTGTGGGCACGCGTGTGCGCGTGCTGTGCGTGCAGAGAGCGTGCTCTGGGTGCCGCCGAGCTCTGGGTGCCCTCCAGTGCACCACGCGTCCGCGGTTCGCCAGAGCTCCGGCCATCTTGCCCATGGCGGCACTCGAGCTCGGCATCTCCGTCCGCCTATATAAGTCGTCCCTGGCCGCAGCTCGTCTCACCACTCCACCTCCTCCTCACTTAATCGACCCCCAGTGCCACCCAGCCGAGCCGCGGAGCCCTTCTTCCTCCTCTCCGGCCAAAGCTCTGCCGTTCAGCCATCTCCTCCTCGAGCTCATTCCGAGCCACCCCAGCCCCAGCTGAATCCACCATTGAGCTCTCTTTGTCTCTCTGGTCCTCCCCAACTCCTTTCCCAATCCATTGGCCGCCGGAATCACCGAGTTCGCCGACGCCCGAAGCCCACTGCCGCCAGAGACGAAGGGTGCGGCGCCGTCCGGCCACCATTCGAGGAGCCACGGGTACAGGCGGGTGCGCTGTCGAGTGCCCGTTCCATCCCCGCCCTCGCCTAGCTCCGCTGTCGTCTCTACGCCGTCGAACGGCCACCGGTGAGCCGCCTCCTCTCTGTTCCCTCCTCTCTCTCTTTAAATATGATAGCTCGGCCCCACTCGTCAGCCACAGCGAGGCCGCCCGAAGCGTTTTTCTAGTGAAGGCATAATCTGGCTTTACGCCTTCGACGTGGCCTCCTGAGGAAATTCCAGAAATTCATTTCTAAATCTATTTTTAATCCAGATTTGAACAAATTTTGACCTTGAATAACTCCTAAACTACAAGTCCAAATGAACTGATTCTTTTTGCATTATTTTTCTTTTGAGCTCCTCTATTTTCTGGTAGAATTTGGTATTTTTATCTTCTGTCTAGAATTTCTGGACAGAAGTATTTGCTTTATGTGATATTTATAAATGCTTGCAAAAATGTTTTCAGAGTGTTTGTTTTGTGTTGGGGAAGACCAGGAGCTCTTCCCCTCTCTGTTGGAGCAAGGCAAGCCACACCCTCCATTTGCATGATTGCAATGCAATGTCATGGTTTATTTGGATAAATTTGCTTAATATTGCATTATTTAGAAATGATTTATTCATGGCATTATGATTGGATAATATATGAGTTTGCTACTGCCATGATGATGCTTGGATCTCTAGGACTAATGGTTTGTAGATTGAGGATGACATGTTACTTCGGGATTACTGATAGCAGTAGTCATGCTTTATTCTTGGTCATATTGAATATTATGTTATCGGGGTTCATACTAATGATATGGGTACCTTATGCTTTGGATTTTGGACGGATATTGCTATGATATGAATCACAGATTGATATATTATATTTTAGTAACAGTTCTATCACATATTTATGTTGGGACAAATTCCATCATTTCGTTGGTCAGGTGCCACAGAATCGAGCTCACCAGTGCAGCCACACTTGCCTGGATGGGGAGGCCCTAATTCGGTCTATTGTCATGCCTCTCGCCGATGCCTCCAACTAGGGAAGGTTATGTGCTCGTGCTGCCCTGGCCCGGTAGGTGGTCATAACCTTGTGTGCCCGAGTTGTGTTGTACCCTGGTGTCCCCGTTTGGGACAAGGTTGTTTTGTTTGGCCACGACGGTGGCAGCCACAGAGGTGGCGGATGTCACGAGCTGACATCGGGGCCACCCATGACATGGCCCAAAGGGGAGTTTGTCGGGAGTGGCCGGGAGAGTGTCATGCAATAGATTGGTTTTGTCAGATGTCGTTGGTCCACCCGAATGGGAGCACGAGGCCATGAGTTCCGTAGTGGGGGTACAGTGTACTAACCTCTATAGAGTGTATAATCTATCGATAGCCGCGTCCTCGGTCATGGACACAGTTCGTTGTAGGTCACACCGTTCGATCAACACTCACAATGACGGAATGACTTTTATTATGGCTTATAGTTGTATGTGGACAAGTATCCATTTGGCAGGAGGTCGTTGATGACATCGAGATGATCTTGAGGATGATCATCGGATTGTGATGTGATCACGCGGTGATCACAAGGATGTATTGATCACGAGGTGATCGAGATGATATGTTGCTTGGCCAGATAGCCAAGACGGAGTTGGTTCATGTGACCTAAGATGTTGATTCATCAGTGATTCTAGCTTTACCATATCTTGGTTAATTTTTGCTTCCACATCATGGTAGTCGATAATAAGTTAACTTGTTAATGCTATGTGTTGTCTTGCTTTGATGCTTTTGGTTGTTGTGAGCTTGCGAGTACATTCAAAGTACTCACCTGGCGTGTCATGCCAGATTGTAGGTGATGCTATGACTGATTGCTTGTCGAGGATCCGATCGTGCGAGCTAGACCGTGTCCCAGCCAGAATCCCTGTGGAGTGGAGTTCATCACCGTCGTCGTTGTTCCGCTGCTAGAAGTTGTATCGCTGCTAGCATAGAGCTATCTTAGTAGGCGTAGTGTCGCCGTGCCGTTGTAATCTTTGTTATAGCAAACCTTTGTACCATTATCCTTTGTAATGAGAGCTGATTTGTTCTATGCCAAGCAGTGCCGTATTCTAGAAGACTCGATTTCTGGGCTGGAATACGGGGCGTTCCGGTCCCTCTGAGCCGGGGTGCCACAACTGTTGGTATCACAGCCGGTCTGGCTGTAGGACGCCCTAGTTAACGCGAGCGTTAGAAACCGGTAGTGTAGAGTCCTGATTGTTTGTTGCATTTGATTGCTACACTTGGTTGTTGCATAGCATGCATATAGATTCTGTCTTTCTTCTAACCATCTATTCCATGAGTGTAGATGGCCGCCATTCCTATTGAGTTCAACGCAGCCCCTGCACCGCTCAGCTTCGCATCCCTACTTCACGATGTGTGGCATAGCCTCTATCCCAATGGAGAAGTGCCGCGGTACCAAGTGTTTGAGGTTCCGCTTGGAGGCAGATTACTGGAGTATGTTGCCCATGTGTTTCTGGAAGCCAGGATCCCTATTGGAAGATGCACCTACAGATTCCATGGCGGATATGGTGCCACTCCAGATCGCGCAGTTCAACTCGCAGCCCTGGCAGGAATTACGGGTCTTCGTCATCAAGAACTGGTGATGCAAGAAAACCATGCTTACTCCTACTACCCTACCATAGCCGAGAACCCCAGGCGAGTTAGGTTCCCCTCTACTCACCCTAATGATGATGTGGCCATCCCGTCCATGTCTCGCTTCATGACGGTCGAGTATATGCTGATTGCGGAGCTAGTCCGAGATGCAACACGGGCCAGGAGATTGCTCAGTGCTGCAATGGCTCCACCCCCACTGCCCTCTTCATCGACTCCTGCACCTCCAGCATCAACTGCTCCACCCACCCCTCCACCAGCTGCTTCGTCAGCTACCCAGCTTTAGTTCGTTCGTAGTGCAGTAGTATTCGTATAACTCATGTTGCATCAGTTGTAGTAGCATGCATGTTATGGTGGGTGTTGAGTAGTAATGGATGTAGTATCGCTTTGGGTGCCTGTGTGCCTGTTGTGTGATTGTTCGATTGAGCTGTTTTCTTTGTTGTTTCTTTTGGGCCTTTGGTGTTACCTTATTTCCCCTTCTGAAAGTTGCTCATCAATCACCACCGGACCTGAAGAAGCAATGAAGATCTCAATTTATTGGAAGCTCAACTAAACACAGTAATAATCAAGCCAGCAGGAAGACAAGTCAGGTACAAGGTCAACAGTATATTTTCCATCGAAGGTATGGATATATATAAAGTTTTGTCTCAGCCACGAGTGAAACTTGAAATACGTTATACTCCGGAAGAAAGCCAGAAGGGGCTATGAGTTCAACCTTCAACGAGAAAGACAGTCAGGCAATTCTTTTCATAGACATGACCAACATCAAAATGTTATGGGTATGTATACAACATTCAGTCCGTGGATCACAGTACGAAGCTTCTGGCGTAAGGAGCTCAGCCTTCCTCCACACGATACCGGAAGAAGCTTATGATGCAAGGCTCCTCAAGTTTCCTCTGTACGACACATGGGCGGCTTCCTGCCCAAGCTACCCAGTCTTCCACAGCAAGATACCTCGATAAAAGCTTCCGGCATAAGGAAATGAATCTTCCTCAGTAAGCAACCAGTGGAGAAGCTTCTTAGGCACGGAACCCAGCCTTCTCCAGCATGCTACCACGACTGAAGCTTCAAGCGCAAGGTATCCAGCCTTCTTCAGCAAGCGATCCAGCCTTCTCCAGCACCGCATTATCACCGTCACCAGTACTGCTACAAGATATTACACAGTGAGTTGACAGTATAGGACAGGGAAACTATGGGATCAGGTCCGCGATAGTTTTGGCAGAAATCCGTCAGAACATATGTCTGTCCCGGTAAATCTTGTATTTAACTTCAGATTTCTGTATGAATGGGGAGCATGTCTCCCAGAACATGCAAGTTACTCATACCAGGATACAAATATGTTCAAATAAATCTATCAAAAGAAGGCCAGGATGTGACAACTACAGGTCAGAGGAAGCAAAGTCAGATATACATCTCATATGAACCAACAAATGGTGAAGCAGAAAAGATTGACACCACAGTTTGACAGTAACTACAAAGGTCGGTTTCTCGGTACTGGAAAAGGTGGTGTCACGGACTCTTGTTAGAGTCTTGTCTGATCAGCCCAAACAATGCACTCTGTACCAACTATATGGTATGCCGATGAGGACTCGTTTCGTGCGCAAGAACAAGGTATGATGATGAAATATTGCACCAACAACAACTATGGTCGCAAGAAGAACTGAGGATAAATAAATGAGGCCAAGCTCTTTTCGCAAAGGACTCAGACAAAGAAAATATTGGCAGTCAAGGAATAAGACTAACAACAACAGTATGATACTTCTTGCACGGTCGACAGGGTCCGGGTATCAATGTCAGGTTGAGATCACGATTCCATAAAAATCAACATGGACATGCACTCAGAGGTCTACCCTGTTCCATAAGGGCCTCACGTCATGATAACCTATTCGTCCGGTTACACATGATTAGAAGGGTCAGTGTGAACTATCTCAGTCCGACTCATCCGATGCAAGATTCCTTAGTCGATTCAGCACGTTGACTACAGCGACCGTATCTCACGGCCAATTAACACCGATGATAATAACGACAGTATGGGTAAGATAAACGCCGAGCAACCAACTCAGGTCAGGTGCTCTCGTTGGTGGAACTGAGTTCAAGGACAACCTGTCATGAGGAATATTTTTTCCGGCAGCGCAACTGTCAGCCCAGGATCGGGATGCTACGGTTTGAGATTGCAAGCTCCAGACAAAGAGACGAATCCCGAGGCCGCAGTATCATCCACGGGCAGTTAGATCCCGTTAAGAGAACAACTACGATTCCATAGCATTGGTTGAACCCAGAAGACACACATCCATTTGAAGCAAACCAATGAAAGAAATACAAAGGTTTCGTGTTCACAGGAAATTTATTCTCAAGTTATTACCGGCAAACGTGAACCCATCCAAGTCAGCATAAGGTTTGATGTATGAGGTCAGGCCCGTCAGAAATTCAAGTAAGGGGAAGCAAATCACCCCAAAGTCAGAAAGTCTGACCATATGAAATCATAGGGGGGACAATATACAAAGGAAAAAGGACGCCCAAGTTGGAAACGGTTTCCTTAAGTCATATTTGTTCCCTGAACAACCAAATCTCGAGGACGAGATTTTTGTAAGGGGGGTAGGTATGTAACACCCCGATTTTTGGCCCTTTCTTTTTCTTTTGGTTTTCTTTGGTTTTTTGCTCTGGTTTTCTTTTGGAGCAGTTCCGTGGACTTGAAACCTGGGAGGTCATTTTTTTCCCCAAGGGATGCATCATCCTTGCATCTTTCCCAAGATCATGACATCTCTACTCTAGCCCTACCCCAAAATTCTTTCTTAGGGAACATTCCTTTTTCTTATTAAAGGAATAACCCTATTTGACCTAGGTTGTGAAGCAACCTATATTTCTGTCATTACAAAAATTCCCAAATAATTCTCATAAATTCTTTGGATCATATTTTCCCCAGATATGTCGAAACCCTTCCCTGCCTAGTTCAAAATTAATTCAGAAATATTCCTTTTCCATTCTGTCTAGTTTGGCACTTTGTGAAGGAAGTGCTATTTATATTTTCGTGATTGCTCTCAAACTTTTTGAGCACTCTCTCCTATCCACATAATTGCCATATGACAAAATTCAGCTCCATTTGCCTAGTGAATCTTCCTCAGCAAATTCCCAAAGTTTCTGTGCAGAAAGAAGCTTTGTGAAGGAAGTACTAGCTAGGAGTATCCATTTGAGCTGAAATTTTTCCAGGTTATTCATATCCTCAAATGATTCCCCTACACCAAATTTTAGCCCCTTTGGTTCTGGTCAAATTTTCAGTTTGTGAAGCAACTATATTTTATATTGCTTCATAAATTCTGAAATTAATCCAGGGCCTAAATATCCTTATATCCTTTGAGCATGCCAAAATCCACATCCTTTTACCAAGCCTTTTTCTCCACAATATTCCTCCAAGATTCTGTTCAGAGAGCACCTTTGTGAAGGAAGTACCATTTAGGTATTTCCAAATGGCATGAAATTTTGCCAATACCTACAGGATCCTAAATCACAACTCTCCACCAAATTGCAGCTCCATCCAGTACCCCATGTGAGTGCAACATCCTATTCCAGTTTCTGTGCTATTTTGGCAGTTGTACAGCAACCATCTTCAAATCTTGCCCAATTCATCTCAAAATTCACAGGACTATAGTCCGTCCTATCCTAAACCATTGAGACATCCCCTCTGGTCCATTGGTCAAGTAACTTGACCACAACTTCTAACCCAAGTTGACTACAGTAACAATCCTCTGATGTGTCCCATCTATCCAAAGTCCCTTTGATCGATCCATCTCATCAGTGACGCTGTAGGAGGGAAGGACTTCACAATGGACATTGTTTACCAGGCCTACGTGCCCTCTCCGTGGCCATGCACGCGATGACCACACTATGGGCACGTGTGCGCGCGTGCTCTGTGTGCAGAGAGCGCGCTCTGGGTGTCGCGGAGCTGCGGCCTTCTTCTTCTCGGCTGCGTCCGCGCGTCCACGGGTGCCGCACTCCCTCTCCGGCGTCCACCTGGCCGTCTAGCCCCGTCCCCCTCCTGCTTTCCCTCTCCTCGTTCCACGGCGGCTCTGGCATCGCCGCACGCGCGTGCACAGTGCAATAGTGGCCGACCACGCGTGCTCATCCCGCGTCTGCTCCTCCTGCGCCTCCACTAGCTCGCTCACGTCGTCGTCCGAGCCCTCCAGTGTGCCACGCGTCCGCGGTTCGCCAGAGCTCCGGCCATCTTGCCCGTGGTGGCACTCGAGCTCGGGCATCTCCGTCCGCCTATATAAGCCGTCCCTGGCCGCAGCTCGCCTCACCACTCCACCTCCTCCTCATTTAATCGACCCCCAGCGCCACCCAGTCGAGCCCCGGAGCCCTTCCTCCTCCTCTCCTGCCAAAGCTCCGCCGTTAGGTCATCTCCTCCTCGAGCTCATCCGTGCTACCCCAGCCCCAGCTGAGTCCACCATCGAGCTCTTTTCGTCTCTCTGGTCCTCCCCAACTCCTTTCCCAAGCCATTGGCCGCCGGAATCTCCGAGTTCGCCGACGCCCGAAGCCCACCGCCGCCAGAGACGAAGGGTGCGGCGCCGTCCCGGCCACCATTCAAGGAGCCACGGGTACAAGCGGGTGCGCCATCGAGTGCCCGTTCCATCCCCGCCCTCGCCCAGCTCTGCTGTCGTCTCTACGCCGGTGAACGGCCGCCGATGAGCCGCCTCCCCTCTGTTCCCTCCTCTCTCTCTTTAAATCTGACAGCTCGGCCCCACTCGTCAGCCACAGCGAGGCCGCCCGAAGCGTTTTTCTAGTGAAGGCGTAATCTGGCTTTACGCCTTTGACATGGCCTCCTGAGGAAATTCCAGAAATTCATTTCTAAATCTATTTTTAATCCAGATTTGACCAAACTTTGACCTTGAATAACTACTAAACTACAAGTCCAAAGGAACTGATTCTTTTTGCATTATTTTTCTTTTGAGCTCCTCTATTTTCTGGTAGAATTTCGTATTTTTATCTTTTGTCTAGAATTTCTGGACTGAATTATTTGCTTTATGTGATATTTATAAATGCTTGCAAAAATGTTTTCAGACTATTTGTTGTGTGTTAGTGAAGACCAGGAGCTCTTCCCCTCTCTGTTGGAGCAAGGCAAGCCACACCCTCCATTTGCATGATTGCAATGCAATGTCATGGTTTATTTGGATAAATTTGCTTAATATTGCATTATTTAGAAATGATTTATTCATGGCATTATGATTGGATAATATATGAGTTTGCTACTGCCATGATGATGCTTGGATCTCTAGGACTAATGGTTTGTAGATTGAGGATGACATGTTACTTCGGGATTACTGATAGCAGTAGTCATGCTTTATTCTTGGTCATATTGAATATTATGTTATCGGGGTTCATACTAATGATATGGGTACCTTATGCTTTGGATTTTGGACGGATATTGCTATGATATGAATCACAGATTGATATATTATATTTTAGTAATAGTTCTATCACATATTTATGTTGGGGATAAATTCCATCATTTCGTTGGTCAGGTGCCACCAAATCGAGCTCACCAGTGCAGCCACACTCGCCTGGATGGGGAGGCCCTAATTCGGTCTATTGTCATGCCTCTCGCCGGTGCCTCCAACTAGGGAAGGTTATGTGCTCGCGCTGCCCTGGCCCGGTAGGCGGTCATAACCTTGTGTGCCCGAGTTGTGTTGTACCCGGGTGTCCCCGTTTGGGACAAGGTTGTTTTGTTTGGCCACGATGGTGGCAGCCACAGAGGTGGCGGATGTCACGAGCTGACATCGGGGCCACCCATGACATAGCCCAAAGGGGAGTTTGTCGGGAGTGGCCGGGAGAGTGTCATGCAATAGATTGGTTTTGTCGGAATGTCGTAGGTCCACCCGAATGGGAGCACGAGGCCATGAGTTCCGTAGTGTGGGTACAGTGTACTAACCTCTGCAGAGTGTATAATCTATCGATAGCCGCGTCCTCGGTCATGGACACAATTCGTTGTAGGTCACACCGTTCGATCAACACTCACAATGACGGAATGACTTTTATTATGGTTTATAGTTGTATGTGGACAAGTATCCGTCTAGCAGGAGGTCATTGATGACATCGAGATGATCTTGAGGATGATCATCGGATTGTGATGTGATCACGCGGTGATCACAAGGATGTATTGATCACGAGGTGATCGAGATGATATGTTGCTTGGCCAGATAGCCAAGAGGGAGTTGGTTCATGTGACCTAAGATGTTGATTCATCAATAATTCTAGCTTTACCATATATTGGTTAATTTTTGCTTCCACATCATGGTAGTTGATAATAAGTTAACTTGTTAATGCTATGTGTTATCTTGCTTTGATGCTTTTGGTTGTTGTGAGCTTGCGAGTACATTCAAAGTACTTACCTGGCGTGTCATGCCAGATTGCAGGTGATGCTGTGATTGATTGCTTGTCGAGGATCTGATCGTGCGAGCTAGACCGTGTCCCAGCCAGAGTCCCTGCGGAGTGGAGTTCATCACCATCGTCGTTGTTCCGCTGCTACAAGTTGTTCCGCTGCTAGCATAGAGCTACCTTAGCAGGCATAGTGTCACCGTGCCATTGTAATCTTTGTAATAGCAAACCTTTGTACCCTTATCCTTTGTAATGAGAGCTGATTTGTTCTATGCCAAGCAGTGCCGTATTCCAGAAGACTCAATTTCTAGGCTGGAATACGGGGCGTTCCGGTCCCGCTGAGCCGGGGTGCCACAGCAGAGCCTAGCAAATTTCTAGAAACAAAGTTTAGTCCCGCATAATTTTTTTGTATTATCATCCATAAGCTTAAACCATGAGTTGGGTAATTTCTTATCATTAATTCCATTCTCTCCCAAGATTGTGCAACATGTTCATGCTCAAGTTAGTTAAAATTCATAATTTGATTTCTTAGAGAAATAATCTTAGCGGGAGGAAAATACTTGGCAATAAAAGCATCCTTACACTTATCCCATGAATCAATACTATTTCGAGGCAAGGATGAAAACCAAGTTTTAGCACGATCTCGTAGTGAGAACGGAAATAATTTCAATTTCACAATATCATTATCCACATCTTTCTTCTTTTGCATATCGCATAATTCAACGAAAGTATTAAGATGGGATGAAGCATCTTCATTAGGAATACCAAAAAATTGTCTTTCATAACAAGATTAAGCAAAGCAGCATTAATGTCACACAACTCCACACTACTGGAGGGAGGAGCAATAGGAGTACTAATAAAATCATTATTATTAGTACTGGAAAAGTCACACAATTTTGTATTTTCTTGAGACATAGCGACAAAGCAAACAAACTAGCAAACAAGCAAAATAAAATATTTTTGTGTTTTTGTAAAATTGTTTTAGAAGTGGGGGAGATGAAAATGAGAGGCAAATGCAAATAAAAAGGCAAATAAAATAAATGCAAGTGGATGATAGTTTGTGTGAAGGTACTTGGTAATTTTCATGATGTCTCCCCGGCAACGGTGCCAGAAATTCTTCCTGCTACTTGTAGACTGCGTTGGTATTTCCCCGAAGAGGAGAGGATGATGCAGTATAGTAGAGATAAGTATTTCCCTCAGTTAAGAACCAAGGTTATCAATCTAGTAGGAGAACCACACAGAACCTCGTTAGCAGCACCTACACACACAAAAGAAAACACATGCACCGAATGCAAATAAGAGGGTTGTCAATCCTCTTAGCATTTATTTGCAAGGATTAATTCTGATAGTGATAGATAGAAATATAAATTGCAAAATAAAATAAAAGTAAATAAATTGCAGCAAGGTATTTTTAGTTTTTAATATATGATAAAAGTAGACCCGGGGGTCATAGTTTTCACTAGAGGCTTCTCTCTCGAACACATAGCATATGGTGGGTAAACAAATTACTGTTGGGCAATTGATAGAAAAGCAAATAATTATGACGGATTCATGGCAATGATCATGTATATAGGCATAACATCCGATACAAGTAGACCGACTCCTGCCTGCATCTACTACTATTACTCCACCCATCGACCGCTATCCGGCATGCATCTAGGGTATTAAGTATAAAACAGAGTAACGCCTTAAGCAAGATGACATGATGTAGACAAAGTAAACTCAAGCAATATGATTAAACCCCATATTTTTATCCTTAATGGAAACAACACAAATACGTGTCATGTCCCTTTCTGTCACTTGGATTGAGCACCGCAAGATTGAACCCATCACAAAGCACCTCTCCCATTGCAAGATAAACCAATCTGGTTGGCCAAACCAAATCGATAGATCAGAGAGAAATACAAAGCTATAACAATCATGCATAAAAGAGTTCAGAGAAGACTCAAATATTTCTCATGAATAATCTGGTTATAAACTCACAATTCGTCAGATCCCAACAGACACACCGCAAAAGAACATTACATCAGATAGAACTCCAAGAACATCGAGGAGAACATGGTATTGAAGATCAAAGAGAGAGAAGAAACCATCTAGCTACTAGCTATGGACCCGTAGGTCTATGGTAAACTACTCACACATCATCGGAAGGGCAGCAAGGTTGATGAAGACGCCCTCCGTGATCGATTCCCCCTCCGGCAGAGTACCGGAAAAGGCCTCCAGATGGGATCGCGGAAGAACAGAGGCTTGCGGCGGCGGAAAGGTTTTCTCTTCTATCTCTCTGGTATATTGGGAATATTTAGGAATTTATAGCGCTAGAATTAGGTCAGGAAGTGCCACGAGGGGCCCACAAGCCTAGGGGCATACCCTACCCCCTAGGGCGCGCCTCCCGAGCTTGTCGCTCCCTCGTGACTCTTCTGGTCTTCTCCCGAAGCTTCGTGGGTCCCTTCTAGTTCGGAAAAAATTAATCCAAAGTTTTTTCTCCGTTTGGACTCTTTTTGATAATGATTTTCTGAAAAGGCAAAAACAGGCAAAAAAACAGCAACTGGCATTGGGCACTGGGTTAATAGGTTAGTCCCAAAAAATGATATATAATGGCATATAATTGCATATAAAACATCCAAGATTGATACTATAATAGCATGGAACAATCAAAAATTATAGATACGTTGGAGATGTATCAGGTGCCGGAAAAGGCCTCCAGATGGGATCTCTTTGGAACAGAAGGCTGCGGCGGCGGAGTTGAAGTTCTAGGTTTATTTCTGGGTGTTTCTCTATTTATATGATTTTTCAGCGTTGGAATCACGCGAAAAGGAGTTTCGAGGGGCCCACAAGGCAACAGCACATGACCCCCCCAGGGCGCGCCGTGTTGCCTTGTCACCTCCTCGTGGCTCTTCTGGTCCTTCCACGAAGCTTCGGGGGTCTCTTATGTTCCAAAAAAAATCATCAAAAATTTTGGGGTCAATCCAAGAACTTTTATTTCTGCACAAAAAAACAACACCACGGTAGTTCTGCAGAAAACAGCGTCAGTACGGATTAGTTCTATTCAAATCATACCAAAACCATATAAAATTGTTATAAACATGGCATGAATACTTCATAAATTATAGATACGTTGGAGACGTATCAGCATCCCCAAGCTTAATTCCTGCTCGTCCTCGAGAATGTATATGATAAAAGAAATAATTTATGAAGTGTGAATGCTAGCATAATGCATAAGCTTGATCAATGATAATTGCAATCACTTTTTCTAGCATCAGTATATATCATAAACAGTAGCTCATCTCATAAAACTTCTCATGATCAAGTAGCAAGCTATTCACATGTTTAAAGTATAGACCATTAACTTTCTTGAAAACCAACAAACTATGTTCTCAGTCATCAAACAATTACAATTCATCTTATTTTCAGGAAGGGTCTATGTAAGAGCTTTGTTTTAGCAAATTCCACATACTCAACTATCATTTAGTCTTCCATGATTGCTGACACTCAAAGCTTATTTTTAGAACAAACCGTTTCAGTCAAACACATAGGAAGATAGGGGCTTAATGTTTCACCTCCCAACTTGCTTATCATAGAGATAATGTCAACAACAATAACTCATGATCACCTATATTCAACTGGATATATGTGCCTGGATCTTTCCCTGCCACATGATGCTTGCCCACTAGAGAATAAATAGAGCGGAATAGGGATGAACATTACTAACTCTTGCATAAAAGTAAATACAAAAAAGTAAAAGATAGGCCCTTCGCAGAGGGAAGCAGAGGTTGTCATGCACTTTTTATTTTTGGATGTGCAAGCTCTTAATGGAAAGGAACGTCACTTTATATTGCCCCTTGTGATAGCAACCTTTATTATGCAGTCTGTCGCTTTTATTTCTTCACCATGACAAGTTCGTACAAAGCTTATTTTCCCTTCCAATAAAAGATCATACATATTTAGGAGCAATTTTTATTGCTTTTTGCACCGATGACAACTTATGTGAAGGATCTTGTTCAATCCATAGGTAGATATGGTGGACTCTCATGGCAAGAAACTGGGTTTAAGGGTTTTTGGATGAACAAGTAGTATTTCTACTTAGTACGAAGTTTTGGCTAGCAAAAGATCCTAAGCAAGCACCACATGTTAGAGGATCCATGACAATATAACTTCTATGTGAATATAAACAAACATAACCCATTACGTTGTCTTCCTTGTCCAACATTGATAACCCACAAGTACAGGGGATCAATTGTAGCTTTTTCGATAAATAAGAGTGTCGAACCCAACGAGGAGCTAAAGGTAGAATTAATATTCCCTTCAAGTTCTATCGACCACCGATACAACTCTACGCACACTTAACGTTCGCTTTACCTAGACCAAGAATAAAACTACTTTGCAAGAATAAAACTAGGAGTACTTTGCGAGAATAGAACTACGAGTAATTTGCAAGATAATAAAAGCTAGTTGTTTAGTAGAAAGCTTTTTGTAACACAAGAGAATGATTTGTCCCTAGGCAATCGATAACTAGACCGGTAATCATTATTGCAATTTTATATGAGGGAGAGGCATGAGCTAACATACTTTTCGTACTTGGATCATATGCACTTATGATTGGAACTCTAGCAAGCATCCGCAACTACTAAAGATCATTAAGGTAAAACCCAACCATAGCATTAAGTAACAAGTCCCCTTTACTCCCATACACAACAACCCCCTTACTCGGGTGTAAGCTTCTGTCACTCTAGCCGCCCACTATAAGAGAATTATGAACGTATTGCAAACCCTACAGCGGGAATCCCTCACGCTTGCGCGACATGGAGGGCACCATAGGATAGCACCAAAATAGAACATACAACTCAAACCAATCACGATCTTCAATCAACCCATAGGACAAAACGAATCTACTCAAACATCATAGAATTGCCACATATCATTGGATAATAATATATAGCATTAAGCACCATGTTTAAGTAGAGATTACAGCGGGGAGAAGAGGTGTTACACCGCTGCATAGAGGGGGGGAGAGTTGGTGGTGACGGCGGCGAAGTTGTTGGTGTAGATTGTCGTCACGATGATTGCCCCGGCGGCGTTCCGGCGCCACCGGGAGAGAGGGGGAGAGAGCCCCCACCTTCTTCTTCTTGCTTGGCCTCCCCCCTAGATGGGAGGAGGTTTTCCCCTCTAGTCCTTGGCCTCCATGGCACCCGGAGGGGCGGGAGCCCCTCCGAGATTGGATCTCTCTCTCTGTTCTCTTCTGTTTCACATTCTTGTTTTCTGGCCTTTCACCGTTTCTTATATTCCTAGAGATCCGTAACTCTGATTGCGCTGAAATTTTAACACAATTTTTTTCTCGATATAAGCTTCCTTGCGGCCGAAGAAGAGCCCCAACCGACTTACGGTGTACCCACGAGGCACCACCGCGTGGCCAGGGGGCGGCGCGCCAAGGTGGCTTGTGGAGGCTGTGGGCCTCCGTTTGCGTTGATCCCACCTCCCAAAAATCACATATATTCCAAAATAATTCTCTGTAAAATTTTATTGCATTTGGACTTTGTTTGATATGGATATTCTGCGAAATAAAAAACATGCAGAAAACAGGAACTGGCACTAGGCACTGGATCAATATGTTAGTCCCAAAAATAATATAAAATGTTGCCAAAAATATGTGAAAGTTGTAGAATATTGGCATGAAACAATCAAAAATTATAGATACGGCGGAGATGTATCAGCATTCCCAAGCTTAATTCCTGCTCGTCCTCGAGTAGGTAAATGATAAAAAGATAATTTTTGATGTGGAATGCTACCTAGCATAATCTTGATCATATAATCTAATCATGGCATGAATATTAAGATACGAGTGATTCAAAGCAATATTCTATACTTTGATATAAAGACATCAATACTAAGGCATACCAACAAACAATCATGCCTTTCAAAATAAAAATGCTAAAGAAAGTTATCCCTACAAAATCATATAATCTTGTCATGCTCCATCTTCTTAACATAAAGTATTTATCATGCACTACCCCGATGACAAGCCGAGCAATTGGTTCATACTTTTTAACGCGCTTCAGCTTTTTCAGCCCCCACGCAATACATGAGCACAAGCCATGGACATAGCACTATGGGTGGAATAGAATACGGTGGTAGAGATTAATATGGAGAAGTCAAAAAGAAAGATAGTCTCACATCGATGAGGCGGATCAACGGGCTATGGAGATGCCCATCGATCGATATCAATGCGAGGAGTAGGGATTGCCATGCAATGGATGCACTAAGAGCTATAAGTGTATGAAAGCTCAAACTAAAAACTAAGTGGGTGTGCATCCAACTTGTTTGCTCATGAAGACCTCGAGCATTTGAGGAACCCCATCATCGGAATATACAAGCCAAGTTCTATAATGAAAAATTCCCACTAGTATATGAAAGTGACAACATAGGAGACTCTCTATATGAAAAACATGGTGCTACTCTGAAGCACAAGTGTGGTAAAGGATAGTAACATTGCCCCTTCTCTCTTTTTCTCTTTTTTTGTTTTATCTCTTTTTTTAGGCTCCCCTTTTTTTTGCCCTCTCTTTTTTTTCTCTTTTTTTTCGTCCGGAGTCTCATCCCAACTTGTGGGGGAATCATGGTCTCCATCATCCTTTCCTCACTGGGACAATGCTCTAATAATGATGATCATCACACTTTTATTTACTTACAACTCAAAATTACAACTCGATACTAGAACAAATATGACTCTATATGAATGCCTCTGGCAGTGTACCAGGATGTGCAATGATCTAGCGTAGCAAAGATATAAAAAAAGGGACAAGCCATGAAAATATCATGCTTGCTATCTTACGATCATGCAAAGCAATATGACAATGAATGCTCAAGTCATGTATATGATGATGATGGAAATTGCATGGCAATATATCTCGGAATGGCTATGGAAATGCAATAATAGGTAGGTATGATGGCTGTTTTGAGGAAGATATAAAGAGGCTTATGTGTGATAGAGCGTATCATATCACAGGGTTTGGATGCACCGGCGAAGTTTGCACCAACTCTCGATGTGAGAAAGGGCAATGCACGGTACCGAAGAGGCTAGCAAATTGTGGAAGGGTGAGAGTGCGTATAATCCATGGACTCACATTAGTCATAAAGAACTCACATACTTATTGCGAAAGTTTATTAGCCCTCGAAGAAAAGTACTACTACGCATGCCCCTAGGGGGGAGGTTGGTAGGAGTTAACCATCGCGCGCCCCCGACATCCACGCAAAGGAAGACAATCAATAATAAATCATGCTCCAACTTCTTAGTATAACGAGAGACTATACGTGCATGCTTCGGGAATCACAAACCTTAACACCAATATTCTTACTAAACCACAATCATTCACTAGTACCTCCCACATATCACCATCTCTATGTCACAAAACTATTGCAAGGAATCAAACATATCATATTCAGTGATCTACAAGTTTTATGTAGGATTTTATAACTAACCATGTGAATGACCAATTCCTATTGACTCTCTAAATAGGTATAAGTGAAGCAAGAGAGATCAATTCTTTCTAAAAAATACCATGCTCTAATAAATATAAGTGAAGCAAAAGAGCATTCTACAAACAACGGTTTTCTAGGTATAGAGAAACAGGCATCCAAACTTCAAATGATATAAGTGAAGCACATGAAGCATTCTATAAAGCCATACTCAAAAGATATAAGTGAAGTGCAAAGAGCATTCTATAAATCAACCAAGGATTATCTCATACCAGCATGGTGCATAAAAGAAAAGGAAAAATAAACACAAAAGACGCTCCAAGAATTTACGCATATCATGTGAACAAAACAAAAACCGAGACATACCGATAATTGTCGAATAAAGATGGGATGCCTTCCGGGGCATCCCCAAGCTTAGACGCTTGAGTCTCCTTGAATATTTACTTGGGGTGCCTTGGTCATCCCCAAGATTGAGATCTTGCCTCTCCTCATTCTTCTCATATCAATACCTCCTCAATCTTCGAACACTTCATCCACACAAAACATAACCGAACTTTTTATTAGAAGGGTTAGTACATATAACATCAAATCCCATCATGTCCTGCTCTAACATTATTGTATAATTATAATAAAACATTAACCACTGTTTTCTATCACAATTCTATGGCTCCCAAGTCAATGGGGCTCAACAAGATTTCAAACATAAGCAAATAACGAAACTATAACAACAATCTGTGAAAACAGGACAGTCTGTAAAGATGCAGATGGTACATATACTTATGTAACTCAAAAAATTCTGAAAAATTAGGAAAAAATAAATAATTTTCATAGCAGTACCGTGTAAAAATTTCAGAATTTTTTCATGTTCCAGTAAAAAATGTAAATTCACGCACTACAGAAAAAGTTTCTGTTTTTGCACTGCACATACCAAACAAGTAATTTAAACATTCTAACGGTAAATCTTGGCACATTATTTTTATAATACAATGGATTTGTACAAGGGGATAATTATTTTTGTTGAAAAGTTTCTGTAATTCAAGATTCACAAAGTTTCCATGGGCATGAACAAAGTTCAAGGCATGCTCCCGCTTCCACGGTGCTCGTCTTTCTTACTTTCACTTTTCTTTTTGTAAAGTTTTTAGGTTCCCCACTATATTTTTTTTGTTTTTAAACTTTTTAAAAGCACACAACAGAAATAAATGACTCTCTAAAACTTCCGGGTTGTCTCCTTGGCAGCGCTTTCTTTAAAGCCATTAAGCTAGGCATAAAGTGCTCAAGCAATCGATCCACCCGGATCCCAAGGTATATCAAAGTCAATTTTAATTAACAATGATTTGTAATTTAGTAGTGAGTACAAAGCAACATATATCATGCAATAACGAAGTCTAACTCTCTTCCTATGCATCGGCATGTCATAAAAGAAAAATTCATGCACATCAAGTAAAGGCCCATTCATAGTATAAACAGTTTCTTGCAATTTTATCGCATTGGAAACATAGAGAGGTGGAGATGTAGTTCCTCTCTCATAATAATTGCAATTAGGAGCAGCAAGCACATGCATATTATATTCATCAAAAACATCATGTGCAACGGTAAAACGCAGCCCATCAATATAATCCTTAATAAGCGCAAACTTCTCCGATATAGTGTAGTTTGGATAATTCAAAAAGATAATAGGACTATCATGTGTGGGTGCAATAGCAAAAATTTCATTCTTAACATAAGGAACTATAGCAAGTTCATCTCCATAAGCATCATTCAAATTGGCATCATGGCCACAAGCATAGCAAGCATCAATTTCATCAAAAAGGGATATTTCAAACGAATCAAAGGGATCATAGCATTCATCCTTCGGTAAGCATGAAGGGAATTTAAACAATGTATGAGTTGAAGAGTTACTCTCATTAGAAGGTGGGCACGGGTAGCTAATCCGCTCTTCCTCCTTTTGTTCTTCGCTCTCCTCCTCATCTTTTTCATCTAATGAGCTCACAATTTCAGCAATTTCTTCTTCCATAGTTTCCTGCAAAATATTAGTCTCCTCTTGGACAGCGGAGGAGTCCTCAATATATCCTTTAACATAAGCATTAGAAGCATATTTTTCATAGCAATATTTAAGTATGGCAAAATTTTCAGATTTGTAAAGAGTAGCATCATACTTTTCAATCAAAGAAGCAATTTCATAAGCACCCTTAAAAGCAACAAATTCTTCAATTTGTTCAATATCATTGTAACTATAAACACGTTTAGCATAAGAAGATACGATTCCATTATCACTAAACTCACATTGGTAGGGAAGGTGTTTCTTAGGGTCTTCAGAACAACAAGTAAAATCATGTATTTTGCATAAATTCCAAGCATAGCAATGCATAGTATTAATATGATGCCATAAAAGTCTCCCTTTTTGAGATAAGCAGTGTCGCACAAAATGAGCATGCTCATCTAATGATTTTCCCTCAACTAAGCTAGTTGGGTTTTCAGCATGAGCACATAGGGATCGAAGATGATCCAAGTAGAAAGTTGCAGCAGTATGATAGATTTTGGGTGGTTCTTCAACCATTGGTTTAGCAAGTACAACTAATTTTTTTGGTATTTTATGTTTCCTACCCATAACTAAAGATAGAAAACAAGCGCACAAAATAAAATCTACTCAGGGATAAAGCAAACAAGCACACACGAGAATATCAACCCCATGCTATTGCTCCCTAGCAACGGCGCCAGAAAAAGGTCTTGATAACCCACAAGTATAGGGGATCAATTGTAGCTTTTTCGATAAATAAGAGTGTCGAACCCAACGAGGAGCTAAAGGTAGAATTAATATTCCCTTCAAGTTCTATCGACCAACGATACAACTCTACGCACACTTAACGTTCGCTTTACCTAGAACAAGAATAAAACTACTTTGCAAGAATAAAACTAGGAGTACTTTGCGAGAATAGAACTACGAGTAATTTTCAAGATAATAAAAGCTAGTTGTTTAGTAGAAAGCTTTTTGTAACACAAGAGAATGATTTGTCCCTAGGCAATCGATAACTAGAATGGTAATCATTATTGCAATTTTATATGAGGGAGAGGCATGAGCTAACATACTTTCCGTACTTGGATCATATGCACTTATGATTGGAACTCTAGCAAGCATCCGCAACTACTAAAGATCCTTAAGGTAACACCCAACCATAGCATTAAGTAACAAGTCCCCTTTACTCCCATACGCAACAACCCCCTTACTCGGGTGTAAGCTTCTGTCACTCTAGCCGCCCACTATAAGAGAATTATGAACGTATTGCAAACCCTACAGCGGGAATCCCTCACGCTTGCGCGACACGGAGGGCACCATAGGACAACACCAAAATAAAACATACAACTCAAACCAATCACGATCATCAATCAACCGATAGGACAAAATGAATCTACTCAAACATCATAGAATTGCCACATATCATTGGATAATAATATATAGCATTAAGCACCATGTTTAAGTAGAGATTATAGCGGGGAGAAGAGGTGTTACACCGCTGCATAGAGGGGGGAGAGTTGGTGGTGATAGCGGCAAAGTTGTTGGTGTAGATCGCCGTCACGATGATTTCCCCGGCGGCGTTCCGGCGCCACCGGGAGAGAGGGGAGAGAGCCCCCCTCCTTCGTCTTCTTGCTTGGACTCCCCCCTAGATGGGAGGAGGTTTTCCCCTCTGGTTCTTGGCCTCCATGGCACCCGGAGGGGCGGGAGCCCCTCTGAGATTGGATCTCTCTCTCTGTTCTCTTCTGTTTCTGGCCTTTCACCGTTTCTTATATTCCCGGAGATCCGTAACTCCGATTGCGCTGAAATTTTAACATGATTTTTTTCTCGATATAAGCTTCCTTGCGGACGAAGAAGAGCCCCAACCGACTTACGGTGTGCCCACGAGGCACCACCGCGCGGCCAGGGGGGCGGCGCGCCAAGGTGGCTTGTGGAGGCTGTTGGCCTCCATTTGCGTTGATTCCACCTCCCAAAAATCACATATATTCCAAAATAATTCTCCGTAAAATTTTATTGCATTTGGACTTTGTTTGATATGGATATTCTGCGAAACAAAAAACATGCAGAAAACAGGAACTGGCACTAGGCACTGGATCAATATGTTAGTCCCAAAAATAATATAAAATGTTGCAAAAATATGTGAAAGTTGTAGAATATTGGCATGAAACAATAAAAAATTATAGATACGACGAAGACATAGCAAACATCAACTACTTGATCAAGCTTGAAAATAATTAATGGGGGCTCACAATCATAGAAGATGTCCAAGATAGTATATTTATATGTGAAATCTCTCTTCCTTCAATATTCTTTCATGAATTCTTCAAGTGACCAATGCTATGTTTGCTAACTTTCAATAAATTTTACCACTTATACTTCTTATATGTGAAGTCATTACTCCCCATGGGACAAGAATATGAAGTACATATAGTTTCATATTTATGACATTCAATTCATTCAACAATTCACTTTTAGGATATAAGTGAAGCACGAGAGTGAATGATAAACTACTCAAAAAGATACAAGTAAAGAACAAAGAGTAGTTGAGTAAATAAGTAGCTATGTGAAGACTCTCTCCAAATAAAGATTTCAGATCTTGATAATTTTATTCAAACAGCAAACAAAATAAAAATAAAAGGACACTCCAAGAATAGCACATATCATGTGAACAAGTAAAAACTTAGGCTAACCGATAGGTGTTGATGAAGAAAGGTGGGATGCCTACCGGGGCATCTCCAAGCTTAGTTGCTTGAGACTTCTTGGAATGTTATCTTGGGGAGCCTTGGGAATCCCCAAGCTTGAGCTCTTGTGTCTCCTTAATTCCTCTCATATCATGGCCTCTCCTAAATCTTAAAAACTTCATCCACACAAAACTCAACAAGAACTCGTGAGATAAGTTAGTATAAATCAACTCAAAACCTTAACATTCTCTACTGTAACAAATCACTAAATTATAATTAAACATTGCATACTAAATGCCTCTGCATATTTAATACTCCTATCCACAAATAGAAACATTAAACAAGCAAACATATGCAAACAATGCAACTATAACCGAAATCTGTCTAAACAGAACAGTCTGTAAAGGGGGAATAAAAATTCATACTGTCCTAACTCCAAAAATTCTGAAAAATTACCACATGACAGAGAACTCATGCATGCTTACTTTGTAAAAATTTCAGATTTTTATCATGTTCTGAAAATTCACATAAATTCAGTACATAACAGAAAACTTTCTCTTCTCAAACAGCAACACATAAACTTGCAAACTGAGCATGGTAAAGGCTATAATTGGCATTTTATTGAACTAAAAGATACAAAACATAATTATTGATAACAGCAAGAAAATCTCAACAGAATAAAATGATGCTTCAAGCAAAACTCATATTATGTGATGAATAAAAATATAGCTTCAAGTGAGGTTATCGATAGTGTTAAAGACGAAAGAGGGGATGCCTTCCGGGGCATCCCCAAGCTTGGATGCTTGAGTCTTCCTTGAATATTACCTTGGGGTGCCTTGGTAATCCCCAATCTTAGGGTCTTGCCACTCCTTATTCTCCTCATATTGATATCTCACCCAAAACTTGAAAACTTCAATCACACAAAATTTAACGGAACATGTGAGATAGGTTAGTATGATAGAAATAAATCATCCACTTAGGTACTGTCAAGACAAGATTCATAATTTTTCCCACATAATTTCTACTTTACTCTATCATTTCTACAATTTATATTGACCAATATAAGCCATAGAAACAATAAAACAAGCAAACTATGCATTGAAAACAGAATCTGTCAAAAACAGAACAACATGTAGTGAGCGAATTAAAAAGCATAATTCTGTACCTTCAAAAATTCTGAAAAATTAGGACAACGTAAAAAATTTGCAACCCAATACTTTTTAAAAATTTCAGAATTTTCTCACGCTCCAGTACAGATTAGAAATTCCATCACTGGACGCAAAAGTTTGTGTTTTTGCACAGAATCTAATCAACAAGCATCCACACTATCCCAAAGGCTTTACTTGGCACATTATTAAATGGAAACATCTAAAACATGATTACTACAGTATCTTAATCATGTGGACACACAAAAACAATACGTATAAGTATTGGGTTGTCTCCCAACAAGCGCTTTTCTTTAATGCCTTTTAGCTAGGCATGATGATTTTAATGATGCTCACATAAGATTAAAGAATTGAAACACGAAGAGAGCATCATGAATCATATGACAAGCACATTTAAGCCTAACCCACTTACTATGCATAGGGATTTTGTGAGCAAACAATTTATGGGAGCAAGAATCAACTAGCATAGGAAGGCAAAACAAGTATAACTTCAAAACTTTCAACACATAGAGAGGAAACTTGATATTATTGCAACACCTACAAGCATATGATCCTCTCTCATAATAATTTTCAGTAGCAACATGAATGAATTCAACAATATAGCTATCACATAAAGCATTCTTTTCATGACTTACAAGCATAGGATTTTTATTACTCTCCACATAAGCAAATTTATTCTCATTCATAATAGTGGGAGCAAACTCAATGAAATAACTATCATGTAATGCTTGATTGACATAATCAAATTGAACATTAAAATCATGATGACAAGTTTCATGGTTATCGTTACTCTTTATAGCATACATGTCATCACCATAATCATCATAGATAGCAACTTTATTGTCATAATCAATTGAAACCTCTTCCAAAATCGTGGATTCATCACTAAATAAAGTTGTGACCTCTCCAAATCCACTTTCATAATTATTGCCATAAGATTCGACACCCTCCAAAATAGTGGGATCATTAGTACCTAGAGTTGACACTCTTCCAAACCCACTTTCATCATTGTAATCATCATAAATAGGAGGCATGCAATCATCATAATAAATTTGCTCATCAAAAGTAGGGGGGCTAAAAATATCATCTTCATCAAACATAGCATCCCCAAGCTTATCGCTTTGCATATCATTAGCATCATGGATATTCAAAGAAAGCATACTAAAACATTGCAATCATGCTTATCATTCAAAGAATTTATGCCAAACATTTTATTGAATTCTTCTTCTAACACTTTAGCACAATTTTCCGATCCATCATTTTCAAGAAAGACATTATAGAGATGAAGTAATTGAGGCAACCTCAATTCCATTTTTTAGTTTTCTTTTATAAAACTGAAGTAGTGATAAAACAAGAAACTAAAATATTTAATTGCAAGATCTAAAGATATACCTTCAAGCACTCACCTCCCCGGCAACGGCGCCAGAAAAGAGCTTGATGTCTACTATGCAACTTTTATTCTTGTAGACGTTGTTGGGCCTCCAAGTGCAGAGTTTTGTAGGACAACAACGAATTTCCCTCAAGTGGATGACCTAAGGTTTATCAATCCGTGGGAGGCGTAGGATCAATATGGTCTCTCTCAAACAACCCTGCAATCAAATACAAGAAATCTCTTGTGTCCCCAACACACCCAATACAATGGTAAATTGTATAGGTGCACTAGTTCGGCGAAGAGATGGTGATACAAGTGTAGTATGGATAGTAGATATAGGCTTTTGTAATCTAAAAATATAAAAATAGCAAGGTAGCAAGTGATAAAACAGAGCACAAACGATATTGCAATGCTTGAAAACAAGGCCTAGGGTTCATACTTTCACTAGTGCAATCTCTCAACAGTGCTAACATAATTGAATCATATAACAATCCCTCAACATGCGATAAAGAATCACTCCAAAGTTCCTATTAGCGGAGAACATTAGATGAAATTGTTGTAGGGTATGAAACCACCTCAAAGTTATCCTTTCCGGTCAATCTTTTGAGCCATCCCTATAAGTGTCACAAACAGCCATAGATTTCATACTAAAATAACACCATATGATATGCATCAACCAACTCTAATGTCACCTAGATACTCCAATGTCACCACAAGTATCCGTTAGTTGATTATTCGATATGCATCAAACAACTTCAGATTCGTAATATTCAATCCACACAAAGAACTTCAAAGAGTACCCCAAAGTTTCTATCGGAGAAAAGAAGATGAAAACGTGTACCAACCCATATGCCTAGATTACCCCAAGGTCATGGGAATCCGCGAGTTGATCACCAAAACATACATCAAGTGACTCAATAGAATACCCCATTGTCACCACGGGTATCCACATGCAAGGCATACATCAAGTGTTCTCAAATCCGAAATATTCAATCCGACAATAATGAAACCTCAAAGGGAAAGACTCAATTCATCACATGAAGATAGAGAGGGAAGAAACACCATATGATCCAACTATATTAACAAAGCTCGCGGTACATCAAGATCATATCAAATCAAGAACACGAGAGAGAGAGAGAGAGAGATCAAACACATAGCTAGTGGTACATACCCTCAGCCCCGAGGGTAAACTACTCCCTCCTTGTCATGGAGACCACCGGGATGATGAAGATGGCCTCCGGTGATGATTTCCCCCTCCGGCAGGGTGCCGGAAAAGGCCTCCAGATGGGATCTCTTCGGAACAGAAGGCTGCGGTGGCGGAGTCGAAGTTCTAGGTTTATTTCTGGGGGTTTCTCTATTTATATGATTTTTCAGCGTTGGAATCACGTGAAAAGGAGTTTCGAGGGGCCCACAAGACAACAACACACGACCCCCCCAGGGCGCGCCGTGTTGCCTTGTCACCTCATCATGGCTCTTCTGGTCCTTCCACGAAGCTTCAGGGGTCTCTTATGTTCCAAAAAAATTGTCAAAAAATTTGGGGTCAATCCAAGAACTTTTATTTCTACACAAAAAAACAACACCACGGTAGTTCTGCTGAAAATAGCATCAGTCCGGGTTAGTTCTATTCAAATCATACCAAAACCATAAAAATTGTTATAAACATGGCATGAATACTTCATAAATTATAGATACGTTGGAGACATATCAACAAGCAATGAGTTAAGCTTGGGGGAGTTGATACGTCCCAAACGTATCTACTTTTCCAAACATTTTTGCTCTTGTTTTGAACTCTAATTTGCATGATTTGAATGAAACTAACCCGGACTGACACTGTTTTCAGCAGAACTACCATGGTGTTGTTTTTGTGCAGAAATAAAAGTTCTCGAATTGAGCTAAAAATTTACGAAGAATATTTTCAGAATATATAAAAAATATTGGCGAAGAGATCTACTGGAGGGGGCCACCCAGGAGCCACAAGCTCAGGGGGCGCGCCCACCCCCCAGGGCATGCCCTGTGAGCTTGTGGGCCCCACAGGCCTCCGTTTGCCATAATTCCAACTCTATAAGTACAGTCTCGCGGAGAAAAAAAATCAGAGAGAAAGTTTCATCGCGTTTTACGATACGAAGCCGCCGCCACCTCCTATTCTTCATCGGGAGGGCTGATCTGGAATCCTTTGGGGCTCCGGAGAGGAGGATTCGTCGTCGTCGTCGTCATCATCAACCCTTCTCCATCAACAACTTCATGATGCTAATCACCGGCAGTGAGTAATCCCTCCATAGGCTTGCTGGACGGTGATGGATTTGGACGAGAGTTGTCATGTAATCGAGTCAATTTGTTAGGGCTTGATCCCTAGTATCCACTATGTTCTGAGATTGATGTTGCTATGACTTTGCTATACTTAATGCTTGTCACTAGGGCCCGAGTGCCATGATTTCAGATTTGAACCCTCTATGTTTTCATGAATATATTTGAGTTCTTGATCCTATCAGCTATTTATATGCACTTGTTATTATTCTGATCCGTAGACCCCATAGTGACAATTGTTTGGGATACTCTTCGGGGATGACTGTAATTCGAGGAGTTTATGTATTCACTATGTGTTAATGCTTTGTTCTGGTTCTCTATTAAAAGGAGGCCTTAATATCCCTTAGTTTCTTTATGGACCCCGCTGCCACGGGAGGGTAGGACAAAAGATGTCATGCAAGTTTTTATTATAAGCACGTATGGCTATATACGGAATAGCTGCCTACATTACATTGATGAATTGGAGCTATTGTGTATCGCTCTAGGTTGTGACTGTTATATGATGAATGTTATCCAACACAAATATCCATCACTGATCTAATGCCTACGCTTTTCTCATATTGATCTTTGCTAAGTTACTAGTGCAGCTGCTTTTACAATCATCACAAACTGCTTTTGTTACTGTTCCTGTTACTATTGCTACTGTGCTACTAAACACTTTGCTGCAGAAACATTATATCCCAGGTGTGGTTGAATTGACAACTCAACTACTAATGCTCATAAATATTCTTTGGCTTCCCTTGTGTCGAATCAACAAATTTGGTTGAAACAATACCCTCGAAGACTGTCGCGATCTCCTATACTTGTGGGTTATCACGCCGTGGAAGTGGTCGCCGACCTCGATTCCAACTGCCCCGCGACGTCCGTTTGGTCCAGGCAACGCGCGCGAGCAAGGGTTTCCTCTTGGAGCACTCCAGCGTCCTACTCGTGACATGCGGGGACACCCGCTCATGAGTGGACATGACTGACGCGGTCGCTCCAATGCTTGAATGACGGCGCCGCGCCGCGCCGCCTGCACACGAATGACACCAACGTGTCGAACTCCTCCAGCGTGCGGAAGCTAACCGCCCTCCATCTCTCCTCCCTGCGTACCCATGCTTCGGCGACCGACCACGTCATCCATGTCCTCGTTACGAGCAGGCGAGAAGGCACCGCGCACCGTATCAGCTATGTTGACCATGCTCCACAGGCTGCTGCGCGCACAAGCTCGCATGCCATCGCTGCGTTGCACGGCCTTGCTACTCTCGTAGGAGTTGTTAGATTAAAAAGAAAAGAAAGAACGAACATGAAGAAAAGAAAATAAAAGTGAAAATGAAAATAGAAAGGAAAGAATGAAAATGAAAAGGCTGATAAAAACTGTGAAGAAAAAACAAACAAAAAAAGAGAAAAATGGTCTAGGAAGATTCCAGAACATTCTAAAAACCGGGAAAAAGCTAGTTGGGCCGGCCGGAAATATACATGCAGGAAGCTAGGGGTGTGCGCGTGGTCGCTAATCAGCGACCCACGCGCCAAATAGGATTGGCCATGTTCGTCTTTTGTTGGGGTCCTCAGGCACAAGAGGCCCGACGACCAGGGGCCAACCCCGTAGTCTGAGTCTTCCACAAAGAAAATCAGCTAGTAGAAAAAACCTGGTGATTTTACTTTCGTCCCTGTAAACACTGTATAACGAGCTAATAAAGAGTTTCGCAAGGTTGTTTAAAAAAAACTAGTAGAAAAAACAATTCTCTCTAAAAAAAAGTTAGTAGAAAAAGGGAAACGATTAGAATCAGCCGGCTGATTATCACGCGCTCGCGTCCGCCGCCTTGATTGCGTGCCACGTAACTTATTGGACCATCCACGTCTCTTTCCCTCAACCTCTTTCTCGTAGCCTTATCTAGTGGAACGACTGGACGCATCTTCTCCCAGCCATTTCCTTTCCTCTGCCTTTCTCAATCTCTCTCTTCCCACACAACTGAACTCGCTACCAAGGAGGTTCCAAGGAGCGCTGCTGCAGATGACCGCCGGCACCATCCGACGCCAACGCTCTCCTCAGCCGTGGCCGGCCATGGCCGCCACCATCTCAAGCTCCTGCAGCAACCCCCGTGTCGCCTGATCTAGCCAAGGCGAGGTGGCGGAGTGGATGGAGGCGATGAGGCGTCAGAGGGCGGTCTTGTTTTTGCAACAAAGGGCGTGCTGCAATTACAACAAGCCTCTTGTTGCAAAAGGGCCATGTTTTAGCCTCGCAAAAAAAATCCTCGAATTTATTTTCCTGCAACAAGGTCTTTGTTGCGAAAAATTTCTGCAACAAGAACACTGTTTCAAAAAAAAATTGCAACAAGACCTGTGTTGCGAAATTTTCCGCAACAAGACCTCTGTTGCAGAAAATACTGCAGCACGCTTTTGCTGCAAAGGGGTGTCTGCTCACGTGAGCACATCGAACGACCAATAGCGTGTCCATCCAATGATCAACGAGGCGGCGGATCTTTTCTAATTATCCGTCGGCCGACGCGTAGCCCTACCTGTAGAAAAAACATACTTAAAGGATACAAAGAAGGCAGCGCTCTTCTAGTAGGGAAAAAAAATAAAGGATACAAAGAAGGCAGCGCTCTCTTGTCCACCTCGCATCAAAAGACGATAGTGGAGGCAAGGAACCACACCAAACCCTAGCTTAATCCCGCCCCCACCCCCAGATTCTTCCTGCGTGCCGGTTCCATGGCGCTGTGCTCTCCCTCTAACACTCCCCGGTGCCGGTGCGGGTGCCTGTGCCATGATCTGGAGCTCCGTGATTCGCCGCCGGCGGACTCTCCGTCTCCCACCTCTCAGGTACCTAGTTCCGCTCTTGTTCCATCGATCCACCTATGTTGCCTGAAGTTCTCTGTCCGACTGCCTTGTTCTGACGTTTATCACCAAATTAACCAGCAGAACCCCTAGCCTTTTCCCCAGACGATAACAAAGATATAAGTTTTCCCAGTTCAGAGTTCAGACCCTTGTTAGGAGAGGGTTTCTGTAATTTGACACAATAATGGTGAATATTGCCACTGAAATGTGCACAGTAAGTGCCGGATTGCAGAGGGGGCTTATCTTAGAATTATGTGCTCAATTTGTTACTATTGCTTGCTTGAAAAAGTGGTGATAATTAGTTTTTACTGAAGCAGTTTCTAGTGGTTGGGCCCCTGGCGCTGACCCTGCTCGCGCATTGAGTACATAGCAGATATGCTGAACCGTTAATTCCATGATATATGGGCGTTCGATTTACTTGGAGGGAAGAAGAGTATTCCATCCTTATGTTTTATTTTCCCTTGGTGACTTTTTGTTGTTGTCGAAATGTAACTTTGACCACTACTGTACTGTATAGCTTCTAGTATATCAATGTATATGTTCTACTGTACTGTTGTTAAAGCATTTCCAAGAACCACTCTAGTAATGTATATTTCATATAGTTAGTATATTTCATATAGTTAGTATTGATAGCTCACTACTAGGAAAACGGCTATAGCTAATATGGACATTAATGGCGCACCATGTATGTGGTGCGCCACTGCTATATAGCAGTGGCGCACCAGAATCAGGTGCGCCATTAATGTCCATATTACTAATGGCGCACATGTTGTCTGGTGCGCCACTGCTAAGTTTGTCCTGTGCACACCCCTGTCCCCAGACTTATCAGTGGCGCACCGTGGTGTGGTGCGCCATTACTAGTTTTAACTAGTAATGGCGCACCACACAACGGTGCGCCACTACTAATTTTTTTTTTCAATTTATTTTTCCAAAACTAGTAATGGCGCACCTGGGTGTGGTGCGCCATTACTAGTTCTAACTAGTAATGGCGCACCACTCCATGGTGCGCCACTACTAAAAAAAATTCAATTTTTTTTTTCAAAACTACTAATGGCGCACCCACATCTGGTGCGCCATTAGTAACCCTGGTTACTAATGGCGCATTCTTAGGAGGTGCGCCATTACTAGCCTGAGATCATCTAGATATTTTTGACAGCCACCTACCACACTCACTTTCCCCACTTCATTCTCTCCCCCTCTACCAAGCTTGGTCTCGGCTGCCTCCTCCTCCTCACCTCATTTGCACCATAGATTCACCCAAATTAAGTGGTTAAATTTCCTTTTTTTGATAGGTAAGTAAGGGGAAAGCTTTCTTTATGTTGTAGATCTACTTTTTTCTCCCTCCAACGTACACACTTTTTATGGCCTAGATCTACACTTTTCTCATTGAGCTAGATCTACGTATGTTTGTGGTGTTGCATATGTTTGTGTTTGCAGGTACCGGTATTTGAAATGCGATAGTTGCCAATTTTTAGCCGGAATGTTGATTCATTTCCGTTTCGGCGAGAATCGGGCACTATGCATTCTTTTTGGTCCTATTTTTAGGCAAAGTCATGCCAAATTTTTTTTTGGTTCTAAAATATTGTTTTGCTCTACCCCGCAGGCGACCATGGTCCGCACGATGACCGAAGGCATCGTGAATAGGTTTCTGAGCTCCGCGAAGGCCGAGATGCTTAAAAAGAACGAGACGGAGATAAGATGTCCGTGTCGAAGATGCAAGCTGAAGAGCCTTATGGACCCGGATTCCAGACAGGTGCGGGACCACCTGCTCGTGCGTGGTTTCATGGATGGCTATCGGTGGCAAGGTGATGAAGATGATTATGAAGTCGTCCATGGGGGCCGGGCAAGAAATAAGGAAGGGCAGCAAGACAACAGCGGCGAGGGCGGGCGAGAAGACGAAGAATCTCCAGGACATGATCACGAAGTAGATGCAGGACACAGTCATCATGTAGAAGATGCCGGACATGATGATGAGGAAGATCAAGACGAAGGGCATGATCATGAAGATGAAGATGCCAGAGCAGACGACGATGGACCATCGATGTGCTGGGTGCAGGACCCTCATATTCAAGAGCTGCTTCTCAAGCAGACGGGTAACGCAAGAGCTGCCGCCCGAGAGAAAGCCAAGCTGGATCAACTGGAGATAGACGCGGTTACTCCATTGTATGAAGGATGCAGGCCCGAGGATACCCGCCTGAAAGTAACGCTCATGGCTCTGGAGATGAAGGTAAAACACAAAATGACCGACGCATGCTTCGACGAGAACATGTCATTCTGGCACGAACGTCTTCCCAAGGGGAACAAGTGCCCGACCAGTTTCGAGGAGGCGAAGAAAATCGTGTGTCCTCTGGATTTACCGCACGTGAAATACCATGTGTGCATGAACGATTGCATCATTTATCGGGACGAGCACGCGGAGTCTACCATATGTCCGGTGTGCGGCGTCACTCGATACAAGAAGAGGAAGAAAGCTCCTCGAAAAGTGGTGTGGTACTTTCCGACCACTCCTCATCTGCAGCGGTATTTTGCGGACCCTAAGCTAGCAGAGCTCCTGCATTGGCACGCGGATAGGAAGGAGAAGAAGCGAGAAGATGACGGAAATGATCCGGAGATAAATAAAAAAGACAAGATGCTGAGTCACCCTAAGGATGCGAGCCAGTGGCAAGCGTTGAACTTCGAACACCCAGAATTTGGGGACGATCCAAGGAACATCATGCTGGGCGCGAGCACCGATGGAGTCAATCCGTTTGGCAGCCAGAGAAGCACACATAGCACCTGGCCTATGTTTGTGTGGATGTACAACCTTCCCCTCTGGATGTGCATGAAGAGCAAGTATATTCACATGAGTATGCTAATTGAAGGGCCGAAACAACCAGGGAACGACATCAATCTGTATCTGGGGCTGCTGAAAGAGGAGCTAGACACGCTGTGGAAAACGCCAGCCAATACGTGGGACGCCGCAGCGAAAGAATATTTCCCTATGAGAGCCGCACTGCTCACGACGGTGCACGACTATCTCGGTTACGGATATGTCGCGGGGCAGGTGGTCCACGGATTTTGTGCATGCGTCAGGTGCATGGATGACACAACGTATCGCCAGCTAGATAGAGATCCCGGGTCTTCGAAAACCGTGTTCATGGGACATCGAAGGTGGCTTCGCGACGATGACGCATGGAGAAAACGCAAGGATCTGTTCGATGGTGAAACCGAACCCCGAAGACCCCCACGTACGAGGAGCGGTGAGGAAATAGACGAGCTGTTGAAAAATTGGAAAGAGTGCCCACCGCCGGGAAAGAAGCGAAAGGCGCCAGAGCCGCTGCTGAAGGTATGGAAAACGAGGTCTATTTTCTGGGACTTGCCGTACTGGAAGATCCTCCGTGTGCCTCACATCCTTGATGTCATGCATATCACGAAGAACGTGTGCGAGAGTCTGCTTGGTACCCTGCTCAACATGCCAGAGAGGACCAAAGATGGGCCGAAAGCAAGGGCAGACTTGCAATCAATGGGCATCAGGGAGGAGCTTCACCAAAATGACCTAATGGTGATGATGATGATGATGATGATGATGATGATGAGGCGAAGGACACGGAAAGTCGTCGCAAAGGCAAAAAGGCCAAGAAGATCGAATATGACTGCCCTCCCGCGTGCTTCACTCTAAGTCAGAAGGAGATCGAGCAGTTTTTCGCCTGCCTCGTAGGAGTAAAACTTCCTTACGGTTATGCGGGGAAGATAAGCAGATACCTAGACTCAGCGAAGCAGAAGTTCAGCGGGATGAAGTCTCACGACTGTCACGTGCTGATGACGCAGATACTTCCAGTTGCAATCCGTGGGATCATGGACGCGCACGTCCGTGAAACGCTATTTGGCCTATGCAACTTTTTCGACGTCATCTCTCGGAAGTCGGTTGGCATGAGGCAACTCAGAAGGCTACAGGAAGAGATCGTGGTGATACTATGCGAGCTTGAGATGTACTTCCCGCCCGCATTCTTCGACGTTATGGTGCATCTGCTGGTCCATATCGTGGAGGATATCATCCAACTCGGGCCGACGTTCCTGCACAGCATGATGCCGTTCGAAAGGATGAATGGTGTCATCAAAGGATACGTTCGTAACAGGGCACGTCCAGATGGAAGCATAGCCAAGGGCTTTCTGACCGAAGAGTGCATCTCCTTCTGCACGAATTATCTAGGCATCGAGAACCCCGTTGGTCTGCCCATCAACAGGCACCTCGGCAGGCTCGCTGGATGTGGTCACCGCGAGGGTCGCCGCGAAATGCATGTAGACTTCAAGGGTCGACTCGCCGACTTTGAAAGAGCAAACCTAGTCGCGCTGCAACACATTGACGTGGTCGATCCTTGGGTGGTAGAGCACAAAACCTCTATTGAGAAGACATACAATGACCGATGTCAACAGTGGACGGACGGAGATGTACTCAAAGAGCACAACTCATGTTTCACGCGTTGGTTCAAGGACAAGCTTCTGTCGTACCCTTTACATGAGGATTCTTCCGCGGAAGAAAAACTCATATTCGCCTTGTCACAGGGCGCCAAGCACAACCTGATGACCTATGAGGCGTACAATATCAACGGCTACACATTCTACACCGAGGAAAAGGACATGAAGAGCGATTATCAGAACTCCGGGGTAACGATGGAATCCTACACCAGTAACGACAAGGACAGATACTACGGAAGGATCGAGGAGATCTGGGAGCTGAGCTACGCTGGAGAGAAGGTCTCGATGTTCCGTGTCAGATGGGCCAAGAGCGTCCTAAAAGAAGACCGGTATTTCACCACCATGGTTATACCCGAAGCCAAATCCAAGACCGCGGGCGCAAACGTCACCGCGAAAAATGAGCCATGGGTACTGGCTTCCCAAGTGGACCAATGCTTCTTCATTACCGACCCGCCAAAGCCCAGTCGTGTTGTCGTGAGGAGAGGCAAAAGGAACATCATCGGAATGGATGGAGTCGCCAATGAGCAAGACTTCGACAAGTACGGCGACCCGAAGATGGAAGATGACGACGACGATGAAGTACCTTACACCACAAGAAGAAGCAGGACCACCCTACCTAAAGGACGTCCGTTCAAGAGAAGATCAATTCAAGGGGTTCCGGGGCTAAATTATTCAACCGCGAGGAAGAAGGGCAAGAAGATTGTGAAAAGATAGCTAAGATCGAATCACGACGTGTCGGCCGCGTGTGTGTGTGTGTCAGTGGCAAGCTCAATTATTACATGCAACTAAATTATTACATGTATCACTTGATTTCAACCATGTCATCTAATTCTAAATCTTTGCACAATGGTTTTATCACTCCATTTGCATTTTCCTTTTCTTTTATCTCAAATCTTAAATTATCACAACGATTCAAATCTTAAATCTAAACACATAACTATAATGTGGACTCGTAGAGGATGTATCCTCTGCTCACATGTGTGTGGAAATGTAGTCATGTGTTCACAAAAGGGCAAAGAAAAAACCAAAGAAAACCAGGGAGAAACATAAATAAACAAAGAAATCCGGTGAAAATCAAAGAAAGAACAAACAAAAAATAAAAATAAAACCCTAAGAAAACTAAAAAAGAACTGACAAAAACAGTAAAGAAAAAACACAGAAAAAGGTAAAAAATGTTTAAAGACCGGACTAGTGCAACCAATAGACATATATACATCAAAAACATTTTTTTTAAAAAGATGCAAAAAATGGGGCCGCCAGGAATCGAACCCTGGCTGGCTGGCTAATATATCAAGGGTCCAACCACTAGGCCATGTAAGTACTTCTGTCCATAACCAGACGCAGACTCTTTTAACCTATTACTACTAGTAGTAATGGCGCACTAGCTGGAGATGCGCCATTGAAATGCAGTGTTTATGGCGCACCCCTCACAGGTGCGCCATTGTTACCGCGGCCCTCCCCTGCTTCTCCTCCCCGCGCGCCTCCCTCTCCTCACTCCCCCGCAGAGCTGTCCGGCCCAGATCCCCCCTCTCCCCCGTGCCGCACCGTCGCCGTCGAGTCCGCCGCCGTCGAGGGTGAGCTCCCCCTCTCCCCCTCCTCCTCCCCCTCCCTCCCCCCTCCCCTCCTTTCTCTCCCCTCCGCCTTCTCCCCTGTCTGACATCGATCTCTCCCGTCCGGCAGCGCCCGCCCGCGACCACCAGGAGGAGAAGGCCCGCCGGAGACCACCAGGAGGAGGAGGCCGAGCTCGTCCCCAGGAGCACCATGACGTCCCCGTCCCCGTCCCCGTCCTCGACCACCAGGAGGAGGAGGAGGCTCACCGTCCCCGTCCTCAACTCCGTGATCCAGTCCCACCGCCGCGACCTGGTACGTCCGTCCGCCGCCCATCTGAGTTCCCCAATCTGTCAGCTCGCACTACTCACTGCTTGGACTTCTGCTTGCAAATTCTTGAAATCATATGCTTAAATCCTTAGCACCAGCCTATCATTTCTTCTTTCACCTTCTTAAGCATGATGTAGTTGTCGTGTACCACCCAGGAAGAAGTTTCTTTTAAGTTGTTCAGAAGCTTGCCAAGCTCATGTATCTTGTTCTCAGATCCTGTTAACCTGAGAGCTGCCCACGTACCTCTTCTCTTAATGAAGGTTCCAATCTGGTGTCTATAAAAAAATATATGTTGTCAGGTTTAGAGTTTTGATGTAAAAACTTCTCTGTATAAAGCTTGATTATCTGATCATGAACAAATGCAAACCAATGCCTTACTGTCAATGCAAACCAATGTGTCATGACTGAAAGGATAGAATCTTAACTTTTGTGTTTGAGACAACCTTTGCACAATCTAAATTCCTATTTGAATAGACATGATGAATTGGATTCAGAGCTTAGAATGGCATGTGGCAGGAGAGTTTGTCTGAAGAAGTTTCAACCATTAATAGGTATCTCCATGCAAATATCCAGTGATTCACTGTAATTATCTCCCTCCAAGTATTTTTCTTCTTTTCATGTAATTCACTGTTACTGGGCAATGTGATACGTATCTCCTTGCAAATGCCCACCCAATATATTTGTCCAGAAGTGTGATGTTTTTCCTGTTTTTTGAATTTTCTGTGCAGAGAGCTGCTGCGATCATTCTTCAGGAAGAGTGTTGGCCTTGGCTTCAAGACCCCAAGGGTGCCACTGAACATAGTTCATCCGCTGATCTTGGTCTACAGTAGCATTCTTTGTGGTAATTTTGGAGCAGCACATCTATCTTGCACTACTAATGCATTATGGTGTTATCTGGATGTATAAACAATATTCCAGTGGTTATAGAGCAATTACTCTTGGCACTTGTGTAGTGCTGGTGGTGTTGTTGTTCATGTTCTTTATCTGATGATAAGAACAGATGATGCTGCAGTTGCTCTTTTATTATCCTATGATGTTGGTCTGAGGCCTCCTGTTCATGGCACAAAACATGCATGCTTGTCTTGTACTCCTACATTTTGTGCAGGGATTTGTGCCCGTTATCGCCGAAATGTTGATTCATTTCCGTTTCGGTGAAAAACGGGCACTTCTAGATCAAGAAAATAGCAAAGGTCATGCCGAATTTTTCCTAGAAGTAGCTTATTAGATTTTGTCGTGACCACATGATTATTGCTCTTGGCTCCATATGCTTTTTGTTAAACTTCCTCATAAAGCACATAACTTTGAACAATACAATGAAATCAGTAGAAGCATCACATGATATGATTGTTCATGGTGGCAGCACAAAGCATATTGAAGGAATAACCTAGCTGCAGCTGTACAATACTGTCATTGTAGTAGCATTCCCAATTTTTTATATTCCTATATTCCGAACACTCATTAAAATTATGTCGAAAATGACAGAATTTTGTGAACTAGAGGGAGTAACTGGCCACTCCAACAAGGTTAAACACCACACAGACACTTAACCAGCAAATGCTCCCTCCGCTACAATAAATAAACTACTACAAGCAACTAACCAGCAAATGCTCCCTCCGCTACAATAAATAAATATCATCCCTCTCAATTCTTCTTTCAGTACAGAATTTCCATCCCTGCTCTTGTCTCAACAAAACTAACGCACACATAACTAAGCAACTTCCTCCTACAAGCCTTCTTCTTCCTTCCTGTGCATGCAGACTTTAAAAAACAAACACTATACATATGTGCAAGAGGCTCCAGGCCGTCTGTCTAATGGGAGAAAGCAAGCAAACTATACTGTACATATATAACCCCTAGGACGCATAATGGGAGATAGCAAGCAAACTATGGAAATTATGAATAATCAGATTCTTCACATGTATCTTGGTAGAACTGCCTCATCACGCTGACAAAGATTATTAGCTACTAGTATTAATTGTAGATCACCATGGCACTAATTATTAGCCATTTTTTTCCTATTTAGAGCGAACATGGCCGACAACGATGAGGCCGGTGGTTCGGGCAAGCCATTCTGGAGGCTGTCCCAGGAGATGGAGGAAGAACCTCACCGCTACGAGGACGCCGCGGAAGACACCGATCCCGACTACACAACCCCTAGTGGCGTCGGGGATGACACCACTGATGGTGCCGCTGGGGATGCCACCACTGATGATGGCAGCGAACGCACAGATGGCAGCCAACCGAAGAGGCAACGGAAGGACCGGTGCCCGAACGTGCTCGGCACCGTCAAGGAGGAATTTACTGAAGTGCCCTCCACTGGGCATCCAACGGCGCCCAAAGAATTAGTCGGTGGGTACGCGGGACAACTTGGGTGCATTCTCCGGAGCACCGTCTCGATCAACACCGAGAACCTAAGGCATCGTGACCGAGGGAATTTGCGCAACCTCCTCTTCATGAAGCTGCACGAACGATACAAGTTCCCCGGTGAGTACGCAAACACACCCCTCTCAGGGAATAAAGTGAACAGTGCCGCCCTCACGAAGATGAGCACGGCCCTGGCTACTTGGAGAGCCGCAGTGAAGAGAATGATTCTAAGAGGTGATAGTTATGAGAAGATCAAGGAGAAAAATCCTTCGATCAGCGAAGCTGACTACCTGGAGTTCAAGATCAAGTGCGAGAGCACCGCATCCGCGGAATCAAGTCAGTGGGGGAAAGATATGCGGGACTTGAACTTAGGGGTCCACAAACTCGGTCCCGGCGGTTACAGAGTGGCGGAACCTAAATGGGACAAGGAGGACGCGGAGCGTGCCGCGCAAGTCCTACCGCCCCTCTTCGATAAATACCATGAAAAGTAGACCAGGAACTATGTCAGGGCCCGGTACAAGGTGGACCCGGTAACAAAGGAGCTTACCACGGATCCGAAGGTGATGGATCTTGAGCGTGTTCTGGTAAGGAATACACCCCCGCGTAATTAGCTCCATATGGTTGCATTCTAATTAATGAAGCCAAATTTCTAAATGGTTCACGTTCCTTCCGCAGGAAACTGAAAGCAGTAGCGCGGGGTCTCAGAGCTCCCCGTCTGCCCCTTGGGACACCACTTTAAATAGGGCGTTGAACGTAATGAAACACAAGGATAAGTTCAGTAAGCCGTCGTCAGCTGGTCGTGTGGCCGGCGAAGGCTTGTCCATG
Source organism: Elymus sibiricus (assembly GCA_039707655.1). Taxonomy (NCBI): domain Eukaryota; kingdom Viridiplantae; phylum Streptophyta; class Magnoliopsida; order Poales; family Poaceae; genus Elymus; species Elymus sibiricus. Next base: position 121,024,847 of record CM077676.1, on the reverse strand, counting down.
AAATGGTCGGAATACTATAAGGCTAGGCGAAAGGAGAAAAAGACCAGCTCAGAAAGCCAGGAGCGCGAGGTTAAAGAACTCAAGGCACAAGTGGCGCGGATTCCAGAGATAGTCCAAGAGCAAGTGCGAGACCAACTGGGAGCGACGATCACCGCCATTATGCCTACCTTGCTTGAGGGGCTGCGGGGGTGGATTGCGGGCGGCCAACAGGGGCCGCCCCCGATTCCCAGCTTCACGGGCAGCAACTCGCACAACGCGCCGGCATTGGTGTCTCCGGCGGAGGCGGCGTTGGTGACTCCGGGGCCGGCGCCAGTATTGGAGCTTAATGCACCCGGGAGTGGGAAGAATACGCCAGCCGGCACCTCGGCAGCAAGCGGCCCCTCCGTCACTTGCACGCCCGCCGTTGGCGGTGCCTCGACATTAGCCGAGCTCGACGCCATCACGGTAACTAAGCCTCGGCCTATGACTTCATCTCCTTGCCTTTGACTGGGCATCCCTGACGCCCTACAAGTTTTCGCAGGGCGCCGCCAACGTTCCATGCACTCTCCTGCACTTCGTGAACGGCGAGTTGATCGATGTCGCCAAGGCCAAAATCGTTGAACCGGGCAACCGCTTGTTCCACGGTAATCCGATGCCACCCACCGTGTATAGGGTTCAACTGGTTCGGGTGCTGCGAGGCTGCGACGACTTGTTACCTCCACATCGACCCCATGGGGCCGACGAAGATGATGTGATGACCCTCAGCGCCTGCTTAAACTGGTCCATGCTTTGGCCAAAGAGCCAGATTCGTTTGGGGGCGGGGGACACCACCCCATAGACAACACCGCCAGTCGTGCCGTCGCCATGCCATGGCAAGACCGCCGCAACGCTACCGCCGTCAGCTGATCCGGACATGCATATGGCACAGGATCCGGACGACGACGTCGATAAGTACTTCAACGAACATGGGTACGGTGACGACTTCTTGGCGGGGCCTCCTTCTCAAGAACCCAACCCTGCAAAAGACGATCGCGATCTAGCTGGTACCGCGGAGAAACCCAATTGCAACAGGCGTCGTCTGTTCAGTTCTCAGGAGACGCCTCCAGCTGACGCCTTCACCGAGACTCAAACAGCCGAGGTGCGAAATATTATCAGCCCCAACACACTCAAGAAGGTGGTCTCTGAGCAGAACTCGATCCCATTACAGCAGAAGAAGAAGGAGAAGGGACGGAAAAGAAAAAATGGCAAGGGTGCGAGCCAGCCGGCACCGAGTACGATCCGTGCTCAGGACGGGCCACCAATACCTAAGGATATCTCGAGGAGGGTGCATGTGGCGGGTAGGCCGATGCTACCGACTAATCTGCTCAATGCTGCAACCGCTGCTATGCGGAGTCTGCATGACGGTGTTCTTACTATGGAGAAGCGGCGTCTCTCCGAGAATGATGTGGCATACCCGGTTTTCGTGGCCAAGGTGCCAGAGGGCAAGGGCTTTGTCGATAGCACCGCCGGGCGTATGATCGTCCTGCGGTTTGATGACATCTTCGCTATGTTTAACCTTTATCCGCTGCACTACACCTTCATTCGGCTATTTTCGCTCAGTATGGAGATGCGGATCATTAGAGACAAGACCCCGGACATCGTGATAGTCGACCCTTTCTACATGCGTGCCAAGATCTTGGGCAGCGCTGGGGACCGGCAAGTCGCGAGTTCATACCTCGAAGGCGTCATCCTGGCGAACCAGGATAAGGATAACTTCCTCGTGCCTTACTTTTCCGAGTAAGTCATCCCCTCACCGCCCCGTAACATATGATTTCTTAGATTTCGATCGTTCTTTTTTTTTCTAACATTCCGTGTTTTGTGCAGTGACACACATTGCACACTCATCCTCTTAAGCCCGAAATATTCCACGGCCACGTATTTCGACTCGGACCGTCAGTCGAAGAAAGACTACACAAATATCAAGAAAGTTCTTGATGATGCTCTCCCCGGCTACGCCAAATCTGGAGGCACCTTCAGGAGGCCACTTTGTAGGTACGGCAAGCACGTGTTCACCCACGTAACGACGTTCCCCTGTGTCAAGCAGCCGCCTGGCAGTCAGAAGGATGCCTACTACGCCCTCCATCACATGTGGGCGATCGTACGGAACCATCATCAGCGTATGCTACCAAATGAGCTCAAAGAATGGGCCGCACGCTTGTCGGCAATCCAGGACGAGGACATCAGACAAGAATTCTTTCGCATCCAGTCGGAGTTAGCGGAAATCATCTATGAAGATGTCCTTCGTACCTCGGGGCAGTTCTACCTCAACTATCAACCGTCCAACAGTGAAATAGAAACAACGCTACAAATGCAGGCTGACAACGACCGCACATTCATGACCATCACGAAAGACGGCGGCTTCATCCACGCTCCGGTCCCTGAGTCGAGTCGAAAGTATTGATGCTATGTAGTTCTAAAATATCGATTAGCTCATGTTGTAATTAAACTTTAATGAACTTGTATGTCTCTTCAGTTTGGACAGTCGTTCAACTTATATGTAATCGATGCTATTTATTAGTAGGACCATGAACCGTGCTATTAATGTGTTGCTTTTCTCTTCCGATCCTTTTGTTGCATACTCATATATTGCTTATATATTATCTGTGAATTGCTACTAACGTTTTGTTTGTCTATTGCATAGAGATGCCGTCGTATGTCGTGTACAAGGGTAAGGTTCCCGGAGTCTACGACGACTGGGAGGAGTGTCGGAAACAGGTTTACCGTTTCAGCTGGAATAGTTACAAAGGGTACGCCACTAGGGTAGAGGCGGAAGCTAGATACGCGCGCTATCTAGCGGGAGAGAGGAGGGAGCGGAGGAGGAACCGGATGAAGACCAGTTTCATCGCGATGATGCTCATCGTGACCGCAGCTCTCTTCTATGTGATGGTAGTTTAGATGATATCGACTTTGTAATGTGACGACAAACTCGCTACTCGTGGTCTCGAGACTTGTAATGTTCTAACTTTGTTCGGTATTTTGAATTCGGAGACTAATATGATGAATTGTATTCGGAGACTAATCTTCTATTGTATTCGATAAATCTGCTGTTTATATGTTGTGCTGTTTATATTCTGTGTTGTAATGTATTTTGTAACCTGTGCAAATATCAGAAAAGCAAAAAAAATAAATTCCTAATATTCATAACAGTGGCGCACCATATAGCACTTTAGTGGCGCACATGGATTAACACATTAGTGGCGCACCATATAGCATTTTAGTGGCGCACATGGATTAACACATTAGTGGCGCATCATATGACAGTGCGCCATTAGTAACCCAGTACACATGGCCCCTTCGAGGTATATCAGTGGCGCACTTCTGGGCATAGTAATGGCGCACCAGATGGTGCGCCACTGTTATATAGATTAACAGTGGCGCACCAGGGGTGCGCCATTATTATTTATTAGTAGTGGCGTGATAATAGTGGCGCACCCATAGTGCGCCACTAATAAGGAAAACAGGTGCGCCACTAATAGCCTTTTTTCTAGTAGTGGCTTTAGACATACTAGTGGTCAAACCTTTGAAAGTTTGATAGTATGGATTCTAGAAGGACTATTGTTAGCCATGCAATGCATACTCTCTCGTTAACAGCCACTAGCATGCATGAATAGCTTCTTTAACTCATGTATCATTATACAATCATAATTATCTAATTATTAATCTTACCAGGGTAGATCCAGCAATGGAGCCAAAGCTGATGTTTCTAGGAAGAAGGAGGTTGATCATTTGTTAGCAAAATTAGAGAAGGAGGGAGTGGAGATAGATGGCAAGATAGCTAGTATTATTGATGATGAGATAGCTAGAATTAAAGCTGAAGCTGAGAGGTAATTAATTGGAGGCGCTACACCTTATTTGATTTGTACTCAAATGAAACGATCCTAACATTCATGTGTTATGCACATCCTTTTGATAGGGAGAACATCAATGAAGAAAAAAGGAAGAGGATTCAAGCACTGCTCACTATTGCAGCTGTTGCTGTTGGTTTCGTCGTCGGTGTGAAATGTGAAATAGATAAATACCGTAAGGCATTTGCCAAGATATATGGAAGACCAAGTAGGTAATCATAGGAAAACACTGTTGGCTAATTATGGTATGCATTTCATGCTATACTGTGGTTTTTGGCATGTACTAATGTAGCTCTTATATTTGGTAACACCACTTAGTTGTTCTAAGCTTCGTGGAGCAGGTGCTCTAAGTACTGGATGTGGGTCAATTAATGTTTGGTAATTGTGTGCGATGATTATCTATGGACCGTTGTATGAAATAATCCGTGATATGACAATCAAGATGGTGGTTTAAGGTTGGAAAATTGTAATTTATGAAATCATCCGTGATATGACAAATCAGATGGTGGTTTAAGGTTGCAAAATTGTAATTTATGAAATAATCCGTGATATGACAATCAGATGGTGGTTTACGGTTGCAAAATTGGATCTGCAACCTTCAGGATACCTCGATTGCAACCTTCTTTAAACCCTGGACTCTGGCAGAACAGAGACAGTAACAGCGAATTAAGTGACCTAGGCCGGTATTTTTTTCTTCAAAAATGATCTAGATCTATTATCAAAGTTCACCGGAAGAACAAAACATCTCAAACATAATAAAAAATTACATCGAGATTCCGAGACCACCGAACGACTATATATGTCAGAACGAGTTGTTGTCGCTGCTCTTCTACAGGAATCGGCTTGACCTTATCAATGACAGCCGGGAAGTATCTTTGTGCACGTGTCTCAAAGGACCAGTGCCTGGAGCCGCATACGTCACTGTTGAACCCTTGAATTGATCTAAAACACCTGACACCAAATCTCGTCACACGACGAGAAACCCTAACCTCACCGCCTCAAGGAGACGGCAGGAATCTACGCCGGAACTCCGTCGACTACTTCCAGATGGACGAACTTGAGGAGGATCGAAGTCCGGAAGACAAACTCAAAGAAGAAGCGTGGCCATCCGCCTGAGCGCCGCACCTGCGAGGACTAAAAACCCCTAACCTAAAGTATTAACCTGAGAGTATTGTGGGTGCATGTTGTTCCCACCTCACCTTCAAGGTGCGACATATTTAGAAAGTGTGAAATTATTTATTCAGACATTATAAAAAGTAAGTTTTTTAGTATATTAGTACATATATTGGAAAATATTTAACTAATATTTTTATGTTGAATAAAAAACCAATTCATGAGATTGTGGATCTGTGAATATAAGCATTTCCAAACGGTAGCCCTATAATAGGGCACACAAAATTAGTGTTAAGACACCAAAAAGTGTGTCAAAGTTGCAACCTAGGATATATATTATATGAAAAGAAGGTCGAACCCCGGCCTCTATATAATTGTGATGCACACGGCCATTTTTAATTATTAACAAGAGTACAAGAGAAAGACAACCACTTCAAAACCATTACAAGATATGAGACTATCACCTACGACTAAGTCAACTTCTTCCACATTAACACCTTCAACAAGGGATAAACATGCTCACGCCATCGTTATCACGTCTGGCCAGAGATGGTATGGACAAGAATTTTCATCCTGGTTACTGTGACCAGCCAATGTAGACCAGTACAACAACAACTAGACAACGCCTTCAACAAGATAACAACACAAGTTTGTCGTTGCTAATCACGACCAATAAAGATCAGAGCAAGAGTTTTCACTCTAGACATAAAGCGGTGTTTCGATCAGCATCTTCATGACATACCATTCGATAGTTGCATTTGCCAGCACTCCACTCTAGGCCAAAAGAGCACTAGTAGATTGAAGACGTCATCCCACCTTAGATCACCGTCATGGCTGTCAGGTGGACGCCCATGTCTCGATGCGGATCTGGCCGCGCCACTCCATGCCGACGTGGGACACATTGCAACCTCCACTAAATCGTCAGAGCCGCTGCCCTGATGGTAGATGTTGGCGGGGAACCGCCAGTGTGCCCCAAACTTATTAGCTTCGAACGTTGTAGGCGGCACGAACCTCCTCGTCCGATGGCCGCTAGCCGCTGCCCGCGCCGCAAAGACGAGCAGAGGGCATCGCCTTTGCCAGTCTAGCCCTCCACTGATCCATCGGTTGCTGACAACAATCAAATGCAGCCGCACCGCCTTCGGACTCCAGCTGATGTGCAGCGCACAGGGCGGCCACCACTAGTGCAGAATCGGCGTATAGTGCCGGTTCGTAAGGGCCTTTAGTGCCGGTTCTCCAACCGGCACTAAAGGGTGGGGACTAAAGCCCCCCTCCTTTAGTCCCGGTTCAACACGGCCCGGCACTAAAGGCCCACCACGTGGCACCTGCCGGCGCCGTGGGCTGGGGGACCTTTAGTCCCGGTTGGTAACACCAACCGGCACTAAAGGCCCACCACGTGGCACCTGCCGGTGCCGTGGGCTGGGGGACCTTTAGTCCCGGTTGGTAACACCAACCGGGACTAAAAGTATTTAATTCTTTTAATTTTGGTTTATTTTTCCTTTTAATCCTTTAGGGGTTTATGAATTAATTATGGTTTATTTTTCCTTTTAATTTTGTGTTTTCCATTTAATTATTTTTCATTTCAAACATATATTACGCTACTACATACTGTACACGTTGTGCATATATATATAAATAGAATTTCTCATAGAACCGATCATATATATATATATATATATATCATCGAATTTCTCGTACGACGACCATTCACATACATATATATATACAATTTGGTATATACAATTTCTCCTACAATTTCCGGATCATTACATATGCATGGCATTACTGCTTGATCTTGTAATGGTATTCTCCTTTGGGATCTATGACCTGGTCGAGCAGAAATCCAGCTATTTCCTCTTGAATTGCTCGTACGCGAGCCGTTGGTAGGAGCTGGCCCCGCATCTCCATCAGCTATAATCAGGAGATCAAGATGAATATATTAGTTTTGTGTATATATATTAGCTAGATCATGATAAAAAAATTATGGATAGTGTTCTGGCAAACGTACCCAAAGATTTCTTTCATCTCTGCTCCTTTCAGACGTGATCATGCGAATGTTCTCGCAAACGTAGTATGCGCATAAAGCATTCCCCTGCTCCTACTTCATGCACTTTACGAGAATAAAATTCAATCAGGTAATAATTAATCAAGCATGATAATGGTATTGAAACTAGAATTAAAGAGATGCACGGACGTAGCTAGCTAGTACTACTTAATTACCTTGGGTCGCACCCATTTCAGCTGTTGTTTCCATTCGCCAGGGACCTCTTTGATGAAGTTTTGCCAAGCCCTGCCCGCCGGCAAAGAAAATGAATAAAGGAGTTATTAACTAGTTGATATCAGGAAATGAAGTAAAGAGGCCGACATAGTGCGATAATGATTGAAATTACATGTCGACCATCCCCCTCACGGTTGCGTATTCGGATGGATTCTTATATAGTGAGTCCAGTACTTCAACTTTTCCCTTGTCAACTTCAATGATTAACAAGATCCAGTGGTAACTGCATGCGCACATGTTTTTTATAAATAAGCGGGCATGTGCATAACTCATCAACTACACTTATTAACATCTAGTAAGCAAAAAATAGAATTTGTAGTACAAGATATAGTAACACTCACCCGAAGTTGTAAAGAAGTAGTATTTCTGGTTGGGTGTTTAGTTGCTTCAAAAACTCTAGCAGGAATCTCTCTGTGTCTTTTCTCGAATATTGATCTTCCCATATCGCCTGATTAACCGTATTTGGGTCAATGAACCAAATGCCATAGCGTCCAGCTTTTTTCATTTCATACATCTTCATTCTGCATAATACCACAGAAAAGAATATAGTGAGGATAATTACAGGTAATGAGCGAGAGCACATCTAGCTAGCTAGATAGAGACTTAAATTACAGAAAGAAATCACTTACAGACAATAGCAACTGACGATAGATTTGTCGAGTGCGTCTTGTTGGAATAACTGAAACAATTCTGAATAATGAATCCACAAATCTTTTTTATGAAAGTAATGCTTTCTCTTGACTTTCACCATGAGGGACTCTTGATTGGTATTTGCTGTTTCTTGCATGTACCACCTATGCAAATTGTACATTCTCGTTGGTAGAAGCTTGACATCGTCAGGCTTGACCAGAGGTTTGCCGCGGACATATTGGTATTTTACTTCCTCCTCTGTAATCCCGGAGATTTCCTCAAGGCCTAGGAGTTGTTCAACAGTGACACCGGCCTCTTTAGCCTGCCTTCTAAGATCGTCGGTTATTACCAGCCGATCGGCGGTACTCACATGTGTTTGTACAATGAGCGGGGGGATCGATTGCACTGCCTGTTCTCCCAGCTGGGGAACAGTTTTCTCGCTTTTTTTGCCAACTGCTTGGCTCGAGCTCGAGCTCGACTCCTTCTGCCCTGCTAAATATGACTTCTTGATAGACCGCACATAGTCAGAGTCCTTCTGATTGTCAGCCGGTCGAGCCATATCAATAAAGTGTTGTGAGACATGCTCAGGTACTTTCTCCTTTGGCGGCGCGGGCGGTTTCGGTGCAAAATGGGCCTTCAATTGGGCATCACATGCGTCGTCGAGTTCCTCCTGAGTCAGGTGGTAAGACAACTTCAGAAGAGGCTTGAGGCTTGGACCATATTTGAATTTCTTGTCTGTTGTACCGCTAGCCGTCGTAGCTGCTGCCTCTCTCTTCCGTTGTTGCTTAGGCTGACATCGTGCCGGACTTGGAGGAGTCGGCTGACGCGGTGCCGGCGGACTTGGAGGAGGAGGAGTTGGCTGACGCCGTGCCGGACTTGGAGGAGGAGTCGGCTGACGTGGTGCCAGACTTGGAGGAGGAGGAGTCGACTGACGCGGCGGCGGACTTGGAGGAGGAGGAGTCGGTGGCCTTGGAAAGACGATGCAATCCTTTTTCCATAGAATGATACGATGTATGGCCTCTCCCAGTGTTCTCTCCTCGTCACCTCCAAGAATGTCAAGTTGTAGCTCATGATATCCTGACATCACTTCATCAACCCCGACACGAGCATAGCCAGCTGGAATGGGATTGCAATGGAAGGTTGCTTCAGGGGGATTTGCTAAAGCATAGCCATCCGCCACCTTCATGGATAAGTTCTTCACTTTCATGTGTAGCTCACAGTTAGTCATGTCTTTGATATCATCCACAGGGTAGGTAGCTATCAGTGCATTATCGATATCGGCCGGGGCGGAACCCACGCTGCTTCTCGGCATAGATGGGACGGTGCTATCCAATGCTGAATCGATCTGCTCATGCTGCCACTGAGACGCCCTTTCCTGGCTGAGTGAGTCAATCTGCTCCTGCTGCCGCCTGACAAATCGTTCCAACTCCAGGTGCTTTGATTCTAGGCCTTCAAGGCGGAGTGCTTCCTCCTTCTTCTTCTGCTCCTCCTGCTTCTTCTTTCTCGCACGGCTTCTATAGTCGTCGTTCCAATCCGCAAACCCCTCATACCACGGAACAACGCCTTTGCCTCGTGTTCTTCCCGGGTGTTCAACATTCTTCAGGGCGCGCATAAGCTCGTCGTTCTCTCTGTTGGGCGTGAACACCCCTGTTCGAGCTTCTTCTATTGCAATAAGTATTTCGTCTGTCGCTTCTTTAAGACTTGCCTTCACCATAACCCGCCATGTCTCTGGGTCCAACTTCCCCCCATGCGCATAAAACCATGTCCTGCACCTGGGGGGCCATGTCAATGTAACTGGACTGACCCCTTTACTAATCATCTCTTGCTCAGATTGATCCCACTTAGGCAGGGCCACCTGGTAGCCACCTGGCCCCAGATGATGGTGCCACTTCTTTTTCGCAGCATTAATCTTGTTTTTTCTCGACCGTTCCTTAGCTTCTTCCGATTCCTTGAACTTCACGAAAGCGTCCCAGTGATCTTTTGCCTTCACCAGTGCTCCCGTGAATTCTGGAGTCTTCTTTTTTGATTTGACGTACTTAGTCCATTCATTTTTCTTGAAGGTGTTGAATGCGATCGCCATCTTTTTAAGAGCATAGTTTCTGACTTTCTTCAGATCTGCATCTGTCAAATTATCTGGTAGGGTGAAATGTTCCATGAGCGTAGTCCAAAGCACATCTGTTGCTCTTTCGTCGACAAAAGTAACTCCTGCTCGATCTCCCTTTGCTGGCTTTTTCCATTCTTGAACGGAGATCGGGATTTGGTCCCTGACAATAACTCCGCATTGATTCTTGAACTTGGTCGCATTTTTCCTAGGTTCAAGCGGTTCGCCAGTTGATGTTTTGATGGAATCGATGTTGAACTTTACGCCTTTGTCCAACTTTTTGGCCGGGCCTCGAACTACCCTGTCGCTTGTAGAAGATTTGCTCGATACGGAGGCCTAAAAGAAGAAAGATCGATTCGTTAATACATACAAATCAATTAAGACATGTAATGATCACCGGATGGCTTATATATTAAATATACCTCGCCGGTCTTTGTTATTTGAAGAACATTTTCTTCGTCAACATCGTTGTCGTCACCTTCATCTATTCGTTCGTCTTCATAAAATATCATACAACCCTCACCGAAATTGTTCAGATATTGCGAGCCGTCATCATCTTCAGGTTCATGCTCTGGGCTCGTGGAGCGTATGATGTCGAACAGAGCCTCTTCTCCTTCTTTGCCGGTATTGTCCATAGCTTTTATTTAACTAATCCAGAAGAAAGATAAAACAATTTAGTATTCAAATTAGAATGCATGCAATCAATAAGGAAAAACTGAATCATAGTACATAATATGCATCTCGAATAATTCATATAATATGCATCATCGAATATAATCTCGAATAAATCGTCTCGAATATTATCGAATATAATCTCGAATACATCTCGAGTATTATCACTAGCTAATACAGATCGAATATTATCGAAGAATCTAGTCACTCGCGGTTCCTGAGGCGCGGGCGGTGGACACCCAAAGAGAAGGAACCATCATAGGATCATAGCTCGGGTGAGATCCCTGAAGAACCTGCCAGGTATTGGAGAACCTGACATCCAACGCATCCATGTAGCGACGGACGTGCTCGTCCTCCTCCCTGACACGGCGACGTACCACCTCCGACGGGGCCGGCTGCCTCTGCACCGAAAGTGGCCCACGCGAACGCCACCAAAGAAGCTCCGGGTCGACGACGGGAGCCCGGTTCCTCACCAAACTGCGCGCCCCGGAAGGTAGCACCTCCCAGTGCCAGCCCGGCGGAGCCCAGTCCCGGACATGGCGCCTCTGAAGCAGGTCCTCGCCACCGATCCGACGACGAGGATGCGGGCCGGGCATCGTAGACATCGAGAACAAATTCTATGCAAATTTAACATTTTTTAAATGCTTGATTATGATTTTTGTAATTCTACATCATCCAATATATACATCATTCTACATATATCCATCATCCAATCTACTTTTGTCCATCTAATTATAACTTGCCATAATCATTCTACATATATACCTCATTCTAACATAACATTCATCTACACAAATATACATATAAATTTGCAAAAATACATCATCTACACAAAAATACATCATTCTGACATATCATTCATTCTAACATAACATTCATCTACACAAAAATACATCATTCTAACATGTGTGTGTGTGTGTGTGTGTCATGCATCATGTGTGTGTGTGTGTGGGCTGTCGGGGAGGGGCGGCCATGGCGCGCGGCAGGGAGAGGAGAGGGGGAAGGAGCTCACAGCGGGGCGACGGCGAGGCGAGGCGAGTCGACGGCGAAGCGAGGCGAGTCGACGGCGACGGCGACTGCGACTGCGACGACGACGACGACGACGGCGACGGCGCGCGAGAGGTCGAGGAGGAGATCGAGGGGGGCGGCGAGGCCAATGCGCGACGGCGATGGCGATGGCGCGGCGAGGCGACGGCGACGGCGAGGCGATTCAACGGCGATGGCGACGGCGAGGCGAGTCGACGGCGACGGCGGCGGGGTGCTGATCCGGCAGCCTGGCGGCGTCCTGTTCGGCGTCGTCGAGGGGGGAAAAGCGATGAGTTCTGAATATTTGCAAACTGCCGGTTATATACAAACACCTATAGTCGCGGTTGGTGGCTCCAACCGCGACTAAAGACCCCCCTTTAGTCGCGGTTGGAGCCACCAACCGCGACTAAAGGTGAATTCACCCAGCCGAAGCGGCGGGAAGCGCAGGCCTTTAGTCGCGGTTGGTGGCTCCAACCGCGACTAAAGGGGGGCCTTTAGTCGCGGTTGGAGCCACCAACCGCGACTATAGGTCTGGCTTCCCGTGTCGAATGTTTAGTCCCACCTCGCAAGTTGAGAGGAGCTCGCACCGGTTTATAAGCCCCGCCGCGGCTACCGTGTCGAGCTCCTCTCTAATGCAGGCCTTCTGGGCCTACCGCACCTGTGCTGCCCTGTTGGGCCTACTGGGCCTACATCCTGGCCCAATACGCCGTGGTGGCCCAGTAGGCGGGCATTTTTTTATTTACTTTTTAGTTTTTTTAATTTCTGTTTTATTTATTTTCTTTTGTTTATGAGTTTTTTTTTGCTTTATTTAGAATTAATGAGTGAATCTTTTTGGATTAGGTCAAAAAATTTATAAACTTTCTGTTAGTGGCAGTAGTTTTCAAATTTGAATAGTTTAAATTCGAATTATTTGAAATTTGTGTGAATCACTAGTTTGTGAATAACTTTACTTTAAAAATAGATTTTGCAGTGATTCTTTTTTTTGCTGTTTAATATTAGCGTGTTTTATCATTATATTCAATTTGGTAATTCTTAGGTTATTTAAAAAATGAAATGCCTTTGTAACAGACGAGTTTTCGTGTGAAACCCTCATACTTCGAAAGAGATTGTCCATTTTGTACACGAAGTGCATCCAGTTTTTGCCGTAACCCTCTCAACTTTTTAGCACATGCTATGTGGGTGAAATGATGATACCATGCCAACTTTCAACATTTTCAGAGTTCATTTGTAGTGCTTTTCAATTTTCGGGTCATTTAGCTCAAAAAAATCAGTAAATGCATGAAAAATAGCAAATGAAGTCAGAAAGGGTTGAAAATTGATGACGTGGCTTCGAATGGTGCATACTGAACACACAAAAAGTCTAGAGTTGAAATAAGTTTAAAAAAATGAAATGCCTTTGTAACAGACGAGTTTTCGTCTGAAACCCTGATACTTCGAAAGAGATTGTCCATTTTGTACACGAAGTGGATCCAGTTTTTGTCGTAACCCTCTCAACTTTTTAGCACATGCTATGTGGGTGAAATGATGATACCATGCCAACTTTCAACCTTTTCAGAGTTCATTTGTAGTGCTTTTCAATTTTAGGGTCATTTAGCTCAAAAAAATCAGTAAATGCATGAAAAATAGCAAATGAAGTCAGAAAGGGTTGAAAATTGATGACGTGGCTTCGAATGGTGCATACTGAACACACAAAAAGTCTAGAGTTGAAATAAGTTTAAAAAAATGAAATGCCTTTGTAACAAACGAGTTTTCGTCTGAAACCATGATACTTCGAAAGAGATTGTCCATTTTGTACACGAAGTGGATCCAGTTTTGGCCGTAACCCTGTCAACTTTTTAGCACATGCTATGTGGGTGAAATGATGATACCATGCCAACTTTCAACCTTTTTTGATTGTGATTTGTAGTGCTTTTCAATTTCAGGGTCATTTAGCTCAAAAAAATCAGTAAATGCATGAAAAATAGCAAATGAAGTCAGAAAGGGTTGAAAATTGATGACGTGGCTTCGAATGGTGCATAATGAACACACAAAAAGTCTGGAGTTGAAATAAGTTTAAAAAAATGAAATGCCTTTCTAACAGACGAGTTTTTGTCTGAAACCCTGATACTTCGAAAGAGATTGTCCATTTTGTACACGAAGTACATCCAGTTTTTGCCGTAACCCTCTCAACTTTTTAGCACATGCTATGTGGGTGAAATGATGATACCATGCCAACTTTCAACCTTTTCTGATTGTGATTTGTAGTGCTTTTCAATTTCAGGGTCATTTAGCTCAAAAAATCAGTAAATGCATGAAAAATGGAAAATGAAGTCAGAAAGGGTTGAAAATTGATGACGTGGATTCAAATGGTGCATACTGAACACACAAAAAGTCTGGAGTTGAAATAAGTTCAAAAAATGAAATGCCTTTGTAACAGACGAGTTTTCGTCTGAAACCCTGATACTTCGAAAGAGATTGTCCATTTTGTACACGAAGTGGATCCAGTTTTTGCCGTAACCCTCTCAACTTTTTAGCACATGCTATGTGGGTGAAATTATGATACCATACCAACTTTCAACCTTTTCAGAGTTCATTTGTAGTGCTTTTCAATTTTAGGGTCATTTAGCTCAAAAAAATCAGTAAATGCATGAAAAATAGCAAATGAAGTCAGAAAGGGTTGAAAATTGATGACGTGGCCTCGAATGGTGCATACTGAACACACAAAAAGTCTGGAGTTGAAATAAGTTTAAAAAAATGAAATGCCTTTGTAACAGACGAGTTTTCGTCTGAAACCCTGATACTTCGAAAGAGATTGTCCATTCTGTACACGAAGTGGATCCAGTTTTTGTCGTAACCCTCTCAACTTTTTAGCACATGCTATGTGGGTGAAATGATAATACCATGCCAACTTTCAACCATTTCAGAGTTCATTTGTAGTGCTTTTCAATTTTAGGGTCATTTAGCTCAAAAAAATTAGTAAATGCATGAAAAATAGCAAATGAAGTCAGAAAGGGTTGAAAATTGATGACGTGGCTTCGAATGGTGCATAATGAACACACAAAAAGTCTGGAGTTGAAATAAGTTTAAAAAAATGAAATGCCTTTCTAACAGACGAGTTTTTGTCTGAAACCCTGATACTTCGAAAGAGATTGTCCATTCTGTACACGAAGTGGATCCACTTTTTGCCGTAACCCTCTCAACTTTTTAGCACATGCTATGTGGGTGAAATGATGATACCATGCCAACTTTCAACCTTTTATGATTGTGATTTGTAGTGCTTTTGAATTTCAGGGTCATTTAGCTCAAAAAAATCAGTAAATGCATGAAAAACAGCAAATGAACTCAGAAAGGGTTGAAAATTGATGACGTGGCTTCGAATGGTGCATACTGAACACACAAAAAGTCTGGAGTTGAAATAAGTTTAAAAAAATGAAATGCCTTTGTAACAGACGAGTTTTCGTTTGAAACCCTGATACTTCGAAAGAGATTGTCCATTTTGTACACGAAGTGGCTCTAGTTTTTGCCATAACCCTCTCAACTTTTTAGCACATGCTATGTGGGTGAAATGATGATACCATGCCAACTTTCAACCTTTTCAGAGTTCATTTGTAGTGCTTTTCAATTTTAGGGTCATTTAGCTCAAAAAAATCAGTAAATGCATGAAAAATAGCACATGAAGTCAGAAAGGGTTGAAAATTGATGACGTGGCTTCGAATGGTGCATACTGAACACACAAAAAGTCTGGAGTTGAAATAAGTTTAAAAAAATGAAATGCCTTTGTAACAGACGAGTTTTCGTCTGAAACCCTCATACTTCGAAAGAGATTGTCCATTTTGTACACGAAGTGGCTCTAGTTTTTGCCGTAACCCTCTCAACTTTTTAGCACATGCTATGTGGGTGAAATGATGATACCATGCCAACTTTCAACCTTTTCAGAGTTCATTTGTAGTGCTTTTCAATTTTAGGGTCATTTAGCTCAGAAAAATCAGTAAATGCATGAAAAATAGCAAATGAAGTCAGAAAGGGTTGAAAAGTGATGACGTGGCTTCGAATGGTGCATACTAAACACACAAAAAGTCTGGAGTTGAAATAAGTTTAAAAAATGGAAATGCCTTTGTAACAAACGAGTTTTCGTCTAAAACCCTGATACTTCGAAAGAGATTGTCCATTTTGTACACGAAGTGCATCCAGTTTTTACCGTATCCCTCTCAACTTTTTAGCACATGCTATGTGGGTGAAATGATGATACCATGCCAACTTTCAACCTTTTCTGATTGCGATTTGTAGGGCTTTTCAATTTCAAGGTCATTTAGCTCAAAAAAATCAGTAAATGCATGAAAAATAGCAAATGAATTCAGAAAGGGTTGAAAATTGATGACGTGGCTTCGAATGGTGCATACTGAACACACAAAAAGTCTGGACTTGAAATAAGTTTAAAAAAATGAAATGCCGTTGTAATAGACGAGTTTTCGTCTGAAACCCTGATACTTCGAAAGAGATTGTCCATTTTGTACACGAAGTGGATCCAGTTTTTGCCGTAACCCTCTCAACTTTTTAGCACATGCTATGTGGGTGAAATGATGATACCATGCCAACTTTCAACCTTTTCAGAGTTCATTTGTTGTGCTTTTCAATTTTAGGGTCATTTAGCTCAAAAAAATCAGTAAATGCATGAAAAATAGCAAATGAAGTCAGAAAGGGTTGAAAATTGATGACGTGGCTTCGAATGGTGCGTACTGAACACACAAAAAGTCTGGAGTTGAAATAAGTTTAAAAAAATGAAATGCCTTTGTAACAGACGAGTTTTCGTCTGAAACCCTGATACTTCGAAAGAGATTGTCCATTTTATACACGAAGTGGATCCAGTTTTTGTCGTAACCCTCTCAACTTTTTAGCACATGCTATGTGGCTGAAATGATGATACCATGCCAACTTTCAACCTTTTCAGAGTTCATTTGTAGTGCTTTTCAATTTTAGGGTCATTTAGCTCAAAAAAATCAGTAAATGCATGAAAAATAGCAAATGAAGTCAGAAAGGGTTGAAAAGTGATGACGTGGCTTCGAATGGTGCATACTAAACACACAAAAAGTCTGGAGTTGAAATAAGTTTAAAAAATGGAAATGCCTTTGTAACAAACGAGTTTTCGTCTAAAACCCTGATACTTCGAAAGAGATTGTCCATTTTGTACACGAAGTGGATCCAGTTTTTGCCGTAACCCTCTCAACTTTTTAGCACATGCTATGTGGGTGAAATGATGATACCATACCAACTTTCAACCTTTTCAGAGTTCATTTGTAGTGCTTTTCAATTTTAGGGTCATTTAGCTCAAAAAAATCAGTAAATGCATGAAAAATAGCAAATGAAGTCAGAAAGGGTTGAAAATTGATGACGTGGCCTCGAATGGTGCATACTGAACACACAAAAAGTCTGGAGTTGAAATAAGTTTAAAAAAAATGAAATGCCTTTGTAACAGACGAGTTTTCGTCTGAAACCCTGATACTTCGAAAGAGATTGTCCATTCTGTACACGAAGTGGATCCAGTTTTTGTCGTAACCCTCTCAACTTTTTAGCACATGCTATGTGGGTGAAATGATAATACCATGCCAACTTTCAACCATTTCAGAGTTCATTTGTAGTGCTTTTCAATTTTAGGGTCATTTAGCTCAAAAAAATTAGTAAATGCATGAAAAATAGCAAATGAAGTCAGAAAGGGTTGAAAATTGATGACGTGGCTTTGAATGGTGCATACTGAACACACAAAATGTCTGGAGTCGAAATAAGTTTAAAGAAATGAAATGCCTTTGTAACAGACGAGTTTTCATCTGAAACCCTGATACTTCGAAAGAGATTGTCCATTTTGTACACGAAGTGGATCCACTTTTTGCCGTAACCCTCTCAACTTTTTAGCACATGCTATGTGGGTGAAATGATGATACCATGCCAACTTTCAACCTTTTATGATTGTGATTTGTAGTGCTTTTGAATTTCATGGTCATTTAGCTCAAAAAAATCAGTAAATGCATGAAAAACAGCAAATGAACTCAGAAAGGGTTGAAAATTGATGACGTGGCTTCGAATGGTGCATACTGAACACACAAAAAGTCTGGAGTTGAAATAAGTTTAAAAAAATGAAATGCCTTTGTAACAGACGAGTTTTCGTCTGAAACCCTGATACTTCGAAAGAGATTGTCCATTTTGTACACGAAGTGGCTCTAGTTTTTGCCATAACCCTCTCAACTTTTTAGCACATGCTATGTGGGTGAAATGATGATACCATGCCAACTTTCAACCTTTTCAGAGTTCATTTGTAGTGCTTTTCAATTTTAGGGTCATTTAGCTCAAAAAAATCAGTAAATGCATGAAAAATAGCAAATGAAGTCAGAAAGGGTTGAAAATTGATGACGTGGCTTCGAATGGTGCATACTGAACACACAAAAAGTCTGGAGTTGAAATAAGTTTAAAAAAATGAAATGCCTTTGTAACAGACGAGTTTTCGTCTGAAACCCTCATACTTCGAAAGAGATTGTCCATTTTGTACACGAAGTGGCTCTAGTTTTTGCCGTAACCCTCTCAACTTTTTAGCACATGCTATGTGGGTGAAATGATGATACCATGCCAACTTTCAACCTTTTCAGAGTTCATTTGTAGTGCTTTTCAATTTTAGGGTCATTTAGCTCAAAAAAATCAGTAAATGCATGAAAAATAGCAAATGAAGTCAGAAAGGGTTGAAAAGTGATGACGTGGCTTCGAATGGTGCATACTAAACACACAAAAAGTCTGGAGTTGAAATAAGTTTAAAAAATGGAAATGCCTTTGTAACAAACGAGTTTTCGTCTAAAACCCTGATACTTCGAAAGAGATTGTCCATTTTGTACACGAAGTGCATCCAGTTTTTACCGTAACCCTCTCAACTTTTTAGCACATGCTATGTGGGTGAAATGATGATACCATGCCAACTTTCAACCTTTTCTGATTGCGATTTGTAGGGCTTTTCAATTTCAAGGTCATTTAGCACAAAAAAATCAGTAAATGCATGAAAAATAGCAAATGAATTCAGAAAGGGTTGAAAATTGATGACGTGGCTTCGAATGGTGCATACTGAACACACAAAAAGTCTGGACTTGAAATAAGTTTAAAAACATGAAATGCCGTTGTAATAGACGAGTTTTCGTCTGAAACCCTGATACTTCGAAAGAGATTGTCCATTTTGTACACGAAGTGGATCCAGTTTTTGCCGTAACCCTCTCAACTTTTTAGCACATGCTATGTGGGTGAAATGATGATACCATGCCAACTTTCAACCTTTTCAGAGTTCATTTGTAGTGCTTTTCAATTTTAGGGTCATTTAGCTCAAAAAAATCAGTAAATGCATGAAAAATAGCAAATGAAGTCAGAAAGGGTTGAAAATTGATGACGTGGCTTCGAATGGTGCGTACTGAACACACAAAAAGTCTGGAGTTGAAATAAGTTTAAAAAAATGAAATGCCTTTGTAACAGACGAGTTTTCGTCTGAAACCCTGATACTTCGAAAGAGATTGTCCATTTTATACACGAAGTGGATCCAGTTTTTGTCGTAACCCTCTCAACTTTTTAGCACATGCTATGTGGCTGAAATGATGATACCATGCCAACTTTCAACCTTTTCAGAGTTCATTTGTAGTGCTTTTCAATTTTAGGGTCATTTAGCTCAAAAAAATCAGTAAATGCATGAAAAATAGCAAATGAAGTCAGAAAGGGTTGAAAAGTGATGACGTGGCTTCGAATGGTGCATACTAAACACACAAAAAGTCTGGAGTTGAAATAAGTTTAAAAAATGGAAATGCCTTTGTAACAAACGAGTTTTCGTCTAAAACCCTGATACTTCGAAAGAGATTGTCCATTTTGTACACGAAGTGCATCCGGTTTTTACCGTAACCCTCTCAACTTTTTAGCACATGCTATGTGGGTGAAATGATGATACCATGCCAACTTTCAACCTTTTCTGATTGCGATTTGTAGGGCTTTTCAATTTCAAGGTCATTTAGCTCAAAAAAATCAGTAAATGCATGAAAAATAGCAAATGAATTCAGAAAGGGTTGAAAATTGATGACGTGGCTTCGAATGGTGCATACTGAACACACAAAAAGTCTGGACTTGAAATAAGTTTAAAAAAATGAAATGCCGTTGTAATAGACGAGTTTTCGTCTGAAACCCTGATACTTCGAAAGAGATTGTCCATTTTGTACACGAAGTGGATCCAGTTTTTGCCGTAACCCTCTCAACTTTTTAGCACATGCTATGTGGGTGAAATGATGATACCATGCCAACTTTCAACCTTTTCAGAGTTCATTTGTAGTGCTTTTCAATTTTAGGGTCATTTATCTCAAAAAAATCAGTAAATGCATGAAAAATAGCAAATGAAGTCAGAAAGGGTTGAAAATTGATGACGTGGCTTTGAATGGTGCATACTGAACACACAAAAAGTCTGTAGTTGAAATAAGTTTAAAAAAATGAAATGCCTTTGTAACAAACGAGTTTTCGTGTGAAACCCTGATACTTCGAAATAGATTGTCCATTTTGTACACGAAGTTGATCCAGTTTTTGCCGTAACCCTCTCAACTTTTTAGCACATGCTATGTGGGTGAAATGATGATACCATGCCAACTTTCGACCTTTTTTGATTGTGATTTGTAGTGCTTTTCAATTTCAGGGTCATTTAGCACAAAAAAATCAGTAAATGAATGAATATTGCAAATGAAGTCAGAAAAGGTTGAAAATTGATGACGTGGCTTCGAATGGTGCATAATGAACACACAAAAAGTCTGGAGTTGAAATAAGTTTAAAAAAATGAAATGCCTTTGTAACAGACGAGTTTTCATCTGAAACCCTGATGCTTCGAAAGAGATTGTCCATTTTGTACACGAAGTACATCCAGTTTTTGCCGTAACCCTCTCTACTTTTTAGCACATGCTATGTGGGTGAAATGATGATACCATGCCAACTTTCAACCTTTTCGGATTGTGATTTGTAGTGCTTTTCATTTTCAGGGTCATTTAGCTCAAAAAAATCAGTAAATGCATGAAAAATAGCAAATGAAGTCAGAAAGGTTTGAAAATTGATGACGTGGATTCGAATGGTGCATACTGAACACACAAAAAGTCTGGAGTTGAAATAAGTTTAAAAAAATGAAATGCCTTTGTAACAGACGAGTTTTCATCTGAAACCCTGATACTTCGAAAGAGATTGTCCATTTTGTACACGAAGTGGATCCAGTTTTTGCCGTAACCCTCTCAACTTTTTAGCACATGCTATGTGGGTGAAATGATGATACCATGCCAACTTTCAACCTTTTCAGAGTTCATTTGTAGTGCTTCTCAATTTTAGGGTCATTCAGCTCAAAAAAATCAGTAAATGCATGAAAAGTAGCAAATGAAGTCAGAAAGGGTTGAAAATTGATGACGTGGCTTCGAATGGTGCATACTGAACACACAAAAAGTCTGGAGTTGAAATAAGTTTAAAAAAATGAAATGCCTTTGTAACAGACGAGTTTTCGTCTGAAACCCTGATACTTCGAAAGAGATTGTCCATTTTATACACGAAGTGGATCCAGTTTTTGTCGTAACCCTCTCAACTTTTTAGCACATGCTATGTGGCTGAAATGATGATACCATGCCAACTTTCAACCTTTTCAGAGTTCATTTGTAGTGCTTTTCAATTTTAGGGTCATTTAGCTCAAAAAAATCAGTAAATGCATGAAAAATAGCAAATGAAGTCAGAAAGGGTTGAAAATTGATGACGTGGCTTTGAATGGTGCATACTGAACACACAAAAAGTCTGTAGTTGAAATAAGTTTAAAAAAATGAAATGCCTTTGTAACAAACGAGTTTTCGTGTGAAACCCTGATACTTCGAAATAGATTGTCCATTTTGTACACGAAGTTGATCCAGTTTTTGCCGTAACCCTCTCAACTTTTTAGCACATGCTATGTGGGTGAAATGATGATACCATGCCAACTTTCGACCTTTTTTGATTGTGATTTGTAGTGCTTTTCAATTTCAGGGTCATTTAGCACAAAAAAATCAGTAAATGAATGAATATTGCAAATGAAGTCAGAAAAGGTTGAAAATTGATGACGTGGCTTCGAATGGTGCATAATGAACACACAAAAAGTCTGGAGTTGAAATAAGTTTAAAAAAATGAAATGCCTTTGTAACAGACGAGTTTTCAACTGAACCCTGATGCTTCGAAAGAGATTGTCCATTTTGTACACGAAGTACATCCAGTTTTTGCCGTAACCCTCTCTACTTTTTAGCACATGCTATGTGGGTGAAATGATGATACCATGCCAACTTTCAACCTTTTCGGATTGTGATTTGTAGTGCTTTTCATTTTCAGGGTCATTTAGCTCAAAAAAATCAGTAAATGCATGAAAAATAGCAAATGAAGTCAGAAAGGGTTGAAAATTGATGACGTGGATTCGAATGGTGTATACTGAACACACAAAAAGTCTGGAGTTGAAATAAGTTTAAAAAAATGAAATGCCTTTGTAACAGACGAGTTTTCATCTGAAACCCTGATACTTCGAAAGAGATTGTCCATTTTGTACACGAAGTGGATCCAGTTTTTGCCGTAACCCTCTCAACTTTTTAGCACATGCTATGTGGGTGAAATGATGATACCATGCCAACTTTCAACCTTTTCAGAGTTCATTTGTAGTGCTTCTCAATTTTAGGGTCATTCAGCTCAAAAAAATCAGTAAATGCATGAAAAGTAGCAAATGAAGTCAGAAAGGGTTGAAAATTGATGACGTGGCTTCGAATGGTGCATACTGAACACACAAAAAGTCTGGAGTTGAAATAAGTTTAAAAAAATGAAATGCCTTTGTAACAGACGAGTTTTCGTGTGAAACCCTGATACTTCGAAAGTGATTGTCCATTTTGTACACGAAGTGGATCCAGTTTTTGTCGTAACCCTCTCAACTTTTTAGCACATGCTATGTGGGTGAAATGATGATACCATGCCAACTTTCAACCTTTTCAGAGTTCATTTGTAGTGCTTTTCAATTTTAGGGTCATTTAGCTCAAAAAAATCAGTAAATGCATGAAAAATAGCAAATGAAGTCAGAAAGGGTTGAAAATTGATGACGTGGCTTCGAATGGTGCATACTGAACACACAAAAATTCTGTAGTTGAAATAAGTTTAAAAAAATGAAATGCCTTTGTAACAAACGAGTTTTCGTCTGAAACCCTGATACTTCGAAAGAGATTGTCCATTTTGTACACGAAGTTGATCCAGTTTTTGCTGTAACCCTCTCAACTTTTTAGCACATGCTATGTGGGTGAAATGATGATACCATGCCAACTTTCAACCTTTTTTGATTGGGATTTGTAGTGCTTTTCAATTTCAAGGTCATTTAGCTCAAAAAAATCAGTAAATGAATGAAAAATAGCAAATGAAGTCAGAAAGGGTTGAAAATTGATGACGTGGCTTCGAATGGTGCATAATGAACACACAAAAAGTCTGGAGTTGAAATAAGTTTAAAAAAAATGAAATGCCTTTGTAACAGACGAGTTTTCGTCTGAAACCCTGATACTTCGAAAGAGATTGTCCATTTTGTACACGAAGTACATCCAGTTTTTGCCGTAACCCTCTCAACTTTTTAGCACATGCTATGTGGGTGAAATGATGATACCATGCAAACTTTCAACCTTTTCGGATTGTGATTTGTAGTGCTTTTCATTTTCAGGGTCATTTAGCTCAAAAAAATCAGTAAATGCATGAAAATTAGCATAATGAAGTTAGAAAGGGTTGAAAATTGATGACGTGGATTCGAATGGTGCATACTGAACACACAAAAAGTCTGGAGTTGAAATAAGTTTAAAAAAATGAAATGCCTTTGTAACAGACGAGTTTTCATCTGAAACCCTGATACTTCGAAAGAGATTGTCCATTTTGTACACGAAGTGGATCCAGTTTTTGCCGTAACCCTCTCAACTTTTTAGCACATGCTATGTGGGTGAAATGATGATACCATGCCAACTTTCAACCTTTTCAGAGTTCATTTGTAGTGCTTCTCAATTTTAGGGTCATTCAGCTCAAAAAAATCAGTAAATGCATGAAGAGTAGCAAATGAAGTCAGAAAGGGTTGAAAATTGATGACGTGGCTTCGAATGGTGCATACTGAACACACAAAAAGTCTGGAGTTGAAATAAGTTTAAAAAAATGAAATGCCTTTGTAACAGACGAGTTTTCGTGTGAAACCCTGATACTTCGAAAGTGATTGTCCACTTTGTACACGAAGTGGATCCAGTTTTTGTCGTAACCCTCTCAACTTTTTTGCACATGCTATGTGGGTGAAATGATGATACCATGCCAACTTTCAACCTTTTCAGAGTTCATTTGTAGTGCTTTTCAATTTTATTGTCATTTAGCTCAAAAAAATCAGTAAATGCATGAAAAATAGCAAATGAAGTCAGAAAGGGTTGAAAACTGATGACGTGGCTTCGAATGGTGCATACTGAACACACAAAAATTCTGTAGTTGAAATAAGTTTAAAAAAATGAAATGCCTTTGTAACAAACGAGTTTTCGTCTGAAACCCTGATACTTCGAAAG
Organism: Elymus sibiricus; assembly: GCA_039707655.1. Taxonomy (NCBI): domain Eukaryota; kingdom Viridiplantae; phylum Streptophyta; class Magnoliopsida; order Poales; family Poaceae; genus Elymus; species Elymus sibiricus. Next base: position 121,000,595 of record CM077676.1, on the reverse strand, counting down.
AGATTGTCCATTTTGTACACGAAGTTGATCCAGTTTTTGCTGTAACCCTCTCAACTTTTTAGCACATGCTATGTGGGTGAAATGATGATACCATGCCAACTTTCAACCTTTTTTGATTGGGATTTGTAGTGCTTTTCAATTTCAAGGTCATTTAGCTCAAAAAAATCAGTAAATGAATGAAAAATAGCAAATGAAGTCAGAAAGGGTTGAAAATTGATGACGTGGCTTCGAATGGTGCATAATGAACACACAAAAAGTCTGGAGTTGAAATAAGTTTAAAAAAAATGAAATGCCTTTGTAACAGACGAGTTTTCGTCTGAAACCCTGATACTTCGAAAGAGATTGTCCATTTTGTACACGAAGTACATCCAGTTTTTGCCGTAACCCTCTCAACTTTTTAGCACATGCTATGTGGGTGAAATGATGATACCATGCCAACTTTCAACCTTTTCGGATTGTGATTTGTAGTGCTTTTCATTTTCAGGGTCATTTAGCTCAAAAAAATCAGTAAATGCATGAAAATTAGCATAATGAAGTTAGAAAGGGTTGAAAATTGATGACGTGGATTCGAATGGTGCATACTGAACACACAAAAAGTCTGGAGTTGAAATAAGTTTAAAAAAATGAAATGCCTTTGTAACAGACGAGTTTTCATCTGAAACCCTGATACTTCGAAAGAGATTGTCCATTTTGTACACGAAGTGGATCCAGTTTTTGCCGTAACCCTCTCAACTTTTTAGCACATGCTATGTGGGTGAAATGATGATACCATGCCAACTTTCAACCTTTTCAGAGTTCATTTGTAGTGCTTCTCAATTTTAGGGTCATTCAGCTCAAAAAAATCAGTAAATGCATGAAGAGTAGCAAATGAAGTCAGAAAGGGTTGAAAATTGATGACGTGGCTTCGAATGGTGCATACTGAACGCACAAAAAGTCTGGAGTTGAAATAAGTTTAAAAAAATGAAATGCCTTTGTAACAGACGAGTTTTCGTGTGAAACCCTGATACTTCGAAAGTGATTGTCCATTTTGTACACGAAGTGGATCCAGTTTTTGTCGTAACCCTCTCAACTTTTTAGCACATGCTATGTGGGTGAAATGATGATACCATGCCAACTTTCAACCTTTTCAGAGTTCATTTGTAGTGCTTTTCAATTTTAGGGTCATTTAGCTCAAAAAAATCAGTAAATGCATGAAAAATAGCAAATGAAGTCAGAAAGGGTTGAAAATTGATGACGTGGCTTCGAATGGTGCATACTGAACACACAAAAAGTCTGTAGTTGAAATAAGTTTAAAAAAATGAAATGCCTTTGTAACAAACGAGTTTTCGTCTGAAACCCTGATACTTCGAAAGAGATTGTCCATTTTGTACACGAAGTTGATCCAGTTTTTGCTGTAACCCTCTCAACTTTTTAGCACATGCTATGTGGGTGAAATGATGATACCATGCCAACTTTCAACCTTTTTTGATTGGGATTTGTAGTGCTTTTCAATTTCAAGGTCATTTAGCTCAAAAAAATCAGTAAATGAATGAAAAATAGCAAATGAAGTCAGAAAGGGTTGAAAATTGATGACGTGGCTTCGAATGGTGCATAATGAACACACAAAAAGTCTGGAGTTGAAATAAGTTTAAAAAAAATGAAATGCCTTTGTAACAGACGAGTGTTCGTCTGAAACCCTGATACTTCGAAAGAGATTGTCCATTTTGTACACGAAGTACATCCAGTTTTTGCCGTAACCCTCTCAACTTTTTAGCACATGCTATGTGGGTGAAATGATGATACCATGCCAACTTTCAACCTTTTCGGATTGTGATTTGTAGTGCTTTTCATTTTCAGGGTCATTTAGCTCAAAAAAATCAGTAAATGCATGAAAATTAGCATAATGAAGTTAGAAAGGGTTGAAAATTGATGACGTGGATTCGAATGGTGCATACTGAACACACAAAAAGTCTGGAGTTGAAATAAGTTTAAAAAAATGAAATGCCTTTGTAACAGACGAGTTTTTATCTGAAACCCTGATACTTCGAAAGAGATTGTCCATTTTGTACACGAAGTGGATCCAGTTTTTGCCGTAACCCTCTCAACTTTTTAGCACATGCTATGTGGGTGAAATGATGATACCATGCCAACTTTCAACCTTTTCAGAGTTCATTTGTAGTGCTTTTCAATTTTAGGGTCATTTAGCTCAAAAAAATCAGTAAATGCATGAAAAATAGCAAATGAAGTCAGAAAGGGTTGAAAATTGATGACGTGGCTTCGAATGGTGCATACTGAACGCACAAAAAGTCTGGAGTTGAAATAAGTTTAAAAAAATGAAATGCCTTTGTAACAGACGAGTTTTCGTCTGAAACCCTGATACTTCGAAAGAGATTGTCCATTTTGTAGACGAAGTGGATCCAGTTTTTGTCGTAACCCTCTCAACTTTTTAGCACATGCTATGTGGCTGAAATGATGATACCATGCCAACTTTCAACCTTTTCAGAGTTCATTTGTAGTGCTTTTCAATTTTAGGGTCATTTAGCTCAAAAAAATTAGTAAATGCATGAAAAATAGCAAATGAAGTCAGAAAGGGTTGAAAATTGATGACGTGGCTTCGAATGGTGCATACTGAACACACAAAAAGTCTGTAGTTGAAATAAGTTTAAAAAAATGAAATGCCTTTGTAACAAACGAGTTTTCGTCTGAAACCCTGATACTTCGAAATAGATTGTCCATTTTGTACACGAAGTTGATCCAGTTTTTGCCGTAACCCTCTCAACTTTTTAGCACATGCTATGTGGGTGAAATGATGATACCATGCCAACTTTCAACCTTTTTTGATGGTGATTTGTAGTGCTTTTCAATTTCAGGGTCATTTAGCACAAAAAAATCAGTAAATGAATGAATATTGCAAATGAAGTCAGAAAGGGTTGAAAATTGATGACGTGGCTTCGAATGGTGCATAATGAACACACAAAAAGTCTGGAGTTGAAATAAGTTTAAAAAAATGAAATGCCTTTGTAACAGACGAGTTTTCGTCTCAAACACTGATACTTCGAAAGAGATTGTCCATTTTGTACACGAAGTACATCCAGTTTTTGCCGTAACCCTCTCAACTTTTTAGCACATGCTATGTGGATGAAATGATGATACCATGCCAACTTTCAACATTTTCAGATTGTGATTTGTAGTGCTTTTCATTTTCAGGGTCATTTAGCTCAAAAAAATCAGTAAATGCATGAAAAATAGCAAATGAAGTCAGAAAGGGTTGAAAATTGATGACGTGGATTCGAATGGTGCATACTGAACACACAAAAAGTCTGGAGTTGAAATAAGTTTAAAAAAATGAAATGCCTTTGTAACAGACGAGTTTTCATCTGAAACCCTGATACTTCGAAAGAGATTGTCCATTTTGTACACGAAGTGGATCCAGTTTTTGCCGTAACCCTCTCAACTTTTTAGCACATGCTATGTGGGTGAAATGATGATACCATGCCAACTTTCAACCTTTTCAGAGTTCATTTGTAGTGCTTCTCAATTTTAGGGTCATTTAGCTCAAAAAAATCAGTAAATGCATGAAAAATAGCAAATGAAGTCAGAAAGGGTTGAAAATTGATAACGTGGCTTCGAATAGTGCATACTGACCACACAAAAAGTCTGGAGTTGAAATAAGTTTAAAAAAATGAAATGCCTTTGTAACAGACGAGTTTTCGTCTGAAACCCTGATACTTCGAAAGAGATTGTCCATTTTGTACACGAAGTGGATCCAGTTTTTGTCGTAACCCTCTCAACTTTTTAGCACATGCTATGTGGGTGAAATGATGATACCATGCCAACTTTCAACCTTTTCAGAGTTCATTTGTAGTGCTTTTCAATTTTAGGGTCATTTAGCTCAAAAAAATCACTAAATGCATGAAAAATAGCAAATGAAGTCAGAAAGGGTTGAAAATTGATGACGTGGCTTCGAATGGTGCATACTGAACACACAAAAATTCTGTAGTTGAAATAAGTTTAAAAAAATGAAATGCCTTTGTAACAAACGAGTTTTCGTCTGAAACCGTGATACTTCGAAAGAGATTGTCCATTTTGTACACGAAGTTGATCCAGTTTTTGCCGTAACCCACTCAACCTTTTAGCACATGCTATGTGGGTGAAATGATGATACCGTGCCAACTTTAAACCTTTTCTGATTGTGATTTGTAGTGCTTTTCAATTTCAGGGTCATGTATCTCAAAAAAATCAGTACATACATGAAAAATAGCAAATGAACTCAGATGGGGTTGAAAATTGATGACGTGGCTTCGAATGGTGCATACTGAACACACAAAAAGTCTGGAATTGAAATAAGTTTAAAAAAATGAAATGCCTTTATAACAGACTAGTTTTCGTTTGAAACCCTGATACTTCGAAAGAGATTGTCCATTTTGTACACGAAGTGGCTCCAACTTTTGCCGTAACCCTCTCAACTTTTTAGCACATGCTATGTGGGTGAAATGATGATACCATGCCAACTTTCAACCTTTTCAGAGTTCATTTGTAGTGCTTTTCAATTTTAGGGTCATTTAGCTCAAAAAAATCAGTAAATGTATGAAAAATAGCAAATGAAGTCAGAAAGGGTTCAAAACTGATGACGTGGCTTCGAATGGTGCATACGGAACACACAAAAAGTCTGGAGTTGAAATAAGTTTAAAAAAATGAAATGCCTTTGTAACAGACGAGTTTTCGTCTGAAACCCTGATACTTCGAAAGAGATTGTCCATTTTGTACACGAAGTGGATCCAGTTTTTGCCGTAACCCTCTCAACTTTTTAGCACATGCTATGTGGGTGAAATGATGATACCGTGCCAAGTTTCAACCTTTTCTGATTGTGATTGGTAGTGCTTTTCAATTTCAGGGTCATTAGCTCAAAAAAATCAGTAAATGCATGAAAAATAGCAAATGAAGTCAGAAAGGGTTGAAAATTGATGACGTGGATTCGAATGGTGCATACTGAACACACAAAAAGTCTGGAGTTGAAATAAGTTTAAAAAAATGAAAAGCCTTTGTAACAGACGAGTTTTCGTCTGAAACCCTGATACTTCGAAAGAGATTGTCCATTTTGTACACGAAGTGGATCCAGTTTTTGCCGTAACCTTCTCAACTATTTAGCACATGCTATGTGGGTGAAATGATGATACTATGCCAACTTTCAACCTTTTCAGAGTTCATTTGTAGTGCTTTTCAATTTTAGGGTCATTTAGCTCAAAAAATCAGTAAATGTATGAAAAATAGCAAATGAAGTCAGAAAGGGTTGAAAATTGATGACGTGGCTTCGAATGGTGCATACTGAACACACAAAAAGTCTGGAGTTGAAATAAGTTTAAAAAAATGAAATGCCTTTGTAACAGACGAGTTTTCGTCTGAAACACTGATACTTCGAAAGAGATTGTCCATTTTGTACATGAAGTGAATCCAGTTTTTGCCGTAACCCTCTCAACTTTTTAGCACATGCTATGTGGGTTAAATGATCCTACCATGCCAACTTTCAACCTTTTCAGAGTTCATTTGTAGTGCTTTTCAATTTTAGGGTCATTTAGCTCAAAAAAATCAGTAAATGCATGAAAAATAGCAAATGAAGTCAGAAAGGGTTGAAAATTGATGACGTGGCTTCGAATGGTGCATACTGAACACACAAAAAGTCTGGAGTTGAAATAAGTTTAAAGAAATGAAATGCCTTTGTAACAGACGAGTTTTCGTCTGAAACCCTGATACTTCGAAAGAGATTGTCCATTTTGTACACGAAGTGTATCCAGTTTTTGCCGTAACCCTCTCAACTTTTTAGCACATGCTATGTGGGTGAAATGATGATACCATGCCAACTTTCAACCTTTTTTGATTGTGATTTGTAGTGCTTTTCAATTTCAGGGTCATTTAGCTCAAAAAAATCAGTAAATGCATGAAAAATAGCAAATGAAGTCAGAAAGGGTTGAAAATTGATGACGTGGCTTCGAATGGTGCATACTGAACACAGAAAAAGTCTGGAGTTGAAATAAGTTTAAAGAAATGAAATGCCTTTGTAACAGACGAGTTTTTGTCTGAAACCCTGATACTTTGAAAGAGATTGTCCATTTTGAACACGAAGTGGATCCAGTTTTTGTCGTAACCCTCTCAACTTTTTAGCAGATGCTATGTGGGTGAAATGATGATACCATGCCAACTTTCAAACCTTTTCTGATTGTGATTTGTAGTGCTTTTCAATTTCAGGGTCATTTAGCTCAAAAAAATCAGTAAATGCATGAAAAATAGCAAATGAACTCAGAAAGGGTTCAAAATTGATGACGTGGCTTCGAATGGTGCATACTGAACACACAAAAAGTCTGGAGTTGAAATAAGTTTAAAGAAATGAAATGCCTTTCTAACAGACGAGTTTTCGTCTGAAACCCTGATACTTCGAAAGAGATTGTCCATTTTGTACACGAAGTGTATCCAGTTTTTGCCGTAACCCTCTCAACTTTTTAGCACATGCTATGTGGGTGAAATGATGATACCATGCCAACTTTCAACCTTTTTTGATTGTGATTTGTAGTGCTTTTCAATTTCAGGGTCATTTAGCTCAAAAAAATCAGTAAATGCATGAAAAATAGCAAATGAAGTCAGAAAGGGTTGAAAATTGATGACGTGGCTTCGAATGGTGCATAATGAACACACAAAAAGTCTGGAGTTGAAATAAGTTTAAAAAAATGAAATGCCTTTGTAACAGACGAGTTTTTGTCTGAAACCCTGATACTTCGAAAGAGATTGTCCATTTTGTACACGAAGTGGATCCAGTTTTTGTCGTAACCCTCTCAACTTTTTAGCAGATGCTATGTGGGTGAAATGATGATACCATGCCAACTTTCAAACCTTTTTTGATTGTGATTTGTAGTGCTTTTCAATTTCAGGGTCATTTAGCTCAAAAAAATCAGTAAATGCATGAAAAATAGCAAATGAAGTCAGAAAGGGTTGAAAATTGATGACGTGGCTTCGAATGGTGCATACTGAACACACAAAAAGTATGGAGTTGAAATAAGTTTAAAGAAATGAAATGCGTTTGTAACAGACGAGTTTTCATCTGAAACCCTGATACTTCGAAAGAGATTGTCCATTTTGTACACGAAGTGGATCCAGTTTTTGCCGTAACCCTCTCAACTTTTTAGCACATGCTATGTGGGTTAAATGATGATACCATGCCAACTTTCAACCATTTCAGAGTTCATTTGTAGTGCTTTTCAATTTCAGGGTCATTTAGCTCAAAAAAATCAGTAAATGCATGAAATATAGCAAATGAAGTCAGAAAGGGTTGAAAATTGATGACGTGGCTTCGAATGGTGCATACTGAACACAGAAAAAGTCTGGAGTTGAAATAAGTTTAAAGAAATGAAATGCCTTTGTAACAGACGAGTTTTTGTCTGAAACCCTGATACTTCGAAAGAGATTGTCCATTTTGTACACGAAGTGGATCCAGTTTTTGTCGTAACCCTCTCAACTTTTTAGCAGATGCTATGTGGGTGAAATGATGATACCATGCCAACTTTCAAACCTTTTCTGATTGTGATTTGTAGTGCTTTTCAATTTCAGGGTCATTTAGCTCAAAAAAATCAGTAAATGCATGAAAAATAGCAAATGAAGTCAGAAAGGGTTGAAAATTGATGACGTGGCTTCGAATGGTGCATACTGAACACACAAAAAGTCTGGAGTTGAAATAAGTTTAAAGAAATGAAATGCGTTTGTAACAGACGAGTTTTCATCTGAAACCCTGATACTTCGAAAGAGATTGTCCATTTTGTACACGAAGTGGATCCAGTTTTTGCCGTAACCCTCTCAACTTTTTAGCACATGCTATGTGGGTGAAATGATGATACCATGCCAACCTTCAACCTTTTCAGAGTTCATTTGTAGTGCTTTTCAATTTTAGGGTCATTTAGCTCAAAAAAATCAGTAAATGCGTGAAAAATAGCAAATGAAGTCAGAAAGGGTTGAAAATTGATGACGTGGATTCGAATGGTGCATACTGAACACACAAAAAGTCTGGAGTTGAAATAAGTTTAAAAAAATGAAATGCCTTTGTAACAGACGAGTTTTCGTCTGAAACCCTGATACTTCGAAAGAGATTGTCCATTTTGTACACGAAGTGGATCCAGTTTTTGTCGTAACCCTCTCAACTTTTTAGCACATGCTATGTGGCTGAAATGATGACACCATGCCAACTTTCAACCTTTTCAGAGTTCATTTGTAGTGCCTTTCAATTTTAGGGTCATTTAGCTCAAAAAAATTAGTAAATGCATGAAAAATAGCAAATGAAGTCAGAAAGGGTTGAAAATTGATGACGTGGCTTCGAATGGTGCATACTGAACACACAAAAAGTCTGTAGTTGAAATAAGTTTAAAAAAATGAAATGCCTTTGTAACAAACGAGTTTTCGTCTGAAACCCTGATACTTCGAAATAGATTGTCCATTTTGTACACGAAGTTGATCCAGTTTTTGCCGTAACCCTCTCAACTTTTTAGCACATGCTATGTGGGTGAAATGATGATACCATGCCAACTTTCAACCTTTTTTGATGGTGATTTGTAGTGCTTTTCAATTTCAGGGTCATTTAGCACAAAAAAATCAGTAAATGAATGAATATTGCAAATGAAGTCAGAAAGGGTTGAAAATTGATGACATGGCTTCGAATGGTGCATAATGAACACACAAAAAGTCTGGAGTTGAAATAAGTTTAAAAAAATGAAATGCCTTTGTAACAGACGAGTTTTCGTCTGAAACCCTGATACTTCGAAAGAGATTGTCCATTTTGTACACGAAGTACATCCAGTTTTTGCCGTAACCCTCTCAACTTTTTAGCACATGCTATGTGGGTGAAATGATGATACCATGCCAACTTTCAACCTTTTCAGATTGTGATTTGTAGTGCTTTTCATTTTCAGGGTCATTTAGCTCAAAAAAATCAGTAAATGCATGAAAAATAGCAAATGAAGTCAGAAAGGGTTGAAAATTGATGACGTGGATTCGAATGGTGCATACTGAACACACAAAAAGTCTGGAGTTGAAATAAGTTTAAAAAAATGAAATGCCTTTGTAACAGACGAGTTTTCATCTGAAACCCTGATACTTCGAAAGAGATTGTCCATTTTGTACACGAAGTTGATCCAGTTTTTGCCGTAACCCTCTCAACCTTTTAGCACAAGCTATGTGGGTGAAATGATGATACCGTGCCAACTTTAAACCTTTTCTGATTGTGATTTGTAGTGCTTTTCAATTTCAGGGTCATGTAGCTCAAAAAAATCAGTAAATGCATGAAAAATAGCAAATGAACTCAGATGGGGTTGAAAATTGATGACGTGGCTTCGAATGGTGCATACTGAACACACAAAAAGTCTGGAGTTGAAATAAGTTTAAAAAAATGAAATGCCTTTATAACAGACTAGTTTTCGTTTGAAACCCTGATACTTCGAAAGAGATTGTCCATTTTGTACACGAAGTGGCTCCAACTTTTGCCGTAACCCTCTCAACTTTTTAGCACATGCTATGTGGGTGAAATGATGATACCATGCCAACTTTCAACCTTTTCAGAGTTCATTTGTAGTGCTTTTCAATTTTAGGGTCATTTAGCTCATAAAAATCAGTAAATGTATGAAAAATAGCAAATGAAGTCAGAAAGGGTTCAAAACTGATGACGTGGCTTCGAATGGTGCATACGGAACACACAAAAAGTCTGGAGTTGAAATAAGTTTAAAAAAATGAAATGCCTTTGTAACAGACGAGTTTTCGTCTGAAACCCTGATACTTCGAAAGAGATTGTCCATTTTGTACACGAAGTGCATCCAGTTTTTGCCGTAACCCTCTCAAGTTTTTAGCACATGCTATGTGGGTGAAATGATGATACCATGCGAAGTTTCAACCTTTTCTGATTGTGATTTGTAGTGCTTTACAATTTCAAGGTCATTTAGCACAAAAAATCAGTAAATGCATGAAAAATAGCAAATGAACTCAGAAAGGGTTGAAAATTGATGACGTGGCTTCGAATGGTGCATACTGAACACACAAAAAGTATGGAGTTGAAATAGGTTTAAAAAATGAAATGCCTTTGTAACAGACGAGTTTTCGTTTGAAACCCTCATACTTCGAAAGAGATTGTCCATTTTGTACACGAAGTGGATCCAGTTTTTGCCGTAACCCTGTCAACTTTTTAGCACATGCTATGTGGGTTAAATGATCATACCATGCCAACTTTCAACCTTTTCAGTGTTCATTTGTAGTGCTTTTCAATTTCAGGGTCATTAAGCTCAAAAAAATCAGTAAATGCATGAAAAATAGCAAATGAAGTCAGAAAGGGTTGAAAATTGATGACGTGGCTTCGAATGGTGCATACTGAACACACAAAAAGTCTGGAGTTGAAATAAGTTTAAAAAAATGAAATGCCTTTGTAACAGACGAGTTTTCGTCTCAAACCCTGATACTTCGAAAGAGATTGTCCATTTTGTACACGAAGTACATCCAGTTTTTGCCGTAACCCTCTCAACTTTTTAGCACATGCTATGTGGGTGAAATGATGATACCATGCCAACTTTCAACCTTTTCAGATTGTGATTTGTAGTGCTTTTCATTTTCAGGGTCATTTAGCTCAAAAAAATCAGTAAATGCATGAAAAATAGCAAATGAAGTCAGAAAGGGTTGAAAATTGATGACGTGGATTCGAATGGTGCATACTGAACACACAAAAAGTCTGGAGTTGAAATAAGTTTAAAAAAATGAAATGCCTTTGTAACAGACGAGTTTTCATCTGAAACCCTGATACTTCGAAAGAGATTGTCCATTTTGTACACGAAGTTGATCCAGTTTTTGCCGTAACCCTCTCAACCTTTTAGCACATGCTATGTGGGTGAAATGATGATACCGTGCCAACTTTAAACCTTTTCTGATTGTGATTTGTAGTGCTTTTCAATTTCAGGGTCATGTAGCTCAAAAAAATCAGTAAATGCATGAAAAATAGCAAATGAACTCAGATGGGGTTGAAAATTGATGACGTGGCTTCGAATGGTGCATACTGAACACACAAAAAGTCTGGAGTTGAAATAAGTTTAAAAAAATGAAATGCCTTTATAACAGACTAGTTTTCGTTTGAAACCCTGATACTTCGAAAGAGATTGTCCATTTTGTACACGAAGTGGCTCCAACTTTTGCCGTAACCCTCTCAACTTTTTAGCACATGCTATGTGGGTGAAATGATGATACCATGCCAACTTTCAACCTTTTCAGAGTTCATTTGTAGTGCTTTTCAATTTTAGGGTCATTTAGCTCAAAAAAATCAGTAAATGTATGAAAAATAGCAAATGAAGTCAGAAAGGGTTCAAAACTGATGACGTGGCTTCGAATGGTGCATACGGAACACACAAAAAGTCTGGAGTTGAAATAAGTTTAAAAAAATGAAATGCCTTTGTAACAGACGAGTTTTCGTCTGAAACCCTGATACTTCGAAAGAGATTGTCCATTTTGTACACGAAGTGCATCCAGTTTTTGCCGTAACCCTCTCAACTTTTTAGCACATGCTATGTGGGTGAAATGATGATACCATGCCAACTTTCAACCTTTTTTGATGGTGATTTGTAGTGCTTTTCAATTTCAGGGTCATTTAGCACAAAAAAATCAGTAAATGAATGAATATTGCAAATGAAGTCAGAAAGGGTTGAAAATTGATGACATGGCTTCGAATGGTGCATAATGAACACACAAAAAGTCTGGAGTTGAAATAAGTTTAAAAAAATGAAATGCCTTTGTAACAGACGAGTTTTCGTCTGAAACCCTGATACTTCGAAAGAGATTGTCCATTTTGTACATGAAGTACATCCAGTTTTTGCCGTAACCCTCTCAACTTTTTAGCACATGCTATGTGGGTGAAATGATGATACCATGCCAACTTTCAACCTTTTCAGATTGTGATTTGTAGTGCTTTTCATTTTCAGGGTCATTTAGCTCAAAAAAATCAGTAAATGCATGAAAAATAGCAAATGAAGTCAGAAAGGGTTGAAAATTGATGACGTGGATTCGAATGGTGCATACTGAACACACAAAAAGTCTGGAGTTGAAATAAGTTTAAAAAAATGAAATGCCTTTGTAACAGACGAGTTTTCATCTGAAACCCTGATACTTCGAAAGAGATTGTCCATTTTGTACACGAAGTTGATCCAGTTTTTGCCGTAACCCTCTCAACCTTTTAGCACAAGCTATGTGGGTGAAATGATGATACCGTGCCAACTTTAAACCTTTTCTGATTGTGATTTGTAGTGCTTTTCAATTTCAGGGTCATGTAGCTCAAAAAAATCAGTAAATGCATGAAAAATAGCAAATGAACTCAGATGGGGTTGAAAATTGATGACGTGGCTTCGAATGGTGCATACTGAACACACAAAAAGTCTGGAGTTGAAATAAGTTTAAAAAAATGAAATGCCTTTATAACAGACTAGTTTTCGTTTGAAACCCTGATACTTCGAAAGAGATTGTCCATTTTGTACACGAAGTGGCTCCAACTTTTGCCGTAACCCTCTCAACTTTTTAGCACATGCTATGTGGGTGAAATGATGATACCATGCCAACTTTCAACCTTTTCAGAGTTCATTTGTAGTGCTTTTCAATTTTAGGGTCATTTAGCTCATAAAAATCAGTAAATGTATGAAAAATAGCAAATGAAGTCAGAAAGGGTTCAAAACTGATGACGTGGCTTCGAATGGTGCATACGGAACACACAAAAAGTCTGGAGTTGAAATAAGTTTAAAAAAATGAAATGCCTTTGTAACAGACGAGTTTTCGTCTGAAACCCTGATACTTCGAAAGAGATTGTCCATTTTGTACACGAAGTGCATCCAGTTTTTGCCGTAACCCTCTCAAGTTTTTAGCACATGCTATGTGGGTGAAATGATGATACCATGCCAAGTTTCAACCTTTTCTGATTGTGATTTGTAGTGCTTTACAATTTCAAGGTCATTTAGCACAAAAAATCAGTAAATGCATGAAAAATAGCAAATGAACTCAGAAAGGGTTGAAAATTGATGACGTGGCTTCGAATGGTGCATACTGAACACACAAAAAGTCTGGAGTTGAAATAGGTTTAAAAAATGAAATGCCTTTGTAACAGACGAGTTTTCGTTTGAAACCCTCATACTTCGAAAGAGATTGTCCATTTTGTACACGAAGTGGATCCAGTTTTTGCCGTAACCCTGTCAACTTTTTAGCACATGCTATGTGGGTTAAATGATCATACCATGCCAACTTTCAACCTTTTCAGTGTTCATTTGTAGTGCTTTTCAATTTCAGGGTCATTAAGCTCAAAAAAATCAGTAAATGCATGAAAAATAGCAAATGAAGTCAGAAAGGGTTGAAAATTGATGACGTGGCTTCGAATGGTGCATACTGAACACACAAAAAGTCTGGAGTTGAAATAAGTTTAAAAAAATGAAATGCCTTTGTAACAGACGAGTTTTCGTCTCAAACCCTGATACTTCGAAAGAGATTGTCCATTTTGTACACGAAGTACATCCAGTTTTTGCCGTAACCCTCTCAACTTTTTAGCACATGCTATGTGGGTGAAATGATGATACCATGCCAACTTTCAACCTTTTCAGATTGTGATTTGTAGTGCTTTTCATTTTCAGGGTCATTTAGCTCAAAAAAATCAGTAAATGCATGAAAAATAGCAAATGAAGTCAGAAAGGGTTGAAAATTGATGACGTGGATTCGAATGGTGCATACTGAACACACAAAAAGTCTGGAGTTGAAATAAGTTTAAAAAAATGAAATGCCTTTGTAACAGACGAGTTTTCATCTGAAACCCTGATACTTCGAAAGAGATTGTCCATTTTGTACACGAAGTTGATCCAGTTTTTGCCGTAACCCTCTCAACCTTTTAGCACATGCTATGTGGGTGAAATGATGATACCGTGCCAACTTTAAACCTTTTCTGATTGTGATTTGTAGTGCTTTTCAATTTCAGGGTCATGTAGCTCAAAAAAATCAGTAAATGCATGAAAAATAGCAAATGAACTCAGATGGGGTTGAAAATTGATGACGTGGCTTCGAATGGTGCATACTGAACACACAAAAAGTCTGGAGTTGAAATAAGTTTAAAAAAATGAAATGCCTTTATAACAGACTAGTTTTCGTTTGAAACCCTGATACTTCGAAAGAGATTGTCCATTTTGTACACGAAGTGGCTCCAACTTTTGCCGTAACCCTCTCAACTTTTTAGCACATGCTATGTGGGTGAAATGATGATACCATGCCAACTTTCAATCTTTTCAGAGTTCATTTGTAGTGCTTTTCAATTTTAGGGTCATTTAGCTCAAAAAAATCAGTAAATGTATGAAAAATAGCAAATGAAGTCAGAAAGGGTTCAAAACTGATGACGTGGCTTCGAATGGTGCATACGGAACACACAAAAAGTCTGGAGTTGAAATAAGTTTAAAAAAATGAAATGCCTTTGTAACAGACGAGTTTTCGTCTGAAACCCTGATACTTCGAAAGAGATTGTCCATTTTGTACACGAAGTGCATCCAGTTTTTGCCGTAACCCTCTCAAGTTTTTAGCACATGCTATGTGGGTGAAATGATGATACCATGCCAAGTTTCAACCTTTTCTGATTGTGATTTGTAGTGCTTTACAATTTCAAGGTCATTTAGCACAAAAAAATCAGTAAATGCATGAAAAATAGCAAATGAACTCAGAAAGGGTTGAAAATTGATGACGTGGCTTCGAATGGTGCATACTGAACACACAAAAAGTCTGGAGTTGAAATAGGTTTAAAAAATGAAATGCCTTTGTAACAGACGAGTTTTCGTTTGAAACCCTCATACTTCGAAAGAGATTGTCCATTTTGTACACGAAGTGGATCCAGTTTTTGCCGTAACCCTGTCAACTTTTTAGCACATGCTATGTGGGTTAAATGATCATACCATGCCAACTTTCAACCTTTTCAGTGTTCATTTGTAGTGCTTTTCAATTTCAGGGTCATTAAGCTCAAAAAAATCAGTAAATGCATGAAAAATAGCAAATGAAGTCAGAAAGGGTTGAAAATTGATGACGTGGCTTCGAATGGTGCATACTGAACACACAAAAAGTCTGGAGTTGAACTAAGTTTTAAAAAATGAAATGCCTTTGTAACAGACGAGTTTTCGTCTGAAACCCTGATACTTCGAAAGAGATTGTCCATTTTGCACACGAAGTGGATCCAGTTTTTGCCGTAACCCTCTCAACTTTTTAGCACATGCTATGTGGGTGAAATGATGATACCGTGCCAACTTTCAACCTTTTCTGATTGTGATTTGTAGTGCTTTTCAATTTCAGGGTCATTAGCTCAAAAAAATCAGTAAATGCATGAAAAATAGCAAATGAAGTCAGAAAGGGTTGAAAATTGATGACGTGGCTTCGAATGGTGCATAATGAACACACAAAAAGTCTGGAGTTGAAATAAGTTTAAAAAAATGAAATGCCTTTGTAACAGACGAGTTTTCGTCTGAAACCCTGATACTTCGAAAGAGATTCTCCATTTTGTACACGAAGTGGATCCAGTTTTTGCCGTAACCTTCTCAACTTTTTAGCACATGCTATGTGGGTGAAATGATGATACTATGCCAACTTTCAACCTTTTCAGAGTTCATTTGTAGTGCTTTTCAATTTTAGGGTCATTTAGCTCAAATAAATCAGTAAATGTATGAAAAATAGCAAATGAAGTCAGAAAGGGTTGAAAATTGATGACGTGGCTTCGAATGGTGCATACTGAACACACAAAAAGTCTGGAGTTGAAATAAGTTTAAAGAAATGAAATGCCTTTGTAACAGACGAGTTTTTGTCTGAAACCCTGATACTTCGAAAGAGATTGTCCATTTTGTACACGAAGTGGATCCAGTTTTTGTCGTAACCCTCTCAACTTTTTACCAGATGCTATGTGGGTGAAATGATGATACCATGCCAACTTTCAAACCTTTTCTGATTGTGATTTGTAGTGCTTTTCAATTTCAGGGTCATTTAGCTCAAAAAAATCAGTAAATGCATGAAAAATAGCAAATGAAGTCAGAAAGGGTTGAAAATTGATGACGTGGCTTCGAATGGTGCATACTGAACACACAAAAAGTCTGGAGTTGAAATAAGTTTAAAGAAATGAAATGCCTTTCTAACAGACGAGTTTTCGTCTGAAACCCTGATACTTCGAAAGAGATTGTCCATTTTGTACACGAAGTGTATCCAGTTTTTGCCGTAACCCTCTCAACTTTTTAGCACATGCTATGTGGGTGAAATGATGATACCATGCCAACTTTCAACCTTTTTTGATTGTGATTTGTAGTGCTTTTCAATTTCAGGGTCATTTAGCTCAAAAAAATCAGTAAATGCATGAAAAATAGCAAATGAAGTCAGAAAGGGTTGAAAATTGATGACGTGGCTTCGAATGGTGCATAATGAACACACAAAAAGTCTGGAGTTGAAATAAGTTTAAAAAAATGAAATGCCTTTGTAACAGACGAGTTTTTGTCTGAAACCCTGATACTTCGAAAGAGATTGTCCATTTTGTACACGAAGTGGATCCAGTTTTTGTCGTAACCCTCTCAACTTTTTAGCAGATGCTATGTGGGTGAAATGATGATACCATGCCAACTTTCAAACCTTTTCTGATTGTGATTTGTAGTGCTTTTCAATTTCAGGGTCATTTAGCTCAAAAAAATCAGTAAATGCATGAAAAATAGCAAATGAAGTCAGAAAGGGTTGAAAATTGATGACGTGGCTTCGAATGGTGCATACTGAACACACAAAAAGTATGGAGTTGAAATAAGTTTAAAAAAATGAAAAGCCTTTGTAACAGACGAGTTTTCATCTGAAACCCTGATACTTCGAAAGAGATTGTCCATTTTGTACACGAAGTGGATCCAGTTTTTGCCGTAACCCTCTCAACTTTTTAGCACATGCTATGTGGGTGAAATGATGATACCATGCCAACTTTCAACCATTTCAGAGTTCATTTGTAGTGCTTTTCAATTTCAGGGTCATTTAGCTCAAAAAAATCAGTAAATGCATGAAAAATAGCAAATGAAGTCAGAAAGGGTTGAAAATTGATGACGTGGCTTCGAATGGTGCATACTGAACACAGAAAAAGTCTGGAGTTGAAATAAGTTTAAAGAAATGAAATGCCTTTGTAACAGACGAGTTTTCATCTGAAACCCTGATACTTCGAAAGAGATTGTCCATTTTGTACACGAAGTGGATCCAGTTTTTGTCGTAACCCTCTCAACTTTTTAGCAGATGCTATGTGGGTGAAATGATGATACTATGCCAACTTTCAACCTTTTCAGAGTTCATTTGTAGTGCTTTTCAATTTTAGGGTCATTTAGCTCAAATAAATCAGTAAATGTATGAAAAATAGCAAATGAAGTCAGAAAGGGTTGAAAATTGATGACGTGGCTTCGAATGGTGCATACTGAACACACAAAAAGTCTGGAGTTGAAATAAGTTTAAAGAAATGAAATGCCTTTGTAACAGACGAGTTTTCGTCTGAAACCCTGATACTTCGAAAGAGATTGTCCATTTTGTACACGAAGTGGATCCAGTTTTTGCCGTAACCCTCTCAACTTTTTAGCACATGCTATGTGGGTGAAATGATGATACCGTGCCAACTTTCAACCTTTTCTGATTGTGATTTGTAGTGCTTTTCAATTTCAGGGTCATTAGCTCAAAAAAATCAGTAAATGCATGAAAAATAGCAAATGAAGTCAGAAAGGGTTGAAAATTGATGACGTGGCTTCGAATGGTGCATAATGAACACACAAAAAGTCTGGAGTTGAAATAAGTTTAAAAAAATGAAATGCCTTTGTAACAGACGAGTTTTTGTCTGAAACCCTGATACTTCGAAAGAGATTGTCCATTTTGTACACGAAGTGGATCCAGTTTTTGTCGTAACCCTCTCAACTTTTTACCAGATGCTATGTGGGTGAAATGATGATACCATGCCAACTTTCAAACCTTTTCTGATTGTGATTTGTAGTGCTTTTCAATTTCAGGGTCATTTAGCTCAAAAAAATCAGTAAATGCATGAAAAATAGCAAATGAAGTCAGAAAGGGTTGAAAATTGATGACGTGGCTTCGAATGGTGCATACTGAACACAGAAAAAGTCTGGAGTTGAAATAAGTTTAAAGAAATGAAATGCCTTTGTAACAGACGAGTTTTCGTCTGAAACCCTGATACTTCGAAAGAGATTGTCCATTTTGTACACGAAGTGTATCCAGTTTTTGCCGTAACCCTCTCAACTTTTTAGCACATGCTATGTGGGTGAAATGATGATACCATGCCAACTTTCAACCTTTTTTGATTGTGATTTGTAGTGCTTTTCAATTTCAGGGTCATTTAGCTCAAAAAAATCAGTAAATGCATGAAAAATAGCAAATGAAGTCAGAAAGGGTTGAAAATTGATGACGTGGCTTCGAATGGTGCATACTGAACACAGAAAAAGTCTGGAGTTGAAATAAGTTTAAAGAAATGAAATGCCTTTGTAACAGACGAGTTTTTGTCTGAAACCCTGATACTTCGAAAGAGATTGTCCATTTTGTACACGAAGTGGATCCAGTTTTTGTCGTAACCCTCTCAACTTTTTACCAGATGCTATGTGGGTGAAATGATGATACCATGCCAACTTTCAAACCTTTTCTGATTGTGATTTGTAGTGCTTTTCAATTTCAGGGTCATTTAGCTCAAAAAAATCAGTAAATGCATGAAAAATAGCAAATGAAGTCAGAAAGGGTTGAAAATTGATGACGTGGCTTCGAATGGTGCATACTGAACACACAAAAAGTCTGGAGTTGAAATAAGTTTAAAGAAATGAAATGCCTTTCTAACAGACGAGTTTTCGTCTGAAACCCTGATACTTCGAAAGAGATTGTCCATTTTGTACACGAAGTGTATCCAGTTTTTGCCGTAACCCTCTCAACTTTTTAGCACATGCTATGTGGGTGAAATGATGATACCATGCCAACTTTCAACCTTTTTTGATTGTGATTTGTAGTGCTTTTCAATTTCAGGGTCATTTAGCTCAAAAAAATCAGTAAATGCATGAAAAATAGCAAATGAAGTCAGAAAGGGTTGAAAATTGATGACGTGGCTTCGAATGGTGCATAATGAACACACAAAAAGTCTGGAGTTGAAATAAGTTTAAAAAAATGAAATGCCTTTGTAACAGACGAGTTTTTGTCTGAAACCCTGATACTTCGAAAGAGATTGTCCATTTTGTACACGAAGTGGATCCAGTTTTTGTCGTAACCCTCTCAACTTTTTAGCAGATGCTATGTGGGTGAAATGATGATACCATGCCAACTTTCAAACCTTTTCTGATTGTGATTTGTAGTGCTTTTCAATTTCAGGGTCATTTAGCTCAAAAAAATCAGTAAATGCATGAAAAATAGCAAATGAAGTCAGAAAGGGTTGAAAATTGATGACGTGGCTTCGAATGGTGCATACTG
Source organism: Elymus sibiricus (assembly GCA_039707655.1). Taxonomy (NCBI): domain Eukaryota; kingdom Viridiplantae; phylum Streptophyta; class Magnoliopsida; order Poales; family Poaceae; genus Elymus; species Elymus sibiricus. The sequence goes on along the minus strand of CM077676.1, from coordinate 120,981,107 downwards.
AACACACAAAAAGTATGGAGTTGAAATAAGTTTAAAAAAATGAAAAGCCTTTGTAACAGACGAGTTTTCATCTGAAACCCTGATACTTCGAAAGAGATTGTCCATTTTGTACACGAAGTGGATCCAGTTTTTGCCGTAACCCTCTCAACTTTTTAGCACATGCTATGTGGGTGAAATGATGATACCATGCCAACTTTCAACCATTTCAGAGTTCATTTGTAGTGCTTTTCAATTTCAGGGTCATTTAGCTCAAAAAAATCAGTAAATGCATGAAAAATAGCAAATGAAGTCAGAAAGGGTTGAAAATTGATGACGTGGCTTCGAATGGTGCATACTGAACACAGAAAAAGTCTGGAGTTGAAATAAGTTTAAAGAAATGAAATGCCTTTGTAACAGACGAGTTTTCATCTGAAACCCTGATACTTCGAAAGAGATTGTCCATTTTGTACACGAAGTGGATCCAGTTTTTGTCGTAACCCTCTCAACTTTTTAGCAGATGCTATGTGGGTGAAATGATGATACCATGCCAACTTTCAAACCTTTTCTGATTGTGATTTGTAGTGCTTTTCAATTTCAGGGTCATTTAGCTAAAAAAAATCAGTAAATGCATGAAAAATAGCAAATGAAGTCAGAAAGGGTTGAAAATTGATGACGTGGCTTCGAATGGTGCATACTGAACACACAAAAAGTCTGGAGTTGAAATAAGTTTAAAGAAATGAAATGCGTTTGTAACAGACGAGTTTTCATCTGAAACCCTGATACTTCGAAAGAGATTGCACATTTGTTACACGAAGTGGATCCAGTTTTTGCCGTAACCATCTCAACTTTTTAGCACATGCTATGTGGGTGAAATGATGATACCATGCCAACTTTCAACCTTTTCAGAGTTCATTTGTAGTGCTTTTCAATTTTAGGGTCATTTAGCTCAAAAAAATCAGTAAATGCATGAAAAATAGCAAATGAAGTCAGAAAGGGTTGAAAATTGATGACGTGGCTTCGAATGGTGCATACTGAACGCACAAAAAGTCTGGAGTTGAAATAAGTTTAAAAAAATGAAATGCCTTTGTAACAGACGAGTTTTCGTCTGAAACCCTGATACTTCGAAAGAGATTGTCCATTTTGTACACGAAGTGGATCCAGTTTTTGTCGTAACCCTCTCAACTTTTTAGCACATGCTATGTGGCTGAAATGATGATACCATGCCAACTTTCAACCTTTTCAGAGTTCATTTGTAGTGCCTTTCAATTTTAGGGTCATTTAGCTCAAAAAAATTAGTAAATGCATGAAAAATAGCAAATGAAGTCAGAAAGGGTTGAAAATTGATGACGTGGCTTCGAATGGTGCATACTGAACACACAAAAAGTCTGTAGTTGAAATAAGTTTAAAAAAATGAAATGCCTTTGTAACAAACGAGTTTTCGTCTGAAACCCTGATACTTCGAAATAGATTGTCCATTTTGTACACGAAGTTGATCCAGTTTTTGCCGTAACCCTCTCAACTTTTTAGCACATGCTATGTGTGTGAAATGATGATACCATGCCAACTTTCAACCTTTTTTGATGGTGATTTGTAGTGCTTTTCAATTTCAGGGTCATTTAGCACAAAAAAATCAGTAAATGAATGAATATTGCAAATGAAGTCAGAAAGGGTTGAAAATTGATGACATGGCTTCGAATGGTGCATAATGAACACACAAAAAGTCTGGAGTTGAAATAAGTTTAAAAAAATGAAATGCCTTTGTAACAGACGAGTTTTCGTCTGAAACCCTGATACTTCGAAAGAGATTGTCCATTTTGTACACGAAGTACATCCAGTTTTTGCCGTAACCCTCTCAACTTTTTAGCACATGCTATGTGGGTGAAATGATGATACCATGCCAACTTTCAACCTTTTCAGATTGTGATTTGTAGTGCTTTTCATTTTCAGGGTCATTTAGCTCAAAAAAATCAGTAAATGCATGAAAAATAGCAAATGAAGTCAGAAAGGGTTGAAAATTGATGACGTGGATTCGAATGGTGCATACTGAACACACAAAAAGTCTGGAGTTGAAATAAGTTTAAAAAAATGAAATGCCTTTGTAACAGACGAGTTTTCATCTGAAACCCTGATACTTCGAAAGAGATTGTCCATTTTGTACACGAAGTTGATCCAGTTTTTGCCGTAACCCTCTCAACCTTTTAGCACAAGCTATGTGGGTGAAATGATGATACCGTGCCAACTTTAAACCTTTTCTGATTGTGATTTGTAGTGCTTTTCAATTTCAGGGTCATGTAGCTCAAAAAAATCAGTAAATGCATGAAAAATAGCAAATGAACTCAGATGGGGTTGAAAATTGATGACGTGGCTTCGAATGGTGCATACTGAACACACAAAAAGTCTGGAGTTGAAATAAGTTTAAAAAAATGAAATGCCTTTATAACAGACTAGTTTTCATTTGAAACCCTGATACTTCGAAAGAGATTGTCCATTTTGTACACGAAGTGGCTCCAACTTTTGCCGTAACCCTCTCAACTTTTTAGCACATGCTATGTGGGTGAAATGATGATACCATGCCAACTTTCAACCTTTTCAGAGTTCATTTGTAGTGCTTTTCAATTTTAGGGTCATTTAGCTCATAAAAATCAGTAAATGTATGAAAAATAGCAAATGAAGTCAGAAAGGGTTCAAAACTGATGACGTGGCTTCGAATGGTGCATACGGAACACACAAAAAGTCTGGAGTTGAAATAAGTTTAAAAAAATGAAATGCCTTTGTAACAGACGAGTTTTCGTCTGAAACCCTGATACTTCGAAAGAGATTGTCCATTTTGTACACGAAGTGCATCCAGTTTTTGCCGTAACCCTCTCAAGTTTTTAGCACATGCTATGTGGGTGAAATGATGATACCATGCCAAGTTTCAACCTTTTCTGATTGTGATTTGTAGTGCTTTACAATTTCAAGGTCATTTAGCACAAAAAATCAGTAAATGCATGAAAAATAGCAAATGAACTCAGAAAGGGTTGAAAATTGATGACGTGGCTTCGAATGGTGCATACTGAACACACAAAAAGTCTGGAGTTGAAATAGGTTTAAAAAATGAAATGCCTTTGTAACAGACGAGTTTTCGTTTGAAACCCTCATACTTCGAAAGAGATTGTCCATTTTGTACACGAAGTGGATCCAGTTTTTGCCGTAACCCTGTCAACTTTTTAGCACATGCTATGTGGGTTAAATGATCATACCATGCCAACTTTCAACCTTTTCAGTGTTCATTTGTAGTGCTTTTCAATTTCAGGGTCATTAAGCTCAAAAAAATCAGTAAATGCATGAAAAATAGCAAATGAAGCCAGAAAGGGTTGAAAATTGATGACGTGGCTTCGAATGGTGCATACTGAACACACAAAAAGTCTGGAGTTGAAATAAGTTTAAAAAAATGAAATGCCTTTGTAACAGACGAGTTTTCGTCTCAAACCCTGATACTTCGAAAGAGATTGTCCATTTTGTACACGAAGTACATCCAGTTTTTGCCGTAACCCTCTCAACTTTTTAGCACATGCTATGTGGGTGAAATGATGATACCATGCCAACTTTCAACCTTTTCATATTGTGATTTGTAGTGCTTTTCATTTTCAGGGTCATTTAGCTCAAAAAAATCAGTAAATGCATGAAAAATAGCAAATGAAGTCAGAAAGGGTTGAAAATTGATGACGTGGATTCGAATGGTGCATACTGAACACACAAAAAGTCTGGAGTTGAAATAAGTTTAAAAAAATGAAATGCCTTTGTAACAGACGAGTTTTCATCTGAAACCCTGATACTTCGAAAGAGATTGTCCATTTTGTACACGAAGTTGATCCAGTTTTTGCCGTAACCCTCTCAACCTTTTAGCACATGCTATGTGGGTGAAATGATGATACCGTGCCAACTTTAAACCTTTTCTGATTGTGATTTGTAGTGCTTTTCAATTTCAGGGTCATGTAGCTCAAAAAAATCAGTAAATGCATGAAAAATAGCAAATGAACTCAGATGGGGTTGAAAATTGATGACGTGGCTTCGAATGGTGCATACTGAACACACAAAAAGTCTGGAGTTGAAATAAGTTTAAAAAAATGAAATGCCTTTATAACAGACTAGTTTTCATTTGAAACCCTGATACTTCGAAAGAGATTGTCCATTTTGTACACGAAGTGGCTCCAACTTTTGCCGTAACCCTCTCAACTTTTTAGCACATGCTATGTGGGTGAAATGATGATACCATGCCAACTTTCAACCTTTTCAGAGTTCATTTGTAGTGCTTTTCAATTTTAGGGTCATTTAGCTCAAAAAAATCAGTAAATGTATGAAAAATAGCAAATGAAGTCAGAAAGGGTTCAAAACTGATGACGTGGCTTCGAATGGTGCATACGGAACACACAAAAAGTCTGGAGTTGAAATAAGTTTAAAAAAATGAAATGCCTTTGTAACAGACGAGTTTTCGTCTGAAACCCTGATACTTCGAAAGAGATTGTCCATTTTGTACACGAAGTGCATCCAGTTTTTGCCGTAACCCTCTCAAGTTTTTAGCACATGCTATGTGGGTGAAATGATGATACCATGCCAAGTTTCAACCTTTTCTGATTGTGATTTGTTGTGCTTTACAATTTCAAGGTCATTTAGCACAAAAAAATCAGTAAATGCATGAAAAATAGCAAATGAACTCAGAAAGGGTTGAAAATTGATGACGTGGCTTCGAATGGTGCATACTGAACACACAAAAAGTCTGGAGTTGAAATAGGTTTAAAAAATGAAATGCCTTTGTAACAGACGAGTTTTCGTTTGAAACCCTCATACTTCGAAAGAGATTGTCCATTTTGTACACGAAGTGGATCCAGTTTTTGCCGTAACCCTGTCAACTTTTTAGCACATGCTATGTGGGTTAAATGATCATACCATGCCAACTTTCAACCTTTTCAGTGTTCATTTGTAGTGCTTTTCAATTTCAGGGTCATTAAGCTCAAAAAAATCAGTAAATGCATGAAAAATAGCAAATGAAGTCAGAAAGGGTTGAAAATTGATGACGTGGCTTCGAATGGTGCATACTGAACACACAAAAAGTCTGGAGTTGAAATAAGTTTTAAAAAATGAAATGCCTTTGTAACAGACGAGTTTTCGTCTGAAACCCTGATACTTCGAAAGAGATTGTCTATTTTGTACACGAAGTGGATCCAGTTTTTGCCGTAACCCTCTCAACTTTTTAGCACATGCTATGTGGGTGAAATGATGATACCGTGCCAACTTTCAACCTTTTCTGATTGTGATTTGTAGTGCTTTTCAATTTCAGGGTCATTAGCTCAAAAAAATCAGTAAATGCATGAAAAATAGCAAATGAAGTCAGAAAGGGTTGAAAATTGATGACGTGGCTTCGAATGGTGCATAATGAACACACAAAAAGTCTGGAGTTGAAATAAGTTTAAAAAAATGAAATGCCTTTGTAACAGACGAGTTTTCGTCTGAAACCCTGATACTTCGAAAGAGATTCTCCATTTTGTACACGAAGTGGATCCAGTTTTTGCCGTAACCTTCTCAACTTTTTAGCACATGCTATGTGGGTGAAATGATGATACTATGCCAACTTTCAACCTTTTCAGAGTTCATTTGTAGTGCTTTTCAATTTTAGGGTCATTTAGCTCAAATAAATCAGTAAATGTATGAAAAATAGCAAATGAAGTCAGAAAGGGTTGAAAATTGATGACGTGGCTTCGAATGGTGCATACTGAACACACAAAAAGTCTGGAGTTGAAATAAGTTTAAAAAAATGAAATGCCTTTGTAACAGACGAGTTTTCGTCTGAAACCCTGATACTTCGAAAGAGATTGTCCATTTTGTACATGAAGTGAATCCAGTTTTTGCCGTAACCCTCTCAACTTTTTAGCACATGCTATGTGGGTTAAATGATCCTACCATGCCAACTTTCAACCTTTTCAGAGTTCATTTGTAGTGCTTTTCAATTTTAGGGTCATTTAGCTCAAAAAAATCAGTAAATGCATGAAAAATAGCAAATGAAGTCAGAAAAGGTTGAAAATTGATGACGTGGCTTCGAATGGTGCATACTGAACACACAAAAAGTCTGGAGTTGAAATAAGTTTAAAGAAATGAAATGCCTTTGTAACAGACGAGTTTTCGTCTGAAACCCTGATACTTCGAAAGAGATTGTCCATTTTGTACACGAAGTGTATCCAGTTTTTGCCGTAACCCTCTCAACTTTTTAGCACATGCTATGTGGGTGAAATGATGATACCATGCCAACTTTCAACCTTTTTTGATTGTGATTTGTAGTGCTTTTCAATTACAGGGTCATTTAGCTCAAAAAAATCAGTAAATGCATGAAAAATAGCAAATGAAGTCAGAAAGGGTTGAAAATTGATGACGTGGCTTCGAATGGTGCATAATGAACACACAAAAAGTCTGGAGTTGAAATAAGTTTAAAAAAATGAAATGCCTTTGTAACAGACGAGTTTTCGTCTGAAACCCTGATACTTCGAAAGAGATTCTCCATTTTGTACACGAAGTGGATCCAGTTTTTGCCGTAACCCTCTCAACTTTTTAGCACATGCTATGTGGGTGAAATGATGATACCATGCCAACTTTCAACCTTTTCAGAGTTCATTTGTAGTGCTTCTCAATTTTAGGGTCATTCAGCTCAAAAAAATCAGTAAATGCATGAAGAGTAGCAAATGAAGTCAGAAAGGGTTGAAAATTGATGACGTGGCTTCGAATGGTGCATACTGAACGCACAAAAAGTCTGGAGTTGAAATAAGTTTAAAAAAATGAAATGCCTTTGTAACAGACGAGTTTTCGTGTGAAACCCTGATACTTCGAAAGTGATTGTCCATTTTGTACACGAAGTGGATCCAGTTTTTGTCGTAACCCTCTCAACTTTTTAGCACATGCTATGTGGGTGAAATGATGATACCATGCCAACTTTCAACCTTTTCAGAGTTCATTTGTAGTGCTTTTCAATTTTAGGGTCATTTAGCTCAAAAAAATCAGTAAATGCATGAAAAATAGCAAATGAAGTCAGAAAGGGTTGAAAATTGATGACGTGGCTTCGAATGGTGCATACTGAACACACAAAAAGTCTGTAGTTGAAATAAGTTTAAAAAAATGAAATGCCTTTGTAACAAACGAGTTTTCGTCTGAAACCCTGATACTTCGAAAGAGATTGTCCATTTTGTACACGAAGTTGATCCAGTTTTTGCTGTAACCCTCTCAACTTTTTAGCACATGCTATGTGGGTGAAATGATGATACCATGCCAACTTTCAACCTTTTTTGATTGGGATTTGTAGTGCTTTTCAATTTCAAGGTCATTTAGCTCAAAAAAAACAGTAAATGAATGAAAAATAGCAAATGAAGTCAGAAAGGGTTGAAAATTGATGACGTGGCTTCGAATGGTGCATAATGAACACACAAAAAGTCTGGAGTTGAAATAAGTTTAAAAAAAATGAAATGCCTTTGTAACAGACGAGTGTTCGTCTGAAACCCTGATACTTCGAAAGAGATTGTCCATTTTGTACACGAAGTACATCCAGTTTTTGCCGTAACCCTCTCAACTTTTTAGCACATGCTATGTGGGTGAAATGATGATACCATGCCAACTTTCAACCTTTTCGGATTGTGATTTGTAGTGCTTTTCATTTTCAGGGTCATTTAGCTCAAAAAAATCAGTAAATGCATGAAAATTAGCATAATGAAGTTAGAAAGGGTTGAAAATTGATGACGTGGATTCGAATGGTGCATACTGAACACACAAAAAGTCTGGAGTTGAAATAAGTTTAAAAAAATGAAATGCCTTTGTAACAGACGAGTTTTCATCTGAAACCCTGATACTTCGAAAGAGATTGTCCATTTTGTACACGAAGTGGATCCAGTTTTTGCCGTAACCCTCTCAACTTTTTAGCACATGCTATGTGGGTGAAATGATGATACCATGCCAACTTTCAACCTTTTCAGAGTTCATTTGTAGTGCTTTTCAATTTTAGGGTCATTTAGCTCAAAAAAAATCAGTAAATGCATGAAAAATAGCAAATGAAGTCAGAAAGGGTTGAAAATTGATGACGTGGCTTCGAATGGTGCATACTGAACGCACAAAAAGTCTGGAGTTGAAATAAGTTTAAAAAAATGAAATGCCTTTGTAACAGACGAGTTTTCGTCTGAAACCCTGATACTTCGAAAGAGATTGTCCATTTTGTAGACGAAGTGGATCCAGTTTTTGTCGTAACCCTCTCAACTTTTTAGCACATGCTATGTGGCTGAAATGATGATACCATGCCAACTTTCAACCTTTTCAGAGTTCATTTGTAGTGCTTTTCAATTTTAGGGTCATTTAGCTCAAAAAAATTAGTAAATGCATGAAAAATAGCAAATGAAGTCAGAAAGGGTTGAAAATTGATGACGTGGCTTCGAATGGTGCATACTGAACACACAAAAAGTCTGTAGTTGAAATAAGTTTAAAAAAATGAAATGCCTTTGTAACAAACGAGTTTTCGTCTGAAACCCTGATACTTCGAAATAGATTGTCCATTTTGTACACGAAGTTGATCCAGTTTTTGCCGTAACCCTCTCAACTTTTTAGCACATGCTATGTGGGTGAAATGATGATACCATGCCAACTTTCAACCTTTTTTGATGGTGATTTGTAGTGCTTTTCAATTTCAGGGTCATTTAGCACAAAAAAATCAGTAAATGAATGAATATTGCAAATGAAGTCAGAAAGGGTTGAAAATTGATGACGTGGCTTCGAATGGTGCATAATGAACACACAAAAAGTCTGGAGTTGAAATAAGTTTAAAAAAATGAAATGCCTTTGTAACAGACGAGTTTTCGTCTCAAACACTGATACTTCGAAAGAGATTGTCCATTTTGTACACGAAGTACATCCAGTTTTTGCCGTAACCCTCTCAACTTTTTAGCACATGCTATGTGGATGAAATGATGATACCATGCCAACTTTCAACATTTTCAGATTGTGATTTGTAGTGCTTTTCATTTTCAGGGTCATTTAGCTCAAAAAAATCAGTAAATGCATGAAAAATAGCAAATGAAGTCAGAAAGGGTTGAAAATTGATGACGTGGATTCGAATGGTGCATACTGAACACACAAAAAGTCTGGAGTTGAAATAAGTTTAAAAAAATGAAATGCCTTTGTAACAGACGAGTTTTCATCTGAAACCCTGATACTTCGAAAGAGATTGTCCATTTTGTACACGAAGTGGATCCAGTTTTTGCCGTAACCCTCTCAACTTTTTAGCACATGCTATGTGGGTGAAATGATGATACCATGCCAACTTTCAACCTTTTCAGAGTTCATTTGTAGTGCTTCTCAATTTTAGGGTCATTTAGCTCAAAAAAATCAGTAAATGCATGAAAAATAGCAAATGAAGTCAGAAAGGGTTGAAAATTGATAACGTGGCTTCGAATGGTGCATACTGACCACACAAAAAGTCTGGAGTTGAAATAAGTTTAAAAAAATGAAATGCCTTTGTAACAGACGAGTTTTCGTCTGAAACCCTGATACTTCGAAAGAGATTGTCCATTTTGTACACGAAGTGGATCCAGTTTTTGTCGTAACCCTCTCAACTTTTTAGCACATGCTATGTGGGTGAAATGATGATACCATGCCAACTTTCAACCTTTTCAGAGTTCATTTGTAGTGCTTTTCAATTTTAGGGTCATTTAGCTCAAAAAAATCACTAAATGCATGAAAAATAGCAAATGAAGTCAGAAAGGGTTGAAAATTGATGACGTGGCTTCGAATGGTGCATACTGAACACACAAAAATTCTGTAGTTGAAATAAGTTTAAAAAAATGAAATGCCTTTGTAACAAACGAGTTTTCGTCTGAAACCGTGATACTTCGAAAGAGATTGTCCATTTTGTACACGAAGTTGATCCAGTTTTTGCCGTAACCCACTCAACCTTTTAGCACATGCTATGTGGGTGAAATGATGATACCGTGCCAACTTTAAACCTTTTCTGATTGTGATTTGTAGTGCTTTTCAATTTCAGGGTCATGTATCTCAAAAAAATCAGTACATACATGAAAAATAGCAAATGAACTCAGATGGGGTTGAAAATTGATGACGTGGCTTCGAATGGTGCATACTGAACACACAAAAAGTCTGGAATTGAAATAAGTTTAAAAAAATGAAATGCCTTTATAACAGACTAGTTTTCGTTTGAAACCCTGATACTTCGAAAGAGATTGTCCATTTTGTACACGAAGTGGCTCCAACTTTTGCCGTAACCCTCTCAACTTTTTAGCACATGCTATGTGGGTGAAATGATGATACCATGCCAACTTTCAACCTTTTCAGAGTTCATTTGTAGTGCTTTTCAATTTTAGGGTCATTTAGCTCAAAAAAATCAGTAAATGTATGAAAAATAGCAAATGAAGTCAGAAAGGGTTCAAAACTGATGACGTGGCTTCGAATGGTGCATACGGAACACACAAAAAGTCTGGAGTTGAAATAAGTTTAAAAAAATGAAATGCCTTTGTAACAGACGAGTTTTCGTCTGAAACCCTGATACTTCGAAAGAGATTGTCCATTTTGTACACGAAGTGGATCCAGTTTTTGCCGTAACCCTCTCAACTTTTTAGCACATGCTATGTGGGTGAAATGATGATACCGTGCCAAGTTTCAACCTTTTCTGATTGTGATTGGTAGTGCTTTTCAATTTCAGGGTCATTAGCTCAAAAAAATCAGTAAATGCATGAAAAATAGCAAATGAAGTCAGAAAGGGTTGAAAATTGATGACGTGGATTCGAATGGTGCATACTGAACACACAAAAAGTCTGGAGTTGAAATAAGTTTAAAAAAATGAAAAGCCTTTGTAACAGACGAGTTTTCGTCTGAAACCCTGATACTTCGAAAGAGATTGTCCATTTTGTACACGAAGTGGATCCAGTTTTTGCCGTAACCTTCTCAACTATTTAGCACATGCTATGTGGGTGAAATGATGATACTATGCCAACTTTCAACCTTTTCAGAGTTCATTTGTAGTGCTTTTCAATTTTAGGGTCATTTAGCTCAAAAAATCAGTAAATGTATGAAAAATAGCAAATGAAGTCAGAAAGGGTTGAAAATTGATGACGTGGCTTCGAATGGTGCATACTGAACACACAAAAAGTCTGGAGTTGAAATAAGTTTAAAAAAATGAAATGCCTTTGTAACAGACGAGTTTTCGTCTGAAACACTGATACTTCGAAAGAGATTGTCCATTTTGTACATGAAGTGAATCCAGTTTTTGCCGTAACCCTCTCAACTTTTTAGCACATGCTATGTGGGTTAAATGATCCTACCATGCCAACTTTCAACCTTTTCAGAGTTCATTTGTAGTGCTTTTCAATTTTAGGGTCATTTAGCTCAAAAAAATCAGTAAATGCATGAAAAATAGCAAATGAAGTCAGAAAGGGTTGAAAATTGATGACGTGGCTTCGAATGGTGCATACTGAACACACAAAAAGTCTGGAGTTGAAATAAGTTTAAAGAAATGAAATGCCTTTGTAACAGACGAGTTTTCGTCTGAAACCCTGATACTTCGAAAGAGATTGTCCATTTTGTACACGAAGTGTATCCAGTTTTTGCCGTAACCCTCTCAACTTTTTAGCACATGCTATGTGGGTGAAATGATGATACCATGCCAACTTTCAACCTTTTTTGATTGTGATTTGTAGTGCTTTTCAATTTCAGGGTCATTTAGCTCAAAAAAATCAGTAAATGCATGAAAAATAGCAAATGAAGTCAGAAAGGGTTGAAAATTGATGACGTGGCTTCGAATGGTGCATACTGAACACAGAAAAAGTCTGGAGTTGAAATAAGTTTAAAGAAATGAAATGCCTTTGTAACAGACGAGTTTTTGTCTGAAACCCTGATACTTCGAAAGAGATTGTCCATTTTGTACACGAAGTGGATCCAGTTTTTGTCGTAACCCTCTCAACTTTTTAGCAGATGCTATGTGGGTGAAATGATGATACCATGCCAACTTTCAAACCTTTTCTGATTGTGATTTGTAGTGCTTTTCAATTTCAGGGTCATTTAGCTCAAAAAAATCAGTAAATGCATGAAAAATAGCAAATGAACTCAGAAAGGGTTCAAAATTGATGACGTGGCTTCGAATGGTGCATACTGAACACACAAAAAGACTGGAGTTGAAATAAGTTTAAAGAAATGAAATGCCTTTCTAACAGACGAGTTTTCGTCTGAAACCCTGATACTTCGAAAGAGATTGTCCATTTTGTACACGAAGTGTATCCAGTTTTTGCCGTAACCCTCTCAACTTTTTAGCACATGCTATGTGGGTGAAATGATGATACCATGCCAACTTTCAACCTTTTTTGATTGTGATTTGTAGTGCTTTTCAATTTCAGGGTCATTTAGCTCAAAAAAATCAGTAAATGCATGAAAAATAGCAAATGAAGTCAGAAAGGGTTGAAAATTGATGACGTGGCTTCGAATGGTGCATAATGAACACACAAAAAGTCTGGAGTTGAAATAAGTTTAAAAAAATGAAATGCCTTTGTAACAGACGAGTTTTCGTCTGAAACCCTGATACTTCGAAAGAGATTCTCCATTTTGTACACGAAGTGGATCCAGTTTTTGCCGTAACCCTCTCAACTTTTTAGCACATGCTATGTGGGTGAAATGATGATACCATGCCAACTTTCAACCTTTTCAGAGTTCATTTGTAGTGCTTCTCAATTTTAGGGTCATTCAGCTCAAAAAAATCAGTAAATGCATGAAGAGTAGCAAATGAAGTCAGAAAGGGTTGAAAATTGATGACGTGGCTTCGAATGGTGCATACTGAACGCACAAAAAGTCTGGAGTTGAAATAAGTTTAAAAAAATGAAATGCCTTTGTAACAGACGAGTTTTCGTGTGAAACCCTGATACTTCGAAAGTGATTGTCCATTTTGTACACGAAGTGGATCCAGTTTTTGTCGTAACCCTCTCAACTTTTTAGCACATGCTATGTGGGTGAAATGATGATACCATGCCAACTTTCAACCTTTTCAGAGTTCATTTGTAGTGCTTTTCAATTTTAGGGTCATTTAGCTCAAAAAAATCAGTAAATGCATGAAAAATAGCAAATGAAGTCAGAAAGGGTTGAAAATTGATGACGTGGCTTCGAATGGTGCATACTGAACACACAAAAAGTCTGTAGTTGAAATAAGTTTAAAAAAATGAAATGCCTTTGTAACAAACGAGTTTTCGTCTGAAACCCTGATACTTCGAAAGAGATTGTCCATTTTGTACACGAAGTTGATCCAGTTTTTGCTGTAACCCTCTCAACTTTTTAGCACATGCTATGTGGGTGAAATGATGATACCATGCCAACTTTCAACCTTTTTTGATTGGGATTTGTAGTGCTTTTCAATTTCAAGGTCATTTAGCTCAAAAAAATCAGTAAATGAATGAAAAATAGCAAATGAAGTCAGAAAGGGTTGAAAATTGATGACGTGGCTTCGAATGGTGCATAATGAACACACAAAAAGTCTGGAGTTGAAATAAGTTTAAAAAAAATGAAATGCCTTTGTAACAGACGAGTGTTCGTCTGAAACCCTGATACTTCGAAAGAGATTGTCCATTTTGTACACGAAGTACATCCAGTTTTTGCCGTAACCCTCTCAACTTTTTAGCACATGCTATGTGGGTGAAATGATGATACCATGCCAACTTTCAACCTTTTCGGATTGTGATTTGTAGTGCTTTTCATTTTCAGGGTCATTTAGCTCAAAAAAATCAGTAAATGCATGAAAATTAGCATAATGAAGTTAGAAAGGGTTGAAAATTGATGACGTGGATTCGAATGGTGCATACTGAACACACAAAAAGTCTGGAGTTGAAATAAGTTTAAAAAAATGAAATGCCTTTGTAACAGACGAGTTTTCATCTGAAACCCTGATACTTCGAAAGAGATTGTCCATTTTGTACACGAAGTGGATCCAGTTTTTGCCGTAACCCTCTCAACTTTTTAGCACATGCTATGTGGGTGAAATGATGATACCATGCCAACTTTCAACCTTTTCAGAGTTCATTTGTAGTGCTTTTCAATTTTAGGGTCATTTAGCTCAAAAAAAATCAGTAAATGCATGAAAAATAGCAAATGAAGTCAGAAAGGGTTGAAAATTGATGACGTGGCTTCGAATGGTGCATACTGAACGCACAAAAAGTCTGGAGTTGAAATAAGTTTAAAAAAATGAAATGCCTTTGTAACAGACGAGTTTTCGTCTGAAACCCTGATACTTCGAAAGAGATTGTCCATTTTGTAGACGAAGTGGATCCAGTTTTTGTCGTAACCCTCTCAACTTTTTAGCACATGCTATGTGGCTGAAATGATGATACCATGCCAACTTTCAACCTTTTCAGAGTTCATTTGTAGTGCTTTTCAATTTTAGGGTCATTTAGCTCAAAAAAATTAGTAAATGCATGAAAAATAGCAAATGAAGTCAGAAAGGGTTGAAAATTGATGACGTGGCTTCGAATGGTGCATACTGAACACACAAAAAGTCTGTAGTTGAAATAAGTTTAAAAAAATGAAATGCCTTTGTAACAAACGAGTTTTCGTCTGAAACCCTGATACTTCGAAATAGATTGTCCATTTTGTACACGAAGTTGATCCAGTTTTTGCCGTAACCCTCTCAACTTTTTAGCACATGCTATGTGGGTGAAATGATGATACCATGCCAACTTTCAACCTTTTTTGATGGTGATTTGTAGTGCTTTTCAATTTCAGGGTCATTTAGCACAAAAAAATCAGTAAATGAATGAATATTGCAAATGAAGTCAGAAAGGGTTGAAAATTGATGACGTGGCTTCGAATGGTGCATAATGAACACACAAAAAGTCTGGAGTTGAAATAAGTTTAAAAAAATGAAATGCCTTTGTAACAGACGAGTTTTCGTCTCAAACACTGATACTTCGAAAGAGATTGTCCATTTTGTACACGAAGTACATCCAGTTTTTGCCGTAACCCTCTCAACTTTTTAGCACATGCTATGTGGATGAAATGATGATACCATGCCAACTTTCAACATTTTCAGATTGTGATTTGTAGTGCTTTTCATTTTCAGGGTCATTTAGCTCAAAAAAATCAGTAAATGCATGAAAAATAGCAAATGAAGTCAGAAAGGGTTGAAAATTGATGACGTGGATTCGAATGGTGCATACTGAACACACAAAAAGTCTGGAGTTGAAATAAGTTTAAAAAAATGAAATGCCTTTGTAACAGACGAGTTTTCATCTGAAACCCTGATACTTCGAAAGAGATTGTCCATTTTGTACACGAAGTGGATCCAGTTTTTGCCGTAACCCTCTCAACTTTTTAGCACATGCTATGTGGGTGAAATGATGATACCATGCCAACTTTCAACCTTTTCAGAGTTCATTTGTAGTGCTTCTCAATTTTAGGGTCATTTAGCTCAAAAAAATCAGTAAATGCATGAAAAATAGCAAATGAAGTCAGAAAGGGTTGAAAATTGATAACGTGGCTTCGAATGGTGCATACTGACCACACAAAAAGTCTGGAGTTGAAATAAGTTTAAAAAAATGAAATGCCTTTGTAACAGACGAGTTTTCGTCTGAAACCCTGATACTTCGAAAGAGATTGTCCATTTTGTACACGAAGTGGATCCAGTTTTTGTCGTAACCCTCTCAACTTTTTAGCACATGCTATGTGGGTGAAATGATGATACCATGCCAACTTTCAACCTTTTCAGAGTTCATTTGTAGTGCTTTTCAATTTTAGGGTCATTTAGCTCAAAAAAATCACTAAATGCATGAAAAATAGCAAATGAAGTCAGAAAGGGTTGAAAATTGATGACGTGGCTTCGAATGGTGCATACTGAACACACAAAAATTCTGTAGTTGAAATAAGTTTAAAAAAATGAAATGCCTTTGTAACAAACGAGTTTTCGTCTGAAACCGTGATACTTCGAAAGAGATTGTCCATTTTGTACACGAAGTTGATCCAGTTTTTGCCGTAACCCACTCAACCTTTTAGCACATGCTATGTGGGTGAAATGATGATACCGTGCCAACTTTAAACCTTTTCTGATTGTGATTTGTAGTGCTTTTCAATTTCAGGGTCATGTATCTCAAAAAAATCAGTACATACATGAAAAATAGCAAATGAACTCAGATGGGGTTGAAAATTGATGACGTGGCTTCGAATGGTGCATACTGAACACACAAAAAGTCTGGAATTGAAATAAGTTTAAAAAAATGAAATGCCTTTATAACAGACTAGTTTTCGTTTGAAACCCTGATACTTCGAAAGAGATTGTCCATTTTGTACACGAAGTGGCTCCAACTTTTGCCGTAACCCTCTCAACTTTTTAGCACATGCTATGTGGGTGAAATGATGATACCATGCCAACTTTCAACCTTTTCAGAGTTCATTTGTAGTGCTTTTCAATTTTAGGGTCATTTAGCTCAAAAAAATCAGTAAATGTATGAAAAATAGCAAATGAAGTCAGAAAGGGTTCAAAACTGATGACGTGGCTTCGAATGGTGCATACGGAACACACAAAAAGTCTGGAGTTGAAATAAGTTTAAAAAAATGAAATGCCTTTGTAACAGACGAGTTTTCGTCTGAAACCCTGATACTTCGAAAGAGATTGTCCATTTTGTACACGAAGTGGATCCAGCTTTTGCCGTAACCCTCTCAACTTTTTAGCACATGCTATGTGGGTGAAATGATGATACCGTGCCAAGTTTCAACCTTTTCTGATTGTGATTGGTAGTGCTTTTCAATTTCAGGGTCATTAGCTCAAAAAAATCAGTAAATGCATGAAAAATAGCAAATGAAGTCAGAAAGGGTTGAAAATTGATGACGTGGATTCGAATGGTGCATACTGAACACACAAAAAGTCTGGAGTTGAAATAAGTTTAAAAAAATGAAAAGCCTTTGTAACAGACGAGTTTTCGTCTGAAACCCTGATACTTCGAAAGAGATTGTCCATTTTGTACACGAAGTGGATCCAGTTTTTGCCGTAACCTTCTCAACTATTTAGCACATGCTATGTGGGTGAAATGATGATACTATGCCAACTTTCAACCTTTTCAGAGTTCATTTGTAGTGCTTTTCAATTTTAGGGTCATTTAGCTCAAAAAATCAGTAAATGTATGAAAAATAGCAAATGAAGTCAGAAAGGGTTGAAAATTGATGACGTGGCTTCGAATGGTGCATACTGAACACACAAAAAGTCTGGAGTTGAAATAAGTTTAAAAAAATGAAATGCCTTTGTAACAGACGAGTTTTCGTCTGAAACACTGATACTTCGAAAGAGATTGTCCATTTTGTACATGAAGTGAATCCAGTTTTTGCCGTAACCCTCTCAACTTTTTAGCACATGCTATGTGGGTTAAATGATCCTACCATGCCAACTTTCAACCTTTTCAGAGTTCATTTGTAGTGCTTTTCAATTTTAGGGTCATTTAGCTCAAAAAAATCAGTAAATGCATGAAAAATAGCAAATGAAGTCAGAAAGGGTTGAAAATTGATGACGTGGCTTCGAATGGTGCATACTGAACACACAAAAAGTCTGGAGTTGAAATAAGTTTAAAGAAATGAAATGCCTTTGTAACAGACGAGTTTTCGTCTGAAACCCTGATACTTCGAAAGAGATTGTCCATTTTGTACACGAAGTGTATCCAGTTTTTGCCGTAACCCTCTCAACTTTTTAGCACATGCTATGTGGGTGAAATGATGATACCATGCCAACTTTCAACCTTTTTTGATTGTGATTTGTAGTGCTTTTCAATTTCAGGGTCATTTAGCTCAAAAAAATCAGTAAATGCATGAAAAATAGCAAATGAAGTCAGAAAGGGTTGAAAATTGATGACGTGGCTTCGAATGGTGCATACTGAACACAGAAAAAGTCTGGAGTTGAAATAAGTTTAAAGAAATGAAATGCCTTTGTAACAGACGAGTTTTTGTCTGAAACCCTGATACTTCGAAAGAGATTGTCCATTTTGTACACGAAGTGGATCCAGTTTTTGTCGTAACCCTCTCAACTTTTTAGCAGATGCTATGTGGGTGAAATGATGATACCATGCCAACTTTCAAACCTTTTCTGATTGTGATTTGTAGTGCTTTTCAATTTCAGGGTCATTTAGCTCAAAAAAATCAGTAAATGCATGAAAAATAGCAAATGAACTCAGAAAGGGTTCAAAATTGATGACGTGGCTTCGAATGGTGCATACTGAACACACAAAAAGTCTGGAGTTGAAATAAGTTTAAAGAAATGAAATGCCTTTCTAACAGACGAGTTTTCGTCTGAAACCCTGATACTTCGAAAGAGATTGTCCATTTTGTACACGAAGTGTATCCAGTTTTTGCCGTAACCCTCTCAACTTTTTAGCACATGCTATGTGGGTGAAATGATGATACCATGCCAACTTTCAACCTTTTTTGATTGTGATTTGTAGTGCTTTTCAATTTCAGGGTCATTTAGCTCAAAAAAATCAGTAAATGCATGAAAAATAGCAAATGAAGTCAGAAAGGGTTGAAAATTGATGACGTGGCTTCGAATGGTGCATAATGAACACACAAAAAGTCTGGAGTTGAAATAAGTTTAAAAAAATGAAATGCCTTTGTAACAGACGAGTTTTTGTCTGAAACCCTGATACTTCGAAAGAGATTGTCCATTTTGTACACGAAGTGGATCCAGTTTTTGTCGTAAGCCTCTCAACTTTTTAGCAGATGCTATGTGGGTGAAATGATGATACCATGCCAACTTTCAAACCTTTTTTGATTGTGATTTGTAGTGCTTTTCAATTTCAGGGTCATTTAGCTCAAAAAAATCAGTAAATGCATGAAAAATAGCAAATGAAGTCAGAAAGGGTTGAAAATTGATGACGTGGCTTCGAATGGTGCATACTGAACACACAAAAAGTATGGAGTTGAAATAAGTTTAAAGAAATGAAATGCGTTTGTAACAGACGAGTTTTCATCTGAAACCCTGATACTTCGAAAGAGATTGTCCATTTTGTACACGAAGTGGATCCAGTTTTTGCCGTAACCCTCTCAACTTTTTAGCACATGCTATGTGGGTTAAATGATGATACCATGCCAACTTTCAACCATTTCAGAGTTCATTTGTAGTGCTTTTCAATTTCAGGGTCATTTAGCTCAAAAAAATCAGTAAATGCATGAAATATAGCAAATGAAGTCAGAAAGGGTTGAAAATTGATGACGTGGCTTCGAATGGTGCATACTGAACACAGAAAAAGTCTGGAGTTGAAATAAGTTTAAAGAAATGAAATGCCTTTGTAACAGACGAGTTTTTGTCTGAAACCCTGATACTTCGAAAGAGATTGTCCATTTTGTACACGAAGTGGATCCAGTTTTTGTCGTAACCCTCTCAACTTTTTAGCAGATGCTATGTGGGTGAAATGATGATACCATGCCAACTTTCAAACCTTTTCTGATTGTGATTTGTAGTGCTTTTCAATTTCAGGGTCATTTAGCTCAAAAAAATCAGTAAATGCATGAAAAATAGCAAATGAAGTCAGAAAGGGTTGAAAATTGATGACGTGGCTTCGAATGGTGCATACTGAACACACAAAAAGTCTGGAGTTGAAATAAGTTTAAAGAAATGAAATGCGTTTGTAACAGACGAGTTTTCATCTGAAACCCTGATACTTCGAAAGAGATTGTCCATTTTGTACACGAAGTGGATCCAGTTTTTGCCGTAACCCTCTCAACTTTTTAGCACATGCTATGTGGGTGAAATGATGATACCATGCCAACCTTCAACCTTTTCAGAGTTCATTTGTAGTGCTTTTCAATTTTAGGGTCATTTAGCTCAAAAAAATCAGTAAATGCGTGAAAAATAGCAAATGAAGTCAGAAAGGGTTGAAAATTGATGACGTGGCTTCGAATGGTGCATACTGAACGCACAAAAAGTCTGGAGTTGAAATAAGTTTAAAAAAATGAAATGCCTTTGTAACAGACGAGTTTTCGTCTGAAACCCTGATACTTCGAAAGAGATTGTCCATTTTGTACACGAAGTGGATCCAGTTTTTGTCGTAACCCTCTCAACTTTTTAGCACATGCTATGTGGCTGAAATGATGATACCATGCCAACTTTCAACCTTTTCAGAGTTCATTTGTAGTGCCTTTCAATTTTAGGGTCATTTAGCTCAAAAAAATTAGTAAATGCATGAAAAATAGCAAATGAAGTCAGAAAGGGTTGAAAATTGATGACGTGGCTTCGAATGGTGCATACTGAACACACAAAAAGTCTGTAGTTGAAATAAGTTTAAAAAAATGAAATGCCTTTGTAACAAACGAGTTTTCGTCTGAAACCCTGATACTTCGAAATAGATTGTCCATTTTGTACACGAAGTTGATCCAGTTTTTGCCGTAACCCTCTCAACTTTTTAGCACATGCTATGTGGGTGAAATGATGATACCATGCCAACTTTCAACCTTTTTTGATGGTGATTTGTAGTGCTTTTCAATTTCAGGGTCATTTAGCACAAAAAAATCAGTAAATGAATGAATATTGCAAATGAAGTCAGAAAGGGTTGAAAATTGATGACATGGCTTCGAATGGTGCATAATGAACACACAAAAAGTCTGGAGTTGAAATAAGTTTAAAAAAATGAAATGCCTTTGTAACAGACGAGTTTTCGTCTGAAACCCTGATACTTCGAAAGAGATTGTCCATTTTGTACACGAAGTACATCCAGTTTTTGCCGTAACCCTCTCAACTTTTTAGCACATGCTATGTGGGTGAAATGATGATACCATGCCAACTTTCAACCTTTTCAGATTGTGATTTGTAGTGCTTTTCATTTTCAGGGTCATTTAGCTCAAAAAAATCAGTAAATGCATGAAAAATAGCAAATGAAGTCAGAAAGGGTTGAAAATTGATGACGTGGATTCGAATGGTGCATACTGAACACACAAAAAGTCTGGAGATGAAATAAGTTTAAAAAAATGAAATGCCTTTGTAACAGACGAGTTTTCATCTGAAACCCTGATACTTCGAAAGAGATTGTCCATTTTGTACACGAAGTTGATCCAGTTTTTGCCGTAACCCTCTCAACCTTTTAGCACAAGCTATGTGGGTGAAATGATGATACCGTGCCAACTTTAAACCTTTTCTGATTGTGATTTGTAGTGCTTTTCAATTTCAGGGTCATGTAGCTCAAAAAAATCAGTAAATGCATGAAAAATAGCAAATGAACTCAGATGGGGTTGAAAATTGATGACGTGGCTTCGAATGGTGCATACTAAACACACAAAAAGTCTGGAGTTGAAATAAGTTTAAAAAAATGAAATGCCTTTATAACAGACTAGTTTTCGTTTGAAACCCTGATACTTCGAAAGAGATTGTCCATTTTGTACACGAAGTGGCTCCAACTTTTGCCGTAACCCTCTCAACTTTTTAGCACATGCTATGTGGGTGAAATGATGATACCATGCCAACTTTCAACCTTTTCAGAGTTCATTTGTAGTGCTTTTCAATTTTAGGGTCATTTAGCTCATAAAAATCAGTAAATGTATGAAAAATAGCAAATGAAGTCAGAAAGGGTTCAAAACTGATGACGTGGCTTCGAATGGTGCATACGGAACACACAAAAAGTCTGGAGTTGAAATAAGTTTAAAAAAATGAAATGCCTTTGTAACAGACGAGTTTTCGTCTGAAACCCTGATACTTCGAAAGAGATTGTCCATTTTGTACACGAAGTGCATCCAGTTTTTGCCGTAACCCTCTCAAGTTTTTAGCACATGCTATGTGGGTGAAATGATGATACCATGCGAAGTTTCAACCTTTTCTGATTGTGATTTGTAGTGCTTTACAATTTCAAGGTCATTTAGCACAAAAAATCAGTAAATGCATGAAAAATAGCAAATGAACTCAGAAAGGGTTGAAAATTGATGACGTGGCTTCGAATGGTGCATACTGAACACACAAAAAGTCTGGAGTTGAAATAGGTTTAAAAAATGAAATGCCTTTGTAACAGACGAGTTTTCGTTTGAAACCCTCATACTTCGAAAGAGATTGTCCATTTTGTACACGAAGTGGATCCAGTTTTTGCCGTAACCCTGTCAACTTTTTAGCACATGCTATGTGGGTTAAATGATCATACCATGCCAACTTTCAACCTTTTCAGTGTTCATTTGTAGTGCTTTTCAATTTCAGGGTCATTAAGCTCAAAAAAATCAGTAAATGCATGAAAAATAGCAAATGAAGTCAGAAAGGGTTGAAAATTGATGACGTGGCTTCGAATGGTGCATACTGAACACACAAAAAGTCTGGAGTTGAAATAAGTTTAAAAAAATGAAATGCCTTTGTAACAGACGAGTTTTCGTCTCAAACCCTGATACTTCGAAAGAGATTGTCCATTTTGTACACGAAGTACATCCAGTTTTTGCCGTAACCCTCTCAACTTTTTAGCACATGCTATGTGGGTGAAATGATGATACCATGCCAACTTTCAACCTTTTCAGATTGTGATTTGTAGTGCTTTTCATTTTCAGGGTCATTTAGCTCAAAAAAATCAGTAAATGCATGAAAAATAGCAAATGAAGTCAGAAAGGGTTGAAAATTGATGACGTGGATTCGAATGGTGCATACTGAACACACAAAAAGTCTGGAGTTGAAATAAGTTTAAAAAAATGAAATGCCTTTGTAACAGACGAGTTTTCATCTGAAACCCTGATACTTCGAAAGAGATTGTCCATTTTGTACACGAAGTTGATCCAGTTTTTGCCGTAACCCTCTCAACCTTTTAGCACATGCTATGTGGGTGAAATGATGATACCGTGCCAACTTTAAACCTTTTCTGATTGTGATTTGTAGTGCTTTTCAATTTCAGGGTCATGTAGCTCAAAAAAATCAGTAAATGCATGAAAAATAGCAAATGAACTCAGATGGGGTTGAAAATTGATGACGTGGCTTCGAATGGTGCATACTGAACACACAAAAAGTCTGGAGTTGAAATAAGTTTAAAAAAATGAAATGCCTTTATAACAGACTAGTTTTCGTTTGAAACCCTGATACTTCGAAAGAGATTGTCCATTTTGTACACGAAGTGGCTCCAACTTTTGCCGTAACCCTCTCAACTTTTTAGCACATGCTATGTGGGTGAAATGATGATACCATGCCAACTTTCAACCTTTTCAGAGTTCATTTGTAGTGCTTTTCAATTTTAGGGTCATTTAGCTCAAAAAAATCAGTATATGTATGAAAAATAGCAAATGAAGTCAGAAAGGGTTCAAAACTGATGACGTGGCTTCGAATGGTGCATACGGAACACACAAAAAGTCTGGAGTTGAAATAAGTTTAAAAAAATGAAATGCCTTTGTAACAGACGAGTTTTCGTCTGAAACCCTGATACTTCGAAAGAGATTGTCCATTTTGTACACGAAGTGCATCCAGTTTTTGCCGTAACCCTCTCAACTTTTTAGCACATGCTATGTGGGTGAAATGATGATACCATGCCAACTTTCAACCTTTTTTGATGGTGATTTGTAGTGCTTTTCAATTTCAGGGTCATTTAGCACAAAAAAATCAGTAAATGAATGAATATTGCAAATGAAGTCAGAAAGGGTTGAAAATTGATGACATGGCTTCGAATGGTGCATAATGAACACACAAAAAGTCTGGAGTTGAAATAAGTTTAAAAAAATGAAATGCCTTTGTAACAGACGAGTTTTCGTCTGAAACCCTGATACTTCGAAAGAGATTGTCCATTTTGTACATGAAGTACATCCAGTTTTTGCCGTAACCCTCTCAACTTTTTAGCACATGCTATGTGGGTGAAATGATGATACCATGCCAACTTTCAACCTTTTCAGATTGTGATTTGTAGTGCTTTTCATTTTCAGGGTCATTTAGCTCAAAAAAATCAGTAAATGCATGAAAAATAGCAAATGAAGTCAGAAAGGGTTGAAAATTGATGACGTGGATTCGAATGGTGCATACTGAACACACAAAAAGTCTGGAGTTGAAATAAGTTTAAAAAAATGAAATGCCTTTGTAACAGACGAGTTTTCATCTGAAACCCTGATACTTCGAAAGAGATTGTCCATTTTGTACACGAAGTTGATCCAGTTTTTGCCGTAACCCTCTCAACCTTTTAGCACAAGCTATGTGGGTGAAATGATGATACCGTGCCAACTTTAAACCTTTTCTGATTGTGATTTGTAGTGCTTTTCAATTTCAGGGTCATGTAGCTCAAAAAAATCAGTAAATGCATGAAAAATAGCAAATGAACTCAGATGGGGTTGAAAATTGATGACGTGGCTTCGAATGGTGCATACTGAACACACAAAAAGTCTGGAGTTGAAATAAGTTTAAAAAAATGAAATGCCTTTATAACAGACTAGTTTTCGTTTGAAACCCTGATACTTCGAAAGAGATTGTCCATTTTGTACACGAAGTGGCTCCAACTTTTGCCGTAACCCTCTCAACTTTTTAGCACATGCTATGTGGGTGAAATGATGATACCATGCCAACTTTCAACCTTTTCAGAGTTCATTTGTAGTGCTTTTCAATTTTAGGGTCATTTAGCTCATAAAAATCAGTAATTGTATGAAAAATAGCAAATGAAGTCAGAAAGGGTTCAAAACTGATGACGTGGCTTCGAATGGTGCATACGGAACACACAAAAAGTCTGGAGTTGAAATAAGTTTAAAAAAATGAAATGCCTTTGTAACAGACGAGTTTTCGTCTGAAACCCTGATACTTCGAAAGAGATTGTCCATTTTGTACACGAAGTGCATCCAGTTTTTGCCGTAACCCTCTCAAGTTTTTAGCACATGCTATGTGGGTGAAATGATGATACCATGCCAAGTTTCAACCTTTTCTGATTGTGATTTGTAGTGCTTTACAATTTCAAGGTCATTTAGCACAAAAAATCAGTAAATGCATGAAAAATAGCAAATGAACTCAGAAAGGGTTGAAAATTGATGACGTGGCTTCGAATGGTGCATACTGAACACACAAAAAGTCTGGAGTTGAAATAGGTTTAAAAAATGAAATGCCTTTGTAACAGACGAGTTTTCGTTTGAAACCCTCATACTTCGAAAGAGATTGTCCATTTTGTACACGAAGTGGATCCAGTTTTTGCCGTAACCCTGTCAACTTTTTAGCACATGCTATGTGGGTTAAATGATCATACCATGCCAACTTTCAACCTTTTCAGTGTTCATTTGTAGTGCTTTTCAATTTCAGGGTCATTAAGCTCAAAAAAATCAGTAAATGCATGAAAAATAGCAAATGAAGTCAGAAAGGGTTGAAAATTGATGACGTGGCTTCGAATGGTGCATACTGAACACACAAAAAGTCTGGAGTTGAAATAAGTTTAAAAAAATGAAATGCCTTTGTAACAGACGAGTTTTCGTCTCAAACCCTGATACTTCGAAAGAGATTGTCCATTTTGTACACGAAGTACATCCAGTTTTTGCCGTAACCCTCTCAACTTTTTAGCACATGCTATGTGGGTGAAATGATGATACCATGCCAACTTTCAACCTTTTCAGATTGTGATTTGTAGTGCTTTTCATTTTCAGGGTCATTTAGCTCAAAAAAATCAGTAAATGCATGAAAAATAGCAAATGAAGTCAGAAAGGGTTGAAAATTGATGACGTGGATTCGAATGGTGCATACTGAACACACAAAAAGTCTGGAGTTGAAATAAGTTTAAAAAAATGAAATGCCTTTGTAACAGACGAGTTTTCATCTGAAACCCTGATACTTCGAAAGAGATTGTCCATTTTGTACACGAAGTTGATCCAGTTTTTGCCGTAACCCTCTCAACCTTTTAGCACATGCTATGTGGGTGAAATGATGATACCGTGCCAACTTTAAACCTTTTCTGATTGTGATTTGTAGTGCTTTTCAATTTCAGGGTCATGTAGCTCAAAAAAATCAGTAAATGCATGAAAAATAGCAAATGAACTCAGATGGGGTTGAAAATTGATGACGTGGCTTCGAATGGTGCATACTGAACACACAAAAAGTCTGGAGTTGAAATAAGTTTAAAAAAATGAAATGCCTTTATAACAGACTAGTTTTCGTTTGAAACCCTGATACTTCGAAAGAGATTGTCCATTTTGTACACGAAGTGGCTCCAACTTTTGCCGTAACCCTCTCAACTTTTTAGCACATGCTATGTGGGTGAAATGATGATACCATGCCAACTTTCAATCTTTTCAGAGTTCATTTGTAGTGCTTTTCAATTTTAGGGTCATTTAGCTCAAAAAAATCAGTAAATGTATGAAAAATAGCAAATGAAGTCAGAAAGGGTTCAAAACTGATGACGTGGCTTCGAATGGTGCATACGGAACACACAAAAAGTCTGGAGTTGAAATAAGTTTAAAAAAATGAAATGCCTTTGTAACAGACGAGTTTTCGTCTGAAACCCTGATACTTCGAAAGAGATTGTCCATTTTGTACACGAAGTGCATCCAGTTTTTGCCGTAACCCTCTCAAGTTTTTAGCACATGCTATGTGGGTGAAATGATGATACCATGCCAAGTTTCAACCTTTTCTGATTGTGATTTTTAGTGCTTTACAATTTCAAGGTCATTTAGCACAAAAAAATCAGTAAATGCATGAAAAATAGCAAATGAACTCAGAAAGGGTTGAAAATTGATGACGTGGCTTCGAATGGTGCATACTGAACACACAAAAAGTCTGGAGTTGAAATAGGTTTAAAAAATGAAATGCCTTTGTAACAGACGAGTTTTCGTTTGAAACCCTCATACTTCGAAAGAGATTGTCCATTTTGTACACGAAGTGGATCCAGTTTTTGCCGTAACCCTGTCAACTTTTTAGCACATGCTATGTGGGTTAAATGATCATACCATGCCAACTTTCAACCTTTTCAGTGTTCATTTGTAGTGCTTTTCAATTTCAGGGTCATTAAGCTCAAAAAAATCAGTAAATGCATGAAAAATAGCAAATGAAGTCAGAAAGGGTTGAAAATTGATGACGTGGCTTCGAATGGTGCATACTGAACACACAAAAAGTCTGGAGTTGAAATAAGTTTTAAAAAATGAAATGCCTTTGTAACAGACGAGTTTTCGTCTGAAACCCTGATACTTCGAAAGAGATTGTCCATTTTGCACACGAAGTGGATCCAGTTTTTGCCGTAACCCTCTCAACTTTTTAGCACATGCTATGTGGGTGAAATGATGATACCGTGCCAACTTTCAACCTTTTCTGATTGTGATTTGTAGTGCTTTTCAATTTCAGGGTCATTAGCTCAAAAAAATCAGTAAATGCATGAAAAATAGCAAATGAAGTCAGAAAGGGTTGAAAATTGATGACGTGGCTTCGAATGGTGCATAATGAACACACAAAAAGTCTGGAGTTGAAATAAGTTTAAAAAAATGAAATGCCTTTGTAACAGACGAGTTTTCGTCTGAAACCCTGATACTTCGAAAGAGATTCTCCATTTTGTACACGAAGTGGATCCAGTTTTTGCCGTAACCTTCTCAACTTTTTAGCACATGCTATGTGGGTGAAATGATGATACTATGCCAACTTTCAACCTTTTCAGAGTTCATTTGTAGTGCTTTTCAATTTTAGGGTCATTTAGCTCAAATAAATCAGTAAATGTATGAAAAATAGCAAATGAAGTCAGAAAGGGTTGAAAATTGATGACGTGGCTTCGAATGGTGCATACTGAACACACAAAAAGTCTGGAGTTGAAATAAGTTTAAAGAAATGAAATGCCTTTGTAACAGACGAGTTTTCGTCTGAAACCCTGATACTTCGAAAGAGATTGTCCATTTTGTACACGAAGTGTATCCAGTTTTTGCCGTAACCCTCTCAACTTTTTAGCACATGCTATGTGGGTGAAATGATGATACCATGCCAACTTTCAACCTTTTTTGATTGTGATTTGTAGTGCTTTTCAATTTCAGGGTCATTTAGCTCAAAAAAATCAGTAAATGCATGAAAAATAGCAAATGAAGTCAGAAAGGGTTGAAAATTGATGACGTGGCTTCGAATGGTGCATACTGAACACAGAAAAAGTCTGGAGTTGACATAAGTTTAAAGAAATGAAATGCCTTTGTAACAGACGAGTTTTTGTCTGAAACCCTGATACTTCGAAAGAGATTGTCCATTTTGTACACGAAGTGGATCCAGTTTTTGTCGTAACCCTCTCAACTTTTTACCAGATGCTATGTGGGTGAAATGATGATACCATGCCAACTTTCAAACCTTTTCTGATTGTGATTTGTAGTGCTTTTCAATTTCAGGGTCATTTAGCTCAAAAAAATCAGTAAATGCATGAAAAATAGCAAATGAAGTCAGAAAGGGTTGAAAATTGATGACGTGGCTTCGAATGGTGCATACTGAACACACAAAAAGTCTGGAGTTGAAATAAGTTTAAAGAAATGAAATGCCTTTCTAACAGACGAGTTTTCGTCTGAAACCCTGATACTTCGAAAGAGATTGTCCATTTTGTACACGAAGTGTATCCAGTTTTTGCCGTAACCCTCTCAACTTTTTAGCACATGCTATGTGGGTGAAATGATGATACCATGCCAACTTTCAACCTTTTTTGATTGTGATTTGTAGTGCTTTTCAATTTCAGGGTCATTTAGCTCAAAAAAATCAGTAAATGCATGAAAAATAGCAAATGAAGTCAGAAAGGGTTGAAAATTGATGACGTGGCTTCGAATGGTGCATAATGAACACACAAAAAGTCTGGAGTTGAAATAAGTTTAAAAAAATGAAATGCCTTTGTAACAGACGAGTTTTTGTCTGAAACCCTGATACTTCGAAAGAGATTGTCCATTTTGTACACGAAGTGGATCCAGTTTTTGTCGTAACCCTCTCAACTTTTTAGCAGATGCTATGTGGGTGAAATGATGATACCATGCCAACTTTCAAACCTTTTCTGATTGTGATTTGTAGTGCTTTTCAATTTCAGGGTCATTTAGCTCAAAAAAATCAGTAAATGCATGAAAAATAGCAAATGAAGTCAGAAAGGGTTGAAAATTGATGACGTGGCTTCGAATGGTGCATACTGAACACACAAAAAGTATGGAGTTGAAATAAGTTTAAAGAAATGAAATGCGTTTGTAACAGACGAGTTTTCATCTGAAACCCTGATACTTCGAAAGAGATTGTCCATTTTGTACACGAAGTGGATCCAGTTTTTGCCGTAACCCTCTCAACTTTTTAGCACATGCTATGTGGGTGAAATGATGATACCATGCCAACTTTCAACCATTTCAGAGTTCATTTGTAGTGCTTTTCAATTTCAGGGTCATTTAGCTCAAAAAAATCAGTAAATGCATGAAAAATAGCAAATGAAGTCAGAAAGGGTTGAAAATTGATGACGTGGCTTCGAATGGTGCATACTGAACACAGAAAAAGTCTGGAGTTGAAATAAGTTTAAAGAAATGAAATGCCTTTGTAACAGACGAGTTTTCATCTGAAACCCTGATACTTCGAAAGAGATTGTCCATTTTGTACACGAAGTGGATCCAGTTTTTGTCGTAACCCTCTCAACTTTTTAGCAGATGCTATGTGGGTGAAATGATGATACCATGCCAACTTTCAAACCTTTTCTGATTGTGATTTGTAGTGCTTTTCAATTTCAGGGTCATTTAGCTCAAAAAAATCAGTAAATGCATGAAAAATAGCAAATGAAGTCAGAAAGGGTTGAAAATTGATGACGTGGCTTCGAATGGTGCATACTGAACACACAAAAAGTCTGGAGTTGAAATAAGTTTAAAGAAATGAAATGCGTTTGTAACAGACGAGTTTTCATCTGAAACCCTGATACTTCGAAAGAGATTGTCCATTTTGTACACGAAGTGGATCCAGTTTTTGCCGTAACCCTCTCAACTTTTTAGCACATGCTATGTGGGTGAAATGATGATACCATGCCAACTTTCAACCTTTTCAGAGTTCATTTGTAGTGCTTTTCAATTTTAGGGTCATTTAGCTCAAAAAAATCAGTAAATGCATGAAAAATAGCAAATGAAGTCAGAAAGGGTTGAAAATTGATGACGTGGCTTCGAATGGTGCATACTGAACGCACAAAAAGTCTGGAGTTGAAATAAGTTTAAAAAAATGAAATGCCTTTGTAACAGACGAGTTTTCGTCTGAAACCCTGATACTTCGAAAGAGATTGTCCATTTTGTACACGAAGTGGATCCAGTTTTTGTCGTAACCCTCTCAACTTTTTAGCACATGCTATGTGGCTGAAATGATGATACCATGCCAACTTTCAACCTTTTCAGAGTTCATTTGTAGTGCCTTTCAATTTTAGGGTCATTTAGCTCAAAAAAATTAGTAAATGCATGAAAAATAGCAAATGAAGTCAGAAAGGGTTGAAAATTGATGACGTGGCTTCGAATGGTGCATACTGAACACACAAAAAGTCTGTAGTTGAAATAAGTTTAAAAAAATGAAATGCCTTTGTAACAAACGAGTTTTCGTCTGAAACCCTGATACTTCGAAATAGATTGTCCATTTTGTACACGAAGTTGATCCAGTTTTTGCCGTAACCCTCTCAACTTTTTAGCACATGCTATGTGTGTGAAATGATGATACCATGCCAACTTTCAACCTTTTTTGATGGTGATTTGTAGTGCTTTTCAATTTCAGGGTCATTTAGCACAAAAAAATCAGTAAATGAATGAATATTGCAAATGAAGTCAGAAAGGGTTGAAAATTGATGACATGGCTTCGAATGGTGCATAATGAACACACAAAAAGTCTGGAGTTGAAATAAGTTTAAAAAAATGAAATGCCTTTGTAACAGACGAGTTTTCGTCTGAAACCCTGATACTTCGAAAGAGATTGTCCATTTTGTACACGAAGTACATCCAGTTTTTGCCGTAACCCTCTCAACTTTTTAGCACATGCTATGTGGGTGAAATGATGATACCATGCCAACTTTCAACCTTTTCAGATTGTGATTTGTAGTGCTTTTCATTTTCAGGGTCATTTAGCTCAAAAAAATCAGTAAATGCATGAAAAATAGCAAATGAAGTCAGAAAGGGTTGAAAATTGATGACGTGGATTCGAATGGTGCATACTGAACACACAAAAAGTCTGGAGTTGAAATAAGTTTAAAAAAATGAAATGCCTTTGTAACAGACGAGTTTTCATCTGAAACCCTGATACTTCGAAAGAGATTGTCCATTTTGTACACGAAGTTGATCCAGTTTTTGCCGTAACCCTCTCAACCTTTTAGCACAAGCTATGTGGGTGAAATGATGATACCGTGCCAACTTTAAACCTTTTCTGATTGTGATTTGTAGTGCTTTTCAATTTCAGGGTCATGTAGCTCAAAAAAATAAGTAAATGCATGAAAAATAGCAAATGAACTCAGATGGGGTTGAAAATTGATGACGTGGCTTCGAATGGTGCATACTGAACACACAAAAAGTCTGGAGTTGAAATAAGTTTAAAAAAATGAAATGCCTTTATAACAGACTAGTTTTCGTTTGAAACCCTGATACTTCGAAAGAGATTGTCCATTTTGTACACGAAGTGGCTCCAACTTTTGCCGTAACCCTCTCAACTTTTTAGCACATGCTATGTGGGTGAAATGATGATACCATGCCAACTTTCAACCTTTTCAGAGTTCATTTGTAGTGCTTTTCAATTTTAGGGTCATTTAGCTCATAAAAATCAGTAAATGTATGAAAAATAGCAAATGAAGTCAGAAAGGGTTCAAAACTGATGACGTGGCTTCGAATGGTGCATACGGAACACACAAAAAGTCTGGAGTTGAAATAAGTTTAAAAAAATGAAATGCCTTTGTAACAGACGAGTTTTCGTCTGAAACCCTGATACTTCGAAAGAGATTGTCCATTTTGTACACGAAGTGCATCCAGTTTTTGCCGTAACCCTCTCAAGTTTTTAGCACATGCTATGTGGGTGAAATGATGATACCATGCCAAGTTTCAACCTTTTCTGATTGTGATTTGTAGTGCTTTACAATTTCAAGGTCATTTAGCACAAAAAATCAGTAAATGCATGAAAAATAGCAAATGAACTCAGAAAGGGTTGAAAATTGATGACGTGGCTTCGAATGGTGCATACTGAACACACAAAAAGTCTGGAGTTGAAATAGGTTTAAAAAATGAAATGCCTTTGTAACAGACGAGTTTTCGTTTGAAACCCTCATACTTCGAAAGAGATTGTCCATTTTGTACACGAAGTGGATCCAGTTTTTGCCGTAACCCTGTCAACTTTTTAGCACATGCTATGTGGGTTAAATGATCATACCATGCCAACTTTCAACCTTTTCAGTGTTCATTTGTAGTGCTTTTCAATTTCAGGGTCATTAAGCTCAAAAAAATCAGTAAATGCATGAAAAATAGCAAATGAAGCCAGAAAGGGTTGAAAATTGATGACGTGGCTTCGAATGGTGCATACTGAACACACAAAAAGTCTGGAGTTGAAATAAGTTTAAAAAAATGAAATGCCTTTGTAACAGACGAGTTTTCGTCTCAAACCCTGATACTTCGAAAGAGATTGTCCATTTTGTACACGAAGTACATCCAGTTTTTGCCGTAACCCTCTCAACTTTTTAGCACATGCTATGTGGGTGAAATGATGATACCATGCCAACTTTCAACCTTTTCATATTGTGATTTGTAGTGCTTTTCATTTTCAGGGTCATTTAGCTCAAAAAAATCAGTAAATGCATGAAAAATAGCAAATGAAGTCAGAAAGGGTTGAAAATTGATGACGTGGATTCGAATGGTGCATACTGAACACACAAAAAGTCTGGAGTTGAAATAAGTTTAAAAAAATGAAATGCCTTTGTAACAGACGAGTTTTCATCTGAAACCCTGATACTTCGAAAGAGATTGTCCATTTTGTACACGAAGTTGATCCAGTTTTTGCCGTAACCCTCTCAACCTTTTAGCACATGCTATGTGGGTGAAATGATGATACCGTGCCAACTTTAAACCTTTTCTGATTGTGATTTGTAGTGCTTTTCAATTTCAGGGTCATGTAGCTCAAAAAAATCAGTAAATGCATGAAAAATAGCAAATGAACTCAGATGGGGTTGAAAATTGATGACGTGGCTTCGAATGGTGCATACTGAACACACAAAAAGTCTGGAGTTGAAATAAGTTTAAAAAAATGAAATGCCTTTATAACAGACTAGTTTTCGTTTGAAACCCTGATACTTCGAAAGAGATTGTCCATTTTGTACACGAAGTGGCTCCAACTTTTGCCGTAACCCTCTCAACTTTTTAGCACATGCTATGTGGGTGAAATGATGATACCATGCCAACTTTCAACCTTTTCAGAGTTCATTTGTAGTGCTTTTCAATTTTAGGGTCATTTAGCTCAAAAAAATCAGTAAATGTATGAAAAATAGCAAATGAAGTCAGAAAGGGTTCAAAACTGATGACGTGGCTTCGAATGGTGCATACGGAACACACAAAAAGTCTGGAGTTGAAATAAGTTTAAAAAAATGAAATGCCTTTGTAACAGACGAGTTTTCGTCTGAAACCCTGATACTTCGAAAGAGATTGTCCATTTTGTACACGAAGTGCATCCAGTTTTTGCCGTAACCCTCTCAAGTTTTTAGCACATGCTATGTGGGTGAAATGATGATACCATGCCAAGTTTCAACCTTTTCTGATTGTGATTTGTTGTGCTTTACAATTTCAAGGTCATTTAGCACAAAAAAATCAGTAAATGCATGAAAAATAGCAAATGAACTCAGAAAGGGTTGAAAATTGATGACGTGGCTTCGAATGGTGCATACTGAACACACAAAAAGTCTGGAGTTGAAATAGGTTTAAAAAATGAAATGCCTTTGTAACAGACGAGTTTTCGTTTGAAACCCTCATACTTCGAAAGAGATTGTCCATTTTGTACACGAAGTGGATCCAGTTTTTGCCGTAACCCTGTCAACTTTTTAGCACATGCTATGTGGGTTAAATGATCATACCATGCCAACTTTCAACCTTTTCAGTGTTCATTTGTAGTGCTTTTCAATTTCAGGGTCATTAAGCTCAAAAAAATCAGTAAATGCATGAAAAATAGCAAATGAAGTCAGAAAGGGTTGAAAATTGATGACGTGGCTTCGAATGGTGCATACTGAACACACAAAAAGTCTGGAGTTGAAATAAGTTTTAAAAAATGAAATGCCTTTGTAACAGACGAGTTTTCGTCTGAAACCCTGATACTTCGAAAGAGATTGTCCATTTTGTACACGAAGTGGATCCAGTTTTTGCCGTAACCCTCTCAACTTTTTAGCACATGCTATGTGGGTGAAATGATGATACCGTGCCAACTTTCAACCTTTTCTGATTGTGATTTGTAGTGCTTTTCAATTTCAGGGTCATTAGCTCAAAAAAATCAGTAAATGCATGAAAAATAGCAAATGAAGTCAGAAAGGGTTGAAAATTGATGACGTGGCTTCGAATGGTGCATAATGAACACACAAAAAGTCTGGAGTTGAAATAAGTTTAAAAAAATGAAATGCCTTTGTAACAGACGAGTTTTCGTCTGAAACCCTGATACTTCGAAAGAGATTCTCCATTTTGTACACGAAGTGGATCCAGTTTTTGCCGTAACCTTCTCAACTTTTTAGCACATGCTATGTGGGTGAAATGATGATACTATGCCAACTTTCAACCTTTTCAGAGTTCATTTGTAGTGCTTTTCAATTTTAGCGTCATTTAGCTCAAATAAATCAGTAAATGTATGAAAAATAGCAAATGAAGTCAGAAAGGGTTGAAAATTGATGACGTGGCTTCGAATGGTGCATACTGAACACACAAAAAGTCTGGAGTTGAAATAAGTTTAAAAAAATGAAATGCCTTTGTAACAGACGAGTTTTCGTCTGAAACCCTGATACTTCGAAAGAGATTGTCCATTTTGTACATGAAGTGAATCCAGTTTTTGCCGTAACCCTCTCAACTTTTTAGCACATGCTATGTGGGTTAAATGATCCTACCATGCCAACTTTCAACCTTTTCAGAGTTCATTTGTAGTGCTTTTCAATTTTAGGGTCATTTAGCTCAAAAAAATCAGTAAATGCATGAAAAATAGCAAATGAAGTCAGAAAGGGTTGAAAATTGATGACGTGGCTTCGAATGGTGCATACTGAACACACAAAAAGTCTGGAGTTGAAATAAGTTTAAAGAAATGAAATGCCTTTGTAACAGACGAGTTTTCGTCTGAAACCCTGATACTTCGAAAGAGATTGTCCATTTTGTACACGAAGTGTATCCAGTTTTTGCCGTAACCCTCTCAACTTTTTAGCACATGCTATGTGGGTGAAATGATGATACCATGCCAACTTTCAACCTTTTTTGATTGTGATTTGTAGTGCTTTTCAATTACAGGGTCATTTAGCTCAAAAAAATCAGTAAATGCATGAAAAATAGCAAATGAAGTCAGAAAGGGTTGAAAATTGATGACGTGGCTTCGAATGGTGCATAATGAACACACAAAAAGTCTGGAGTTGAAATAAGTTTAAAAAAATGAAATGCCTTTGTAACAGACGAGTTTTCGTCTGAAACCCTGATACTTCGAAAGAGATTCTCCATTTTGTACACGAAGTGGATCCAGTTTTTGTCGTAACCCTCTCAACTTTTTAGCACATGCTATGTGGGTGAAATGATGATACCATGCCAACTTTCAACCATTTCAGAGTTCATTTGTAGTGCTTTTCAATTTCAGGGTCATTTAGCTCAAAAAAATCAGTAAATGCATGAAAAATAGCAAATGAAGTCAGAAAGGGTTGAAAATTGATGACGTGGCTTCGAATGGTGCATACTGAACACAGAAAAATTCTGGAGTTGAAATAAGTTTAAAGAAATGAAATGCCTTTGTAACAGACGAGTTTTTGTCTGAAACCCTGATACTTCGAAAGAGATTGTCCATTTTGTACACGAAGTGGATCCAGTTTTTGTCGTAACCCTCTCAACTTTTTAGCACATGCTATGTGGGTGAAATGATGATACCATGCCAACTTTCAACCTTTTCAGAGTTCATTTGTAGTGCTTTTCAATTTTAGGGTCATTTAGCTCAAAAAAATCAGTAAATGCATGAAAAATAGCAAATGAAGTCAGAAAGGGTTGAAAATTGATGACGTGGCTTCGAATGGTGCATACTGAACACACAAAAATTCTGTAGTTGAAATAAGTTTAAAAAAATGAAATGCCTTTGTAACAAACGAGTTTTCGTCTGAAACCCTGATAGTTCGAAAGAGATTGTCCATTTTGTACACGAAGTGGCTCTAGTTTTTGCCGTAACCCTCTCAACTTTTTAGCACATTCTATGTGGGTGAAATGATGATACGGTGCCAACTTTCAACCTTTTCAGAGTTCATTTGTAGTGCTTTTCAATTTTAGGGTCATTTAGCTCAAAAAAATCAGTAAATGCATGAAAAATAGCAAATGAAGTCAGAAAGGGTTGAAAATTGATGACGTGGCTTCGAATGGTGCATACTAAACACACAAAAAGTCTAGAGTTGAAATAAGTTTAAAAAAATGAAATGCCTTTGTAACAGACGAATTTTCGTCTGAAACCCTGATACTTCGAAAGAGATTGTCAATTTTGTACACGAAGTGCATCCAGTTTTTGCCGTAACCCTCTCAACCTTTCAGCACATCCTATGTGGGTGAAATGATGATACCGTGCCAACTTTAAACCTTTTCTGATTGTGATTTGTAGTGCTTTTCAATTTCAGGGTCATTTAGCTCAAAAAAATCAGTAAATGCTTGAAAAATAGCAAATGAACTCAGATGGGGTTGAAAATTGATGACGTGGCTTCGAATGGTGCATACTGAACACACAAAAAGTCTGGAGTTGAAATAAGTTTAAAAAAATGAAATGCCTTTGTAACAGACTAGTTTTCGTCTGAAACCCTGATACTTCGAAAGAGATTGTCCATTTTGTACACGAAGTGGATCCAGTTTTTGCCGTAACCCTCTCAACTTTTTAGCACATGCTATGTGGGTGAAATGATGATACCATGCCAACTTTCAACCTTTTCAGAGTTCATTTGTAGTGCTTCTCAATTTTAGGGTCATTTAGCTCAAAAAAATCAGTAAATGCATGAAAAATGGCAAATGAAGTCAGAAAGGGTTGAAAATTGATGACGTGGCTTCGAATGGTGCATACTGAACACACAAAAAGTCTGGAGTTGAAATAAGTTTAAAAAAATGAAATGCCTTTGTAACAAACAAGTTTTCGTCTGAAACCCTGATACTTCGAAAGAGATTGTCCATTTTTTACACGAAGTGGCTCTAGTCTTTGCCGTAACCCTCTCAACTTTTTAGCACATGCTATGTGGGTGAAATGATGATACCGTGCCAACTTTCAACCTTTTCAGAGTTCATTTGTAGTGCTTTTCAATTTCAGGGTCATTTAGCTCAAAAAAATCAGTAAATGCATGAAAAATAGCAAATGAAGTCAGAAAGGGTTGAAAATGGATGACGTGGCTTCGAATGGTGCATACTAAACACACAAAAAGTCTGGAGTTGAAATAAGTTTAAAAATATGAAATGCCTTTGTAACAAACGAATTTTCGTCTGAAACCCTGATACTTCGAAAGAGATTGTCAATTTTGTACACGAAGTGCATCCAGTTTTTTCCGTAACCCTCTCAACCTTTTAGCACATGCTACGTGGGTGAAATGATGATACCGTGCCAACTTTAAACCTTTTCTGATTGTGATTTGTAGTGCTTTTCAATTTCAGGGTCATTTAGCTCAAAAAAATCAGTAAATGCATGAAAAATAGCAAATGAACTCAGATGGGGTTGAAAATTGATGACGTGGCTTCGAATGGTGCATACTGAACACACAAAAAGTCTGGAGTTGAAATAAGTTTAAAAAAATGAAATGCCTTTGTAACAGACTAGTTTTCGTCTGAAACCCTGATACTTCGAAAGAGATTGTCCATTTTGTACACGAAGTGGATTCAGTTTTTGCCGTAACCCTCTCAACTTTTTAGCACATGCTATGTGGGTGAAATGATGATACCATGCCAACTTTCAACCTTTTCAGAGTTCATTTGTAGTGCTTCTCAATTTCAGGGTCATTTAGCTCAAAAAAATCAGTAAATGCATGAAAAATGGCAAATGAAGTCAGAAAGGGTTGAAAATTGATGACGTGGCTTCGAATGGTGCATACTGAACACACAAAAAGTCTGGAGTTGAAATAAGTTTAAAGAAATGAAATGCCTTTGTAACAAACAAGTTTTCGTCTGAAACCCTGATACTTCGAAAGAGATTGTCCATTTTGTACACGAAGTGGATCCAGTTTTTGTCGTAACCCTCTCAACTTTTTAGCACATGCTATGTGGGTGAAATGATGATACCATGCCAACTTTCAACCTTTTCAGAGTTCATTTGTAGTGCTTTTCAATTTCAGGGTCATTTAGCTCAAAAAAATCAGTAAATGCATGAAAAATAGCAAATGAAGTCAGAAAGGGTTGAAAATTGATGACGTGGCTTCGAATGGTGCATACTAAACACACAAAAAGTCTGGAGTTGAAATAAGTTTAAAAAAATTAAATGCCTTTGTAACAAACGAGTTTTCGTCTGAAACCCTGATACTTCGAAAGAGATTGTCCATTTTGTACAGGAAGTGCATCCAGTTTTTGCCGTAACCCTCTCAACTTTTTAGCACATGCTATGTGGGTGAAATGATGATACCATGCCAACTTTAAACCTTTTTTGATTGTGATTTGTAGTGCTTTTCAATTTCAAGG
Source organism: Elymus sibiricus (assembly GCA_039707655.1). Taxonomy (NCBI): domain Eukaryota; kingdom Viridiplantae; phylum Streptophyta; class Magnoliopsida; order Poales; family Poaceae; genus Elymus; species Elymus sibiricus. The sequence continues at coordinate 120,942,398 of CM077676.1, read as the reverse complement.
TCATTTAGCTCAAAAAATTCAGTAAATGAATGAAAAATAGCAAATGAAGTCAGAAAGGGTTGAAAATTGATGACGTGGCTTCGAATGGTGCATAATGAACACACAAAAAGTCTGGAGTTGAAATATGTTTAAAAAAATGAAATGCCTTTGTAACAGACGAGTTTTCGTCTGAAACCCTGATACTTCGAAAGAGATTGTCCATTTTGTACACGAAGTACATCCAGTTTTTGCCGTAACCCTCTCAACTTTTTAGCACATGCTATGTGGGTGAAATGATGATACCATGCCAACTTTCAACCTTTTCGGATTGTGATTTGTAGTGCTTTTCATTTTCAGGGTCATTTAGCTCAAAAAATCAGTAAATGCATGAAAAATAGCAAATGAAGTCAGAAAGGGTTGAAAATTGATGACGTGGATTCGAATGGTGCATACTAAACACACAAAAAGTCTGGAGTTGAAATAAGTTAAAAAAAATGAAATGCCTTTGTAACAGACGAGTTTTCATCTGAAACCCTGATACTTCGGAAGAGATTGTCCATTTTGTACACGAAGTGGATCCAGTTTTTGCCGTAACCCTCTCAACTTTTTAGTACATGCTATGTGGGTGAAATGATGATACCATGCCAACTTTCAACCTTTTCAGAGTTCATTTGTAGTGCTTCTCAATTTTAGGGTCATTTATCTCAAAAAAATCAGTAAATGCATGAAAAATGGCAAATGAAGTCAGAAAGGGTTGAAAATTGATGACGTGGCTTCGAATGGTGCATACTGAACACACAAAAAGTCTGGAGTTGAAATAAGTTTAAAAAAATGAAATGCCTTTGTAACAAACGAGTTTTCGTCTGAAACCCTCATAGTTCGAAAGAGATTGTCCATTTTGTACACGAAGTGGCTCTAGTTTTTGCCGTAACCCTCTCAACTTTTTAGCACATGCTATGTGGGTGAAATGATGATACCGTGCCAACTTTCAACCTTTTCAGAGTTCATTTGTAGTGCTTTTCAATTTTAGGGTCATTTAGCTCAAAAAAATCAGTAAATGCATGAAAAATAGCAAATGAAGTCAGAAAGGGTTGAAAATTGATGACGTGGCTTCGAATGGTGCATACTAAACACACAAAAAGTCTGGAGTTGAAATAAGTTTAAAAAAATGAAATGCCTTTGTAACAAACGAATTTTCGTCTGAAACCCTGATACTTCGAAAGAGATTGTCAATTTTGTACACGAAGTGCATCCAGTTTTTGCCGTAACCCTCTCAACCTTTTAGCACATGCTATGTGGGTGAAATGATGATACCGTGCCAACTTTAAACCTTTTCTGATTGTGATTTGTAGTGCTTTTCAATTTCAGGGTCATTTAGCTCAAAAAAATCAGTAAATGCATGAAAAATAGCAAATGAACTCAGATGGGGTTGAAAATTGATGACGTGGCTTCGAATGGTGCATACTGAACACAAAAAAAGTCTGGAGTTGAAATAAGTTTAAAAAAATGAAATGCCTTTGTAACAGACTAGTTTTCGTCTGAAACCCTGATACTTCGAAAGAGATTGTCCATTTTGTACACGAAGTGGATCCAGATTTTGCCGTAACCCTCTCAACTTTTTAGCACATGCTATGTGGGTGAAATGATGATACCATGCCAACTTTCAACCTTTTCAGAGTTCATTTGTAGTGCTTCTCAATTTTAGGGTCATTTAGCTCAAAAAAATCAGTAAATGTATGAAAAATGGCAAATGAAGTCAGAAAGGGTTGAAAATTGATGACGTGGCTTCGAATGGTGCATACTGAACACACAAAAAGTCTGGAGTTGAAATAAGTTTAAAAAAATGAAATGCCTTTGTAACAAACAAGTTTTCGTCTGAAACCCTGATACTTCGAAAGAGATTGTCCATTTTTTACACGAAGTGGCTCTAGTTTTTGCCGTAACCCTCTCAACTTTTTAGCACATGCTATGTGGGTGAAATGATGATACCGTGCCAACTTTCAACCTTTTCAGAGTTCATTTGTAGTGCTTTTCAATTTCAGGGTCATTTAGCTCAAAAAAATCAGTAAATGCATGAAAAATAGCAAATGAAGTCAGAAAGGGTTGAAAATGGATGACGTGGCTTCGAATGGTGCATACTAAACACACAAAAAGTCTGGAGTTGAAATAAGTTTAAAAAAATGAAATGCCTTTGTAACAAACGAATTTTCGTCTGAAACCCTGATACTTCGAAAGAGATTGTCAATTTTGTACACGAAGTGCATCCAGTTTTTGCCGTAACCCTCTCAACCTTTTAGCACATGCTATGTGGGTGAAATGATGATACCGTGCCAACTTTAAACCTTTTCTGATTGTGATTTGTAGTGCTTTTCAATTTCAGGGTCATTTAGCTCAAAAAAATCAGTAAATGCATGAAAAATAGCAAATGAACTCAGATGGGGTTGAAAATTGATGACGTGGCTTCGAATGGTGCATATTGAACACACAAAAAGTCTGGAGTTGAAATAAGTTTAAAAAAATGAAATGCCTTTGTAACAGACTAGTTTTCGTTTGAAACCCTGATACTTCGAAAGAGATTGTCCGTTTTGTACACGAAGTGGCTCCAGTTTTTGCCGTAACCCTCTCAACTTTTTAGCACATGCTATGTGGGTGAAATGATGATACCATGCCAACTTTCAACCTTTTCAGAGTTCATTTGTAGTGCTTTTCAATTTTAGGGTCATTTAGCTCAAAAAAATCAGTAAATGTATGAAAAATAGCAAATGAAGTCAGAAAGGGTTCAAAACTGATGGCGTGGCTTCGAATGGTGCATACGGAACACACAAAAAGTCTGGAGTTGAAATAAGTTTAAAAAAATGAAATGCCTTTGTAACAGACGAGTTTTCGTCCGAAACCCTGATACTTCGAAAGAGATTGTCCGTTTTGTACACGAAGTGCATCCAGTTTTTGCCGTAACCCTCTCAAGTTTTTAGCACATGCTATGTGGGTGAAATGATGATACCATGCCAACTTTCAACCTTTTCAGAGTTCATTTGTAGTGCTTTTCAATTTTAGGGTCATTTAGCTCAAAAAATACGTAAATGCATGAAAAATAGCAAATGAAGTCAGAAAGGGTTGAAAATTGATGACGTGGCTTCGAATGGTGCATACTGAACACACAAAAAGTCTGGAGTTGAAAGAAGTTTAAAGAAATGAAATGCCTTTGTAACAGACGAGTTTTCGTCTGAAACCCTGATACTTCGAAAGAGATTGTCCATTTTGTACACGAAGTGTATCCAGTTTTTGCCGTAACCCTCTCAACTTTTTAGCACATGCTATGTGGGTGAAATGATGATACCATGCCAACTTTCAACCTTTTTTGATTGTGATTTGTAGTGCTTTTCAATTTCAGGGTCATTTAGCTCAAAAAAATCAGTAAATGCATGAAAAATAGCAAATGAAGTCAGAAATGGTTGAAAATTGATGACGTGGCTTCAAATGGTGCATAATGAACACACAAAAAGTCTGGAGTTGAAATAAGTTTAAAAAAATGAAATGCCTTTGTAACAGACGAGTTTTCGTCTGAAACCCTGATACTTCGAAAGAGATTGTCCATTTTGTACACGAAGTGGATCCAGTTTTTGTCGTAACCCTCTCAACTTTTTAGCACATGCTATGTGGGTGAAATGATGATACCATGCCAACTTTCAACCATTTCAGAGTTCATTTGTAGTGCTTTTCAATTTCAGGGTCATTTAGCTCAAAAAAATCAGTAAATGCATGAAAAATAGCAAATGAAGTCAGAAAGGGTTGAAAATTGATGACGTGGCTTCGAATGGTGCATACTGAACACACAAAAAGTCTGGAGTTGAAATAAGTTTAAAGAAATGAAATGCCTTTGTAACAGACGAGTTTTCGTCTGAAACCCTGATACTTCGAAAGAGATTGTCCATTCTGTACACGAAGTAGATCCAGTTTTTGTCGTAACCCTCTCAACTTTTTATCACATGCTATGTGGGTGAAATGATGATACCATGCCAACTTTCAACCTTTTCAGAGTTCATTTGTAGTGCTTTTCAATTTTAGGGTCATTTAGCTCAAAAAAATCAGTAAATGCATGAAAAATAGCAAATGAAGTCAGAAAGGGTTGGAAATTGATGACGTGGCTTCGAATGGTGCATACTGAACACACAAAAATTCTGTAGTTGAAATAAATTTAAAAATATGAAATGCCTTTGTAACAAACGAGTTTTCGTCTGAAACCCTGATACTTCGAAAGAGATTGTCCATTTTGTACACGAAGTACATCCAGTTTTTGCCGTAACCCTCTCAACTTTTTAGCACATGCTATGTGGGTGAAATGATGATACCATGCCAACTTTCAACCTTTTCGGATTGTGATTTGTAGTGCTTTTCATTTTCAGGGTCATTTAGCTCAAAAAAATCAGTAAATGCATGAAAAATAGCAAATTAAGTCAGAAAGGGTTGAAAATTGATGACGTGGATTCGAATGGTGCATACTGAACACACAAAAAGTCTGGAGTTGAAATAAGTTAAAAAAAATGAAATGCCTTTGTAACAGACGAGTTTTCATCTGAAACCCTGATACTTCGGAAGAGATTGTCCATTTTGTACACGAAGTGGATCCAGTTTTTGCCGTAACCCTCTCAACTTTTTAGTACATGCTATGTGGGTGAAATGATGATACCATGCCAACTTTCAACCTTTTCAGAGTTCATTTGTAGTGCTTCTCAATTTTAGGGTCATTTAGCTCAAAAAAATCAGTAAATGCATGAAAAATGGCAAATGAAGTCAGAAAGGGTTGAAAATTGATGACGTGGCTTCGAATGGTGCATACTGAACACACAAAAAGTCTGGAGTTGAAATAAGTTTAAAAAAATGAAATGCCTTTGTAACAAACGAGTTTTCGTCTGAAACCCTGATACTTCGAAAGAGATTGTCCATTTTGTACACGAAGTGGCTCTAGTTTTTGCCGTAACCCTCTCAACTTTTTAGCACATGCTATGTGGGTGAAATGATGATACCGTGCCAACTTTCAACCTTTTCAGAGTTCATTTGTAGTGCTTTTCAATTTTAGGGTCATTTAGCTCAAAAAAATCAGTAAATGCATGAAAAATAGCAAATGAAGTCAGAAAGGGTTGAAAATTGATGACGTGGCTTCGAATGGTGCATACTAAACACACAAAAAGTCTGGAGTTGAAATAAGTTTAAAAAAATGAAATGCCTTTGTAACAAACGAATTTTCGTCTGAAACCCTGATACTTCGAAAGAGATTGTCAATTTTGTACACGAAGTGCATCCAGTTTTTGCCGTAACCCTCTCAACCTTTTAGCACATGCTATGTGGGTGAAATGATGATACCGTGCCAACTTTAAACCTTTTCTGATTGTGATTTGTAGTGCTTTTCAATTTCAGGGTCATTTAGCTCAAAAAAATCAGTAAATGCATGAAAAATAGCAAATGAACTCAGATGGGGTTGAAAATTGATGACGTGGCTTCGAATGGTGCATACTGAACACAAAAAAAGTCTGGAGTTGAAATAAGTTTAAAAAAATGAAATGCCTTTGTAACAGACTAGTTTTCGTCTGAAACCCTGATACTTCGAAAGAGATTGTCCATTTTGTACACGAAGTGGATCCAGATTTTGCCGTAACCCTCTCAACTTTTTAGCACATGCTATGTGGGTGAAATGATGATACCATGCCAACTTTCAACCTTTTCAGAGTTCATTTGTAGTGCTTCTCAATTTTAGGGTCATTTAGCTCAAAAAAATCAGTAAATGTATGAAAAATGGCAAATGAAGTCAGAAAGGGTTGAAAATTGATGACGTGGCTTCGAATGGTGCATACTGAACACACAAAAAGTCTGGAGTTGAAATAAGTTTAAAAAAATGAAATGCCGTTGTAACAGACGAGTTTTCGTCTAAAACCCTGATACTTCGAAAGAGATTGTCCATTTTGTACACGAAGTGGATCCAGTTTTTGCCGTAACCCTCTCAACTTTTTAGCACATGCTATGTGGGTGAAATGATGATACCATGCCAACTTTCAACCTTTTCAGAGTTCATTTGTAGTGCTTCTCAATTTTAGGGTCATTTAGCTCAAAAAAATCAGTAAATGCATGAAAAATGGCAAATGAAGTCAGAAAGGGTTGAAAATTGATGACGTGGCTTCGAATGGTGCATACTGAACACACAAAAAGTCTGGAGTTGAAATAAGTTTAAAAAAATGAAATGCCTTTGTAACAAACGAGTTTTCGTCTGAAACCCTGATAGTTCGAAAGAGATTGTCCATTTTGTACACGAAGTGGCTCTAGTTTTTGCCGTAACCCTCTCAACTTTTTAGCACATGCTATGTGGGTGAAATGATGATACCGTGCCAACTTTCAACCTTTTCAGAGTTCATTTGTAGTGCTTTTCAATTTTAGGGTCATTTAGCTCAAAAAAATCAGTAAATGCATGAAAAATAGCAAATGAAGTCAGAAAGGGTTGAAAATTGATGACGTGGCTTCGAATGGTGCATACTAAACACACAAAAAGTCTGGAGTTGAAATAAGTTTAAAAAAATGAAATGCCTTTGTAACAAACGAATTTTCGTCTGAAACCCTGATACTTCGAAAGAGATTGTCAATTTTGTACACGAAGTGCATCCAGTTTTTGCCGTAACCCTCTCAACCTTTTAGCACATGCTATGTGGGTGAAATGATGATACCGTGCCAACTTTAAACCTTTTCTGATTGTGATTTGTAGTGCTTTTCAATTTCAGGGTCATTTAGCTCAAAAAAATCAGTAAATGCATGAAAAATAGCAAATTAACTCAGATGGGGTTGAAAATTGATGACGTGGCTTCGAATGGTGCATACTGAACACAAAAAAAGTCTGGAGTTGAAATAAGTTTAAAAAACTGAAATGCCTTTGTAACAGACTAGTTTTCGTCTGAAACCCTGATACTTCGAAAGAGATTGTCCATTTTGTACACGAAGTGGATCCAGATTTTGCCGTAACCCTCTCAACTTTTTAGCACATGCTATGTGGGTGAAATGATGATACCATGCCAACTTTCAACCTTTTCAGAGTTCATTTGTAGTGCTTCTCAATTTTAGGGTCATTTAGCTCAAAAAAATCAGTAAATGCATGAAAAATGGCAAATGAAGTCAGAAAGGGTTGAAAATTGATGACGTGGCTTTGAATGGTGCATACTGAACACACAAAAAGTCTGGAGTTGAAATAAGTTTAAAAAAATGAAATGCCTTTGTAACAAACAAGTTTTCGTCTGAAACCCTGATACTTCGAAAGAGATTGTCCATTTTTTACACGAAGTGGCTCTAGTTTTTGCCGTAACCCTCTCAACTTTTTAGCACATGCTATGTGGGTGAAATGATGATACCGTGCCAACTTTCAACCTTTTCAGAGTTCATTTGTAGTGCTTTTCAATTTCAGGGTCATTTAGCTCAAAAAAATCAGTAAATGCATGAAAAATAGCAAATGAAGTCAGAAAGGGTTGAAAATGGATGACGTGGCTTCGAATGGTGCATACTAAACACACAAAAAGTCTGGAGTTGAAATAAGTTTAAAAAAATGAAATGCCTTTGTAACAAACGAATTTTCGTCTGAAACCCTGATACTTCGAAAGAGATTGTCAATTTTGTACACGAAGTGCATCCAGTTTTTGCCGTAACCCTCTCAACCTTTTAGCACATGCTATGTGGGTGAAATGATGATACCGTGCCAACTTTAAACCTTTTCTGATTGTGATTTGTAGTGCTTTTCAATTTCAGGGTCATTTAGCTCAAAAAAATCAGTAAATGCATGAAAAATAGTAAATGAACTCAGATGGGGTTGAAAATTGATGACGTGGCTTCGAATGGTGCATATTGAACACACAAAAAGTCTGGAGTTGAAATAAGTTTAAAAAAATGAAATGCCTTTGTAACAGACTAGTTTTCGTTTGAAACCCTGATACTTCGAAAGAGATTGTCCGTTTTGTACACGAAGTGGCTCCAGTTTTTGCCGTAACCCTCTCAACTTTTTAGCACATGCTATGTGGGTGAAATGATGATACCATGCCAACTTTCAACCTTTTCAGAGTTCATTTGTAGTGCTTTTCAATTTTAGGGTCATTTAGCTCAAAAAAATCAGTAAATGTATGAAAAATAGCAAATGAAGTCAGAAAGGGTTCAAAACTGATGGCGTGGCTTCGAATGGTGCATACGGAACACACAAAAAGTCTGGAGTTGAAATAAGTTTAAAAAAATGAAATGCCTTTGTAACAGACGAGTTTTCGTCCGAAACCCTGATACTTCGAAAGAGATTGTCCGTTTTGTACACGAAGTGCATCCAGTTTTTGCCGTAACCCTCTCAAGTTTTTAGCACATGCTATGTGGGTGAAATGATGATACCATGCCAACTTTCAACCTTTTTTGATTGTGATTTGTAGTGCTTTACAATTTCAAGGTCATTTAGCACAAAAAAATCAGTAAATGCATGAAAAATAGCAAATGAACTCAGAAAGGGTTGAAAATTGATGACGTGGCTTCGAATGGTGCATACTGAACACACAAAAAGTCTGGAGTTGAAATAAGTTTAAAAAATGAAATGCCTTTGTAACAGACGAGTTTTCGTTTGAAACCCTGATACTTCGAAAGAGATTGTCCATTTTGTACACGAAGTGGATCCAGTTTTTGCCGTAACCCTCTCAACTTTTTAGCACATGCTATGTGGGTGAAATGATGATACCATGCCAAATTTCACCCTTTTCAGTGTTCATTTGTAGTGCTTTTCAATTTCAGGGTCATTAAGCTCAAAAAAATCAGTAAATGCATGAAAAATAGCAAATGAAGTCAGAAAGGGTTGAAAATTGATGACGTGGCTTCGAATGGTGCATACTAAACACACAAAAAGTCTGGAGTTGAAATAAGTTTAAAAAAATGAAATGCCTTTGTAACAAACGAATTTTCGTCTGAAACCCTGATACTTCGAAAGAGATTGTCAATTTTGTACACGAAGTGCATCCAGTTTTTGCCGTAACCCTCTCAACCTTTTAGCACATGCTATGTGGGTGAAATGATGATACCGTGCCAACTTTAAACCTTTTCTGATTGTGATTTGTAGTGCTTTTCAATTTCAGGGTCATTTAGCTCAAAAAAATCAGTAAATGCATGAAAAATAGCAAATTAACTCAGTTGGGGTTGAAAATTGATGACGTGGCTTCGAATGGTGCATACTGAACACAAAAAAAGTCTGGAGTTGAAATAAGTTTAAAAAACTGAAATGCCTTTGTAACAGACTAGTTTTCGTCTGAAACCCTGATACTTCGAAAGAGATTGTCCATTTTGTACACGAAGTGGATCCAGATTTTGCCGTAACCCTCTCAACTTTTTAGCACATGCTATGTGGGTGAAATGATGATACCATGCCAACTTTCAACCTTTTCAGAGTTCATTTGTAGTGCTTCTCAATTTTAGGGTCATTTAGCTCAAAAAAATCAGTAAATGCATGAAAAATGGCAAATGAAGTCAGAAAGGGTTGAAAATTGATGACGTGGCTTTGAATGGTGCATACTGAACACACAAAAAGTCTGGAGTTGAAATAAGTTTAAAAAAATGAAATGCCTTTGTAACAAACAAGTTTTCGTCTGAAACCCTGATACTTCGAAAGAGATTGTCCATTTTTTACACGAAGTGGCTCTAGTTTTTGCCGTAACCCTCTCAACTTTTTAGCACATGCTATGTGGGTGAAATGATGATACCGTGCCAACTTTCAACCTTTTCAGAGTTCATTTGTAGTGCTTTTCAATTTCAGGGTCATTTAGCTCAAAAAAATCAGTAAATGCATGAAAAATAGCAAATGAAGTCAGAAAGGGTTGAAAATGGATGACGTGGCTTCGAATGGTGCATACTAAACACACAAAAAGTCTGGAGTTGAAATAAGTTTAAAAAAATGAAATGCCTTTGTAACAAACGAATTTTCGTCTGAAACCCTGATACTTCGAAAGAGATTGTCAATTTTGTACACGAAGTGCATCCAGTTTTTGCCGTAACCCTCTCAACCTTTTAGCACATGCTATGTGGGTGAAATGATGATACCGTGCCAACTTTAAACCTTTTCTGATTGTGATTTGTAGTGCTTTTCAATTTCAGGGTCATTTAGCTCAAAAAAATCAGTAAATGCATGAAAAATAGTAAATGAACTCAGATGGGGTTGAAAATTGATGACGTGGCTTCGAATGGTGCATATTGAACACACAAAAAGTCTGGAGTTGAAATAAGTTTAAAAAAATGAAATGCCTTTGTAACAGACTAGTTTTCGTTTGAAACCCTGATACTTCGAAAGAGATTGTCCGTTTTGTACACGAAGTGGCTCCAGTTTTTGCCGTAACCCTCTCAACTTTTTAGCACATGCTATGTGGGTGAAATGATGATACCATGCCAACTTTCAACCTTTTCAGAGTTCATTTGTAGTGCTTTTCAATTTTAGGGTCATTTAGCTCAAAAAAATCAGTAAATGTATGAAAAATAGCAAATGAAGTCAGAAAGGGTTCAAAACTGATGGCGTGGCTTCGAATGGTGCATACGGAACACACAAAAAGTCTGGAGTTGAAATAAGTTTAAAAAAATGAAATGCCTTTGTAACAGACGAGTTTTCGTCCGAAACCCTGATACTTCGAAAGAGATTGTCCGTTTTGTACACGAAGTGCATCCAGTTTTTGCCGTAACCCTCTCAAGTTTTTAGCACATGCTATGTGGGTGAAATGATGATACCATGCCAACTTTCAACCTTTTTTGATTGTGATTTGTAGTGCTTTACAATTTCAAGGTCATTCAGCACAAAAAAATCAGTAAATGCATGAAAAATAGCAAATGAACTCAGAAAGGGTTGAAAATTGATGACGTGGCTTCGAATGGTGCATACTGAACACACAAAAAGTCTGGAGTTGAAATAAGTTTAAAAAATGAAATGCCTTTGTAACAGACGAGTTTTCGTTTGAAACCCTGATACTTCGAAAGAGATTGTCCATTTTGTACACGAAGTGGATCCAGTTTTTGCCGTAACCCTCTCAACTTTTTAGCACATGCTATGTGGGTGAAATGATGATACCATGCCAAATTTCACCCTTTTCAGTGTTCATTTGTAGTGCTTTTCAATTTCAGGGTCATTAAGCTCAAAAAAATCAGTAAATGCATGAAAAATAGCAAATGAAGTCAGAAAGGGTTGAAAATTGATGACGTGGCTTCGAATGGTGCATACTAAACACACAAAAAGTCTGGAGTTGAAATAAGTTTAAAAAAATGAAATGCCTTTGTAACAAACGAATTTTCGTCTGAAACCCTGATACTTCGAAAGAGATTGTCAATTTTGTACACGAAGTGCATCCAGTTTTTGCCGTAACCCTCTCAACCTTTTAGCACATGCTATGTGGGTGAAATGATGATACCGTGCCAACTTTAAACCTTTTCTGATTGTGATTTGTAGTGCTTTTCAATTTCAGGGTCATTTAGCTCAAAAAAATCAGTAAATGCATGAAAAATAGCAAATTAACTCAGATGGGGTTGAAAATTGATGACGTGGCTTCGAATGGTGCATACTGAACACAAAAAAAGTCTGGAGTTGAAATAAGTTTAAAAAACTGAAATGCCTTTGTAACAGACTAGTTTTCGTCTGAAACCCTGATACTTCGAAAGAGATTGTCCATTTTGTACACGAAGTGTATCCAGATTTTGCCGTAACCCTCTCAACTTTTTAGCACATGCTATGTGGGTGAAATGATGATACCATGCCAACTTTCAACCTTTTTTGATTGTGATTTGTAGTGCTTTTCAATTTCAGGGTCATTTAGCTCAAAAAAATCAGTAAATGCATGAAAAATAGCAAATGAAGTCAGAAATGGTTGAAAATTGATGACGTGGCTTCGAATGGTGCATAATGAACACACAAAAAGTCTGGAGTTGAAATAAGTTTAAAAAAATGAAATGCCTTTGTAACAGACGAGTTTTCGTCTGAAACCCTGATACTTCGAAAGAGATTGTCCATTTTGTACACGAAGTGGATCCAGTTTTTGTCGTAACCCTCTCAACTTTTTAGCACATGCTATGTGGGTGAAATGATGATACCATGCCAACTTTCAACCATTTCAGAGTTCATTTGTAGTGCTTTTCAATTTCAGGGTCATTTAGCTCAAAAAAATCAGTAAATGCATGAAAAATAGCAAATGAAGTCAGAAAGGGTTGAAAATTGATGACGTGGCTTCGAATGGTGCATACTGAACACACAAAAAGTCTGGAGTTGAAATAAGTTTAAAGAAATGAAATGCCTTTGTAACAGACGAGTTTTCGTCTGAAACCCTGATACTTCGAAAGAGATTGTCCATTCTGTACACGAAGTAGATCCAGTTTTTGTCGTAACCCTCTCAACTTTTTATCACATGCTATGTGGGTGAAATGATGATACCATGCCAACTTTCAACCTTTTCAGAGTTCATTTGTAGTGCTTTTCAATTTTAGGGTCATTTAGCTCAAAAAAATCAGTAAATGCATGAAAAATAGCAAATGAAGTCAGAAAGGGTTGGAAATTGATGACGTGGCTTCGAATGGTGCATACTGAACACACAAAAATTCTGTAGTTGAAATAAATTTAAAAATATGAAATGCCTTTGTAACAAACGAGTTTTCGTCTGAAACCCTGATACTTCGAAAGAGATTGTCCATTTTGTACACGAAGTACATCCAGTTTTTGCCGTAACCCTCTCAACTTTTTAGCACATGCTATGTGGGTGAAATGATGATACCATGCCAACTTTCAACCTTTTCGGATTGTGATTTGTAGTGCTTTTCATTTTCAGGGTCATTTAGCTCAAAAAAATCAGTAAATGCATGAAAAATAGCAAATTAACTCAGAAAGGGTTGAAAATTGATGACGTGGATTCGAATGGTGCATACTAAATACACAAAAAGTCTGGAGTTGAAATAAGTTAAAAAAAATGAAATGCCTTTGTAACAGACGAGTTTTCATCTGAAACCCTGATACTTCGAAAGAGATTGTCCATTTTGTACACGAAGTGGATCCAGTTTTTGCCGTAACCCTCTCAACTTTTTAGCTCATGCTATGTGGGTGAAATGATGATACCATGCCAACTTTCAACCTTTTCAGAGTTCATTTGTAGTGCTTTTCAATTTTAGGGTCATTTAGCTCAAAAAATTCAGTAAATGCATGAAAAATAGCAAATGAAGTCAGAAAGGGTTGAAAATTGATGACGTGGCTTCGAATGGTGCATACTGAACACACAAAAAGTCTGGAGTTGAAATAAGTTTAAAAAAATGAAATGCCTTTGTAACAGACGAGTTTTCGTCTGAAACCCTGATACTTCGAAAGAGATTGTCCATTTTGTACACGAAGTGGATCCAGTTTTTGCCGTAACCCTCTCAACTTTTTAGCACATGCTATGTGGGTGAAATGATGATACCGTGCCAACTTTCAACCTTTTCTGATTGTGATTTGTAGTGCTTTTCAATTTTAGGGTCATTTAGCTCAAAAAAATCAGTAAATGCATGAAAAATAGCAAATGAAGTCAGAAAGGGTTGAAAATAGATGACGTGGCTTCGAATGGTGCATAATGAACACACAAAAAGTCTGGAGTTGAAATAAGTTCAAAAAAATGAAATGCCTTTGTAACAGACGAGTTTTCGTCTGAAACCCTGATACTTCGAAAGAGATTGTCCATTTTGTACACGAAGTACATCCAGTTTTTGCCGTAACCCTCTCAAGTTTTTAGCACATGCTATGTGGGTGAAATGATGATACCATGCCAACTTTCAAACCTTTTCTGATTGTGATTTGTAGTGCTTTACAATTTCAAGGTCATTTAGCACAAAAAAATCAGTAAATGCATGAAAAATAGCAAATGAACTCAGAAAGAGTTGAAAATTGATGACGTGGCTTCAAATGGTGCATACTGAACACACAAAAAGTCTGCAGTTGAAATAAGTTTAAAAAAATGAAATGCCTTTGTAACAGACGAGTTTTCGTCTGAAACCCTGATACTTCGAAAGAGATTGTCCATTTTGTACACGAAGTGGATCCAGTTTTTGCCGTAACCCTCTCAACTTTTTAGCACATGCTATGTGGGTGAAATGATGATACTATGCCAACTTTCAACCTTTTCAGAGTTCATTTGTAGTGCTTTTCAATTTTAGGGCCATTAAGCTCAAAAAAATCAGTAAATGTATGAAAAATAGCAAATGAAGTCAGAAAGGGTTGAAAATTGATGACGTGGCTTCGAATGGTGCATACTGAACACACAAAAAGTCTGGAGTTGAAATAAGTTTAAAAAAATGAAATGCCTTTGTAACAGACGAGTTTTCGTCTGAAACCCTGATACTTCGAAAGAGATTGTCCATTTTGTACACGAAGTGGATCCAGTTTTTGCCGTAACCCTCTCAACTTTTTAGCACATGCTATGTGGGTTAAATGATCATACCATGCCAACTTTCAACCTTTTCAGAGTTCATTTGTAGTGCTTTTCAATTTTAGGGTCATTTAGCTCAAAAAAATCAGTAAATGCATGAAAAATAGCAAATGAAGTCAGAAAGGGTTGAAAATTGATGACGTGGCTTCGAATGGTGCATACTGAACACACAAAAAGCCTGGAGTTGAAATAAGTTTAAAGAAATGAAATGCCTTTGTAACAGACGAGTTTTCGTCTGAAACCCTGATACTTCGAAAGAGATTGTCCATTTTGTACACGAAGTGTATCCAGTTTTTGCCGTAACCCTCTCAACTTCTTAGCACATGCTATGTGGGTGAAATGATGATACCATGCCAACTTTCAACCTTTTTTGATTGTGATTTGTAGTGCTTTTCAATTTCAGGGTCATTTAGCTCAAAAAAATCAGTAAATGCATGAAAAATAGCAAATGAAGTCAGAAAGGGTTGAAAATAGATGACGTGGCTTTGAATGGTGCATAATGAACACACAAAAAGTCTGGAGTTGAAATAAGTTCAAAAAAATGAAATGCCTTTGTAACAGACGAGTTTTCGTCTGAAACCCTGATACTTCGAAAGAGATTGTCCATTTTGTACACGAAGTACATCCAGTTTTTGCCGTAACCCTCTCAACTTTTTAGCACATGCTATGTGGGTGAAATGATGATACCATGCCAACTTTCAAACCTTTTCTGATTGTGATTTGTAGTGCTATTCAATTTCAGGGTCATTTAGCTCAAAAAAATCAGTAAATGCATGAAAAATAGCAAATGAAGTCAGAAAGGGTTGAAAATTGATGACGTGGCTTTGAATGGTGCATACTGAACACACAAAAAGTCTGGAGTTGAAATAAGTTTAAAAAAATGAAATGCCTTTGTAACAGACGAGTTTTCGTCTGAAACCCTGATACTTCGAAAGAGATTGTCCATTTTGTACACGAAGTGGATCCAGTTTTTGCCGTAACCCTCTCAACTTTTTAGCACATGCTATGTGGGTGAAATGATGATACTATGCCAACTTTCAACCTTTTCAGAGTTCATTTGTAGTGCTTTTCAATTTTAGGGCCATTAAGCTCAAAAAAATCAGTAAATGTATGAAAAATAGCAAATGAAGTCAGAAAGGGTTGAAAATTGATGACGTGGCTTCGAATGGTGCATACTGAACACACAAAAAGTCTGGAGTTGAAATAAGTTTAAAAAAATGAAATGCCTTTGTAACAGACGAGTTTTCGTCTGAAACCCTGATACTTCGAAAGAGATTGTCCATTTTGTACACGAAGTGGATCCAGTTTTTGCCGTAACCCTCTCAACTTTTTAGCACATGCTATGTGGGTTAAATGATCATACCATGCCAACTTTCAACCTTTTCAGAGTTCATTTGTAGTGCTTTTCAATTTTAGGGTCATTTAGCTCAAAAAAATCAGTAAATGCATGAAAAATAGCAAATGAAGTCAGAAAGGGTTGAAAATTGATGACGTGGCTTCGAATGGTGCATACTGAACACACAAAAAGCCTGGAGTTGAAATAAGTTTAAAGAAATGAAATGCCTTTGTAACAGACGAGTTTTCGTCTGAAACCCTGATACTTCGAAAGAGATTGTCCATTTTGTACACGAAGTGTATCCAGTTTTTGCCGTAACCCTCTCAACTTTTTAGCACATGCTATGTGGGTGAAATGATGATACCATGCCAACTTTCAACCTTTTTTGATTGTGATTTGTAGTGCTTTTCAATTTCAGGGTCATTTAGCTCAAAAAAAACAGTAAATGCATGAGAAATAACAAATGAAGTCAGAAAGGGTTGAAAATAGATGACGTGGCTTCGAATGGTGCATAATGAACACACAAAAAGTCTGGAGTTGAAATAAGTTCAAAAAAATGAAATGCCTTTGTAACAAACGAGTTTTCGTCTGAAACCCTGATACTTCGAAAGAGATTGTCCATTTTGTACACGAAGTACATCCAGTTTTTGCCGTAACACTCTCAACTTTTTAGCACATGCTATGTGGGTGAAATGATGATACCATGCCAACTTTCAAACCTTTTCTGATTGTGATTTGTAGTGCTATTCAATTTCAGGGTCATTTAGCTCAAAAAAATCAGTAAATGCATGAAAAATAGCAAATGAAGTCAGAAAGGGTTGAAAATTGATGACGTGGCTTTGAATGGTGCATACTGAACACACAAAAAGTCTGGAGTTGAAATAAGTTTTAAAAAATGAAATGCCTTTGTAACAGACGAGTTTTCGTCTGAAACCCTGATACTTCGAAAGAGATTGTCCATTCTGTACACGAAGTGGATCCAGTTTTTGTCGTAACCCTCTCAACTTCTTAGCACATGCTATGTGGGTGAAATGATGATACCATGCCAACTTTCAACCATTTCAGAGTTCATTTGTAGTGCTTTTCAATTTTAGGGTCATTTAGCTCAAAAAAATCAGTAAATGCATGAAAAATAACAAATGAAGTCAGAAAGGGTTGAAAATTGATGACGTGGCTACGAATGGTGCATACTGAACACACAAAAAGACTGGAGTTGAAATAAGTTTAAAAAAATGAAATGCCTTTGTAACAAACGAGTTTTCGTCTGAAACCCTGATACTTCGAAAGAGATTGTCCATTTTGTACATGAAGTGGATCCAGTTTTTGCCGTAACCCTCTCAACTTTTTAGCACATGCTATGTGGGTGAAATGATGATACCATGCCAACTTTCAACCTTTTCTGATTGTGATTTGTAGTGCTTTTCAATTTCAGGGTCATTAGCTCAAAGAAATCACTAAATGCATGAAAAATTGCAAATGAAGTCAGAAAGGGTTGAAAATTGATGACGTGGATTCGAATGGTGCATACTGAACACACAAAAAGTCTGGAGTTGAAAAAGTTTAAAAAAATGAAATGCCTTTGTAACAGACGAGTTTTCGTCTGAAACCCTGATACTTCGAAAGAGATTGTCCATTTTGTACACGAAGTGGATCCAGTTTTTGCCTTAACCCTCTCAACTTTTTAGCACATGCTATGTGGGTGAAATGATGATACTATGCCAACTTTCAACCTTTTTAGAGTTCATTTGTAGTGCTTTTCAATTTTAGGGTCATTTAGCTCAAAAAATCAGTAAATGTATGAAAAATAGCAAATGAAGTCAGAAAGGGTTGAAAATTGATGACGTCGCTTCGAATGGTGCATACTGAACACACAAAAAGTCTGGAGTTGAAATAAGTTTAAAAAAATGAAATGCCTTTGTAACAGACGAGTTTTCGTCTGAAACCCTGATACTTCGAAAGAGATTGTCCATTTTGTACATGAAGTGAATCCAATTTTTGCCGTAACCCTCTCAACTTTTTAGCACATGCTATGTGGGTTAAATGATCATACCATGCTAACTTTCAACCTTTTCAGAGTTCATTTGTAGTGCTTTTCAATTTTAGGGTCATTTAGCTCAAAAAATCAGTAAATGCATGAAAAATAGCAAATGAAGTCAGAAAGGGTTGAAAATAATGACGTGGCTTCGAATGGTGCATACTGAACACACAAAAAGTCTGGAGTTGAAATAAGTTTAAAGAAATGAAATGCGTTTGTAACAGACGAGTTTTCGTCTGAAACACTGATACTTCGAAAGAGATTGTCCATTTGTACACGAAGTGTATCCAGTTTTTGCCGTAACCCTCTCAACTTTTTAGCACATGCTATGTGGGTGAAATGATGATACCATGCCAACTTTCAACCTTTTTTGATTGTGATTTGTAGTGCTTTTCAATTTCAGGGTCATTTAGCTCAAAAAAATCAGTAAATGCATGAAAAATAGCAAATGAAGTCAGAAAGGGTTGAAAATAGATGACGTGGCTTCGAATGGTGCATAATGAACACACAAAAAGTCTGGAGTTGAAATAAGTTCAAAAAAATGAAATGCCTTTGTAACAGACGAGTTTTCGTTTGAAACCCTGATACTTCGAAAGAGATTGTCCATTTTGTACACGAAGTGGCTCCAGTTTTTGCCGTAACCCTCTCAACTTTTTAGCACATGCTATGTGGGTGAAATGATGATACCATGCCAACTTTCAACCTTTTCAGAGTTCATTTGTAGTGCTTTTCAATTTTAGGGTCATTTAGCTCAAAAAAATCAGTAAATGTATGAAAAATAGCAAATGAAGTCAGAAAGGGTTGAAAATTGATGACGTGGCTTCGAATGGTGCATAATGAAGACACAAAAAGTCTGGAGTTGAAATAAGTTTAAAAAAATGAAATGCCTTTGTAACAGACGAGTTTTCGTCTGAAACCCTGATACTTCGAAAGAGATTGTCCATTTTGTACACGAAGTGGATCCAGTTTTTGTCGTAACCCTCTCAACTTTTTAGCACATGCTATGTGGGTGAAATGATGATACCATGCCAACTTTCAACCATTTCAGAGTTCATTTGTAGTGCTTTTCAATTTCAGGGTCATTTAGCTCAAAAAAATCAGTAAATGCATGAAAAATAGCAAATGAAGTCAGAAAGGGTTGAAAATTGATGACGTGGCTTCGAATGGTGCATACTGAACACACAAAAAGTCTGGAGTTGAAATAAGTTTAAAGAAATGAAATGCCTTTGTAACAGACGAGTTTTCGTCTGAAACCCTGATACTTCGAAAGATATTGTCCATTCTGTACCCGAAGTGGATCCAGTTTTTGTCGTAACCCTCTCAACTTTTTATCACATGCTATGTGGGTGAAATGATGATACCATGCCAACTTTCAACCTTTTCAGAGTTCATTTGTAGTGCTTTTCAATTTTAGGGTCATTTAGCTCAAAAAAATCAGTAAATGCATGAAAAATAGCAAATGAAGTCAGAAAGGGTTGAAAATTGATGACGTGGCTTCGAATGGTGCATACTGAACACACAAAAATTCTGTAGTTGAAATAAGTTTAAAAAAATGAAATGCCTTTGTAACAAACGAGTTTTCGTCTGAAACCCTGATACTTCGAAAGAGATTGTCCATTTTGTACACGAAGTTGATCCAGTTTTTGCCGTAACCCTCTCAACTTTTTAGCACATGCTATGTGGGTGAAATGATGATACCATGCCAACTTTCAACCTTTTTTGACTGTGATTTGTAGTGCTTTTCAATTTCAAGGTCATTTAGCTCAAAAAAATCAGTAAATGAATGAAAAATAGCAAATGAAGTCAGAAAGGGTTGAAAATTGATGACGTGGCTTCGAATGGTGCATAATGAACACACAAAAAGTCTGGAGTTGAAATAAGTTTAAAAAAATGAAATGCCTTTGTAACAAACGAGTTTTCGTCTGAAACCCTGATACTTCGAAAGAGATTGTCCATTTTGTACACGAAGTACATCCAGTTTTTGCCGTAACCCTCTCAACTTTTTAGCACATGCTATGTGGGTGAAATGATGATACCATGCCAACATTCAACCTTTTCGGATTGTGATTTGTAGTGCTTTTCATTTTCAGGGTCATTTAGCTCAAAAAAATCAGTAAATGCATGAAAAATAGCAAATGAAGTCAGAAAGGGTTGAAAATTGATGACGTGGATTCGAATGGTGCATACTAAATACACAAAAAGTCTGGAGTTGAAATAAGTTAAAAAAAATGAAATGCCTTTGTAACAGACGAGTTTTCATCTGAAACCCTGATACTTCGAAAGAGATTGTCCATTTTGTACACGAAGTGGATCCAGTTTTTGCCGTAACCCTCTCAACTTTTTAGCTCATGCTATGTGGGTGAAATGATGATACCATGCCAAGTTTCAACCTTTTCAGAGTTCATTTGTAGTGCTTTTCAATTTTAGGGTCATTTAGCTCAAAAAATTCAGTAAATGCATGAAAAATAGCAAATGAAGTCAGAAAGGGTAGAAAATTGATGACGTGGCTTCGAATGGTGCATACTGAACACACAAAAAGTCTGGAGTTGAAATAAGTTTAAAGAAATGAAATGCCTTTGTAACAGACGAGTTTTCGTCTGAAACCCTGATACTTCGAAAGAGATTGTCCATTTTGTACACGAAGTGGCTCTAGTTTTTGCCGTAACCCTCTCAACTTTTTAGCACATGCTATGTGGGTGAAATGATGATACCGTGCCAACTTTCAACCTTTTCAGAGTTCATTTGTAGTGCTTTTCAATTTTAGGGTCATTTAGCTCAAAAAAATCAGTAAATGCATGAAAAATAGAAAATGAAGTCCGAAAGGGTTAAAAATTGATGACGTGGCTTCGAATGGTGCATACTAAACACACAAAAATTCTGGAGTTGAAATAAGTTTAAAAAAATGAAATGCCTTAGTAACAAACGAATTTTCGTTTGAAACCCTGATACTTCGAAAGAGATTGTCAATTTTGTACACGAAGTGCATCCAGTTTTTGCCGTAACCCTCTCAACCTTTTAGCACATGCTATGTGGGTGAAATGATGATACCGTGCCAACTTTAAACCTTTTCTGATTGTGATTTGTAGTGCTTTTCAATTTCAGGGTCATTTAGCTCAAAAAAATCAGTAAATGCATGAAAAATAGCAAATGAACTCAGATGGGGTTGAAAATTGATGACGTGGCTTCGAATGGTGCATACTGAACACACAAAAAGTCTGGAGTTGAAATAAGTTTAAAAAAATGAAATGCCTTTGTAACAGACTAGTTTTCGTTTGAAACCCTGATACTTCGAAAGAGATTGTCCATTTTGTACACGAAGTGCATCCAGTTTTTGCCGTAACCCTCTCAACTTTTTAGCACATGCTATGTGGGTGAAATGATGATACCATGCCAACTTTCAACCATTTCAGAGTTCATTTGTAGTGCTTTTCAATTTTAGGGTCATTTAGGTCAAAAAAATCAGTAAATGCATGAAAAATAGCAAATGAAGTCAGAAAGGGTTGAAAATTGATGACGTGGCTTCGAATGGTGCATACTGAACACACAAAAAGTCTGGAGTTGAAATAAGTTTAAAGAAATGAAATGCCTTTGTAACAGACGAGTTTTCGTCTGAAACCCTGATACTTCGAAAGAGATTGTCCATTTTGTACACGAAGTGCATCCAGTTTTTGCCGTAACCATCTCAAGTTTTTATCTCATGCTATGTGGGTGAAATGATGATACCATGCCAACTTTCAACCTTTTCTGATTGTGATTTGTAGTGCTTTACAATTTCAAGGTCATTTAGCACAAAAAAATCAGTAAATGCATGAAAAATAGCAAATGAACTCAGAAAGGGTTGAAAATTGATGACGTGGCTTCGAATGGTGCATACTGAACACACAAAAAGTCTGCAGTTGAAATAAGTTTAAAAAAATGAAATGCCTTTGTAACAGACGAGTTTTCGTCTGAAACCCTGATACTTCGAAAGAGATTGTCCATTTTGTACACGAAGTGGATCCAGTTTTTCCGTAACCCTCTCAACTTTTTAGCACATGCTATGTGGGTGAAATGATGATACTATGCCAACTTTCAACCTTTTCAGAGTTCATTTGTAGTGCTTTTCAATTTTAGGGTCATTAAGCTCAAAAAAATCAGTAAATGTATGAAAAATAGCAAATGAAGTCAGAAAGGGTTGAAAATTGATGACGTGGCTTCGAATGGTGCATACTGAACACACAAAAAGTCTGGAGTTGAAATAAGTTTAAAAAAATGAAATGCCTTTGTAACAGACGAGTTTTCGTCTGAAACCCTGATACTTCGAAAGAGATTGTCCATTTTGTACATGAAGTGAATCCAGTTTTTGCCGTAACCCTCTCAACTTTTTAGCACATGCTATGTGGGTTAAATGATCATACCATGCCAACTTTCAACCTTTTCCGAGTTCATTTGTAGTGCTTTTCAATTTTAGGGTCATTTAGCTCAAAAAAATCAGTAAATGCATGAAAAATAGCTAATGAAGTCAGAAAGGGTTGAAAATTGATGACGTGGCTTTGAATGGTGCATACGGAACACACAAAAAGTCTGGAGTTGAAATAAGTTTAAAAAAATGAAATGCCTTTGTAACAGACGAGTTTTCGTTTGAAACCCTGATACTTCGAAAGAGATTGTCCATTTTGTACACGAAGTGTATCCAGTTTTTGCCGTAACCCTCTCAACTTTTTAGCACATGCTATGTGGGTTAAATGATCATACCATGCCAACTTTCAACCTTTTCAGAGTTCATTTGTAGTGCTTTTCAATTTTAGGGTCATTTAGCTCAAAAAAATCAGTAAATGCATGAAAAATAGCAAATGAAGTCAAAAAGGGTTGAAAATTGATGACGTGGCTTCGAATGGTGCATACTGAACACACAAAAAGCCTGGAGTTGAAATAAGTTTAAAGAAATGAAATGCCTTTGTAACAGACGAGTTTTCGTCTGAAACCCTGATACTTCGAAAGAGATTGTCCATTTTGTACACGAAGTGTATCCAGTTTTTGCCGTAACCCTCTCAACTTTTTAGCACATGCTATGTGGGTGAAATGATGATACCATGCCAACTTTCAACCTTTTTTGATTGTGATTTGTAGTGCTTTTCAATTTCAGGGTCATTTAGCTCAAAAAAATCAGTAAATGCATGAAAAATAGCAAATGAAGTCAGAAAGGGTTGAAAATAGATGACGTGGCTTCGAATGGTGCATAATGAACACACAAAAAGTCTGGAGTTGAAATAAGTTCAAAAAAATGAAATGCCTTTGTAACAGACGAGTTTTCGTTTGAAACCCTGATACTTCGAAAGAGATTGTCTATTTTGTACACGAAGTGGCTCCAGTTTTTGCCGTAACCCTCTCAACTTTTTAGCACATGCTATGTGGGTGAAATGATGATACCATGCCAACTTTCAACCTTTTCAGAGTTCATTTGTAGTGCTTTTCAATTTTAGGGTCATTTAGCTCAAAAAAATCAGTAAATGTATGAAAAATAGCAAATGAAGTCAGAAAGGGTTCAAAATTGATGATGTGGCTTCGAATGGTGCATACGGAACACACAAAAAGTCTGGAGTTGAAATAAGTTTAAAAAAATGAAATGCCTTTGTAACAGACGAGTTTTCGTCTGAAACCCTGATACTTCGAAAGAGATTGTCCATTTTGTACACGAAGTGCATCCAGTTTTTGCCGTAACCCTCTCAAGTTTTTAGCTCATGCTATGTGGGTGAAATGATGATACCATGCCAACTTTCAACCTTTTCTGATTGTGATTTGTAGTGCTTTACAATTTCAAGGTCATTTAGCACAAAAAAATCAGTAAATGCATGAAAAATAGCAAATGAACTCAGAAAGGGTTGAAAATTGATGACGTGGCTTCGAATGGTGCATACTGAACACACAAAAAGTCTGCAGTTGAAATAAGTTTAAAAAAATGAAATGCCTTTGTAACAGACGAGTTTTCGTCTGAAACCCTGATACTTCGAAAGAGATTGTCCATTTTGTACACGAAGTGGATCCAGTTTTTGCCGTAACCCTCTCAACTTTTTAGCACATGCTATGTGGGTGAAATGATGATACTATGCCAAGTTTCAACCTTTTCAGAGTTCATTTGTAGTGCTTTTCAATTTTAGGGTCATTAAGCTCAAAAAAATCAGGAAATGTATGAAAAATAGCAAATGAAGTCAGAAAGGGTTGAAAATTGATGACGTGGCTTCGAATGGTGCATACTGAACACACAAAAATTCTGGAGTTGAAATAAGTTTAAAAAAATGAAATGCCTTTGTAACAGACGAGTTTTCGTCTGAAACCGTGATACTTCGAAAGAGATTGTCCATTTTGTACATGAAGTGAATCCAGTTTTTGCCGTAACCCTCTCAACTTTTTAGCACATGCTATTTGGGTTAAATGATCATACCATGCCAACTTTCAACCTTTTCAGAGTTCATTTGTAGTGCTTTTCAATTTTAGGGTCATTTAGCTCAAAAAAATCAGTAAATGCATGAAAAATAGCAAATGAAGTCAGAAAGGGTTGAAAATTGATGACGTGGCTTCGAATGGTGCATACTGAACACACAAAAAGCCTGGAGTTGAAATAAGTTTAAAAAAATGAAATGCCTTTGTAACAGACGAGTTTTCGTCTGAAACCCTGATACTTCGAAAGAGATTGTCCATTTTGTACACGAAGTGTATCCAGTTTTTGCCGTAACTCTCTCAACTTTTTAGCACATGCTATGTGGGTGAAATGATGATACCATGCCAACTTTCAACCTTTTTTGATTGTGATTTGTAGTGCTTTTCAATTTCAGGCTCATTTAGCTCAAAAAAATCAGTAAATGCATGAAAAATAGCAAATGAAGTCAGAAAGGGTTGAAAATAGATGATGTGGCTTCGAATGGTGCATAATGAACACACAAAAAGTCTGGAGTTGAAATAAGTTCAAAAAAATGAAATGCCTTTGTAACAGACGAGTTTTCGTCTGAAACCCTGATACTTCGAAAGAGATTGTCCATTTTGTACACGAAGTACATCCAGTTTTTGCCGTAACCCTCTCAACTTTTTAGCACATGCTATGTGGGTGAAATGATGATACCATGCCAACTTTCAAACCTTTTCTGATTGTGATTTGTAGTGCTTTTCAATTTCAGGGTCATTTAGCTCAAAAAAATCAGTAAATGCATGAAAAATAGCAAATGAACTCAGAAAGGGTTGAAAATTGATGACGTGGCTTTGAATGGTGCATACAGAACACACAAAAAGTCTGGAGTTGAAATAAGTTTAAAAAAATGAAATGCCTTTGTAACAGACGAGTTTTCGTCTGAAACCCTGATACTTCGAAAGAGATTGTCCATTTTGTACATGAAGTGGCTCTAGTTTTTGCCGTAACCCTCTCAACTTTTTAGCACATGCTATGTGGGTGAAATGATGATACCATGCCAACTTTCAACCTTTTCAGAGTTCATTTGTTGTGCTTTTCAATTTTAGGGTCATTTAGCTCAAAAAAAAATCAGTAAATGCATGAAAAATAGCAACTGAAGTCAGAAAGGGTTCAAAATTGATGACGTGGCTTCGAATGGTGCATACTAAACACACAAAAAGTCTGGAGTTGAAATAAGTTTAAAAAAATGAAATGCCTTTGTAATAGACGAGTTTTCGTCTGAAACCCTGATACTTCGAAAGAGATTGTCCATTTTGTACACGAAGTGGATCCAGTTTTTGCCGTAACCCTCTCAACTTTTTAGCACATGCTATGTGGGTGAAATGATGATACCATGCCAACTTTGAACCTTTTCAGAGTTCATTTGTAGTGCTTTTCAATTTTAGGGTCATTTAGCTCAAAAAATCAGTAAATGTATGAAAAATAGCAAATGAAGTCAGAAAGGGTTCAAAATTAATGACGTGGCTTCGAATGGTGCATACGGAACACACAAAAAGTCGAGTTGAAATAAGTTTAAAAAAATGAAATGCCTTTGTAACAGACGAGTTTTCGTTTGAAACCCTGATACTTCGAAAGAGATTGTCCATTTTGTACACGAAGTGCATCCAGTTTTTGCCGTAACCCTCTCAAGTTTTTAGCACATGCTATGTGGGTGAAATGATGATACCATGCCAACTTTCAACCTTTTCTGATTGTGATTTGTAGTGCTTTACAATTTCAAGGTCATTTAGCACAAAAAAATCAGTAAATGCATGAAAAATAGCAAATGAACTCAGAAAGGGTTAAAAATTGATGACGTGGCTTCGAATGGTGCATACTGAACACACAAAAAGTCTGGAGTTGAAATAAGTTTAAAAAAATGAAATGCCTTTGTAACAGACGAGTTTTCGTCTGAAACCCTGATACTTCGAAAGAGATTGTCCATTTTGTACACGAAGTGGATCCAGTTTTTGCCGTAACCCTCTCAACTTTTTAGTACATGCTATGTGGGTGAAATGATGATACCATGCCAACTTTCAACCTTTTCAGAGTTCATTTGTAGTGCTTCTCAATTTTAGGGTCATTTAGCTCAAAAAAATCAGTAAATGCATGAAAAATGGCAAATGAAGTCAGAAAGGGTTGAAAATTGATGACGTGGCTTCGAATGGTGCATACTGAACACACAAAAAGTCTGGAGTTGCAATAAGTTTAAAAAAATGAAATGCCTTTGTAACAAACGAGTTTTCGTCTGAAACCCTGATACTTCGAAAGAGATTGTCCATTTTGTACACGAAGTGGATCCAGTTTTTGCCGTAACCCTCTCAACTTTTTAGCACATGCTATGTGGGTGAAATGATGATACTATGCCAACTTTCAACCTTTTCAGAGTTCATTTGTAGTGCTTTTCAATTTTAGGGTCATTAAGCTCAAAAAAGTCAGTAAATGTATGAAAAATAGCAAATGAAGTCAGAAAGGGTTGAAAATTGATGACGTTTCTTCGAATGGTGCATACTGAACACACAAAAAGTCTGGAGTTGAAATAAGTTTAAAAAAATGAAATGCCTTTGTAACAGACGAGTTTTCGTCTGAAACCTTGATACTTTGAAAGAGATTGTCCATTTTGTACATGAAGTGAATCCAGTTTTTGCCGTAACCCTCTCAACTTTTTAGCACATGCTATGTGGGTTAAATGATCATACCATGCCAACTTTCAACCTTTTCAGAGTTCATTTGTAGTGCTTTTCAATTTTAGGGTCATTTAGCTAAAAAAAATCAGTAAATGCATGAAAAATAGCAAATGAAGTCAGAAAGGGTTGAAAACTGATGACATGGCTTCGAATGGTGCATACTGAACACACAAAAAGCCTGGAGTGGAAATAAGTTTAAAGAAATGAAATGCCTTTGTAACAGACGAGTTTTCGTCTGAAACCCTGATACTTCGAAAGAGATTGTCCATTTTGTACACGAAGTGTATCCAGTTTTTGCCGTAACCCTCTCAACTTTTTAGCACATGCTATGTGGGTGAAATGATGATACCATGCCAACTTTCAACCTTTTTTGATTGTGATTTGTAGTGCTTTTCAATTTCAGGGTCATTTAGCTCAAAAAAATCAGTAAATGCATGAAAAATAGCAAATGAAGTCAGAAAGGGTTGAAAATTGATGACGTGGCTTCGAATGGTGCATACTAAACACACAAAAAGTCTGGAGTTGAAATAAGTTTAAAAAAATGAAATGCCTTTGTAACAGACGAGTTTTCGTCTGAAACCCTGATACTTCGAAAGAGATTGTCCATTTTGTACACGAAGTGGATCCAGTTTTTGCCGTAACCCTCTCAACTTTTTAGCACATGCTATGTGGGTGAAATGATGATACCATGCCAACTTTCAACCTTTTCAGAGTTCATTTGTAGTGCTTTTCAATTTTAGGGTCATTTATCTCAAAAAATCAGTAAATGTATGAAAAATAGCAAATGAAGTCAGAAAGGGTTCAAAATTAATGACGTGGCTTCGAATGGTGCATACGGAACACACAAAAAGTCTGGAGTTGAAATAAGTTTAAAAAAATGAAATGCCTTTGTAACAGACGAGTTTTCGTTTGAAACCCTGATACTTCGAAAGAGATTGTCCATTTTGTACACGAAGTGCATCCAGTTTTTGCCGTAACCCTCTCAAGTTTTTAGCACATGCTGTGTGGGTGAAATGATGATACCATGCCAACTTTCAACCTTTTCTGATTGTGATTTGTAGTGCTTTACAATTTCAAGGTCATTTCGCACAAAAAAATCAGTAAATGCATGAAAAATAGCAAATGAACTCAGAAAGGGTTGAAAATTGATGACGTGGCTTCGAATGGTGCATACTGAACACACAAAAAGTCTGGAGTTGAAATAAGTTTAAAAAAATGAAATGCCTTTGTAACAGACGAGTTTTCGTCTGAAACCCTGATACTTCGAAAGAGATTGTCCATTTTGTACACGAAGTGGATCCAGTTTTTGCCGTAACCCTCTCAACTTTTTAGCACATGCTATGTGGGTGAAATGATGATACTATGCCAACTTTCAACCTTTTCAGAGTTCATTTGTAGTGCTTTTCAATTTTAGGGTCATTAAGCTCAAAAAAGTCAGTAAATGTATGAAAAATAGCAAATGAAGTCAGAAAGGGTTGAAAATTGATGACGTGGCTTCGAATGGTGCATACTGAACACACAAAAAGTCTGGAGTTGAAATAAGTTTAAAAAAATGAAATGCCATTGTAACAGACGAGTTTTCGTCTGAAACCCTGATACTTCGAAAGAGATTGTCCATTTTGTACATGAAGTGAATCCAGTTTTTGCCGTAACCCTCTCAACTTTTTAGCACATGCTATGTGGGTTAAATGATCATACCATGCCAACTTTCAACCTTTTCAGAGTTCATTTGTAGTGCTTTTCAATTTTAGGGTCATTTAGCTCAAAAAAATCAGTAAATGCATGAAAAATAGCAAATGAAGTCAGAAAGGGTTGAAAATTGATGACGTGGCTTCGAATGGTGCATACTGAACACACAAAAAGCTTGGAGTGGAAATAAGTTTAAAGAAATGAAATGCCTTTGTAACAGACGAGTTTTCGTGTGAAACCCTGATACTTCGAAAGAGATTGTCCATTTTGTACACGAAGTGTATCCAGTTTTTGCCGTAACCCTCTCAACTTTTTAGCACATGCTATGTGGGTGAAATGATGATACCATGCCAACTTTCAACCTTTTTTGATTGTGATTTGTAGTGCTTTTCAATTTCAGGGTCATTTAGCTCAAAAAAATCAGTAAATGCATGAAAAATAGCAAATGAAGTCAGAAAGGGTTGAAAATTGATGACGTGGCTTTGAATGGTGCATACTGAACACACAAAAAGTCTGGAGTTGAAATAAGTTTAAAAAAATGAAATGCCTTTGTAACAGACGAGTTTTCGTTTGAAACCCTGATACTTCGAAAGTGATTGTCCATTCTGTACACGAAGTGCATCCAGTTTTTGCCGTAACCCTCTCAACTTTTTAGCACATGCTATGTGTGTGAAATGATGATACCATGCCAACTTTCAACCATTTCAGAGTTCATTTGTAGTGCTTTTCAATTTCAGGGTCATTTAGCTCAAAAAATTCAGTAAATGCATGAAAAATAGCAAATGAACTCAGAAAGGCTTGAAAATTGATGACGTGGCTTCGAATGGTGCATACTGAACACACAAAAAGTCTGGAGTTGAAATAAGTTTAAAAAAATGAAATGCCTTTGTAACAGACGAGTTTTCGTCTGAAACCCTGATACTTCGAAAGAGATTGTCCATTTTGTACATGAAGTGGCTCTAGTTTTTGCCGTAACCCTCTCAACTTTTTAGCACATGCTATGTGGGTGAAATGATGATACCATGCCAACTTTCAACCTTTTCAGAGTTCATTTGTAGTGCTTTTCAATTTTAGGGTCATTTAGCTAAAAAAAAAATCAGTAAATGCATGAAAAATAGCAAATGAAGTCAGAAAGGGTTGAAAATGGATGACGTGGCTTCGAATGGTGCATACTAAACACACAAAAAGTCTGGAGTTGAAATAAGTTTAAAAAAATGAAATGCCTTTGTAACAGACGAGTTTTCGTCTGAAACCCTGATACTTCGAAAGAGATTGTCCATTTTGTACACGAAGTGAATCCAGTTTTTGCCGTAACCCTCTCAACTTTTTAGCACATGCTATGTGGGTGAAATGATGATACCATGCCAACTTTGAACCTTTTCAGAGTTCATTTGTAGTGCTTTTCAATTTTAGGGTCATTTAGCTCAAAAAATTCAGTAAATGCATGAAAAATAGCAAATGAAGTCAGAAAGGGTTGAAAATTGATGACGTGGCTTCGAATGGTGCATACTGAACACACAAAAAGTCTGGAGTTGAAATAAGTTTAAAGAAATGAAATGCCTTTGTAACAGACGAGTTTTCGTCTGAAACCCTGATACTTCGAAAGAGATTGTCCATTTTGTACACGAAGTGGCTCTAGTTTTTGCCGTTACCCTCTCAACTTTTTAGCACATGCTATGTGGGTGAAATGATGATACCATGCCAACTTTCAACCTTTTCAGAGTTCATTTGTAGTGCTTTTCAATTTTAGCGTCATTTAGCTAAAAAAAATCAGTAAATGCATGAAAAATAGCAAATGAAGTCAGAAAGAGTTGAAAATTGATGACGTGGATTCGAATGGTGCATACTAAACACACAAAAAGTCTGGAGTTGAAATAAGTTTAAAAAAATGAAATGCCTTTGTAACAGACGAGTTTTCGTCTGAAACCCTGATACTTCGAAAGAGATTGTCCATTTTGTACACGAAGTGGATCCAGTTTTTGTCGTAACCCTCTCAACTTTTTAGCACATGCTATGTGGGTGAAATGATGATACCATGCCAACTTTCAACCTTTTCAGAGTTCATTTGTAGTGCTTTTCAATTTTAGGGTCATTTAGCTCAAAAAAATCAGTAAATGCATGAAAAATAGCAAATGAAGTCAGAAAGGGTTGAAAATTGATGACGTGGCTTCGAATGGTGCATACTGAACACACAAAAAGTCTGGGTTTGAAATAAGTTTAAAGAAATGAAATGCCTTTGTAACAGACGAGTTTTCGTCTGAAACCCTGATACTTCGAAAGAGATTGTCCATTTTGTACACGAAGTGTATTTAGTTTTTGCCGTAACCCTCTCAACTTTTTAGCACATGCTATGTGGGTGAAATGATGATACCATGCCAACTTTCAACCTTTTTTGATTGTGATTTGTAGTGCTTTTCAATTTCAGGGTCATTTAGCTCAAAAAAATCAGTAAATGCATGAAAAATAGCAAATGAAGTCAGAAAGGGTTGAAAATTGATGACGTGGCTTCGAATGGTGCATACTGAACACACAAAAAGTCTGGAGTTGAAATAAGTTTAAAAAAATGAAATGCCTTTGTAACAGACGAGTTTTCGTCTGAAACCCTGATACTTCGAAAGAGATTGTCCATTTTGTACATGAAGTGAATCCAGTTTTTGCCGTAACCCTCTCAACTTTTTAGCACATGCTATGTGGGTTAAATGATCATACCATGCCAACTTTCAACCTTTTCAGAGTTCATTTGTAGTGCTTTTCAATTTTAGTGTCATTTAGCTCAAAAAAATCAGTAAATGCATGAAAAATAGCAAATGAAGTCAGAAAGGGTTGAAAATTGATGACGTGGCTTCGAATGGTGCATACTGAACACACAAAAAGCCTGGAGTGGAAATAAGTTTAAAGAAATGAAATGCCTTTGTAACAGACGAGTTTTCGTCTGAAACCCTGATACTTCGAAAGAGATTGTCCATTTTGTACACGAAGTGTATCCAGTTTTTGCCGTAACCCTCTCAACTTTTTAGCACATGCTATGTGGGTGAAATGATGATACCATGCCAACTTTCAACCTTTTTTGATTGTGATTTGTAGTGCTTTTCAATTTCAGGGTCATTTAGCTCAAAAAAATCAGTAAATGCATGAAAAATAGCAAATGAAGTCAGAAAGGGTTGAAAATTGATGACGTGGCTTTGAATGGTGCATACTGAACACACAAAAAGTCTGGAGTTGAAATAAGTTTTAAAAAATGAAATGCCTTTGTAACAGACGAGTTTTCGTTTGAAACCCTGATACTTCAAAAGAGATTGTCCATTCTGTACACGAAGTGGATCCAGTTTTTGCCGTAACCCTCTCAACTTTTTAGCACATGCTATGTGGGTGAAATGATGATACTATGCCAAGTTTCAACCTTTTCAGAGTTCATTTGTAGTCCTTTTCAATTTTAGGGTCATTAAGCTCAAAAAAATCAGGAAATGTATGAAAAATAGCAAATGAAGTCAGAAAGGGTTGAAAATTGATGACGTGGCTTCGAATGGTGCATACTGAACACACAAAAATTCTGGAGTTGAAATAAGTTTAAAAAAATGAAATGCCTTTGTAACAGACGAGTTTTCGTCTGAAACCGTGATACTTCGAAAGAGATTGTCCATTTTGTACATGAAGTGAATCCAGTTTTTGCCGTAACCCTCTCAACTTTTTAGCACATGCTATGTGGGTTAAATGATCATACCATGCCAACTTTCAACCTTTTCAGAGTTCATTTGTAGTGCTTTTCAATTTTAGGGTCATTTAGCTCAAAAAAATCAGTAAATGCATGAAAAATAGCAAATGAAGTCAGAAAGGGTTGAAAATTGATGACGTGGCTTCGAATGGTGCATACTGAACACACAAAAAGCCTGGAGTTGAAATAAGTTTAAAAAAATGAAATGCCTTTGTAACAGACGAGTTTTCGTCTGAAACCCTGATACTTCGAAAGAGATTGTCCATTTTGTACACGAAGTGTATCCAGTTTTTGCCGTAACTCTCTCAACTTTTTAGCACATGCTATGTGGGTGAAATGATGATACCATGCCAACTTTCAACCTTTTTTGATTGTGATTTGTAGTGCTTTTCAATTTCAGGGTCATTTAGCTCAAAAAAATCAGTAAATGCATGAAAAATAGCAAATGAAGTCAGAAAGGGTTGAAAATAGATGATGTGGCTTCGAATGGTGCATAATGAACACACAAAAAGTCTGGAGTTGAAATAAGTTCAAAAAAATGAAATGCCTTTGTAACAGACGAGTTTTCGTCTGAAACCCTGATACTTCGAAAGAGATTGTCCATTTTGTACACGAAGTACATCCAGTTTTTGCCGTAACCCTCTCAACTTTTTAGCACATGCTATGTGGGTGAAATGATGATACCATGCCAACTTTCAAACCTTTTCTGATTGTGATTTGTAGTGCTTTTCAATTTCAGGGTCATTTAGCTCAAAAAAATCAGTAAATGCATGAAAAATAGCAAATGAAGTCAGAAAGGGTTGAAAATTGATGACGTGGCTTTGAATGGTGCATACAGAACACACAAAAAGTCTGGAGTTGAAATAAGTTTAAAAAAATGAAATGCCTTTGTAACAGACGAGTTTTCGTCTGAAACCCTGATACTTCGAAAGAGATTGTCCATTCTGTACACGAAGTGGATCCAGTTTTTGCCGTAACCCTCTCAACTTTTTAGCACATGCTATGTGGGTGAAATGATGATACCATGCCAACTTTCAAACCTTTTCTGATTGTGATTTGTAGTGCTTTTCAATTTCAGGGTCATTTAGCTCAAAAAAATCAGTAAATGCATGAAAAATAGCAAATGAAGTCAGAAAGGGTTGAAAATTGATGACGTGGCTTTGAATGGTGCATACTGAACACACAAAAAGTCTGGAGTTGAAATAAGTTTAAAAAAATGAAATGCCTTTGTAACAGACGAGTTTTCGTCTGAAACCCTGATACTTCGAAAGAGATTGTCCATTCTGTACACGAAGTGGATCCAGTTTTTGTCGTAACCCTCTCAACTTCTTAGCACATGATATGTGGGTGAAATGATGATACCATGCCAACTTTCAACCATTTCAGAGTTCATTTGTAGTGCTTTTCAATTTTAGGGTCATTTAGCTCAAAAAAATCAGTAAATGCATGAAAAATAACAAATGAAGTCAGAAAGGGTTGAAAATTGATGACGTGGCTTCGAATGGTGCATACTGAACACACAAAAAGTCTGGAGTTGAAATAAGTTTAAAAAAATGAAATGCCTTTGTAACAAACGAGTTTTCGTCTGAAACCCTGATACTTCGAAAGAGATTGTCCATTTTGTACACGAAGTGCATCCAGTTTTTGCCGTAACCCTCTCAACTTTTTAGCACATGCTATGTGTGTGAAATGATGATACCATGCCAACTTTCAACCATTTCAGAGTTCATTTGTAGTGCTTTTCAATTTCAGGGTCATTTAGCTCAAAAAATTCAGTAAATGCATGAAAAATAGCAAATGAACTCAGAAAGGGTTGAAAATTGATGACGTGGCTTCGAATGGTGCATACTGAACACACAAAAAGTCTGGAGTTGAAATAAGTTTAAAAAAATGAAATGCCTTTGTAACAGACGAGTTTTCGTCTGAAACCCTGATACTTCGAAAGAGATTGTCCATTTTGTACATGAAGTGGCTCTAGTTTTTGCCGTAACCCTCTCAACTTTTTAGCACATGCTATGTGGGTGAAATGATGATACCATGCCAACTTTCAACCTTTTCAGAGTTCATTTGTAGTGCTTTTCAATTTTAGGGTCATTTAGCTCAAAAAAAAATCAGTAAATGCATGAAAAATAGCAACTGAAGTCAGAAAGGGTTCAAAATTGATGACGTGGCTTCGAATGGTGCATACTAAACACACAAAAAGTCTGGAGTTGAAATAAGTTTAAAAAAATGAAATGCCTTTGTAATAGACGAGTTTTCGTCTGAAACCCTGATACTTCGAAAGAGATTGTCCATTTTGTACACGAAGTGGATCCAGTTTTTGCCGTAACCCTCTCAACTTTTTAGCACATGCTATGTGGGTGAAATGATGATACCATGCCAACTTTGAACCTTTTCAGAGTTCATTTGTAGTGCTTTTCAATTTTAGGGTCATTTAGCTCAAAAAATTAGTAAATGTATGAAAAATAGCAAATGAAGTCAGAAAGGGTTCAAAATTAATGACGTGGCTTAGAATGGTGCATACGGAACACACAAAAAGTCGAGTTGAAATAAGTTTAAAAAAATGAAATGCCTTTGTAACAGACGAGTTTTCGTTTGAAACCCTGATACTTCGAAAGAGATTGTCCATTTTGTACACGAAGTGCATCCAGTTTTTGCCGTAACCCTCTCAAGTTTTTAGCACATGCTATGTGGGTGAAATGATGATACCATGCCAACTTTCAACCTTTTCTGATTGTGATTTGTAGTGCTTTACAATTTCAAGGTCATTTAGCACAAAAAAATCAGTAAATGCATGAAAAATAGCAAATGAACTCAGAAAGGGTTAAAAATTGATGACGTGGCTTCGAATGGTGCATACAGAACACACAAAAAGTCTGGAGTTGAAATAAGTTTAAAAAAATGAAATGCCTTTGTAACAGACGAGTTTTCGTCTGAAACCCTGATACTTCGAAAGAGATTGTCCATTTTGTACACGAAGTGGATCCAGTTTTTGCCGTAACCCTCTCAACTTTTTAGTACATGCTATGTGGGTGAAATGATGATACCATGCCAACTTTCAACCTTTTCAGAGTTCATTTGTAGTGCTTCTCAATTTTAGGGTCATTTAGCTAAAAAAAATCAGTAAATGCATGAAAAATGGCAAATGAAGTCAGAAAGGGTTGAAAATTGATGACGTGGCTTCGAATGGTGCATACTGAACACACAAAAAGTCTGGAGTTGAAATAAGTTTAAAAAAATGAAATGCCTTTGTAACAAACGAGTTTTCGTCTGAAACCCTGATACTTTGAAAGAGATTGTCCATTTTGTACATGAAGTGAATCCAGTTTTTGCCGTAACCCTCTCAACTTTTTAGCACATGCTATGTGGGTTAAATGATCATACCATGCCAACTTTCAACCTTTTCAGAGTTCATTTGTAGTGCTTTTCAATTTTAGGGTCATTTAGCTAAAAAAAATCAGTAAATGCATGAAAAATAGCAAATGAAGTCAGAAAGGGTTGAAAACTGATGACATGGCTTCGAATGGTGCATACTGAACACACAAAAAGCCTGGAGTGGAAATAAGTTTAAAGAAATGAAATGCCTTTGTAACAAACGAGTTTTCGTCTGAAACCCTGATACTTCGAAAGAGATTGTCCATTTTGTACACGAAGTGTATCCAGTTTTTGCCGTAACCCTCTCAACTTTTTAGCACATGCTATGTGGGTGAAATGATGATACCATGCCAACTTTCAACCTTTTTTGATTGTGATTTGTAGTGCTTTTCAATTTCAGGGTCATTTAGCTCAAAAAAATCAGTAAATGCATGAAAAATAGCAAATGAAGTCAGAAAGGGTTGAAAATTGATGACGTGGCTTCGAATGGTGCATACTAAACACACAAAAAGTCTGGAGTTGAAATAAGTTTAAAAAAATGAAATGCCTTTGTAACAGACGAGTTTTCGTCTGAAACCCTGATACTTCGAAAGAGATTGTCCATTTTGTACACGAAGTGGATCCAGTTTTTGCCGTAACCCTCTCAACTTTTTAGCACATGCTATGTGGGTGAAATGATGATACCATGCCAACTTTCAACCTTTTCAGAGTTCATTTGTAGTGCTTTTCAATTTTAGGGTCATTTATCTCAAAAAATCAGTAAATGTATGAAAAATAGCAAATGAAGTCAGAAAGGGTTCAAAATTAATGACGTGGCTTCGAATGGTGCATACGGAACACACAAAAAGTCTGGAGTTGAAATAAGTTTAAAAAATGAAATGCCTTTGTAACAGACGAGTTTTCGTTTGAAACCCTGATACTTCGAAAGAGATTGTCCATTTTGTACACGAAGTGCATCCAGTTTTTGCCGTAACCCTCTCAAGTTTTTAGCACATGCTGTGTGGGTGAAATGATGATACCATGCCAACTTTCAACCTTTTCTGATTGTGATTTGTAGTGCTTTACAATTTCAAGGTCATTTCGCACAAAAAAATCAGTAAATGCATGAAAAATAGCAAATGAACTCAGAAAGGGTTGAAAATTGATGACGTGGCTTCGAATGGTGCATACTGAACACACAAAAAGTCTGGAGTTGAAATAAGTTTAAAAAAATGAAATGCCTTTGTAACAGACGAGTTTTCGTCTGAAACCCTGATACTTCGAAAGAGATTGTCCATTTTGTACACGAAGTGGATCCAGTTTTTGCCGTAACCCTCTCAACTTTTTAGCACATGCTATGTTGGTGAAATGATGATACTATGCCAACTTTCAACCTTTTCAGAGTTCATTTGTAGTGCTTTTCAATTTTAGGGTCATTAAGCTCAAAAAAGTCAGTAAATGTATGAAAAATAGCAAATGAAGTCAGAAAGGGTTGAAAATTGATGACGTGGCTTCGAATGGTGCATACTGAACACACAAAAAGTCTGGAGTTGAAATAAGTTTAAAAAAATGAAATGCCATTGTAACAGACGAGTTTTCGTCTGAAACCCTGATACTTCGAAAGAGATTGTCCATTTTGTACATGAAGTGAATCCAGTTTTTGCCGTAACCCTCTCAACTTTTTAGCACATGCTATGTGGGTTAAATGATCATACCATGCCAACTTTCAACCTTTTCAGAGTTCATTTGTAGTGCTTTTCAATTTTAGGGTCATTTAGCTCAAAAAAATCAGTAAATGCATGAAAAATAGCAAATGAAGTCAGAAAGGGTTGAAAATTGATGACGTGGCTTCGAATGGTGCATACTGAACACACAAAAAGCTTGGAGTGGAAATAAGTTTAAAGAAATGAAATGCCTTTGTAACAGACGAGTTTTCGTGTGAAACCCTGATACTTCGAAAGAGATTGTCCATTTTGTACACGAAGTGTATCCAGTTTTTGCCGTAACCCTCTCAACTTTTTAGCACATGCTATGTGGGTGAAATGATGATACCATGCCAACTTTCAACCTTTTTTGATTGTGATTTGTAGTGCTTTTCAATTTCAGGGTCATTTAGCTCAAAAAAATCAGTAAATGCATGAAAAATAGCAAATGAAGTCAGAAAGGGTTGAAAATTGATGACGTGGCTTTGAATGGTGCATACTGAACACACAAAAAGTCTGGAGTTGAAATAAGTTTAAAAAAATGAAATGCCTTTGTAACAGACGAGTTTTCGTTTGAAACCCTGATACTTCGAAAGTGATTGTCCATTCTGTACACGAAGTGCATCCAGTTTTTGCCGTAACCCTCTCAACTTTTTAGCACATGCTATGTGTGTGAAATGATGATACCATGCCAACTTTCAACCATTTCAGAGTTCATTTGTAGTGCTTTTCAATTTCAGGGTCATTTAGCTCAAAAAATTCAGTAAATGCATGAAAAATAGCAAATGAACTCAGAAAGGCTTGAAAATTGATGACGTGGCTTCGAATGGTGCATACTGAACACACAAAAAGTCTGGAGTTGAAATAAGTTTAAAAAAATGAAATGCCTTTGTAACAGACGAGTTTTCGTCTGAAACCCTGATACTTCGAAAGAGATTGTCCATTTTGTACATGAAGTGGCTCTAGTTTTTGCCGTAACCCTCTCAACTTTTTAGCACATGCTATGTGGGTGAAATGATGATACCATGCCAACTTTCAACCTTTTCAGAGTTCATTTGTAGTGCTTTTCAATTTTAGGGTCATTTAGCTCAAAAAAAAATCAGTAAATGCATGAAAAATAGCAAATGAAGTCAGAAAGGGTTGAAAATGGATGACGTGGCTTCGAATGGTGCATACTAAACACACAAAAAGTCTGGAGTTGAAATAAGTTTAAAAAAATGAAATGCCTTTGTAACAGACGAGTTTTCGTCTGAAACCCTGATACTTCGAAAGAGATTGTCCATTTTGTACACGAAGTGAATCCAGTTTTTGCCGTAACCCTCTCAACTTTTTAGCACATGCTATGTGGGTGAAATGATGATACCATGCCAACTTTGAACCTTTTCAGAGTTCATTTGTAGTGCTTTTCAATTTTAGGGTCATTTAGCTCAAAAAATTCAGTAAATGCATGAAAAATAGCAAATGAAGTCAGAAAGGGTTGAAAATTGATGACGTGGCTTCGAATGGTGCATACTGAACACACAAAAAGTCTGGAGTTGAAATAAGTTTAAAGAAATGAAATGCCTTTGTAACAGACGAGTTTTCGTCTGAAACCCTGATACTTCGAAAGAGATTGTCCATTTTGTACACGAAGTGGCTCTAGTTTTTGCCGTTACCCTCTCAACTTTTTAGCACATGCTATCTGGGTGAAATGATGATACCATGCCAACTTTCAACCTTTTCAGAGTTCATTTGTAGTGCTTTTCAATTTTAGCGTCATTTAGCTAAAAAAAATCAGTAAATGCATGAAAAATAGCAAATGAAGTCAGAAAGAGTTGAAAATTGATGACGTGGATTCGAATGGTGCATACTAAACACACAAAAAGTCTGGAGTTGAAATAAGTTTAAAAAAATGAAATGCCTTTGTAACAGACGAGTTTTCGTCTGAAACCCTGATACTTCGAAAGAGATTGTCCATTTTGTACACGAAGTGGATCCAGTTTTTGTCGTAACCCTCTCAACTTTTTAGCACATGCTATGTGGGTGAAATGATGATACCATGCCAACTTTCAACCTTTTAAGAGTTCATTTGTAGTGCTTTTCAATTTTAGGGTCATTTAGCTCAAAAAAATCAGTAAATGCATGAAAAATAGCAAATGAAGTCAGAAAGGGTTGAAAATTGATGACGTGGCTTCGAATGGTGCATACTGAACACACAAAAAGTCTGGGTTTGAAATAAGTTTAAAGAAATGAAATGCCTTTGTAACAGACGAGTTTTCGTCTGAAACCCTGATACTTCGAAAGAGATTGTCCATTTTGTACACGAAGTGTATTTAGTTTTTGCCGTAACCCTCTCAACTTTTTAGCACATGCTATGTGGGTGAAATGATGATACCATGCCAACTTTCAACCTTTTTTGATTGTGATTTGTAGTGCTTTTCAATTTCAGGGTCATTTAGCTCAAAAAAATCAGTAAATGCATGAAAAATAGCAAATGAAGTCAGAAAGGGTTGAAAATTGATGACGTGGCTTCGAATGGTGCATACTGAACACACAAAAAGTCTGGAGTTGAAATAAGTTTAAAAAAATGAAATGCCTTTGTAACAGACGAGTTTTCGTCTGAAACCCTGATACTTCGAAAGAGATTGTCCATTTTGTACATGAAGTGAATCCAGTTTTTGCCGTAACCCTCTCAACTTTTTAGCACATGCTATGTGGGTTAAATGATCATACCATGCCAACTTTCAACCTTTTCAGAGTTCATTTGTAGTGCTTTTCAATTTTAGTGTCATTTAGCTCAAAAAAATCAGTAAATGCATGAAAAATAGCAAATGAAGTCAGAAAGGGTTGAAAATTGATGACGTGGCTTCGAATGGTGCATACTGAACACACAAAAAGCCTGGAGTGGAAATAAGTTTAAAGAAATGAAATGCCTTTGTAACAGACGAGTTTTCGTCTGAAACCCTGATACTTCGAAAGAGATTGTCCATTTTGTACACGAAGTGTATCCAGTTTTTGCCGTAACCCTCTCAACTTTTTAGCACATGCTATGTGGGTGAAATGATGATACCATGCCAACTTTCAACCTTTTTTGATTGTGATTTGTAGTGCTTTTCAATTTCAGGGTCATTTAGCTCAAAAAAATCAGTAAATGCATGAAAAATAGCAAATGAAGTCAGAAAGGGTTGAAAATTGATGACGTGGCTTTGAATGGTGCATACTGAACACACAAAAAGTCTGGAGTTGAAATAAGTTTTAAAAAATGAAATGCCTTTGTAACAGACGAGTTTTCGTTTGAAACCCTGATACTTCAAAAGAGATTGTCCATTCTGTACACGAAGTGGATCCAGTTTTTGTCGTAACCCTCTCAACTTCTTAGCACATGCTATGTGGGTGAAATGATGATACCATGCCAACTTTCAACCTTTTCACAGTTCATTTGTAGTGCTTTTCAATTTTAGGGTCATTTAGCTCAAAAAATTCAGTAAATGCATGAAAAATAGCAAATGAAGTCAGAAAGGGTTGAAAATTCATGACGTGGCTTCGAATGGTGGATACTGAACACACAAAAAGTCTGGAGTTGAAATAAGTTTAAATAAATTAAATGCCTTTGTAACAGACGAGTTTTCGTCTGAAACCCTGATACTTCGAAAGAGATTGTCCATTTTGTACACGAAGTGGCTCTAGTTTTTGCCGTAACCCTCTCAACTTTTTAGCACATGCTATGTGGGTGAAATGATGATACCATGCCAACTTTCAACCTTTTCAGAGTTCATTTGTAGTGCTTTTCAATTTTAGGGTCATTTAGCTAAAAAAATCGGTAAATGCATGAAAAATAGCAAATGAAGTCAGAAAGGGTTGAAAATTGATGACGTGGCTTCGAATGGTGCATACTGAACACACAAAAAGTCTGGAGTTGAAATAAGTTTAAAAAAATGAAATGCCTTTGTAACAAACGAGTTTTCGTCTGAAACCCTGATACTTCGAAAGAGATTGTCCATTTTGTACACGAAGTGCATCCAGTTTTTGCCGTAACCCTCTCAACTTTTTAGCACATGCTATGTGTGTGAAATGATGATACCATGCCAACTTTCAACCATTTCAGAGTTCATTTGTAGTGCTTTTCAATTTCAGGGTCATTTAGCTCAAAAAATTCTGTAAATGCATGAAAAATAGCAAATGAACTCAGAAAGGGTTGAAAATTGATGACGTGGCTTCGAATGGTGCATACTGAACACACAAAAAGTCTGGAGTTGAAATAAGTTTAAAAAAATGAAATGCCTTTGTAACAGATGAGTTTTCGTCTGAAACCCTGATACTTCGAAAGAGATTGTCCATTTTGTACATGAAGTGGCTCTAGTTTTTGCCGTAACCCTCTCAACTTTTTAGCACATGCTATGTGGGTGAAATGATGATACCATGCCAACTTTCAACCTTTTCAGAGTTCATTTGTAGTGCTTTTCAATTTTAGGGTCATTTAGCTCAAAAAAAATCAGTAAATGCATGAAAAATAGCAAATGAAGTCAGAAAGGGTTGAAAATGGATGACGTGGCTTCGAATGGTGCATACTGAACACACAAAAAGTCTGGAGTTGAAATAAGTTTAAAAAAATGAAATGCCTTTGTAACAGACGAGTTTTCGTCTGAAACCCTGATACTTCGAAAGAGATTGTCCATTTTGTACATGAAGTGAATCCAGTTTTTTCCGTAACCCTCTCAACATTTTAGCACATGCTATGTGGGTTAAATGATCATACCATGCCAACTTTCAACCTTTTCAGAGTTCATTTCTAGTGCTTTTCAATTTTAGGGTCATTTAGCTCAAAAAAATCAGTAAATGCATGAAAAATAGCAAATGAAGTCAGAAAGGGTTGAAAATTGATGACGTGGCTTCGAATGGTGCATACTGAACACACAAAAAGTCTGGAGTTGAAATAAGTTTAAAGAAATGAAATGCCTTTGTAACAGACGAGTTTTCGTCTGAAACCCTGATACTTCGAAAGAGATTTTTCATTTTGTACACGAAGTGTATCCAGTTTTTGCCGTAACCCTCTCAACTTTTTAGCACATGCTATGTGGGTGAAATGATGATACCATGCCAACTTTCAACCTTTTCTGATTGTGATTTGTAGTGCTTTACAATTTCAAGGTCATTTAGCACAAAAAAATCAGTAAATGCATGAAAAATAGCAAATGAAGTCAGAAAGGGTTGAAAATTGATGACGTGGCTTCGAATGGTGCATACTGAACACACAAAAAGTCTGGAGTTGAAATAAGTTTAAAAAAATGAAATGCCTTTGTAACAGACGAGTTTTCGTCTGAAACCCTGATACTTCGAAAGAGATTGTCCATTTTGTACATGAAGTGAATCCAGTTTTTGCCGTAACCCTCTCAACTTTTTAGCACATGCTATGTGGGTTAAATGATCATACCATGCCAACTTTCAACCTTTTCAGAGTTCATTTGTAGTGCTTTTCAATTTTAGTGTCATTTAGCTCAAAAAAATCAGTAAATGCATGAAAAATAGCAAATGAAGTCAGAAAGGGTTGAAAATTGATGACGTGGCTTCGAATGGTGCATACTGAACACACAAAAAGTCTGGAGTTGAAATAAGTTTAAAAAAATGAAATGCCTTT
The DNA here is from genome assembly GCA_039707655.1 of Elymus sibiricus. Taxonomy (NCBI): domain Eukaryota; kingdom Viridiplantae; phylum Streptophyta; class Magnoliopsida; order Poales; family Poaceae; genus Elymus; species Elymus sibiricus. Next base: position 120,899,409 of record CM077676.1, on the reverse strand, counting down.
GTAACAGACGAGTTTTCGTCTGAAACCCTGATACTTCGAAAGAGATTGTCCATTTTGTACATGAAGTGAATCCAGTTTTTGCCGTAACCCTCTCAACTTTTTAGCACATGCTATGTGGGTTAAATGATCATACCATGCCAACTTTCAACCTTTTCAGAGTTCATTTGTAGTGCTTTTCAATTTTAGTGTCATTTAGCTCAAAAAAATCAGTAAATGCATGAAAAATAGCAAATGAAGTCAGAAAGGGTTGAAAATTGATGACGTGGCTTCGAATGGTGCATACTGAACACACAAAAAGCCTGGAGTGGAAATAAGTTTAAAGAAATGAAATGCCTTTGTAACAGACGAGTTTTCGTCTGAAACCCTGATACTTCGAAAGAGATTGTCCATTTTGTACACGAAGTGTATCCAGTTTTTGCCGTAACCCTCTCAACTTTTTAGCACATGCTATGTGGGTGAAATGATGATACCATGCCAACTTTCAACCTTTTTTGATTGTGATTTGTAGTGCTTTTCAATTTCAGGGTCATTTAGCTCAAAAAAATCAGTAAATGCATGAAAAATAGCAAATGAAGTCAGAAAGGGTTGAAAATTGATGACGTGGCTTTGAATGGTGCATACTGAACACACAAAAAGTCTGGAGTTGAAATAAGTTTTAAAAAATGAAATGCCTTTGTAACAGACGAGTTTTCGTTTGAAACCCTGATACTTCAAAAGAGATTGTCCATTCTGTACACGAAGTGGATCCAGTTTTTGTCGTAACCCTCTCAACTTCTTAGCACATGCTATGTGGGTGAAATGATGATACCATGCCAACTTTCAACCTTTTCACAGTTCATTTGTAGTGCTTTTCAATTTTAGGGTCATTTAGCTCAAAAAATTCAGTAAATGCATGAAAAATAGCAAATGAAGTCAGAAAGGGTTGAAAATTCATGACGTGGCTTCGAATGGTGGATACTGAACACACAAAAAGTCTGGAGTTGAAATAAGTTTAAATAAATTAAATGCCTTTGTAACAGACGAGTTTTCGTCTGAAACCCTGATACTTCGAAAGAGATTGTCCATTTTGTACACGAAGTGGCTCTAGTTTTTGCCGTAACCCTCTCAACTTTTTAGCACATGCTATGTGGGTGAAATGATGATACCATGCCAACTTTCAACCTTTTCAGAGTTCATTTGTAGTGCTTTTCAATTTTAGGGTCATTTAGCTAAAAAAATCGGTAAATGCATGAAAAATAGCAAATGAAGTCAGAAAGGGTTGAAAATTGATGACGTGGCTTCGAATGGTGCATACTGAACACACAAAAAGTCTGGAGTTGAAATAAGTTTAAAAAAATGAAATGCCTTTGTAACAAACGAGTTTTCGTCTGAAACCCTGATACTTCGAAAGAGATTGTCCATTTTGTACACGAAGTGCATCCAGTTTTTGCCGTAACCCTCTCAACTTTTTAGCACATGCTATGTGTGTGAAATGATGATACCATGCCAACTTTCAACCATTTCAGAGTTCATTTGTAGTGCTTTTCAATTTCAGGGTCATTTAGCTCAAAAAATTCTGTAAATGCATGAAAAATAGCAAATGAACTCAGAAAGGGTTGAAAATTGATGACGTGGCTTCGAATGGTGCATACTGAACACACAAAAAGTCTGGAGTTGAAATAAGTTTAAAAAAATGAAATGCCTTTGTAACAGATGAGTTTTCGTCTGAAACCCTGATACTTCGAAAGAGATTGTCCATTTTGTACATGAAGTGGCTCTAGTTTTTGCCGTAACCCTCTCAACTTTTTAGCACATGCTATGTGGGTGAAATGATGATACCATGCCAACTTTCAACCTTTTCAGAGTTCATTTGTAGTGCTTTTCAATTTTAGGGTCATTTAGCTCAAAAAAAATCAGTAAATGCATGAAAAATAGCAAATGAAGTCAGAAAGGGTTGAAAATGGATGACGTGGCTTCGAATGGTGCATACTAAACACACAAAAAGTCTGGAGTTGAAATAAGTTTAAAAAAATGAAATGCCTTTGTAACAGACGAGTTTTCGTCTGAAACCCTAATACTTCGAAAGAGATTGTCCATTTTGTACACGAAGTGGATCCAGTTTTTGCCGTAACCCTCTCAACTTTTTAGCACATGCTATGTGGGTGAAATGATGATACCATGCCAACTTTGAACCTTTTCAGAGTTCATTTGTAGTGCTTTTCAATTTTAGGGTCATTTAGCTCAAAAAATTCAGTAAATGCATGAAAAATAGCAAATGAAGTCAGAAAGGGTTGAAAATTGATGACGTGGCTTCGAATGGTGCATACTGAACACACAAAAAGTCTGGAGTTGAAATAAGTTTAAATAAATTAAATGCCTTTGTAACAGACGAGTTTTCGTCTGAAACTCTGATACTTCGAAAGAGATTGTCCATTTTGTACACGAAGTGGCTCTAGTTTTTGCCGTAACCCTCTCAACTTTTTAGCACATGCTATGTGGGTGAAATGATGATACCATGCCAAGTTTCAACCTTTTCAGAGTTCATTTGTAGTGCTTTTCAATTTTAGGGTCATTTAGCTAAAAAAATCAGTAAATGCATGAAAAATAGCAAATGAAGTCAGAAAGAGTTGAAAATTGATGACATGGCTTCGAATGGTGCATACTAAACACACAAAAAGTCTGGAGTTGAAATAAGTTTTAAAAAATGAAATGCCTTTGTAACAGACGAGTTTTCGTCTGAAACCCTGATACTTCGAAAGAGATTGTCCATTTTGTACACGAAGTGTATCCAGTTTTTGCCGTAACCCTCTCAACTTTTTAGCACATGCTATGTGGGTGAAATGATGATACCATGCCAACTTTCAACCATTTTTGATTGTGATTTGTAGTGCTTTTCAATTTCAGGGTCATTTAGCTCAAAAAAATCAGTAAATGCATGAAAAATAGCAAATGAAGTCAGAAATGGTTGAAAATTGATGACGTGGCTTCGAATGGTGCATAATGAACACACAAAAAGTCTGGAGTTGAAATAAGTTTAAAAAAATGAAATGCCTTTGTAACAGACGAGTTTTCGTCTGAAACCCTGATATTTCGAAAGAGATTGTCCATTTTGTACACGAAGTGGATCCAGTTTTTTACGTAACCCTCTCAACTTTTTAGCACATGCTATGTGGGTGAAATGATGATACCATGCCAATTTCAACCTTTTCTGATTGTGATTTGTAGTGCTTTTCAATTTCAGGGTCATTTAGCTCAAAAAAATCAGTAAATGCATGAAAAATGGCAAATGAAGTCAGAAAGGGTTGAAAATTGATGACGTGGATTCAAATGGTGCATACTGAACACACAAAAAGTCTGGAGTTGAAATAAGATCAAAAAATGAAATGCCTTTGTAACAGACGAGTTTTCGTCTGAAACCCTGATACTTCGAAAGCGATTGTCCATTTTGTACACGAAGTGGATCCAGTTTTTGCCGTAACCCTCTCAACTTTTTAGCACATGCTATGTGGGTGAAATGATGATACCATGCCAACTTTCAACCTTTTCAGAGTTCATTTGTAGTGCTTTTCAATTTCAGGGTCATTTAGCTCAAAAAAATCAGTAAATGCATGAAAAATAGCAAATGAAGTCAGAAAGGGTTGAAAATTGATGACGTGGCTTCGAATGGTGCATACTGAACACACAAAAAGTCTGGAGTTGAAATAAGTTTAAAGAAATGAAATGCCTTTGTAACAGACGAGTTTTCGTCTGAAACCCTGATACTTCGAAAGAGATTGTCCATTTTGTACACGAAGTGTATCCAGTTTTTGCCGTAACCCTCTCAACTTTTTAGCACATGCTATGTGGGTGAAATGATGATACCATGCCAACTTTCAACCTTTTTTGATTGTGATTTGTAGTGCTTTTCAATTTCAGGGTCATTTAGCTCAAAAAAATCAGTAAATGCATGAAAAATAGCAAATGAAGTCAGAAATGGTTGAAAATTGATGACGTGGCTTCGAATAGTGCATAATGAACACACAAAAAGTCTGGAGTTGAAATAAGTTTAAAAAAATGAAATGCCTTTGTAACAGACGAGTTTTCGTCTGAAACCCTGATACTTCGAAAGAGATGGTCCATTTTGTACACGAAGTGGATCCAGTTTTTGTCGTAACCCTCTCAACTTTTTAGCACATGCTATGTGGGTGAAATTATGATACCATGCCAACTTTCAACCTTTTCAGAGTTCATTTGTAGTGCTTTTCAATTTTAGGGTCATTTAGCTCAAAAAAATCAGTAAATGCATGAAAAATAGCAAATGAAGTCAGAAAGGGTTGAAAATTGATGACGTGGCTTCGAATGGTGCATACTGAACACACAAAAAGTCTGGGTTTGAAATAAGTTTAAAGAAATGAAATGCCTTTGTAACAGACGAGTTTTCGTCTGAAACCCTGATCCTTCGAAAGAGATTGTCCATTTTGTACACGAAGGGTATTTAGTTTTTGCCGTAACCCTCTCAACTTTTTAGCACATGCTATGTGGGTGAAATGATGATACCATGCCAACTTTTAACCTTTTTTGATTGTGATTTGTAGTGCTTTTCAATTTCAGGGTCATTTAGCTCAAAAAAATCAGTAAATGCATGAAAAATAGCAAATGAAGTCAGAAAGGGTTGAAAATTGATGACGTGGCTTCGAATGGTGCATAATGAACACACAAAAAGTCTGGAGTTGAAATAAGTTTAAAAAAATGAAATGCCTTTCTAACAGACGAGTTTTCGTCTGAAACCCTGATACTTCGAAAGAGATTGTCCATTTTGTACACGAAGTACATCCAGTTTTTCCCGTAACCCTCTCAACTTTTTAGGACATGCTATGTGGGTGAAATGATGATACCATGCCAATTTCAACCTTTTCTGATTGTGATTTGTAGTGCTTTTCAATTTCAGGGTCATTTAGCTCAAAAAAATCAGTAAATGCATGAAAAATGGCAAATGAAGTCAGAAAGGGTTGAAAATTGATGACGTGGATTCAAATGGTGCATACTGAACACACAAAAAGTCTGGAGTTGAAATAAGATCAAAAAATGAAATGCCTTTGTAACAGACGAGTTTTCGTCTGAAACCCTGATACTTCGAAAGAGATTGTCCATTTTGTACACGAAGTGGATCCAGTTTTTGCCGTAACCCTCTCAACTTTTTAGCACATGCTATGTGGGTGAAATGATGATACCATGCCAACTTTCAACCTTTTCAGAGTTCATTTGTAGTGCTTTTCAATTTCAGGGTCATTTAGCTCAAAAAAATCAGTAAATGCATGAAAAATAGCAAATGAAGTCAGAAAGGGTTGAAAATTGATGACGTGGCTTCGAATGGTGCATACTGAACACACAAAAAGTCTGGAGTTGAAATAAGTTTAAAGAAATGAAATGCCTTTGTAACAGACGAGTTTTCGTCTGAAACCCTGATACTTCGAAAGAGATTGTCCATTTTGTACACGAAGTGTATCCAGTTTTTGCCGTAACCCTCTCAACTTTTTAGCACATGCTATGTGGGTGAAATGATGATACCATGCCAACTTTCAACCTTTTTTGATTGTGATTTGTAGTGCTTTTCAATTTCAGGGTCATTTAGCTCAAAAAAATCAGTAAATGCATGAAAAATAGCAAATGAAGTCAGAAATGGTTGAAAATTGATGACGTGGCTTCGAATGGTGCATAATGAACACACAAAAAGTCTGGAGTTGAAATAAGTTTAAAAAAATGAAATGCCTTTGTAACAGACGAGTTTTCGTCTGAAACCCTGATACTTCGAAAGAGATTGTCCATTTTGTACACGAAGTGGATCCAGTTTTTGTCGTAACCCTCTCAACTTTTTAGCACATGCTATGTGGGTGAAATGATGATACCATGCCAACTTTCAACCATTTCAGAGTTCATTTGTAGTGCTTTTCAATTTCAGGGTCATTTAGCTCAAAAAAATCAGTAAATGCATGAAAAATAGCAAATGAAGTCAGAAAGGGTTGAAAATTGATGACGTGGCTTCGAATGGTGCATACTGAACACACAAAAAGTCTGGAGTTGAAATAAGTTTAAAGAAATGAAATGCCTTTGTAACAGACGAGTTTTCGTCTGAAACCCTGATACTTCGAAAGAGATTGTCCATTCTGTACACGAAGTCGATCCAGTTTTTGTCGTAACCCTCTCAACTTTTTAGCACATGCTATGTGGGTGAAATGATAATACCATGCCAACTTTCAACCATTTCAGAGTTCATTTGTAGTGCTTTTCAATTTTAGGGTCATTTAGGTCAAAAAAATCAGTAAATGCATGAAAAATAGCAAATGAAGTCAAAAAGGGTTGAAAATTGATGACGTGGCTTTGAATGGTGCATACTGAACACACAAAAAGTCTGGAGTTGAAATAAGTTTAAAGAAATGAAATGCCTTTGTAACAGACGAGTTTTCATCTGAAACCCTGATACTTCGAAAGAGATTGTCCATTTTGTACACGAAGTGGATCCAGTTTTTGCCGTAACCCTCTCAACTTTTTAGCACATGCTATGTGGGTGAAATGATGATACCATGCCAACTTTCAACCTTTTCAGAGTTCATTTGTAGTGCTTCTCAATTTTAGGGTCATTTAGCTCAAAAAATCAGTAAATGCATGAAAAATAGCAAATGAAGTCAGAAAGGGTTGAAAATTGATGACGTGGCTTTGAATGGTGCATACTGAACACACAAAAAGCCTGGAGTTGAAATAAGTTTAAAAAAATGAAATGCCTTTGTAACAGACGAGTTTTCGTCTGAAACCCTGATACTTCGAAAGAGATTGTCCATTTTGTACACGAAGTGGATCCAGTTTTTGTCGTAACCCTCTCAACTTTTTAGCACATGCTATGTGGGTGAAATGATGATACCATGCCAACTTTCAACCATTTCAGAGTTCATTTGTAGTGCTTTTCAATTTCAGGGTCATTTAGCTCAAAAAAATCAGTAAATGCATGAAAAATAGCAAATGAAGTCAGAAAGGGTTGAAAATTGATGACGTGGCTTCGAATGGTGCATACTGAACACACAAAAAGTCTGGAGTTGAAATAAGTTTAAAGAAATGAAATGCCTTTGTAACAGACGAGTTTTCGTCTGAAACCCTGATACTTCGAAAGAGATTGTCCATTCTGTACACGAAGTGGATCCAGTTTTTGTCGTAACCCTCTCAACTTTTTAGCACATGCTATGTGGGTGAAATGATAATACCATGCCAACTTTCAACCATTTCAGAGTTCATTTGTAGTGCTTTTCAATTTTAGGGTCATTTAGGTCAAAAAAATCAGTAAATGCATGAAAAATAGCAAATGAAGTCAAAAAGGGTTGAAAATTGATGACGTGACTTTGAATGGTGCATACTGAACACACAAAAAGTCTGGAGTTGAAATAAGTTTAAAGAAATGAAATGCCTTTGTAACAGACGAGTTTTCATCTGAAACCCTGATACTTCGAAAGAGATTGTCCATTTTGTACACGAAGTGGATCCAGTTTTTGCCGTAACCCTCTCAACTTTTTAGCACATGCTATGTGGGTGAAATGATGATACCATGCCAACTTTCAACCTTTTCAGAGTTCATTTGTAGTGCTTCTCAATTTTAGGGTCATTTAGCTCAAAAAATCAGTAAATGCATGAAAAATAGCAAATGAAGTCAGAAAGGGTTGAAAATTGATGACGTGGCTTCGAATGGTGCATACTGAACACACAAAAAGTTTGGAGTTGAAATAAGTTTAAAAAAATGAAATGCCTTTGTAACAAACGAGTTTTCGTCTGAAACCCTGATACTTCGAAAGAGATTGTCCATTTTGTACACGAAGTGCATCCAGTTTTTGCCGTAACCCTCTCAACTTTTTAGCACATGCTATGTGGGTGAAATGATGATACCATGCCAACTTTCAACCTTTTATGATTGTGATTTGTAGTGCTTTTGAATTTCAGGATCATTTAGCTCAAAAAAATCAGTAAATGCATGAAAAACAGCAAATGAACTCAGAAAGGGTTGAAAATTGATGACGTGGTTTCGAATGGTGCATACTGAACACACAAAAAGTCTGGAGTTGAAATAAGTTTAAAGAAATGAAATGCCTTTGTAACTGACGAGTTTTCGTCTGAAACCCTGATACTTCGAAAGAGATTGTCCATTTTGTACACGAAGTGGCTCTAGTTTTTGTCGTAACCCTCTCAACTTTTTAGCACATGCTATGTGGGTGAAATGATGATACCATGCCAACTTTCAACCTTTTCAGAGTTCATTTGTAGTGCTTTTCAATTTTAGGGTCATTTAGCTCAAAAAAATCAGTAAATGCATGAAAAATAGCAAATGAAGTCAGAAAGGGTTGAAAATTGATGACGTGGCTTCGAATGGTGCATACTGAACACACAAAAAGTCTGGAGTTGAAATAAGTTTAAAAAAATGAAATGCCTTTGTAACTGACGAGTTTTCGTCTGAAACCCTGATACTTCGAAAGAGATTGTCCATTTTGTACACGAAGTGGCTCTAGTTTTTGCCGTAACCCTCTCAACTTTTTATCACATGCTATGTGGGTGAAATGATGATACATGCCAACTTTCAACCTTTTCAGAGTTCATTTGTAGTGCTTTTCAATTTTAGGGTCATTTAGCTCAAAAAAATCAGTAAATGCATGAAAAATAGCAAATGAAGTCAGAAAGGGTTGAAAATTGATGACGTGGCTTCGAATGGTGCATACTGAACACACAAAAAGTCTGGAGTTGAAATAAGTTTAAAGAAATGAAATGCCTTTGTAACAGACGAGTTTTCGTCTGAAACCCTCATACTTCGAAAGAGATGGTCCATTTTGTACACGAAGTGGATCCAGTTTTTGTCGTAACCCTCTCAACTTTTTAGCACATGCTATGTGGGTGAAATGATGATACCATGCCAACTTTCAACCTTTTCAGAGTTCATTTGTAGTGCTTTTCAATTTTAGGGTCATTTAGCTCAAAAAAATCAGTAAATGCATGAATAATAGCAAATGAAGTCAGAAAGGGTCGAAAATTGATGACGTGGCTTCGAATGGTGCATACTGAACACACAAAAATTCTGTAGTTGAAATAAGTTTAAAAAAATGAAATGCCTTTGTAACAAACGAGTTTTCGTCTGAAACCCTGATACTTCGAAATAGATTGTCCATTTTGTACACGAAGTTGATCCAGTTTTTGCCGTAACCCTCTCAACTTTTTAGCACATGCTATGTGGGTGAAATGATGATACCATGCCAACTTTCAACCTTTTTTGATTGTGATTTGTAGTGCTTTTCAATTTCAAGGTCATTTAGCTCAAAAAAATCAGTAAATGAATGAAAAATAGCAAATGAAGTCAGAAAGGGTTGAAAATTGATGACGTGGCTTCGAATGGTGCATAATGAACACACAAAAAGTCTGGAGTTGAAATAAGTTTAAAAAAATGAAATGCCTTTGTAACAGACGAGTTTTCATCTGAAACCCTGATACTTCGAAAGAGATTGTCCATTTTGTACACGAAGTGGATCCAGTTTTTGCCGTAACCCTCTCAACTTTTTAGCACATGCTATGTGGGTGAAATGATGATACCATGCCAACTTTCAACCTTTTCGGATTGTGATTTGTAGTGCTTTTCATTTTCAGGGTCATTTAGCTCAAAAAAATCAGTAAATGCATGAAAAATAGCAAATGAAGTCAGAAAGGGTTGAAAATTGATGACGTGGATTCGAATGGTGCATACTGAACACACAAAAAGTCTGGAGTTGAAATAAGTTAAAAAAAATGAAATGCCTTTGTAACAGACGAGTTTTCATCTGAAACCCAGATACTTCGAAAGAGATTGTCCATTTTGTACACGAAGTGGATCCAGTTTTTGCCGTAACCCTCTCAACTTTTTAGCACATGCTATGTGGGTGAAATTATGATACCATGCCAACTTTCAACCTTTTCAGAGTTCATTTGTAGTGCTTCTCAATTTTAGGGTCATTTAGCTCAAAAAAATCAGTAAATGCATAAAAAATGGCAAATGAAGTCAGAAAGGGTTGAAAATTGATGACGTGGCTTCGAATGGTGCATACTGAACACACAAAAAGTCTGGAGTTGAAATAAGTTTAAAAAAATGAAATGCCTTTGTAACAAACGAGTTTTCGTCTGAAACCCTGATACTTCGAAAGAGATTGTCCATTTTGTACACGAAGTGGCTCTAGTTTTTGCCGTAACCCTCTCAACTTTTTATCACTTGCTATGTGGGTGAAATGATGATACCGTGCCAACTTTCAACCTTTTCAGAGTTCATTTGTAGTGCTTTTCAATTTTAGGGTCATTTAGCTCAAAAAAATCAGTAAATGAATGAAAAATAGCAAATGAAGTCAGAAAGGGTTGAAAATTGATGACGTGGCTTCGAATGGTGCGTACTAAACACACAAAAAGTCTGGAGTTGAAATAAGTTTAAAAAAATGAATTGCCTTTGTAACAAACGAATTTTCGTCTGAAACCCTGATACTTCGAAAGAGATTGTCAATTTTGTACACGAAGTGCATCCAGTTTTTGCCGTAACCCTCTCAACCTTTTAGCACATGCTATGTGGGTGAAATGATGATACCGTGCCAACTTTAAACCTTTTCTGATTGTGATTTGTAGTGCTTTTCAATTTCAGGGTCATTTAGCTCAAAAAAATCAGTAAATGCATGAAAAATAGCAAATGAACTCAGATGGGGTTGAAAATTGATGACGTGGCTTCGAATGGTGCATACTGAACACACAAAAAGTCTGGAGTTGAAATAAGTTTAAAAAAATGAAATGCCTTTGTAACAGACTAGTTTTCGTCTGAAACCCTGATACTTCGAAAGAGATTGTCCATTTTGTACACGAAGTGGATCCAGTTTTTGCCGTAACCCTCTCAACTTTTTAGCACATGCTATGTGGGTGAAATGATGATACCATGCCAACTTTCAACCTTTTCAGAGTTCATTTGTAGTGCTTCTCAATTTTAGGGTCATTTAGCTCAAAAAAATCAGTAAATGCATGAAAAATGGCAAATGAAGTCAGAAAGGGTTGAAAATTGATGACGTGGCTTCGAATGGTGCATACTGAACACACAAAAAGTCTGGAGTTGAAATAAGTTTAAAAAAATGAAATGCCTTTGTAACAGACGAGTTTTCGTCTGAAACCCTGATACTTCGAAAGAGATTGTCCATTTTGTACACGAAGTGGCTCTAGTTTTTGCCGTAACCCTCTCAACTTTTTATCACTTGCTATGTGGGTGAAATGATGATACCATGCCAACTTTCAACCTTTTCAGAGTTCATTTGTAGTGCTTTTCAATTTTAGGGTCATTTAGCTCAAAAAAATCAGTAAATGCATGAAAAATAGCAAATGAAGTCAGAAAGGGTTGAAAATTGATGACGTGGCTTCGAATGGTCATACTGAACACACAAAAAGTCTGGAGTTGAAATAAGTTTAAAGAAATGAAATGCCTTTGTAACAGACGAGTTTTCGTCTGAAACCCTGATACTTCGAAAGAGATTGTCCATTTTGTACATGAAGTGGCTCTAGTTTTTGCCGTAACCCTCTCAACTTTTTATCACTTGCTATGTGGGTGAAATGATGATACCGTGCCAACTTTCAACCTTTTCAGAGTTCATTTGTAGTGCTTTTCAATTTTAGGGTCATTTAGCTCAAAAAAATCAGTAAATGCATGAAAAATAGCAAATGAAGTCAGAAAGGGTTGAAAATTGATGACGTGGCTTCGAATGGTGCATACTAAACACACAAAAAGTCTGGAGTTGAAATAAGTTTAAAAAAATGAATTGCCTTTGTAACAAACGAATTTTCGTCTGAAACCCTGATACTTCGAAAGAGATTGTCAATTTTGTACACGAAGTGCATCCAGTTTTTGCCGTAACCCTCTCAACCTTTTAGCACATGCTATGTGGGTGAAATGATGATACCGTGCCAACTTTAAACCTTTTCTGATTGTGATTTGTAGTGCTTTTCAATTTCAGGGTCATTTAGCTCAAAAAAATCAGTAAATGCATGAAAAATAACAAATGAACTCAGATGGGGTTGAAAATTGATGACGTGGCTTCGAATGGTGCATACTGAACACACAAAAAGTCTGGAGTTGAAATAAGTTTAAAAAAATGAAATGCCTTTGTAACAGACTAGTTTTCGTCTGAAACCCTGATACTTCGAAAGAGATTGTCCATTTTGTACACGAAGTGGATCCAGTTTTTGCCGTAACCCTCTCAACTTTTTAGCACATGCTATGTGGGTGAAATGATGATACCATGCCAACTTTCAACCTTTTCAGAGTTCATTTGTAGTGCTTCTCAATTTTAGGGTCATTTAGCTCAAAAAAATCAGTAAATGCATGAAAAATGGCAAATGAAGTCAGAAAGGGTTGAAAATTGATGACGTGGCTTCGAATGGTGCATACTGAACACACAAAAAGTCTGGAGTTGAAATAAGTTTAAAAAAATGAAATGCCTTTGTAACAGACGAGTTTTCGTCTGAAACCCTGATACTTCGAAAGAGATTGTCCATTTTGTACACGAAGTGGCTCTAGTTTTTGCCGTAACCCTCTCAACTTTTTATCACTTGCTATGTGGGTGAAATGATGATACCATGCCAACTTTCAACCTTTTCAGAGTTCATTTGTAGTGCTTTTCAATTTTAGGGTCATTTAGCTCAAAAAAATCAGTAAATGCATGAAAAATAGCAAATGAAGTCAGAAAGGGTTGAAAATTGATGACGTGGCTTCGAATGGTGCATACTGAACACACAAAAAGTCTGGAGTTGAAATAAGTTTAAAGAAATGAAATGCCTTTGTAACAGACGAGTTTTCGTCTGAAACCCTGATACTTCGAAAGAGATTGTCCATTTTGTACACGAAGTGGATCCAGTTTTTGTCGTAACCCTCTCAACTTTTTAGCACATGCTATGTGGGTGAAATGATGAAACCATGCCAACTTTCAACCTTTTCAGAGTTCATTTGTAGTGCTTTTCAATTTTAGGGTCATTTAGCTCAAAAAAATCAGTAAATGCATGAATAATAGCAAATGAAGTCAGAAAGGGTTGAAAATTGATGACGTGGCTTCGAATGGTGCATACTGAACACACAAAAATTATGTAGTTGAAATAAGTTTAAAAAAATGAAATGCCTTTGTAACAAACGAGTTTTCGTCTGAAACCCTGATACTTCGAAATAGATTGTCCATTTTGTACACGAAGTTGATCCAGTTTTTGCCGTAACCCTCTCAACTTTTTAGCACATGCTATGTGGGTGAAATGATGATACCATGCCAACTTTCAACCTTTTTTGATTGTGATTTGTAGTGCTTTTCAAGTTCAAGGTCATTTAGCTCAAAAAAATCAGTAAATGAATGAAAAATAGCAAATGAAGTCAGAAAGGGTTGAAAATTGATGACGTGGCTTCGAATGGTGCATAATGAACACACAAAAAGTCTGGAGTTGAAATAAGTTTAAAAAAAATGAAATGCCTTTGTAACAGACGAGTTTTCATCTGAAACCCTGATACTTCGAAAGAGATTGTCCATTTTGTACACGAAGTGGATCCAGTTTTTGCCATAACCCTCTCAACTTTTTAGCACATGCTATGTGGGTGAAATGATGATACCATGCCAACTTTCAACCTTTTCGGATTGTGATTTGTAGTGCTTTTCATTTTCAGGGTCATTTAGCTCAAAAAAATCAGTAAATGCATGAAAAATAGCAAATGAACTCAGAAAGGGTTGAAAATTGATGACGTGGATTCGAATGGTGCATACAGAACACACAAAAAGTCTGGAGTTGAAATAAGTTAAAAAAAATGAAATGCCTTTGTAACAGACGAGTTTTCATCTGAAACCCTGATACTTCGAAAGAGATTGTCCATTTTGTACACGAAGTGGATCCAGTTTTTGCCGTAACCCTCTCAACTTTTTAGCACATGCTATGTGGGTGAAATGATGATACCACGCCAACTTTCAACCTTTTCAGAGTTCATTTGTAGTGCTTCTCAATTTTAGGGTCATTTAGCTCAAAAAAATTAGTAAATGCATGAAAAATGGCAAATGAAGTCAGAAAGGGTTGAAAATTGATGACGTGGCTTCGAATGGTGCATACTGAACACACAAAAAGTCTGGAGTTGAAATAAGTTTAAAAAAATGAAATGCCTTTGTAACAAACGAGTTTTCGTCTGAAACCCTGATACTTCGAAAGAGATTGTCCATTTTGTACACGAAGTGGCTCTAGTTTTTGCCGTAACCCTCTCAACTTTTTAGCACATGCTATGTGGGTGAAATGATGATACCGTGCCAACTTTCAACCTTTTCAGAGTTCATTTGTAGTGCTTTTCAATTTTAGGGTCATTTAGCTCAAAAAAATCAGTAAATGCATGAAAAATAGCAAATGAAGTCAGAAAGGGTTGAAAATTGATGACGTGGCTTCGAATGGTGCATACTAAACACACAAAAAGTCTGGAGTTGAAATATGTTTAAAAAATGAATTGCCTTTGTAACAAACGAATTTTCGTCTGAAACCCTGATACTTCGAAAGAGATTGTCAATTTTGTACACGAAGTGCATCCAGTTTTTGCCGTAACCCTCTCAACCTTTTAGCACATGCTATGTGGGTGAAATGATGATACCGTGCCAACTTTAAACCTTTTCTGATTGTGATTTGTAGTGCTTTTCAATTTCAGGGTCATTTAGCTCAAAAAAATCAGTAAATGCATGAAAAATAGCAAATGAACTCAGATGGGGTTGAAAATTGATGACGTGGCTTCGAATGGTGCATACTGAACACACAAAAAGTCTGGAGTTGAAATAAGTTTAAAAAAATGAAATGCCTTTGTAACAGACTAGTTTTCGTCTGAAACCCTGATACTTCGAAAGAGATTGTCCATTTTGTACACGAAGTGGATCCAGTTTTTGCCGTAACCCTCTCAACTTTTTAGCACATGCTATGTGGGTGAAATGATGATACCATGCCAACTTTCAACCTTTTCAGAGTTCATTTGTAGTGCTTCTCAATTTTAGGGTCATTTAGCTCAAAAAAATCAGTAAATGCATGAAAAATGGCAAATGAAGTCAGAAAGGGTTGAAAATTGATGACGTGGCTTCGAATGGTGCATACTGAACACACAAAAAGTCTGGAGTTGAAATAAGTTTAAAAAAATGAAATGCCTTTGTAACAGACGAGTTTTCGTCTGAAACCCTGATACTTCGAAAGAGATTGTCCATTTTGTACACGAAGTGGCTCTAGTTTTTGCCGTAACCCTCTCAACTTTTTATCACTTGCTATGTGGGTGAAATGATGATACCATGCCAACTTTCAACCTTTTCAGAGTTCATTTGTAGTGCTTTTCAATTTTAGGGTCATTTAGCTCAAAAAAATCAGTAAATGCATGAAAAATAGCAAATGAAGTCAGAAAGGGTTGAAAATTGATGACGTGGCTTCGAATGGTGCATACTGAACACACAAAAAGTCTGGAGTTGAAATAAGTTTAAAGAAATGAAATGCCTTTGTAACAGACGAGTTTTCGTCTGAAACCCTGATACTTCGAAAGAGATTGTCCATTTTGTACACGAAGTGGATCCAGTTTTTGTCGTAACCCTCTCAACTTTTTAGCACATGCTATGTGGGTGAAATGATGAAACCATGCCAACTTTCAACCTTTTCAGAGTTCATTTGTAGTGCTTTTCAATTTTAGGGTCATTTAGCTCAAAAAAATCAGTAAATGCATGAATAATAGCAAATGAAGTCAGAAAGGGTTGAAAATTGATGACGTGGCTTCGAATGGTGCATACTGAACACACAAAAATTATGTAGTTGAAATAAGTTTAAAAAAATGAAATGCCTTTGTAACAAACGAGTTTTCGTCTGAAACCCTGATACTTCGAAATAGATTGTCCATTTTGTACACGAAGTTGATCCAGTTTTTGCCGTAACCCTCTCAACTTTTTAGCACATGCTATGTGGGTGAAATGATGATACCATGCCAACTTTCAACCTTTTTTGATTGTGATTTGTAGTGCTTTTCAAGTTCAAGGTCATTTAGCTCAAAAAAATCAGTAAATGAATGAAAAATAGCAAATGAAGTCAGAAAGGGTTGAAAATTGATGACGTGGCTTCGAATGGTGCATAATGAACACACAAAAAGTCTGGAGTTGAAATAAGTTTAAAAAAAATGAAATGCCTTTGTAACAGACGAGTTTTCATCTGAAACCCTGATACTTCGAAAGAGATTGTCCATTTTGTACACGAAGTGGATCCAGTTTTTGCCATAACCCTCTCAACTTTTTAGCACATGCTATGTGGGTGAAATGATGATACCATGCCAACTTTCAACCTTTTCGGATTGTGATTTGTAGTGCTTTTCATTTTCAGGGTCATTTAGCTCAAAAAAATCAGTAAATGCATGAAAAATAGCAAATGAACTCAGAAAGGGTTGAAAATTGATGACGTGGATTCGAATGGTGCATACTGAACACACAAAAAGTCTGGAGTTGAAATAAGTTAAAAAAAATGAAATGCCTTTGTAACAGACGAGTTTTCATCTGAAACCCTGATACTTCGAAATAGATTGTCCATTTTGTACACGAAGTGGATCCAGTTTTTGCCGTAACCCTCTCAACTTTTTAGCACATGCTATGTGGGTGAAATGATGATACCACGCCAACTTTCAACCTTTTCAGAGTTCATTTGTAGTGCTTCTCAATTTTAGGGTCATTTAGCTCAAAAAAATTAGTAAATGCATGAAAAATGGCAAATGAAGTCAGAAAGGGTTGAAAATTGATGACGTGGCTTCGAATGGTGCATACTGAACACACAAAAAGTCTGGAGTTGAAATAAGTTTAAAAAAATGAAATGCCTTTGTAACAAACGAGTTTTCGTCTGAAACCCTGATACTTCGAAAGAGATTGTCCATTTTGTACACGAAGTGGCTCTAGTTTTTGCCGTAACCCTCTCAACTTTTTAGCACATGCTATGTGGGTGAAATGATGATACCGTGCCAACTTTCAACCTTTTCAGAGTTCATTTGTAGTGCTTTTCAATTTTAGGGTCATTTAGCTCAAAAAAATCAGTAAATGCATGAAAAATAGCAAATGAAGTCAGAAAGGGTTGAAAATTGATGACGTGGCTTCGAATGGTGCATACTAAACACACAAAAAGTCTGGAGTTGAAATATGTTTAAAAAATGAATTGCCTTTGTAACAAACGAATTTTCGTCTGAAACCCTGATACTTCGAAAGAGATTGTCAATTTTGTACACGAAGTGCATCCAGTTTTTGCCGTAACCCTCTCAACCTTTTAGCACATGCTATGTGGGTGAAATGATGATACCGTGCCAACTTTAAACCTTTTCTGATTGTGATTTGTAGTGCTTTTCAATTTCAGGGTCATTTAGCTCAAAAAATTCAGTAAATGCATGAAAAATAGCAAATGAACTCAGATGGGGTTGAAAATTGATGACGTGGCTTCGAATGGTGCATACTGAACACACAAAAAGTCTGGAGTTGAAATAAGTTTAAAAAAATGAAATGCCTTTGTAACAGACTAGTTTTCGTCTGAAACCCTGATACTTCGAAAGAGATTGTCCATTTTGTACACGAAGTGGATCCAGTTTTTGCCGTAACCCTCTCAACTTTTTAGCACATGCTATGTGGGTGAAATGATGATACCATGCCAACTTTCAACCTTTTCAGAGTTCATTTGTAGTGCTTCTCAATTTTAGGGTCATTTAGCTCAAAAAAATCAGTAAATGCATGAAAAATGGCAAATGAAGTCAGAAAGGGTTGAAAATTGATGACGTGGCTTCGAATGGTGCATACTGAACACACAAAAAGTCTGGAGTTGAAATAAGTTTAAAAAAATGAAATGCCTTTGTAACAGACGAGTTTTCGTCTGAAACCCTGATACTTCGAAAGAGATTGTCCATTTTGTACACGAAGTGGCTCTAGTTTTTGCCGTAACCCTCTCAACTTTTTATCACATGCTATGTGGGTGAAATGATGATACCATGCCAACTTTCAACCTTTTCAGAGTTCATTTGTAGTGCTTTTCAATTTTAGGGTCATTTAGCTCAAAAAAATCAGTAAATGCACGAAAAATAGCAAATGAAGTCAGAAAGGGTTGAAAATTGATGATGTGGCTTCGAATGGTGCATACTGAACACACAAAAAGTCTGGAGTTGAAATAAGTTTAAAGAAATGAAATGCCTTTGTAACAGACGAGTTTTCGTCTGAAACCCTGATACTTCGAAAGAGATTGTCCATTTTGTACACGAAGTGGATCCAGTTTTTGTCGTAACCCTCTCAACTTTTTAGCACATGCTATGTAGGTGAAATGATGATACCATGCCAACTTTCAACCTTTTCAGAGTTCATTTGTAGTGCTTTTCAATTTTAGGGTCATTTAGCTCAAAAAAATCAGTAAATGCATGAATAATAGCAAATGAAGTCAGAAAGGGTTGAAAATTGATGACGTGGCTTCGAATGGTGCATACTGAACACACAAAAATTCTGTAGTTGAAATAAGTTTAAAAAAATGAAATGCCTTTGTAACAAACGAGTTTTCGTCTGAAACCCTGATACTTCGAAATAGATTGTCCATTTTGTACACGAAGTTGATCCAGTTTTTGCCGTAACCCTCTCAACTTTTTAGCACATGCTATGTGGGTGAAATGATGATACCATGCCAACTTTCAACCTTTTTTGATTGTGATTTGTAGTGCTTTTCAATTTCAAGGTCATTTAGCTCAAAAAAATCAGTAAATGAATGAAAAATAGCAAATGAGGTCAGAAAGGGTTGAAAATTGATGACGTGGCTTCGAATGGTGCATAATGAACACACAAAAAGTCTGGAGTTGAAATAAGTTTAAAAAAATGAAATGCCTTTGTAACAGACGAGTTTTCATCTGAAACCCTGATACTTCGAAAGAGATTGTCCATTTTGTACACGAAGTGGATCCAGTTTTTGCCGTAACCCTCTCAACTTTTTAGCACATGCTATGTGGGTGAAATGATGATACCATGCCAACTTTCAACCTTTTCAGAGTTCATTTGTAGTGCTTTTCAATTTTAGGGTCATTTAGCTCAAAAAAATCAGTAAATGCATGAAAAATAGCAAATGAAGTCAGAAAGGGTTGAAAATTGATGACGTGGCTTCGAATGGTGCATACTGAACACACAAAAAGTCTGGAGTTGAAATAAGTTTAAAAAAATGAAATGCCTTTGTAACAGATTAGTTTTCGTCTGAAACCCTGATACTTCGAAAGAGATTGTCCATTTTGTACACGAAGTGGATCCAGTTTTTGCCGTAACCCTCTCAACTTTTTAGCACATGCTATGTGGGTGAAATGATGATACCATGCCAACTTTCAACCTTTTCAGAGTTCATTTGTAGTGCTTCTCAATTTTAGGGTCATTTAGCTCAAAAAAATCAGTAAATGCATGAAAAATGGCAAATGAAGTCAGAAAGGGTTGAAAATTGATGACGTGGCTTCGAATGGTGCATACTGAACACACAAAAATTCTGGAGTTGAAATAAGTTTAAAAAAATGAAATGCCTTTGTAACAAACAAGTTTTCGTCTGAAACCCTGATACTTGGAAAGATATTGTCCATTTTTTACACGAAGTGGCTCTAGTTTTTGCCGTAACCCTCTCAACTTTTTAGCACATGCTATGTGGGTGAAATGATGATACCGTGCCAACTTTCAACCTTTTCAGAGTTCATTTGTAGTGCTTTTCAATTTCAGGGTCATTTAGCTCAAAAAAAATCAGTAAATGCATGAAAAATAGCAAATGAAGTCAGAAAGGGTTGAAAATTGATGACGTGGCTTCGAATGGTGCATACTAAACACACAAAAAGTCTGGAGTTGAAATAAGTTTAAAAAAATGAAATGCCTTTGTAACAAACGAATTTTCGTCTGAAACCCGGATACTTCGAAAGAGATTGTCAATTTTGTACACGAAGTGCATCCAGTTTTTGCCGTAACCCTCTCAACCTTTTAGCACATGCTATGTGGGTGAAATGATGATACCGTGCCAACTTTAAACCTTTTCTGATTGTGATTTGTAGTGCTTTTCAATTTCAGGGTCATTTAGCTCAAAAAAATCAGTAAATGCATGAAAAATAGCAAATGAACTCAGATGGGGTTGAAAATTGATGACGTGGCTTCAAATGGTGCATACTGAACACACAAAAAGTCTGGAGTTGAAATAAGTTTAAAAAAATGAAATGCCTTTGTAACAGACTAGTTTTCGTCTGAAACCCTGATACTTCGAAAGAGATTGTCCATTTTGTACACGAAGTGGATCCAGTTTTTGCCGTAACCCTCTCAACTTTTTAGCACATGCTATGTGGGTGAAATGATGATACCATGCCAACTTTCAACCTTTTCAGAGTTCATTTGTAGTGCTTCTCAATTTTAGGGTCATTTAGCTCAAAAAAATCAGTAAACGCATGAAAAATGGCAAATGAAGTCAGAAAGGGTTGAAAATTGATGACGTGGCTTCGAATGGTGCATACTGAACACACAAAAAGTCTGGAGTTGAAATAAGTTTAAAAAAATGAAATGCCTTTGTAACAGACGAGTTTTCGTCTGAAACCCCGATACTTCGAAAGAGATTGTCCATTTTGTACACGAAGTGGCTCTAGTTTTTGCCGTAACCCTCTCAACTTTTTATCACATGCTATGTGGGTGAAATGATGATACCATGCCAACTTTCAACCTTTTCAGAGTTCATTTGTAGTGCTTTTCAATTTTAGGGTCATTTAGCTCAAAAAAATTAGTAAATGCACGAAAAATAGCAAATGAAGTCAGAAAGGGTTGAAAATTGATGACGTGGCTTCGAATGGTGCATACTGAACACACAAAAAGTTTGGAGTTGAAATAAGTTTAAAGAAATGAAATGCCATTGTAACAGACGAGTTTTCGTCTGAAACCCTGATACTTCGAAAGAGATTGTCCATTTTGTACACGAAGTGGATCCAGTTTTTGTCGTAACCCTCTCAACTTTTTAGCACAAGCTATGTGGGTGAAATGATGATACCATGCCAACTTTCAACCTTTTCAGAGTTCATTTGTAGTACTTTTCAATTTTAGGGTCATTTAGCTCAAAAAAATCAGTAAATGCATGAATAATAGCAAATGAAGTCAGAAAGGGTTGAAAATTGATGACGTGGCTTCGAATGGTGCATACTGAACACACAAAAATTCTGTAGTTGAAATAAGTTTAAAAAAATGTAATGCCTTTGTAACAAACGAGTTTTCGTCTGAAACCCTGATACTTCGAAATAGATTGTCCATTTTGTACACGAAGTTGATCCAGTTTTTGCCGTAACCCTCTCAACTTTTTAGCACATGCTATGTGGGTGAAATGATGATACCATGCCAACTTTCAACCTTTTTTGATTGTGATTTGTAGTGCTTTTCAATTTCAAGGTCATTTAGCTAAAAAAAATCAGTAAATGAATGAAAAATAGCAAATGAAGTCAGAAAGGGTTGAAAATTGATGACGTGGCTTCGAATGGTGCATAATGAACACACAAAAAGTCTGGAGTTGAAATAAGTTTAAAAAAAATGAAATGCCTTTGTAACAGACGAGTTTTCATCTGAAACCCTGATACTTCGAAAGAGATTGTCCATTTTGTACACGAAGTGGATCCAGTTTTTGCCGTAACCCTCTCAACTTTTTAGCACATGCTATGTGGGTGAAATGATGATACCATGCCAACTTTCAACCTTTTCGGATTGTGATTTGTAGTGCTTTTCATTTTCAGGGTCATTTAGCTCAAAAAAATCAGTAAATGCATGAAAAATAGCAAATGAAGTCAGAAAGGGTTGAAAATTGATGACGTGGATTCGAATGGTGCATACTGAACACACAAAAAGTCTGGAGTTGAAATAAGTTAAAAAAATGAAATGCCTTTGTAACAGACGAGTTTTCATCTGAAACCCTGATACTTCGAAAGAGATTGTCCATTTTGTACACGAAGTGGATCCAGTTTTTGCCGTAACCCTCTCAACTTTTTAGCACATGCTATGTGGATGAAATGATGATACCATGCCAACTTTCAACCTTTTCAGAGTTCATTTGTAGTGCTTCTCAATTTTAGGGTCATTTAGCTCAAAAAAATCAGTAAATGCATGAAAAATGGCAAATGAAGTCAGAAAGGGTTGAAAATTGATGACGTGGCTTTGAATGGTGCATACTGAACACACAAAAATTCTGGAGTTGAAATAAGTTTAAAAAAATGAAATGCCTTTGTAACAAACGAGTTTTCGTCTGAAACCCTGATACTTCGAAAGAGATTGTTCATTTTGTACACGAAGTGGCTCTAGTTTTTGCCGTAACCCTCTCAACTTTTTAGCACATGCTATGTGGGTGAAATGATGATACCGTGCCAACTTTCAACCTTTTCAGAGTTCATTTGTAGTGCTTTTCAATTTTAGGGTCATTTAGCTCAAAAAAATCAGTAAATGCATGAAAAATAGCAAATGAAGTCAGAAAGGGTTGAAAATTGATGACGTGGCTTCGAATGGTGCATACTAAACACACAAAAAGTCTGGAGTTGAAATAAGTTTAAAAAAATGAATTGCCTTTGTAACAAACGAATTTTCGTCTGAAACCCTGATACTTCGAAAGAGATTGTCAATTTTGTACACGAAGTGCATCCAGTTTTTGCCGTAACCCTCTCAACCTTTTAGCACATGCTATGTGGGTGAAATGATGATACCGTGCCAACTTTAAACCTTTTCTGATTGTGATTTGTAGTGCTTTTCAATTTCAGGGTCATTTAGCTCAAAAAAATCAGTAAATGCATGAAAAATAGCAAATGAACTCAGATGGGGTTGAAAATTGATGACGTGGCTTCGAATGGTGCATACTGAACACACAAAAAGTCTGGAGTTGAAATAAGTTTAAAAAAATGAAATGCCTTTGTAACAGACTAGTTTTCGTCTGAAACCCTGATACTTCGAAAGAGATTGTCCATTTTGTACACGAAGTGGATCCAGTTTTTGCCGTAACCCTCTCAACTTTTTAGCACATGCTATGTGGGTGAAATGATGATACCATGCCAACTTTCAACCTTTTCAGAGTTCATTTGTAGTGCTTCTCAATTTTAGGGTCATTTAGCTCAAAAAAATCAGTAAATGCATGAAAAATGGCAAATGAAGTCAGAAAGGGTTGAAAATTGATGACGTGGCTTCGAATGGTGCATACTGAACACACAAAAATTCTGGAGTTGAAATAAGTTTAAAAAAATGAAATGCCTTTGTAACAAACAAGTTTTCGTCTGAAACCCTGATACTTGGAAAGAGATTGTCCATTTTTTACACGAAGTGGCTCTAGTTTTTGCCGTAACCCTCTCAACTTTTTAGCACATGCTATGTGGGTGAAATGATGATACCGTGCCAACTTTCAACCTTTTCAGAGTTCATTTGTAGTGCTTTTCAATTTCAGGGTCATTTAGCTCAAAAAAATCAGTAAATGCATGAAAAATAGCAAATGTAGTCAGAAAGGTTTGAAAATTGATGACGTGGCTTCGAATGGTGCATACTAAACACACAAAAAGTCTGGAGTTGAAATAAGTTTAAAAAAATGAAATGCCTTTGTAACAAACGAATTTTCGTCTGAAACCCTGATACTTCGAAAGAGATTGTCAATTTTGTACACGAAGTGCATCCAGTTTTTGCCGTAACCCTCTCAACCTTTTAGCACATGCTATGTGGGTGAAATGATGATACCATGCCAACTTTCAACCTTTTTTGATTGTGATTTGTAGTGCTTTTCAATTTCAAGGTCATTTAGCTAAAAAAAATCAGTAAATGAATGAAAAATAGCAAATGAAGTCAGAAAGGGTTGAAAATTGATGACGTGGCTTCGAATGGTGCATAATGAACACACAAAAAGTCTGGAGTTGAAATAAGTTTAAAAAAAATGAAATGCCTTTGTAACAGACGAGTTTTCATCTGAAACCCTGATACTTCGAAAGAGATTGTCCATTTTGTACACGAAGTGGATCCAGTTTTTGCCGTAACCCTCTCAACTTTTTAGCACATGCTATGTGGGTGAAATGATGATACCATGCCAACTTTCAACCTTTTCGGATTGTGATTTGTAGTGCTTTTCATTTTCAGGGTCATTTAGCTCAAAAAAATCAGTAAATGCATGAAAAATAGCAAATGAAGTCAGAAAGGGTTGAAAATTGATGACGTGGATTCGAATGGTGCATACTGAACACACAAAAAGTCTGGAGTTGAAATAAGTTAAAAAAATGAAATGCCTTTGTAACAGACGAGTTTTCCTCTGAAACCCTGATACTTCGAAAGAGATTGTCCATTTTGTACACGAAGTGGATCCAGTTTTTGCCGTAACCCTCTCAACTTTTTAGCACATACTATGTGGATGAAATGATGATACCATGCCAACTTTCAACCTTTTCAGAGTTCATTTGTAGTGCTTCTCAATTTTAGGGTCATTTAGCTCAAAAAAATCAGTAAATGCATGAAAAATGGCAAATGAAGTCAGAAAGGGTTGAAAATTGATGACGTGGCTTTGAATGGTGCATACTGAACACACAAAAATTCTGGAGTTGAAATAAGTTTAAAAAAATGAAATGCCTTTGTAACAAACGAGTTTTCGTCTGAAACCCTGATACTTCGAAAGAGATTGTTCATTTTGTACACGAAGTGGCTCTAGTTTTTGCCGTAACCCTCTCAACTTTTTAGCACATGCTATGTGGGTGAAATGATGATACCGTGCCAACTTTCAACCTTTTCAGAGTTCATTTGTAGTGCTTTTCAATTTTAGGGTCATTTAGCTCAAAAAAATCAGTAAATGCATGAAAAATAGCAAATGAAGTCAGAAAGGGTTGAAAATTGATGACGTGGCTTCGAATGGTGCATACTAAACACACAAAAAGTCTGGAGTTGAAATAAGTTTAAAAAAATGAATTGCCTTTGTAACAAACGAATTTTCGTCTGAAACCCTGATACTTCGAAAGAGATTGTCAATTTTGTACACGAAGTGCATCCAGTTTTTGCCGTAACCCTCTCAACCTTTTAGCACATGCTATGTGGGTGAAATGATGATACCGTGCCAACTTTAAACCTTTTCTGATTGTGATTTGTAGTGCTTTTCAATTTCAGGGTCATTTAGCTCAAAAAAATCAGTAAATGCATGAAAAATAGCAAATGAACTCAGATGGGGTTGAAAATTGATGACGTGGCTTCGAATGGTGCATACTGAACACACAAAAAGTCTGGAGTTGAAATAAGTTTAAAAAAATGAAATGCCTTTGTAACAGACTAGTTTTCGTCTGAAACCCTGATACTTCGAAAGAGATTGTCCATTTTGTACACGAAGTGGATCCAGTTTTTGCCGTAACCCTCTCAACTTTTTAGCACATGCTATGTGGGTGAAATGATGATACCATGCCAACTTTCAACCTTTTCAGAGTTCATTTGTAGTGCTTCTCAATTTTAGGGTCATTTAGCTCAAAAAAATCAGTAAATGCATGAAAAATGGCAAATGAAGTCAGAAAGGGTTGAAAATTGATGACGTGGCTTCGAATGGTGCATACTGAACACACAAAAATTCTGGAGTTGAAATAAGTTTAAAAAAATGAAATGCCTTTGTAACAAACAAGTTTTCGTCTGAAACCCTGATACTTGGAAAGAGATTGTCCATTTTTTACACGAAGTGGCTCTAGTTTTTGCCGTAACCCTCTCAACTTTTTAGCACATGCTATGTGGGTGAAATGATGATACCGTGCCAACTTTCAACCTTTTCAGAGTTCATTTGTAGTGCTTTTCAATTTCAGGGTCATTTAGCTCAAAAAAATCAGTAAATGCATGAAAAATAGCAAATGTAGTCAGAAAGGTTTGAAAATTGATGACGTGGCTTCGAATGGTGCATACTAAACACACAAAAAGTCTGGAGTTGAAATAAGTTTAAAAAAATGAAATGCCTTTGTAACAAACGAATTTTCGTCTGAAACCCTGATACTTCGAAAGAGATTGTCAATTTTGTACACGAAGTGCATCCAGTTTTTGCCGTAACCCTCTCAACCTTTTAGCACATGCTATGTGGGTGAAATGATGATACCGTGCCAACTTTAAACCTTTTCTGATTGTGATTTGTAGTGCTTTTCAATTTCAGGGTCATTTAGCTCAAAAAAATCAGTAAATGCATGAAAAATAGCAAATGAACTCAGATGGGGTTGAAAATTGATGACGTGGCTTCGAATGGTGCATACTGAACACACAAAAAGTCTGGAGTTGAAACAAGTTTAAAAAAATGAAATGCCTTTGTAACAGACTAGTTTTCGTTTGAAACCCTGATACTTCGAAAGAGATTGTCCATTTTGTACACGAATTGGCTCCAGTTTTTGCCGTAACCCTCTCAACTTTTTAGCACATGCTATGTGGGTGAAATGATGATACCATGCCAACTTTCAACCTTTTCAGAGTTCATTTGTAGTGCTTTTCAATTTTAGGGTCATTTAGCTCAAAAAAAATCAGTAAATGTATGAAAAATAGCAAATGAAGTCAGAAAGGGTTCAAAATTGATGACGTGGCTTCGAATGGTGCATACGGAACACACAAAAAGTCTGGAGTTGAAATAAGTTTAAAAAAATGAAATGCCTTTGTAACAGACGAGTTTTCGTCTGAAACCCTGATACTTCGAAAGAGATTGTCCATTTTGTACACGAAGTGCATCCAGTTTTTGCCGTAACCCTCTCAAGTTTTTAGCACATGCTATGTGGGTGAAATGATGATACCATGCCAACTTTCAACCTTTTCTGATTGTGATTTGTAGTGCTTTACAATTTCAAGGTCATTTAGCACAAAAAAATCAGTAAATGCATGAAAAATAGCAAATGAACTCAGAAAGGGTTGAAAATTGATGACGTGGCTTCGAATGGTGCATACTGAACACACAAAAAGTCTGGAGTTGAAATAAGTTTAAAAAATGAAATGCCTTTGTAACAGACGAGTTTTCGTCTGAAACCCTGATACTTCGAAAGAGATTGTCCATTTTGTACACGAAGTGGATCCAGTTTTTGCCGTAACCCTCTCAACTTTTTAGCACATGCTATGTGGGTTAAATGATCATACCATGCCAACTTTCAACCTTTTCAGTGTTCATTTGTAGTGATTTTCAATTTCAGGGTCATTAAGCTCAAAAAAATCAGTAAATGCATGAAAAATAGCAAATGAAGTTAGAAAGGGTTCAAAATTGATGACGTGGCTTCGAATGGTGCATACTGAACACACAAAAAGTCTGGAGTTGAAATAAGTTTAAAAAAATGAAATGCCTTTGTAACAGACGAGTTTTCGTCTGAAACCCTGATACTTCGAAAGAGATTGTCCATTTTGTACATGAAGTGAATCCAGTTTTTGCCGTAACCCTCTCAACTTTTTAGCACATGCTATGTGGGTTAAATGATCATACCATGCCAACTTTCAACCTTTTCCGAGTTCATTTGTAGTGCTTTTCAATTTTAGGGTCATTTAGCTCAAAAAAATCAGTAAATGCATGAAAAATAGCAAATGAAGTCAGAAAGGGTTGAAAATTGATGACGTGGCTTTGAATGGTGCATACTGAACACACAAAAAGCCTGGAGTTGAAATAAGTTTAAAGAAATGAAATGCCTTTGTAATAGACGAGTTTTCGTCTGAAACCCTGATACTTCGAAAGAGATTGTCCATTTTGTACACGAAGTGTATCCAGTTTTTGCCGTAACCCTCTCAACTTTTTAGCACATGCTATGTGGGTGAAATGATGATACCATGCCAACTTTCAACCTTTTTTGATTGTGATTTGTAGTGCTTTTCAATTTCAGGGTCATTTAGCTCAAAAAAATCAATAAATGCATGAAAAATAGCAAATGAAGTCAGAAAGGGTTGAAAATAGATGACGTGGCTTCGAATGGGGCATACTGAACACACAAAAATTCTGGAGTTGAAACAAGTTTAAAAAAATGAAATGCCTTTGTAACAGACTAGTTTTCGTTTGAAACCCTGATACTTCGAAAGAGATTGTCCATTTTGTACACGAATTAGCTCCAGTTTTTGCCGTAACCCTCTCAACTTTTTAGCACATGCTATGTGGGTGAAATGATGATACCATGCCAACTTTCAACCTTTTCAGAGTTCATTTGTAGTGCTTTTCAATTTTAGGGTCATTTAGCTCAAAAAAAATCAGTAAATGTATGAAAAATAGCAAATGAAGTCAGAAAGGGTTCAAAATTGATGACGTGGCTTCGAATGGTGCATACGGAACACACAAAAAGTCTGGAGTTGAAATAAGTTCAAAAAAATGAAATGCCTTTGTAACAGACGAGTTTTCGTCTGAAACCCTGATACTTGGAAAGAGATTGTCCATTTTGTACACGAAGTACATCCAGTTTTTGCCGTAACCCTCTCAACTTTTTAGCACATGCTATGTGTGTGAAATGATGATACCATGCCAACTTTCAACCTTTTCTGATTGTGATTTGTAGTGCTTTACAATTTCAAGGTCATTTAGCACAAAAAAATCAGTAAATGCATGAAAAATAGCAAATGAAGTCAGAAAGGGTTGAAAATTGATGACGTGGCTTCGAATGGTGCATACTGAACACACAAAAAGTCTGGAGTTGAAATAAGTTTAAAAAATGAAATGCCTTTGTAACAGATGAGTTTTCGTCTGAAACCCTGATACTTCGAAAGAGATTGTCCATTTTGTACACGAAGTGGATCCAGTTTTTGCCGTAACCCTCTCAACTTTTTAGCACATGCTATGTGGGTTAAATGATCATACCATGCCAACTTTCAACCTTTTCAGTGTTCATTTGTAGTGATTTTCAATTTCAGGGTCATTAAGCTCAAAAAAATCAGTAAATGCATGAAAAATAGCAAATGAAGTCAGAAAGGGTTCAAAATTGATGACGTGGCTTCGAATGGTGCATACTGAACACACAAAAAGTCTGGAGTTGAAATAAGTTTAAAAAAATGAAATGCCTTTGTAACAGACGAGTTTTCGTCTGAAACCCTGATACTTCGAAAGAGATTGTCCATTTTGTACATGAAGTGAATCCAGTTTTTGCCGTAA
The DNA here is from genome assembly GCA_039707655.1 of Elymus sibiricus. NCBI lineage: Eukaryota > Viridiplantae > Streptophyta > Magnoliopsida > Poales > Poaceae > Elymus > Elymus sibiricus. Next base: position 120,870,318 of record CM077676.1, on the reverse strand, counting down.
CCCTCTCAACTTTTTAGCACATGCTATGTGGGTTAAATGATCATACCATGCCAACTTTCAACCTTTTCCGAGTTCATTTGTAGTGCTTTTCAATTTTAGGGTCATTTAGCTCAAAAAAATCAGTAAATGCATGAAAAATAGCAAATGAAGTCAGAAAGGGTTGAAAATTGATGACGTGGCTTTGAATGGTGCATACTGAACACACAAAAAGCCTGGAGTTGAAATAAGTTTAAAGAAATGAAATGCCTTTGTAACAGACGAGTTTTCGTCTGAAACCCTGATACTTCGAAAGAGATTGTCCATTTTGTACACGAAGTGTATCCAGTTTTTGCCGTAACCCTCTCAACTTTTTAGCACATGCTATGTGGGTGAAATGATGATACCATGCCAACTTTCAATCTTTTTTGATTGTGATTTGTAGTGCTTTTCAATTTCAGGGTCATTTAGCTCAAAAAAATCAGTAAATGCATGAAAAATAGCAAATGAAGTCAGAAAGGGTTGAAAATAGATGACGTGGCTTCGAATGGTGCATAATGAACACACAAAAAGTCTGGAGTTGAAATAAGTTCAAAAAAATGAAATGCCTTTGTAACAGACGAGTTTTCGTCTGAAACCCTGATACTTGGAAAGAGATTGTCCATTTTGTACACGAAGTACATCCAGTTTTTGCCGTAACCCTCTCAACTTTTTAGCACATGCTATGTGGGTGAAATGATGATACCATGCCAACTTTCAAACCTTTTCTGATTGTGATTTGTAGTGCTTTTCAATTTCAGGGTCATTTAGCTCAAAAAAATCAGTAAATGCATGAAAAATAGCAAATGAAGTCAGAAAGGGTTGAAAATTGATGACGTGGCCTTGAATGGTGCATACTGAACACACAAAAAGTCTGGAGTTGAAATAAGTTTAAAAAAATGAAATGCCTTTGTAACAGACGAGTTTTCGTCTGAAACCCTGATACTTCGAAAGAGATTGTCCATTCTGTACACGAAGTGGATCCAGTTTTTGTCGTAACCCTCTCAACTTCTTAGCACATGCTATGTGGGTGAAATGATGATACCATGCCAACTTTCAACCATTTCAGAGTTCATTTGTAGTGCTTTTCAATTTTAGGGTCATTTAGCTCAAAAAAATCAGTAAATGCATGAAAAATAACAAATGAAGTCAGAAAGGGTTGAACATTGATGACGTGGCTTCGAATGGTGCATACTGAACACACAAAAAGTCTGGAGTTGAAATAAGTTTAAAAAAATGAAATGCCTTTGTAACAGACGAGTTTTCGTCTGAAACCCTGATACTTCGAAAGAGATTGTCCATTTTGTACACGAAGTGTATCCAGTTTTTGCCGTAACCCTCTCAACTTTTTAGCACATGCTATGTGGGTGAAATGATGATACCATGCCAACTTTCAACCTTTTTTGATTGTGATTTGTAGTGCTTTTCAATTTCAGGGTCATTTAGCTCAAAAAAATCAATAAATGCATGAAAAATAGCAAATGAAGTCAGAAAGGGTTGAAAATAGATGACGTGGCTTCGAATGGGGCATACTGAACACACAAAAATTCTGGAGTTGAAACAAGTTTAAAAAAATGAAATGCCTTTGTAACAGACTAGTTTTCGTTTGAAACCCTGATACTTCGAAAGAGATTGTCCATTTTGTACACGAATTAGCTCCAGTTTTTGCCGTAACCCTCTCAACTTTTTAGCACATGCTATGTGGGTGAAATGATGATACCATGCCAACTTTCAACCTTTTCAGAGTTCATTTGTAGTGCTTTTCAATTTTAGGGTCATTTAGCTCAAAAAAAATCAGTAAATGTATGAAAAATAGCAAATGAAGTCAGAAAGGGTTCAAAATTGATGACGTGGCTTCGAATGGTGCATACGGAACACACAAAAAGTCTGGAGTTGAAATAAGTTCAAAAAAATGAAATGCCTTTGTAACAGACGAGTTTTCGTCTGAAACCCTGATACTTGGAAAGAGATTGTCCATTTTGTACACGAAGTACATCCAGTTTTTGCCGTAACCCTCTCAACTTTTTAGCACATGCTATGTGTGTGAAATGATGATACCATGCCAACTTTCAACCTTTTCTGATTGTGATTTGTAGTGCTTTACAATTTCAAGGTCATTTAGCACAAAAAAATCAGTAAATGCATGAAAAATAGCAAATGAAGTCAGAAAGGGTTGAAAATTGATGACGTGGCTTCGAATGGTGCATACTGAACACACAAAAAGTCTGGAGTTGAAATAAGTTTAAAAAATGAAATGCCTTTGTAACAGATGAGTTTTCGTCTGAAACCCTGATACTTCGAAAGAGATTGTCCATTTTGTACACGAAGTGGATCCAGTTTTTGCCGTAACCCTCTCAACTTTTTAGCACATGCTATGTGGGTTAAATGATCATACCATGCCAACTTTCAACCTTTTCAGTGTTCATTTGTAGTGATTTTCAATTTCAGGGTCATTAAGCTCAAAAAAATCAGTAAATGCATGAAAAATAGCAAATGAAGTCAGAAAGGGTTCAAAATTGATGACATGGCTTCGAATGGTGCATACTGAACACACAAAAAGTCTGGAGTTGAAATAAGTTTAAAAAAATGAAATGCCTTTGTAACAGACGAGTTTTCGTCTGAAACCCTGATACTTCGAAAGAGATTGTCCATTTTGTACATGAAGTGAATCCAGTTTTTGCCGTAACCCTCTCAACTTTTTAGCACATGCTATGTGGGTTAAATGATCATACCATGCCAACTTTCAACCTTTTCCGAGTTCATTTGTAGTGCTTTTCAATTTTAGGGTCATTTAGCTCAAAAAAATCAGTAAATGCATGAAAAATAGCAAATGAAGTCAGAAAGGGTTGAAAATTGATGACGTGGCTTTGAATGGTGCATACTGAACACACAAAAAGCCTGGAGTTGAAATAAGTTTAAAGAAATGAAATGCCTTTGTAACAGACGAGTTTTCGTCTGAAACCCTGATACTTCGAAAGAGATTGTCCATTTTGTACACGAAGTGTATCCAGTTTTTGCCGTAACCCTCTCAACTTTTTAGCACATGCTATGTGGGTGAAATGATGATACCATGCCAACTTTCAATCTTTTTTGATTGTGATTTGTAGTGCTTTTCAATTTCAGGGTCATTTAGCTCAAAAAAATCAGTAAATGCATGAAAAATAGCAAATGAAGTCAGAAAGGGTTGAAAATAGATGACGTGGCTTCGAATGGTGCATAATGAACACACAAAAAGTCTGGAGTTGAAATAAGTTCAAAAAAATGAAATGCCTTTGTAACAGACGAGTTTTCGTCTGAAACCCTGATACTTGGAAAGAGATTGTCCATTTTGTACACGAAGTACATCCAGTTTTTGCCGTAACCCTCTCAACTTTTTAGCACATGCTATGTGGGTGAAATGATGATACCATGCCAACTTTCAAACCTTTTCTGATTGTGATTTGTAGTGCTTTTCAATTTCAGGGTCATTTAGCTCAAAAAAATCAGTAAATGCATGAAAAATAGCAAATGAAGTCAGAAAGGGTTGAAAATTGATGACGTGGCCTTGAATGGTGCATACTGAACACACAAAAAGTCTGGAGTTGAAATAAGTTTAAAAAAATGAAATGCCTTTGTAACAGACGAGTTTTCGTCTGAAACCCTGATACTTCGAAAGAGATTGTCCATTCTGTACACGAAGTGGATCCAGTTTTTGTCGTAACCCTCTCAACTTCTTAGCACATGCTATGTGGGTGAAATGATGATACCATGCCAACTTTCAACCATTTCAGAGTTCATTTGTAGTGCTTTTCAATTTTAGGGTCATTTAGCTCAAAAAAATCAGTAAATGCATGAAAAATAACAAATGAAGTCAGAAAGGGTTGAACATTGATGACGTGGCTTCGAATGGTGCATACTGAACACACAAAAAGTCTGGAGTTGAAATAAGTTTAAAAAAATGAAATGCCTTTGTAACAAACGAGTTTTCGTCTGAAACCCTGATACTTCGAAAGAGATTGTCCATTTTGTACACGAAGTGCATCCAGTTTTTGCCGTAACCCTCTCAACTTTTTAGCACATGCTATGTGTGTGAAATGATGATACCATGCCAACTTTCAACCATTTCAGAGTTCATTTGTAGTGCTTTTCAATTTCAAGGTCATTTAGCTCAAAAAATTCAGTAAATGCATGAAAAATAGCAAATGAACTCAGAAAGGGTTGAAAATTGATGACGTGGCTTCGAATGGTGCATACTGAACACACAAAAAGTCTGGAGTTGAAATAAGTTTAAAAAAATGAAATGCCTTTGTAACAGACGAGTTTTCGTCTGAAACCCTGATACTTCGAAAGAGATTGTCCATTTTGTACATGAAGTGGCTCTAGTTTTTGCCGTAGCCCTCTCAACTTTTTAGCACATGCTATGTGGGTGAAATGATGATACCATGCCAACTTTCAACCTTTTCAGAGTTCATTTGTAGTGCTTTTCAATTTTAGGGTCATTTAGTTCAAAAAAAAATCAGTAAATGCATGAAAAATAGCAAATGAAGTCAGAAAGGGTTGAAAATTGATGACGTGGCTTCGAATGGTGCATACTAAACTCACAAAAAGTCTGGAGTTGAAATAAGTTTTAAAAAATGAAATGCCTTTGTAACAGACGAGTTTTCGTCTGAAACCCTGATACTTCGAAAGAGATTGTCCATTTTGTACACGAAGTGGATCCAGTTTTTGCCGTAACTGTCGTGGTATTTTCACGGCAGATGTCCTCGTAGGACTTAATCTCGAAGCCATCGCGTAAGTAGCAGATCGAAGGGGTCAAACGAGGAACACGGAAGGCAAGATTTACCCAGGTTCGGCCCCTCTCGAGGAGGTAAAGCCTACTCCTGCTAGATGTATTTGAAGATCTTGATTACAAGGGTTTTGAAACTTGTCTAGCCCTAGCTCTCGAATGATTTCCCTCCTCCTATCCCCGGGGGCTCCCCTTTATATACAGGCGGGGCCCCGGGGCTCACATAAGAGTCCGGGCCGGGATAACAATCCGAGCCCAACTCCCGTTACTTGTTTCCTAAGTTATACCCTTAGGCGGTTTGCACTTACCGCCTCTCTCGGCGGGTCTTGGGCCGGCCCCTCATTGGGCGGCTCTCCTTCTGGGCCTCCATAGAAGACTCTACGGCCCACCTGGCCCTTCATGGTTTTACTCCTCGAGACCCGGCCCTGAACGGGCGGGTTTCACCCAAAGATATTTCCCTGACATTAGCCCTCAGGTTGGCTTGAACTGGTTCCAGACAACCTCGTCCTTTTCAAACTTAACCTTGATATTTTGGCGAGTCTTCAGCAGAACCCGCCTCTTCTGAATATTTCAACTGCCTTTCCTTCAGTCCTGCTCTTCTTGTGACGTCACCGAATCTCCAGAACGAATCTTTCCATGACATCACCAATATCTCAAATGAATTCATTAGGCGCGAAAATCGGGGCGTCGGATTACTGTAGATCCTTAAATCTCGCCCCGACCCTTCGGTGTCTCGCCCCCTTATAAATACCCTTTTCAGGTCCTTTTCCTCATTTTCTCCATCTTCTTCCTCCTGCCGCCTGAGCTTGCGCCTCCTCGCGACACACCTTCGAGCTCGCCGGCCATCGGAAGGAGAAACAGTCCCGACGCACCGCCGTCACCTGTCTGCAACCGCGTCGCGCGGCCATCCGATCCAGGTATTCCCAGTTCTTCTCACCCTTCTTAGGGTTCCGCCATTGTCGGGCTCGAGCTCCGCCTCGGCCTCTCCGCGGCTACTGTCGCCGGCCGCACCTTGGTACTCTTACATCATGGAAATGGCGCCGTTGCTATCCCTCCAATGATCAGGAATTAAATCTTGTATCAAGATAGATCTGAGAAACCCCATCTGTAAAAACCTGCCGCGGCTTAACAAACAGTAGCAAGAACTGCTTTTTTCCTTATTTTATAGAGCTGTTTGATCCAAAAAATTTACCGCGTTGGCAGAAATCTGTTGTTACACACTTAGCGAAATTTTCTCTTGTGCTGAACATCCTTCACTCGTGGCGGCTTAAGGAAAGTCGCCATCCTTGCTTTAATAATTTTTTTCTTTTCCGACTTATGAAAGCCGCTGACTTAATCCTTCTCCCCATTTACTAGGATGACAAAGAAAGCAACAGAATGCAACTGGGTCCGCTCCGCGGTTACCACCAAACATGTCACAAGACTCATAGACAACGGTCTCCTATCCCAAACAGAAAACTGCCGGGTCTCCAAGAAGGACTGTCCTCCCAAGCCGAAGGAGGGGGAAGTCATTATTTTTACCGATCACATTGAGAGAGGGTTTGATCCACCCGGCTCTAAATTTTTCCGAGACCTTTTACACTTCTATGGTCTGCATCCTCAAGACCTTGGCTCCAACTCTATTGTTAATATAAGCTCTTTCGTAGTAGTTTGTGAAGCTTATCTCCGGATAGAGCCAACGATCTTGTTATTCCGAAATTTATTCTATGTGAACAAGCAAACTGAAGTCGCCGGAGGCCGCCATCAAGAGCTTGGCGGCATATCCTTTCAGAGACGGCGGTTTACTTATTTTCCTAGTGCTGAGCTCTTGAGCCACCCAAAGGGCATGCCGGAGACTTGGTTTTATGTGAAGACCAAGGTGCCTGAAGGGCAACACCCATTGCCGGGTTTTAGACCTGACCGCCTGGATCATAAAAAAGAATATCCTCCTAGGCCCACAGAAACAGAACGGATCCAGCTTCAGCCTCTGATGGACAAGATAGCCGCTTTGATGGCCAATGGTCTTACAGGAGCTGACTTGATCCTTTGCTGGCTTTCCTGGAGGATCCAGCCATTGAGCCTTCGAGACCGGCTGATGTATGAATACTCCGGTTTAGAAGATCCTCAGAGGTATAATAATACGCCTGCTCCTGTGTCAGACGTGGTGAAACAGATGAGGATAATCGTCAACTTACCCGGCGACTATACTGGCGAGTTTTCTCTGAAGCCCTTCACTGAAGCCAATCCACCACCGGCTGTAAGCAAATCTCCTTTAGGCTTCTGTTTTATTGTTTACATTCTTGAGGCTTACCCCTTGCAACTTTCAGGATGATGATCCCTTTTGGGAAGCTCGGCCACAGGTGAAAGAAAAAGAACCCAAAGGCCAGAAGCCGGGCAAACAGGCCGGCTCTCGAGGAGGAAAGAAAAAGAAGGAGACCATCAACCCTTTGGACGCGGATCCTGCTGTCTTAGAATCCTCCAAAGATGAAACATCGGCAAGTTCATAATTTACACCCACCTTTTTTCCTTTTCATTAGCGGCTTATGCTTAATAATTTTACCTTGACACCTTCCAGGGTGAAGAAGAAGAAGACGAACAGGGAGAAACTGAGGTAACTTCCACTCCGTTCAACAATCATTTTTCTAGGAAACCCAGAATTACTGTGAGGAAATATCCTTTCTCACATCCTTTTGCTCGCCTGGATCCCAACTATTCGTTAAAAACAATTCAGCATGCCGCCTTTCTCCAATCTGATTGTGGCGGCTCTAACACTGGCGCCAGCGGTTCTGTCGTTAATAAAAGCGACTCTCATAAGCGCCCGCGTGAGGTGCTTCTCCATCCAACACCTCTGCTCCCTAAAGCTGGTTTGTTTAAACATCCGCTTAATCCCTCTGATTCGGACTATCAGGTTTCATCTTCCTCTGATGACGCCTCAGAGTCGCCAGAGGATTTCGTTATCAAACCAGGGTAAGATTATGATCGCTCTTATTATCACACCCTTGTGTGATCTCAAAGCTATCAGTTTATTTCAAATCTCAATAAATATGCAGAGTTACCTCCAAGAGACTGAAGCCCTCAACTTCCTCTTCACCTCCGGCGGGCTCCGGAGACCCAGCCAAGGACTCTGAAGAAATAACCAATGACCCTCCAGAAATTCAGGTATCTTTAGAGCCAGAGATGGAAGCACCGGCTGATAACATCGACCAACAGCCGGATGCAACGATATCTTCACCGATTCAGGAAGTGCGACTTTCAGAAGCCGCTGTTATTCCGCCCTCGCACAATATTAAGGAGGGTACTGTTGCTGCTGCTATTGCCACCGCCGCAGACTCGCCGGCGGCTTTGGGTAAATCTTCCCTTGAAGCCATGTCTTCTCAAGGGAAAGACAAGTTAAACCTCTCCTCCTTAGAGAATGCTGATTTAGATGGCCTTCATGAAGCTCTTCAGACTCGATTATTTGAGAGTCAGGAGATCGCCAAAACCTTGGTTAATAAACCAAAGGTGAGATAAACATCATTTTTATTCATAATCCTTATTAGTCGCCCAAACCTGCATATTACTGATTTCATAGTTTTATGGAGGTTTACCAATTTATATTTTAAAAATGCGTAAATGTACACATGTAGTCCCCAAGAACCGGCTGTCTTCTTGAAACAGCCGGGTCTTAAAGCAAAGAACCACATGCGTTTTAAATACAGCAAAGAACCACATGTAGTCCCCAAGAACCGGCTGTCTTCTTGAAACAGCCGGGTCTTAGAACAAAGAACCACATGTGTTTTAAATAGAGCAAAGAACCACATGTAGTCCCCAAGAGCCGGCTGTCTTCTTGAAACAGCCGGGTCTTAGATCAAAGAACCACATGTAGTTAAAAGAACCTCATGGGTTTCAGAAAAAATTTCTTTGTAAAAACTTCGGGTTTGCATTAGCCCCCAAGTGCCATGTGGATTACTTGTAATCGGTATGGAACTTTATCTGCATAAGTAATTTGATCCTTCCTTTTTCTTTCAGGCTCAATTGTCTTCATTAGAGACCCAGCTGGCCGACTCTCAGAGGAAACTGAAATCTGAACAGGAAATGAGAGCCGCCGCAGAAGAGCGGGTTACATCCTTAGAAAAGGCTGCGACTGAGGCAGCCGCCAAGTTGGTCACCCTGACCTCTGAACATGTGAAAGAGAAACAGCTTCTTGTTCAACGCGCCGAAGAAGCTGAAAAACGCCTTCTGCCTATCTCTGCAGAGCTCGGCGGCCTTAAACTTCACATCCGTCAAATGAGCCATGCAATCTTCGGTAAGCCGCCAGATTTCCTGAAGCTTTTTACACAAGTCTCCTAAATAATTTTTAAATTCTGACGTTTTCTTTGCAGGTCCCAGAAGCAATAAGCTGGAGAAGGATCCAGCCACACAGCTCAAAGCAGCTTATACTTTCCTCGAGCAACTTTATACTGGAAGCCGTCGCGCAATCCATGCTGCTTTTTATGGGAAGGAAAAACCTTCCGCCATAAAGGGAGTTCTGGAGGCCTTGTCAACTCTTCCTGCTCAACTGAAGTTTGTGAAGGAATCCAGCGCCCGTATCGCCACGATGCACACTATGGCCCGCGCAAAAGCTCATTATGAGGACTTGGAGCTGCAGACTCTTGTTGGCGGCTTTCCCGAAACTTACAAAGGGAAAAAGATCGATCAGGCGACTTACAACGCTCTGAGGAAAGAAACTTTCATCCCCGCAAGTCTATTGGTGAAAGAAATGAAGCTTGCAAGAGTTCAACCGTCTTATGGCGAAGATGGAAAGAAGGAAAAACTCGACCCTCTGCCGCCTCTCACATTATCTCCTAAAGGCCGTAAGGACGAATTCGCTCCTGCTATTGACTCTTCAAACCTTATAGACGCTGAAGAGATCTTCGAGGCTTTTGTCGACGTTGACTGGGATGCTGATCATGACCAGATAAATCCTTCAGCAGACGCGGACCGAGCCGGAGGTGACAAGACCCAGGAGTAAAGCTGGAACCTTGAAAGTCGCCAGCTGCCGAACCTCTTGTAATATATGATCTGAACCATGATTCTGAAATTCCCTCTAGTGGCCTTTTATAATAGACTTTAGAAAGATCTTGGCCTCTTGCTTTTAAATGCACACTGGCTTCCTTGGGAAGCAAGCCTAATACCTTGGCATGAAGCTTCCTTATAAAAAATTACTCTGGCTGCTTATGAAAGAAATTGAATCCTTCGTGGACGCTGGCGGCTCTTAGCCAAATATCAAGATAATCATAATACTTTGATAAGAGGTATGCATAATTTGAAACAAGTATTTAACCAAAAACTAATTAGTCATGGCGGCTTATAACCAGCAAACTTGCATAAACATGCTGTAAACAGCGCAATAAACTGGCGGCTCTTGGCCAAATACGAACTTTTAGAACAGTTCATAAAAATCGTAAGACTCGCAAAGGCAATAAATCTCAAGAAAGTTTTGTCAAACTTGTAAAGACGTAAGAAAGGATGCGAAAGCCCCCAGTATGATGGCGGCTCTTGGATTACCAATAACCCTAACCAAACCAGTTCTTTTCTTCCCGTATGGTGGCGACTTCCATGAAGTTCGGCCCATAAGGTTATTGATTTTAAGATGGTGAAGGCTTCTGGATTACCAGTAGCATCGTCACATCTAAGTTTTTTCCCCCGTACACGGATGAAGGTTCTGGATTACCAGTAACGCGACCCGTTTATTAGGTGCCTGTACACGGATGAAGGTTCGGGATTACCAGTAACACGACCCGCTTATTAGGACTTTAACCCAATATGGCGACTTCTGGATTACCAGTAAGTTCAGCCTCATAAGGGTTGAAGGTCCCAGGATGGTGAAGGCTTCTGGATTACCAGTAAGCATCATCCCATCTGAGTCTTTTAAGCCCGTACACGGATGAAGGTTCTGGACTACCAGTAACACGACCCGCTTATTGGGTGCCTGTACACGGATGAAGGTTCTGGATTACCAGTAACACGACCCGTTTATTAGGACTTTAACCCAATATGGTGGCGACTTCTGGACTACCAGTAAGTTCGGCCCATAGGGTGGAAGGTCCCAAGATGGTGAAGGCTTCTGGATTACTAGTAAGCACAGCCCATATGGGTCTTTTTTATTTGACTAAGTGCAGGGTCCTCCATATGATGGATGGAAAACGACAGATACCCCGAGTTTCAGGGCCTCCAGCTTTTATTCATTATTGATAATATATACATGAGAGGTATGTACATGATCCCCAGAACCGGAACTCTAGGTGTAGTAGGGTCTTAGATGAGCTATGTTCCAGGGCCTGCTGGTCTCTTCTTCAGATGTTCGAGACTCCTTTCCAGGCCGGAGATCAATCAGATAATAAGACCCGTTATAAAGATTTTTGCTGACAACGAAGGGCCCTTCCCAGGGAGGCGAAAGCTTATGCATGCCTGACTGGTCTTGAATTAAACGAAGCACCAAGTCCCCTTCCTGGAAAGTCTGGCTTCTGATCCTACGGCTATGATAGCGACGCAGGTCCTGCTGGTAGATAGCAGATCGGGCGGCTGCCAAGTCCCGCTCCTCTTCCAAGGCATCCAGAGAGTCTTGACGAGCCAACTCATTGTCCTCTTCAACGTATGCTGAGACCCGGGGCGAGTCATGACGGATGTCGCTCGGTAAGACGGCCTCTGCTCCATAAACCATGAAGAAAGGCGTGAAACCCGTCGATCTGTTGGGAGTTGTTTGTATGCTCCATAAGACGGAGGGAAGTTCTTCTACCCAACAGCCGGGTGTGCGCTGAAGAGGAACCATAAGCCGGGGTTTTATACCACGAAGGATCTCCTGATTGGCGCGTTCAGCTTGCCCATTAGATTGCGGGTGCGCAACAGCCGCCACATCAAGTCTGATATGCTCCTGATCACAAAACTGCTTCATGGCGCCTTTTGAAAGGTTCGTGCCGTTGTCAGTAATGATGTTGTGCGGGTATCCGAAACGGAAGATTAACTTTTTGACAAACTTAACAGCCCAAACTTGAGCTTGAGATAAATATAACAAGGCCTAGCCATGAACTTGGCATAAGCAGGCCGCCCAAAGAGAGCATGATAGGGACTCTTGATCCTGACCACCTCAAATGACAATGACTCGCATCTGGAATTATCCTCTGACGTCCCAAAAGCCACATTCAACTTGATCCTTCCAACAGGGTATGCTGACTTGCCAGGTATAATTCCATGAAAAACTGTGCTGGATGGTGTAAGGTTTTTCTCCGTCAACCCCATACGCCGGAAAGTGTCATAATACAAAATATTGATACTACTTCCGCCATCCATCAGAACCTTGGTGAGAGCATAGCCTCCCACCTGAGGTGCTACCACAAGGGCCAGGTGACCCGGATTATCAATTCTGGGCGGGTGATTCTCCCTGCTCCAAGTAATCGGCATCTCTGACCACTTTAGATATTCTGGAACTGCCGGCTCTACCGCATTAACAGAACGTCTCCTGACCTTTTCGATCCCTTTTATCTGCACATGTAGTAAACACATGATACTGTCCACTACTTAACTGCTTAGGATTGCTCTGAAACCCGGTCTGATTATTCTGTTGTTGCTGATTGTTGTTCTGCGGGATCTGCTGAAAATGCTGGCCATTGTTGTATTGATTCCCTTGAAACTGCTGACCGCTGCTATTCCCCTGGAAGCCGCCACCAGACCCGCCCGGGTGGTGTGACTGTTGCTGAAAACCGCCAGGCGAGCCTCCACCAGGTGGTCCGAACCCGGGCCCGGAACCCGGTCCGTATCCTCCACCCCCACCACCTGGCGGGTTCTGGAAACGCCGAGCAAAAGCATCCATAATATGGCACTGTTCCCAGGTATGCTTGGCTGGACGCTCTTTAGTGCCGTGTTTTGGGCATGGCCCCTTCAGGAACTCCTCAAAATTTTGTGGCTTAAAAGTTCTGTTATCAGGACCACCCTTCTGAAATTTTGTACCTGCATTTGTATTAGCAACCAGCTCTGACCCGGCTTCTGGGCCCTTATGCTGCTGACTTTTGCCACCAACAGGCTTTTTACCCTTCGGATCAGGAACCTCTGGCTCATCAACTCCTGGGTCCTTTGTAGGATCAGACTCGGCATACTTGGTGAGAGCATTCATGAGCTCCCCCATATCTTTGACACTCCGTTTGAGCCGCCCTAACTTCTGCGTGAGAGGCTCATAGTGGCAGGCCTTCTCCAGCACCAAAACTGCCTGAGGGGCAGAGATGTTGTCTGAAGAATGAATAATCTCCGCAACTCGGCCGACCCAATGGTCAGCCGACTCTCCCTGCCGCTGAACACAATGCTGAAGATCAATGATAGTCTTTGGACGCTTGCAGGTACCTTGGAAGGTTTTGATAAAACGTTCCCTTAACTCGACCCATGTGTTGATGGAATTCGGGGGCAAATTCTTCAGCCATGTTCGCGCTGCTCCTTCCAACATCATGGTGAAGTATCTTGCACAAGCCTCATCACTGACTCCCTGCATATCCATGGCCAACTCATAACTTTCTATCCACTGTGCCGGGTTCTGGTCTGGTGTATAACTGGACACCTTCCGCGGGCCTTTGAAATCTCGGGGCAGGGGCGCGCTGCGGAGAGCCGGGCTCAAGCAAGGCACTCCAATGGATCTTCCTGTTGGGGTGACTGTTGTAGTCACGACTGGTGCGAGAGCCGCCTCCTGAGCGGCGAGAGCCGCCGCCTGCGCCGCTGTCTGATCTGCCGCGAGAGCCGCCGTGTGTGCCGCGTGAGTCTCATGTACTCTGTGTCCCGGGACCATAGGATTTGGTGAATATGGCAAGCCCCCAGGCGCACCCCGATGATGGCGGGTGCTAGACACTGCAGGACTTTCAGCATGGCGGCTTCTAGTGCGGCTCCTGTTAGGAGCAGGTGTGGAATGCAGTCGCTCCCGGCTGTAAGAATAATTTGCTTGCTGGACCACAGCGGTTTTCAGCTTCTCGATTGCATTGCGAGCCTCAATCTCCAGGGGCGTGTTTCCATTGATTGGAAGTCGCGCCAGCGCGGTAGTGGCCGCATAAAGGTTATCCACAGGGTTCGTAAAATGCCCTTGCGCCGTAAGCATCGGCGCCTCTCGGCATAAATTAGGCTCAACCCGTGGCGGCTCTTCACGACCCGCCAAGTGGCGGGCTTCCGGGTCTGGCGACCTCTGGGGAGTTCCTGTTGCAGGACCACGAATGCGTTCCCCTGGTGGGGTGCTGAACTGCAGGGCCTGACCTTCAATATTGGAGATATAGCGGCTCCGGTGTCGTCGGTGATGAACCGCATCCGACTCTGCCCGGCGTTGCTCCAGATGATAATTCTCCTGTTGCAAACGCGCCGTCTCTTCCTGTATCTCTCGTTCACGAGTCGCCAGACGGACGTTCTCCGCATCAATGCTAGCCTGAGCCTGCACCATCTGACCCTTGATCCTGGCGATTTCCGCATTGAGCTCTGCTTGATTCTCCGCTGTAACCTGTGTGGCCATCAATGTCGTCAACGTGGTCGCCAGCCCCACCAGGGCCTGCGCTGGCGAGACTCTTGGCATCGCATTAGAAGTTCCAGCATCTGCCGCCGGGTCTGGCATGTCAGCCGCCCCTGCCATGTAGACAACAGGGCGAGCGGGCGGGCCTAAAGAATCCTGCGACGGCGAGTGCTGCTGAAAGCCCCCAAGACCCTCCTGATGAAGAGAATAAAGCGACTCTCCACCAGAGGAATAGCCACCATCATCGTAAGTCGCCGAGCCTTCTGTGGAAGCCGACGATCCAGAGTACTCCACCCCTTGAGTGAAGCCGATGAAGACGTGCCTCTGCCTGGCGGGCTGCGTGTCCTGGACCGGCTTGAAGGTGTTGGCGAAGATATCCGGCCCAGATCCAGATCCGCCGGCGTGCACAGGAGCCGGAAGCCTAGGGGCGGCTCTCGCCATGGCGGGTTGCGCGCGGCGGGCCGTCTCAACGACCTCCGTGGAGGTGACTGGCTTAGAACCGCCAGCCTTCCCAATGAAAACATGAATTCCACCAAAGGGGACCCGGAAACCGTACTCCAGAGAGTCGGCCTCGGGGCCCCAGTCTGAGTCGTTGACGAGCAGATTGCCGCGCCGACTCCTGGTCATCCAGCCAATCACGTATCCCTCGAGTCCTCGGGGAGGACCCTTCGAATACTCAACACCACCATGCGACAGCCCCAAGGTGGGCGCCAACTGTCGTGGTATTTTCACGGCAGATGTCCTCGTAGGACTTAATCTCGAAGCCATCGCGTAAGTAGCAGATCGAAGGGGTCAAACGAGGAACACGGAAGGCAAGATTTACCCAGGTTCGGCCCCTCTCGAGGAGGTAAAGCCTACTCCTGCTAGATGTATTTGAAGATCTTGATTACAAGGGTTTTGAAACTTGTCTAGCCCTAGCTCTCGAAAGATTTCCCTCCTCCTATCCCCGGGGGCTCCCCTTTATATACAGGCGGGGCCCCGGGGCTCACATAAGAGTCCGGGCCGGGATAACAATCCGAGCCCAACTCCCCTTACTTGTTTCCTAAGTTATACCCCTCATTGGGCGGCTCTCCTTCTGGGCCTCCATAGACGACTCTACGGCCCACCTGGCCCTTCATGGTTTTACTCCTCGAGACCCGGCCCTGAACGGGCGGGTTTCACCCAAAGATATTTCCCTGACAGTAACCCTCTCAACTTTTTAGCACATGCTATGTGGGTGAAATGATGATACCATGCCAACTTTCAACCTTTTCAGAGTTCATTTGTAGTGCTTTTCAATTTTAGGGCCATTTAGCTCAAAAAATTCAGTAAATGCATGAAAAATAGCAAATGAAGTCAGAAAGGGTTGAAAATTGATGACGTCGCTTCGAATGGTGCATACTGAACACACAAAAAGTCTGGAGTTGAAATAAGTTTAAAGAAATGAAATGCCTTTGTAACAGACGAGTTTTCGTCTGAAACCCTGATACTTCGAAAGAGATTGTCCATTTTGTACACGAAGTGGATCTAGTTTTTGCCGTAACCCTCTCAACTTTTTAGCACATGCTATGTGGGTGAAATGATGATACCATGCCAACTTTCAACCTTTTCAGAGTTGATTTGTAGTGCTTTTCAATTTTAGGGTCATTTAGCTAAAAAAAATCAGTAAATGCATGAAAAATAGCAAATGAAGTCAGAAAGGGTTGAAAATTGATGACGTGGCTTCGAATGGTGCATACTAAACACACAAAAAGTCTGGAGTTGAAATAAGTTTAAAAAAATGAAATGCCTTTGTAACAGACGAGTTTTCGTCTGAAACCCTGATACTTCGAAAGAGATTGTCCATTTTGTACACGAAGTGGATCCAATTTTTGTCGTAACCCTCTCAACTTTTTAGCACATGCTATGTGGGTGAAATGATGATACCATGCCAACTTTCAACCTTTTCAGAGTTCATTTGTAGTGCTTTTCAATTTTAGGGTCATTTAGCTCAAAAAAATCAGTAAATGCATGAAAAATAGCAAATGAAGTCAGAAAGGGTTGAAAATTGATGACGTGGCATCAAATGGTGCATACTGAACACACAAAAAGTCTGGGTTTGAAATAAGTTTAAAGAAATGAAATGCCTTTGTAACAGACGAGTATTCGTCTGAAACCCTGATACTTCGAAAGAGATTGTCCATTTTGTACACGAAGTGTATCCAGTTTTTGCCGTAACCCTCTCAACTTTTTAGCACATGCTATGTGGGTGAAATGATGATACCATGCCAACTTTCAACCTTTTTTGATTGTGATTTGTAGTGCTTTTCAATTTCAGGGTCATTTAGCTCAAAAAAATCAGTAAATGCATGAAAAATAGCAAATGAAGTCAGAAAGGGTTGAAAATTGATGACGTGTCTTCGAATGGTGCATAATGAACAAACAAAAAGTCTGGAGTTGAAATAAGTTGAAAAAAATGAAATGCCTTTCTAACAGACGAGTTTTCGTCTGAAACCCTGATACTTCGAAAGAGATTGTCCATTTTGTACACGAAGTACATCCAGTTTTTGCCGTAACCCTCTCAACTTTTTAGCACCTGCTATGCGGGTGAAATGATGATACCATGCCAACTTTCAACCTTTTCTGATTGTGATTTCTAGTGCTTTTCAATTTCAGGGTCATTTAGCTCAAAAAAATCAGTAAATGCATGAAAAATGGCAAATGAAGTCAGAAAGGGTTGAAAATTGATGACGTGGATTCAAATGGTGCATACTGAACACACAAAAAGTCTGGAGTTGAAATAAGTTCAAAAAAATGAAATGCCTTTGTAACAGACGAGTTTTCGTCTGAAACCCTGATACTTCGAAAGAGATTGTCCATTTTGTACACGAAGTGGATCCAGTTTTTGCCGTAACCCTCTCAACTTTTTAGCACATGCTATGTGGGTGAAATGATGATACCATGCCAACTTTCAACCTTTTCAGAGTTCATTTGTAGTGCTTTTCAATTTTAGGGTCATTTAGCTCAAAAAAATCAGTAAATGCATGAAAAATAGCAAATGAAGTCAGAAAGGGTTGAAAATTGATGACGTGGCTTCGAATGGTGCATAATGAACACACAAAAAGTCTGGAGTTGAAATAAGTTTAAAAAAATGAAATGCCTTTGTAACAGACGAGTTTTCGTCTGAAACCCTGATACTTCGAAAGAGATTGTCCATTCTGTACACGAAGTGGATCCAGTTTTTGTCGTAACCCTCTCAACTTTTTAGCACATGCTATGTGGGTGAAATGATAATACCATGCCAACTTTCAACCATTTCAGAGTTCATTTGTAGTGCTTTTCAATTTTAGGGTCATTTAGGTCAAAAAAATCAGTAAATGCATGAAAAATAGCAAATGAAGTCAGAAAGGGTTGAAAATTGATGACGTGGCTTTAAATGGTGCATACTGAACACACAAAAAGTCTGGAGTTGAAATAAGTTTAAAGAAATGAAATGCCTTTGTAACAGACGAGTTTTCATCTGAAACCCTGATACTTGGAAAGAGATTGTCCATTTTGTACACGAAGTGGATCCAGTTTTTGCCGTAACCCTCTCAACTTTTTAGCACATGCTATGTGGGTGAAATGATGATACCATGCCAAATTTCAACCTTTTAAGAGTTCATTTGTAGTGCTTCTCAATTTCAGGGTCATTTAGCTCAAAAAAATCAGTAAATGCATGAAAAATAGCAAATGAAGTCAGAAAGGGTTGAAAATTGATGACGTGTCTTCGAATTGTGCATAATGAACACACAAAAAGTCTGGAGTTGAAATAAGTTTAAAAAAATGAAATGCCTTTGTAACAGAAGAGTTTTCGTCTGAAACCCTGATACTTCGAAAGAGATTGTCCATTTTGTACACGAAGTGGCTCTAGTTTTTGCCGTAACCCTCTCAACTTTTTAGCACATGCTATGTGGGTGAAATGATGATACCATGCCAACTTTCAACCTTTTCATAGTTCATTTGTAGTGCTTTTCAATTTTAGGGTCATTTAGCTCAAAAAAATCAGTAAATGCATGAAAAATAGCAAATGAAGTCAGAAAGTGTTGAAAATTGATGACGTGGCTTCGAATGGTGCATACTGAACACACAAAAAGTCTGGAGTTGAAATAAGTTTAAAAAAATGAAATGCCTTTGTAACAGACGAGTTTTCGTCTGAAACCCTCATACTTCGAAAGAGATTGTCCATTTTGTACACGAAGTGGCTCTAGTTTTTGCCGTAACCCTCTCAACTTTTTAGCACATGCTATGTGGGTGAAATGATGATACCATGCCAACTTTCAACCTTTTCAGAGTTCATTTGTAGTGCTTTTCAATTTTAGGGTCATTTAGCTCAAAAAAATCAGTAAATGCATGAAAAATAGCAAATGAAGTCAGAAAGGGTTGAAAATTGATGACGTGGCTTCGAATGGTGCATACTGAACACACAAAAAGTCTGGAGTTGAAATAAGTTTAAAGAAATGAAATGCCTTTGTAACAGACGAGTTTTCGTCTGAAACCCTGATACTTCGAAAGAGATTGTCCATTTTGTACACGAAGTGGATCCAGTTTTTGTCGTAACCCTCTCAACTTTTTAGCACATGCTATGTGGGTGAAATGATGATACCATGCCAACTTTCAACCTTTTCAGAGTTGATTTGTAGTGCTTTTCAATTTTAGGGTCATTTAGCTAAAAAAAATCAGTAAATGCATGAAAAATAGCAAATGAAGTCAGAAAGGGTTGAAAATTGATGACGTGGCTTCGAATGGTGCATACTAAACACACAAAAAGTCTGGAGTTGAAATAAGTTTAAAAAAATGAAATGCCTTTGTAACAGACGAGTTTTCGTCTGAAACCCTGATACTTCGAAAGAGATTGTCCATTTTGTACACGAAGTGGATCCAGTTTTTGTCGTAACCCTCTCAACTTTTTAGCACATGCTATGTGGGTGAAATGATGATACCATGCCAACTTTCAACCTTTTGAGAGTTCATTTGTAGTGCTTTTCAATTTTAGTGTCATTTAGCTCAAAAAAATCAGTAAATGCATGAAAAATAGCAAATGAAGTCAGAAAGGGTTGAAAATTGATGACGTGGCTTCGAATGGTGCATACTGAACACACAAAAAGTCTGGGTTTGAAATAAGTTTAAAGAAATGAAATGCCTTTGTAACAGACGAGTTTTCGTCTGAAACCCTGGTACTTCGAAAGAGATTGTCCATTTTGTACACGAAGTGTATCCAGTTTTTGCCGTAACCCTCTCAACTTTTTAGCACATGCTATGTGGGTGAAATGATGATACCATGCCAACTTTCAACCTTTTTTGATTGTGATTTGTAGTGCTTTTCAATTTCAGGGTCATTTAGCTCAAAAAAATCAGTAAATGCATGAAAAATAGCAAATGAAGTCAGAAAGGGTTGAAAATTGATGACGTGTCTTCGAATGGTGCATAATGAACACACAAAAAGTCTGGAGTTGAAATAAGTTTAAAAAAATGAAATGCCTTTCTAACAGACGAGTTTTCGTCTGAAACCCTGATACTTCGAAAGAGATTGTCCATTTTGTACACGAAGTACATCCAGTTTTTGCCGTAACCCTCTCAACTTTTTAGCACATGCTATGTGGGTGAAATGATGATACCATGCCAACTTTCAACCTTTTCTGATTGTGATTTGTAGTGCTTTTCAATTTCAGGGTCATTTAGCTCAAAAAAATCAGTAAATGCATGAAAAATGGCAAATGAAGTCAGAAAGGGTTGAAAATTGATGACGTGGATTCAAATGGTGCATACTGAACACACAAAAATTCTGGAGTTGAAATAAGTTCAAAAAAATGAAATGCCTTTGTAACAGACGAGTTTTCGTCTGAAACCCTGATACTTCGAAAGAGATTGTCCATTTTGTACACGAAGTGGATCCAGTTTTTGTCGTAACCCTCTCAACTTTTTAGCACATGCTATGTGGGTGAAATGATGATACCATGCCAAATTTCAACCTTTTCAGAGTTCATTTGTAGTGCTTCTCAATTTCAGGGTCATTTAGCTCAAAAAAATCAGTAAATGCATGAAAAATAGCAAATGAAGTCAGAAAGGGTTGAAAATTGATGACGTGGCTTCGAATTGTGCATAATGAACACACAAAAAGTCTGGAGTTGAAATAAGTTTAAAAAAATGAAATGCCTTTGTAACAGAAGAGTTTTCGTCTGAAACCCTGATACTTCGAAAGAGATTGTCCATTTTGTACACGAAGTGGCTCTAGTTTTTGCCGTAACCCTCTCAACTTTTTAGCACATGCTATGTGGGTGAAATGATGATACCATGCCAACTTTCAACCTTTTCATAGTTCATTTGTAGTGCTTTTCAATTTTAGGGTCATTTAGCTCAAAAAAATCAGTAAATGCATGAAAAATAGCAAATGAAGTCAGAAAGTGTTGAAAATTGATGACGTGGCTTCGAATGGTGCATACTGAACACACAAAAAGTCTGGAGTTGAAATAAGTTTAAAAAAATGAAATGCCTTTGTAACAGACGAGTTTTCGTCTGAAACCCTCATACTTCGAAAGAGATTGTCCATTTTGTACACGAAGTGGCTCTAGTTTTTGCCGTAACCCTCTCAACTTTTTAGCACATGCTATGTGGGTGAAATGATGATACCATGCCAACTTTCAACCTTTTCAGAGTTCATTTGTAGTGCTTTTCAATTTTAGGGTCATTTAGCTCAAAAAAATCAGTAAATGCATGAAAAATAGCAAATGAAGTCAGAAAGGGTTGAAAATTGATGACGTGGCTTCGAATGGTGCATACTGAACACACAAAAAGTCTGGAGTTGAAATAAGTTTAAAGAAATGAAATGCCTTTGTAACAGACGAGTTTTCGTCTGAAACCCTGATACTTCGAAAGAGATTGTCCATTTTGTACACGAAGTGGATCCAGTTTTTGTCGTAACCCTCTCAACTTTTTAGCACATGCTATGTGGGTGAAATGATGATACCATGCCAACTTTCAACCTTTTCAGAGTTGATTTGTAGTGCTTTTCAATTTTAGGGTCATTTAGCTCAAAAAAATCAGTAAATGCATGAAAAATAGCAAATGAAGTCAGAAAGGGTTGAAAATTGATGACGTGGCTTCGAATGGTGCATACTGAACACAAAAAAAGTCTGGAGTTGAAATAAGTTTAAAAAAATGAAATGCCTTTGTAACAGACGAGTTTTCGTCTGAAACCCTCATACTTCGAAAGAGATTGTCCATTTTGTACACGAAGTGGCTCTAGTTTTTGCCGTAACCCTCTCAACTTTTTAGCACATGCTATGTGGGTGAAATGATGATACCATGCCAACTTTCAACCTTTTGAGAGTTCATTTGTAGTGCTTTTCAATTTTAGTGTCATTTAGCTCAAAAAAATCAGTAAATGCATGAAAAATAGCAAATGAAGTCAGAAAGGGTTGAAAATTGATGACGTGGCTTCGAATGGTGCATACTGAACACACAAAAAGTCTGGGTTTGAAATAAGTTTAAAGAAATGAAATGCCTTTGTAACAGACGAGTTTTCGTCTGAAACCCTGGTACTTCGAAAGAGATTGTCCATTTTGTACACGAAGTGTATCCAGTTTTTGCCGTAACCCTCTCAACTTTTTAGCACATGCTATGTGGGTGAAATGATGATACCATGCCAACTTTCAACCTTTTTTGATTGTGATTTGTAGTGCTTTTCAATTTCAGGGTCATTTAGCTCAAAAAAATCAGTAAATGCATGAAAAATAGCAAATGAAGTCAGAAAGGGTTGAAAATTGATGACGTGTCTTCGAATGGTGCATAATGAACACACAAAAAGTCTGGAGTTGAAATAAGTTTAAAAAAATGAAATGCCTTTCTAACAGACGAGTTTTCGTCTGAAACCCTGATACTTCGAAAGAGATTGTCCATTTTGTACACGAAGTACATCCAGTTTTTGCCGTAACCCTCTCAACTTTTTAGCACATGCTATGTGGGTGAAATGATGATACCATGCCAACTTTCAACCTTTTCTGATTGTGATTTGTAGTGCTTTTCAATTTCAGGGTCATTTAGCTCAAAAAAATCAGTAAATGCATGAAAAATGGCAAATGAAGTCAGAAAGGGTTGAAAATTGATGACGTGGATTCAAATGGTGCATACTGAACACACAAAAATTCTGGAGTTGAAATAAGTTCAAAAAAATGAAATGCCTTTGTAACAGACGAGTTTTCGTCTGAAACCCTGATACTTCGAAAGAGATTGTCCATTTTGTACACGAAGTGGATCCAGTTTTTGTCGTAACCCTCTCAACTTTTTAGCACATGCTATGTGGGTGAAATGATGATACCATGCCAACTTTCAACCTTTTCAGAGTTCATTTGTAGTGCTTTTCAATTTTAGGGTCATTTAGCTCAAAAAAATCAGTAAATGCATGAAAAATAGCAAATGAAGTCAGAAAGGGTTGAAAATTGATGACGTGGCTTCGAATGGTGCATACTGAACACACAAAAAGTCTGGAGTTGAAATAAGTTTAAAAAAATGAAATGCCTTTGTAACAGACGAGTTTTCGTCTGAAACCCTGATACTTCGAAAGAGATTGTCCATTCTGTACACGAAGTGGATCCAGTTTTTGTCGAAACCCTCTCAACTTTTTAGCACATGCTATGTGGGTGAAATGATAATACCATGCCAACTTTCAACCATTTCAGAGTTCATTTGTAGTGCTTTTCAATTTTAGGGTCATTTAGGTCAAAAAAATCAGTAAATGCATGAAAAATAGCAAATGAAGTCAAAAAGGGTTGAAAATTGATGACGTGGCTTTGAATGGTGCATACTGAACACACAAAAAGTCTGGAGTTGAAATAAGTTTAAAGAAATGAAATGCCTTTGTAACAGACGAGTTTTCATCTGAAACCCTGATACTTGGAAAGAGATTGTCCATTTTGTACACGAAGTGGATCCAGTTTTTGCCGTAACCCTCTCAACTTTTTAGCACATGCTATGTGGGTGAAATGATGATACCATGCCAAATTTCAACCTTTTCAGAGTTCATTTGTAGTGCTTCTTAATTTTAGGGTCATTTAGCTCAAAAAATCAGTAAATGCATGAAAAATAGCAAATGAAGTCAGAAAGGGTTGAAAATTGATGACGTGGCTTCGAATGGTGCATACTGAACACACAAAAAGTCTGGAGTTGAAATAAGTTTAAAAAAATGAAATGCCTTTGTAACAGACGAGTTTTCGTCTGAAACCCTGATACTTCGAAAGAGATTGTCCATTTTGTACACGAAGTGGCTCTAGTTTTTGCCGTAACCCTCTCAACTTTTTAGCACATGCTATGTGGGTGAAATGATGATACCATGCCAACTTTCAACCTTTTCAGAGTTCATTTGTAGTGCTTTTCAATTTTAGGGTCATTTAGCTCAAAAAAATCAGTAAATGCATGAAAAATAGCAAATGAAGTCAGAAAGGGTTGAAAATTGATGACGTGGCTTCGAATGGTGCATACTGAACACAAAAAAAGTCTGGAGTTGAAATAAGTTTAAAAAAATGAAATGCCTTTGTAACAGACGAGTTTTCGTCTGAAACCCTCATACTTCGAAAGAGATTGTCCATTTTGTACACGAAGTGGCTCTAGTTTTTGCCGTAACCCTCTCAACTTTTTAGCACATGCTATGTGGGTGAAATGATGATACCATGCCAACTTTCAACCTTTTCAGAGTTCATTTGTAGTGCTTTTCAATTTTAGGGTCATTTAGCTCAAAAAAATCAGTAAATGCATGAAAAATAGCAAATGAAGTCAGAAAGGGTTGAAAATTGATGACGTGGCTTCGAATGGTGCATACTGAACACACAAAAAGTCTGGAGTTGAAATAAGTTTAAAGAAATGAAATGCCTTTGTAACAGACGAGTTTTCGTCTGAAACCCTGATACTTCGAAAGAGATTGTCCATTTTGTACACGAAGTGGATCCAGTTTTTGTCGTAACCCTCTCAACTTTTTAGCACATGCTATGTGGGTGAAATGATGATACCATGCCAACTTTCAACCTATTCAGAGTTCATTTGTAGTGCTTTTCAATTTTAGGGTCATTTAGCTCAAAAAAATCAGTAAATGCATGAATAATAGCAAATGAAGTCAGAAAGGGTTGAAAATTGATGACGTGGCTTCGAATGGTGCATACTGAACACACAAAAAGTCTGGGTTTGAAATAAGTTTAAAAAAATGAAATGCCTTTGTAACAAACGAGTTTTCGTCTGAAACCCTGATACTTCGAAAGAGATTGTCCATTTTGTACACGAAGTTGATCCAGTTTTTGCCGTAACCCTCTCAACTTTTTAGCACATGCTATGTGGGTGAAATGATGATACCATGCCAACTTTCAACCTTTTTTGATTGTGATTTGTAGTGCTTTTCAATTTCAAGGTCATTTAGCTCAAAAAAATAAGTAAATGAATGAAAAATAGCAAATGAAGTCAGAAAGGGTTGAAAATTGATGACATGGCTTCGAATGGTGCATAATGAACACACAAAAAGTCTGGAGTTGAAATAAGTTTAAAAAAATGAAATGCCTTTGTAATAGACGAGTTTTCATCTGAAACCCTGATACTTCGAAAGAGATTGGTCATTTTGTACACGAAGTGGATCCAGTTTTTGCCGTAACCCTCTCAACTTTTTAGCACATGCTATGTGGGTGAAATGATGATACCATGCCAACTTTCAACCTTTTCGGATTGTGATTTGTAGTGCTTTTCATTTTCAGGGTCATTTAGCTCAAAACAATCAGTAAATGCATGAAAAATAGCAAATGAAGTCAGAAATGGTTGAAAATTGATGACGTGGATTCGAATGGTGCATACTGAACACACAAAAAGTCTGGAGTTGAAATAAGTTAAAAAAAATGAAATGCCTTTGTAACAGACGAGTTTTCATCTGAAACCCTGATACTTCGAAAGAGATTGTCCATTTTGTACACGAAGTGGATCCAGTTTTTGCCGTAACCCTCTCAACTTTTTAGCACATGCTATGTGGGTGAAATGATGATACCATGCCAACTTTCAACCTTTTCAGAGTTCATTTGTAGTGCTTTTCAATTTTAGGGTCATTTAGCTCAAAAAAATTAGTAAATGCATGAAAAATGGCAAATGAAGTCAGAAAGGGTTGAAAATTGATGACGTGGCTTCGAATGGTGCATACTGAACACACAAAAAGTCTGGAGTTGAAATAAGTTAAAAAAAATGAAATGCCTTTGTAACAAACGAGTTTTCGTCTGAAACCCTGATACTTCGAAAGAGATTGTCCATTTTGTACACGAAGTGGCTCTAGTTTTTGCCGTAACCCTCTCAAATTTTTAGCACATGCTATGTGGGTGAAATGATGATACCGTGCCAACTTTCAACCTTTTCAGAGTTCATTTGTAGTGCCTTTCAATTTTAGGGTCATTTAGCTCAAAAAAATCAGTAAATGCATGAAAAATAGCAAATGAAGTCAGAAAGGGTTGAAAATTGATGACGTGGCTTCGAATGGTGCATACTGAACACACAAAAAGTCTGGAGTTGAAATAAGTTTAAAGAAATGAAATGCCTTTGTAATAGACGAGTTTTCGTCTGAAACCCTGATACTTCGAAAGAGATTGTCCATTTTGTACACGAAGTGGATCCAGTTTTTGTCGTAACCCTCTCAACTTTTTAGCACATGCTATGTGGGTGAAATGATGATACCATGCCAACTTTCAACCTTTTCAGAGTTCATTTGTAGTGCTTTTCAATTTTAGGGTCATTTAGCTCAAAAAAATCAGTAAATGCATGAATAATAGCAAATGAAGTCAGAAAGGGTTGAAAATTGATGACATGGCTTCGAATGGTGCATACTGAACACACAAAAATTCTGTAGTTGAAATAAGTTTAAAAAAATGAAATGCCTTTGTAACAAACGAGTTTTCGTCTGAAACCCTGATACTTCGAAGGAGATTGTCCATTTTGTACACGAAGTTGATCCAGTTTTTGCCGTAACCCTCTCAACTTTTTAGCACATGCTATGTGGGTGAAATGATGATACCATGCCAACTTTCAACCTTTTTTGATTGTGATTTGTAGTGCTTTTCAATTTCAAGGTCATTTAGCTCAAAAAAATCAGTAAATGAATGAAAAATAGCAAATGAAGTCAGAAAGGGTTGAAAATTGATGACGTGGCTTCGAATGGTGCATAATGAGCACACAAAAAGTCTGGAGTTGAAATAAGTTTAAAAAAATGAAATGCCTTTGTAACAGACGAGTTTTCATCTGAAACCCTGATACTTCGAAAGAGATTGTCCATTTTGTACACGAAGTACATCCAGTTTTTGCCGTAACCCTCTCAACTTTTTAGCACATGCTATGTGGGTGAAATGATGATACCATGCCAACTTTCAACCTTTTCGGATTGTGATTTGTAGTGCTTTTCATTTTCAGGGTCATTTAGCTCAAAAAAATCAGTAAATGCATGAAAAATAGCAAATGAAGTCAGAAATGGTTGAAAATTGATGACGTGGATTCGAATGGTGCATACTGAACACACAAAAAGTCTGGAGTTGAAATAAGTTAAAAAAAATGAAATGCCTTTGTAACAGACGAGTTTTCATCCGAAACCCTGATACTTCGAAAGAGATTGTCCATTTTGTACACGAAGTGGATCCAGTTTTTGCCGTAACCCTCTCAACTTTTTAGCACATGCTATGTGGGTGAAATGATGATACCATGCCAACTTTCAACCTTTTCAGAGTTCATTTGTAGTGCTTCTCAATTTTAGGGTCATTTAGCTCAAAAAAATCAGTAAATGCATGAAAAATGGCAAATGAAGTCAGAAAGGGTTGAAAATTGATGACGTGGCTTCGAATGGTGCATACTGAACACACAAAAAGTCTGGAGTTTAAATAAGTTTAAAAAAATGAAATGCCTTTGTAACAAACGAGTTTTCGTCTGAAACCCTGATACTTCGAAAGAGATTGTCCATTTTGTACACGAAGTGGCTCTAGTTTTTGCCGTAACCCTCTCAACTTTTTAGCACATGCTATGTGGGTGAAATGATGATACCGTGCCAACTTTCAACCTTTTCAGAGTTCATTTGTAGTGCTTTTCAATTTTAGGGTCATTTAGCTCAAAAAAATCAGTAAATGCATGAAAAATAGCAAATGAAGTCAGAAAGGGTTGAAAATTGATGACGTGGATTCGAATGGTGCATACTAAACACACAAAAAGTCTGGAGTTGAAATAAGTTTAAAAAAATGAAATGCCTTTGTAACAAACGAATTTTCGTCTGAAACCCTGATACTTCGAAAGAGATTGTCAATTTTGTACACGAAGTGCATCCAGTTTTTGCCGTAACCCTCTCAACCTTTTAGCACATGCTATGTGGGTGAAATGATGATACCGTGCCAACTTTAAACCTTTTCTGATTGTGATTTGTAGTGCTTTTCAATTTCAGGGTCATTTAGCTCAAAAAAATCAGTAAATGCATGAAAAATAGCAAATGAACTCAGATTGGGTTGAAAATTGATGACGTGGCTTCGAATGGTGCATACTGAACACACAAAAAGTCTGGAGTTGAAATAAGTTTAAAAAAATGAAATGCCTTTGTAACAGACTAGTTTTCGTCTGAAACCCTGATACTTCGAAAGAGATTGTCCATTTTGTACACGAAGTTGATCCAGTTTTTGCCGTAACCCTCTCAACTTTTTAGCACATGCTATGTGGGTGAAATGATGATACCATGCCAACTTTCAACCTTTTCAGAGTTCATTTGTAGTGCTTCTCAATTTTAGGGTCATTTAGCTCAAAAAAATCAGTAAATGCATGAAAAATGGCAAATGAGGTCAGAAAGGGTTGAAAATTGGTGACGTGGCTTCGAATGGTGCATACAGAACACACAAAAAGTCTGGAGTTGAAATAAGTTTAAAAAAATGAAATGCCTTTGTAACAAACAAGTTTTCGTCTGAAACCCTGATACTACGAAAGAGATTGTCATTTTTTACACGAAGTGGCTCTAGTTTTTGCCGTAACCCTCTCAACTTTTTAGCACATGCTATGTGGGTGAAATGATGATACCGTGCCAACTTTCAACCTTTTCAGAGTTCATTTGTAGTGCTTTTCAATTTCAGGGTCATTTAGCTCAAAAAAATCAGTAAATGCATGAAAAATAGCAAATGAAGTCAGAAAGGGTTGAAAATTGATGACGTGGCTTCGAATGGTGCATACTAAACACACAAAAAGTCTGGAGTTGAAATAAGTTTAAAAAAATGAAATGCCTTTGTAACAAACGAATTTTCGTCTGAAACCCTGATACTTCGAAAGAGATTGTCAATTTTGTACACGAAGTGCATCCAGTTTTTGCCGTAACCCTCTCAACCTTTTAGCACATGCTATGTGGGTGCAATGATGATACCGTGCCAACTTTAAACCTTTTCTGATTGTGATTTGTAGTGCTTTTCAATTTCAGGGTCATTTAGCTCAAAAAAAATCAGTAAATGCATGAAAAATAGCAAATGAACTCAGATGGGGTTGAAAATTGATGACGTGGCTTCGAATGGTGCATACTGAACACACAAAAAGTCTGGAGTTGAAATAAGTTTAAAAAAATGAAATGCCTTTGTAACAGACTAGTTTTCGTTTGAAACCCTGATACTTCGAAAGAGATTGTCCATTTTGTACACGAAGTGGCTCCAGTTTTTGCCGTAACCCTCTCAACTTTTTAGCACATGCTATGTGGGTGAAATGATGATACCATGCCAACTTTCAACCTTTTCAGAGTTCATTTGTAGTGCTTTTCAATTTTAGGGTCATTTAGCTCAAAAAAATCAGTAAATGTATGAAAAATAGCAAATGAAGTCAGAAAGGGTTCAAAATTGATGACGTGGCTTCGAATGGTGCATACGGAACACACAAAAAGTCTGGAGTTGAAATAAGTTTAAAAAAATGAAATGCCTTTGTAACAGACGAGTTTTCGTCTGAAACCCTGATACTTCGAAAGAGATTGTCCATTTTGTACACGAAGTGCATCCAGTTTTTGCCGTAACCCTCTCAAGTTTTTAGCACATGCTATGTGGGTGAAATGATGATACCATGCCAACTTTCAACCTTTTCTGATTGTGATTTGTAGTGCTTTACAATTTCAAGGTCATTTAGCACAAAAAAATCAGTAAATGCATGAAAAATAGCAAATGAACTCAGAAAGGGTTGAAAATTGATGACCTGGCTTCGAATGGTGCATACTGAACACACAAAAAGTCTGGAGTTGAAATAAGTTTAAAAAATGAAATGCCTTTGTAACAGACGAGTTTTCGTCTGAAACCCTGATACTTCGAAAGAGATTGTCCATTTTGTACACGAAGTGGATCCAGTTTTTGCCGTAACCCTCTCAACTTTTTAGCACATGCTATGTGGGTTAAATGATCATACCATGCCAACTTTCAACCTTTTCAGTGTTCATTTGTAGTGCTTTTCAATTTCAGGGTCATTAAGCTCAAAAAAATCAGTAAATGCATGAAAAATAGCAAATGAAGTCAGAAAGGGTTGAAAATTGATGACGTGGCTTCGAATAGTGCATACTGAACACACAAAAAGTCTGGAGTTGAAATAAGTTTTAAAAAATGAAATGCCTTTGTAACAGACGAGTTTTCGTCTGAAACCCTGATACTTCGAAAGAGATTGTCCATTTTGTACACGAAGTGGATCCAGTTTTTGCCGTAACCCTCTCAACTTTTTAGCACATGCTATGTGGGTGAAATGATGATACCATGCCAACTTTCAACCTTTTCTGATTGTGATTTGTAGTGCTTTTCAATTTCAGGGTCATTAGCTCAAAAAATTCAGTAAATGCATGAAAAATAGCAAATGAAGTCAGAAAGGGTTGAAAATTGATGACGTGGATTCGAATGGTGCATACTGAACACACAAAAAGTCTGGAGTTGAAATAAGTTTAAAAAAATGAAATGAATTTGTAACAGACGAGTTTTCGTCTGAAACCCTGATACTTCGAAAGAGATTGTCCATTTTGTAAACGAAGTGGATCCAGTTTTTGCCGTAACCGTCTCAACTTTTTAGCACATGCTATGTGGGTGAAATGATGATATTATGCCAACTTTCATCCTTTTCAGAGTTCATTTGTAGCGCTTTTCAATTTTAGGGTCATTCAGCTCAAAAAAATCAGTAAATGTAAGAGAAATAGCAAATGAAGTCAGAAAGGGTTGAAAATTGATGACGTGGCTTCGAATGGTGCATAATGAACACACAAAAAGTCTGGAGTTGAAATAAGTTTAAAAAAATGAAATGCCTTTGTAACAGGCGAGTTTTCATCTGAAACACTGATACTTCGAAAGAGATTGTCCATTTTGTACACGAAGTACATCCAGTTTTTGCCGTAACCCTCTCAACTTTTTAGCACATGCTATGTGGGTGAAATGATGATACCATGCCAACTTTCAACCTTTTCGGATTGTGATTTGTAGTGCTTTTCATTTTCAGGGTCATTTAGCTCAAAAAAATCAGTAAATGCATGAAAAATAGCAAATGAAGTCAGAAATGGTTGAAAATTGATGACGTGGATTCGAATGGTGCATACTGAACACACAAAAAGTCAGGAGTTGAAATAAGTTAAAAAAAAATGAAATGCCTTTGTAACAGACGAGTTTTCATCCGAAACCCTGATACTTCGAAAGAGATTGTCCATTTTGTACACGAAGTGGATCCAGTTTTTGCCGTAACCCTCTCAACTTTTTAGCACATGCTATGTGGATGAAATGATGATACCATGCCATCTTTCAACCTTTTCCGAGTTCATTTGTAGTGCTTCTCAATTTTAGGGTCATTTAGCTCAAAAAAATCAGTAAATGCATGAAAAATGGCAAATGAAGTCAGAAAGGGTTGAAAATTGATGACGTGGCTTCGAATGGTGCATACTGAACACACAAAAAGTCTGGAGTTTAAATAAGTTTGAAAAAATGAAATGCCTTTGTAACAAACGAGTTTTCGTCTGAAACCCTGATACTTCGAAAGAGATTGTCCATTTTGTACACGAAGTGGCTCTAGTTTTTGCCGTAACCCTCTCAACTTTTTAGCACATGCTATGTGGGTGAAATGATGATACCGTGCCAACTTTCAACCTTTTCAGAGTTCATTTGTAGTGCTTTTCAATTTTAGGGTCATTTAGCTCAAAAAAATCAGTAAATGCATGAAAAATAGCAAATGAAGTCAGAAAGGGTTGAAAATTGATGACGTGGATTCGAATGGTGCATACTAAACACACAAAAAGTCTGGAGTTGAAATAAGTTTAAAAAAATGAAATGCCTTTGTAACAAACGAATTTTCGTCTGAAACCCTGATACTTCGAAAGAGATTGTCAATTTTGTACACGAAGTGCATCCAGTTTTTGCCGTAACCCTCTCAACCTTTTAGCACATGCTATGTGGGTGAAATGATGATACCGTGCCAACTTTAAACCTTTTCTGATTGTGATTTGTAGTGCTTTTCAATTTCAGGGTCATTTAGCTCAAAAAAATCAGTAAATGCATGAAAAATAGCAAATGAACTCAGATTGGGTTGAAAATTGATGACGTGGCTTCGAATGGTGCATACTGAACACACAAAAAGTCTGGAGTTGAAATAAGTTTAAAAAAATGAAATGCCTTTGTAACAGACTAGTTTTCGTCTGAATCCCTGATACTTCGAAAGAGATTGTCCATTTTGTACACGAAGTTGATCCAGTTTTTGCCGTAACCCTCTCAACTTTTTAGCACATGCTATGTGGGTGAAATGATGATACCATGCCAACTTTCAACCTTTTCAGAGTTCATTTGTAGTGCTTCTCAATTTTAGGGTCATTTAGCTCAAAAAAATCAGTAAATGCATGAAAAATGGCAAATGAGGTCAGAAAGGGTTGAAAATTGATGACGTGGCTTCGAATGGTGCATACAGAACACACAAAAAGTCTGGAGTTGAAATAAGTTTAAAAAAATGAAATGCCTTTGTAACAAACAAGTTTTCGTCTGAAACCCTGATACTTCGAAAGAGATTGTCCATTTTTTACACGAAGTGGCTCTAGTTTTTGCCGTAACCCTCTCAACTTTTTAGCACATGCTATGTGGGTGAAATGATGATACCGTGCCAACTTTCAACCTTTTCAGAGTTCATTTGTAGTGCTTTTCAATTTCAGGGTCATTTAGCTCAAAAAAATCAGTAAATGCATGAAAAATAGCAAATGAAGTCAGAAAGGGTTGAAAATTGATGACGTGGCTTCGAATGGTGCATACTAAACACACAAAAAGTCTGGAGTTGAAATAAGTTTAAAAAATGAAATGCCTTTGTAACAAACGAATTTTCGTCTGAAACCCTGATACTTCGAAAGAGATTGTCAATTTTGTACACGAAGTGCATCCAGTTTTTGCCGTAACCCTCTCAACCTTTTAGCACATGCTATGTGGGTGCAATGATGATACCGTGCCAACTTTAAACCTTTTCTGATTGTGATTTGTAGTGCTTTTCAATTTCAGGGTCATTTAGCTCAAAAAAAATCAGTAAATGCATGAAAAATAGCAAATGAACTCAGATGGGGTTGAAAATTGATGACGTGGCTTCGAATGGTGCATACTGAACACACAAAAAGTCTGGAGTTGAAATAAGTTTAAAAAAATGAAATGCCTTTGTAACAGACTAGTTTTCGTTTGAAACCCTGATACTTCGAAAGAGATTGTCCATTTTGTACACGAAGTGGCTCCAGTTTTTGCCGTAACCCTCTCAACTTTTTAGCACATGCTATGTGGGTGAAATGATGATACCATGCCAACTTTCAACCTTTTCAGAGTTCATTTGTAGTGCTTTTCAATTTTAGGGTCATTTAGCTCAAAAAAATCAGTAAATGTATGAAAAATAGCAAATGAAGTCAGAAAGGGTTCAAAATTGATGACGTGGCTTCGAATGGTGCATACGGAACACACAAAAAGTCTGGAGTTGAAATAAGTTTAAAAAAATGAAATGCCTTTGTAACAGACGAGTTTTCGTCTGAAACCCTGATACTTCGAAAGAGATTGTCCATTTTGTACACGAAGTGCATCCAGTTTTTGCCGTAACCCTCTCAAGTTTTTAGCACATGCTATGTGGGTGAAATGATGATACCATGCCAACTTTCAACCTTTTCTGATTGTGATTTGTAGTGCTTTACAATTTCAAGGTCATTTAGCACAAAAAAATCAGTAAATGCATGAAAAATAGCAAATGAACTCAGAAAGGGTTGAAAATTGATGACCTGGCTTCGAATGGTGCATACTGAACACACAAAAAGTCTGGAGTTGAAATAAGTTTAAAAAATGAAATGCCTTTGTAACAGACGAGTTTTCGTCTGAAACCCTGATACTTCGAAAGAGATTGTCCATTTTGTACACGAAGTGGATCCAGTTTTTGCCGTAACCCTCTCAACTTTTTAGCACATGCTATGTGGGTTAAATGATCATACCATGCCAACTTTCAACCTTTTCAGTGTTCATTTGTAGTACTTTTCAATTTCAGGGTCATTAAGCTCAAAAAAATCAGTAAATGCATGAAAAATAGCAAATGAAGTCAGAAAGGGTTGAAAATTGATGACGTGGCTTCGAATGGTGCATACTGAACACACAAAAAGTCTGGAGTTGAAATAAGTTTTAAAAAATGAAATGCCTTTGTAACAGACGAGTTTTCGTCTGAAACCCTGATACTTCGAAAGAGATTGTCCATTTTGTACACGAAGTGGATCCAGTTTTTGCCGTAACCCTCTCAACTTTTTAGCACATGCTATGTGGGTGAAATGATGATACCATGCCAACTTTCAACCTTTTCTGATTGTGATTTGTAGTGCTTTTCAATTTCAGGGTCATTAGCTCAAAAAATTCAGTAAATGCATGAAAAATAGCAAATGAAGTCAGAAAGGGTTGAAAATTGATGACGTGGATTCGAATGGTGCATACTGAACACACAAAAAGTCTGGAGTTGAAATAAGTTTAAAAAAATGAAATGAATTTGTAACAGACGAGTTTTCGTCTGAAACCCTGATACTTCGAAAGAGATTGTCCATTTTGTAAACGAAGTGGATCCAGTTTTTGCCGTAACCGTCTCAACTTTTTAGCACATGCTATGTGGGTGAAATGATGATATTATGCCAACTTTCATCCTTTTCAGAGTTCATTTGTAGCGCTTTTCAATTTTAGGGTCATTCAGCTCAAAAAAATCAGTAAACGTAAGAGAAATAGCAAATGAAGTCAGAAAGGGTTGAAAATTGATGACGTCGCTTCGAATGGTGCATAATGAACACACAAAAAGTCTGGAGTTGAAATAAGTTTAAAAAAATGAAATGCCTTTGTAACAGGCGAGTTTTCATCTGAAACACTGATACTTCGAAAGAGATTGTCCATTTTGTACACGAAGTACATCCAGTTTTTGCCGTAACCCTCTCAACTTTTTAGCACATGCTATGTGGGTGAAATGATGATACCATGCCAACTTTCAACCTTTTCGGATTGTGATTTGTAGTGCTTTTCATTTTCAGGGTCATTTAGCTCAAAAAAATCAGTAAATGCATGAAAAATAGCAAATGAAGTCAGAAATGGTTGAAAATTGATGACGTGGATTCGAATGGTGCATACTGAACACACAAAAAGTCAGGAGTTGAAATAAGTTAAAAAAAATGAAATGCCTTTGTAACAGACGAGTTTTCATCCGAAACCCTGATACTTCGAAAGAGATTGTCCATTTTGTACACGAAGTGGATCCAGTTTTTGCCGTAACCCTCTCAACTTTTTAGCACATGCTATGTGGATGAAATGATGATACCATGCCATCTTTCAACCTTTTCCGAGTTCATTTGTAGTGCTTCTCAATTTTAGGGTCATTTAGCTCAAAAAAATCAGTAAATGCATGAAAAATGGCAAATGAAGTCAGAAAGGGTTGAAAATTGATGACGTGGCTTCGAATGGTGCATACTGAACACACAAAAAGTCTGGAGTTTAAATAAGTTTAAAAAAATGAAATGCCTTTGTAACAAACGAGTTTTCGTCTGAAACCCTGATACTTCGAAAGAGATTGTCCATTTTGTACACGAAGTGGCTCTAGTTTTTGCCGTAACCCTCTCAACTTTTTAGCACATGCTATGTGGGTGAAATGATGATACCGTGCCAACTTTCAACCTTTTCAGAGTTCATTTGTAGTGCTTTTCAATTTTAGGGTCATTTAGCTCAAAAAAATCAGTAAATGCATGAAAAATAGCAAATGAAGTCAGAAAGGGTTGAAAATTGATGACGTGGATTCGAATGGTGCATACTAAACACACAAAAAGTCTGGAGTTGAAATAAGTTTAAAAAAATGAAATGCCTTTGTAACAAACGAATTTTCGTCTGAAACCCTGATACTTCGAAAGAGATTGTCAATTTTGTACACGAAGTGCATCCAGTTTTTGCCGTAACCCTCTCAACCTTTTAGCACATGCTATGTGGGTGAAATGATGATACCGTGCCAACTTTAAACCTTTTCTGATTGTGATTTGTAGTGCTTTTCAATTTCAGGGTCATTTAGCTCAAAAAAATCAGTAAATGCATGAAAAATAGCAAATGAACTCAGATTGGGTTGAAAATTGATGACGTGGCTTCGAATGGTGCATACTGAACACACAAAAAGTCTGGAGTTGAAATAAGTTTAAAAAAATGAAATGCCTTTGTAACAGACTAGTTTTCGTCTGAAACCCTGATACTTCGAAAGAGATTGTCCATTTTGTACACGAAGTTGATCCAGTTTTTGCCGTAACCCTCTCAACTTTTTCGCACATGCTATGTGGGTGAAATGATGATACCATGCCAACTTTCAACCTTTTCAGAGTTCATTTGTAGTGCTTCTCAATTTTAGGGTCATTTAGCTCAAAAAAATCAGTAAATGCATGAAAAATGGCAAATGAGGTCAGAAAGGGTTGAAAATTGATGACGTGGCTTCGAATGGTGCATACAGAACACACAAAAAGTCTGGAGTTGAAATAAGTTTAAAAAAATGAAATGCCTTTGTAACAAACAAGTTTTCGTCTGAAACCCTGATACTTCGAAAGAGATTGTCCATTTTTTACACGAAGTGGCTCTAGTTTTTGCCGTAACCCTCTCAACTTTTTAGCACATGCTATGTGGGTGAAATGATGATACCGTGCCAACTTTCAACCTTTTCAGAGTTCATTTGTAGTGCTTTTCAATTTCAGGGTCATTTAGCTCAAAAAAATCAGTAAATGCATGAAAAATAGCAAATGAAGTCAGAAAGGGTTGAAAATTGATGACGTGGCTTCGAATGGTGCATACTAAACACACAAAAAGTCTGGAGTTGAAATAAGTTTAAAAAATGAAATGCCTTTGTAACAAACGAATTTTCGTCTGAAACCCTGATACTTCGAAAGAGATTGTCAATTTTGTACACGAAGTGCATCCAGTTTTTGCCGTAACCCTCTCAACCTTTTAGCACATGCTATGTGGGTGCAATGATGATACCGTGCCAACTTTAAACCTTTTCTGATTGTGATTTGTAGTGCTTTTCAATTTCAGGGTCATTTAGCTCAAAAAAAATCAGTAAATGCATGAAAAATAGCAAATGAACTCAGATGGGGTTGAAAATTGATGACGTGGCTTCGAATGGTGCATACTGAACACACAAAAAGTCTGGAGTTGAAATAAGTTTAAAAAAATGAAATGCCTTTGTAACAGACTAGTTTTCGTTTGAAACCCTGATACTTCGAAAGAGATTGTCCATTTTGTACACGAAGTGGCTCCAGTTTTTGCCGTAACCCTCTCAACTTTTTAGCACATGCTATGTGGGTGAAATGATGATACCATGCCAACTTTCAACCTTTTCAGAGTTCATTTGTAGTGCTTTTCAATTTTAGGGTCATTTAGCTCAAAAAAATCAGTAAATGTATGAAAAATAGCAAATGAAGTCAGAAAGGGTTCAAAATTGATGACGTGGCTTCGAATGGTGCATACGGAACACACAAAAAGTCTGGAGTTGAAATAAGTTTAAAAAAATGAAATGCCTTTGTAACAGACGAGTTTTCGTCTGAAACCCTGATACTTCGAAAGAGATTGTCCATTTTGTACACGAAGTGCATCCAGTTTTTGCCGTAACCCTCTCAAGTTTTTAGCACATGCTATGTGGGTGAAATGATGATACCATGCCAACTTTCAACCTTTTCTGATTGTGATTTGTAGTGCTTTACAATTTCAAGGTCATTTAGCACAAAAAAACCAGTAAATGCATGAAAAATAGCAAATGAACTCAGAAAGGGTTGAAAATTGATGACCTGGCTTCGAATGGTGCATACTGAACACACAAAAAGTCTGGAGTTGAAATAAGTTTAAAAAATGAAATGCCTTTGTAACAGACGAGTTTTCGTCTGAAACCCTGATACTTCGAAAGAGATTGTCCATTTTGTACACGAAGTGGATCCAGTTTTTGCCGTAACCCTCTCAACTTTTTAGCACATGCTATGTGGGTTAAATGATCATACCATGCCAACTTTCAACCTTTTCAGTGTTCATTTGTAGTGCTTTTCAATTTCAGGGTCATTAAGCTCAAAAAAATCAGTAAATGCATGAAAAATAGCAAATGAAGTCAGAAAGGGTTGAAAATTGATGACGTGGCTTCGAATGGTCCATACTGAACACACAAAAAGTCTGGAGTTGAAATAAGTTTAAAAAAATGAAATGCCTTTGTAACAGACGAGTTTTCGTCTGAAACCCTGATACTTCGAAAGAGATTGTCCATTTTGTACACGAAGTGGATCCAGTTTTTGCCGTAACCCTCTCAACTTTTTAGCACATGCTATGTGGGTGAAATGATGATACCATGCCAACTTTCAACCTTTTCTGATTGTGATTTGTAGTGCTTTTCAATTTCAGGGTCATTAGCTCAAAAAATTCAGTAAATGCATGAAAAATAGCAAATGAAGTCAGAAAGGGTTGAAAATTGATGACGTGGATTCGAATGGTGCATACTGAACACACAAAAAGTCTGGAGTTGAAATAAGTTTAAAAAAATGAAATGAATTTGTAACAGACGAGTTTTCGTCTGAAACCCTGATACTTCGAAAGAGATTGTCCATTTTGTAAACGAAGTGGATCCAGTTTTTGCCGTAACCGTCTCAACTTTTTAGCACATGCTATGTGGGTGAAATGATGATATTATGCCAACTTTCATCCTTTTCAGAGTTCATTTGTAGCGCTTTTCAATTTTAGGGTCATTCAGCTCAAAAAAATCAGTAAATGTAAGAGAAATAGCAAATGAAGTCAGAAAGGGTTGAAAATTGATGACGTGGCTTCGAATGGTGCACAATGAACACACAAAAAGTCTGGAGTTGAAATAAGTTTAAAAAAATGAAATGCCTTTGTAACAGGCGAGTTTTCATCTGAAACACTGATACTTCGAAAGAGATTGTCCATTTTGTACACGAAGTACATCCAGTTTTTGCCGTAACCCTCTCAACTTTTTAGCACATGCTATGTGGGTGAAATGATGATACCATGCCAACTTTCAACCTTTTCGGATTGTGATTTGTAGTGCTTTTCATTTTCAGGGTCATTTAGCTCAAAAAAATCAGTAAATGCATGAAAAATAGCAAATGAAGTCAGAAATGGTTGAAAATTGATGACGTGGATTCGAATGGTGCATACTGAACACACAAAAAGTCAGGAGTTGAAATAAGTTAAAAAAAAATGAAATGCCTTTGTAACAGACGAGTTTTCATCCGAAACCCTGATACTTCGAAAGAGATTGTCCATTTTGTACACGAAGTGGATCCAGTTTTTGCCGTAACCCTCTCAACTTTTTAGCACATGCTATGTGGATGAAATGATGATACCATGCCATCTTTCAACCTTTTCAGAGTTCATTTGTAGTGCTTCTCAATTTTAGGGTCATTTAGCTCAAAAAAATCAGTAAATGCATGAAAAATGGCAAATGAAGTCAGAAAGGGTTGAAAATTGATGACGTGGCTTCGAATGGTGCATACTGAGCACACAAAAAGTCTGGAGTTTTAATAAGTTTAAAAAAATGAAATGCCTTTGTAACAAACGAGTTTTCGTCTGAAACCCTGATACTTCGAAAGAGATTGTCCATTTTGTACACGAAGTGGCTCTAGTTTTTGCCGTAACCCTCTCAACTTTTTAGCACATGCTATGTGGGTGAAATGATGATACCGTGCCAACTTTCAACCTTTTCAGAGTTCATTTGTAGTGCTTTTCAATTTTAGGGTCATTTAGCTCAAAAAAATCAGTAAATGCATGAAAAATAGCAAATGAAGTCAGAAAGGGTTGAAAATTGATGACGTGGATTCGAATGGTGCATACTAAACACACAAAAAGTCTGGAGTTGAAATAAGTTTAAAAAAATGAAATGCCTTTGTAACAAACGAATTTTCGTCTGAAACCCTGATACTTCGAAAGAGAATGTCAATTTTGTACACGAAGTGCATCCAGTTTTTGCCGTAACCCTCTCAACCTTTTAGCACATGCTATGTGGGTGAAATGATGATACCGTGCCAACTTTAAACCTTTTCTGATTGTGATTTGTAGTGCTTTTCAATTTCAGGGTCATTTAGCTCAAAAAAATCAGTAAATGCATGAAAAATAGCAAATGAACTCAGATTGGGTTGAAAATTGATGACGTGGCTTCGAATGGTGCATACTGAACACACAAAAAGTCTGGAGTTGAAATAAGTTTAAAAAAATGAAATGCCTTTGTAACAGACTAGTTTTCGTCTGAAACCCTGATACTTCGAAAGAGATTGTCCATTTTGTACACGAAGTTGATCCAGTTTTTGCCGTAACCCTCTCAACTTTTTAGCACATGCTATGTGGGTGAAATGATGATACCATGCCAACTTTCAACCTTTTCAGAGTTCATTTGTAGTGCTTCTCAATTTTAGGGTCATTTAGCTCAAAAAAATCAGTAAATGCATGAAAAATGGCAAATGAGGTCAGAAAGGGTTGAAAATTGATGACGTGGCTTCGAATGGTGCATACAGAACACACAAAAAGTCTGGAGTTGAAATAAGTTTAAAAAAATGAAATGCCTTTGTAACAAACAAGTTTTCGTCTGAAACCCTGATACTTCGAAAGAGATTGTCCATTTTTTACACGAAGTGGCTCTAGTTTTTGCCGTAACCCTCTCAACTTTTTAGCACATGCTATGTGGGTGAAATGATGATACCGTGCCAACTTTCAACCTTTTCAGAGTTCATTTGTAGTGCTTTTCAATTTCAGGGTCATTTAGCTCAAAAAAATCAGTAAATGCATGAAAAATAGCAAATGAAGTCAGAAAGGGTTGAAAATTGATGACGTGGCTTCGAATGGTGCATACTGAACACACAAAAAGTCTGGAGTTGAAATAAGTTTAAAAAAATGAAATGAATTTGTAACAGACGAGTTTTCGTCTGAAACCCTGATACTTCGAAAGAGATTGTCCATTTTGTAAACGAAGTGGATCCAGTTTTTGCCGTAACCGTCTCAACTTTTTAGCACATGCTATGTGGGTGCAATGATGATACCGTGCCAACTTTAAACCTTTTCTGATTGTGATTTGTAGTGCTTTTCAATTTCAGGGTCATTTAGCTCAAAAAAAATCAGTAAATGCATGAAAAATAGCAAATGAACTCAGATGGGGTTGAAAATTGATGACGTGGCTTCGAATGGTGCATACTGAACACACAAAAAGTCTGGAGTTGAAATAAGTTTAAAAAAATGAAATGCCTTTGTAACAGACTAGTTTTCGTTTGAAACCCTGATACTTCGAAAGAGATTGTCCATTTTGTACACGAAGTGGCTCCAGTTTTTGCCGTAACCCTCTCAACTTTTTAGCACATGCTATGTGGGTGAAATGATGATACCATGCCAACTTTCAACCTTTTCAGAGTTCATTTGTAGTGCTTTTCAATTTTAGGGTCATTTAGCTCAAAAAAATCAGTAAATGTATGAAAAATAGCAAATGAAGTCAGAAAGGGTTCAAAATTGATGACGTGGCTTCGAATGGTGCATACGGAACACACAAAAAGTCTGGAGTTGAAATAAGTTTAAAAAAATGAAATGCCTTTGTAACAGACGAGTTTTCGTCTGAAACCCTGATACTTCGAAAGAGATTGTCCATTTTGTACACGAAGTGCATCCAGTTTTTGCCGTAACCCTCTCAAGTTTTTAGCACATGCTATGTGGGTGAAATGATGATACCATGCCAACTTTCAACCTTTTCTGATTGTGATTTGTAGTGCTTTACAATTTCAAGGTCATTTAGCACAAAAAAACCAGTAAATGCATGAAAAATAGCAAATGAACTCAGAAAGGGTTGAAAATTGATGACCTGGCTTCGAATGGTGCATACTGAACACACAAAAAGTCTGGAGTTGAAATAAGTTTAAAAAATGAAATGCCTTTGTAACAGACGAGTTTTCGTCTGAAACCCTGATACTTCGAAAGAGATTGTCCATTTTGTACACGAAGTGGATCCAGTTTTTGCCGTAACCCTCTCAACTTTTTAGCACATGCTATGTGGGTTAAATGATCATACCATGCCAACTTTCAACCTTTTCAGTGTTCATTTGTAGTGCTTTTCAATTTCAGGGTCATTAAGCTCAAAAAAATCAGTAAATGCATGAAAAATAGCAAATGAAGTCAGAAAGGGTTGAAAATTGATGACGTGGCTTCGAATGGTGCATACTGAACACACAAAAAGTCTGGAGTTGAAATAAGTTTTAAAAAATGAAATGCCTTTGTAACAGACGAGTTTTCGTCTGAAACCCTGATACTTCGAAAGAGATTGTCCATTTTGTACACGAAGTGGATCCAGTTTTTGCCGTAACCCTCTCAACTTTTTAGCACATGCTATGTGGGTGAAATGATGATACCATGCCAACTTTCAACCTTTTCTGATTGTGATTTGTAGTGCTTTTCAATTTCAGGGTCATTAGCTCAAAAAATTCAGTAAATGCATGAAAAATAGCAAATGAAGTCAGAAAGGGTTGAAAATTGATGACGTGGATTCGAATGGTGCATACTGAACACACAAAAAGTCTGGAGTTGAAATAAGTTTAAAAAAATGAAATGAATTTGTAACAGACGAGTTTTCGTCTGAAACCCTGATACTTCGAAAGAGATTGTCCATTTTGTAAACGAAGTGGATCCAGTTTTTGCCGTAACCGTCTCAACTTTTTAGCACATGCTATGTGGGTGAAATGATGATATTATGCCAACTTTCATCCTTTTCAGAGTTCATTTGTAGCGCTTTTCAATTTTAGGGTCATTCAGCTCAAAAAAATCAGTAAATGTAAGAGAAATAGCAAATGAAGTCAGAAAGGGTTGAAAATTGATGACGTGGCTTCGAATGGTGCACAATGAACACACAAAAAGTCTGGAGTTGAAATAAGTTTAAAAAAATGAAATGCCTTTGTAACAGGCGAGTTTTCATCTGAAACACTGATACTTCGAAAGAGATTGTCCATTTTGTACACGAAGTACATCCAGTTTTTGCCGTAACCCTCTCAACTTTTTAGCACATGCTATGTGGGTGAAATGATGATACCATGCCAACTTTCAACCTTTTCGGATTGTGATTTGTAGTGCTTTTCATTTTCAGGGTCATTTAGCTCAAAAAAATCAGTAAATGCATGAAAAATAGCAAATGAAGTCAGAAATGGTTGAAAATTGATGACGTGGATTCGAATGGTGCATACTGAACACACAAAAAGTCAGGAGTTGAAATAAGTTAAAAAAAAATGAAATGCCTTTGTAACAGACGAGTTTTCATCCGAAACCCTGATACTTCGAAAGAGATTGTCCATTTTGTACACGAAGTGGATCCAGTTTTTGCCGTAACCCTCTCAACTTTTTAGCACATGCTATGTGGATGAAATGATGATACCATGCCATCTTTCAACCTTTTCAGAGTTCATTTGTAGTGCTTCTCAATTTTAGGGTCATTTAGCTCAAAAAAATCAGTAAATGCATGAAAAATGGCAAATGAAGTCAGAAAGGGTTGAAAATTGATGACGTGGCTTCGAATGGTGCATACTGAGCACACAAAAAGTCTGGAGTTTTAATAAGTTTAAAAAAATGAAATGCCTTTGTAACAAACGAGTTTTCGTCTGAAACCCTGATACTTCGAAAGAGATTGTCCATTTTGTACACGAAGTGGCTCTAGTTTTTGCCGTAACCCTCTCAACTTTTTAGCACATGCTATGTGGGTGAAATGATGATACCGTGCCAACTTTCAACCTTTTCAGAGTTCATTTGTAGTGCTTTTCAATTTTAGGGTCATTTAGCTCAAAAAAATCAGTAAATGCATGAAAAATAGCAAATGAAGTCAGAAAGGGTTGAAAATTGATGACGTGGATTCGAATGGTGCATACTAAACACACAAAAAGTCTGGAGTTGAAATAAGTTTAAAAAAATGAAATGCCTTTGTAACAAACGAATTTTCGTCTGAAACCCTGATACTTCGAAAGAGAATGTCAATTTTGTACACGAAGTGCATCCAGTTTTTGCCGTAACCCTCTCAACCTTTTAGCACATGCTATGTGGGTGAAATGATGATACCGTGCCAACTTTAAACCTTTTCTGATTGTGATTTGTAGTGCTTTTCAATTTCAGGGTCATTTAGCTCAAAAAAATCAGTAAATGCATGAAAAATAGCAAATGAACTCAGATTGGGTTGAAAATTGATGACGTGGCTTCGAATGGTGCATACTGAACACACAAAAAGTCTGGAGTTGAAATAAGTTTAAAAAAATGAAATGCCTTTGTAACAGACTAGTTTTCGTCTGAAACCCTGATACTTCGAAAGAGATTGTCCATTTTGTACACGAAGTTGATCCAGTTTTTGCCGTAACCCTCTCAACTTTTTAGCACAT
The DNA here is from genome assembly GCA_039707655.1 of Elymus sibiricus. NCBI lineage: Eukaryota > Viridiplantae > Streptophyta > Magnoliopsida > Poales > Poaceae > Elymus > Elymus sibiricus. Next base: position 120,826,191 of record CM077676.1, on the reverse strand, counting down.
GCTATGTGGGTGAAATGATGATACCATGCCAACTTTCAACCTTTTCAGAGTTCATTTGTAGTGCTTCTCAATTTTAGGGTCATTTAGCTCAAAAAAATCAGTAAATGCATGAAAAATGGCAAATGAGGTCAGAAAGGGTTGAAAATTGATGACGTGGCTTCGAATGGTGCATACAGAACACACAAAAAGTCTGGAGTTGAAATAAGTTTAAAAAAATGAAATGCCTTTGTAACAAACAAGTTTTCGTCTGAAACCCTGATACTTCGAAAGAGATTGTCCATTTTTTACACGAAGTGGCTCTAGTTTTTGCCGTAACCCTCTCAACTTTTTAGCACATGCTATGTGGGTGAAATGATGATACCGTGCCAACTTTCAACCTTTTCAGAGTTCATTTGTAGTGCTTTTCAATTTCAGGGTCATTTAGCTCAAAAAAATCAGTAAATGCATGAAAAATAGCAAATGAAGTCAGAAAGGGTTGAAAATTGATGACGTGGCTTCGAATGGTGCATACTGAACACACAAAAAGTCTGGAGTTGAAATAAGTTTAAAAAAATGAAATGAATTTGTAACAGACGAGTTTTCGTCTGAAACCCTGATACTTCGAAAGAGATTGTCCATTTTGTAAACGAAGTGGATCCAGTTTTTGCCGTAACCGTCTCAACTTTTTAGCACATGCTATGTGGGTGAAATGATGATATTATGCCACTTTCATCCTTTTCAGAGTTCATTTGTAGCGCTTTTCAATTTTAGGGTCATTCAGCTCAAAAAAATCAGTAAATGTAAGAGAAATAGCAAATGAAGTCAGAAAGGGTTGAAAATTGATGACGTGGCTTCGAATGGTGCATACTGAACACACAAAAAGTCTGGAGTTGAAATAAGTTTAAAAAAATGAAATGCCTTTGTAACAGACGAGTTTTCGTCTGAAACCCTGATACTTCGAAAGAGATTGTCCATTTTGTACATGAAGTGAATCCAGTTTTTGCCGTAACCCTCTCAACTTTTTAGCACATGCTATGTGGGTTTAATGATCATACCATGCCAACTTTCAACCTTTTCAGAGTTCATTTGTAGTGCTTTTCAATTTTAGGGTCATTTAGCACAAAAAAATCAGTAAATGCATGAAAAATAGCAAATGAAGTCAGAAAGGGTTGAAAATTGATGACGTGGCTTCGAATGGTGCATACTGAACACACAAAAAGTCTGGAGTTGAAATAAGTTTAAAGAAATGAAATGCCTTTGTAACAGACGAGTTTTCGTCTGAAACCCTGATACTTCGAAAGAGATTGTCCATTTTGTACACGAAGTGTATCCAGTTTTTGCCGTAACCCTCTCAACTTTTTAGCACATGCTATGTGGTTGAAATGATGATACCATGCCAACTTTCAACCTTTTTTGATTGTGATTTGTAGTGCTTTTCAATTTCAGGGTCATTTAGCTCAAAAAAATCAGTAAATGCATGAAAAATAGCAAATGAAGTCAGAATGGGTTGAAAATTGATGACGTGGCTTCGAATGGTGCATAATGAACACACAAAAAGTCTGGAGTTGAAATAAGTTTAAAAAAATGAAATGCCTTTGTAACAGACGAGTTTTCGTCTGAAACCCTGATACTTCGAAAGAGATTGTCCATTTTGTACACGAAATGGATCCAGTTTTTGTCGTAACGCTCTCAACTTTTTAGCACATGCTATGTGGGTGAAATGATGATACCATGCCAACTTTCAACCATTTCAGAGTTCATTTGTAGTGCTTTTCAATTTCAGGGTCATTTAGCTCAAAAAAATCAGTAAATGCATGAAAAATAGCAAATGAAGTCAGAAAGGGTTGAAAATTGATGACGTGGCTTCGAATGGTGCATACTGAACACACAAAAAGTCTAGAGTTGAAATAAGTTTAAAGAAATGAAATGCCTTTGTAACAAACGAGTTTTCGTCTGAAACCCTGATACTTCGAAAGAGATTGTCCATTTTGTACACGAAGTGGATCCAGTTTTTGTCGTAACCCTCTCAACTTTTTAGCACATGCTATGTGGGTGAAATGATGATACCATGCCAACTTTCAACCTTTTCAGAGTTCATTTGTAGTGCTTTTCAATTTTAGGGTCATTTAGCTCAAAAAACTCAGTAAATGCATGAAAAATAGCAAATGAAGTCAGAAAGGGTTGAAAATTGATGACGTGGCTTCGAATGGTGCATAATGAACACACAAAAAGTCTGGAGTTGAAATAAGTTTAAAAAAATGAAATGCCTTTGTAACAGACGAGTTTTCGTCTGAAACCCTGATACTTCGAAAGAGATTGTCCATTTTGTACACGAAGTACATCCAGTTTTTGCCGTAACCCTCTCAACTTTTTAGCACATGCTATGTGGGTGAAATGATGATACCATGCCAACTTTCAACCTTTTTGGATTGTGATTTGTAGTGCTTTTCATTTTCAGGGTCATTTAGCTCGAAAAAATCAGTAAATGCATGAAAAATAGCAAATGAAGTCAGAAAGGGTTGAAAATTGATGACGTGGATTCAAATGGTGCATACTGAACACACAAAAAGTCTGGAGTTGAAATAAGTTAAAAAAAATGAAATGCCTTTGTAACAGACGAGTTTTCATCTGAAACCCTGATACTTCGACAGAGATTGTCCATTTTGTACACGAAGTGGATCCAGTTTTTGCCGTAACCCTCTCAACTTTTTAGCACATGCTATGTGGGTGAAATGATGATACCATGCCAACTTTCAACCTTTTCAGAGTTCATTTGTAGTGCTTCTCAATTTTAGGGTCATTTAGCTCAAAAAAATCAGTAAATGCATGAAAAATGGCAAATGAAGTCAGAAAGGGTTGAAAATTGATGACGTGGCTTCGAATGGTGCATACTGAACACACAAAAAGTCTGGAGTTGAAATAAGTTTAAAAAAATGAAATGCCTTTGTAACAAACGAGTTTTCGTCTGAAACCCTGATACTTCGAAAGAGAATGTCCATTTTGTACACGAAGTGGCTCTAGTTTTTGCCGTAACCCTCTCAACTTTTTAGCACATGCTATGTGGGTGAAATGATGATACCGTGCCAACTTTCAACCTTTTCAGAGTTCATTTGTAGTGCTTTTCAATTTTAGGGTCATTTAGCTCAAAAAAATCAGTAAATGCATGAAAAATAGCAAATGAAGTCAGAAAGGGTTGAAAATTGATGACGTGGCTTCGAATGGTGCATACTAAACACACAAAAAGTCTGGAGTTGAAATAAGTTTAAAAAATGAAATGCCTTTGTAACAAACGAATTTTCGTCTGAAACCCTGATACTTCGAAAGAGATTGTCAATTTTGTACACGAAGTGCATCCAGTTTTTGCCGTAACCCTCTCAACCTTTTAGCACTTGCTATGTGTGTGAAATGATGATACCATGCCAACTTTAAACCTTTTCTGATTGTGATTTGTAGTGCTTTTCAATTTCAGGGTCATTTAGCTCAAAAAAATCAGTAAATGCATGAAAAATAGCAAATGAACTCAGATGGGGTTGAAAATTGATGACGTGGCTTCGAATGGTGCATACTGAACACACAAAATGTCTGGAGTTGAAATAAGTTTAAAAAAATGAAATGCCTTTGTAACAGACTAGTTTTCGTTTGAAACCCTCATACTTCGAAAGAGATTGTCTATTTTGTACACGAAGTGGCTCCAGTTTTTGCCGTAACCCTCTCAACTTTTTAGCACATGCTATGTGGGTGAAATGATGATACCATGCCAACTTTCAACCTTTTCAGAGTTCATTTGTAGTGCTTTTCAATTTTAGGGTCATTTAGCTCAAAAAAATCAGTAAATGTATGAAAAATAGCAAATGAAGTCAGAAAGGGTTCAAAATTGATGACGTGGCTTCGAATGGTGCATACGGAACACACAAAAAGTCTGGAGTTGAAATAAGTTTAAAAAAATGAAAAGCCTTTGTAACAGACGAGTTTTCGTCTGAAACCCTCATACTTCGAAAGAGATTGTCCATTTTGTACATGAAGTGCATCCAGTTTTTGCCGTAACCCTCTCAAGTTTTTAGCACATGCTATGTGGGTGAAATGATGATACCAAGCCAACTTTCAACCTTTTCTGATTGTGATTTGTAGTGCTTTACAATTTCAAGGTCATTTAGCACAAAAAAATCAGTAAATGCATGAAAAATAGCAAATGAACTCAGAAAGGGTTGAAAATTGATGACGTGGCTTCGAATGGTGCATACTGAACACACAAAAAGTCTGGAGTTGAAATAAGTTTAAAAAAATGAAATGCCTTTGTAACAGACGAGTTTTCGTCTGAAACCCTAATACTTCGAAAGAGATTGTCCATTTTGTACACGAAGTGGATCCAGTTTTTGCCGTAACCCTCTCAACTTTTTAGCACATGCTATGTGGGTTAAATGATCATACCATGCCAACTTTCAACCTTTTCAGAGTTCATTTGTAGTGCTTTTCAATTTCAGGGTCATTAAGCTCAAAAAAATCAGTAAATGCATGAAAAATAGCAAATGAAGTCAGAAAGGGTTGAAAATTGATGACGTGGCTTCGAATGGTGCATACTGAACACACAAAAAGTCTGGAGTTGAAATAAGTTTAAAGAAATGAAATGCCTTTGTAACAGACGAGTTTTCGTCTGAAACCCTGATACTTCGAAAGAGATTTTCCATTTTGTACACGAAGTGTATCCAGTTTTTGCCGTAACCCTCTCAACTTTTTAGCACATGCTATGTGGGTGAAATGATGATACCATGCCAACTTTCAACCTTTTTTGATTGTGATTTGTAGTGCTTTTCAATTTCAGGGTCATTTAGCTCAAAAAAATCAGTAAATGCCTGAAAAATAGCAAATGAAGTCAGAAAGGGTTGAAAATAGATGACGTGGCTTCGAATGGTGCATAATGAACACACAAAAAGTCTGGAGTTGAAATAAGTTCAAAAAAATGAAATGCCTTTGTAACAAACGAATTTTCGTCTGAAACCCTGATACTTCGAAAGAGATTGTCCATTTTGTACACGAAGTAGATCCAGTTTTTGCCGTAACCCTCTCAACTTTTTAGCACATGCTATGTGGGTGAAATGATGATACCATGCCAACTTTCAAACCTTTTCTGATTGTGATTTGTAGTGCTTTTCAATTTCAGGGTCATTTAGCTCAAAAAAATCAGTAAATGCATGAAAAATAGCAAATGAAGTCAGAAAGGGTTGAAAATTGATGACGTGGCTTCGAATGGTGCATAATGAACACACAAAAAGTCTGGAGTTGAAATAAGTTTAAAAAAATGAAATGCCTTTGTAACAGACGAGTTTTCGTCTGAAACCCTGATACTTCGAAAGAGATTGTCCATTTTCTACACGAAGTACATCCAGTTTTTGCCGTAACCCTCTCAACTTTTTAGCACATGCTATGTGGGTGAAATGATGATACCATGCCAACTTTCAACCTTTTTGGATTGTGATTTGTAGTGCTTTTCATTTTCAGGGTCATTTAGCTCGAAAAAATCAGTAAATGCATGAAAAATAGCAAATGAAGTCAGAAAGGGTTGAAAATTGATGACGTGGATTCGAATGGTGCATACTGAACACACAAAAAGTCTGGAGTTGAAATAAGTTAAAAAAAATGAAATGCCTTTGTAACAGACGAGTTTTCATCTGAAACCCTGATACTTCGAAAGAGATTGTCCATTTTGTACACGAAGTGGATCCAGTTTTGCCGTAACCCTCTCAACTTTTTAGCACATGCTATGTGGGTGAAATGATGATACCATGCCAACTTTCAACCTTTTCAGAGTTCATTTGTAGTGCTTCTCAATTTTAGGGTCATTTAGCTCAAAAAAATCAGTAAATGCATGAAAAATGGCAAATTAAGTCAGAAAGGGTTGAAAATTGATGACGTGGCTTCGAATGGTGCATAGTGAACACACAAAAAGTCTGGAGTTGAAATAAGTTTAAAAAAATGAAATGCCTTTGTAACAAACGAGTTTTCGTCTGAAACCCTGATACTTCGAAAGAGAATGTCCATTTTGTACACGAAGTGGCTCTAGTTTTTGCCGTAACCCTCTCAACTTTTTAGCACATGCTATGTGGGTGAAATGATGATACCGTGCCAACTTTCAACCTTTTCAGAGTTCATTTGTAGTGCTTTTCAATTTTAGGGTCATTTAGCTCAAAAAAATCAGTAAATGCATGAAAAATAGCAAATGAAGTCAGAAAGGGTTGAAAATTGATGACGTGGCTTCGAATGGTGCATACTAAACACACAAAAAGTCTGGAGTTGAAATAAGTTTAAAAAAATGAAATGCCTTTGTAACAAACGAATTTTCGTCTGAAACCCTGATACTTCGAAAGAGATTGTCAATTTTGTACACGAAGTGCATCCAGTTTTTGCCGTAACCCTCTCAACCTTTTAGCACTTGCTATGTGGGTGAAATGATGATACCATGCCAACTTTAAACCTTTTCTGATTGTGATTTGTAGTGCTTTTCAATTTCAGGGTCATTTAGCTCAAAAAAATCAGTAAATGCATGAAAAATAGCAAATGAACTCAGATGGGGTTGAAAATTGATGACGTGGCTTCGAATGGTGCATACTGAACACACAAAATGTCTGGAGTTGAAATAAGTTTAAAAAAATGAAATGCCTTTGTAACAGACTAGTTTTCGTTTGAAACCCTGATACTTCGAAAGAGATTGTCTATTTTGTACACGAAGTGGCTCCAGTTTTTGCCGTAACCCTCTCAACTTTTTAGCACATGCTATGTGGGTGAAATGATGATACCATGCCAACTTTCAACCTTTTCAGAGTTCATTTGTAGTGCTTTTCAATTTTAGGGTCATTTAGCTCAAAAAAATCAGTAAATGTATGAAAAATAGCAAATGAAGTCAGAAAGGGTTCAAAATTGATGACGTGGCTTCGAATGGTGCATACGGAACACACAAAAAGTCTGGAGTTGAAATAAGTTTAAAAAAATGAAATGCCTTTGTAACAGACGAGTTTTCGTCTGAAACCCTGATACTTCGAAAGAGATTGTCCATTTTGTACACGAAGTGCATCCAGTTTTTGCCGTAACCCTCTCAAGTTTTTAGCACATGCTATGTGGGTGAAATGATGATACCAAGCCAACTTTCAACCTTTTCTGATTGTGATTTGTAGTGCTTTACAATTTCAAGGTCATTTAGCACAAAAAAATCAGTAAATGCATGAAAAATAGCAAATGAACTCAGAAAGGGTTGAAAATTGATGATGTGGCTTCGAATGGTGCATACTGAACACACAAAAAGTCTGGAGTTGAAATAAGTTTAAAAAAATGAAATGCCTTTGTAACAGACGAGTTTTCGTCTGAAACCCTGATACTTCGAAAGAGATTGTCCATTTTGTACACGAAGTGGATCCAGTTTTTGCCGTAACCCTCTCAACTTTTTAGCACATGCTATGTGGGTTAAATGATCATACCATGCCAACTTTCAACCTTTTCAGAGTTCATTTGTAGTGCTTTTCAATTTCAGGGTCATTAAGCTCAAAAAAATCAGTAAATGCATGAAAAATAGCAAATGAAGTCAGAAAGGGTTGAAAATTGATGACGTGGCTTCGAATGGTGCATACTGAACACACAAAAAGTCTGGAGTTGAAATAAGTTTAAAGAAATGAAATGCCTTTGTAACAGACGAGTTTTCGTCTGAAACCCTGATACTTCGAAAGAGATTGTCCATTTTGTACATGAAGTGTATCCAGTTTTTGCCGTAACCCTCTCAACTTTTTAGCACATGCTATGTGGGTGAAATGATGATACCATGCCAACTTTCAACCTTTTTTGATTGTGATTTGTAGTGCTTTTCAATTTCAGGGTCATTTAGCTCAAAAAAATCAGTAAATGCATGAAAAATAGCAAATGAAGTCAGAAAGGGTTGAAAATAGATGACGTGGCTTCGAATGGTGCATAATGAACACACAAAAAGTCTGGAGTTGAAATAAGTTTAAAAAAATGAAATGCCTTTGTAACAAACGAGTTTTCGTCTGAAACCCTGATACTTCGAAAGAGATTGTCCATTTTGTACACGAAGTAGATCCAGTGTTTGCCGTAACCCTCTCAACTTTTTAGCACATGCTATGTGGGTGAAATGATGATACCATGCCAACTTTCAAACCTTTTCTGATTGTGATTTGTAGTGCTTTTCAATTTCAGGGTCATTTAGCTCAAAAAAATCAGTAAATGCATGAAAAATAGCAAATGAAGTCAGAAAGGGTTGAAAATTGATGACGTGGCTTTGAATGGTGCATACTGAACACACAAAAAGTCTGGAGTTGAAATAAGTTTAAAAAAATGAAATGCCTTTGTAACAGACGAGTTTTCGTCTGAAACCCTGATACTTCGAAAGAGATTGTCCATTCTGTACACGAAGTGGATCCAGTTTTTGTCGTAACCCTCTCAACTTTTTAGCACATGCTATGTGGGTGAAATGATGATACCATGCCAACTTTCAACCATTTCAGAGTTCATTTGTAGTGCTTTTCAATTTTAGAGTCATTTAGCTCAAAAAAATCAGTAAATGCATGAAAAATAACAAATGAAGTCAGAAAGGGTTGAAAATTGATGACGTGGCTTCGAATGGTGCATACTGAACACACAAAAAGTCTGGAGTTGAAATAAGTTTAAAAAAATGAAATGCCTTTGTAACAAACGAGTTTTCGTCTGAAACCCTGATACTTCGAAAGAGATTGTCCATTTTGTACACGAAGTGCATCCAGTTTTTGCCGTAACCCTCTCAACTTTTTAGCACATGCTATGTGTGTGAAATGATGATACCATGCCAACTTTCAACCATTTCAGAGTTCATTTGTAGTGCTTTTCAATTTCAGGGTCATTTAGCTCAAAAAATTCAGTAAATGCATGAAAAATAGCAAATGAACTCAGAAAGGGTTGAAAATTGATGACGTGGCTTCGAATGGTGCATACTGAACACACAAAAAGTCTGGAGTTGAAATAAGTTTAAAAAAATGAAATGCCTTTGTAACAGACGAGTTTTCGTCTGAAACCCTGATACTTCGAAAGAGATTGTCCATTTTGTACACGAAGTGGATCCAGTTTTTTCCGTAACCCTCTCAACTTTTTAGCACATGCTATGTGGGTGAAATGATGATACCGTGCCAACTTTCAACCATTTCAGAGTTCATTTGTAGTGCTTTTCAATTTTAGGGTCATTTAGCTCAAAAAAATCAGTAAATGCATGAAAAATAGCAAATGAAGTCAGAAAGGGTTGAAAATTGATGACGTGGCTTCGAATGGTGCATACTAAACACACAAAAAGTCTGGAGTTGAAATAAGTTTAAAAAAATGAAATGCCTTTGTAACAAACGAATTTTCGTCTGAAACCCTGATACTTCGAAAGAGATTGTCAATTTTGTACACGAAGTGCATCCAGTTTTTGCCGTAACCCTCTCAACCTTTTAGCACATGCTATGTGGGTGAAATGATGATACCGTGCCAACTTTAAACCTTTTCTGATTGTGATTTGTAGTGCTTTTCAATTTCAGGGTCATTTAGCTCAAAAAAATCAGTAAATGCATGAAAAATAGCAAATGAACTCAGATGGGGTTGAAAATTGATGACGTGGCTTCGAATGGTGCATACTGAACACACAAAAAGTCTGGAGTTGAAATAAGTTTAAAAAAATGAAATGCCTTTGTAACAGACTAGTTTTCGTTTGAAACCCTGATACTTCGAAAGAGATTGTCTATTTTGTACACGAAGTGGCTCCAGTTTTTGCCGTAACCCTCTCAACTTTTTAGCACATGCTATGTGGGTGAAATGATGATACCATGCCAACTTTCAACCTTTTCAGAGTTCATTTGTAGTGCTTTTCAATTTTAGGGTCATTTAGCTCAAAAAAATCAGTAAATGTATGAAAAATAGCAAATGAAGTCAGAAAGGGTTCAAAATTGATGACGTGGCTTCGAATGGTGCATACGGAACACACAAAAAGTCTGGAGTTGAAATAAGTTTAAAAAAATGAAATGCCTTTGTAACAGACGAGTTTTCGTCTGAAACCCTGATACTTCGAAAGAGATAGTCCGTTTTGTACAAGAAGTGCATCCAGTTTTTGCCGTAACCCTCTCAAGTTTTTAGCACATGCTATGTGGGTGAAATGATGATACCATGCCAACTTTCAACCTTTTCTGATTGTGATTTGTAGTGCTTTACAATTTCAAGGTCATTTAGCACAAAAAAAATCAGTAAAGGCATGAAAAATAGCAAATGAACTCAGAAAGGGTTGAAAATTGATGACGTGGCTTCGAATGGTGCATACTGAACACACAAAAAGTCTGGAGTTGAAATAAGTTTAAAAAATGAAATGCCTTTGTAACAGACGAGTTTTCGTCTGAAACCCTGATACTTCGAAAGAGATTGTCCATTTTGTACACGAAGTGGATCCAGTTTTTGCCGTAACCCTCTCAACTTTTTAGCACATGCTATGTGGGTTAAATGATCATACCATGCCAACTTTCAACCTTTTCAGTGTTCATTTGTAGTGCTTTTCAATTTCAGTGTCATTAAGCTCAAAAAAATCAGTAAATGCATGAAAAATAGCAAATGAAGTCAGAAAGGGTTGAAAATTGATGACGTGGCTTCGAATGGTGCATACTAAACACACAAAAAGTCTGGAGTTGAAATAACTTTTAAAAAATGAAATGCCTTTGTAACAGACGAGTTTTCGTCTGAAACCCTGATACTTCGAAAGAGATTGTCCATTTTGTACACGAAGTGGATCCAGTTGTTGCCGTAACCCTCTCAACTTTTTAGCACATGCTATGTGGGTGAAATGATGATACCATGCCAACTTTCAACCTTTTCTGATTGTGATTTGTAGTGCTTTACAATTTCAAGGTCATTTAGCACAAAAAAATCAGTAAATGCATGAAAAATAGCAAATGAACTCAGAAAGGGTTGAAAATTGATGATGTGGCTTCGAATGGTGCATACTGAACACACAAAAAGTCTGGAGTTGAAATAAGTTTAAAAAAATGAAATGCCTTTGTAACAGACTAGTTTTCGTTTGAAACCCTGATACTTCGAAAGAGATTGTCTATTTTGTACACGAAGTAACTCCAGTTTTTGCCGTAACCCTCTCAACTTTTTAGCACATGCTATGTGGGTGAAATGATGATACCATGCCAACTTTCAACCTTTTCAGAGTTCATTTGTAGTGCTTTTCAATTTTAGGGTCATTTAGCTCAAAAAAATCAGTAAATGTATGAAAAATAGCAAATGAAGTCAGAAAGGGTTCAAAATTGATGACGTGGCTTCGAATGGTGCATACGGAACAGACAAAAAGTCTGGAGTTGAAATAAGTTTAAAAAAATGAAATGCCTTTGTAACAGACGAGTTTTCGTCTGAAACCCTGATACTTCGAAAGAGATTGTCCATTTTGTACACGAAGTGCATCCAGTTTTTGCCGTAACCCTCTCAAGTTTTTAGCACATGCTATGTGGGTGAAATGATGATACCAAGCCAACTTTCAACCTTTTCTGATTGTGATTTGTAGTGCTTTACAATTTCAAGGTCATTTAGCACAAAAAAATTAGTAAATGCATGAAAAATAGCAAATGAACTCAGAAAGGGTTGAAAATTGATGATGTGGCTTCGAATGGTGCATACTGAACACACAAAAAGTCTGGAGTTGAAATAAGTTTAAAAAAATGAAATGCCTTTGTAACAGACGAGTTTTCGTCTGAAACCCTGATACTTCGAAAGAGATTGTCCATTTTGTACACGAAGTGGATCCAGTTTTTGCCGTAACCCTCTCAACTTTTTAGCACATGCTATGTGGGTTAAATGATCATACCATGCCAACTTTCAACCTTTTCAGAGTTCATTTGTAGTGCTTTTCAATTTCAGGGTCATTAAACTCAAAAAAATCAGTAAATGCATGAAAAATAGCAAATGAAGTCAGAAAGGGTTCAAAATTGATGACGTGGCTTCGAATGGTGCATACGGAACACACAAAAAGTCTGGAGTTGAAATAAGTTTAAAAAAATGAAATGCCTTTGTAACAGACGAGTTTTCGTCTGAAACCCTGATACTTCGAAAGAGATTGTCCATTTTGTACACGAAGTGCATCCAGTTTTTGCCGTAACCCTCTCAAGTTTTTAGCACATGCTATGTGGGTGAAATGATGATACCAAGCCAACTTTCAACCTTTTCTGATTGTGATTTGTAGTGCTTTACAATTTCAAGGTCATTTAGCACAAAAAAATCAGTAAATGCATGAAAAATAGCAAATGAACTCAGAAAGGGTTGAAAATTGATGATGTGGCTTCGAATGGTGCATACTGAACACACAAAAAGTCTGGAGTTGAAATAAGTTTAAAAAAATGAAATGCCTTTGTAACAGACGAGTTTTCGTCTGAAACCCTGATACTTCGAAAGAGATTGTCCATTTTGTACACGAAGTGGATCCAGTTTTTGCCGTAACCCTCTCAACTTTTTAGCACATGCTATGTGGGTTAAATGATCATACCATGCCAACTTTCAACCTTTTCAGAGTTCATTTGTAGTGCTTTTCAATTTCTGGGTCATTAAGCTCAAAAAAATCAGTAAATGCATGAAAAATAGCAAATGAAGTCAGAAAGGGTTGAAAATTGATGACGTGGCTTCGAATGGTGCATACTGAACACACAAAAAGTCTGGAGTTGAAATAAGTTTAAAGAAATGAAATGCCTTTGTAACAGACGAGTTTTCGTCTGAAACCCTGATACTTCGAAAGAGATTGTCCATTTTGTACACGAAGTGTATCCAGTTTTTGCCGTAACCCTCTCAACTTTTTAGCACATGCTATGTGGGTGAAATGATGATACCATGCCAACTTTCAACCTTTTTTGATTGTGATTTGTAGTGCTTTTCAATTTCAGGGTCATTTAGCTCAAAAAAATTAGTAAATGCATGAAAAATAGCAAATGAAGTCAGAAAGGGTTGAAAATAGATGACGTGGCTTCGAATGGTGCATAATGAACACACAAAAAGTCTGGAGTTGAAATAAGTTTAAAAAAATGAAATGCCTTTGTAACAGACGAGTTTTCGTCTGAAACCCTGATACTTCGAAAGAGATTGTCCATTTTGTACACGAAGTGTATCCAGTTTTTGCCGTAACCCTCTCAACTTTTTAGCACATGCTATGTGGGTGAAATGATGATACCATGCCAACTTTCAACCTTTTTTGATTGTGATTTGTAGTGCTTTTCAATTTCAGGGTCATTTAGCTCAAAAAAATTAGTAAATGCATGAAAAATAGCAAATGAAGTCAGAAAGGGTTGAAAATAGATGACGTGGCTTCGAATGGTGCATAATGAACACACAAAAAGTCTGGAGTTGAAATAAGTTTAAAAAAATGAAATGCCTTTGTAACAAACGACTTTTCGTCTGAAACCCTGATACTTCGAAAGAGATTGTCCATTTTGTACACGAAGTAGATCCAGTGTTTGCCGTAACCCTCTCAACTTTTTAGCACATGCTATGTGGGTGAAATGATGATACCATGCCAACTTTCAAACCTTTTCTGATTGTGATTTGTAGTGCTTTTCAATTTCAGGGTCATTTAGCTCAAAAAAATCAGTAAATGCATGAAAAATAGCAAATGAAGTCAGAAAGGGTTGAAAATTGATGACGTGGCTTTGAATGGTGCATACTGAACACACAAAAAGTCTGGAGTTGAAATAAGTTTAAAAAAATGAAATGCCTTTGTAACAGACGAGTTTTCGTCTGAAACCCTGATACTTCGAAAGAGATTGTCCATTCTGTACACGAAGTGGATCCAGTTTTTGTCGTAACCCTCTCAACTTTTTAGCACATGCTATGTGGGTGAAATGATGATACCATGCCAACTTTCAACCATTTCAGAGTTCATTTGTAGTGCTTTTTAATTTTAGGGTCATTTAGCTCAAAAAAATCAGTAAATGCATGAAAAATAACAAATGAAGTCAGAAAGGGTTGAAAATTGATGACGTGGCTTCGAATGGTGCATACTGAACACACAAAAAGTCTGGAGTTGAAATAAGTTTAAAAAAATGAAATGCCTTTGTAACAAACGAGTTTTCGTCTGAAACCCTGATACTTCGAAAGAGATTGTCCATTTTGTACACGAAGTGCATCCAGTTTTTGCCGTAACCCTCTCAACTTTTTAGCACATGCTATGTGTGTGAAATGATGATACCATGCCAACTTTCAACCATTTCAGAGTTCATTTGTAGTGCTTTTCAATTTCAGGGTCATTTAGCTCAAAAAATTCAGTAAATGCATGAAAAATAGCAAATGAACTCAGAAAGGGTTGAAAATTGATGACGTGGCTTCGAATGGTGCATACTGAACACACAAAAAGTCTGGAGTTGAAATAAGTTTAAAAAAATGAAATGCCTTTGTAACAGACGAGTTTTCGTCTGAAACCCTGATACTTCGAAAGAGATTGTCCATTTTGTACACGAAGTTGATCCAGTTTTTGCCGTAACCCTCTCAACGTTTTAGCACATGCTATGTGGGTGAAATGATGATACCATGCCAACTTTCAACCTTTTTTGATTGTGATTTGTAGTGCTTTTCAATTTCAAGGTCATTTAGCTCAAAAAAATCAGTAAATGAATGAAAAATAGCAAATGAAGTCAGAAAGGGTTGAAAATTGATGACGTGGCTTCGAATGGTGCATAATGAACACACAAAAAGTCTGGAGTTGAAATAAGTTTAAAAAATGAAATGCCTTTGTAACAGACGAGTTTTCGTCTGAAACCCTGATACTTCGAAAGAGATTGTCCATTTTGTACACGAAGTACATCCAGTTTTTGCCGTAACCCTCTCAACTTTTTAGCACATGCTATGTGGGTGAAATGATGATACCATGCCAACTTTCAACCTTTTCGGATTGTGATTTGTAGTGCTTTTCAGTTTCAGGGTCATTTAACTCAAAAAAATCAGTAAATGCATGAAAAATAGCAAATGAAGTCAGAAAGGGTTGAAAATTGATGACGTGGCTTCGAATGGTGCATACTGAACACACAAAAAGTCTGGAGTTGAAATAAGTTAAAAAAAATGAAATGCCTTTGTAACAGACGAGTTTTCATCTGAAACCCTGATACTTCGAAAGAGTTTGTCCATTTTGTACACGAAGTGGATCCAGTTTTTGCCGTAACCCTCTCAACTTTTTAGCACATGCTATGTGGGTGAAATGATGATACCATGCCAACTTTCAACCTTTTCAGAGTTCATTTGTAGTGCTTCTCAATTTTAGGGTCATTTAGCTCAAAAAAATCAGTAAATGCATGAAAAATGGCAAATGAAGTCAGAAAGGGTTGAAAATAGATGACGTGGCTTCGAATGGTGCATAATGAACACACAAAAAGTCTGGAGTTGAAATAAGTTTAAAAAAATGAAATGCCTTTGTAACAAACGAGTTTTCGTCTGAAACCCTGATACTTCGAAAGAGATTGTCCATTTTGTACACGAAGTAGATCCAGTGTTTGCCGTAACCCTCTCAACTTTTTAGCACATGCTATGTGGGTGAAATGATGATACCATGCCAACTTTCAAACCTTTTCTGATTGTGATTTGTAGTGCTTTTCAATTTCAGGGTCATTTAGCTCAAAAAAATCAGTAAATGCATGAAAAATAGCAAATGAAGTCAGAAAGGGTTGAAAAATGATGACGTGGCTTTGAATGGTGCATACTGAACACACAAAAAGTCTGGAGTTGAAATAAGTTTAAAAAAATGAAATGCCTTTGTAACAGACGAGTTTTCGTCTGAAACCCTGATACTTCGAAAGAGATTGTCCATTCTGTACACGAAGTGGATCCAGTTTTTGTCGTAACCCTCTCAACTTTTTAGCACATGCTATGTGGGTCAAATGATGATACCATGCCAACTTTCAACCATTTCAGAGTTCATTTGTAGTGCTTTTCAATTTTAGGGTCATTTAGCTCAAAAAAATCAGTAAATGCATGAAAAATAACAAATGAAGTCAGAAAGGGTTGAAAATTGATGACGTGGCTTCGAATGGTGCATACTGAACACACAAAAAGTCTGGAGTTGAAATAAGTTTAAAAAAATGAAATGCCTTTGTAACAAACGAATTTTCGTCTGAAACCCTGATACTTCGAAAGAGATTGTCAATTTTGTACACGAAGTGCATCCAGTTTTTGCCGTAACCCTCTCAACCTTTTAGCACTTGCTATGTGGGTGAAATGATGATACCATGCCAACTTTAAACCTTTTCTGATTGTGATTTGTAGTGCTTTTCAATTTCAGGGTCATTTAGCTCAAAAAAATCAGTAAATGCATGAAAAATAGCAAATGAACTCAGATGGGGTTGAAAATTGATGACGTGGCTTCGAATGGTGCATACTGAACACACAAAATGTCTGGAGTTGAAATAAGTTTAAAAAAATGAAATGCCTTTGTAACAGACTAGTTTTCGTTTGAAACCCTGATACTTCGAAAGAGATTGTCTATTTTGTACACGAAGTGGCTCCAGTTTTTGCCGTAACCCTCTCAACTTTTTAGCACATGCTATGTGGGTGAAATGATGATACCATGCCAACTTTCAACCTTTTCAGAGTTCATTTGTAGTGCTTTTCAATTTTAGGGTCATTTAGCTCAAAAAAATCAGTAAATGTATGAAAAATAGCAAATGAAGTAAGAAAGGGTTCAAAATTGATGACGTGGCTTCGAATGGTGCATACGGAACACACAAAAAGTCTGGAGTTGAAATAAGTTTTAAAAAATGAAATGCCTTTGTAACAGACGAGTTTTCGTCTGAAACCCTGATACTTCGAAAGAGATTGTCCATTTTGTACACGAAGTGCATCCAGTTTTTGCCGTAACCCTCTCAAGTTTTTAGCACATGCTATGTGGGTGAAATGATGATACCAAGCCAACTTTCAACCTTTTCTGATTGTGATTTGTAGTGCTTTACAATTTCAAGGTCATTTAGCACAAAAAAATCAGTAAATGCATGAAAAATAGCAAATGAACTCAGAAAGGGTTGAAAATTGATGATGTGGCTTCGAATGGTGCATACTGAACACACAAAAAGTCTGGAGTTGAAATAAGTTTAAAAAAATGAAATGCCTTTGTAACAGACGAGTTTTCGTTTGAAACCCTGATACTTCGAAAGAGATTGTCCATTTTGTACACGAAGTGGATCCAGTTTTTGCCGTAACCCTCTCAACTTTTTAGCACATGCTATGTGGGTTAAATGATCATACCATGCCAACTTTCAACCTTTTCAGAGTTCATTTGTAGTGCTTTTCAATTTCAGGGTCATTAAGCTCAAAAAAATCAGTAAATGCATGAAAAACAGCAAATGAAGTCAGAAAGGGTTGAAAATTGATGACGTGGCTTCGAATGGTGCATACTGAACACACAAAAAGTCTGGAGTTGAAATAAGTTTAAAGAAATGAAATGCCTTTGTAACAGACGAGTTTTCGTCTGAAACCCTGATACTTCGAAAGAGATTGTCCATTTTGTACACGAAGTGTATCCAGTTTTTGCCGTAACCCTCTCAACTTTTTAGCACATGCTATGTGGGTGAAATGATGATACCATGCCAACTTTCAACCTTTTTTGATTGTGATTTGTAGTGCTTTTCAATTTCAGGGTCATTTAGCTCAAAAAAATCAGTAAATGCATGAAAAATAGCAAATGAAGTCAGAAAGGGTTGAAAATAGATGACGTGGCTTCGAATGGTGCATAATGAACACACAAAAAGTCTGGAGTTGAAATAAGTTTAAAAAAATGAAATGCCTTTGTAACAAACGAGTTTTCGTCTGAAACCCTGATACTTCGAAAGAGATTGTCCATTTTGTACACGAAGTAGATCCAGTGTTTGCCGTAACCCTCTCAACTTTTTAGCACATGCTATGTGGGTGAAATGATGATACCATGCCAACTTTCAAACCTTTTCTGATTGTGATTTGTAGTGCTTTTCAATTTCAGGGTCATTTAGCTCAAAAAAATCAGTAAATGCATGAAAAATAGCAAATGAAGTCAGAAAGGGTTGAAAAATGATGACGTGGCTTTGAATGGTGCATACTGAACACACAAAAAGTCTGGAGTTGAAATAAGTTTAAAAAAATGAAATGCCTTTGTAACAGACGAGTTTTCGTCTGAAACCCTGATACTTCGAAAGAGATTGTCCATTCTGTACACGAAGTGGATCCAGTTTTTGTCGTAACCCTCTCAACTTTTTAGCACATGCTATGTGGGTGAAATGATGATACCATGCCAACTTTCAACCATTTCAGAGTTCATTTGTAGTGCTTTTCAATTTTAGGGTCATTTAGCTCAAAAAAATCAGTAAATGCATGAAAAATAACAAATGAAGTCAGAAAGGGTTGAAAATTGATGACGTGGCTTCGAATGGTGCATACTGAACACACAAAAAGTCTGGAGTTGAAATAAGTTTAAAAAAATGAAATGCCTTTGTAACAAACGAGTTTTCGTCTGAAACCCTGATACTTCGAAAGAGATTGTCCATTTTGTACACGAAGTGCATCCAGTTTTTGCCGTAACCCTCTCAACTTTTTAGCACATGCTATGTGTGTGAAATGATGATACCATGCCAACTTTCAACCATTTCAGAGTTCATTTGTAGTGCTTTTCAATTTCAGGGTCATTTAGCTCAAAAAATTCAGTAAATGCATGAAAAATAGCAAATGAACTCAGAAAGGGTTGAAAATTGATGACGTGGCTTCGAATGGTGCATACTGAACACACAAAAAGTCTGGAGTTGAAATAAGTTTAAAAAAATGAAATGCCTTTGTAACAGACGAGTTTTCGTCTGAAACCCTGATACTTCGAAAGAGATTGTCCATTTTGTACACGAAGTGGATCCAGTTTTTGCCGTAACCCTCTCAACTTTTTAGCACATGCTATGTGGGTGAAATGATGATACCGTGCCAACTTTCAACCATTTCAGAGTTCATTTGTAGTGCTTTTCAATTTTAGGGTCATTTAGCTCAAAAAAATCAGTAAATGCATGAAAAATAGCAAATGAAGTCAGAAAGGGTTGAAAATTGATGACGTGGCTTCGAATGGTGCATACTAAACACACAAAAAGTCTGGAGTTGAAATAAGTTTAAAAAAATGAAATGCCTTTGTAACAAACGAATTTTCGTCTGAAACCCTGATACTTCGAAAGAGATTGTCAATTTTGTACACGAAGTGCATCCAGTTTTTGCCGTAACCCTCTCAACCTTTTAGCACATGCTATGTGGGTGAAATGATGATACCGTGCCAACTTTAAACCTTTTCTGATTGTGATTTGTAGTGCTTTTCAATTTCAGGGTCATTTAGCTCAAAAAAATCAGTAAATGCATGAAAAATAGCAAATGAACTCAGATGAGGTTGAAAATTGATGACGTGGCTTCGAATGGTGCATACTGAACACACAAAAAGTCTGGAGTTGAAATAAGTTTAAAAAAATGAAATGCCTTTGTAACAGACTAGTTTTCGTTTGAAACCCTGATACTTCGAAAGAGATTGTCTATTTTGTACACGAAGTGGCTCCAGTTTTTGCCGTAACCCTCTCAACTTTTTAGCACATGCTATGTGGGTGAAATGATGATACCATGCCAACTTTCAACCTTTTCACAGTTCATTTGTAGTGCTTTTCAATTTTAGGGTCATTTAGCTCAAAAAAATCAGTAAATGTATGAAAAATAGCAAATGAAGTCAGAAAGGGTTCAAAATTGATGACGTGGCTTCGAATGGTGCATACGGAACACACAAAAAGTCTGGAGTTGAAATAAGTTTAAAAAAATGAAATGCCTTTGTAACAGACGAGTTTTCGTCTGAAACCCTGATACTTCGAAAGAGATAGTCCGTTTTGTACAAGAAGTGCATCCAGTTTTTGCCGTAACCCTCTCAAGTTTTTAGCACATGCTATGTGGGTGAAATGATGATACCATGCCAACTTTCAACCTTTTCGGATTGTGATTTGTAGTGCTTTACAATTTCAAGGTCATTTAGCACAAAAAAAATCAGTAAATGCATGAAAAATAGCAAATGAACTCAGAAAGGGTTGAAAATTGATGACGTGGCTTCGAATGGTGCATACTGAACACACAAAAAGTCTGGAGTTGAAATAAGTTTAAAAAATGAAATGCCTTTGTAACAGACGAGTTTTCGTCTGAAACCCTGATACTTCGAAAGAGATTGTCCATTTTGTACACGAAGTGGATCCAGTTTTTGCCGTAACCCTCTCAACTTTTTAGCACATGCTATGTGGGTTAAATGATCATACCATGCCAACTTTCAACCTTTTCAGTGTTCATTTGTAGTGCTTTTCAATTTCAGTGTCATTAAGCTCAAAAAAATCAGTAAATGCATGAAAAATAGCAAATGAAGTCAGAAAGGGTTGAAAATTGATGACGTGGCTTCGAATGGTGCATACTAAACACACAAAAAGTCTGGAGTTGAAATAAGTTTTAAAAAATGAAATGCCTTTGTAACAGACGAGTTTTCGTCTGAAACCCTGATACTTCGAAAGAGATTGTCCATTTTGTACACGAAGTGGATCCAGTTTTTGCCGTAACCCTCTCAACTTTTTAGCACATGCTATGTGGGTGAAATGATGATACCATGCCAACTTTCAACCTTTTCTGATTGTGATTTGTAGTGCTTTTCAATTTCAGGGTCATTAGCTCAAAAAATTCAGTAAATGCATGAAAAATAGCAAATGAAGTCAGAAAGGGTTGAAAATTGATGACGTGGCTTCGAATGGTGCATACTAAACACACAAAAAGTCTGGAGTTGAAATAAGTTTAAAAAAATGAAATGAATTTGTAACAGACGAGTTTTCGTCTGAAACCCTGATACTTCGAAAGAGATTGTCCATTTTGTACACGAAGTGGATCCAATTTTTGCCGTAACCCTCTCAACTTTTTAGCACATGCTATGTGGGTGAAATGATGATACTATGCCAACTTTCAACCTTTTCAGAGTTCATTTGTAGTGCTTTTCAATTTTAGGGTCATTTAGCTCAAAAAATCAGTAAATGTATGAAAAATAGCAAATGAAGTCAGAAAGGGTTGAAAATTGATGACATGGCTTCGAATGGTGCATACTGAACACACAAAAAGTCTGGAGTTGAAATAAGTTTAAAAAAATGAAATGCCTTTGTAACAGACGAGTTTTCGTCTGAAACCCTGATACTTCGAAAGAGATTGTCCATTTTGTACATGAAGTGAATCCAGTTTTTGCCGTAACCCTCTCAACTTTTTAGCACATGCTATGTGGGTTAAATGATCATACCATGCCAACTTTCAACCTTTTCAGAGTTCATTTGTAGTGCTTTTCAATTTTAGGGTCATTTAGCTCAAAAAAATCAGTAAATGCATGAAAAATAGCAAATGAAGTCAGAAAGGGTTGAAAATTGATGACGTGGCTTCGAATGGTGCATACTGAACACACAAAAAGTCTGGAGTTGAAATAAGTTTAAAGAAATGAAATGCCTTTGTAACAGACGAGTTTTCGTCTGAAACCCTGATACTTCGAAAGAGATTGTCCATTTTGTACACGAAGTTGATCCAGTTTATGCCGTAACCCTCTCAACGTTTTAGCACATGCTATGTGGGTGAAATGATGATACCATGCCAACTTTCAACCTTTTTTGATTGTGATTTGTAGTGCTTTTCAATTTCAAGGTCATTTAGCTCAAAAAAATCAGTAAATGAATGAAAAATAGCAAATGAAGTCAGAAAGGGTTGAAAATTGATGACGTGGCTTCGAATGGTGCATAATGAACACACAAAAAGTCTGGAGTTGAAATAAGTTTAAAAAATGAAATGCCTTTGTAACAGACGAGTTTTCGTCTGAAACCCTGATACTTCGAAAGAGATTGTCCATTTTGTACACGAAGTACATCCAGTTTTTGCCGTAACCCTCTCAACTTTTTAGCACATGCTATGTGGGTGAAATGATGATACCATGCCAACTTTCAACCTTTTCGGATTGTGATTTGTAGTGCTTTTCAGTTTCAGGGTCATTTAGCTCAAAAAAATCAGTAAATGCATGAATAATAGCAAATGAAGTCAGAAAGGGTTGAAAATTGATGACGTGGATTCGAATGGTGCATACTGAACACACAAAAAGTCTGGAGTTGAAATAAGTTTAAAAAAATGAAATGCCTTTGTAACAGACGAGTTTTCGTCTGAAACCCTGATACTTCGAAAGAGATTGTCCATTTTGTACATGAAGTGAATCCAGTTTTTGCCGTAACCCTCTCAACTTTTTAGCACATGCTATGTGGGTTAAATGATCATACCATGCCAACTTTCAACCTTTTCAGAGTTCATTTGTAGTGCTTTTCAATTTTAGGGTCATTTAGCTCAAAAAAATCAGTAAATGCATGAAAAATAGCAAATGAAGTCAGAAAGGGTTGAAAATTGATGACGTGGCATCGAATGGTGCATACTGAACACACAAAAAGTCTGGAGTTGAAATAAGTTTAAAGAAATGAAATGCCTTTGTAACAGACGAGTTTTCGTCTGAAACCCTGATACTTCGAAAGAGATTGCCCATTTTGTACACGAAGTGTATCCAGTTTTTGCCGTAACCCTCTCAACTTTTTAGCACATGCTATGTGGGTGAAATGATGGTACCATGCCAACTTTCAACCTTTTTTGATTGTGATTTGTAGTGCTTTTCAATTTCAGGGTCATTTAGGTCAAAAAAATCAGTAAATGCATGAAAAATAGCAAATGAAGTCAGAAAGGGTTGAAAATTGATGACGTGGCTTCGAATGGTGCATAATGAACACACAAAAAGTCTGGAGTTGAAATAAGTTTAAAAAAATGAAATGCCTTTGTAACAGACGAGTTTTCGTTTGAAACCCTGATACTTCGAAAGAGATTGTCCATTTTGTACACGAAGTGGATCCAGTTTTTGTCGTAACCCTCTCAACTTTTTAGCACATGCTATGTGGGTGAAATGATGATACCATGCCAACTTTCAACCATTTCAGAGTTCATTTAGTGCTTTTCAATTTCAGGGTCATTTAACTCAAAAAAATCAGTAAATGCATGAAAAATAGCAAATGAAGTCAGAAAGGGTTGAAAATTGATGACGTGGCTTCGAATGGTGCATACTGAACACACAAAAAGTCTGGAGTTGAAATAAGTTTAAAGAAATGAAATGCCTTTGTAACAGACGAGTTTTCGTCTGAAACCCTGATACTTCGAAAGAGATTGTCCATTTTGTACACGAAGTGGATCCAGTTTTTGTCGTAACCCTCTCAACTTTTTAGCACATGCTATGTGGGTGAAATGATGATACCATGCCAACTTTCAACCTTTTCAGAGTTCATTTGTAGTGCTTTTCAATTTTAGGGTCATTTAGCTCAAAAAAATCAGTAAATGCATGAAAAATAGAAAATAAAGTCAGAAAGGGTTGAAAATTGATGACGTGGCTTCGAATGGTGCATACTGAACACACAAAAATTCTGTAGTTGAAATAAGTTTAAAAAAATGAAATGCCTTTGTAACAAACGAGTTTTCGTCTGAAACCCTGATACTTCGAAAGAGATTGTCCATTTTGTACACGAAGTTGATCCAGTTTATGCCGTAACCCTCTCAACGTTTTAGCACATGCTATGTGGGTGAAATGATGATACCATGCCAACTTTCAACCTTTTTTGATTGTGATTTGTAGTGCTTTTCAATTTCAAGGTCATTTAGCTCAAAAAAATCAGTAAATGAATGAAAAATAGCAAATGAAGTCAGAAAGGGTTGAAAATTGATGACGTGGCTTCGAATGGTGCATAATGAACACACAAAAAGTCTGGAGTTGAAATAAGTTTAAAAAATGAAATGCCTTTGTAACAGACGAGTTTTCGTCCGAAACCCTGATACTTCGAAAGAGATTGTCCATTTTGTACACGAAGTACATCCAGTTTTTGCCGTAACCCTCTCAACTTTTTAGCACATGCTATGTGGGTGAAATGATGAAACCATGCCAACTTTCAACCTTTTCGGATTGTGATTTGTAGTGCTTTTCAGTTTCAGGGTCATTTAGCTCAAAAAATTCAGTAAATGCATGAAAAATAGCAAATGAAGTCAGAAAGGGTTGAAAATTGATGACGTGGATTCGAATGGTGCATACTGAACACACAAAAAGTCTGGAGTTGAAATAAGTTAAAAAAAATGAAATGCCTTTGTAACAGACGAGTTTTCATCTGAAACCCTGATACTTCGAAAGAGTTTGTCCATTTTGTACACGAAGTGGATCCAGTTTTTGCCGTAACCCTCTCAACTTTTTAGCACATGCTATGTGGGTGAAATGATGATACCATGCCAACTTTCAACCTTTTCAGAGTTCATTTGTAGTGCTTCTCAATTTTAGGGTCATTTAGCTCAAAAAAATCAGTAAATGCATGAAAAATGGCAAATGAAGTCAGAAAGGGTTGAAAATTGATGACGTGGCTTCGAATGGTGCATACTGAACACACAAAAAGTCTGGAGTTGAAATAAGTTTAAAAAAATGAAATGCCTTTGTAACAAACGAGTTTTCGTCTGAAACCCTGATACTTCGAAAGAGAATGTCCATTTTGTACACGAAGTGGCTCTAGTTTTTGCCGTAACCCTCTCAACTTTTTACCACATGCTATGTGGGTGAAATGATGATACCGTGCCAACTTTCAACCTTTTCGGAGTTCATTTGTAGTGCTTTTCAATTTTAGGGTCATTTAGCTCAAAAAATCAGTAAATGCATGAAAAATAGCAAATGAAGTCAGAAAGGGTTGAAAATTGATGACGTGGCTTCGAATGGTGCATACTGAACACACAAAAAGTCTGGAGTTGAAATAAGTTTAAAAAAATGAAATGCCTTTGTAACAGACGAGTTTTCGTCTGAAACCCTCATACTTCGAAAGAGATTGTCCATTTTGTACACGAAGTGGATCCAGTTTTTGTCGTAACCCTCTCAACTTTTTAGCACATGCTATGTGGGTGAAATGATGATACCATGCCAACTTTCAACCTTTTCAGAGTTCATTTGTAGTGCTTTTCAATTTTAGGGTCATTTAGCTCAAAAAAATCAGTAAATGCATGAAAAATAGAAAATAAAGTCAGAAAGGGTTGAAAATTGATGACGTGGCTTCGAATGGTGCATACTGAACACACAAAAATTCTGTAGTTGAAATAAGTTTAAAAAAATGAAATGCCTTTGTAACAAACGAGTTTTCGTCTGAAACCCTGATACTTCGAAAGAGATTGTCCATTTTGTACACGAAGTTGATCCAGTTTTTGCCGTAACCCTCTCAACGTTTTAGCACATGCTATGTGGGTGAAATGATGATACCATGCCAACTTTCAACCTTTTTTGATTGTGATTTGTAGTGCTTTTCAATTTCAAGGTCATTTAGCTCAAAAAAATCAGTAAATGAATGAAAAATAGCAAATGAAGTCAGAAAGGGTTGAAAATTGATGACGTGGCTTCGAATGGTGCATAATGAACACACAAAAAGTCTGGAGTTGAAATAAGTTTAAAAAATGAAATGCCTTTGTAACAGACGAGTTTTCGTCTGAAACCCTGATACTTCGAAAGAGATTGTCCATTTTGTACACGAAGTACATCCAGTTTTTGCCGTAACCCTCTCAACTTTTTAGCACATGCTATGTGGGTGAAATGATGATACCATGCCAACTTTCAACCTTTTCGGATTGTGATTTGTAGTGCTTTTCAGTTTCAGGGTCATTTAGCTCAAAAAAATCAGTAAATGCATGAAAAATAGCAAATGAAGTCAGAAAGGGTTGAAAATTGATGACGTGGATTCGAATGGTGCATACTGAACACACAAAAAGTCTGGAGTTGAAATAAGTTAAAAAAAATGAAATGCCTTTGTAACAGACGAGTTTTCATCTGAAACCCTGATACTTCGAAAGAGTTTGTCCATTTTGTACACGAAGTGGATCCAGTTTTTGCCGTAACCCTCTCAACTTTTTAGCACATGCTATGTGGGTGAAATGATGATACCATGCCAACTTTCAACCTTTTCAGAGTTCATTTGTAGTGCTTCTCAATTTTAGGGTCATTTAGCTCAAAAAAATCAGTAAATGCATGAAAAATGGCAAATGAAGTCAGAAAGGGTTGAAAATTGATGACGTGGCTTCAAATGGTGCATACTGAACACACAAAAAGTCTAGAGTTGAAATAAGTTTAAAAAAATGAAATGCCTTTGTAACAAACGAGTTTTCGTCTGAAACCCTGATACTTCGAAAGAGAATGTCCATTTTGTACACGAAGTGGCTCTAGTTTTTGCCGTAACCCTCTCAACTTTTTACCACATGCTATGTGGGTGAAATGATGATACCGTGCCAACTTTCAACCTTTTCAGAGTTCATTTGTAGTGCTTTTCAATTTTAGGGTCATTTAGCTCAAAAAAATCAGTAAATGCATGAAAAATTGCAAATGAAGTCAGAAAGGGTTGAAAATTGATGACGTGGCTTCGAATGGTGCATACTAAACACACAAAAAGTCTGGAGTTTAAATAAGTTTAAAAAAAATGAAATGCCCTTGTAACAAACGAATTTTCGTCTGAAACCCTGATACTTCGAAAGATATTGTCAATTTTGTACACGAAGTGCATCCAGTTTTTGCCGTAACCCTCTCAACCTTTTAGCACATGCTATGTGGGTGAAATGATGATACCATGCCAACTTTAAACCTTTTCTGATTGTGATTTGTAGTGCTTTTCAATTTCAGGGTCATTTAGCTCAAAAAAATCAGTAAATGCATGAAAAATAGCAAATGAACTCAGATGGGGTTGAAAATTGATGACGTGGCTTCGAATGGTGCATACTGAACACACAAAATGTCTCGAGTTGAAATAAGTTTAAAAAAATGAAATGCCTTTGTAACAGACTAGTTTTCGTTTGAAACCCTGATACTTCGAAAGAGATTGTCTATTTTGTACACGAAGTGGCTCCAGTTTTTGCCGTAACCCTCTCAACTTTTTAGCACATGCTATGTGGGTGAAATGATGATACCATGCCAACTTTCAACCTTTTCAGAGTTCATTTGTAGTGCTTTTCAATTTTAGGGTCATTTAGCTCAAAAAAATCAGTAAATGTATGAAAAATAGCAAATGAAGTCAGAAAGGGTTCAAAATTGATGACGTGGCTTCGAATGGTGCATACGGAACACACAAAAAGTCTGGAGTTGAAATAAGTTTAAAAAAATGAAATGCCTTTGTAACAGACGAGTTTTCGTCTGAAACCCTGATACATCGAAAGAGATTGTCCATTTTGTACACGAAGTGCATCCAGTTTTTGCCGTAACCCTCTCAAGTTTTTAGCACATGCTATGTGGGTGAAATGATGATACCAAGCCAACTTTCAACCTTTTCTGATTGTGATTTGTAGTGCTTTACAATTTCAAGGTCATTTAGCACAAAAAAATCAGTAAATGCATGAAAAATAGCAAATGAACTCAGAAAGGGTTGAAAATTGATGACGTGGCTTCGAATGGTGCATACTGAACACACAAAAAGTCTGGAGTTGAAATAAGTTTAAAAAAATGAAATGCCTTTGTAACAGACGAGTTTTCGTCTGAAACCCTGATACTTCGAAAGAGATTGTCCATTTTGTACACGAAGTGGATCCAGTTTTTGCCGTAACCCTCTCAACTTTTTAGCACATGCTATGTGGGTTAAATGATCATACCATGCCAACTTTCAACCTTTTCAGAGTTCATTTGTAGTGCTTTTCAATTTCAGGGTCATTAAGCTCAAAAAAATCAGTAAATGCATGAAAAATAGCAAATGAAGTCAGAAAGGGTTGAAAATTGATGACGTGGCTTCGAATGGTCCATACTGAACACACAAAAAGTCTGGAGTTGAAATAAGTTTAAAGAAATGAAATGCCTTTGTAACAGACGAGTTTTCGTCTGAAACCCTGATACTTCGAAAGAGATTGTCCATTTTGTACACGAAGTGTATCCAGTTTTTGCCGTAACCCTCTCAACTTTTTAGCACATGCTATGTGGGTGAAATGATGATACCATGCCAACTTTCAACCTTTTTTGATTGTGATTTGTAGTGCTTTTCAATTTCAGGGTCATTTACCTCAAAAAAATCAGTAAATGCATGAAAAATAGCAAATGAAGTCAGAAAGGGTTGAAAATTGATGACGTGGCTTCGAATGGTGCAAACTGAACACACAAAAAGTCTGGGTTTGAAATAAGTTTAAAGAAATGAAATGCCTTTGTAACAGACGAGTTTTCGTCTGAAACCCTGATACTTCGAAAGAGATTGTCCATTTTGTACACGAAGTACATCCAGTTTTTGCCGTAACCCTCTAAATTTTTAGCACATGCTATGTGGGTGAAATGATGATACCATGCCAACTTTCAAACCTTTTCTGATTGTGATTTGTAGTGCTTTTCAATTTCAGGGTCATTTAGCTCAAAAAAATCAGTAAATGCATGAAAAATAGCAAATGAAGTCAAAAAGGGTTGAAAATTGATGACGTGGCTTTGAATGGTGCATACTGAACACACAAAAAGTCTGGAGTTGAAATAAGTTTAAAAAAATGAAATGCCTTTGTAACAGACGAGTTTTCGTCTGAAACCCTGATACTTCGAAAGAGATTGTCCATTCTGTACACGAAGTGGATCCAGTTTTTGTCGTAACCCTCTCAACTTTTTAGCACATGCTATGTGTGTGAAATGATGATACCATGCCAACTTTCAACCATTTCAGAGTTCATTTGTAGTGCTTTTCAATTTCAGGGTCATTTAGCTCAAAAAATTCAATAAATGCATGAAAAATAGCAAATGAACTCAGAAAGGGTTGAAAATTGATGACGTGGCTTCGAATGGTGCATACTGAACACACAAAAAGTCTGGAGTTGAAATAAGTTTAAAAAAATGAAATGCCTTTGTAACAGACGAGTTTTCGTCTGAAACCCTGATACTTCGAAAGAGATTGTCCATTTTGTACACGAAGTACATCCAGTTTTTGCCGTAACCCTCTCAACTTTTTAGCACATGCTATGTGGGTGAAATGATGATACCGTGCCAACTTTCAACCTTTTCAGAGTTCATTTGTAGTGCTTTTCAATTTTAGGGTCATTTAGCTCAAAAAAATCAGTAAATGCATGAAAAATAGCAAATGAAGTCAGAAAGGGTTGAAAATTGATGACGTGGCTTCGAATGGTGCATACTAAACACACAAAAAGTCTGGAGATGAAATAAGTTTAAAAAAATGAAATGCCTTTGTAATAGACGAGTTTTCGTCTGAAACCCTGATACCTCGAAAGAGATTGTCCATTTTGTACACGAAGTGGATCCAGTTTTTGCCGTAACCCTCTCAACTTTTTAGCACATGCTATGTGGGTGAAATGATGATACCATGCCAACTTTCAACCTTTTCAGAGTTCATTTGTAGTGCTTTTCAATTTTAGGGTCATTTAGCTCAAAAAATTCAGTAAATGCATGAAAAATAGCAAATGAAGTCAGAAAGGGTTAAAAATTGATGACGTGGCTTCGAATGGTGCATACTGAACACACAAAAAGTCTGGAGTTGAAATAAGTTTAAAGAAATGAAATGCCTTTGTAACAGACGAGTTTTCGTCTGAAACCCTGATACTTCGAAAGAGATTGTCCATTTTGTACACGAAGTGGCTCTAGTTTTTGCCGTAACCCTCTCAGCTTTTTAGCACATGCTATGTGGGTGAAATGATGATACCATGCCAACTTTCAACCTTTTCAGAGTTCATTTGTAGTGCTTTTCAATTTTAGGGTCATTTAGCTAAAAAAAAATCAGTAAATGCATGAAAAATAGCAAATGAAGTCAGAAAGGGTTGAAAATTGATGACGTGGCTTCGAATGGTGCATACTGAACACACAAAAAGTCTGGAGTTGAAATAAGTTTAAAAAAATGAAATGCCTTTGTAACGGACGAGTTTTCGTGTGAAACCCTGATACTTCGAAAGAGATTGTCCATTTTGTACACGAAGTGGATCCAGTTTTTGTCGTAACCCTCTCAACTTTTTAGCACATGCTATGTGGGTGAAATGGTGATACCATGCCAACTTTCAACCTTTTCAGAGTTCATTTGTAGTGCTTTTCAATTTTAGGGTCATTTAGCTCAAAAAAATCAGTAAATGCATGAAAAATAGCAAATGAAGTCAGAAAGGGTTGAAAATTGATGACGTGGCTTCGAATGGTGCATACTGAACACACAAAAAGTCTGGGTTTGAAATAAGTTTAAAGAAATGAAATGCCTTTGTAACAGACGAGTTTTCGTCTGAAACCCTGAGACTTCGAAAGAGATTGTCCATTTTGTACACGAAGTGTATCCAGTTTTTGCCGTAACCCTCTCAACTTTTTAGCACATGCTATGTGGGTGAAATGATGATACCATGCCAACTTTCAACCTTTTTTGATTGTGATTTGTAGTGCTTTTCAATTTCAGGGTCATTTAGCTCAAAAAAATCAGTAAATGCATGAAAAATAGCAAATGAAGTCAGAAAGGGTTGAAAATTGATGACGTGGCTTCGAATGGTGCATAATGAACACACAAAAAGTCTGGAGTTGAAATAAGTTTAAAAAAATGAAATGCCTTTCTAAAAGACGAGTTTTCGTCTGAAACCCTGATACTTCGAAAGAGATTGTCCATTTTGTACACGAAGTACATCCAGTTTTTGCCGTAACCCTCTCAACTTTTTAGCACATGCTATGTGGGTGAAATGATGATACCATGCCAACTTTCAACCTTTTCTGATTGTGATTTGTAGTGCTTTTCAATTTCAGGGTCATTTAGCTCAAAAAAATCAGTAAATGCATGAAAAATGGCAAATGAAGTCAGAAAGGGTTGAAAATTGATGACGTGGATTCAAATGGAGCATACTGAACACACAAAAAGTCTGGAGTTGAAATAAGTTCAAAAAAATGAAATGCCTTTGTAACAGACGAGTTTTCGTCTGAAACCCTGATACTTCGAAAGAGATTGTCCATTTTGTACACGAAGTGGATCCAGTTTTTGCCGTAACCCTCTCAACTTTTTAGCACATGCTATGTGGGTGAAATGATGATACCATGCCAACTTTCAACCTTTTCAGAGTTCATTTGTAGTGCTTTTCAATTTTAGGGTCATTTAGCTCAAAAAATTCAGTAAATGCATGAAAAATAGCAAATGAAGTCAGAAAGGGTTAAAAATTGATGACGTGGCTTCGAATGGTGCATACTGAACACACAAAAAGTCTGGAGTTGAAATAAGTTTAAAGAAATGAAATGCCTTTGTAACAGACGAGTTTTCGTCTGAAACCCTGATACTTCGAAAGAGATTGTCCATTTTGTACACGAAGTGGCTCTAGTTTTTGCCGTAACCCTCTCAGCTTTTTAGCACATGCTATGTGGGTGAAATGATGATACCATGCCAACTTTCAACCTTTTCAGAGTTCATTTGTAGTGCTTTTCAATTTTAGGGTCATTTAGCTAAAAAAATCAGTAAATGCATGAAAAATAGCAAATGAAGTCAGAAAGGGTTGAAAATTGATGACCTGGCTTCAAATGGTGCATACTAAACACACAAAAAGTCTGGAGTTGAAATAAGTTTAAAAAAAATGAAATGCCTTTGTAACAGACGAGTTTTCGTGTGAAACCCTGATACTTCGAAAGAGATTGTCCATTTTGTACACGAAGTGGATCCAGTTTTTGTCGTAACCCTCTCAACTTTTTAGCACATGCTATGTGGGTGAAATGGTGATACCATGCCAACTTTCAACCTTTTCAGAGTTCATTTGTAGTGCTTTTCAATTTTAGGGTCATTTAGCTCAAAAAAATCAGTAAACGCATGAAAAATAGCAAATGAAGTCAGAAAGGGTTGAAAATTGATGACGTGGCTTCGAATGGTGCATACTGAACACACAAAAAGTCTGGGTTTGAAATAAGTTTAAAGAAATGAAATGCCTTTGTAACAGACGAGTTTTCGTCTGAAACCCTGAGACTTCGAAAGAGATTGTCCATTTTGTACACGAAGTGTATCCAGTTTTTGCCGTAACCCTCTCAACTTTTTAGCACATGCTATGTGGGTGAAATGATGATACCATGCCAACTTTCAACCTTTTTTGATTGTGATTTGTAGTGCTTTTCAATTTCAGGGTCATTTAGCTCAAAAAAATCAGTAAATGCATGAAAAATAGCAAATGAAGTCAGAAAGGGTTGAAAATTGATGACGTGGCTTCGAATGGTGCATAATGAACACACAAAAAGTCTGGAGTTTAAATAAGTTTAAAAAAATGAAATGCCTTTCTAAAAGACGAGTTTTCGTCTGAAACCCTGATACTTCGAAAGAGATTGTCCATTTTGTACACGAAGTACATCCAGTTTTTGCCGTAACCCTCTCAACTTTTTAGCACATGCTATGTGGGTGAAATGATGATACCATGCCAACTTTCAACCTTTTCTGATTGTGATTTGTAGTGCTTTTCAATTTCAGGGTCATTTAGCTCAAAAAAATCAGTAAATGCATGAAAAATAGCAAATGAACTCAGATGGGGTTGAAAATTGATGACGTGGCTTCGAATGGTGCATACTGAACACACAAAAAGTCTGGAGTTGAAATAAGTTTAAAAAAATGAAATGCCTTTGTAACAGACTAGTTTTCGTCTGAAACCCTGATACTTCGAAAGAGATTGTCCATTTTGTACACGAAGTGGATCCAGTTTTTGCCGTAACCCTCTCAACTTTTTAGCACATACTATGTGGGTGAAATGATGATACCATGCCAACTTTCAACCTTTTCAGAGTTCATTTGTAGTGCTTTTCAATTTTAGGGTCATTTAGCTCAAAAAAATCAGTAAATGCATGAAAAATAGCAAATGAAGTCAGAAAGGGTTGAAAATTGATGACGTGGCTTCGAATGGTGCATACTGAACACAAAAAAAGTCTGGAGTTGAAATAAGTTTAAAACAATGAAACGCCTTTGTAACAGACGAGTTTTCGTCTGAAACCCTGATACTTCGAAAGAGATTGTCCATTTTGTACATGAAGTGAATCCAGTTTTTGCCGTAACCCTCTCAACTTTTTAGCAGATGCTATGTGGGTTAAATGATCATACCATGCCAACTTTCAACCTTTTCAGAGTTCATTTCTAGTGCTTTTCAATTTTAGGGTCATTTAGCTCAAAAAAATCAGTAAATGCATGAAAAATAGCAAATGAAGTCAGAAAGGGTTGAAAATTGATGACGTGGCTTCGAATGGTGCATACTGAACATACAAAAAGTCTGGAGTTGAAATAAGTTTAAAGAAATGAAATGCCTTTGTAACAGACGAATTTTCGTCTGAAACCCTGATACTTCGAAAGAGATTTTCCATTTTGTACACGAAGTGTATCCAGTTTTTGCCGTAACCCTCTCAACTTTTTAGCACATGCTATGTGGGTGAAATGATGATACCATGCCAACTTTCAACCTTTTTTGATTGTGATTTGTAGTGCTTTTCAATTTCAGGGTCATTTAGCTCAAAAAAATCAGTAAATGCATGAAAAATAGCAAATGAAGTCAGAAATGGTTGAAAATAGATGACGTGGCTTCGAATGGTGCATAATGAACACACAAAAAGTCTGGAGTTGAAATAAGTTCAAAAAAATGAAATGCCTTTGTAACAGACGAGTTTTCGTCTGAAACCCTGATACTTCGAAAGAGATTGTCCATTTTGTACACGAAGTACATCCAGTTTTTGCCGTAACCCTCTCAACTTTTTAGCACATGCTATGTGGGTGAAATGATGATACCATGCCAACTTTCAAACCTTTTCTGATTGTGATTTGTAGTGCTTTTCAATTTCAGGGTCATTTAGCTCAAAAAAATCAGTAAATGCATGAAAAATAGCAAATGAAGTCAGAAAGGGTTGAAAATTGATGATGTGGCTTTGAATGGTGCATACTGAACACACAAAAAGTCTGGAGTTGAAATAAGTTTAAAGAAATGAAATGCCTTTGTAACAGACGAGTTTTCGTCTGAAACCCTGAGACTTCGAAAGAGATTGTCCATTTTGTACACGAAGTGTATCCAGTTTTTGCCGTAACCCTCTCAACTTTTTAGCACATGCTATGTGGGTGAAATTATGATACCATGCCAACTTTCAACCTTTTTTGATTGTGATTTGTAGTGCTTTTCAATTTCAGGGTCATTTAGCTCAAAAAAATCAGTAAATGCATGAAAAATAGCAAATGAAGTCAGAAATGGTTGAAAATTGATGACGTGGCTTCGAATGGTGCATAATGAACACACAAAAAGTCTGGAGTTGAAATAAGTTTAAAAAAATGAAATGCCTTTCTAAAAGACGAGTTTTCGTCTGAAACCCTGATACTTCGAAAGAGATTGTCCATTTTGTACACGAAGTACATCCAGTTTTTGCCGTAACCCTCTCAACTTTTTAGCACATCCTATGTGGGTGAAATGATGATACCATGCCAACTTTCAACCATTTCTGATTGTGATTTGTAGTGCTTTTCAATTTCAGGGTCATTTAGCTCAAAAAAATCAGTAAATGCATGAAAAATGGCAAATGAAGTCAGAAAGGGTTGAAAATTGATGACGTGGATTCAAATGGAGCATACTGAACACACAAAAAGTCTGGAGTTGAAATAAGTTCAAAAAAATGAAATGCCTTTGTAACAGACGAGTTTTCGTATGAAACCCTGATACTTCGAAAGAGATTGTCCATTTTGTACACGAAGTGGATCCAGTTTTTGCCGTAACCCTCTCAACTTTTTAGCACATGCTATGTGGGTGAAATGATGATACCATGCCAACTTTCAACCTTTTCAGAGTTCATTTGTAGTGCTTTTCAATTTTAGGGTCATTTAGCTCAAAAAAATCAGTAAATGCATGAAAAATAGCAAATGAAGTCAGAAAGGGTTGAAAATTGATGACGTGGCTTCGAATGGTGCATACTGAACACACAAAAAGTCTGGAGTTGAAATAAGTTTAAAAAAATGAAATGCCTTTGTAACAGACGAGTTTTCGTCTGAAACCCTGATACTTCGAAAGAGATTGTCCATTTTGTACACGAAGTGCATCCAGCTTTTGCCGTAACCCTCTCAACTTTTTAGCACATGCTATGTGGGTGAAATGATGATACCATGCCAACTTTCAAACCTTTTCTAATTGTGATTTGTAGTGCTTTTCAATTTCAGGGTCATTTAGCTCAAAAAAATCAGTAAATGCATGAAAAATAGCAAATGAAGTCAAAAAGGGTTGAAAATTGATGACGTGGCTTTGAATGGTGCATACTGAACACACAAAAAGTCTGGAGTTGAAATAAGTTTAAAAAAATGAAATGCCTTTGTAACAGACGAGTTTTCGTCTGAAACCCTAATACTTCGAAAGAGATTGTCCATTCTGTACACGAAGTGGATCCAGTTTTTGTCGTAACCCTCTCAACTTTTTAGCACATGCTATGTGGGTGAAATGATAATACCATGCCAACTTTCAACCATTTCAGAGTTCATTTGTAGTGCTTTTCAACTTTAGGGTCATTTAGCTCAAAAAAATCAGTAAATGCATGAAAAATAACAAATGAAGTCAGAAAGGGTTGAAAATTGATGACGTGGCTTCGAATGGTGCATACTGAACACACAAAAAGTCTGGAGTTGAAATAAGTTTAAAAAAATGAAATGCCTTTGTAACAAACGAGTTTTCGTCTGAAACCCTGATACTTCGAAAGAGATTGTCCATTTTGTACACGAAGTGCATCCAGTTTTTGCCGTAACCCTCTCAACTTTTTAGCACATGCTATGTGTGTGAAATGATGATACCATGCCAACTTTCAACCATTTCAGAGTTCATTTGTAGTGCTTTTCAATTTCAGGGTCATTTAGCTCAAAAAATTCAATAAATGCATGAAAAATAGCAAATGAACTCAGAAAGGGTTGAAAATTGATGACGTGGCTTCGAATGGTGCATACTGAACACACAAAAAGTCTGGAGTTGAAATAAGTTTAAAAAAATGAAATGCCTTTGTAACAGACGAGTTTTCGTCTGAAACCCTGATACTTCGAAAGAGATTGTCCATTTTGTACACGAAGTACATCCAGTTTTTGCCGTAACCCTCTCAACTTTTTAGCACATGCTATGTGGGTGAAATGATGATACCGTGCCAACTTTCAACCTTTTCAGAGTTCATTTGTAGTGCTTTTCAATTTTAGGGTCATTTAGCTCAAAAAAATCAGTAAATGCATGAAAAATAGCAAATGAAGTCAGAAAGGGTTGAAAATTGATGACGTGGCTTCGAATGGTGCATACTGAACACACAAAAAGTCTGGAGTTGAAATAAGTTTAAAAAAATGAAATGCCTTTGTAACAGACGAGTTTTCGTCTGAAACCCTGATACTTCGAAAGAGATTGTCCATTTTGTACACGAAGTGGATCCAGTTTTTGCCGTAACCCTCTCAACTTTTTAGCACATGCTATGTGGGTGAAATGATGATACCGTGCCAACTTTCAACCTTTTCAGAGTTCATTTGTAGTGCTTTTCAATTTTAGGGTCATTTAGCTCAAAAAAATCAGTAAATGCATGAAAAATAGCAAATGAAGTCAGAAAGGGTTGAAAATTGATGACGTGGCTTCGAATGGTGCATACTGAACACACAAAAAGTCTGGAGTTGAAATAAGTTTAAAAAAATGAAATGCCTTTGTAACAGACGAGTTTTCGTCTGAAACCCTGATACTTCGAAAGAGATTGTCCATTTTGTACACGAAGTGCATCCAGCTTTTGCCGTAACCCTCTCAACTTTTTAGCACATGCTATGTGGGTGAAATGATGATACCATGCCAACTTTCAAACCTTTTCTGATTGTGATTTGTAGTGCTTTTCAATTTCAGGGTCATTTAGCTCAAAAAAATCAGTAAATGCATGAAAAATAGCAAATGAAGTCAAAAAGGGTTGAAAATTGATGACGTGGCTTTGAATGGTGCATACTGAACACACAAAAAGTCTGGAGTTGAAATAAGTTTAAAAAATGAAATGCCTTTGTAACAGACGAGTTTTCGTCTGAAACCCTGATACTTCGAAAGAGATTGTCCATTCTGTACACGAAGTGGATCCAGTTTTTGTCGTAACCCTCTCAACTTTTTAGCACATGCTATGTGGGTGAAATGATAATACCATGCCAACTTTCAACCATTTCAGAGTTCATTTGTAGTGCTTTTCAACTTTAGGGTCATTTAGCTCAAAAAAATCAGTAAATGCATGAAAAATAACAAATGAAGTCAGAAAGGGTTGAAAATTGATGACGTGGCTTCGAATGGTGCATACTGAACACACAAAAAGTCTAGAGTTGAAATAAGTTTAAAAAAATGAAATGCCTTTGTAACAAACGAGTTTTCGTCTGAAACCCTGATACTTCGAAAGAGATTGTCCATTTTGTACACGAAGTGCATCCAGTTTTTGCCGTAACCCTCTCAACTTTTTAGCACATGCTATGTGTGTGAAATGATGGTACCATGCCAACTTTCAACCATTTCAAAGTTCATTTGTAGTGCTTTTCAATTTCAGGGTCATTTAGCTCAAAAAATTCAATAAATGCATGAAAAATAGCAAATGAACTCAGAAAGGGTTGAAAATTGATGACGTGGCTTCGAATGGTGCATACTGAACACACAAAAAGTCTGGAGTTGAAATAAGTTTAAAAAAATGAAATGCCTTTGTAACAGACGAGTTTTCGTCTGAAACCCTGATACTTCGAAAGAGATTGTCCATTTTGTACACGAAGTACATCCAGTTTTTGCCGTAACCCTCTCAACTTTTTAGCACATGCTATGTGGGTGAAATGATGATACCGTGCCAACTTTCAACCTTTTCAGAGTTCATTTGTAGTGCTTTTCAATTTTAGGGTCATTTAGCTCAAAAAAATCAGTAAATGCATGAAAAATAGCAAATGAAGTCAGAAAGGGTTGAAAATTGATGACGTGGCTTCGAATGGAGCATACTGAACACACAAAAAGTCTGGAGTTGAAATAAGTTTAAAAAAATGAAATGCCTTTGTAACAGACGAGTTTTCGTCTGAAACCCTGATACTTCGAAAGAGATTGTCCATTTTGTACACGAAGTGGATCCAGTTTTTGCCGTAACCCTCTCAACTTTTTAGCACATGCTATGTGGGTGAAATGATGATACCGTGCCAACTTTCAACCTTTTCAGAGTTCATTTGTAGTGCTTTTCAATTTTAGGGTCATTTAGCTCAAAAAAATCAGTAAATGCATGAAAAATAGCAAATGAAGTCAGACAGGGTTGAAAATTGATGACGTGGCTTCGAATGGTGCATACTAAACACACAAAAAGTCTGGAGTTGAAATAAGTTTAAAAAAATGAAATGCCTTTGTAACAGACGAGTTTTCGTCTGAAACCCTGATACCTCGAAAGAGATTGTCCATTTTGTACACGAAGTGGATCCAGTTTTTGCCGTAACCCTCTCAACTTTTTAGCACATGCTATGTGGGTGAAATGATGATACCATGCCAACTTTCAACCTTTTCAGAGTTCATTTGTAGTGCTTTTCAATTTTAGGGTCATTTAGCTCAAAAAATTCAGTAAATGCAAGAAAAATAGCAAATGAAGTCAGAAAGGGTTAAAAATTGATGACGTGGCTTCGAATGGTGCATACTGAACACACAAAAAGTCTGGAGTTGAAATAAGTTTAAAGAAATGAAATGCCTTTGTAACAGACGAGTTTTCGTCTGAAACCCTGATACTTCGAAAGAGATTGTCCATTCTGTACACGAAGTGGATCCAGTTTTTGTCGTAACCGTCTCAACTTTTTAGCACATGCTATGTGGGTGAAATGATGATACCATGCCAACTTTCAACCTTTTTTGATTGTGATTTGTAGTGCTTTTCAATTTCAGGGTCATTTAGCTCAAAAAAATCAGTAAATGCATGAAAAATAGCAAATGAAGTCAGAAAGGGTTGAAAATTGATGACGTGGCTTCGAATGGTGCATAATGAACACACAAAAAGTCTGGAGTTTAAATAAGTTTAAAAAAATGAAATGCCTTTGTAACAGACGAGTTTTCGTGTGAAACCCTGATACTTCGAAAGAGATTGTCCATTTTGTACACGAAGTGGCTCTAGTTTTTGCCGTAACCCTCTCAGCTTTTTAGCACATGCTATGTGGGTGAAATGATGATACCATGCCAACTTTCAACCTTTTCAGAGTTCATTTGTAGTGCTTTTCAATTTTAGGGTCATTTAGCTAAAAAAAAATCAGTAAATGCATGAAAAATAGCAAATGAAGTCAGAAAGGGTTGAAAATTGATGACGTGGCTTCAAATGGTGCATACTAAACACACAAAAAGTCTGGAGTTGAAATAAGTTTAAAAAAATGAAATGCCTTTGTAACAGACGAGTTTTCGTGTGAAACCCTGATACTTCGAAAGAGATTGTCCATTTTGTACACGAAGTGGATCCAGTTTTTGTCGTAACCCTCTCAACTTTTTAGCACATGCTATGTGGGTGAAATGGTGATACCATGCCAACTTTCAACCTTTTCAGAGTTCATTTGTAGTGCTTTTCAATTTTAGGGTCATTTAGCTCAAAAAAATCAGTAAATGCATGAAAAATAGCAAATGAAGTCAGAAAGGGTTGAAAATTGATGACGTGGCTTCGAATGGTGCATACTGAACACACAAAAAGTCTGGGTTTGAAATAAGTTTAAAGAAATGAAATGCCTTTGTAACAGACGAGTTTTCGTCTGAAACCCTGAGACTTCGAAAGAGATTGTCCATTTTGTACACGAAGTGTATCCAGTTTTTGCCGTAACCCTCTCAACTTTTTAGCACATGCTATGTGGGTGAAATGATGATACCATGCCAACTTTCAACCTTTTTTGATTGTGATTTGTAGTGCTTTTCAATTTCAGGGTCATTTAGCTCAAAAAAATCAGTAAATGCATGAAAAATAGCAAATGAAGTCAGAAAGGGTTGAAAATTGATGACGTGGCTTCGAATGGTGCATAATGAACACACAAAAAGTCTGGAGTTGAAATAAGTTTAAAAAAATGAAATGCCTTTCTAAAAGACGAGTTTTCGTCTGAAACCCTGATACTTCGAAAGAGATTGTCCATTTTGTACACGAAGTACATCCAGTTTTTGCCGTAACCCTCTCAACTTTTTAGCACATGCTATGTGGGTGAAATGATGATACCATGCCAACTTTCAACCTTTTCTGATTGTGATTTGTAGTGCTTTTCAATTTCAGGGTCATTTAGCTCAAACAAATCAGTAAATGCATGAAAAATGGCAAATGAAGTCAGAAAGGGTTGAAAATTGATAACGTGGATTCAAATGGAGCATACTGAACACACAAAAAGTCTGGAGTTGAAATAAGTTCAAAAAAATGAAATGCCTTTGTAACAGACGAGTTTTCGTATGAAACCCTGATACTTCGAAAGAGATTGTCCATTTTGTACACGAAGTGGATCCAGTTTTTGCCGTAACCCTCTCAACTTTTTAGGACATGCTATGTGGGTGAAATGATGATACCATGCCAACTTTCAACCTTTTCAGAGTTCATTTGTAGTGCTTTTCAATTTTAGGGTCATTTAGCTCAAAAAAATCAGTAAATGCATGAAAAATAGCAAATGAAGTCAGAAAGGGTTGAAAATTGATGACGTGGCTTCGAATGGTGCATACTGAACACACAAAAAGTCTGGAGTTGAAATAAGTTTAAAAAAATGAAATGCCTTTGTAACAGACGAGTTTTCGTCTGAAACCCTGATACTTCGAAAGAGATTGTCCATTCTGTACACGAACTGGATCCAGTTTTTCTCGTAACCCTCTCAACTTTTTAGCACATGCTATGTGGGTGAAATGATAATACCATGCCAACTTTCAACCATTTCAGAGTTCATTTGTAGTGCTTTTCAATTTTAGGGTCATTTAGCTCAAAAAAATCAGTAAATGCATGAAAAATAGCAAATGAAGTCAGAAAGGGTTGAAAATTGATGACGTGGCTTCGAATGGTGCATACTGAACACACAAAAAGTCTGGAGTTGAAATAAGTTTAAAACAATGAAACGCCTTTGTAACAGACGAGTTTTCGTCTGAAACCCTGATACTTCGAAAGAGATTGTCCATTTTGTACATGAAGTGAATCCAGTTTTTGCCGTAACCCTCTCAACTTTTTAGCAGATGCTATGTGGGTTAAATGATCATACCATGCCAACTTTCAACCTTTTCAGAGTTCATTTCTAGTGCTTTTCAATTTTAGGGTCATTTAGCTCAAAAAAATCAGTAAATGGATGAAAAATAGCAAATGAAGTCAGAAAGGGTTGAAAATTGATGACGTGGCTTCGAATGGTGCATACTGAACACACAAAAAGTCTGGAGTTGAAATAAGTTTAAAGAAATTAAATGCCTTTGTAACAGACGAATTTTCGTCTGAAACCCTGATACTTCGAAAGAGATTTTCCATTTTGTACACGAAGTGTATCCAGTTTTTGCCGTAACCCTCTCAACTTTTTAGCACATACTATGTGGGTGAAATGATGATACCATGCCAACTTTCAACCTTTTTTGATTGTGATTTGTAGTGCTTTTCAATTTCAGGGTCATTTAGCTCAAAAAAATCAGTAAATGCATGAAAAATAGCAAATGAAGTCAGAAATGGTTGAAAATAGATGACGTGGCTGCGAATGGTGCATAATGAACACACAAAAAGTCTGGAGTTGAAATAAGTTCAAAAAAATGAAATGCCTTTGTAACAGACGAGTTTTCGTCTGAAACCCTGATACTTCGAAAGAGATTGTCCATTTTGTACACGAAGTACATCCAGTTTTTGCCGTAACCCTCTCAACTTTTTAGCACATGCTATGTGGGTGAAATGATGATACCATGCCAACTTTCAAACCTTTTCTGATTGTGATTTGTAGTGCTTTTCAATTTCAGGGTCATTTAGCTCAAAAAAATCAGTAAATGCATGAAAAATAGCAAATGAAGTCAGAAAGGGTTGAAAATTGATGACGTGGCTTTGAATGGTGCATACTGAACACACAAAAAGTCAGGAGTTGAAATAAGTTTAAAGAAATGAAATGCCTTTGTAACAGACGAGTTTTCGTCTGAAACCCTGAGACTTCGAAAGAGATTGTCCATTTTGTACACGAAGTGTATCCAGTTTTTGCCGTAACCCTCTCAACTTTTTAGCACATGCTATGTGGGTGAAATGATGATACCATGCCAACTTTCAACCTTTTTTGATTGTGATTTGTAGTGATTTTCAATTTTAGGGTCATTTAGCTCAAAAAAATCAGTAAATGCATGAAAAATAGCAAATGAAGTCAGAAAGGGTTGAAAATTGATGACGTGGCTTCGAATGGTGCATACTGAACACACAAAAAGTCTGGGTTTGAAATAAGTTTAAAGAAATGAAATGCCTTTGTAACAGACGAGTTTTCGTCTGAAACCCTGAGACTTCGAAAGAGATTGTCCATTTTGTACACGAAGTGTATCCAGTTTTTGCCGTAACCCTCTCAACTTTTTAGCACATCCTATGTGGGTGAAATGATGATACCATGCCAACTTTCAACCTTTTTTGATTGTGATTTGTAGTGCTTTTCAATTTCAGGGTCATTTAGCTCAAAAAAATCAGTAAATGCATGAAAAATAGCAAATGAAGTCAGAAAGGGTTGAAAATTGATGACGTGGCTTCGAATGGTGCATAATGAACACACAAAAAGTCTGGAGTTGAAATAAGTTTAAAAAAATGAAATGCCTT
This sequence comes from Elymus sibiricus, assembly GCA_039707655.1. Taxonomy (NCBI): domain Eukaryota; kingdom Viridiplantae; phylum Streptophyta; class Magnoliopsida; order Poales; family Poaceae; genus Elymus; species Elymus sibiricus. The sequence goes on along the minus strand of CM077676.1, from coordinate 120,783,446 downwards.
TCTAAAAGACGAGTTTTCGTCTGAAACCCTGATACTTCGAAAGAGATTGTCCATTTTGTACACGAAGTACATCCAGTTTTTGCCGTAACCCTCTCAACTTTTTAGCACATGCTATGTGGGTGAAATGATGATACCATGCCAACTTTCAACCTTTTCTGATTGTGATTTGTAGTGCTTTTCAATTTCAGGGTCATTTAGCTCAAAAAAATCAGTAAATGCATGAAAAATGGCAAATGAAGTCAGAAAGGGTTGAAAATTGATGACGTGGATTCAAATGGAGCATACTGAACACACAAAAAGTCTGGAGTTGAAATAAGTTCAAAAAAATGAAATGCCTTTGTAACAGACGAGTTTTCGTATGAAACCCTGATACTTCGAAAGAGATTGTCCATTTTGTACACGAAGTGGATCCAGTTTTTGCCGTAACCCTCTCAACTTTTTAGCACATGCTATGTGGGTGAAATGATGATACCATGCCAACTTTCAACCTTTTCAGAGTTCATTTGTAGTGCTTTTCAATTTTAGGGTCATTTAGCTCAAAAAAATCAGTAAATGCATGAAAAATAGCAAATGAAGTCAGAAAGGGTTGAAAATTGATGACGTGGCTTCGAATGGTGCATACTGAACACACAAAAAGTCTGGAGTTGAAATAAGTTTAAAAAAATGAAATGCCTTTGTAACAGACGAGTTTTCGTCTGAAACCCTGATACTTCGAAAGAGATTGTCCATTCTGTACACGAAGTGGATCCAGTTTTTCTCGTAACCCTCTCAACTTTTTAGCACATGCTATGTGGGTGAAATGATAATACCATGCCAACTTTCAACCATTTCAGAGTTCATTTGTAGTGCTTTTCAATTTTAGGGTCATTTAGCTCAAAAAAATCAGTAAATGCATGAAAAATAGCAAATGAAGTCAGAAAGGGTTGAAAATTGATGACGTGGCTTCGAATGGTGCATACTGAACACACAAAAAGTCTGGAGTTGAAATAAGTTTAAAACAATGAAACGCCTTTGTAACAGACGAGTTTTCGTCTGAAACCCTGATACTTCGAAAGAGATTGTCCATTTTGTACATGAAGTGAATCCAGTTTTTGCCGTAACCCTCTCAACTTTTTAGCAGATGCTATGTGGGTTAAATGATCATACCATGCCAACTTTCAACCTTTTCAGAGTTCATTTCTAGTGCTTTTCAATTTTAGGGTCATTTAGCTCAAAAAAATCAGTAAATGCATGAAAAATAGCAAATGAAGTCAGAAAGGGTTGAAAATTGATGACGTGGCTTCGAATGGTGCATACTGAACACACAAAAAGTCTGGAGTTGAAATAAGTTTAAAGAAATGAAATGCCTTTGTAACAGACGAATTTTCGTCTGAAACCCTGATACTTCGAAAGAGATTTTCCATTTTGTACACGAAGTGTATCCATTTTTTGCCGTAACCCTCTCAACTTTTTAGCACATGCTATGTGGGTGAAATGATGATACCATGCCAACTTTCAACCTTTTTTGATTGTGATTTGTAGTGCTTTTCAATTTCAGGGTCATTTAGCTCAAAAAAATCAGTAAATGCATGAAAAATGGCAAATGAAGTCAGAAAGGGTTGAAAATTGATGACGTGGATTCAAATGGAGCATACTGAACACACAAAAAGTCTGGAGTTGAAATAAGTTCAAAAAAATGAAATGCCTTTGTAACAGACGAGTTTTCGTATGAAACCCTGATACTTCGAAAGAGATTGTCCATTTTGTACACGAAGTGGATCCAGTTTTTGCCGTAACCCTCTCAACTTTTTAGCACATGCTATGTGGGTGAAATGATGATACCATGCCAACTTTCAACCTTTTCAGAGTTCATTTGTAGTGCTTTTCAATTTTAGGGTCATTTAGCTCAAAAAAATCAGTAAATGCATGAAAAATAGCAAATGAAGTCAGAAAGGGTTGAAAATTGATGACGTGGCTTCGAATGGTGCATACTGAACACACAAAAAGTCTGGAGTTGAAATAAGTTTAAAAAAATGAAATGCCTTTGTAACAGACGAGTTTTCGTCTGAAACCCTGATACTTCGAAAGAGATTGTCCATTTTGTACACGAAGTGCATCCAGCTTTTGCCGTAACCCTCTCAACTTTTTAGCACATGCTATGTGGGTGAAATGATGATACCATGCCAACTTTCAAACCTTTTCTGATTGTGATTTGTAGTGCTTTTCAATTTCAGGGTCATTTAGCTCAAAAAAATCAGTAAATGCATGAAAAATAGCAAATGAAGTCAAAAAGGGTTGAAAATTGATGACGTGGCTTTGAATGGTGCATACTGAACACACAAAAAGTCTGGAGTTGAAATAAGTTTAAAAAAATGAAATGCCTTTGTAACAGACGAGTTTTCGTCTGAAACCCTGATACTTCGAAAGAGATTGTCCATTCTGTACACGAAGTGGATCCAGTTTTTGTCGTAACCGTCTCAACTTTTTAGCACATGCTATGTGGGTGAAATGATAATACCATGCCAACTTTCAACCATTTCAGAGTTCATTTGTAGTGCTTTTCAACTTTAGGGTCATTTAGCTCAAAAAAATCAGTAAATGCATGAAAAATAACAAATGAAGTCAGAAAGGGTTGAAAATTGATGACGTGGCTTCGAATGGTGCATACTGAACACACAAAAAGTCTGGAGTTGAAATAAGTTTAAAAAAATGAAATGCCTTTGTAACAAACGAGTTTTCGTCTGAAACCCTGATACTTCGAAAGAGATTGTCCATTTTGTACACGAAGTGCATCCAGTTTTTGCCGTAACCCTCTCAACTTTTTAGCACATGCTATGTGTGTGAAATGATGATACCATGCCAACTTTCAACCATTTCAGAGTTCATTTGTAGTGCTTTTCAATTTCAGGGTCATTTAGCTCAAAAAATTCAATAAATGCATGAAAAATAGCAAATGAACTCAGAAAGGGTTGAAAATTGATGACGTGGCTTCGAATGGTGCATACTGAACACACAAAAAGTCTGGAGTTGAAATAAGTTTAAAAAAATGAAATGCCTTTGTAACAGACGAGTTTTCGTCTGAAACCCTGATACTTCGAAAGAGATTGTCCATTTTGTACACGAAGTACATCCAGTTTTTGCCGTAACCCTCTCAACTTTTTAGCACATGCTATGTGGGTGAAATGATGATACCGTGCCAACTTTCAGCCTTTTCAGAGTTCATTTGTAGTGCTTTTCAATTTTAGGGTCATTTAGCTCAAAAAAATCAGTAAATGCATGAAAAATAGCAAATGAAGTCAGAAAGGGTTGAAATTGATGACGTGGCTTCGAATGGTGCATACTAAACACACAAAAAGTCTGGAGTTGAAATAAGTTTAAAAAAATGAAATGCCTTTGTAACAGACGAGTTTTCGTGTGAAACCCTGATACTTCGAAAGAGATTGTCCATTTTGTACACGAAGTGGATCCAGTTTTTGCCGTAACCCTCTCAACTTTTTAGCACATGCTATGTGGGTGAAATGATGATACCATGCCAACTTTCAACCTTTTCAGAGTTCATTTGTAGTGCTTTTCAATTTTAGGGTCATTTAGCTCAAAAAATTCAGTAAATGCATGAAAAATAGCAAATGAAGTCAGAAAGGGTTGAAAATTGATGACGTGGCTTCGAATGGTGCATACTGAACACACAAAAAGTCTGGGTTTGAAATAAGTTTAAAGAAATGAAATGCCTTTGTAACAGACGAGTTTTCGTCTGAAACCCTGAGACTTCGAAAGAGATTGTCCATTTTGTACACGAAGTGTATCCAGTTTTTGCCGTAACCCTCTCAACTTTTTAGCACATGCTATGTGGGTGAAATGATGATACCATGCCAACTTTCAACCTTTTCAGAGTTCATTTGTAGTGCTTTTCAATTTTAGGGTCATTTAGCTAAAAAAAATCAGTAAATGCATGAAAAATAGCAAATGAAGTCAGAAAGGGTTGAAAATAGATGACGTGGCTTCAAATGGTGCATACTAAACACACAAAAAGTCTGGAGTTGAAATAAGTTTAAAAAAATGAAATGCCTTTGTAACAGACGAGTTTTCGTGTGAAACCCTGATACTTCGAAAGAGATTGTCCATTTTGTACACGAAGTGGATCCAGTTTTTGTCGTAACCCTCTCAACTTTTTAGCACATGCTATGTGGGTGAAATGGTGATACCATGCCAACTTTCAACCTTTTCAGAGTTCATTTGTAGTGCTTTTCAATTTTAGGGTCATTTAGCTCAAAAAAATCAGTAAATGCATGAAAAATAGCAAATGAAGTCAGAAAGGGTTGAAAATTGATGACGTGGCTTCGAATGGTGCATACTGAACACACAAAAAGTCTGGGTTTGAAATAAGTTTAAAGAAATGAAATGCCTTTGTAACAGACGAGTTTTCGTCTGAAACCCTGAGACTTCGAAAGAGATTGTCCATTTTGTACACGAAGTGTATCCAGTTTTTGCCGTAACCCTCTCAACTTTTTAGCACATCCTATGTGGGTGAAATGATGATACCATGCCAACTTTCAACCTTTTTTGATTGTGATTTGTAGTGCTTTTCAATTTCAGGGTCATTTAGCTCAAAAAAATCAGTAAATGCATGAAAAATAGCAAATGAAGTCAGAAAGGGTTGAAAATTGATGACGTGGCTTCGAATGGTGCATAATGAACACACAAAAAGTCTGGAGTTGAAATAAGTTTAAAAAAATGAAATGCCTTTCTAAAAGACGAGTTTTCGTCTGAAACCCTGATACTTCGAAAGAGATTGTCCATTTTGTACACGAAGTACATCCAGTTTTTGCCGTAACCCTCTCAACTTTTTAGCACATGCTATGTGGGTGAAATGATGATACCATGCCAACTTTCAACCTTTTCTGATTGTGATTTGTAGTGCTTTTCAATTTCAGGGTCATTTAGCTCAAAAAAATCAGTAAATGCATGAAAAATGGCAAATGAAGTCAGAAAGGGTTGAAAATTGATGACGTGGATTCAAATGGAGCATACTGAACACACAAAAAGTCTGGAGTTGAAATAAGTTCAAAAAAATGAAATGCCTTTGTAACAGACGAGTTTTCGTATGAAACCCTGATACTTCGAAAGAGATTGTCCATTTTGTACACGAAGTGGATCCAGTTTTTGCCGTAACCCTCTCAACTTTTTAGCACATGCTATGTGGGTGAAATGATGATACCATGCCAACTTTCAACCTTTTCAGAGTTCATTTGTAGTGCTTTTCAATTTTAGGGTCATTTAGCTCAAAAAAATCAGTAAATGCATGAAAAATAGCAAATGACGTCAGAAAGGGTTGAAAATTGATGACGTGGCTTCGAATGGTGCATACTGAACACACAAAAAGTCTGGAGTTGAAATAAGTTTAAAAAAATGAAATGCCTTTGTAACAGACGAGTTTTCGTCTGAAACCCTGATACTTCGAAAGAGATTGTCCATTCTGTACACGAAGTGGATCCAGTTTTTCTCGTAACCCTCTCAACTTTTTAGCACATGCTATGTGGGTGAAATGATAATACCATGCCAACTTTCAACCATTTCAGAGTTCATTTGTAGTGCTTTTCAATTTTAGGGTCATTTAGCTCAAAAAAATCAGTAAATGCATGAAAAATAGCAAATGAAGTCAGAAAGGGTTGAAAACTGATGACGTGGCTTCGAATGGTGCATACTGAACACACAAAAAGTCTGGAGTTGAAATAAGTTTAAAACAATGAAACGCCTTTGTAACAGACGAGTTTTCGTCAGAAACCCTGATACTTCGAAAGAGATTGTCCATTTTGTACATGAAATGAATCCAGTTTTTGCCGTAACCCTCTCAACTTTTTAGCACATGCTATGTGGGTTAAATGATCATACCATGCCAACTTTCAACCTTTTCAGAGTTCATTTCTAGTGCTTTTCAATTTTAGGGTCATTTAGCTCAAAAAATCAGTAAATGCATGAAAAATAGCAAATGAAGTCAGAATGGGTTGAAAATTGATGACGTGGCTTCGAATGGTGCATACTGAACACACAAAAAGTCTGGAGTTGAAATAAGTTTAAAGAAATGAAATGCCTTTGTAACAGACGAGTTTTCGTCTGAAACCCTGATACTTGGAAAGAGATTTTCCATTTTGTACACGAAGTGTATCCAGTTTTTGCCGTAACCCTCTCAACTTTTTAGCACATGCTATGTGGGTGAAATGATGATACCATGCCAACTTTCAACCTTTTTTGATTGTGATTTGTAGTGCTTTTCAATTTCAGGGTCATTTAGCTCAAAAAAATCAGTAAATGCATGAAAAATAGCAAATGAAGTCAGAAAGGGTTGAAAATAGATGACGTGGCTTCGAATGGTGCATAATGAACACACAAAAAGTCTGGAGTTGAAATAAGTTCAAAAAAATGAAATGCCTTTGTAACAGACGAGTTTTCGTCTGAAACCCTGATACTTCGAAAGAGATTGTCCATTTTGTACACGAAGTACATCCAGTTTTTGCCGTAACCCTCTCAACTTTTTAGCACATGCTATGTGGGTGAAATGATGATACCATGCCAACTTTCAAACCTTTTCTGATTGTGATTTGTAGTGCTTTTCAATTTCAGGGTCATTTAGCTCAAAAAAATCAGTAAATGCATGAAAAATAGCAAATGAAGTCAGAAAGGGTTGAAAATTGATGACGTGGCTTTGAATGGTGCATACTGAACACACAAAAAGTCTGGAGTTGAAATAAGTTTAAAGAAATGAAATGCCTTTGTAACAGACGAGTTTTCGTCTGAAACCCTGAGACTTCGAAAGAGATTGTCCATTTTGTACACGAAGTGTATCCAGTTTTTGCCGTAACCCTCTCAACTTTTTAGCACATGCTATGTGGGTGAAATGATGATACCATGCCAACTTTCAACCTTTTTTGATTGTGATTTGTAGTGCTTTTCAATTTTAGGGTCATTTAGCTCAAAAAAATCAGTAAATGCATGAAAAATAGCAAATGAAGTCAGAAAGGGTTGAAAATTGATGACGTGGCTTCGAATGGTGCATACTGAACACACAAAAAGTCTGGGTTTGAAATAAGTTTAAAGAAATGAAATGCCTTTGTAACAGACGAGTTTTCGTCTGAAACCCTGAGACTTCGAAAGAGATTGTCCATTTTGTACACGAAGTGTATCCAGTTTTTGCCGTAACCCTCTCAACTTTTTAGCACATCCTATGTGGGTGAAATGATGATACCATGCCAACTTTCAACCTTTTTTGATTGTGATTTGTAGTGCTTTTCAATTTCAGGGTCATTTAGCTCAAAAAATCAGTAAATGCATGAAAAATAGCAAATGAAGTCAGAAAGGGTTGAAAATTGATGACGTGGCTTCGAATGGTGCATAATGAACACACAAAAAGTCTGGAGTTGAAATAAGTTTAAAAAAATGAAATGCCTTTCTAAAAGACGAGTTTTCGTCTGAAACCCTGATACTTCGAAAGAGATTGTCCATTTTGTACACGAAGTACATCCAGTTTTTGCCGTAACCCTCTCAACTTTTTAGCACATGCTATGTGGGTGAAATGATGATACCATGCCAACTTTCAACCTTTTCTGATTGTGATTTGTAGTGCTTTTCAATTTCAGGGTCATTTAGCTCAAAAAAATCAGTAAATGCATGAAAAATGGCAAATGAAGTCAGAAAGGGTTGAAAATTGATGACGTGGATTCAAATGGAGCATACTGAACACACAAAAAGTCTGGAGTTGAAATAAGTTCAAAAAAATGAAATGCCTTTGTAACAGACGAGTTTTCGTATCAAACCCTGATACTTCGAAAGAGATTGTCCATTTTGTACACGAAGTGGATCCAGTTTTTGCCGTAACCCTCTCAACTTTTTAGCACATGCTATGTGGGTGAAATGATGATACCATGCCAACTTTCAACCTTTTCAGAGTTCATTTGTAGTGCTTTTCAATTTTAGGGTCATTTAGCTCAAAAAAATCAGTAAATGCATGAAAAATAGCATAATGAAGTCAGAAAGGGTTGAAAATTGATGACGTGGCTTCGAATGGTGCATACTGAACACACAAAAAGTCTGGAGTTGAAATAAGTTTAAAAAAATGAAATGCCTTTGTAACAGACGAGTTTTCGTCTGAAACCCTGATACTTCGAAAGAGATTGTCCATTCTGTACACGAAGTGGATCCAGTTTTTCTCGTAACCCTCTCAACTTTTTAGCACATGCTATGTGGGTGAAATGATAATACCATGCCAACTTTCAACCATTTCAGAGTTCATTTGTAGTGCTTTTCAATTTTAGGGTCATTTAGCTCAAAAAAATCAGTAAATGCATGAAAAATAGCAAATGAAGTCAGAAAGGGTTGAAAATTGATGACGTGGCTTCGAATGGTGCATACTGAACACACAAAAAGTCTGGAGTTGAAATAAGTTTAAAACAATGAAACGCCTTTGTAACAGACGAGTTTTCGTCTGAAACCCTGATACTTCGAAAGAGATTGTCCATTTTGTACATGAAGTGAATCCAGTTTTTGCCGTAACCCTCTCAACTTTTTAGCAGATGCTATGTGGGTTAAATGATCATACCATGCCAACTTTCAACCTTTTCAGAGTTCATTTCTAGTGCTTTTCAATTTTAGGGTCATTTAGCTCAAAAAAATCAGTAAATGCATGAAAAATAGCAAATGAAGTCAGAAAGGGTTGAAAATTGATGACGTGGCTTCGAATGGTGCATACTGAACACACAAAAAGTCTGGAGTTGAAATAAGTTTAAAGAAATGAAATGCCTTTGTAACAGACGAATTTTCGTCTGAAACCCTGATACTTCGAAAGAGATTTTCCATTTTGTACACGAAGTGTATCCATTTTTTGCCGTAACCCTCTCAACTTTTTAGCACATGCTATGTGGGTGAAATGATGATACCATGCCAACTTTCAACCTTTTTTGATTGTGATTTGTAGTGCTTTACAATTTCAGGGTCATTTAGCTCAAAAAAATCAGTAAATGCATGAAAAATAGCAAATGAAGTCAGAAATGGTTGAAAATAGATGACGTGGCTTCGAATGGTGCATAATGAACACACAAAAAGTCTGGAGTTGAAATAAGTTCAAAAAAATGAAATGCCTTTGTAACAGACGAGTTTTCGTCTGAAACCCTGATACTTCGAAAGAGATTGTCCATTTTGTACACGAAGTACATCCAGTTTTTGCCGTAACCCTCTCATCTTTTTAGCACATGCTATGTGGGTGAAATGATGATACCATGCCAACTTTCAACCTTTTCTGATTGTGATTTGTAGTGCTTTTCAATTTCAGGGTCATTTAGCTCAAAAAAATCAGTAAATGCATGAAAAATGGCAAATGAAGTCAGAAAGGGTTGAAAATTGATGACGTGGATTCAAATGGAGCATACTGAACACACAAAAAGTCTGGAGTTGAAATAAGTTCAAAAAAATGAAATGCCTTTGTAACAGACGAGTTTTCGTATGAAACCCTGATACTTCGAAAGAGATTGTCCATTTTGTACACGAAGTGGATCCAGTTTTTGCCGTAACCCTCTCAACTTTTTAGCACATGCTATGTGGGTGAAATGATGATACCATGCCAACTTTCAACCTTTTCAGAGTTCATTTGTAGTGCTTTTCAATTTTAGGGTCATTTAGCTCAAAAAAATCAGTAAATGCATGAAAAATAGCAAATGAAGTCAGAAAGGGTTGAAAATTGATGACGTGGCTTCGAATGGTGCATACTGAACACACAAAAAGTCTGGAGTTGAAATAAGTTTAAAAAAATGAAATGCCTTTGTAACAGACGAGTTTTCGTCTGAAACCCTGATACTTCGAAAGAGATTGTCCATTTTGTACACGAAGTGCATCCAGCTTTTGCCGTAACCCTCTCAACTTTTTAGCACATGCTATGTGGGTGAAATGATGATACCATGCCAACTTTCAAACCTTTTCTGATTGTGATTTGTAGTGCTTTTCAATTTCAGGGTCATTTAGCTCAAAAAAATCAGTAAATGCATGAAAAATAGCAAATGAAGTCAAAAAGGGTTGAAAATTGATGACGTGGCTTTGAATGGTGCATACTGAACACACAAAAAGCCTGGAGTTGAAATAAGTTTAAAAAAATGAAATGCCTTTGTAACAGACGAGTTTTCGTCTGAAACCCTGATACTTCGAAAGAGATTGTCCATTCTGTACACGAAGTGGATCCAGTTTTTGTCGTAACCGTCTCAACTTTTTAGCACATGCTATGTGGGTGAAATGATAATACCATGCCAACTTTCAACCATTTCAGAGTTCATTTGTAGTGCTTTTCAACTTTAGGGTCATTTAGCTCAAAAAAATCAGTAAATGCATGAAAAATAACAAATGAAGTCAGAAAGGGTTGAAAATTGATGACGTGGCTTCGAATGGTGCATACTGAACACACAAAAAGTCTGGAGTTGAAATAAGTTTAAAAAAATGAAATGCCTTTGTAACAAACGAGTTTTCGTCTGAAACCCTGATACTTCGAAAGAGATTGTCCATTTTGTACACGAAGTGCATCCAGTTTTTGCCGTAACCCTCTCAACTTTTTAGCACATGCTATGTGTGTGAAATGATGATACCATGCCAACTTTCAACCATTTCAGAGTTCATTTGTAGTGCTTTTCAATTTCAGGGTCATTTAGCTCAAAAAATTCAATAAATGCATGAAAAATAGCAAATGAACTCAGAAAGGGTTGAAAATTGATGACGTGGCTTCGAATGGTGCATACTGAACACACAAAAAGTCTGGAGTTGAAATAAGTTTAAAAAAATGAAATGCCTTTGTAACAGACGAGTTTTCGTCTGAAACCCTGATACTTCGAAAGAGATTGTCCATTTTGTACACGAAGTACATCCAGTTTTTGCCGTAACCCTCTCAACTTTTTAGCACATGCTATGTGGGTGAAATGATGATACCGTGCCAACTTTCAGCCTTTTCAGAGTTCATTTGTAGTGCTTTTCAATTTTAGGGTCATTTAGCTCAAAAAAATCAGTAAATGCATGAAAAATAGCAAATGAAGTCAGAAAGGGTTGAAAATTGATGACGTGGCTTCGAATGGTGCATACTAAACACACAAAAAGTCTGGAGTTGAAATAAGTTTAAAAAAATGAAATGCCTTTGTAACAGACGAGTTTTCGTCTGAAACCCTGATACTTCGAAAGAGATTGTCCATTTTGTACACGAAGTGGATCCAGTTTTTGCCGTAACCCTCTCAACTTTTTAGCACATGCTATGTGGGTGAAATGATGATACCATGCCAACTTTCAACCTTTTCAGAGTTCATTTGTAGTGCTTTTCAATTTTAGGGTCATTTAGCTCAAAAAATTCAGTAAATGCATGAAAAATAGCAAATGAAGTCAGAAAGGGTTGAAAATTGATGACGTGGCTTCGAATGGTGCATACTGAACACACAAAAAGTCTGGGTTTGAAATAAGTTTAAAGAAATGAAATGCCTTTGTAACAGACGAGTTTTCGTCTGAAACCCTGAGACTTCGAAAGAGATTGTCCATTTTGTACACGAAGTGTATCCAGTTTTTGCCGTAACCCTCTCAACTTTTTAGCACATGCTATGTGGGTGACATGATGATACCATGCCAACTTTCAACCTTTTCAGAGTTCATTTGTAGTGCTTTTCAATTTTAGGGTCATTTAGCTAAAAAAAAATCAGTAAATGCATGAAAAATAGCAAATGAAGTCAGAAAGGGTTGAAAATAGATGACGTGGCTTCAAATGGTGCATACTAAACACACAAAAAGTCTGGAGTTGAAATAAGTTTAAAAAAATGAAATGCCTTTGTAACAGACGAGTTTTCGTGTGAAACCCTGATACTTCGAAAGAGATTGTCCATTTTGTACACGAAGTGGATCCAGTTTTTGTCGTAACCCTCTCAACTTTTTAGCACATGCTATGTGGGTGAAATGGTGATACCATGCCAACTTTCAACCTTTTCAGAGTTCATTTGTAGTGCTTTTCAATTTTAGGGTCATTTAGCTCAAAAAAATCAGTAAATGCATGAAAAATAGCAAATGAAGTCAGAAAGGGTTGAAAATTGATGACGTGGCTTCGAATGGTGCATACTGAACACACAAAAAGTCTCGGTTTGAAATAAGTTTAAAGAAATGAAATGCCTTTGTAACAGACGAGTTTTCGTCTGAAACCCTGAGACTTCGAAAGAGATAGTCCATTTTGTACACGAAGTGTATCCAGTTTTTGCCGTAACCCTCTCAACTTTTTAGCACATGCTATGTGGGTGAAATGATGATACCATGCCAACTTTCAACCTTTTTTGATTGTGATTTGTAGTGCTTTTCAATTTCAGGGTCATTTAGCTCAAAAAAATCAGTAAATGCATGAAAAATAGCAAATGAAGGCAGAAAGGGTTGAAAATTGATGACGTGGCTTCGAATGGTGCATAATGAACACACAAAAAGTCTGGAGTTGAAATAAGTTTAAAAAAATGAAATGCCTTTCTAAAAGACGAGTTTTCGTCTGAAACCCTGATACTTCGAAAGAGATTGTCCATTTTGTACACGAAGTACATCCAGTTTTTGCCGTAACCCTCTCAACTTTTTAGCACATGCTATGTGGGTGAAATGATGATACCATGCCAACTTTCAACCTTTTCTGATTGTGATTTGTAGTGCTTTTCAATTTCAGGGTCATTTAGCTCAAAAAAATCAGTAAATGCATGAAAAATGGCAAATGAAGTCAGAAAGGGTTGAAAATTGATGACGTGGATTCAAATGGAGCATACTGAACACACAAAAAGTCTGGAGTTGAAATAAGTTCAAAAAAATGAAATGCCTTTGTAACAGACGAGTTTTCGTATGAAACCCTGATACTTCGAAAGAGATTGTCCATTTTGTACACGAAGTGTATCCAGTTTTTGCCGTAACCCTCTCAACTTTTTAGCACATGCTATGTGGGTGACATGATGATACCATGCCAACTTTCAACCTTTTCAGAGTTCATTTGTAGTGCTTTTCAATTTTAGGGTCATTTAGCTAAAAAAAAATCAGTAAATGCATGAAAAATAGCAAATGAAGTCAGAAAGGGTTGAAAATAGATGACGTGGCTTCAAATGGTGCATACTAAACACACAAAAAGTCTGGAGTTGAAATAAGTTTAAAAAAATGAAATGCCTTTGTAACAGACGAGTTTTCGTGTGAAACCCTGATACTTCGAAAGAGATTGTCCATTTTGTACACGAAGTGGATCCAGTTTTTGTCGTAACCCTCTCAACTTTTTAGCACATGCTATGTGGGTGAAATGGTGATACCATGCCAACTTTCAACCTTTTCAGAGTTCATTTGTAGTGCTTTTCAATTTTAGGGTCATTTAGCTCAAAAAAATCAGTAAATGCATGAAAAATAGCAAATGAAGTCAGAAAGGGTTGAAAATTGATGACGTGGCTTCGAATGGTGCATACTGAACACACAAAAAGTCTCGGTTTGAAATAAGTTTAAAGAAATGAAATGCCTTTGTAACAGACGAGTTTTCGTCTGAAACCCTGAGACTTCGAAAGAGATAGTCCATTTTGTACACGAAGTGTATCCAGTTTTTGCCGTAACCCTCTCAACTTTTTAGCACATGCTATGTGGGTGAAATGATGATACCATGCCAACTTTCAACCTTTTTTGATTGTGATTTGTAGTGCTTTTCAATTTCAGGGTCATTTAGCTCAAAAAAATCAGTAAATGCATGAAAAATAGCAAATGAAGGCAGAAAGGGTTGAAAATTGATGACGTGGCTTCGAATGGTGCATAATGAACACACAAAAAGTCTGGAGTTGAAATAAGTTTAAAAAAATGAAATGCCTTTCTAAAAGACGAGTTTTCGTCTGAAACCCTGATACTTCGAAAGAGATTGTCCATTTTGTACACGAAGTACATCCAGTTTTTGCCGTAACCCTCTCAACTTTTTAGCACATGCTATGTGGGTGAAATGATGATACCATGCCAACTTTCAACCTTTTCTGATTGTGATTTGTAGTGCTTTTCAATTTCAGGGTCATTTAGCTCAAAAAAATCAGTAAATGCATGAAAAATGGCAAATGAAGTCAGAAAGGGTTGAAAATTGATGACGTGGATTCAAATGGAGCATACTGAACACACAAAAAGTCTGGAGTTGAAATAAGTTCAAAAAAATGAAATGCCTTTGTAACAGACGAGTTTTCGTATGAAACCCTGATACTTCGAAAGAGATTGTCCATGTTGTACACGAAGTGGATCCAGTTTTTGCCGTAACCCTCTCAACTTTTTAGCACATGCTATGTGGGTGAAATGATGATACCATGCCAACTTTCAACCTTTTCAGAGTTCATTTGTAGTGCTTTTCAATTTTAGGGTCATTTAGCTCAAAAAAATCAGTAAATGCATGAAAAATAGCAAATGAAGTCAGAAAGGGTTGAAAATTGATGACGTGGCTTCGAATGGTGCATACTGAACACACAAAAAGTCTGGAGTTGAAATAAGTTTAAAAAAATGAAATGCCTTTGTAACAGACGAGTTTTCGTCTGAAACCCTGATACTTCGAAAGAGATTGTCCATTCTGTACACGAAGTGGATCCAGTTTTTCTCGTAACCCTCTCAACTTTTTAGCACATGCTATGTGGGTGAAATGATAATACCATGCCAACTTTCAACCATTTCAGAGTTCATTTGTAGTGCTTTTCAATTTTAGGGTCATTTAGCTCAAAAAAATCAGTAAATGCATGAAAAATAGCAAATGAAGTCAGAAAGGGTTGAAAATTGATGACGTGGCTTCGAATGGTGCATACTGAACACACAAAAAGTCTGGAGTTGAAATAAGTTTAAAACAATGAAACGCCTTTGTAACAGACGAGTTTTCATCAGAAACCCTGATACTTCGAAAGAGATTGTCCATTTTGTACATGAAATGAATCCAGTTTTTGCCGTAACCCTCTCAACTTTTTAGCACATGCTATGTGGGTTAAATGATCATACCATGCCAACTTTCAACCTTTTCAGAGTTCATTTCTAGTGCTTTTCAATTTTAGGGTCATTTAGCTCAAAAAATCAGTAAATGCATGAAAAATAGCAAATGAAGTCAGAAAGGGTTGAAAATTGATGACGTGGCTTCGAATGGTGCATACTGAACACACAAAAAGTCTGGAGTTGAAATAAGTTTAAAGAAATGAAATGCCTTTGTAACAGACGAGTTTTCGTCTGAAACCCTGATACTTGGAAAGAGATTTTCCATTTTGTACACGAAGTGTATCCAGTTTTTGCCGTAACCCTCTCAACTTTTTAGCACATGCTATGTGGGTGAAATGATGATACCATGCCAACTTTCAACCTTTTTTGATTGTGATTTGTAGTGCTTTTCAATTTCAGGGTCATTTAGCTCAAAAAAATCAGTAAATGCATGAAAAATAGCAAATGAAGTCAGAAAGGGTTGAAAATAGATGACGTGGCTTCGAATGGTGCATAATGAACACACAAAAAGTCTGGAGTTGAAATAAGTTCAAAAAAATGAAATGCCTTTGTAACAGACGAGTTTTCGTCTGAAACCCTGATACTTCGAAAGAGATTGTCCATTTTGTACACGAAGTACATCCAGTTTTTGCCGTAACCCTCTCAACTTTTTAGCACATGCTATGTGGGTGAAATGATGATACCATGCCAACTTTCAAACCTTTTCTGATTGTGATTTGTAGTGCTTTTCAATTTCAGGGTCATTTAGCTCAAAAAAATCAGTAAATGCATGAAAAATAGCAAATGAAGTCAGAAAGGGTTGAAAATTGATGACGTGGCTTTGAATGGTGCATACTGAACACACAAAAAGTCTGGAGTTGAAATAAGTTTAAAGAAATGAAATGCCTTTGTAACAGACGAGTTTTCGTCTGAAACCCTGAGACTTCGAAAGAGATTGTCCATTTTGTACACGAAGTGTATCCAGTTTTTGCCGTAACCCTCTCAACTTTTTAGCACATGCTATGTGGGTGAAATGATGATACCATGCCAACTTTCAACCTTTTTTGATTGTGATTTGTAGTGCTTTTCAATTTCAGGGTCATTTAGCTCAAAAAAATCAGTAAGTGCATGAAAAATAGCAAATGAAGTCAGAAAGGGTTGAAAATTGATGACGTGGCTTCGAATGGTGCATAATGAACACACAAAAAGTCTGGAGTTGAAATAAGTTTAAAAAAATTAAATGCCTTTCTAAAAGACGAGTTTTCGTCTGAAACCCTGATACTTCGAAAGAGATTGTCCATTTTGTACACGAAGTACATCCAGTTTTTACCGTAACCCTCTCAACTTTTTAGCACATGCTATGTGGGTGAAATGATGATACCATGCCAACTTTCAACCTTTTCTGATTGTGATTTGTAGTGCTTTTCAATTTCAGGGTCATTTAGCTCAAAAAACTCAGTAAATGCATGAAAAATGGCAAATGAAGTCAGAAAGGGTTGAAAATTGATGACGTGGATTCAAATGGAGCATACTGAACACACAAAAAGTCTGGAGTTGAAATAAGTTCAAAAAAATGAAATGCCTTTGTAACAGACGAGTTTTCGTATGAAACCCTGATACTTCGAAAGAGATTGTCCATTTTGTACACGAAGTGGATCCAGTTTTTGCCGTAACCCTCTCAACTTTTTAGCACATGCTATGTGGGTGAAATGATGATACCATGCCAACTTTCAACCTTTTCAGAGTTCATTTGTAGTGCTTTTCAATTTTAGGGTCATTTAGCTCAAAAAAATCAGTAAATGCATGAAAAATAGCAAATGAAGTCAGAAAGGGTTGAAAATTGATGACGTGGCTTCGAATGGTGCATACTGAACACACAAAAAGTCTGGAGTTGAAATAAGTTTAAAAAAATGAAATGCCTTTGTAACAGACGAGTTTTCGTCTGAAACCCTGATACTTCGAAAGAGATTGTCCATTCTGTACACGAAGTGGATCCAGTTTTTCTCGTAGCCCTCTCAACTTTTTAGCACATGCTATGTGGGTGAAATGATAATACCATGCCAACTTTCAACCATTTCAGAGTTCATTTGTAGTGCTTTTCAATTTTAGGGTCATTTAGCTCAAAAAAATCAGTAAATGCATGAAAAATAGCAAATGAAGTCAGAAAGGGTTGAAAATTGATGACGTGGCTTCGAATGGTGCATACTGAACACACAAAAAGTCTGGAGTTGAAATAAGTTTAAAACAATGAAACGCCTTTGTAACAGACGAGTTTTCGTCTGAAACCCTGATACTTCGAAAGAGATTGTCCATTTTGTACATGAAGTGAATCCAGTTTTTGCCGTAACCCTCTCAACTTTTTAGCACATGCTATGTGGGTTAAATGATCATACCATGCCAACTTTCAACCTTTTCAGAGTTCATTTCTAGTGCTTTTCAATTTTAGGGTCATTTAGCTCAAAAAATCAGTAAATGCATGAAAAATAGCAAATGAAGTCAGAAAGGGTTGAAAATTGATGACGTGGCTTCGAATGGTGCATACTGAACACACAAAAAGTCTGGAGTTGAAATAAGTTTAAAGAAATGAAATGCCTTTGTAACAGACGAGTTTTCGTCTGAAACCCTGATACTTCGAAAGAGATTTTCCATTTTGTACACGAAGTGTATCCAGTTTTTGCCGTAACCCTCTCAACTTTTTAGCACATGCTATGTGGGTGAAATGATGATACCATGCCAACTTTCAACCTTTTTTGATTGTGATTTGTAGTGATTTTCAATTTCAGGGTCATTTAGCTCAAAAAAATCAGTAAATGCATGAAAAATAGCAAATGAAGTCAGAAAGCGTTGAAAATAGATGACGTGGCTTCGAATGGTGCATAATGAACACACAAAAAGTCTGGAGTTGAAATAAGTTCAAAAAAATGAAATGCCTTTGTAACAGACGAGTTTTCGTCTGAAACCCTGATACTTCGAAAGAGATTGTCCATTTTGTACACGAAGTACATCCAGTTTTTGCCGTAACCCTCTCAACTTTTTAGCACATGCTATGTGGGTGAAATGATGATACCATGCCAACTTTCAAACCTTTTCTGATTGTGATTTGTAGTGCTTTTCAATTTCAGGGTCATTTAGCTCAAAAAAATCAGTAAATGCATGAAAAATAGCAAATGAAGTCAGAAAGGGTTGAAAATTGATGACGTGGCTTTGAATGGTGCATACTGAACACACAAAAAGTCTGGAGTTGAAATAAGTTTAAAGAAATGAAATGCCTTTGTAACAGACGAGTTTTCGTCTGAAACCCTGAGACTTCGAAAGAGATTGTCCATTTTGTACACGAAGTGTATCCAGTTTTTGCCGTAACCCTCTCAACTTTTTAGCACATGCTATGTGGGTGAAATGATGATACCATGCCAACTTTCAACCTTTTTTGATTGTGATTTGTAGTGCTTTTCAATTTCAGGGTCATTTAGCTCAAAAAAATCAGTAAATGCATGAAAAATAGCAAATGAAGTCAGAAAGGGTTGAAAATTGATGACGTGGCTTCGAATGGTGCATAATGAACACACAAAAAGTCTGGAGTTGAAATAAGTTTAAAAAAATTAAATGCCTTTCTAAAAGACGAGTTTTCGTCTGAAACCCTGATACTTCGAAAGAGATTGTCCATTTTGTACACGAAGTACATCCAGTTTTTACCGTAACCCTCTCAACTTTTTAGCACATGCTATGTGGGTGAAATGATGATACCATGCCAACTTTCAACCTTTTCTGATTGTGATTTGTAGTGCTTTTCAATTTCAGGGTCATTTAGCTCAAAAAACTCAGTAAATGCATGAAAAATGGCAAATGAAGTCAGAAAGGGTTGAAAATTGATGACGTGGATTCAAATGGAGCATACTGAACACACAAAAAGTCTGGAGTTGAAATAAGTTCAAAAAAATGAAATGCCTTTGTAACAGACGAGTTTTCGTATGAAACCCTGATACTTCGAAAGAGATTGTCCATTTTGTACACGAAGTGGATCCAGTTTTTGCCGTAACCCTCTCAACTTTTTAGCACATGCTATGTGGGTGAAATGATGATACCATGCCAACTTTCAACCTTTTCAGAGTTCATTTGTAGTGCTTTTCAATTTTAGGGTCATTTAGCTCAAAAAAATCAGTAAATGCATGAAAAATAGCAAATGAAGTCAGAAAGGGTTGAAAATTGATGACGTGGCTTCGAATGGTGCATACTGAACACACAAAAAGTCTGGAGTTGAAATAAGTTTAAAAAAATGAAATGCCTTTGTAACAGACGAGTTTTCGTCTGAAACCCTGATACTTCGAAAGAGATTGTCCATTCTGTACACGAAGTGGATCCAGTTTTTCTCGTAACCCTCTCAACTTTTTAGCACATGCTATGTGGGTGAAATGATAATACCATGCCAACTTTCAACCATTTCAGAGTTCATTTGTAGTGCTTTTCAATTTTAGGGTCATTTAGCTCAAAAAAATCAGTAAATGCATGAAAAATAGCAAATGAAGTCAGAAAGGGTTGAAAATTGATGACGTGGCTTCGAATGGTGCATACTGAACACACAAAAAGTCTGGAGTTGAAATAAGTTTAAAACAATGAAACGCCTTTGTAACAGACGAGTTTTCGTCTGAAACCCTGATACTTCGAAAGAGATTGTCCATTTTGTACATGAAGTGAATCCAGTTTTTGCCGTAACCCTCTCAACTTTTTAGCACATGCTATGTGGGTTAAATGATCATACCATGCCAACTTTCAACCTTTTCAGAGTTCATTTCTAGTGCTTTTCAATTTTAGGGTCATTTAGCTCAAAAAATCAGTAAATGCATGAAAAATAGCAAATGAAGTCAGAAAGGGTTGAAAATTGATGACGTGGCTTCGAATGGTGCATACTGAACACACAAAAAGTCTGGAGTTGAAATAAGTTTAAAGAAATGAAATGCCTTTGTAACAGACGAGTTTTCGTCTGAAACCCTGATACTTCGAAAGAGATTTTCCATTTTGTACACGAAGTGTATCCAGTTTTTGCCGTAACCCTCTCAACTTTTTAGCACATGCTATGTGGGTGAAATGATGATACCATGCCAACTTTCAACCTTTTTTGATTGTGATTTGTAGTGATTTTCAATTTCAGGGTCATTTAGCTCAAAAAAATCAGTAAATGCATGAAAAATAGCAAATGAAGTCAGAAAGCGTTGAAAATAGATGACGTGGCTTCGAATGGTGCATAATGAACACACAAAAAGTCTGGAGTTGAAATAAGTTCAAAAAAATGAAATGCCTTTGTAACAGACGAGTTTTCGTCTGAAACCCTGATACTTCGAAAGAGATTGTCCATTTTGTACACGAAGTACATCCAGTTTTTGCCGTAACCCTCTCAACTTTTTAGCACATGCTATGTGGGTGAAATGATGATACCATGCCAACTTTCAAACATTTTCTGATTGTGATTTGTAGTGCTTTTCAATTTCAGGGTCATTTAGCTCAAAAAAAATCAGTAAATGCATGAAAAATAGCAAATGAAGTCAGAAAGGGTTGAAAATTGATGACGTGGCTTTGAATGGTGCATACTGAACACACAAAAAGTCTGGAGTTGAAATAAGTTTAAAGAAATGAAATGCCTTTGTAACAGACGAGTTTTCGTCTGAAACCCTGAGACTTCGAAAGAGATTGTCCATTTTGTACACGAAGTGTATCCAGTTTTTGCCGTAACCCTCTCAACTTTTTAGCACATGCTATGTGGGTGAAATGATGATACAATGCCAACTTTCAACCTTTTTTGATTGTGATTTGTAGTGCTTTTCAATTTCAGGGTCATTTAGCTCAAAAAAATCAGTAAATGCATGAAAAATAGCAAATGAAGTCAGAAAGGGTTGAAAATTGATGACGTGGCTTCGAATGGTGCATAATGAACACACAAAAAGTCTGGAGTTGAAATAAGTTTAAAAAAATTAAATGCCTTTCTAAAAGACGAGTTTTCGTCTGAAACCCTGATACTTCGAAAGAGATTGTCCATTTTGTACACGAAGTACATCCAGTTTTTACCGTAACCCTCTCAACTTTTTAGCACATGCTATGTGGGTGAAATGATGATACCATGCCAACTTTCAACCTTTTCTGATTGTGATTTGTAGTGCTTTTCAATTTCAGGGTCATTTAGCTCAAAAAACTCAGTAAATGCATGAAAAATGGCAAATGAAGTCAGAAAGGGTTGAAAATTGATGACGTGGATTCAAATGGAGCATACTGAACACACAAAAAGTCTGGAGTTGAAATAAGTTCAAAAAAATGAAATGCCTTTGTAACAGACGAGTTTTCGTATGAAACCGTGATACTTCGAAAGAGATTGTCCATTTTGTACACGAAGTGGATCCAGTTTTTGCCGTAACCCTCTCAACTTTTTAGCACATGCTATGTGGGTGAAATGATGATACCATGCCAACTTTCAACCTTTTCAGAGTTCATTTGTAGTGCTTTTCAATTTTAGGGTCATTTAGCTCAAAAAAATCAGTAAATGCATGAAAAATAGCAAATGAAGTCAGAAAGGGTTGAAAATTGATGACGTGGCTTCGAATGGTGCATACTGAACACACAAAAAGTCTGGAGTTGAAATAAGTTTAAAAAAATGAAATGCCTTTGTAACAGACGAGTTTTCGTCTGAAACCCTGATACTTCGAAAGAGATTGTCCATTCTGTACACGAAGTGGATCCAGTTTTTCTCGTAACCCTCTCAACTTTTTAGCACATGCTATGTGGGTGAAATGATAATACCATGCCAACTTTCAACCATTTCAGAGTTCATTTGTAGTGCTTTTCAATTTTAGGGTCATTTAGCTCAAAAAAAATCAGTAAATGCATGAAAAATAGCAAATGAAGTCAGAAAGGGTTGAAAATTGATGACGTGGCTTCGAATGGTGCATACTGAACACACAAAAAGTCTGGAGTTGAAATAAGTTTAAAACAATGAAACGCCTTTGTAACAGACGAGTTTTCGTCTGAAACCCTGATACTTCGAAAGAGATTGTCCATTTTGTACATGAAGTGAATCCAGTTTTTGCCGTAACCCTCTCAACTTTTTAGCACATGCTATGTGGGTTAAATGATCATACCATGCCAACTTTCAACCTTTTCAGAGTTCATTTCTAGTGCTTTTCAATTTTAGGGTCATTTAGCTCAAAAAAATCAGTAAATGCATGAAAAATAGCAAATGAAGTCAGAAAGGGTTGAAAATTGATGACGTGGCTTCGAATGGTGCATACTGAACACACAAAAAGTCTGGAGTTGAAATAAGTTTAAAGAAATGAAATGCCTTTGTAACAGACGAGTTTTCGTCTGAAACCCTGATACTTCGAAAGAGATTGTCCATTTTGTACACGAAGTACATCCAGTTTTTGCCGTAACCCTCTCAACTTTTTAGCACATGCTATGTGGGTGAAATGATGATACCATGCCAACTTTCAAACCTTTTCTGATTGTGATTTGTAGTGCTTTTCAATTTCAGGGTCATTTAGCTCAAAAAAATCAGTAAATGCATGAAAAATAGCAAATGAAGTCAGAAAGGGTTGAAAATTGATGACGTGGCTTTGAATGGTGCATACTGAACACACAAAAAGTCTGGAGTTGAAATAAGTTTAAAAAAAGGAAATGCCTTTGTAACAGACGAGTTTTCGTCTGAAACCCTGACACTTCGAAAGAGATTGTCCATTCTGTACACGAAGTGGATCCAGTTTTTGTCGTAACCCTCTCAACTTTTTAGCACATGCTATGTGGGTGAAATGATGATACCATGCCAACTTTCAACCATTTCAGAGTTCATTTGTAGTGCTTTTCAATTTTAGGGTCATTTAGCTCAAAAAAATCAGTAAATGCATGAAAAATAACAAATGAAGTCAGAAAGGGTTGAAAATTGATGACGTGGCTTCGAATGGTGCATACTGAACACACAAAAATTCTGGAGTTGAAATAAGTTTAAAAAAATGAAATGCCTTTGTAACAAACGAGTTTTCGTCTGAAATCCTGATACTTAGAAAGAGATTGTCCATTTTGTACACGAAGTGCATCCAGTTTTTGCCGTAACCCTCTCAACTTTTTAGCACATGCTATGTGTGTGAAATGATGATACCATGCCAACTTTCAACCATTTCAGAGTTCATTTGTAGTGCTTTTCAATTTCAGGGTCATTTAGCTCAAAAAATTCAGTAAATGCATGAAAAATAGCAAATGAACTCAGAAAGGGTTGAAAATTGATGACGTGGCTTCGAATGGTGCATACTGAACACACAAAAAGTCTGGAGTTGAAATAAGTTTAAAAAATGAAATGCCTTGGTAACAGACGAGTTTTCGTCTCATACCCTGATACTTCGAAAGAGATTGTCCATTTTGTACATGAAGTGGCTCTAGTTTTTGCCGTAACCCTCTCAACTTTTTAGCACATGCTATGTGGGTGAAATGATGATACCATGCCAACTTTCAACCTTTTCAGAGTTCATTTGTAGTGCTTTTCAATTTTAGGGTCATTTAGCTCATAAAAAAATCAGTAAATGCATGAAAAATAGCAAATGAAGTCAGAAAGGGTTGAAAATTGATGACGTGGCTTCGAATGGTGCATACTAAACACACAAAAAGTCTGGAGTTGAAATAAGTTTAAAAAAATGAAATGCCTTTGTAACAGACGAGTTTTCGTCTGAAACCCTGATACTTCGAAAGAGATTGTCCAGTTTGTACACGAAGTGGATCCAGTTTTTGCCGTAACCCTCTCAACTTTTTAGCACATGCTATGTGGGTGAAATGATGATACCATGCCAACTTTCAACCTTTTCAGAGTTCATTTGTAGTGCTTTTCAATTTTAGGGTCATTTAGCTCAAAAAATTCAGTAAATGCATGAAAAATAGCAAATGAAGTCAGAAAGGGTTGAAAATTGATGACGTGGCTTCGAATGGTGCATACTGAACACACAAAAAGTCTGGGTTTGAAATAAGTTTAAAGAAATGAAATGCCTTTGTAACAGACGAGTTTTCGTCTGAAACCCTGACACTTCGAAAGAGATTGTCCATTTTGTACACGAAGTGTTTCCAGTTTTTGCCGTAACCCTCTCAACTTTTTAGCACATGCTATGTGGGTGAAATGATGATACCATGCCAACTTTCAACCTTTTTTGATTGTGATTTGTAGTGCTTTTCAATTTCAGGGTCATTTAGCTCAAAAAATTCAGTAAATGCATGAAAAATAGCAAATGAAGTCAGAAAGGGTTGAAAATTGATGACGTGGCTTCGAATGGTGCATACTGAACACACAAAAAGTCTGGGTTTGAAATAAGTTTAAAGAAATGAAATGCCTTTGTAACAGACGAGTTTTCGTCTGAAACCCTGACACTTCGAAAGAGATTGTCCATTTTGTACACGAAGTGTTTCCAGTTTTTGCCGTAACCCTCTCAACTTTTTAGCACATGCTATGTGGGTGAAATGATGATACCATGCCAACTTTCAACCTTTTTTGATTGTGATTTGTAGTGCTTTTCAATTTCAGGGTCATTTAGCTCAAAAAAATCAGTAAATGCATGAAAAATAGCAAATGAAGTCAGAAAGGGTTGAAAATTGATGACGTGGCTTCGAATGGTGCATAATGAACACACAAAAATTCTGGAGTTGAAATAAGTTTAAAAAAATGAAATGCCTTTCTAACAGACGAGTTTTCGTCTGAAACCCTGATACTTAGAAGGAGATTGTCCATTTTGTACACGAAGTACATCCAGTTTTTGCCGTAACCCTCTCAACTTTTTAGCACATTCTATGTGGGTGAAATGATGATACCATGCCAACTTTCAACCTTTTCAGAGTTCATTTGTAGTGCTTTTCAATTTTAGGGTCATTTAGCTCAAAAAATTCAGTAAATGCATGAAAAATAGCAAATGAAGTCAGAAAGGGTTGAAAATTGATGACGTGGCTTCGAATGGTGCATACTGAACACACAAAAAGTCTGGAGTTGAAATAAGTTTAAAGAAATGAAATGCCTTTGTAACAGACGAGTTTTCGTCTGAAACCCTGATACTTCGAAAGAGATTGTCAATTTTGTACACGAAGTGGCTCTAGTTTTTGCCGTAACCCTCTCAGCTTTTTAGCACATGCTATGTGGGTGAAATGATGATACCATGCCAACTTTCAACCTTTTCAGAGTTCATTTGTAGTGCTTTTCAATTTTAGGGTCATTTAGTTAAAAAAAATCAGTAAATGCATGAAAAATAGCAAATGAAGTCAGAAAGGGTTGAAAATTGATGACGTGGCTTCAAATGGTGCATACTAAACACACAAAAAGTCTGGAGTTGAAATAAGTTTAAAAAAATGAAATGCCTTTGTAACAGACGAGTTTTCGTGTGAAACCCTGATACTTCGAAAGAGATTGTCCATTTTGTACACGAAGTGGATCTAGTTTTTGTCGTAACCCTCTCAACTTTTTAGCACATGCTATGTGGGTGAAATGATGATACCATGCCAACTTTCAACCTTTTCAGAGTTCATTTGTAGTGCTTTTAAATTTTAGGGTCATTTAGCTCAAAAAAATCAGTAAATGCATGAAAAATAGCAAATGAAGTCAGAAAGGGTTGAAAATTGATGACGTGGCTTCGAATGGTGCATACTGAACACACAAAAAGTCTGGGTTTGAAATAAGTTTAAAGAAATGAAATGCCTTTGTAACAGACGAGTTTTCGTCTGAAACCCTGACACTTCGAAAGAGATTGTCCATTTTGTACACGAAGTGTTTCCAGTTTTTGCCGTAACCCTCTCAACTTTTTAGCACATGCTATGTGGGTGAAATGATGATACCATGCCAACTTTCAACCTTTTTTGATTGTGATTTGTAGTGCTTTTCAATTTCAGGGTCATTTAGCTCAAAAAAATCAGTAAATGCATGAAAAATAGCAAATGAAGTCAGAAAGGGTTGAAAATTGATGACGTGGCTTCGAATGGTGCATAATGAACACACAAAAAGTCTGGAGTTGAAATAAGTTTAAAAAAATGAAATGCCTTTCTAACAGACGAGTTTTCGTCTGAAACCCTGATGCTTCGAAAGAGATTGTCCATTTTGTACACGAAGTACATCCAGTTTTTGCCGTAACCCTCTCAACTTTTTAGCACATGCTATGTGGGTGAAATGATGATACCATGCCAACTTTCAACCTTTTCTGATTGTGATTTGTAGTGCTTTTCAATTTCAGGGTCATTTAGCTCAAAAAAATCAGTAAATGCATGAAATATGGCAAATGAAGTCAGAAAGGGTTGAAAATTGATGACGTGGATTCAAATGGTGCATACTGAACACACAAAAAGTCTGGAGTTGAGATAAGTTCAAAAAAATGAAATGCCTTTGTAACAGACGAGTTTTCGTCTGAAACCCTGATACTTCGAAAGAGATTGTCCATTTTGTACACGAAGTGGATCCAGTTTTTGCCGTAACCCTCTCAACTTTTTAGCACATGCTATGTGGGTGAAATGATGATACCATGCCAACTTTCAACCTTTTCAGAGTTCATTTGTAGTGCTTTTCAATTTTAGGGTCATTTACCTCAAAAAAATCAGTAAATGCATGAAAAATAGCAACTGAAGTCAGAAAGGGTTGAAAATTGATGACGTGGCTTCGAATGGTGCATACTGAACACACAAAAAGTCTGGAGTGGAAATAAGTTTAAAAAAATGAAATGCCTTTGTAACAGACGAGTTTTCGTCTGAAACCCTGATACTTCGAAAGAGATTGTCCATTCTGTACACGAAGTGGATCCAGTTTTTGTCGTAACCCTCTCAACTTTTTAGCACATGCTATGTGGGTGAAATGATAATACCATGCCAACTTTCAACCATTTCAGAGTTCATTTGTAGTGCTCTTCAATTTTAGGGTCATTTAGCTCAAAAAAATCAGTAAATGCATGAAAAATAGCAAATGAAGTCAGAAAGGGTTGAAAATTGATGACGTGGCTTTGTATGGTGCATACTGAACACACAAAAAGTCTGGAGTTGAAATAAGTTTAAAGAAATGAAATGCCTTTGTAACAGACGAGTTTTCATCTGAAACCCTGATACTTCGAAAGAGATTGTCCATTTTGTACACGAAGTGGATCCAGTTTTTGCCGTAACCCTCTCAACTTTTTAGCACATGCTATGTGGGTGAAATGATGATCCCATGCCAACTTTCAACCTTTTCAGAGTTCATTTGTAGTGCTTCTCAATTTTAGGGTCATTTAGCTCAAAAAATCAGTAAATGCATGAAAAATAGCAAATGAAGTCAGAAAGGGTTGAAAATTGATGACGTGGCTTCGAATGGTGCATACTGAACACACAAAAAGTCTGGAGTTGAAATAAGTTTAAAAAAATGAAATGCCTTTGTAACAAACGAGTTTTCGTGTGAAACCCTGTTACTTCGAAAGAGATTGTCCATTTTGTACACGAAGTGCATCCAGTTTTTGCCGTAACCCTCTCAACTTTTTAGCACATGCTATGTGGGTGAAATGATGATACCATGCCAACTTTCAACCTTTTATGATTGTGATTTGTAGTGCTTTTGAATTTCAGGGTCATTTAGCTCAAAAAAATCAGTAAATGCATGAAAAACAGCAAATGAACTCAGAAAGGGTTGAAAATTGATGACGTGGCTTCGAATGGTGCATACTAAACACAAAAAAAGTCTGGAGTTGAAATAAGTTTAAAAAAATGAAATGCCTTTGTAACAGACATGTTTTCGTCTGAAACCCTGATACTTCGAAAGAGATTGTCCATTTTGTACACGAAGTGCCTCTAGTTTTTGCCGTAACCCTCTCAACTTTTTAGCACATGCTATGTGGGTGAAATTATGATACCATGCCAACTTTCAACCTTTTCAGAGTTCATTTGTAGTGCTTTTCAATTTTAGGGTCATTTAGCTCAAAAAAATCAGTAAATGCATGAAAAATAGCAAATGAAGTCAGAAAGGGATGAAAATTGATGACGTGGCTTCGAATGGTGCATACTGAACACACAAAAAGTCTGGAGTTGAAATAAGTTTAAAAAAATGAAATGCCTTTGTAACAGACGAGTTTTCGTCTGAAACCCTCATACTTCGAAAGAGATTGTCCATTTTGTACACGAAGTGCATCCAGTTTTTGCCGTAACCCTCTCAACTTTTTAGCACATGCTATGTGTGTGAAATGATGATACCATGCCAACTTTCAACCATTTCAGAGTTCATTTGTAGTGCTTTTCAATTTCAGGGTCATTTAGCTCAAAAAATTCAGTAAATGCATGAAAAATAGCAAATGAACTCAGAAAGGGTTGAAAATTGATGACGTGGCTT
The DNA here is from genome assembly GCA_039707655.1 of Elymus sibiricus. NCBI lineage: Eukaryota > Viridiplantae > Streptophyta > Magnoliopsida > Poales > Poaceae > Elymus > Elymus sibiricus. Next base: position 120,755,164 of record CM077676.1, on the reverse strand, counting down.
CGAATGGTGCATACTGAACACACAAAAAGTCTGGAGTTGAAATAAGTTTAAAAAATGAAATGCCTTTGTAACAGACGAGTTTTCGTCTCATACCCTGATACTTCGAAAGAGATTGTCCATTTTGTACATGAAGTGGCTCTAGTTTTTGCCGTAACCCTCTCAACTTTTTAGCACATGCTATGTGGGTGAAATGATGATACCATGCCAACTTTCAACCTTTTCAGAGTTCATTTGTAGTGCTTTTCAATTTTAGGGTCATTTAGCTCATAAAAAAATCAGTAAATGCATGAAAAATAGCAAATGAAGTCAGAAAGGGTTGAAAATTGATGACGTGGCTTCGAATGGTGCATACTAAACACACAAAAAGTCTGGAGTTGAAATAAGTTTAAAAAAATGAAATGCCTTTGTAACAGACGAGTTTTCGTCTGAAACCCTGATACTTCGAAAGAGATTGTCCAGTTTGTACACGAAGTGGATCCAGTTTTTGCCGTAACCCTCTCAACTTTTTAGCACATGCTATGTGGGTGAAATGATGATACCATGCCAACTTTCAACCTTTTCAGAGTTCATTTGTAGTGCTTTTCAATTTTAGGGTCATTTAGCTCAAAAAATTCAGTAAATGCATGAAAAATAGCAAATGAAGTCAGAAAGGGTTGAAAATTGATGACGTGGCTTCGAATGGTGCATACTGAACACACAAAAAGTCTGGGTTTGAAATAAGTTTAAAGAAATGAAATGCCTTTGTAACAGACGAGTTTTCGTCTGAAACCCTGACACTTCGAAAGAGATTGTCCATTTTGTACACGAAGTGTTTCCAGTTTTTGCCGTAACCCTCTCAACTTTTTAGCACATGCTATGTGGGTGAAATGATGATACCATGCCAACTTTCAACCTTTTTTGATTGTGATTTGTAGTGCTTTTCAATTTCAGGGTCATTTAGCTCAAAAAATTCAGTAAATGCATGAAAAATAGCAAATGAAGTCAGAAAGGGTTGAAAATTGATGACGTGGCTTCGAATGGTGCATACTGAACACACAAAAAGTCTGGGTTTGAAATAAGTTTAAAGAAATGAAATGCCTTTGTAACAGACGAGTTTTCGTCTGAAACCCTGACACTTCGAAAGAGATTGTCCATTTTGTACACGAAGTGTTTCCAGTTTTTGCCGTAACCCTCTCAACTTTTTAGCACATGCTATGTGGGTGAAATGATGATACCATGCCAACTTTCAACCTTTTTTGATTGTGATTTGTAGTGCTTTTCAATTTCAGGGTCATTTAGCTCAAAAAAATCAGTAAATGCATGAAAAATAGCAAATGAAGTCAGAAAGGGTTGAAAATTGATGACGTGGCTTCGAATGGTGCATAATGAACACACAAAAATTCTGGAGTTGAAATAAGTTTAAAAAAATGAAATGCCTTTCTAACAGACGAGTTTTCGTCTGAAACCCTGATACTTAGAAGGAGATTGTCCATTTTGTACACGAAGTACATCCAGTTTTTGCCGTAACCCTCTCAACTTTTTAGCACATTCTATGTGGGTGAAATGATGATACCATGCCAACTTTCAACCTTTTCAGAGTTCATTTGTAGTGCTTTTCAATTTTAGGGTCATTTAGCTCAAAAAAATCAGTAAATGCATGAAAAATAGCAAATGAAGTCAGAAAGGGTTGAAAATTGATGACGTGGCTTCGAATGGTGCATACTGAACACACAAAAAGTCTGGAGTTGAAATAAGTTTAAAGAAATGAAATGCCTTTGTAACAGACGAGTTTTCGTCTGAAACCCTGATACTTCGAAAGAGATTGTCCATTTTGTACACGAAGTGGCTCTAGTTTTTGCCGTAACCCTCTCAGCTTTTTAGCACATGCTATGTGGGTGAAATGATGATACCATGCCAACTTTCAACCTTTTCAGAGTTCATTTGTAGTGCTTTTCAATTTTAGGGTCATTTAGTTAAAAAAAATCAGTAAATGCATGAAAAATAGCAAATGAAGTCAGAAAGGGTTGAAAATTGATGACGTGGCTTCGAATGGTGCATACTGAACACACAAAAAGTCTGGAGTTGAAATAAGTTTAAAGAAATGAAATGCCTTTGTAACAGACGAGTTTTCGTGTGAAACCCTGATACTTCGAAAGAGATTGTCCATTTTGTACACGAAGTGGATCTAGTTTTTGTCGTAACCCTCTCAACTTTTTAGCACATGCTATGTGGGTGAAATGATGATACCATGCCAACTTTCAACCTTTTCAGAGTTCATTTGTAGTGCTTTTAAATTTTAGGGTCATTTAGCTCAAAAAAATCAGTAAATGCATGAAAAATAGCAAATGAAGTCAGAAAGGGTTGAAAATTGATGACGTGGCTTCGAATGGTGCATACTGAACACACAAAAAGTCTGGGTTTGAAATAAGTTTAAAGAAATGAAATGCCTTTGTAACAGACGAGTTTTCGTCTGAAACCCTGACACTTCGAAAGAGATTGTCCATTTTGTACACGAAGTGTTTCCAGTTTTTGCCGTAACCCTCTCAACTTTTTAGCACATGCTATGTGGGTGAAATGATGATACCATGCCAACTTTCAACCTTTTTTGATTGTGATTTGTAGTGCTTTTCAATTTCAGGGTCATTTAGCTCAAAAAAATCAGTAAATGCATGAAAAATAGCAAATGAAGTCAGAAAGGGTTGAAAATTGATGACGTGGCTTCGAATGGTGCATAATGAACACACAAAAAGTCTGGAGTTGAAATAAGTTTAAAAAAATGAAATGCCTTTCTAACAGACGAGTTTTCGTCTGAAACCCTGATACTTCGAAAGAGATTGTCCATTTTGTACACGAAGTACATCCAGTTTTTGCCGTAACCCTCTCAACTTTTTAGCACATGCTATGTGGGTGAAATTATGATACCATGCCAACTTTCAACCTTTTCTGATTGTGATTTGTAGTGCTTTTCAATTTCAGGGTCATTTAGCTCATAAAAATCAGTAAATGCATGAAATATGGCAAATGAAGTCAGAAAGGGTTGAAAATTGATGACGTGGATTCAAATGGTGCATACTGAACACACAAAAAGTCTGGAGTTGAGATAAGTTCAAAAAAATGAAATGCCTTTGTAACAGACGAGTTTTCGTCTGAAACCCTGATACTTCGAAAGAGATTGTCCATTTTGTACACGAAGTGGATCCAGTTTTTGCCGTAACCCTCTCAACTTTTTAGCACATGCTATGTGGGTGAAATGATGATACCATGCCAACTTTCAACCTTTTCAGAGTTCATTTGTAGTGCTTTTCAATTTTAGGGTCATTTACCTCAAAAAAATCAGTAAATGCATGAAAAATAGCAACTGAAGTCAGAAAGGGTTGAAAATTGATGACGTGGCTTCGAATGGTGCATACTGAACACACAAAAAGTCTGGAGTGGAAATAAGTTTAAAAAAATGAAATGCCTTTGTAACAGACGAGTTTTCGTCTGAAACCCTGATACTTCGAAAGAGATTGTCCATTCTGTACACGAAGTGGATCCAGTTTTTGTCGTAACCCTCTCAACTTTTTAGCACATGCTATGTGGGTGAAATGATAATACCATGCCAACTTTCAACCATTTCAGAGTTCATTTGTAGTGCTCTTCAATTTTAGGGTCATTTAGCTCAAAAAAATCAGTAAATGCATGAAAAATAGCAAATGAAGTCAGAAAGGGTTGAAAATTGATGACGTGGCTTTGTATGGTGCATACTGAACACACAAAAAGTCTGGAGTTGAAATAAGTTTAAAGAAATGAAATGCCTTTGTAACAGACGAGTTTTCATCTGAAACCCTGATACTTCGAAAGAGATTGTCCATTTTGTACACGAAGTGGATCCAGTTTTTGCCGTAACCCTCTCAACTTTTTAGCACATGCTATGTGGGTGAAATGATGATCCCATGCCAACTTTCAACCTTTTCAGAGTTCATTTGTAGTGCTTCTCAATTTTAGGGTCATTTAGCTCAAAAAATCAGTAAATGCATGAAAAATAGCAAATGAAGTCAGAAAGGGTTGAAAATTGATGACGTGGCTTCGAATGGTGCATACTGAACACACAAAAAGTCTGGAGTTGAAATAAGTTTAAAAAAATGAAATGCCTTTGTAACAAACGAGTTTTCGTGTGAAACCCTGTTACTTCGAAAGAGATTGTCCATTTTGTACACGAAGTGCATCCAGTTTTTGCCGTAACCCTCTCAACTTTTTAGCACATGCTATGTGGGTGAAATGATGATACCATGCCAACTTTCAACCTTTTATGATTGTGATTTGTAGTGATTTTGAATTTCAGGGTCATTTAGCTCAAAAAAATCAGTAAATGCATGAAAAACAGCAAATGAACTCAGAAAGGGTTGAAAATTGATGACGTGGCTTCGAATGGTGCATACTAAACACAAAAAAAGTCTGGAGTTGAAATAAGTTTAAAAAAATGAAATGCCTTTGTAACAGACATGTTTTCGTTTGAAACCCTGATACTTCGAAAGAGATTGTCCATTTTGTACACGAAGTGGCTCTAGTTTTTGCCGTAACCCTCTCAACTTTTTAGCACATGCTATGTGGGTGAAATGATGATACCATGCCAACTTTCAACCTTTTCAGAGTTCATTTGTAGTGCTTTTCAATTTTAGGGTCATTTAGCTCAAAAAAATCAGTAAATGCATGAAAAATAGCAAATGAAGTCAGAAAGGGATGAAAATTGATGACGTGGCTTCGAATGGTGCATACTGAACACACAAAAAGTCTGGAGTTGAAATAAGTTTAAAAAAATGAAATGCCTTTGTAACAGACGAGTTTTCGTCTGAAACCCTCATACTTCGAAAGAGATTGTCCATTTTGTACACGAAGTGCATCCAGTTTTTGCCGTAACCCTCTCAACTTTTTAGCACATGCTATGTGCGTGAAATGATGATACCATGCCAACTTTCAACCTTTTCTGATTGTGATTTGTAGTGCTTTTCAATTTCAAGGTCATTTAGCTCAAAAAATCAGTAAATGCATGAAAAATAGCAAATGAAGTCAGAAAGGGTTGAAAATTGATGACGTGGCTTAGAATGGTGCATACTAAACACACAAAAAGTCTGGAGTTGAAATAAGTTTAAAAAATGGAAATGCCTTTGTAACAAACGAGTTTTCGTCTAAAACCCTGATACTTCGAAAGAGATTGTCCATTTTGTACACGAAGTGCATCCAGTTTTTGCCGTAACCCTCTCAACTTTTTAGCACATGCTATGTGGGTGAAATGATGATACCATGCCAACTTTCAACCTTTTCTGATTGTGATTTGTAGTGCTTTTCAATTTCAAGGTCATTTAGCTCAAAAAAATCAGTAAATGCATGAAAAATAGCAAATGAATTCAGAAAGGGTTGAAAATTGATGACGTGGCTTCGAATGGTGCATACTGAACACACAAAAAGTCTGGACTTGAAATAAGTTTAAAAAAATGAAATGCCGTTGTAATAGACGAGTTTTCGTCTGAAACCCTGATACTTCGAAAGAGATTGTCCATTTTGTACACGAAGTGGATCCAGTTTTTGCCGTAACCCTCTCAAATTTTTAGCATATGCTATGTGGGTGAAATGATGATACCATGCCAACTTTCAACCTTTTCAGAGTTCATTTGTAGTGCTTTTCAATTTTAGGGTCATTTAGCTCAAAAAAATCAGTAAATGCATGAAAAATAGCAAATGAAGTCAGAAAGGGTTGAAAATTGATGACGTGGCTTTGAATGGTGCATACTGAACACACAAAAAGTCTGGAGTTGAAATAAGTTTAAAAAAATGAAATGCCTTTGTAACAGACGAGTTTTCGTGTGAAACCCTGATACTTCGATAGAGATTGTCCATTTTGTACACGAAGTGGATCCAGTTTTTGTCGTAACCCTCTCAACTTTTTAGCACATGCTATGTGGCTGAAATGATGATACCATGCCAACTTTCAACCTTTTCAGAGTTCATTTGTAGTGCATTTTAATTTTAGGGTCATTTAGCTCAAAAAAATCAGTAAATGCATGAAAAATAGCAAATGAAGTCAGAAAGGGTTGAAAATTGATGACGTGGCTTCGAATGGTGCATACTGAACACACAAAAAGTCTGTAGTTGAAATAAGTTTAAAAAAATGAAATGCCTTTGTAACAAACGAGTTTTCGTCTGAAACCCTGATACTTCGATAGAGATTGTCCATTTTGTACATGAAGTTGATCCAGTTTTTGCCGTAACCCTCTCAACTTTTTAGCACATGCTATGTGGGTGAAATGATGATACCATGCCAAATTTCAACCTTTTCAGAGTTCATTTGTAGTGCTTCTTAATTTTAGGGTCATTTAGCTCAAAATATCAGTAAATGCATGAAAAATAGCAAATGAAGTCAGAAAGGGTTGAAAATTGATGACGTGGCTTCGAATGGTGCATACTGAACACACAAAAAGTCTGTAGTTGAAATAAGTTTAAAAAAATGAAATGCCTTTGTAACAAACGAGTTTTCGTCTGAAACCCTGATACTTCGATAGAGATTGTCCATTTTGTACATGAAGTTGATCCAGTTTTTGCCGTAACCCTCTCAACTTTTTAGCACATGCTATGTGGGTGAAATGATGATCCCATGCCAACTTTCAACCTTTTCAGAGTTCATTTGTAGTGCTTCTCAATTTTAGGGTCATTTAGCTCAAAAAATCAGTAAATGCATGAAAAATAGCAAATGAAGTCAGAAAGGGTTGAAAATTGATGACGTGGCTTCGAATGGTGCATACTGAACACACAAAAAGTCTGGAGTTGAAATAAGTTTAAAAAAATGAAATGCCTTTGTAACAAACGAGTTTTCGTGTGAAACCCTGTTACTTCGAAAGAGATTGTCCATTTTGTACACGAAGTGCATCCAGTTTTTGCCGTAACCCTCTCAACTTTTTAGCACATGCTATGTGGGTGAAATGATGATACCATGCCAACTTTCAACCTTTTATGATTGTGATTTGTAGTGCTTTTGAATTTCAGGGTCATTTAGCTCAAAAAAATCAGTAAATTCATGAAAAACAGCAAATGAACTCAGAAAGGGTTGAAAATTGATGACGTGGCTTCGAATGGTGCATACTAGACACAAAAAAAGTCTGGAGTTGAAATAAGTTTAAAAAAATGAAATGCCTTTGTAACAGACTTGTTTTCGTCTGAAACCCTGATACTTCGAAAGAGATTGTCCATTTTGTACACGAAGTGGCTCTAGTTTTTGCCGTAACCCTCTCAACTTTTTGGCACATGCTATGTGGGTGAAATGATGATACCATGCCAACTTTCAACCTTTTCAGAGTTCATTTGTAGTGCTTTTCAATTTTAGGGTCATTTAGCTCAAAAAAAATCAGTAAATGCATGAAAAATAGCAAATGAAGTCAGAAAGGGATGAAAATTGATGACGTGGCTTCGAATGGTGCATACTGAACACACAAAAAGTCTGGAGTTGAAATAAGTTTAAAAAAATGAAATGCCTTTGTAACAGACGAGTTTTCGTCTGAAACCCTCATACTTCGAAAGAGATTGTCCATTTTGTACACGAAGTGCATCCAGTTTTTGCCGTAACCCTCTCAACTTTTTAGCACATGCTATGTGCATGAAATGATGATACCATGCCAACTTTCAACCTTTTCTGATTGTGATTTGTAGTGCTTTTCAATTTCAAGGTCATTTAGTTCAAAAAAATCAGTAAATGCATGAAAAATAGCAAATGAAGTCAGAAAGGGTTGAAAATTGATGACGTGGCTTAGAATGGTGCATACTAAACACACAAAAAGTCTGGAGTTGAAATAAGTTTAAAAAATGGAAATGCCTTTGTAACAAACGAGTTTTCGTCTAAAACCCTGATACTTCGAAAGAGATTGTCCATTTTGTACACGAAGTGCATCCAGTTTTTGCCGTAACCCTCTCAACTTTTTAGCACATGCTATGTGGGTGAAATGATGATACCATGCCAACTTTCAACCTTTTCTGATTGTGATTTGTAGTGCTTTTCAATTTCAAGGTCATTTAGCTCAAAAAAATCAGTAAATGCATGAAAAATAGCAAATGAATTCAGAAAGGGTTGAAAATTGATGACGTGGCTTCGAATGGTGCATACTGAACACACAAAAAGTCTGGACTTGAAATAAGTTTAAAAAAATGAAATGCCGTTGTAATAGACGAGTTTTCGTCTGAAACCCTGATACTTCGAAAGAGATTGTCCATTTTGTACACGAAGTGGATCCAGTTTTTGCCGTAACCCTCTCAAATTTTTAGCACATGCTATGTGGGTGAAATGATGATACCATGCCAACTTTCAACCTTTTCAGAGTTCATTTGTAGTGCTTTTCAATTTTAGGGTCATTTAGCTCAAAAAAATCAGTAAATGCATGAAAAATAGCAAATGAAGTCAGAAAGGGTTGAAAATTGATGACGTGGCTTTGAATGGTGCATACTGAACACACAAAAAGTCTGGAGTTGAAATAAGTTTAAAAAAATGAAATGCCTTTGTAACAGACGAGTTTTCGTCTGAAACCCTGATACTTCGATAGAGATTGTCCATTTTGTACACGAAGTGGATCCAGTTTTTGTCGTAACCCTCTCAACTTTTTAGCACATGCTATGTGGCTGAAATGATGATACCATGCCAACTTTCAACCTTTTCAGAGTTCATTTGTAGTGCATTTTAATTTTAGGGTCATTTAGCTCAAAAAAATCAGTAAATGCATGAAAAATAGCAAATGAAGTCAGAAAGGGTTGAAAATTGATGACGTGGCTTCGAATGGTGCATACTGAACACACAAAAAGTCTGTAGTTGAAATAAGTTTAAAAAAATGAAATGCCTTTGTAACAAACGAGTTTTCGTCTGAAACCCTGATACTTCGATAGAGATTGTCCATTTTGTACATGAAGTTGATCCAGTTTTTGCCGTAACCCTCTCAACTTTTTAGCACATGCTATGTGGGTGAAATGATGATACCATGCCAAATTTCAACCTTTTCAGAGTTCATTTGTAGTGCTTCTTAATTTTAGGGTCATTTAGCTCAAAATATCAGTAAATGCATGAAAAATAGCAAATGAAGTCAGAAAGGGTTGAAAATTGATGACGTGGCTTCGAATGGTGCATACTGAACACACAAAAAGTCTGGAGTTGAAATAAGTTTAAAAAAATGAAATGCCTTTGTAACAAACGAGTTTTCGTCTGAAACCCTCATACTTCGAAAGAGATTGTCCATTTTGTATACGAAGTGGCTCTAGTTTTTGCCGTAACCCTCTCAACTTTTTAGCACATGCTATGTGGGTGAAATGATGATACCATGCCAACTTTCACCCTTTTCAGAGTTCATTTGTAGTGCTTTTCAATTTTAGGGTCATTTAGCTCAAAAAAATCAGTAAATGAATGAAAAATAGCAAATGAAGTCAGAAAGGGTGGAAAATTGATGACGTGGCTTCGAATGGAGCATACTGAACACACAAAAAGTCTGGAGTTGAAATAAGTTTAAAAAAATGAAATGCCTTTGTAACAGACGAGTTTTCGTCTGAAACCCTCATACTTCGAAAGAGATTGTCCATTTTGTACACGAAGTGGCTCTAGTTTTTGCCGTAACCCTCTCAACTTTTTAGCACTTGCTATGTGGGTGAAATGATGATACCATGCCAACTTTCAACCTTTTCAGAGTTCATTTGTAGTGCTTTTCAATTTTAGGGTCATTTAGCTCAAAAAAATCAGTAAATGCATGAAAAAAAGCAAATGAAGTCAGAAAGGGTTGAAAATTGATGACGTGGCTTCGAATGGTGCATACTGAACACACAAAAAGTCTGGAGTTGAAATAAGTTTAAAGAAATGAAATGCCTTTGTAACAGACGAGTTTTCGTGTGAAACCCTGATACTTCGAAAGAGATTGTCCATTTTGTAGACGAAGTGGATCCAGTTTTTGTCGTAACCCTCTCAACTTTTTAGCACATGCTATGTGGGTGAAATGATGATACCATGCCAACTTTCAACCTTTTCAGAGTTCATTTGTAGTGCTTTTCAATTTTAGGGTCATTTAGCTCAAAAAAATCAGTAAATGCATGAAAAATAGCAAATGAAGTCAGAAAGGTTTGAAAATTGATGACGTGGCTTCGAATGGTGCATACTGAACACACAAAAAGTCTGGGTTTGAAATAAGTTTAAAGAAATGAAATGCCTTTGTAACAGACGAGTTTTCGTCTGAAACCCTGATACTTCGAAAGAGATTGTCCATTTTGTACACGAAGTGTATCCAGTTTTTGCCGTAACCCTCTCAACTTTTTAGCACATGCTATGTGCGTGAAATGATGATACCATGCCAACTTTCAACCTTTTTTGATTGTGATTTGTAGTGCTTTTCAACTTCAGGGTCATTTAGCTCAAAAAAATCAGTAAATGCATGAAAAATAGCAAATGAAGTCAGAAAGGGTTGAAAATTGATGACGTGGCTTCGAATGGTGCATAATGAACACACAAAAAGTCTGGAGTTGAAATAAGTTTAAAAAAATGAAATGCCTTTCTAACAGACGAGTTTTCGTCTGAAACCCCGATACTTCGAAAGAGATTGTCCATTTTGTACACGAAGTACATCCAGTTTTTGCCGTAACCCTCTCAACTTTTTAGCACATGCTATGTGGGTGAAATGATGATACCGTGCCAACTTTCAACCATTTCAGAGTTCATTTGTAGTGCTTTTCAATTTTAGGGTCATTTAGCTCAAAAAAATCAGTAAATGCATGAAAAATAACAAATGAAGTCAGAAAGGGTTGAAAATTGATGACGTGGCTTCGAATGGTGCATACTGAACACACAAAAAGACTGGAGTTGAAATAAGTTTAAAAAAATGAAATGCCTTTGTAACAGACGAGTTTTCGTCTGAAACCCTGATACTTCGAAAGAGATTGTCCATTCTGTACACGAAGTGGATCCAGTTTTTGTCGTAACCCTCTCAACTTTTTAGCACATGCTATGTGGGTGAAATGATAATACCATGCAAACTTTCAACCATTTCAGAGTTCATTTGTAGTGCTTTTCAATTTTAGGGTCATTTAGGTCAAAAAAATCAGTAAATGCATGAAAAATAGCAAATGAAGTCAGAAAGGGTTGAAAATTGATGACGTGGCTTTGAATGGTGCATACTGAACACACAAAAAGTCTGGAGTTGAAATAAGTTTAAAGAAATGAAATGCCTTTGTAACAGACGAGTTTTCATCTGAAACCCTGATACTTCGAAAGAGATTGTCCATTTTGTACACGAAGTGGATCCATTTTTTGCCGTAACCCTCTCAACTTTTTAGCACATGCTATGTGGGTGAAATGATGATACCATGCCAAATTTCAACCTTTTCAGAGTTCATTTGTAGTGCTTCTTAATTTTAGGGTCATTTAGCTCAAAAAATCAGTAAATGCATGAAAAATAGCAAATGAAGTCAGAAAGGGTTGAAAATTGATGACGTGGCTTCGAATGGTGCATACTGAACACACAAAAAGTCTGGAGTTGAAATAAGTTTAAAAAAATGAAATGCCTTTGTAACAGACGAGTTTTCGTCTGAAACCCTGATACTTCGAAAGAGATTGTCCATTTTGTACACGAAGTGGCTCTAGTTTTTGCCGTAACCCTCTCAACTTTTTAGCACATGCTATGTGGGTGAAATGATGATACCATGCCAACTTTTAACCTTTTCAGAGTTCATTTGTAGTGCTTTTCAATGTTAGGGTCATTTAGCTCAAAAAAATCAGTAAATGCATGAAAAATAGCAAATGAAGTCAGAAAGGGTTGAAAATTGATGACGTGGCTTCGAATGGTGCATACTGAACACACAAAAAGTCTGGAGTTGAAATAAGTTTAAAATAATGAAATGCCTTTGTAACAGACGAGTTTTCGTCTGAAACCCTCATACTTCGAAAGAGATTGTCCATTTTGTAAACGAAGTGGCTCTAGTTTTTGCCGTAACCCTCTCAACTTTTTAGCACATGCTATGTGGGTGAAATGATGATACCACACCAACTTTCAACCTTTTCAGAGTTCATTTGTAGTGCTTTTCAATTTTAGGGTCATTTAGCTCAAAAAAATCAGTAAATGCATGAAAAATAGCAAATGAAGTCAGAAAGGGTTGAAAATTGACGACGTGGCTTCGAATGGTGCATACTGAACACACAAAAAGTCTGGAGTTAAAATAAGTTTAAAGAAATGAAATGCCTTTGTAACAGACGAGTTTTCGTCTGAAACCCTGATACTTCGAAAGAGATTGTCCATTTTGTACACGAAGTGGATCCAGTTTTTGCCGTAACCCTCTCAACTTTTTAGCACATGCTATGTGGGTGAAATGATGATACCATGCCAACTTTCAACCTTTTCAGAGTTCATTTGTAGTGCTTTTCAATTTTAGGGTCATTTAGCTCAAAAAAATCAGTAAATGCATGAAAAATAGCAAATGAAGTCAGAAAGGGTTGAAAATTGATGACGTGGCTTCGAATGGTGCGTACTGAACACACAAAAAGTCTGGAGTTGAAATAAGTTTAAAGAAATGAAATGCCTTTGTAACAGACGAGTTTTCGTCTGAAACCCTGATACTTCGAAAGAGATTGTCCATTTTGTACACGAAGTGGATCCAGTTTTTGTCGTAACCCTCTCAACTTTTTAGCACATGCTATGTGGGTGAAATGATGATACCATGCCAACTTTCAATCTTTTCAGAGTTCATTTGTAGTGCTTTTCAATTTTAGGGTCATTTAGCTCAAAAAATCAGTAAATGCATGAAAAATAGCAAATGAAGTCAGAAAGGGTTGAAAATTGATGACGTGGCTTCGAATGGTGCATACTGAACACACAAAAAGTCTGGAGTTCAAATAAGTTTAAAGAAATGAAATGCCTTTGTAACAGACGAGTTTTCGTCTGAAACCCTGATACTTCGAAAGAGATTGTCCATTTTGTACACGAAGTGGATCCAGTTTTTGCCGTAACCCTCTCAACTTTTTAGCAGATGCTATGTGGGTGAAATGATGATACCATGCCAACTTTCAACCTTTTCTGATTGTGATTTGTAGTGCTTTTCAATTTTAGGGTAATTTAGCTAGAAAAAATCAGTAAATGCATGAAAAATAGCAAATGAAGTCAGAAACGGTTGAAAATTGATGACGTGGCTTCGAATGGTGCATACTGAACACACAAAAAGTCTGGAGTTGAAATAAGTTTAAAAAAATGAAATGCCTTTGTAACAAACGAGTTTTCGTCTGAAACCCTGATACTTCGAAAGAGATTGTCCATTTTGTACACGAAGTTGATCCAGTTTTTGCCGTAACCCTCTCAACTTTTTAGCACATGCTATGTCGGTGAAATGATGATACCATGCCAACTTTCAACCTTTTTTGATTGTGATTTGTAGTGCTTTTCAATTTCAAGGTCATTTAGCTCAAAAAAATCAGTAAATGAATGAAAAATAGCAAATGAAGTCAGAAAGGGTTGAAAATTGATGACGTGGCTTCGAATGGTGCATAATGAACACACAAAAAGTCTGGAGTTGAAATAAGTTTAAAAAAATGAAATGCCTTTGTAACAGACGAGTTTTCATCTGAAACCCTGATACTTCGAAAGAGATTGTCCATTTTGTACACGAAGTGGATCCAGTTTTTGCCGTAACCCTCTCAACTTTTTAGCACATGCTATGTGGGTGAAATGATGATACCATGCCAACTTTCAACCTTTTCGGATTGTGATTTGTAGTGCTTTTCATTTTCAGGGTCATTTAGCTCAAAAAAATCAGTAAATGCATGAAAAATAGCAAATGAAGTCAGAAATGGTTGAAAATTGATGACGTGGATTCGAATGGTGCATACTGAACACACAAAAAGTCTGGAGTTGAAATAAGTTAAAAAAAATGAAATGCCTTTGTAACAGACGAGTTTTCATCTGAAACCCTGATACTTCGAAAGAGATTGTCCATTTTGTACACGAACTGGATCCAGTTTTTGCCGTAACCCTCTCAACTTTTTAGCACATGCTATGTGGGTGAAATGATGATACCATGCCAACTTTCAACCTTTTCAGAGTTCATTTGTAGTGCTTCTCAATTTTAGGGTCATTTAGCTCAAAAAAATCAGTAAATGCATGAAAAATGGCAAATGAAGTCAGAAAGGGTTGAAAATTGATGACGTGGCTTCGAATGGTGCATACTGAACACACAAAAAGTTTGGAGTTGAAATAAGTTTAAAAAAATGAAATGCCTTTGTAACAAACGAGTTTTCGTCTGAAACCCTGATACTTCGAAAGAGATTGTCCATTTTGTACACGAAGTGGCTCTAGTTTTTGCCGTAACCCTCTCAACTTTTTAGCACATGCTATGTGGGTGAAATGATGATACCGTGCCAACTTTCAACATTTTCAGAGTTCATTTGTAGTGCTTTTCAATTTTAGGGTCATATAGCTCAAAAAAATCAGTAAATGCATGAAAAATAGCAAATGAAGTCAGAAAGGGTTGAAAATTGATGACGTGGCTTCGAATGGTGCATACTAAACACACAAAAAGTCTGGAGTTGAAATAAGTTTAAAAAAAATGAAATGCCTTTGTAACAAACGAATTTTCGTCTGAAACCCTGATACTTCGAAAGAGATTGTCCATTTTGTACACGAAGTGCATCCAGTTTTTGCCGTAACCCTCTCAACCTTTTAGCACATGCTATGTGGGTGAAATGATGATACCGTGCCAACTTTAAACCTTTTCTGATTGTGATTTGTAGTGCTTTTCAATTTCAGGGTCATTTAGCTCAAAAAACTCAGTAAATGCATGAAAAATAGCAAATGAACTCAGATGGGGTTGAAAATTGATGACGTGGCTTCGAATGGTGCATACTGAACACACAAAAAGTCTGGAGTTGAAATAAGTTTAAAAAAATGAAATGCCTTTGTAACAGACTAGTTTTCGTCTGAAACCCTGATACTTCGAAAGAGATTGTCCATTTTGTACACGAAGTGGATCCAGTTTTTGCCGTAACCCTCTCAACTTTTTAGCACATGCTATGTGGGTGAAATGATGATACCATGCCAACTTTCAACCTTTTCAGAGTTCATTTGTAGTGCTTCTCAATTTTAGGGTCATTTAGCTCAAAAAAATCAGTAAATGCATGAAAAATGGCAAATGAAGTCAGAAAGGGTTGAAAATTGATGACGTGGGTTCGAATGGTGCATACTGAACACACAAAAAGTCTGGAGTTGAAATAAGTTTAAAAAAATGAAATGCCTTTGTAACAAACGAGTTTTCGTCTGAAACCCTGATACTTCGAAAGAGATTGTCCATTTTGTACACGAAGTGGCTCTAGTTTTTGCTGTAACCCTCTCAACTTTTTAGCACATGCTATGTGGGTGATATGATGATACCGTGCCAACTTTCAACCTTTTCAGAGTTCATTTGTAGTGCTTTTCAATTTTAGGGTCATTTAGCTCAAAAAAATCAGTAAATGCATGAAAAATAGCAAATGAAGTCAGAAAGGGTTGAAAATTGATGACGTGGCTTCGAATGGTGCATACTAAACACACAAAAAGTCTGGAGTTGAAATAAGTTTAAAAAAATGAAATGCCTTTGTAACAAACGAATTTTCGTCTGAAACCCTGATACTTCGAAAGAGATTGTCAATTTTGTACACGAAGTGCATCCAGTTTTTGCCGTACCCCTCTCAACCTTTTAGCACATGCTATGTGGGTGAAATGATGATACCGTGCAAACTTTAAACCTTTTCTGATTGTGATTTGTAGTGCTTTTCAATTTCAGGGTCATTTAGCTCAAAAAAATCAGTAAATGCATGAAAAATAGCAAATGAACTCAGATGGGGTTGAAAATTGATGACGTGGCTTCGAATGGTGCATACTGAACACACAAAAAGTCTGGAGTTGAAATAATTTTAAAAAAATGAAATGCCTTTGTAACAGACTAGTTTTCGTCTGAAACCCTGATACTTCGAAAGAGATTGTCCATTTTGTACACGAAGTGGATCCAGTTTTTGCCGTAACCCTCTCAACTTTTTAGCACATGATATGTGGGTGAAATGATGATACCATGCCAACTTTCAAACTCTTCTGATTGTGATTTGTAGTGCTTTTCAATTTCAGGGTCATTTAGCTCAAAAAAATCAGTAAATGCATGAAAATTAGCAAATGAAGTCAGAAAGGGTTGAAAATTGATGACGTGGCTTCGAATGGTGCATACTGAACACACAAAAAGTCTGGAGTTGAAATAAGTTTAAAAAAATGAAATGCCTTTGTAACAGACGAGTTTTCGTCTGAAACCCTAATACTTCAAAAGAGATTGTCCATTTTGTACACGAAGTGGATCCAGTTTTTGCCGTAACCCTCTCAACTTTTTAGCACATGCTATGTGGGTTAAATGATCATACCATGCCAACTTTCAACCTTTCCAGAGTTCATTTGTAGTGCTTTTCAATTTCTGGGTCATTAAGCTCAAAAAAATCAGTAAATGCATGAAAAATAGCAAATGAAGTCAGAAAGGGTTGAAAATTGATGACGTGGCTTCGAATGGTGCATACTGAACACACAAAAAGTCTGGAGTTGAAATAAGTTTAAAAAAATAAAATGCCTTTGTAACAGACGAGTTTTCGTCTGAAACCCTGATACTTCGAAAGAGATTGTCCATTTTGTACACGAAGTGGATCCAGTTTTTGCCGTAACCCTCTCAACTTTTTAGCAGATGCTATGTGGGTGAAATGATGATACCATGCCAACTTTGAACCTTTTCTGATTGTGATTTGTAGTGCTTTTCAATTTAAGGGTCATTTAGCTCAAAAAAATCAGTAAATGCATGAAAAATAGCAAATTAAGTCAGAAAGGGTTGAAAATTGATGACGTAGCTTCGAATGGTGCATACTGAACACACAAAAAGTTTGGAGTTGAAATAAGTTTAAAAAAATGAAATGCCTTTGTAACAGACGAGTTTTCGTCTGAAACCCTGATACTTCCAAAGAGATTGTCCATTTTGTACACGAAGTGGATCCAGTTTTTGCCGTAACCCTCTCAACTTTTTAGCACATGCTATGTGGGTGAAATGATGATACCATGCCAACTTTCAAACTCTTCTGATTGTGATTTGTAGTGCTTTTCAATTTCAGGGTCATTTAACTCAAAAAAATCAGTAAATGCATGAAAATTAGCAAATGAAGTCAGAAAGGGTTGAAAATTGATGACGTGGCTTCGAATGGTGCATACTGAACACAGAAAAAGTCTGGAGTTGAAATAAGTTTAAAATAATGAAATGCCTTTGTAACAGACGAGTTTTCGTCTGAAACCCTGATACTTCGAAAGAGATTGTCCATTTTGTACACGAAGTGGATCCAGTTTTTGCCGTAACCCTCTCAACTTTTTAGCACATGCTATGTGGGTTAAATGATCATACCATGCCAACTTTCAACCTTTTCAGAGTTCATTTGTAGTGCTTTTCAATTTCTGGGTCATTAAGCTCAAAAAAATCAGTAAATGCATGAAAAATAGCAAATGAAGTCAGAAAGGGTTGAAAATTGATGACGTGGCTTCGAATGGTGCATACTGAACACACAAAAAGTCTGGAGTTGATATAAGTTTAAAAAAATGAAATGCCTTTGTAACAGACGAGTTTTCGTCTGAAACCCTGATACTTCGAAAGAGATTGTCCATTTTGTACACGAAGTGGATCCAGTTTTTGCCGTAACCCTCTCAACTTTTTAGCACATGCTATGTGGGTGAAATGATGATACCATGCCAACTTTCAACCTTTTCAGAGTTCATTTGTAGTGCTTTTCAATTTTAGGGTCATTTAGCTCAAAAAATCAGTAAATGCATGAAAAATAGCAAATGAAGTCAGAAAGGGTTGAAAATTAATGACGTGGCTTCGAATGGTGCATACTGAACACACAAAAAGTCTGGAGTTAAAATAAGTTTAAAAAAATGAAATGCCTTTGTAACAGACGAGTTTTCGTCTGAAACCCTCATACTTCGAAAGAGATTGTCCATTTTGTACACGAAGTGCATCCAGTTTTTGCCGTAACCCTCTCAACTTTTTAGCACATGCTATGTGCGTGAAATGATGATACCATGCCAACTTTCAACCTTTTCTGATTGTGATTTGTAGTGCTTTTCAATTTCAAGGTCATTTAGCTCAAAAAAATCAGTAAATGCATGAAAAATAGCAAATGAAGTCAGAAAGGGTTGAAAATTGATGACGTGGCTTCGAATGGTGCATACTAAACACACAAAAAGTCTGGAGTTGAAAGAAGTTTAAAAAATGGAAATGCCTTTGTAACAAACGAGTTTTCGTCTAAAACCCTGATACTTCGAAAGAGATTGTCCATTTTGTACACGAAGTGCATCCAGTTTTTGCCGTAACCCTCTCAACTTTTTAGCACATGCTATGTGGGTGAAATGATGATACCATGCCAACTTTCAACCTTTTCTGATTGTGATTTGTAGTGCTTTTCAATTTCAAGGTCATTTAGCTCAAAAAAATCAGTAAATGCATGAAAAACAGCAAATGAACTCAGAAAGGGTTGAAAATTGATGACGTGGCTTCGAATGGTGCATACTGAACACACAAAAAGTCTGGAGTTGAAATAAGTTTAAAAAAATGAAATGCCTTTGTAACAAACAAGTTTTCGTCTGAAACCCTGATACTTCGAAAGAGATTGTCCATTTTGTACACGACGTGGCTCTAGTTTTTGCCGTAACCCTCTCAACTTTTTAGCACATGCTATGTGGGTGAAATGATGATACCATGCCAACTTTCAACCTTTTCAGAGTTCATTTGTAGTGCTTTTCAATTTTAGGGTGATTTAGCTCAAAAAAATCAGTAAATGCATGAAAAATAGCAAATGAAGTCAGAAAGGGTTGAAAATTGATGACGTGGCTTCGAATGGTGCATACTGAACACACAAAAAGTCTGGAGTTGAAATAAGTTTAAAAAAATGAAATGCCTTTGTAACAGACGAGTTTTCGTCTGAAACCCTGATACTTCGAAAGAGATTGTCCATTTTGTACACGAAGTGGATCCAGTTTTTGCCGTAACCCTCTCAACTTTTTAGCACATGCTATGTGGGTGAAATGATGATACCATGCCAACTTTCAACCTTTTCAGAGTTCATTTGTAGTGCTTTTCAATTTTAGGGTCATTTAGCTCAAAAAATCAGTAAATGCATGAAAAATAGCAAATGAAGTCAGAAAGGGTTGAAAATTGATGACGTGGCTTCGAATGGTGCATACTGAACACACAAAAAGTCTGGAGTTGAAATAAGTTTAAAAAAATGAAATGCCTTTGTAACAGACGAGTTTTCGTCTGAAACCCTGATACTTCGAAAGAGATTGTCCATTTTGTACACGAAGTGCATCCAGTTTTTGCCGTAACCCTCTCAACTTTTTAGCACATGCTATGTGCGTGAAATGATGATACCATGCCAACTTTCAACCTTTTCTGATTGTGATTTGTAGTGCTTTTCAATTTCAAGGTCATTTAGCTCAAAAAAATCAGTAAATGCATGAAAAATAGCCAATGAAGTCAGAAAGGGTTGAAAATTGATGACGTGGCTTCGAATGGTGCATACTAAACACACAAAAAGTCTGGAGTTGAAATAAGTTTAAAAAATGGAAATGCCTTTGTAACAAACGAGTTTTCGTCTAAAACCCTGATACTTCGAAAGAGATTGTCCATTTTGTACACGAAGTGCATCCAGTTTTTGCCGTAACCCTCTCAACTTTTTAGCACATGCTATGTGGGTGAAATGATGATACCATGCCAACTTTCAACCTTTTCTGATTGTGATTTGTAGTGCTTTTCAATTTCAAGGTCATTTAGCTCAAAAAAATCAGTAAATGCATGAAAAACAGCAAATGAACTCAGAAAGGGTTGAAAATTGAAGACGTGGCTTCGAATGGTGCATACTGAACACACAAAAAGTCTGGAGTTGAAATAAGTTTAAAAAAATGAAATGCCTTTGTAACAGACAAGTTTTCGTCTGAAACCCTGATACTTCGAAAGAGATTGTCCATTTTGTACACGAAGTGGCTCTAGTTTTTGCCTTAACCCTCTCAACTTTTTAGCACATGCTATGTGGGTGAAATGATGATACCATGCCAACTTTCAACCTTTTTAGAGTTCATTTGTAGTGCTTTTCAATTTTAGGGTCATTTAGCTCAAAAAAATCAGTAAATGCATGAAAAATAGCAAATGAAGTCAGAAAGGGTTGAAAATTGATGACGTGGCTTCAAATGGTGCATACTGAACACACAAAAAGTCTGGAGTTGAAATAAGTTTAAAAAAATGAAATGCCTTTGTAACAGACGAGTTTTCGTCTGAAACCCTGATACTTCGAAAGAGATTGTCCATTTTGTACACGAAGTGGATCCAGTTTTTGCCGTAACCCTCTCAACTTTTTAGCACATGCTATGTGGGTGAAATGATGATACCATGCCAACTTTCAACCTTTTCAGAGTTCATTTGTAGTGCTTTTCAATTTTAGGGTCATTTAGCTCAAAAAATCAGTAAATGCATGAAAAATAGCAAATGAAGTCAGAAAGGGTTGAAAATTGATGACGTGGCTTCGAATGGTGCATACTGAACACACAAAAAGTCTGGAGTTGAAATAAGTTTAAAAAAATGAAATGCCTTTGTAACAGACGAGTTTTCGTCTGAAACCCTCATACTTCGAAAGAGATTGTCCATTTTGTACACGAAGTGCATCCAGTTTTTGCCGTAACCCTCTCAACTTTTTAGCACATGCTATGTGCGTGAAATGATGATACCATGCCAACTTTCAACCTTTTCTGATTGTGATTTGTAGTGCTTTTCAATTTCAAGGTCATTTAGCTCAAAAAAATCAGTAAATGCATGAAAAATAGCAAATGAAGTCAGAAAGGGTTGAAAATTGATGACGTGGCTTCGAATGGTGCATACTAAACACACAAAAAGTCTGGAGTTGAAAGAAGTTTAAAAAATGGAAATGCCTTTGTAACAAACGAGTTTTCGTCTAAAACCCTGATACTTCGAAAGAGATTGTCCATTTTGTACACGAAGTGCATCCAGTTTTTGCCGTAACCCTCTCAACTTTTTAGCACATGCTATGTGGGTGAAATGATGATACCATGCCAACTTTCAACCTTTTCTGATTGTGATTTGTAGTGCTTTTCAATTTCAAGGTCATTTAGCTCAAAAAAATCAGTAAATGCATGAAAAACAGCAAATGAACTCAGAAAGGGTTGAAAATTGATGACGTGGCTTCGAATGGTGCATACTGAACACACAAAAAGTCTGGAGTTGAAATAAGTTTAAAAAAATGAAATGCCTTTGTAACAAACAAGTTTTCGTCTGAAACCCTGATACTTCGAAAGAGATTGTCCATTTTGTACACGACGTGGCTCTAGTTTTTGCCGTAACCCTCTCAACTTTTTAGCACATGCTATGTGGGTGAAATGATGATACCATGCCAACTTTCAACCTTTTCAGAGTTCATTTGTAGTGCTTTTCAATTTTAGGGTGATTTAGCTCAAAAAAATCAGTAAATGCATGAAAAATAGCAAATGAAGTCAGAAAGGGTTGAAAATTGATGACGTGGCTTCGAATGGTGCATACTGAACACACAAAAAGTCTGGAGTTGAAATAAGTTTAAAAAAATGAAATGCCTTTGTAACAGACGAGTTTTCGTCTGAAACCCTGATACTTCGAAAGAGATTGTCCATTTTGTACACGAAGTGGATCCAGTTTTTGCCGTAACCCTCTCAACTTTTTAGCACATGCTATGTGGGTGAAATGATGATACCATGCCAACTTTCAACCTTTTCAGAGTTCATTTGTAGTGCTTTTCAATTTTAGGGTCATTTAGCTCAAAAAATCAGTAAATGCATGAAAAATAGCAAATGAAGTCAGAAAGGGTTGAAAATTGATGACGTGGCTTCGAATGGTGCATACTGAACACACAAAAAGTCTGGAGTTGAAATAAGTTTAAAAAAATGAAATGCCTTTGTAACAGACTAGTTTTCGTCTGAAACCCTGATACTTCGAAAGAGATTGTCCATTTTGTACACGAAGTGCATCCAGTTTTTGCCGTAACCCTCTCAACTTTTTAGCACATGCTATGTGCGTGAAATGATGATACCATGCCAACTTTCAACCTTTTCTGATTGTGATTTGTAGTGCTTTTAAATTTCAAGGTCATTTAGCTCAAAAAAATCAGTAAATGCATGAAAAATAGCCAATGAAGTCAGAAAGGGTTGAAAATTGATGACGTGGCTTCGAATGGTGCATACTAAACACACAAAAAGTCTGGAGTTGAAATAAGTTTAAAAAATGGAAATGCCTTTGTAACAAACGAGTTTTCGTCTAAAACCCTGATACTTCGAAAGAGATTGTCCATTTTGTACACGAAGTGCATCCAGTTTTTGCCGTAACCCTCTCAACTTTTTAGCACATGCTATGTGGGTGAAATGATGATACCATGCCAACTTTCAACCTTTTCTGATTGTGATTTGTAGTGCTTTTCAATTTCAAGGTCATTTAGCTCAAAAAAATCAGTAAATGCATGAAAAACAGCAAATGAACTCAGAAAGGGTTGAAAATTGATGACGTGGCTTCGAATGGTGCATACTGAACACACAAAAAGTCTGGAGTTGAAATAAGTTTAAAAAAATGAAATGCCTTTGTAACAGACAAGTTTTCGTCTGAAACCCTGATACTTCGAAAGAGATTGTCCATTTTGTACACGAAGTGGCTCTAGTTTTTGCCTTAACCCTCTCAACTTTTTAGCACATGCTATGTGGGTGAAATGATGATACCATGCCAACTTTCAACCTTTTTAGAGTTCATTTGTAGTGCTTTTCAATTTTAGGGTCATTTAGCTCAAAAAAATCAGTAAATGCATGAAAAATAGCAAATGAAGTCAGAAAGGGTTGAAAATTGATGACGTGGCTTCAAATGGTGCATACTGAACACACAAAAAGTCTGGAGTTGAAATAAGTTTAAAAAAATGAAATGCCTTTGTAACAGACGAGTTTTCGTCTGAAACCCTGATACTTCGAAAGAGATTGTCCATTTTGTACACGAAGTGGATCCAGTTTTTGCCGTAACCCTCTCAACTTTTTAGCACATGCTATGTGGGTGAAATGATGATACCATGCCAACTTTGAACCTTTTCAGAGTTCATTTGTAGTGCTTTTCAATTTTAGGGTCATTTAGCTCAAAAAATCAGTAAATGCATGAAAAATAGCAAATGAAGTCAGAAAGGGTTGAAAATTGATGACGTGGCTTCGAATGGTGCATACTGAACACACAAAAAGTCTGGAGTTGAAATAAGTTTAAAAAAATGAAATGCCTTTGTAACAGACGAGTTTTCGTCTGAAACCCTCATACTTCGAAAGAGATTGTCCATTTTGTACACGAAGTGCATCCAGTTTTTGCCGTAACCCTCTCAACTTTTTAGCACATGCTATGTGCGTGAAATGATGATACCATGCCAACTTTCAACCTTTTCTGATTGTGATTTGTAGTGCTTTTCAATTTCAAGGTCATTTAGCTCAAAAAAATCAGTAAATGCATGAAAAATAGCAAATGAAGTGAGAAAGGGTTGAAAATTGATGACGTAGCTTCGAATGGTGCATACTAAACACACAAAAAGTCTGGAGTTGAAATAAGTTTAAAAAATGGAAATGCCTTTGTAACAAACGAGTTTTCGTCTAAAACCCTGATACTTCGAAAGAGATTGTCCATTTTGTACACGAAGTGCATCCAGTTTTTGCCGTAACCCTCTCAACTTTTTAGCACATGCTATGTGGGTGAAATGATGATACCATGACAACTTTCAACCTTTTCTGATTGTGATTTGTAGTGCTTTTCAATTTCAAGGTCATTTAGCTCAAAAAAATCAGTAAATGCATGAAAAACAGCAAATGAACTCAGAAAGGGTTGAAAATTGATGACGTGGCTTCGAATGGTGCATACTGAACACACAAAAAGTCTGGATTTGAAATAAGTTTAAAAAAATGAAATGCCTTTGTAACAGACAAGTTTTCGTCTGAAACCCTGATACTTCGAAAGAGATTGTCCATTTTGTACACGAAGTGGCTCTAGTTTTTGCCGTAACCCTCTCAACTTTTTAGCACATGCTATGTGGGTGAAATGATGATACCATGCCAACTTTCAACCTTTTCAGAGTTCATTTGTAGTGCTTTTCAATTTTAGGGTCATTTAGCTCAAAAAAATCAGTAAATGCATGAAAAATAGCAAATGAAGTCAGAAAGGGTTGAAAAATAATGACGTGGCTTCGAATGGTGCATACTGAACACACAAAAAGTCTGGAGTTGAAATAAGTTTAAAAAAATGAAATGCCTTTGTAACAGACGAGTTTTCGTCTGAAACCCTCATACTTCGAAAGAGATTGTCCATTTTGTACACGAAGTGCATCCAGTTTTTGCCGTAACCCTCTCAACTTTTTAGCACATGCTATGTGCGTGAAATGATGATACCATGCCAACTTTCAACCTTTTCTGATTGTGATTTGTAGTGCTTTTCAATTTCAAGGTCATTTAGCTCAAAAAAATCAGTAAATGCATGAAAAATAGCAAATGAAGTCAGAAAGGGTTGAAAATTGATGACGTGGCTTCGAATGGTGCATACTAAACACACAAAAAGTCTGGAGTTGAAATAAGTTTAAAAAATGGAAATGCCTTTGTAACAAACGAGTTTTCGTCTAAAACCCTGATACTTCGAAAGAGATTGTCCATTTTGTACACGAAGTGCATCCAGTTTTTGCCGTAACCCTCTCAACTTTTTAGCACATGCTATGTGGGTGAAATGATGATACCATGCCAACTTTCAACCTTTTCTGATTGTGATTTGTAGTGCTTTTCAATTTCAAGGTCATTTAGCTCAAAAAAATCAGTAAATGCATGAAAAACAGCAAATGAACTCAGAAAGGGTTGAAAATTGATGACGTGGCTTCGAATGGTGCATACTGAACACACAAAAAGTCTGGATTTGAAATAAGTTTAAAAAAATGAAATGCCTTTGTAACAGACAAGTTTTCGTCTGAAACCCTGATACTTCGAAAGAGATTGTCCATTTTGTACACGAAGTGGCTCTAGTTTTTGCCGTAACCCTCTCAACTTTTTAGCACATGCTATGTGGGTGAAATGATGATACCATGCCAACTTTCAACCTTTTCAGAGTTCATTTGTAGTGCTTTTCAATTTTAGGGTCATTTAGCTCAAAAAAATCAGTAAATGCATGAAAAATAGCAAATGAAGTCAGAAAGGGTTGAAAATTGATGACGTGGCTTCGAATGGTGCATACTGAACACACAAAAAGTCTGGAGTTGAAATAAGTTTAAAAAAATGAAATGCCTTTGTAACAGACGAGTTTTCGTCTGAAACCCTGATACTTCGAAAGAGATTGTCCATTTTGTACACGAAGTGGATCCAGTTTTTGCCGTAACCCTCTCAACTTTTTAGCACATGCTATGTGGGTGAAATGATGATACCATGCCAACTTTCAACCTTTTCAGAGTTCATTTGTAGTGCTTTTCAATTTTAGGGTCATTTAGCTCAAAAAATCAGTAAATGCATGAAAAATAGCAAATGAAGTCAGAAAGGGTTGAAAATTGATGACGTGGCTTCGAATGGTGCATACTGAACACACAAAAAGTCTGGAGTTGAAATAAGTTTAAAAAAATGAAATGCCTTTGTAACAGACGAGTTTTCGTCTGAAACCCTCATACTTTGAAAGAGATTGTCCATTTTGTACACGAAGTGCATCCAGTTTTTGCCGTAACCCTCTCAACTTTTTAGCACATGCTATGTGCGTGAAATGATGATACCATGCCAACTTTCAACCTTTTCTGATTGTGATTTGTAGTGCTTTTCAATTTCAAGGTCATTTAGCTCAAAAAAATCAGTAAATGCATGAAAAATAGCAAATGAAGTCAGAAAGGGTTGAAAATTGATGACGTAGCTTCGAATGGTGCATACTAAACACACAAAAAGTCTAGAGTTGAAATAAGTTTAAAAAATGGAAATGCCTTTGTAACAAACGAGTTTTCGTCTAAAACCCTGATACTTCGAAAGAGATTGTCCATTTTGTACACGAAGTGCATCCAGTATTTGTCGTAACCCTCTCAACTTTTTAGCACATGCTATGTGGGTGAAATGATGATACCATGCCAACTTTCAACCTTTTCTGATTGTGATTTGTAGTGCTTTTCAATTTCAAGGTCATTTAGCTCAAAAAAATCAGTAAATGCATGAAAAACAGCAAATGAACTCAGAAAGGGTTGAAAATTGATGACGTGGCTTCGAATGGTGCATACTGAACACACAAAAAGTCTGGATTTGAAATAAGTTTAAAAAAATGAAATGCCTTTGTAACAGACAAGTTTTCGTCTGAAACCCTGATACTTCGAAAGAGATTGTCCATTTTGTACACGAAGTGGCTCTAGTTTTTGCCGTAACCCTCTCAACTTTTTAGCACATGCTATGTGGGTGAAATGATGATACCATGCCAACTTTCAACCTTTTCAGAGTTCATTTGTAGTGCTTTTCAATTTTAGGGTCATTTAGCTCAAAAAAATCAGTAAATGCATGAAAAATAGCAAATGAAGTCAGAAAGGGTTGAAAAATAATGACGTGGCTTCGAATGGTGCATACTGAACACACAAAAAGTCTGGAGTTGAAATAAGTTTAAAAAAATGAAATGCCTTTGTAACAGACGAGTTTTCGTCTGAAACCCTCATACTTCGAAAGAGATTGTCCATTTTGTACACGAAGTGCATCCAGTTTTTGCCGTAACCCTCTCAACTTTTTAGCACATGCTATGTGCGTGAAATGATGATACCATGCCAACTTTCAACCTTTTCTGATTGTGATTTGTAGTGCTTTTCAATTTCAAGGTCATTTAGCTCAAAAAAATCAGTAAATGCATGAAAAATAGCAAATGAAGTCAGAAAGGGTTGAAAATTGATGACGTGGCTTCGAATGGTGCATACTAAACACACAAAAAGTCTGGAGTTGAAATAAGTTTAAAAAATGGAAATGCCTTTGTAACAAACGAGTTTTCGTCTAAAACCCTGATACTTCGAAAGAGATTGTCCATTTTGTACACGAAGTGCATCCAGTTTTTGCCGTAACCCTCTCAACTTTTTAGCACATGCTATGTGGGTGAAATGATGATACCATGCCAACTTTCAACCTTTTCTGATTGTGATTTGTAGTGCTTTTCAATTTCAAGGTCATTTAGCTCAGAAAAATCAGTAAATGCATGAAAAACAGCAAATGAACTCAGAAAGGGTTGAAAATTGATGACGTGGCTTCGAATGGTGCATACTGAACACACAAAAAGTCTGGAGTTGAAATAAGTTTAAAAAAATGAAATGCCTTTGTAACAAACAAGTTTTCGTCTGAAACCCTGATACTTCGAAAGAGATTGTCCATTTTGTACACGACGTGGCTCTAGTTTTTGCCGTAACCCTCTCAACTTTTTAGCACATGCTATGTGGGTGAAATGATGATACCATGCCAACTTTCAACCTTTTCAGAGTTCATTTGTAGTGCTTTTCAATTTTAGGGTCATTTAGCTCAAAAAAATCAGTAAATGCATGAAAAATAGCAAATGAAGTCAGAAAGGGTTGAAAATTGATGACGTGGCTTCGAATGGTGCATACTGAACACACAAAAAGTCTGGAGTTGAAATAAGTTTAAAAAAATGAAATGCCTTTGTAACAGACGAGTTTTCGTCTGAAACCCTGATACTTCGAAAGAGATTGTCCATTTTGTACACGAAGTGGATCCAGTTTTTGCCGTAACCCTCTCAACTTTTTAGCACATGCTATGTGGGTGAAATGATGATACCATGCCAACTTTCAACCTTTTCAGAGTTCATTTGTGGTGCTTTTCAATTTTAGGGTCATTTAGCTCAAAAAATCAGTAAATGCATGAAAAATAGCAAATGAAGTCAGAAAGGGTTGAAAATTGATGACGTGGCTTCGAATGGTGCATACTGAACACACAAAAAGTCTGGAGTTGAAATAAGTTTAAAAAAATGAAATGCCTTTGTAACAGACGAGTTTTCGTCTGAAACCCTCATACTTCGAAAGAGATTGTCCATTTTGTACACGAAGTGCATCCAGTTTTTGCCGTAACCCTCTCAACTTTTTAGCACATGCTATGTGCGTGAAATGATGATACCATGCCAACTTTCAACCTTTTCTGATTGTGATTTGTAGTGCTTTTCAATTTCAAGGTCATTTAGCTCAAAAAAATCAGTAAATGCATGAAAAATAGCAAATGAAGTCAGAAAGGGTTGAAAATTGATGACGTGGCTTCGAATGGTGCATACTAAACACACAAAAAGTCTGGAGTTGAAATAAGTTTAAAAAATGGAAATGCCTTTGTAACAAACGAGTTTTCGTCTAAAACCCTGATACTTCGAAAGAGATTGTCCATTTTGTACACGAAGTGCATCCAGTTTTTGCCGTAACCCTCTCAACTTTTTAGCACATGCTATGTGGGTGAAATGATGATACCATGCCAACTTTCAACCATTTCTGATTGTGATTTGTAGTGCTTTTCAATTTCAAGGTCATTTAGCTCAAAAAAATCAGTAAATGCATGAAAAACAGCAAATGAACTCAGAAAGGGTTGAAAATTGATGACGTGGCTTCGAATGGTGCATACTGAACACACAAAAAGTCTGGAGTTGAAATAAGTTTAAAAAAATGAAATGCCTTTGTAACAGACAAGTTTTCGTCTGAAACCCTGATACTTCGAAAGAGATTGTCCATTTTGTACACGAAGTGGCTCTAGTTTTTGCCTTAACCCTCTCAACTTTTTAGCACATGCTATGTGGGTGAAATGATGATACCATGCCAACTTTCAACCTTTTCAGAGTTCATTTGTAGTGCTTTTCAATTTTAGGGTCATTTAGCTCAAAAAAATCAGTAAATGCATGAAAAATAGCAAATGAAGTCAGAAAGGGTTGAAAATTGATGACGTGGCTTCAAATGGTGCATACTGAACACACAAAAAGTCTGGAGTTGAAATAAGTTTAAAAAAATGAAATGCCTTTGTAACAGACGAGGTTTCGTCTGAAACCCTGATACTTCGAAAGAGATTGTCCATTTTGTACACGAAGTGGATCCAGTTTTTGCCGTAACCCTCTCAACTTTTTAGCACATGCTATGTGGGTGAAATGATGATACCATGCCAACTTTCAACCTTTTCAGAGTTCATTTGTAGTGCTTTTCAATTTTAGGGTCATTTAGCTCAAAAAATCAGTAAATGCATGAAAAATAGCAAATGAAGTCAGAAAGGGTTGAAAATTGATGACGTGGCTTCGAATGGTGCATACTGAACACACAAAAAGTCTGGAGTTGAAATAAGTTTAAAAAAATGAAATGCCTTTGTAACAGACGAGTTTTCGTCTGAAACCCTCATACTTCGAAAGAGATTGTCCATTTTGTACACGAAGTGCATCCAGTTTTTGCCGTAACCCTCTCAACTTTTTAGCACATGCTATGTGCGTGAAATGATGATACCATGCCAACTTTCAACCTTTTCTGATTGTGATTTGTAGTGCTTTTCAATTTCAAGGTCATTTAGCTCAAAAAAATCAGTAAATGCATGAAAAATAGCAAATGAAGTCAGAAAGGGTTGAAAATTGATGACGTGGCTTCGAATGGTGCATACTAAACACACAAAAAGTCTGGAGTTGAAATAAGTTTAAAAAATGGAAATGCCTTTGTAACAAACGAGTTTTCGTCTAAAACCCTGATACTTCGAAAGAGATTGTCCATTTTGTACACGAAGTGCATCCAGTTTTTGCCGTAACCCTCTCAACTTTTTAGCACATGCTATGTGGGTGAAATGATGATACCATGCCAACTTTCAACCTTTTCTGATTGTGATTTGTAGTGCTTTTCAATTTCAAGGTCATTTAGCTCAGAAAAATCAGTAAATGCATGAAAAACAGCAAATGAACTCAGAAAGGGTTGAAAATTGATGATGTGGCTTCGAATGGTGCATACTGAACACACAAAAAGTCTGGAGTTGAAATAAGTTTAAAAAAATGAAATGCCTTTGTAACAAACAAGTTTTCGTCTGAAACCCTGATACTTCGAAAGAGATTGTCCATTTTGTACACGACGTGGCTCTAGTTTTTGCCGTAACCCTCTCAACTTTTTAGCACATGCTATGTGGGTGAAATGATGATACCATGCCAACTTTCAACCTTTTCAGAGTTCATTTGTAGTGCTTTTCAATTTTAGGGTCATTTAGCTCAAAAAAATCAGTAAATGCATGAAAAATAGCAAATGAAGTCAGAAAGGGTTGAAAATTGATGACGTGGCTTCGAATGGTGCATACTGAACACACAAAAAGTCTGGAGTTGAAATAAGTTTAAAAAAATGAAATGCCTTTGTAACAGACGAGTTTTCGTCTGAAACCCTGATACTTCGAAAGAGATTGTCCATTTTGTACACGAAGTGGATCCAGTTTTTGCCGTAACCCTCTCAACTTTTTAGCACATGCTATGTGGGTGAAATGATGATACCATGCCAACTTTCAACCTTTTCAGAGTTCATTTGTGGTGCTTTTCAATTTTAGGGTCATTTAGCTCAAAAAATCAGTAAATGCATGAAAAATAGCAAATGAAGTCAGAAAGGGTTGAAAATTGATGACGTGGCTTCGAATGGTGCATACTGAACACACAAAAAGTCTGGAGTTGAAATAAGTTTAAAAAAATGAAATGCCTTTGTAACAGACGAGTTTTCGTCTGAAACCCTCATACTTCGAAAG
Organism: Elymus sibiricus; assembly: GCA_039707655.1. Lineage (NCBI taxonomy): Eukaryota > Viridiplantae > Streptophyta > Magnoliopsida > Poales > Poaceae > Elymus > Elymus sibiricus. Next base: position 120,724,361 of record CM077676.1, on the reverse strand, counting down.
AGATTGTCCATTTTGTACACGAAGTGCATCTAGTTTTTGCCGTAACCCTCTCAACTTTTTAGCACATGCTATGTGCGTGAAATGATGATACCATGCCAACTTTCAACCTTTTCTGATTGTGATTTGTAGTGCTTTTCAATTTCAAGGTCATTTAGCTCAAAAAAATCAGTAAATGCATGAAAAATAGCAAATGAAGTCAGAAAGGGTTGAAAATTGATGACGTGGCTTCGAATGGTGCATACTAAACACACAAAAAGTCTGGAGTTGAAATAAGTTTAAAAAATGGAAATGCCTTTGTAACAAACGAGTTTTCGTCTAAAACCCTGATACTTCGAAAGAGATTGTCCATTTTGTACACGAAGTGCATCCAGTTTTTGCCGTAACCCTCTCAACTTTTTAGCACATGCTATGTGGGTGAAATGATGATACCATGCCAACTTTCAACCTTTTCTGATTGTGATTTGTAGTGCTTTTTAATTTCAAGGTCATTTAGCTCAAAAAAATCAGTAAATGCATGAAAAACAGCAAATGAACTCAGAAAGGGTTGTAAATTGATGACGTGGCTTCGAATGGTGCATACTGAACACACAAAAAGTCTGGATTTGAAATAAGTTTAAAAAAATGAAATGCCTTTGTAACAGACAAGTTTTCGTCTGAAACCCTGATACTTCGAAAGAGATTGTCCATTTTGTACACGAAGTGGCTCTAGTTTTTGCCGTAACCCTCTCAACTTTTTAGCACATGCTATGTGGGTGAAATGATGATACCATGCCAACTTTCAACCTTTTCAGAGTTCATTTGTAGTGCTTTTCAATTGTAGGGTCATTTAGCTCAAAAAAATCAGTAAATGCATGAAAAATAGCAAATGAAGTCAGAAAGGGTTGAAAATTAATGACGTGGCTTCGAATGGTGCATACTGAACACACAAAAAGTCTGGAGTTGAAATAAGTTTAAAAAAATGAAATGCCTTTGTAACAGACGAGTTTTCATCTGAAACCCTGATACTTCGAAAGAGATTGTCCATTTTGTACACGAAGTGCATCCAGTTTTTGCCGTAACCCTCTCAACTTTTTAGCACATGCTATGTGCGTGAAATGATGATACCATGCCAACTTTCAACCTTTTCTGATTGTGATTTGTAGTGCTTTTCAATTTCAAGGTCATTTAGCTCAAAAAAATCAGTAAATGCATGAAAAATAGCAAATGAAGTCAGAAAGGGTTGAAAATTGATGACGTGGCTTCGAATGGTGCATACTAAACACACAAAAAGTCTGGAGGTTAAATAAGTTTAAAAAATGGAAATGCCTTTGTAACAAACGAGTTTTCGTCTAAAACCCTGATACTTCGAAAGAGATTGTCCATTTTGTACACGAAGTGCATCCAGTTTTTGCCGTAACCCTCTCAACTTTTTAGCACATGCTATGTGGGTGAAATGATGATACCATGCCAACTTTCAACCTTTTCTGATTGTGATTTGTAGTGCTTTTCAATTTCAAGGTCATTTAGCTCAAAAAAATCAGTAAATGCATGAAAAACAGCAAATGAACTCAGAAAGGGTTGAAAATTGATGACGTGGCTTCGAATGGTGCATACTGAACACACAAAAAGTCTGGAGTTGAAATAAGTTTAAAAAAATGAAATGCCTTTGTAACAGACAAGTTTTCGTCTGAAACCCTGATACTTCGAAAGAGATTGTCCATTTTGTACACGAAGTGGCTCTAGTTTTTGCCTTAACCCTCTCAACTTTTTAGCACATGCTATGTGGGTGAAATGATGATACCATGCCAACTTTCAACCTTTTCAGAGTTCATTTGTAGTGCTTTTCAATTTTTGGGTCATTTAGCTCAAAAAAATCAGTAAATGCATGAAAAATAGCAAATGAAGTCAGAAAGGGTTGAAAATTGATGACGTGGCTTCAAATGGTGCATACTGAACACACAAAAAGTCTGGAGTTGAAATAAGTTTAAAAAAATGAAATGCCTTTGTAACAGACGAGTTTTCGTCTGAAACCCTGATACTTCGAAAGAGATTGTCCATTTTGTACACGAAGTGGATCCAGTTTTTGCCGTAACCCTCTCAACTTTTTAGCACATGCTATGTGGGTGAAATGATGATACCATGCCAACTTTCAACCTTTTCAGAGTTCATTTGTAGTGCTTTTCAATTTTAGGGTCATTTAGCTCAAAAAATCAGTAAATGCATGAAAAATAGCAAATGAAGTCAGAAAGGGTTGAAAATTGATGACGTGGCTTCGAATGGTGCATACTGAACACACAAAAAGTCTGGAGTTGAAATAAGTTTAAAAAAATGAAATGCCTTTGTAACAGACGAGTTTTCGTCTGAAACCCTCATACTTCGAAAGAGATTGTCCATTTTGTACACGAAGTGCATCCAGTTTTTGCCGTAACCCTCTCAACTTTTTAGCACATGCTATGTGCGTGAAATGATGATACCATGCCAACTTTCAACCTTTTCTGATTGTGATTTGTAGTGCTTTTCAATTTCAAGGTCATTTAGCTCAAAAAAATCAGTAAATGCATGAAAAATAGCAAATGAAGTCAGAAAGGGTTGAAAATTGATGACGTGGCTTCGAATGGTGCATACTAAACACACAAAAAGTCTGGAGTTGAAATAAGTTTAAAAAATGGAAATGCCTTTGTAACAAACGAGTTTTCGTCTAAAACCCTGATACTTCGAAAGAGATTGTCCATTTTGTACACGAAGTGCATCCAGTTTTTGCCGTAACCCTCTCAACTTTTTAGCACATGCTATGTGGGTGAAATGATGATACCATGCCAACTTTCAACCTTTTCTGATTGTGATTTGTAGTGCTTTTCAATTTCAAGGTCATTTAGCTCAAAAAAATCAGTAAATGCATGAAAAACAGCAAATGAACTCAGAAAGGGTTGAAAATTGATGACGTGGCTTCGAATGGTGCATACTGAACACACAAAAAGTCTGGATTTGAAATAAGTTTAAAAAAATGAAATGCCTTTGTAACAGACAAGTTTTCGTCTGAAACCCTGATACTTCGAAAGAGATTGTCCATTTTGTACACGAAGTGGCTCTAGTTTTTGCCGTAACCCTCTCAACTTTTTAGCACATGCTATGTGGGTGAAATGATGATACCATGCCAACTTTCAACCATTTCAGAGTTCATTTGTAGTGCTTTTCAATTTTAGGGTCATTTAGCTCAAAAAATCAGTAAATGCATGAAAAATAGCAAATGAAGTCAGAAAGGGTTGAAAATTGATGACGTGGCTTCGAATGGTGCATACTGAACACACAAAAAGTCTGGATTTGAAATAAGTTTAAAAAAATGAAATGCCTTTGTAACAGACAAGTTTTCGTCTGAAACCCCGATACTTCGAAACAGATTGTCCATTTTGTACACGAAGTACATCCAGTTTTTGCCGTAACCCTCTCAACTTTTTAGCACATGCTATGTGGGTGAAATGATGATACCATGCCAACTTTCAACCTTTTCAGAGTTCATTTGTAGTGCTTTTCAATTTTAGGGTCATTTAGCTCAAAAAAATCAGTAAATGCATGAAAAATAGCAAATGAAGTCAGAAAGGGTTGAAAATTGATGACGTGGCTTCGAATGGTGCATACTGAACACACAAAAAGTCTGGAGTTGAAATAAGTTTAAAAAATTGAAATGCCTTTGTAACAGACGAGTTTTCGTCTGAAACCCTGATACTTCGAAAGAGATTGTCCATTCTGTACACGAAGTGGATCCAGTTTTTGCCGTAACCCTCTCAACTTTTTAGCACATGCTATGTGGGTGAAATGATGATACCATGCCAACTTTCAACCTTTTCAGAGTTCATTTGTAGTGCTTTTCAATTTTAGGGTCATTTAGCTCAAAAAATCAGTAAATGCATGAAAAATAGCAAATGAAGTCAGAAAGGGTTGAAAATTGATGACGTGGCTTCGAATGGTGCATACTGAACACACAAAAAGTCTGGAGTTGAAATAAGTTTAAAAAAATGAAATGCCTTTGTAACAGACGAGTTTTCGTCTGAAACCCTCATACTTCGAAAGAGATTGTCCATTTTGTACACGAAGTGCATCCAGTTTTTGCCGTAACCCTCTCAACTTTTAAGCACATGCTATGTGCGTGAAATGATGATACCATGCCAACTTTCAACCTTTTCTGATTGTGATTTGTAGTGCTTTTCAATTTCAAGGTCATTTAGCTCAAAAAAATCAGTAAATGCATGAAAAATAGCAAATGAAGTCAGAAAGGGTTGAAAATTGATGACGTGGCTTCGAATGGTGCATACTAAACACACAAAAAGTCTGGAGTTGAAATAAGTTTAAAAAATGGAAATGCCTTTGTAACAAACGAGTTTTCGTCTAAAACCCTGATACTTCGAAAGAGATTGTCCATTTTGTACACGAAGTGCATCCAGTTTTTGCCGTAACCCTCTCAACTTTTTAGCACATGCTATGTGGGTGAAATGATGATACCATGCCAACTTTCAACCTTTTCTGATTGTGATTTGTAGTGCTTTTCAATTTCAAGGTCATTTAGCTCAAAAAAATCAGTAAATGCATGAAAAACAGCAAATGAACTCAGAAAGGGTTGAAAATTGATGACGTGGCTTCGAATGGTGCATACTGAACACACAAAAAGTCTGGATTTGAAATAAGTTTAAAAAAATGAAATGCCTTTGTAACAGACAAGTTTTCGTCTGAAACCCCGATACTTCGAAACAGATTGTCCATTTTGTACACGAAGTACATCCAGTTTTTGCCGTAACCCTCTCAACTTTTTAGCACATGCTATGTGGGTGAAATGATGATACCGTGCCAACTTTCAACCTTTTCAGAGTTCATTTGTAGTGCTTTTCAATTTTAGGGTCATTTAGCTCAAAAAAATCAGTAAATGCATGAAAAATAGCAAATGAAGTCAGAAAGGGTTGAAAATTGATGACGTGGCTTCGAATGGTGCATACTGAACACACAAAAAGTCTGGAGTTGAAATAAGTTTAAAAAAATGAAATGCCTTTGTAACAGACGAGTTTTCGTCTGAAACCCTGATACTTCGAAGGAGATTGTCCATTCTGTACACGAAGTGGATCCAGTTTTTGTCGTAACCCTCTCAACTTTTTAGCACATGCTATGTGGGTGAAATGATAATACCATGCCAACTTTCAACCATTTCAGAGTTCATTTGTAGTGCTTTTCAATTTTAGGGTCATTTAGGTCAAAAAAATCAGTAAATGCATGAAAAATAGCAAATGAAGTCAGAAAGGGTTGAAAATTGATGACGTGGCTTTGAATGGTGCATACTGAACACACAAAAAGTCTGGAGTTGAAATAAGTTTAAAGAAATGAAATGCCTTTGTAACAGACGAGTTTTCATCTGAAACCCTGATACTTCGAAAGAGATTGTCCATTTTGTACACGAAGTGGATCCAGTTTTTGCCGTAACCCTCTCAACTTTTTAGCACATGCTATGTGGGTGAAATGATGATACCATGCCAAATTTCAACCTTTTCAGAGTTCATTTGTAGTGCTTCTTAATTTTAGGGTCATTTAGCTCAAAAAATCAGTAAATGCATGAAAAATAGCAAATGAAGTCAGAAAGGGTTAAAAATTGATGACGTGGCTTCGAATGGTGCATACTGAACTCACAAAAAGTCTAGAGTTGAAATAAGTTTAAAAAAATGAAATGCCTTTGTAACAGACGAGTTTTCGTGTGAAACCCTGATACTTCGAAAGAGATTGTCCATTTTGTACACGAAGTGGCTCTAGTTTTTGCCGTAACCCTCTCAACTTTTTAGCACATGCTATGTGGGTGAAATGATGATACCATGCCAACTTTTAACCTTTTCAGAGTTCATTTGTAGTGCTTTTCAATTTTAGGGTCATTTAGCTCAAAAAAATCAGTAAATGCATGAAAAATAGCAAATGAAGTCAGAAAGGGTTGAAAATTGATGACGTGGCTTCGAATGGTGCATACTGAACACACTAAAAGTCTGGAGTTGAAATAAGTTTAAAAAAATGAAATGCCTTTGTAACAGACGAGTTTTCGTCTGAAACCCTCATACTTCGAAAGAGATTGTCCATTTTGTACACGAAGTGGCTCTAGTTTTTGCCGTAACCCTCTCAACTTTTTAGCACATGCTATGTGGGTGAAATGATGATACCATGCCAACTTTCAACCTTTTCAGAGTTCATTTGTAGTGCTTTTCAATTTTAGGGTCATTTAGCTCAAAAAAATCAGTAAATGCATGAAAAATAGCAAATGAAGTCAGAAATGGTTGAAAATTGATGACGTGGCTTCGAATGGTGCATACTGAACACACAAAAAGTCTGGAGTTGAAATAAGTTTAAAAAAATGAAATGCCTTTGTAACAGACGAGTTTTCGTCTGAAACTCTCATACTTCGAAAGAGATTGTCCATTTTGTACACGAAGTGCATCCAGTTTTTGCCGTAACCCTCTCAACTTTTTAGCACATGCTATGTGCGTGAAATGATGATACCATGCCAACTTTCAACCTTTTTTGATTGTGATTTGTAGTGCTTTTCAATTTCAGGGTCATTTAGCTCAAAAAAATCAGTAAATGCATGAAAAATAGCAAATGAAGTCAGAAAGGGTTGAAAATTGATGACGTGGCTTCGAATGGTGCATAATGAACACACAAAAAGTCTGGAGTTGAAATAAGTTTAAAAAAATGAAATGCCTTTCTAACAGATGAGTTTTCGTCTGAAACCCCGATACTTCGAAACAGATTGTCCATTTTGTACACGAAGTACATCCAGTTTTTGCCGTAACCCTCTCAACTTTTTAGCACATGCTATGTGGGTGAAATGATGATACCGTGCCAACTTTCAACCTTTTCAGAGTTCATTTGTAGTGCTTTTCAATTTTAGGGTCATTTAGCTCAAAAAAATCAGTAAATGCATGAAAAATAGCAAATGAAGTCAGAAAGGGTTGAAAATTGATGACGTGGCTTTGAATGGTGCATACTGAACACACAAAAAGTCTGGAGTTGAAATAAGTTTAAAAAAATGAAATGCCTTTGTAACAGACGAGTTTTCGTCTGAAACCCTGATACTTCGAAGGAGATTGTCCATTCTGTACACGAAGTGGATCCAGTTTTTGTCGTAACCCTCTCAACTTTTTAGCACATGCTATGTGGGTGAAATGATAATACCATGCCAACTTTCAACCATTTCAGAGTTCATTTGTAGTGCTTTTCAATTTTAGGGTCATTTAGGTCAAAAAAATCAGTAAATGCATGAAAAATAGCAAATGAAGTCAGAAAGGGTTGAAAATTGATGACGTGGCTTTGAATGGTGCATACTGAACACACAAAAAGTCTGGAGTTGAAATAAGTTTAAAGAAATGAAATGCCTTTGTAACAGACGAGTTTTCATCTGAAACCCTGATACTTCGAAAGAGATTGTCCATTTTGTACACGAAGTGGATCCAGTTTTTGCCGTAACCCTCTCAACTTTTTAGCACATGCTATGTGGGTGAAATGATGATACCATGCCAAATTTCAACCTTTTCAGAGTTCATTTGTAGTGCTTCTTAATTTTAGGGTCATTTAGCTCAAAAAATCAGTAAATGCATGAAAAATAGCAAATGAAGTCAGAAAGGGTTAAAAATTGATGACGTGGATTCGAATGGTGCATACTGAACACACAAAAAGTCTAGAGTTGAAATAAGTTTAAAAAAATGAAATGCCTTTGTAACAGACGAGTTTTCGTCTGAAACCCTGATACTTCGAAAGAGATTGTCCATTTTGTACACGAAGTGGCTCTAGTTTTTGCCGTAACCCTCTCAACTTTTTAGCACATGCTATGTGGGTGAAATGATGATACCATGCCAACTTTTAACCTTTTCAGAGTTCATTTGTAGTGCTTTTCAATTTTAGGGTCATTTAGCTCAAAAAAATCAGTAAATGCATGAAAAATAGCAAATGAAGTCAGAAAGGGTTGAAAATTGATGACGTGGCTTCGAATGGTGCATACTGAACACACTAAAAGTCTGGAGTTGAAATAAGTTTAAAAAAATGAAATGCCTTTGTAACAGACGAGTTTTCGTCTGAAACCCTCATACTTCGAAAGAGATTGTCCATTTTGTACACGAAGTGGCTCTAGTTTTTGCCGTAACCCTCTCAACTTTTTAGCACATGCTATGTGGGTGAAATGATGATACCATGCCAACTTTCAACCTTTTCAGAGTTCATTTGTAGTGCTTTTCAATTTTAGGGTCATTTAGCTCAAAAAAATCAGTAAATGCATGAAAAATAGCAAATGAAGTCAGAAAGGGTTGAAAATTGATGACGTGGCTTCGAATGGTGCATACTGAACACACAAAAAGTCTGGAGTTGAAATAAGTTTAAAAAAATGAAATGCCTTTGTAACAGACGAGTTTTCGTCTGAAACTCTCATACTTCGAAAGAGATTGTCCATTTTGTACACGAAGTGCATCCAGTTTTTGCCGTAACGCTCTCAACTTTTTAGCACATGCTATGTGCGTGAAATGATGATACCATGCCAACTTTCAACCTTTTCTGATTGTGATTTGTAGTGCTTTTCAATTTCAAGGTCATTTAGCTCAAAAAAATCAGTAAATGCATGAAAAATAGCAAATGAAGTCAGAAAGGGTTGAAAATTGATGACGTGGCTTCGAATGGTGCATACTAAACACACAAAAAGTCTGGAGTTGAAATAAGTTTAAAAAATGGAAATGCCTTTGTAACAAACGAGTTTTCGTCTAAAACCCTGATACTTCGAAAGAGATTGTCCATTTTGTACACGAAGTGCATCCAGTTTTTGCCGTAACCCTCTCAACTTTTTAGCACATGCTATGTTGGTGAAATGATGATACCATGCCAACTTTCAACCTTTTCTGATTGTGATTTGTAGTGCTTTTCAATTTCAAGGTCATTTAGCTCAAAAAAAATCAGTAAATGCATGAAAAATAGCAAATGAATTCAGAAAGGGTTGAAAATTGATGACGTGGCTTCGAATGGTGCATACTGAACACACAAAAAGTCTGGACTTGAAATAAGTTTAAAAAAATGAAATGCCGTTGTAATAGACTAGTTTTCGTCTGAAACCCTGATACTTCGAAAGAGATTGTCCATTTTGTACACGAAGTGGATCCAGTTTTTGCCGTAACCCTCTCAAATTTTAAGCACATGCTATGTGGGTGAAATGATGATACCATGCCAACTTTCAACCTTTTCAGAGTTCATTTGTAGTGCTTTTCAATTTTAGGGTCATTTAGCTCAAAAAAATCAGTAAATGCATGAAAAATAGCAAATGAAGTCAGAAAGGGTTGAAAATTGATGACGTGGCTTTGAATGGTGCATACTGAACACACAAAAAGTCTGGAGTTGAAATAAGTTTAAAAAAATGAAATGCCTTTGTAACAGACGAGTTTTCGTCTGAAACCCTGATACTTCGATAGAGATTGTCCATTTTGTACACGAAGTGGATCCAGTTTTTGTCGTAACCCTCTCAACTTTTTAGCACATGCTATGTGGCTGAAATGATGATACCATGCCAACTTTCAACCTTTTCAGAGTTCATTTGTAGTGCATTTTAATTTTAGGGTCATTTAGCTCAAAAAAATCAGTAAATGCATGAAAAATAGCAAATGAAGTCAGAAAGGGTTGAAAATTGATGACGTGGCTTCGAATGGTGCATACTGAACACACTAAAAGTCTGGAGTTGAAATAAGTTTAAAAAAATGAAATGCCTTTGTAACAGACGAGTTTTCGTCTGAAACCCTCATACTTCGAAAGAGATTGTCCATTTTGTACACGAAGTGGCTCTAGTTTTTGCCGTAACCCTCTCAACTTTTTAGCACATGCTATGTGGGTGAAATGATGATACCATGCCAACTTTTAACCTTTTCAGAGTTCATTTGTAGTGCTTTTCAATTTTAGGGTCATTTAGCTCAAAAAAATCAGTAAATGCATGAAAAATAGCAAATGAAGTCAGAAAGGGTTGAAAATTGATGACGTGGCTTCGAATGGTGCATACTGAACACACTAAAAGTCTGGAGTTGAAATAAGTTTAAAAAAATGAAATGCCTTTGTAACAGACGAGTTTTCGTCTGAAACCCTCATACTTCGAAAGAGATTGTCCATTTTGTATACGAAGTGGCTCTAGTTTTTGCCGTAACCCTCTCAACTTTTTAGCACATGCTATGTGGGTGAAATGATGATACCATGCCAACTTTCAACCTTTTCAGAGTTCATTTGTAGTGCTTTTCAATTTTAGGGTCATTTAGCTCAAAAAAATCAGTAAATGCATGAAAAATAGCAAATGAAGTCAGAAAGGGTTGAAAATTGATGACGTGGCTTCGAATGGTGCATACTGAACACACAAAAAGTCTGGAGTTGAAATAAGTTTAAAAAAATGAAATGCCTTTGTAACAGACGAGTTTTCGTCTGAAACCCTCATACTTCGAAAGAGATTGTCCATTTTGTACACGAAGTGGCTCTAGTTTTTGCCGTAACCCTCTCAACTTTTTAGCACATGCTATGTGGGTGAAATGATGATACCATGCCAACTTTCAACCTTTTCAGAGTTCATTTGTAGTGCTTTTCAATTTTAGGGTCATTTAGCTCAAAAAAATCAGTAAATGCATGAAAAAAGCAAATGAAGTCAGAAAGGGTTGAAAATTGATGACGTGGCTTCGAATGGTGCATACTGAACACACAAAAAGTCTGGAGTTGAAATAAGTTTAAAGAAATGAAATGCCTTTGTAACAGACGAATTTTCGTGTGAAACCCTGATACTTCGAAAGAGATTGTCCATTTTGTAGACGAAGTGGATCCAGTTTTTGTCGTAACCCTCTCAACTTTTTAGCACATGCTATGTGGGTGAAATGATGATACCATGCCAACTTTCAACCTTTTCAGAGTTCATTTGTAGTGCTTTTCAATTTTAGGGTCATTTAGCTCAAAAAAATCAGTAAATGCATGAAAAATAGCAAATGAAGTCAGAAAGGGTTGAAAATTGATGACGTGGCTTCGAATGGTGCATACTGAACACACAAAAAGTCTGGGTTTGAAATAAGTTTAAAGAAATGAAATGCCTTTGTAACAGACGAGTTTTCGTCTGAAACCCTGATACTTCGAAAGAGATTGTCCATTTTGTACACGAAGTGTATCCAGTTTTTGCCGTAACCCTCTCAACTTTTTAGCACATGCTATGTGCGTGAAATGATGATACCATGCCAACTTTCAACCTTTTTTGATTGTGATTTGTAGTGCTTTTCAATTTCAGGGTCATTTAGCTCAAAAAAATCAGTAAATGCATGAAAAATAGCAAATGAAGTCAGAAATGGTTGAAAATTGATGACGTGGATTCGAATGGTGCATACTGAACACACAAAAAGTCTGGAGTTGAAATAAGTTAAAAAAAATGAAATGCCTTTGTAACAGACGAGTTTTCATCTGAAACCCTGATACTTCGAAAGAGATTGTCCATTTTGTACACGAAGTGGATCCAGTTTTTGCCGTAACCCTCTCAACTTTTTAGCACATGCTATGTGGGTGAAATGATGATACCATGCCAACTTTCAACCTTTTCAGAGTTCATTTGTAGTGCTTTTCAATTTTAGGGTCATTTAGCTCAAAAAAATCAGTAAATGCATGAAAAATGGCAAATGAAGTCAGAAAGGGTTGAAAATTGATGATGTGGCTTCGAATGGTGCATACTGAACACACAAAAAGTCTGGAGTTGAAATAAGTTAAAAAAAATGAAATGCCTTTGTAACAAACGAGTTTTCGTCTGAAACCCTGATACTTCGAAAGAGATTGTCCATTTTGTACACGAAGTGGCTCTAGTTTTTGTCGTAACCCTCTCAAATTTTTAGCACATGCTATGTGGGTGAAATGATGATACCGTGCCAACTTTCAACCTTTTCAGAGTTCATTTGTAGTGCTTTTCAATTTTAGGGTCATTTAGCTCAAAAAAATCAGTAAATGCATGAAAAATAGCAAATGAAGTCAGAAAGGGTTGAAAATTGATGACGTGGCTTCGAATGGTGCATACTGAACACACAAAAAGTCTGGAGTTGAAATAAGTTTAAAGAAATGAAATGCCTTTGTAACAAACGAATTTTCGTCTGAAACCCTGATACTTCGAAAGAGATTGTCCATTTTGTACACGAAGTGGATCCAGTTTTTGTCGTAACCCTCTCAACTTTTTAGCACATGCTATGTGGGTGAAATGATGATACCATGCCAACTTTCAACCTTTTCAGAGTTCATTTGTAGTGCTTTTCAATTTTAGGGTCATTTAGCTCAAAAAAATCAGTAAATGCATGAATAATAGCAAATGAAGTCAGAAAGGGTTGAAAATTGATGCCATGGCTTCGAATGGTGCATACTGAACACACAAAAATTCTGTAGTTGAAATAAGTTTAAAAAAATGAAATGCCTTTGTAACAAACGAGTTTTCGTCTGAAACCCTGATACTTCGAAAGAGATTGTCCATTTTGTACACGAAGTTGATCCAGTTTTTGCCGTAACCCTCTCACCTTTTTAGCACATGCTATGTGGGTGAAATGATGATACCATGCCAACTTTCAACCTTTTTTGATTGTGATTTGTAGTGCTTTTCAATTTCAAGGTCATTTAGCTCAAAAAATCAGTAAATGAATGAAAAATAGCAAATGAAGTCAGAAAGGGTTGAAAATTGATGACGTGGCTTCGAATGGTGCATAATGAACACACAAAAAGTCTGGAGTTGAAATAAGTTTAAAAAAATGAAATGCCTTTGTAACAGACGAGTTTTCATCTGAAACCCTGATACTTCGAAAGAGATTGTCCATTTTGTACACGAAGTGGATCCAGTTTTTGCCGTAACCCTCTCAACTTTTTAGCACATGCTATGTGGGTGAAATGATGATACCATGCCAACTTTCAACCTTTTCGGATTGTGATTTGTAGTGCTTTTCATTTTCAGGGTCATTTAGCTCAAAAAAATCAGTAAATGCATGAAAAATAGCAAATGAAGTCAGAAATGGTTGAAAATTGATGATGTGGATTCGAATGGTGCATACTGAACACACAAAAAGTCTGGAGTTGAAATAACTTAAAAAAAATGAAATGCCTTTGTAACAGACGAGTTTTCATCTGAAACCCTGATACTTCGAAAGAGATTGTCCATTTTGTACACGAAGTGGATCCAGTTTTTGCCGTAACCCTCTCAACTTTTTAGCACATGCTATGTGGGTGAAATGATGATACCATGCCAACTTTCAACCTTTTCAGAGTTCATTTGTAGTGCTTCTCAATTTTAGGGTCATTTAGCTCAAAAAAATCAGTAAATGCATGAAAAATGGCAAATGAAGTCAGAAAGGGTTGAAAATTGATGACGTGGCTTCGAATGGTGCATACTGAACACACAAAAAGTCTGGAGTTGAAATAAGTTTAAAAAAATGAAATGCCTTTGTAACAAACGAGTTTTCGTCTGAAACCCTGATACTTCGAAAGAGATTGTCCATTTTGTACACGAAGTGGCTCTAGTTTTTGCCGTAACCCTCTCAACTTTTTAGCACATGCTATGTGGGTGAAATGATGATACCGTGCCAACTTTCAACCTTTTCAGAGTTCATTTGTAGTGCTTTTCAATTTTAGGGTCATTTAGCTCAAAAAAATCAGTAAATGCATGAAAAATAGCAAATGAAGTCAGAAAGGGTTGAAAATTGATGACGTGGCTTCGAATGGTGCATACTAAACACACAAAAAGTCTGGAGTTGAAATAAGTTTAAAAAAATGAAATGCCTTTGTAACAAACGAATTTTCGTCTGAAACCCTGATACTTCGAAAGAGATTGTCAATTTTGTACACGAAGTGCATCCAGTTTTTGCCGTAACCCTCTCAACCTTTTAGCACATGCTATGTGGGTGAAATGATGATACCGTGCCAACTTTAAACCTTTTCTGATTGTGATTTGTAGTGCTTTTCAATTTCAGGGTCATTTAGCTCAAAAAAATCAGTAAATGCATGAAAAATAGCAAATGAACTCAGATGGGGTTGAAAATTGATGACGTGGCTTCGAATGGTGCATACTAAACACACAAAAAGTCTGGAGTTGAAATAAGTTTAAAAAAATGAAATGCCTTTGTAACAGACTAGTTTTCGTCTGAAACCCTGATACTTCGAAAGAGATTGTCCATTTTGTACACGAAGTTGATCCAGTTTTTGCCGTAACCCTCTCAACTTTTTAGCACATGCTATGTGGGTGAAATGATGATACCATGCCAACTTTCAACCTTTTCAGAGTTCATTTGTAGTGCTTCTCAATTTTAGGGTCATTTAGCTCAAAAAAATCAGTAAATGCATGAAAAATGGCAAATGAAGTCAGAAAGGGTTGAAAATTGATGACGTGGCTTCGAATGGTGCATACAGAACACACAAAAAGTCTGGAGTTGAAATAAGTTTAAAAAAATGAAATGCCTTTGTAACAAACAAGTTTTCGTCTGAAACCCTGATACTTCGAAAGAGATTGTCCATTTTTTACACGAAGTGGCTCTAGTTTTTGCCGTAACCCTCTCAACTTTTTAGCACATGCTATGTGGGTGAAATGATGATACCGTGCCAACTTTCAACCTTTTCAGAGTTCATTTGTAGTGCTTTTCAATTTCAGGGTCATTTAGCTCAAAAAAACCAGTAAATGCATGAAAAATAGCAAATGAAGTCAGAAAGGGTTGAAAATTGATGACGTGGCTTCGAATGGTGCATACTAAACACACAAAAAGTCTGGAGTTGAAATAAGTTTAAAAAAATGAAATGCCTTTGTAACAAACGAATTTTCGTCTGAAACCCTGATACTTCGAAAGAGATTGTCAATTTTGTACACGAAGTGCATCCAGTTTTTGCCGTAACCCTCTCAACCTTTTAGCACATGCTATGTGGGTGAAATGATGATACCGTGCCAACTTTAAACCTTTTCTGATTGTGATTTGTAGTGCTTTTCAATTTCAGGGTCATTTAGCTCAAAAAAAATCAGTAAATGCATGAAAAATAGCAAATGAACTCAGATGGGGTTGAATATTGATGACGTGGCTTCGAATGGTGCATACTGAACACACAAAAAGTCTGGAGTTGAAATAAATTTAAAAAAATGAAATGCCTTTGTAACAGACTAGTTTTCGTTTGAAACCCTGATACTTCGAAAGAGATTGTCCATTTTGTACACGAAGTGGCTCCAGTTTTTGCCGTAACCCTCTCAACTTTTTAGCACATGCTATGTGGGTGAAATGATGATACCATGCCAACTTTCAACCTTTTCAGAGTTCATTTGTAGTGCTTTTCAATTTTAGGGTCATTTAGCTCAAAAAAATCAGTAAATGTATGAAAAATAGCAAATGAAGTCAGAAAGGGTTCAAAATTGATGACGTGGCTTCGAATGGTGCATACGGAACACACAAATAGTCTGGAGTTGAAATAAGTTTAAAAAAATGAAATGCCTTTGTAACAGACGAGTTTTCGTCTGAAACCCTGATACTTCGAAAGAAATTGTCCATTTTGTACACGAAGTGCATCCAGTTTTTGCCGTAACCCTCTCAAGTTTTTAGCACATGCTATGTGGTTGAAATGATGATACCATGCCAACTTTCAACCTTTTCTGATTGTGATTTGTAGTGCTTTACAATTTCAAGGTCATTTAGCACAAAAAAATCAGTAAATGCATGAAAAATAGCAAATGAACTAAGAAAGGGTTGAAAATTGATGACCTGGCTTCGAATGGTGCATACTGAACACACAAAAAGTCTGGAGTTGAAATAAGTTTAAAAAATGAAATACCTTTGTAACAGACGAGTTTTCGTCTGAAACCCTGATACTTCGAAAGAGATTGTCCATTTTGTACACGAAGTGGATCCAGTTTTTGCCGTAACCCTCTCAACTTTTTAGCACATGCTATGTGGGTTAAATGATCATACCATGCCAACTTTCTACCTTTTCAGTGTTCATTTGTAGTGCTTTTCAATTTCAGGGTCATTAAGCTCAAAAAAATCAGTAAATGCATGAAAAATAGCAAATGAAGTCAGAAAGGGTAGAAAATTGATGACGTGGCTTCGAATGGTGCATACTGAACACACAAAAAGTCTGGAGTTGAAATAAGTTTTAAAAAATGAAATGCCTTTGTAACAGACGAGTTTTCGTCTGAAACCCTGATACTTCGAAAGAGATTGTCCATTTTGTACACGAAGTGGATCCAGTTTTTGCCGTAACCCTCTCAACTTTTTAGCACATGCTATGTGGGTGAAATGATGATACCATGCCAACTTTCAACCTTTTCTGATTGTGATTTGTAGTGCTTTTCAATTTCAGGGTCATTAGCTCAAAAAATTCAGTAAATGCATGAAAAATAGCAAATGAAGTCAGAAAGGGTTGAAAATTGATGACGTGGATTCGAATGGTGCATACTGAACACACAAAAAGTCTGGAGTTGAAATAAGTTTAAAAAAATGAAATGAATTTGTAACAGACGAGTTTTCGTCTGAAACCTTGATACTTCGAAAGAGATTGTCCATTTTGTACACGAAGTGGATCCAGTTTTTGCCGTAACCCTCTCAACTTTTTAGCACATGCTATGTGGGTGAAATGATGATATTACGCCAACTTTCATCCTTTTCAGAGTTCATTTGTAGCGCTTTTCAATTTTAGGGTCATTTAGCTCAAAAAAATCAGTAAATGTATGAAAAATAGCAAATGAAGTCAGAAAGGGTTGAAAATTGATGACGTGGCTTCGAATGGTGCATACTGAACACACAAAAAGTCTGGAGTTGAAATAAGTTTAAAAAAATGAAATGCCTTTGTAACAGACGAGTTTTCGTCTGAAACCCTGATACTTCGAAAGAGATTGTCCATTTTGTACATGAAGTGAATCCAGTTTTTGCCGTAACCCTCTCAACTTTTTAGCACATGCTATGTGGGTTTAATGATCATACCATGCCAACTTTCAACCTTTTCAGAGTTCATTTGTAGTGCTTTTCAATTTTAGGGTCATTTAGCTCAAAAAAATCAGTAAATGCATGAAAAATAGCAAATGAAGTCAGAAAGGGTTGAAAATTGATGACGTGGCTTCGAATGGTGCATACTGAACACACAAAAAGTCTGGAGTTGAAATAAGTTTAAAGAAATGAAATGCCTTTGTAACAGACGAGTTTTCGTCTGAAACCCTGATACTTCGAAAGAGATTGTCCATTTTGTACACGAAGTGTATCCAGTTTTTGCCGTAACCCTCTCAACTTTTTAGCACATGCTATGTGGTTGAAATGATGATACCATGCCAACTTTCAACCTTTTTTGATTGTGATTTGTAGTGCTTTTCAATTTCAGGGTCATTTAGCTCAAAAAATCAGTAAATGCATGAAAAATAGCAAATGAAGTCAGAAAGCGTTGAAAATTGATGACGTGGCTTCGAATGGTGCATAATGAACACACAAAAAGTCTGGAGTTGAAATAAGTTTAAAAAAATGAAATGCCTTTGTAACAGACGAGTTTTCGTCTGAAACCCTGATACTTCGAAAGAGATTGTCCATTTTGTACACGAAGTGGATCCAGTTTTTGTCGTAACCCTCTCAACTTTTTAGCACATGCTATGTGGGTGAAATGATGATACCATGCCAACTTTCAACCATTTCAGAGTTCATTTGTAGTGCTTTTCAATTTCAGGGTCATTTAGCTCAAAAAATCAGTAAATGCATGAAAAATAGCAAATGAAGTCAGAAAGGGTTGAAAATTGATGACGTGGCTTCGAATGGTGCATACTGAACACACAAAAAGTCTGGATTTGAAATAAGTTTAAAGAAATGAAATGCCTTTGTTACAGACGAGTTTTCGTCTGAAACCCTCATACTTCGAAAGAGATTGTCCATTTTGTACACGAAGTGGATCCAGTTTTTGTCGTAACCCTCTCAACTTTTTAGCACATGCTATGTGGGTGAAATGATGATACCATGCCAACTTTCAACCTTTTCAGAGTTCATTTGTAGTGCTTTTCAATTTTAGGGTCATTTAGCTCAAAAAACTCAGTAAATGCATGAAAAATTGCAAATGAAGTCAGAAAGGGTTGAAAATTGATGACGTGGCTTCGAATGGTGCATAATGAACACACAAAAAGTCTGGAGTTGAAATAAGTTTAAAAAAATGAAATGCCTTTGTAACAGACGAGTTTTCGTCTGAAACCCTGATACTTCGAAAGAGATTGTCCATTTTGTACACGAAGTACATCCAGTTTTTGCCGTAACCCTCTCAACTTTTTAGCACATGCTATGTGGGTGAAATGATGATACCATGCCAACTTTCAACCTTTTTGGATTGTGATTTGTAGTGCTTTTCATTTTCAGGGTCATTTAGCTCGAAAAAATCAGTAAATGCATGAAAAATAGCAAATGAAGTCAGAAAGGGTTGAAAATTGATGACGTGGATTCGAATGGTGCATACTGAACACACAAAAAGTCTGGAGTTGAAATAAGTTTAAAAAAATGAAATGCCTTTGTAACAGACGAGTTTTCATCTGAAACCCTGATACTTCGAAAGAGATTGTCCATTTTGTACACGAAGTGGATCCAGTTTTTGCCGTAACCCTCTCAACTTTTTAGCACATGCTATGTGGGTGAAATGATGATACCATGCCAACTTTCAACCTTTTCAGAGTTCATTTGTAGTGCTTCTCAATTTTAGGGTCATTTAGCTCAAAAAAATCAGTAAATGCATGAAAAATGGCAAATGAAGTCAGAAAGGGTTGAAAATTGATGACGTGGCTTCGAATGGTGCATACTGAACACACAAAAAGTCTGGAGTTGAAATAAGTTTAAAAAAATGAAATGCCTTTGTAACAAACGAGTTTTCGTCTGAAACCCTGATACTTCGAAAGAGAATGTCCATTTTGTACACGAAGTGGCTCTAGTTTTTGCCGTAACCCTCTCAACTTTTTAGCACATGCTATGTGGGTGAAATGATGATACCGTGCCAACTTTCAACCTTTTCAGAGTTCATTTGTAGTGCTTTTCAATTTTAGGGTCATTTAGCTCAAAAAAATCAGTAAATGCATGAAAAATAGCAAATGAAGTCAGAAAGGGTTGAAAATTGATGACGTGGCTTCGAATGGTGCATACTAAACACACAAAAAGTCTGGAGTTGAAATAAGTTTAAAAAAATGAAATGCCTTTGTAACAAACGAATTTTCGTCTGAAACCCTGATACTTCGAAAGAGATTGTCAATTTTGTACACGAAGTGCATCCAGTTTTTGCCGTAACCCTCTCAACCTTTTAGCACTTGCTATGTGGGTGAAATGATGATACCATGCCAACTTTAAACCTTTTCTGATTGTGATTTGTAGTGCTTTTCAATTTCAGGGTCATTTAGCTCAAAAAAATCAGTAAATGCATGAAAAATAGCAAATGAACTCAGATGGGGTTGAAAATTGATGACGTGGCTTCGAATGGTGCATACTGAACACACAAAATGTCTGGAGTTGAAATAAGTTTAAAAAAATGAAATGCCTTTGTAACAGACTAGTTTTCGTTTGAAACCCTGATACTTCGAAAGAGATTGTCTATTTTGTACACGAAGTGGCTCCAGTTTTTGCCGTAACCCTCTCAACTTTTTAGCACATGCTATGTGGGTGAAATGATGATACCATGCCAACTTTCAACCTTTTCAGAGTTCATTTGTAGTGCTTTTCAGTTTTAGGGTCATTTAGCTCAAAAAAATCAGTAAATGTATGAAAAATAGCAAATGAAGTCAGAAAGGGTTCAAAATTGATGACGTGGCTTCGAATGGTGCATACGGAACACACAAAAAGTCTGGAGTTGAAATAAGTTTAAAAAAATGAAATGCCTTTGTAACAGACGAGTTTTCGTCTGAAACCCTGATACTTCGAAAGAGATTGTCCATTTTGTACACGAAGTGCATCCAGTTTTTGCTGTAACCCTCTCAAGTTTTTAGCACATGCTATGTGGGTGAAATGATGATACCAAGCCAACTTTCAACCTTTTCTGATTGTGATTTGTAGTGCTTTACAATTTCAAGGTCATTTAGCACAAAAAAATCAGTAAATGCATGAAAAATAGCAAATGAACTCAGAAAGGGTTGAAAATTGATGACGTGGCTTCGAATGGTGCATACTGAACACACAAAAAGTCTGGAGTTGAAATAAGTTTAAAAAAATGAAATGCCTTTGTAACAGACGAGTTTTCGTCTGAAACCCTGATACTTCGAAAGAGATTGTCCATTTTGTACACGAAGTGGATCCAGTTTTTGCCGTAACCCTCTCAACTTTTTAGCACATGCTATGTGGGTTAAATGATCATACCATGCCAACTTTCAACCTTTTCAGAGTTCATTTGTAGTGCTTTTCAATTTCAGGGTCATTAAGCTCAAAAAAATCAGTAAATGCATGAAAAATAGCAAATGAAGTCAGAAAGGGTTGAAAATTGATGACGTGGCTTCGAATGGTGCATACTGAACACACAAAAGGTCTGGATTTGAAATAAGTTTAAAGAAATGAAATGCTTTTGTAACAGACGAGTTTTCGTCTGAAACCCTGATACTTCGAAAGAGATTGTCCATTTTGTAAACGAAGTGTATCCAGTTTTTGCCGTAACCCTCTCAACTTTTTAGCACATGCTAAGTGGGTGAAATGATGATACCATGCCAACTTTCAACCTTTTTTGATTGTGATTTGTAGTGCTTTTCAATTTCAGGGTCATTTAGCTCAAAAAAATCAGTAAATGCATGAAAAATAGCAAATGAAGTCAGAAAGGGTTGAAAATAGATGACGTGGCTTCGAATGGTGCATACTGAACACACAAAAAGTCTGGAGTTGAAATAAGTTTAAAAAAATGAAATGCCTTTGTAACAAACGAGTTTTCGTCTGAAACCCTGATACTTCGAAAGAGATTGTCCATTTTGTACACGAAGTTGATCCAGTTTTTGCCGTAACCCTCTCAACTTTTTAGCACATGCTATGTGGGTGAAATGATGATACCATGCCAACTTTCAAACCTTTTCTGATTGTGATTTGTAGTGCTTTTCAATTTCAGGGTCATTTAGCTCAAAAAAATCAGTAAATGCATGAAAAATAGCAAATGAAGTCAGAAAGGGTTGAAAATTGATGACGTGGCTTCGAATGGTGCATAATGAACACACAAAAAGTCTGGAGTTGAAATAAGTTTAAAAAAATGAAATGCCTTTGTAACAGACGAGTTTTCGTCTGAAACCCTGATACTTCGAAAGAGATTGTCCATTTTGTACACGAAGTACATCCAGTTTTTGCCGTAACCCTCTCAACTTTTTAGCACATGCTATGTGGGTGAAATGATGATACCATGCCAACTTTCAACCTTTTTGGATTGTGATTTGTAGTGCTTTTCATTTTCAGGGTCATTTAGCTCGAAAAAATCAGTAAATGCATGAAAAATAGCAAATGAAGTCAGAAAGGGTTGAAAATTGATGACGTGGCTTCGAATGGTGCATACTGAACACACAAAAAGTCTGGAGTTGAAATAAGTTTAAAAAAATGAAATGCCTTTGTAACAGACGAGTTTTCGTCTGAAACCCAGATACTTCGAAAGAGATTGTCCATTTTGTACACGAAGTGGATCCAGTTTTTGCCGTAACCCTCTCAACTTTTTAGCACATGCTATGTGGGTTAAATGATCATACCATGCCAACTTTCAACCTTTTCAGAGTTCATTTGTAGTGCTTTTCAATTTCAGGGTCATTAAGCTCAAAAAAATCAGTAAATGCATGAAAAATAGCAAATGAAGTCAGAAAGGGTTGAAAATTGATGACGTGGCTTCGAATGGTGCATACTGAACACACAAAAAGTCTGGAGTTGAAATAAGTTTAAAGAAATGAAATGCTTTTGTAACAGACGAGTTTTCGTCTGAAACCCTGATACTTCGAAAGAGATTGTCCATTTTGTAAACGAAGTGTATCCAGTTTTTGCCGTAACCCTCTCAACTTTTTAGCACATGCTAAGTGGGTGAAATGATGATACCATGCCAACTTTCAACCTTTTCTGATTGTGATTTGTAGTGCTTTACAATTTCAAGGTCATTTAGCACAAAAAAATCAGTAAATGCATGAAAAATAGCAAATGAAGTCAGAAAGGGTTGAAAATTGATGACGTGGCTTCGAATGGTGCATACTGAACACACAAAATGTCTGGAGTTGAAATAAGTTTAAAAAAATGAAATGCCTTTGTAACAGACGAGTTTTCGTCTGAAACCCTGATACTTCGAAAGAGATTGTCCATTTTGTACACGAAGTGCATCCAGTTTTTGCCGTAACCCTCTCAAGTTTTTAGCACATGCTATGTGGGTGAAATGATGATACCAAGCCAACTTTCAACCTTTTCTGATTGTGATTTGTAGTGCTTTACAATTTCAAGGTCATTTAGCACAAAAAAATCAGTAAATGCATGAAAAATAGCAAATGAACTCAGAAAGGGTTGAAAATTGATGACGTGGCTTCGAATGGTGCATACTGAACACACAAAAAGTCTGGAGTTGAAATAAGTTTAAAAAAATGAAATGCCTTTGTAACAGACGAGTTTTCGTCTGAAACCCTGATACTTCGAAAGAGATTGTCCATTTTGTACACGAAGTGGATCCAGTTTTTGCCGTAACCCTCTCAACTTTTTAGCACATGCTATGTGGGTTAAATGATCATACCATGCCAACTTTCAACCTTTTCAGAGTTCATTTGTAGTGCTTTTCAATTTCAGGGTCATTAAGCTCAAAAAAATCAGTAAATGCATGAAAAATAGCAAATGAAGTCAGAAAGGGTTGAAAATTGATGACGTGGCTTCGAATGGTGCATACTGAACACACAAAAGGTCTGGATTTGAAATAAGTTTAAAGAAATGAAATGCTTTTGTAACAGACGAGTTTTCGTCTGAAACCCTGATACTTCGAAAGAGATTGTCCATTTTGTAAACGAAGTGTATCCAGTTTTTGCCGTAACCCTCTCAACTTTTTAGCACATGCTAAGTGGGTGAAATGATGATACCATGCCAACTTTCAACCTTTTTTGATTGTGATTTGTAGTGCTTTTCAATTTCAGGGTCATTTAGCTCAAAAAAATCAGTAAATGCATGAAAAATAGCAAATGAAGTCAGAAAGGGTTGAAAATAGATGACGTGGCTTCGAATGGTGCATACTGAACACACAAAAAGTCTGGAGTTGAAATAAGTTTAAAAAAATGAAATGCCTTTGTAACAAACGAGTTTTCGTCTGAAACCCTGATACTTCGAAAGAGATTGTCCATTTTGTACACGAAGTTGATCCAGTTTTTGCCGTAACCCTCTCAACTTTTTAGCACATGCTATGTGGGTGAAATGATGATACCATGCCAACTTTCAAACCTTTTCTGATTGTGATTTGTAGTGCTTTTCAATTTCAGGGTCATTTAGCTCAAAAAAATCAGTAAATGCATGAAAAATAGCAAATGAAGTCAGAAAGGGTTGAAAATTGATGACGTGGCTTCGAATGGTGCATAATGAACACACAAAAAGTCTGGAGTTGAAATAAGTTTAAAAAAATGAAATGCCTTTGTAACAGACGAGTTTTCGTCTGAAACCCTGATACTTCGAAAGAGATTGTCCATTTTGTACACGAAGTACATCCAGTTTTTGCCGTAACCCTCTCAACTTTTTAGCACATGCTATGTGGGTGAAATGATGATACCATGCCAACTTTCAACCTTTTTGGATTGTGATTTGTAGTGCTTTTCATTTTCAGGGTCATTTAGCTCGAAAAAATCAGTAAATGCATGAAAAATAGCAAATGAAGTCAGAAAGGGTTGAAAATTGATGACGTGGCTTCGAATGGTGCATACTGAACACACAAAAAGTCTGGAGTTGAAATAAGTTTAAAAAAATGAAATGCCTTTGTAACAGACGAGTTTTCGTCTGAAACCCAGATACTTCGAAAGAGATTGTCCATTTTGTACACGAAGTGGATCCAGTTTTTGCCGTAACCCTCTCAACTTTTTAGCACATGCTATGTGGGTTAAATGATCATACCATGCCAACTTTCAACCTTTTCAGAGTTCATTTGTAGTGCTTTTCAATTTCAGGGTCATTAAGCTCAAAAAAATCAGTAAATGCATGAAAAATAGCAAATGAAGTCAGAAAGGGTTGAAAATTGATGACGTGGCTTCGAATGGTGCATACTGAACACACAAAAAGTCTGGAGTTGAAATAAGTTTAAAGAAATGAAATGCTTTTGTAACAGACGAGTTTTCGTCTGAAACCCTGATACTTCGAAAGAGATTGTCCATTTTGTAAACGAAGTGTATCCAGTTTTTGCCGTAACCCTCTCAACTTTTTAGCACATGCTAAGTGGGTGAAATGATGATACCATGCCAACTTTCAACCTTTTCTGATTGTGATTTGTAGTGCTTTACAATTTCAAGGTCATTTAGCACAAAAAAATCAGTAAATGCATGAAAAATAGCAAATGAAGTCAGAAAGGGTTGAAAATTGATGACGTGGCTTCGAATGGTGCATACTGAACACACAAAATGTCTGGAGTTGAAATAAGTTTAAAAAAATGAAATGCCTTTGTAACAGACGAGTTTTCGTCTGAAACCCTGATACTTCGAAAGAGATTGTCCATTTTGTACACGAAGTGCATCCAGTTTTTGCCGTAACCCTCTCAAGTTTTTAGCACATGCTATGTGGGTGAAATGATGATACCAAGCCAACTTTCAACCTTTTCTGATTGTGATTTGTAGTGCTTTACAATTTCAAGGTCATTTAGCACAAAAAAATCAGTAAATGCATGAAAAATAGCAAATGAACTCAGAAAGGGTTGAAAATTGATGACGTGGCTTCGAATGGTGCATACTGAACACACAAAAAGTCTGGAGTTGAAATAAGTTTAAAAAAATGAAATGCCTTTGTAACAGACGAGTTTTCGTCTGAAACCCTGATACTTCGAAAGAGATTGTCCATTTTGTACACGAAGTGGATCCAGTTTTTGCCGTAACCCTCTCAACTTTTTAGCACATGCTATGTGGGTTAAATGATCATACCATGCCAACTTTCAACCTTTTCAGAGTTCATTTGTAGTGCTTTTCAATTTCAGGGTCATTAAGCTCAAAAAAATCAGTAAATGCATGAAAAATAGCAAATGAAGTCAGAAAGGGTTGAAAATTGATGACGTGGCTTCGAATGGTGCATACTGAACACACAAAAGGTCTGGATTTGAAATAAGTTTAAAGAAATGAAATGCTTTTGTAACAGACGAGTTTTCGTCTGAAACCCTGATACTTCGAAAGAGATTGTCCATTTTGTAAACGAAGTGTATCCAGTTTTTGCCGTAACCCTCTCAACTTTTTAGCACATGCTAAGTGGGTGAAATGATGATACCATGCCAACTTTCAACCTTTTTTGATTGTGATTTGTAGTGCTTTTCAATTTCAGGGTCATTTAGCTCAAAAAAATCAGTAAATGCATGAAAAATAGCAAATGAAGTCAGAAAGGGTTGAAAATAGATGACGTGGCTTCGAATGGTGCATACTGAACACACAAAAAGTCTGGAGTTGAAATAAGTTTAAAAAAATGAAATGCCTTTGTAACAAACGAGTTTTCGTCTGAAACCCTGATACTTCGAAAGAGATTGTCCATTTTGTACACGAAGTTGATCCAGTTTTTGCCGTAACCCTCTCAACTTTTTAGCACATGCTATGTGGGTGAAATGATGATACCATGCCAACTTTCAAACCTTTTCTGATTGTGATTTGTAGTGCTTTTCAATTTCAGGGTCATTTAGCTCAAAAAAATCAGTAAATGCATGAAAAATAGCAAATGAAGTCAGAAAGGGTTGAAAATTGATGACGTGGCTTCGAATGGTGCATAATGAACACACAAAAAGTCTGGAGTTGAAATAAGTTTAAAAAAATGAAATGCCTTTGTAACAGACGAGTTTTCGTCTGAAACCCTGATACTTCGAAAGAGATTGTCCATTTTGTACACGAAGTACATCCAGTTTTTGCCGTAACCCTCTCAACTTTTTAGCACATGCTATGTGGGTGAAATGATGATACCATGCCAACTTTCAACCTTTTTGGATTGTGATTTGTAGTGCTTTTCATTTTCAGGGTCATTTAGCTCGAAAAAATCAGTAAATGCATGAAAAATAGCAAATGAAGTCAGAAAGGGTTGAAAATTGATGACGTGGCTTCGAATGGTGCATACTGAACACACAAAAAGTCTGGAGTTGAAATAAGTTTAAAAAAATGAAATGCCTTTGTAACAGACGAGTTTTCGTCTGAAACCCAGATACTTCGAAAGAGATTGTCCATTTTGTACACGAAGTGGATCCAGTTTTTGCCGTAACCCTCTCAACTTTTTAGCACATGCTATGTGGGTTAAATGATCATACCATGCCAACTTTCAACCTTTTCAGAGTTCATTTGTAGTGCTTTTCAATTTCAGGGTCATTAAGCTCAAAAAAATCAGTAAATGCATGAAAAATAGCAAATGAAGTCAGAAAGGGTTGAAAATTGATGACGTGGCTTCGAATGGTGCATACTGAACACACAAAAAGTCTGGAGTTGAAATAAGTTTAAAGAAATGAAATGCTTTTGTAACAGACGAGTTTTCGTCTGAAACCCTGATACTTCGAAAGAGATTGTCCATTTTGTAAACGAAGTGTATCCAGTTTTTGCCGTAACCCTCTCAACTTTTTAGCACATGCTAAGTGGGTGAAATGATGATACCATGCCAACTTTCAACCTTTTCTGATTGTGATTTGTAGTGCTTTACAATTTCAAGGTCATTTAGCACAAAAAAATCAGTAAATGCATGAAAAATAGCAAATGAAGTCAGAAAGGGTTGAAAATTGATGACGTGGCTTCGAATGGTGCATACTGAACACACAAAATGTCTGGAGTTGAAATAAGTTTAAAAAAATGAAATGCCTTTGTAACAGACTAGTTTTCGTTTGAAACCCTGATACTTCGAAAGAGATTGTCTATTTTGTACACGAAGTGGCTCCAGTTTTTGCCGTAACCCTCTCAACTTTTTAGCACATGCTATGTGGGTGAAATGATGATACCATGCCAACTTTCAACCTTTTCAGAGTTCATTTGTAGTGCTTTTCAGTTTTAGGGTCATTTAGCTCAAAAAAATCAGTAAATGTATGAAAAATAGCAAATGAAGTCAGAAAGGGTTCAAAATTGATGACGTGGCTTCGAATGGTGCATACGGAACACACAAAAAGTCTGGAGTTGAAATAAGTTTAAAAAAATGAAATGCCTTTGTAACAGACGAGTTTTCGTCTGAAACCCTGATACTTCGAAAGAGATTGTCCATTTTGTACATGAAGTGCATCCAGTTTTTGCCGTAACCCTCTCAAGTTTTTAGCACATGCTATGTGGGTGAAATGATGATACCAAGCCAACTTTCAACCTTTTCTGATTGTGATTTGTAGTGCTTTACAATTTCAAGGTCATTTAGCACAAAAAAATCAGTAAATGCATGAAAAATAGCAAATGAACTCAGAAAGGGTTGAAAATTGATGACGTGGCTTCGAATAGTGCATACTGAACACACAAAAAGTCTGGAGTTGAAATAAGTTTAAAAAAATGAAATGCCTTTGTAACAGACGAGTTTTCGTCTGAAACCCTGATACTTCGAAAGAGATTGTCCATTTTGTACACGAAGTGGATCCAGTTTTTGCCGTAACCCTCTCAACTTTTTAGCACATGCTATGTGGGTTAAATGATCATACCATGCCAACTTTCAACCTTTTCAGAGTTCATTTGTAGTGCTTTTCAATTTCAGGGTCATTAAGCTCAAAAAAATCAGTAAATGCATGAAAAATAGCAAATGAAGTCAGAAAGGGTTGAAAATTGATGACGTGGCTTCGAATGGTGCATACTGAACACACAAAAAGTCTGGAGTTGAAATAAGTTTAAAGAAATGAAATGCTTTTGTAACAGACGAGTTTTCGTCTGAAACCCTGATACTTCGAAAGAGATTGTCCATTTTGTAAACGAAGTGTATCCAGTTTTTGCCGTAACCCTCTCAACTTTTTAGCACATGCTAAGTGGGTGAAATGATGATACCATGCCAACTTTCAACCTTTTTTGATTGTGATTTGTAGTGCTTTTCAATTTCAAGGTCATTTAGCTCAAAAAAATCAGTAAATGCATGAAAAATAGCAAATGAAGTCAGAAAGGGTTGAAAATAGATCACGTGGCTTCGAATGGTGCATACTGAACACACAAAAAGTCTGGAGTTGAAATAAGTTTAAAAAAATGAAATGCCTTTGTAACAAACGAGTTTTCGTCTGAAACCCTGATACTTCGAAAGAGATTGTCCATTTTGTACACGAAGTTGATCCAGTTTTTGCCGTAACCCTCTCAACTTTTTAGCACATGCTATGTGGGTGAAATGATGATACCATGCCAACTTTCAAACCTTTTCTGATTGTGATTTGTAGTGCTTTTCAATTTCAGGGTCATTTAGCTCAAAAAAATCAGTAAATGCATGAAAAATAGCAAATGAAGTCAGAAAGGGTTGAAAATTGATGACGTGGCTTCGAATGGTGCATAATGAACACACAAAAAGTCTGGAGTTGAAATAAGTTTAAAAAAATGAAATGCCTTTGTAACAGACGAGTTTTCGTCTGAAACCCTGATACTTCGAAAGAGATTGTCCATTTTGTACACGAAGTACATCCAGTTTTTGCCGTAACCCTCTCAACTTTTTAGCACATGCTATGTGGGTGAAATGATGATACCATGCCAACTTTCAACCTTTTTGGATTGTGATTTGTAGTGCTTTTCATTTTCAGGGTCATTTAGCTCGAAAAAATCAGTAAATGCATGAAAAATAGCAAATGAAGTCAGAAAGGGTTGAAAATTGATGACGTGGCTTCGAATGGTGCATACTGAACACACAAAAAGTCTGGAGTTGAAATAAGTTTAAAAAAATGAAATGCCTTTGTAACAGACGAGTTTTCGTCTGAAACCCAGATACTTCGAAAGAGATTGTCCATTTTGTACACGAAGTGGATCCAGTTTTTGCCGTAACCCTCTCAACTTTTTAGCACATGCTATGTGGGTTAAATGATCATACCATGCCAACTTTCAACCTTTTCAGAGTTCATTTGTAGTGCTTTTCAATTTCAGGGTCATTAAGCTCAAAAAAATCAGTAAATGCATGAAAAATAGCAAATGAAGTCAGAAAGGGTTGAAAATTGATGACGTGGCTTCGAATGGTGCATACTGAACACACAAAAAGTCTGGAGTTGAAATAAGTTTAAAGAAATGAAATGCTTTTGTAACAGACGAGTTTTCGTCTGAAACCCTGATACTTCGAAAGAGATTGTCCATTTTGTAAACGAAGTGTATCCAGTTTTTGCCGTAACCCTCTCAACTTTTTAGCACATGCTAAGTGGGTGAAATGATGATACCATGCCAACTTTCAACCTTTTCTGATTGTGATTTGTAGTGCTTTACAATTTCAAGGTCATTTAGCACAAAAAAATCAGTAAATGCATGAAAAATAGCAAATGAAGTCAGAAAGGGTTGAAAATTGATGACGTGGCTTCGAATGGTGCATACTGAACACACAAAATGTCTGGAGTTGAAATAAGTTTAAAAAAATGAAATGCCTTTGTAACAGACTAGTTTTCGTTTGAAACCCTGATACTTCGAAAGAGATTGTCTATTTTGTACACGAAGTGGCTCCAGTTTTTGCCGTAACCCTCTCAACTTTTTAGCACATGCTATGTGGGTGAAATGATGATACCATGCCAACTTTCAACCTTTTCAGAGTTCATTTGTAGTGCTTTTCAGTTTTAGGGTCATTTAGCTCAAAAAAATCAGTAAATGTATGAAAAATAGCAAATGAAGTCAGAAAGGGTTCAAAATTGATGACGTGGCTTCGAATGGTGCATACGGAACACACAAAAAGTCTGGAGTTGAAATAAGTTTAAAAAAATGAAATGCCTTTGTAACAGACGAGTTTTCGTCTGAAACCCTGATACTTCGAAAGAGATTGTCCATTTTGTACATGAAGTGCATCCAGTTTTTGCCGTAACCCTCTCAAGTTTTTAGCACATGCTATGTGGGTGAAATGATGATACCAAGCCAACTTTCAACCTTTTCTGATTGTGATTTGTAGTGCTTTACAATTTCAAGGTCATTTAGCACAAAAAAATCAGTAAATGCATGAAAAATAGCAAATGAACTCAGAAAGGGTTGAAAATTGATGACGTGGCTTCGAATAGTGCATACTGAACACACAAAAAGTCTGGAGTTGAAATAAGTTTAAAAAAATGAAATGCCTTTGTAACAGACGAGTTTTCGTCTGAAACCCTGATACTTCGAAAGAGATTGTCCATTTTGTACACGAAGTGGATCCAGTTTTTGCCGTAACCCTCTCAACTTTTTAGCACATGCTATGTGGGTTAAATGATCATACCATGCCAACTTTCAACCTTTTCAGAGTTCATTTGTAGTGCTTTTCAATTTCAGGGTCATTAAGCTCAAAAAAATCAGTAAATGCATGAAAAATAGCAAATGAAGTCAGAAAGGGTTGAAAATTGATGACGTGGCTTCGAATGGTGCATACTGAACACACAAAAAGTCTGGAGTTGAAATAAGTTTAAAGAAATGAAATGCTTTTGTAACAGACGAGTTTTCGTCTGAAACCCTGATACTTCGAAAGAGATTGTCCATTTTGTAAACGAAGTGTATCCAGTTTTTGCCGTAACCCTCTCAACTTTTTAGCACATGCTAAGTGGGTGAAATGATGATACCATGCCAACTTTCAACCTTTTTTGATTGTGATTTGTAGTGCTTTTCAATTTCAAGGTCATTTAGCTCAAAAAAATCAGTAAATGCATGAAAAATAGCAAATGAAGTCAGAAAGGGTTGAAAATAGATCACGTGGCTTCGAATGGTGCATACTGAACACACAAAAAGTCTGGAGTTGAAATAAGTTTAAAAAAATGAAATGCCTTTGTAACAAACGAGTTTTCGTCTGAAACCCTGATACTTCGAAAGAGATTGTCCATTTTGTACACGAAGTTGATCCAGTTTTTGCCGTAACCCTCTCAACTTTTTAGCACATGCTATGTGGGTGAAATGATGATACCATGCCAACTTTCAAACCTTTTCTGATTGTGATTTGTAGTGCTTTTCAATTTCAGGGTCATTTAGCTCAAAAAAATCAGTAAATGCATGAAAAATAGCAAATGAAGTCAGAAAGGGTTGAAAAT
The DNA here is from genome assembly GCA_039707655.1 of Elymus sibiricus. Taxonomy (NCBI): domain Eukaryota; kingdom Viridiplantae; phylum Streptophyta; class Magnoliopsida; order Poales; family Poaceae; genus Elymus; species Elymus sibiricus. The sequence goes on along the minus strand of CM077676.1, from coordinate 120,693,104 downwards.
TGATGACGTGGCTTCGAATGGTGCATAATGAACACACAAAAAGTCTGGAGTTGAAATAAGTTTAAAAAAATGAAATGCCTTTGTAACAGACGAGTTTTCGTCTGAAACCCTGATACTTCGAAAGAGATTGTCCATTTTGTACACGAAGTACATCCAGTTTTTGCCGTAACCCTCTCAACTTTTTAGCACATGCTATGTGGGTGAAATGATGATACCATGCCAACTTTCAACCTTTTTGGATTGTGATTTGTAGTGCTTTTCATTTTCAGGGTCATTTAGCTCGAAAAAATCAGTAAATGCATGAAAAATAGCAAATGAAGTCAGAAAGGGTTGAAAATTGATGACGTGGCTTCGAATGGTGCATACTGAACACACAAAAAGTCTGGAGTTGAAATAAGTTTAAAAAAATGAAATGCCTTTGTAACAGACGAGTTTTCGTCTGAAACCCAGATACTTCGAAAGAGATTGTCCATTTTGTACACGAAGTGGATCCAGTTTTTGCCGTAACCCTCTCAACTTTTTAGCACATGCTATGTGGGTTAAATGATCATACCATGCCAACTTTCAACCTTTTCAGAGTTCATTTGTAGTGCTTTTCAATTTCAGGGTCATTAAGCTCAAAAAAATCAGTAAATGCATGAAAAATAGCAAATGAAGTCAGAAAGGGTTGAAAATTGATGACGTGGCTTCGAATGGTGCATACTGAACACACAAAAAGTCTGGAGTTGAAATAAGTTTAAAGAAATGAAATGCTTTTGTAACAGACGAGTTTTCGTCTGAAACCCTGATACTTCGAAAGAGATTGTCCATTTTGTAAACGAAGTGTATCCAGTTTTTGCCGTAACCCTCTCAACTTTTTAGCACATGCTAAGTGGGTGAAATGATGATACCATGCCAACTTTCAACCTTTTCTGATTGTGATTTGTAGTGCTTTACAATTTCAAGGTCATTTAGCACAAAAAAATCAGTAAATGCATGAAAAATAGCAAATGAAGTCAGAAAGGGTTGAAAATTGATGACGTGGCTTCGAATGGTGCATACTGAACACACAAAATGTCTGGAGTTGAAATAAGTTTAAAAAAATGAAATGCCTTTGTAACAGACGAGTTTTCGTCTGAAACCCTGATACTTCGAAAGAGATTGTCCATTTTGTACACGAAGTGCATCCAGTTTTTGCCGTAACCCTCTCAAGTTTTTAGCACATGCTATGTGGGTGAAATGATGATACCAAGCCAACTTTCAACCTTTTCTGATTGTGATTTGTAGTGCTTTACAATTTCAAGGTCATTTAGCACAAAAAAATCAGTAAATGCATGAAAAATAGCAAATGAACTCAGAAAGGGTTGAAAATTGATGACGTGGCTTCGAATGGTGCATACTGAACACACAAAAAGTCTGGAGTTGAAATAAGTTTAAAAAAATGAAATGCCTTTGTAACAGACGAGTTTTCGTCTGAAACCCTGATACTTCGAAAGAGATTGTCCATTTTGTACACGAAGTGGATCCAGTTTTTGCCGTAACCCTCTCAACTTTTTAGCACATGCTATGTGGGTTAAATGATCATACCATGCCAACTTTCAACCGTTTCAGAGTTCATTTGTAGTGCTTTTCAATTTCAGGGTCATTAAGCTCAAAAAAATCAGTAAATGCATGAAAAATAGCAAATGAAGTCAGAAAGGGTTGAAAATTGATGACGTGGCTTCGAATGGTGCATACTGAACACACAAAAGGTCTGGATTTGAAATAAGTTTAAAGAAATGAAATGCTTTTGTAACAGACGAGTTTTCGTCTGAAACCCTGATACTTCGAAAGAGATTGTCCATTTTGTAAACGAAGTGTATCCAGTTTTTGCCGTAACCCTCTCAACTTTTTAGCACATGCTAAGTGAGTGAAATGATGATACCATGCCAACTTTCAACCTTTTTTGATTGTGATTTGTAGTGCTTTTCAATTTCAGGGTCATTTAGCTCAAAAAAATCAGTAAATGCATGAAAAATAGCAAATGAAGTCAGAAAGGGTTGAAAATAGATGACGTGGCTTCGAATGGTGCATACTGAACACACAAAAAGTCTGGAGTTGAAATAAGTTTAAAAAAATGAAATGCCTTTGTAACAAACGAGTTTTCGTCTGAAACCCTGATACTTCGAAAGAGATTGTCCATTTTGTACACGAAGTTGATCCAGTTTTTGCCGTAACCCTCTCAACTTTTTAGCACATGCTATGTGGGTGAAATGATGATACCATGCCAACTTTCAAACCTTTTCTGATTGTGATTTGTAGTGCTTTTCAATTTCAGGGTCATTTAGCTCAAAAAAATCAGTAAATGCATGAAAAATAGCAAATGAAGTCAGAAAGGGTTGAAAATTGATGACGTGGCTTCGAATGGTGCATAATGAACACACAAAAAGTCTGGAGTTGAAATAAGTTTAAAAAAATGAAATGCCTTTGTAACAGACGAGTTTTCGTCTGAAACCCTGATACTTCGAAAGAGATTGTCCATTTTGTACACGAAGTACATCCAGTTTTTGCCGTAACCCTCTCAACTTTTTAGCACATGCTATGTGGGTGAAATGATGATACCATGCCAACTTTCAACCTTTTTGGATTGTGATTTGTAGTGCTTTTCATTTTCAGGGTCATTTAGCTCGAAAAAATCAGTAAATGCATGAAAAATAGCAAATGAAGTCAGAAAGGGTTGAAAATTGATGACGTGGCTTCGAATGGTGCATACTGAACACACAAAAAGTCTGGAGTTGAAATAAGTTTAAAAAAATGAAATGCCTTTGTAACAGACGAGTTTTCGTCTGAAACCCAGATACTTCGAAAGAGATTGTCCATTTTGTACACGAAGTGGATCCAGTTTTTGCCGTAACCCTCTCAACTTTTTAGCACATGCTATGTGGGTTAAATGATCATACCATGCCAACTTTCAACCTTTTCAGAGTTCATTTGTAGTGCTTTTCAATTTCAGGGTCATTAAGCTCAAAAAAATCAGTAAATGCATGAAAAATAGCAAATGAAGTCAGAAAGGGTTGAAAATTGATGACGTGGCTTCGAATGGTGCATACTGAACACACAAAAAGTCTGGAGTTGAAATAAGTTTAAAGAAATGAAATGCTTTTGTAACAGACGAGTTTTCGTCTGAAACCCTGATACTTCGAAAGAGATTGTCCATTTTGTAAACGAAGTGTATCCAGTTTTTGCCGTAACCCTCTCAACTTTTTAGCACATGCTAAGTGGGTGAAATGATGATACCATGCCAACTTTCAACCTTTTCTGATTGTGATTTGTAGTGCTTTACAATTTCAAGGTCATTTAGCACAAAAAAATCAGTAAATGCATGAAAAATAGCAAATGAAGTCAGAAAGGGTTGAAAATTGATGACGTGGCTTCGAATGGTGCATACTGAACACACAAAATGTCTGGAGTTGAAATAAGTTTAAAAAAATGAAATGCCTTTGTAACAGACTAGTTTTCGTTTGAAACCCTGATACTTCGAAAGAGATTGTCTATTTTGTACACGAAGTGGCTCCAGTTTTTGCCGTAACCCTCTCAACTTTTTAGCACATGCTATGTGGGTGAAATGATGATACCATGCCAACTTTCAACCTTTTCAGAGTTCATTTGTAGTGCTTTTCAGTTTTAGGGTCATTTAGCTCAAAAAAATCAGTAAATGTATGAAAAATAGCAAATGAAGTCAGAAAGGGTTCAAAATTGATGACGTGGCTTCGAATGGTGCATACGGAACACACAAAAAGTCTGGAGTTGAAATAAGTTTAAAAAAATGAAATGCCTTTGTAACAGACGAGTTTTCGTCTGAAACCCTGATACTTCGAAAGAGATTGTCCATTTTGTACATGAAGTGCATCCAGTTTTTGCCGTAACCCTCTCAAGTTTTTAGCACATGCTATGTGGGTGAAATGATGATACCAAGCCAACTTTCAACCTTTTCTGATTGTGATTTGTAGTGCTTTACAATTTCAAGGTCATTTAGCACAAAAAAATCAGTAAATGCATGAAAAATAGCAAATGAACTCAGAAAGGGTTGAAAATTGATGACGTGGCTTCGAATAGTGCATACTGAACACACAAAAAGTCTGGAGTTGAAATAAGTTTAAAAAAATGAAATGCCTTTGTAACAGACGAGTTTTCGTCTGAAACCCTGATACTTCGAAAGAGATTGTCCATTTTGTACACGAAGTGGATCCAGTTTTTGCCGTAACCCTCTCAACTTTTTAGCACATGCTATGTGGGTTAAATGATCATACCATGCCAACTTTCAACCTTTTCAGAGTTCATTTGTAGTGCTTTTCAATTTCAGGGTCATTAAGCTCAAAAAAATCAGTAAATGCATGAAAAATAGCAAATGAAGTCAGAAAGGGTTGAAAATTGATGACGTGGCTTCGAATGGTGCATACTGAACACACAAAAAGTCTGGAGTTGAAATAAGTTTAAAGAAATGAAATGCTTTTGTAACAGACGAGTTTTCGTCTGAAACCCTGATACTTCGAAAGAGATTGTCCATTTTGTAAACGAAGTGTATCCAGTTTTTGCCGTAACCCTCTCAACTTTTTAGCACATGCTAAGTGGGTGAAATGATGATACCATGCCAACTTTCAACCTTTTTTGATTGTGATTTGTAGTGCTTTTCAATTTCAAGGTCATTTAGCTCAAAAAAATCAGTAAATGCATGAAAAATAGCAAATGAAGTCAGAAAGGGTTGAAAATAGATCACGTGGCTTCGAATGGTGCATACTGAACACACAAAAAGTCTGGAGTTGAAATAAGTTTAAAAAAATGAAATGCCTTTGTAACAAACGAGTTTTCGTCTGAAACCCTGATACTTCGAAAGAGATTGTCCATTTTGTACACGAAGTTGATCCAGTTTTTGCCGTAACCCTCTCAACTTTTTAGCACATGCTATGTGGGTGAAATGATGATACCATGCCAACTTTCAAACCTTTTCTGATTGTGATTTGTAGTGCTTTTCAATTTCAGGGTCATTTAGCTCAAAAAAATTAGTAAATGCATGAAAAATAGCAAATGAAGTCAGAAAGGGTTGAAAATTGATGACGTGGCTTCGAATGGTGCATAATGAACACACAAAAAGTCTGGAGTTGAAATAAGTTTAAAAAAATGAAATGCCTTTGTAACAGACGAGTTTTCGTCTGAAACCCTGATACTTCGAAAGAGATTGTCCATTTTGTACACGAAGTACATCCAGTTTTTGCCGTAACCCTCTCAACTTTTTAGCACATGCTATGTGGGTGAAATGATGATACCATGCCAACTTTCAACCTTTTTGGATTGTGATTTGTAGTGCTTTTCATTTTCAGGGTCATTTAGCTCGAAAAAATCAGTAAATGCATGAAAAATAGCAAATGAAGTCAGAAAGGGTTGAAAATTGATGACGTGGATTCGAATGGTGCATACTGAACACACAAAAAATCTGGAGTTGAAATAAGTTAAAAAAAATGAAATGCCTTTGTAAGAGACGAGTTTTCATCTGAAACCCTGATACTTCGAAAGAGATTGTCCATTTTGTACACGAAGTGGATCCAGTTTTTGCCGTAACCCTCTCAACTTTTTAGCACATGCTATGTGGGTGAAATGATGATACCATGCCAACTTTCAACCTTTTCAGAGTTCATTTGTAGTGCTTCTCAATTTTAGGGTCATTTAGCTCAAAAAAATCAGTAAATGCATGAAAAATGGCAAATGAAGTCAGAAAGGGTTGAAAATTGATGACGTGGCTTCGAATGGTGCATACTGAACACACAAAAAGTCTGGAGTTGAAATAAGTTTAAAAAAATGAAATGCCTTTGTAACAAACGAGTTTTCGTCTGAAACCCTGATACTTCGAAAGAGAATGTCCATTTTGTACACGAAGTGGCTCTAGTTTTTGCCGTAACCCTCTCAACTTTTTAGCACATGCTATGTGGGTGAAATGATGATACCGTGCCAACTTTCAACCTTTTCAGAGTTCATTTGTAGTGCTTTTCAATTTTAGGGTTTTTTAGCTCAAAAAAATCAGTAAATGCATGAAAAATAGCAAATGAAGTCAGAAAGGGTTGAAAATTGATGACGTGGCTTCGAATGGTGCATACTAAACACACAAAAAGTCTGGAGTTGAAATAAGTTTAAAAAAATGAAATGCCTTTGTAACAAACGAATTTTCGTCTGAAACCCTGATACTTCGAAAGAGATTGTCAATTTTGTACACGAAGTGCATCCAGTTTTTGCCGTAACCCTCTCAACCTTTTAGCACTTGCTATGTGGGTGAAATGATGATACCATGCCAACTTTAAACCTTTTCTGATTGTGATTTGTAGTGCTTTTCAATTTCAGGGTCATTTAGCTCAAAAAAATCAGTAAATGCATGAAAAATAGCAAATGAACTCAGAAAGGGTTGAAAATTGATGACGTGGCTTCGAATAGTGCATACTGAACACACAAAAAGTCTGGAGTTGAAATAAGTTTAAAAAAATGAAATGCCTTTGTAACAGACGAGTTTTCGTCTGAAACCCTGATACTTCGAAAGAGATTGTCCATTTTGTACACGAAGTGGATCCAGTTTTTGCCGTAACCCTCTCAACTTTTTAGCACATGCTATGTGGGTTAAATGATCATACCATGCCAACTTTCAACCTTTTCAGAGTTCATTTGTAGTGCTTTTCAATTTCAGGGTCATTAAGCTCAAAAAAATCAGTAAATGCATGAAAAATAGCAAATGAAGTCAGAAAGGGTTGAAAATTGATGACGTGGCTTCGAATGGTGCATACTGAACACACAAAAAGTCTGGAGTTGAAATAAGTTTAAAGAAATGAAATGCTTTTGTAACAGACGAGTTTTCGTCTGAAACCCTGATACTTCGAAAGAGATTGTCCATTTTGTAAACGAAGTGTATCCAGTTTTTGCCGTAACCCTCTCAACTTTTTAGCACATGCTAAGTGGGTGAAATGATGATACCATGCCAACTTTCAACCTTTTTTGATTGTGATTTGTAGTGCTTTTCAATTTCAAGGTCATTTAGCTCAAAAAAATCAGTAAATGCATGAAAAATAGCAAATGAAGTCAGAAAGGGTTGAAAATAGATCACGTGGCTTCGAATGGTGCATACTGAACACACAAAAAGTCTGGAGTTGAAATAAGTTTAAAAAAATGAAATGCCTTTGTAACAAACGAGTTTTCGTCTGAAACCCTGATACTTCGAAAGAGATTGTCCATTTTGTACACGAAGTTGATCCAGTTTTTGCCGTAACCCTCTCAACTTTTTAGCACATGCTATGTGGGTGAAATGATGATACCATGCCAACTTTCAAACCTTTTCTGATTGTGATTTGTAGTGCTTTTCAATTTCAGGGTCATTTAGCTCAAAAAAATCAGTAAATGCATGAAAAATAGCAAATGAAGTCAGAAAGGGTTGAAAATTGATGACGTGGCTTCGAATGGTGCATAATGAACACACAAAAAGTCTGGAGTTGAAATAAGTTTAAAAAAATGAAATGCCTTTGTAACAGACGAGTTTTCGTCTGAAACCCTGATACTTCGAAAGAGATTGTCCATTTTGTACACGAAGTACATCCAGTTTTTGCCGTAACCCTCTCAACTTTTTAGCACATGCTATGTGGGTGAAATGATGATACCATGCCAACTTTCAACCTTTTTGGATTGTGATTTGTAGTGCTTTTCATTTTCAGGGTCATTTAGCTCGAAAAAATCAGTAAATGCATGAAAAATAGCAAATGAAGTCAGAAAGGGTTGAAAATTGATGACGTGGCTTCGAATGGTGCATACTGAACACACAAAAAGTCTGGAGTTGAAATAAGTTTAAAAAAATGAAATGCCTTTGTAACAGACGAGTTTTCGTCTGAAACCCAGATACTTCGAAAGAGATTGTCCATTTTGTACACGAAGTGGATCCAGTTTTTGCCGTAACCCTCTCAACTTTTTAGCACATGCTATGTGGGTTAAATGATCATACCATGCCAACTTTCAACCTTTTCAGAGTTCATTTGTAGTGCTTTTCAATTTCAGGGTCATTAAGCTCAAAAAAATCAGTAAATGCATGAAAAATAGCAAATGAAGTCAGAAAGGGTTGAAAATTGATGACGTGGCTTCGAATGGTGCATACTGAACACACAAAAAGTCTGGAGTTGAAATAAGTTTAAAGAAATGAAATGCTTTTGTAACAGACGAGTTTTCGTCTGAAACCCTGATACTTCGAAAGAGATTGTCCATTTTGTAAACGAAGTGTATCCAGTTTTTGCCGTAACCCTCTCAACTTTTTAGCACATGCTAAGTGGGTGAAATGATGATACCATGCCAACTTTCAACCTTTTCTGATTGTGATTTGTAGTGCTTTACAATTTCAAGGTCATTTAGCACAAAAAAATCAGTAAATGCATGAAAAATAGCAAATGAAGTCAGAAAGGGTTGAAAATTGATGACGTGGCTTCGAATGGTGCATACTGAACACACAAAATGTCTGGAGTTGAAATAAGTTTAAAAAAATGAAATGCCTTTGTAACAGACTAGTTTTCGTTTGAAACCCTGATACTTCGAAAGAGATTGTCTATTTTGTACACGAAGTGGCTCCAGTTTTTGCCGTAACCCTCTCAACTTTTTAGCACATGCTATGTGGGTGAAATGATGATACCATGCCAACTTTCAACCTTTTCAGAGTTCATTTGTAGTGCTTTTCAGTTTTAGGGTCATTTAGCTCAAAAAAATCAGTAAATGTATGAAAAATAGCAAATGAAGTCAGAAAGGGTTCAAAATTGATGACGTGGCTTCGAATGGTGCATACGGAACACACAAAAAGTCTGGAGTTGAAATAAGTTTAAAAAAATGAAATGCCTTTGTAACAGACGAGTTTTCGTCTGAAACCCTGATACTTCGAAAGAGATTGTCCATTTTGTACATGAAGTGCATCCAGTTTTTGCCGTAACCCTCTCAAGTTTTTAGCACATGCTATGTGGGTGAAATGATGATACCAAGCCAACTTTCAACCTTTTCTGATTGTGATTTGTAGTGCTTTACAATTTCAAGGTCATTTAGCACAAAAAAATCAGTAAATGCATGAAAAATAGCAAATGAACTCAGAAAGGGTTGAAAATTGATGACGTGGCTTCGAATAGTGCATACTGAACACACAAAAAGTCTGGAGTTGAAATAAGTTTAAAAAAATGAAATGCCTTTGTAACAGACGAGTTTTCGTCTGAAACCCTGATACTTCGAAAGAGATTGTCCATTTTGTACACGAAGTGGATCCAGTTTTTGCCGTAACCCTCTCAACTTTTTAGCACATGCTATGTGGGTTAAATGATCATACCATGCCAACTTTCAACCTTTTCAGAGTTCATTTGTAGTGCTTTTCAATTTCAGGGTCATTAAGCTCAAAAAAATCAGTAAATGCATGAAAAATAGCAAATGAAGTCAGAAAGGGTTGAAAATTGATGACGTGGCTTCGAATGGTGCATACTGAACACACAAAAAGTCTGGAGTTGAAATAAGTTTAAAGAAATGAAATGCTTTTGTAACAGACGAGTTTTCGTCTGAAACCCTGATACTTCGAAAGAGATTGTCCATTTTGTAAACGAAGTGTATCCAGTTTTTGCCGTAACCCTCTCAACTTTTTAGCACATGCTAAGTGGGTGAAATGATGATACCATGCCAACTTTCAACCTTTTTTGATTGTGATTTGTAGTGCTTTTCAATTTCAAGGTCATTTAGCTCAAAAAAATCAGTAAATGCATGAAAAATAGCAAATGAAGTCAGAAAGGGTTGAAAATAGATCACGTGGCTTCGAATGGTGCATACTGAACACACAAAAAGTCTGGAGTTGAAATAAGTTTAAAAAAATGAAATGCCTTTGTAACAAACGAGTTTTCGTCTGAAACCCTGATACTTCGAAAGAGATTGTCCATTTTGTACACGAAGTTGATCCAGTTTTTGCCGTAACCCTCTCAACTTTTTAGCACATGCTATGTGGGTGAAATGATGATACCATGCCAACTTTCAAACCTTTTCTGATTGTGATTTGTAGTGCTTTTCAATTTCAGGGTCATTTAGCTCAAAAAAATCAGTAAATGCATGAAAAATAGCAAATGAAGTCAGAAAGGGTTGAAAATTGATGACGTGGCTTCGAATGGTGCATAATGAACACACAAAAAGTCTGGAGTTGAAATAAGTTTAAAAAAATGAAATGCCTTTGTAACAGACGAGTTTTCGTCTGAAACCCTGATACTTCGAAAGAGATTGTCCATTTTGTACACGAAGTACATCCAGTTTTTGCCGTAACCCTCTCAACTTTTTAGCACATGCTATGTGGGTGAAATGATGATACCATGCCAACTTTCAACCTTTTTGGATTGTGATTTGTAGTGCTTTTCATTTTCAGGGTCATTTAGCTCGAAAAAATCAGTAAATGCATGAAAAATAGCAAATGAAGTCAGAAAGGGTTGAAAATTGATGACGTGGCTTCGAATGGTGCATACTGAACACACAAAAAGTCTGGAGTTGAAATAAGTTTAAAAAAATGAAATGCCTTTGTAACAGACGAGTTTTCGTCTGAAACCCAGATACTTCGAAAGAGATTGTCCATTTTGTACACGAAGTGGATCCAGTTTTTGCCGTAACCCTCTCAACTTTTTAGCACATGCTATGTGGGTTAAATGATCATACCATGCCAACTTTCAACCTTTTCAGAGTTCATTTGTAGTGCTTTTCAATTTCAGGGTCATTAAGCTCAAAAAAATCAGTAAATGCATGAAAAATAGCAAATGAAGTCAGAAAGGGTTGAAAATTGATGACGTGGCTTCGAATGGTGCATACTGAACACACAAAAAGTCTGGAGTTGAAATAAGTTTAAAGAAATGAAATGCTTTTGTAACAGACGAGTTTTCGTCTGAAACCCTGATACTTCGAAAGAGATTGTCCATTTTGTAAACGAAGTGTATCCAGTTTTTGCCGTAACCCTCTCAACTTTTTAGCACATGCTAAGTGGGTGAAATGATGATACCATGCCAACTTTCAACCTTTTCTGATTGTGATTTGTAGTGCTTTACAATTTCAAGGTCATTTAGCACAAAAAAATCAGTAAATGCATGAAAAATAGCAAATGAAGTCAGAAAGGGTTGAAAATTGATGACGTGGCTTCGAATGGTGCATACTGAACACACAAAATGTCTGGAGTTGAAATAAGTTTAAAAAAATGAAATGCCTTTGTAACAGACGAGTTTTCGTCTGAAACCCTGATACTTCGAAAGAGATTGTCCATTTTGTACACGAAGTGCATCCAGTTTTTGCCGTAACCCTCTCAAGTTTTTAGCACATGCTATGTGGGTGAAATGATGATACCAAGCCAACTTTCAACCTTTTCTGATTGTGATTTGTAGTGCTTTACAATTTCAAGGTCATTTAGCACAAAAAAATCAGTAAATGCATGAAAAATAGCAAATGAACTCAGAAAGGGTTGAAAATTGATGACGTGGCTTCGAATGGTGCATACTGAACACACAAAAAGTCTGGAGTTGAAATAAGTTTAAAAAAATGAAATGCCTTTGTAACAGACGAGTTTTCGTCTGAAACCCTGATACTTCGAAAGAGATTGTCCATTTTGTACACGAAGTGGATCCAGTTTTTGCCGTAACCCTCTCAACTTTTTAGCACATGCTATGTGGGTTAAATGATCATACCATGCCAACTTTCAACCGTTTCAGAGTTCATTTGTAGTGCTTTTCAATTTCAGGGTCATTAAGCTCAAAAAAATCAGTAAATGCATGAAAAATAGCAAATGAAGTCAGAAAGGGTTGAAAATTGATGACGTGGCTTCGAATGGTGCATACTGAACACACAAAAGGTCTGGATTTGAAATAAGTTTAAAGAAATGAAATGCTTTTGTAACAGACGAGTTTTCGTCTGAAACCCTGATACTTCGAAAGAGATTGTCCATTTTGTAAACGAAGTGTATCCAGTTTTTGCCGTAACCCTCTCAACTTTTTAGCACATGCTAAGTGAGTGAAATGATGATACCATGCCAACTTTCAACCTTTTTTGATTGTGATTTGTAGTGCTTTTCAATTTCAGGGTCATTTAGCTCAAAAAAATCAGTAAATGCATGAAAAATAGCAAATGAAGTCAGAAAGGGTTGAAAATAGATGACGTGGCTTCGAATGGTGCATACTGAACACACAAAAAGTCTGGAGTTGAAATAAGTTTAAAAAAATGAAATGCCTTTGTAACAAACGAGTTTTCGTCTGAAACCCTGATACTTCGAAAGAGATTGTCCATTTTGTACACGAAGTTGATCCAGTTTTTGCCGTAACCCTCTCAACTTTTTAGCACATGCTATGTGGGTGAAATGATGATACCATGCCAACTTTCAAACCTTTTCTGATTGTGATTTGTAGTGCTTTTCAATTTCAGGGTCATTTAGCTCAAAAAAATCAGTAAATGCATGAAAAATAGCAAATGAAGTCAGAAAGGGTTGAAAATTGATGACGTGGCTTCGAATGGTGCATAATGAACACACAAAAAGTCTGGAGTTGAAATAAGTTTAAAAAAATGAAATGCCTTTGTAACAGACGAGTTTTCGTCTGAAACCCTGATACTTCGAAAGAGATTGTCCATTTTGTACACGAAGTACATCCAGTTTTTGCCGTAACCCTCTCAACTTTTTAGCACATGCTATGTGGGTGAAATGATGATACCATGCCAACTTTCAACCTTTTTGGATTGTGATTTGTAGTGCTTTTCATTTTCAGGGTCATTTAGCTCGAAAAAATCAGTAAATGCATGAAAAATAGCAAATGAAGTCAGAAAGGGTTGAAAATTGATGACGTGGCTTCGAATGGTGCATACTGAACACACAAAAAGTCTGGAGTTGAAATAAGTTTAAAAAAATGAAATGCCTTTGTAACAGACGAGTTTTCGTCTGAAACCCAGATACTTCGAAAGAGATTGTCCATTTTGTACACGAAGTGGATCCAGTTTTTGCCGTAACCCTCTCAACTTTTTAGCACATGCTATGTGGGTTAAATGATCATACCATGCCAACTTTCAACCTTTTCAGAGTTCATTTGTAGTGCTTTTCAATTTCAGGGTCATTAAGCTCAAAAAAATCAGTAAATGCATGAAAAATAGCAAATGAAGTCAGAAAGGGTTGAAAATTGATGACGTGGCTTCGAATGGTGCATACTGAACACACAAAAAGTCTGGAGTTGAAATAAGTTTAAAGAAATGAAATGCTTTTGTAACAGACGAGTTTTCGTCTGAAACCCTGATACTTCGAAAGAGATTGTCCATTTTGTAAACGAAGTGTATCCAGTTTTTGCCGTAACCCTCTCAACTTTTTAGCACATGCTAAGTGGGTGAAATGATGATACCATGCCAACTTTCAACCTTTTCTGATTGTGATTTGTAGTGCTTTACAATTTCAAGGTCATTTAGCACAAAAAAATCAGTAAATGCATGAAAAATAGCAAATGAAGTCAGAAAGGGTTGAAAATTGATGACGTGGCTTCGAATGGTGCATACTGAACACACAAAATGTCTGGAGTTGAAATAAGTTTAAAAAAATGAAATGCCTTTGTAACAGACTAGTTTTCGTTTGAAACCCTGATACTTCGAAAGAGATTGTCTATTTTGTACACGAAGTGGCTCCAGTTTTTGCCGTAACCCTCTCAACTTTTTAGCACATGCTATGTGGGTGAAATGATGATACCATGCCAACTTTCAACCTTTTCAGAGTTCATTTGTAGTGCTTTTCAGTTTTAGGGTCATTTAGCTCAAAAAAATCAGTAAATGTATGAAAAATAGCAAATGAAGTCAGAAAGGGTTCAAAATTGATGACGTGGCTTCGAATGGTGCATACGGAACACACAAAAAGTCTGGAGTTGAAATAAGTTTAAAAAAATGAAATGCCTTTGTAACAGACGAGTTTTCGTCTGAAACCCTGATACTTCGAAAGAGATTGTCCATTTTGTACATGAAGTGCATCCAGTTTTTGCCGTAACCCTCTCAAGTTTTTAGCACATGCTATGTGGGTGAAATGATGATACCAAGCCAACTTTCAACCTTTTCTGATTGTGATTTGTAGTGCTTTACAATTTCAAGGTCATTTAGCACAAAAAAATCAGTAAATGCATGAAAAATAGCAAATGAACTCAGAAAGGGTTGAAAATTGATGACGTGGCTTCGAATAGTGCATACTGAACACACAAAAAGTCTGGAGTTGAAATAAGTTTAAAAAAATGAAATGCCTTTGTAACAGACGAGTTTTCGTCTGAAACCCTGATACTTCGAAAGAGATTGTCCATTTTGTACACGAAGTGGATCCAGTTTTTGCCGTAACCCTCTCAACTTTTTAGCACATGCTATGTGGGTTAAATGATCATACCATGCCAACTTTCAACCTTTTCAGAGTTCATTTGTAGTGCTTTTCAATTTCAGGGTCATTAAGCTCAAAAAAATCAGTAAATGCATGAAAAATAGCAAATGAAGTCAGAAAGGGTTGAAAATTGATGACGTGGCTTCGAATGGTGCATACTGAACACACAAAAAGTCTGGAGTTGAAATAAGTTTAAAGAAATGAAATGCTTTTGTAACAGACGAGTTTTCGTCTGAAACCCTGATACTTCGAAAGAGATTGTCCATTTTGTAAACGAAGTGTATCCAGTTTTTGCCGTAACCCTCTCAACTTTTTAGCACATGCTAAGTGGGTGAAATGATGATACCATGCCAACTTTCAACCTTTTTTGATTGTGATTTGTAGTGCTTTTCAATTTCAAGGTCATTTAGCTCAAAAAAATCAGTAAATGCATGAAAAATAGCAAATGAAGTCAGAAAGGGTTGAAAATAGATCACGTGGCTTCGAATGGTGCATACTGAACACACAAAAAGTCTGGAGTTGAAATAAGTTTAAAAAAATGAAATGCCTTTGTAACAAACGAGTTTTCGTCTGAAACCCTGATACTTCGAAAGAGATTGTCCATTTTGTACACGAAGTTGATCCAGTTTTTGCCGTAACCCTCTCAACTTTTTAGCACATGCTATGTGGGTGAAATGATGATACCATGCCAACTTTCAAACCTTTTCTGATTGTGATTTGTAGTGCTTTTCAATTTCAGGGTCATTTAGCTCAAAAAAATTAGTAAATGCATGAAAAATAGCAAATGAAGTCAGAAAGGGTTGAAAATTGATGACGTGGCTTCGAATGGTGCATAATGAACACACAAAAAGTCTGGAGTTGAAATAAGTTTAAAAAAATGAAATGCCTTTGTAACAGACGAGTTTTCGTCTGAAACCCTGATACTTCGAAAGAGATTGTCCATTTTGTACACGAAGTACATCCAGTTTTTGCCGTAACCCTCTCAACTTTTTAGCACATGCTATGTGGGTGAAATGATGATACCATGCCAACTTTCAACCTTTTTGGATTGTGATTTGTAGTGCTTTTCATTTTCAGGGTCATTTAGCTCGAAAAAATCAGTAAATGCATGAAAAATAGCAAATGAAGTCAGAAAGGGTTGAAAATTGATGACGTGGATTCGAATGGTGCATACTGAACACACAAAAAATCTGGAGTTGAAATAAGTTAAAAAAAATGAAATGCCTTTGTAAGAGACGAGTTTTCATCTGAAACCCTGATACTTCGAAAGAGATTGTCCATTTTGTACACGAAGTGGATCCAGTTTTTGCCGTAACCCTCTCAACTTTTTAGCACATGCTATGTGGGTGAAATGATGATACCATGCCAACTTTCAACCTTTTCAGAGTTCATTTGTAGTGCTTCTCAATTTTAGGGTCATTTAGCTCAAAAAAATCAGTAAATGCATGAAAAATGGCAAATGAAGTCAGAAAGGGTTGAAAATTGATGACGTGGCTTCGAATGGTGCATACTGAACACACAAAAAGTCTGGAGTTGAAATAAGTTTAAAAAAATGAAATGCCTTTGTAACAAACGAGTTTTCGTCTGAAACCCTGATACTTCGAAAGAGAATGTCCATTTTGTACACGAAGTGGCTCTAGTTTTTGCCGTAACCCTCTCAACTTTTTAGCACATGCTATGTGGGTGAAATGATGATACCGTGCCAACTTTCAACCTTTTCAGAGTTCATTTGTAGTGCTTTTCAATTTTAGGGTTTTTTAGCTCAAAAAAATCAGTAAATGCATGAAAAATAGCAAATGAAGTCAGAAAGGGTTGAAAATTGATGACGTGGCTTCGAATGGTGCATACTAAACACACAAAAAGTCTGGAGTTGAAATAAGTTTAAAAAAATGAAATGCCTTTGTAACAAACGAATTTTCGTCTGAAACCCTGATACTTCGAAAGAGATTGTCAATTTTGTACACGAAGTGCATCCAGTTTTTGCCGTAACCCTCTCAACCTTTTAGCACTTGCTATGTGGGTGAAATGATGATACCATGCCAACTTTAAACCTTTTCTGATTGTGATTTGTAGTGCTTTTCAATTTCAGGGTCATTTAGCTCAAAAAAATCAGTAAATGCATGAAAAATAGCAAATGAACTCAGATGGGGTTGAAAATTGATGACGTGGCTTCGAATGGTGCATACTGAACACACAAAATGTCTGGAGTTGAAATAAGTTTAAAAAAATGAAATGCCTTTGTAACAGACTAGTTTTCGTTTGAAACCCTGATACTTCGAAAGAGATTGTCTATTTTGTACACGAAGTGGCTCCAGTTTTTGCCGTAACCCTCTCAACTTTTTAGCACATGCTATGTGGGTGAAATGATGATACCATGCCAACTTTCAACCTTTTCAGAGTTCATTTGTAGTGCTTTTCAATTTTAGGGTCATTTAGCTCAAAAAAATCAGTAAATGTATGAAAAATAGCAAATGAAGTCAGAAAGGGTTCAAAATTGATGACGTGGCTTCGAATGGTGCATACGGAACACACAAAAAGTCTGGAGTTGAAATAAGTTTAAAAAATGAAATGCCTTTGTAACAGACGAGTTTTCGTCTGAAACCCTGATACTTCGAAAGAGATTGTCCATTTTGTACACGAAGTGCATCCAGTTTTTTCCGTAACCCTCTCAAGTTTTTAGCACATGCTATGTGGGTGAAATGATGATACCAAGCCAACTTTCAACCTTTTCTGATTGTGATTTGTAGTGCTTTACAATTTCAAGGTCATTTAGGACAAAAAAATCAGTAAATGCATGAAAAATAGCAAATGAACTCAGAAAGGGTTGAAAATTGATGACGTGGCTTCGAATGGTGCATACTGAACACACAAAAAGTCTGGAGTTGAAATAAGTTAAAAAAAATGAAATGCCTTTGTAACAGACGAGTTTTCGTCTGAAACCCTGATACTTCGAAAGAGATTGTCCATTTTGTACACGAAGTGGATCCAGTTTTTGCCGTAACCCTCTCAACTTTTTAGCACATGCTATGTGGGTTAAATGATCATACCATGCCAACTTTCAACCTTTTCAGAGTTCATTTGTAGTGCTTTTCAATTTCAGGGTCATTAAGCTCAAAAAAATCAGTAAATGCATGAAAAATAGCAAATGAAGTCAGAAAGGGTTGAAAATTGATGACGTGGCTTCGAATGGTGCATACTGAACACACAAAAAATCTGGAGTTGAAATAAGTTTAAAGAAATGAAATGCCTTTGTAACAGACGAGTTTTCGTCTGAAACCCTGATACTTCGAAAGAGATTGTCCATTTTGTACACGAAGTGTATCCAGTTTTTGCCGTAACCCTCTCAACTTTTTAGCACATGCTATGTGGGTGAAATGATGATACCATGCCAACTTTCAACCTTTTTTGATTGTGATTTGTAGTGCTTTTCAATTTCAGGGTCATTTAGCTCAAAAAAAATCAGTAAATGCATGAAAAATAGCAAATGAAGTCAGAAAGGGTTGAAAATAGATGACGTGGCTTCGAATGGTGCATAATGAACACACAAAAAGTCTGGAGTTGAAATAAGTTCAAAAAAATGAAATGCCTTTGTAACAGACGAGTTTTCGTCTGAAACCCTGATACTTCGAAAGAGATTGTCCATTTTGTACACGAAGTAGATCCAGTTTTTGCCGTAACCCTCTCAACTTTTTAGCACATGCTATGTGGGTGAAATGATGATACCATGCCAACTTTCAAACCTTTTCTGATTGTGATTTGTAGTGCTTTTCAATTTCAGGGTCATTTAGCTCAAAAAAATCAGTAAATGCATGAAAAATAGCAAATGAAGTCAGAAAGGGTTGAAAATTGATGACGTGGCTTTGAATGGTGCATACTGAACACACAAAAAGTCTGGAGTTGAAATAAGTTTAAAAAAATGAAATGCCTTTGTAACAGACGAGTTTTCGTCTGAAACCCTGATACTTCGAAAGAGATTGTCCATTCTGTACACGAAGTGGATCCAGTTTTTGTCGTAACCCTCTCAACTTTTTAGCACATGCTATGTGGGTGAAATGATGATACCATGCCAACTTTCAACCATTTCAGAGTTCATTTGTAGTGCTTTTCAATTTTAGGGTCATTTAGCTCAAAAAAATCAGTAAATGCATGAAAAATAACAAATGAAGTCAGAAAGGGTTGAAAATTGATGACGTGGCTTCGAATGGTGCATACTGAACACACAAAAAGTCTGGAGTTGAAATAAGTTTAAAAAAATGAAATGCCTTTGTAACAAACGAGTTTTCGTGTGAAACCCTGATACTTCGAAAGAGATTGTCCATTTTGTACACGAAGTGCATCCAGTTTTTGCCGTAACCCTCTCAACTTTTTAGCACATGCTATGTGTGTGAAATGATGATACCATGCCAACTTTCAACCATTTCAGAGTTCATTTGTAGTGCTTTTCAATTTCAGGGTCATTTAGCTCAAAAAATTCAGTAAATGCATGAAAAATAGCAAATGAACTCAGAAAGGGTTGAAAATTGATGACGTGGCTTCGAATGGTGCATACTGAACACACAAAAAGTCTGGAGTTGAAATAAGTTTAAAAAAATGAAATGCCTTTGTAACAAACTAGTTTTCGTCTGAAACCCTGATACTTCGAAAGAGAATGTCCATTTTGTACACGAAGTGGCTCTAGTTTTTGCCGTAACCCTCTCAACTTTTTAGCACATGCTATGTGGGTGAAATGATGATACCGTGCCAACTTTCAACCTTTTCAGAGTTCATTTGTAGTGCTTTTCAATTTTAGGGTCATTTAGCTCAAAAAAATCAGTAAATGCATGAAAAATAGCAAATGAAGTCAGAAAGGGTTGAAAATTGATGACGTGGCTTCGAATGGTGCATACTAAACACACAAAAAGTCTGGAGTTGAAATAAGTTTAAAAAAATGAAATGCCTTTGTAACAAACGAATTTTCGTCTGAAACCCTGATACTTCGAAAGAGATTGTCAATTTTGTACACGAAGTGCATCCAGTTTTTGCCGTAACCCTCTCAACCTTTTAGCACTTGCTATGTGGGTGAAATGATGATACCATGCCAACTTTAAACCTTTTCTGATTGTGATTTGTAGTGCTTTTCAATTTCAGGGTCATTTAGCTCAAAAAAATCAGTAAATGCATGAAAAATAGCAAATGAACTCAGATGGGGTTGAAAATTGATGACGTGGCTTCGAATGGTGCATACTGAACACACAAAATGTCTGGAGTTGAAATAAGTTTAAAAAAATGAAATGCCTTTGTAACAGACTAGTTTTCGTTTGAAACCCTGATACTTCGAAAGAGATTGTCTATTTTGTACACGAAGTGGCTCCAGTTTTTGCCGTAACCCTCTCAACTTTTTAGCACATGCTATGTGGGTGAAATGATGATACCATGCCAACTTTCAACCTTTTCAGAGTTCATTTGTAGTGCTTTTCAATTTTAGGGTCATTTAGCTCAAAAAAATCAGTAAATGTATGAAAAATAGCAAATGAAGTCAGAAAGGGTTCAAAATTGATGACGTGGCTTCGAATGGTGCATACGGAACACACAAAAAGTCTGGAGTTGAAATAAGTTTAAAAAATGAAATGCCTTTGTAACAGACGAGTTTTCGTCTGAAACCCTGATACTTCGAAAGAGATTGTCCATTTTGTACACGAAGTGCATCCAGTTTTTTCCGTAACCCTCTCAAGTTTTTAGCACATGCTATGTGGGTGAAATGATGATACCAAGCCAACTTTCAACCTTTTCTGATTGTGATTTGTAGTGCTTTACAATTTCAAGGTCATTTAGGACAAAAAAATCAGTAAATGCATGAAAAATAGCAAATGAACTCAGAAAGGGTTGAAAATTGATGACGTGGCTTCGAATGGTGCATACTGAACACACAAAAAGTCTGGAGTTGAAATAAGTTAAAAAAAATGAAATGCCTTTGTAACAGACGAGTTTTCGTCTGAAACCCTGATACTTCGAAAGAGATTGTCCATTTTGTACACGAAGTGGATCCAGTTTTTGCCGTAACCCTCTCAACTTTTTAGCACATGCTATGTGGGTTAAATGATCATACCATGCCAACTTTCAACCTTTTCAGAGTTCATTTGTAGTGCTTTTCAATTTCAGGGTCATTAAGCTCAAAAAAATCAGTAAATGCATGAAAAATAGCAAATGAAGTCAGAAAGGATTGAAAATTGATGACGTGGCTTCGAATGGTGCATACTGAACACACAAAAAATCTGGAGTTGAAATAAGTTTAAAGAAATGAAATGCCTTTGTAACAGACGAGTTTTCGTCTGAAACCCTGATACTTCGAAAGAGATTGTCCATTTTGTACACGAAGTGTATCCAGTTTTTGCCGTAACCCTCTCAACTTTTTAGCACATGCTATGTGGGTGAAATGATGATACCATGCCAACTTTCAACCTTTTTTGATTGTGATTTGTAGTGCTTTTCAATTTAAGGGTCATTTAGCTCAAAAAAAATCAGTAAATGCATGAAAAATAGCAAATGAAGTCAGAAAGGGTTGAAAATAGATGATGTGGCTTCGAATGGTGCATAATGAACACACAAAAAGTCTGGAGTTGAAATAAGTTCAAAAAAATGAAATGCCTTTGTAACAGACGAGTTTTCGTCTGAAACCCTGATACTTCGAAAGAGATTGTCCATTTTGTACACGAAGTAGATCCAGTTTTTGCCGTAACCCTCTCAACTTTTTAGCACATGCTATGTGGGTGAAATGATGATACCATGCCAACTTTCAAACCTTTTCTGATTGTGATTTGTAGTGCTTTTCAATTTCAGGGTCATTTAGCTCAAAAAAATCAGTAAATGCATGAAAAATAGCAAATGAAGTCAGAAAGGGTTGAAAATTGATGACGTGGCTTTGAATGGTGCATACTGAACACACAAAAAGTCTGGAGTTGAAATAAGTTTAAAAAAATGAAATGCCTTTGTAACAGACGAGTTTTCGTCTGAAACCCTGATACTTCGAAAGAGATTGTCCATTCTGTACACGAAGTGGATCCAGTTTTTGTCGTAACCCTCTCAACTTTTTAGCACATGCTATGTGGGTGAAATGATGATACCATGCCAACTTTCAACCATTTCAGAGTTCATTTGTAGTGCTTTTCAATTTTAGGGTCATTTAGCTCAAAAAAATCAGTAAATGCATGAAAAATAACAAATGAAGTCAGAAAGGGTTGAAAATTGATGACGTGGCTTCGAATGGTGCATACTGAACACACAAAAAGTCTGGAGTTGAAATAAGTTTAAAAAAATGAAATGCCTTTGTAACAAACGAGTTTTCGTCTGAAACCCTGATACTTCGAAAGAGATTGTCCATTTTGTACACGAAGTGCATCCAGTTTTTGCCGTAACCCTCTCAACTTTTTAGCACATGCTATGTGTGTGAAATGATGATACCATGCCAACTTTCAACCATTTCAGAGTTCATTTGTAGTGCTTTTCAATTTCAGGGTCATTTAGCTCAAAAAATTCAGTAAATGCATGAAAAATAGCAAATGAACTCAGAAAGGGTTGAAAATTGATGACGTGGCTTCGAATGGTGCATACTGAACACACAAAAAGTCTGGAGTTGAAATAAGTTTAAAAAAATGAAATGCCTTTGTAACAGACGAGTTTTCGTCTGAAACCCTGATACTTCGAAAGAGATTGTCCATTTTGTACACGAAGTGGATCCAGTTTTTGCCGTAACCCTCTCAACTTTTTAGCACATGCTATGTGGGTGAAATGATGATACCGTGCCAACTTTCAACCTTTTCAGAGTTCATTTGTAGTGCTTTTCAATTTTAGGGTCATTTAGCTCAAAAAAATCAGTAAATGCATGAAAAATAGCAAATGAAGTCAGAAAGGGTTGAAAATTGATGACGTGGCTTCGAATGGTGCATACTAAACACACAAAAAGTCTGGAGTTGAAATAAGTTTAAAAAAATGAAATGCCTTTGTAACAAACGAATTTTCGTCTGAAACCCTGATACTTCGAAAGAGATTGTCAATTTTGTACACGAAGTGCATCCAGTTTTTGCCGTAACCCTCTCAACCTTTTAGCACATGCTATGTGGGTGAAATGATGATACCGTGCCAACTTTAAACCTTTTCTGATTGTGATTTGTAGTGCTTTTCAATTTCAGGGTCATTTAGCTCAAAAAAATCAGTAAATGCATGAAAAATAGCAAATGAACTCAGATGGGGTTGAAAATTGATGACGTGGCTTCGAATGGTGCATACTGAACACACAAAAAGTCTGGAGTTGAAATAAGTTTAAAAAAATGAAATGCCTTTGTAACAGACTAGTTTTCGTTTGAAACCCTGATACTTCGAAAGAGATTGTCTATTTTGTACACGAAGTGGCTCCAGTTTTTGCCGTAACCCTCTCAACTTTTTAGCACATGCTATGTGGGTGAAATGATGATACCATGCCAACTTTCAACCTTTTCAGAGTTCATTTGTAGTGCTTTTCAATTTTAGGGTCATTTAGCTCAAAAAAATCAGTAAATGTATGAAAAATAGCAAATGAAGTCAGAAAGGGTTCAAAATTGATGACGTGGCTTTGAATGGTGCATACTGAACACACAAAAAGTCTGGAGTTGAAATAAGTTTAAAAAAATGAAATGCCTTTGTAACAGACGAGTTTTCGTCTGAAACCCTGATACTTCGAAAGAGATTGTCCATTCTGTACACGAAGTGGATCCAGTTTTTGTCGTAACCCTCTCAACTTTTTAGCACATGCTATGTGGGTGAAATGATGATACCATGCCAACTTTCAACCATTTCAGAGTTCATTTGTAGTGCTTTTCAATTTTAGGGTCATTTAGCTCAAAAAAATCAGTAAATGCATGAAAAATAACAAATGAAGTCAGAAAGGGTTGAAAATTGATGACGTGGCTTCGAATGGTGCATACTGAACACACAAAAAGTCTGGAGTTGAAATAAGTTTAAAAAAATGAAATGCCTTTGTAACAAACGAGTTTTCGTCTGAAACCCTGATACTTCGAAAGAGATTGTCCATTTTGTACACGAAGTGCATCCAGTTTTTGCCGTAACCCTCTCAACTTTTTAGCACATGCTATGTGTGTGAAATGATGATACCATGCCAACTTTCAACCATTTCAGAGTTCATTTGTAGTGCTTTTCAATTTCAGGGTCATTTAGCTCAAAAAATTCAGTAAATGCATGAAAAATAGCAAATGAACTCAGAAAGGGTTGAAAATTGATGACGTGGCTTCGAATGGTGCATACTGAACACACAAAAAGTCTGGAGTTGAAATAAGTTTAAAAAAATGAAATGCCTTTGTAACAGACGAGTTTTCGTCTGAAACCCTGATACTTCGAAAGAGATTGTCCATTTTGTACACGAAGTGGATCCAGTTTTTGCCGTAACCCTCTCAACTTTTTAGCACATGCTATGTGGGTGAAATGATGATACCGTGCCAACTTTCAACCTTTTCAGAGTTCATTTGTAGTGCTTTTCAATTTTAGGGTCATTTAGCTCAAAAAAATCAGTAAATGCATGAAAAATAGCAAATGAAGTCAGAAAGGGTTGAAAATTGATGACGTGGCTTCGAATGGTGCATACTAAACACACAAAAAGTCTGGAGTTGAAATAAGTTTAAAAAAATGAAATGCCTTTGTAACAAACGAATTTTCGTCTGAAACCCTGATACTTCGAAAGAGATTGTCAATTTTGTACACGAAGTGCATCCAGTTTTTGCCGTAACCCTCTCAACCTTTTAGCACATGCTATGTGGGTGAAATGATGATACCGTGCCAACTTTAAACCTTTTCTGATTGTGATTTGTAGTGCTTTTCAATTTCAGGGTCATTTAGCTCAAAAAAATCAGTAAATGCATGAAAAATAGCAAATGAACTCAGATGGGGTTGAAAATTGATGACGTGGCTTCGAATGGTGCATACTGAACACACAAAAAGTCTGGAGTTGAAATAAGTTTAAAAAAATGAAATGCCTTTGTAACAGACTAGTTTTCGTTTGAAACCCTGATACTTCGAAAGAGATTGTCTATTTTGTACACGAAGTGGCTCCAGTTTTTGCCGTAACCCTCTCAACTTTTTAGCACATGCTATGTGGGTGAAATGATGATACCATGCCAACTTTCAACCTTTTCAGAGTTCATTTGTAGTGCTTTTCAATTTTAGGGTCATTTAGCTCAAAAAAATCAGTAAATGTATGAAAAATAGCAAATGAAGTCAGAAAGGGTTCAAAATTGATGACGTGGCTTTGAATGGTGCATACTGAACACACAAAAAGTCTGGAGTTGAAATAAGTTTAAAAAAATGAAATGCCTTTGTAACAGACGAGTTTTCGTCTGAAACCCTGATACTTCGAAAGAGATTGTCCATTCTGTACACGAAGTGGATCCAGTTTTTGTCGTAACCCTCTCAACTTTTTAGCACATGCTATGTGGGTGAAATGATGATACCATGCCAACTTTCAACCATTTCAGAGTTCATTTGTAGTGCTTTTCAATTTTAGGGTCATTTAGCTCAAAAAAATCAGTAAATGCATGAAAAATAACAAATGAAGTCAGAAAGGGTTGAAAATTGATGACGTGGCTTCGAATGGTGCATACTGAACACACAAAAAGTCTGGAGTTGAAATAAGTTTAAAAAAATGAAATGCCTTTGTAACAAACGAGTTTTCGTCTGAAACCCTGATACTTCGAAAGAGATTGTCCATTTTGTACACGAAGTGCATCCAGTTTTTGCCGTAACCCTCTCAACTTTTTAGCACATGCTATGTGTGTGAAATGATGATACCATGCCAACTTTCAACCATTTCAGAGTTCATTTGTAGTGCTTTTCAATTTCAGGGTCATTTAGCTCAAAAAATTCAGTAAATGCATGAAAAATAGCAAATGAACTCAGAAAGGGTTGAAAATTGATGACGTGGCTTCGAATGGTGCATACTGAACACACAAAAAGTCTGGAGTTGAAATAAGTTTAAAAAAATGAAATGCCTTTGTAACAGACGAGTTTTCGTCTGAAACCCTGATACTTCGAAAGAGATTGTCCATTTTGTACACGAAGTGGATCCAGTTTTTGCCGTAACCCTCTCAACTTTTTAGCACATGCTATGTGGGTGAAATGATGATACCGTGCCAACTTTCAACCTTTTCAGAGTTCATTTGTAGTGCTTTTCAATTTTAGGGTCATTTAGCTCAAAAAAATCAGTAAATGCATGAAAAATAGCAAATGAAGTCAGAAAGGGTTGAAAATTGATGACGTGGCTTCGAATGGTGCATACTAAACACACAAAAAGTCTGGAGTTGAAATAAGTTTAAAAAAATGAAATGCCTTTGTAACAAACGAATTTTCGTCTGAAACCCTGATACTTCGAAAGAGATTGTCAATTTTGTACACGAAGTGCATCCAGTTTTTGCCGTAACCCTCTCAACCTTTTAGCACATGCTATGTGGGTGAAATGATGGTACCGTGCCAACTTTAAACCTTTTCTGATTGTGATTTGTAGTGCTTTTCAATTTCAGGGTCATTTAGCTCAAAAAAATCAGTAAATGCATGAAAAATAGCAAATGAACTCAGATGGGGTTGAAAATTGATGACGTGGCTTCGAATGGTGCATACTGAACACACAAAAAGTCTGGAGTTGAAATAAGTTTAAAAAAATGAAATGCCTTTGTAACAGACTAGTTTTCGTTTGAAACCCTGATACTTCGAAAGAGATTGTCTATTTTGTACACGAAGTGGCTCCAGTTTTTGCCGTAACCCTCTCAACTTTTTAGCACATGCTATGTGGGTGAAATGATGATACCATGCCAACTTTCAACCTTTTCAGAGTTCATTTGTAGTGCTTTTCAATTTTAGGGTCATTTAGCTCAAAAAAATCAGTAAATGTATGAAAAATAGCAAATGAAGTCAGAAAGGGTTCAAAATTGATGACGTGGCTTCGAATGGTGCATACGGAACACACAAAAAGTCTGGAGTTGAAATAAGTTTAAAAAAATGAAATGCCTTTGTAACAGACGAGTTTTCGTCTGAAACCCTGATACTTCGAAAGAGATAGTCCGTTTTGTACAAGAAGTGCATCCAGTTTTTGCCGTAACCCTCTCAAGTTTTTAGCACATGCTATGTGGGTGAAATGATGATACCATGCCAACTTTCAACCTTTTCTGATTGTGATTTGTAGTGCTTTACAATTTCAAGGTCATTTAGCACAAAAAAAATCAGTAAATGCATGAAAAATAGCAAATGAACTCAGAAAGGGTTGAAAATTGATGACGTGGCTTCGAATGGTGCATACTGAACACACAAAAAGTCTGGAGTTGAAATAAGTTTAAAAAATGAAATGCCTTTGTAACAGACGAGTTTTCGTCTGAAACCCTAATACTTCGAAAGAGATTGTCCATTTTGTACACGAAGTGGATCCAGTTTTTGCCGTAACCCTCTCAACTTTTTAGCACATGCTATGTGGTTTAAATGATCATACCATGCCAACTTTCAACCTTTTCAGTGTTCATTTGTAGTGCTTTTCAATTTCAGTGTCATTAAGCTCAAAAAAATCAGTAAATGCATGAAAAATAGCAAATGAAGTCAGAAAGGGTTGAAAATTGATGACGTGGCTTCGAATGGTGCATACTAAACACACAAAAAGTCTGGAGTTGAAATAAGTTTAAAAAAATGAAATGCCTTTGTAACAGACGAGTTTTCGTCTGAAACCCTGATACTTCGAAAGAGATTGTCCATTTTGTACACGAAGTGGATCCAGTTTTTGCCGTAACCCTCTCGACTTTTTAGCACATGCTATGTGGGTGAAATGATGATACCATGCCAACTTTCAACCTTTTCTGATTGTGATTTGTAGTGCTTTTCAATTTCAGGGTCATTAGCTCAAAAAATTCAGTAAATGCATGAAAAATAGCAAATGAAGTCAGAAAGGGTTGAAAATTGATGACGTGGATTCGAATGGTGCATACTAAACACACAAAAAGTCTGGAGTTGAAATAAGTTTCAAAAAATGAAATGCCTTTGTAACAGACTAGTTTTCGTCTGAAACCATGATACTTCGAAAGAGATTGTCCATTTTGTACACGAAGTGGATCCAGTTTTTGCCGTAACCCTCTCAACTTTTTAGCACATGCTATGTGGGTGAAATGATGATACTATGCCAACTTTCAACCTTTTCAGAGTTCATTTGTAGTGCTTTTCAATTTTAGGGTCATTTAGCTCAAAAAATCAGTAAATGTATGAAAAATAGCAAATGAAGTCAGAAAGGGTTGAAAATTGATGACATGGCTTCGAATGGTGCATACTGAACACACAAAAAGTCTGGAGTTGAAATAAGTTTTAAAAAATGAAATGCCTTTGTAACAGACGAGTTTTCGTCTGAAACCCTGATACTTCGAAAGAGATTGTCCATTTTGTACATGAAGTGAATCCAGTTTTTGCCGTAACCCTCTCAACTTTTTAGCACATGCTATGTGGGTTAAATGATCATACCATGCCAACTTTCAACCTTTTCAGAGTTCATTTGTAGTGCTTTTCAATTTTAGGGTCATTTAGCTCAAAAAAATCAGTAAATGCATGAAAAATAGCAAATGAAGTCAGAAAGGGTTGAAAATTGATGACGTGGCTTCGAATGGTGCATACTGAACACACAAAAAGTCTGGAGTTGAAATAAGTTTAAAGAAATGAAATGCCTTTGTAACAGACGAGTTTTCGTCTGAAACCCTGATGCTTCGAAAGAGATTGTCCATTTTGTACACGAAGTGTATCCAGGTTTTGCCGTAACCCTCTCAACTTTTTAGCACATGCTATGTGGGTGAAATGATGATACCATGCCAACTTTCAACCTTTTTTGATTGTGATTTGTAGTGCTTTTCAATTTCAGGGTCATTTAGCTCAAAAAAATCAGTAAATGCATGAAAAATAGCAAATGAAGTCAGAAAGGGTTGAAAATTGATGACGTGGCTTCGAATGGTGCATAATGAACACACAAAAAGTCTGGAGTTGAAATAAGTTTAAAAAAATGAAATGCCTTTGTAACAGACGAGTTTTCGTTTGAAACCCTGATACTTCGAAAGAGATTGTCCATTTTGTACACGAAGTGGATCCAGTTTTTGTCGTAACCCTCTCAACTTTTTAGCACATGCTATGTGGGTGAAATGATGATACCATGCCAACTTTCAACCATTTCAGAGTTCATTTGTAGTGCTTTTCAATTACAGGGTCATTTAGCTCAAAAAAATCAGTAAATGCATGAAAAATAGCAAATGAAGTCAGAAAGGGTTGAAAATTGATGACGTGGCTTCGAATGGTGCATACTGAACACACAAGAAGTCTGGAGTTGAAATAAGTTTAAAGAAATGAAATGCCTTTGTAGCAGACGAGTTTTCGTCTGAAACCCTGATACTTCGAAAGAGATTGTCCATTTTGTACACGAAGTTGATCCAGTTTTTGCCGTAACCCTCTCAACTTTTTAGCACATGCTATGTGGGTGAAATGATCATACCATGCCAACTTTCAACCTTTTTTGATTGTGATTTGTAGTGCTTTTCAATTTCAAGGTCATTTAGCTCAAAAAAATCAGTAAATGAATGAAAAATAGAAAATGAAGTCAGAAAGGGTTGAAAATTGATGACGTGGCTTCGAATGGTGCATAATGAACACACAAAAAGTCTGGAGTTGAAATAAGTTTAAAAAATGAAATGCCTTTGTAACAGACGAGTTTTCGTCTGAAACCCTGATACTTCGAAAGAGATTGTCCATTTTGTACACGAAGTACATCCAGTTTTTGCCGTAACCCTCTCAACTTTTTAGCACATGCTATGTGGGTGAAATGATGATACCATGCCAACTTTCAACCTTTTCGGATTGTGATTTGTAGTGCTTTTCAGTTTCAGGGTCATTTAGCTCAAAAAAATCAGTAAATGCATGAAAAATAGCAAATGAAGTCAGAAAGGGTTGAAAATTGATGACGTGGATTCGAATGGTGCATACTGAACACACAAAAAGTCTGGAGTTGAAATAAGTTAAAAAAAATGAAATGCCTTTGTAACAGACGAGTTTTCATTTGAAACCCTGATACTTCGAAAGAGTTTGTCCATTTTGTACACGAAGTGGATCCAGTTTTTGCCGTAACCCTCTCAACTTTTTAGCACATGCTATGTGGGTGAAATGATGATACCATGCCAACTTTCAACCTTTTCAGAGTTCATTTGTAGTGCTTCTCAATTTTAGGGTCATTTAGCTCAAAAAAATCAGTAAATGCATGAAAAATGGCAAATGAAGTCAGAAAGGGTTGAAAATTGATGACGTGGCTTCGAATGGTGCATACTGAACACACAAAAAGTCTGGAGTTGAAATAAGTTTAAAAAAATGAAATGCCTTTGTAACAAACGAGTTTTCGTCTGAAACCCTGATACTTCGAAAGAGAATGTCCATTTTGTACACGAAGTGGCTCTAGTTTTTGCCGTAACCCTCTCAACTTTTTAGCACATGCTATGTGGGTGAAATGATGATACCGTGCCAACTTTCAACCTTTTTAGAGTTCATTTGTAGAGCTTTTCAATTTTAGGGTCATTTAGCTCAAAAAAATCAGTAAATGCATGAAAAATAGCAAATGAAGTCAGAAAGGGTTGAAAATTGATGACGTGGCTTCGAATGGTGCATACTAAACACACAAAAAGTCTGGAGTTGAAATAAGTTTAAAAAAATGAAATGCCTTTGTAACAAACGAATTTTCGTCTGAAACCCTGATACTTCGAAAGAGATTGTCAATTTTGTACACGAAGTGCATCCAGCTTTTGCCGTAACCCTCTCAACCTTTTAGCACATGCTATGTGGGTGAAATGATGATACCATGCCAACTTTAAACCTTTTCTGATTGTGATTTGTAGTGCTTTACAATTTCAAGGTCATTTAGCACAAAAAAATCAGTAAATGCATGAAAAATAGCAAATGAACTCAGAAAGGGTTCAAAATTGATGACGTGACTTCGATTGGTGCATACTGAACACACAAAAAGTCTGGAGTTGAAATAAGTTTAAAAAAATGAAATGCCTTTGTAACAGACAAGTTTTCGTCTGAAACCCTGATACTTCGAAAGAGATTGTCCATTTTGTACACGAAGTGGATCCAGTTTTTGCCGTAACCCTCTCAACTTTTTAGCACATGCTATGTGGGTTAAATGATCATACCATGCCAACTTTCAACCTTTTCAGAGTTCATTTGTAGTGCTTTTCAATTTCAGGGTCATTAAGCTCAAAAAAATCAGTAAATGCATGAAAAAGAGCAAATGAAGTCAGAAAGGGTTGAAAATTGATGACGTGGCTTCGAATGGTGCATACTGAACACACAAAAAGTCTGGAGTTGAAATAAGTTTAAAGAAATGAAATGCCTTTGTAACAGACGAGTTTTCGTCTGAAACCCTGATACTTCGAAAGAGATTGTCCATTTTGTACACGAAGTGTATCCAGTTTTTGCCGTAACCCTCTGAACTTTTTAGCACATGCTATGTGGGTGAAATGATGATACCATGCCAACTTTCAACCTTTTTTGATTGTGATTTGTAGTGCTTTTCAATTTCAGGGTCATTTAGCTCAAAAAAATCAGTAAATGCATGAAAAATAGCAAATGAAGTCAGAAAGGGTTGAAAATAGATGACGTGGCTTCGAATGGTGCATAATGAACACACAAAAAGTCTGGAGTTGAAATAAGTTCAAAAAAATGAAATGCCTTTGTAACAGACGAGTTTTCGTCTGAAACCCTGATACTTCGAAAGAGATTGTCCATTTTGTACACGAAGTACATCCAGTTTTTGCCGTAACCCTCTCAACTTTTTAGCACATGCTATGTGGGTGAAATGATGATACCATGCCAACTTTCAAACCTTTTCTGATTGTGATTTGTAGTGCTTTTCAATTTCAGGGTCATTTAGCTCAAAAAAATCAGTAAATGCATGAAAAATAGCAAATGAAGTCAAAAAGGGTTGAAAATTGATGACGTGGCTTTGAATGGTGCATACTGAACACACAAAAAGTCTGGAGTTGAAATAAGGTTAAAAAAATGAAATGCCTTTGTAACAGACGAGTTTTCGTCTGAAACCCTGATACTTCGAAAGAGATTGTCCATTCTGTACACGAAGTGGATCCAGTTTTTGTCGTAACCCTCTCAACTTTTTAGCACATGCTATGTGGGTGAAATGATGATACCATGCCAACTTTCAACCATTTCAGAGTTCATTTGTAGTGCTTTTCAACTTTGGGGTCATTTAGCTCAAAAAAATCAGTAAATGCATGAAAAATAACAAATGAAGTCAGAAAGGGTTGAAAATTGGTGACGTGGCTTCGAATGGTGCATACTGAACACACAAAAAGTCTGGAGTTGAAATAAGTTTAAAAAAATGAAATGCCTTTGTAACAAACGAGTTTTCGTCTGAAACCCAGATACTTCGAAAGAGATTGTCCATTTTGTACACGAAGTGCATCCAGTTTTTGCCGTAACCCTCTCAACTTTTTAGCACATGCTATGTGTGTGAAATGATGATACCATGCCAACTTTCAACCATTTCAGAGTTCATTTGTAGTGCTTTTCAATTTTAGGGCATTTAGCTCAAAAAATTCAGTAAATGCATGAAAAATAGCAAATGAACTCAGAAAGGGTTGAAAATTGATGACGTGGCTTCGAATGGTGCATACTGAACACACAAAAAGTCTGGAGTTGAAATAAGTTTAAAAAAATGAAATGCCTTTGTAACAGACGAGTTTTCGTCTGAAACCCTGATACTTCGAAAGAGATTGTCCATTTTGTACACGAAGTACATCCAGTTTTTGCCGTAACCCTCTCAACTTTTTAGCACATGCTATGTGGGTGAAATGATGATACCGTGCCAACTTTCAACCTTTTCAGAGTTCATTTGTAGTGCTTTTCAATTTTAGGGTCATTTAGCTCAAAAAAATCAGTAAATGCATGAAAAATAGCAAATGAAGTCAGAAAGGGTTGAAAATTGATGACGTGGCTTAGAATGGTGCATACTAAACACACAAAAAGTCTGGAGTTGAAATAAGTTTCAAAAAATGAAATGCCTTTGTAACAGACTAGTTTTCGTCTGAAACCCTGATACTTCGAAAGAGATTGTCCATTTTGTACACGAAGTGGATCCAGTTTTTGCCGTAACCCTCTCAACTTTTTAGCACATGCTATGTGGGTGAAATGATGATACCATGCCAACTTTCAACCTTTTCAGAGTTCATTTGTAGTGCTTTTCAATTTTAGGGTCATTTAGCTCAAAAAATTCAGTAAATGCATGAAAAATAGCAAATGAAGTCAGAAAGGGTTAAAAATTGATGACGTGGCTTCGAATGGTGCATACTGAACACACAAAAAGTCTGGAGTTGAAATAAGTTTAAAGAAATGAAATGCCTTTGTAACAGACGAGTTTTCGTCTGAAACCCTAATACTTCGAAAGAGATTGTCCATTTTGTACACGAAGTGGCTCTAGTTTTTGCCGTAACCCTCTCAGCTTTTTAGCACATGCTATGTGGGTGAAATGATGATACCATGCCAACTTTCAACCTTTTCAGAGTTCATTTGTAGTGCTTTTCAATTTTAGGGTCATTTAGCTAAAAAAAAATCAGTAAATGCATGAAAAATAGCAAATGAAGTCAGAAAGGGTTGAAAATTGATGACGTGGCTTCAAATGGTGCATACTAAACACACAAAAAGTCTGGAGTTGAAATAAGTTTAAAAAAATGAAAGGCCTTTGTAACAGACGAGTTTTCGTGTGAAACCCTGATACTTCGAAAGAGATTGTCCATTTTGTACACGAAGTGGATCCAGTTTTTGTCGTAACCCTCTCAACTTTTTAGCACATGCTATGTGGGTGAAATGATGATACCATGCCAACTTTCAACCTTTTCAGAGTTCATTTGTAGTGCTTTTCAATTTTAGGGTCATTTAGCTCAAAAAAATCAGTAAATGCATGAAAAATAGCAAATGAAGTCAGAAAGGGTTGAAAATTGATGACGTGGCTTCGAATGGTGCATACTGAACACACAAAAAGTCTGGGTTTGAAATAAGTTTAAAGAAATGAAATGCCTTTGTAACAGACGAGTTTTCGTCTGAAACCCTGAGACTTCGAAAGAGATTGTCCATTTTGTACACGAAGTGTATCCAGTTTTTGCCGTAACCCTCTCAACTTTTTAGCACATGCTATGTGGGTGAAATGATGATACCATGCCAACTTTCAACCTTTTTTGATTGTGATTTGTAGTGCTTTTCAATTTCAGGGTCATTTAGCTCAAAAAAATCAGTAAATGCATGAAAAATAGCAAATGAAGTCAGAAAGGGTTGAAAATTGATGACGTGGCTTCGAATGGTGCATAATGAACACACAAAAAGTCTGGAGTTGAAATAAGATTAAAAAAATGAAATGCCTTTCTAAAAGACGAGTTTTCGTCTGAAACCCTGATACTTCGAAAGAGATTATCCATTTTGTACACGAAGTACATCCAGTTTTTGCCGTAACCCTCTCAACTTTTTAGCACATGCTATGTGGGTGAAATGATGATACCATGCCAACTTTCAACCTTTTCTGATTGTGATTTGTAGTGCTTTTCAATTTCAGGGTCATTTAGCTCAAAAAAATCAGTAAATGCATGAAAAATGGCAAATGAAGTCAGAAAGGGTTGAAAATTGATGACGTGGATTCAAATGGAGCATACTGAACACACAAAAAGTCTGGAGTTGAAATAAGTTCAAAAAAATGAAATGCCTTTGTAACAGACGAGTTTTCGTATGAAACCCTGATACTTCGAAAGAGATTGTCCATTTTGTACACGAAGTGGATCCAGTTTTTGCCGTAACCCTCTCAAATTTTTAGCACATGCTATGTGGGTGAAATGATGATACCATGCCAACTTTCAACCTTTTCAGAGTTCATTTGTAGTGCTTTTCAATTTTAGGGTCATTTAGCTCAAAAAAATCAGTAAATGCATGAAAAATAGCAAATGAAGTCAGAAAGGGTTGAAAATTGATGACGTGGCTTCGAATGGTGCATACTGAACACACAAAAAGTCTGGAGTTGAAATAAGTTTAAAAAAATGAAATGCCTTTGTAACAGACGAGTTTTCGTCTGAAACCCTGATACTTCGAAAGAGATTGTCCATTCTGTACACGAAGTGGATCCAGTTTTTCTCGTAACCCTCTCAACTTTTTAGCACATGCTATGTGGGTGAAATGATAATACCATGCCAACTTTCAACCATTTCAGAGTTCATTTGTAGTGCTTTTCAATTTTAGGGTCATTTAGCTCAAAAAAATCAGTAAATGCATGAAAAATAGCAAATGAAGTCAGAAAGGGTTGAAAATTGATGACGTGGCTTCGAATGGTGCATACTGAACACACAAAAAGTCTGGAGTTGAAATAAGTTTAAAAAAATGAAATGCCTTTGTAACAGACGAGTTTTCGTCTGAAACCCTGATACTTCGAAAGAGATTGTCCATTTTGTACATGAAGTGAATCCAGTTTTTTCCGTAACCCTCTCAACATTTTAGCACATGCTATGTGGGTTAAATGATCATACCATGCCAACTTTCAACCTTTTCAGAGTTCATTTCTAGTGCTTTTCAATTTTAGGGTCATTTAGCTCAAAAAAATCAGTAAATGCATGAAAAATAGCAAATGAAGTCAGAAAGGGTTGAAAATTGATGACGTGGCTTCGAATGGTGCATACTGAACACACAAAAAGTCTGGAGTTGAAATAAGTTTAAAGAAATGAAATGCCTTTGTAACAGACGAGTTTTCGTCTGAAACCCTGATACTTCGAAAGAGATTTTTCATTTTGTACACGAAGTGTATCCAGTTTTTGCCGTAACCCTCTCAACTTTTTAGCACATGCTATGTGGGTGAAATGATGATACCATGCCAACTTTCAACCTTTTTTGATTGTGATTTGTAGTGCTTTTCAATTTCAGGGTCATTTAGCTCAAAAAAATCAGTAAATGCATGAAAAATAGCAAATGAAGTCAGAAAGGGTTGAAAATAGATGACGTGGCTTCGAATGGTGCATAATGAACACACAAAAAGTCTGGAGTTGAAATAAGTTCAAAAAAATGAAATGCCTTTGTAACAGACGAGTTTTCGTCTGAAACCCTGATACTTCGAAAGAGATTGTCCATTTTGTACACGAAGTACATCCAGTTTTTGCCGTAACCCTCTCAACTTTTTAGCACATGCTATGTGGGTGAAATGATGATACCATGCCAACTTTCAAACCTTTTCTGATTGTGATTTGTAGTGCTTTTCAATTTCAGGGTCATTTAGCTCAAAAAAATCAGTAAATGCATGAAAAATAGCAAATGAAGTCAGAAAGGGTTGAAAATTGATGACGTGGCTTTGAATGGTGCATACTGAACACACAAAAAGTCTGGAGTTGAAATAAGTTTAAAAAAAGGAAATGCCATTGTAACAGACGAGTTTTCGTCTGAAACCCTGATACTTCGAAATAGATTGTCCATTCTGTACACGAAGTGGATCCAGTTTTTGTCGTAACCCTCTCAACTTTTTAGCACATGCTATGTGGGTGAAATGATGATACCATGCCAACTTTCAACCATTTCAGAGTTCATTTGTAGTGCTTTTCAATTTTAGGGTCATTTAGCTCAAAAAAATCAGTAAATGCATGAAAAATAACAAATGAAGTCAGAAAGGGTTGAAAATTGATGACGTGGCTTTGAATGGTGCATACTGAACACACAAAAAGTCTGGAGTTGAAATAAGTTTAAAAAAATGAAATGCCTTTGTAACAAACGAGTTTTCGTCTGAAACCCTGATACTTCGAAAGAGATTGTCCATTTTGTACACGAAGTGCATCCAGTTTTTGCCGTAGCCCTCTCAACTTTTTAGCACATGCTATGTGTGTGAAATGATGATACCATGCCAACTTTCAACCATTTCAGAGTTCATTTGTAGTGCTTTTCAATTTCAGGGTCATTTAGCTCAAAAAATTCAGTAAATGCATGAAAAATAGCAAATGAACTCAGAAAGGGTTGAAAATTGATGACGTGGCTTCGAATGGTGCATACTGAACACACAAAAAGTCTGCAGTTGAAATAAGTTTAAAAAAATGAAATGCCTTTGTAACAGACGAGTTTTCGTCTGAAACCCTGATACTTCGAAAGAGATTGTCCATTTTGTACATGAAGTGGCTCTAGTTTTTGCCGTAACCCTCTCAACTTTTTAGCACATGCTATGTGGGTGAAATGATGATACCGTGCCAACTTTCAACCTTTTCAGAGTTCATTTGTAGTGCTTTTCAATTTTAGGGTCATTTAGCTCAAAAAAATCAGTAAATGCATGAAAAATAGCAAATGAAGTCAGAAAGGGTTGAAAATTGATGACGTGGCTTCGAATGGTGCATACTGAACACACAAAAAGTCTAGAGTTGAAATAAGTTTAAAAAAATGAAATGCCTTTGTAACAGACGAGTTTTCGTCTGAAACCCTGATACTTCGAAAGAGATTGTCCATTTTGTACATGAAGTGGCTCTAGTTTTTGCCGTAACCCTCTCAACTTTTTAGCACATGCTATGTGGGTGAAATGATGATACCATGCCTACTTTCAACCTTTTCAGAGTTCATTTGTAGTGCTTTTCAATTTTAGGGTCATTTAGCTCAAAAAAAAATCAGCAAATGCATGAAAAATAGCAAATGAAGTCAGAAAGGGTTGAAAATTGATGACGTGGCTTCGAATGGTGCATACTAAACACACAAAAAGTCTGGAGTTGAAATAAGTTTAAAAAAATGAAATGCCTTTGTAACAGACGAGTTTTCGTCTGAAACCCTGATACTTCGAAAGAGATTGTCCAGTTTGTACACGAAGTGGATCCAGTTTTTGCCGTAACCCTCTCAACTTTTTAGCACATGCTATGTGGGTGAAATGATGATACCATGCCAACTTTCAACCTTTTCAGAGTTCATTTGTAGTGCTTTTCAATTTTAGGGTCATTTAGCTCAAAAAATTCAGTAAATGCATGAAAAATAGCAAATGAAGTCAGAAAGGGTTGAAAATTGATGACGTGGCTTCGAATGGTGCATAATGAACACACAAAAAGTCTGGGTTTGAAATAAGTTTAAAGAAATGAAATGCCTTTGTAAAAGACGAGTTTTCGTCTGAAACCCTGACACTTCGAAAGAGATTGTCCATTTTGTACACGAAGTGTTTCCAGTTTTTGCCGTAACCCTCTCAACTTTTTAGCACATGCTATGTGGGTGAAATGATGATACCATGCCAACTTTCAACCTTTTTTGATTGTGATTTGTAGTGCTTTTCAATTTCAGGGTCATTTAGCTCAAAAAATTCAGTAAATGCATGAAAAATAGCAAATGAAGTCAGAAAGGGTTGAAAATTGATGACGTGGCTTCGAATGGTGCATACTGAACACACAAAAAGTCTGGGTTTGAAATAAGTTTAAAGAAATGAAATGCCTTTGTAACAGACGAGTTTTCGTCTGAAACCCTGACACTTCGAAAGAGATTGTCCATTTTGTACACGAAGTGTTTCCAGTTTTGGCCATAACCCTCTCAACTTTTTAGCACATGCTATGTGGGTGAAATGATGATACCATGCCAACTTTCAACCTTTTTTGATTGTGATTTGTAGTGCTTTTCAATTTCAGGGTCATTTAGCTCAAAAAAAATCAGTAAATGCATGAAAAATAGCAAATGAAGTCAGAAAGGGTTGAAAATTGATGACGTGGCTTCGAATGGTGCATAATGAACACACAAAAAGTCTGGAGTTGAAATAAGTTTAAAAAAATGAAATGCCTTTCTAACAGACGAGTTTTCGTCTGAAACCCTGATACTTCGAAAGAGATTGTCCATTTTGTACACGAAGTACATCCAGTTTTTGCCGTAACCCTCTCAACTTTTTAGCACATGCTATGTGGGTGAAATGATGATACCATGCCAACTTTCAACCTTTTCTGATTGTGATTTGTAGTGCTTTTCAATTTCAGGGTCATTTAGCTCAAAAAAATCAGTAAATGCATGAAATATGGCAAATGAAGTCAGAAAGGGTTGAAAATTGATGACGTGGATTCAAATGGTGCATACTGAACACACAAAAAGTCTGGAGTTGAGATAAGTTCAAAAAAATGAAATGCCTTTGTAACAGACGAGTTTTCGTCTGAAACCCTGATACTTCGAAAGAGATTGTCCATTTTGTACACGAAGTGGATCCAGTTTTTGCCGTAACCCTCTCAACTTTTTAGCACATGCTATGTGGGTGAAATGATGATACCATGCCAACTTTCAACCTTTTCAGAGTTCATTTGTAGTGCTTTTCAATTTTAGGGTCATTTACCTCAAAAAAAATCAGTAAATGCATGAAAAATAGCAAATGAAGTCAGAAAGGGTTGAAAATTGATGACGTGGCTTCGAATGGTGCATACTGAACACACAAAAAGTCTGGGTTTGAAATAAGTTTAAAGAAATGAAATGCCTTTGTAACAGACGAGTTTTCGTCTGAAACCCTGACACTTCGAAAGAGATTGTCCATTTTGTACACGAAGTGTTTCCAGTTTTTGCCGTAACCCTCTCAACTTTTTAGCACATGCTATGTGGGTGAAATGATGATACCATGCCAACTTTCAACCTTTTTTGATTGTGATTTGTAGTGCTTTTCAATTTTAGGGTCATTTAGCTCAAAAAATTCAGTAAATGCATGAAAAATAGCAAATGAAGTCAGAAAGGGTTGAAAATTGATGACGTGGCTTCGAATGGTGCATACTGAACACACAAAAAGTCTGGGTTTGAAATAAGTTTAAAGAAATGAAATGCCTTTGTAACAGACGAGTTTTCGTCTGAAACCCTGACACTTCGAAAGAGATTGTCCATTTTGTACACGAAGTGTTTCCAGTTTTTGCCGTAACCCTCTCAACTTTTTAGCACATGCTATGTGGGTGAAATGATGATACCATGCCAACTTTCAACCTTTTTTGATTGTGATTTGTAGTGCTTTTCAATTTCAGGGTCATTTAGCTCAAAAAATTCAGTAAATGCATGAAAAATAGCAAATGAAGTCAGAAAGGGTTGAAAATTGATGAC
This sequence comes from Elymus sibiricus, assembly GCA_039707655.1. Lineage (NCBI taxonomy): Eukaryota > Viridiplantae > Streptophyta > Magnoliopsida > Poales > Poaceae > Elymus > Elymus sibiricus. The sequence goes on along the minus strand of CM077676.1, from coordinate 120,653,599 downwards.
GTGGCTTCGAATGGTGCATACTGAACACACAAAAAGTCTGGGTTTGAAATAAGTTTAAAGAAATGAAATGCCTTTGTAACAGACGAGTTTTCGTCTGAAACCCTGACACTTCGAAAGAGATTGTCCATTTTGTACACGAAGTGTTTCCAGTTTTTGCCGTAACCCTCTCAACTTTTTAGCACATGCTATGTGGGTGAAATGATGATACCATGCCAACTTTCAATTTTTTTTGATTGTGATTTGTAGTGCTTTTCAATTTCAGGGTCATTTAGCTCAAAAAAATCAGTAAATGCATGAAAAATAGCAAATGAAGTCAGAAAGGGTTGAAAATTGATGACGTGGCTTCGAATGGTGCATAATGAACACACAAAAAGTCTGGAGTTGAAATAAGTTTAAAAAAATGAAATGCCTTTCTAACAGACGAGTTTTCGTCTGAAACCCTGATACTTCGAAAGAGATTGTCCATTTTGTACACGAAGTACATCCAGTTTTTGCCGTAACCCTCTCAACTTTTTAGCACATGCTATGTGGGTGAAATGATGATACCATGCCAACTTTCAACCTTTTCTGATTGTGATTTGTAGTGCTTTTCAATTTCAGGGTCATTTAGCTCAAAAAAATCAGTAAATGCATGAAATATGGCAAATGAAGTCAGAAAGGGTTGAAAATTGATGACGTGGATTCAAATGGTGCATACTGAACACACAAAAAGTCTGGAGTTGAGATAAGTTCAAAAAAATGAAATGCCTTTGTAACAGACGAGTTTTCGTCTGAAACCCTGATACTTCGAAAGAGATTGTCCATTTTGTACACGAAGTGGATCCAGTTTTTGCCGTAACCCTCTCAACTTTTTAGCACATGCTATGTGGGTGAAATGATGATACCATGCCAACTTTCAACCTTTTCAGAGTTCATTTGTAGTGCTTTTCAATTTTAGGGTCATTTACCTCAAAAAAATCAGTAAATGCATGAAAAATAGCAAATGAAGTCAGAAAGGGTTGAAAATTGATGACGTGGCTTCGAATGGTGCATACTGAACACACAAAAAGTCTGGAGTTGAAATAAGTTTAAAAAAATGAAATGCCTTTGTAACAGACGAGTTTTCGTCTGAAACCCTGATACTTCGAAAGAGATTGTCCATTCTGTACACGAAGTGGATCCAGTTTTTGTCGTAACCTTCTCAACTTTTTAGCACATGCTATGTGGGTGAAATGATAATACCATGCCAACTTTCAACCATTTCAGAGTTCATTTGTAGTGCTCTTCAATTTTAGGGTCATTTAGCTCAAAAAAATCAGTAAATGCATGAAAAATAGCAAATGAAGTCAGAAAGGGTTGAAAATTGATGACGTGGCTTTGTATGGTGCATACTGAACACACAAAAAGTCTGGAGTTGAAATAAGTTTAGAGAAATGAAATGCCTTTGTAACAGACGAGTTTTCATCTGAAACCCTGATACTTCGAAAGAGATTGTCCATTTTGTACACGAAGTGGATCCAGTTTTTGCCGTAACCCTCTCAACTTTTTAGCACATGCTATGTGGGTGAAATGATGATCCCATGCCAACTTTCAACCTTTTCAGAGTTCATTTGTAGTGCCTCTCAATTTTAGGGTCATTTAGCTCAAAAAATCAGTAAATGCATGAAAAATAGCAAATGAAGTCAGAAAGGGTTGAAAATTGATGACGTGGCTTCGAATGGTGCATACTGAACACACAAAAAGTCTGGAGTTGAAATAAGTTTAAAAAAATGAAATGCCTTTGTAACAAACGAGTTTTCGTGTGAAACCCTGTTACTTCGAAAGAGATTGTCCATTTTGTACACGAAGTGCATCCAGTTTTTGCCGTAACCCTCTCAACTTTTTAGCACATGCTATGTGGGTGAAATGATGATACCATGCCAACTTTCAACCTTTTATGATTGTGATTTGTAGTGCTTTTGAATTTCAGGGTCATTTAGCTCAAAAAAATCAGTAAATGCATGAAAAACAGCAAATGAACTCCGAAAGGGTTGAAAATTGATGACGTGGCTTCGAATGGTGCATACTGAACACACAAAAAGTCTGGAGTTGAAATAAGTTTAAAAAAATGAAATGCCTTTGTAACAGACAAGTTTTCGTCTGAAACCCTGATACTTCGAAAGAGATTGTCCATTTTGTACACGAAGTGGCTCTAGTTTTTGCCGTAACCCTCTCAACTTTTTAGCACATGCTATGTGGGTGAAATGATGATACCATGCCAACTTTCAACCTTTTCAGAGTTCATTTGTAGTGCTTTTCAATTTTAGGGTCATTTAGCTCAAAAAAATCAGTAAATGCATGAAAAATAGCAAATGAAGTCAGAAAGGGTTGAAAATTGATGACGTGGCTTCGAATGGTGCATACTGAACACACAAAAAGTCTGGAGTTGAAATAAGTTTAAAAAAATGAAATGCCTTTGTAACAGACGAGTTTTCGTCTGAAACCCTCATACTTCGAAAGAGATTGTCCATTTTGTACACGAAGTGCATCCAGTTTTTGCCGTAACCCTCTCAACTTTTTAGCACATGCTATGTGCGTGAAATGATGATACCATGCCAACTTTCAACCTTTTCTGATTGTGATTTGTAGTGCTTTTCAATTTCAAGGTCATTTAGCTCAAAAAAATCAGTAAATGCATGAAAAATAGCAAATGAAGTCAGAAAGGGTTGAAAATTGATGACGTGGCTTCGAATGGTGCATACTAAACACACAAAAAGTCTGGAGTTGAAATAAGTTTAAAAAATGGAAATGCCTTTGTAACAAACGAGTTTTCGTCTAAAACCCTGATACTTCGAAAGAGATTGTCCATTTTGTACACGAAGTGCATCCAGTTTTTGCCGTAACCCTCTCAACTTTTTAGCACATGCTATGTGGGTGAAATGATGATACCATGCCAACTTTCAACCTTTTCTGATTGTGATTTGTAGTGCTTTTCAATTTCAAGGTCATTTAGCTCAAAAAAATCAGTAAATGCATGAAAAATAGCAAATGAATTCAGAAAGGGTTGAAAATTGATGACGTGGCTTCGAATGGTGCATACTGAACACACAAAAAGTCTAGACTTGAAATAAGTTTAAAAAAATGAAATGCCGTTGTAATAGACGAGTTTTCGTCTGAAACCCTGATACTTCGAAAGAGATTGTCCATTTTGTACACGAAGTGGATCCAGTTTTTGCCGTAACCCTCTCAAATTTTTAGCACATGCTATGTGGGTGAAATGATGATACCATGCCAACTTTCAACCTTTTCAGAGTTCATTTGTAGTGCTTTTCAATTTTAGGGTCATTTAGCTCAAAAAAATCAGTAAATGCATGAAAAATAGCAAATGAAGTCAGAAAGGGTTGAAAATTGATGACGTGGCTTTGAATGGTGCATACTGAACACACAAAAAGTCTGGAGTTGAAATAAGTTTAAAAAAATAAAATGCCTTTGTAACAGACGAGTTTTCGTCTGAAACCCTGATACTTCGATAGAGATTGTCCATTTTGTACACGAAGTGGATCCAGTTTTTGTCGTAACCCTCTCAACTTTTTAGCACATGCTATGTGGCTGAAATGATGATACCATGCCAACTTTCAACCTTTTCAGAGTTCATTTGTAGTGCATTTTAATTTTAGGGTCATTTAGCTCAAAAAAATCAGTAAATGCATGAAAAATAGCAAATGAAGTCAGAAAGGGTTGAAAATTGATGACGTGGCTTCGAATGGTGCATACTGAACACACAAAAAGTCTGTAGTTGAAATAAGTTTAAAAAATGAAATGCCTTTGTAACAAACGAGTTTTCGTCTGAAACCCTGATACTTCGAAAGAGATTGTCCATTTTGTACACGAAGTTGATCCAGTTTTTGCCGTAACCCTCTCAACTTTTTAGCACATGCTATGTGGGTGAAATGATGATACCATGCCAAATTTCAACCTTTTAAGAGTTCATTTGTAGTGCTTCTTAATTTTAGGGTCATTTAGCTCAAAAAATCAGTAAATGCATGAAAAATAGCAAATGAAGTCAGAAAGGGTTGAAAATTGATGACGTGGCTTCGAATGGTGCATACTGAACACACAAAAAGTCTGGAGTTGAAATAAGTTTAAAAAAATGAAATGCCTTTGTAACAGACGAGTTTTCGTCTGAAACCCTGATACTTCGAAAGAGATTGTCCATTTTGTATACGAAGTGGCTCTAGTTTTTGCCGTAACCCTCTCAACTTTTTAGCACATGCTATGTGGGTGAAATGATGATACCATGCCAACTTTCAACCTTTTCAGAGTTCATTTGTAGTGCTTTTCAATTTTAGGGTCATTTAGCTCAAAAAAATCAGTAAATGCATGAAAAATAGCAAATGAAGTTAGAAAGGGTTGAAAATTGATGACGTGGCTTTGAATGGTGCATACTGAACACACAAAAAGTCTGGAGTTGAAATAAGTTTAAAAAAATAAAATGCCTTTGTAACAGACGAGTTTTCGTCTGAAACCCTGATACTTCGATAGAGATTGTCCATTTTGTACACGAAGTGGATCCAGTATTGTCGTAACCCTCTCAACTTTTTAGCACATGCTATGTGGCTGAAATGATGATACCATGCCAACTTTCAACCTTTTCAGAGTTCATTTGTAGTGCATTTTAATTTTAGGGTCATTTAGCTCAAAAAAATCAGTAAATGCATGAAAAATAGCAAATGAAGTCAGAAAGGGTTGAAAATTGATGACGTGGCTTCGAATGGTGCATACTGAACACACAAAAAGTCTGTAGTTGAAATAAGTTTAAAAAATGAAATGCCTTTGTAACAAACGAGTTTTCGTCTGAAACCCTGATACTTCGAAAGAGATTGTCCATTTTGTACACGAAGTTGATCCAGTTTTTACCGTAACCCTCTCAACTTTTTAGCACATGCTATGTGGGTGAAATGATGATACCATGCCAAATTTCAACCTTTTCAGAGTTCATTTGAAGTGCTTCTTAATTTTAGGGTCATTTAGCTCAAAAAATCAGTAAATGCATGAAAAATAGCAAATGAAGTCAGAAAGGGTTGAAAATTGATGACGTGGCTTCGAATGGTGCATACTGAACACACAAAAAGTCTGGAGTTGAAATAAGTTTAAAAAAATGAAATGCCTTTGTAACAGACGAGTTTTCGTCTGAAACCCTGATACTTCGAAAGAGATTGTCCATTTTGTATACGAAGTGGCTCTAGTTTTTGCCGTAACCCTCTCAACTTTTTAGCACATGCTATGTGGGTGAAATGATGATACCATGCCAACTTTCAACCTTTTCAGAGTTCATTTGTAGTGCTTTTCAATTTTAGGGTCATTTAGCTCAAAAAAATCAGTAAATGCATGAAAAATAGCAAATGAAGTTAGAAAGGGTTGAAAATTGATGACGTGGCTTCGAATGGTGCATACTGAACACACAAAAAGTCTGGAGTTGAAATAAGTTTAAAAAAATGAAATGCCTTTGTAACAGACGAGTTTTCGTCTGAAACCCTCATACTTCGAAACAGATTGTCCATTTTGTAGACGAAGTGGATCCAGTTTTTATCGTAACCCTCTCAACTTTTTAGCACATGCTATGTGGGTGAAATGATGATACCATGCCAACTTTCAACCTTTTCAGAGTTCATTTGTAGTGCTTTTCAATTTTAGGGTCATTTAGCTCAAAAAAATCAGTAAATGCATGAAAAATAGCAAATGAAGTCAGAAAGGGTTGAAAATTGATGACGTGGCTTCGAATGGTGCATACTGAACACACAAAAAGTCTGGGTTTGAAATAAGTTTAAAGAAATGAAATGCCTTTGTAACAGACGAGTTTTCGTCTGAAACCCTGATACTTCGAAAGAGATTGTCCATTTTGTACACGAAGTGTATCCAGTTTTTGTCGTAACCCTCTCAACTTTTTAGCACATGCTATGTGGGTGAAATGATGATACCATGCCAACTTTCAACCTTTTTTGATTGTGATTTGTAGTGCTTTTCAATTTCAAGGTCATTTAGCTCAAAAAAATCAGTAAATGAATGAAAAATAGCAAATGAAGTCAGAAAGGGTTGAAAATTGATGACGTGGCTTCGAATGGTGCATAATGAACACACAAAAAGTCTGGAGTTGAAATAAGTTTAAAAAAATGAAATGCCATTGTAACAGACGAGTTTTCGTCTGAAACCCCGATACTTCGAAAGAGATTGTCCATTTTGTACACGAAGTGGCTCTAGTTTTTGCCGTAACCCTCTCAACTTTTTAGCACATGCTATGTGGGTGAAATGATGATACCATGCCAACTTTTAACCTTTTCAGAGTTCATTTGTAGTGCTTTTCAATTTTAGGGTCATTTAGCTCAAAAAAATCAGTAAATGCATGAAAAATAGCAAATGAAGTCAGAAAGGGTTGAAAATTGATGACGTGGCTTCGAATGGTGCATACTGAACACACAAAAAGTCTGGAGTTGAAATAAGTTTAAAAAAATGAAATGCCTTTGTAACAGACGAGTTTTCGTCTGAAACCCTCATACTTCGAAAGAGATTGTCCATTTTGTACACGAAGTGGCTCTAGTTTTTGCCGTAACCCTCTCAACTTTTTAGCACATGCTATGTGGGTGAAATGATGATACCATGCCAACTTTCAACCTTTTCAGAGTTCATTTGTAGTGCTTTTCAATTTTAGGGTCATTTAGCTCAAAAAAATCAGTAAATGCATGAAAAATAGCAAATGAAGTCAGAAAGGGTTGAAAATTGATGACGTGGCTTCGAATGGTGCATACTGAACACACAAAAAGTCTGGAGTTGAAATAAGTTTAAAAAAATGAAATGCCTTTGTAACAAACGAGTTTTCGTCTGAAACCCTGATACTTCGAAAGAGATTGTCCATTCTGTACACGAAGTGGATCCAGTTTTTGTCGTAACCCTCTCAACTTTTTAGCACATGCTATGTGGGTGAAATGATAATACCATGCCAACTTTCAACCATTTCAGAGTTCATTTGTAGTGCTTTTCAATTTTAGGGTCATTTAGGTCAAAAAAATCAGTAAATGCATGAAAAATAGCAAATGAAGTCAGAAAGGGTTGAAAATTGATGACGTGGCTTTGAATGGTGCATATTGAACACACAAAAAGTCTGGAGTTGAAATAAGTTTAAAGAAATGAAATGCCTTTGTAACAGACGAGTTTTCATCTGAAACCCTGATACTTCGAAAGAGATTGTCCATTTTGTACACGAAGTGGATCCAGTTTTTGCCGTAACCCTCTCAACTTTTTAGCACATGCTATGTGGGTGAAATGATGATACCATGCCAAATTTCAACCTTTTCAGAGTTCATTTGTAGTGCTTCTTAATTTTAGGGTCATTTAGCTCAAAAAATCAGTAAATGCATGAAAAATAGCAAATGAAGTCAGAAAGGGTTGAAAATTGATGACGTGGCTTCGAATGGTGCATACTGAACACACAAAAAGTCTGGAGTTGAAATAAGTTTAAAAAAATGAAATGCCTTTGTAACAGACGAGTTTTCGTCTGAAACCCTCATACTTCGAAAGAGATTGTCCATTTTGTACACGAAGTGGCTCTAGTTTTTGCCGTAACCCTCTCAACTTTTTAGCACATGCTATGTGGGTGAAATGATGATACCATGCCAACTTTCAACCTTTTCAGAGTTCATTTGTAGTGCTTTTCAATTTTAGGGTCATTTAGCTCAAAAAAATCAGTAAATGCATGAAAATCAGCAAATGAAGTCAGAAAGGGTTGAAAATTGATGACGTGACTTCGAATGGTGCATACTGAACACACAAAAAGTCTGGAGTTAAAATAAGTTTAAAGAAATGAAATGCCTTTGTAACAGACGAGTTTTCGTCTGAAACCCTGATACTTCGAAAGAGATTGTCCATTTTGTACACGAAGTGGATCCAGTTTTTTCCGTAACCCTCTCAACTTTTTAGCACATGCTATGTGGGTGAAATGATGATACCATGCCAACTTTCAACCTTTTCAGAGTTCATTTGTAGTGCTTTTCAATTTTAGGGTCATTTAGCTCAAAAAAATCAGTAAATGCATGAAAAATAGCAAATGAAGTCAGAAAGGGTTGAAAATTGATGACGTGGCTTCGAATGGTGCATACTGAACACACAAAAAGTCAGGAGTTGAAATAAGTTTAAAGAAATGAAATGCCTTTGTAACAGACGAGTTTTCGTCTGAAACCCTGATACTTCGAAAGAGATTGTCCATTTTGTACACGAAGTGGATCCAGTTTTTGTCGTAACCCTCTCAACTTTTTAGCACATGCTATGTGGGTGAAATGATGATACCATGCCAACATTCAACCTTTTCAGAGTTCATTTGTAGTGCTTTTCAATTTTAGGGTCATTTAGGTCAAAAAATCAGTAAATGCATGAAAAATAGCAAATGAAGTCAGAAAGGGTTGAAAATTGATGACGTTGGTTTCGAATGGTGCATACTGAACACACAAAAAGTCTGGAGTTGAAATAAGTTTAAAGAAATGAAATGCCTTTGTAACAGACGAGTTTTCGTCTGAAACCCTGATACTTCGAAAGAGATTGTCCATTTTGTACACGAAGTGGATCCAGTTTTTGCCGTAACCCTCTCAACTTTTTAGCAGATGCTATGTGGGTGAAATGATGATACCATGCCAACTTTCAACCTTTTCTGATTGTGATTTGTAGTGCTTTTCAATTTAAGGGTAATTTAGCTCAAAAAAATCAGTAAATGCATGAAAAATAGCAAATGAAGTCAGAAAGGGTTGAAAATTGATGACGTGGCTTCGAATGGTGCATACTGAACACACAAAAAGTCTGGAGTTGAAATAAGTTTAAAAAAATGAAATGCCTTTGTAACAAACGAGTTTTCGTCTGAAACCCTGATACTTCGAAAGAGATTGTCCATTTTGTACACGAAGTTGATCCAGTTTTTGCCGTAACCCTCTCAACTTTTTAGCACATGCTATGTGGGTGAAATGATGATACCATGCCAACTTTCAACCTTTTTTGATTGTGATTTGTAGTGCTTTTCAATTTCAAGGTCATTTAGCTCAAAAAAATCAGTAAATGAATGAAAAATAGCAAATGAAGTCAGAAAGGGTTGAAAATTGATGACGTGGCTTCGAATGGTGCATAATGAACACACAAAAAGTCTAGAGTTGAAATAAGTTTAAAAAAATGAAATGCCTTTGTAACAGACGGGTTTTCATCTGAAACCCTGATACTTCGAAAGAGATTGTCCATTTTGTACACGAAGTGGATCCAGTTTTTGCCGAAACCCTCTCAACTTTTTAGCACATGCTATGTGGGTGAAATGATGATACCATGCCAACTTTCAACCTTTTCGGATTGTGATTTGTAGTGCTTTTCATTTTCAGGGTCATTTAGCTCAAAAAAATCAGTAAATGCATGAAAAATAGCAAATGAAGTCAGAAATGGTTGAAAATTGATGACGTGGATTCGAATGGTGCATACTGAACACACAAAAAGTCTGGAGTTGAAATAAGTTAAAAAAAATGAAATGCCTTTGTAACAGACGAGTTTTCATCTGAAACCCTGATACTTCGAAAGAGATTGTCCATTTTGTACACGAACTGGATCCAGTTTTTGCCGTAACCCTCTCAACTTTTTAGCACATACTATGTGGGTGAAATGATGATACCATGCCAACTTTCAACCTTTTCAGAGTTCATTTGTAGTGCTTCTCAATTTTAGGGTCATTTAGCTCAAAAAAATCAGTAAATGCATGAAAAATAGCAAATGAAGTCAGAAAGGGTTGAAAATTGATGACGTGGCTTCGAATGGTGCATACTAAACACACAAAAAGTCTGGAGTTGAAATAAGTTTAAAAAAATGAAATGCCTTTGTAACAGACGAGTTTTCGTCTGAAACCCTGATACTTCGAAAGAGATTGTCCATTTTGTACACGAAGTGGATCCAATTTTTGTCGTAACCCTCTCAACTTTTTAGCACATGCTATGTGGGTGAAATGATGATACCATGCCAACTTTCAACCTTTTCAGAGTTCATTTGTAGTGCTTTTCAATTTTAGGGTCATTTAGCTCAAAAAAATCAGTAAATGCATGAAAAATAGCAAATGAAGTCAGAAAGGGTTGAAAATTGATGACGTGGCTTCGAATGGTGCATACTGAACACACAAAAAGTCTGGGTTTGAAATAAGTTTAAAGAAATGAAATGCCTTTGTAACAGACGAGTTTTCGTCTGAAACCCTGATACTTCGAAAGAGATTGTCCATTTTGTACACAAAGTGTATCCAGTTTTTGCCGTAACCCTCTCCACTTTTTAGCACATGCTATGTGCGTAAAATGATGATACCATGCCAACTTTCAACCTTTTTTGATTGTGATTTGTAGTGCTTTTCAATTTCAGGGTCATTTAGCTCAAAAAAATCAGTAAATGCATGAAAAATAGCAAATGAAGTCAGAAAGGGTTGAAAATTGATGACGTGGCTTCGAATGGTGCATAATGAACACACAAAAAGTCTGGAGTTGAAATAAGTTTAAAAAAATGAAAGGCCTTTCTAACAGACGAGTTTTCGTCTGAAACCCCGATACTTCGAAAGAGATTGTCCATTTTGTACACGAAGTACATCCAGTTTTTGCCGTACCCCTCTCAACTTTTTAGCACATGCTATGTGGGTGAAATGATGATACCGTGCCAACTTTCAACCTTTTCAGAGTTCATTTGTAGTGCTTTTCAATTTTAGGGTCATTTAGCTCAAAAAAATCAGTAAATGCATGAAAAATAGCAAATGAAGTCAGAAAGGGTTGAAAATTGATGACGTGGCTTCGAATGGTGCATACTGAACACACAAAAAGTCTGGAGTTGAAATAAGTTTAAAAAAATGAAATGCCTTTGTAACAGACGAGTTTTCGTCTGAAACCCTGATACTTCGAAAGAGATTGTCCATTCTGTACACGAAGTGGATCCAGTTTTTGTCGTAACCCTCTCAACTTTTTAGCACATGCTATGTGGGTGAAATGATAATACCATGCCAACTTTCAACCATTTCAGAGTTCATTTGTAGTGCTTTTCAATTTTAGGGTCATTTAGGTCAAAAAAATCAGTAAATGCATGAAAAATAGCAAATGAAGTCAGAAAGGGTTGAAAATTGATGACGTGGCTTTGAATGGTGCATACTGAACACACAAAAAGTCTGGAGTTGAAATAAGTTTAAAGAAATGAAATGCCTTTGTAACAGACGAGTTTTCATCTGAAACCCTGATACTTCGAAAGAGATTGTCCATTTTGTACACGAAGTGGATCCAGTTTTTGCCGTAACCCTCTCAACTTTTTAGCACATGCTATGTGGGTGAAATGATGATACCATGCCAAATTTCAACCTTTTCAGAGTTCATTTGTAGTGCTTCTTAATTTTAGGGTCATTTAGCTCAAAAAATCAGTAAATGCATGAAAAATAGCAAATGAAGTCAGAAAGGGTTGAAAATTGATGACGTGGCTTCGAATGGTGCATACTGAACACACAAAAAGTCTGGAGTTGAAATAAGTTTAAAAAAATGAAATGCCTTTGTAACAGACGAGTTTTCGTCTGAAACCCTCATACTTCGAAAGAGATTGTCCATTTTGTACACGAAGTGGCTCTAGTTTTTGCCGTAACCCTCTCAACTTTTTAGCACATGCTATGTGGGTGAAATGATGATACCATGCCAACTTTTAACCTTTTCAGAGTTCATTTGTAGTGCTTTTCAATTTTAGGGTCATTTAGCTCAAAAAAATCAGTAAATGCATGAAAAATAGCAAATGAAGTCAGAAAGGGTTGAAAATTGATGACGTGGCTTCGAATGGTGCATACTGAACACACAAAAAGTCTGGAGTTAAAATAAGTTTAAAGAAATGAAATGCCTTTGTAACAGACGAGTTTTCGTCTGAAACCCTGATACTTCGAAAGAGATTGTCCATTTTGTACACGAAGTGGATCCAGTTTTTGCCGTAACCCTCTCAACTTTTTAGCACATGCTATGTGGGTGAAATGATGATACCATGCCAACTTTCAACCTTTTCAGAGTTCATTTGTAGTGCTTTTCAATTTTAGGGTCATTTAGCTCAAAAAAATCAGTAAATGCATGAAAGATAGCAAATGAAGTCAGAAAGGGTTGAAAATTGATGACGTGGCTTCGAATGGTGCATACTAAACACACAAAAAGTCTGGAGTTGAAATAAGTTTAAAGAAATGAAATGCCTTTGTAACAGACGAGTTTTCGTCTGAAACCCTGATACTTCGAAAGAGATTGTCCATTTTGTACACGAAGTGGATCCAGTTTTTGTCGTAACCCTCTCAACTTTTTAGCACATGCTATGTGGGTGAAATGATGATACCATGCCAACTTTCAACCTTTTCAGAGTTCATTTGTAGTGCTTTTCAATTTTAGGGTCATTTAGCCCAAAAAATCAGTAAATGCATGAAAAATAGCAAATGAAGTCAGAAAGGGTTGAAAATTGATGACGTGGCTTCGAATGGTGCATACTACACACACAAAAAGTCTGGAGTTGAAATAAGTTTAAAGAAATGAAATGCCTTTGTAACAGACGAGTTTTCGTCTGAAACCCTGATACTTCGAAAGAGATTGTCCATTTTGTACACGAAGTTGATCCAGTTTTTGCCGTAACCCTCTCAACTTTTTAGCAGATGCTATGTGGGTGAAATGATGATACCATGCCAACTTTCAACCTTTTCTGATTGTGATTTGTAGTGCTTTTCAATTTAAGGGTAATTTAGCTCAAAAAAATCAGTAAATGCATGAAAAATAGCAAATGAAGTCAGAAAGGGTTGAAAATTGATGAAGTGGCTTCGAATGGTGCATACAGAACACACAAAAAGTCTGGAGTTGAAATAAGTTTAAAAAAATGAAATGCCTTTGTAACAAACGAGTTTTCGTCTGAAACCCTGATACTTCGAAAGAGATTGTCCATTTTGTACACGAAGTTGATCCAGTTTTTGCCGTAACCCTCTCAACTTTTTAGCACATGCTATGTGGGTGAAATGATGATACCATGCCAACTTTCAACCTTTTTTGATTGTGATTTGTAGTGCTTTTCAATTTCAAGGTCATTTAGCTCAAAAAAATCAGTAAATGAATGAAAAATAGCAAATGAAGTCAGAAAGGGTTGAAAATTGATGACGTGGCTTCGAATGGTGCATAATGAACACACAAAAAGTCTGGAGTTGAAATAAGTTTAAAAAAATGAAATGCCTTTATAACAGACGAGTTTTCATCTGAAACCCTGATACTTCGAAAGAGATTGTCCATTTTGTACACGAAGTGGATCCAGTTTTTGCCGTAACCCTCTCAACTTTTTAGCACATGCTATGTGGGTGAAATGATGATACCATGCCAACTTTCAACCTTTTCGGATTGTGATTTGTAGTGCTTTTCATTTTCAGGGTCATTTAGCTCAAAAAAATCAGTAAATGCATGAAAAATAGCAAATGAAGTCAGAAATGGTTGAAAATTGATGACGTGGATTCGAATGGTGCATACTGAACACACAAAAAGTCTGGAGTTGAAATAAGTTAAAAAAAATGAAATGCCTTTGTAACAGACGAGTTTTCATCTGAAACCCTGATACTTCGAAAGAGATTGTCCATTTTGTACACGAACTGGATCCAGTTTTTGCCGTAACCCTCTCAACTTTTTAGCACATGCTATGTGGGTGAAATGATGATACCATGCCAACTTTCAACCTTTTCAGAGTTCATTTGTAGTGCTTCTCAATTTTAGGGTCATTTAGCTCAAAAAAATCTGTAAATGCATGAAAAATGGCAAATGAAGTCAGAAAGGGTTGAAAATTGATGACGTGGCTTCGAATGGTGCATACTGAACACACAAAAAGTCTGGAGTTGAAATAAGTTTAAAAAAATGAAATGCCTTTGTAACAAACGAGTTTTCGTCTGAAACCCTGATACTTCGAAAGAGATTGTCCATTTTGTACACGAAGTGGCTCAAGTTTTTGCCGTAACCCTCTCAAGTTTTTAGCACACGCTATGTGGGTGAAATGATGATACCGTGCCAACTTTCAACCTTTTCAGAGTTCATTTGTAGTGCTTTTCAATTTTAGGGTCATTTAGCTAAAAAAAATCAGTAAATGCATGAAAAATAGCAAATGAAGTCAGAAAGGGTTGAAAATTGATGACGTGGCTTCGAATGGTGCATACTAAACACACAAAAAGTCTGGAGTTGAAATAAGTTTAAAAAAATGAAATGCCTTTGTAACAAACGAATTTTCGTCTGAAACCCTGATACTTCGAAAGAGATTGTCCATTTTGTACACGAAGTGCATCCAGTTTTTGCCGTAACCCTCTCAACCTTTTAGCACATGCTATGTGGGTGAAATGATGATACCGTGCCAACTTTAAACCTTTTCTGATTGTGATTTGTAGTGCTTTTCAATTTCAGGGTCATTTAGCTCAAAAAAATCAGTAAATGCATGAAAAATAGCAAATGAACTCAGATGGGGTTGAAAATTGATGACGTGGCTTCGAATGGTGCATACTGAACACACAAAAAGTCTGGAGTTGAAATAAGTTTAAAAAAATGAAATGCCTTTGTAACAGACTAGTTTTCGTCTGAAACCCTGATACTTCGAAAGAGATTGTCCATTTTGTACACGAAGTGGATCCAGTTTTTGCCGTAACCCTCTCAACTTTTTAGCACATGCTATGTGGGTGAAATGATGATACCATGCCAACTTTCAACCTTTTCAGAGTTCATTTGTAGTGCTTCTCAATTTTAGGGTCATTTAGCTCAAAAAAATCAGTAAATGCATGAAAAATGGCAAATGAAGTCAGAAAGGGTTGAAAATTGATGACGTGGCTTCGAATGGTGCATACTGAACACACAAAAAGTCTGGAGTTGAAATAAGTTTAAAAAAATGAAATGCCTTTGTAACAAACGAGTTTTCGTCTGAAACCCTGATACTTCGAAAGAGATTGTCCATTTTGTACACGAAGTGGCTCTAGTTTTTGCCGTAACCCTCTCAACTTTTTAGCACATGCTATGTGGGTGAAATGATGATACCGTGCCAACTTTCAACCTTTTCAGAGTTCATTTGTAGTGCTTTTCAATTTTAGGGTCATTTAGCTCAAAAAAATCAGTAAATGCATGAAAAATAGCAAATGAAGTCAGAAAGGGTTCAAAATTGATGACGTGGCTTCGAATGGTGCATACTAAACACACAAAAAGTCTGGAGTTGAAATAAGTTTAAAAAAATGAAATGCCTTTGTAACAAACGAATTTTCGTCTGAAACCCTGATACTTCGAAAGAGATTGTCAATTTTGTACACGAAGTGCATCCAGTTTTTGCCGTACCCCTCTCAACCTTTTAGCACATGCTATGTGGGTGAAATGATGATACCGTGCCAACTTTAAACCTTTTCTGATTGTGATTTGTAGTGCTTTTCAATTTCAGGGTCATTTAGCTCAAAAAAATCAGTAAATGCATGAAAAATAGCAAATGAACTCAAATGGGGTTGAAAATTGAAGACGTGGCTTCGAATGGTGCATACTGAACACACAAAAAGTCTGGAGTTGAAATAAGTTTAAAAAAATGAAATGCCTTTGTAACAGACTAGTTTTCGTCTGAAACCTTGATACTTCGAAAGAGATTGTCCATTTTGTACACGAAGTGGATCCAGTTTTTGCCGTAACCCTCTCAACTTTTTAGCACATGCTATGTGGGTGAAATGATGATACCATGCCAACTTTCAAACTCTTCTGATTGTGATTTGTAGTGCTTTTCAATTTCAGGGTCATTTAGCTCAAAAAAATCAGTAAATGCATGAAAATTAGCAAATGAAGTCAGAAAGGGTTGAAAATTGATGACGTGGCTTCGAATGGTGCATACTGAACACACAAAAAGTCTGGAGTTGAAATAAGTTTAAAAAAATGAAATGCCTTTGTAACAGACGAGTTTTCGTCTGAAACCCTAATACTTCGAAAGAGATTGTCCATTTTGTACACGAAGTGGATCCAGTTTTTGCCGTAACCCTCTCAACTTTTTAGCACATGCTATGTGGGTTAAATGATCATACCATGCCAACTTTCAACCTTTCCAGAGTTCATTTGTAGTGCTTTTCAATTTCTGGGTCATTAAGCTCAAAAAAATCAGTAAATGCATGAAAAATAGCAAATGAAGTCAGAAAGGGTTGAAAATTGATGACGTGGCTTCGAATGGTGCATACTGAACACACAAAAAGTCTGGAGTTGAAATAAGTTTAAAAAAATGAAATGCCTTTGTAACAGACGAGTTTTCGTCTGAAACCCTGATACTTCGAAAGAGATTGTCCATTTTGTACACGAAGTGGATCCAGTTTTTGCCGTAACCCTCTCAACTTTTTAGCAGATGCTATGTGGGTGAAATGATGATACCATGCCAACTTTGAACCTTTTCTAATTGTGATTTGTAGTGCTTTTCAATTTAAGGGTCATTTAGCTCAAAAAAATCAGTAAATGCATGAAAAATAGCAAATGAAGTCAGAAAGGGTTGAAAATTGATGACGTAGCTTCGAATGGTGCATACTGAACACACAAAAATTCTGGAGTTGAAATAAGTTTAAAAAAATGAAATGCCTTTGTAACAGAGGAGTTTTCGTCTGAAACCCTGATACTTCGAAAGAGATTGTCCATTTTGTACACGAAGTGGATCCAGTTTTTGCCATAACCCTCTCAACTTTTTAGCACATGCTATGTGGGTGAAATGATGATACCATGCCAACTTTCAAACTCTTCTGATTGTGATTTGTAGTGCTTTTCAATTTCAGGGTCATTTAACTCAAAAAAATCAGTAAATGCATGAAAATTAGCAAATGAAGTCAGAAAGGGTTGAAAATTGATGACGTGGCTTCGAATGGTGCATACTGAACACACAAAAAGTCTGGAGTTGAAATAAGTTTAAAATAATGAAATGCCTTTGTAACAGACGAGTTTTCGTCTGAAACCCTGATACTTCGAAAGAGATTGTCCATTTTGTACACGAAGTGGATCCAGTTTTTGCCGTAACCCTCTCAACTTTTTAGCACATGCTATGTGGGTTAAATGATCATACCATGCCAACTTTCAACCTTTTCAGAGTTCATTTGTAGTGCTTTTCAATTTCTGGGTCTTAAGCTCAAAAAAATCAGTAAATGCATGAAAAATAGCAAATGAAGTCAGAAAGGGTTGAAAATTGATGACGTGGCTTCGAATGGTGCATACTGAACACACAAAAAGTCTGGAGTTGAAATAAGTTTAAAAAAATGAAATGCCTTTGTAACAGACGAGTTTTCGTCTGAAACCCTGATACTTCGAAAGAGATTGTCCATTTTGTACACGAAGTGGATCCAGTTTTTGCCGTAACCCTCTCAACTTTTTAGCACATGCTATGTGGGTGAAATGATGATACCATGCCAACTTTCAACCTTTTCAGAGTTCATTTGTAGTGCTTTTCAATTTTAGGGTCATTTAGCTCAAAAAATCAGTAAATGCATGAAAAATAGCAAATGAAGTCAGAAAGGGTTGAAAATTGATGACGTGGCTTCGAATGGTGCATACTGAACACACAAAAAGTCTGGAGTTGAAATAAGTTTAAAAAAATGAAATGCCTTTGTAACAGACGAGTTTTCGTCTGAAACCCTCATACTTCGAAAGAGATTGTCCATTTTGTACACGAAGTGCATCCAGTTTTTGCCGTAACCCTCTCAACTTTTTAGCACATGCTATGTGCGTGAAATGATGATACCATGCCAATTTTCAACCTTTTCTGATTGTGATTTGTAGTGCTTTTCAATTTCAAGGTCATCTAGCTCAAAAAAATCAGTAAATGCATGAAAAATAGCAAATGAAGTCAGAAAGGGTTGAAAATTGATGACGTGGCTTCGAATGGTGCATACTAAACACACAAAAAGTCTGGAGTTGAAATAAGTTTAAAAAATGGAAATGCCTTTGTAACAAACGAGTTTTCGTCTAAAACCCTGATACTTCGAAAGAGATTGTCCATTTTGTACACGAAGTGCATCCAGTTTTTGCCGTAACCCTCTCAACTTTTTAGCACATGCTATGTGGGTGAAATGATGATACCATGCCAACTTTCAACCTTTTCTGATTGTGATTTGTAGTGCTTTTCAATTTCAAGGTCATTTAGCTCAAAAAAATCAGTAAATGCATGAAAAACAGCAAATGAACTCAGAAAGGGTTGAAAATTGATGACGTGGCTTCGAATGGTGCATACTGAACACACAAAAATCTGGAGTTGAAATAAGTTTAAAAAAATGAAATGCCTTTGTAACAGACAAGTTTTCGTCTGAAACCCTGATACTTCGAAAGAGATTGTCCATTTTGTACACGAAGTGGCTCTAGTTTTTGCCGTAACCCTCTCAACTTTTTAGCACATGCTATGTGGGTGAAATGATGATACCATGCCAACTTTCAACCTTTTCAGAGTTCATTTGTAGTGCTTTTCAATTTTAGGGTCATTTAGCTCAAAAAAATCAGTAAATGCATGAAAAATAGCAAATGAAGTCAGAAAGGGTTGAAAATTGATGACGTGGCTTCGAATGGTGCATACTGAACACACAAAAAGTCTGGAGTTGAAATAAGTTTAAAAAAATGAAATGCCTTTGTAACAGACGAGTTTTCGTCTGAAACCCTCATACTTCGAAAGAGATTGTCCATTTTGTACACGAAGTGCATCCAGTTTTTGCCGTAACCCTCTCAACTTTTTAGCACATGCTATGTGCGTGAAATGATGATACCATGCCAACTTTCAACCTTTTCTGATTGTGATTTGTAGTGCTTTTCAATTTCAAGGTCATTTAGCTCAAAAAAATCAGTAAATGCATGAAAAATAGCAAATGAAGTCAGAAAGGGTTGAAAATTGATGACGTGGCTTCGAATGGTGCATACTAAACACACAAAAAGTCTGGAGTTGAAATAAGTTTAAAAAATGGAAATGCCTTTGTAACAAACGAGTTTTCGTCTAAAACCCTGATACTTCGAAAGAGATTGTCCATTTTGTACACGAAGTGCATCCAGTTTTTGCCGTAACCCTCTCAACTTTTTAGCACATGCTATGTGGGTGAAATGATGATACCATGCCAACTTTCAACCTTTTCTGATTGTGATTTGTAGTGCTTTTCAATTTCAAGGTCATTTAGCTCAAAAAAATCAGTAAATGCATGAAAAATAGCAAATGAATTCAGAAAGGGTTGAAAATTGATGACGTGGCTTCGAATGGTGCATACTGAACACACAAAAAGTCTGGACTTGAAATAAGTTTAAAAAAATGAAATGCCGTTGTAATAGACGAGTTTTCGTCTGAAACCCTGATACTTCGAAAGAGATTGTCCATTTTGTACACGAAGTGGATCCAGTTTTTGCCGTAACCCTCTCAATTTTTTAGCACATGCTACGTGGGTGAAATGATGATACCATGCCAACTTTCAACCTTTTCAGAGTTCATTTGTAGTGCTTTTCAATTTTAGGGTCATTTAGCTCAAAAAAAATCAGTAAATGCATGAAAAATAGCAAATGAAGTCAGAAAGGGTTGAAAATTGATGACGTGGCTTTGAATGGTGCATACTGAACACACAAAAAGTCTGGAGTTGAAATAAGTTTAAAAAAATGAAATGCCTTTGTAACAGACGAGTTTTCGTCTGAAACCCTGATACTTCGAAAGAGATTGTCCATTTTGTACACGAAGTGGATCCAGTTTTTGTCGTAACCCTCTCAACTTTTTAGCACATGCTATGTGGCTGAAATGATGATACCATGCCAACTTTCAACCTTTTCAGAGTTCATTTGTAGTGCATTTTAATTTTAGGGTCATTTAGCTCAAAAAAATCAGTAAATGCATGAAAAATAGCAAATGAAGTCAGAAAGGGTTGAAAATTGATGACGTGGCTTCGAATGGTGCATACTGAACACACAAAAAGTCTGTAGTTGAAATAAGTTTAAAAAAATGAAATGCCTTTGTAACAAACGAGTTTTCGTCTGAAACCCTGATACTTCGAAAGAGATTGTCCATTTTGTACACGAAGTTGATCCAGTTTTTGCCGTAACCCTCTCAACTTTTTAGCACATGCTATGTGGGTGAAATGATGATACCATGCCAAATTTCAACCTTTTCAGAGTTCATTTGTAGTGCTTCTTAATTTTAGGGTCATTTAGCTCAAAAAATCAGTAAATGCATGAAAAATAGCAAATGAAGTCAGAAAGGGTTGAAAATTGATGACGTGGCTTCGAATGGTGCATACTGAACACACAAAAAGTCTGGAGTTGAAATAAGTTTAAAAAAATGAAATGCCTTTGTAACAGACGAGTTTTCGTCTGAAACCCTGATACTTCGAAAGAGATTGTCCATTTTGTATACGAAGTGGCTCTAGTTTTTGCCGTAACCCTCTCAACTTTTTAGCACATGCTATGTGGGTGAAATGATGATACCATGCCAACTTTCAACCTTTTCAGAGTTCATTTGTAGTGCTTTTCAATTTTAGGGTCATTTAGCTCAAAAAAATCAGTAAATGCATGGAAAATAGCAAATGAAGTCAGAAAGGGTTGAAAATTGATGACGTGGCTTCGAATGGTGCATACTGAACACACAAAAAGTCTGGAGTTGAAATAAGTTTAAAAAAATGAAATGCCTTTGTAACAGACGAGTTTTCGTCTGAAACCCTAATACTTCGAAAGAGATTGTCCATTTTGTACACGAAGTGGCTCTAGTTTTTGCCGTAACCCTCTCAACTTTTTAGCACATGCTATGTGGGTGAAATGATGATACCATGCCAACTTTCAACCTTTTCAGAGTTCATTTGTAGTGCTTTTTAATTTTAGGGTCATTTAGCTCAAAAAAATCAGTAAATGCATGAAAAATAGCAAATGAAGTCAGAAAGGGTTGAAAATTGATGACGTGGCTTCGAATGGTGCATACTGAACACACAAAAAGTCTGTAGTTGAAATAAGTTTAAAAAAATGAAATGCCTTTGTAACAAACGAGTTTTCGTCTGAAACCCTGATACTTCGAAAGAGATTGTCCATTTTGTACACGAAGTTGATCCAGTTTTTGCCGTAACCCTCTCAACTTTTTAGCACATGCTATGTGGGTGAAATGATGATACCATGCCAAATTTCAACCTTTTCAGAGTTCATTTGTAGTGCTTCTTAATTTTAGGGTCATTTAGCTCAAAAAATCAGTAAATGCATGAAAAATAGCAAATGAAGTCAGAAAGGGTTGAAAATTGATGACGTGGCTTCGAATGGTGCATACTGAACACACAAAAAGTCTGGAGTTGAAATAAGTTTAAAAAAATGAAATGCCTTTGTAACAGACGAGTTTTCGTCTGAAACCCTGATACTTCGAAAGAGATTGTCCATTTTGTATACGAAGTGGCTCTAGTTTTTGCCGTAACCCTCTCAACTTTTTAGCACATGCTATGTGGGTGAAATGATGATACCATGCCAACTTTCAACCTTTTCAGAGTTCATTTGTAGTGCTTTTCAATTTTAGGGTCATTTAGCTCAAAAAAATCAGTAAATGCATGGAAAATAGCAAATGAAGTCAGAAAGGGTTGAAAATTGATGACGTGGCTTCGAATGGTGCATACTGAACACACAAAAAGTCTGGAGTTGAAATAAGTTTAAAAAAATGAAATGCCTTTGTAACAGACGAGTTTTCGTCTGAAACCCTAATACTTCGAAAGAGATTGTCCATTTTGTACACGAAGTGGCTCTAGTTTTTGCCGTAACCCTCTCAACTTTTTAGCACATGCTATGTGGGTGAAATGATGATACCATGCCAACTTTCAACCTTTTCAGAGTTCATTTGTAGTGCTTTTCAATTTTAGGGTCATTTAGCTCAAAAAAATCAGTAAATGCATGAAAAATAGCAAATGAAGTCAGAAAGGGTTGAAAATTGATGACGTGGCTTCGAATGGTGCATACTGAACACACAAAAAGTCTGGAGTTGAAATAAGTTTAAAAAAATGAAATGCCTTTGTAACAGACGAGTTTTCGTCTGAAACCCTGATACTTCGAAAGAGATTGTCCATTTTGTACACGAAGTGGATCCAGTTTTTGCCGTAACCCTCTCAACTTTTTAGCAGATGCTATGTGGGTGAAATGATGATACCATGCCAACTTTGAACCTTTTCTAATTGTGATTTGTAGTGCTTTTCAATTTAAGGGTCATTTAGCTCAAAAAAATCAGTAAATGCATGAAAAATAGCAAATGAAGTCAGAAAGGGTTGAAAATTGATGACGTAGCTTCGAATGGTGCATACTGAACACACAAAAATTCTGGAGTTGAAATAAGTTTAAAAAAATGAAATGCCTTTGTAACAGACGAGTTTTCGTCTGAAACCCTGATACTTCCAAAGAGATTGTCCATTTTGTACACGAAGTGGATCCAGTTTTTGCCATAACCCTCTCAACTTTTTAGCACATGCTATGTGGGTGAAATGATGATACCATGCCAACTTTCAAACTCTTCTGATTGTGATTTGTAGTGCTTTTCAATTTCAGGGTCATTTAACTCAAAAAAATCAGTAAATGCATGAAAATTAGCAAATGAAGTCAGAAAGGGTTGAAAATTGATGACGTGGCTTAGAATGGTGCATACTGAACACACAAAAAGTCTGGAGTTGAAATAAGTTTAAAATAATGAAATGCCTTTGTAACAGACGAGTTTTCGTCTGAAACCCTGATACTTCGAAAGAGATTGTCCATTTTGTACACGAAGTGGATCCAGTTTTTGCCGTAACCCTCTCAACTTTTTAGCACATGCTATGTGGGTTAAATGATCATACCATGCCAACTTTCAACCTTTTCAGAGTTCATTTGTAGTGCTTTTCAATTTCTGGGTCATTAAGCTCAAAAAAATCAGTAAATGCATGAAAAATAGCAAATGAAGTCAGAAAGGGTTGAAAATTGATGACGTGGCTTCGAATGGTGCATACTGAACACACAAAAAGTCTGGAGTTGAAATAAGTTTAAAAAAATGAAATGCCTTTGTAACAGACGAGTTTTCGTCTGAAACCCTCATACTTCGAAAGAGATTGTCCATTTTGTACACGAAGTGGCTCTAGTTTTTGCCGTAACCCTCTCAACTTTTTAGCACATGCTATGTGGGTGAAATGATGATACCATGCCAACTTTCAACCTTTTCAGAGTTCATTTGTAGTGCTTTTCAATTTTAGGGTCATTTAGCTCAAAAAATCAGTAAATGCATGAAAAATAGCAAATGAAGTCAGAAAGGGTTGAAAATTGATGACGTGGCTTCGAATGGTGCATACTGAACACACAAAAAGTCTGGAGTTGAAATAAGTTTAAAAAAATGAAATGCCTTTGTAACAGACGAGTTTTCGTCTGAAACCCTCATACTTCGAAAGAGATTGTCCATTTTGTACACGAAGTGCATCCAGTTTTTGCCGTAACCCTCTCAACTTTTTAGCACATGCTATGTGCGTGAAATGATGATACCATGCCAATTTTCAACCTTTTCTGATTGTGATTTGTAGTGCTTTTCAATTTCAAGGTCATCTAGCTCAAAAAAATCAGTAAATGCATGAAAAATAGCAAATGAAGTCAGAAAGGGTTGAAAATTGATGACGTGGCTTCGAATGGTGCATACTAAACACACAAAAAGTCTGGAGTTGAAATAAGTTTAAAAAATGGAAATGCCTTTGTAACAAACGAGTTTTCGTCTAAAACCCTGATACTTCGAAAGAGATTGTCCATTTTGTACACGAAGTGCATCCAGTTTTTGCCGTAACCCTCTCAACTTTTTAGCACATGCTATGTGGGTGAAATGATGATACCATGCCAACTTTCAACCTTTTCTGATTGTGATTTGTAGTGCTTTTCAATTTCAAGGTCATTTAGCTCAAAAAAATCAGTAAATGCATGAAAAACAGCAAATGAACTCAGAAAGGGTTGAAAATTGATGACGTGGCTTCGAATGGTGCATACTGAACACACAAAAATCTGGAGTTGAAATAAGTTTAAAAAAATGAAATGCCTTTGTAACAGACAAGTTTTCGTCTGAAACCCTGATACTTCGAAAGAGATTGTCCATTTTGTACACGAAGTGGCTCTAGTTTTTGCCGTAACCCTCTCAACTTTTTAGCACATGCTATGTGGGTGAAATGATGATACCATGCCAACTTTCAACCTTTTCAGAGTTCATTTGTAGTGCTTTTCAATTTTAGGGTCATTTAGCTCAAAAAAATCAGTAAATGCATGAAAAATAGCAAATGAAGTCAGAAAGGGTTGAAAATTGATGACGTGGCTTCGAATGGTGCATACTAAACACACAAAAAGTCTGGAGTTGAAATAAGTTTAAAAAATGGAAATGCCTTTGTAACAAACGAGTTTTCGTCTAAAACCCTGATACTTCGAAAGAGATTGTCCATTTTGTACACGAAGTGCATCCAGTTTTTGCCGTAACCCTCTCAACTTTTTAGCACATGCTATGTGGGTGAAATGATGATACCATGCCAACTTTCAACCTTTTCTGATTGTGATTTGTAGTGCTTTTCAATTTCAAGGTCATTTAGCTCAAAAAAATCAGTAAATGCATGAAAAACAGCAAATTAACTCAGAAAGGGTTGAAAATTGATGACGTGGCTTCGAATGGTGCATACTGAACACACAAAAATCTGGAGTTGAAATAAGTTTAAAAAAATGAAATGCCTTTGTAACAGACAAGTTTTCGTCTGAAACCCTGATACTTCGAAAGAGATTGTCCATTTTGTACACGAAGTGGCTCTAGTTTTTGCCGTAACCCTCTCAACTTTTTAGCACATTCTATGTGGGTGAAATGATGATACCATGCCAACTTTCAACCTTTTCAGAGTTCATTTGTAGTGCTTTTCAATTTTAGGGTCATTTAGCTCAAAAAAATCAGTAAATGCATGAAAAATAGCAAATGAAGTCAGAAAGGGTTGAAAATTGATGACGTGGCTTCGAATGGTGCATACTGAACACACAAAAAGTCTGGAGTTGAAATAAGTTTAAAAAAATGAAATGCCTTTGTAACAGACGAGTTTTCGTCTGAAACCCTCATACTTCGAAAGAGATTGTCCATTTTGTACACGAAGTGCATCCAGTTTTTGCCGTAACCCTCTCAACTTTTTAGCACATGCTATGTGCGTGAAATGATGATACCATGCCAACTTTCAACCTTTTCTGATTGTGATTTGTAGTGCTTTTCAATTTCAAGGTCATTTAGCTCAAAAAAATCAGTAAATGCATGAAAAATAGCAAATGAAGTCAGAAAGGGTTGAAAATTGATGACGTGGCTTCGAATGGTGCATACTAAACACACAAAAAGTCTGGAGTTGAAATAAGTTTAAAAAATGGAAATGCCTTTGTAACAAACGAGTTTTCGTCTAAAACCCTGATACTTCGAAAGAGATTGTCCATTTTGTACACGAAGTGCATCCAGTTTTTGCCGTAACCCTCTCAACTTTTTAGCACATGCTATGTGGGTGAAATGATGATACCATGCCAACTTTCAACCTTTTCTGATTGTGATTTGTAGTGCTTTTCAATTTCAAGGTCATTTAGCTCAAAAAAATCAGTAAATGCATGAAAAATAGCAAATGAATTCAGAAAGGGTTGAAAATTGATGACGTGGCTTCGAATGGTGCATACTGAACACACAAAAAGTCTGGACTTGAAATAAGTTTAAAAAAATGAAATGCCGTTGTAATAGACGAGTTTTCGTCTGAAACCCTGATACTTCGAAAGAGATTGTCCATTTTGTACACGAAGTGGATCCAGTTTTTGCCGTAACCCTCTCAAATTTTTAGCACATGCTACGTGGGTGAAATGATGATACCATGCCAACTTTCAACCTTTTCAGAGTTCATTTGTAGTGCTTTTCAATTTTAGGGTCATTTAGCTCAAAAAAATCAGTAAATGCATGAAAAATAGCAAATGAAGTCAGAAAGGGTTGAAAATTGATGACGTGGCTTCGAATGGTGCATACTGAACACACAAAAAGTCTGGAGTTGAAATAAGTTTAAAAAAATGAAATGCCTTTGTAACAGACGAGTTTTCGTCTGAAACCCTCATACTTCGAAAGAGATTGTCCATTTTGTACACGAAGTGCATCCAGTTTTTGCCGTAACCCTCTCAACTTTTTAGCACATGCTATGTGCGTGAAATGATGATACCATGCCAACTTTCAACCTTTTCTGATTGTGATTTGTAGTGCTTTTAAATTTCAAGGTCATTTAGCTCAAAAAAATCAGTAAATGCATGAAAAATAGCAAATGAAGTCAGAAAGGGTTGAAAATTGATGACGTGGCTTCGAATGGTGCATACTAAACACACAAAAAGTCTGGAGTTGAAATAAGTTTAAAAAATGGAAATGCCTTTGTAACAAACGAGTTTTCGTCTAAAACCCTGATACTTCGAAAGAGATTGTCCATTTTGTACACGAAGTGCATCCAGTTTTTGCCGTAACCCTCTCAACTTTTTAGCACATGCTATGTGGGTGAAATGATGATACCATGCCAACTTTCAACCTTTTCTGATTGTGATTTGTAGTGCTTTTCAATTTCAAGGTCATTTAGCTCAAAAAAATCAGTAAATGCATGAAAAATAGCAAATGAATTCAGAAAGGGTTGAAAATTGATGACGTGGCTTCGAATGGTGCATACTGAACACACAAAAAGTCTGGACTTGAAATAAGTTTAAAAAAATGAAATGCCGTTGTAATAGACGAGTTTTCGTCTGAAACCCTGATACTTCGAAAGAGATTGTCCATTTTGTACACGAAGTGGATCCAGTTTTTGCCGTAACCCTCTCAAATTTTTAGCACATGCTACGTGGGTGAAATGATGATACCATGCCAACTTTCAACCTTTTCAGAGTTCATTTGTAGTGCTTTTCAATTTTAGGGTCATTTAGCTCAAAAAAATCAGTAAATGCATGAAAAATAGCAAATGAAGTCAGAAAGGGTTGAAAATTGATGACGTGGCTTTGAATGGTGCATACTGAACACACAAAAAGTCTGGAGTTGAAATAAGTTTAAAAAAATGAAATGCCTTTGTAACAGACGAGTTTTCGTCTGAAACCCTGATACTTCGATAGAGATTGTCCATTTTGTACACGAAGTGGATCCAGTTTTTGTCGTAACCCTCTCAACTTTTTAGCACATGCTATGTGGCTGAAATGATGATACCATGCCAACTTTCAACCTTTTCAGAGTTCATTTGTAGTGCATTTTAATTTTAGGGTCATTTAGCTCAAAAAAATCAGTAAATGCATGAAAAATAGCAAATGAAGTCAGAAAGGGTTGAAAATTGATGACGTGGCTTCGAATGGTGCATACTGAACACACAAAAAGTCTGTAGTTGAAATAAGTTTAAAAAAATGAAATGCCTTTGTAACAAACGAGTTTTCGTCTGAAACCCTGATACTTCGAAAGAGATTGTCCATTTTGTACACGAAGTTGATCCAGTTTTTGCCGTAACCCTCTCAACTTTTTAGCACAAGCTATGTGGGTGAAATGATGATACCATGCCAAATTTCAACCTTTTCAGAGTTCATTTGTAGTGCTTCTTAATTTTAGGGTCATTTAGCTCAAAAAATCAGTAAATGCATGAAAAATAGCAAATGAAGTCAGAAAGGGTTGAAAATTGATGACGTGGCTTCGAATGGTGCATACTGAACACACAAAAAGTCTGGAGTTGAAATAAGTTTAAAAAAATGAAATGCCTTTGTAACAGACGAGTTTTCGTCTGAAACCCTGATACTTCGAAAGAGATTGTCCATTTTGTATACGAAGTGGCTCTAGTTTTTGCCGTAACCCTCTCAACTTTTTAGCACATGCTATGTGGGTGAAATGATGATACCATGCCAACTTTCAACCTTTTCAGAGTTCATTTGTAGTGCTTTTCAATTTTAGGGTCATTTAGCTCAAAAAAATCAGTAAATGCATGAAAAATAGCAAATGAAGTCAGAAAGGGTTGAAAATTGATGACGTGGCTTCGAATGGTGCATACTGAACACACAAAAAGTCTGGAGTTGAAATAAGTTTAAAAAAATGAAATGCCTTTGTAACAGACGAGTTTTCGTCTGAAACCCTCATACTTCGAAAGAGATTGTCCATTTTGTACACGAAGTGGCTCTAGTTTTTGCCGTAACCCTCTCAACTTTTTAGCACATGCTATGTGGGTGAAATGATAATACCATGCCAACTTTCAACCTTTTCAGAGTTCATTTGTAGTGCTTTTCAATTTTAGGGTCATTTAGCTCAAAAAATCAGTAAATGCATGAAAAATAGCAAATGAAGTCAGAAAGGGTTGAAAATTGATGACGTGGCTTCGAATGGTGCATACTGAACACACAAAAAGTCTGGAGTTGAAATAAGATTAAAAAAATGAAATGCCTTTGTAACAGACGAGTTTTCGTCTGAAACCCTCATACTTCGAAAGAGATTGTCCATTTTGTACACGAAGTGCATCCAGTTTTTGCCGTAACCCTCTCAACTTTTTAGCACATGCTATGTGCGTGAAATGATGATACCATGCCAATTTTCAACCTTTTCTGATTGTGATTTGTAGTGCTTTTCAATTTCAAGGTCATCTAGCTCAAAAAAATCAGTAAATGCATGAAAAATAGCAAATGAAGTCAGAAAGGGTTGAAAATTGATGACGTGGCTTCGAATGGTGCATACTAAACACACAAAAAGTCTGGAGTTGAAATAAGTTTAAAAAATGGAAATGCCTTTGTAACAAACGAGTTTTCGTCTAAAACCCTGATACTTCGAAAGAGATTGTCCATTTTGTACACGAAGTGCATCCAGTTTTTGCCGTAACCCTCTCAACTTTTTAGCACATGCTATGTGGGTGAAATGATGATACCATGCCAACTTTCAACCTTTTCTGATTGTGATTTGTAGTGCTTTTCAATTTCAAGGTCATTTAGCTCAAAAAAATCAGTAAATGCATGAAAAACAGCAAATGAACTCAGAAAGGGTTGAAAATTGATGACGTGGCTTCGAATGGTGCATACTGAACACACAAAAATCTGGAGTTGAAATAAGTTTAAAAAAATGAAATGCCTTTGTAACAGACAAGTTTTCGTCTGAAACCCTGATACTTCGAAAGAGATTGTCCATTTTGTACACGAAGTGGCTCTAGTTTTTGCCGTAACCCTCTCAACTTTTTAGCACATGCTATGTGGGTGAAATGATGATACCATGCCAACTTTCAACCTTTTCAGAGTTCATTTGTAGTGCTTTTCAATTTTAGGGTCATTTAGCTCAAAAAAATCAGTAAATGCATGAAAAATAGCAAATGAAGTCAGAAAGGGTTGAAAATTGATGACGTGGCTTCGAATGGTGCATACTGAACACACAAAAAGTCTGGAGTTGAAATAAGTTTAAAAAAATGAAATGCGTTTGTAACAGACGAGTTTTCGTCTGAAACCCTCATACTTCGAAAGAGATTGTCCATTTTGTACACGAAGTGCATCCAGTTTTTGCCGTAACCCTCTCAACTTTTTAGCACATGCTATGTGCGTGAAATGATGATACCATGCCAACTTTCAACCTTTTCTGATTGTGATTTGTAGTGCTTTTCAATTTCAAGGTCATTTAGCTCAAAAAAATCAGTAAATGCATGAAAAATAGCAAATGAAGTCAGAAAGGGTTGAAAATTGATGACGTGGCTTCGAATGGTGCATACTAAACACACAAAAAGTCTGGAGTTGAAATAAGTTTAAAAAATGGAAATGCCTTTGTAACAAACGAGTTTTCGTCTAAAACCCTGATACTTCGAAAGAGATTGTCCATTTTGTACACGAAGTGCATCCAGTTTTTGCCGTAACCCTCTCAACTTTTTAGCACATGCTATGTGGGTGAAATGATGATACCATGCCAACTTTCAACCTTTTCTGATTGTGATTTGTAGTGCTTTTCAATTTCAAGGTCATTTAGCTCAAAAAAATCAGTAAATGCATGAAAAATAGCAAATGAATTCAGAAAGGGTTGAAAATTGATGACGTGGCTTCGAATGGTGCATACTGAACACACAAAAAGTCTGGACTTGAAATAAGTTTAAAAAAATGAAATGCCGTTGTAATAGACGAGTTTTCGTCTGAAACCCTGAAACTTCGAAAGAGATTGTCCATTTTGTACACGAAGTGGATCCAGTTTTTGCCGTAACCCTCTCAAATTTTTAGCACATGCTACGTGGGTGAAATGATGATACCATGCCAACTTTCAACCTTTTCAGAGTTCATTTGTAGTGCTTTTCAATTTTAGGGTCATTTAGCTCACAAAAATCAGTAAATGCATGAAAAATAGCAAATGAAGTCAGAAAGGGTTGAAAATTGATGACGTGGCTTTGAATGGTGCATACTGAACACACAAAAAGTCTGGAGTTGAAATAAGTTTAAAAAAATGAAATGCCTTTGTAACAGACGAGTTTTCGTCTGAAACCCTGATACTTCGATAGAGATTGTCCATTTTGTACACGAAGTGGATCCAGTTTTTGTCGTAACCCTCTCAACTTTTTAGCACATGCTATGTGGCTGAAATGATGATACCATGCCAACTTTCAACCTTTTCAGAGTTCATTTGTAGTGCATTTTAATTTTAGGGTCATTTAGCTCAAAAAAATCAGTAAATGCATGAAAAATAGCAAATGAAGTCAGAAAGGGTTGAAAATTGATGACGTGGCTTCGAATGGTGCATACTGAACACACAAAAAGTCTGTAGTTGAAATAAGTTTAAAAAAATGAAATGCCTTTGTAACAAACGAGTTTTCGTCTGAAACCCTGATACTTCGAAAGAGATTGTCCATTTTGTACACGAAGTTGATCCAGTTTTTGCCGTAACCCTCTCAACTTTTTAGCACATGCTATGTGGGTGAAATGATGATACCATGCCAAATTTCAACCTTTTCAGAGTTCATTTGTAGTGCTTCTTAATTTTAGGGTCATTTAGCTCAAAAAATCAGTAAATGCATGAAAAATAGCAAATGAAGTCAGAAAGGGTTGAAAATTGATGACGTGGCTTCGAATGGTGCATACTGAACACACAAAAAGTCTGGAGTTGAAATAAGTTTAAAAAAATGAAATGCCTTTGTAACAGACGAGTTTTCGTCTGAAACCCTGATACTTCGAAAGAGATTGTCCATTTTGTATACGAAGTGGCTCTAGTTTTTGCCGTAACCCTCTCAACTTTTTAGCACATGCTATGTGGGTGAAATGATGATACCATGCCAACTTTCAACCTTTTCAGAGTTCATTTGTAGTGCTTTTCAATTTTAGGGTCATTTAGCTCAAAAAAATCAGTAAATGCATGAAAAATAGCAAATGAAGTCAGAAAGGGTTGAAAATTGATGACGTGGCTTCGAATGGTGCATACTGAACACACACAAAGTCTGGAGTTGAAATAAGTTTAAAAAAATGAAATGCCTTTGTAACAGACGAGTTTTCGTCTGAAACCCTCATACTTCGAAAGAGATTGTCCATTTTGTACACGAAGTGGCTCTAGTTTTTGCCGTAACCCTCTCAACTTTTTAGCACATGCTATGTGGGTGAAATGATGATACCATGCCAACTTTCAACCTTTTCAGAGTTCATTTGTAGTGCTTTTCAATTTTAGGGTCATTTAGCTCAAAAAAATCAGTAAATGCATGAAAAATAGCAAATGAAGTCAGAAAGGGTTGAAAATTGATGACGTGGCTTCGAATGGTGCATACTGAACACACAAAAAGTCTGGAGTTAAAATAAGTTTAAAGAAATGAAATGCCTTTGTAACAGACGAGTTTTCGTCTGAAACCCTGATACTTCGAAAGAGATTGTCCATTTTGTACACGAAGTGGATCCAGTTTTTGCCGTAACCCTCTCAACTTTTTAGCAGATGCTATGTGGGTGAAATGATGATACCATGCCAACTTTGAACCTTTTCTAATTGTGATTTGTAGTGCTTTTCAATTTAAGGGTCATTTAGCTCAAAAAAATCAGTAAATGCATGAAAAATAGCAATTGAAGTCAGAAAGGGTTGAAAATTGATGACGTAGCTTCGAATGGTGCATACTGAACACACAAAAATTCTGGAGTTGAAATAAGTTTAAAAAAATGAAATGCCTTTGTAACAGACGAGTTTTCGTTTGAAACCTTGATACTTCGAAAGAGATTGTCCATTTTGTACACGAAGTGGATCCAGTTTTTGCCATAACCCTCTCAACTTTTTAGCACATGCTATGTGGGTGAAATGATGATACCATGCCAACTTTCAAACTCTTCTGATTGTGATTTGTAGTGCTTTTCAATTTCAGGGTCATTTAACTCAAAAAAATCAGTAAATGCATGAAAATTAGCAAATGAAGTCAGAAAGGGTTGAAAATTGATGACGTGGCTTCGAATGGTGCATACTGAACACACAAAAAGTCTGGAGTTGAAATAAGTTTAAAATAATGAAATGCCTTTGTAACAGACGAGTTTTCGTTTGAAACCTTGATACTTCGAAAGAGATTGTCCATTTTGTACACGAAGTGGATCCAGTTTTTGCCGTAACCCTCTCAACTTTTTAGCACATGCTATGTGGGTTAAATGATCATACCATGCCAACTTTCAACCTTTTCAGAGTTCATTTGTAGTGCTTTTCAATTTCTGGGTCATTAAGCTCAAAAAAATCAGTAAATGCATGAAAAATAGCAAATGAAGTCAGAAAGGGTTGAAAATTGATGACGTGGCTTCGAATGGTGCATACTGAACACACAAAAAGTCTGGAGTTGAAATAAGTTTAAAAAAATGAAATGCCTTTGTAACAGACGAGTTTTCGTCTGAAACCCTCATACTTCGAAAGAGATTGTCCATTTTGTACACGAAGTGGCTCTAGTTTTTGCCGTAACCCTCTCAACTTTTTAGCACATGCTAGGTGGGTGAAATGATGATACCATGCCAACTTTCAACCTTTTCAGAGTTCATTTGTAGTGCTTTTCAATTTTAGGGTCATTTAGCTCAAAAAAATCAGTAAATGCATGAAAAATAGCAAATGAAGTCAGAAAGGGTTGAAAATTGATGACGTGGCTTCGAATGGTGCATACTGAACACACAAAAAGTCTGGAGTTAAAATAAGTTTAAAGAAATGAAATGCCTTTGTAACAGACGAGTTTTCGTCTGAAACCCTGATACTTCGAAAGAGATTGTCCATTTTGTACACGAAGTGCATCCAGTTTTTGCCGTAACCCTCTCAACTTTTTAGCACATGCTATGTGGGTGAAATGATGATACCATGCCAACTTTCAACCTTTTCTGATTGTGATTTGTAGTGCTTTTCAATTTCAAGGTCATTTAGCTCAAAAAAATCAGTAAATGCATGAAAAACAGCAAATGAACTCAGAAAGGGTTGAAAATTGATGACGTGGCTTCGAATGGTGCATACTGAACACACAAAAATCTGGAGTTGAAATAAGTTTAAAAAAATGAAATGCCTTTGTAACAGACAAGTTTTCGTCTGAAACCCTGATACTTCGAAAGAGATTGTCCATTTTGTACACGAAGTGGCTCTAGTTTTTGCCGTAACCCTCTCAACTTTTTAGCACATGCTATGTGGGTGAAATGATGATACCATGCCAACTTTCAACCTTTTCAGAGTTCATTTGTAGTGCTTTTCAATTTTAGGGTCATTTAGCTCAAAAAAATCAGTAAATGCATGAAAAATAGCAAATGAAGTCAGAAAGGGTTGAAAATTGATGACGTGGCTTCGAATGGTGCATACTGAACACACAAAAAGTCTGGAGTTGAAATAAGTTTAAAAAAATGAAATGCCTTTGTAACAGACGAGTTTTCGTCTGAAACCCTCATACTTCGAAAGAGATTGTCCATTTTGTACACGAAGTGCATCCAGTTTTTGCCGTAACCCTCTCAACTTTTTAGCACATGCTATGTGCGTGAAATGATGATACCATGCCAACTTTCAACCTTTTCTGATTGTGATTTGTAGTGCTTTTCAATTTCAAGGTCATTTAGCTCAAAAAAATCAGTAAATGCATGAAAAATAGCAAATGAAGTCAGAAAGGGTTGAAAATTGATGACGTGGCTTCGAATGGTGCATACTAAACACACAAAAAGTCTGGAGTTGAAATAAGTTTAAAAAATGGAAATGCCTTTGTAACAAACGAGTTTTCGTCTAAAACCCTGATACTTCGAAAGAGATTGTCCATTTTGTACACGAAGTGCATCCAGTTTTTGCCGTAACCCTCTCAACTTTTTAGCACATGCTATGTGGGTGAAATGATGATACCATGCCAACTTTCAACCTTTTCTGATTGTGATTTGTAGTGCTTTTCAATTTCAAGGTCATTTAGCTCAAAAAAATCAGTAAATGCATGAAAAATAGCAAATGAATTCAGAAAGGGTTGAAAATTGATGACGTGGCTTCGAATGGGGCATACTGAACACACAAAAAGTCTGGACTTGAAATAAGTTTAAAAAAATGAAATGCCGTTGTAATAGACGAGTTTTCGTCTGAAACCCTGATACTTCGAAAGAGATTGTCCATTTTGTACACGAAGTGGATCCAGTTTTTGCCGTAACCCTCTCAAATTTTTAGCACATGCTACGTGGGTGAAATGATGATACCATGCCAACTTTCAACCTTTTCAGAGTTCATTTGTAGTGCTTTTCAATTTTAGGGTCATTTAGCTCAAAAAAATCAGTAAATGCATGAAAAATAGCAAATGAAGTCAGAAAGGGTTGAAAATTGATGACGTGGCTTTGAATGGTGCATACTGAACACACAAAAAGTCTGGAGTTGAAATAAGTTTAAAAAAATGAAATGCCTTTGTAACAGACGAGTTTTCGTCTGAAACCCTGATACTTCGATAGAGATTGTCCATTTTGTACACGAAGTGGATCCAGTTTTTGTCGTAACCCTCTCAACTTTTTAGCACATGCTATGTGGCTGAAATGATGATACCATGCCAACTTTCAACCTTTTCAGAGTTCATTTGTAGTGCATTTTAATTTTAGGGTCATTTAGCTCAAAAAAATCAGTAAATGCATGAAAAATAGCAAATGAAGTCAGAAAGGGTTGAAAATTGATGACGGGGCTTCGAATGGTGCATACTGAACACACAAAAAGTCTGTAGTTGAAATAAGTTTAAAAAAATGAAATGCCTTTGTAACAAACGAGTTTTCGTCTGAAACCCTGATACTTCGAAAGAGATTGTCCATTTTGTACACGAAGTTGATCCAGTTTTTGCCGTAACCCTCTCAACTTTTTAGCACATGCTATGTGGGTGAAATGATGATACCATGCCAAATTTCAACCTTTTCAGAGTTCATTTGTAGTGCTTCTTAATTTTAGGGTCATTTAGCTCAAAAAATCAGTAAATGCATGAAAAATAGCAAA
Source organism: Elymus sibiricus (assembly GCA_039707655.1). NCBI lineage: Eukaryota > Viridiplantae > Streptophyta > Magnoliopsida > Poales > Poaceae > Elymus > Elymus sibiricus. The sequence goes on along the minus strand of CM077676.1, from coordinate 120,618,226 downwards.
TGAAGTCAGAAAGGGTTGAAAATTGATGACGTGGCTTCGAATGGTGCATACTGAACACACAAAAAGTCTGGAGTTGAAATAAGTTTAAAAAAATGAAATGCCTTTGTAACAGACGAGTTTTCGTCTGAAACCCTGATACTTCGAAAGAGATTGTCCATTTTGTATACGAAGTGGCTCTAGTTTTTGCCGTAACCCTCTCAACTTTTTAGCACATGCTATGTGGGTGAAATGATGATACCATGCCAACTTTCAACCTTTTCAGAGTTCATTTGTAGTGCTTTTCAATTTTAGGGTCATTTAGCTCAAAAAAATCAGTAAATGCATGAAAAATAGCAAATGAAGTCAGAAAGGGTTGAAAATTGATGACGTGGCTTCGAATGGTGCATACTGAACACACAAAAAGTCTGGAGTTGAAATAAGTTTAAAAAAATGAAATGCCTTTGTAACAGACGAGTTTTCGTCTGAAACCCTCATACTTCGAAAGAGATTGTCCATTTTGTACACGAAGTGGCTCTAGTTTTTGCCGTAACCCTCTCAACTTTTTAGCACATGCTATGTGGGTGAAATGATGATACCATGCCAACTTTCAACCTTTTCAGAGTTCATTTGTAGTGCTTTTCAATTTTAGGGTCATTTAGCTCAAAAAAATCAGTAAATGCATGAAAAATAGCAAATGAAGTCAGAAAGGGTTGAAAATTGATGACGTGGCTTCGAATGGTGCATACTGAACACACAAAAAGTCTGGAGTTAAAATAAGTTTAAAGAAATGAAATGCCTTTGTAACAGACGAGTTTTCGTCTGAAACCCTGATACTTCGAAAGAGATTGTCCATTTTGTACACGAAGTGGATCCAGTTTTTGCCGTAACCCTCTCAACTTTTTAGCAGATGCTATGTGGGTGAAATGATGATACCATGCCAACTTTGAACCTTTTCTAATTGTGATTTGTAGTGCTTTTCAATTTAAGGGTCATTTAGCTCAAAAAAATCAGTAAATGCATGAAAAATAGCAATTGAAGTCAGAAAGGGTTGAAAATTGATGACGTAGCTTCGAATGGTGCATACTGAACACACAAAAATTCTGGAGTTGAAATAAGTTTAAAAAAATGAAATGCCTTTGTAACAGACGAGTTTTCGTCTGAAACCCTGATACTTCCAAAGAGATTGTCCATTTTGTACACGAAGTGGATCCAGTTTTTGCCATAACCCTCTCAACTTTTTAGCACATGCTATGTGGGTGAAATGATGATACCATGCCAACTTTCAAACTCTTCTGATTGTGATTTGTAGTGCTTTTCAATTTCAGGGTCATTTAACTCAAAAAAATCAGTAAATGCATGAAAATTAGCAAATGAAGTCAGAAAGGGTTGAAAATTGATGACGTGGCTTCGAATGGTGCATACTGAACACACAAAAAGTCTGGAGTTGAAATAAGTTTAAAATAATGAAATGCCTTTGTAACAGACGAGTTTTCGTCTGAAACCTTGATACTTCGAAAGAGATTGTCCATTTTGTACACGAAGTGGATCCAGTTTTTGCCGTAACCCTCTCAACTTTTTAGCACATGCTATGTGGGTTAAATGATCATACCATGCCAACTTTCAACCTTTTCAGAGTTCATTTGTAGTGCTTTTCAATTTCTGGGTCATTAAGCTCAAAAAAATCAGTAAATGCATGAAAAATAGCAAATGAAGTCAGAAAGGGTTGAAAATTGATGACGTGGCTTCGAATGGTGCATACTGAACACACAAAAAGTCTGGAGTTGAAATAAGTTTAAAAAAATGAAATGCCTTTGTAACAGACGAGTTTTCGTCTGAAACCCTCATACTTCGAAAGAGATTGTCCATTTTGTACACGAAGTGGCTCTAGTTTTTGCCGTAACCCTCTCAACTTTTTAGCACATGCTAGGTGGGTGAAATGATGATACCATGCCAACTTTCAACCTTTTCAGAGTTCATTTGTAGTGCTTTTCAATTTTAGGGTCATTTAGCTCAAAAAAATCAGTAAATGCATGAAAAATAGCAAATGAAGTCAGAAAGGGTTGAAAATTGATGACGTGGCTTCGAATGGTGCATACTGAACACACAAAAAGTCTGGAGTTAAAATAAGTTTAAAGAAATGAAATGCCTTTGTAACAGACGAGTTTTCGTCTGAAACCCTGATACTTCGAAAGAGATTGTCCATTTTGTACACGAAGTGGATCCAGTTTTTGCCGTAACCCTCTCAACTTTTTAGCAGATGCTATGTGGGTGAAATGATGATACCATGCCAACTTTGAACCTTTTCTAATTGTGATTTGTAGTGCTTTTCAATTTAAGGGTCATTTAGCTCAAAAAAATCAGTAAATGCATGAAAAATAGCAATTGAAGTCAGAAAGGGTTGAAAATTGATGACGTAGCTTCGAATGGTGCATACTGAACACACAAAAATTCTGGAGTTGAAATAAGTTTAAAAAAATGAAATGCCTTTGTAACAGACGAGTTTTCGTCTGAAACCCTGATACTTCCAAAGAGATTGTCCATTTTGTACACGAAGTGGATCCAGTTTTTGCCATAACCCTCTCAACTTTTTAGCACATGCTATGTGGGTGAAATGATGATACCATGCCAACTTTCAAACTCTTCTGATTGTGATTTGTAGTGCTTTTCAATTTCAGGGTCATTTAACTCAAAAAAATCAGTAAATGCATGAAAATTAGCAAATGAAGTCAGAAAGGGTTGAAAATTGATGACGTGGCTTCGAATGGTGCATACTGAACACACAAAAAGTCTGGAGTTGAAATAAGTTTAAAAAAATGAAATGCCTTTGTAACAGACGAGTTTTCGTCTGAAACCCTGATACTTCGAAAGAGATTGTCCATTTTGTACACGAAGTGGATCCAGTTTTTGCCGTAACCCTCTCAACTTTTTAGCACATGCTATGTGGGTTAAATGATCATACCATGCCAACTTTCAACCTTTTCAGAGTTCATTTGTAGTGCTTTTCAATTTCTGGGTCATTAAGCTCAAAAAAATCAGTAAATGCATGAAAAATAGCAAATGAAGTCAGAAAGGGTTGAAAATTGATGACGTGGCTTCGAATGGTGCATACTGAACACACAAAAAGTCTGGAGTTGAAATAAGTTTAAAAAAATGAAATGCCTTTGTAACAGACGAGTTTTCGTCTGAAACCCTCATACTTCGAAAGAGATTGTCCATTTTGTACACGAAGTGGCTCTAGTTTTTGCCGTAACCCTCTCAACTTTTTAGCACATGCTATGTGGGTGAAATGATGATACCATGCCAACTTTCAACCTTTTCAGAGTTCATTTGTAGTGCTTTTCAATTTTAGGGTCATTTAGCTCAAAAAAATCAGTAAATGCATGAAAAATAGCAAATGAAGTCAGAAAGGGTTGAAAATTGATGACGTGGCTTCGAATGGTGCATACTGAACACACAAAAAGTCTGGAGTTAAAATAAGTTTAAAGAAATGAAATGCCTTTGTAACAGACGAGTTTTCGTCTGAAACCCTGATACTTCGAAAGAGATTGTCCATTTTGTACACGAAGTGGATCCAGTTTTTGCCGTAACCCTCTCAACTTTTTAGCAGATGCTATGTGGGTGAAATGATGATACCATGCCAACTTTGAACCTTTTCTAATTGTGATTTGTAGTGCTTTTCAATTTAAGGGTCATTTAGCTCAAAAAAATCAGTAAATGCATGAAAAATAGCAATTGAAGTCAGAAAGGGTTGAAAATTGATGACGTAGCTTCGAATGGTGCATACTGAACACACAAAAATTCTGGAGTTGAAATAAGTTTAAAAAAATGAAATGCCTTTGTAACAGACGAGTTTTCGTCTGAAACCCTGATACTTCCAAAGAGATTGTCCATTTTGTACACGAAGTGGATCCAGTTTTTGCCATAACCCTCTCAACTTTTTAGCACATGCTATGTGGGTGAAATGATGATACCATGCCAACTTTCAAACTCTTCTGATTGTGATTTGTAGTGCTTTTCAATTTCAGGGTCATTTAACTCAAAAAAATCAGTAAATGCATGAAAATTAGCAAATGAAGTCAGAAAGGGTTGAAAATTGATGACGTGGCTTCGAATGGTGCATACTGAACACACAAAAAGTCTGGAGTTGAAATAAGTTTAAAATAATGAAATGCCTTTGTAACAGACGAGTTTTCGTCTGAAACCCTGATACTTCGAAAGAGATTGTCCATTTTGTACACGAAGTGGATCCAGTTTTTGCCGTAACCCTCTCAACTTTTTAGCACATGCTATGTGGGTTAAATGATCATACCATGCCAACTTTCAACCTTTTCAGAGTTCATTTGTAGTGCTTTTCAATTTCTGGGTCATTAAGCTCAAAAAAATCAGTAAATGCATGAAAAATAGCAAATGAAGTCAGAAAGGGTTGAAAATTGATGACGTGGCTTCGAATGGTGCATACTGAACACACAAAAAGTCTGGAGTTGAAATAAGTTTAAAAAAATGAAATGCCTTTGTAACAGACGAGTTTTCGTCTGAAACCCTCATACTTCGAAAGAGATTGTCCATTTTGTACACGAAGTGGCTCTAGTTTTTGCCGTAACCCTCTCAACTTTTTAGCACATGCTATGTGGGTGAAATGATGATACCATGCCAACTTTCAACCTTTTCAGAGTTCATTTGTAGTGCTTTTCAATTTTAGGGTCATTTAGCTCAAAAAAATCAGTAAATGCATGAAAAATAGCAAATGAAGTCAGAAAGGGTTGAAAATTGATGACGTGGCTTCGAATGGTGCATACTGAACACACAAAAAGTCTGGAGTTAAAATAAGTTTAAAGAAATGAAATGCCTTTGTAACAGACGAGTTTTCGTCTGAAACCCTGATACTTCGAAAGAGATTGTCCATTTTGTACACGAAGTGGATCCAGTTTTTGCCGTAACCCTCTCAACTTTTTAGCAGATGCTATGTGGGTGAAATGATGATACCATGCCAACTTTGAACCTTTTCTAATTGTGATTTGTAGTGCTTTTCAATTTAAGGGTCATTTAGCTCAAAAAAATCAGTAAATGCATGAAAAATAGCAAATGAAGTCAGAAAGGGTTGAAAATTGATGACGTAGCTTCGAATGGTGCATACTGAACACACAAAAATTCTGGAGTTGAAATAAGTTTAAAAAAATGAAATGCCTTTGTAACAGACGAGTTTTCGTCTGAAACCCTGATACTTCCAAAGAGATTGTCCATTTTGTACACGAAGTGGATCCAGTTTTTGCCATAACCCTCTCAACTTTTTAGCACATGCTATGTGGGTGAAATGATGATACCATGCCAACTTTCAAACTCTTCTGATTGTGATTTGTAGTGCTTTTCAATTTCAGGGTCATTTAACTCAAAAAAATCAGTAAATGCATGAAAATTAGCAAATGAAGTCAGAAAGGGTTGAAAATTGATGACGTGGCTTCGAATGGTGCATACTGAACACACAAAAAGTCTGGAGTTGAAATAAGTTTAAAATAATGAAATGCCTTTGTAACAGACGAGTTTTCGTCTGAAACCCTGATACTTCAAAAGAGATTGTCCATTTTGTATACGAAGTGGCTCTAGTTTTTGCCGTAACCCTCTCAACTTTTTAGCACATGCTATGTGGGTGAAATGATGATACCATGCCAACTTTCAACCTTTTCAGAGTTCATTTGTAGTGCTTTTCAATTTTAGGGTCATTTAGCTCAAAAAAATCAGTAAATGCATGAAAAATAGCAAATGAAGTCAGAAAGGGTTGAAAATTGATGACGTGGCTTCGAATGGTGCATACTGAACACACAAAAAGTCTGGAGTTGAAATAAGTTTAAAAAAATGAAATGCCTTTGTAACAGACGAGTTTTCGTCTGAAACCCTCATACTTCGAAAGAGATTGTCCATTTTGTACACGAAGTGGCTCTAGTTTTTGCCGTAACCCTCTCAACTTTTTAGCACATGCTATGTGGGTTAAATGATCATACCATGCCAACTTTCAACCTTTTCAGAGTTCATTTGTAGTGCTTTTCAATTTCTGGGTCATTAAGCTCAAAAAAATCAGTAAATGCATGAAAAATAGCAAATGAAGTCAGAAAGGGTTGAAAATTGATGACGTGGCTTCGAATGGTGCATACTGAACACACAAAAAGTCTGGAGTTGAAATAAGTTTAAAAAAATGAAATGCCTTTGTAACAGACGAGTTTTCGTCTGAAACCCTGATACTTCAAAAGAGATTGTCCATTTTGTATACGAAGTGGCTCTAGTTTTTGCCGTAACCCTCTCAACTTTTTAGCACATGCTATGTGGGTGAAATGATGATACCATGCCAACTTTCAACCTTTTCAGAGTTCATTTGTAGTGCTTTTCAATTTTAGGGTCATTTAGCTCAAAAAAATCAGTAAATGCATGAAAAATAGCAAATGAAGTCAGAAAGGGTTGAAAATTGATGACGTGGCTTCGAATGGTGCATACTGAACACACAAAAAGTCTGGAGTTGAAATAAGTTTAAAAAAATGAAATGCCTTTGTAACAGACGAGTTTTCGTCTGAAACCCTGATACTTCGAAAGAGATTGTCCATTTTGTACACGAAGTGGATCCAGTTTTTGCCGTAACCCTCTCAACTTTTTAGCACATGCTATGTGGGTTAAATGATCATACCATGCCAACTTTCAACCTTTTCAGAGTTCATTTGTAGTGCTTTTCAATTTCTGGGTCATTAAGCTCAAAAAAATCAGTAAATGCATGAAAAATAGCAAATGAAGTCAGAAAGGGTTGAAAATTGATGACGTGGCTTCGAATGGTGCATACTGAACACACAAAAAGTCTGGAGTTGAAATAAGTTTAAAAAAATGAAATGCCTTTGTAACAGACGAGTTTTCGTCTGAAACCCTCATACTTCGAAAGAGATTGTCCATTTTGTACACGAAGTGGCTCTAGTTTTTGCCGTAACCCTCTCAACATTTTAGCACATGCTATGTGGGTGAAATGATGATACCATGCCAACTTTCAACCTTTTCAGAGTTCATTTGTAGTGCTTTTCAATTTTAGGGTCATTTAGCTCAAAAAAATCAGTAAATGCATGAAAAATAGCAAATGAAGTCAGAAAGGGTTGAAAATTGATGACGTGGCTTCGAATGGTGCATACTGAACACACAAAAAGTCTGGAGTTGAAATAAGTTTAAAAAAATGAAATGCCTTTGTAACAGACGAGTTTTCGTCTGAAACCCTGATACTTCGAAAGAGATTGTCCATTTTGTACACGAAGTGGATCCAGTTTTTGCCGTAACCCTCTCAACTTTTTAGCAGATGCTATGTGGGTGAAATGATGATACCATGCCAACTTTGAACCTTTTCTAATTGTGATTTGTAGTGCTTTTCAATTTAAGGGTCATTTAGCTCAAAAAAATCAGTAAATGCATGAAAAATAGCAATTGAAGTCAGAAAGGGTTGAAAATTGATGACGTAGCTTCGAATGGTGCATACTGAACACACAAAAATTCTGGAGTTGAAATAAGTTTAAAAAAATGAAATGCCTTTGTAACAGACGAGTTTTCGTCTGAAACCCTGATACTTCCAAAGAGATTGTCCATTTTGTACACGAAGTGGATCCAGTTTTTGCCATAACCCTCTCAACTTTTTAGCACATGCTATGTGGGTGAAATGATGATACCATGCCAACTTTCAAACTCTTCTGATTGTGATTTGTAGTGCTTTTCAATTTCAGGGTCATTTAACTCAAAAAAATCAGTAAATGCATGAAAATTAGCAAATGAAGTCAGAAAGGGTTGAAAATTGATGACGTGGCTTCGAATGGTGCATACTGAACACACAAAAAGTCTGGAGTTGAAATAAGTTTAAAATAATGAAATGCCTTTGTAACAGACGAGTTTTCGTCTGAAACCCTGATACTTCGAAAGAGATTGTCCATTTTGTACACGAAGTGGATCCAGTTTTTGCCGTAACCCTCTCAACTTTTTAGCACATGCTATGTGGGTTAAATGATCATACCATGCCAACTTTCAACCTTTTCAGAGTTCATTTGTAGTGCTTTTCAATTTCTGGGTCATTAAGCTCAAAAAAATCAGTAAATGCATGAAAAATAGCAAATGAAGTCAGAAAGGGTTGAAAATTGATGACGTGGCTTCGAATGGTGCATACTGAACACACAAAAAGTCTGGAGTTGAAATAAGTTTAAAAAAATGAAATGCCTTTGTAACAGACGAGTTTTCGTCTGAAACCCTCATACTTCGAAAGAGATTGTCCATTTTGTACACGAAGTGGCTCTAGTTTTTGCCGTAACCCTCTCAACTTTTTAGCACATGCTATGTGGGTGAAATGATGATACCATGCCAACTTTCAACCTTTTCAGAGTTCATTTGTAGTGCTTTTCAATTTTAGGGTCATTTAGCTCAAAAAAATCAGTAAATGCATGAAAAATAGCAAATGAAGTCAGAAAGGGTTGAAAATTGATGACGTGGCTTCGAATGGTGCATACTGAACACACAAAAAGTCTGGAGTTAAAATAAGTTTAAAGAAATGAAATGCCTTTGTAACAGACGAGTTTTCGTCTGAAACCCTGATACTTCGAAAGAGATTGTCCATTTTGTACACGAAGTGGATCCAGTTTTTGCCGTAACCCTCTCAACTTTTTAGCAGATGCTATGTGGGTGAAATGATGATACCATGCCAACTTTGACCCTTTTCTAATTGTGATTTGTAGTGCTTTTCAATTTAAGGGTCATTTAGCTCAAAAAAATCAGTAAATGCATGAAAAATAGCAAATGAAGTCAGAAAGGGTTGAAAATTGATGACGTAGCTTCGAATGGTGCATACTGAACACACAAAAATTCTGGAGTTGAAATAAGTTTAAAAAAATGAAATGCCTTTGTAACAGACGAGTTTTCGTCTGAAACCCTGATACTTCCAAAGAGATTGTCCATTTTGTACACGAAGTGGATCCAGTTTTTGCCATAACCCTCTCAACTTTTTAGCACATGCTATGTGGGTGAAATGATGATACCATGCCAACTTTCAAACTCTTCTGATTGTGATTTGTAGTGCTTTTCAATTTCAGGGTCATTTAACTCAAAAAAATCAGTAAATGCATGAAAATTAGCAAATGAAGTCAGAAAGGGTTGAAAATTGATGACGTGGCTTCGAATGGTGCATACTGAACACACAAAAAGTCTGGAGTTGAAATAAGTTTAAAATAATGAAATGCCTTTGTAACAGACGAGTTTTCGTCTGAAACCCTGATACTTCAAAAGAGATTGTCCATTTTGTATACGAAGTGGCTCTAGTTTTTGCCGTAACCCTCTCAACTTTTTAGCACATGCTATGTGGGTGAAATGATGATACCATGCCAACTTTCAACCTTTTCAGAGTTCATTTGTAGTGCTTTTCAATTTTAGGGTCATTTAGCTCAAAAAAATCAGTAAATGCATGAAAAATAGCAAATGAAGTCAGAAAGGGTTGAAAATTGATGACGTGGCTTCGAATGGTGCATACTGAACACACAAAAAGTCTGGAGTTGAAATAAGTTTAAAAAAATGAAATGCCTTTGTAACAGACGAGTTTTCGTCTGAAACCCTGATACTTCGAAAGAGATTGTCCATTTTGTACACGAAGTGGATCCAGTTTTTGCCGTAACCCTCTCAACTTTTTAGCACATGCTATGTGGGTTAAATGATCATACCATGCCAACTTTCAACCTTTTCAGAGTTCATTTGTAGTGCTTTTCAATTTCTGGGTCATTAAGCTCAAAAAAATCAGTAAATGCATGAAAAATAGCAAATGAAGTCAGAAAGGGTTGAAAATTGATGACGTGGCTTCGAATGGTGCATACTGAACACACAAAAAGTCTGGAGTTGAAATAAGTTTAAAAAAATGAAATGCCTTTGTAACAGACGAGTTTTCGTCTGAAACCCTCATACTTCGAAAGAGATTGTCCATTTTGTACACGAAGTGGCTCTAGTTTTTGCCGTAACCCTCTCAACTTTTTAGCACATGCTATGTGGGTGAAATGATGATACCATGCCAACTTTCAACCTTTTCAGAGTTCATTTGTAGTGCTTTTCAATTTTAGGGTCATTTAGCTCAAAAAAATCAGTAAATGCATGAAAAATAGCAAATGAAGTCAGAAAGGGTTGAAAATTGATGACGTGGCTTCGAATGGTGCATACTGAACACACAAAAAGTCTGGAGTTAAAATAAGTTTAAAGAAATGAAATGCCTTTGTAACAGACGAGTTTTCGTCTGAAACCCTGATACTTCGAAAGAGATTGTCCATTTTGTACACGAAGTGGATCCAGTTTTTGCCGTAACCCTCTCAACTTTTTAGCAGATGCTATGTGGGTGAAATGATGATACCATGCCAACTTTGAACCTTTTCTAATTGTGATTTGTGGTGCTTTTCAATTTAAGGGTCATTTAGCTCAAAAAAATCAGTAAATGCATGAAAAATAGCAATTGAAGTCAGAAAGGGTTGAAAATTGATGACGTAGCTTCGAATGGTGCATACTGAACACACAAAAATTCTGGAGTTGAAATAAGTTTAAAAAAATGAAATGCCTTTGTAACAGACGAGTTTTCGTCTGAAACCCTGATACTTCCAAAGAGATTGTCCATTTTGTACACGAAGTGGATCCAGTTTTTGCCATAACCCTCTCAACTTTTTAGCACATGCTATGTGGGTGAAATGATGATACCATGCCAACTTTCAAACTCTTCTGATTGTGATTTGTAGTGCTTTTCAATTTCAGGGTCATTTAACTCAAAAAAATCAGTAAATGCATGAAAATTAGCAAATGAAGTCAGAAAGGGTTGAAAATTGATGACGTGGCTTCGAATGGTGCATACTGAACACACAAAAAGTCTGGAGTTGAAATAAGTTTAAAATAATGAAATGCCTTTGTAACAGACGAGTTTTCGTCTGAAACCCTGATACTTCGAAAGAGATTGTCCATTTTGTACACGAAGTGGATCCAGTTTTTGCCGTAACCCTCTCAACTTTTTAGCACATGCTATGTGGGTTAAATGATCATACCATGCCAACTTTCAACCTTTTCAGAGTTCATTTGTAGTGCTTTTCAATTTCTGGGTCATTAAGCTCAAAAAAATCAGTAAATGCATGAAAAATAGCAAATGAAGTCAGAAAGGGTTGAAAATTGATGACGTGGCTTCGAATGGTGCATACTGAACACACAAAAAGTCTGGAGTTAAAATAAGTTTAAAGAAATGAAATGCCTTTGTAACAGACGAGTTTTCGTCTGAAACCCTGATACTTCGAAAGAGATTGTCCATTTTGTACACGAAGTGGATCCAGTTTTTGCCGTAACCCTCTCAACTTTTTAGCAGATGCTATGTGGGTGAAATGATGATACCATGCCAACTTTGACCCTTTTCTAATTGTGATTTGTAGTGCTTTTCAATTTAAGGGTCATTTAGCTCAAAAAAATCAGTAAATGCATGAAAAATAGCAAATGAAGTCAGAAAGGGTTGAAAATTGATGACGTAGCTTCGAATGGTGCATACTGAACACACAAAAATTCTGGAGTTGAAATAAGTTTAAAAAAATGAAATGCCTTTGTAACAGACGAGTTTTCGTCTGAAACCCTGATACTTCCAAAGAGATTGTCCATTTTGTACACGAAGTGGATCCAGTTTTTGCCATAACCCTCTCAACTTTTTAGCACATGCTATGTGGGTGAAATGATGATACCATGCCAACTTTCAAACTCTTCTGATTGTGATTTGTAGTGCTTTTCAATTTCAGGGTCATTTAACTCAAAAAAATCAGTAAATGCATGAAAATTAGCAAATGAAGTCAGAAAGGGTTGAAAATTGATGACGTGGCTTCGAATGGTGCATACTGAACACACAAAAAGTCTGGAGTTGAAATAAGTTTAAAATAATGAAATGCCTTTGTAACAGACGAGTTTTCGTCTGAAACCCTGATACTTCAAAAGAGATTGTCCATTTTGTATACGAAGTGGCTCTAGTTTTTGCCGTAACCCTCTCAACTTTTTAGCACATGCTATGTGGGTGAAATGATGATACCATGCCAACTTTCAACCTTTTCAGAGTTCATTTGTAGTGCTTTTCAATTTTAGGGTCATTTAGCTCAAAAAAATCAGTAAATGCATGAAAAATAGCAAATGAAGTCAGAAAGGGTTGAAAATTGATGACGTGGCTTCGAATGGTGCATACTGAACACACAAAAAGTCTGGAGTTGAAATAAGTTTAAAAAAATGAAATGCCTTTGTAACAGACGAGTTTTCGTCTGAAACCCTCATACTTCGAAAGAGATTGTCCATTTTGTACACGAAGTGGCTCTAGTTTTTGCCGTAACCCTCTCAACTTTTTAGCACATGCTATGTGGGTGAAATGATGATACCATGCCAACTTTCAACCTTTTCAGAGTTCATTTGTAGTGCTTTTCAATTTTAGGGTCATTTAGCTCAAAAAAATCAGTAAATGCATGAAAAATAGCAAATGAAGTCAGAAAGGGTTGAAAATTGATGACGTGGCTTCGAATGGTGCATACTGAACACACAAAAAGTCTGGAGTTAAAATAAGTTTAAAGAAATGAAATGCCTTTGTAACAGACGAGTTTTCGTCTGAAACCCTGATACTTCGAAAGAGATTGTCCATTTTGTACACGAAGTGGATCCAGTTTTTGCCGTAACCCTCTCAACTTTTTAGCAGATGCTATGTGGGTGTAATGATGATACCATGCCAACTTTGAACCTTTTCTAATTGTGATTTGTGGTGCTTTTCAATTTAAGGGTCATTTAGCTCAAAAAAATCAGTAAATGCATGAAAAATAGCAATTGAAGTCAGAAAGGGTTGAAAATTGATGACGTAGCTTCGAATGGTGCATACTGAACACACAAAAATTCTGGAGTTGAAATAAGTTTAAAAAAATGAAATGCCTTTGTAACAGACGAGTTTTCGTCTGAAACCCTGATACTTCCAAAGAGATTGTCCATTTTGTACACGAAGTGGATCCAGTTTTTGCCATAACCCTCTCAACTTTTTAGCACATGCTATGTGGGTGAAATGATGATACCATGCCAACTTTCAAACTCTTCTGATTGTGATTTGTAGTGCTTTTCAATTTCAGGGTCATTTAACTCAAAAAAATCAGTAAATGCATGAAAATTAGCAAATGAAGTCAGAAAGGGTTGAAAATTGATGACGTGGCTTCGAATGGTGCATACTGAACACACAAAAAGTCTGGAGTTGAAATAAGTTTAAAATAATGAAATGCCTTTGTAACAGACGAGTTTTCGTCTGAAACCCTGATACTTCGAAAGAGATTGTCCATTTTGTACACGAAGTGGATCCAGTTTTTGCCGTAACCCTCTCAACTTTTTAGCACATGCTATGTGGGTTAAATGATCATACCATGCCAACTTTCAACCTTTTCAGAGTTCATTTGTAGTGCTTTTCAATTTCTGGGTCATTAAGCTCAAAAAAATCAGTAAATGCATGAAAAATAGCAAATGAAGTCAGAAAGGGTTGAAAATTGATGACGTGGCTTCGAATGGTGCATACTGAACACACAAAAAGTCTGGAGTTAAAATAAGTTTAAAGAAATGAAATGCCTTTGTAACAGACGAGTTTTCGTCTGAAACCCTGATACTTCGAAAGAGATTGTCCATTTTGTACACGAAGTGGATCCAGTTTTTGCCGTAACCCTCTCAACTTTTTAGCAGATGCTATGTGGGTGAAATGATGATACCATGCCAACTTTGACCCTTTTCTAATTGTGATTTGTAGTGCTTTTCAATTTAAGGGTCATTTAGCTCAAAAAAATCAGTAAATGCATGAAAAATAGCAAATGAAGTCAGAAAGGGTTGAAAATTGATGACGTGGCTTTGAATGGTGCATACTGAACACACAAAAATTCTGGAGTTGAAATAAGTTTAAAAAAATGAAATGCCTTTGTAACAGACGAGTTTTCGTCTGAAACCCTGATACTTCCAAAGAGATTGTCCATTTTGTACACGAAGTGGATCCAGTTTTTGCCATAACCCTCTCAACTTTTTAGCACATGCTATGTGGGTGAAATGATGATACCATGCCAACTTTCAAACTCTTCTGATTGTGATTTGTAGTGCTTTTCAATTTCAGGGTCATTTAACTCAAAAAAATCAGTAAATGCATGAAAATTAGCAAATGAAGTCAGAAAGGGTTGAAAATTGATGACGTGGCTTCGAATGGTGCATACTGAACACACAAAAAGTCTGGAGTTGAAATAAGTTTAAAATAATGAAATGCCTTTGTAACAGACGAGTTTTCGTCTGAAACCCTGATACTTCAAAAGGGATTGTCCATTTTGTATACGAAGTGGCTCTAGTTTTTGCCGTAACCCTCTCAACTTTTTAGCACATGCTATGTGGGTGAAATGATGATACCATGCCAACTTTCAACCTTTTCAGAGTTCATTTGTAGTGCTTTTCAATTTTAGGGTCATTTAGCTCAAAAAAATCAGTAAATGCATGAAAAATAGCAAATGAAGTCAGAAAGGGTTGAAAATTGATGACGTGGCTTCGAATGGTGCATACTGAACACACAAAAAGTCTGGAGTTGAAATAAGTTTAAAAAAATGAAATGCCTTTGTAACAGACGAGTTTTCGTCTGAAACCCTCATACTTCGAAAGAGATTGTCCATTTTGTACACGAAGTGGCTCTAGTTTTTGCCGTAACCCTCTCAACTTTTTAGCACATGCTATGTGGGTGAAATGATGATACCATGCCAACTTTCAACCTTTTCAGAGTTCATTTGTAGTGCTTTTCAATTTTAGGGTCATTTAGCTCAAAAAAATCAGTAAATGCATGAAAAATAGCAAATGAAGTCAGAAAGGGTTGAAAATTGATGACGTGGCTTCGAATGGTGCATACTGAACACACAAAAAGTCTGGAGTTAAAATAAGTTTAAAGAAATGAAATGCCTTTGTAACAGACGAGTTTTCGTCTGAAACCCTGATACTTCGAAAGAGATTGTCCATTTTGTACACGAAGTGGATCCAGTTTTTGCCGTAACCCTCTCAACTTTTTAGCAGATGCTATGTGGGTGAAATGATGATACCATGCCAACTTTGAACCTTTTCTAATTGTGATTTGTAGTGCTTTTCAATTTAAGTGTCATTTAGCTCAAAAAAATCAGTAAATGCATGAAAAATAGCAAATGAAGTCAGAAAGGGTTGAAAATTGATGACGTAGCTTCGAATGGTGCATACTGAACACACAAAAATTCTGGAGTTGAAATAAGTTTAAAAAAATGAAATGCCTTTGTAACAGACGAGTTTTCGTCTGAAACCCTGATACTTCCAAAGAGATTGTCCATTTTGTACACGAAGTGGATCCAGTTTTTGCCATAACCCTCTCAACTTTTTAGCACATGCTATGTGGGTGAAATGATGATACCATGCCAACTTTCAAACTCTTCTGATTGTGATTTGTAGTGCTTTTCAATTTCAGGGTCATTTAGCTCAAAAAAATCAGTAAATGCATGAAAAATAGCAAATGAAGTCAGAAAGGGTCGAAAATTGATGACGTGGCTTCGAATGGTGCATACTGAACACACAAAAAGTCTGTAGTTGAAATAAGTTTAAAAAAATGAAATGCCTTTGTAACAAACGAGTTTTCGTCTGAAACCCTGATACTTCGAAAGAGATTGTCCATTTTGTACACGAAGTTGATCCAGTTTTTGCCGTAACCCTCTCAACTTTTTAGCACATGCTATGTGGGTGAAATGATGATACCATGCCAACTTTCAACCTTTTCAGAGTTCATTTGTAGTGCATTTTAATTTTAGGGTCATTTAGCTCAAAAAATCAGTAAATGCATGAAAAATAGCAAATGAAGTCAGAAAGGGTTGAAAATTGATGACGTGGCTTCGAATGGTGCATACTGAACACACAAAAAGTCTGGAGTTGAAATAAGTTTAAAAAAATGAAATGCCTTTGTAACAGACGAGTTTTCGTCTGAAACCCTGATACTTCGATAGAGATTGTCCATTTTGTACACGAAGTGGATCCAGTTTTTGTCGTAACCCTCTCAACTTTTTAGCACATGCTATGTGGCTGAAATGATGATACCATGCCAACTTTCAACCTTTTCAGAGTTCATTTGTAGTGCATTTTAATTTTAGGGTCATTTAGCTCAAAAAAATCAGTAAATGCATGAAAAATAGCAAATGAAGTCAGAAAGGGTTGAAAATTGATGACGTGGCTTCGAATGGTGCATACTGAACACACAAAAAGTCTGTAGTTGAAATAAGTTTAAAAAAATGAAATGCCTTTGTAACAAACGAGTTTTCGTCTGAAACCCTAATACTTCGAAAGAGATTGTCCATTTTGTACACGAAGTTGATCCAGTTTTTGCCGTAACCCTCTCAACTTTTTAGCACATGCTATGTGGGTGAAATGATGATACCATGCCAAATTTCAACCTTTTCAGAGTTCATTTGTAGTGCTTCTTAATTTTAGGGTCATTTAGCTCAAAAAAATCAGTAAATGCATGAAAAATAGCAAATGAAGTCAGAAAGGGTTGAAAATTGATGACGTGGCTTCGAATGGTGCATACTGAACACACAAAAAGTCTGGAGTTGAAATAAGTTTAAAAAAATGAAATGCCTTTGTAACAGATGAGTTTTCGTCTGAAACCCTCATACTTCGAAAGAGATTGTCCATTTTGTACACGAAGTGGCTCTAGTTTTTGCCGTAACCCTCTCAACTTTTTAGCACATGCTATGTGGGTGAAATGATGATACCATGCCAACTTTCAACCTTTTCAGAGTTCATTTGTAGTGCTTTTCAATTTTAGGGTCATTTAGCTCAAAAAAATCAGTAAATGCATGAAAAAAAGCAAATGAAGTCAGAAAGGGTTGAAAATTGATGACGTGGCTTCGAATGGTGCATACTGAACACACAAAAAGTCTGGAGTTGAAATAAGTTTAAAGAAATGAAATGCCTTTGTAACAGACGAGTTTTCGTGTGAAACCCTGATACTTCGAAAGAGATTGTCCATTTTGTAGACGAAGTGGATCCAGTTTTTGTCGTAACCCTCTCAACTTTTTAGCACATGCTATGTGGGTGAAATGATGATACCATGCCAACTTTCAACGTTTACAGAGTTCATTTGTAGTGCTTTTCAATTTTAGGGTCATTTAGCTCAAAAAAATCAGTAAATGCATGAAAAATAGCAAATGAAGTCAGAAAGGGTTGAAAATTGATGATGTGGCTTCGAATGGTGCATACTGAACACACAAAAAGTCTGGGTTTGAAATAAGTTTAAAGAAATGAAATGCCTTTGTAACAGACGAGTTTTCGTCTGAAACCCTGATACTTTGAAAGAGATTGTCCATTTTGTACACGAAGTGTATCCAGTTTTTGCCGTAACCCTCTCAACTTTTTAGCACATGCTATGTGCGTGAAATGATGATACCATGCCAACTTTCAACCTTTTTTGATTCTGATTTGTAGTGCTTTTCAATTTCAGGGTCATTTAGCTCAAAAAAATCAGTAAATGCATGAAAAATAGCAAATGAAGTCAGAAAGGGTTGAAAATTGATGACGTGGCTTCGAATGGTGCATAATGAACACACAAAAAGTCTGGAGTTGAAATAAGTTTAAAAAAATGAAATGCCTTTCTAACAGACGAGTTTTCGTCTGAAACCCCGATACTTCGAAAGAGATTGTCCATTTTGTACACGAAGTACATCCAGTTTTTGCCGTAACCCTCTCAACTTTTTAGCACATGCTATGTGGGTGAAATGATGATACCGTGCCAACTTTCAACCTTTTCAGAGTTCATTTGTAGTGCTTTTCAATTTTAGGGTCATTTAGCTCAAAAAAATCAGTAAATGCATGAAAAATAGCAAATGAAGTCAGAAAGGGTTGAAAATTGATGACGTGGCTTCGAATGGTGCATACTGAACACACAAAAAGTCTGGAGTTGAAATAAGTTTAAAAAAATGAAATGCCTTTGTAACAGACGAGTTTTCGTCTGAAACCGTGATACTTCGAAAGAGATTGTCCATTCTGTACACGAAGTGGATCCAGTTTTTGTCGTAACCCTCTCAACTTTTTAGCACATGCTATGTGGGTGAAATGATAATACCATGCCAACTTTCAACCATTTCAGAGTTCATTTGTAGTGCTTTTCAATTTTAGGGTCATTTAGGTCAAAAAAATCAGTAAATGCATGAAAAATAGCAAATGAAGTCAGAAAGGGTTGAAAATTGATGACGTGGCTTTGAATGGTGCATACTGAACACACAAAAAGTCTGGAGTTGAAATAAGTTTAAAGAAATGAAATGCCTTTGTAACAGACGAGTTTTCATCTGAAACCCTGATACTTCGAAAGAGATTGTCCATTTTGTACACGAAGTGGATCCAGTTTTTGCCGTAACCCTCTCAACTTTTTAGCACATGCTATGTGGGTGAAATGATGATACCATGCCAAATTTCAACCTTTTCAGAGTTCATTTGTAGTGCTTCTTAATTTTAGGGTCATTTAGCTCAAAAAATCAGTAAATGCATGAAAAATAGCAAATGAAGTCAGAAAGGGTTGAAAAGTGATGACGTGGCTTCGAATGGTGCATACTGAACACACAAAAAGTCTAGAGTTGAAATAAGTTTAAAAAAATGAAATGCCTTTGTAACAGACGAGTTTTCGTCTGAAACCCTGATACTTCGAAAGAGATTGTCCATTTTGTACACGAAGTGGCTCTAGTTTTTGCCGTAACCCTCTCAACTTTTTAGCACATGCTATGTGGGTGAAATGATGATACCATGCCAACTTTTAACCTTTTCAGAGTTCATTTGTAGTGCTTTTCAATTTTAGGGTCATTTAGCTCAAAAAAATCAGTAAATGCATGAAAAATAGCAAATGAAGTCAGAAAGGGTTGAAAATTGATGACGTGGCTTCGAATGGTGCATAATGAACACACAAAAAGTCTGGAGTTGAAATAAGTTTAAAAAAATGAAATGCCTTTCTAACAGACGAGTTTTCGTCCGAAACCCTGATACTTCGAAAGAGATTGTCCGTTTTGTACACGAAGTGCATCCAGTTTTTGTCGTAACCCTCTCAACTTTTTAGCACATGCTATGTGGGTGAAATGATGATACCATGCCAACTTTCAACGTTTTCAGAGTTCATTTGTAGTGCTTTTCAATTTTAGGGTCATTTAGCTCAAAAAAATCAGTAAATGCATGAAAAATAGCAAATGAAGTCAGAAAGGGTTGAAAATTGATGATGTGGCTTCGAATGGTGCATACTGAACACACAAAAAGTCTGGGTTTGAAATAAGTTTAAAGAAATGAAATGCCTTTGTAACAGACGAGTTTTCGTCTGAAACCCTGATACTTTGAAAGAGATTGTCCATTTTGTACACGAAGTGTATCCAGTTTTTGCCGTAACCCTCTCAACTTTTTAGCACATGCTATGTGCGTGAAATGATGATACCATGCCAACTTTCAACCTTTTTTGATTCTGATTTGTAGTGCTTTTCAATTTCAGGGTCATTTAGCTCAAAAAAATCAGTAAATGCATGAAAAATAGCAAATGAAGTCAGAAAGGGTTGAAAATTGATGACGTGGCTTCGAATGGTGCATAATGAACACACAAAAAGTCTGGAGTTGAAATAAGTTTAAAAAAATGAAATGCCTTTCTAACAGACGAGTTTTCGTCTGAAACCCCGATACTTCGAAAGAGATTGTCCATTTTGTACACGAAGTACATCCAGTTTTTGCCGTAACCCTCTCAACTTTTTAGCACATGCTATGTGGGTGAAATGATGATACCGTGCCAACTTTCAACCTTTTCAGAGTTCATTTGTAGTGCTTTTCAATTTTAGGGTCATTTAGCTCAAAAAAATCAGTAAATGCATGAAAAATAGCAAATGAAGTCAGAAAGGGTTGAAAATTGATGACGTGGCTTCGAATGGTGCATACTGAACACACAAAAAGTCTGGAGTTGAAATAAGTTTAAAAAAATGAAATGCCTTTGTAACAGACGAGTTTTCGTCTGAAACCGTGATACTTCGAAAGAGATTGTCCATTCTGTACACGAAGTGGATCCAGTTTTTGTCGTAACCCTCTCAACTTTTTAGCACATGCTATGTGGGTGAAATGATAATACCATGCCAACTTTCAACCATTTCAGAGTTCATTTGTAGTGCTTTTCAATTTTAGGGTCATTTAGGTCAAAAAAATCAGTAAATGCATGAAAAATAGCAAATGAAGTCAGAAAGGGTTGAAAATTGATGACGTGGCTTTGAATGGTGCATACTGAACACACAAAAAGTCTGGAGTTGAAATAAGTTTAAAGAAATGAAATGCCTTTGTAACAGACGAGTTTTCATCTGAAACCCTGATACTTCGAAAGAGATTGTCCATTTTGTACACGAAGTGGATCCAGTTTTTGCCGTAACCCTCTCAACTTTTTAGCACATGCTATGTGGGTGAAATGATGATACCATGCCAAATTTCAACCTTTTCAGAGTTCATTTGTAGTGCTTCTTAATTTTAGGGTCATTTAGCTCAAAAAATCAGTAAATGCATGAAAAATAGCAAATGAAGTCAGAAAGGGTTGAAAAGTGATGACGTGGCTTCGAATGGTGCATACTGAACACACAAAAAGTCTAGAGTTGAAATAAGTTTAAAAAAATGAAATGCCTTTGTAACAGACGAGTTTTCGTCTGAAACCCTGATACTTCGAAAGAGATTGTCCATTTTGTACACGAAGTGGCTCTAGTTTTTGCCGTAACCCTCTCAACTTTTTAGCACATGCTATGTGGGTGAAATGATGATACCATGCCAACTTTTAACCTTTTCAGAGTTCATTTGTAGTGCTTTTCAATTTTAGGGTCATTTAGCTCAAAAAAATCAGTAAATGCATGAAAAATAGCAAATGAAGTCAGAAAGGGTTGAAAATTGATGACGTGGCTTCGAATGGTGCATACTGAACACACAAAAAGTCTGGAGTTGAAATAAGTTTAAAAAAATGAAATGCCTTTGTAACAAACGAGTTTTCGTCTGAAACCCTGATACTTCGAAAGAGATTGTCCATTTTGTACACGAAGTGGCTCTAGTTTTTGCCGTAACCCTCTCAACTTTTTAGCACATGCTATGTGGGTGAAATGATGATACCATGCCAACTTTGAAACTCTTCTGATTGTGATTTGTAGTGCTTTTCAATTTCAGGGTCATTTAACTCAAAAAAATCAGTAAATGCATGAAAATTAGCAAATGAAGTCAGAAAGGGTTGAAAATTGATGACGTGGCTTCGAATGGTGCATACTGAACACACAAAAAGTCTGGAGTTGAAATAAGTTTAAAATAATGAAATGCCTTCGTAACAGACGAGTTTTCGTCTGAAACCCTGATACTTCGAAAGAGATTGTCCATTTTGTACACGAAGTGGATCCAGTTTTTGCCGTAACCCTCTCAACTTTTTAGCAGATGCTATGTGGGTGAAATGATGATACCATGCCAACTTTGAACCTTTTCTGATTGTGATTTGTAGTGCTTTTCAATTTAAGGGTCATTTAGCTCAAAAAAATCAGTAAATGCATGAAAAATAGCAAATGAAGTCAGAAAGGGTTGAAAATTGATGACGTAGCTTCGAATGGTGCATACTGAACACACAAAAAGTCTGGAGTTGAAATAAGTTTAAAAAAATGAAATGCCTTTGTAACAGACGAGTTTTCGTCTGAAACCCTGATACTTCCAAAGAGATTGTCCATTTTGTACACGAAGTGGATCCAGTTTTTGCCGTAACCCTCTCAACTTTTTAGCACATGCTATGTGGGTGAAATGATGATACCATGCCCACTTTCAAACTCTTCTGATTGTGATTTGTAGTGCTTTTCAATTTCAGGGTCATTTAACTCAAAAAAATCAGTAAATGCATGAAAATTAGCAAATGAAGTCAGAAATGGTTGAAAATTGATGACGTGGCTTCGAATGGTGCATACTGAACACACAAAAAGTCTGTAGTTGAAATAAGTTTAAAAAATGGAAATGCCTTTGTAACAGACGAGTTTTCGTCTGAAACCCTGATACTACGAAAGAGATTGTCCATTTTGTACACGAAGTGCATCCAGTTTTTGCCGTAACCCTCTCAACTTTTTAGCACATGCTATGTGGGTAAAATGATGATACCATGCCAACTTTCAACCTTTTCTGATTGTGATTTGTAGTGCTTTTCAATTTCAAGGTCATTTAGCTCAAAAAAATCAGTAAATGCATGAAAAACAGCAAATGAACTCAGAAAGGGTTGAAAATTGATGACGTGGCTTCGAATGTTTCATACTGAACACACAAAAATCTGGAGTTGAAATAAGTTTAAAAAAATGAAATGCCTTTGTAACAGACAAGTTTTCGTCTGAAACCCTGATACTTCGAAAGAGATTGTCCATTTTGTACACGAAGTGGCTCTAGTTTTTGCCGTAACCCTCTCAACTTTTTAGCACATGCTATGTGGGTGAAATGATGATACCATGCCAACTTTCAACCTTTTCAGAGTTCATTTGTAGTGCTTTTCAATTTTAGGGTCATTTAGCTCAAAAAAATCAGTAAATGCATGAATAATAGCAAATGAAGTCAGAAAGGGTTGAAAATTGATGACGTGGCTTCGAATGGTGCATACTGAACACACAAAAAGTCTGGAGTTGAAATAAGTTTTAAAAAATGAAATGCCTTTGTAACAGACGAGTTTTCCTCTGAAACCCTCATACTTCGAAAGAGATTGTCCATTTTGTACACGAAGTGCATCCAGTTTTTGCCGTAACCCTCTCAACTTTTTAGCACATGCTATGTGCGTGAAATGATGATACCATGCCAACTTTCAACCTCTTCTGATTGTGATTTGTAGTGCTTTTCAATTTCAAGGTCATTTAGCTCAAAAAAATCAGTAAATGCATGAAAAACAGCAAATGAAGTCAGAAAGGGTTGAAAATTGATGACGTGGCTTCGAATGGTGCATACTAAACACACAAAAAGTCTGGAGTTGAAATAAGTTTAAAAAATGGAAATGCCTTTGTAACAAACGAGTTTTCGTCTAAAACCCTGATACTTCGAAAGAGATTGTCCATTTTGTACACGAAGTGCATCCAGTTTTTGCCGTAACCCTCTCAACTTTTTAGCACATGCTATGTGGGTGAAATGATGATACCATGCCAACTTTCAACCTTTTCTGATTGTGATTTGTAGTGCTTTTCAATTTCAAGGTCATTTAGCTCAAAAAAATCAGTAAATGCATGAAAAACAGCAAATGAACTCAGAAAGGGTTGAAAATTGATGACGTGGCTTCGAATGGTGCATACTGAACACACAAAAATCTGGAGTTGAAATAAGTTTCAAAAAATGAAATGCCTTTGTAACAGACAAGTTTTCGTCTGAAACCCTGATACTTCGAAAGAGATTGTCCATTTTGTACACGAAGTGGCTCTAGTTTTTGCCGTAACCCTCTCAACTTTTTAGCACATGCTATGTGGGTGAAATGATGATACCATGCCAACTTTCAACCTTTTCAGAGTTCATTTGTAGTGCTTTTCAATTTTAGGGTCATTTAGCTCAAAAAAATCAGTAAATGCATGAAAAATAGCAAATGAAGTCAGAAAGGGTTGAAAATTGATGACGTGGCTTCGAATGGTGCATACTGAACACACAAAAAGTCTGGAGTTGAAATAAGTTTAAAAAAATGAAATGCCTTTGTAACAGACGAGTTTTCGTCTGAAACCCTCATACTTCGAAAGAGATTGTCCATTTTGTACACGAAGTGCATCCAGTTTTTGCTGTAACCCTCTCAACTTTTTAGCACATGCTATGTGCGTGAAATGATGATACCATGCCAACTTTCAACCTTTTCTGATTGTGATTTGTAGTGCTTTTCAATTTCAAGGTCATTTAGCTCAAAAAAATCAGTAAATGCATGAAAAATAGCAAATGAAGTCAGAAAGGGTTGAAAATTGATGACGTGGCTTCGAATGGTGCATACTGAACACACAAAAAGTCTGGAGTTGAAATAAGTTTAAAAAAATGAAATGCCTTTGTAACAAACGAGTTTTCGTCTGAAACCCTGATACTTCGAAAGAGATTGTCCATTTTGTACACGAAGTGGCTCTAGTTTTTGCCGTAACCCTCTCAACTTTTTAGCACATGCTATGTGGGTGAAATGATGATACCATGCCAACTTTGAAACTCTTCTGATTGTGATTTGTAGTGCTTTTCAATTTCAGGGTCATTTAACTCAAAAAAATCAGTAAATGCATGAAAATTAGCAAATGAAGTCAGAAAGGGTTGAAAATTGATGACGTGGCTTCGAATGGTGCATACTGAACACACAAAAAGTCTGGAGTTGAAATAAGTTTAAAATAATGAAATGCCTTCGTAACAGACGAGTTTTCGTCTGAAACCCTGATACTTCGAAAGAGATTGTCCATTTTGTACACGAAGTGGATCCAGTTTTTGCCGTAACCCTCTCAACTTTTTAGCAGATGCTATGTGGGTGAAATGATGATACCATGCCAACTTTGAACCTTTTCTGATTGTGATTTGTAGTGCTTTTCAATTTAAGGGTCATTTAGCTCAAAAAAATCAGTAAATGCATGAAAAATAGCAAATGAAGTCAGAAAGGGTTGAAAATTGATGACGTAGCTTCGAATGGTGCATACTGAACACACAAAAAGTCTGGAGTTGAAATAAGTTTAAAAAAATGAAATGCCTTTGTAACAGACGAGTTTTCGTCTGAAACCCTGATACTTCCAAAGAGATTGTCCATTTTGTACACGAAGTGGATCCAGTTTTTGCCGTAACCCTCTCAACTTTTTAGCACATGCTATGTGGGTGAAATGATGATACCATGCCCACTTTCAAACTCTTCTGATTGTGATTTGTAGTGCTTTTCAATTTCAGGGTCATTTAACTCAAAAAAATCAGTAAATGCATGAAAATTAGCAAATGAAGTCAGAAATGGTTGAAAATTGATGACGTGGCTTCGAATGGTGCATACTGAACACACAAAAAGTCTGTAGTTGAAATAAGTTTAAAAAATGGAAATGCCTTTGTAACAAACGAGTTTTCGTCTAAAACCCTGATACTACGAAAGAGATTGTCCATTTTGTACACGAAGTGCATCCAGTTTTTGCCGTAACCCTCTCAACTTTTTAGCACATGCTATGTGGGTGAAATGATGATACCATGCCAACTTTCAACCTTTTCTGATTGTGATTTGTAGTGCTTTTCAATTTCAAGGTCATTTAGCTCAAAAAAATCAGTAAATGCATGAAAAACAGCAAATGAACTCAGAAAGGGTTGAAAATTGATGACGTGGCTTCGAATGTTTCATACTGAACACACAAAAATCTGGAGTTGAAATAAGTTTAAAAAAATGAAATGCCTTTGTAACAGACAAGTTTTCGTCTGAAACCCTGATACTTCGAAAGAGATTGTCCATTTTGTACACGAAGTGGCTCTAGTTTTTGCCGTAACCCTCTCAACTTTTTAGCACATGCTATGTGGGTGAAATGATGATACCATGCCAACTTTCAACCTTTTC
This sequence comes from Elymus sibiricus, assembly GCA_039707655.1. Lineage (NCBI taxonomy): Eukaryota > Viridiplantae > Streptophyta > Magnoliopsida > Poales > Poaceae > Elymus > Elymus sibiricus. The sequence goes on along the minus strand of CM077676.1, from coordinate 120,592,662 downwards.
AGAGTTCATTTGTAGTGCTTTTCAATTTTAGGGTCATTTAGCTCAAAAAAATCAGTAAATGCATGAAAAATAGCAAATGAAGTCAGAAAGGGTTGAAAATTGATGACGTGGCTTCGAATGGTGCATACTGAACACACAAAAAGTCTGGAGTTGAAATAAGTTTTAAAAAATGAAATGCCTTTGTAACAGACGAGTTTTCGTCTGAAACCCTCATACTTCGAAAGAGATTGTCCATTTTGTACACGAAGTGCATCCAGTTTTTGCCGTAACCCTCTCAACTTTTTAGCACATGCTATGTGCGTGAAATGATGATACCATGCCAACTTTCAACCTCTTCTGATTGTGATTTGTAGTGCTTTTCAATTTCAAGGTCATTTAGCTCAAAAAAATCAGTAAATGCATGAAAAATAGCAAATGAAGTCAGAAAGGGTTGAAAATTGATGACGTGGCTTCGAATGGTGCATACTAAACACACAAAAAGTCTGGAGTTGAAATAAGTTTAAAAAATGGAAATGCCTTTGTAACAAACGAGTTTTCGTCTAAAACCCTGATACTTCGAAAGAGATTGTCCATTTTGTACACGAAGTGCATCCAGTTTTTGCCGTAACCCTCTCAACTTTTTAGCACATGCTATGTGGGTGAAATGATGATACCATGCCAACTTTCAACCTTTTCTGATTGTGATTTGTAGTGCTTTTCAATTTCAAGGTCATTTAGCTCAAAAAAATCAGTAAATGCATGAAAAACAGCAAATGAACTTAGAAAGGGTTGAAAATTGATGACGTGGCTTCGAATGGTGCATACTGAACACACAAAAATCTGGAGTTGAAATAAGTTTCAAAAAATGAAATGCCTTTGTAACAGACAAGTTTTCGTCTGAAACCCTGATACTTCGAAAGAGATTGTCCATTTTGTACACGAAGTGGCTCTAGTTTTTGCCGTAACCCTCTCAACTTTTTAGCACATGCTATGTGGGTGAAATGATGATACCATGCCAACTTTCAACCTTTTCAGAGTTCATTTGTAGTGCTTTTCAATTTTAGGGTCATTTAGCTCAAAAAAATCAGTAAATGCATGAAAAATAGCAAATGAAGTCAGAAAGGGTTGAAAATTGATGACGTGGCTTCGAATGGTGCATACTGAACACACAAAAAGTCTGGAGTTGAAATAAGTTTAAAAAAATGAAATGCCTTTGTAACAGACGAGTTTTCGTCTGAAACCCTCATACTTCGAAAGAGATTGTCCATTTTGTACACGAAGTGCATCCAGTTTTTGCTGTAACCCTCTCAACTTTTTAGCACATGCTATGTGCGTGAAATGATGATACCATGCCAACTTTCAACCTTTTCTGATTGTGATTTGTAGTGCTTTTCAATTTCAAGGTCATTTAGCTCAAAAAAATCAGTAAATGCATGAAAAATAGCAAATGAAGTCAGAAAGGGTTGAAAATTGATGACGTGGCTTCGAATGGTGCATACTAAACACACAAAAAGTCTGGAGTTGAAATAAGTTTAAAAAATGGAAATGCCTTTGTAACAAACGAGTTTTCGTCTAAAACCCTGATACTTCGAAAGAGATTGTCCATTTTGTACACGAAGTGCATCCAGTTTTTGCCGTAACCCTCTCAACTTTTTAGCACATGCTATGTGGGTGAAATGATGATACCATGCCAACTTTCAACCTTTTCTGATTGTGATTTGTAGTGCTTTTCAATTTCAAGGTCATTTAGCTCAAAAAAATCAGTAAATGCATGAAAAATAGCAAATGAATTCAGAAAGGGTTGAAAATTGATGACGTGGCTTCGAATGGTGCATACTGAACACACAAAAAGTCTGGACTTGAAATAAGTTTAAAAAAATGAAATGCCGTTGTAATAGACGAGTTTTCGTCTGAAACCCTGATACTTCGAAAGAGATTGTCCATTTTGTACACGAAGTGGATCCAGTTTTTGCCGTAAACCTCTCAAATTTTTAGCACATGCTATGTGGGTGAAATGATGATACCATGCCAACTTTCAACCTTTTCAGAGTTCATTTGTAGTGCTTTTCAATTTTAGGGTCATTTAGCTCAAAAAAATCAGTAAATGCATGAAAAATAGCAAATGAAGTCAGAAAGGGTTGAAAATTGATGACGTGGCTTTGAATGGTGCATACTGAACACACAAAAAGTCTGGAGTTGAAATAAGTTTAAAAAAATGAAATGCCTTTGTAACAGACGAGTTTTCGTCTGAAACCCTGATACTTCGATAGAGATTGTCCATTTTGTACACGAAGTGGATCCAGTTTTTGTCGTAACACTCTCAAATTTTTAGCACATGCTATGTGGCTGAAATGATGATACCATGCCAACTTTCAACCTTTTCAGAGTTCATTTGTAGTGCATTTTAATTTTAGGGTCATTTAGCTCAAAAAAATCAGTAAATGCATGAAAAATAGCAAATGAAGTCAGAAAGGGTCGAAAATTGATGACGTGGCTTCGAATGGTGCATACTGAACACACAAAAAGTCTGTAGTTGAAATAAGTTTAAAAAAATGAAATGCCTTTGTAACAAACGAGTTTTCGTCTGAAACCCTGATACTTCGAAAGAGATTGTCCATTTTGTACACGAAGTTGATCCAGTTTTTGCCGTAACCCTCTCAACTTTTTAGCACATGCTATGTGGGTGAAATGATGATACCATGCCAACTTTCAACCTTTTCAGAGTTCATTTGTAGTGCATTTTAATTTTAGGGTCATTTAGCTCAAAAAATCAGTAAATGCATGAAAAATAGCAAATGAAGTCAGAAAGGGTTGAAAATTGATGACGTGGCTTCGAATGGTGCATACTGAACACACAAAAAGTCTGGAGTTGAAATAAGTTTAAAAAAATGAAATGCCTTTGTAACAGACGAGTTTTCGTCTGAAACCCTGATACTTCGAAAGAGATTGTCCATTTTGTATACGAAGTGGCTCTAGTTTTTTCCGTAACCCTCTCAACTTTTTAGCACATGCTATGTGGGTGAAATGATGATACCATGCCAACTTTCAACCTTTTCAGAGTTCATTTGTAGTGCTTTTCAATTTTAGGGTCATTTAGCTCAAAAAAATCAGTAAATGCATGAAAAATAGCAAATGAAGTCAGAAAGGGTTGAAAATTGATGACGTGGCTTCGAATGGTGCATACTGAACACACAAAAAGTCTGGAGTTGAAATAAGTTTAAAAAAATGAAATGCCTTTGTAACAGACGAGTTTTCGTCTGAAACCCTCATACTTCGAAAGAGATTGTCCATTTTGTACACGAAGTGGCTCTAGTTTTTGCCGTAACCCTCTCAACTTTTTAGCACATGCTATGTGGGTGAAATGATGATACCATGCCAACTTTCAACCTTTTCAGAGTTCATTTGTAGTGCTTTTCAATTTTAGGGTCATTTAGCTCAAAAAATCAGTAAATGCATGAAAAATAGCAAATGAAGTCAGAAAGGGTTGAAAATTGATGACGTGGCTTCGAATGGTGCATACTGAACACACAAAAAGTCTGGAGTTGAAATAAGTTTAAAAAAATGAAATGCCTTTGTAACAGACGAGTTGTCGTCTGAAACCCTCATACTTCGAAAGAGATTGTCCATTTTGTACACGAAGTGCATCCAGTTTTTGCCGTAACCCTCTCAACTTTTTAGCACATGCTATGTGCGTGAAATGATGATACCATGCCAACTTTCAACCTTTTCTGATTGTGATTTGTAGTGCTTTTCAATTTCAAGGTCATTTAGCTCAAAAAAAATCAGTAAATGCATGAAAAATAGCAAATGAAGTCAGAAAGGGTTGAAAATTGATGACGTGGCTTCGAATGGTGCATACTAAACACACAAAAAGTCTGGAGTTGAAATAAGTTTAAAAAATGGAAATGCCTTTGTAACAAACGAGTTTTCGTCTAAAACCCTGATACTACGAAAGAGATTGTCCATTTTGTACACGAAGTGCATCCAGTTTTTGCCGTAACCCTCTCAACTTTTTAGCACATGCTATGTGGGTGAAATGATGATACCATGCCAACTTTCAACCTTTTCTGATTGTGATTTGTAGTGCTTTTCAATTTCAAGGTCATTTAGCTCAAAAAAATCAGTAAATGCATGAAAAACAGCAAATGAACTCAGAAAGGGTTGAAAATTGATGACGTGGCTTCGAATGTTTCATACTGAACACACAAAAATCTGGAGTTGAAATAAGTTTAAAAAAATGAAATGCCTTTGTAACAGACAAGTTTTCGTCTGAAACCCTGATACTTCGAAAGAGATTGTCCATTTTGTACACGAAGTGGCTCTAGTTTTTGCCGTAACCCTCTCAACTTTTTAGCACATGCTATGTGGGTGAAATGATGATACCATGCCAACTTTCAACCTTTTCAGAGTTCATTTGTAGTGCTTTTCAATTTTAGGGTCATTTAGCTCAAAAAAATCAGTAAATGCATGAAAAATAGCAAATGAAGTCAGAAAGGGTTGAAAATTGATGACGTGGCTTCGAATGGTGCATACTGAACACACAAAAAGTCTGGAGTTGAAATAAGTTTAAAAAAATGAAATGCCTTTGTAACAGACGAGTTTTCGTCTGAAACCCTCATACTTCGAAAGAGATTGTCCATTTTGTACACGAAGTGCATCCAGTTTTTGCCGTAACCCTCTCAACTTTTTAGCACATGCTATGTGCGTGAAATGATGATACCATGCCAACTTTCAACCTTTTCTGATTGTGATTTGTAGTGCTTTTCAATTTCAAGGTCATTTAGCTCAAAAAAATCAGTAAATGCATGAAAAATAGCAAATGAAGTCAGAAAGGGTTGAAAATTGATGACGTGGCTTCGAATGGTGCATACTAAACACACAAAAAGTCTGGAGTTGAAATAAGTTTAAAAAATGGAAATGCCTTTGTAACAAACGAGTTTTCGTCTAAAACCCTGATACTTCGAAAGAGATTGTCCATTTTGTACACGAAGTGCATCCAGTTTTTGCCGTAACCCTCTCAACTTTTTAGCACATGCTATGTGGGTGAAATGATGATACCATGCCCACTTTCAACCTTTTCTGATTGTGATTTGTAGTGCTTTTCAATTTCAAGGTCATTTAGCTCAAAAAAATCAGTAAATGCATGAAAAACAGCAAATGAACTCAGAAAGGGTTGAAAATTGATGACGTGGCTTCGAATGGTGCATACTGAACACAAAAAAATCTGGAGTTGAAATAAGTTTAAAAAAATGAAATGCCTTTGTAACAGACAAGTTTTCGTTTGAAACCCTGATACTTCGAAAGAGATTGTCCATTTTGTACACGAAGTGGCTCTAGTTTTTGCCGTAACCCTCTCAACTTTTTAGCACATGCTATGTGGGTGAAATGATGATACCATGCCAACTTTCAACCTTTTCAGAGTTCATTTGTAGTGCTTTTCAATTTTAGGGTCATTTAGCTCAAAAAAATCAGTAAATGCATGAAAAATAGCAAATGAAGTCAGAAAGGGTTGAAAATTGATGACGTGGCTTCGAATGGTGCATACTGAACACACAAAAAGTCTGGAGTTGAAATAAGTTTAAAAAAATGAAATGCCTTTGTAACAGACGAGTTTTCGTCTGAAACCCTCATACTTCGAAAGAGATTGTCCATTTTGTACACGAAGTGCATCCAGTTTTTGCTGTAACCCTCTCAACTTTTTAGCACATGCTATGTGCGTGAAATGATGATACCATGCCAACTTTCAACCTTTTCTGATTGTGATTTGTAGTGCTTTTCAATTTCAAGGTCATTTAGCTCAAAAAAATCAGTAAATGCATGAAAAATAGCAAATGAAGTCAGAAAGGGTTGAAAATTGATGACGTGGCTTCGAATGGTGCATACTAAACACACAAAAAGTCTGGAGTTGAAATAAGTTTAAAAAATGGAAATGCCTTTGTAACAAACGAGTTTTCGTCTAAAACCCTGATACTTCGAAAGAGATTGTCCATTTTGTACACGAAGTGCATCCAGTTTTTGCCGTAACCCTCTCAACTTTTTAGCACATGCTATGTGGGTGAAATGATGATACCATGCCAACTTTCAACCTTTTCTGATTGTGATTTGTAGTGCTTTTCAATTTCAAGGTCATTTAGCTCAAAAAAATCAGTAAATGCATGAAAAATAGCAAATGAATTCAGAAAGGGTTGAAAATTGATGACGTGGCTTCGAATGGTGCATACTGAACACACAAAAAGTCTGGACTTGAAATAAGTTTAAAAAAATGAAATGCCGTTGTAATAGACGAGTTTTCGTCTGAAACCCTGATACTTCGAAAGAGATTGTCCATTTTGTACACGAAGTGGATCCAGTTTTTGCCGTAAACCTCTCAAATTTTTAGCACATGCTATGTGGGTGAAATGATGATACCATGCCAACTTTCAACCTTTTCAGAGTTCATTTGTAGTGCTTTTCAATTTTAGGGTCATTTAGCTCAAAAAAATCAGTAAATGCATGAAAAATAGCAAATGAAGTCAGAAAGGGTTGAAAATTGATGACGTGGCTTTGAATGGTGCATACTGAACACACAAAAAGTCTGGAGTTGAAATAAGTTTAAAAAAATGGAATGCCTTTGTAACAGACGAGTTTTCGTCTGAAACCCTGATACTTCGATAGAGATTGTCCATTTTGTACACGTAGTGGATCCAGTTTTTGTCGTAACCCTCTCAACTTTTTAGCACATGCTATGTGGCTGAAATGATGATACCATGCCAACTTTCAACCTTTTCAGAGTTCATTTGTAGTGCATTTTAATTTTAGGGTCATTTAGCTCAAAAAAATCAGTAAATGCATGAAAAATAGCAAATGAAGTCAGAAAGGGTTGAAAATTGATGACGTGGCTTCGAATGGTGCATACTGAACACACAAAAAGTCTGTAGTTGAAATAAGTTTAAAAAAATGAAATGCCTTTGTAACAAACGAGTTTTCGTCTGAAACCCTGATACTTCGAAAGAGATTGTCCATTTTGTACACGAAGTTGATCCAGTTTTTGCCGTAACCCTCTCAACTTTTTAGCACATGCTATGTGGGTGAAATGATGATACCATGCCAACTTTCAACCTTTTCAGAGTTCATATGTAGTGCATTTTAATTTTAGGGTCATTTAGCTCAAAAAATCAGTAAATGCATGAAAAATAGCAAATGAAGTCAGAAAGGGTTGAAAATTGATGACGTGGCTTCGAATGGTGCATACTAAACACACAAAAAGTCTGGAGTTGAAATAAGTTTAAAAAAATGAAATGCCTTTGTAACAGACGAGTTTTCGTCTGAAACCCTGATACTTCGAAAGAGATTGTCCATTTTGTATACGAAGTGGCTCTAGTTTTTGCCGTAACCCTCTCAACTTTTTAGCACATGCTATGTGGGTGAAATGATGATACCATGCCAACTTTCAACCTTTTCAGAGTTCATTTGTAGTGCTTTTCAATTTTAGGGTCATTTAGCTCAAAAAAATCAGTAAATGCATGAAAAATAGCAAATGAAGTCAGAAAGGGTTGAAAATTGATGACGTGGCTTCGAATGGTGCATACTGAACACACAAAAAGTCTGGAGTTGAAATAAGTTTAAAAAAATGAAATGCCTTTGTAACAGACGAGTTTTCGTCTGAAACCCTCATACTTCGAAAGAGATTGTCCATTTTGTACAAGAAGTGGCTCTAGTTTTTGCCGTAACCCTCTCAACTTTTTAGCACATGCTATGTGGGTGAAATGATGATACCATGCCAACTTTCAACCTTTTCACAGTTCATTTGTAGTGCTTTTCAATTTTAGGGTCATTTAGCTCAAAAAAATCAGTAAATGCATGAAAAATAGCAAATGAAGTCAGAAAGGGTTGAAAATTGATGACGTGGCTTCGAATGGTGCATACTGAACACACAAAAAGTCTGGAGTTGAAATAAGTTTAAAAAAATGAAATGCCTTTGTAACAGAAGAATTTTCGTCTGAAACCCTCATACTTCGAAAGAGATTGTCCATTTTGTACACGAAGTGCATCCAGTTTTTGCCGTAACCCTCTCAACTTTTTAGCACATGCTATGTGCGTGAAATGATGATACCATGCCAACTTTCAACCTTTTCTGATTGTGATTTGTAGTGCTTTTCAATTTCAAGGTCATTTAGCTCAAAAAAATCAGTAAATGCATGAAAAATAGCAAATGAAGTCAGAAAGGGTTGAAAATTGATGACGTGGCTTCGAATGGTGCATACTAAACACACAAAAAGTCTGGAGTTGAAATAAGTTTAAAAAATGGAAATGCCTTTGTAACAAACGAGTTTTCGTCTAAAACCCTGATAATACGAAAGAGATTGACCATTTTGTACACGAAGTGCATCCAGTTTTTGCCGTAACCCTCTCAACTTTTTAGCACATGCTATGTGGGTGAAATGATGATACCATGCCAACTTTCAACCTTTTCTGATTGTGATTTGTAGTGCTTTTCAATTTCAAGGTCATTTAGCTCAAAAAAATCAGTAAATGCATGAAAAACAGCAAATGAACTCAGAAAGGGTTGAAAATTGATGACGTGGCTTCGAATGTTTCATACTGAACACACAAAAATCTGGAGTTGAAATAAGTTTAAAAAAATGAAATGCCTTTGTAACAGACAAGTTTTCGTCTGAAACCCTGATACTTCGAAAGAGATTGTCCATTTTGTACACGAAGTGGCTCTAGTTTTTGCCGTAACCCTCTCAACTTTTGAGCACATGCTATGTGGGTGAAATGATGATACCATGCCAACTTTCAACCTTTTCAGAGTTCATTTGTAGTGCTTTTCAATTTTAGGGTCATTTAGCTCAAAAAAATCAGTAAATGCATGAAAAATAGCAAATGAAGTCAGAAAGGGTTGAAAATTGATGACGTGGCTTCGAATGGTGCATACTGAACACACAAAAAGTCTGGAGTTGAAATAAGTTTAAAAAAATGAAATGCCTTTGTAACAGACGAGTTTTCGTCTGAAACCCTCATACTTCGAAAGAGATTGTCCATTTTGTACACGAAGTGCATCCAGTTTTTGCCGTAACCCTCTCAACTTTTTAGCACATGCTATGTGCGTGAAATGATGATACCATGCCAACTTTCAACCTTTTCTGATTGTGATTTGTAGTGCTTTTCAATTTCAAGGTCATTTAGCTCAAAAAAATCAGTAAATGCATGAAAAATAGCAAATGAAGTCAGAAAGGGTTGAAAATTGATGACGTGGCTTCGAATGGTGCATACTAAACACACAAAAAGTCTGGAGTTGAAATAAGTTTAAAAAATGGAAATGCCTTTGTAACAAACGAGTTTTCGTCTAAAACCCTGATACTTCGAAAGAGATTGTCCATTTTGTACACGAAGTGCATCCAGTTTTTGCCGTAACCCTCTCAACTTTTTAGCACATGCTATGTGGGTGAAATGATGATACCATGCCAACTTTCAACCTTTTCTGATTGTGATTTGTAGTGCTTTTCAATTTCAAGGTCATTTAGCTCAAAAAAATCAGTAAATGCATGAAAAACAGCAAATGAACTCAGAAAGGGTTGAAAATTGATGACGTGGCTTCGAATGGTGCATACTGAACACAAAAAAATCTGGAGTTGAAATAAGTTTAAAAAAATGAAATGCCTTTGTAACAGACAAGTTTTCGTTTGAAACCCTGATACTTCGAAAGAGATTGTCCATTTTGTACACGAAGTGGCTCTAGTTTTTGCCGTAACCCTCTCAACTTTTTAGCACATGCTATGTGGGTGAAATGATGATACCATGCCAACTTTCAACCTTTTCAGAGTTCATTTGTAGTGCTTTTCAATTTTAGGGTCATTTAGCCCAAAAAAATCAGTAAATGCATGAAAAATAGCAAATGAAGTCAGAAAGGGTTGAAAATTGATGACGTGGCTTCGAATGGTGCATACTGAACACACAAAAAGTCTGGAGTTGAAATAAGTTTAAAAAAATGAAATGCCTTTGTAACAGACGAGTTTTCGTCTGAAACCCTCATACTTCGAAAGAGATTGTCCATTTTGTACACGAAGTGCATCCAGTTTTTGCTGTAACCCTCTCAACTTTTTAGCACATGCTATGTGCGTGAAATGATGATACCATGCCAACTTTCAACCTTTTCTGATTGTGATTTGTAGTGCTTTTCAATTTCAAGGTCATTTAGCTCAAAAAAATCAGTAAATGCATGAAAAATAGCAAATGAAGTCAGAAAGGGTTGAAAATTGATGACGTGGCTTCGAATGGTGCATACTAAACACACAAAAAGTCTGGAGTTGAAATAAGTTTAAAAAATGGAAATGCCTTTGTAACAAACGAGTTTTCGTCTAAAACCCTGATACTTCGAAAGAGATTGTCCATTTTGTACACGAAGTGCATCCAGTTTTTGCCGTAACCCTCTCAACTTTTTAGCACATGCTATGTGGGTGAAATGATGATACCATGCCAACTTTCAACCTTTTCTGATTGTGATTTGTAGTGCTTTTCAATTTCAAGGTCATTTAGCTCAAAAAAATCAGTAAATGCATGAAAAATAGCAAATGAATTCAGAAAGGGTTGAAAATTGATGACGTGGCTTCGAATGGTGCATACTGAACACACAAAAAGTCTGGACTTGAAATAAGTTTAAAAAAATGAAATGCCGTTGTAATAGACGAGTTTTCGTCTGAAACCCTGATACTTCGAAAGAGATTGTCCATTTTGTACACGAAGTGGATCCAGTTTTTGCCGTAAACCTCTCAAATTTTTAGCACATGCTATGTGGGTGAAATGATGATACCATGCCAACTTTCAACCTTTTCAGAGTTCATTTGTAGTGCTTTTCAATTTTAGGGTCATTTAGTTCAAAAAAATCAGTAAATGCATGAAAAATAGCAAATGAAGTCAGAAAGGGTTGAAAATTGATGACGTGGCTTTGAATGGTGCATACTGAACACACAAAAAGTCTGGAGTTGAAATAAGTTTAAAAAAATGAAATGCCTTTGTAACAGACGAGTTTTCGTCTGAAACCCTGATACTTCGATAGAGATTGTCCATTTTGTACACGAAGTGGATCCAGTTTTTGTCGTAACCCTCTCAACTTTTTAGCACATGCTATGTGGCTGAAATGATGATACCATGCCAACTTTCAACCTTTTCAGAGTTCATTTGTAGTGCATTTTAATTTTAGGGTCATTTAGCTCAAAAAAATCAGTAAATGCATGAAAAATAGCAAATGAAGTCAGAAAGGGTTGAAAATTGATGACGTGGCTTCGAATGGTGCATACTGAACACACAAAAAGTCTGTAGTTGAAATAAGTTTAAAAAAATGAAATGCCTTTGTAACAAACGAGTTTTCGTCTGAAACCCTGATACTTCGAAAGAGATTGTCCATTTTGTACACGAAGTTGATCCAGTTTTTGCCGTAACCCTCTCAACTTTTTAGCACATGCTATGTGGGTGAAATGATGATACCATGCCAACTTTCAACCTTTTCTGATTGTGATTTGTAGTGCTTTTCAATTTCAAGGTCATTTAGCTCAAAAAAATCAGTAAATGCATGAAAAACAGCAAATGAACTCAGAAAGGGTTGAAAATTGATGACGTGGCTTCGAATGGTGCATACTGAACACAAAAAAATCTGGAGTTGAAATAAGTTTAAAAAAATGAAATGCCTTTGTAACAGACAAGTTTTCGTTTGAAACCCTGATACTTCGAAAGAGATTGTCCATTTTGTACACGAAGTGGCTCTAGTTTTTGCCGTAACCCTCTCAACTTTTTAGCACATGCTATGTGGGTGAAATGATGATACCATGCCAACTTTCAACCTTTTCAGAGTTCATTTGTAGTGCTTTTCAATTTTAGGGTCATTTAGCTCAAAAAAATCAGTAAATGCATGAAAAATAGCAAATGAAGTCAGAAAGGGTTGAAAATTGATGACGTGGCTTCGAATGGTGCATACTGAACACACAAAAAGTCTGGAGTTGAAATAAGTTTAAAAAAATGAAATGCCTTTGTAACAGACGAGTTTTCGTCTGAAACCCTCATACTTCGAAAGAGATTGTCCATTTTGTACACGAAGTGCATCCAGTTTTTGCTGTAACCCTCTCAACTTTTTAGCACATGCTATGTGCGTGAAATGATGATACCATGCCAACTTTCAACCTTTTCTGATTGTGATTTGTAGTGCTTTTCAATTTCAAGGTCATTTAGCTCAAAAAAATCAGTAAATGCATGAAAAATAGCAAATGAAGTCAGAAAGGGTTGAAAATTGATGACGTGGCTTCGAATGGTGCATACTAAACACACAAAAAGTCTGGAGTTGAAATAAGTTTAAAAAATGGAAATGCCTTTGTAACAAACGAGTTTTCGTCTAAAACCCTGATACTTCGAAAGAGATTGTCCATTTTGTACACGAAGTGCATCCAGTTTTTGCCGTAACCCTCTCAACTTTTTAGCACATGCTATGTGGGTGAAATGATGATACCATGCCAACTTTCAACCTTTTCTGATTGTGATTTGTAGTGCTTTTCAATTTCAAGGTCATTTAGCTCAAAAAAATCAGTAAATGCATGAAAAATAGCAAATGAATTCAGAAAGGGTTGAAAATTGATGACGTGGCTTCGAATGGTGCATACTGAACACACAAAAAGTCTGGACTTGAAATAAGTTTAAAAAAATGAAATGCCGTTGTAATAGACGAGTTTTCGTCTGAAACCCTGATACTTCGAAAGAGATTGTCCATTTTGTACACGAAGTGGATCCAGTTTTTGCCGTAAACCTCTCAAATTTTTAGCACATGCTATGTGGGTGAAATGATGATACCATGCCAACTTTCAACCTTTTCAGAGTTCATTTGTAGTGCTTTTCAATTTTAGGGTCATTTAGCTCAAAAAAATCAGTAAATGCATGAAAAATAGCAAATGAAGTCAGAAAGGGTTGAAAATTGATGACGTGGCTTTGAATGGTGCATACTGATCACACAAAAAGTCTGGAGTTGAAATAAGTTTAAAAAAATGAAATGCCTTTGTAACAGACAAGTTTTCGTCTGAAACCCTGATACTTCGATAGAGATTGTCCATTTTGTACACGAAGTGGATCCAGTTTTTGTCGTAACCCTCTCAACTTTTTAGCACATGCTATGTGGCTGAAATGATGATACCATGCCAACTTTCAACCTTTTCAGAGTTCATTTGTAGTGCATTTTAATTTTAGGGTCATTTAGCTCAAAAAAATCAGTAAATGCATGAAAAATAGCAAATGAAGTCAGAAAGGGTTGAAAATTGATGACGTGGCTTCGAATGGTGCATACTGAACACACAAAAAGTCTGTAGTTGAAATAAGTTTAAAAAAATGAAATGCCTTTGTAACAAACGAGTTTTCGTCTGAAACCCTGATACTTCGAAAGAGATTGTCCATTTTGTACACGAAGTTGATCCAGTTTTTGCCGTAACCCTCTCAACTTTTTAGCACATGCTATGTGGGTGAAATGATGATACCATGCCAACTTTCAACCTTTTCAGAGTTCATTTGTAGTGCATTTTAATTTTAGGGTCATTTAGCTCAAAAAATCAGTAAATGCATGAAAAATAGCAAATGAAGTCAGAAAGGGTTGAAAATTGATGACGTGGCTTCGAATGGTGCATACTGAACACACAAAAAGTCTGGAGTTGAAATAAGTTTAAAAAAATGAAATGCCTTTGTAACAGACGAGTTTTCGTCTGAAACCCTGATACTTCGAAAGAGATTGTCCATTTTGTATACGAAGTGGCTCTAGTTTTTGCCGTAACCCTCTCAACTTTTTAGCACATGCTATGTGGGTGAAATGATGATACCATGCCAACTTTCAACCTTTTCAGAGTTCATTTGTAGTGCTTTTCAGTTTTAGGGTCATTTAGCTCAAAAAAATCAGTAAATGCATGAAAAATAGCAAATGAAGTCAGAAAGGGTTGAAAATTGATGACGTGGCTTCGAATGGTGCATACTGAACACACAAAAAGTCTGGAGTTGAAATAAGTTTAAAAAAATGAAATGCCTTTGTAACAGACGAGTTTTCGTCTGAAACCCTCATACTTCGAAAGAGATTGTCCATTTTGTACACGAAGTGGCTCTAGTTTTTGCCGTAACCCTCTCAACTTTTTAGCACATGCTATGTGGGTGAAATGATGATACCATGCCAACTTTCAACCTTTTCAGAGTTCATTTGTAGTGCTTTTCAATTTTAGGGTCATTTAGCTCAAAAAAATCAGTAAATGCATGAAAAATAGCAAATGAAGTCAGAAAGGGTTGAAAATTGATGACGTGGCTTCGAATGGTGCATACTGAACACACAAAAAGTCTGGAGTTGAAATAAGTTTAAAAAAATGAAATGCCTTTGTAACAGACGAGTTTTCGTCTGAAACCATCATACTTCGAAAGAGATTGTCCATTTTGTACACGAAGTGGCTCTAGTTTTTGCCGTAACCCTCTCAACTTTTTAGCACATGCTATGTGGGTGAAATGATGATACCATGCCAACTTTCAACCTTTTCAGAGTTCATTTGTAGTGCTTTTCAATTTCAGGGTCATTTAGCTCAAAAAAATCAGTAAATGCATGAAAAAAAGCAAATGAAGTCAGAAAGGGTTGAAAATTGATGACGTGGCTTCGAATGGTGCATACTGAACACACAAAAAGTCTGGAGTTGAAATAAGTTTAAAGAAATGAAATGCCTTTGTAACAGACGAGTTTTCGTGTGAAACCCTGATACTTCGAAAGAGATTGTCCATTTTGTAGACGAAGTGGATCCAGTTTTTGTCGTAACCCTCTCAACTTTTTAGCACATGCTATATGGGTGAAATGATGATACCATGCCAACTTTCAACGTTTTCAGAGTTCATTTGTAGTGCTTTTCAATTTTAGGGTCATTTAGCTCAAAAAAATCAGTAAATGCATGAAAAATAGCAAATGAAGTCAGAAAGGGTTGAAAATTGATGATGTGGCTTCGAATGGTGCATACTGAACACACAAAAAGTCTGGGTTTGAAATAAGTTTAAAGAAATGAAATGCCTTTGTAACAGACGAGTTTTCGTCTGAAACCCTGATACTTCGAAAGAGATTGTCCATTTTGTACACGAAGTGTATCCAGTTTTTGCCGTAACCCTCTCAACTTTTTAGCACATGCTATGTGCGTGAAATGATGATACCATGCCAACTTTCAACCTTTTTTGATTGTGATTTGTAGTGCTTTTCAATTTCAGGGTCATTTATCTCAAAAAAATCAGTAAATGCATGAAAAATAGCAAAATGAAGTCAGAAAGGGTTGAAAATTGATGACATGGCTTCGAATGGTGCATAATGAACACACAAAAAGTCTGGAGTTGAAATAAGTTTAAAAAAATGAAATGCCTTTCTAACAGACGAGTTTTCGTCTGAAACCCCGATACTTCGAAAGAGATTGTCCATTTTGTACACGAAGTACATCCAGTTTTTGCCGTAACCCTCTCAACTTTTTAGCACATGCTATGTGGGTGAAATGATGATACCGTGCCAACTTTCAACCTTTTCAGAGTTCATTTGTAGTGCTTTTCAATTTTAGGGTCATTTAGCTCAAAAAAATCAGTAAATGCATGAAAAATAGCAAATGAAGTCAGAAAGGGTTGAAAATTGATGACGTGGCTTCGAATGGTGCATACTGAACACACAAAAAGTCTGGAGTTGAAATAAGTTTAAAAAAATGAAAAGCCTTTGTAACAGACGAGTTTTCGTCTGAAACCCTGATACTTCGAAAGAGATTGTCCATTCTGTACACGAAGTGGATCCAGTTTTTGTCGTAACCCTCTCAACTTTTTAGCACATGCTATGTGGGTGAAATGATAATACCATGCCAACTTTCAACCATTTCAGAGTTCATTTGTAGTGCTTTTCAATTTTAGGGTCATTTAGGTCAAAAAAATCAGTAAAAGCATGAAAAATAGCAAATGAAGTCAGAAAGGGTTCAAAATTGATGACGTGGCTTTGAATGGTGCATACTGAACACACAAAAAGTCTGGAGTTGAAATAAGTTTAAAAAAATGAAATGCCTTTGTAACAGACGAGTTTTCGTCTGAAACCCTGATACTTCGAAAGAGATTGTCCATTTTGTACACGAAGTGGCTCTAGTTTTTGCCGTAAGCCTCTCAACTTTTTAGCACATGCTATGTGGGAGAAATGATGATACGATGCCAACTTTTAACCTTTTCAGAGTTCATTTGTAGTGCTTTTCAATTTTAGGGTCATTTAGCTCAAAAAAATTAGTAAATGCATGAAAAATAGCAAATGAAGTCAGAAAGGGTTGAAAATTGATGACGTGGCTTCGAATGGTGCATACTGAACACACAAAAAGTCTGGAGTTGAAATAAGTTTAAAAAAATGAAATGCCTTTGTAACAGACGAGTTTTCGTCTGAAACCCTCATACTTCGAAAGAGATTGTCCATTTTGTACACGAAGTGGCTCTAGTTTTTGCCGTAACCCTCTCAACTTTTTAGCACATGCTATGTGGGTGAAATGATGATACCATGCCAACTTTCAACCTTTTCAGAGTTCATTTGTAGTGCTTTTCAATTTTAGGGTCATTTAGCTCAAAAAAATCAGTAAATGCATGAAAAATAGCAAATGAAGTCAGAAAGGGTTGAAAATTGATGACGTGGCTTCGAATGGTGCATACTGAACACACAAAAAGTCTGGAGTTGAAATAAGTTTAAAAAAATGAAATGCCTTTGTAACAGACGAGTTTTCGTCTGAAACCCTCATACTTCGAAAGAGATTGTCCATTTTGTACACGAAGTGCATCCAGTTTTTGCCGTAACCCTCTCAACTTTTTAGCACATGCTATGTGCGTGAAATGATGATACCATGCCAACTTTCAACCTTTTCTGATTGTGATTTGTAGTGCTTTTCAATTTCAAGGTCATTTAGCTCAAAAAAATCAGTAAATGCATGAAAAATAGCAAATGAAGTCAGAAAGGGTTGAAAATTGATGACGTGGCTTCGAATGGTGCATACTAAACACACAAAAAGTTTGGAGTTGAAATAAGTTTAAAAAATGGAAATGCCTTTGTAACAAACGAGTTTTCGTCTAAAACCCTGATACTTCGAAAGAGATTGTCCATTTTGTACACGAAGTGCATCCAGTTTTTGCCGTAACCCTCTCAACTTTTTAGCACATGCTATGTGGGTGAAATGATGATACCATGCCAACTTTCAACCTTTTCTGATTGTGATTTGTAGTGCTTTTCAATTTCAAGGTCATTTAGCTCAAAAAAATCAGTAAATGCATGAAAAATAGCAAATGAATTCAGAAAGGGTTGAAAATTGATGACGTGGCTTCGAATGGTGCATACTGAACACACAAAAAGTCTGGACTTGAAATAAGTTTAAAAAAATGAAATGCCGTTGTAATAGACGAGTTTTCGTCTGAAACCCTGATACTTCGAAAGAGATTGTCCATTTTGTACACGAAGTGGATCCAGTTTTTGCCGTAAACCTCTCAAATTTTTAGCACATGCTATGTGGGTGAAATGATGATACCATGCCAACTTTCAACCTTTTCAGAGTTCATTTGTAGTGCTTTTCAATTTTAGGGTCATTTAGCTCAAAAAAATCAGTAAATGCATGAAAAATAGCAAATGAAGTCAGAAAGGGTTGAAAATTGATGACGTGGCTTTGAATGGTGCATACTGAACACACAAAAAGTCTGGAGTTGAAATAAGTTTAAAAAAATGAAATGCCTTTGTAACAGACGAGTTTTCGTCTGAAACCCTGATACTTCGATAGAGATTGTCCATTTTGTACACGAAGTGGATCCAGTTTTTGTCGTAACCCTCTCAACTTTTTAGCACATGCTATGTGGCTGAAATGATGATACCATGCCAACTTTCAACCTTTTCAGAGTTCATTTGTAGTGCATTTTAATTTTAGGGTCATTTAGCTCAAAAAAATCAGTAAATGCATGAAAAATAGCAAATGAAGTCAGAAAGGGTTGAAAATTGATGACGTGGCTTCGAATGGTGCATACTGAACACACAAAAAGTCTGTAGTTGAAATAAGTTTAAAAAAATGAAATGCCCTTGTAACAAACGAGTTTTCGTCTGAAACCCTGATACTTCGAAAGAGATTGTCCATTTTGTACACGAAGTTGATCCAGTTTTTGCCGTAACCCTCTCAACTTTTTAGCACATGCTATGTGGGTGAAATGATGATACCATGCCAACTTTCAACCTTTTCAGAGTTCATTTGTAGTGCATTTTAATTTTAGGGTCATTTAGCTCAAAAAATCAGTAAATGCATGAAAAATAGCAAATGAAGTCAGAAAGGGTTGAAAATTGATGACGTGGCTTCGAATGGTGCATACTGAACACACAAAAAGTCTGGAGTTGAAATAAGTTTAAAAAAATGAAATGCCTTTGTAACAGACGAGTTTTCGTCTGAAACCCTCATACTTCGAAAGAGATTTTCCATTTTGTACACGAAGTGGCTCTAGTTTTTGCCGTAACCCTCTCAACTTTTTAGCACATGCTATGTGGGTGAAATGATGATACCATGCCAACTTTCAACCTTTTCAGAGTTCATTTGTAGTGCTTTTCAATTTTAGGGTCATTTAGCTCAAAAAAATCAGTAAATGCATGAAAAATAGCAAATGAAGTCAGAAAGGGTTGAAAATTGATGACGTGGCTTCGAATGGTGCATACTGAACACACAAAAAGTCTGGAGTTGAAATAAGTTTAAAAAAATGAAATGCCTTTGTAACAGACGAGTTTTCGTCTGAAACCCTCATACTTCGAAAGAGATTGTCCATTTTGTACACGAAGTGCATCCAATTTTTGCCGTAACCCTCTCAACTTTTTAGCACATGCTATGTGCGTGAAATGATGATACCATGCCAACTTTCAACCTTTTCTGATTGTGATTTGTAGTGGTTTTCAATTTCAAGGTCATTTAGCTCAAAAAAATCAGTAAATGCATGAAAAATAGCAAATGAAGTCAGAAAGGGTTGAAAATTGATGACGTGGCTTCGAATGGTGCATACTAAACACACAAAAAGTCTGGAGTTGAAATAAGTTTAAAAAATGGAAATGCCTTTGTAACAAACGAGTTTTCGTCTAAAACCCTGATACTTCGAAAGAGATTGTCCATTTTGTACACGAAGTGCATCCAGTTTTTGCCGTAACCCTCTCAACTTTTTAGCACATGCTATGTGGGTGAAATGATGATACCATGCCAACTTTCAACCTTTTCTGATTGTGATTTGTAGTGCTTTTCAATTTCAAGGTCATTTAGCTCAAAAAAATCAGTAAATGCATGAAAAATAGCAAATGAATTCAGAAAGGGTTGAAAATTGATGACGTGGCTTCGAATGGTGCATACTGAACACACAAAAAGTCTGGACTTGAAATAAGTTTAAAAAAATGAAATGCCGTTGTAATAGACGAGTTTTCGTCTGAAACCCTGATACTTCGAAAGAGATTGTCCATTTTGTACACGAAGTGGATCCAGTTTTTGCCGTAAACCTCTCAAATTTTTAGCACATGCTATGTGGGTGAAATGATGATACCATGCCAACTTTCAACCTTTTCAGAGTTCATTTGTAGTGCTTTTCAATTTTAGGGTCATTTAGCTCAAAAAAATCAGTAAATGCATGAAAAATAGCAAATGAAGTCAGAAAGGGTTGAAAATTGATGACGTGGCTTTGAATGGTGCATACTGAACACACAAAAAGTCTGGAGTTGAAATAAGTTTAAAAAAATGAAATGCCTTTGTAACAGACGAGTTTTCGTCTGAAACCCTGATACTTCGATAGAGATTGTCCATTTTGTACACGAAGTGGATCCAGTTTTTGTCGTAACCCTCTCAACTTTTTAGCACATGCTATGTGGCTGAAATGATGATACCATGCCAACTTTCAACCTTTTCAGAGTTCATTTGTAGTGCATTTTAATTTTAGGGTCATTTAGCTCAAAAAAATCAGTAAATGCATGAAAAATAGCAAATGAAGTCAGAAAGGGTTGAAAATTGATGACGTGGCTTCGAATGGTGCATACTGAACACACAAAAAGTCTGTAGTTGAAATAAGTTTAAAAAAATGAAATGCCTTTGTAACAAACGAGTTTTCGTCTGAAACCCTGATACTTCGAAAGAGATTGTCCATTTTGTACACGAAGTTGATCCAGTTTTTGCCGTAACCCTCTCAACTTTTTAGCACATGCTATGTGGGTGAAATGATGATACCATGCCAACTTTCAACCTTTTCAGAGTTCATTTGTAGTGCATTTTAATTTTAGGGTCATTTAGCTCAAAAAATCAGTAAATGCATGAAAAATAGCAAATGAAGTCAGAAAGGGTTGAAAATTGATGACGTGGCTTCGAATGGTGCATACTGAACACACAAAAAGTCTGGAGTTGAAATAAGTTTAAAAAAATGAAATGCCTTTGTAACAGACGAGTTTTCGTCTGAAACCCTGATACTTCGAAAGAGATTGTCCATTTTGTATACGAAGTGGCTCTAGTTTTTGCCGTAACCCTCTCAACTTTTTAGCACATGCTATGTGGGTGAAATGATGATACCATGCCAACTTTCAACCTTTTCAGAGTTCATTTGTAGTGCTTTTCAATTTTAGGGTCATTTAGCTCAAAAAAATCAGTAAATGCATGAAAAATAGCAAATGAAGTCAGAAAGGGTTGAAAATTGATGACGTGGCTTCGAATGGTGCATACTGAACACACAAAAAGTCTGGAGTTGAAATAAGTTTAAAAAAATGAAATGCCTTTGTAACAGACGAGTTTTCGTCTGAAACCCTCATACTTCGAAAGAGATTGTCCATTTTGTACACGAAGTGGCTCTAGTTTTTGCCGTAACCCTCTCAACTTTTTAGCACATGCTATGTGGGTGAAATGATGATACCATGCCAACTTTCAACCTTTTCAGAGTTCATTTGTAGTGCTTTTCAATTTTAGGGTCATTTAGCTCAAAAAAATCAGTAAATGCATGAAAAATAGCAAATGAAGTCAGAAAGGGTTGAAAATTGATGACGTGGCTTCGAATGGTGCATACTGAACACACAAAAAGTCTGGAGTTGAAATAAGTTTAAAAAAATGAAATGCCTTTGTAACAGACGAGTTTTCGTCTGAAACCCTCATACTTCGAAAGAGATTGTCCATTTTGTACACGAAGTGCATCCAATTTTTGCCGTAACCCTCTCAACTTTTTAGCACATGCTATGTGCGTGAAATGATGATACCATGCCAACTTTCAACCTTTTCTGATTGTGATTTGTAGTGCTTTTCAATTTCAAGGTCATTTAGCTCAAAAAAAATCAGTAAATGCATGAAAAATAGCAAATGAAGTCAGAAAGGGTTGAAAATTGATGACGTGGCTTCGAATGGTGCATACTAAACACACAAAAAGTCTGGAGTTGAAATAAGTTTAAAAAATGGAAATGCCTTTGTAACAAACGAGTTTTCGTCTAAAACCCTGATACTTCGAAAGAGATTGTCCATTTTGTACACGAAGTGCATCCAGTTTTTGCCGTAACCCTCTCAACTTTTTAGCACATGCTATGTGGGTGAAATGATGATACCATGCCAACTTTCAACCTTTTCTGATTGTGATTTGTAGTGCTTTTCAATTTCAAGGTCATTTAGCTCAAAAAAATCAGTAAATGCATGAAAAATAGCAAATGAATTCAGAAAGGGTTGAAAATTGATGACGTGGCTTCGAATGGTGCATACTGAACACACAAAAAGTCTGGACTTGAAATAAGTTTAAAAAAATGAAATGCCGTTGTAATAGACGAGTTTTCGTCTGAAACCCTGATACTTCGAAAGAGATTGTCCATTTTGTACACGAAGTGGATCCAGTTTTTGCCGTAAACCTCTCAAATTTTTAGCACATGCTATGTGGGTGAAATGATGATACCATGCCAACTTTCAACCTTTTCAGAGTTCATTTGTAGTGCTTTTCAATTTTAGGGTCATTTAGCTCAAAAAAATCAGTAAATGCATGAAAAATAGCAAATGAAGTCAGAAAGGGTTGAAAATTGATGACGTGGCTTTGAATGGTGCATACTGAACACACAAAAAGTCTGGAGTTGAAATAAGTTTAAAAAAATGAAATGCCTTTGTAACAGACGAGTTTTCGTCTGAAACCCTGATACTTCGATAGAGATTGTCCATTTTGTACACGAAGTGGATCCAGTTTTTGTCGTAACCCTCTCAACTTTTTAGCACATGCTATGTGGCTGAAATGATGATACCATGCCAACTTTCAACCTTTTCAGAGTTCATTTGTAGTGCATTTTAATTTTAGGGTCATTTAGCTCAAAAAAATCAGTAAATGCATGAAAAATAGCAAATGAAGTCAGAAAGGGTTGAAAATTGATGACGTGGCTTCGAATGGTGCATACTGAACACACAAAAATTCTGTAGTTGAAATAAGTTTAAAAAAATGAAATGCCTTTGTAACAAACGAGTTTTCGTCTGAAACCCTGATACTTCGAAAGAGATTGTCCATTTTGTACACGAAGTTGATCCAGTTTTTGCCGTAACCCTCTCAACTTTTTAGCACATGCTATGTGGGTGAAATGATGATACCATGCCAACTTTCAACCTTTTCAGAGTTCATTTGTAGTGCATTTTAATTTTAGGGTCATTTAGCTCAAAAAATCAGTAAATGCATGAAAAATAGCAAATGAAGTCAGAAAGGGTTGAAAATTGATGACGTGGCTTCGAATGGTGCATACTGAACACACAAAAAGTCTGGAGTTGAAATAAGTTTAAAAAAATGAAATGCCTTTGTAACAGACGAGTTTTCGTCTGAAACCCTGATACTTCGAAAGAGATTGTCCATTTTGTATACGAAGTGGCTCTAGTTTTTGCCGTAACCCTCTCAACTTTTTAGCACATGCTATGTGGGTGAAATGATGATACCATGCCAACTTTCAACCTTTTCAGAGTTCATTTGTAGTGCTTTTCAATTTTAGGGTCATTTAGCTCAAAAAAATCAGTAAATGCATGAAAAATAGCAAATGAAGTCAGAAAGGGTTGAAAATTGATGACGTGGCTTCGAATGGTGCATACTGAACACACAAAAAGTCTGTAGTTGAAATAAGTTTAAAAAAATGAAATGCCTTTGTAACAAACGAGTTTTCGTCTGAAACCCTGATACTTCGAAAGAGATTGTCCATTTTGTACACGAAGTTGATCCAGTTTTTGCCGTAACCCTCTCAACTTTTTAGCACATGCTATGTGGGTGAAATGATGATACCATGCCAACTTTCAACCTTTTCAGAGTTCATTTGTAGTGCATTTTAATTTTAGGGTCATTTAGCTCAAAAAATCAGTAAATGCATGAAAAATAGCAAATGAAGTCAGAAAGGGTTGAAAATTGATGACGTGGCTTCGAATGGTGCATACTGAACACACAAAAAGTCTGGAGTTGAAATAAGTTTAAAAAAATGAAATGCCTTTGTAACAGACGAGTTTTCGTCTGAAACCCTGATACTTCGAAAGAGATTGTCCATTTTGTATACGAAGTGGCTCTAGTTTTTGCCGTAACCCTCTCAACTTTTTAGCACATGCTATGTGGGTGAAATGATGATACCATGCCAACTTTCAACCTTTTCAGAGTTCATTTGTAGTGCTTTTCAATTTTAGGGTCATTTAGCTCAAAAAAATCAGTAAATGCATGAAAAATAGCAAATGAAGTCAGAAAGGGTTGAAAATTGATGACGTGGCTTCGAATGGTGCATACTGAACACACAAAAAGTCTGGAGTTGAAATAAGTTTAAAAAAATGAAATGCCTTTGTAACAGACGAGTTTTCGTCTGAAACCCTCATACTTCGAAAGAGATTGTCCATTTTGTACACGAAGTGGCTCTAGTTTTTGCCGTAACCCTCTCAACTTTTTAGCACATGCTATGTGGGTGAAATGATGATACCATGCCAACTTTCAACCTTTTCAGAGTTCATTTGTAGTGCTTTTCAATTTTAGGGTCATTTAGCTCAAAAAAATCAGGAAATGCATGAAAAATAGCAAATGAAGTCAGTAAGGGTTGAAAATTGATGACGTGGCTTCGAATGGTGCATACTGAACACACAAAAAGTCTGGAGTTGAAATAAGTTTAAAAAAATGAAATGCCTTTGTAACAGACGAGTTTTCGTCTGAAACCCTCATACTTCGAAAGAGATTGTCCATTTTGTACACGAAGTGCATCCAATTTTTGCCGTAACCCTCTCAACTTTTTAGCACATGCTATGTGCGTGAAATGATGATACCATGCCAACTTTCAACCTTTTCTGATTGTGATTTGTAGTGCTTTTCAATTTCAAGGTCATTTAGCTCAAAAAAATCAGTAAATGCATGAAAAATAGCAAATGAAGTCAGAAAGGGTTGAAAATTGATGACGTGGCTTCGAATGGTGCATACTAAACACACAAAAAGTCTGGAGTTGAAATAAGTTTAAAAAATGGAAATGCCTTTGTAACAAACGAGTTTTCGTCTAAAACCCTGATACTTCGAAAGAGATTGTCCATTTTGTACACGAAGTGCATCCAGTTTTTGCCGTAACCCTCTCAACTTTTTAGCACATGCTATGTGGGTGAAATGATGATACCATGCCAACTTTCAACCTTTTCTGATTGTGATTTGTAGTGCTTTTCAATTTCAAGGTCATTTAGGTCAAAAAAATCAGTAAATGCATGAAAAATAGCAAATGAATTCAGAAAGGGTTGAAAATTGATGACGTGGCTTCGAATGGTGCATACTGAACACACAAAAAGTCTGGACTTGAAATAAGTTTAAAAAAATGAAATGCCGTTGTAATAGACGAGTTTTCGTCTGAAACCCTGATACTTCGAAAGAGATTGTCCATTTTGTACACGAAGTTGATCCAGTTTTTGCCGTAACCCTCTCAACTTTTTAGCACATGCTATGTGGGTGAAATGATGATACCATGCCAACTTTCAACCTTTTCAGAGTTCATTTGTAGTGCATTTTAATTTTAGGGTCATTTAGCTCAAAAAATCAGTAAATGCATGAAAAATAGCAAATGAAGTCAGAAAGGGTTGAAAATTGATGACGTGGCTTCGAATGGTGCATACTGAACACACAAAAAGTCTGGAGTTGAAATAAGTTTAAAAAAATGAAATGCCTTTGTAACAGACGAGTTTTCGTCTGAAACCCTGATACTTCGATAGAGATTGTCCATTTTGTACACGAAGTGGATCCAGTTTTTGTCGTAACCCTCTCAACTTTTTAGCACATGCTATGTGGCTGAAATGATGATACCATGCCAACTTTCAACCTTTTCAGAGTTCATTTGTAGTGCATTTTAATTTTAGGGTCATTTAGCTCAAAAAAATCAGTAAATGCATGAAAAATAGCAAATGAAGTCAGAAAGGGTTGAAAATTGATGACGTGGCTTCGAATGGTGCATACTGAACACACAAAAATTCTGTAGTTGAAATAAGTTTAAAAAAATGAAATGCCTTTGTAACAAACGAGTTTTCGTCTGAAACCCTGATACTTCGAAAGAGATTGTCCATTTTGTACACGAAGTTGATCCAGTTTTTGCCGTAACCCTCTCAACTTTTTAGCACATGCTATGTGGGTGAAATGATGATACCATGCCAACTTTCAACCTTTTCAGAGTTCATTTGTAGTGCATTTTAATTTTAGGGTCATTTAGCTCAAAAAATCAGTAAATGCATGAAAAATAGCAAATGAAGTCAGAAAGGGTTGAAAATTGATGACGTGGCTTCGAATGGTGCATACTGAACACACAAAAAGTCTGGAGTTGAAATAAGTTTAAAAAAATGAAATGCCTTTGTAACAGACGAGTTTTCGTCTGAAACCCTGATACTTCGAAAGAGATTGTCCATTTTGTATACGAAGTGGCTCTAGTTTTTGCCGTAACCCTCTCAACTTTTTAGCACATGCTATGTGGGTGAAATGATGATACCATGCCAACTTTCAACCTTTTCAGAGTTCATTTGTAGTGCTTTTCAATTTTAGGGTCATTTAGCTCAAAAAAATCAGTAAATGCATGAAAAATAGCAAATGAAGTCAGAAAGGGTTGAAAATTGATGACGTGGCTTCGAATGGTGCATACTGAACACACAAAAAGTCTGGAGTTGAAATAAGTTTAAAAAAATGAAATGCCTTTGTAACAGACGAGTTTTCGTCTGAAACCCTCATACTTCGAAAGAGATTGTCCATTTTGTACACGAAGTGGCTCTAGTTTTTGCCGTAACCCTCTCAACTTTTTAGCACATGCTATGTGGGTGAAATGATGATACCATGCCAACTTTCAACCTTTTCAGAGTTCATTTGTAGTGCTTTTCAATTTTAGGGTCATTTAGCTCAAAAAAATCAGGAAATGCATGAAAAATAGCAAATGAAGTCAGTAAGGGTTGAAAATTGATGACGTGGCTTCGAATGGTGCATACTGAACACACAAAAAGTCTGGAGTTGAAATAAGTTTAAAAAAATGAAATGCCTTTGTAACAGACGAGTTTTCGTCTGAAACCCTCATACTTCGAAAGAGATTGTCCATTTTGTACACGAAGTGCATCCAATTTTTGCCGTAACCCTCTCAACTTTTTAGCACATGCTATGTGCGTGAAATGATGATACCATGCCAACTTTCAACCTTTTCTGATTGTGATTTGTAGTGCTTTTCAATTTCAAGGTCATTTAGCTCAAAAAAATCAGTAAATGCATGAAAAATAGCAAATGAAGTCAGAAAGGGTTGAAAATTGATGACGTGGCTTCGAATGGTGCATACTAAACACACAAAAAGTCTGGAGTTGAAATAAGTTTAAAAAATGGAAATGCCTTTGTAACAAACGAGTTTTCGTCTAAAACCCTGATACTTCGAAAGAGATTGTCCATTTTGTACACGAAGTGCATCCAGTTTTTGCCGTAACCCTCTCAACTTTTTAGCACATGCTATGTGGGTGAAATGATGATACCATGCCAACTTTCAACCTTTTCTGATTGTGATTTGTAGTGCTTTTCAATTTCAAGGTCATTTAGGTCAAAAAAATCAGTAAATGCATGAAAAATAGCAAATGAATTCAGAAAGGGTTGAAAATTGATGACGTGGCTTCGAATGGTGCATACTGAACACACAAAAAGTCTGGACTTGAAATAAGTTTAAAAAAATGAAATGCCGTTGTAATAGACGAGTTTTCGTCTGAAACCCTGATACTTCGAAAGAGATTGTCCATTTTGTACACGAAGTTGATCCAGTTTTTGCCGTAACCCTCTCAACTTTTTAGCACATGCTATGTGGGTGAAATGATGATACCATGCCAACTTTCAACCTTTTCAGAGTTCATTTGTAGTGCATTTTAATTTTAGGGTCATTTAGCTCAAAAAATCAGTAAATGCATGAAAAATAGCAAATGAAGTCAGAAAGGGTTGAAAATTGATGACGTGGCTTCGAATGGTGCATACTGAACACACAAAAAGTCTGGAGTTGAAATAAGTTTAAAAAAATGAAATGCCTTTGTAACAGACGAGTTTTCGTCTGAAACCCTGATACTTCGATAGAGATTGTCCATTTTGTACACGAAGTGGATCCAGTTTTTGTCGTAACCCTCTCAACTTTTTAGCACATGCTATGTGGCTGAAATGATGATACCATGCCAACTTTCAACCTTTTCAGAGTTCATTTGTAGTGCATTTTAATTTTAGGGTCATTTAGCTCAAAAAAATCAGTAAATGCATGAAAAATAGCAAATGAAGTCAGAAAGGGTTGAAAATTGATGACGTGGCTTCGAATGGTGCATACTGAACACACAAAAATTCTGTAGTTGAAATAAGTTTAAAAAAATGAAATGCCTTTGTAACAAACGAGTTTTCGTCTGAAACCCTGATACTTCGAAAGAGATTGTCCATTTTGTACACGAAGTTGATCCAGTTTTTGCCGTAACCCTCTCAACTTTTTAGCACATGCTATGTGGGTGAAATGATGATACCATGCCAACTTTCAACCTTTTCAGAGTTCATTTGTAGTGCATTTTAATTTTAGGGTCATTTAGCTCAAAAAATCAGTAAATGCATGAAAAATAGCAAATGAAGTCAGAAAGGGTTGAAAATTGATGACGTGGCTTCGAATGGTGCATACTGAACACACAAAAAGTCTGGAGTTGAAATAAGTTTAAAAAAATGAAATGCCTTTGTAACAGACGAGTTTTCGTCTGAAACCCTGATACTTCGAAAGAGATTGTCCATTTTGTATACGAAGTGGCTCTAGTTTTTGCCGTAACCCTCTCAACTTTTTAGCACATGCTATGTGGGTGAAATGATGATACCATGCCAACTTTCAACCTTTTCAGAGTTCATTTGTAGTGCTTTTCAATTTTAGGGTCATTTAGCTCAAAAAAATCAGTAAATGCATGAAAAATAGCAAATGAAGTCAGAAAGGGTTGAAAATTGATGACGTGGCTTCGAATGGTGCATACTGAACACACAAAAAGTCTGTAGTTGAAATAAGTTTAAAAAAATGAAATGCCTTTGTAACAAACGAGTTTTCGTCTGAAACCCTGATACTTCGAAAGAGATTGTCCATTTTGTACACGAAGTTGATCCAGTTTTTGCCGTAACCCTCTCAACTTTTTAGCACATGCTATGTGGGTGAAATGATGATACCATGCCAACTTTCAACCTTTTCAGAGTTCATTTGTAGTGCATTTTAATTTTAGGGTCATTTAGCTCAAAAAATCAGTAAATGCATGAAAAATAGCAAATGAAGTCAGAAAGGGTTGAAAATTGATGACGTGGCTTCGAATGGTGCATACTGAACACACAAAAAGTCTGGAGTTGAAATAAGTTTAAAAAAATGAAATGCCGTTGTAATAGACGAGTTTTCGTCTGAAACCCTGATACTTCGAAAGAGATTGTCCATTTTGTACACGAAGTGGATCCAGTTTTTGCCGTAAACCTCTCAAATTTTTAGCACATGCTATGTGGGTGAAATGATGATACCATGCCAACTTTCAACCTTTTCAGAGTTCATTTGTAGTGCTTTTCAATTTTAGGGTCATTTAGCTCAAAAAAATCAGTAAATGCATGAAAAATAGCAAATGAAGTCAGAAAGGGTTGAAAATTGATGACGTGGCTTTGAATGGTGCATACTGAACACACAAAAAGTCTGGAGTTGAAATATGTTTAAAAAAATGAAATGCCTTTGTAACAGACGAGTTTTCGTCTGAAACCCTGATACTTCGATAGAGATTGTCCATTTTGTACACGAAGTGGATCCAGTTTTTGTCGTAACCCTCTCAACTTTTTAGCACATGCTATGTGGCTGAAATGATGATACCATGCCAACTTTCAACCTTTTCAGAGTTCATTTGTAGTGCATTTTAATTTTAGGGTCATTTAGCTCAAAAAAAATCAGTAAATGCATGAAAAATAGCAAATGAAGTCAGAAAGGGTTGAAAATTGATGACGTGGCTTCGAATGGTGCATACTGAACACACAAAAATTCTGTAGTTGAAATAAGTTTAAAAAAATGAAATGCCTTTGTAACAAACGAGTTTTCGTCTGAAACCCTGATACTTCGAAAGAGATTGTCCATTTTGTACACGAAGTTGATCCAGTTTTTGCCGTAACCCTCTCAACTTTTTAGCACATGCTATGTGGGTGAAATGATGATACCATGCCAACTTTC
The DNA here is from genome assembly GCA_039707655.1 of Elymus sibiricus. Taxonomy (NCBI): domain Eukaryota; kingdom Viridiplantae; phylum Streptophyta; class Magnoliopsida; order Poales; family Poaceae; genus Elymus; species Elymus sibiricus. Next base: position 120,563,000 of record CM077676.1, on the reverse strand, counting down.
AACCTTTTCAGAGTTCATTTGTAGTGCATTTTAATTTTAGGGTCATTTAGCTCAAAAAATCAGTAAATGCATGAAAAATAGCAAATGAAGTCAGAAAGGGTTGAAAATTGATGACGTGGCTTCGAATGGTGCATACTGAACACACAAAAAGTCTGGAGTTGAAATAAGTTTAAAAAAATGAAATGCCTTTGTAACAGACGAGTTTTCGTCTGAAACCCTGATACTTCGAAAGAGATTGTCCATTTTGTATACGAAGTGGCTCTAGTTTTTGCCGTAACCCTCTCAACTTTTTAGCACATGCTATGTGGGTGAAATGATGATACCATGCCAACTTTCAACCTTTTCAGAGTTCATTTGTAGTGCTTTTCAATTTTAGGGTCATTTAGCTCAAAAAAATCAGTAAATGCATGAAAAATAGCAAATGAAGTCAGAAAGGGTTGAAAATTGATGACGTGGCTTCGAATGGTGCATACTGAACACACAAAAAGTCTGTAGTTGAAATAAGTTTAAAAAAATGAAATGCCTTTGTAACAAACGAGTTTTCGTCTGAAACCCTGATACTTCGAAAGAGATTGTCCATTTTGTACACGAAGTTGATCCAGTTTTTGCCGTAACCCTCTCAACTTTTTAGCACATGCTATGTGGGTGAAATGATGATACCATGCCAACTTTCAACCTTTTCAGAGTTCATTTGTAGTGCATTTTAATTTTAGGGTCATTTAGCTCAAAAAATCAGTAAATGCATGAAAAATAGCAAATGAAGTCAGAAAGGGTTGAAAATTGATGACGTGGCTTCGAATGGTGCATACTGAACACACAAAAAGTCTGGAGTTGAAATAAGTTTAAAAAAATGAAATGCCTTTGTAACAGACGAGTTTTCGTCTGAAACCCTGATACTTCGAAAGAGATTGTCCATTTTGTATACGAAGTGGCTCTAGTTTTTGCCGTAACCCTCTCAACTTTTTAGCACATGCTATGTGGGTGAAATGATGATACCATGCCAACTTTCAACCTTTTCAGAGTTCATTTGTAGTGCTTTTCAATTTTAGGGTCATTTAGCTCAAAAAAATCAGTAAATGCATGAAAAATAGCAAATGAAGTCAGAAAGGGTTGAAAATTGATGACGTGGCTTCGAATGGTGCATACTGAACACACAAAAAGTCTGGACTTGAAATAAGTTTAAAAAAATGAAATGCCGTTGTAATAGACGAGTTTTCGTCTGAAACCCTGATACTTCGAAAGAGATTGTCCATTTTGTACACGAAGTGGATCCAGTTTTTGCCGTAAACCTCTCAAATTTTTAGCACATGCTATGTGGGTGAAATGATGATACCATGCCAACTTTCAACCTTTTCAGAGTTCATTTGTAGTGCATTTTAATTTTAGGGTCATTTAGCTCAAAAAAATCAGTAAATGCATGAAAAATAGCAAATGAAGTCAGAAAGGGTTGAAAATTGATGACGTGGCTTCGAATGGTGCATACTGAACACACAAAAATTCTGTAGTTGAAATAAGTTTAAAAAAATGAAATGCCTTTGTAACAAACGAGTTTTCGTCTGAAACCCTGATACTTCGAAAGAGATTGTCCATTTTGTACACGAAGTTGATCCAGTTTTTGCCGTAACCCTCTCAACTTTTTAGCACATGCTATGTGGGTGAAATGATGATACCATGCCAACTTTCAACCTTTTCAGAGTTCATTTGTAGTGCATTTTAATTTTAGGGTCATTTAGCTCAAAAAATCAGTAAATGCATGAAAAATAGCAAATGAAGTCAGAAAGGGTTGAAAATTGATGACGTGGCTTCGAATGGTGCATACTGAACACACAAAAAGTCTGGAGTTGAAATAAGTTTAAAAAAATGAAATGCCTTTGTAACAGACGAGTTTTCGTCTGAAACCCTGATACTTCGAAAGAGATTGTCCATTTTGTATACGAAGTGGCTCTAGTTTTTGCCGTAACCCTCTCAACTTTTTAGCACATGCTATGTGGGTGAAATGATGATACCATGCCAACTTTCAACCTTTTCAGAGTTCATTTGTAGTGCTTTTCAATTTTAGGGTCATTTAGCTCAAAAAAATCAGTAAATGCATGAAAAATAGCAAATGAAGTCAGAAAGGGTTGAAAATTGATGACGTGGCTTCGAATGGTGCATACTGAACACACAAAAAGTCTGGAGTTGAAATAAGTTTAAAAAAATGAAATGCCTTTGTAACAGACGAGTTTTCGTCTGAAACCCTGATACTTCGAAAGAGATTGTCCATTTTGTATACGAAGTGGCTCTAGTTTTTGCCGTAACCCTCTCAACTTTTTAGCACATGCTATGTGGGTGAAATGATGATACCATGCCAACTTTCAACCTTTTCAGAGTTCATTTGTAGTGCTTTTCAATTTTAGGGTCATTTAGCTCAAAAAAATCAGTAAATGCATGAAAAATAGCAAATGAAGTCAGAAAGGGTTGAAAATTGATGACGTGGCTTCGAATGGTGCATACTGAACACACAAAAATTCTATAGTTGAAATAAGTTTAAAAAAATGAAATGCCTTTCTAACAAACGAGTTTTCGTCTGAAACCCTGATACTTCGAAAGAGATTGTCCATTTTGTACACGAAGTTGATCCAGTTTTTGCCGTAACCCTCTCAACTTTTTAGCACATGCTATGTGGGTGAAATGATGATACCATGCCAACTTTCAACCTTTTCAGAGTTCATTTGTAGTGCATTTTAATTTTAGGGTCATTTAGCTCAAAAAATCAGTAAATGCATGAAAAATAGCAAATGAAGTCAGAAAGGGTTGAAAATTGATGACGTGGCTTCGAATGGTGCATACTGAACACACAAAAAGTCTGGAGTTGAAATAAGTTTAAAAAAATGAAATGCCTTTGTAACAGACGAGTTTTCGTCTGAAACCCTGATACTTCGAAAGAGATTGTCCATTTTGTATACGAAGTGGCTCTAGTTTTTGCCGTAACCCTCTCAACTTTTTAGCACATGCTATGTGGGTGAAATGATGATACCATGCCAACTTTCAACCTTTTCAGAGTTCATTTGTAGTGCTTTTCAATTTTAGGGTCATTTAGCTCAAAAAAATCAGTAAATGCATGAAAAATAGCAAATGAAGTCAGAAAGGGTTGAAAATTGATGACGTGGCTTCGAATGGTGCATACTGAACACACAAAAAGTCTGGAGTTGAAATAAGTTTAAAAAAATGAAATGCCTTTGTAACAGACGAGTTTTCGTCTGAAACCCTCATACTTCGAAAGAGATTGTCCATTTTGTACACGAAGTGGCTCTAGTTTTTGCCGTAACCCTCTCAACTTTTTAGCACATGCTATGTGGGTGAAATGATGATACCATGCCAACTTTCAACCTTTTCAGAGTTCATTTGTAGTGCTTTTCAATTTTAGGGTCATTTAGCTCAAAAAAATCAGTAAATGCATGAAAAATAGCAAATGAAGTCAGAAAGGGTTGAAAATTGATGACGTGGCTTCGAATGGTGCATATGTTGGGGAACGTTGCATGGGAAACAAAAATTTTCCTACGCACACGCAAGATCTATCCATGGTGATGAGCATCTACGAGAGGGAGAGTGAATCTACATACCCTTGTAGATCGCTAAGCGGAAGCGTTAATAAACGCGGTTGATGTAGTCGAACGTCTTCGGGATCCAAATCGCCGAGCGTCCCGCGATCCAATCACGATCCTTCCGATCTAGTGCCGAACGGACGGCACCTCCGCGTTCAACACACGTACGGCTTGATGACGCCTTCACCTCCTCGATCCAGCGAGCGATGGTGAAGTAGTGGTTGAGTTCCAGCAGCACGACGGCGTGGTGATGGTGGTGAGGAACAATCTCTGCAGGGCTTCGCCAAGCGCTACGGAGATTATGACGGAGGAACTAGAGGGCTAGGGTTGCCGGCACACGGCTTGGGAAATCCTGATGTGTCCCGTGTGCTAGCCCTGCCCCTCTATTTATATGTTGAGCCTTGGGGTCTAAACTTGGAGTAAAAGCCTCCTCTAGGTCGGTTTTGCCCGCACAAGGTCGGTTTGGCCCGCAGGGAAAGAGTCCAACTCGGATCCCTGCCGAACCGTGCACAGCCGCACACAAGCGGTAGTACCGCTTCACACAAGCGGTAGTACCGCTCGGGCGGTAGTACCGCTTCACACAAGCGGTAGTACCGCTTACGCGGCAGCAAAACTACTTTTGCACTTTCCAATACCTCGTGGGCTTTTATCCCTTGGCCCATATAAAGTGTTGCTGCACCCGAACACTTCGGTAAACATCCGGAACCCCTTCCGGTGAACTTCGGAACTCTTCCGGAGATCAAAACACTATTATCACATATATCAATCTTTACCTCCGGACTATTCCGGAGATCCTCGTCATGTCCGGGATCTTATCCGGGACTCCGAACAACTTTCGGTCACCAACATAATAACTCAATTATACTAATCGTCACCAAACGTTAAGTGTGTAGACCCTGCGGGTTCGAGAACTATGTAGACATGACCGAGACACCTCTACGGCCAATAACCAATAGCGGGACCTGGATGCCCATATTGGCTCCTACATATTCTACGAAGATCTTTATCGGTCGAACCTCTATGTCAAGGATTCAGTTAATCCCGTATGCTGTTCCCTTTGTTCTTCGGTATGTTACTTGCCCGAGATTCGATCGTCGGTATCTCTATACCTAGTTCAATCTCGTTACCGGCAAGTCTCTTTACTCGTTCCGTAATACAAGATCTCGTGGCTAACACTTTTAGTCACATTGCTTGCAAGGCTCATTGTGATGTTGTATTACCGAGTGGGCCCTGAGATACCTCTCCGTCATACGGAGTAACAAATCCCAGTCTTGATCCATGCCAACCCAATAGACACCCTCGGAGATATCTGTAGAGCACCTTTATAGTCACCCAGTTACGTTGCGACGTTTGATACACACAAGGTATTCCTCCGGTGTCAGTGAGTTGCATGATCTCATGGTCAAAGGAACAGATACTTGACATGCAGAAAACAATAGCAATAAACTGACACGATCAAATGCTACGTTTACAGTTTGGGTCTTGTCCATCACATCATTCTCCTAATGATGTGATCCCGTTATCAAATGACATCTCATGTCCATGGCTAGGAAACCTTAACCATCTTTGATCAACAAGCTAGTCAACTAGAGGCTTACTAGGGACACAGTGTTGTCTATGTACCCACACATGTATTTGAGTTTCCAATCAATACAATTATAGCATGGATAATAAACGATTATCATGAACAAGGAAATATAATAATAACCAATTTATTATTGCCTCTAGGGCATATTTCCAACAGTCTCCCACTTGCACTAGAGTCAATAATCTAGTTCACATCACTATGTGATTTACATTGTAATGAATCGAACACCCATGCAGTTCTGGTGTTGTTCATGTTTAGCCCTTGGAAGAGGTTTAGTCAACGGATCTGCAACATTTAGATCTGTGTGTACTTTGCAAATATTTATGTCGTCCTCCTTGATGTAATCGCGGATGGAATTGAAACGTCGCTTTATGTGTCTGGTCCTCTTGTGAAATCTTGGTTCCTTGGCTAGAGCAATGGCACCAGTATTATCACAAAACAGAGTCATTGGGTCAAGTGCACTAGGCACTACTCCAAAATCTGTCATGAACTCCTTCATCCAGACACCTTCCTTCGCCGCCTCCGAGGCAGCGATGTACTCCGCTTCGCATGTAGAATCTGCTACCACGCTTTGCTTGGAACTGCACCAGCTAACCGCACCCCCATTAAGAATAAATACGTATCCAGTTTGCGACTTAGAGTCATCCGGATCAGTGTCAAAGCTTGCATCGACGTAACCCTTTACGACGAGCTCTTGATCACCTCCATAAACGAGAAACATGTCCTTAGTCCTTTTCAGGTACTTCAGGATATTCTTGACCGCCGTCCAGTGTTCCATTCCTGGATCACCTTGAAACCTTCCGACCATACTTATGGCAAGGCAGACATCGGGTCTTGTGCACAGCATTGCATACATGATAGAGCCTATGGCTGAAGCATAGGGGATGACACTCATCTTTTCTCTATCTTCTGCAGTCACTGGGCATTGAGTCTTACTCAACTTCACACCTTGCAAAACAGGCAAGAACCCCTTCTTGGACTGATCCATTTTGAACTTCTTCAAAATCTTATCAAGGTATGTGCTTTGTGAAAGTCCTATTAAACGTCTTGATCTATCTCTATAGATCTTGATGCCTAATATGAAAGCAGCTTCTCCTAGGTCCTTCATTGAAAAACTCTTGTTCAAATATTCCTTCATGCTTTCCAACATTTCTATATTGTTTCCAATCAGCAATATGTCATCCACATATAATATTAGAAACGCTATAGAGCTCCCACTCACTTTCTTGTAAATACAAGCTTCTCCGTAAACTTGTATAAACTCGAACGCTTTGATCACTTTATCAAAACGAAGATTCCAACTCCGAGATGCTTGCACCAGTCCATAAATGGATCGCTGGAGTTTGCAAACTTTGTCAGCATTCTCTGGATCGACAAAACCTTCTGGTTGCATCATATACAACTCTTCCTTAAGGAAACCGTTAAGGAACGCTGTTTTGACATCCATCTGCCAAATTTCATAATCGAAAAAGGCAGCTATTGCTAACATGATTCTGACGGACTTAAGCATCGCTACGGGTGAGAAGGTCTCATCGTAGTCAACTCCTTGAACTTGTGAAAAACCCTTTGCCACAAGTCGAGCTTTATAGACGGTGACATTACCGTCCGCGTCCGTCTTCCTCTTAAAGATCCATTTGTTCTGAATGGCCTTACGCCCTTCAGGTAATACTTCCAAAGTCCATACTTTGTTTTCATACATGGATCCCATCTCGGATTTCATGGCCTCTAACCACTTCTCGGAATCCGGGCCCATCATCGCTTCTCCATAGCTCGTAGGTTCATCGTTGTCTAACAACATGACCTCTAAGACAGGGTTGCCGTACCACTCGGGAGCAGTACGCGTCCTTGTCGACCTACGAGGTTCGATAGCAACTTGATCCAAAGCTTCATGATCATCATCATTAACTTCCTCTTCAGCTAATGTAGGCTCCACAGAAACAACTTTCTGCGCTGCGCTACTCTCAGGTTGAAGTAAAGGTTCAACAACCTCATCAAGTTCTACGTCGTCTCAACGGATTTCGATGGTGCCCTATTTAAAGTGAATGCAGCTGTCTCTAATGCATAACCCCAAAACGATAGTGGCAAATCGGCAAGAGACATCATAGATCGCACCATATCCAATAAGGTTCGATTACGACGTTCGGACACACCATTACGCTGTGGTGTTCCAGGCGGTGTCAATTGTGAAACAATTCCACACTATCTTAAGTGACTGCCAAACTCATAACTCAGATATTCTCCTCCTCGATCAGATCGTAGGAATTTAATCTTCTTGTTACGATGATTCTCAACTTCACTCTGAAATTGTTTGAACTTTTCAAATGTTTCAGACTTGTGTTTCATTAAGTAAATATACCCATATCTACTTAAGTCATCAGTGAAGGTGAGAAAGTAACGATAACCACCGCGCGCCTCAATACTCATCGGACCGCACACATCAGTATGTACGATTTCCAATAAGTCACTTGCCCGTTCCATTGTTCCAGAGAACGGCGTTTTAGTCATCTTGCCCATGAGGCATGGCTCACATGTGTCAAGTGATTCAAAATCAAGTGACTCCAAAAGTCCATCAGCATGGAGCTTCCTCATGCGTTTTACGCCAATATGACCTAAACGGCAGTGCCACAAGAAAGTGGTATTATCATTATCAATTCTACATCTTTTGGCATCAATGTTATGAACATGTGTATCATTACTATCGAGATTCAATAAGAATAAACCCCTCACAACGGGTGCATGACCATAAAAGATATTACTCATATAAATAGAACAACCATTATTCTCTGATTTAAATGAGTAACCGTCTCGCAATAAACAAGATCCAGATATAATGTTCATGCTTAACGCAGGCACCAAATAACACTTATTTAGGTTCATCACTAATCCCGACGGTAATCGAAGAGCGAGCGTGCCGACGGCGATCACATCAACCTTGGAACCATTTCCCACGCGCATCGTCACTTCGTCCTTTGCCAGCTTCCGTCTATTCCGCAGTTCCTGTTTTGAGTTGCAAATATGAGCAACCGCACCGGTATCAAATACCCAGGCACTACAACGAGAGTTGGTAAGGTACACATCAATAACATGTATATCATATATACCTTGTTTGTTGTTGGCCGCCTTCTTGTCAGCCAAATACTTGGGGCAATTCCGCTTCCAGTGTCCAGTTCCCTTGCAATGAAAACACACAGTTTCTGGTTTGGGTCCAGCCTTGGGTTTCTTCACGAGAGGAGCAACTGCTTTGCCACTCTGCTTGGAGTTACCCTTCTTACCCTTGCCATTTTTCTTGAAACTAGTGGTTTTATTGACCATCAACACTTGATGCTCCTTCTGAATTTCAGACTCAGCGGCTTTCAGCATCGCAAACAGCTCGGCGACTGACTTGTTCATCCCGTGCATGTTATAGTTCAACACGAAGCTCTTGTAGCTAGGTGGCAATGATTGAAGAACTCTGTCAGTGATAGCCTCTGGCGGAAGGGGCATCCCTAACTCAGCCAGACGGGTGGAGTACCCAGACATTCTGAGCACGTGATCACTAATAGACCCGTTCTCCTCCATCTTGCAAGCATAGAACTTATCGGAGATCTCATATCTCTCGATCCGGGCATTCTTCTGAAAGATAAACTTCAACTCCTGGAACATCTCATATGCTCCATGACGTTCAAAACGTCTTTGAAGTCCCGGTTCTAAGCCATACAACATTGCACATTGAACTATTGAGTAATCATCAGAACGAGCCTGCCAGGCGTTCACAACGTCTAGAGACTCAACTGGAGCGGGTGGATCACCAAGCGGTGCATCAAGGACATAAGCCTTCTGGGAAGCCGTAAGGATAATCCTTAGATTACGGGCCCAGTCCATAAAGTTACTTCCATCATCTTTCAACTTAGCTTTCTCTAGGAACGCATTAAAATTCAGGGGTGCTACTGCGCGAGCCATGATCTACAACATAAATATAGCAAAGACAACTTAGACTATTGTTCTAGATAATGAGTTTAGTTAATCATATTACTTAAAAACTCCCACTCAAATTGACATCCCTCCGGTCATTCGAGTGTAACATGATCCAAATCCACCAACTCAAGTCCGATCATCACGTGAGTTGAGGTGGTTTCAATGGTGAACATCTTCATGTTGATCATATCTACTATATGACTCATGTTCGACCTTTCGGTCTCTTGTGTTCCGAGGCCATGTCTGTACATGCTAGGCTCGTCAAGTTTAACCCGAGTGTTCCGCACGTGCAACATGGCTTGCACCCGTTGTATGCGAACGTAGAGTCTATCACACCCGATCATCACGGCGTGTCTCGAAACGACGAACTTTCGCAACGGTGCACACTTGGGGAGAACACAATTTATCTTGAAATTTAAGTGAGGGATCACCTTATAATGCTACCGTCGTCCTAAGCAAAATAAGATGCATAAAAGGATTAACATCACATGCAAATCATAAGTGACATGATATGGCCATGAACTTGTGCTTTTGATCTCCATCTCCAAAGCACCGGCATGATCTCCATCGTCACCGGCATGACACCATGATCTCCATCATCTTGATCTCCATCAACGTGTCGCCATAAGGTTGTCGCGCCGACTGATGCTTCCACGACTATAGCTAACGTTTAGCGATAAAGTAAAGCATTACATAGCGCTTAATGATTGACACGCGGGTCATACAATAATTAAAGACAACTCTATGGCTCCTGCCAGTTGCCGTACTCATCGACATGCAAGTCGTGATATTCTATACAACACATGATCATCTCATACATCACATATATCTCATCATGTAATTGGCCATATCACATCACAACATACCCTGCAAAAACAAGTTAGACATCCTCTAATTGTTGTTGCAAATTTTACGTGGCTGCTACGGGTTTGCAAGAACCGTTCTTACCTACGCAAAACCACAACGTGGTGTAGTGATTGCTTTTTGATCTTCTAAAAGAACCCTCTTCATTGAACCGATTCAACTAAAGTGAGAGAGACAGACACCCGCCAGTCACCTTTATGCAACAAGTGCACGCAGCGGTAAAACCAGTCTCGCGTAAGCGTACGCGTAATGTCGGTCCGGGCCGCTTCATCTCACAATACCGCTGAATCAAGTATCAACTAGTAACGGCAAGCAATATGTATACACCCACGCCCACAACTCGTTTGTGTTCTACTCGAGATCTCATCTACGCATAGACCTAGCTCATGATGCCACTGTTGGGGAACGTTGCATGGGAAACAAAAATTTTCCTACGCACACGCAAGATCTATCCATGGTGATGAGCATCTACGAGAGGGAGAGTGAATCTACATACCCTTGTAGATCGCTAAGCGGAAGCGTTAATAAACGCGGTTGATGTAGTCGAACGTCTTCGCGATCCAAATCGCCGAGCGTCCCGCGATCCAATCACGATCCTTCCGATCTAGTGCCGAACGGACGGCACCTCCGCGTTCAACACACGTACGGCTTGATGACGCCTTCACCTCCTCGATCCAGCGAGCGATGGTGAAGTAGTGGTTGAGTTCCAGCAGCACGACGGCGTGGTGATGGTGGTGAGGAACAATCTCTGCAGGGCTTCGCCAAGCGCTACGGAGATTATGACGGAGGAACTAGAGGGCTAGGGTTGCCGGCACACGGCTTGGGAAATCCTGATGTGTCCCGTGTGCTAGCCCTGCCCCTCTATTTATATGTTGAGCCTTGGGGTCTAAACTTGGAGTAAAAGCCTCCTCTAGGTCGGTTTTGCCCGCACAAGGTCGGTTTGGCCCGCAGGGAAAGAGTCCAACTCGGATCCCTGCCGAACCGTGCACAGCCGCACACAAGCGGTAGTACCGCTTCACACAAGCGGTAGTACCGCTCGGGCGGTAGTACCGCTTCACACAAGCGGTAGTACCGCTTACGCGGCAGCAAAACTACTTTTGCACTTTCCAATACCTCGTGGGCTTTTATCCCTTGGCCCATATAAAGTGTTGCTGCACCCGAACACTTCGGTAAACATCCGGAACCCCTTCCGGTGAACTTCGGAACTCTTCCGGAGATCAAAACACTATTATCACATATATCAATCTTTACCTCCGGACTATTCCGGAGATCCTCGTCATGTCCGGGATCTTATCCGGGACTCCGAACAACTTTCGGTCACCAACATAATAACTCAATTATACTAATCGTCACCAAACGTTAAGTGTGTAGACCCTGCGGGTTCGAGAACTATGTAGACATGACCGAGACACCTCTACGGCCAATAACCAATAGCGGGACCTGGATGCCCATATTGGCTCCTACATATTCTACGAAGATCTTTATCGGTCGAACCTCTATGTCAAGGATTCAGTTAATCCCGTATGCTGTTCCCTTTGTTCTTCGGTATGTTACTTGCCCGAGATTCGATCGTCGGTATCTCTATACCTAGTTCAATCTCGTTACCGGCAAGTCTCTTTACTCGTTCCGTAATACAAGATCTCGTGGCTAACACTTTTAGTCACATTGCTTGCAAGGCTCATTGTGATGTTGTATTACCGAGTGGGCCCTGAGATACCTCTCCGTCATACGGAGTAACAAATCCCAGTCTTGATCCATGCCAACCCAACAGACACCCTCGGAGATATCTGTAGAGCACCTTTATAGTCACCCAGTTACGTTGCGACGTTTGATACACACAAGGTATTCCTCCGGTGTCAGTGAGTTGCATGATCTCATGGTCAAAGGAACAGATACTTGACATGCAGAAAACAATAGCAATAAACTGACACGATCAAATGCTACGTTTACAGTTTGGGTCTTGTCCATCACATCATTCTCCTAATGATGTGATCCCGTTATCAAATGACATCTCATGTCCATGGCTAGGAAACCTTAACCATCTTTGATCAACAAGCTAGTCAACTAGAGGCTTACTAGGGACACAGTGTTGTCTATGTACCCACACATGTATTTGAGTTTCCAATCAATACAATTATAGCATGGATAATAAACGATTATCATGAACAAGGAAATATAATAATAACCAATTTATTATTGCCTCTAGGGCATATTTCCAACAGCATACTGAACACACAAAAAGTCTGGAGTTGAAATAAGTTTAAAAAAATGAAATGCCTTTGTAACAGACGAGTTTTCGTCTGAAACCCTCATACTTCGAAAGAGATTGTCCATTTTGTACACGAAGTGGCTCTAGTTTTTGCCGTAACCCTCTCAACTTTTTAGCACATGCTATGTGGGTGAAATGATGATACCATGCCAACTTTCAACCTTTTCAGAGTTCATTTGTAGTGATTTTCAATTTTAGGGTCATTTAGCTCAAAAAAATCAGTAAATGCATGAAAAAAAGCAAATGAAGTCAGAAAGGGTTGAAAATTGATGACGTGGCTTCGAATGGTGCATACTGAACACACAAAAAGTCTGGAGTTGAAATAAGTTTAAAGAAATGAAATGCCTTTGTAACAGACGAGTTTTCGTGTGAAACCCTGATACTTCGAAAGAGATTGTCCATTTTGTAGACGAAGTGGATCCAGTTTTTGTCGTAACCCTCTCAACTTTTTAGCACATGCTATGTGGGTGAAATGATGATACCATGCCAACTTTCAACGTTTTCAGAGTTCATTTGTAGTGCTTTTCAATTTTAGGGTCATTTAGCTCAAAAAAATCAGTAAATGCATGAAAAATAGCAAATGAAGTCAGAAAGGGTTGAAAATTGATGATGTGGCTTCGAATGGTGCATACTGAACACACAAAAAGTCTGGGTTTGAAATAAGTTTAAAGAAATGAAATGCCTTTGTAACAGACGAGTTTTCGTCTGAAACCCTGATACTTCGAAAGAGATTGTCCATTTTGTACACGAAGTGTATCCAGTTTTTGCCGTAACCCTCTCAACTTTTTAGCACATGCTATGTGCGTGAAATGATGATACCATGCCAACTTTCAACCTTTTTTGATTGTGATTTGTAGTGCTTTTCAATTTCAGGGTCATTTAGCTCAAAAAAATCAGTAAATGCATGAAAAATAGCAAATGAAGTCAGAAAGGGTTGAAAATTGATGACGTGGCTTCGAATGGTGCATAATGAACACACAAAAAGTCTGGAGTTGAAATAAGTTTAAAAAAATGAAATGCCTTTCTAACAGACGAGTTTTCGTCTGAAACCCCGATACTTCGAAAGAGATTGTCCATTTTGTACACGAAGTACATCCAGTTTTTGCCGTAACCCTCTCAACTTTTTAGCACATGCTATGTGGGTGAAATGATGATACCGTGCCAACTTTCAACCTTTTCAGAGTTCATTTGTAGTGCTTTTCAATTTTAGGGTCATTTAGCTCAAAAAAATCAGTAAATGCATGAAAAATAGCAAATGAAGTCAGAAAGGGTTGAAAATTGATGACGTGGCTTCGAATGGTGCATACTGAACACACAAAAAGTCTGGAGTTGAAATAAGTTTAAAAAAATGAAATGCCTTTGTAACAGACGAGTTTTCGTCTGAAACCCTGATACTTCGAAAGAGATTGTCCATTCTGTACACGAAGTGGATCCAGTTTTTGTCGTAACCCTCTCAACTTTTTAGCACATGCTATGTGGGTGAAATGATAATACCATGCCAACTTTCAACCATTTCAGAGTTCATTTGTAGTGCTTTTCAATTTTAGGGTCATTTAGGTCAAAAAAATCAGTAAATGCATGAAAAATAGCAAATGAAGTCAGAAAGGGTTGAAAATTGATGACGTGGCTTTGAATGGTGCATACTGAACACACAAAAAGTCTGGAGTTGAAATAAGTTTAAAGAAATGAAATGCCTTTGTAACAGACGAGTTTTCATCTGAAACCCTGATACTTCGAAAGAGATTGTCCATTTTGTACACGAAGTGGATCCAGTTTTTGCCGTAACCCTCTCAACTTTTTAGCACATGCTATGTGGGTGAAATGATGATACCATGCCAAATTTCAACCTTTTCAGAGTTCATTTGTAGTGCTTCTTAATTTTAGGGTCATTTAGCTCAAAAAATCAGTAAATGCATGAAAAATAGCAAATGAAGTCAGAAAGGGTTGAAAATTGATGACGTGGCTTCGAATGGTGCATACTGAACACACAAAAAGTCTGGAGTTGAAATAAGTTTAAAAAAATGAAATGCCTTTGTAACAGACGAGTTTTCGTCTGAAACCCTGATACTTCGAAAGAGATTGTCCATTTTGTACACGAAGTGGCTCTAGTTTTTGCCGTAACCCTCTCAACTTTTTAGCACATGCTATGTGGGTGAAATGATGATACCATGCCAACTTTTAACCTTTTCAGAGTTCATTTGTAGTGCTTTTCAATTTTAGGGTCATTTAGCTCAAAAAAATCAGTAAATGCATGAAAAATAGCAAATGAAGTCAGAAAGGGTTGAAAATTGATGACGTGGCTTCGAATGGTGCATACTGAACACACAAAAAGTCTGGAGTTGAAATAATTTTAAAAAAATGAAATGCCTTTGTAACAGACGAGTTTTCGTCTGAAACCCTCATACTTCGAAAGAGATTGTCCATTTTGTACACGAAGTGGCTCTAGTTTTTGCCGTAACCCTCTCAACTTTTTAGCACATGCTATGTGGGTGAAATGATGATACCATGCCAACTTTCAACCTTTTCAGAGTTCATTTGTAGTGCTTTTCAATTTTAGGGTCATTTAGCTCAAAAAAATCAGTAAATGCATGAAAAATAGCAAATGAATTCAGAAAGGGTTGAAAATTGATGACGTGGCTTCGAATGGTGCATACTGAACACACAAAAAGTCTGGAGTTGAAATAAGTTTAAAAAAATGAAATGCCTTTGTAACAGACGAGTTTTCGTCTGAAACCCTCATACTTCGAAAGAGATTGTCCATTTTGTACACGAAGTGCATCCAGTTTTTGCCGTAACCCTCTCAACTTTTTAGCACATGCTATGTGCGTGAAATGATGATACCATGCCAACTTTCAACCTTTTCTGATTGTGATTTGTAGTGCTTTTCAATTTCAAGGTCATTTAGCTCAAAAAAATCAGTAAATGCATGAAAAATAGCAAATGAAGTCAGAAAGGGTTGAAAATTGATGACGTGGCTTCGAATGGTGCATACTAAACACACAAAAAGTCTGGAGTTGAAATAAGTTTAAAAAATGGAAATGCCTTTGTAACAAACGAGTTTTCGTCTAAAACCCTGATACTTCGAAAGAGATTGTCCATTTTGTACACGAAGTGCATCCAGTTTTTGCCGTAACCCTCTCAACTTTTTAGCACATGCTATGTGGGTGAAATGATGATACCATGCCAACTTTCAACCTTTTCTGATTGTGATTTGTAGTGCTTTTCAATTTCAAGGTCATTTAGCTCAAAAAAATCAGTAAATGCATGAAAAATAGCAAATGAATTCAGAAAGGGTTGAAAATTGATGACGTGGCTTCGAATGGTGCATACTGAACACACAAAAAGTCTGGAGTTGAAATAAGTTTAAAAAAATGAAATGCCTTTGTAACAGACGAGTTTTCGTCTGAAACCCTGATACTTCGAAAGAGATTGTCCATTTTGTACACGAAGTGGATCCAGTTTTTGCCGTAAACCTCTCAACTTTTTAGCACATGCTATGTGGGTGAAATGATGATACCATGCCAACTTTTAACCTTTTCAGAGTTCATTTGTAGTGCTTTTCAATTTTAGGGTCATTTAGCTCAAAAAAATCAGTAAATGCATGAAAAATAGCAAATGAAGTCAGAAAGGGTTGAAAATTGATGACGTGGCTTCGAATGGTGCATACTGAACACACAAAAAGTCTGGAGTTAAATAAGTTTAAAAAAATGAAATGCCTTTGTAACAGACGAGTTTTCGTCTGAAACCCTCATACTTCGAAAGAGATTGTCCATTTTGTACACGAAGTGGATCCAGTTTTTGCCGTAACCCTCTCAACTTTTTAGCACATGCTATGTGGGTGAAATGATGATACCATGCCAACTTTCAACCTTTTCAGAGTTCATTTGTAGTGCTTTTCAATTTTAGGGTCATTTAGCTCAAAAAAATCAGTAAATGCATGAAAAATAGCAAATGAATTCAGAAAGGGTTGAAAATTGATGACGTGGCTTCGAATGGTGCATACTGAACACACAAAAAGTCTGGAGTTGAAATAAGTTTAAAAAAATGAAATGCCTTTGTAACAGACGAGTTTTCGTCTGAAACCCTCATACTTCGAAAGAGATTGTCCATTTTGTACACGAAGTGCATCCAGTTTTTGCCGTAACCCTCTCAACTTTTTAGCACATGCTATGTGCGTGAAATGATGATACCATGCCAACTTTCAACCTTTTCTGATTGTGATTTGTAGTGCTTTTCAATTTCAAGGTCATTTAGCTCAAAAAAATCAGTAAATGCATGAAAAATAGCAAATGAAGTCAGAAAGGGTTGAAAATTGATGACGTGGCTTCGAATGGTGCATACTAAACACACAAAAAGTCTGGAGTTGAAATAAGTTTAAAAAATGGAAATGCCTTTGTAACAAACGAGTTTTCGTCTAAAACCCTGATACTTCGAAAGAGATTGTCCATTTTGTACACGAAGTGCATCCAGTTTTTGCCGTAACCCTCTCAACTTTTTAGCACATGCTATGTGGGTGAAATGATGATACCATGCCAACTTTCAACCTTTTCTGATTGTGATTTGTAGTGCTTTTCAATTTCAAGGTCATTTAGCTCAAAAAAATCAGTAAATGCATGAAAAATAGCAAATGAATTCAGAAAGGGTTGAAAATTGATGACGTGGCTTCGAATGGTGCATACTGAACACACAAAAAGTCTGGACTTGAAATAAGTTTAAAAAAATGAAATGCCGTTGTAATAGACGAGTTTTCGTCTGAAACCCTGATACTTCGAAAGAGATTGTCCATTTTGTACACGAAGTGGATCCAGTTTTTGCCGTAAACCTCTCAAATTTTTAGCACATGCTATGTGGGTGAAATGATGATACCATGCCAACTTTCAACCTTTTCAGAGTTCATTTGTAGTGCTTTTCAATTTTAGGGTCATTTAGCTCAAAAAAATCAGTAAATGCATGAAAAATAGCAAATGAAGTCAGAAAGGGTTGAAAATTGATGACGTGGCTTTGAATGGTGCATACTGAACACACAAAAAGTCTGGAGTTGAAATAAGTTTAAAAAAATGAAATGCCTTTGTAACAGACGAGTTTTCGTCTGAAACCCTGATACTTCGATAGAGATTGTCCATTTTGTACACGAAGTGGATCCAGTTTTTGTCGTAACCCTCTCAACTTTTTAGCACATGCTATGTGGCTGAAATGATGATACCATGCCAACTTTCAACCTTTTCAGAGTTCATTTGTAGTGCATTTTAATTTTAGGGTCATTTAGCTCAAAAAAATCAGTAAATGCATGAAAAATAGCAAATGAAGTCAGAAAGGGTTGAAAATTGATGACGTGGCTTCGAATGGTGCATACTGAACACACAAAAAGTCTGTAGTTGAAATAAGTTTAAAAAAATGAAATGCCCTTGTAACAAACGAGTTTTCGTCTGAAACCCTCATACTACGAAAGAGATTGTCCATTTTGTACACGAAGTTGATCCAGTTTTTGCCGTAACCCTCTCAACTTTTTAGCACATGCTATGTGGGTGAAATGATGATACCATGCCAACTTTCAACCTTTTCAGAGTTCATTTGTAGTGCATTTTAATTTTAGGGTCATTTAGCTCAAAAAATCAGTAAATGCATGAAAAATAGCAAATGAAGTCAGAAAGGGTTGAAAATTGATGACGTGGCTTCGAATGGTGCATACTGAACACACAAAAAGTCTGGAGTTGAAATAAGTTAAAAAAAATGAAATGCCTTTGTAACAGACGAGTTTTCGTCTGAAACCCTGATACTTCGAAAGAGATTGTCCATTTTGTATACGAAGTGGCTCTAGTTTTTGCCGTAACCCTCTCAACTTTTTAGCACATGCTATGTGGGTGAAATGATGATACCATGCCAACTTTCAACCTTTTCAGAGTTCATTTGTAGTGCTTTTCAATTTTAGGGTCATTTAGCTCAAAAAAATCAGTAAATGCATGAAAAATAGCAAATGAAGTCAGAAAGGGTTGAAAATTGATGACGTGGCTTCGAATGGTGCATACTGAACACACAAAAAGTCTGGAGTTGAAATAAGTTTAAAAAAATGAAATGCCTTTGTAACAGACGAGTTTTCGTCTGAAACCCTCATACTTCGAAAGAGATTGTCCATTTTGTACACGAAGTGGCTCTAGTTTTTGCCGTAACCCTCTCAACTTTTTAGCACATGCTATGTGGGTGAAATGATGATACCATGCCAACTTTCAACCTTTTCAGAGTTCATTTGTAGTGCTTTTCAATTTTAGGGTCATTTAGCTCAAAAAAATCAGTAAATGCATGAAAAATAGCAAATGAAGTCAGAAAGGGTTGAAAATTGATGACGTGGCTTCGAATGGTGCATACTGAACACACAAAAAGTCTGGAGTTGAAATAAGTTTAAAAAAATGAAATGCCTTTGTAACAGACGAGTTTTCGTCTGAAACCCTCATACTTCGAAAGAGATTGTCCATTTTGTACACGAAGTGGCTCTAGTTTTTGCCGTAACCCTCTCAACTTTTTAGCACATGCTATGTGGGTGAAATGATGATACCATGCCAACTTTCAACCTTTTCAGAGTTCATTTGTAGTGCTTTTCAATTTTAGGGTCGTTTAGCTCAAAAAAATCAGTAAATGCATGAAAAAAAGCAAATGAAGTCAGAAAGGGTTGAAAATTGATGACGTGGCTTCGAATGGTGCATACTGAACACACAAAAAGTCTGGAGTTGAAATAAGTTTAAAGAAATGAAATGCCTTTGTAACAGACGAGTTTTCGTGTGAAACCCTGATACTTCGAAAGAGATTGTCCATTTT
This sequence comes from Elymus sibiricus, assembly GCA_039707655.1. Lineage (NCBI taxonomy): Eukaryota > Viridiplantae > Streptophyta > Magnoliopsida > Poales > Poaceae > Elymus > Elymus sibiricus. Next base: position 120,543,931 of record CM077676.1, on the reverse strand, counting down.
GTAGACGAAGTGGATCCAGTTTTTGTCGTAACCCTCTCAACTTTTTAGCACATGCTATGTGGGTGAAATGATGATACCATGCCAACTTTCAACGTTTTCAGAGTTCATTTGTAGTGCTTTTCAATTTTAGGGTCATTTAGCTCAAAAAAATCAGTAAATGCATGAAAAATAGCAAATGAAGTCAGAAAGGGTTGAAAATTGATGATGTGGCTTCGATTGGTGCATACTGAACACACAAAAAGTCTGGGTTTGAAATAAGTTTAAAGAAATGAAATGCCTTTGTAACAGACGAGTTTTCGTCTGAAACCCTGATACTTCGAAAGAGATTGTCCATTTTGTACACGAAGTGTATCCAGTTTTTGCCGTAACCCTCTCAACTTTTTAGCACATGCTATGTGCGTGAAATGATGATACCATGCCAACTTTCAACCTTTTTTGATTGTGATTTGTAGTGCTTTTCAATTTCAGGGTCATTTAGCTCAAAAAAATCAGTAAATGCATGAAAAATAGCAAATGAAGTCAGAAAGGGTTGAAAATTGATGACGTGGCTTCGAATGGTGCATAATGAACACACAAAAAGTCTGGAGTTGAAATAAGTTTAAAAAAATGAAATGCCTTTCTAACAGACGAGTTTTCGTTTGAAACCCTGATACTTCGAAAGAGATTGTCCATTCTGTACACGAAGTGGATCCAGTTTTTGTCGTAACCCTCTCAACTTTTTAGCACATGCTATGTGGGTGAAATGATAATACCATGCCAACTTAAAACCATTTCAGAGTTCATTTGTAGTGCTTTTCAATTTTAGGGTCATTTAGGTCAAAAAAATCAGTAAATGCATGAAAAATAGCAAATGAAGTCAGAAAGGGTTGAAAATTGATAACGTGGCTTTGAATGGCGCATACTGAACACACAAAAAGTCTGGAGTTGAAATAAGTTTAAAGAAATGAAATGCCTTTGTAACAAACGAGTTTTCATCTGAAACCCTGATACTTCGAAAGAGATTGTCCATTTTGTACACGAAGTGGATCCAGTTTTTGCCGTAACCCTCTCAACTTTTTAGCACATGCTATGTGGGTGAAATGATGATATCATGCCAAATTTCAACCTTTTCAGAGTTCATTTGTAGTGCTTCTTAATTTTAGGGTCATTTAGCTCAAAAAATCTGTAAATGCATGAAAAATAGCAAATGAAGTCAGAAAGGGTTGAAAATTGATGACGTGGCTTCGAATGGTGCATACTGAACACACAAAAAGTCTAGAGTTGAAATAAGTTTAAAAAAATGAAATGCCTTTGTAACAGACGAGTTTTCGTCTGAAACCCTCATACTTCGAAAGAGATTGTCCATTTTGTACACGAAGTGGCTCTAGTTTTTGCCGTAACCCTCTCAACTTTTTAGCACATGCTATGTGGGTGAAATGATGATACCATGCCAACTTTCAACCTTTTCAGAGTTCATTTGTAGTGCTTTTCAATTTTAGGGTCATTTAGCTCAAAAAAATTAGTAAATGCATGAAAAATAGCAAATGAAGTCAGAAAGGGTTAAAAATTGATGACATGGCTTCGAATGGTGCATACTGAACACACAAAAAGTCTGGAGTTAAAATAAGTTTAAAGAAATGAAATGCCTTTGTAACAGACGAGTTTTCGTCTGAAACCCTGTTACTTCGAAAGAGATTGTCCATTTTGTACATGAAGTGGATCCAGTTTTTGCCGTAACCCTCTCAACTTTTTAGCACATGCTATGTGGGTGAAATGATGATACCATGCCAACTTTCAACCTTTTCAGAGTTCATTTGTAGTGCTTTTCAATTTTAGGGTCATTTAGCTCAAAAAAATCAGTAAATGCATGAAAAATAGCAAATGAAGTCAGAAAGGGTTGAAAATTGATGATGTGGCTTCGAATGGTGCATACTGAACACACAAAAAGTCTGGGTTTGAAATAAGTTTAAAGAAATGAAATGCCTTTGTAACAGACGAGTTTTCGTCTGAAACCCTGATACTTCGAAAGAGATTGTCCATTTTGTACACGAAGTGTATCCAGTTTTTGCCGTAACCCTCTCAACTTTTTAGCACATGCTATGTGCGTGAAATGATGATACCATGCCAACTTTCAACCTTTTTTGATTGTGATTTGTAGTGCTTTTCAATTTCAGGGTCATTTAGCTCAAAAAAATCAGTAAATGCATGAAAAATAGCAAATGAAGTTAGAAAGGGTTGAAAATTGATGACGTGGCTTCGAATGGTGCATAATGAACACACAAAAAGTCTGGAGTTGAAATAAGTTTAAAAAAATGAAATGCCTTTCTAACAGACGAGTTTTCGTCTGAAACCCCGATACTTCGAAAGAGATTGTCCATTTTGTACACGAAGTACATCCAGTTTTTGCCGTAACCCTCTCAACTTTTTAGCACATGCTATGTGGGTGAAATGATGATACCGTGCCAACTTTCAACCTTTTTAGAGTTCATTTGTAGTGCTTTTCAATTTTAGGGTCATTTAGCTCAAAAAAATCAGTAAATGCATGAAAAATAGCAAATGAAGTCAGAAAGGGTTGAAAATTGATGACGTGGCTTCGAATGGTGCATACTGAACACACAAAAAGTCTGGAGTTGAAATAAGTTTAAAAAAATGAAATGCCTTTGTAACAGACGAGTTTTCGTCTGAAACCCTGATACTTCGAAAGAGATTGTCCATTCTGTACACGAAGTGGATCCAGTTTTTGTCGTAACCCTCTCAACTTTTTAGCACATGCTATGTGGGTGAAATGATAATACCATGCCAACTTAAAACCATTTCAGAGTTCATTTGTAGTGCTTTTCAATTTTAGGGTCATTTAGGTCAAAAAAATCAGTAAATGCATGAAAAATAGCAAATGAAGTCAGAAAGGGTTGAAAATTGATAACGTGGCTTTGAATGGTGCATACTGAACACACAAAAAGTCTGGAGTTGAAATAAGTTTAAAGAAATGAAATGCCTTTGTAACAGACGAGTTTTCATCTGAAACCCTGATACTTCGAAAGAGATTGTCCATTTTGTACACGAAGTGGATCCAGTTTTTGCCGTAACCCTCTCAACTTTTTAGCACATGCTATGTGGGTGAAATGATGATACCATGCCAAATTTCAACCTTTTCAGAGTTCATTTGTAGTGCTTCTTAATTTTAGGGTCATTTAGCTCAAAAAATCTGTAAATGCATGAAAAATAGCAAATGAAGTCAGAAAGGGTTGAAAATTGATGACGTGGCTTCGAATGGTGCATACTGAACACACAAAAAGTCTGGAGTTGAAATAAGTTTAAAAAAATGAAATGCCTTTGTAACAGACGAGTTTTCGTCTGAAACCCTGATACTTCGAAAGAGATTGTCCATTTTGTACACGAAGTGGCTCTAGTTTTTGCCGTAACCCTCTCAACTTTTTAGCACATGCTATGTGGGTGAAATGATGATACCATGCCAACTTTTAACCTTTTCAGAGTTCATTTGTAGTGCTTTTCAATTTTAGGGTCATTTAGCTCAAAAAAATCAGTAAATGCATGAAAAATAGCAAATGAAGTCAGAAAGGGTTGAAAATTGATGACGTGGCTTCGAATGGTGCATACTGAACACACAAAAAGTCTGGAGTTGAAATAAGTTTAAAAAAATGAAATGCCTTTGTAACAGACGAGTTTTCGTCTGAAACCCTCATACTTCGAAAGAGATTGTCCATTTTGTACACGAAGTGGCTCTAGTTTTTGCCGTAACCCTCTCAACTTTTTAGCACATGCTATGTGGGTGAAATGATGATACCATGCCAACTTTCAACCTTTTCAGAGTTCATTTGTAGTGCTTTTCAATTTTAGGGTCATTTAGCTCAAAAAAAATTAGTAAATGCATGAAAAATAGCAAATGAAGTCAGAAAGGGTTGAAAATTGATGACGTGGCTTCGAATGGTGCATAATGAACACACAAAAAGTCTGGAGTTGAAATAAGTTTAAAAAAATGAAATGCCTTTCTAACAGACGAGTTTTCGTCTGAAACCCCGATACTTCGAAAGAGATTGTCCATTTTGTACACGAAGTACATCCAGTTTTTGCCGTAACCCTCTCAACTTTTTAGCACATGCTATGTGGGTGAAATGATGATACCGTGCCAACTTTCAACATTTTCAGAGTTCATTTGTAGTGCTTTTCAATTTTAGGGTCATTTAGCTCAAAAAAATCAGTAAATGCATGAAAAATAGCAAATGAAGTCAGAAAGGGTTGAAAATTGATGACGTGGCTTCGAATGGTGCATACTGAACACACAAAAAGTCTGGAGTTGAAATAAGTTTAAAAAAATGAAATGCCTTTGTAACAGACGAGTTTTCGTCTGAAACCCTGATACTTCGAAAGAGATTGTCCATTCTGTACACGAAGTGGATCCAGTTTTTGTCGTAACCCTCTCAACTTTTTAGCACATGCTATGTGGGTGAAATGATAATACCATGCCAACTTAAAACCATTTCAGAGTTCATTTGTAGTGCTTTTCAATTTTAGGGTCATTTAGGTCAAAAAAATCAGTAAATGCATGAAAAATAGCAAATGAAGTCAGAAAGGGTTGAAAATTGATAACGTGGCTTTGAATGGTGCATACTGAACACACAAAAAGTCTGGAGTTGAAATAAGTTTAAAGAAATGAAATGCCTTTGTAACAGACGAGTTTTCATCTGAAACCCTGATACTTCGAAAGAGATTGTCCATTTTGTACACGAAGTGGATCCAGTTTTTGCCGTAACCCTCTCAACTTTTTAGCACATGCTATGTGGGTGAAATGATGATACCATGCCAAATTTCAACCTTTTCAGAGTTCATTTGTAGTGCTTCTTAATTTTAGGGTCATTTAGCTCAAAAAATCTGTAAATGCATGAAAAATAGCAAATGAAGTCAGAAAGGGTTGAAAATTGATGACGTGGCTTCGAATGGTGCATACTGAACACACAAAAAGTCTGGAGTTGAAATAAGTTTAAAAAAATGAAATGCCTTTGTAACAGACGAGTTTTCGTCTGAAACCCTGATACTTCGAAAGAGATTGTCCATTTTGTACACGAAGTGGCTCTAGTTTTTGCCGTAACCCTCTCAACTTTTTAGCACATGCTATGTGGGTGAAATGATGATACCATGCCAACTTTTAACCTTTTCAGAGTTCATTTGTAGTGCTTTTCAATTTTAGGGTCATTTAGCTCAAAAAAATCAGTAAATGCATGAAAAATAGCAAATGAAGTCAGAAAGGGTTGAAAATTGATGACGTGGCTTCGAATGGTGCATACTGAACACACAAAAAGTCTGGAGTTGAAATAAGTTTAAAAAAATGAAATGCCTTTGTAACAGACGAGTTTTCGTCTGAAACCCTCATACTTCGAAAGAGATTGTCCATTTTGTACACGAAGTGGCTCTAGTTTTTGCCGTAACCCTCTCAACTTTTTAGCACATGCTATGTGGGTGAAATGATGATACCATGCCAACTTTCAACCTTTTCAGAGTTCATTTGTAGTGCTTTTCAATTTTAGGGTCATTTAGCTCAAAAAAAATTAGTAAATGCATGAAAAATAGCAAATGAAGTCAGAAAGGGTTGAAAATTGATGACGTGGCTTCGAATGGTGCATACTGAACACACAAAAAGTCTGGAGTTAAAATAAGTTTAAAGAAATGAAATGCCTTTGTAACAGACGAGTTTTCGTCTGAAACCCTGTTACTTCGAAAGAGATTGTCCATTTTGTACATGAAGTGGATCCAGTTTTTGCCGTAACACTCTCAACTTTTTAGCACATGCTATGTGGGTGAAATGATGATACCATGCCAACTTTCAACATTTTCAGAGTTCATTTGTAGTGCTTTTCAATTTTAGGGTCATTTAGCTCAAAAAAATCAGTAAATGCATGAAAAATAGCAAATGAAGTCAGAAAGGGTTGAAAATTGATGACGTGGCTTTGAATGGTGCATACTGAACACACAAAAAGTCTGGAGTTGAAATAAGTTTAAAAAAATGAAATGCCTTTGTAACAGACGAGTTTTCGTCTGAAACCCTGATACTTCGAAAGAGATTGTCCATTCTGTACACGAAGTGGATCCAGTTTTTGTCGTAACCCTCTCAACTTTTTAGCACATGCTATGTGGGTGAAATGATAATACCATGCCAACTTAAAACCATTTCAGAGTTCATTTGTAGTGCTTTTCAATTTTAGGGTCATTTAGGTCAAAAAAATCAGTAAATGCATGAAAAATAGCAAATGAAGTCAGAAAGGGTTGAAAATTGATAACGTGGCTTTGAATGGTGCATACTGAACACACAAAAAGTCTGGAGTTGAAATAAGTTTAAAGAAATGAAATGCCTTTGTAACAGACGAGTTTTCATCTGAAACCCTGATACTTCGAAAGAGATTGTCCATTTTGTACACGAAGTGGATCCAGTTTTTGCCGTAACCCTCTCAACTTTTTAGCACATGCTATGTGGGTGAAATGATGATACCATGCCAAATTTCAACCTTTTCAGAGTTCATTTGTAGTGCTTCTTAATTTTAGGGTCATTTAGCTCAAAAAATCTGTAAATGCATGAAAAATAGCAAATGAAGTCAGAAAGGGTTGAAAATTGATGACGTGGCTTCGAATGGTGCATACTGAACACACAAAAAGTCTGGAGTTGAAATAAGTTTAAAAAAATGAAATGCCTTTGTAACAGACGAGTTTTCGTCTGAAACCCTGATACTTCGAAAGAGATTGTCCATTTTGTACACGAAGTGGCTCTAGTTTTTGCCGTAACCCTCTCAACTTTTTAGCACATGCTATGTGGGTGAAATGATGATACCATGCCAACTTTTAACCTTTTCAGAGTTCATTTGTAGTGCTTTTCAATTTTAGGGTCATTTAGCTCAAAAAAATCAGTAAATGCATGAAAAATAGCAAATGAAGTCAGAAAGGGTTGAAAATTGATGACGTGGCTTCGAATGGTGCATACTGAACACACAAAAAGTCTGGAGTTGAAATAAGTTTAAAAAAATGAAATGCCTTTGTAACAGACGAGTTTTCGTCTGAAACCCTCATACTTCGAAAGAGATTGTCCATTTTGTACACGAAGTGGCTCTAGTTTTTGCCGTAACCCTCTCAACTTTTTAGCACATGCTATGTGGGTGAAATGATGATACCATGCCAACTTTCAACCTTTTCAGAGTTCATTTGTAGTGCTTTTCAATTTTAGGGTCATTTAGCTCAAAAAAAATTAGTAAATGCATGAAAAATAGCAAATGAAGTCAGAAAGGGTTGAAAATTGATGACGTGGCTTCGAATGGTGCATACTGAACACACAAAAAGTCTGGAGTTAAAATAAGTTTAAAGAAATGAAATGCCTTTGTAACAGACGAGTTTTCGTCTGAAACCCTGTTACTTCGAAAGAGATTGTCCATTTTGTACATGAAGTGGATCCAGTTTTTGCCGTAACACTCTCAACTTTTTAGCACATGCTATGTGGGTGAAATGATGATACCATGCCAACTTTCAACATTTTCAGAGTTCATTTGTAGTGCTTTTCAATTTTAGGGTCATTTAGCTCAAAAAAATCAGTAAATGCATGAAAAATAGCAAATGAAGTCAGAAAGGGTTGAAAATTGATGACGTGGCTTTGAATGGTGCATACTGAACACACAAAAAGTCTGGAGTTGAAATAAGTTTAAAAAAATGAAATGCCTTTGTAACAGACGAGTTTTCGTCTGAAACCGTGATACTTCGAAAGAGATTGTCCATTCTGTACACGAAGTGGATCCAGTTTTTGTCGTAACCCTCTCAACTTTTTAGCACATGCTATGTGGGTGAAATGATAATACCATGCCAACTTAAAACCATTTCAGAGTTCATTTGTAGTGCTTTTCAATTTTAGGGTCATTTAGGTCAAAAAAATCAGTAAATGCATGAAAAATAGCAAATGAAGTCAGAAAGGGTTGAAAATTGATAACGTGGCTTTGAATGGTGCATACTGAACACACAAAAAGTCTGGAGTTGAAATAAGTTTAAAGAAATGAAATGCCTTTGTAACAGACGAGTTTTCATCTGAAACCCTGATACTTCGAAAGAGATTGTCCATTTTGTACACGAAGTGGATCCAGTTTTTGCCGTAACCCTCTCAACTTTTTAGCACATGCTATGTGGGTGAAATGATGATACCATGCCAAATTTCAACCTTTTCAGAGTTCATTTGTAGTGCTTCTTAATTTTAGGGTCATTTAGCTCAAAAAATCTGTAAATGCATGAAAAATAGCAAATGAAGTCAGAAAGGGTTGAAAATTGATGACGTGGCTTCGAATGGTGCATACTGAACACACAAAAAGTCTGGAGTTGAAATAAGTTTAAAAAAATGAAATGCCTTTGTAACAGACGAGTTTTCGTCTGAAACCCTGATACTTCGAAAGAGATTGTCCATTTTGTACACGAAGTGGCTCTAGTTTTTGCCGTAACCCTCTCAACTTTTTAGCACATGCTATGTGGGTGAAATGATGATACCATGCCAACTTTTAACCTTTTCAGAGTTCATTTGTAGTGCTTTTCAATTTTAGGGTCATTTAGCTCAAAAAAATCAGTAAATGCATGAAAAATAGCAAATGAAGTCAGAAAGGGTTGAAAATTGATGACGTGGCTTCGAATGGTGCATACTGAACACACAAAAAGTCTGGAGTTGAAATAAGTTTAAAAAAATGAAATGCCTTTGTAACAGACGAGTTTTCGTCTGAAACCCTCATACTTCGAAAGAGATTGTCCATTTTGTACACGAAGTGGCTCTAGTTTTTGCCGTAACCCTCTCAACTTTTTAGCACATGCTATGTGGGTGAAATGATGATACCATGCCAACTTTCAACCTTTTCAGAGTTCATTTGTAGTGCTTTTCAATTTTAGGGTCATTTAGCTCAAAAAAAATTAGTAAATGCATGAAAAATAGCAAATGAAGTCAGAAAGGGTTGAAAATTGATGACGTGGCTTCGAATGGTGCATACTGAACACACAAAAAGTCTGGAGTTAAAATAAGTTTAAAGAAATGAAATGCCTTTGTAACAGACGAGTTTTCGTCTGAAACCCTGTTACTTCGAAAGAGATTGTCCATTTTGTACATGAAGTGGATCCAGTTTTTGCCGTAACACTCTCAACTTTTTAGCACATGCTATGTGGGTGAAATGATGATACCATGCCAACTTTCAACATTTTCAGAGTTCATTTGTAGTGCTTTTCAATTTTAGGGTCATTTAGCTCAAAAAAATCAGTAAATGCTTGAAAAATAGCAAATGAAGTCAGAAAGGGTTGAAAATTGATGACGTGGCTTTGAATGGTGCATACTGAACACACAAAAAGTCTGGAGTTGAAATAAGTTTAAAAAAATGAAATGCCTTTGTAACAGACGAGTTTTCGTCTGAAACCCTGATACTTCGAAAGAGATTGTCCATTCTGTACACGAAGTGGATCCAGTTTTTGTCGTAACCCTCTCAACTTTTTAGCACATGCTATGTGGGTGAAATGATAATACCATGCCAACTTAAAACCATTTCAGAGTTCATTTGTAGTGCTTTTCAATTTTAGGGTCATTTAGGTCAAAAAAATCAGTAAATGCATGAAAAATAGCAAATGAAGTCAGAAAGGGTTGAAAATTGATAACGTGGCTTTGAATGGTGCATACTGAACACACAAAAAGTCTGGAGTTGAAATAAGTTTAAAGAAATGAAATGCCTTTGTAACAGACGAGTTTTCATCTGAAACCCTGATACTTCGAAAGAGATTGTCCATTTTGTACACGAAGTGGATCCAGTTTTTGCCGTAACCCTCTCAACTTTTTAGCACATGCTATGTGGGTGAAATGATGATACCATGCCAAATTTCAACCTTTTCAGAGTTCATTTGTAGTGCTTCTTAATTTTAGGGTCATTTAGCTCAAAAAATCTGTAAATGCATGAAAAATAGCAAATGAAGTCAGAAAGGGTTGAAAATTGATGACGTGGCTTCGAATGGTGCATACTGAACACACAAAAAGTCTGGAGTTGAAATAAGTTTAAAAAAATGAAATGCCTTTGTAACAGACGAGTTTTCGTCTGAAACCCTGATACTTCGAAAGAGATTGTCCATTTTGTACACGAAGTGGCTCTAGTTTTTGCCGTAACCCTCTCAACTTTTTAGCACATGCTATGTGGGTGAAATGATGATACCATGCCAACTTTTAACCTTTTCAGAGTTCATTTGTAGTGCTTTTCAATTTTAGGGTCATTTAGCTCAAAAAAATCAGTAAATGCATGAAAAATAGCAAATGAAGTCAGAAAGGGTTGAAAATTGATGACGTGGCTTCGAATGGTGCATACTGAACACACAAAAAGTCTGGAGTTGAAATAAGTTTAAAAAAATGAAATGCCTTTGTAACAGACGAGTTTTCGTCTGAAACCCTCATACTTCGAAAGAGATTGTCCATTTTGTACACGAAGTGGCTCTAGTTTTTGCCGTAACCCTCTCAACTTTTTAGCACATGCTATGTGGGTGAAATGATGATACCATGCCAACTTTCAACCTTTTCAGAGTTCATTTGTAGTGCTTTTCAATTTTAGGGTCATTTAGCTCAAAAAAAATTAGTAAATGCATGAAAAATAGCAAATGAAGTCAGAAAGGGTTGAAAATTGATGACGTGGCTTCGAATGGTGCATACTGAACACACAAAAAGTCTGGAGTTAAAATAAGTTTAAAGAAATGAAATGCCTTTGTAACAGACGAGTTTTCGTCTGAAACCCTGTTACTTCGAAAGAGATTGTCCATTTTGTACATGAAGTGGATCCAGTTTTTGCCGTAACCCTCTCAACTTTTTAGCACATGCTATGTGGGTGAAATGATGATACCATGCCAACTTTCAACATTTTCAGAGTTCATTTGTAGTGCTTTTCAATTTTAGGGTCATTTAGCTCAAAAAAATCAGTAAATGCATGAAAAATAGCAAATGAAGTCAGAAAGGGTTGAAAATTGATGACGTGGCTTCGAATGGTGCATACTGAACACACAAAAAGTCTGGAGTTGAAATAAGTTTAAAGAAATGAAATGCCTTTGTAACAGACGAGTTTTCGGCTGAAACCCTGATACTTCGAAAGAGATTGTCCATTTTGTACACGAAGTGGATCCAGTTTTTGTCGTAACCCTCTCAACTTTTTAGCACATGCTATGTGGGTGAAATGATGATACCATGCCAACTTTCAACCTTTTCAGAGTTCATTTGTAGTGCTTTTCAATTTTAGCGTCATTTAGCTCAAAAAATCAGTAAATGCATGAAAAATAGCAAATGAAGTCAGAAAGGGTTGAAAATTGATGACGTGGCTTCGAATGGTGCATACTGAACACACAAAAAGTCTGGAGTTGAAATAAGTTTAAAGAAATGAAATGCCTTTGTAACAGACGAGTTTTCGTCGGAAACCCTGATACTTCGAAAGAGATTGTCCATTTTGTACACGAAGTTGATCCAGTTTTTGCCGTAACCCTCTCAACTTTTTAGCACATGCTATGTGGGTGAAATGATGATACCATGCCAACTTTCAACCTTTTTTGATTGTGATTTGTAGTGCTTTTCAATTTCAAGGTCATTTAGCTCAAAAAAATCAGTAAATGAATGAAAAATAGCAAATGAAGTCAGAAAGGGTTGAAAATTGATGACGTGGCTTCGAATGGTGCATAATGAACACACAAAAAGTCTGGAGTTGAAATAAGTTTAAAAAAATGAAATGCCTTTGTAACAGACGAGTTTTCATCTGAAACCCTGATACTTCGAAAGAGATTGTCCATTTTGTACACGAAGTGGATCCAGTTTTTGCCGTAACCCTCTCAACTTTTTAGCACATGCTATGTGGGTGAAATGATGATACCATGCCAACTTTCAACCTTTTCAGAGTTCACTTGTAGTGCTTCTCAATTTTAGGGTCATTTAGCTCAAAAAAATCAGTAAATGCATGAAAAATGGCAAATGAAGTCAGAAAGGGTTGAAAATTGATGACGTGGCTTCGAATGGTGCATACTGAACACACAAAAAGTCTGGAGTTGAAATAAGTTTAAAAAAATGAAATGCCTTTGTAACAAACGAGTTTTCGTCTGAAACCCTGATACTTCGAAAGAGATTGTCCATTTTGTACACGAAGTGGATCCAGTTTTTGCCGTAACCCTCTCAACTTTTTAGCAGATGCTATGTGGGTGAAATGATGATACCATGCCAACTTTCAACCTTTTCTGATTGTGATTTGTAGTGCTTTTCAATTTAAGGGTAATTTAGCTCAAAAAAATCAGTAAATGCATGAAAAATAGCAAATGAAGTCAGAAAGGGTTGAAAATTGATGACGTGGCTTCGAATGGTGCATACTGAACACACAAAAAGTCTGGAGTTGAAATAAGTTTAAAAAAATGAAATGCCTTTGTAACAAACGAGTTTTCGTCTGAAACCCTGATACTTCGAAAGAGATTGTCCATTTTGTACACGAAGTTGATCCAGTTTTTGCCGTAACCCTCTCAACTTTTTAGCACATGCTATGTGGGTGAAATGATGATACCATGCCAACTTTCAACCTTTTTTGATTGTGATTTGTAGTGCTTTTCAATTTCAAGGTCATTTAGCTCAAAAAAATCAGTAAATGAATGAAAAATAGCAAATAAAGTCAGAAAGGGTTGAAAATTGATGACGTGGCTTCGAATGGTGCATAATGAACACACAAAAAGTCTGGAGTTGAAATAAGTTTAAAAAAATGAAATGCCTTTGTAACAGACGAGTTTTCATCTGAAACCCTGATACTTCGAAAGAGATTGTCCATTTTGTACACGAAGTGGATCCAGTTTTTGCCGTAACCCTCTCAACTTTTTAGCACATGCTATGTGGGTGAAATGATGATACCATGCCAACTTTCAACCTTTTCAGAGTTCATTTGTAGTGCTTCTCAATTTTAGGGTCATTTAGCTCAAAAAAATCAGTAAATGCATGAAAAATGGCAAATGAAGTCAGAAAGGGTTGAAAATTGATGACGTGGCTTCGAATGGTGCATACTGAACACACAAAAGTCTGGAGTTGAAATAAGTTTAAAAAAATGAAATGCCTTTGTAACAGACGAGTTTTCGTCTGAAACCCTCATACTTCGAAAGAGATTGTCCATTTTGTACACGAAGTGGCTCTAGTTTTTGCCGTAACCCTCTCAACTTTTTAGCACATGCTACGTGGGTGAAATGATGATACCATGCCAACTTTCAACCTTTTCAGAGTTCATTTGTAGTGCTTTTCAATTTTAGGGTCATTTAGCTCAAAAAAATTAGTAAATGCATGAAAAATAGCAAATGAAGTCAGAAAGGGTTGAAAATTGATGACGTGGCTTCGAATGGTGCATACTGAACACACAAAAAGTCTGGAGTTAAAATAAGTTTAAAGAAATGAAATGCCTTTGTAACAGACGAGTTTTCGTCTGAAACCCTGTTACTTCGAAAGAGATTGTCCATTTTGTACATGAAGTGGATCCAGTTTTTGCCGTAACCCTCTCAACTTTTTAGCACATGCTATGTGGGTGAAATGATGATACCATGCCAACTTTCAACCTTTTCAGAGTTCATTTGTAGTGCTTTTCAATTTTAGGGTCATTTAGCTCAAAAAAAATCAGTAAATGCATGAAAAATAGCAAATGAAGTCAGAAAGGGTTGAAAATTGATGACGTGGCTTCGAATGGTGCATACTGAACACTCAAAAAGTCTGGAGTTGAAATAAGTTTAAAGAAATGAAATGCCTTTGTAACAGACGAGTTTTCGTCTGAAACCCTGATACTTCGAAAGAGATTGTCCATTTTGTACACGAAGTGGATCCAGTTTTTGTCGTAACCCTCTCAACTTTTTAGCACATGCTATGTGGGTGAAATGATGATACCATGCCAACTTTCAACCTTTTCAGAGTTCATTTGTAGTGCTTTTCAATTTTAGCGTCATTTAGCTCAAAAAATCAGTAAATGCATGAAAAATAGCAAATGAAGTCAGAAAGGGTTGAAAATTGATGACGTGGCTTCGAATGGTGCATACTGAACACACAAAAAGTCTGGAGTTGAAATAAGTTTAAAGAAATGAAATGCCTTTGTAACAGACGAGTTTTCGTCTGAAACCCTGATACTTCGAAAGAGATTGTCCATTTTGTACACGAAGTGGATCCAGTTTTTGCCGTAACCCTCTCAACTTTTTAGCAGATGCTATGTGGGTGAAATGATGATACCATGCCAACTTTCAACCTTTTCTGATTGTGATTTGTAGTGCTTTTCAATTTAAGGGTAATTTAGCTCAAAAAAATCAGTAAATGCATGAAAAATAGCAAATGAAGTCAGAAAGGGTTGAAAATTGATGACGTGGCTTCGAATGGTGCATACTGAACACACAAAAAGTCTGGAGTTGAAATAAGTTTAAAAAAATGAAATGCCTTTGTAACAAACGAGTTTTCGTCTGAAACCCTGATACTTCGAAAGAGATTGTCCATTTTGTACACGAAGTTGATCCAGTTTTTGCCGTAACCCTCTCAACTTTTTAGCACATGCTATGTGGGTGAAATGATGATACCATGCCAACTTTCAACCTTTTTTGATTGTGATTTGTAGTGCTTTTCAATTTCAAGGTCATTTAGCTCAAAAAAATCAGTAAATGAATGAAAAATAGCAAATGAAGTCAGAAAGGGTTGAAAATTGATGACGTGGCTTCGAATGGTGCATAATGAACACACAAAAAGTCTGGAGTTGAAATAAGTTTAAAAAAATGAAATGCCTTTGTAACAGACGAGTTTTCATCTGAAACCCTGATACTTCGAAAGAGATTGTCCATTTTGTACACGAAGTGGATCCAGTTTTTGCCGTAACCCTCTCAACTTTTTAGCACATGCTATGTGGGTGAAATGATGATACCATGCCAACTTTCAACCTTTTCAGAGTTCATTTGTAGTGCTTCTCAATTTTAGGGTCATTTAGCTCAAAAAAATCAGTAAATGCATGAAAAATGGCAAATGAAGTCAGCAAGTGTTGAAAATTGATGACGTGGCTTCGAATGGTGCATA
The DNA here is from genome assembly GCA_039707655.1 of Elymus sibiricus. NCBI lineage: Eukaryota > Viridiplantae > Streptophyta > Magnoliopsida > Poales > Poaceae > Elymus > Elymus sibiricus. The sequence continues at coordinate 120,528,873 of CM077676.1, read as the reverse complement.
CTGAACACACAAAAAGTCTGGAGTTGAAATAAGTTTAAAAAAATGAAATGCCTTTGTAACAAACGAGTTTTCGTCTGAAACCCTGATACTTCGAAAGAGATTGTCCATTTTGTACACGAAGTGGCTCTAGTTTTTGCCGTAACCCTCTCAACTTTTTAGCACATGCTATGTGGGTGAAATGATGATACCGTGCCAACTTTCAACCTTTTCAGAGTTCATTTGTAGTGCTTTTCAATTTTAGGGTCATTTAGCTCAAAAAAATCAGTAAATGCATGAAAAATAGCAAATGAAGTCAGAAAGGGTTGAAAATTGATGACGTGGCTTCGAATGGTGCATACTAAACACACAAAAAGTCTGGAGTTGAAATAAGTTTAAAAAAATGAAATGCCTTTGTAACAAACGAATTTTCGTCTGAAACCCTGATACTTCGAAAGAGATTGTCAATTTTGTACACGAAGTGCATCCAGTTTTTGCCGTACCCCTCTCAACCTTTTAGCACATGCTATGTGGGTGAAATGATGATACCGTGCCAACTTTAAACCTTTTCTGATTGTGATTTGTAGTGCTTTTCAATTTCAGGGTCATTTAGCTCAAAAAAATCAGTAAATGCATGAAAAATAGCAAATGAACTCAGATGGGGTTGAAAATTGATGACGTGGCTTCGAATGGTGCATACTGAACACACAAAAAGTCTGGAGTTGAAATAAGTTTAAAAAAATGAAATGCCTTTGTAACAGACTAGTTTTCGTCTGAAACCCTGATACTTCGAAAGAGATTGTCCATTTTGTACACGAAGTGGATCCAGTTTTTGCCGTAACCCTCTCAACTTTTGAGCACATGCTATGTGGGTGAAATGATGATACCATGCCAACTTTCAAACTCTTCTGATTGTGATTTGTAGTGCTTTTCAATTTCAGGGTCATTTAGCTCAAAAAAATCAGTAAATGCATGAAAATTAGCAAATGAAGTCAGAAAGGGTTGAAAATTGATGACGTGGCTTCGAATGGTGCATACTGAACACACAAAAAGTCTGGAGTTGAAATAAGTTTAAAAAAATGAAATGCCTTTGTAACAGACGAGTTTTCGTCTGAAACCCTAATACTTCGAAAGAGATTGTCCATTTTGTACACGAAGTGGATCCAGTTTTTGCCGTAACCCTCTCAACTTTTTAGCACATGCTATGTGGGTTAAATGATCATGCCATGCCAACTTTCAACCTTTCCAGAGTTCATTTGTAGTGCTTTTCAATTTCTGGGTCATTAAGCTCAAAAAAATCAGTAAATGCATGAAAAATAGCAAATGAAGTCAGAAAGGGTTGAAAATTGATGACGTGGCTTCGAATGGTGCATACTGAACACACAAAAAGTCTGGAGTTGAAATAAGTTTAAAAAAATGAAATGCCTTTGTAACAGACGAGTTTTCGTCTGAAACCCTGATACTTCGAAAGAGATTGTCCATTTTGTACACGAAGTGGATCCAGTTTTTGCCGTAACCCTCTCAACTTTTTAGCAGATGCTATGTGGGTGAAATGATGATACCATGCCAACTTTGAACCTTTTCTGATTGTGATTTGTAGTGCTTTTCAATTTAAGGGTCTTTTAGCTCAAAAAAATCAGTAAATGCATGAAAAATAGCAAATGAAGTCAGACAGGGTTGAAAATTGATGACGTAGCTTCGAATGGTGCATACTGAACACACAAAAAGTCTGGAGTTGAAATAAGTTTAAAAAAATGAAATGCCTTTGTAACAGACGAGTTTTCGTCTGAAACCCTGATACTTCCAAAGAGATTGTCCATTTTGTACACGAAGTGGATCCAGTTTTTGCCGTAACCCTCTCAACTTTTTAGCACATGCTATGTGGGTGAAATGATGATACCATGCCAACTTTCAAACTCTTCTGATTGTGATTTGTAGTGCTTTTCAATTTCAGGGTCATTTAACTCAAAAAAATCAGTAAATGCATGAAAATTAGCAAATGAAGTCAGAAAGGGTTGAAAATTGATGACGTCGCTTCGAATGGTGCATACTGAACACACAAAAAGTCTGGAGTTGAAATAAGTTTAAAATAATGAAATGCCTTTGTAACAGACGAGTTTTCGTCTGAAACCCTGATACTTCGAAAGAGATTGTCCATTTTGTACACGAAGTGGATCCAGTTTTTGCCGTAACCCTCTCAACTTTTTAGCACATGCTATGTGGGTTAAATGATCATACCATGCCAACTTTCAACCTTTTCAGAGTTCATTTGTAGTGCTTTTCAATTTCTGGGTCATTAAGCTCAAAAAAATCAGTAAATGCATGAAAAATAGCAAATGAAGTCAGAAAGGGTTGAAAATTGATGACGTGGCTTCGAATGGTGCATACTGAACACACAAAAAGTCTGGAGTTGAAATAAGTTTAAAAAAATGAAATGCCTTTGTAACAGACGAGTTTTCGTCTGAAACCCTGATACTTCGAAAGAGATTGTCCATTTTGTACACGAAGTAGATCCAGTTTTTGCCGTAACCCTCTCAACTTTTTAGCACATGCTATGTGGGTGAAATGATGATACCATGCCAACTTTCAACCTTTTCAGAGTTCATTTGTAGTGCTTTTCAATTTTAGGGTCATTTAGCTCAAAAAATCAGTAAATGCATGAAAAATAGCAAATGAAGTCAGAAAGGGTTGAAAATTGATGACGTGGCTTCGAATGGTGCATACTGAACACACAAAAAGTCTGGAGTTGAAATAAGTTTAAAAAAATGAAATGCCTTTGTAACAGACGAGTTTTCGTCTGAAACCCTCATACTTCGAAAGAGATTGTCCATTTTGTACACGAAGTGCATCCAGTTTTTGCCGTAACCCTCTCAACTTTTTAGCACATGCTATGTGCGTGAAATGATGATACCATGCCAACTTTGAACCTTTTCTGATTGTGATTTGTAGTGCTTTTCAATTTCAAGGTCATTTAGCTCAAAAAAATCAGTAAATGCATGAAAAATAGCAAATGAAGTCAGAAAGGGTTGAAAATTGATGACGTGGCTTCGAATGGTGCATACTAAACACACAAAAAGTCTGGAGTTGAAATAAGTTTAAAAAATGGAAATGCCTTTGTAACAAACGAGTTTTCGTCTAAAACCCTGATACTTCGAAAGAGATTGTCCATTTTGTACACGAAGTGCATCCAGTTTTTGCCGTAACCCTCTCAACTTTTTAGCACATGCTATGTGGGTGAAATGATGATACCATGCCAACTTTCAACCTTTTCTGATTGTGATTTGTAGTGCTTTTCAATTTCAAGGTCATTTAGCTCAAAAAAATCAGTAAATGCATGAAAAACAGCAAATGAACTCAGAAAGGGTTGAAAATTGATGACGTGGCTTCGAATGGTGCATACTGAACACACAAAAATCTGGAGTTGAAATAAGTTTAAAAAAATGAAATGCCTTTGTAACAGACAAGTTTTCGTCTGAAACCCTGATACTTCGAAAGAGATTGTCCATTTTGTACACGAAGTGGCTCTAGTTTTTGCCGTAACCCTCTCAACTTTTTAGCACATGCTATGTGGGTGAAATGATGATACCATGCCAACTTTCAACCTTTTCAGAGTTCATTTGTAGTGCTTTTCAATTTTAGGGTCATTTAGCTCAAAAAAAATCAGTAAATGCATGAAAAATAGCAAATGAAGTCAGAAAGGGTTGAAAATTGATGACGTGGCTTCGAATGGTGCATACTGAACACACAAAAAGTCTGGAGTTGAAATAAGTTTAAAAAAATGAAATGCCTTTGTAACAAACGAGTTTTCGTCTGAAACCCTGATACTTCGAAAGAGATTGTCCATTTTGTACACGAAGTGGCTCTAGTTTTTGCCGTAACCCTCTCAACTTTTTAGCACATGCTATGTGGGTGAAATGATGATACCGTGCCAACTTTCAACCTTTTCAGAGTTCATTTGTAGTGCTTTTCAATTTTAGGGTCATTTAGCTCAAAAAAATCAGTAAATGCATGAAAAATAGCAAATGAAGTCAGAAAGGGTTGAAAATTGATGACGTGGCTTCGAATGGTGCATACTAAACACACAAAAAGTCTGGAGTTGAAATAAGTTTAAAAAAATGAAATGCCTTTGTAACAAACGAATTTTCGTCTGAAACCCTGATACTTCGAAAGAGATTGTCAATTTTGTACACGAAGTGCATCCAGTTTTTGCCGTACCCCTCTCAACCTTTTAGCACATGCTATGTGGGTGAAATGATGATACCGTGCCAACTTTAAACCTTTTCTGATTGTGATTTGTAGTGCTTTTCAATTTCAGGGTCATTTAGCTCAAAAAAATCAGTAAATGCATGAAAAATAGCAAATGAACTCAGATGGGGTTGAAAATTGATGACGTGGCTTCGAATGGTGCATACTGAACACACAAAAAGTCTGGAGTTGAAATAAGTTTAAAAAAATGAAATGCCTTTGTAACAGACTAGTTTTCGTCTGAAACCCTGATACTTCGAAAGAGATTGTCCATTTTGTACACGAAGTGGATCCAGTTTTTGCCGTAACCCTCTCAACTTTTGAGCACATGCTATGTGGGTGAAATGATGATACCATGCCAACTTTCAAACTCTTCTGATTGTGATTTGTAGTGCTTTTCAATTTCAGGGTCATTTAGCTCAAAAAAATCAGTAAATGCATGAAAATTAGCAAATGAAGTCAGAAAGGGTTGAAAATTGATGACGTGGCTTCGAATGGTGCATACTGAACACACAAAAAGTCTGGAGTTGAAATAAGTTTAAAAAAATGAAATGCCTTTGTAACAGACGAGTTTTCGTCTGAAACCCTAATACTTCGAAAGAGATTGTCCATTTTGTACACGAAGTGGATCCAGTTTTTGCCGTAACCCTCTCAACTTTTTAGCACATGCTATGTGGGTTAAATGATCATGCCATGCCAACTTTCAACCTTTCCAGAGTTCATTTGTAGTGCTTTTCAATTTCTGGGTCATTAAGCTCAAAAAAATCAGTAAATGCATGAAAAATAGCAAATGAAGTCAGAAAGGGTTGAAAATTGATGACGTGGCTTCAAATGGTGCATACTGAACACACAAAAAGTCTGGAGTTGAAATAAGTTTAAAAAAATGAAATGCCTTTGTAACAGACGAGTTTTCGTCTGAAACCCTGATACTTCGAAAGAGATTGTCCATTTTGTACACGAAGTGGATCCAGTTTTTGCCGTAACCCTCTCAACTTTTTAGCAGATGCTATGTGGGTGAAATGATGATACCATGCCAACTTTGAACCTTTTCTGATTGTGATTTGTAGTGCTTTTCAATTTAAGGGTCTTTTAGCTCAAAAAAATCAGTAAATGCATGAAAAATAGCAAATGAAGTCAGAAAGGGTTGAAAATTGATGACGTAGCTTCGAATGGTGCATACTGAACACACAAAAAGTCTAGAGTTGAAATAAGTTTAAAAAAATGAAATGCCTTTGTAACAGACGAGTTTTCGTCTGAAACCCTGATACTTCCAAAGAGATTGTCCATTTTGTACACGAAGTGGATCCAGTTTTTGCCGTAACCCTCTCAACTTTTTAGCACATGCTATGTGGGTGAAATGATGATACCATGCCAACTTTCAAACTCTTCTGATTGTGATTTGTAGTGCTTTTCAATTTCAGGGTCATTTAACTCAAAAAAATCAGTAAATGCATGAAAATTAGCAAATGAAGTCAGAAAGGGTTGAAAATTGATGACGTCGCTTCGAATGGTGCATACTGAACACACAAAAAGTCTGGAGTTGAAATAAGTTTAAAATAATGAAATGCCTTTGTAACAGACGAGTTTTCGTCTGAAACCCTGATACTTCGAAAGAGATTGTCCATTTTGTACACGAAGTGGATCCAGTTTTTGCCGTAACCCTCTCAACTTTTTAGCACATGCTATGTGGGTTAAATGATCATACCATGCCAACTTTCAACCTTTTCAGAGTTCATTTGTAGTGCTTTTCAATTTCTGGGTCATTAAGCTCAAAAAAATCAGTAAATGCATGAAAAATAGCAAATGAAGTCAGAAAGGGTTGAAAATTGATGACGTGGCTTCGAATGGTGCATACTGAACACACAAAAAGTCTGGAGTTGAAATAAGTTTAAAAAAATGAAATGCCTTTGTAACAGACGAGTTTTCGTCTGAAACCCTGATACTTCGAAAGAGATTGTCCATTTTGTACACGAAGTAGATCCAGTTTTTGCCGTAACCCTCTCAACTTTTTAGCACATGCTATGTGGGTGAAATGATGATACCATGCCAACTTTCAACCTTTTCAGAGTTCATTTGTAGTGCTTTTCAATTTTAGGGTCATTTAGCTCAAAAAATCAGTAAATGCATGAAAAATAGCAAATGAAGTCAGAAAGGGTTGAAAATTGATGACGTGGCTTCGAATGGTGCATACTGAACACACAAAAAGTCTGGAGTTGAAATAAGTTTAAAAAAATGAAATGCCTTTGTAACAGACGAGTTTTCGTCTGAAACCCTCATACTTCGAAAGAGATTGTCCATTTTGTACACGAAGTGCATCCAGTTTTTGCCGTAACCCTCTCAACTTTTTAGCACATGCTATGTGCGTGAAATGATGATACCATGCCAACTTTGAACCTTTTCTGATTGTGATTTGTAGTGCTTTTCAATTTCAAGGTCATTTAGCTCAAAAAAATCAGTAAATGCATGAAAAATAGCAAATGAAGTCAGAAAGGGTTAAAAATTGATGACGTGGCTTCGAATGGTGCATACTAAACACACAAAAAGTCTGGAGTTGAAATAAGTTTAAAAAATGGAAATGCCTTTGTAACAAACGAGTTTTCGTCTAAAACCCTGATACTTCGAAAGAGATTGTCCATTTTGTACACGAAGTGCATCCAGTTTTTGCCGTAACCCTCTCAACTTTTTAGCACATGCTATGTGGGTGAAATGATGATACCATGCCAACTTTCAACCTTTTCTGATTGTGATTTGTAGTGCTTTTCAATTTCAAGGTCATTTAGCTCAAAAAAATCAGTAAATGCATGAAAAACAGCAAATGAACTCAGAAAGGGTTGAAAATTGATGACGTGGCTTCGAATGGTGCATACTGAACACACAAAAATCTGGAGTTGAAATAAGTTTAAAAAAATGAAATGCCTTTGTAACAGACAAGTTTTCGTCTGAAACCCTGATACTTCGAAAGAGATTGTCCATTTTGTACACGAAGTGGCTCTAGTTTTTGCCGTAACCCTCTCAACTTTTTAGCACATGCTATGTGGGTGAAATGATGATACCATGCCAACTTTCAACCTTTTCAGAGTTCATTTGTAGTGCTTTTCAATTTTAGGGTCATTTAGCTCAAAAAAAATCAGTAAATGCATGAAAAATAGCAAATGAAGTCAGAAAGGGTTGAAAATTGATGACGTGGCTTCGAATGGTGCATACTGAACACACAAAAAGTCTGGAGTTGAAATAAGTTTAAAAAAATGAAATGCCTTTGTAACAGACGAGTTTTCGTCTGAAACCCTCATACTTCGAAAGAGATTGTCCATTTTGTACACGAAGTGCATCCAGTTTTTGCCGTAACCCTCTCAACTTTTTAGCACATGCTATGTGCGTGAAATGATGATACCATGCCAACTTTCAACCTTTTCTGATTGTGATTTGTAGTGCTTTTCAATTTCAAGGTCATTTAGCTCAAAAAAATCAGTAAATGCATGAAAAATAGCAAATGAAGTCAGAAAAGGTTGAAAATTGATGACGTGGCTTCGAATGGTGCATACTAAACACACAAAAAGTCTGGAGTTGAAATAAGTTTAAAAAATGGAAATGCCTTTGTAACAAACGAGTTTTCGTCTAAAACCCTGATACTTCGAAAGAGATTGTCCATTTTGTACACGAAGTGCATCCAGTTTTTGCCGTAACCCTCTCAACTTTTTAGCACATGCTATGTGGGTGAAATGATGATACCATGCCAACTTTCAACCTTTTCTGATTGTGATTTGTAGTGCTTTTCAATTTCAAGGTCATTTAGCTCAAAAAAATCAGTAAATGCATGAAAAACAGCAAATGAACTCAGAAAGGGTTGAAAATTGATGACGTGGCTTCGAATGGTGCATACTGAACACACAAAAATCTGGAGTTGAAATAAGTTTAAAAAAATGAAATGCCTTTGTAACAGACAAGTTTTCGTCTGAAACCCTGATACTTCGAAAGAGATTGTCCATTTTGTACACGAAGTGGCTCTAGTTTTTGCCGTAACCCTCTCAACGTTTTAGCACATGCTATGTGGGTGAAATGATGATACCATGCCAACTTTCAACCTTTTCAGAGTTCATTTGTAGTGCTTTTCAATTTTAGGGTCATTTAGCTCAAAAAAAATCAGTAAATGCATGAAAAATAGCAAATGAAGTCAGAAAGGGTTGAAAATTGATGACGTGGCTTCGAATGGTGCATACTAAACACACAAAAAGTCTGGAGTTGAAATAAGTTTAAAAAAATGAAATGCCTTTGTAACAAACGAATTTTCGTCTGAAACCCTGATACTTCGAAAGAGATTGTCAATTTTGTACACGAAGTGCATCCAGTTTTTGCCGTACCCCTCTCAACCTTTTAGCACATGCTATGTGGGTGAAATGATGATACCGTGCCAACTTTAAACCTTTTCTGATTGTGATTTGTAGTGCTTTTCAATTTCAGGGTCATTTAGCTCAAAAAAATCAGTAAATGCATGAAAAATAGCAAATGAACTCAGATGGGGTTGAAAATTGATGACGTGGCTTCGAATGGTGCATACTGAACACACAAAAAGTCTGGAGTTGAAATAAGTTTAAAAAAATGAAATGCCTTTGTAACAGACTAGTTTTCGTCTGAAACCCTGATACTTCGAAAGAGATTGTCCATTTTGTACACGAAGTGGATCCAGTTTTTGCCGTAACCCTCTCAACTTTTGAGCACATGCTATGTGGGTGAAATGATGATACCATGCCAACTTTCAAACTCTTCTGATTGTGATTTGTAGTGCTTTTCAATTTCAGGGTCATTTAGCTCAAAAAAATCAGTAAATGCATGAAAATTAGCAAATGAAGTCAGAAAGGGTTGAAAATTGATGACGTGGCTTCGAATGGTGCATACTGAACACACAAAAAGTCTGGAGTTGAAATAAGTTTAAAAAAATGAAATGCCTTTGTAACAGACGAGTTTTCGTCTGAAACCCTAATACTTCGAAAGAGATTGTCCATTTTGTACACGAAGTGGATCCAGTTTTTGCCGTAACCCTCTCAACTTTTTAGCACATGCTATGTGGGTTAAATGATCATGCCATGCCAACTTTCAACCTTTCCAGAGTTCATTTGTAGTGCTTTTCAATTTCTGGGTCATTAAGCTCAAAAAAATCAGTAAATGCATGAAAAATAGCAAATGAAGTCAGAAAGGGTTGAAAATTGATGACGTGGCTTCGAATGGTGCATACTGAACACACAAAAAGTCTGGAGTTGAAATAAGTTTAAAAAAATGAAATGCCTTTGTAACAGACGAGTTTTCGTCTGAAACCCTGATACTTCGAAAGAGATTGTCCATTTTGTACACGAAGTGGATCCAGTTTTTGCCGTAACCCTCTCAACTTTTTAGCAGATGCTATGTGGGTGAAATGATGATACCATGCCAACTTTGAACCTTTTCTGATTGTGATTTGTAGTGCTTTTCAATTTAAGGGTCTTTTAGCTCAAAAAAATCAGTAAATGCATGAAAAATAGCAAATGAAGTCAGAAAGGGTTGAAAATTGATGACGTAGCTTCGAATGGTGCATACTGAACACACAAAAAGTCTGGAGTTGAAATAAGTTTAAAAAAATGAAATGCCTTTGTAACAGACGAGTTTTCGTCTGAAACCCTGATACTTCCAAAGAGATTGTCCATTTTGTACACGAAGTGGATCCAGTTTTTGCCGTAACCCTCTCAACTTTTTAGCACATGCTATGTGGGTGAAATGATGATACCATGCCAACTTTCAAACTCTTCTGATTGTGATTTGTAGTGCTTTTCAATTTCAGGGTCATTTAACTCAAAAAAATCAGTAAATGCATGAAAATTAGCAAATGAAGTCAGAAAGGGTTGAAAATTGATGACGTCGCTTCGAATGGTGCATACTGAACACACAAAAAGTCTGGAGTTGAAATAAGTTTAAAATAATGAAATGCCTTTGTAACAGACGAGTTTTCGTCTGAAACCCTGATACTTCGAAAGAGATTGTCCATTTTGTACACGAAGTGGATCCAGTTTTTGCCGTAACCCTCTCAACTTTTTAGCACATGCTATGTGGGTTAAATGATCATACCATGCCAACTTTCAACCTTTTCAGAGTTCATTTGTAGTGCTTTTCAATTTCTGGGTCATTAAGCTCAAAAAAATCAGTAAATGCATGAAAAATAGCAAATGAAGTCAGAAAGGGTTGAAAATTGATGACGTGGCTTCGAATGGTGCATACTGAACACACAAAAAGTCTGGAGTTGAAATAAGTTTAAAAAAATGAAATGCCTTTGTAACAGACGAGTTTTCGTCTGAAACCCTGATACTTCGAAAGAGATTGTCCATTTTGTACACGAAGTAGATCCAGTTTTTGCCGTAACCCTCTCAACTTTTTAGCACATGCTATGTGGGTGAAATGATGATACCATGCCAACTTTCAACCTTTTCAGAGTTCATTTGTAGTGCTTTTCAATTTTAGGGTCATTTAGCTCAAAAAATCAGTAAATGCATGAAAAATAGCAAATGAAGTCAGAAAGGGTTGAAAATTGATGACGTGGCTTCGAATGGTGCATACTGAACACACAAAAAGTCTGGAGTTGAAATAAGTTTAAAAAAATGAAATGCCTTTGTAACAGACGAGTTTTCGTCTGAAACCCTCATACTTCGAAAGAGATTGTCCATTTTGTACACGAAGTGCATCCAGTTTTTGCCGTAACCCTCTCAACTTTTTAGCACATGCTATGTGCGTGAAATGATGATACCATGCCAACTTTGAACCTTTTCTGATTGTGATTTGTAGTGCTTTTCAATTTCAAGGTCATTTAGCTCAAAAAAATCAGTAAATGCATGAAAAATAGCAAATGAAGTCAGAAAGGGTTGAAAATTGATGACGTGGCTTCGAATGGTGCATACTAAACACACAAAAAGTCTGGAGTTGAAATAAGTTTAAAAAATGGAAATGCCTTTGTAACAAACGAGTTTTCGTCTAAAACCCTGATACTTCGAAAGAGATTGTCCATTTTGTACACGAAGTGCATCCAGTTTTTGCCGTAACCCTCTCAACTTTTTAGCACATGCTATGTGGGTGAAATGATGATACCATGCCAACTTTCAACCTTTTCTGATTGTGATTTGTAGTGCTTTTCAATTTCAAGGTCATTTAGCTCAAAAAAATCAGTAAATGCATGAAAAACAGCAAATGAACTCAGAAAGGGTTGAAAATTGATGACGTGGCTTCGAATGGTGCATACTGAACACACAAAAATCTGGAGTTGAAATAAGTTTAAAAAAATGAAATGCCTTTGTAACAGACAAGTTTTCGTCTGAAACCCTGATACTTCGAAAGAGATTGTCCATTTTGTACACGAAGTGGCTCTAGTTTTTGCCGTAACCCTCTCAACTTTTTAGCACATGCTATGTGGGTGAAATGATGATACCATGCCAACTTTCAACCTTTTCAGAGTTCATTTGTAGTGCTTTTCAATTTTAGGGTCATTTAGCTCAAAAAAAATCAGTAAATGCATGAAAAATAGCAAATGAAGTCAGAAAGGGTTGAAAATTGATGACGTGGCTTCGAATGGTGCATACTGAACACACAAAAAGTCTGGAGTTGAAATAAGTTTAAAAAAATGAAATGCCTTTGTAACAGACGAGTTTTCGTCTGAAACCCTCATACTTCGAAAGAGATTGTCCATTTTGTACACGAAGTGCATCCAGTTTTTGCCGTAACCCTCTCAACTTTTTAGCACATGCTATGTGCGTGAAATGATGATACCATGCCAACTTTGAACCTTTTCTGATTGTGATTTGTAGTGCTTTTCAATTTCAAGGTCATTTAGCTCAAAAAAATCAGTAAATGCATGAAAAATAGCAAATGAAGTCAGAAAGGGTTGAAAATTGATGACGTGGCTTCGAATGGTGCATACTAAACACACAAAAAGTCTGGAGTTGAAATAAGTTTAAAAAATGGAAATGCCTTTGTAACAAACGAGTTTTCGTCTAAAACCCTGATACTTCGAAAGAGATTGTCCATTTTGTACACGAAGTGCATCCAGTTTTTGCCGTAACCCTCTCAACTTTTTAGCACATGCTATGTGGGTGAAATGATGATACCATGCCAACTTTCAACCTTTTCTGATTGTGATTTGTAGTGCTTTTCAATTTCAAGGTCATTTAGCTCAAAAAAATCAGTAAATGCATGAAAAACAGCAAATGAACTCAGAAAGGGTTGAAAATTGATGACGTGGCTTCGAATGGTGCATACTGAACACACAAAAATCTGGAGTTGAAATAAGTTTAAAAAAATGAAATGCCTTTGTAACAGACAAGTTTTCGTCTGAAACCCTGATACTTCGAAAGAGATTGTCCATTTTGTACACGAAGTGGCTCTAGTTTTTGCCGTAACCCTCTCAACTTTTTAGCACATGCTATGTGGGTGAAATGATGATACCATGCCAACTTTCAACCTTTTCAGAGTTCATTTGTAGTGCTTTTCAATTTTAGGGTCATTTAGCTCAAAAAAAATCAGTAAATGCATGAAAAATAGCAAATGAAGTCAGAAAGGGTTGAAAATTGATGACGTGGCTTCGAATGGTGCATACTGAACACACAAAAAGTCTGGAGTTGAAATAAGTTTAAAAAAATGAAATGCCTTTGTAACAGACGAGTTTTCGTCTGAAACCCTCATACTTCGAAAGAGATTGTCCATTTTGTACACGAAGTGCATCCAGTTTTTGCCGTAACCCTCTCAACTTTTTAGCACATGCTATGTGCGTGAAATGATGATACCATGCCAACTTTCAACCTTTTCTGATTGTGATTTGTAGTGCTTTTCAATTTCAAGGTCATTTAGCTCAAAAAAATCAGTAAATGCATGAAAAATAGCAAATGAAGTCAGAAAAGGTTGAAAATTGATGACGTGGCTTCGAATGGTGCATACTAAACACACAAAAAGTCTGGAGTTGAAATAAGTTTAAAAAATGGAAATGCCTTTGTAACAAACGAGTTTTCGTCTAAAACCCTGATACTTCGAAAGAGATTGTCCATTTTGTACACGAAGTGCATCCAGTTTTTGCCGTAACCCTCTCAACTTTTTAGCACATGCTATGTGGGTGAAATGATGATACCATGCCAACTTTCAACCTTTTCTGATTGTGATTTGTAGTGCTTTTCAATTTCAAGGTCATTTAGCTCAAAAAAATCAGTAAATGCATGAAAAACAGCAAATGAACTCAGAAAGGGTTGAAAATTGATGACGTGGCTTCGAATGGTGCATACTGAACACACAAAAATCTGGAGTTGAAATAAGTTTAAAAAAATGAAATGCCTTTGTAACAGACAAGTTTTCGTCTGAAACCCTGATACTTCGAAAGAGATTGTCCATTTTGTACACGAAGTGGCTCTAGTTTTTGCCGTAACCCTCTCAACTTTTTAGCACATGCTATGTGGGTGAAATGATGATACCATGCCAACTTTCAACCTTTTCAGAGTTCATTTGTAGTGCTTTTCAATTTTAGGGTCATTTAGCTCAAAAAAAATCAGTAAATGCATGAAAAATAGCAAATGAAGTCAGAAAGGGTTGAAAATTGATGACGTGGCTTCGAATGGTGCATACTGAACACACAAAAAGTCTGGAGTTGAAATAAGTTTAAAAAAATGAAATGCCTTTGTAACAGACGAGTTTTCGTCTGAAACCCTCATACTTCGAAAGAGATTGTCCATTTTGTACACGAAGTGCATCCAGTTTTTGCCGTAACCCTCTCAACTTTTTAGCACATGCTATGTGCGTGAAATGATGATACCATGCCAACTTTCAACCTTTTCTGATTGTGATTTGTAGTGATTTTCAATTTCAAGGTCATTTAGCTCAAAAAAATCAGTAAATGCATGAAAAATAGCAAATGAAGTCAGAAAAGGTTGAAAATTGATGACGTGGCTTCGAATGGTGCATACTAAACACACAAAAAGTCTGGAGTTGAAATAAGTTTAAAAAATGGAAATGCCTTTGTAACAAACGAGTTTTCGTCTAAAACCCTGATACTTCGAAAGAGATTGTCCATTTTGTACACGAAGTGCATCCAGTTTTTGCCGTAACCCTCTCAACTTTTTAGCACATGCTATGTGGGTGAAATGATGATACCATGCCAACTTTCAACCTTTTCTGATTGTGATTTGTAGTGCTTTTCAATTTCAAGGTCATTTAGCTCAAAAAAATCAGTAAATGCATGAAAAACAGCAAATGAACTCAGAAAGGGTTGAAAATTGATGACGTGGCTTCGAATGGTGCATACTGAACACACAAAAATCTGGAGTTGAAATAAGTTTAAAAAAATGAAATGCCTTTGTAACAGACAAGTTTTCGTCTGAAACCCTGATACTTCGAAAGAGATTGTCCATTTTGTACACGAAGTGGCTCTAGTTTTTGCCGTAACCCTCTCAACTTTTTAGCACATGCTATGTGGGTGAAATGATGATACCATGCCAACTTTCAACCTTTTCAGAGTTCATTTGTAGTGCTTTTCAATTTTAGGGTCATTTAGCTCAAAAAAAATCAGTAAATGCATGAAAAATAGCAAATGAAGTCAGAAAGGGTTGAAAATTGATGACGTGGCTTCGAATGGTGCATACTGAACACACAAAAAGTCTGGAGTTGAAATAAGTTTAAAAAAATGAAATGCCTTTGTAACAGACGAGTTTTCGTCTGAAACCCTCATACTTCGAAAGAGATTGTCCATTTTGTACACGAAGTGCATCCAGTTTTTGCCGTAACCCTCTCAACTTTTTAGCACATGCTATGTGCGTGAAATGATGATACCATGCCAACTTTCAACCTTTTCTGATTGTGATTTGTAGTGCTTTTCAATTTCAAGGTCATTTAGCTCAAAAAAATCAGTAAATGCATGAAAAATAGCAAATGAAGTCAGAAAAGGTTGAAAATTGATGACGTGGCTTCGAATGGTGCATACTAAACACACAAAAAGTCTGGAGTTGAAATAAGTTTAAAAAATGGAAATGCCTTTGTAACAAACGAGTTTTCGTCTAAAACCCTGATACTTCGAAAGAGATTGTCCATTTTGTACACGAAGTGCATCCAGTTTTTGCCGTAACCCTCTCAACTTTTTAGCACATGCTATGTGGGTGAAATGATGATACCATGCCAACTTTCAACCTTTTCTGATTGTGATTTGTAGTGCTTTTCAATTTCAAGGTCATTTAGCTCAAAAAAATCAGTAAATGCATGAAAAACAGCAAATGAACTCAGAAAGGGTTGAAAATTGATGACGTGGCTTCGAATGGTGCATACTGAACACACAAAAATCTGGAGTTGAAATAAGTTTAAAAAAATGAAATGCCTTTGTAACAGACAAGTTTTCGTCTGAAACCCTGATACTTCGAAAGAGATTGTCCATTTTGTACACGAAGTGGCTCTAGTTTTTGCCGTAACCCTCTCAACTTTTTAGCACATGCTATGTGGGTGAAATGATGATACCATGCCAACTTTCAACCTTTTCAGAGTTCATTTGTAGTGCTTTTCAATTTTAGGGTCATTTAGCTCAAAAAAAATCAGTAAATGCATGAAAAATAGCAAATGAAGTCAGAAAGGGTTGAAAATTGATGACGTGGCTTCGAATGGTGCATACTGAACACACAAAAAGTCTGGAGTTGAAATAAGTTTAAAAAAATGAAATGCCTTTGTAACAGACGAGTTTTCGTCTGAAACCCTCATACTTCGAAAGAGATTGTCCATTTTGTACACGAAGTGCATCCAGTTTTTGCCGTAACCCTCTCAACTTTTTAGCACATGCTATGTGCGTGAAATGATGATACCATGCCAACTTTCAACCTTTTCTGATTGTGATTTGTAGTGATTTTCAATTTCAAGGTCATTTAGCTCAAAAAAATCAGTAAATGCATGAAAAATAGCAAATGAAGTCAGAAAAGGTTGAAAATTGATGACGTGGCTTCGAATGGTGCATACTAAACACACAAAAAGTCTGGAGTTGAAATAAGTTTAAAAAATGGAAATGCCTTTGTAACAAACGAGTTTTCGTCTAAAACCCTGATACTTCGAAAGAGATTGTCCATTTTGTACACGAAGTGCATCCAGTTTTTGCCGTAACCCTCTCAACTTTTTAGCACATGCTATGTGGGTGAAATGATGATACCATGCCAACTTTCAACCTTTTCTGATTGTGATTTGTAGTGCTTTTCAATTTCAAGGTCATTTAGCTCAAAAAAATCAGTAAATGCATGAAAAACAGCAAATGAACTCAGAAAGGGTTGAAAATTGATGACGTGGCTTCGAATGGTGCATACTGAACACACAAAAATCTGGAGTTGAAATAAGTTTAAAAAAATGAAATGCCTTTGTAACAGACAAGTTTTCGTCTGAAACCCTGATACTTCGAAAGAGATTGTCCATTTTGTACACGAAGTGGCTCTAGTTTTTGCCGTAACCCTCTCAACTTTTTAGCACATGCTATGTGGGTGAAATGATGATACCATGCCAACTTTCAACCTTTTCAGAGTTCATTTGTAGTGCTTTTCAATTTTAGGGTCATTTAGCTCAAAAAAATCAGTAAATGCATGAAAAATAGCAAATGAAGTCAGAAAGGGTTGAAAATTGATGACGTGGCTTCGAATGGTGCATACTAAACACACAAAAAGTCTGGAGTTGAAATAAGTTTAAAAAAATGAAATGCCTTTGTAACAGACGAGTTTCGTCTGAAACCCTCATACTTCGAAAGAGATTGTCCATTTTGTACACGAAGTGCATCCAGTTTTTGCCGTAACCCTCTCAACTTTTTAGCACATGCTATGTGCGTGAAATGATGATACCATGCCAACTTTCAACCTTTTCTGATTGTGATTTGTAGTGCTTTTCAATTTCAAGGTCATTTAGCTCAAAAAAATCAGTAAATGCATGAAAAATAGCAAATGAAGTCAGAAAGGGTTGAAAATTGATGACGTGGCTTCGAATGGTGCATACTAAACACACAAAAAGTCTGAAGTTGAAATAAGTTTAAAAAATGGAAATGCCTTTGTAACAAACGAGTTTTCGTCTAAAACCCTGATACTTCGAAAGAGATTGTCCATTTTGTACACGAAGTGCATCCAGTTTTTGCCGTAACCCTCTCAACTTTTTAGCACATGCTATGTGGGTGAAATGATGATACCATGCCAACTTTCAACCTTTTCTGATTGTGATTTGTAGTGCTTTTCAATTTCAAGGTCATTTAGCTCAAAAAAATCAGTAAATGCATGAAAAACAGCAAATGAACTCAGAAAGGGTTGAAAATTGATGACGTGGCTTCGAATGGTGCATACTGAACACACACAAATCTGGAGTTGAAATAAGTTTAAAAAAATGAAATGCCTTTGTAACAGACAAGTTTTCGTCTGAAACCCTGATACTTCGAAAGAGATTGTCCATTTTGTACACGAAGTGGCTCTAGTTTTTGCCGTAACCCTCTCAACTTTTTAGCACATGCTATGTGGGTGAAATGATGATACCATGCCAACTTTCAACCTTTTCAGAGTTCATTTGTAGTGCTTTTCAATTTTAGGGTCATTTAGCTCAAAAAAATCAGTAAATGCATGAAAAATAGCAAATGAAGTCAGAAAGGGTTGAAAATTGATGACGTGGCTTCGAATGGTGCATACTGAACACACAAAAAGTCTGGAGTTGAAATAAGTTTAAAAAAATGAAATGCCTTTGTAACAGACGAGTTTTCGTCTGAAACCCTCATACTTCGAAAGAGATTGTCCATTTTGTACACGAAGTGCATCCAGTTTTTGCCGTAACCCTCTCAACTTTTTAGCACATGCTATGTGCGTGAAATGATGATACCATGCCAACTTTCAACCTTTTCTGATTGTGATTTGTAGTGCTTTTCAATTTCAAGGTCATTTAGCTCAAAAAAATCAGTAAATGCATGAAAAATAGCAAATGAAGTCAGAAAGGGTTGAAAATTGATGACGTGGCTTCGAATGGTGCATACTAAACACACAAAAAGTCTGGAGTTGAAATAAGTTTAAAAAATGGAAATGCCTTTGTAACAAACGAGTTTTCGTCTAAAACCCTGATACTTCGAAAGAGATTGTCCATTTTGTACACGAAGTGCATCCAGTTTTTGCCGTAACCCTCTCAACTTTTTAGCACATGCTATGTGGGTGAAATGATGATACCATGCCAACTTTCAACCTTTTCTGATTGTGATTTGTAGTGCTTTTCAATTTCAAGGTCATTTAGCTCAAAAAAATCAGTAAATGCATGAAAAATAGCAAATGAATTCAGAAAGGGTTGAAAATTGATGACGTGGCTTCGAATGGTGCATACTGAACACACAAAAAGTCTGGACTTGAAATAAGTTTAAAAAAATGAAATGCCGTTGTAATAGACGAGTTTTCGTCTGAAACCCTGATACTTCGAAAGAGATTGTCCATTTTGTACACGAAGTGGATCCAGTTTTTGCCGTAACCCTCTCAAATTTTTAGCACATGCTATGTGGGTGAAATGATGATACCATGCCAACTTTCAACCTTTTCAGAGTTCATTTGTAGTGCTTTTCAATTTTAGGGTCATTTAGCTCAAAAAAATCAGTAAATGCATGAAAAATAGCAAATGAAGTCAGAAAGGGTTGAAAATTGATGACGTGGCTTTGAATGGTGCATACTGAACACACAAAAAGTCTGGAGTTGAAATAAGTTTAAAAAAATGAAATGCCTTTGTAACAGACGAGTTTTCGTCTGAAACCCTGATACTTCGATAGAGATTGTCCATTTTGTACACGAAGTGGATCCAGTTTTTGTCGTAACCCTCTCAACTTTTTAGCACATGCTATGTGGCTGAAATGATGATACCATGCCAACTTTAAACCTTTTCAGAGTTCATTTGTAGTGCATTTTAATTTTAGGGTCATTTAGCTCAAAAAAATCAGTAAATGCATGAAAAATAGCAAATGAAGTCAGAAAGGGTTGAAAATTGATGACGTGGCTTCGAAGGGTGCATACTGAACACACAAAAAGTCTGTAGTTGAAATAAGTTTAAAAAAATGAAATGCCTTTGTAACAAACGAGTTTCGTCTGAAACCCTGATACTTCGAAAGAGATTGTCCAATTTGTACACGAAGTTGATCCAGTTTTTGCCGTAACCCTCTCAACTTTTTAGCACATGCTATGTGGGTGAAATGATGATACCATGCCAAATTTCAACCTTTTCAGAGTTCATTTGTAGTGCTTCTTAATTTTAGGGTCATTTAGCTCAAAAAATCAGTAAATGCATGAAAAATAGCAAATGAAGTCAGAAAGGGTTGAAAATTGATGACGTGGCTTCGAATGGTGCATACTGAACACACAAAAAGTCTGGAGTTGAAATAAGTTTAAAAAAATGAAATGCCTTTGTAACAGACGAGTTTTCGTCTGAAACCCTCATACTTCGAAAGAGATTGTCCATTTTGTACACGAAGTGCATCCAGTTTTTGCCGTAACCCTCTCAACTTTTTAGCACATGCTATGTGCGTGAAATGATGATACCATGCCAACTTTCAACCTTTTCTGATTGTGATTTGTAGTGCTTTTCAATTTCAAGGTCATTTAGCTCAAAAAAATCAGTAAATGCATGAAAAATAGCAAATGAAGTCAGAAAGGGTTGAAAATTGATGACGTGGCTTCGAATGGTGCATACTAAACACACAAAAAGTCTGGAGTTGAAATAAGTTTAAAAAATGGAAATGCCTTTGTAACAAACGAGTTTTCGTCTAAAACCCTGATACTTCGAAAGAGATTGTCCATTTTGTACACGAAGTGCATCCAGTTTTTGCCGTAACCCTCTCAACTTTTTAGCACATGCTATGTGGGTGAAATGATGATACCATGCCAACTTTCAACCTTTTCTGATTGTGATTTGTAGTGCTTTTCAATTTCAAGGTCATTTAGCTCAAAAAAATCAGTAAATGCATGAAAAATAGCAAATGAATTCAGAAAGGGTTGAAAATTGATGACGTGGCTTCGAATGGTGCATACTGAACACACAAAAAGTCTGGACTTGAAATAAGTTTAAAAAAATGAAATGCCGTTGTAATAGACGAGTTTTCGTCTGAAACCCTGATACTTCGAAAGAGATTGTCCATTTTGTACACGAAGTGGATCCAGTTTTTGCCGTAACCCTCTCAAATTTTTAGCACATGCTATGTGGGTGAAATGATGATACCATGCCAACTTTCAACCTTTTCAGAGTTCATTTGTAGTGCTTTTCAATTTTAGGGTCATTTAGCTCAAAAAAATCAGTAAATGCATGAAAAATAGCAAATGAAGTCAGAAAGGGTTGAAAATTGATGACGTGGCTTTGAATGGTGCATACTGAACACACAAAAAGTCTGGAGTTGAAATAAGTTTAAAAAAATGAAATGCCTTTGTAACAGACGAGTTTTCGTCTGAAACCCTGATACTTCGATAGAGATTGTCCATTTTGTACACGAAGTGGATCCAGTTTTTGTCGTAACCCTCTCAACTTTTTAGCACATGCTATGTGGCTGAAATGATGATACCATGCCAACTTTCAACATTTTCAGAGTTCATTTGTAGTGCATTTTAATTTTAGGGTCATTTAGCTCAAAAAAATCAGTAAATGCATGAAAAATAGCAAATGAAGTCAGAAAGGGTTGAAAATTGATGACGTGGCTTCGAAGGGTGCATACTGAACACACAAAAAGTCTGTAGTTGAAATAAGTTTAAAAAAATGAAATGCCTTTGTAACAAACGAGTTTCGTCTGAAACCCTGATACTTCGAAAGAGATTGTCCAATTTGTACACGAAGTTGATCCAGTTTTTGCCGTAACCCTCTCAACTTTTTAGCACATGCTATGTGGGTGAAATGATGATACCATGCCAAATTTCAACCTTTTCAGAGTTCATTTGTAGTGCTTCTTAATTTTAGGGTCATTTAGCTCAAAAAATCAGTAAATGCATGAAAAATAGCAAATGAAGTCAGAAAGGGTTGAAAATTGATGACGTGGCTTCGAATGGTGCATACTGAACACACAAAAAGTCTGGAGTTGAAATAAGTTTAAAAAAATGAAATGCCTTTGTAACAGACGAGTTTTCGTCTGAAACCCTCATACTTCGAAAGAGATTGTCCATTTTGTACACGAAGTGCATCCAGTTTTTGCCGTAACCCTCTCAACTTTTTAGCACATGCTATGTGCGTGAAATGATGATACCATGCCAACTTTCAACCTTTTCTGATTGTGATTTGTAGTGCTTTTCAATTTCAAGGTCATTTAGCTCAAAAAAATCAGTAAATGCATGAAAAATAGCAAATGAAGTCAGAAAGGGTTGAAAATTGATGACGTGGCTTCGAATGGTGCATACTAAACACACAAAAAGTCTGGAGTTGAAATAAGTTTAAAAAATGGAAATGCCTTTGTAACAAACGAGTTTTCGTCTAAAACCCTGATACTTCGAAAGAGATTGTCCATTTTGTACACGAAGTGCATCCAGTTTTTGCCGTAACCCTCTCAACTTTTTAGCACATGCTATGTGGGTGAAATGATGATACCATGCCAACTTTCAACCTTTTCTGATTGTGATTTGTAGTGCTTTTCAATTTCAAGGTCATTTAGCTCAAAAAAATCAGTAAATGCATGAAAAACAGCAAATGAACTCAGAAAGGGTTGAAAATTGATGACGTGGCTTCGAATGGTGCATACTGAACACACAAAAATCTGGAGTTGAAATAAGTTTAAAAAAATGAAATGCCTTTGTAACAGACAAGTTTTCGTCTGAAACCCTGATACTTCGAAAGAGATTGTCCATTTTGTACACGAAGTGGCTCTAATTTTTGCCGTAACCCTCTCAACTTTTTAGCACATGCTATGTGGGTGAAATGATGATACCATGCCAACTTTCAACCTTTTCAGAGTTCATTTGTAGTGCTTTTCAATTTTAGGGTCATTTAGCTCAAAAAAATCAGTAAATGCATGAAAAATAGCAAATGAAGTCAGAAAGGGTTGAAAATTGATGACGTGGCTTCGAATGGTGCATACTGAACACACAAAAAGTCTGGAGTTGAAATAAGTTTAAAAAAATGAAATGCCTTTGTAACAGACGAGTTTTCGTCTGAAACCCTCATACTTCGAAAGAGATTGTCCATTTTGTACACGAAGTGCATCCAGTTTTTGCCGTAACCCTCTCAACTTTTTAGCACATGCTATGTGCGTGAAATGATGATACCATGCCAACTTTCAACCTTTTCTGATTGTGATTTGTAGTGCTTTTCAATTTCAAGGTCATTTAGCTCAAAAAAATCAGTAAATGCATGAAAAATAGCAAATGAAGTCAGAAAGGGTTGAAAATTGATGACGTGGCTTCGAATGGTGCATACTAAACACACAAAAAGTCTGGAGTTGAAATAAGTTTAAAAAATGGAAATGCCTTTGTAACAAACGAGTTTTCGTCTAAAACCCTGATACTTCGAAAGAGATTGTCCATTTTGTACACGAAGTGCATCCAGTTTTTGCCGTAACCCTCTCAACTTTTTAGCACATGCTATGTGGGTGAAATGATGATACCATGCCAACTTTCAACCTTTTCAGAGTTCATTTGTAGTGCTTCTTAATTTTAGGGTCATTTAGCTCAAAAAATCAGTAAATGCATGAAAAATAGCAAATGAAGTCAGAAAGGGTTGAAAATTGATGACGTGGCTTCGAATGGTGCATACTGAACACACAAAAAGTCTGGAGTTGAAATAAGTTTAAAAAAATGAAATGCCTTTGTAACAGACGAGTTTTCGTCTGAAACCCTCATACTTCGAAAGAGATTGTCCATTTTGTACACGAAGTGCATCCAGTTTTTGCCGTAACCCTCTCAACTTTTTAGCACATGCTATGTGCGTGAAATGATGATACCATGCCAACTTTCAACCTTTTCTGATTGTGATTTGTAGTGCTTTTCAATTTCAAGGTCATTTAGCTCAAAAAAATCAGTAAATGCATGAAAAATAGCAAATGAAGTCAGAAAGGGTTGAAAATTGATGACGTGGCTTCGAATGGTGCATACTAAACACACAAAAAGTCTGGAGTTGAAATAAGTTTAAAAAATGGAAATGCCTTTGTAACAAACGAGTTTTCGTCTAAAACCCTGATACTTCGAAAGAGATTGTCCATTTTGTACACGAAGTGCATCCAGTTTTTGCCGTAACCCTCTCAACTTTTTAGCACATGCTATGTGGGTGAAATGATGATACCATGCCAACTTTCAACCTTTTCTGATTGTGATTTGTAGTGCTTTTCAATTTCAAGGTCATTTAGCTCAAAAAAATCAGTAAATGCATGAAAAACAGCAAATGAACTCAGAAAGGGTTGAAAATTGATGACGTGGCTTCGAATGGTGCATACTGAACACACAAAAATCTGGAGTTGAAATAAGTTTAAAAAAATGAAATGCCTTTGTAACAGACAAGTTTTCGTCTGAAACCCTGATACTTCGAAAGAGATTGTCCATTTTGTACACGAAGTGGCTCTAGTTTTTGCCGTAACCCTCTCAACTTTTTAGCACATGCTATGTGGGTGAAATGATGATACCATGCCAACTTTCAACCTTTTCAGAGTTCATTTGTAGTGCTTTTCAATTTTAGGGTCATTTAGCTCAAAAAAATCAGTAAATGCATGAAAAATAGCAAATGAAGTCAGAAAGGGTTGAAAATTGATGACGTGGCTTCGAATGGTGCATACTGAACACACAAAAAGTCTGGAGTTGAAATAAGTTTAAAAAAATGAAATGCCTTTGTAACAGACGAGTTTTCGTCTGAAACCCTCATACTTCGAAAGAGATTGTCCATTTTGTACACGAAGTGCATCCAGTTTTTGCCGTAACCCTCTCAACTTTTTAGCACATGCTATGTGCGTGAAATGATGATACCATGCCAACTTTCAACCTTTTCTGATTGTGATTTGTAGTGCTTTTCAATTTCAAGGTCATTTAGCTCAAAAAAATCAGTAAATGCATGAAAAATAGCAAATGAAGTCAGAAAGGGTTGAAAATTGATGACGTGGCTTCGAATGGTGCATACTAAACACACAAAAAGTCTGGAGTTGAAATAAGTTTAAAAAATGGAAATGCCTTTGTAACAAACGAGTTTTCGTCTAAAACCCTGATACTTCGAAAGAGATTGTCCATTTTGTACACGAAGTGCATCCAGTTTTTGCCGTAACCCTCTCAACTTTTTAGCACATGCTATGTGGGTGAAATGATGATACCATGCCAACTTTCAACCTTTTCAGAGTTCATTTGTAGTGCTTATTAATTTTAGGGTCATTTAGCTCAAAAAATCAGTAAATGCATGAAAAATAGCAAATGAAGTCAGAAAGGGTTGAAAATTGATGACGTGGCTTCGAATGGTGCATACTGAACACACAAAAAGTCTGGAGTTGAAATAACTTTAAAAAAATGAAATGCCTTTGTAACAGACGAGTTTTCGTCTGAAACCCTCATACTTCGAAAGAGATTGTCCATTTTGTACACGAAGTGCATCCAGTTTTTGCCGTAACCCTCTCAACTTTTTAGCACATGCTATGTGCGTGAAATGATGATACCATGCCAACTTTCAACCTTTTCTGATTGTGATTTGTAGTGCTTTTCAATTTCAAGGTCATTTAGCTCAAAAAAATCAGTAAATGCATGAAAAATAGCAAATGAAGTCAGAAAGGGTTGAAAATTGATGACGTGGCTTCGAATGGTGCATACTAAACACACAAAAAGTCTGGAGTTGAAATAAGTTTAAAAAATGGAAATGCCTTTGTAACAAACGAGTTTTCGTCTAAAACCCTGATACTTCGAAAGAGATTGTCCATTTTGTACACGAAGTGCATCCAGTTTTTGCCGTAACCCTCTCAACTTTTTAGCACATGCTATGTGGGTGAAATGATGATACCATGCCAACTTTCAACCTTTTCTGATTGTGATTTGTAGTGCTTTTCAATTTCAAGGTCATTTAGCTCAAAAAAATCAGTAAATGCATGAAAAACAGCAAATGAACTCAGAAAGGGTTGAAAATTGATGACGTGGCTTCGAATGGTGCATACTGAACACACAAAAATCTGGAGTTGAAATAAGTTTAAAAAAATGAAATGCCTTTGTAACAGACAAGTTTTCGTCTGAAACCCTGATACTTCGAAAGAGATTGTCCATTTTGTACACGAAGTGGCTCTAGTTTTTGCCGTAACCCTCTCAACTTTTTAGCACATGCTATGTGGGTGAAATGATGATACCATGCCAACTTTCAACCTTTTCAGAGTTCATTTGTAGTGCTTTTCAATTTTAGGGTCATTTAGCTCAAAAAAAATCAGTAAATGCATGAAAAATAGCAAATGAAGTCAGAAAGGGTTGAAAATTGATGACGTGGCTTCGAATGGTGCATACTGAACACACAAAAAGTCTGGAGTTGAAATAAGTTTAAAAAAATGAAATGCCTTTGTAACAGACGAGTTTTCGTCTGAAACCCTCATACTTCGAAAGAGATTGTCCATTTTGTACACGAAGTGCATCCAGTTTTTGCCGTAACCCTCTCAACTTTTTAGCACATGCTATGTGCGTGAAATGATGATACCATGCCAACTTTCAACCTTTTCTGATTGTGATTTGTAGTGCTTTTCAATTTCAAGGTCATTTAGCTCAAAAAAATCAGTAAATGCATGAAAAATAGCAAATGAAGTCAGAAAGGGTTGAAAATTGATGACGTGGCTTCGAATGGTGCATACTAAACACACAAAAAGTCTGGAGTTGAAATAAGTTTAAAAAATGGAAATGCCTTTGTAACAAACGAGTTTTCGTCTAAAACCCTGATACTTCGAAAGAGATTGTCCATTTTGTACACGAAGTGCATCCAGTTTTTGCCGTAACCCTCTCAACTTTTTAGCACATGCTATGTGGGTGAAATGATGATACCATGCCAACTTTCAACCTTTTCTGATTGTGATTTGTAGTGCTTTTCAATTTCAAGGTCATTTAGCTCAAAAAAATCAGTAAATGCATGAAAAATAGCAAATGAATTCAGAAAGGGTTGAAAATTGATGACGTGGCTTCGAATGGTGCATACTGAACACACAAAAAGTCTGGACTTGAAATAAGTTTAAAAAAATGAAATGCCGTTGTAATAGACGAGTTTTCGTCTGAAACCCTGATACTTCGAAAGAGATTGTCCATTTTGTACACGAAGTGGATCCAGTTTTTGCCGTAACCCTCTCAAATTTTAGCACATGCTATGTGGGTGAAATGATGATACCATGCCAACTTTCAACCTTTTCAGAGTTCATTTGTAGTGCTTTTCAATTTTAGGGTCATTTAGCTCAAAAAAATCAGTAAATGCATGAAAAATAGCAAATGAAGTCAGAAAGGGTTGAAAATTGATGACGTGGCTTTGAATGGTGCATACTGAACACACAAAAAGTCTGGAGTTGAAATAAGTTTAAAAAAATGAAATGCCTTTGTAACAGACGAGTTTTCGTCTGAAACCCTGATACTTCGATAGAGATTGTCCATTTTGTACACGAAGTGGATCCAGTTTTTGTCGTAACCCTCTCAACTTTTTAGCACATGCTATGTGGCTGAAATGATGATACCATGCCAACTTTCAACCTTTTCAGAGTTCATTTGTAGTGCATTTTAATTTTAGGGTCATTTAGTTCAAAAAAATCAGTAAATGCATGAAAAATAGCAAATGAAGTCAGAAAGGGTTGAAAATTGATGACGTGGCTTCGAAGGGTGCATACTGAACACACAAAAAGTCTGTAGTTGAAATAAGTTTAAAAAAATGAAATGCCTTTGTAACAAACGAGTTTCGTCTGAAACCCTGATACTTCGAAAGAGATTGTCCAATTTGTACACGAAGTTGATCCAGTTTTTGCCGTAACCCTCTCAACTTTTTAGCACATGCTATGTGGGTGAAATGATGATACCATGCCAAATTTCAACCTTTTCAGAGTTCATTTGTAGTGCTTCTTAATTTTAGGGTCATTTAGCTCAAAAAATCAGTAAATGCATGAAAAATAGCAAATGAAGTCAGAAAGGGTTGAAAATTGATGACGTGGCTTCGAATGGTGCATACTGAACACACAAAAAGTCTGGAGTTGAAATAAGTTTAAAAAAATGAAATGCCTTTGTAACAGACGAGTTTTCGTCTGAAACCCTCATACTTCGAAAGAGATTGTCCATTTTGTATACGAAGTGGCTCTAGTTTTTGCCGTAACCCTCTCAACTTTTTAGCACATGCTATGTGGGTGAAATGATGATACCATGCCAACTTTCAACCTTTTCAGAGTTCATTTGTAGTGCTTTTCAATTTTAGGGTCATTTAGCTCAAAAAAATCAGTAAATGCATGAAAAATAGCAAATGAAGTCAGAAAGGGTTGAAAATTGATGACGTGGCTTCGAATGGTGCATACTGAACACACAAAAAGTCTGGAGTTGAAATAAGTTTAAAAAAATGAAATGCCTTTGTAACAGACGAGTTTTCGTCTGAAACCCTCATACTTCGAAAGAGATTGTCCATTTTGTACACGAAGTGGCTCTAGTTTTTGCCGTAACCCTCTCAACTTTTTAGCACATGCTATGTGGGTGAAATGATGATACCATGCCAACTTTCAACCTTTTCAGAGTTCATTTGTAGTGCTTTTCAATTTTAGGGTCATTTAGCTCAAAAAAATCAGTAAATGCATGAAAAAAAGAAAATGAAGTCAGAAAGGGTTGAAAATTGATGACGTGGCTTCGAATGGTGCATACTGAACACACAAAAAGTCTGGAGTTGAAATAAGTTTAAAGAAATGAAATGCCTTTGTAACAGACGAGTTTTCGTGTGAAACCCTGATACTTCGAAAGAGATTGTCCATTTTGTAGACGAAGTGGATCCAGTTTTTGTCGTAACCCTCTCAACTTTTTAGCACATGCTATGTGGGTGAAATGATGATACCATGCCAACTTTCAACGTTTTCAGAGTTCATTTGTAGTGCTTTTCAATTTTAGGGTCATTTAGCTCAAAAAAATCAGTAAATGCATGAAAAATAGCAAATGAAGTCAGAAAGGGTTGAAAATTGATGATGTGGCTTCGAATGGTGCATACTGAACACACAAAAAGTCTGGGTTTGAAATAAGTTTAAAGAAATGAAATGCCTTTGTAACAGACGAGTTTTCGTCTGAAACCCTGATACTTCGAAAGAGATTGTCCATTTTGTACACGAAGTGTATCCAGTTTTTGCCGTAACCCTCTCAACTTTTTAGCACATGCTATGTGCGTGAAATGATGATACCATGCCAACTTTCAACCTTTTTTGATTGTGATTTGTAGTGCTTTTCAATTTCAGGGTCATTTAGCTCAAAAAAATCAGTAAATGCATGAAAAATAGCAAATGAAGTCAGAAAGGGTTGAAAATTGATGACGTGGCTTCGAATGGTGCATAATGAACACACAAAAAGTCTGGAGTTGAAATAAGTTTAAAAAAATGAAATGCCTTTCTAACAGACGAGTTTTCGTCTGAAACCCCGATACTTCGAAAGAGATTGTCCATTTTGTACACGAAGTACATCCAGTTTTTGCCGTAACCCTCTCAACTTTTTAGCACATGCTATGTGGGTGAAATGATGATACCGTGCCAACTTTCAACCTTTTCAGAGTTCATTTGTAGTGCTTTTCAATTTTAGGGTCATTTAGCTCAAAAAATCAGTAAATGCATGAAAAATAGCAAATGAAGTCAGAAAGGGTTGAAAATTGATGACGTGGCTTCGCATGGTGCATACTGAACACACAAAAAGTCTGGAGTTGAAATAAGTTTAAAAAAATGAAATGCCTTTGTAACAGACGAGTTTTCGTCTGAAACCCTGATACTTCGAAAGATGTTGTCCATTCTGTACACGAAGTGGATCCAGTTTTTGTCGTAGCCCTCTCAACTTTTTAGCACATGCTATGTGGGTGAAATGATAATACCATCCAAACTTTCAACCATTTCAGAGTTCATTTGTAGTGCTTTTCAATTTTAGGGTCATTTAGGTCAAAAAAATCAGTAAATGCATGAAAAATAGCAAATGAAGTCAGAAAGGGTTGAAAATTGATGACGTGGCTTTGAATGGTGCATACTGAACACACAAAAAGTCTGGAGTTGAAATAAGTTTAAAGAAATGAAATGCCTTTGTAACAGACGAGTTTTCATCTGAAACCCTGATACTTCGAAAGAGATTGTCCATTTTGTACACGAAGTGGATCCAGTTTTTGCCGTAACCCTCTCAACTTTTTAGCACATGCTATGTGGGTGAAATGATGATACCATGCCAAATTTCAACCTTTTCAGAGTTCATTTGTAGTGCTTCTTAATTTTAGGGTCATTTAGCTCAAAAAATCAGTAAATGCATGAAAAATAGCAAATGAAGTCAGAAAGGGTTGAAAATTGATGACGTGGCTTCGAATGGTGCATACTGAACACACAAAAAGTCTGGAGTTGAAATAAGTTTAAAAAAATGAAATGCCTTTGTAACAGACGAGTTTTCGTCTGAAACCCTGATACTTCGAAAGAGATTGTCCATTTTGTACACGAAGTGGCTCTAGTTTTTGCCGTAACCCTCTCAACTTTTTAGCACATGCTATGTGGGTGAAATGATGATACCATGCCAACTTTTAACCTTTTCAGAGTTCATTTGTAGTGCTTTTCAATTTTAGGGTCATTTAGCTCAAAAAAATCAGTAAATGCATGAAAAATAGCAAATGAAGTCAGAAAGGGTTGAAAATTGATTAAGTGGCTTCGAATGGTGCATACTGAACACACAAAAAGTCTGGAGTTGAAATAAGTTTAAAAAAATGAAATGCCTTTGTAACAAACGAGTTTTGGTCTGATACCCTGATACTTCGAAAGAGATTGTCCATTTTGTACACGAAGTGGCTCTAGTTTTTGCCGTAACCCTCTCAACTTTTTAGCACATGCTATGTGGGTGAAATGATGATACCATGCCAACTTTCAAACTCTTCTGATTGTAATTTGTAGTGCTTTTCAATTTCAGGGTCATTTAACTCAAAAAAATCAGTAAATGCATGAAAATTAGCAAATGAAGTCAGAAAGGGTTGAAAATTGATGACGTGGCTTCGAATGGTGCATACTGAACACACAAAAAGTCTGGAGTTGAAATAAGTTTAAAATAATGAAATGCCTTTGTAACAGACGAGTTTTCGTCTGAAACCCTGATACTTCGAAAGAGATTGTCCATTTTGTACACGAAGTGGATCCAGTTTTTGCCGTAACCCTCTCAACTTTTTAGCAGATGCTATGTGGGTGAAATGATGATACCATGCCAACTTTGAACCTTTTCTGATTGTGATTTGTAGTGCTTTTCAATTTAAGGGTCATTTAGCTCAAAAAAATCAGTAAATGCATGAAAAATAGCAAATGAAGTCAGAAAGGGTTGAAAATTGATGACGTAGCTTCGAATGGTGCATACTGAACACACAAAAAGTCTGGAGTTGAAATAAGTTTAAAAAAATGAAATGCCTTTGTAACAGACGAGTTTTCGTCTGAAACCCTGATACTTCCAAAGAGATTGTCCATTTTGTACACGAAGTGGATCCAGTTTTTGCCGTAACCCTCTCAACTTTTTAGCACATGCTATGTGGGTGAAATGATGATACCATGCCAACTTTCAAACTCTTCTGATTGTGATTTGTAGTGCTTTTCAATTTCAGGGTCATTTAACTCAAAAAAATCAGTAAATGCATGAAAATTAGCAAATGAAGTCAGAAAGGGTTGAAAATTGATGACGTGGCTTCGAATGGTGCATACTGAACACACAAAAAGTCTGGAGTTGAAATAAGTTTAAAATAATGAAATGCCTTTGTAACAGACGAGTTTTCGTCTGAAACCCTGATACTTCGAAAGAGATTGTCCATTTTGTACACGAAGTGGATCCAGTTTTTGCCGTAACCCTCTCAACTTTTTAGCACATGCTATGTGGGTGAAATGATGATACCATGCCAAATTTCAACCTTTTCAGAGTTCATTTGTAGTGCTTCTTAATTTTAGGGTCATTTAGC
Source organism: Elymus sibiricus (assembly GCA_039707655.1). Taxonomy (NCBI): domain Eukaryota; kingdom Viridiplantae; phylum Streptophyta; class Magnoliopsida; order Poales; family Poaceae; genus Elymus; species Elymus sibiricus. Next base: position 120,497,586 of record CM077676.1, on the reverse strand, counting down.
TCAAAAAATCAGTAAATGCATGAAAAATAGCAAATGAAGTCAGAAAGGGTTGAAAATTGATGACGTGGCTTCGAATGGTGCATACTGAACACACAAAAAGTCTGGAGTTGAAATAAGTTTAAAAAAATGAAATGCCTTTGTAACAGACGAGTTTTCGTCTGAAACCCTGATACTTCGAAAGAGATTGTCCATTTTGTACACGAAGTGGCTCTAGTTTTTGCCGTAACCCTCTCAACTTTTTAGCACATGCTATGTGGGTGAAATGATGATACCATGCCAACTTTTAACCTTTTCAGAGTTCATTTGTAGTGCTTTTCAATTTTAGGGTCATTTAGCTCAAAAAAATCAGTAAATGCATGAAAAATAGCAAATGAAGTCAGAAAGGGTTGAAAATTGATGAAGTGGCTTCGAATGGTGCATACTGAACACACAAAAAGTCTGGAGTTGAAATAAGTTTAAAAAAATGAAATGCCTTTGTAACAAACGAGTTTTCGTCTGATACCCTGATACTTCGAAAGAGATTGTCCATTTTGTACACGAAGTGGCTCTAGTTTTTGCCGTAACCCTCTCAACTTTTTAGCACATGCTATGTGGGTGAAATGATGATACCATGCCAACTTTCAAACTCTTCTGATTGTAATTTGTAGTGCTTTTCAATTTCAGGGTCATTTAACTCAAAAAAATCAGTAAATGCATGAAAATTAGCAAATGAAGTCAGAAAGGGTTGAAAATTGATGACGTGGCTTCGAATGGTGCATACTGAACACACAAAAAGTCTGGAGTTGAAATAAGTTTAAAATAATGAAATGCCTTTGTAACAGACGAGTTTTCGTCTGAAACCCTGATACTTCGAAAGAGATTGTCCATTTTGTACACGAAGTGGATCCAGTTTTTGCCGTAACCCTCTCAACTTTTTAGCAGATGCTATGTGGGTGAAATGATGATACAATGCCAACTTTGAACCTTTTCTGATTGTGATTTGTAGTGCTTTTCAATTTAAGGGTCATTTAGCTCAAAAAAATCAGTAAATGCATGAAAAATAGCAAATGAAGTCAGAAAGGGTTGAAAATTGATGACGTAGCTTCGAATGGTGCATACTGAACACACAAAAAGTCTGGAGTTGAAATAAGTTTAAAAAAATGAAATGCCTTTGTAACAGACGAGTTTTCGTCTGAAACCCTGATACTTCCAAAGAGATTGTCCATTTTGTACACGAAGTGGATCCAGTTTTTGCCGTAACCCTCTCAACTTTTTAGCACATGCTATGTGGGTGAAATGATGATACCATGCCAACTTTCAAACTCTTCTGATTGTGATTTGTAGTGCTTTTCAATTTCAGGGTCATTTAACTCAAAAAAATCAGTAAATGCATGAAAATTAGCAAATGAAGTCAGAAAGGGTTGAAAATTGATGACGTGGCTTCGAATGGTGCATACTGAACACACAAAAAGTCTGGAGTTGAAATAAGTTTAAAATAATGAAATGCCTTTGTAACAGACGAGTTTTCGTCTGAAACCCTGATACTTCGAAAGAGATTGTCCATTTTGTACACGAAGTGGATCCAGTTTTTGCCGTAACCCTCTCAACTTTTTAGCACATGCTATGTGGGTTAAATGATCATACCATGCCAACTTTCAACCTTTTCAGAGTTCATTTGTAGTGCTTTTCAATTTCTGGGTCATTAAGCCCAAAAAAATCAGTAAATGCATGAAAAATAGCAAATGAAGTCAGAAAGGGTTGAAAATTGATGACGTGGCTTCGAATGGTGCATACTGAACACACAAAAAGTCTGGAGTTGAAATAAGTTTTAAAAAATGAAATGCCTTTGTAACAGACGAGTTTTCGTCTGAAACCCTGATACTTCGAAAGAGATTGTCCATTTTGTACACGAAGTGTATCCAGTTTTTGCCGTAACCCTCTCAACTTTTTAGCACATGCTATGTGCGTGAAATGATGATACCATGCCAACTTTCAACCTTTTTTGATTGTGATTTGTAGTGCTTTTCAATTTCAGGGTCATTTAGCTCAAAAAAATCAGTAAATGCATGAAAAATAGCAAATGAAGTCAGAAAGGGTTGAAAATTGATGACGTGGCTTCGAATGGTGCATAATGAACACACAAAAAGTCTGGAGTTGAAATAAGTTTAAAAAAATGAAATGCCTTTCTAACAGACGAGTTTTCGTCTGAAACCCCGATACTTCGAAAGAGATTGTCCATTTTGTACACGAAGTACATCCAGTTTTTGCCGTAACCCTCTCAACTTTTTAGCACATGCTATGTGGGTGAAATGATGATACCGTGCCAACTTTCAACCTTTTCAGAGTTCATTTGTAGTGCTTTTCAATTTTAGGGTCATTTAGCTCAAAAAATCAGTAAATGCATGAAAAATAGCAAATGAAGTCAGAAAGGGTTGAAAATTGATGACGTGGCTTCGCATGGTGCATACTGAACACACAAAAAGTCTGGAGTTGAAATAAGTTTAAAAAAATGAAATGCCTTTGTAACAGACGAGTTTTCGTCTGAAACCCTGATACTTCGAAAGATGTTGTCCATTCTGTACACGAAGTGGATCCAGTTTTTGTCGTAGCCCTCTCAACTTTTTAGCACATGCTATGTGGGTGAAATGATAATACCATCCAAACTTTCAACCATTTCAGAGTTCATTTGTAGTGCTTTTCAATTTTAGGGTCATTTAGGTCAAAAAAATCAGTAAATGCATGAAAAATAGCAAATGAAGTCAGAAAGGGTTGAAAATTGATGACGTGGCTTTGAATGGTGCATACTGAACACACAAAAAGTCTGGAGTTGAAATAAGTTTAAAGAAATGAAATGCCTTTGTAACAGACGAGTTTTCATCTGAAACCCTGATACTTCGAAAGAGATTGTCCATTTTGTACACGAAGTGGATCCAGTTTTTGCCGTAACCCTCTCAACTTTTTAGCACATGCTATGTGGGTGAAATGATGATACCATGCCAAATTTCAACCTTTTCAGAGTTCATTTGTAGTGCTTCTTAATTTTAGGGTCATTTAGCTCAAAAAATCAGTAAATGCATGAAAAATAGCAAATGAAGTCAGAAAGGGTTGAAAATTGATGACGTGGCTTCGAATGGTGCATACTGAACACACAAAAAGTCTGGAGTTGAAATAAGTTTAAAAAAATGAAATGCCTTTGTAACAGACGAGTTTTCGTCTGAAACCCTGATACTTCGAAAGAGATTGTCCATTTTGTACACGAAGTGGCTCTAGTTTTTGCCGTAACCCTCTCAACTTTTTAGCACATGCTATGTGGGTGAAATGATGATACCATGCCAACTTTTAACCTTTTCAGAGTTCATTTGTAGTGCTTTTCAATTTTAGGGTCATTTAGCTCAAAAAAATCAGTAAATGCATGAAAAATAGCAAATGAAGTCAGAAAGGGTTGAAAATTGATTAAGTGGCTTCGAATGGTGCATACTGAACACACAAAAAGTCTGGAGTTGAAATAAGTTTAAAAAAATGAAATGCCTTTGTAACAAACGAGTTTTGGTCTGATACCCTGATACTTCGAAAGAGATTGTCCATTTTGTACACGAAGTGGCTCTAGTTTTTGCCGTAACCCTCTCAACTTTTTAGCACATGCTATGTGGGTGAAATGATGATACCATGCCAACTTTCAAACTCTTCTGATTGTAATTTGTAGTGCTTTTCAATTTCAGGGTCATTTAACTCAAAAAAATCAGTAAATGCATGAAAATTAGCAAATGAAGTCAGAAAGGGTTGAAAATTGATGACGTGGCTTCGAATGGTGCATACTGAACACACAAAAAGTCTGGAGTTGAAATAAGTTTAAAATAATGAAATGCCTTTGTAACAGACGAGTTTTCGTCTGAAACCCTGATACTTCGAAAGAGATTGTCCATTTTGTACACGAAGTGGATCCAGTTTTTGCCGTAACCCTCTCAACTTTTTAGCAGATGCTATGTGGGTGAAATGATGATACCATGCCAACTTTGAACCTTTTCTGATTGTGATTTGTAGTGCTTTTCAATTTAAGGGTCATTTAGCTCAAAAAAATCAGTAAATGCATGAAAAATAGCAAATGAAGTCAGAAAGGGTTGAAAATTGATGACGTAGCTTCGAATGGTGCATACTGAACACACAAAAAGTCTGGAGTTGAAATAAGTTTAAAAAAATGAAATGCCTTTGTAACAGACGAGTTTTCGTCTGAAACCCTGATACTTCCAAAGAGATTGTCCATTTTGTACACGAAGTGGATCCAGTTTTTGCCGTAACCCTCTCAACTTTTTAGCACATGCTATGTGGGTGAAATGATGATACCATGCCAACTTTCAAACTCTTCTGATTGTGATTTGTAGTGCTTTTCAATTTCAGGGTCATTTAACTCAAAAAAATCAGTAAATGCATGAAAATTAGCAAATGAAGTCAGAAAGGGTTGAAAATTGATGACGTGGCTTCGAATGGTGCATACTGAACACACAAAAAGTCTGGAGTTGAAATAAGTTTAAAATAATGAAATGCCTTTGTAACAGACGAGTTTTCGTCTGAAACCCTGATACTTCGAAAGAGATTGTCCATTTTGTACACGAAGTGGATCCAGTTTTTGCCGTAACCCTCTCAACTTTTTAGCACATGCTATGTGGGTGAAATGATGATACCATGCCAAATTTCAACCTTTTCAGAGTTCATTTGTAGTGCTTCTTAATTTTAGGGTCATTTAGCTCAAAAAATCAGTAAATGCATGAAAAATAGCAAATGAAGTCAGAAAGGGTTGAAAATTGATGACGTGGCTTCGAATGGTGCATACTGAACACACAAAAAGTCTGGAGTTGAAATAAGTTTAAAAAAATGAAATGCCTTTGTAACAGACGAGTTTTCGTCTGAAACCCTGATACTTCGAAAGAGATTGTCCATTTTGTACACGAAGTGGCTCTAGTTTTTGCCGTAACCCTCTCAACTTTTTAGCACATGCTATGTGGGTGAAATGATGATACCATGCCAACTTTTAACCTTTTCAGAGTTCATTTGTAGTGCTTTTCAATTTTAGGGTCATTTAGCTCAAAAAAATCAGTAAATGCATGAAAAATAGCAAATGAAGTCAGAAAGGGTTGAAAATTGATGAAGTGGCTTCGAATGGTGCATACTGAACACACAAAAAGTCTGGAGTTGAAATAAGTTTAAAAAAATGAAATGCCTTTGTAACAAACGAGTTTTCGTCTGATACCCTGATACTTCGAAAGAGATTGTCCATTTTGTACACGAAGTGGCTCTAGTTTTTGCCGTAACCCTCTCAACTTTTTAGCACATGCTATGTGGGTGAAATGATGATACCATGCCAACTTTCAAACTCTTCTGATTGTAATTTGTAGTGCTTTTCAATTTCAGGGTCATTTAACTCAAAAAAATCAGTAAATGCATGAAAATTAGCAAATGAAGTCAGAAAGGGTTGAAAATTGATGACGTGGCTTCGAATGGTGCATACTGAACACACAAAAAGTCTGGAGTTGAAATAAGTTTAAAATAATGAAATGCCTTTGTAACAGACGAGTTTTCGTCTGAAACCCTGATACTTCGAAAGAGATTGTCCATTTTGTACACGAAGTGGATCCAGTTTTTGCCGTAACCCTCTCAACTTTTTAGCAGATGCTATGTGGGTGAAATGATGATACAATGCCAACTTTGAACCTTTTCTGATTGTGATTTGTAGTGCTTTTCAATTTAAGGGTCATTTAGCTCAAAAAAATCAGTAAATGCATGAAAAATAGCAAATGAAGTCAGAAAGGGTTGAAAATTGATGACGTAGCTTCGAATGGTGCATACTGAACACACAAAAAGTCTGGAGTTGAAATAAGTTTAAAAAAATGAAATGCCTTTGTAACAGACGAGTTTTCGTCTGAAACCCTGATACTTCCAAAGAGATTGTCCATTTTGTACACGAAGTGGATCCAGTTTTTGCCGTAACCCTCTCAACTTTTTAGCACATGCTATGTGGGTGAAATGATGATACCATGCCAACTTTCAAACTCTTCTGATTGTGATTTGTAGTGCTTTTCAATTTCAGGGTCATTTAACTCAAAAAAATCAGTAAATGCATGAAAATTAGCAAATGAAGTCAGAAAGGGTTGAAAATTGATGACGTGGCTTCGAATGGTGCATACTGAACACACAAAAAGTCTGGAGTTGAAATAAGTTTAAAATAATGAAATGCCTTTGTAACAGACGAGTTTTCGTCTGAAACCCTGATACTTCGAAAGAGATTGTCCATTTTGTACACGAAGTGGATCCAGTTTTTGCCGTAACCCTCTCAACTTTTTAGCACATGCTATGTGGGTTAAATGATCATACCATGCCAACTTTCAACCTTTTCAGAGTTCATTTGTAGTGCTTTTCAATTTCTGGGTCATTAAGCCCAAAAAAATCAGTAAATGCATGAAAAATAGCAAATGAAGTCAGAAAGGGTTGAAAATTGATGACGTGGCTTCGAATGGTGCATACTGAACACACAAAAAGTCTGGAGTTGAAATAAGTTTTAAAAAATGAAATGCCTTTGTAACAGACGAGTTTTCGTCTGAAACCCTGATACTTCGAAAGAGATTGTCCATTTTGTACACGAAGTGGATCCAGTTTTTGCCGTAACCCTCTCAACTTTTTAGCACATGCTATGTGTGTGAAATGATGATACCATGCCAACTTTCAACCTTTTCAGAGTTCATTTGTAGTGCTTTTCAATTTTAGGGTCATTTAGCTCAAAAAATCAGTAAATGCATGAAAAATAGCAAATGAAGTCAGAAAGGGTTGAAAATTGATGACGTGGCTTCGAATGGTGCATACTGAACACACAAAAAGTCTGGAGTTGAAATAAGTTTAAAAAAATGAAATGCCTTTGTAACAGACGAGTTTTCGTCTGAAACCCTCATACTTCGAAAGAGATTGTCCATTTTGTACACGAAGTGCATCCAGTTTTTGCCGTAACCCTCTCAACTTTTTAGCACATGCTATGTGCGTGAAATGATGATACCATGCCAACTTTCAACCTTTTCTGATTGTGATTTGTAGTGCTTTTCAATATCAAGGTCATTTAGCTCAAAAAAATCAGTAAATGCATGAAAAATAGCAAATGAAGTCAGAAAGGGTTGAAAATTGATGACGTGGCTTCGAATGGTGCATACTAAACACACAAAAAGTCTGGAGTTGAAATAAGTTTAAAAAATGGAAATGCCTTTGTAACAAACGAGTTTTCGTCTAAAACCCTGATACTTCGAAAGAGATTGTCCATTTTGTACACGAAGTGCATCCAGTTTTTGCCGTAACCCTCTCAACTTTTTAGCACATGCTATGTGGGTGAAATGATGATACCATGCCAACTTTCAACCTTTTCTGATTGTGATTTGTAGTGCTTTTCAATTTCAAGGTCATTTAGCTCAAAAAAATCAGTAAATGCATGAAAAACAGCAAATGAACTCAGAAAGGGTTGAAAATTGATGACGTGGCTTCGAATGGTGCATACTGAACACACAAAAATCTGGAGTTGAAATAAGTTTAAAAAAATGAAATGCCTTTGTAACAGACAAGTTTTCGTCTGAAACCCTGATACTTCGAAAGAGATTGTCCATTTTGTACACGAAGTGGCTCTAGTTTTTGCCGTAACCCTCTCAACTTTTTAGCACATGCTATGTGGGTGAAATGATGATACCATGCCAACTTTCAACCTTTTCAGAGTTCATTTGTAGTGCTTTTCAATTTTAGGGTCATTTAGCTCAAAAAAATCAGTAAATGCATGAAAAATAGCAAATGAAGTCAGAAAGGGTTGAAAATTGATGACGTGGCTTCGAATGGTGCATACTGAACACACAAAAAGTCTGGAGTTGAAATAAGTTTAAAATAATGAAATGCCTTTGTAACAGACGAGTTTTCGTCTGAAACCCTCATACTTCGAAAGAGATTGTCCATTTTGTACACGAAGTGCATCCAGTTTTTGCCGTAACCCTCTCAACTTTTTAGCACATGCTATGTGCGTGAAATGATGATACCATGCCAACTTTCAACCTTTTCTGATTGTGATTTGTAGTGCTTTTCAATTTCAAGGTCATTTAGCTCAAAAAAATCAGTAAATGCATGAAAAATAGCAAATGAAGTCAGAAAGGGTTGAAAATTGATGACGTGGCTTCGAATGGTGCATACTGAACACACAAAAAGTCTGGACTTGAAATAAGTTTAAAAAAATGAAATGCCGTTGTAATAGACGAGTTTTCGTCTGAAACCCTGATACTTCGAAAGAGATTGTCCATTTTGTACACGAAGTGGATCCAGTTTTTGCCGTAAACCTCTCAAATTTTTAGCACATGCTATGTGGGTGAAATGATGATACCATGCCAACTTTCAACCTTTTCAGAGTTCATTTGTAGTGCTTTTCAATTTTAGGGTCATTTAGCTCAAAAAAATCAGTAAATGCATGAAAAATAGCAAATGAAGTCAGAAAGGGTTGAAAATTGATGACGTGGCTTTGAATGGTGCATACTGAACACACAAAAAGTCTGGAGTTGAAATAAGTTTAAAAAAATGAAATGCCTTTGTAACAGACGAGTTTTCGTATGAAACCATGATACTTCGATAGAGATTGTCCATTTTGTACACGAAGTGGATCCAGTTTTTGTCGTAACCCTCTCAACTTTTTAGCACATGCTATGTGGCTGAAATGATGATACCATGCCAACTTTCAACCTTTTCAGAGTTCATTTGTAGTGCATTTTAATTTTAGGGTCATTTAGCTCAAAAAAATCAGTAAATGCATGAAAAATAGCAAATGAAGTCAGAAAGGGTTGACAATTGATAACGTGGCTTCGAATGGTGCATACTGAACACACAAAAAGTCTGGAGTTGAAATAAGTTTAAAAAAATGAAATGCCTTTGTAACAGACGAGTTTTCGTCTGAAACCCTGATACTTCGAAAGAGATTGTCCATTTTGTATACGAAGTGGCTCTAGTTTTTGCCGTAACCCTCTCAACTTTTTAGCACATGCTATGTGGGTGAAATGATGATACCATGCCAACTTTCAACCTTTTCAGAGTTCATTTGTAGTGCTTTTCAATTTTAGGGTCATTTAGCTCAAAAAAATCAGTAAATGCATGAAAAATAGCAAATGAAGTCAGAAAGGGTTGAAAATTGATGACGTGGCTTCGAATGGTGCATACTGAACACACAAAAAGTCTGGAGTTGAAATAAGTTTAAAAAAATGAAATGCCTTTGTAACAGACGAGTTTTCGTCTGAAACCCTCATACTTCGAAAGAGATTGTCCATTTTGTACACGAAGTGGCTCTAGTTTTTGCCGTAACCCTCTCAACTTTTTAGCACATGCTATGTGCGTGAAATGATGATACCATGCCAACTTTCAACCTTTTCTGATTGTGATTTGTAGTGCTTTTCAATATCAAGGTCATTTAGCTCAAAAAAATCAGTAAATGCATGAAAAATAGCAAATGAAGTCAGAAAGGGTTGAAAATTGATGACGTGGCTTCGAATGGTGCATACTAAACACACAAAAAGTGTGGAGTTGAAATAAGTTTAAAAAATGGAAATGCCTTTGTAACAAACGAGTTTTCGTCTAAAACCCTGATACTTCGAAAGAGATTGTCCATTTTGTACACGAAGTGCATCCAGTTTTTGCCGTAACCCTCTCAACTTTTTAGCACATGCTATGTGGGTGAAATGATGATACCATGCCAACTTTCAACCTTTTCTAATTGTGATTTGTAGTGCTTTTCAATTTCAAGGTCATTTAGCTCAAAAAAATCAGTAAATGCATGAAAAACAGCAAATGAACTCAGAAAGGGTTGAAAATTGATGACGTGGCTTCGAATGGTGCATACTGAACACACAAAAATCTGGAGTTGAAATAAGTTTAAAAAAATGAAATGCCTTTGTAACAGACAAGTTTTCGTCTGAAACCCTGATACTTCGAAAGAGATTGTCCATTTTGTACACGAAGTGGCTCTAGTTTTTGCCGTAACCCTCTCAACTTTTTAGCACATGCTATGTGGGTGAAATGATGATACCATGCCAACTTTCAACCTTTTCAGAGTTCATTTGTAGTGCTTTTCAATTTTAGGGTCATTTAGCTCAAAAAAATCAGTAAATGCATGAAAAATAGCAAATGAAGTCAGAAAGGGTTGAAAATTGATGACGTGGCTTCGAATGGTGCATACTGAACACACAAAAAGTATGGAGTTGAAATAAGTTTAAAATAATGAAATGCCTTTGTAACAGACGAGTTTTCGTCTGAAACCCTCATACTTCGAAAGAGATTGTCCATTTTGTACACGAAGTGCATCCAGTTTTTGCCGTAACCCTCTCAACTTTTTAGCACATGCTATGTGCGTGAAATGATGATACCATGCCAACTTTCAACCTTTTCTGATTGTGATTTGTAGTGCTTTTCAATTTCAAGGTCATTTAGCTCAAAAAAATCAGTAAATGCATGAAAAATAGCAAATGAAGTCAGAAAGGGTTGAAAATTGATGACGTGGCTTCGAATGGTGCATACTAAACACACAAAAAGTCTGGAGTTGAAATAAGTTTAAAAAATGGAAATGCCTTTGTAACAAACGAGTTTTCGTCTAAAACCCTGATACTTCGAAAGAGATTGTCCATTTTGTACACGAAGTGCATCCAGTTTTTGCCGTAACCCTCTCAACTTTTTAGCACATGCTATGTGGGTGAAATGATGATACCATGCCAACTTTCAACCTTTTCTGATTGTGATTTGTAGTGCTTTTCAATTTCAAGGTCATTTAGCTCAAAAAAATCAGTAAATGCATGAAAAATAGCAAATGAATTCAGAAAGGGTTGAAAATTGATGACGTGGCTTCGAATGGTGCATACTGAACACACAAAAAGTCTGGACTTGAAATAAGTTTAAAAAAATGAAATGCCGTTGTAATAGACGAGTTTTCGTCTGAAACCCTGATACTTCGAAAGAGATTGTCCATTTTGTACACGAAGTGGATCCAGTTTTTGCCGTAAACCTCTCAAATTTTTAGCACATGCTATGTGGGTGAAATGATGATACCATGCCAACTTTCAACCTTTTCAGAGTTCATTTGTAGTGCTTTTCAATTTTAGGGTCATTTAGCTCAAAAAAATCAGTAAATGCATGAAAAATAGCAAATGAAGTCAGAAAGGGTTGAAAATTGATGACGTGGCTTTGAATGGTGCATACTGAACACACAAAAAGTCTGGAGTTGAAATAAGTTTAAAAAAATGAAATGCCTTTGTAACAGACGAGTTTTCGTATGAAACCCTGATACTTCGAAAGAGATTGTCCATTTTGTACACGAAGTGCATCCAGTTTTTGCCGTAACCCTCTCAACATTTTAGCACATGCTATGTGGGTGAAATGATGATACCATGCCAACTTTCAACCTTTTCTAATTGTGATTTGTAGTGCTTTTCAATTTCAAGGTCATTTAGCTCAAAAAAATCAGTAAATGCATGAAAAACAGCAAATGAACTCAGAAAGGGTTGAAAATTGATGACGTGGCTTCGAATGGTGCATACTGAACACACAAAAATCTGGAGTTGAAATAAGTTTAAAAAAATGAAATGCCTTTGTAACAGACAAGTTTTCGTCTGAAACCCTGATACTTCGAAAGAGATTGTCCATTTTGTACACGAAGTGGCTCTAGTTTTTGCCGTAAACCTCTCAAATTTTTAGCACATGCTATGTGGGTGAAATGATGATACCATGCCAACTTTCAACCTTTTCAGAGTTCATTTGTAGTGCTTTTCAATTTTAGGGTCATTTAGCTCAAAAAAATCAGTAAATGCATGAAAAATAGCAAATGAAGTCAGAAAGGGTTGAAAATTGATGACGTGGCTTTGAATGGTGCATACTGAACACACAAAAAGTCTGGAGTTGAAATAAGTTTAAAAAAATGAAATGCCTTTGTAACAGACGAGTTTTCGTATGAAACCCTGATACTTCGATAGAGATTGTCCATTTTGTACACGAAGTGGATCCAGTTTTTGTCGTAACCCTCTCAACTTTTTAGCACATGCTATGTGGCTGAAATGATGATACCATGCCAACTTTCAACCTTTTCAGAGTTCATTTGTAGTGCATTTTAATTTTAGGGTCATTTAGCTCAAAAAAATCAGTAAATGCATGAAAAATAGCAAATGAAGTCAGAAAGGGTTGACAATTGATGACGTGGCTTCGAATGGTGCATACTGAACACACAAAAAGTCTGGAGTTGAAATAAGTTTAAAAAAATGAAATGCCTTTGTAACAGACGAGTTTTCGTCTGAAACCCTGATACTTCGAAAGAGATTGTCCATTTTGTATACGAAGTGGCTCTAGTTTTTGCCGTAACCCTCTCAACTTTTTAGCACATGCTATGTGGGTGAAATGATGATACCATGCCAACTTTCAACCTTTTCAGAGTTCATTTGTAGTGCTTTTCAATTTTAGGGTCATTTAGCTCAAAAAAATCAGTAAATGCATGAAAAATAGCAAATGAAGTCAGAAAGGGTTGAAAATTGATAACGTGGCTTCGAATGGTGCATACTGAACACACAAAAAGTCTGGAGTTGAAATAAGTTTAAAAAAATGAAATGCCTTTGTAACAGACGAGTTTTCGTCTGAAACCCTCATACTTCGAAAGAGATTGTCCATTTTGTACACGAAGTGGCTCTAGTTTTTGCCGTAACCCTCTCAACTTTTTAGCACATGCTATGTGGGTGAAATGATGATACCATGCCAACTTTCAACCTTTTCAGAGTTCATTTGTAGTGCTTTTCAATTTTAGGGTCATTTAGCTCAAAAAAATCAGTAAATGCATGAAAAAAAGCAAATGAAGTCAGAAAGGGTTGAAAATTGATGACGTGGCTTCGAATGGTGCATACTGAACACACAAAAAGTCTGGAGTTGAAATAAGTTTAAAGAAATGAAATGCCTTTGTAACAGACGAGTTTTCGTGTGAAACCCTGATACTTCGAAAGAGATTGTCCATTTTGTAGACGAAGTGGATCCAGTTTTTGTCGTAACCCTCTCAACTTTTTAGCACATGCTATGTGGGTGAAATGATGATACCATGCCAACTTTCAACCTTTTCAGAGTTCATTTGTAGTGCTTTTCAATTTTAGGGTCATTTAGCTCAAAAAAATCAGTAAATGCATGAAAAATAGCAAATGAAGTCAGAAAGGGTTGAAAATTGATAACGTGGCTTCGAATGGTGCATACTGAACACACAAAAAGTCTGGAGTTGAAATAAGTTTAAAAAAATGAAATGCCTTTGTAACAGACGAGTTTTCGTATGAAACCCTGATACTTCGATAGAGATTGTCCATTTTGTACACGAAGTGGATCCAGTTTTTGTCGTAACCCTCTCAACTTTTTAGCACATGCTATGTGGCTGAAATGATGATACCATGCCAACTTTCAACCTTTTCAGAGTTCATTTGTAGTGCATTTTAATTTTAGGGTCATTTAGCTCAAAAAAATCAGTAAATGCATGAAAAATAGCAAATGAAGTCAGAAAGGGTTGACAATTGATGACGTGGCTTCGAATGGTGCATACTGAACACACAAAAAGTCTGGAGTTGAAATAAGTTTAAAAAAATGAAATGCCTTTGTAACAGACGAGTTTTCGTCTGAAACCCTGATACTTCGAAAGAGATTGTCCATTTTGTATACGAAGTGGCTCTAGTTTTTGCCGTAACCCTCTCAACTTTTTAGCACATGCTATGTGGGTGAAATGATGATACCATGCCAACTTTCAACCTTTTCAGAGTTCATTTGTAGTGCTTTTCAATTTTAGGGTCATTTAGCTCAAAAAAATCAGTAAATGCATGAAAAATAGCAAATGAAGTCAGAAAGGGTTGAAAATTGATAACGTGGCTTCGAATGGTGCATACTGAACACACAAAAAGTCTGGAGTTGAAATAAGTTTAAAAAAATGAAATGCCTTTGTAACAGACGAGTTTTCGTCTGAAACCCTCATACTTCGAAAGAGATTGTCCATTTTGTACACGAAGTGGCTCTAGTTTTTGCCGTAACCCTCTCAACTTTTTAGCACATGCTATGTGGGTGAAATGATGATACCATGCCAACTTTCAACCTTTTCAGAGTTCATTTGTAGTGCTTTTCAATTTTAGGGTCATTTAGCTCAAAAAAATCAGTAAATGCATGAAAAAAAGCAAATGAAGTCAGAAAGGGTTGAAAATTGATGACGTGGCTTCGAATGGTGCATACTGAACACACAAAAAGTCTGGAGTTGAAATAAGTTTAAAGAAATGAAATGCCTTTGTAACAGACGAGTTTTCGTGTGAAACCCTGATACTTCGAAAGAGATTGTCCATTTTGTAGACGAAGTGGATCCAGTTTTTGTCGTAACCCTCTCAACTTTTTAGCACATGCTATGTGGGTGAAATGATGATACCATGCCAACTTTCAACGTTTTCAGAGTTCATTTGTAGTGCTTTTCAATTTTAGGGTCATTTAGCTCAAAAAAATCAGTAAATGCATGAAAAATAGCAAATGAAGTCAGAAAGGGTTGAAAATTGATGATGTGGCTTCGAATGGTGCATACTGAACACACAAAAAGTCTGGGTTTGAAATAAGTTTAAAGAAATGAAATGCCTTTGTAACAGACGAGTTTTCGTCTGAAACCCTGATACTTCGAAAGAGATTGTCCATTTTGTACATGAAGTGTATCCAGTTTTTGCCGTAACCCTCTCAACTTTTTAGCACATGCTATGTGCGTGAAATGATGATACCATGCCAACTTTCAACCTTTTTTGATTGTGATTTGTAGTGCTTTTCAATTTCAGGGTCATTTAGCTCAAAAAAATCAGTAAATGCATGAAAAATAGCAAATGAAGTCAGAAAGGGTTGAAAATTGATGACGTGGCTTCGAATGGTGCATAATGAACACACAAAAAGTCTGGAGTTGAAATAAGTTTAAAAAAATGAAATGCCTTTCTAACAGACGAGTTTTCGTCTGAAACCCCGATACTTCGAAAGAGATTGTCCATTTTGTACACGAAGTACATCCAGTTTTTGCCGTAACCCTCTCAACTTTTTAGCACACGCTATGTGGGTGAAATGATGATACCGTGCCAACTTTCAACCTTTTCAGAGTTCATTTGTAGTGCTTTTCAATTTTAGGGTCATTTAGCTCAAAAAAATCAGTAAATGCATGAAAAATAGCAAATGAAGTCAGAAAGGGTTGAAAATTGATGACGTGGCTTCGAATGGTGCATACTGAACACACAAAAAGTCTGGAGTTGAAATAAGTTTAAAAAAATGAAATGCCTTTGTAACAGACGAGTTTTCGTCTGAAACCCTCATACTTCGAAAGAGATTGTCCATTTTGTACACGAAGTGGCTCTAGTTTTTGCCGTAACCCTCTCAACTTTTTAGCACATGCTATGTGGGTGAAATTATAATACCATGCCAACTTTCAACCATTTCAGAGTTCATTTGTAGTGCTTTTCAATTTTAGGGTCATTTAGGTCAAAAAAATCAGTAAATGCATGAAAAATAGCAAATGAAGTCAGAAAGGGTTGAAAATTGATGACGTGGCTTTGAATGGTGCATACTGAACACACAAAAAGTCTGGAGTTGAAATAAGTTTAAAGAAATGAAATGCCTTTGCAACAGACGAGTTTTCATCTGAAACCCTGATACTTCGAAAGAGATTGTCCATTTTGTACACGAAGTGGATCCAGTTTTTGCCGTAACCCTCTCGACTTTTTAGCACATGCTATGTGGGTGAAATGATGATACCATGCCAAATTTCAACCTTTTCAGAGTTCATTTGTAGTGCTTCTTAATTTTAGGGTCATTTAGCTCAAAAAATCAGTAAATGCATGAAAAATAGCAAATGAAGTCAGAAAGGGTTGAAAATTGATGACGTGGCTTCGCATGGTGCATACTGAACACACAAAAATTCTGGAGTTGAAATAAGTTTAAAAAAATTAAATGCCTTTGTAACAGACGAGTTTTCGTCTGAAACCCTGATACTTCGAAAGAGATTGTCCATTTTGTACACGAAGTGGCTCTAGTTTTTGCCGTAACCCTCTCAACTTTTTAGCACAAGCTATGTGGGTGAAATGATGATACCATGCCAACTTTTAACCTTTTCAGAGTTCATTTGTAGTGCTTTTCAATTTTAGGGTCATTTAGCTCAAAAAAATCAGTAAATGCATGAAAAATAGCAAATGAAGTCAGAAAGGGTTGAAAATTGATGACGTGGCTTCGAATGGTGCATACTGAACACACAAAAAGTCTGGAGTTGAAATAAGTTTAAAAAAATGAAATGCCTTTGTAACAGACGAGTTTTCGTCTGAAACCCTCATACTTCGAAAGAGATTGTCCATTTTGTACACGAAGTGGCTCTAGTTTTTGCCGTAACCCTCTCAACTTTTTAGCACATGCTATGTGGGTGAAATGATGATACCATGCCAACTTTCAACCTTTTCAGAGTTCATTTGTAGTGCTTTTCAATTTTAGGGTCATTTAGCTCAAAAAAATTAGTAAATGCATGAAAAATAGCAAATGAAGTCAGAAAGGGTTGAAAATTGATGACGTGGCTTCGAATGGTGCATACTGAACACACAAAAAGTCTGGAGTTAAAATAAGTTTAAAGAAATGAAATGCCTTTGTAACAGACGAGTTTTCGTCTGAAACCCTGATACTTCGAAAGAGATTGTCCATTTTGTACATGAAGTGGATCCAGTTTTTGCCGTAACCCTCTCAACTTTTTAGCACATGCTATGTGGGTGAAATGATGATACCATGCCAACTTTCAACCATTTCAGAGTTCATTTGTAGTGCTTTTCAATTTTAGGGTCATTTAGCTCAAAAAAATCAGTAAATGCATGAAAAGTAGCAAATGAAGTCAGAAAGGGTTGAAAATTGATGACGTGGCTACGAATGGTGCATACTGAACACACAAAAAGTCTGGAGTTGAAATAAGTTTAAAGAAATGAAATGCCTTTGTAACAGACGAGTTTTCGTTTGAAACCCTGATACTTCGAAAGAGATTGTCCATTTTGTACACGAAGTGGATCCAGTTTTTGTCGTAACCCTCTCAACTTTTTAGCACATGCTATGTGGGTGAAATGATAATACCATCCAAACTTTCAACCATTTCAGAGTTCATTTGTAGTGCTTTTCAATTTTAGGGTCATTTAGGTCAAAAAAATCAGTAAATGCATGAAAAATAGCAAATGAAGTCAGAAAGGGTTGAAAATTGATGACGTGGCTTCGAATGGTGCATACTGAACACACAAAAAGTCTGGAGTTGAAATAAGTTTAAAAAAATGAAATGCCTTTGTAACAGACGAGTTTTCGTCTGAAACCCTGATACTTCGACAGAGATTGTCCATTTTGTACACGAAGTGTATCCAGTTTTTGCCGTAACCCTCTCAACTTTTTAGCACATGCTATGTGCGTGAAATGATGATACCATGCCAACTTTCAACCTTTTTTGATTGTGATTTGTAGTGCTTTTCAATTTCAGGGTCATTTAGCTCAAAAAAATCAGTAAATGCATGAAAAATAGCAAATGAAGTCAGAAAGGGTTGAAAATTGATGACGTGGCTTCGGATGGTGCATAATGAACACACAAAAAGTCTGGAGTTGAAATAAGTTTAAAAAAATGAAATGCCTTTCTAACAGACGAGTTTTCGTCTGAAACCCCGATACTTCGAAAGAGATTGTCCATTTTGTACACGAAGTACATCCAGTTTTTGCCGTAACCCTCTCAACTTTTTAGCACATGCTATGTGGGTGAAATGATGATACCGTGCCAACTTTCAACCTTTTCAGAGTTCATTTGTAGTGCTTTTCAATTTTAGGGTCATTTAGCTCAAAAAAATCAGTAAATGCATGAAAAATAGCAAATGAAGTCAGAAAGGGTTGAAAATTGATGACGTGGCTTCGCATGGTGCATACTGAACACACAAAAAGTCTGGAGTTGAAATATGTTTAAAAAAATGAAATGCCTTTGTAACAGACGAGTTTTCGTCTGAAACCCTGATACTTCGAAAGATGTTGTCCATTCTGTACACGAAGTGGATCCAGTTTTTGTCGTAACCCTCTCAACTTTTTAGCACATGCTATGTGGGTGAAATGATAATACCATCCAAACTTTCAACCATTTCAGAGTTCATTTGTAGTGCTTTTCAATTTTAGGGTCATTTAGGTCAAAAAAATCAGTAAATGCATGAAAAATAGCAAATGAAGTCAGAAAGGGTTGAAAATTGATGACGTGGCTTTGAATGGTGCATACTGAACACACAAAAAGTCTGGAGTTGAAATAAGTTTAAAGAAATGAAATGCCTTTGTAACAGACGAGTTTTCATCTGAAACCCTGATACTTCAAAAGAGATTGTCCATTTTGTACACGAAGTGGATCCAGTTTTTGCCGTAACCCTCTCAACTTTTTAGCACATGCTATGTGGGTGAAATGATGATACCATGCCAAATTTCAACCTTTTCAGAGTTCATTTGTAGTGCTTCTTAATTTTAGGGTCATTTAGCTCAAAAAATCAGTAAATGCATGAAAAATAGCAAATGAAGTCAGAAAGGGTTGAAAATTGATGACGTGGCTTCGAATGGTGCATACTGAACACACAAAAAGTCTGGAGTTGAAATAAGTTTAAAAAAATGAAATGCCTTTGTAACAGACGAGTTTTCGTCTGAAACCCTGATACTTCGAAAGAGATTGTCCATTTTGTACACGAAGTGGCTCTAGTTTTTGCCGTAACCCTCTCAACTTTTTAGCACATGCTATGTGGGTGAAATGATGATACCATGCCAACTTTTAACCTTTTCAGAGTTCATTTGTAGTGCTTTTCAATTTTAGGGTCATTTAGCTCAAAAAAATCAGTAAATGCATGAAAAATAGCAAATGAAGTCAGAAAGGGTTGAAAATTGATGAAGTGGCTTCGAATGGTGCATACTGAACACACAAAAAGTCTGGAGTTGAAATAAGTTTAAAAAAATGAAATGCCTTTGTAACAAATGAGTTTTCGTCTGATACCCTGATACTTCGAAAGAGATTGTCCATTTTGTACACGAAGTGGCTCTAGTTTTTGCCGTAACCCTCTCAACTTTTTAGCACATGCTATGTGGGTGAAATGATGATACCATGCCAACTTTCAAACTCTTCTGATTTTGATTTGTAGTGCTTTTCAATTTCAGGGTCATTTAACTCAAAAAAATCAGTAAATGCATGAAAATTAGCAAATGAAGTCAGAAAGGGTTGAAAATTGATGACGTGGCTTCGAATGGTGCATACTGAACACACAAAAAGTCTGGAGTTGAAATAAGTTTAAAATAATGAAATGCCTTTGTAACAGACGAGTTTTCGTCTGAAACCCTGATACTTCGAAAGAGATTGTCCATTTTGTACACGAAGTGGATCCAGTTTTTGCCGTAACCCTCTCAACTTTTTAGCAGATGCTATGTGGGTGAAATGATGATACCATGCCAACTTTGAACCTTTTCTGATTGTGATTTGTAGTGCTTTTCAATTTAAGGGTCATTTAGCTCAAAAAATCAGTAAATGCATGAAAAATAGCAAATGAAGTCAGAAAGGGTTGAAAATTGATGACGTAGCTTCGAATGGTGCATACTGAACACACAAAAAGTCTGGAGTTGAAATAAGTTTAAAAATATGAAATGCCTTTGTAACAGACGAGTTTTCGTCTGAAACCCTGATACTTCCAAAGAGATTGTCCATTTTGTAAACGAAGTGGATCCAGTTTTTGCCGTAACCCTCTCAACTTTTTAGCACATGCTATGTGGGTGAAATGATGATACCATGCCAACTTTCAAACTCTTCTGATTGTGATTTGTAGTGCTTTTCAATTTCAGGGTCATTTAACTCAAAAAAATCAGTAAATGCATGAAAATTAGCAAATGAAGTCAGAAAGGGTTGAAAATTGATGACGTGGCTTCGAATGGTGCATACTGAACACACAAAAAGTCTGGAGTTGAAATAAGTTTAAAATAATGAAATGCCTTTGTAACAGACGAGTTTTCGTCTGAAACCCTGATACTTCGAAAGAGATTGTCCATTTTGTACACGAAGTGGATCCAGTTTTTGCCGTAACCCTCTCAACTTTTTAGCACATGCTATGTGGGTTAAATGATCATACCATGCCAACTTTCAACCTTTTCAGAGTTCATTTGTAGTGCTTTTCAATTTCTGGGTCATTAAGCCCAAAAAAATCAGTAAATGCATGAAAAATAGCAAATGAAGTCAGAAAGGGTTGAAAATTGATGACGTGGCTTCGAATGGTGCATACTGAACACACAAAAAGTCTGGAGTTGAAATAAGTTTTAAAAAATGAAATGCCTTTGTAACACACGAGTTTTCGTCTGAAACCCTGATACTTCGAAAGAGATTGTCCATTTTGTACACGAAGTGGATCCAGTTTTTGCCGTAACCCTCTCAACTTTTTAGCACATGCTATGTGGGTGAAATGATGATACCATGCCAACTTTCAACCTTTTCAGAGTTCATTTGTAGTGCTTTTCAATTTTAGGGTCATTTAGCTCAAAAAATCAGTAAATGCATGAAAAATAGCAAATGAAGTCAGAAAGGGTTGAAAATTGATGACGTGGCTTCGAATGGTGCATACTGAACACACAAAAAGTCTGGAGTTGAAATAAGTTTAAAAAAATGAAATGCCTTTGTAACAGACGAGTTTTCGTCTGAAACCCTCATACTTCGAAAGAGATTGTCCATTTTGTACACGAAGTGCATCCAGTTTTTGCCGTAACCCTCTCAACTTTTTAGCACATGCTATGTGCGTGAAATGATGATACCATGCCAACTTTCAACCTTTTCTGATTGTGATTTGTAGTGCTTTTCAATATCAAGGTCATTTAGCTCAAAAAAATCAGTAAATGCATGAAAAATAGCAAATGAAGTCAGAAAGGGTTGAAAATTGATGACGTGGCTTCGAATGGTGCATACTAAACTCACAAAAAGTGTGGAGTTGAAATAAGTTTAAAAAATGGAAATGCCTTTGTAACAAACGAGTTTTCGTCTAAAACCCTGATACTTCGAAAGAGATTGTCCATTTTGTACACGAAGTGCATCCAGTTTTTTCCGTAACCCTCTCAACTTTTTAGCACATGCTATGTGGGTGAAATGATGATACCATGCCAACTTTCAACCTTTTCTGATTGTGATTTGTAGTGCTTTTCAATTTCAAGGTCATTTAGCTCAAAAAAATCAGTAAATGCATGAAAAACAGCAAATGAACTCAGAAAGGGTTGAAAATTGATGACGTGGCTTCGAATGGTGCATACTGAACACACAAAAATCTGGAGTTGAAATAAGTTTAAAAAAATGAAATGCCTTTGTAACAGACAAGTTTTCGTCTGAAACCCTGATACTTCGAAAGAGATTGTCCATTTTGTACACGAAGTGGCTCTAGTTTTTGCCGTAACCCTCTCAACTTTTTAGCACATGCTATGTGGGTGAAATGATGATACCATGCGAACTTTCAACCTTTTCAGAGTTCATTTGTAGTGCTTTTCAATTTTAGGGTCATTTAGCTCAAAAAAATCAGTAAATGCATGAAAAATAGCAAATGAAGTCAGAAAGGGTTGAAAATTGATGACGTGGCTTCGAATGGTGCATACTGAACACACAAAAAGTCTGGAGTTGAAATAAGTTTAAAATAATGAAATGCCTTTGTAACAGACGAGTTTTCGTCTGAAACCCTCATACTTCGAAAGAGATTGTCCATTTTGTACACGAAGTGCATCCAGTTTTTGCCGTAACCCTCTCAACTTTTTAGCACATGCTATGTGCGTGAAATGATGATACCATGCCAACTTTCAACCTTTTCTGATTGTGATTTGTAGTGCTTCTCAATTTCATGGTCATTTAGCTCAAAAAAATCAGTAAATGCATGAAAAATAGCAAATGAAGTCAGAAAGGGTTGAAAATTGATGACGTGGCTTCGAATGGTGCATACTAAACACACAAAAAGTCTGGAGTTGAAATAAGTTTAAAAAATGGAAATGCCTTTGTAACAAACGAGTTTTCGTCTAAAACCCTGATACTTCGAAAGAGATTGTCCATTTTGTACACGAAGTGCATCCAGTTTTTGCCGTAACCCTCTCAACTTTTTAGCACATGCTATGTGGGTGAAATGATGATACCATGCCAACTTTCAACCTTTTCTGATTGTGATTTGTAGTGCTTTTCAATTTCAAGGTCATTTAGCTCAAAAAAATCAGTAAATGCATGAAAAATAGCAAATGAATTCAGAAAGGGTTGAAAATTGATGACGTGGCTTCGAATGGTGCATACTGAACACACAAAAAGTCTGGACTTGAAATAAGTTTAAAAAAATGAAATGCCGTTGTAATAGACGAGTTTTCGTCTGAAACCCTGATACTTCGAAAGAGATTGTCCATTTTGTACACGAAGTGGATCCAGTTTTTGCCGTAAACCTCTCAAATTTTTAGCACATGCTATGTGGGTGAAATGATGATACCATGCCAACTTTCAACCTTTTCAGAGTTCATTTGTAGTGCTTTTCAATTTTAGGGTCATTTAGCTCAAAAAAATCAGTAAATGCATGAAAAATAGCAAATGAAGTCAGAAAGGGTTGAAAATTGATGACGTGGCTTTGAATGGTGCATACTGAACACACAAAAAGTCTGGAGTTGAAATAAGTTTAAAAAAATGAAATGCCTTTGTAACAGACGAGTTTTCGTATGAAACCCTGATACTTCGATAGAGATTGTCCATTTTGTACACGAAGTGGATCCAGTTTTTGTCGTAACCCTCTCAACTTTTTAGCACATGCTATGTGGCTGAAATGATGATACCATGCCAAATTTCAACCTTTTCAGAGTTCATTTGTAGTGCATTTTAATTTTAGGGTCATTTAGCTCAAAAAAATCAGTAAATGCATGAAAAATAGCAAATGAAGTCAGAAAGGGTTGACAATTGATGACGTGGCTTCGAATGGTGCATACTGAACACACAAAAAGTCTGGAGTTGAAATAAGTTTAAAAAAATGAAATGCCTTTGTAACAGACGAGTTTTCGTCTGAAACCCTGATACTTCGAAAGAGATTGTCCATTTTGTATACGAAGTGGCTCTAGTTTTTGCCGTAACCCTCTCAACTTTTTAGCACATGCTATGTGGGTGAAATGATGATACCATGCCAACTTTCAACCTTTTCAGAGTTCATTTGTAGTGCTTTTCAATTTTAGGGTCATTTAGCTCAAAAAAATCAGTAAATGCATGAAAAATAGCAAATGAAGTCAGAAAGGGTTGAAAATTGATGACGTGGCTTCGAATGGTGCATACTGAACACACAAAAAGTCTGGAGTTGAAATAAGTTTAAAAAAATGAAATGCCTTTGTAACAGACGAGTTTTCGTCTGAAACCCTCATACTTCGAAAGAGATTGTCCATTTTGTACACGAAGTGGCTCTAGTTTTTGCCGTAACCCTCTCAACTTTTTAGCACATGCTATGTGCGTGAAATGATGATACCATGCCAACTTTCAACCTTTTCTGATTGTGATTTGTAGTGCTTTTCAATTTCAAGGTCATTTAGCTCAAAAAAATCAGTAAATGCATGAAAAATAGCAAATGAAGTCAGAAAGGGTTGAAAATTGATGACGTGGCTTCCAATGGTGCATACTAAACACACAAAAAGTCTGGAGTTGAAATAAGTTTAAAAAATGGAAATGCCTTTGTAACAAACGAGTTTTCGTCTAAAACCCTGATACTTCGAAAGAGATTGTCCATTTTGTACACGAAGTGCATCCAGTTTTTGCCGTAACCCTCTCAACTTTTTAGCACATGCTATGTGGGTGAAATGATGATACCATGCCAACTTTCAACCTTTTCTGATTGTGATTTGTAGTGCTTTTCAATTTCAACGTCATTTAGCTCAAAAAAATCAGTAAATGCATGAAAAACAGCAAATGAACTCAGAAAGGGTTGAAAATTGATGACGTGGCTTCGAATGGTGCATACTGAACACACAAAAATCTGGAGTTGAAATAAGTTTAAAAAAATGAAATGCCTTTGTAACAGACAAGTTTTCGTCTGAAACCCTGATACTTCGAAAGAGATTGTCCATTTTGTACACGAAGTGGCTCTAGTTTTTGCCGTAACCCTCTCAACTTTTTAGCACATGCTATGTGGGTGAAATGATGATACCATGCCAACTTTCAACCTTTTCAGAGTTCATTTGTAGTGCTTTTCAATTTTAGGGTCATTTAGCTCAAAAAAATCAGTAAATGCATGAAAAATAGCAAATGAAGTCAGAAAGGGTTGAAAATTGATGACGTGGCTTCGAATGGTGCATACTGAACACACAAAAAGTCTGGAGTTGAAATAAGTTTAAAATAATGAAATGCCTTTGTAACAGACGAGTTTTCGTCTGAAACCCTCATACTTCGAAAGAGATTGTCCATTTTGTACACGAAGTGCATCCAGTTTTTGCCGTAACCCTCTCAACTTTTTAGCACATGCTATGTGCGTGAACTGATGATACCATGCCAACTTTCAACCTTTTCTGATTGTGATTTGTAGTGCTTTTCAATTTCAAGGTCATTTAGCTCAAAAAAATCAGTAAATGCATGAAAAATAGCAAATGAAGTCAGAAAGGGTTGAAAATTGATGACGTGGCTTCCAATGGTGCATACTAAACACACAAAAAGTCTGGAGTTGAAATAAGTTTAAAAAATGGAAATGCCTTTGTAACAAACGAGTTTTCGTCTAAAACCCTGATACTTCGAAAGAGATTGTCCATTTTGTACACGAAGTGCATCCAGTTTTTTCCGTAACCCTCTCAACTTTTTAGCACATGCTATGTGGGTGAAATGATGATACCATGCCAACTTTCAACCTTTTCTGATTGTGATTTGTAGTGCTTTTCAATTTCAAGGTCATTTAGCTCAAAAAAATCAGTAAATGCATGAAAAATAGCAAATGAATTCAGAAAGGGTTGAAAATTGATGACGTGGCTTCGAATGGTGCATACTGAACACACAAAAAGTCTGGACTTGAAATAAGTTTAAAAAAATGAAATGCCGTTGTAATAGACGAGTTTTCGTCTGAAACCCTGATACTTCGAAAGAGATTGTCCATTTTGTACACGAAGTGGATCCAGTTTTTGCCGTAAACCTCTCAAATTTTTAGCACATGCTATGTGGGTGAAATGATGATACCATGCCAACTTTCAACCTTTTCAGAGTTCATTTGTAGTGCTTTTCAATTTTAGGGTCATTTAGCTCAAAAAAATCAGTAAATGCATGAAAAATAGCAAATGAAGTCAGAAAGGGTTGAAAATTGATGACGTGGCTTTGAATGGTGCATACTGAACACACAAAAAGTCTGGAGTTGAAATAAGTTTAAAAAAATGAAATGCCTTTGTAACAGACGAGTTTTCGTATGAAACCCTGATACTTCGATAGAGATTGTCCATTTTGTACACGAAGTGGATCCAGTTTTTGTCGTAACCCTCTCAACTTTTTAGCACATGCTATGTGGCTGAAATGATGATACCATGCCAACTTTCAACCTTTTCAGAGTTCATTTGTAGTGCATTTTAATTTTAGGGTCATTTAGCTCAAAAAAATCAGTAAATGCATGAAAAATAGCAAATGAAGTCAGAAAGGGTTGACAATTGATGACGTGGCTTCGAATGGTGCATACTGAACACACAAAAAGTCTGGAGTTGAAATAAGTTTAAAAAAATGAAATGCCTTTGTAACAGACGAGTTTTCGTCTGAAACCCTGATACTTCGAAAGAGATTGTCCATTTTGTATACGAAGTGGCTCTAGTTTTTGCCGTAACCCTCTCAACTTTTTAGCACATGCTATGTGGGTGAAATGATGATACCATGCCAACTTTCAACCTTTTCAGAGTTCATTTGTAGTGCTTTTCAATTTTAGGGTCATTTAGCTCAAAAAAATCAGTAAATGCATGAAAAATAGCAAATGAAGTCAGAAAGGGTTGAAAATTGATGACGTGGCTTCGAATGGTGCATACTGAACACACAAAAAGTCTGGAGTTGAAATAAGTTTAAAAAAATGAAATGCCTTTGTAACAGACGAGTTTTCGTCTGAAACCCTCATACTTCGAAAGAGATTGTCCATTTTGTACACGAAGTGGCTGTAGTTTTTGCCGTAACCCTCTCAACTTTTTAGCGAATGCTATGTGCGTGAAATGATGATACCATGCCAACTTTCAACCTTTTCTGATTGTGATTTGTAGTGCTTTTCAATATCAAGGTCATTTAGCTCAAAAAAATCAGTAAATGCATGAAAAATAGCAAATGAAGTCAGAAAGGGTTGAAAATTGATGACGTGGCTTCGAATGGTGCATACTAAACACACAAAAAGTGTGGAGTTGAAATAAGTTTAAAAAATGGAAATGCCTTTGTAACAAACGAGTTTTCGTCTAAAACCCTGATACTTCGAAAGAGATTGTCCATTTTGTACACGAAGTGCATCCAGTTTTTGCCGTAACCCTCTCAACTTTTTAGCACATGCTATGTGGGTGAAATGATGATACCATGCCAACTTTCAACCTTTTCTGATTGTGATTTGTAGTGCTTTTCAATTTCAAGGTCATTTAGCTCAAAAAAATCAGTAAATGCATGAAAAACAGCAAATGAACTCAGAAAGGGTTGAAAATTGATGACGTGGCTTCGAATGGTGCATACTGAACACACAAAAATCTGGAGTTGAAATAAGTTTAAAAAAATGAAATGCCTTTGTAACAGACAAGTTTTCGTCTGAAACCCTGATACTTCGAAAGAGATTGTCCATTTTGTACACGAAGTGGCTCTAGTTTTTGCCGTAACCCTCTCAACTTTTTAGCACATGCTATGTGGGTGAAATGATGATACCATGCCAACTTTCAACCTTTTCAGAGTTCATTTGTAGTGCTTTTCAATTTTAGGGTCATTTAGCTCAAAAAAATCAGTAAATGCATGAAAAATAGCAAATGAAGTCAGAAAGGGTTGAAAATTGATGACGTGGCTTCGAATGGTGCATACTGAACACACAAAAAGTCTGGAGTTGAAATAAGTTTAAAATAATGAAATGCCTTTGTAACAGACGAGTTTTCGTCTGAAACCCTCATACTTCGAAAGAGATTGTCCATTTTGTACACGAAGTGCATCCAGTTTTTGCCGTAACCCTCTCAACTTTTTAGCACATGCTATGTGCGTGAAATGATGATACCATGCCAACTTTCAACCTTTTCTGATTGTGATTTGTAGTGCTTTTCAATTTCAAGGTCATTTAGCTCAAAAAAATCAGTAAATGCATGAAAAATAGCAAATGAAGTCAGAAAGGGTTGAAAATTGATGACGTGGCTTCGAATGGTGCATACTAAACACACAAAAAGTCTGGAGTTGAAATAAGTTTAAAAAATGGAAATGCCTTTGTAACAAACGAGTTTTCGTCTAAAACCCTGATACTTCGAAAGAGATTGTCCATTTTGTACACGAAGTGCATCCAGTTTTTGCCGTAACCCTCTCAACTTTTTAGCACATGCTATGTGGGTGAAATGATGATACCATGCCAACTTTCAACCTTTTCTGATTGTGATTTGTAGTGCTTTTCAATTTCAAGGTCATTTAGCTCAAAAAAATCAGTAAATGCATGAAAAATAGCAAATGAATTCAGAAAGGGTTGAAAATTGATGACGTGGCTTCGAATGGTGCATACTGAACACACAAAAAGTCTGGACTTGAAATAAGTTTAAAAAAATGAAATGCCGTTGTAATAGACGAGTTTTCGTCTGAAACCCTGATACTTCGAAAGAGATTGTCCATTTTGTACACGAAGTGGATCCAGTTTTTGCCGTAAACCTCTCAAATTTTTAGCACATGCTATGTGGGTGAAATGATGATACCATGCCAACTTTCAACCTTTTCAGAGTTCATTTGTAGTGCTTTTCAATTTTAGGGTCATTTAGCTCAAAAAAATCAGTAAATGCATGAAAAATAGCAAATGAAGTCAGAAAGGGTTGAAAATTGATGACGTGGCTTTGAATGGTGCATACTGAACACACAAAAAGTCTGGAGTTGAAATAAGTTTAAAAAAATGAAATGCCTTTGTAACAGACGAGTTTTCGTATGAAACCCTGATACTTCGATAGAGATTGTCCATTTTGTACACGAAGTGGATCCAGTTTTTGTCGTAACCCTCTCAACTTTTTAGCACATGCTATGTGGCTGAAATGATGATACCATGCCAACTTTCAACCTTTTCAGAGTTCATTTGTAGTGCATTTTAATTTTAGGGTCATTTAGCTCAAAAAAATCAGTAAATGCATGAAAAATAGCAAATGAAGTCAGAAAGGGTTGACAATTGATGACGTGGCTTCGAATGGTGCATACTGAACACACAAAAAGTCCGGAGTTGAAATAAGTTTAAAAAAATGAAATGCCTTTGTAACAGACGAGTTTTCGTCTGAAACCCTGATACTTCGAAAGAGATTGTCCATTTTGTATACGAAGTGGCTCTAGTTTTTGCCGTAACCCTCTCAACTTTTTAGCACATGCTATGTGGGTGAAATGATGATACCATGCCAACTTTCAACCTTTTCAGAGTTCATTTGTAGTGCTTTTCAATTTTAGGGTCATTTAGCTCAAAAAAATCAGTAAATGCATGAAAAATAGCAAATGAAGTCAGAAAGGGTTGAAAATTGATGACGTGGCTTCGAATGGTGCATACTGAACACACAAAAAGTCTGGAGTTGAAATAAGTTTAAAAAAATGAAATGCCTTTGTAACAGACGAGTTTTCGTCTGAAACCCTCATACTTCGAAAGAGATTGTCCATTTTGTACACGAAGTGCATCCAGTTTTTGCCGTAACCCTCTCAACTTTTTAGCACATGCTATGTGCGTGAAATGATGATACCATGCCAACTTTCAACCTTTTCTGATTGTGATTTGTAGTGCTTTTCAATTTCAAGGTCATTTAGCTCAAAAAAATCAGTAAATGCATGAAAAATAGCAAATGAAGTCAGAAAGGGTTGAAAATTGATGACGTGGCTTCGAATGGTGCATACTGAACACACAAAAAGTCTGGAGTTGAAATAAGTTTAAAGAAATGAAATGCCTTTGTAACAGACGAGTTTTCGTGTGAAACCCTGATACTTCGAAAGAGATTGTCCATTTTGTAGACGAAGTGGATCCAGTTTTTGTCGTAACCCTCTCAACTTTTTAGCACATGCTATGTGGGTGAAATGATGATACCATGCCAACTTTCAACGTTTTCAGAGTTCATTTGTAGTGCTTTTCAATTTTAGGGTCATTTAGCTCAAAAAAATCAGTAAATGCATGAAAAATAGCAAATGAAGTCAGAAAGGGTTGAAAATTGATGATGTGGCTTCGAATGGTGCATACTGAACACACAAAAAGTCTGGGTTTGAAATAAGTTTAAAGAAATTAAATGCCTTTGTAACAGACGAGTTTTCGTCTGAAACCCTGATACTTCGAAAGAGATTGTCCATTTTGTACATGAAGTGTATCCAGTTTTTGCCGTAACCCTCTCAACTTTTTAGCACATGCTATGTGCGTGAAATGATGATACCATGCCAACTTTCAACCTTTTTTGATTGTGATTTGTAGTGCTTTTCAATTTCAGGGTCATTTAGCTCAAAAAAATCAGTAAATGCATGAAAAATAGCAAATGAAGTCAGAAAGGGTTGAAAATTGCTGACGTGGCTTCGAATGGTGCATAATGAACACACAAAAAGTCTGGAGTTGAAATAAGTTTAAAAAAATGAAATGCCTTTCTAACAGACGAGTTTTCGTCTGAAACCCCGATACTTCGAAAGAGATTGTCCATTTTGTACACGAAGTACATCCAGTTTTTGCCGTAACCCTCTCAACTTTTTAGCACATGCTATGTGGGTGAAATGATGATACCGTGCCAACTTTCAAACTTTTCAGAGTTCATTTGTAGTGCTTTTCAATTTTAGGGTCATTTAGCTCAAAAAAATCAGTAAATGCATGAAAAATAGCAAATGAAGTCAGAAAGGGTTGAAAATTGATGACGTGGCTTCGAATGGTGCATACTGAACACACAAAAAGTCTGGAGTTGAAATAAGTTTAAAAAAATGAAATGCCTTTGTAACAGACGAGTTTTCGTCTGAAACCCTCATACTTCGAAAGAGATTGTCCATTTTGTACACGAAGTGGCTCTAGTTTTTGCCGTAACCCTCTCAACTTTTTAGCACATGCTATGTGGGTGAAATGATAATACCATGCCAACTTTCAACCATTTCAGAGTTCATTTGTAGTGCTTTTCAATTTAAGGGTCATTTAGGTCAAAAAAATCAGTAAATGCATGAAAAATAGCAAATGAAGTCAGAAAGGGTTGAAAATTGATGACGTGGCTTTGAATGGTGCATACTGAACACACAAAAAGTCTGGAGTTGAAATAAGTTTAAAGAAATGAAATGCCTTTGCAACAGACGAGTTTTCGTCTGAAACCCTGATACTTCGAAAGAGATTGTCCATTTTGTACACGAAGTGGATCCAGTTTTTGCCGTAAACCTCTCAAATTTTTAGCACATGCTATGTGGGTGAAATGATGATACCATGCCAACTTTCAACCTTTTCAGAGTTCATTTGTAGTGCTTTTCAATTTTAGGGTCATTTAGCTCAAAAAAATCAGTAAATGCATGAAAAATAGCAAATGAAGTCAGAAAGGGTTGAAAATTGATGACGTGGCTTTGAATGGTGCATACTGAACACACAAAAAGTCTGGAGTTGAAATAAGTTTAAAAAAATGAAATGCCTTTGTAACAGACGAGTTTTCGTATGAAACCCTGATACTTCGATAGAGATTGTCCATTTTGTACACGAAGTGGATCCAGTTTTTGTCGTAACCCTCTCAACTTTTTAGCACATGCTATGTGGCTGAAATGATGATACCATGCCAACTTTCAACCTTTTCAGAGTTCATTTGTAGTGCATTTTAATTTTAGGGTCATTTAGCTCAAAAAAATCAGTAAATGCATGAAAAATAGCAAATGAAGTCAGAAAGGGTTGACAATTGATGACGTGGCTTCGAATGGTGCATACTGAACACACAAAAAGTCCGGAGTTGAAATAAGTTTAAAAAAATGAAATGCCTTTGTAACAGACGAGTTTTCGTCTGAAACCCTGATACTTCGAAAGAGATTGTCCATTTTGTATACGAAGTGGCTCTAGTTTTTGCCGTAACCCTCTCAACTTTTTAGCACATGCTATGTGGGTGAAATGATGATACCATGCCAACTTTCAACCTTTTCAGAGTTCATTTGTAGTGCTTTTCAATTTTAGGGTCATTTAGCTCAAAAAAATCAGTAAATGCATGAAAAATAGCAAATGAAGTCAGAAAGGGTTGAAAATTGATGACGTGGCTTCGAATGGTGCATACTGAACACACAAAAAGTCTGGAGTTGAAATAAGTTTAAAAAAATGAAATGCCTTTGTAACAGACGAGTTTTCGTCTGAAACCCTCATACTTCGAAAGAGATTGTCCATTTTGTACACGAAGTGCATCCAGTTTTTGCCGTAACCCTCTCAACTTTTTAGCACATGCTATGTGCGTGAAATGATGATACCATGCCAACTTTCAACCTTTTCTGATTGTGATTTGTAGTGCTTTTCAATTTCAAGGTCATTTAGCTCAAAAAAATCAGTAAATGCATGAAAAATAGCAAATGAAGTCAGAAAGGGTTGAAAATTGATGACGTGGCTTCGAATGGTGCATACTGAACACACAAAAAGTCTGGAGTTGAAATAAGTTTAAAGAAATGAAATGCCTTTGTAACAGACGAGTTTTCGTGTGAAACCCTGATACTTCGAAAGAGATTGTCCATTTTGTAGACGAAGTGGATCCAGTTTTTGTCGTAACCCTCTCAACTTTTTAGCACATGCTATGTGGGTGAAATGATGATACCATGCCAACTTTCAACGTTTTCAGAGTTCATTTGTAGTGCTTTTCAATTTTAGGGTCATTTAGCTCAAAAAAATCAGTAAATGCATGAAAAATAGCAAATGAAGTCAGAAAGGGTTGAAAATTGATGATGTGGCTTCGAATGGTGCATACTGAACACACAAAAAGTCTGGGTTTGAAATAAGTTTAAAGAAATTAAATGCCTTTGTAACAGACGAGTTTTCGTCTGAAACCCTGATACTTCGAAAGAGATTGTCCATTTTGTACATGAAGTGTATCCAGTTTTTGCCGTAACCCTCTCAACTTTTTAGCACATGCTATGTGCGTGAAATGATGATACCATGCCAACTTTCAACCTTTTTTGATTGTGATTTGTAGTGCTTTTCAATTTCAGGGTCATTTAGCTCAAAAAAATCAGTAAATGCATGAAAAATAGCAAATGAAGTCAGAAAGGGTTGAAAATTGCTGACGTGGCTTCGAATGGTGCATAATGAACACACAAAAAGTCTGGAGTTGAAATAAGTTTAAAAAAATGAAATGCCTTTCTAACAGACGAGTTTTCGTCTGAAACCCCGATACTTCGAAAGAGATTGTCCATTTTGTACACGAAGTACATCCAGTTTTTGCCGTAACCCTCTCAACTTTTTAGCACATGCTATGTGGGTGAAATGATGATACCGTGCCAACTTTCAAACTTTTCAGAGTTCATTTGTAGTGCTTTTCAATTTTAGGGTCATTTAGCTCAAAAAAATCAGTAAATGCATGAAAAATAGCAAATGAAGTCAGAAAGGGTTGAAAATTGATGACGTGGCTTCGAATGGTGCATACTGAACACACAAAAAGTCTGGAGTTGAAATAAGTTTAAAAAAATGAAATGCCTTTGTAACAGACGAGTTTTCGTCTGAAACCCTCATACTTCGAAAGAGATTGTCCATTTTGTACACGAAGTGGCTCTAGTTTTTGCCGTAACCCTCTCAACTTTTTAGCACATGCTATGTGGGTGAAATGATAATACCATGCCAACTTTCAACCATTTCAGAGTTCATTTGTAGTGCTTTTCAATTTAAGGGTCATTTAGGTCAAAAAAATCAGTAAATGCATGAAAAATAGCAAATGAAGTCAGAAAGGGTTGAAAATTGATGACGTGGCTTTGAATGGTGCATACTGAACACACAAAAAGTCTGGAGTTGAAATAAGTTTAAAGAAATGAAATGCCTTTGCAACAGACGAGTTTTCATCTGAAACCCTGATACTTCGAAAGAGATTGTCCATTTTGTACACGAAGTGGATCCAGTTTTTGCCGTAACCCTCTCAACTTTTTAGCACATGCTATGTGGGTGAAATGATGATACCATGCCAAATTTCAACCTTTTCAGAGTTCATTTGTAGTGCTTCTTAATTTTAGGGTCATTTAGCTCAAAAAATCAGTAAATGCATGAAAAATAGCAAATGAAGTCAGAAAGGGTTGAAAATTGATGACGTGGCTTCGAATGGTGCATACTGAACACACAAAAAGTCTGGAGTTGAAATAAGTTTAAAAAAATGAAATGCCTTTGTAACAGACGAGTTTTCGTCTGAAACCCTGATACTTCAAAAGAGATTGTCCATTTTGTACACGAAGTGGCTCTAGTTTTTGCCGTAACCCTCTCAACTTTTTAGCACAAGCTATGTGGGTGAAATGATGATACCATGCCAACTTTTAACCTTTTCAGAGTTCATTTGTAGTGCTTTTCAATTTTAGGGTCATTTAGCTCAAAAAAATCAGTAAATGCATGAAAAATAGCAAATGAAGTCAGAAAGGGTTGAAAATTGATGACGTGGCTTCGAATGGTGCATACTGAACACACAAAAAGTCTGGAGTTGAAATAAGTTTAAAAAAATGAAATGCCTTTGTAACAGACGAGTTTTCGTCTGAAACCCTCATACTTCGAAAGAGATTGTCCATTTTGTACACGAAGTGGCTCTAGTTTTTGCCGTAACCCTCTCAACTTTTTAGCACATGCTATGTGGGTGAAATGATGATACCATGCCAACTTTCAACCTTTTCAGAGTTCATTTGTAGTGCTTTTCAATTTTAGGGTCATTTAGCTCAAAAAAATTAGTAAATGCATGAAAAATAGCAAATGAAGTCAGAAAGGGTTGAAAATTGATGACGTGGCTTCGAATGGTGCATACTGAACACACAAAAAGTCTGGAGTTAAAATAAGTTTAAAGAAATGAAATGCCTTTGTAACAGACGAGTTTTCGTCTGAAACCCTGATACTTCGAAAGAGATTGTCCATTTTGTACATGAAGTGGATCCAGTTTTTGCCGTAACCCTCTCAACTTTTTAGCACATGCTATGTGGGTGAAATGATGATACCATGCCAACTTTCAACCTTTTCAGAGTTCATTTGTAGTGCTTTTCAATTTTAGGGTCATTTAGCTCAAAAAAATCAGTAAATGCATGAAAAGTAGCAAATGAAGTCAGAAAGGGTTGAAAATTGATGACGTGGCTTCGAATGGGGCATACTGAACACACAAAAAGTCTGGAGTTGAAATAAGTTTAAAGAAATGAAATGCCTTTGTAACAGACGAGTTTTCGTTTGAAACCCTGATACTTCGAAAGAGATTGTCCATTTTGTACACGAAGTGGATCCAGTTTTTGTCGTAACCCTCTCAACTTTTTAGCACATGCTATGTGGGTGAAATGATGATACCATGCCAACTTTCAACCTTTTCAGAGTTCATTTGTAGTGCTTTTCAATTTTAGCGTCATTTAGCTCAAAAAATCAGTAAATGCATGAAAAATAGCAAATGAAGTCAGAAAGGGTTGAAAATTGATGACGTGGCTTCGAATGGTGCATACTGAACACACAAAAAGTCTGGAGTTGAAATAAGTTTAAAGAAATGAAATGCCTTTGTAACAGACGAGTTTTCGTCTGAAACCCTGATACTTCGAAAGAGATTGTCCATTTTGTACACGAAGTGGATCCAGTTTTTGCCGTAACCCTCTCAACTTTTTAGCAGATTCTATGTGGGTGAAATGATGATACCATGCCAACTTTCAACCTTTTCTGATTGTAATTTGTAGTGCTTTTCAATTTAAGGGTAATTTAGCTCAAAAAAATCAGTAAATGAATGAAAAATAGCAAATGAAGTCACAAAGGGTTGAAAATTGATGACGTGGCTTCGAATGGTGCATAATGAACACACAAAAAGTCTGGAGTTGAAATAAGTTTAAAATAATGAAATGCCTTTGTAACAGACGAGTTTTCATCTGAAACCCTGATACTTCGAAAGAGATTGTCCATTTTGTACACGAAGTGGATCCAGTTTTTGCCGTAACCCTCTCAACTTTTTAGCACATGCTATGTGGGTGAAATGATGATACCATGCCAACTTTCAACCTTTTCGGATTGTGATTTGTAGTGCTTTTCATTTTCAGGGTCATTTAGCTCAAAAAAATCAGTAAATGCATGAAAAATAGCAAATGAAGTCAGAAATGGTTGAAAATTGATGACGTGGATTCGAATGGTGCATACTGAACACACAAAAAGTCTGGAGTTGAAATAAGTTAAAAAAAATGAAATGCCTTTGTAACAGACGAGTTTTCATCTGAAACCCTGATACTTCGAAAGAGATTGTCCATTTTGTACACGAACTGGATCCAGTTTTTGCCGTAACCCTCTCAACTTTTTAGCACATGCTATGTGGGTGAAATGATGATACCATGCCAACTTTCAACCTTTTCAGAGTTCATTTGTAGTGCTTCTCAATTTTAGGGTCATTTAGCTCAAAAAAATCAGTAAATGCATGAAAAATGGCAAATGAAGTCAGAAAGGGTTGAAAATTGATGACGTGGCTTCGAATGGTGCATACTGAACACGCAAAAAGTCTGGAGTTGAAATAAGTTTAAAAAAATGAAATGCCTTTGTAACAAACGACTTTTCGTCTGAAACCCTGATACTTCGAAAGAGATTGTCCAATTTGTACACGAAGTGGCTCTAGTTTTTGCCGTAACCCTCTCAACTTTTTAGCACACGCTATGTGGGTGAAATGATGATACCGTGCCAACTTTCAACCATTTCAGAGTTCATTTGTAGTGCTTTTCAATTTTAGGGTCATTTAGCTCAAAAAAATTAGTAAATGCATGAAAAATAGCAAATGAAGTCAGAAAGGGTTGAAAATTGATGACGTGGCTTCGAATGGTGCATACTAAACACACAAAAAGTCTGGAGTTGAAATAAGTTTAAAAAAATGAAATGCCTTTGTAACAAACGAATTTTCGTCTGAAACCCTGATACTTCGAAAGAGATCGTCCATTTTGTACACGAAGTGCATCCAGTTTTTGCCGTAACCCTCTCAACCTTTTAGCACATGCTATGTGGGTGAAATGATGATACCGTGCCAACTTTAAACCTTTTCTGATTGTGATTTGTAGTGCTTTTCAATTTCAGGGTCATTTAGCTCAAAAAAATCAGTAAATGCATGAAAAATGGCAAATGAAGTCAGAAAGGGTTGAAAATTGATGACGTGGCTTCGAATGGTGCATACTGAACACACAAAAAGTCTGGAGTTGAAATAAGTTTAAAAAAATGAAATGCCTTTGTAACAGACTAGTTTTCGTCTGAAACCCTGATACTTCGAAAGAGATTGTCCATTTTGTACACGAAGTGGATCCAGTTTTTGTCGTAACCCTCTAAACTTTTTAGCACATGCTATGTGGGTGAAATGATGATACCATGCCAACTTTCAACCTTTTCAGAGTTCATTTGTAGTGCTTCTCAATTTTAGGGTCATTTAGCTCAAAAAAATCAGTAAATGCATGAAAAATGGCAAATGAAGTCAGAAAGGGTTGAAAATTGATGACGTGGCTTCGAATGGTGCATACTGAACACACAAAAAGTCTGGAGTTGAAATAAGTTTAAAAAAATGAAATGCCTTTGTAACAAACGAGTTTTCGTCTGAAACCCTGATACTTCGAAAGAGATTGTCCATTTTGTACACGAAGTGGCTCTAGTTTTTGCCGTAACCCTCTCAACTTTTTAGCACATGCTATGTGGGTGAAATGATGATACCGTGCCAACTTTCAACCTTTTCAGAGTTCATTTGTAGTGCTTTTCAATTTTAGGGTCATTTAGCTCAAAAAAATCAGTAAATGCATGAAAAATAGCAAATGAAGTCAGAAAGGGTTGAAAATTGATGACGTGGCTTCGAATGGTGCATACTAAACACACAAAAAGTCTGGAGTTGAAATAAGTTTAAAAAAATGAAATGCCTTTGTAACAAACGAATTTTCGTCTGAAACCCTGATACTTCGAAAGAGATTGTCAATTTTGTACACGAAGTGCATCCAGTTTTTGCCGTACCCCTCTCAAACTTTTAGCACATGCTATGTGGGTGAAATGATGATACCGTGCCAACTTTAAACCTTTTCTGATTGTGATTTGTAGTGCTTTTCAATTTCAGGGTCATTTAGCTCAAAAAAATCAGTAAATGCATGAAAAATAGCAAATGAACTCAGATGGGGTTGAAAATTGATGACGTGGCTTCGAATGGTGCATACTGAACACACAAAAAGTCTGGAGTTGAAATAAGTTTAAAAAAATGAAATGCCTTTGTAACAGACTAGTTTTCGTCTGAAACCCTGATACTTCGAAAGAGATTGTCCATTTTGTACACGAAGTGGATCCAGTTTTTGCCGTAACCCTCTCAACTTTTTAGCACATGCTATGTGGGTGAAATGATGATACCATGCCAACTTTCAAACTCTTCTGATTGTGATTTGTAGTGCTTTTCAATTTCAGGGTCATTTAGCTCAAAAAAATCAGTAAATGCATGAAAATTAGCAAATGAAGTCAGAAAGGGTTGAAAATTGATGACGTGGCTTCGAATGGTGCATACTGAACACACAAAAAGTCTGGAGTTGAAATAAGTTTAAAAAAATGAAATGCCTTTGTAACAGACGAGTTTTCGTCTGAAACCCTAATACTTCGAAAGAGATTGTCCATTTTGTACACGAAGTGGATCCAGTTTTTGCCGTAACCCTCTCAACTTTTTAGCACATGCTATGTGGTTTAAATGATCATACCATGCCAACTTTCAACCTTTCCAGAGTTCATTTCTAGTGCTTTTCAATTTCTGGGTCATTAAGCTCAAAAAAATCAGTAAATGCATGAAAAATAGCAAATGAAGTCAGAAAGGGTTGCAAATTGATGACGTGGCTTCGAATGGTGCATACTGAACACACAAAAAGTCTGGAGTTGAAATAAGTTTAAAAAAATGAAATGCCTTTGTAACAGACGAGTTTTCGTCTGAAACCCTGATACTTCGAAAGAGATTGTCCATTTTGTACACGAAGTGGATCCAGTTTTTGCCGTAACCCTCTCAACTTTTTAGCAGATGCTATGTGGGTGAAATGATGATACCATGCCAACTTTCAACCTTTTCAGAGTTCATTTGTAGTGCTTTTCAATTTCAGGGTCATTAAGCTCAAAAAATCAGTAAATGCATGAAAAATAGCAAATGAAGTCAGAAAGGGTTGAAAATTGATGACGTAGCTTCGAATGGTGCATACTGAACACACAAAAAGTCTGGAGTTGAAATAAGTTTAAAAAAATGAAATGCCTTTGTAACAGACGAGTTTTCGTGTGAAACCCTGATACTTCCAAAGAGATTGTCCATTTTGTACACGAAGTGGATCCAGTTTTTGCCGTAACCCTCTCAACTTTTTAGCACATGCTATGTGGGTGAAATGATGATACCATGCCAACTTTCAAACTCTTCTGATTGTGATTTGTAGTGCTTTTCAATTTCAGGGTCATTTAACTCAAAAAAATCAGTAAATGCATGAAAATTAGCAAATGAAGTCAGAAAGGGTTGAAAATTGATGACTTGGCTTCGAATGGTGCATACTGAACACACAAAAAGTCTGGAGTTGAAATAAGTTTAAAATAATGAAATGCCTTTGTAACAGACGAGTTTTCGTTTGAAACCCTGATACTTCGAAAGAGATTGTCCATTTTGTACACGAAGTGGATCCAGTTTTTGCCGTAACCCTCTCAACTTTTTAGCACATGCTATGTGGGTGAAATGATGATACCGTGCCAACTTTCAACCTTTTCAGAGTTCATTTGTAGTGCTTTTCAATTTTACGGTCATTTAGCTCAAAAAAATCAGTAAATGCATGAAAAATGGCAAATGAAGTCAGAAAGGGTTGAAAATTGATGACGTGGCTTCGAATGGTGCATACTGAACACACAAAAAGT
Organism: Elymus sibiricus; assembly: GCA_039707655.1. Lineage (NCBI taxonomy): Eukaryota > Viridiplantae > Streptophyta > Magnoliopsida > Poales > Poaceae > Elymus > Elymus sibiricus. The sequence continues at coordinate 120,458,365 of CM077676.1, read as the reverse complement.
CTGGAGTTGAAATAAGTTTAAAAAAATGAAATGCCTTTGTAACAAACGAGTTTTCGTCTGAAACCCTGATACTTCGAAAGAGATTGTCCATTTTGTACACGAAGTGGCTCTAGTTTTTGCCGTAACCCTCTCAACTTTTTAGCACATGCTATGTGGGTGAAATGATGATACCGTGCCAACTTTCAACCTTTTCAGAGTTCATTTGTAGTGCTTTTCAATTTTAGGGTCATTTAGCTCAAAAAAATCAGTAAATGCATGAAAAATAGCAAATGAAGTCAGAAAGGGTTGAAAATTGATGACGTGGCTTCGAATGGTGCATACTAAACACACAAAAAGTCTGGAGTTGAAATAAGTTTAAAAAAATGAAATGCCTTTGTAACAAACGAATTTTCGTCTGAAACCCTGATACTTCGAAAGAGATTGTCAATTTTGTACACGAAGTTCATCCAGTTTTTGCCGTACCCCTCTCAAACTTTTAGCACATGCTATGTGGGTGAAATGATGATACCGTGCCAACTTTAAACCTTTTCTGATTGTGATTTGTAGTGCTTTTCAATTTCAGGGTCATTTAGCTCAAAAAAATCAGTAAATGAATGAAAAATAGCAAATGAACTCAGATGGGGTTGAAAATTGATGACGTGGCTTCGAATGGTGCATACTGAACACACAAAAAGTCTGGAGTTGAAATAAGTTTAAAAAAATGAAATGCCTTTGTAACAGACTAGTTTTCGTCTGAAACCCTGATACTTCGAAAGAGATTGTCCATTTTGTACACGAAGTGGATCCAGTTTTTGCCGTAACCCTCTCAACTTTTTAGCACATGCTATGTGGGTGAAATGATGATACCATGCCAACTTTCAAACTCTTCTGATTGTGATTTGTAGTGCTTTTCAATTTCAGGGTCATTTAGCTCAAAAAAATCAGTAAATGCATAAAAATTAGCAAATGAAGTCAGAAAGGGTTGAAAATTGATGACGTGGCTTCGAATGGTGCATACTGAACACACAAAAAGTCTGGAGTTGAAATAAGTTTAAAAAAAATGAAATGCCTTTGTAACAGACGAGTTTTCGTCTGAAACCCTAATACTTCGAAAGAGATTGTCCATTTTGTACACGAAGTGGATCCAGTTTTTGCCGTAACCCTCTCAACTTTTTAGCACATGCTATGTGGTTTAAATGATCATACCATGCCAACTTTCAACCTTTCCAGAGTTCATTTCTAGTGCTTTTCAATTTCTGGGTCATTAAGCTCAAAAAAATCAGTAAATGCATGAAAAATAGCAAATGAAGTCAGAAAGGGTTGCAAATTGATGACGTGGCTTCGAATGGTGCATACTGAACACACAAAAAGTCTGGAGTTGAAATAAGTTTAAAAAAATGAAATGCCTTTGTAACAGACGAGTTTTCGTCTGAAACCCTGATACTTCGAAAGAGATTGTCCATTTTGTACACGAAGTGGATCCAGTTTTTGCCGTAACCCTCTCAACTTTTTAGCAGATGCTATGTGGGTGAAATGATGATACCATGCCAACTTTCAACCTTTTCAGAGTTCATTTGTAGTGCTTTTCAATTTCAGGGTCATTAAGCTCAAAAAATCAGTAAATGCATGAAAAATAGCAAATGAAGTCAGAAAGGGTTGAAAATTGATGACGTAGCTTCGAATGGTGCATACTGAACACACAAAAAGTCTGGAGTTGAAATAAGTTAAAAAAAATGAAATGCCTTTGTAACAGACGAGTTTTCGTGTGAAACCCTGATACTTCCAAAGAGATTGTCCATTTTGTACACGAAGTGGATCCAGTTTTTGCCGTAACCCTCTCAACTTTTTAGCACATGCTATGTGGGTGAAATGATGATACCATGCCAACTTTCAAACTCTTCTGATTGTGATTTGTAGTGCTTTTCAATTTCAGGGTCATTTAACTCAAAAAAATCAGTAAATGCATGAAAATTAGCAAATGAAGTCAGAAAGGGTTGAAAATTGATGACTTGGCTTCGAATGGTGCATACTGAACACACAAAAAGTCTGGAGTTGAAATAAGTTTAAAATAATGAAATGCCTTTGTAACAGACGAGTTTTCGTCTGAAACCCTGATACTTCGAAAGAGATTGTCCATTTTGTACATGAAGTGGATCCAGTTTTTGCCGTAACCCTCTCAACTTTTTAGCACATGCTATGTGGGTGAAATGATGATACCGTGCCAACTTTCAACCTTTTCAGAGTTCATTTGTAGTGCTTTTCAATTTTAGGGTCATTTAGCTCAAAAAAATCAGTAAATGCATGAAAAATGGCAAATGAAGTCAGAAAGGGTTGAAAATTGATGACGTGGCTTCGAATGGTGCATACTGAACACACAAAAAGTCTGGAGTTGAAATAAGTTTAAAAAAATGAAATGCCTTTGTAACAAACGAGTTTTCGTCTGAAACCCTGATACTTCGAAAGAGATTGTCCATTTTGTACACGAAGTGGCTCTAGTTTTTGCCGTAACCCTCTCAACTTTTTAGCACATGCTATGTGGGTGAAATGATGATACCGTGCCAACTTTCAACCTTTTCAGAGTTCATTTGTAGTGCTTTTCAATTTTAGGGTCATTTAGCTCAAAAAAATCAGTAAATGCATGAAAAATAGCAAATGAAGTCAGAAAGGGTTGAAAATTGATGACGTGGCTTCGAATGGTGCATACTAAACACACAAAAAGTCTGGAGTTGAAATAAGTTTAAAAAAATGAAATGCCTTTGTAACAAACGAATTTTCGTCTGAAACCCTGATACTTCGAAAGAGATTGTCAATTTTGTACACGAAGTTCATCCAGTTTTTGCCGTACCCCTCTCAACCTTTTAGCACATGCTATGTGGGTGAAATGATGATACCGTGCCAACTTTAAACCTTTTCTGATTGTGATTTGTAGTGCTTTTCAATTTCAGGGTCATTTAGCTCAAAAAAATCAGTAAATGAATGAAAAATAGCAAATGAACTCAGATGGGGTTGAAAATTGATGACGTGGCTTCGAATGGTGCATACTGAACACACAAAAAGTCTGGAGTTGAAATAAGTTTAAAAAAATGAAATGCCTTTGTAACAGACTAGTTTTCGTCTGAAACGCTGATACTTCGAAAGAGATTGTCCATTTTGTACACGAAGTGGATCCAGTTTTTGCCGTAACCCTCTCAACTTTTTAGCACATGCTATGTGGGTGAAATGATGATACCATGCCAACTTTCAAACTCTTCTGATTGTGATTTGTAGTGCTTTTCAATTTCAGGGTCATTTAGCTCAAAAAAATCAGTAAATGCATGAAAATTAGCAAATGAAGTCAGAAAGGGTTGAAAATTGATGACGTGGCTTCGAATGGTGCATACTGAACACACAAAAAGTCTGGAGTTGAAATAAGTTTAAAAAAATGAAATGCCTTTGTAACAGACGAGTTTTCGTCTGAAACCCTAATACTTCGAAAGAGATTGTCCATTTTGTACACGAAGTGGATCCAGTTTTTGCCGTAACCCTCTCAAATTTTTAGCACATGCTATGTGGTTTAAATGATCATACCATGCCAACTTTCAACCTTTCCAGAGTTCATTTCTAGTGCTTTTCAATTTCTGGGTCATTAAGCTCAAAAAAATCAGTAAATGCATGAAAAATAGCAAATGAAGTCAGAAAGGGTTGCAAATTGATGACGTGGCTTCGAATGGTGCATACTGAACACACAAAAAGTCTGGAGTTGAAATAAGTTTAAAAAAATGAAATGCCTTTGTAACAGACGAGTTTTCGTCTGAAACCCTGATACTTCGAAAGAGATTGTCCATTTTGTACACGAAGTGGATCCAGTTTTTGCCGTAACCCTCTCAACTTTTTAGCAGATGCTATGTGGGTGAAATGATGATACCATGCCAACTTTCAACCTTTTCAGAGTTCATTTGTAGTGCTTTTCAATTTCAGGGTCATTAAGCTCAAAAAATCAGTAAATGCATGAAAAATAGCAAATGAAGTCAGAAAGGGTTGAAAATTGATGACGTAGCTTCGAATGGTGCATACTGAACACACAAAAAGTCTGGAGTTGAAATAAGTTTAAAAAAATGAAATGCCTTTGTAACAGACGAGTTTTCGTGTGAAACCCTGATACTTCCAAAGAGATTGTCCATTTTGTACACGAAGTGGATCCAGTTTTTGCCGTAACCCTCTCAACTTTTTAGCACATGCTATGTGGGTGAAATGATGATACCATGCCAACTTTCAAACTCTTCTGATTGTGATTTGTAGTGCTTTTCAATTTCAGGGTCATTTAACTCAAAAAATCAGTAAATGCATGAAAATTAGCAAATGAAGTCAGAAAGGGTTGAAAATTGATGACTTGGCTTCGAATGGTGCATACTGAACACACAAAAAGTCTGGAGTTGAAATAAGTTTAAAATAATGAAATGCCTTTGTAACAGACGAGTTTTCGTCTGAAACCCTGATACTTCGAAAGAGATTGTCCATTTTGTACACGAAGTGGATCCAGTTTTTGCCGTAACCCTCTCAACTTTTTAGCACATGCTATGTGGGTTAAATGATCATACCATGCCAACCTTCAACCTTTTCAGAGTTCATTTGTAGTGCTTTTCAATTTCTGGGTCATTAAGCTCAAAAAAATCAGTAAATGCATGAAAAATAGCAAATGAAGTCAGAAAGGGTTGAAAATTGATGACGTGGCTTCGAATGGTGCATACTGAACACACAAAAAGTCTGGAGTTGAAATAAGTTTAAAAAAATGAAATGCCTTTGTAACAGACTAGTTTTCGTCTGAAACCTTGATACTTCGAAAGAGATTGTCCATTTTGTACACGAAGTGGATCCAGTTTTTGCCGTAACCCTCTCAACTTTTTAGCACATGCTATGTGGGTGAAATGATGATACCATGCCAACTTTCAACCTTTTCAGAGTTCATTTGTAGTGCTTTTCAATTTTAGGGTCATTTAGCTCAAAAAATCAGTAAATGCATGAAAAATAGCAAATGAAGTCAGAAAGGGTTGAAAATTGATGACGTGGCTTCGAATGGTGCATACTGAACACACAAAAAGTCTGGAGTTGAAATAAGTTTAAAGAAATGAAATGCCTTTGTAACAGACGAGTTTTCGTCTAAAACCCTGATACTTCGAAAGAGATTGTCCATTTTGTACACGAAGTGGATCCAGTTTTTGCCGTAACCGTCTCAACTTTTTAGCACATGCTATGTGGGTGAAATGATGATACCATGCCAACCTTCAACCTTTTCAGAGTTCATTTGTAGTGCTTTTCAATTTTAGGGTCATTTAGCTCAAAAAAATCAGTAAATGCATGAAAAATAGCAAATGAAGTCAGAAAGGGTTGAAAATTGATGACGTGGCTTCGAATGGTGCATACTGAACACACAAAAAGTCTGGAGTTGAAATAAGTTTAAAAAAATGAAATGCCTTTGTAACAGACGAGTTTTCGTCTGAAACCCTGATACTTCGAAAGAGTTGTCCATTTTGTACACGAAGTGGATCCAGTTTTTGCCGTAACCCTCTCAACTTTTTAGCACATGCTATGTGGGTGAAATGGTGATACCATGCCAACTTTCAACCTTTTCTGATTGTGATTTGTAGTGCTTTTCAATTTCAGGGTCATTTAGCTCAAAAAATCAGTAAATGCATGAAAAATAGCAAATGAAGTCAGAAAGGGTTGAAAATTCATGACGTGGCTTCGAATGGTGCATACTGAACACACAAAAAGTCTGGAGTTGAAATAAGTTTAAAAAAATGAAATGCCTTTGTAACACACGAGTTTTCGTCTGAAACCCTGATACTTCGAAAGAGATTGTCCATTTTGTACATGAAGTGAATCCAGTTTTTGCCGTAACCGTCTCAACTTTTTAGCACATGCTATGTGGGTGAAATGATGATGCCATGCCATCTTTCAACCTTCTCAGAGTTCATTTGTAGTGCTTTTAAATTTTAGGGTCATTTAGCTCAAAAAAATTAGTAAATGCATGGAAAATAGCAAATGAAGTCAGAAAGGGTTGAAAATTGATGACGTGGCTTCGAATGGTGCATACTGAACACACAAAAAGTCTGGAGTTGAAATAAGTTTAAAAAATGAAATGCCTTTCTAACAGACGAGTTTTCGTCTGAAACCGTGATACTTCGAAAGAGATTGTCCATTTTGTACACGAAGTGGATCCAGTTTTTGCCGTAACCCTCTCAACTTTTTAGCACATGCTATGTGGGTGAAATGATGATAGCATGCCAACTTTCAACCTTTTCTGATTGTGATTTGTAGTGCTTTTCAATTTTAGGGTCATTTAACTCAAAAAATCAGTAAATGCATGAAAAATAGGAAATGAAGTCAGAAAGGGTTGAAAATTGATGACGTGGCTTCGAATGGTGCATACTGAACACACAAAAAGTCTGGAGTTGAAATAAGTTTAAAAAAATGAAATGCCTTTGTAACAGACGAGTTTTCGTCTGAAACCCTGATACTTCGAAAGATATTGTCCATTTTGTACACGAAGTGCATCCAGTTTTTGCCGTAACCCTCTCAACTTTTTAGCACATGCTATGTGGGTGAAATGATGATACCATGCCAACTTTCAACCTTTTCCGATTGGGATTTGTAATGCTTTTCAATTTCTGGGTCATTTAGCTCAAAAAATCAGTAAATGGATGAAAAATAGCAAATGAAGTCAGAAAGGGTTGAAAATTGATGACGTGGCTTCGAATAGTGCTTACTGAACACACAAAAAGTCTGGAGTTGAAATAAGTTTAAAAAAAATGAAATGCCTTTGTAACAGACGAGTTTTCGTCTGAAACCCTGATACTTCGAAAGAGATTGTCCATTTTGTACACGAAGTGGATCCAGTTTTTGCCGTAACCCTCTCAACTTTTTAGCACATGCTATGTGGGTTAAATGATCATACCATGCCAACTTTCAACCTTTTCAGAGTTCATTTGTAGTGCTTTTCAATTTCAGGGTCATTAAGCTCAAAAAATCAGTAAATGCATGAAAAATAACAAATGAAGTCAGAAAGGGTTGAAAATTGATGACGTGGCTTCGAATGGTGCATACTGAACACACAAAAAATCTGGAGTTGAAATAAGTTTAAAAAAATGAAATGCCTTTGTAACAGACGAGTTTTCGTCTGAAACCCTGATACTTCGAAAGAGATTGTCCATTTTGTACACGAAGTGGATCCAGTTTTTGCCGTAACCCTCTCAACTTTTTAGCACATGCAATGTGGGTGAAATGATGATACCATGCCAACTTTCAACCTTTTCTCATTGTGATTTGTAGTGCTTTTCAATTTCAGGGTCATTTAGCTCAAAAAAATCAGTAAATGCATGAAAAATAGCAAATGAAGTCAGAAAAGGTTGAAAATTGATGACGTGGCTTCGAATGGTGCATACTGAACACACAAAAAGTCTGGAGTTGAAATAAGTTTAAAAAAATGAAATGCCTTTGTAACAGACGAGTTTTCGTTTGAAACCCTGATACATCGAAAGAGATTGTCCATTTTGTACACGAAGTGCATCCAGTTTTTGCCGTAACCCTCTCAACTTTTTAGCACATGTTATGTGGGTGAAATGATGATACCATGCCAACTTTCAACCTTTTCTGATTGTGATTTGTAGTGCTTTTCAATTTAAGGGTCATTTAGTTCAAAAAAATCAGTAAATGCATGAAAAATAGCAAATGAAGTCAGAAAGGGTTGAAAATTGACGACGTAGCTTCGAATGGTGCATACTGAACACACAAAAAGTCTGGAGTTGAAATAAGTTTAAAAAAATGAAATGCCTTTGTAACAGACGAGTTTTCGTCTGAAACCCTGATACTTCCAAAGAGATTGTCCATTTTGTACACGAAGTGGATCCAGTTTTTGCCGTAACCCTCTCAACTTTTTAGCACATGCTATGTGGGTGAAATGATGATACCATGCCAACTTTTAACCTTTTCAGAGTTCATTTGTAGTGCTTTTCAATTTTAGGGTCATTTAGCTCAAAAAAATCAGTAAATGCATGAAAAATAGCAAATGAAGTCAGAAAGGGTTGAAAATTGATGACGTGGCTTCGAATGGTGCATACTGAACACACAAAAAGTCTGGAGTTGAAATAAGTTTAAAAAAATGAAATGCCTTTGTAACAGACGAGTTTTCGTCTGAAACCCTGATACTTCGAAAGAGATTGTCCATTTTGTACACGAAGTGGATCCAGTTTTTGCCGTAACCCTCTCAACTTTTTAGCACATGCTATGTGGGTGAAATGATGATACCATGCCAACTTTCAAACTCTTCTGATTGTGATTTGTAGTGCTTTTCAATTTCAGGGTTATTTAGCTCAAAAAAATCAGTAAATGCATGAAAATTAGCAAATGAAGTCAGAAAGGGTTGAAAATTGACGACGTGGCTTCGAATGGTGCATACTGAAAACACAAAAAGTCTGGAGTTGAAATAAGTTCAAAAAAATGAAATGCCTTTGTAACAGACGAGTTTTCGTCTGAAACCCTGATACTTCGAAAGAGATTGTCCATTTTGTACACGAAGTGGATCCAGTTTTTGCCGTAACCCTCTCAACTTTTTAGCACATGCTATGTGGGTGAAATGATGATACCATGCCAACTTTCAACCTTTTCAGAGTTCATTTGTAGTGCTTTTCAATTTCAGGGTCATTAAGCTCAAAAAATCAGTAAATGCATGAAAAATAACAAATGAAGTCAGAAAGGGTTGAAAATTGATGACGTGGCTTCGAATGGTGCATACTGAACACACAAAAAGTCTGGAGTTGAAATAAGTTTAAAAAAATGAAATGCCTTTGTAACAGATGAGTTTTCGTCTGAAACCCTGATACTTCGAAAGAGATTGTCCATTTTGTACACGAAGTGGATCCAGTTTTTGCCGTAACCCTCTCAACTTTTTAGCACATGCTATGTGGGTGAAATGATGATACCATGCCAACTTTCAACCTTTTCTCATTGTGATTTGTAGTGCTTTTCAATTTCAGGGTCATTTAGCTCAAAAAAATCAGTAAATGCATGAAAAATAGCAAATGAAGTCAGAAAAGGTTGAAAATTTATGACGTGGCTTCGAATGGTGCATACTGAACACACAAAAAGTCTGGAGTTGAAATAAGTTTAAAAAAATGAAATGCCTTTGTAACAGACGAGTTTTCGTCTGAAACCCTGATACATCGAAAGAGATTGTCCATTTTGTACACGAAGTGCATCCAGTTTTTGCCGTAACCCTCTCAACTTTTTAGCACATGCTATGTGGGTGAAATGATGATACCATGCCAACTTTCAACCTTTTCTGATTGTGATTTGTAGTGCTTTTCAATTTAAGGGTCATTTAGCTCAAAAAAATCAGTAAATGCATGAAAAATAGCAAATGAAGTCAGAAAGGGTTGCAAATTAATGACGTAGCTTCGAATGGTGCATACTAAACACACAAAAAGTCTGGAGTTGAAATAAGTTTAAAAAAATGAAATGCCTTTGTAACAGACGAGTTTTCGTCTGAAACCCTGATACTTCCAAAGAGATTGTCCATTTTGTACACGAAGTGGATCCAGTTTTTGCCGTAACCCTCTCAACTTTTTAGCACATGCTATGTGGGTGAAATGATGATACCATGCCATCTTTCAACCTTCTCAGAGTTCATTTGTAGTGCTTTTAAATTTTAGGGTCATTTAGCTCAAAAAAATTAGTAAATGCATGGAAAATAGCAAATGAAGTCAGAAAGGGTTGAAAATTGATGACGTGGCTTCGAATGGTGCATACTGAACACACAAAAAGTCTGGAGTTGAAATAAGTTTAAAAAAATGAAATGCCTTTGTAACAGACGAGTTTTCGTCTGAAACCGTGATACTTCGAAAGAGATTGTCCATTTTGTACACGAAGTGGATCCAATTTTTGCCGTAACCCTCTCAACTTTTTAGCACATGCTATGTGGGTGAAATGATGATAGCATGCCAACTTTCAACCTTTTCTGATTGTGATTTGTAGTGCTTTTCAATTTTAGGGTCATTTAGCTCAAAAAATCAGTAAATGCATGAAAAATAGGAAATGAAGTCAGAAAGGGTTGAAAATTGATGACGTGGCTTCGAATGGTGCATACTGAACACACAAAAAGTCTGGAGTTCAAATAAGTTTAAAAAAATGAAATGCCTTTGTAACAGACGAGTTTTCGTCTGAAACCCTGATACTTCGAAAGATATTGTCCATTTTGTACACGAAGTGCATCCAGTTTTTGCCGTAACCCTCTCAACTTTTTAGCACATGCTATGTGGGTGAAATGATGATACCATGCCAACTTTCAACCTTTTCCGATTGTGATTTGTAATGCTTTTCAATTTCTGGGTCAATTAGCTCAAAAAATCAGTAAATGGATGAAAAATAGCAAATGAAGTCAGAAAGGGTTGAAAATTGATGACGTGGCTTCGAATAGTGCTTACTGAACACACAAAAAGTCTGGAGTTGAAATAAGTTTAAAAAAATGAAATGCCTTTGTAACAGACGAGTTTTCGTCTGAAACCCTGATACTTCGAAAGAGATTGTCCATTTTGTACACGAAGTGGATCCAGTTTTTGCCGTAACCCTCTCAACTTTTTAGCACATGCTATGTGGGTTAAATGATCATACCATGCCAACTTTCAACCTTTTCAGAGTTCATTTGTAGTGCTTTTCAATTTCAGGGTCATTAAGCTCAAAAAATCAGTAAATGCATGAAAAATAGCAAATGAAGTCAGAAAGGGTTGAAAATTGATGACGTAGCTTCGAATGGTGCATACTGAACACACAAAAAGTCTGGAGTTGAAATAAGTTTAAAAAAATGAAATGCCTTTGTAACAGACGAGTTTTCGTCTGAAACCCTGATACTTCGAAAGAGATTGTCCATTTTGTACACGAAGTGGATCCAGTTTTTGCCGTAACCCTCTCAACTTTTTAGCACATGCTATGTGGGTGAAATGATGATACCATGCCATCTTTCAACCTTCTCAGAGTTCATTTGTAGTGCTTTTAAATTTTAGGGTCATTTAGCTCAAAAAAATTAGTAAATGCATGGAAAATAGCAAATGAAGTCAGAAAGGGTTGAAAATTGATGACGTGGCTTCGAATGGTGCATACTGAACACACAAAAAGTCTGGAGTTGAAATAAGTTTAAAAAAATGAAATGCCTTTGTAACAGACGAGTTTTCGTCTGAAACCCTGATACTTCCAAAGAGATTGTCCATTTTGTACACGAAGTGGATCCAGTTTTTGCCGTAACCCTCTCAACTTTTTTGCACATGCTATGTGGGTGAAATGATGATACCATGCCAACTTTTAACCTTTTCAGAGTTCATTTGTAGTGCTTTTCAATTTTAGGGTCATTTAGCTCAAAAAAATCAGTAAATGCATGAAAAATAGCAAATGAAGTCAGAAAGGGTTGAAAATTGATGACGTGGCTTCGAATGGTGCATACTGAACACACAAAAAGTCTGGAGTTGAAATAAGTTTAAAAAAATGAAATGCCTTTGTAACAGACGAGTTTTCGTCTGAAACCCTGATACTTCGAAAGAGATTGTCCATTTTGTACACGAAGTGGATCCAGTTTTTGCCGTAACCCTCTCAACTTTTTAGCACATGCTATGTGGGTGAAATGATGATACCATGCCAACTTTCAAACTCTTCTGATTGTGATTTGTAGTGCTTTTCAATTTCAGGGTTATTTAGCTCAAAAAAATCAGTAAATGCATGAAAATTAGCAAATGAAGTCAGAAAGGGTTGAAAATTGACGACGTGGCTTCGAATGGTGCATACTGAAAACACAAAAAGTCTGGAGTTGAAATAAGTTCAAAAAAATGAAATGCCTTTGTAACAGACGAGTTTTCGTCTGAAACCCTGATACTTCGAAAGAGATTGTCCATTTTGTACACGAAGTGGATCCAGTTTTTGCCGTAACCCTCTCAACTTTTTAGCACATGCTATGTGGGTGAAATGATGATACCATGCCAACTTTCAACCTTTTCAGAGTTCATTTGTAGTGCTTTTCAATTTCAGGGTCATTAAGCTCAAAAAATCAGTAAATGCATGAAAAATAACAAATGAAGTCAGAAAGGGTTGAAAATTGATGACGTGGCTTCGAATGGTGCATACTGAACACACAAAAAGTCTGGAGTTGAAATAAGTTTAAAAAAATGAAATGCCTTTGTAACAGATGAGTTTTCGTCTGAAACCCTGATACTTCGAAAGAGATTGTCCATTTTGTACACGAAGTGGATCCAGTTTTTGCCGTAACCCTCTCAACTTTTTAGCACATGCTATGTGGGTGAAATGATGATACCATGCCAACTTTCAACCTTTTCTCATTGTGATTTGTAGTGCTTTTCAATTTCAGGGTCATTTAGCTCAAAAAAATCAGTAAATGCATGAAAAATAGCAAATGAAGTCAGAAAAGGTTGAAAATTTATGACGTGGCTTCGAATGGTGCATACTGAACACACAAAAAGTCTGGAGTTGAAATAAGTTTAAAAAAATGAAATGCCTTTGTAACAGACGAGTTTTCGTCTGAAACCCTGATACATCGAAAGAGATTGTCCATTTTGTACACGAAGTGCATCCAGTTTTTGCCGTAACCCTCTCAACTTTTTAGCACATGCTATGTGGGTGAAATGATGATACCATGCCAACTTTCAACCTTTTCTGATTGTGATTTGTAGTGCTTTTCAATTTAAGGGTCATTTAGCTCAAAAAAATCAGTAAATGCATGAAAAATAGCAAATGAAGTCAGAAAGGGTTGCAAATTAATGACGTAGCTTCGAATGGTGCATACTAAACACACAAAAAGTCTGGAGTTGAAATAAGTTTAAAAAAATGAAATGCCTTTGTAACAGACGAGTTTTCGTCTGAAACCCTGATACTTCCAAAGAGATTGTCCATTTTGTACACGAAGTGGATCCAGTTTTTGCCGTAACCCTCTCAACTTTTTAGCACATGCTATGTGGGTGAAATGATGATACCATGCCATCTTTCAACCTTCTCAGAGTTCATTTGTAGTGCTTTTAAATTTTAGGGTCATTTAGCTCAAAAAAATTAGTAAATGCATGGAAAATAGCAAATGAAGTCAGAAAGGGTTGAAAATTGATGACGTGGCTTCGAATGGTGCATACTGAACACACAAAAAGTCTGGAGTTGAAATAAGTTTAAAAAAATGAAATGCCTTTGTAACAGACGAGTTTTCGTCTGAAACCGTGATACTTCGAAAGAGATTGTCCATTTTGTACACGAAGTGGATCCAATTTTTGCCGTAACCCTCTCAACTTTTTAGCACATGCTATGTGGGTGAAATGATGATAGCATGCCAACTTTCAACCTTTTCTGATTGTGATTTGTAGTGCTTTTCAATTTTAGGGTCATTTAGCTCAAAAAATCAGTAAATGCATGAAAAATAGGAAATGAAGTCAGAAAGGGTTGAAAATTGATGACGTGGCTTCGAATGGTGCATACTGAACACACAAAAAGTCTGGAGTTCAAATAAGTTTAAAAAAATGAAATGCCTTTGTAACAGACGAGTTTTCGTCTGAAACCCTGATACTTCGAAAGATATTGTCCATTTTGTACACGAAGTGCATCCAGTTTTTGCCGTAACCCTCTCAACTTTTTAGCACATGCTATGTGGGTGAAATGATGATACCATGCCAACTTTCAACCTTTTCCGATTGTGATTTGTAATGCTTTTCAATTTCTGGGTCAATTAGCTCAAAAAATCAGTAAATGGATGAAAAATAGCAAATGAAGTCAGAAAGGGTTGAAAATTGATGACGTGGCTTCGAATAGTGCTTACTGAACACACAAAAAGTCTGGAGTTGAAATAAGTTTAAAAAAATGAAATGCCTTTGTAACAGACGAGTTTTCGTCTGAAACCCTGATACTTCGAAAGAGATTGTCCATTTTGTACACGAAGTGGATCCAGTTTTTGCCGTAACCCTCTCAACTTTTTAGCACATGCTATGTGGGTTAAATGATCATACCATGCCAACTTTCAACCTTTTCAGAGTTCATTTGTAGTGCTTTTCAATTTCAGGGTCATTAAGCTCAAAAAATCAGTAAATGCATGAAAAATAGCAAATGAAGTCAGAAAGGGTTGAAAATTGATGACGTAGCTTCGAATGGTGCATACTGAACACACAAAAAGTCTGGAGTTGAAATAAGTTTAAAAAAATGAAATGCCTTTGTAACAGACGAGTTTTCGTCTGAAACCCTGATACTTCGAAAGAGATTGTCCATTTTGTACACGAAGTGGATCCAGTTTTTGCCGTAACCCTCTCAACTTTTTAGCACATGCTATGTGGGTGAAATGATGATACCATGCCATCTTTCAACCTTCTCAGAGTTCATTTGTAGTGCTTTTAAATTTTAGGGTCATTTAGCTCAAAAAAATTAGTAAATGCATGGAAAATAGCAAATGAAGTCAGAAAGGGTTGAAAATTGATGACGTGGCTTCGAATGGTGCATACTGAACACACAAAAAGTCTGGAGTTGAAATAAGTTTAAAAAAATGAAATGCCTTTGTAACAGACGAGTTTTCGTCTGAAACCCTGATACTTCCAAAGAGATTGTCCATTTTGTACACGAAGTGGATCCAGTTTTTGCCGTAACCCTCTCAACTTTTTAGCACATGCTATGTGGGTGAAATGATGATACCATGCCAACTTTTAACCTTTTCAGAGTTCATTTGTAGTGCTTTTCAATTTTAGGGTCATTTAGCTCAAAAAAATCAGTAAATGCATGAAAAATAGCAAATGAAGTCAGAAAGGGTTGAAAATTGATGACGTGGCTTCGAATGGTGCATACTGAACACACAAAAAGTCTGGAGTTGAAATAAGTTTAAAAAAATGAAATGCCTTTGTAACAGACGAGTTTTCGTCTGAAACCCTGATACTTCGAAAGAGATTGTCCATTTTGTACACGAAGTGGATCCAGTTTTTGCCGTAACCCTCTCAACTTTTTAGCACATGCTATGTGGGTGAAATGATGATACCATGCCAACTTTCAAACTCTTCTGATTGTGATTTGTAGTGCTTTTCAATTTCAGGGTTATTTAGCTCAAAAAAATCAGTAAATGCATGAAAATTAGCAAATGAAGTCAGAAAGGGTTGAAAATTGACGACGTGGCTTCGAATGGTGCATACTGAAAACACAAAAAGTCTGGAGTTGAAATAAGTTCAAAAAAATGAAATGCCTTTGTAACAGACGAGTTTTCGTCTGAAACCCTGATACTTCGAAAGAGATTGTCCATTTTGTACACGAAGTGGATCCAGTTTTTGCCGTAACCCTCTCAACTTTTTAGCACATGCTATGTGGGTGAAATGATGATACCATGCCAACTTTCAACCTTTTCAGAGTTCATTTGTAGTGCTTTTCAATTTCAGGGTCATTAAGCTCAAAAAATCAGTAAATGCATGAAAAATAACAAATGAAGTCAGAAAGGGTTGAAAATTGATGACGTGGCTTCGAATGGTGCATACTGAACACACAAAAAGTCTGGAGTTGAAATAAGTTTAAAAAAATGAAATGCCTTTGTAACAGATGAGTTTTCGTCTGAAACCCTGATACTTCGAAAGAGATTGTCCATTTTGTACACGAAGTGGATCCAGTTTTTGCCGTAACCCTCTCAACTTTTTAGCACATGCTATGTGGGTGAAATGATGATACCATGCCAACTTTCAACCTTTTCTCATTGTGATTTGTAGTGCTTTTCAATTTCAGGGTCATTTAGCTCAAAAAAATCAGTAAATGCATGAAAAATAGCAAATGAAGTCAGAAAAGGTTGAAAATTTATGACGTGGCTTCGAATGGTGCATACTGAACACACAAAAAGTCTGGAGTTGAAATAAGTTTAAAAAAATGAAATGCCTTTGTAACAGACGAGTTTTCGTCTGAAACCCTGATACATCGAAAGAGATTGTCCATTTTGTACACGAAGTGCATCCAGTTTTTGCCGTAACCCTCTCAACTTTTTAGCACATGCTATGTGGGTGAAATGATGATACCATGCCAACTTTCAACCTTTTCTGATTGTGATTTGTAGTGCTTTTCAATTTAAGGGTCATTTAGCTCAAAAAAATCAGTAAATGCATGAAAAATAGCAAATGAAGTCAGAAAGGGTTGCAAATTAATGACGTAGCTTCGAATGGTGCATACTAAACACACAAAAAGTCTGGAGTTGAAATAAGTTTAAAAAAATGAAATGCCTTTGTAACAGACGAGTTTTCGTCTGAAACCCTGATACTTCCAAAGAGATTGTCCATTTTGTACACGAAGTGGATCCAGTTTTTGCCGTAACCCTCTCAACTTTTTAGCACATGCTATGTGGGTGAAATGATGATACCATGCCATCTTTCAACCTTCTCAGAGTTCATTTGTAGTGCTTTTAAATTTTAGGGTCATTTAGCTCAAAAAAATTAGTAAATGCATGGAAAATAGCAAATGAAGTCAGAAAGGGTTGAAAATTGATGACGTGGCTTCGAATGGTGCATACTGAACACACAAAAAGTCTGGAGTTGAAATAAGTTTAAAAAAATGAAATGCCTTTGTAACAGACGAGTTTTCGTCTGAAACCGTGATACTTCGAAAGAGATTGTCCATTTTGTACACGAAGTGGATCCAATTTTTGCCGTAACCCTCTCAACTTTTTAGCACATGCTATGTGGGTGAAATGATGATAGCATGCCAACTTTCAACCTTTTCTGATTGTGATTTGTAGTGCTTTTCAATTTTAGGGTCATTTAGCTCAAAAAATCAGTAAATGCATGAAAAATAGGAAATGAAGTCAGAAAGGGTTGAAAATTGATGACGTGGCTTCGAATGGTGCATACTGAACACACAAAAAGTCTGGAGTTCAAATAAGTTTAAAAAAATGAAATGCCTTTGTAACAGACGAGTTTTCGTCTGAAACCCTGATACTTCGAAAGATATTGTCCATTTTGTACACGAAGTGCATCCAGTTTTTGCCGTAACCCTCTCAACTTTTTAGCACATGCTATGTGGGTGAAATGATGATACCATGCCAACTTTCAACCTTTTCCGATTGTGATTTGTAATGCTTTTCAATTTCTGGGTCAATTAGCTCAAAAAATCAGTAAATGGATGAAAAATAGCAAATGAAGTCAGAAAGGGTTGAAAATTGATGACGTGGCTTCGAATAGTGCTTACTGAACACACAAAAAGTCTGGAGTTGAAATAAGTTTAAAAAAATGAAATGCCTTTGTAACAGACGAGTTTTCGTCTGAAACCCTGATACTTCGAAAGAGATTGTCCATTTTGTACACGAAGTGGATCCAGTTTTTGCCGTAACCCTCTCAACTTTTTAGCACATGCTATGTGGGTTAAATGATCATACCATGCCAACTTTCAACCTTTTCAGAGTTCATTTGTAGTGCTTTTCAATTTCAGGGTCATTAAGCTCAAAAAATCAGTAAATGCATGAAAAATAGCAAATGAAGTCAGAAAGGGTTGAAAATTGATGACGTAGCTTCGAATGGTGCATACTGAACACACAAAAAGTCTGGAGTTGAAATAAGTTTAAAAAAATGAAATGCCTTTGTAACAGACGAGTTTTCGTCTGAAACCCTGATACTTCGAAAGAGATTGTCCATTTTGTACACGAAGTGGATCCAGTTTTTGCCGTAACCCTCTCAACTTTTTAGCACATGCTATGTGGGTGAAATGATGATACCATGCCATCTTTCAACCTTCTCAGAGTTCATTTGTAGTGCTTTTAAATTTTAGGGTCATTTAGCTCAAAAAAATTAGTAAATGCATGGAAAATAGCAAATGAAGTCAGAAAGGGTTGAAAATTGATGACGTGGCTTCGAATGGTGCATACTGAACACACAAAAAGTCTGGAGTTGAAATAAGTTTAAAAAAATGAAATGCCTTTGTAACAGACGAGTTTTCGTCTGAAACCCTGATACTTCCAAAGAGATTGTCCATTTTGTACACGAAGTGGATCCAGTTTTTGCCGTAACCCTCTCAACTTTTTAGCACATGCTATGTGGGTGAAATGATGATACCATGCCAACTTTTAACCT
Source organism: Elymus sibiricus (assembly GCA_039707655.1). NCBI lineage: Eukaryota > Viridiplantae > Streptophyta > Magnoliopsida > Poales > Poaceae > Elymus > Elymus sibiricus. The sequence goes on along the minus strand of CM077676.1, from coordinate 120,440,309 downwards.
TTTCAGAGTTCATTTGTAGTGCTTTTCAATTTTAGGGTCATTTAGCTCAAAAAAATCAGTAAATGCATGAAAAATAGCAAATGAAGTCAGAAAGGGTTGAAAATTGATGACGTGGCTTCGAATGGTGCATACTGAACACACAAAAAGTCTGGAGTTGAAATAAGTTTAAAAAAATGAAATGCCTTTGTAACAGACGAGTTTTCGTCTGAAACCCTGATACTTCGAAAGAGATTGTCCATTTTGTACACGAAGTGGATCCAGTTTTTGCCATAACCCTCTCAACTTTTTAGCACATGCTATGTGGGTGAAATGATGATACCATGCCAACTTTCAAACTCTTCTGATTGTGATTTGTAGTGCTTTTCAATTTCAGGGTTATTTAGCTCAAAAAAATCAGTAAATGCATGAAAATTAGCAAATGAAGTCAGAAAGGGTTGAAAATTGACGACGTGGCTTCGAATGGTGCATACTGAAAACACAAAAAGTCTGGAGTTGAAATAAGTTCAAAAAAATGAAATGCCTTTGTAACAGACGAGTTTTCGTCTGAAGCCCTGATACTTCGAAAGAGATTGTCCATTTTGTACACGAAGTGGATCCAGTTTTTGCCGTAACCCTCTCAACTTTTTAGCACATGCTATGTGGGTGAAATGATGATACCATGCCAACTTTCAACCTTTTCAGAGTTCATTTGTAGTGCTTTTCAATTTCAGGGTCATTAAGCTCAAAAAATCAGTAAATGCATGAAAAATAACAAATGAAGTCAGAAAGGGTTGAAAATTGATGACGTGGCTTCGAATGGTGCATACTGAACACACAAAAAGTCTGGAGTTGAAATAAGTTTAAAAAAATGAAATGCCTTTGTAACAGATGAGTTTTCGTCTGAAACCCTGATACTTCGAAAGAGATTGTCCATTTTGTACACGAAGTGGATCCAGTTTTTGCCGTAACCCTCTCAACTTTTTAGCACATGCTATGTGGGTGAAATGATGATACCATGCCAACTTTCAACCTTTTCTCATTGTGATTTGTAGTGCTTTTCAATTTCAGGGTCATTTAGCTCAAAAAAATCAGTAAATGCATGAAAAATAGCAAATGAAGTCAGAAAAGGTTGAAAATTTATGACGTGGCTTCGAATGGTGCATACTGAACACACAAAAAGTCTGGAGTTGAAATAAGTTTAAAAAAATGAAATGCCTTTGTAACAGACGAGTTTTCGTCTGAAACCCTGATACATCGAAAGAGATTGTCCATTTTGTACACGAAGTGCATCCAGTTTTTGCCGTAACCCTCTCAACTTTTTAGCACATGCTATGTGGGTGAAATGATGATACCATGCCAACTTTCAACCTTTTCTGATTGTGATTTGTAGTGCTTTTCAATTTAAGGGTCATTTAGCTCAAAAAAATCAGTAAATGCATGAAAAATAGCAAATGAAGTCAGAAAGGGTTGCAAATTAATGACGTAGCTTCGAATGGTGCATACTAAACACACAAAAAGTCTGGAGTTGAAATAAGTTTAAAAAAATGAAATGCCTTTGTAACAGACGAGTTTTCGTCTGAAACCCTGATACTTCGAAAGAGATTGTCCATTTTGTACACGAAGTGGATCCAGTTTTTGCCGTAACCCTCTCAACTTTTTAGCACATGCTATGTGGGTTAAATGATCATACCATGCCAACTTTCAACCTTTTCAGAGTTCATTTGTAGTGCTTTTCAATTTCAGGGTCATTAAGCTCAAAAAATCAGTAAATGCATGAAAAATAGCAAATGAAGTCAGAAAGGGTTGAAAATTGATGACGTAGCTTCGAATGGTGCATACTGAACACACAAAAAGTCTGGAGTTGAAATAAGTTTAAAAAAATGAAATGCCTTTGTAACAGACGAGTTTTCGTCTGAAACCCTGATACTTCCAAAGAGATTGTCCATTTTGTACACGAAGTGGATCCAGTTTTTGCCGTAACCCTCTCAACTTTTTAGCACATGCTATGTGGGTGAAATGATGATACCATGCCATCTTTCAACCTTCTCAGAGTTCATTTGTAGTGCTTTTAAATTTTAGGGTCATTTAGCTCAAAAAAATTAGTAAATGCATGGAAAATAGCAAATGAAGTCAGAAAGGGTTGAAAATTGATGACGTGGCTTCGAATGGTGCATACTGAACACACAAAAAGTCTGGAGTTGAAATAAGTTTAAAAAAATGAAATGCCTTTGTAACAGACGAGTTTTCGTCTGAAAGCGTGATACTTCGAAAGAGATTGTCCATTTTGTACACGAAGTGGATCCAATTTTTGCCGTAACCCTCTCAACTTTTTAGCACATGCTATGTGGGTGAAATGATGATAGCATGCCAACTTTCAACCTTTTCTGATTGTGATTTGTAGTGCTTTTCAATTTTAGGGTCATTTAGCTCAAAAAATCAGTAAATGCATGAAAAATAGGAAATGAAGTCAGAAAGGGTTGAAAATTGATGACGTGGCTTCGAATGGTGCATACTGAACACACAAAAAGTCTGGAGTTGAAATAAGTTTAAAAAAATGAAATGCCTTTGTAACAGACGAGTTTTCGTCTGAAACCCTGATACTTCGAAAGATATTGTCCATTTTGTACACGAAGTGCATCCAGTTTTTGCCGTAACCCTCTCAACTTTTTAGCACATGCTATGTGGGTGAAATGATGATACCATGCCAACTTTCAACCTTTTCCGATTGTGACTTGTAATGCTTTTCAATTTCTGGGTCATTTAGCTCAAAAAATCAGTAAATGGATGAAAAATAGCAAATGAAGTCAGAAAGGGTTGAAAATTGATGACGTGGCTTCGAATAGTGCTTACTGAACACACAAAAAGTCTGGAGTTGAAATAAGTTTAAAAAAATGAAATGCCTTTGTAACAGACGAGTTTTCGTCTGAAACCCTGATACTTCGAAAGAGATTGTCCATTTTGTACACGAAGTGGATCCAGTTTTTGCCGTAACCCTCTCAACTTTCTAGCACATGCTATGTGGGTGAAATGATGATACCATGCCAACTTTCAACCTTTTCAGAGTTCATTTGTAGTGCTTTTCAATTTCAGGGTCATTAAGCTCAAAAAATCAGTAAATGCATGAAAAATAACAAATGAAGTCAGAAAGGGTTGAAAATTGATGACGTGGCTTCGAATGGTGCATACTGAACACACAAAAAGTCTGGAGTTGAAATAAGTTTAAAAAAATGAATTGCCTTTGTAACAGACGAGTTTTCGTCTGAAACCCTGATACATCGAAAGAGATTGTCCATTTTGTACACGAAGTGGATCCAGTTTTTGCCGTAACCCTCTCAACTTTTTAGCACATGCTATGTGGGTGAAATGATGATACCATGCCAACTTTCAACCTTTTCTCATTGTGATTTGTAGTGCTTTTCAATTTCAGGGTCATTTAGCTCAAAAAAATCAGTAAATGCATGAAAAATAGCAAATGAAGTCAGAAAAGGTTGAAAATTGATGACGTGGCTTCGAATGGTGCATACTGAACACAAAAAAAGTCTGGAGTTGAAATAAGTTTAAAAAAATGAAATGCCTTTGTAAAAGACGAGTTTTCGTCTGAAACCCTGATACATCGAAAGAGATTGTCCATTTTGTACACGAAGTGCATCCAGTTTTTGCCGTAACCCTCTCAACTTTTTAGCACATGCTATGTGGGTGAAATGATGATACCATGCCAACTTTCAACCTTTTCTGATTGTGATTTGTAGTGCTTTTCAATTTAAGGGTCATTTAGCTCAAAAAAATCAGTAAATGCATGAAAAATAGCAAATGAAGTCAGAAAGGGTTGAAAATTGATGACGTGGCTTCGAATGGTGCATACTGAACACACAAAAAGTCTGGAGTTGAAATAAGTTTAAAAAAATGAAATGCCTTTGTAACAGACGAGTTTTCGTCTGAAACCCTGATACTTCCAAAGAGATTGTCCATTTTGTACACGAAGTGGATCCAGTTTTTGCCGTAACCCTCTCAACTTTTTAGCACATGCTATGTGGGTGAAATGATGATACCATGCCAACTTTCAAACTTTTCTGATTGTGATTTGTAGTGCTTTACAATTTCAGGGTCATTTAGCTCAAAAAAATCAGTAAATGCATGAAAATTAGCAAATGAAGTCAGAAAGGGTTGAAAATTGATGACGTGGCTTCGAATGGTGCATACTGAACACACAAAAAGTCTGGAGTTGAAATAAGTTTAAAAAAATGAAATGCCTTTGTAACAGACTAGTTTTCGTCTGAAACCCTGATACTTCGAAAGATATTGTCCATTTTGTACACGAAGTGCATCCAGTTGTTGCCGTAACCCTCTCAACTTTTTAGCACATGCTATGTGGGTGAAATGATGATACCATGCCAACTTTCAACCTTTTCCGATTGTGATTTGTAATGCTTTTCAATTTCTGGGTCATTTAGCTCAAAAAATCAGTAAATGGATGAAAAATAGCAAATGAAGTCAGAAAGGGTTGAAAATTGATGACGTGGCTTCGAATAGTGCTTACTGAACACACAAAAAGTCTGGAGTTGAAATAAGTTTAAAAAAATGAAATGCCTTTGTAACAGACGAGTTTTCGTCTGAAACCCTGATACTTCGAAAGAGATTGTCCATTTTGTACACGAAGTGGATCCAGTTTTTGCCGTAACCCTCTCAACTTTTTAGCACATGCTATGTGGGTTAAATGATCATACCATGCCAACTTTCAACCTTTTCAGAGTTCATTTGTAGTGCTTTTCAATTTCAGGGTCATTAAGCTCAAAAAATCAGTAAATGCATGAAAAATAACAAATGAAGTCAGAAAGGGTTGAAAATTGATGACGTGGCTTCGAATGGTGCATACTGAACACACAAAAAGTCTGGAGTTGAAATAAGTTTAAAAAAATGAAATGCCTTTGTAACAGACGAGTTTTCGTTTGAAACCCTGATACTTCGAAAGAGATTGTCCATTTTGTACACGAAGTGGATCCAGTTTTTGCCGTAACCCTCTCAACTTTTTAGCACATGCTATGTGGGTGAAATGATGATACCATGCCAACTTTCAACCTTTTCTCATTGTGATTTGTAGTGCTTTTCAATTTCAGGGTCATTTAGCTCAAAAAAATCAGTAAATGCATGAAAAATAGCAAATGAAGTCAGAAAAGGTTGAAAATTGATGACGTGGCTTCGAATGGTGCATACTGAACACACAAAAAGTCTGGAGTTGAAATAAGTTTAAAAAAATGAAATGCCTTTGTAACAGACGAGTTTTCGTCTGAAACCCTGATACATCGAAAGAGATTGTCCATTTTGTACACGAAGTGCATCCATTTTTTGCCGTAACCCTCTCAACTTTTTAGCACATGCTATGTGGGTGAAATGATGATACCATGCCAACTTTCAACCTTTTCTGATTGTGATTTGTAGTGCTTTTCAATTTAAGGGTCATTTAGCTCAAAAAAATCAGTAAATGCATGAAAAATAGCAAATGAAGTCAGAAAGGGTTGAAAATTGATGACGTAGCTTCAAATGGTGCATACTGAACACACAAAAAGTCTGGAGTTGAAATAAGTTTAAAAAAATGAAATGCCTTTGTAACAGACGAGTTTTCGTCTGAAACCCTGATACTTCCAAAGAGATTGTCCATTTTGTACACGAAGTGGATCCAGTTTTTGCCTTAACCCTCTCAACTTTTTAGCACATGCTATGTGGGTGAAATGGTGATACCATGCCAACTTTTAACCTTTTCTGAGTTCATTTGTAGTGCTTTTCAATTTTAGGGTCATTTAGCTCAAAAAAAATCAGTAAATGCATGAAAAATAGCAAATGAAGTCAGAAAGGGTTGAAAATTGATGACGTGGCTTCGAATGGTGCATACTGAACACACAAAAAGTCTGGAGTTGAAATAAGTTTAAAAAAATGAAATGCCTTTGTAACAGACGAGTTTTCGTCTGAAACCCTGATACTTCGAAAGAGATTGTCCATTTTGTACACGAAGTGGATCCAGTTTTTGCCGTAACCCTCTCAACTTTTTAGCACATGCTATGTGGGTGAAATGATGATACCATGCCAACTTTCAAACTCTTCTGATTGTGATTTGTAGTGCTTTTCAATTTCAGGGTCATTTAGCTCAAAAAAATCAGTAAATGCATGAAAATTAGCAAATGAAGTCAGAAAGGGTTGAAAATTGATGACGTGGCTTCGAATGGTGCATACTGAAAACACAAAAAGTCTGGAGTTGAAATAAGTTTAAAAAAATGAAATGCCTTTGTAACAGACGAGTTTTCGTCTGAAACCCTGATACTTCGAAAGAGATTGTCCATTTTGTACACGAAGTGGATCCAGTTTTTGCCGTAACCCTCTCAACGTTTTAGCACATGCTATGTGGGTTAAATGATCATACCATGCCAACTTTCAACCTTTTCAGAGTTCATTTGTAGTGCTTTTCAATTTCAGGGTCATTAAGCTCAAAAAATCAGTAAATGCATGAAAAATAACAAATGAAGTCAGAAAGGGTTGAAAATTGATGACGTGGCTTCGAATGGTGCATACTGAACACACAAAAAGTCTGGAGTTGAAATAAGTTTAAAAAAATGAAATGCCTTTGTAACAGACGAGTTTTCGTCTGAAACCCTGATACTTCGAAAGAGATTGTCCATTTTGTACACGAAGTGGATCCAGTTTTTGCCGTAACCCTCTCAACTTTTTAGCACATGCTATGTGGGTGAAATGATGATACCATGCCAACTTTCAACCTTTTCTCATTGTGATTTGTAGTGCTTTTCAATTTCAGGGTCATTTAGCTCAAAAAAATCAGTAAATGCATGAAAAATAGCAAATGAAGTCAGAAAAGGTTGAAAATTGATGACGTGGCTTCGAATGGTGCATACTGAACACACAAAAAGTCTGGAGTTGAAATAAGTTTAAAAAAATGAAATGCCTTTGTAACAGACGAGTTTTCGTCTGAAACCCTGATACATCGAAAGAGATTGTCCATTTTGTACACGAAGTGCATCCAGTTTTTGCCGTAACCCTCTCAACTTTTTAGCACATGCTATGTGGGTGAAATGATGATACCATGCCAACTTTCAACCTTTTCTGATTGTGATTTGTAGTGCTTTTCAATTTAAGGGTCATTTAGCTCAAAAAAATCAGTAAATGCATGAAAAATAGCAAATGAAGTCAGAAAGGGTTGAAAATTGATGACGTAGCTTCGAATGGTGCATACTGAACACACAAAAAGTCTGGAGTTGAAATAAGTTTAAAAAAATGAAATGCCTTTGTAACAGACGAGTTTTCGTCTGAAACCCTGATACTTCCAAAGAGATTGTCCATTTTGTACACGAAGTGGATCCAGTTTTTGCCGTAACCCTCTCAACTTTTTAGCACATGCTAATGGGTGAAATGATGATACCATGCCAACTTTTAACCTTTTCAGAGTTCATTTGTAGTGCTTTTCAATTTTAGGGTCATTTAGCTCAAAAAAATCATTAAATGCATGAAAAATAGCAAATGAAGTCAGAAAGGGTTGAAAATTGATGACGTGGCTTCGAATGGTGCATACTAAACACACAAAAAGTCTGGAGTTGAAATAAGTTTAAAAAAATGAAATGCCTTTGTAACAGACGAGTTTTCGTCTGAAACCCTGATACTTCGAAAGAGATTGTCCATTTTGTACACGAAGTGGATCCAGTTTTTGCCGTAACCCTCTCAACTTTTTAGCACATGCTATGTGGGTGAAATGATGATACCATGCCAACTTTCAAACTCTTCTGATTGTGATTTGTAGTGCTTTTCAATTTCAGGGTCATTTAGCTCAAAAAAATCAGTAAATGCATGAAAATTAGCAAATGAAGTCAGAAAGGGTTGAAAATTGATGACGTGGCTTCGAATGGTGCATACTGAACACACAAAAAGTCTGGAGTACAAATAAGTTTAAAAAAATGAAATGCCTTTCGTGTGAAACCCTGATACTTCGAAAGAGATTGTCCATTTTGTACACGAAGTGGATCCAGTTTTTGCCGTAACCCTCTCAACTTTTTAGCACATGCTATGTGGGTTAAATGATCATACCATGCCAACTTTCAACCTTTTCAGAGTTCATTTGTAGTGCTTTTCAATTTCTGGGTCATTAAGCTCAAAAAAATCAGTAAATGCATGAAAAATAGCAAATGAAGTCAGAAAGGGTTGAAAATTGATGACGTGGCTTCGAATGGTGCATACTGAACACACAAAAAGTCTGGAGTTGAAATAAGTTTAAAAAAATGAAATGCCTTTGTAACAGACGAGTTTTCGTCTGAAACCCTGATACTTCGAAAGAGATTGTCCATTTTGTACACGAAGTGGATCCAGTTTTTGCCGTAACCCTCTCAACTTTTTAGCAGATGCGATGTGGCTGAAACGATGATACCATGCCAACTTTCAACCTTTTCTGATTGTGATTTGTAGTGCTTTTCAATTTAAGGGTCATTTAGCTCAAAAAAATCAGTAAATGCATGAAAAATAGCAAATGAAGTCAGAAAGGGTTGAAAATTGATGACGTAGCTTCGAATGGTGCATACTGAACACACAAAAAGTCTGGAGTTGAAATAAGTTTAAAAAAATGAAATGCCTTTGTAACAGACGAGTTTTCGTCTAAAACCCTGATACTTCCAAAGAGATTGTCCATATTGTACACGAAGTGGATCCAGTTTTTGCCGTAACCCTCTCAACTTTTTAGCACATGCTATGTGGGTGAAATGATGATACCATGCCAACTTTCAACCTTTTCCGATTGTGATTTGTAATGCTTTTCAATTTCTGGGTCATTTAGCTCAAAAAATCAGTAAATGGATGAAAAATAGCAAATGAAGTCAGAAAGGGTTGAAAATTGATGACGTGGCTTCGAATGGTGCATACTAAACACACAAAAAGTCTGGAGTTGAAATAAGTTTAAAAAAATGAAATGCCTTTGTAACAGACGAGTTTTCGTCTGAAACCCTGATACTTCGAAAGAGATTGTCCATTTTGTACACGAAGTGGATCCAGTTATTGCCGTAACCCTCTCAACTTTTTAGCACATGCTATGTGGGTTAAATGATCATACCATGCCAACTTTCAACCTTTTCAGAGTTCATTTGTAGTGCTTTTCAATTTCAGGGTCATTAAGCTCAAAAAATCAGTAAATGCATGAAAAATAACAAATGAAGTCAGAAAGGGTTGAAAATTGATGACGTGGCTTCGAATGGTGCATACTGAACACACAAAAAGTCTGGAGTTGAAATAAGTTTAAAAAAATGAAATGCCTTTGTAACAGACGAGTTTTCGTCTAAAACCCTGATACTTCGAAAGAGATTGTCCATTTTGTACACGAAGTTGATCCAGTTTTTGCCGTAACCCTCTCAACTTTTTAGCACATGCTATGTGGGCGAAATATTGATACCATGCCAACTTTCAACCTTTTCTCATTGTGATTTGTAGTGCTTTTCAATTTCAGGGTCATTTAGCTCCAAAAAATCAGTAAATGCATGAAAAATAGCAAATGAAGTCAGAAAAGGTTGAAAATTGACGACGTGGCTTCGAATGGTGCATACTGAACACACAAAAAGTCTGGAGTTGAAATAAGTTTAAAAAAATGAAATGCCTTTGTAACAGACGAGTTTTCGTCTGAAACCCTGATACATCGAAAGAGATTGTCCATTTTGTACACGAAGTGCATCCAGTTTTTGCCGTAACCCTCTCAACTTTTTAGCACATGCTATGTGGGTGAAATGATGATACCATGCCAACTTTCAACCTTTTCTGATTGTGATTTGTAGTGCTTTTCAATTTAAGGGTCATTTAGCTCAAAAAAATCAGTAAATGCATGAAAAATAGCAAATGAAGTCAGAAAGGGTTGAAAATTGATGACGTAGCTTCGAATGGTGCATACTGAACACACAAAAAGTCTGGAGTTGAAATAAGTTTAAAAAAATGAAATGCCTTTGTAACAGACGAGTTTTCGTCTGAAACCCTGATACTTCCAAAGAGATTGTCCATATTGTACACGAAGTGGATCCAGTTTTTGCCGTAACCCTCTAAACTTTTTAGCACATGCTATGTGGGTGAAATGATGATACCATGCCAACTTTTAACCTTTTCAGAGTTCATTTGTAGCGCTTTTCAATTTTAGGGTCATTTAGCTCAAAAAAATCAGTAAATGCATGAAAAATAGCAAATGAAGTCAGAAAGGGTTGAAAATTGATGACGTGGCTTCGAATGGTGCATACTAAACACACAAAAAGTCTGGAGTTGAAATAAGTTTAAAAAAATGAAATGCCTTTGTAACAGACGAGTTTTCGTCTGAAACCCTGATACTTCGAAAGAGATTGTCCATTTTGTACACGAAGTGGATCCAGTTATTGCCGTAACCCTCTCAACTTTTTAGCACATGCTATGTGGGTTAAATGATCATACCATGCCAACTTTCAACCTTTTCAGAGTTCATTTGTAGTGCTTTTCAATTTCAGGGTCATTAAGCTCAAAAAATCAGTAAATGCATGAAAAATAACAAATGAAGTCAGAAAGGGTTGAAAATTGATGACGTGGCTTCGAATGGTGCATACTGAACACACAAAAAGTCTGGAGTTGAAATAAGTTTAAAAAAATGAAATGCCTTTGTAACAGACGAGTTTTCGTCTGAAACCCTGATACTTCGAAAGAGATTGTCCATTTTGTACACGAAGTGGATCCAGTTTTTGCCGTAACCCTCTCAACTTTTTAGCACATGCTATGTGGGCGAAATATTGATACCATGCCAACTTTCAACCTTTTCTCATTGTGATTTGTAGTGCTTTTCAATTTCAGGGTCATTTAGCTCAAAAAAATCAGTAAATGCATGAAAAATAGCAAATGAAGTCAGAAAAGGTTGAAAATTGACGACGTGGCTTCGAATGGTGCATACTGAACACACAAAAAGTCTGGAGTTGAAATAAGTTTAAAAAAATGAAATGCCTTTGTAACAGACGAGTTTTCGTCTGAAACCCTGATACATCGAAAGAGATTGTCCATTTTGTACACGAAGTGCATCCAGTTTTTGCCGTAACCCTCTCAACTTTTTAGCACATGCTATGTGGGTGAAATGATGATACCATGCCAACTTTCAACCTTTTCTGATTGTGATTTGTAGTGCTTTTCAATTTAAGGGTCATTTAGCTCAAAAAAATCAGTAAATGCATGAAAAATAGCAAATGATGTCAGAAAGGGTTGAAAATTGATGACGTAGCTTCGAATGGTGCATACTGAACACACAAAAAGTCTGGAGTTGAAATAAGTTTAAAAAAATGAAATGCCTTTGTAACAGACGAGTTTTCGTCTGAAACCCTGATACTTCCAAAGAGATTGTCCATTTTGTACACGAAGTGGATCCAGTTTTTGCCGTAACCCTCTCAACTTTTTAGCACATGCTATGTGGGTGAAATGATGATACCATGCCAACTTTTAACCTTTTCAGAGTTCATTTGTAGTGCTTTTCAATTTTAGGGTCATTTAGCTCAAAAAAATCAGTAAATGCATGAAAAATAGCAAATGAAGTCAGAAAGGGTTGAAAATTGATGACGTGGCTTCGAATGGTGCATACTGAACACACAAAAAGTCTGGAGTTGAAATAAGTTTAAAAAAATGAAATGCCTTTGTAACAGACGAGTTTTCGTCTGAAACCCTGATACTTCGAAAGAGATTGTCCATTTTGTACACGAAGTGGATCAGTTTTTGCCGTAACCCTCTCAACTTTTTAGCACATGCTATGTGGGTGAAATGATGATACCATGCCAACTTTCAAACTCTTCTGATTGTGATTTGTAGTGCTTTTCAATTTCGGGGTCATTTAGCTCAAAAAAATCAGTAAATGCATGAAAAATAGCAAATGAAGTCAGAAAAGGTTGAAAATTGATGACGTGGCTTCGAATGGTGCATACTGAACACACAAAAAGTCTGGAGTTGAAATAAGTTTAAAAAAATGAAATGCCTTTGTAACAGACGAGTTTTCGTCTGAAACCCTGATACATCGAAAGAGATTGTCCATTTTGTACACGAAGTGCATCCAGTTTTTGCCGTAACCCTCTCAACTTTTTAGCACATGCTATGTGGGTTAAATGATCATACCATGCCAACTTTCAACCTTTTCAGAGTTCATTTGTAGTGCTTTTCAATTTCAGGGTCATTAAGCTCAAAAAATCAGTAAATGCATGAAAAATAACAAATGAAGTCCGAAAGGGTTGAAAATTGATGACGTGGCTTCGAATGGTGCATACTGAACACACAAAAAGTCTGGAGTTGAAATAAGTTTAAAAAAATGAAATGCCTTTGTAACAGACGAGTTTTCGTCTGAAACCCTGATACTTCGAAAGAGATTGTCCATTTTGTACACGAAGTGGATCCAGTTTTTGCCGTAACCCTCTCAACTTTTTAGCACATGCTATGTGGGTGAAATGATGATACCATGCCAACTTTCAACCTTTTCTCATTGTGATTTGTAGTGCTTTTCAATTTCAGGGTCATTTAGCTCAAAAAAATCAGTAAATGCATGAAAAATAGCAAATGAAGTCAGAAAAGGTTGAAAATTGATGACGTGGCTTCGAATGGTGCATACTGAACACACAAAAAGTTTGGAGTTGAAATAAGTTTAAAAAAATGAAATGCCTTTGTAACAGACGAGTTTTCGTCTGAAACCCTGATACTTCCAAAGAGATTGTCCATTTTGTACACGAAGTGGATCCAGTTTTTGCCGTAACCCTCTCAACTTTTTAGCACATGCTATGTGGGTGAAATGATGATACCATGCCAACTTTCAACCTTTTCAGAGTTCATTTGTAGTGCTTTTCAATTTTAGGGTCATTTAGCTCAAAAAAATCAGTAAATGCATGAAAAATTGCAAATGAAGTCAGAAAGGGTTGAAAATTGATGACGTGGCTTCGAATGGTGCATACTGAACACACAAAAAGTCTGGAGTTGAAATAAGTTTAAAAAAATGAAATGCCTTTGTAACAGACGAGTATTCGTCTGAAACCCTGATACTTCAAAAGAGATTGTCCATTTTGTACACGAAGTGGATCCAGTTTTTGCCGTAACCCTCTCAACTTTTTAGCAGATGCTATGTGGCTGAAACGATGATACCATGCCAACTTTCAACCTTTTCTGATTGTGATTTGTAGTGCTTTTCAATTTAAGGGTCATTTAGCTCAAAAAAATCAGTAAATGCATGAAAAATAGCAAATGAAGTCAGAAAGGGTTGAAAATTGATGACGTAGCTTCGAATGGTGCATACTGAACACACAAAAAGTCTGGAGTTGAAATAAGTTTAAAAAAATGAAATGCCTTTGTAACAGACGAGTTTTCGTCTGAAACCCTGATACTTCCAAAGAGATTGTCCATTTTGTACACGAAGTGGATCCAGTTTTTGCCGTAACCCTCTCAACTTTTTAGCACATGCTATGTGGGTGAAATGATGATACCATGCCAACTTTCAAACTCTTCTGATTGTGATTTGTAGTGCTTTTCAATTTCAGGGTCATTTAGCTCAAAAAAATCAGTAAATGCATGAAAAATAGCAAATGAAGTCAGAAAAGGTTGAAAATTGATGACGTGGCTTCGAATGGTGCATACTGAACACACAAAAAGTCTGGAGTTGAAATAAGTTTAAAAAAATGAAATGCCTTTGTAACAGACGAGTTTTCGTCTGAAACCCAGATACATCGAAAGAGATTGTCCATTTTGTACACGAAGTGCATCCAGTTTTTGCCGTAACCCTCTCAACTTTTTAGCACATGCTATGTGGGTTAAATGATCATACCATGCCAACTTTCAACCTTTTCAGAGTTCATTTGTAGTGCTTTTCAATTTCAGGGTCATTAAGCTCAAAAAATCAGTAAATGCATGAAAAATAACAAATGAAGTCCGAAAGGGTTGAAAATTGATGACGTGGCTTCGAATGGTGCATACTGAACACACAAAAAGTCTGGAGTTGAAATAAGTTTAAAAAAATGCAATGCCTTTGTAACAGACGAGTTTTCGTCTGAAACCCTGATACTTGGAAAGAGATTGTCCATTTTGTACACGAAGTGGATCCAGTTTTTGCCGTAACCCTCTCAACTTTTTAGGACATGCTATGTGGGTGAAATGATGATACCATGCCAACTTTCAACCTTTTCTCATTGTGATTTGTAGTGCTTTTCAATTTCAGGGTCATTTAGCTCAAAAAAATCAGTAAATGCATGAAAAATAGCAAATGAAGTCAGAAAAGGTTGAAAATTGATGACGTGGCTTCGAATGGTGCATACTGAACACACAAAAAGTTTGGAGTTGAAATAAGTTTAAAAAAATGAAATGCCTTTGTAACAGACGAGTTTTCGTCTGAAACCCTGATACTTCCAAAGAGATTGTCCATTTTGTACACGAAGTGGATCCAGTTTTTGCCGTAACCCTCTCAACTTTTTAGCACATGCTATGTGGGTGAAATGATGATACCATGCCAACTTTCAACCTTTTCAGAGTTCATTTGTAGTGCTTTTCAATTTTAGGGTCATTTAGCTCAAAAAAATCAGTAAATGCATGAAAAATTGCAAATCAAGTCAGAAAGGGTTGAAAATTGATGACGTGGCTTCGAATGGTGCATACTGAACACACAAAAAGTCTGGAGTTGAAATAAGTTTAAAAAAATGAAATGCCTTTGTAACAGACGAGTTTTCGTCTGAAACCCTGATACTTCAAAAGAGATTGTCCATTTTGTACACGAAGTGCATCCAGTTTTTGCCGTAACCGTCTCAACTTTTTAGCACATGCTATGTGGGTGAAATGATGATACCATGCCAACTTTCAACCTTTTCTGATTGTGATTTGTAGTGCTTTTCAATTTCAGGGTCATTTAGCTCAAAAAAATCAGTAAATGCATGAAAAATAGCAAATGAAGTCAGAAAGGGTTGAAAATTGACGACGTGGCTTCGAATGGTGCATACTGAACACACAAAAAGTCTGGAGTTGAACTAATTTAAAAAAAATGAAATGCCTTTGTAACAGACGAGTTTTCGTTTGAAACCCTGAGACTTCGAAAGAGATTGTCCATTTTGTACACGAAGTGGATCCAGTTTTTGCCGTAACCCTCTCAACTTTTTAGCACATGCTATGTGGGTGAAATGATGATACCATGCCAACTTTCAACCTTTTCAGAGTTCATTTGTAGTGCTTTTCAATTTTAGGGTCATTTAGCTCAAAAAATCAGTAAATGCATGAAAAATAGCAAATGAAGTCAGAAATGGTTGAAAATTGATGACGTGGCTTCGAATGGTGCATACTGAACACACAAAAAGTCTGGAGTTGAAATAAGTTTAAAGAAATGAAATGCCTTTGTAACAGACGAGTTTTCGTCTGAAACCCTGATACTTCGAAAGAGATTGTCCATTTTGTACACGAAGTGGATCCAGTTTTTGCCGTAACCCTCTCAACTTTTTAGCACATGCTATGTGGGTGAAATGATGATACCATGCCAACTTTCAACCTTTTCAGAGTTCATTTGTAGTGCTTTTCAATTTTAGGGTCATTTAGCTCAAAAAAATCAGTAAATGCATGAAAAATAGCAAATGAAGTCAGAAAGGGTTGAAAATTGATGACGTGGCTTTGAATGGTGCATACTGAACACACAAAAAGTCTGCAGTTGAAATAAGTTTAAAAAAATGAAATGCCTTTGTAACAGACGAGTTTTCGTCTGAAACCCTGATACTTCGAAAGAGTTGTCCATTTTGTACACGAAGTGGATCCAGTTTTTGCCGTAACCCTCTCAACTTTTTAGCACATGCTATGTGGGTGAAATGGTGATACCATGCCAACTTTCAACCTTTTCTGATTGTGATTTGTAGTGCTTTTCAATTTCAGGGTCATTTAGCTCAAAAAATCAGTAAATGCATGAAAAATAGCAAATGAAGTCAGAAAGGGTTGAAAATTGATGATGTGGCTTCGAATGGTGCATACTGAACACACAAAAAGTCTGGAGTTGAAATAAGTTTAAAAAAATGAAATGCCTTTGTAACACACGAGTTTTCGTCTGAAACCCTGATACTTCGAAAGAGATTGTCCATTTTGTACATGAAGTGAATCCAGTTTTTGCCGTAACCGTCTCAACTTTTTAGCACATGCTATGTGGGTGAAATGATGATACCATGCCATCTTTCAACCTTCTCAGAGTTCATTTGTAGTGCTTTTAAATTTTAGGGTCATTTAGCTCAAAAAAATTAGTAAATGCATGGAAAATAGCAAATGAAGTCAGAAAGGGTTGAAAATTGATGACGTGGCTTCGAATGGTGCATACTGAACACACAAAAAGTCTGGAGTTGAAATAAGTTTAAAAAAATGAAATGCCTTTGTAACAGACGAGTTTTCGTCTGAAACCCTGATTCTTCGAAAGAGATTGTCCATTTTGTACACGAAGTGGATCCAGTTTTTGCCGTAACCCTCTCAACTTTTTAGCACATGCTATGTGGGTGAAATGATGATAGCATGCCAACTTTCAACCTTTTCTGATTGTGATTGGTAGTGCTTTTCAATTTCAGGGTCATTTAGCTCAAAAAATCAGTAAATGCATGAAAAATAGGAAATGAAGTCAGAAAGGGTTGAAAATTGATGACGTGGCTTCGAATGGTGCATACTGAACACACAAAAAGTCTGGAGTTGAAATAAGTTTAAAAAAATGAAATGCCTTTGTAACAGACGAGTTTTCGTCTGAAACCCTGATACTTCGAAAGAGATTGTCCATTTTGTACACGAAGTGGATCCAGTTTTTGCCGTAACCCTCTCAACTTTTTAGCACATGCTATGTGGGTGAAATGATGATAGCATGCCAACTTTCAACCTTTTCTGATTGTGATTTGTAGTGCTTTTCAATTTCAGGGTCATTTAGCTCAAAAAATCAGTAAATGCATGAAAAATAGGAAATGAAGTCAGAAAGGGTTGAAAATTTATGACGTGGCTTCGAATGGTGCATACTGAACACACAAAAAGTCTGGAGTTGAAATAAGTTTAAAAAAATGAAATGCCGTTGTAACAGACGAGTTTTCGTCTGAAACCCTGATACTTCGAAAGATATTGTCCATTTTGTACACGAAGTGCATCCAGTTTTTGCCGTAACCCTCTCAACTTTTTAGCACATGCTATGTGGGTGAAATGATGATACCATGCCAACTTTCAACCTTTTCCGATTGTGATTTGTAATGCTTTTCAATTTCTGGGTCATTTAGCTCAAAAAATCAGTAAATGGATGAAAAATAGCAAATGAAGTCAGAAAGGGTTGAAAATTGATGACGTGGCTTCGAATGGTGCTTACTGAACACACAAAAATTCTGGAGTTGAAATAAGTTTAAAAAAATGAAATGCCTTTGTAACAGACGAGTTTTCGTCTGAAACCCTGATACTTCGAAAGAGATTGTCCATTTTGTACACGAAGTGGATCTAGTTTTTGCCGTAACCCTCTCAACTTTTTAGCAGATGCTATGTGGGTGAAATGATGATACCATGCCAACTTTCAACCTTTTCTGATTGTGATTTGTAGTGCTTTTCAATTTAAGGGTAATTTAGCTCAAAAAAAATCAGTAAATGCATGAAAAATAGCAAATGAAGTCAGAAAGGGTTGAAAATTGATGACGTGGCTTCGAATGGTGCATACTGAACACACAAAAAGTCTGGAGTTGAAATAAGTTTAAAAAAATGAAATGCCTTTGTAACAGACGAGTTTTCTTCTGAAACCCTGATACTTCGAAAGAGATTGTCCATTTTGTACACGAAGTGGATCCAGTTTTTGCCGTAACCCTCTCAACTTTTTAGCAGATGCTATGTGGGTGAAATGATGATACCATGCCAACTTTCAACCTTTTCTGATTGTGATTTGTAGTGCTTTTCAATTTAAGGGTCATTTAGCTCAAAAAAATCAGTAAATGCATGAAAAATAGCAAATGAAGTCAGAAAGGGTTGAAAATTGATGACGTGGCTTCGAATGGTGCATACTGAACACACAAAAAGTCTGGAGTTGAAATAAGTTTAAAAAAATGAAATGCCTTTGTAACAGACGAGTTTTCGTCTGAAACCCTGATACTTCGAAAGAGATTGTCCATTTTGTACACGAAGTGGATCCAGTTTTTGCCGTAACCCTCTCAACTTTTTAGCACATGCTATGTGGGTGAAATGATGATACCATGCCAACTTTCAACCTTTTCTGATTGTGATTTGTAGTGCTTTTCAATTTCAGGGTCATTTAGCTCAAAAAATCAGTAAATGCATGAAAAATAGGAAATGAAGTCAGAAAGGGTTGAAAATTGATGACGTGGCTTCGAATGGTGCATACTGAACACACAAAAAGTCTGGAGTTGAAATAAGTTTAAAAAAATGAAATGCCTTTGTAACAGACGAGTTTTCGTCTGAAACCCTGATACTTCGAAAGAGATTGTCCATTTTGTACACGAAGTGGATCCAGTTTTTGCCGTAACCCTCTCAACTTTTTAGCACATGCTATGTGGGTGAAATGATGATACCATGCCAACTTTCAAACTCTTCTGATTGTGATTTGTAGTGCTTTTCAATTTCAGGGTCATTTAGCTCAAAAAAATCAGTAAATGCATGAAAAATAGCAAATGAAGTCAGAAAAGGTTGAAAATTGATGACGTGGCTTCGAATGGTGCATACTGAACACACAAAAAGTCTGGAGTTGAAATAAGTTTAAAAAAATGAAATGCCTTTGTAACAGACGAGTTTTCGTCTGAAACCCTGATACTTCGAAAGAGATTGTCCATTTTGTACACGAAGTGGATCTAGTTTTTGCCGTAACCCTCTCAACTTTTTAGCAGATGCTATGTGGGTGAAATCATGATACCATGCCAACTTTCAACCTTTTCTGATTGTGATTTGTAGTGCTTTTCAATTTAAGGGTAATTTAGCTCAAAAAAAATCAGTAAATGCATGAAAAATAGCAAATGAAGTCCGAAAGGGTTGAAAATTGATGACGTGGCTTCGAATGGTGCATACTGAACACACAAAAAGTCTGGAGTTGAACTAAGTTTAAAAAAATGAAATGCCTTTGTAACAGACGAGTTTTCGTCTGAAACCCTGATACTTCGAAAGAGATTGTCCATTTTGTACACGAAGTGGATCCAGTTTTTGCCGTAACCCTCTCAACTTTTTAGCAGATGCTATGTGGGTGAAATGATGATACCATGCCAACTTTCAACCTTTTCTGATTGTGATTTGTAGTGCTTTTCAATTTAAGGGTCATTTAGCTCAAAAAAATAAGTAAATGCATGAAAAATAGCAAATGAAGTCAGAAAGGGTTGAAAATTGATGACGTGGCTTCGAATGGTGCATACTGAACACACAAAAAGTCTGGAGTTGAAATAAGTTTTAAAAAATGAAATGCCTTTGTAACAGACGAGTTTTCGTCTGAAACCCTGATACTTCGAAAGAGATTGTCCATTTTGTACACGAAGTGGATCCAGTTTTTGCCGTAACCCTCTCAACTTTTTAGCACATGCTATGTGGGTGAAATGATGATACCATGCCAACTGTCAAACTCTTCTGATTGTGATTTGTAGTGCTTTTCAATTTCAGGGTCATTTAGCTCAAAAAAATCAGTAAATGCATGAAAAATAGCAAATGAAGTCAGAAAAGGTTGAAAATTGATGACGTGGCTTCGAATGGTGCATACTGAACACACAAAAAGTCTGGAGTTGAAATAAGTTTAAAAAAATGAAATGCCTTTGTAACAGACGAGTTTTCGTCTGAAACCCTGATACATCGAAAGAGATTGTCCATTTTGTACACGAAGTGCATCCAGTTTTTGCCGTAACCCTCTCAACTTTTTAGCACATGCTATGTGGGTTAAATGATCATACCATGCCAACTTTCAACCTTTTCAGAGTTCATTTGTAGTGCTTTTCAATTTCAGGGTCATTAAGCTCAAAAAATCAGTAAATGCATGAAAAATAACAAATGAAGTCCGAAAGGGTTGAAAATTGATGACGTGGCTTCGAATGGTGCATACTGAACACACAAAAAGTCTGGAGTTGAAATAAGTTTAAAAAAATGAAATGCCTTTGTAACAGACGAGTTTTCGTCTGAAACCCTGATACTTCGAAAGAGATTGTCCATTTTGTACACGAAGTGGATCCAGTTTTTGCCGTAACCCTCTCAACTTTTTAGCACATGCTATGTGGGTGAAATGATGATACCATGCCAACTTTCAACCTTTTCTCATTGTGATTTGTAGTGCTTTTCAATTTCAGGGTCATTTAGCTCAAAAAAATCAGTAAATGCATGAAAAATAGCAAATGAAGTCAGAAAAGGTTGAAAATTGATGACGTGGCTTCGAATGGTGCATACTGAACACACAAAAAGTTTGGAGTTGAAATAAGTTTAAAAAAATGAAATGCCTTTGTAACAGACGAGTTTTCGTCTGAAACCCTGATACTTCCAAAGAGATTGTCCATTTTGTACACGAAGTGGATCCAGTTTTTGCCGTAACCCTCTCAACTTTTTAGCACATGCTATGTGGGTGAAATGATGATACCATGCCAACTTTCAACCTTTTCAGAGTTCATTTGTAGTGCTTTTCAATTTTAGGGTCATTTAGCTCAAAAAAATCAGTAAATGCATGAAAAATTGCAAATGAAGTCAGAAAGGGTTGAAAATTGATGACGTGGCTTCGAATGGTGCATACTGAACACACAAAAAGTCTGGAGTTGAAATAAGTTTAAAAAAATGAAATGCCTTTGTAACAGACGAGTTTTCGTCTGAAACCCTGATACTTCAAAAGAGATTGTCCATTTTGTACACGAAGTGGATCCAGTTTTTGCCGTAACCCTCTCAACTTTTTAGCAGATGCTATGTGGCTGAAACGATGATACCATGCCAACTTTCAACCTTTTCTGATTGTGATTTGTAGTGCTTTTCAATTTAAGGGTCATTTAGCTCAAAAAAATCAGTAAATGCATGAAAAATAGCAAATGAAGTCAGAAAGGGTTGAAAATTGATGACGTAGCTTCGAATGGTGCATACTGAACACACAAAAAGTCTGGAGTTGAAATAAGTTTAAAAAAATGAAATGCCTTTGTAACAGACGAGTTTTCGTCTGAAACCCTGATACTTCCAAAGAGATTGTCCATTTTGTACACGAAGTGGATCCAGTTTTTGCCGTAACCCTCTCAACTTTTTAGCACATGCTATGTGGGTGAAATGATGATACCATGCCAACTTTCAACCTTTTCAGAGTTCATTTGTAGTGCTTTTCAATTTTAGGGTCATTTAGCTCAAAAAAATCAGTAAATGCATGAAAAATTGCAAATGAAGTCAGAAAGGGTTGAAAATTGATGACGTGGCTTCGAATGGTGCATACTGAACACACAAAAAGTCTGGAGTTGAAATAAGTTTAAAAAAATGAAATGCCTTTGTAACAGACGAGTTTTCGTCTGAAACCCTGATACTTCAAAAGAGATTGTCCATTTTGTACACGAAGTGGATCCAGTTTTTGCCGTAACCCTCTCAACTTTTTAGCAGATGCTATGTGGCTGAAACGATGATACCATGCCAACTTTCAACCTTTTCTGATTGTGATTTGTAGTGCTTTTCAATTTAAGGGTCATTTAGCTCAAAAAAATCAGTAAATGCATGAAAAATAGCAAATGAAGTCAGAAAGGGTTGAAAATTGATGACGTAGCTTCGAATGGTGCATACTGAACACACAAAAAGTCTGGAGTTGAAATAAGTTTAAAAAAATGAAATGCCTTTGTAACAGACGAGTTTTCGTCTGAAACCCTGATACTTCCAAAGAGATTGTCCATTTTGTACACGAAGTGGATCCAGTTTTTGCCGTAACCCTCTCAACTTTTTAGCACATGCTATGTGGGTGAAATGATGATACCATGCCAACTTTCAAACTCTTCTGATTGTGATTTGTAGTGCTTTTCAATTTCAGGGTCATTTAGCTCAAAAAAATCAGTAAATGCATGAAAAATAGCAAATGAAGTCAGAAAAGGTTGAAAATTGATGACGTGGCTTCGAATGGTGCATACTGAACACACAAAAAGTCTGGAGTTGAAATAAGTTTAAAAAAATGAAATGCCATTGTAACAGACGAGTTTTCGTCTGAAACCCTGATACATCGAAAGAGATTGTCCATTTTGTACACGAAGTGCATCCAGTTTTTGCCGTAACCCTCTCAACTTTTTAGCACATGCTATGTGGGTTAAATGATCATACCATGCCAACTTTCAACCTTTTCAGAGTTCATTTGTAGTGCTTTTCAATTTCAGGGTCATTAAGCTCAAAAAATCAGTAAATGCATGAAAAATAACAAATGAAGCCCGAAAGGGTTGAAAATTGATGACGTGGCTTCGAATGGTGCATACTGAACACACAAAAAGTCTGGAGTTGAAATAAGTTTAAAAAAATGAAATGCCTTTGTAACAGACGAGTTTTCGTCTGAAACCCTGATACTTCGAAAGAGATTGTCCATTTTGTACACGAAGTGGATCCAGTTTTTGCCGTAACCCTCTCAACTTTTTAGCACATGCTATGTGGGTGAAATGATGATACCATGCCAACTTTCAACCTTTTCAGAGTTCATTTGTAGTGCTTTTCAATTTTAGCGTCATTTAGCTCAAAAAATCAGTAAATGCATGAAAAATAGCAAATGAAGTCAGAAAGGGTTGAAAATTGATGACGTGGCTTCGAATGGTGCATACTGAACACACAAAAAGTCTGGAGTTGAAATAAGTTTAAAAAAATGAAATGCCTTTGTAACAGACGAGTTTTCGTCTGAAACCCTGATACTTCAAAAGAGATTGTCCATTTTGTACACGAAGTGCATCCAGTTTTTGCCGTAACCCTCTCAACTTTTTAGCACATGCTATGTGGGTGAAATGATGATACCATGCCAACTTTCAACCTTTTCTGATTGTGATTTGTAGTGCTTTTCAATTTCAGGGTCATTTAGCTCAAAAAAATCAGTAAATGCATGAAAAATAGCAAATGAAGTCAGAAAGGGTTGAAAATTGACGACGTGGCTTCGAATGGTGCATACTGAACACACAAAAAGTCTGGAGTTGAACTAATTTTAAAAAAATGAAATGCCTTTGTAACAGACGAGTTTTCGTTTGAAACCCTGAGACTTCGAAAGAGATTGTCCATTTTGTACACGAAGTGGATCCAGTTTTTGCCGTAACCCTCTCAACTTTTTAGCACATGCTATGTGGGTGAAATGATGATACCATGCCAACTTTCAACCTTTTCAGAGTTCATTTGTAGTGCTTTTCAATTTTAGGGTCATTTAGCTCAAAAAATCAGTAAATGCATGAAAAATAGCAAATGAAGTCAGAAATGGTTGAAAATTGATGACGTGGCTTCGAATGGTGCATACTGAACACACAAAAAGTCTGGAGTTGAAATAAGTTTAAAGAAATGAAATGCCTTTGTAACAGACGAGTTTTCGTCTGAAACCCTGATACTTCGAAAGAGATTGTCCATTTTGTACACGAAGTGGATCCAGTTTTTGCCGTAACCCTCTCAACTTTTTAGCACATGCTATGTGGGTGAAATGATGATACCATGCCAACTTTCAACCTTTTCAGAGTTCATTTGTAGTGCTTTTCAATTTTAGGGTCATTTAGCTCAAAAAAATCAGTAAATGCATGAAAAATAGCAAATGAAGTCAGAAAGGGTTGAAAATTGATGACGTGGCTTTGAATGGTGCATACTGAACACACAAAAAGTCTGCAGTTGAAATAAGTTTAAAAAAATGAAATGCCTTTGTAACAGACGAGTTTTCGTCTGAAACCCTGATACTTCGAAAGAGTTGTCCATTTTGTACACGAAGTGGATCCAGTTTTTGCCGTAACCCTCTCAACTTTTTAGCACATGCTATGTGGGTGAAATGGTGATACCATGCCAACTTTCAACCTTTTCTGATTGTGATTTGTAGTGCTTTTCAATTTCAGGGTCATTTAGCTCAAAAAATCAGTAAATGCATGAAAAATAGCAAATGAAGTCAGAAAGGGTTGAAAATTGATGATGTGGCTTCGAATGGTGCATACTGAACACACAAAAAGTCTGGAGTTGAAATAAGTTTAAAAAAATGAAATGCCTTTGTAACACACGAGTTTTCGTCTGAAACCCTGATACTTCGAAAGAGATTGTCCATTTTGTACATGAAGTGAATCCAGTTTTTGCCGTAACCGTCTCAACTTTTTAGCACATGCTATGTGGGTGAAATGATGATACCATGCCATCTTTCAACCTTCTCAGAGTTCATTTGTAGTGCTTTTAAATTTTAGGGTCATTTAGCTCAAAAAAATTAGTAAATGCATGGAAAATAGCAAATGAAGTCAGAAAGGGTTGAAAATTGATGACGTGGCTTCGAATGGTGCATACTGAACACACAAAAAGTCTGGAGTTGAAATAAGTTTAAAAAAATGAAATGCCTTTGTAACAGACGAGTTTTCGTCTGAAACCCTGATTCTTCGAAAGAGATTGTCCATTTTGTACACGAAGTGGATCCAGTTTTTGCCGTAACCCTCTCAACTTTTTAGCACATGCTATGTGGGTGAAATGATGATAGCATGCCAACTTTCAACCTTTTCTGATTGTGATTGGTAGTGCTTTTCAATTTCAGGGTCATTTAGCTCAAAAAATCAGTAAATGCATGAAAAATAGGAAATGAAGTCAGAAAGGGTTGAAAATTGATGACGTGGCTTCGAATGGTGCATACTGAACACACAAAAAGTCTGGAGTTGAAATAAGTTTAAAAAAATGAAATGCCTTTGTAACAGACGAGTTTTCGTCTGAAACCCTGATACTTCGAAAGAGATTGTCCATTTTGTACACGAAGTGGATCCAGTTTTTGCCGTAACCCTCTCAACTTTTTAGCACATGCTATGTGGGTGAAATGATGATAGCATGCCAACTTTCAACCTTTTCTGATTGTGATTTGTAGTGCTTTTCAATTTCAGGGTCATTTAGCTCAAAAAATCAGTAAATGCATGAAAAATAAGAAATGAAGTCAGAAAGGGTTGAAAATTTATGACGTGGCTTCGAATGGTGCATACTGAACACACAAAAAGTTTGGAGTTGAAATAAGTTTAAAAAAATGAAATGCCGTTGTAAC
This sequence comes from Elymus sibiricus, assembly GCA_039707655.1. NCBI lineage: Eukaryota > Viridiplantae > Streptophyta > Magnoliopsida > Poales > Poaceae > Elymus > Elymus sibiricus. The sequence goes on along the minus strand of CM077676.1, from coordinate 120,415,177 downwards.
AGACGAGTTTTCGTCTGAAACCCTGATACTTCGAAAGATATTGTCCATTTTGTACACGAAGTGCATCCAGTTTTTGCCGTAACCCTCTCAACTTTTTAGCACATGCTATGTGGGTGAAATGATGATACCATGCCAACTTTCAACCTTTTCCGATTGTGATTTGTAATGCTTTTCAATTTCTGGGTCATTTAGCTCAAAAAATCAGTAAATGGATGAAAAATAGCAAATGAAGTCAGAAAGGGTTGAAAATTGATGACGTGGCTTTGAATGGTGCTTACTGAACACACAAAAAGTCTGGAGTTGAAATAAGTTTAAAAAAATGAAATGCCTTTGTAACAGACGAGTTTTCGTCTGAAACCCTGATACTTCGAAAGAGATTGTCCATTTTGTACACGAAGTGGATCTAGTTTTTGCCGTAACCCTCTCAACTTTTTAGCAGATGCTATGTGGGTGAAATGATGATACCATGCCAACTTTCAACCTTTTCTGATTGTGATTTGTAGTGCTTTTCAATTTAAGGGTAATTTAGCTCAAAAAAAATCAGTAAATGCATGAAAAATAGCAAATGAAGTCAGAAAGGGTTGAAAATTGATGACGTGGCTTCGAATGGTGCATACTGAACACACAAAAAGTCTGGAGTTGAAATAAGTTTAAAAAAATGAAATGCCTTTGTAACAGACGAGTTTTCTTCTGAAACCCTGATACTTCGAAAGAGATTGTCCATTTTGTACACGAAGTGGATCCAGTTTTTGCCGTAACCCTCTCAACTTTTTAGCAGATGCTATGTGGGTGAAATGATGATACCATGCCAACTTTCAACCTTTTCTGATTGTGATTTGTAGTGCTTTTCAATTTAAGGGTCATTTAGCTCAAAAAAATCAGTAAATGCATGAAAAATAGCAAATGAAGTCAGAAAGGGTTGAAAATTGATGACGTGGCTTCGAATGGTGCATACTGAACACACAAAAAGTCTGGAGTTGAAATAAGTTTAAAAAAATGAAATGCCTTTGTAACAGACGAGTTTTCGTCTGAAACCCTGATACTTCGAAAGAGATTGTCCATTTTGTACACGAAGTGGATCCAGTTTTTGCCGTAACCCTCTCAACTTTTTAGCACATGCTATGTGGGTGAAATGATGATACCATGCCAACTTTCAACCTTTTCTGATTGTGATTTGTAGTGCTTTTCAATTTCAGGGTCATTTAGCTCAAAAAATCAGTAAATGCATGAAAAATAGGAAATGAAGTCAGAAAGGGTTGAAAATTGATGACGTGGCTTCGAATGGTGCATACTGAACACACAAAAAGTCTGGAGTTGAAATAAGTTTAAAAAAATGAAATGCCTTTGTAACAGACGAGTTTTCGTCTGAAACCCTGATACTTCGAAAGAGATTGTCCATTTTGTACACGAAGTGGATCCAGTTTTTGCCGTAACCCTCTCAACTTTTTAGCACATGCTATGTGGGTGAAATGATGATACCATGCCAACTTTCAAACTCTTCTGATTGTGATTTGTAGTGCTTTTCAATTTCAGGGTCATTTAGCTCAAAAAAATCAGTAAATGCATGAAAAATAGCAAATGAAGTCAGAAAAGGTTGAAAATTGATGACGTGGCTTCGAATGGTGCATACTGAACACACAAAAAGTCTGGAGTTGAAATAAGTTTAAAAAAATGAAATGCCTTTGTAACAGACGAGTTTTCGTCTGAAACCCTGATACTTCGAAAGAGATTGTCCATTTTGTACACGAAGTGGATCTAGTTTTTGCCGTAACCCTCTCAACTTTTTAGCAGATGCTATGTGGGTGAAATCATGATACCATGCCAACTTTCAACCTTTTCTGATTGTGATTTGTAGTGCTTTTCAATTTAAGGGTAATTTAGCTCAAAAAAAATCAGTAAATGCATGAAAAATAGCAAATGAAGTCCGAAAGGGTTGAAAATTGATGACGTGGCTTCGAATGGTGCATACTGAACACACAAAAAGTCTGGAGTTGAACTAAGTTTAAAAAAATGAAATGCCTTTGTAACAGACGAGTTTTCGTCTGAAACCCTGATACTTCGAAAGAGATTGTCCATTTTGTACACGAAGTGGATCCAGTTTTTGCCGTAACCCTCTCAACTTTTTAGCACATGCTATGTGGGTGAAATGATGATACCATGCCAACTTTCAACCTTTTCTGATTGTGATTTGTAGTGCTTTTCAATTTAAGGGTCATTTAGCTCAAAAAAATAAGTAAATGCATGAAAAATAGCAAATGAAGTCAGAAAGGGTTGAAAATTGATGACGTGGCTTCGAATGGTGCATACTGAACACACAAAAAGTCTGGAGTTGAAATAAGTTTTAAAAAATGAAATGCCTTTGTAACAGACGAGTTTTCGTCTGAAACCCTGATACTTCGAAAGAGATTGTCCATTTTGTACACGAAGTGGATCCAGTTTTTGCCGTAACCCTCTCAACTTTTTAGCACATGCTATGTGGGTGAAATGATGATACCATGCCAACTGTCAAACTCTTCTGATTGTGATTTGTAGTGCTTTTCAATTTCAGGGTCATTTAGCTCAAAAAAATCAGTAAATGCATGAAAAATAGCAAATGAAGTCAGAAAAGGTTGAAAATTGATGACGTGGCTTCGAATGGTGCATACTGAACACACAAAAAGTCTGGAGTTGAAATAAGTTTAAAAAAATGAAATGCCTTTGTAACAGACGAGTTTTCGTCTGAAACCCTGATACATCGAAAGAGATTGTCCATTTTGTACACGAAGTGCATCCAGTTTTTGCCGTAACCCTCTCAACTTTTTAGCACATGCTATGTGGGTTAAATGATCATACCATGCCAACTTTCAACCTTTTCAGAGTTCATTTGTAGTGCTTTTCAATTTCAGGGTCATTAAGCTCAAAAAATCAGTAAATGCATGAAAAATAACAAATGAAGTCCGAAAGGGTTGAAAATTGATGACGTGGCTTCGAATGGTGCATACTGAACACACAAAAAGTCTGGAGTTGAAATAAGTTTAAAAAAATGAAATGCCTTTGTAACAGACGAGTTTTCGTCTGAAACCCTGATACTTCGAAAGAGATTGTCCATTTTGTACACGAAGTGGATCCAGTTTTTGCCGTAACCCTCTCAACTTTTTAGCACATGCTATGTGGGTGAAATGATGATACCATGCCAACTTTCAACCTTTTCTCATTGTGATTTGTAGTGCTTTTCAATTTCAGGGTCATTTAGCTCAAAAAAATCAGTAAATGCATGAAAAATAGCAAATGAAGTCAGAAAAGGTTGAAAATTGATGACGTGGCTTCGAATGGTGCATACTGAACACACAAAAAGTTTGGAGTTGAAATAAGTTTAAAAAAATGAAATGCCTTTGTAACAGACGAGTTTTCGTCTGAAACCCTGATACTTCCAAAGAGATTGTCCATTTTGTACACGAAGTGGATCCAGTTTTTGCCGTAACCCTCTCAACTTTTTAGCACATGCTATGTGGGTGAAATGATGATACCATGCCAACTTTCAACCTTTTCAGAGTTCATTTGTAGTGCTTTTCAATTTTAGGGTCATTTAGCTCAAAAAAATCAGTAAATGCATGAAAAATTGCAAATGAAGTCAGAAAGGGTTGAAAATTGATGACGTGGCTTCGAATGGTGCATACTGAACACACAAAAAGTCTGGAGTTGAAATAAGTTTAAAAAAATGAAATGCCTTTGTAACAGACGAGTTTTCGTCTGAAACCCTGATACTTCAAAAGAGATTGTCCATTTTGTACACGAAGTGGATCCAGTTTTTGCCGTAACCCTCTCAACTTTTTAGCAGATGCTATGTGGCTGAAACGATGATACCATGCCAACTTTCAACCTTTTCTGATTGTGATTTGTAGTGCTTTTCAATTTAAGGGTCATTTAGCTCAAAAAAATCAGTAAATGCATGAAAAATAGCAAATGAAGTCAGAAAGGGTTGAAAATTGATGACGTAGCTTCGAATGGTGCATACTGAACACACAAAAAGTCTGGAGTTGAAATAAGTTTAAAAAAATGAAATGCCTTTGTAACAGACGAGTTTTCGTCTGAAACCCTGATACTTCCAAAGAGATTGTCCATTTTGTACACGAAGTGGATCCAGTTTTTGCCGTAACCCTCTCAACTTTTTAGCACATGCTATGTGGGTGAAATGATGATACCATGCCAACTTTCAAACTCTTCTGATTGTGATTTGTAGTGCTTTTCAATTTCAGGGTCATTTAGCTCAAAAAAATCAGTAAATGCATGAAAAATAGCAAATGAAGTCAGAAAAGGTTGAAAATTGATGACGTGGCTTCGAATGGTGCATACTGAACACACAAAAAGTCTGGAGTTGAAATAAGTTTAAAAAAATGAAATGCCATTGTAACAGACGAGTTTTCGTCTGAAACCCTGATACATCGAAAGAGATTGTCCATTTTGTACACGAAGTGCATCCAGTTTTTGCCGTAACCCTCTCAACTTTTTAGCACATGCTATGTGGGTTAAATGATCATACCATGCCAACTTTCAACCTTTTCAGAGTTCATTTGTAGTGCTTTTCAATTTCAGGGTCATTAAGCTCAAAAAATCAGTAAATGCATGAAAAATAACAAATGAAGCCCGAAAGGGTTGAAAATTGATGACGTGGCTTCGAATGGTGCATACTGAACACACCAAAAGTCTGGAGTTGAAATAAGTTTAAAAAAATGAAATGCCTTTGTAACAGACGAGTTTTCGTCTGAAACCCTGATACTTCGAAAGAGATTGTCCATTTTGTACACGAAGTGGATCCAGTTTTTGCCGTAACCCTCTCAACTTTTTAGCACATGCTATGTGGGTGAAATGATGATACCATGCCAACTTTCAACCTTTTCTCATTGTGATTTGTAGTGCTTTTCAATTTCAGGGTCATTTAGCTCAAAAAAATCAGTAAATGCATGAAAAATAGCAAATGAAGTCAGAAAAGGTTGAAAATTGATGACGTGGCTTCGAATGGTGCATACTGAACACACAAAAAGTTTGGAGTTGAAATAAGTTTAAAAAAATGAAATGCCTTTGTAACAGACGAGTTTTCGTCTGAAACCCTGATACTTCCAAAGAGATTGTCCATTTTGTACACGAAGTGGATCCAGTTTTTGCCGTAACCCTCTCAACTTTTTAGCACATGCTATGTGGGTGAAATGATGATACCATGCCAACTTTCAACCTTTTCAGAGTTCATTTGTAGTGCTTTTCAATTTTAGGGTCATTTAGCGCAAAAAAATCAGTAAATGCATGAAAAATTGCAAATGAAGTCAGAAAGGGTTGAAAATTGATGACGTGGCTTCGAATGGTGCATACTGAACACACAAAAAGTCTGGAGTTGAAATAAGTTTAAAAAAATGAAATGCCTTTGTAACAGACGAGTTTTCGTCTGAAACCCTGATACTTCAAAAGAGATTGTCCATTTTGTACACGAAGTGCATCCAGTTTTTGCCGTAACCCTCTCAACTTTTTAGCACATGCTATGTGGGTGAAATGATGATACCATGCCAACTTTCAACCTTTTCTGATTGTGATTTGTAGTGCTTTTCAATTTCAGGGTCATTTAGCTCAAAAAAATCAGTAAATGCATGAAAAATAGCAAATGAAGTCAGAAAGGGTTGAAAATTGACGACGTGGCTTCGAATGGTGCATACTGAACACACAAAAAGTCTGGAGTTGAACTAATTTAAAAAAAATGAAATGCCTTTGTAACAGACGAGTTTTCGTTTGAAACCCTGAGACTTCGAAAGAGATTGTCCATTTTGTACACGAAGTGGATCCAGTTTTTGCCGTAACCCTCTCAACTTTTTAGCACATGCTATGTGGGTGAAATGATGATACCATGCCAACTTTCAACCTTTTCAGAGTTCATTTGTAGTGCTTTTCAATTTTAGGGTCATTTAGCTCAAAAAATCAGTAAATGCATGAAAAATAGCAAATGAAGTCAGAAATGGTTGAAAATTGATGACGTGGCTTCGAATGGTGCATACTGAACACACAAAAAGTCTGGAGTTGAAATAAGTTTAAAGAAATGAAATGCCTTTGTAACAGACGAGTTTTCGTCTGAAACCCTGATACTTCGAAAGAGATTGTCCATTTTGTACACGAAGTGGATCCAGTTTTTGCCGTAACCCTCTCAACTTTTTAGCACATGCTATGTGGGTGAAATGATGATACCATGCCAACTTTCAACCTTTTCAGAGTTGATTTGTAGTGCTTTTCAATTTTAGGGTCATTTAGCTCAAAAAAATCAGTAAATGCATGAAAAATAGCAAATGAAGTCAGAAAGGGTTGAAAATTGATGACGTGGCTTTGAATGGTGCATACTGAACACACAAAAAGTCTGCAGTTGAAATAAGTTTAAAAAAATGAAATGCCTTTGTAACAGACGAGTTTTCGTCTGAAACCCTGATACTTCGAAAGAGTTGTCCATTTTGTACACGAAGTGGATCCAGTTTTTGCCGTAACCCTCTCAACTTTTTAGCACATGCTATGTGGGTGAAATGGTGATACCATGCCAACTTTCAACCTTTTCTGATTGTGATTTGTAGTGCTTTTCAATTTCAGGGTCATTTAGCTCAAAAAATCAGTAAATGCATGAAAAATAGCAAATGAAGTCAGAAAGGGTTGAAAATTGATGATGTGGCTTCGAATGGTGCATACTGAACACACAAAAAGTCTGGAGTTGAAATAAGTTTAAAAAAATGAAATGCCTTTGTAACACACGAGTTTTCGTCTGAAACCCTGATACTTCGAAAGAGATTGTCCATTTTGTACATGAAGTGAATCCAGTTTTTGCCGTAACCGTCTCAACTTTTTAGCACATGCTATGTGGGTGAAATGATGATACCATGCCATCTTTCAACCTTCTCAGAGTTCATTTGTAGTGCTTTTAAATTTTAGGGTCATTTAGCTCAAAAAAATTAGTAAATGCATGGAAAATAGCAAATGAAGTCAGAAAGGGTTGAAAATTGATGACGTGGCTTCGAATGGTGCATACTGAACACACAAAAAGTCTGGAGTTGAAATAAGTTTAAAAATATGAAATGCCTTTGTAACAGACGAGTTTTCGTCTGAAACCCTGATACTTCGAAAGAGATTGTCCATTTTGTACACGAAGTGGATCCAGTTTTTGCCGTAACCCTCTCAACTTTTTAGCACATGCTATGTGGGTGAAATGATGATAGCATGCCAACTTTCAACCTTTTCTGATTGTGATTGGTAGTGCTTTTCAATTTCAGGGTCATTTAGCTCAAAAAATCAGTAAATGCATGAAAAATAGGAAATGAAGTCAGAAAGGGTTGAAAATTTATGACGTGGCTTCGAATGGTGCATACTGAACACACAAAAAGTCTGGAGTTGAAATAAGTTTAAAAAAATGAAATGCCGTTGTAACAGACGAGTTTTCGTCTGAAACCCTGATACTTCGAAAGATATTGTCCATTTTGTACACGAAGTGCATCCAGTTTTTGCCGTAACCCTCTCAACTTTTTAGCACATGCTATGTGGGTGAAATGATGATACCATGCCAACTTTCAACCTTTTCCGATTGTGATTTGTAATGCTTTTCAATTTCTGGGTCATTTAGCTCAAAAAATCAGTAAATGGATGAAAAATAGCAAATGAAGTCAGAAAGGGTTGAAAATTGATGACGTGGCTTCGAATGGTGCTTACTGAACACACAAAAAGTCTGGAGTTGAAATAAGTTTAAAAAAATGAAATGCCTTTGTAACAGACGAGTTTTCGTCTGAAACCCTGATACTTCGAAAGAGATTGTCCATTTTGTACACGAAGTGGATCTAGTTTTTGCCGTAACCCTCTCAACTTTTTAGCAGATGCTATGTGGGTGAAATGATGATACCATGCCAACTTTCAACCTTTTCTGATTGTGATTTGTAGTGCTTTTCAATTTAAGGGTAATTTAGCTCAAAAAAAATCAGTAAATGCATGAAAAATAGCAAATGAAGTCAGAAAGGGTTGAAAATTGATGACGTGGCTTCGAATGGTGCATACTGAACACACAAAAAGTCTGGAGTTGAAATAAGTTTAAAAAAATGAAATGCCTTTGTAACAGACGAGTTTTCTTCTGAAACCCTGATACTTCGAAAGAGATTGTCCATTTTGTACACGAAGTGGATCCAGTTTTTGCCGTAACCCTCTCAACTTTTTAGCAGATGCTATGTGGGTGAAATGATGATACCATGCCAACTTTCAACCTTTTCTGATTGTGATTTGTAGTGCTTTTCAATTTAAGGGTCATTTAGCTCAAAAAAATCAGTAAATGCATGAAAAATAGCAAATGAAGTCAGAAAGGGTTGAAAATTGATGACGTGGCTTCGAATGGTGCATACTGAACACACAAAAAGTCTGGAGTTGAAATAAGTTTAAAAAAATGAAATGCCTTTGTAACAGACGAGTTTTCGTGTGAAACCCTGATACTTCGAAAGAGATTGTCCATTTTGTACACGAAGTGGATCCAGTTTTTGCCGTAACCCTCTCAACTTTTTAGCACATGCTATGTGGGTGAAATGATGATACCATGCCAACTTTCAACCTTTTCTGATTGTGATTTGTAGTGCTTTTCAATTTCAGGGTCATTTAGCTCAAAAAATCAGTAAATGCATGAAAAATAGGAAATGAAGTCAGAAAGGGTTGAAAATTGATGACGTGGCTTCGAATGGTGCATACTGAACACACAAAAAGTCTGGAGTTGAAATAAGTTTAAAAAAATGAAATGCCTTTGTAACAGACGAGTTTTCGTTTGAAACCCTGATACTTCGAAAGAGATTGTCCATTTTGTACACGAAGTGGATCCAGTTTTTGCCGTAACCCTCTCAACTTTTTAGCACATGCTATGTGGGTGAAATGATGATACCATGCCAACTTTCAAACTCTTCTGATTGTGATTTGTAGTGCTTTTCAATTTCAGGGTCATTTAGCTCAAAAAAATCAGTAAATGCATGAAAAATAGCAAATGAAGTCAGAAAAGGTTGAAAATTGATGACGTGGCTTCGAATGGTGCATACTGAACACACAAAAAGTCTGGAGTTGAAATAAGTTTAAAAAAATGAAATGCCTTTGTAACAGACGAGTTTTCGTCTGAAACCCTGATACTTCGAAAGAGATTGTCCATTTTGTACACGAAGTGGATCTAGTTTTTGCCGTAACCCTCTCAACTTTTTAGCAGATGCTATGTGGGTGAAATCATGATACCATGCCAACTTTCAACCTTTTCTGATTGTGATTTGTAGTGCTTTTCAATTTAAGGGTAATTTAGCTCAAAAAAAATCAGTAAATGCATGAAAAATAGCAAATGAAGTCAGAAAGGGTTGAAAATTGATGACGTGGCTTCGAATGGTGCATACTGAACACACAAAAAGTCTGGAGTTGAAATAAGTTTAAAAAAATGAAATGCCGTTGTAACAGACGAGTTTTCGTCTGAAACCCTGATACTTCGAAAGATATTGTCCATTTTGTACACGAAGTGCATCCAGTTTTTGCCGTAACCCTCTCAACTTTTTAGCACATGCTATGTGGGTGAAATGATGATACCATGCCAACTTTCAACCTTTTCCGATTGTGATTTGTAATGCTTTTCAATTTCTGGGTCATTTAGCTCAAAAAATCAGTAAATGGATGAAAAATAGCAAATGAAGTCAGAAAGGGTTGAAAATTGATGACGTGGCTTCGAATGGTGCTTACTGAACACACAAAAAGTCTGGAGTTGAAATAAGTTTAAAAAAATGAAATGCCTTTGTAACAGACGAGTTTTCGTCTGAAACCCTGATACTTCGAAAGAGATTGTCCATTTTGTACACGAAGTGGATCTAGTTTTTGCCGTAACCCTCTCAACTTTTTAGCAGATGCTATGTGGGTGAAATGATGATACCATGCCAACTTTCAACCTTTTCTGATTGTGATTTGTAGTGCTTTTCAATTTAAGGGTAATTTAGCTCAAAAAAAATCAGTAAATGCATGAAAAATAGCAAATGAAGTCAGAAAGGGTTGAAAATTGATGACGTGGCTTGGAATGGTGCATACTGAACACACAAAAAGTCTGGAGTTGAAATAAGTTTAAAAAAATGAAATGCCTTTGTAACAGACGAGTTTTCTTCTGAAACCCTGATACTTCGAAAGAGATTGTCCATTTTGTACACGAAGTGGATCCAGTTTTTGCCGTAACCCTCTCAACTTTTTAGCAGATGCTATGTGGGTGAAATGATGATACCATGCCAACTTTCAACCTTTTCTGATTGTGATTTGTAGTGCTTTTCAATTTAAGGGTCATTTAGCTCAAAAAAATCAGTAAATGCATGAAAAATAGCAAATGAAGTCAGAAAGGGTTGAAAATTGATGACGTGGCTTCGAATGGTGCATACTGAACACACAAAAAGTCTGGAGTTGAAATAAGTTTAAAAAAATGAAATGCCTTTGTAACAGACGAGTTTTCGTCTGAAACCCTGATACTTCGAAAGAGATTGTCCATTTTGTACACGAAGTGGATCCAGTTTTTGCCGTAACCCTCTCAACTTTTTAGCACATGCTATGTGGGTGAAATGATGATACCATGCCAACTTTCAACCTTTTCTGATTGTGATTTGTAGTGCTTTTCAATTTCAGGGTCATTTAGCTCAAAAAATCAGTAAATGCATGAAAAATAGGAAATGAAGTCAGAAAGGGTTGAAAATTGATGACGTGGCTTCGAATGGTGCATACTGAACACACAAAAAGTCTGGAGTTGAAATAAGTTTAAAAAAATGAAATGCCTTTGTAACAGACGAGTTTTCGTTTGAAACCCTGATACTTCGAAAGAGATTGTCCATTTTGTACACGAAGTGGATCCAGTTTTTGCCGTAACCCTCTCAACTTTTTAGCACATGCTATGTGGGTGAAATGATGATACCATGCCAACTTTCAAACTCTTCTGATTGTGATTTGTAGTGCTTTTCAATTTCAGGGTCATTTAGCTCAAAAAAATCAGTAAATGCATGAAAAATAGCAAATGAAGTCAGAAAAGGTTGAAAATTGATGACGTGGCTTCGAATGGTGCATACTGAACACACAAAAAGTCTGGAGTTGAAATAAGTTTAAAAAAATGAAATGCCTTTGTAACAGACGAGTTTTCGTCTGAAACCCTGATACTTCGAAAGAGATTGTCCATTTTGTACACGAAGTGGATCTAGTTTTTGCCGTAACCCTCTCAACTTTTTAGCAGATGCTATGTGGGTGAAATCATGATACCATGCCAACTTTCAACCTTTTCTGATTGTGATTTGTAGTGCTTTTCAATTTAAGGGTAATTTAGCTCAAAAAAAATCAGTAAATGCATGAAAAATAGCAAATGAAGTCCGAAAGGGTTGAAAATTGATGACGTGGCTTCGAATGGTGCATACTGAACACACAAAAAGTCTGGAGTTGAAATAAGTTTAAAAAAATGAAATGCCTTTGTAACAGACGAGTTTTCGTCTGAAACCCTGATACTTCGAAAGAGATTGTCCATTTTGTACACGAAGTGGATCCAGTTTTTGCCGTAACCCTCTCAACTTTTTAGCAGATGCTATGTGGGTGAAATGATGATACCATGCCAACTTTCAACCTTTTCTGATTGTGATTTGTAGTGCTTTTCAATTTAAGGGTCATTTAGCTCAAAAAAATCAGTAAATGCATGAAAAATAGCAAATGAAGTCAGAAAGGGTTGAAAATTGATGACGTGGCTTCGAATGGTGCATACTGAACACACAAAAAGTCTGGAGTTGAAATAAGTTTAAAAAAATGAAATGCCTTTGTAACAGACGAGTTTTCGTCTGAAACCCTGATACTTCGAAAGAGATTGTCCATTTTGTACACGAAGTGGATCCAGTTTTTGCCGTAACCCTCTCAACTTTTTAGCACATGCTATGTGGGTGAAATGATGATACCATGCCAACTTTCAACCTTTTCTGATTGTGATTTGTAGTGCTTTTCAATTTAAGGGTAATTTAGCTCAAAAAAATCAGTAAATGCATGAAAAATAGCAAATGAAGTCAGAAAGGGTTGAAAATTGATGACGTGGCTTCGAATGGTGCATACTGAACACACAAAAAGTCTGGAGTTGAAATAAGTTTAAAAAAATGAAATGCCTTTGTAACAGACGAGTTTTCGTCTGAAACCCTGATACTTCGAAAGAGATTGTCCATTTTGTACACGAAGTGGATCCAGTTTTTGCCGTAACCCTCTCAACTTTTTAGCAGATGCTATGTGGGTGAAATGATGATACCATGCCAACTTTCAACCTTTTCTGATTGTGATTTGTAGTGCTTTTCAATTTAAGGGTCATTTAGCTCAAAAAAATCAGTAAATGCATGAAAAATAGCAAATGAAGTCAGAAAGGGTTGAAAATTGATGACGTGGCTTCGAATGGTGCATACTGAACACACAAAAAGTCTGGAGTTGAAATAAGTTTAAAAAAATGAAATGCCTTTGTAACAGACGAGTTTTCGTCTGAAACCCTGATACTTCGAAAGAGATTGTCCATTTTGTACACGAAGTGCATCGAGTTTTTGCCGTAATACTCTCAACTTTTTAGCACATGCTATGTGGGTGAAATGATGATACCATGCCAACTTTCAACCTTTTCTGATTGTGATTTGTAGTGCTTTTCAATTTCAGGGTCATTTAGCTCAAAAAAATCAGTAAATGCATGAAAAATAGCAAATGAAGTCAGAAAGCGTAGAAAATTGACGACGTGGCTTCGAATGGTGCATACTGAACACACAAAAAGTCTGGAGTTGAAATAAGTTTAAAAAAATGAAATGCCTTTGTAACAGACGAGTTTTCGTTTGAAACCCTGATACTTCGAAAGAGATTGTCCATTTTGTACACGAAGTGCATCCAGTTTTTGCCGTAACCCTCTCAACTTTTTAGCACATGCTATGTGGGTGAAATGATGATACCATGCCAACTTTCAACCTTTTCAGAGTTAATTTGTAGTGCTTTTCAATTTTAGGGTCATTTAGCTCAAAAAAATCAGTAAATGCATGAAAAATAGCAAATGAAGTCAGAAAGGGTTGAAAATTGATGACGTGGCTTCGAATGGTGCATACTGAACACACAAAAAGTCTGGAGTTGAAATAAGTTTAAAAAAATGAAATGCCTTTGTAACAGACGAGTTTTCGTCTGAAACCCTGATACTTCGAAAGAGTTGTCCATTTTGTACACGAAGTGGATCCAGTTTTTGCCGTAACCCTCTCAACTTTTTAGCACATGCTATGTGGGTGAAATGGTGATACCATGCCAACTTTCAACCTTTTCTGATTGTGATTTGTAGTGCTTTTCAATTTCAGGGTCATTTAGCTCAAAAAATCAGTAAATGCATGAAAAATAGCAAATGAAGTCAGAAAGGGTTGAAAATTGATGACGTGGCTTCGAATGGTGCATACTGAACACACAAAAAGTCTGGAGTTGAAGTAAGTTTAAAAAAATGAAATGCCTTTGTAACACACGAGTTTTCGTCTGAAACCCTGATACTTCGAAAGAGATTGTCCATTTTGTACATGAAGTGAATACAGTTTTTGCCGTAACCATCTCAACTTTTTAGCACATGCTATGTGGGTGAAATGATGATACCATGCCATCTTTCAACCTTCTCAGAGTTCATTTGTAGTGCTTTTAAATTTTAGGGTCATTTAGCTCAAAAAAATTAGTAAATGCATGGAAAATAGCAAATGAAGTCAGAAAGGGTTGAAAATTGATGACGTGGCTTCGAATGGTGCATACTGAACACACAAAAAGTCTGGAGTTGAAATAAGTTTAAGAAAATGAAATGCCTTTGTAACAGACGAGTTTTCGTCTGAAACCCTGATACTTCGAAAGAGATTGTCCATTTTGTACACGAAGTGGATCCAGTTTTTGCCGTAACCCTCTCAACTTTTTAGCACATGCTATGTGGGTGAAATGATGATAGCATGCCAACTTTCAACCTTTTCTGATTGTGATTTGTAGTGCTTTTCAATTTCAGGGTCATTTAGCTCAAAAAATCAGTAAATGCATGAAAAATAGGAAATGAAGTCAGAAAGGGTTGAAAATTTATGACGTGGCTTCGAATGGTGCATACTGAACACACAAAAAGTCTGGAGTTGAAATAAGTTTAAAAAAATGAAATGCCTTTGTAACAGACGAGTTTTCGTCTGAAACCCTGATACTTCGAAAGAGTTGTCCATTTTGTACACGAAGTGGATCCAGTTTTTGCCGTAACCCTCTCAACTTTTTAGCACATGCTATGTGGGTGAAATGGTGATACCATGCCAACTTTCAACCTTTTCTGATTGTGATTTGTAGTGCTTTTCAATTTCAGGGTCATTTAGCTCAAAAAATCAGTAAATGCATGAAAAATAGCAAATGAAGTCAGAAAGGGTTGAAAATTGATGACGTGGCTTCGAATGGTGCATACTGAACACACAAAAAGTCTGGAGTTGAAGTAAGTTTAAAAAAATGAAATGCCTTTGTAACAGACGAGTTTTCGTCTGAAACCCTGATACTTCGAAAGAGATTGTCCATTTTGTACATGAAGTGAATACAGTTTTTGCCGTAACCATCTCAACTTTTTAGCACATGCTATGTGGGTGAAATGATGATACCATGCCATCTTTCAACCTTCTCAGAGTTCATTTGTAGTGCTTTTAAATTTTAGGGTCATTTAGCTCAAAAAAATTAGTAAATGCATGGAAAATAGCAAATGAAGTCAGAAAGGGTTGAAAATTGATGACGTGGCTTCGAATGGTGCATACTGAACACACAAAAAGTCTGGAGTTGAAATAAGTTTAAGAAAATGAAATGCCTTTGTAACAGACGAGTTTTCGTCTGAAACCCTGATACTTCGAAAGAGATTGTCCATTTTGTACACGAAGTGGATCCAGTTTTTGCCGTAACCCTCTCAACTTTTTAGCACATGCTATGTGGGTGAAATGATGATAGCATGCCAACTTTCAACCTTTTCTGATTGTGATTTGTAGTGCTTTTCAATTTCAGGGTCATTTAGCTCAAAAAATCAGTAAATGCATGAAAAATAGGAAATGAAGTCAGAAAGGGTTGAAAATTTATGACGTGGCTTCGAATGGTGCATACTGAACACACAAAAAGTCTGGAGTTGAAATAAGTTTAAAAAAATGAAATGCCGTTGTAACAGACGAGTTTTCGTCTGAAACCCTGATACTTCGAAAGATATTGTCCATTTTGTACACGAAGTGCATCCAGTTTTTGCCGTAACCCTCTCAACTTTTTAGCACATGCTATGTGGGTGAAATGATGATACCATGCCAACTTTCAACCTTTTCCGATTGTGATTTGTAATGCTTTTCAATTTCTGGGTCATTTAGCTCAAAAAATCAGTAAATGGATGAAAAATAGCAAATGAAGTCAGAAAGGGTTGAAAATTGATGACGTGGCTTCGAATGGTGCTTACTGAACACACAAAAAGTCTGGAGTTGAAATAAGTTTAAAAAAATGAAATGCCATTGTAACAGACGAGTTTTCGTCTAAAACCCTGATACTTCGAAAGAGATTGTCCATTTTGTACACGAAGTGGATCCAGTTTTTGCCGTAACCCTCTCAACTTTTTAGCACATGCTATGTGGGTGAAATGATGATACCATGCCAACTTTCAACCTTTTCTGATTGTGATTTCTAGTGCTTTTCAATTTCAGGGTCATTTAGCTCAAAAAAATCAGTAAATGCATGAAAATTAGCAAATGAACTCAGAAAGGGTTGAAATTTGATGACGTGGCTTCGAATGGTGCATACTGAACACACAAAAAGTCTGGAGTTGAAATAAGTTTAAAAAACTGAAATGCCTTTATAACACACGAG
The DNA here is from genome assembly GCA_039707655.1 of Elymus sibiricus. Classification (NCBI taxonomy): domain Eukaryota; kingdom Viridiplantae; phylum Streptophyta; class Magnoliopsida; order Poales; family Poaceae; genus Elymus; species Elymus sibiricus. The sequence goes on along the minus strand of CM077676.1, from coordinate 120,399,307 downwards.
TTTTCGTCTGAAACCCTGATACTTCGAAAGAGATTGTCCATTTTGTACACGAAGTGGATCCAGTTTTTGCCGTAACCCTCTCAACTTTTTAGCACATGCTATGTGGGTGAAATGATGATAGCATGCCAACTTTCAACCTTTTCTGATTGTGATTTGTAGTGCTTTTCAATTTCAGGGTCATTTAGCTCAAAAAATCAGTAAATGCATGAAAAATAGGAAATGAAGTCAGAAAGGGTTGAAAATTTATGACGTGGCTTCGAATGGTGCATACTGAACACACAAAAAGTCTGGAGTTGAAATAAGTTTAAAAAAATGAAATGCCGTTGTAACAGACGAGTTTTCGTCTGAAACCCTGATACTTCGAAAGATATTGTCCATTTTGTACACGAAGTGCATCCAGTTTTTGCCGTAACCCTCTCAACTTTTTAGCACATGCTATGTGGGTGAAATGATGATACCATGCCAACTTTCAACCTTTTCCGATTGTGATTTGTAATGCTTTTCAATTTCTGGGTCATTTAGCTCAAAAAATCAGTAAATGGATGAAAAATAGCAAATGAAGTCAGAAAGGGTTGAAAATTGATGACGTGGCTTCGAATGGTGCTTACTGAACACACAAAAAGTCTGGAGTTGAAATAAGTTTAAAAAAATGAAATGCCTTTGTAACAGACGAGTTTTCGTCTGAAACCCTGATACTTCGAAAGAGATTGTCCATTTTGTACACGAAGTGGATCCAGTTTTTGCCGTAACCCTCTCAACTTTTTAGCACATGCTATGTGGGTGAAATGATGATAGCATGCCAACTTTCAACCTTTTCTGATTGTGATTTGTAGTGCTTTTCAATTTCAGGGTCATTTAGCTCAAAAAATCAGTAAATGCATGAAAAATAGGAAATGAAGTCAGAAAGGGTTGAAAATTTATGACGTGGCTTCGAATGGTGCATACTGAACACACAAAAAGTCTGGAGTTGAAATAAGTTTAAAAAAATGAAATGCCGTTGTAACAGACGAGTTTTCGTCTGAAACCCTGATACTTCGAAAGATATTGTCCATTTTGTACACGAAGTGCATCCAGTTTTTGCCGTAACCCTCTCAACTTTTTAGCACATGCTATGTGGGTGAAATGATGATACCATGCCAACTTTCAACCTTTTCCGATTGTGATTTGTAATGCTTTTCAATTTCTGGGTCATTTAGCTCAAAAAATCAGTAAATGGATGAAAAATAGCAAATGAAGTCAGAAAGGGTTGAAAATTGATGACGTGGCTTCGAATGGTGCTTACTGAACACACAAAAAGTCTGGAGTTGAAATAAGTTTAAAAAAATGAAATGCCATTGTAACAGACGAGTTTTCGTCTAAAACCCTGATACTTCGAAAGAGATTGTCCATTTTGTACACGAAGTGGATCCAGTTTTTGCCGTAACCCTCTCAACTTTTTAGCACATGCTATGTGGGTGAAATGATGATACCATGCCAACTTTCAACCTTTTCTGATTGTGATTTCTAGTGCTTTTCAATTTCAGGGTCATTTAGCTCAAAAAAATCAGTAAATGCATGAAAATTAGCAAATGAACTCAGAAAGGGTTGAAATTTGATGACGTGGCTTCGAATGGTGCATACTGAACACACAAAAAGTCTGGAGTTGAAATAAGTTTAAAAAACTGAAATGCCTTTATAACACACGAGTTTTCGTCTGAAACCCTGATACTTCGAAAGAGATTGTCCATTTTGTACACGAAGTGGATCCAGTTTTTGCCGTAACCCTCTCAACTTTTTAGCACATGCTATGTGGGTGAAATGATGATAGCATGCCAACTTTCAACCTTTTCTGATTGTGATTTGTAGTGCTTTTCAATTTCAGGGTCATTTAGCTCAAAAAATCAGTAAATGCATGAAAAATAGGAAATGAAGTCAGAAAGGGTTGAAAATTTATGACGTGGCTTCGAATGGTGCATACTGAACACACAAAAAGTCTGGAGTTGAAATAAGTTTAAAAAAATGAAATGCCGTTGTAACAGACGAGTTTTCGTCTGAAACCCTGATACTTCGAAAGATATTGTCCATTTTGTACACGAAGTGCATCCAGTTTTTGCCGTAACCCTCTCAACTTTTTAGCACATGCTATGTGGGTGAAATGATGATACCATGCCAACTTTCAACCTTTTCCGATTGTGATTTGTAATGCTTTTCAATTTCTGGGTCATTTAGCTCAAAAAATCAGTAAATGGATGAAAAATAGCAAATGAAGTCAGAAAGGGTTGAAAATTGATGACGTGGCTTCGAATGGTGCTTACTGAACACACAAAAAGTCTGGAGTTGAAATAAGTTTAAAAAAATGAAATGCCTTTGTAACAGACGAGTTTTCGTCTGAAACCCTGATACTTCGAAAGAGATTGTCCATTTTGTACACGAAGTGGATCCAGTTTTTGCCGTAACCCTCTCAACTTTTTAGCACATGCTATGTGGGTGAAATGATGATAGCATGCCAACTTTCAACCTTTTCTGATTGTGATTTGTAGTGCTTTTCAATTTCAGGGTCATTTAGCTCAAAAAATCAGTAAATGCATGAAAAATAGGAAATGAAGTCAGAAAGGGTTGAAAATTTATGACGTGGCTTCGAATGGTGCATACTGAACACACAAAAAGTCTGGAGTTGAAATAAGTTTAAAAAAATGAAATGCCGTTGTAACAGACGAGTTTTCGTCTGAAACCCTGATACTTCGAAAGATATTGTCCATTTTGTACACGAAGTGCATCCAGTTTTTGCCGTAACCCTCTCAACTTTTTAGCACATGCTATGTGGGTGAAATGATGATACCATGCCAACTTTCAACCTTTTCCGATTGTGATTTGTAATGCTTTTCAATTTCTGGGTCATTTAGCTCAAAAAATCAGTAAATGGATGAAAAATAGCAAATGAAGTCAGAAAGGGTTGAAAATTGATGACGTGGCTTCGAATGGTGCTTACTGAACACACAAAAAGTCTGGAGTTGAAATAAGTTTAAAAAAATGAAATGCCTTTGTAACAGACGAGTTTTCGTCTGAAACCCTGATACTTCGAAAGAGATTGTCCATTTTGTACACGAAGTGGATCCAGTTTTTGCCGTAACCCTCTCAACTTTTTAGCAGATGCTATGTGGGTGAAATGATGATACCATGCCAACTTTTAACCTTTTCTGATTGTGATTTGTAGTGCTTTTCAATTTAAGGGTAATTTAGCTCAAAAAAATCAGTAAATGCATGAAAAATAGCAAATGAAGTCAGAAAGGGTTGAAAATTGATGACGTGGCTTCGAATGGTGCATACTGAACACACAAAAAGTCTGGAGTTGAAATAAGTTTAAAGAAATGAAATGCCTTTGTAACAGACGAGTTTTCGTCTGAAACCCTGATACTTCGAAAGAGATTTTCCATTTTGTACACGAAGTGTATCCAGTTTTTGCCGTAACCCTCTCAACTTTTTAGCACATGCTATGTGGGTGAAATGATGATACCATGCCAACTTTCAACCTTTTCAGAGTTCATTTGTAGTGCTTTTCAATTTTAGGGTCATTTAGCTCAAAAAAATCTGTAAATGCATGAAAAATAGCAAGTGAAGTCAGAAAGGGTTGAAAATTGATGACGTGGCTTCGAATGGTGCATACTGAACACACAAAAAGTCTGGAGTTGAAATAAGTTTAAGAAAATGAAATGCCTTTGTAACAGACGAGTTTTCGTCTGAAACCCTGATACTTCAAAAGAGATTGTCCATTTTGTACACGAAGTGCATCCAGTTTTTGCTGTAACCCTCTCAACTTTTTAGCACATGCTATGTGGGTGAAATGATGATACCATGCCAACTTTCAACCTTTTCTGATTGTGATTTGTAGTGCTTTTCAATTTCAGGGTCATTTAGCTCAAAAAAATCAGTAAATGCATGAAAAATAGCAAATGAAGTCAGAAAGGGTTGAAAATTGACGACGTGGCTTCGAATGGTGCATACTGAACACACAAAAAGTCTGGAGTTGAACTAAGTTTAAAAAAATGAAATGCCTTTGTAACAGACGAGTTTTCGTTTGAAACCCTGATACTTCGAAAGAGATTGTCCATTTTGTACACGAAGTGGATCCAGTTTTTGCCGTAACCCTCTCAACTTTTTAGCACATGCTATGTGGGTGAAATGATGATACCATGCCAACTTTCAACCTTTTCAGAGTTCATTTGTAGTGCTTTTCAATTTTAGGGTCATTTAGCTCAAAAAATCAGTAAATGCATGAAAAATAGCAAATGAAGTCAGAAATGGTTGAAAATTGATGACGTGGCTTCGAATGGTGCATACTGAACACACAAAAAGTCTGGAGTTGAAATAAGTTTAAAGAAATGAAATGCCTTTGTAACAGACGAGTTTTCGTCTGAAACCCTGATACTTCGAAAGAGATTGTCCATTTTGTACACGAAGTGGATCCAGTTTTTGCCGTAACCCTCTCAACTTTTTAGCACATGCTATGTGGGTGAAATGATGATACCATGCCAACTTTCAACCTTTTCAGAGTTCATTTGTAGTGCTTTTCAATTTTAGGGTCATTTAGCTCAAAAAAATCAGTAAATGCATGAAAAATAGCAAATGAAGTCAGAAAGGGTTGAAAATTGATGACGTGGCTTCGAATGGTGCATACTGAACACACAAAAAGTCTGGAGTTGAAATAAGTTTAAAAAAATGAAATGCCTTTGTAACAGACGAGTTTTCGTCTGAAACCCTGATACTTCGAAAGAGTTGTCCATTTTGTACACGAAGTGGATCCAGTTTTTGCCGTAACCCTCTCAACTTTTTAGCACATGCTATGTGGGTGAAATGATGATAGCATGCCAACTTTCAACCTTTTCTGATTGTGATTTGTAGTGCTTTTCAATTTCAGGGTCATTTAGCTCAAAAAATCAGTAAATGCATGAAAAATAGGAAATGAAGTCAGAAAGGGTTGAAAATTTATGACGTGGCTTCGAATGGTGCATACTGAACACACAAAAAGTCTGGAGTTGAAATAAGTTTTAAAAAATGAAATGCCGTTGTAACAGACGAGTTTTCGTCTGAAACCCTGATACTTCGAAAGATATTGTCCATTTTGTACACGAAGTGCATCCAGTTTTTGCCGTAACCCTCTCAACTTTTTAGCAGATGCTATGTGGGTGAAATGATGATACCATGCCAACTTTCAACCTTTTCCGATTGTGATTTGTAATGCTTTTCAATTTCTGGGTCATTTAGCTCAAAAAATCAGTAAATGGATGAAAAATAGCAAATGAAGTCAGAAAGGGTTGAAAATTGATGACGTGGCTTCGAATGGTGCTTACTGAACACACAAAAAGTCTGGAGTTGAAATAAGTTTAAAAAAATGAAATGCCTTTGTAACAGACGAGTTTTCGTCTGAAACCCTGATACTTCGAAAGAGATTGTCCATTTTGTACACGAAGTGGATCCAGTTTTTGCCGTAACCCTCTCAACTTTTTAGCACATGCTATGTGGGTGAAATGATGATAGCATGCCAACTTTCAACCTTTTCTGATTGTGATTTGTAGTGCTTTTCAATTTCAGGGTCATTTAGCTCAAAAAATCAGTAAATGCATGAAAAATAGGAAATGAAGTCAGAAAGGGTTGAAAATTTATGACGTGGCTTCGAATGGTGCATACTGAACACACAAAAAGTCTGGAGTTGAAATAAGTTTAAAAAAATGAAATGCCGTTGTAACAGACGAGTTTTCGTCTGAAACCCTGATACTTCGAAAGATATTGTCCATTTTGTACACGAAGTGCATCCAGTTTTTGCCGTAACCCTCTCAACTTTTTAGCACATGCTATGTGGGTGAAATGATGATACCATGCCAACTTTCAACCTTTTCCGATTGTGATTTGTAATGCTTTTCAATTTCTGGGTCATTTAGCTCAAAAAATCAGTAAATGGATGAAAAATAGCAAATGAAGTCAGAAAGGGTTGAAAATTGATGACGTGGCTTCGAATGGTGCTTACTGAACACACAAAAAGTCTGGAGTTGAAATAAGTTTAAAAAAATGAAATGCCTTTGTAACAGACGAGTTTTCGTCTGAAACCCTGATACTTCGAAAGAGATTGTCCATTTTGTACACGAAGTGGATCCAGTTTTTGCCGTAACCCTCTCAACTTTTTAGAAGATGCTATGTGGGTGAAATGATGATACCATGCCAACTTTTAACCTTTTCTGATTGTGATTTGTAGTGCTTTTCAATTTAAGGGTAATTTAGCTCAAAAAAATCAGTAAATGCATGAAAAATAGCAAATGAAGTCAGAAAGGGTTGAAAATTGATGACGTGGCTTCGAATGGTGCATACTGAACACACAAAAAGTCTGGAGTTGAAATAAGTTTAAAGAAATGAAATGCCTTTGTAACAGACGAGTTTTCGTCTGAAACCCTGATACTTCGAAAGAGATTTTCCATTTTGTACACGAAGTGTATCCAGTTTTTGCCGTAACCCTCTCAACTTTTTAGCACATGCTATGTGGGTGAAATGATGATACCATGCCAACTTTCAACCTTTTCAGAGTTCATTTGTAGTGCTTTTCAATTTTAGGGTCATTTAGCTCAAAAAAATCTGTAAATGCATGAAAAATAGCAAGTGAAGTCAGAAAGGGTTGAAAATTGATGACGTGGCTTCGAATGGTGCATACTGAACACACAAAAAGTCTGGAGTTGAAATAAGTTTAAGAAAATGAAATGCCTTTGTAACAGACGAGTTTTCGTCTGAAACCCTGATACTTCAAAAGAGATTGTCCATTTTGTACACGAAGTGCATCCAGTTTTTGCCGTAACCCTCTCAACTTTTTAGCACATGCTATGTGGGTGAAATGATGATACCATGCCAACTTTCAACCTTTTCTGATTGTGATTTGTAGTGCTTTTCAATTTCAGGGTCATTTAGCTCAAAAAAATCAGTAAATGCATGAAAAATAGCAAATGAAGTCAGAAAGGGTTGAAAATTGATGACGTGGCTTCGAATGGTGCTTACTGAACACACAAAAAGTCTGGAGTTGAAATAAGTTTAAAAAAATGAAATGCCTTTGTAACAGACGAGTTTTCGTCTGAAACCCTGATACTTCGAAAGAGATTGTCCATTTTGTACACGAAGTGGATCCAGTTTTTGCCGTAACCCTCTCAACTTTTTAGCAGATGCTATGTGGGTGAAATGATGATACCATGCCAACTTTCAACCTTTTCTGATTGTGATTTGTAGTGCTTTTCAATTTAAGGGTCATTTAGCTAAACAAATCAGTAAATGCATGAAAAATAGGAAATGAAGTCAGAAAGGGTTGAAAATTTATGACGTGGCTTCGAATGGTGCATACTGAACACACAAAAAGTCTGGAGTTGAAATAAGTTTAAAAAAATGAAATGCCGTTGTAACAGACGAGTTTTCGTCTGAAACCCTGATACTTCGAAAGATATTGTCCATTTTGTACACGAAGTGCATCCAGTTTTTGCCGTAACCCTCTCAACTTTTTAGCACATGCTATGTGGGTGAAATGATGATACCATGCCAACTTTCAACCTTTTCCGATTGTGATTTGTAATGCTTTTCAATTTCTGGGTCATTTAGCTCAAAAAATCAGTAAATGGATGAAAAATAGCAAATGAAGTCAGAAAGGGTTGAAAATTGATGACGTGGCTTCGAATGGTGCTTACTGAACACACAAAAAGTCTGGAGTTGAAATAAGTTTAAAAAAATGAAATGCCTTTGTAACAGACGAGTTTTCGTCTGAAACCCTGATACTTCGAAAGAGATTGTCCATTTTGTACACGAAGTGGATCCAGTTTTTGCCGTAACCCTCTCAACTTTTTAGAAGATGCTATGTGGGTGAAATGATGATACCATGCCAACTTTTAACCTTTTCTGATTGTGATTTGTAGTGCTTTTCAATTTAAGGGTAATTTAGCTCAAAAAAATCAGTAAATGCATGAAAAATAGCAAATGAAGTCAGAAAGGGTTGAAAATTGATGACGTGGCTTCGAATGGTGCATACTGAACACACAAAAAGTCTGGAGTTGAAATAAGTTTAAAGAAATGAAATGCCTTTGTAACAGACGAGTTTTCGTCTGAAACCCTGATACTTCGAAAGAGATTTTCCATTTTGTACACGAAGTGTATCCAGTTTTTGCCGTAACCCTCTCAACTTTTTAGCACATGCTATGTGGGTGAAATGATGATACCATGCCAACTTTCAACCTTTTCAGAGTTCATTTGTAGTGCTTTTCAATTTTAGGGTCATTTAGCTCAAAAAAATCTGTAAATGCATGAAAAATAGCAAGTGAAGTCAGAAAGGGTTGAAAATTGATGACGTGGCTTCGAATGGTGCATACTGAACACACAAAAAGTCTGGAGTTGAAATAAGTTTAAGAAAATGAAATGCCTTTGTAACAGACGAGTTTTCGTCTGAAACCCTGATACTTCAAAAGAGATTGTCCATTTTGTACACGAAGTGCATCCAGTTTTTGCCGTAACCCTCTCAACTTTTTAGCACATGCTATGTGGGTGAAATGATGATACCATGCCAACTTTCAACCTTTTCTGATTGTGATTTGTAGTGCTTTTCAATTTCAGGGTCATTTAGCTCAAAAAAATCAGTAAATGCATGAAAAATAGCAAATGAAGTCAGAAAGGGTTGAAAATTGACGACGTGGCTTCGAATGGTGCATACTGAACACACAAAAAGTCTGGAGTTGAACTAAGTTTAAAAATATGAAATGCCTTTGTAACAGACGAGTTTTCGTTTGAAACCCTGATACTTCGAAAGAGATTGTCCATTTTGTACACGAAGTGGATCCAGTTTTTGCCGTAACCCTCTCAACTTTTTAGCACATGCTATGTGGGTGAAATGATGATACCATGCCAACTTTCAACCTTTTCAGAGTTCATTTGTAGTGCTTTTCAATTTTAGGGTCATTTAGCTCAAAAAATCAGTAAATGCATGAAAAATAGCAAATGAAGTCAGAAATGGTTGAAAATTGATGACGTGGCTTCGAATGGTGCATACTGAACACACAAAAAGTCTGGAGTTGAAATAAGTTTAAAGAAATGAAATGCCTTTGTAACAGACGAGTTTTCGTCTGAAACCCTGATACTTCGAAAGAGATTGTCCATTTTGTACACGAAGTGGATCCAGTTTTTGCCGTAACCCTCTCAACTTTTTAGCACATGCTATGTGGGTGAAATGATGATACCATGCCAACTTTCAACCTTTTCAGAGTTCATTTGTAGTGCTTTTCAATTTTAGGGTCATTTAGCTCAAAAAAATCAGTAAATGCATGAAAAATAGCAAATGAAGTCAGAAAGGGTTGAAAATTGATGACGTGGCTTCGAATGGTGCATACTGAACACGCAAAAAGTCTGGAGTTGAAATAAGTTTAAAAAAATGAAATGCCTTTGTAACAGACGAGTTTTCGTCTGAAACCCTGATACTTCGAAAGAGTTGTCCATTTTGTACACGAAGTGGATCCAGTTTTTGCCGTAACCCTCTCAACTTTTTTGCACATGCTATGTGGGTGAAATGGTGATACCATGCCAACTTTCAACCTTTTCTGATTGTGATTTGTAGTGCTTTTCAATTTCAGGGTCATTTAGCTCAAAAAATCAGTAAATGCATGAAAAATAGCAAATGAAGTCAGAAAGGGTTGAAAATTGATGATGTGGCTTCGAATGGTGCATACTAAACACACAAAAAGTCTGGAGTTGAAATAAGTTTAAAAAAATGAAATGCCTTTGTAACACACGAGTTTTCGTCTGAAACACTGATACTTCGAAAGAGATTGTCCATTTTGTACATGAAGTGAATCCAGTTTTTGCCGTAACTGTCTCAACTTTTTAGCACATGCTATGTGGGTGAAATGATGATACCATGCCATCTTTCAACCTTCTCAGAGTTCATTTGTAGTGCTTTTAAATTTTAGGGTCATTTAGCTCAAAAAAATTAGTAAATGCATGGAAAATAGCAAATGAAGTCAGAAAGGGTTGAAAATTGATGACGTGGCTTCGAATGGTGCATACTGAACACACAAAAAGTCTGGAGTTGAAATAAGTTTAAAAAAATGAAATGCCTTTGTAACAGACGAGTTTTCGTCTGAAACCCTGATACTTCGAAAGAGATTGTCCATTTTGTACACGAAGTGGATCCAGTTTTTGCCGTAACCCTCTCAACTTTTTAGCACATGCTATGTGGGTGAAATGATGATAGCATGCCAACTTTCAACCTTTTCTGATTGTGATTTGTAGTGCTTTTCAATTTCAGGGTCATTTAGCTCAAAAAATCAGTAAATGCATGAAAAATAGGAAATGAAGTCAGAAAGGGTTGAAAATTTATGACGTGGCTTCGAATGGTGCATACTGAACACACAAAAAGTCTGGAGTTGAAATAAGTTTAAAAAAATGAAATGCCGTTGTAACAGACGAGTTTTCGTCTGAAACCCTGATACTTCGAAAGATATTGTCCATTTTGTACACGAAGTGCATCCAGTTTTTGCCGTAACCCTCTCAACTTTTTAGCACATGCTATGTGGGTGAAATGATGATACCATGCCAACTTTCAACCTTTTCCGATTGTGATTTGTAATGCTTTTCAATTTCTGGGTCATTTAGCTCAAAAAATCAGTAAATGGATGAAAAATAGCAAATGAAGTCAGAAAGGGTTGAAAATTGATGACGTGGCTTCGAATGGTGCTTACTGAACACACAAAAAGTCTGGAGTTGAAATAAGTTTAAAAAAATGAAATGCCTTTGTAACAGACGAGTTTTCGTCTGAAACCCTGATACTTCGAAAGAGATTGTCCATTTTGTACACGAAGTGGATCCAGTTTTTGCCGTAACCCTCTCAACTTTTTAGCAGATGCTATGTGGGTGAAATGATGATACCATGCCAACTTTCAACCTTTTCTGATTGTGATTTGTAGTGCTTTTCAATTTAAGGGGAATTTAGCTCAAAAAAATCAGTAAATGCATGAAAAATAGCAAATGAAGTCAGAAAGGGTTGAAAATTGATGACGTGGCTTCGAATGGTGCATACTGAACACACAAAAAGTCTGGAGTTGAAATAAGTTTAAAAAAATGAAATGCCTTTGTAACAGACGAGTTTTCGTCTGAAACCCTGATATTTCGAAAGAGATTGTCCATTTTGTACACGAAGTGGATCCAGTTTTTGCCGTAACCCTCTCAACTTTTTAGCAGATGCTATGTGGGTGAAATGATGATACCATGCCAACTTTCAACCTTTTCTGATTGTGATTTGTAGTGCTTTTCAATTTAAGGGTCATTTAGCTCAAAAAAATCAGTAAATGCATGAAAAATAGCAAATGAAGTCAGAAAGGGTTGAAAATTGATGACGTGGCTTCGAATGGTGCATACTGAACACACAAAAAGTCTGGAGTTGAAATAAGTTTAAAAAAATGAAATGCCTTTGTAACAGACGAGTTTTCGTCTGAAACCCTGATACTTCAAAAGAGATTGTCCATTTTGTACACGAAGTGCATCCAGTTTTTGCCGTAACCCTCTCAACTTTTTAGCACATGCTATGTGGGTGAAATGATGATACCATGCCAACTTTCAACCTTTTCTGATTGTGATTTGTAGTGCTTTTCAATTTCAGGGTCATTTAGCTCAAAAAAATCAGTAAATGCATGAAAAATAGCAAATGAAGTCAGAAAGCGTAGAAAATTGACGGCGTGGCTTCGAATGGTGCATACTGAACACACAAAAAGTCTGGAGTTGAAATAAGTTTAAAAAAATGAAATGCCTTTGTAACAGACGAGTTTTCGTCTGAAAACCTGATACTTCGAAAGAGATTGTCCATTTTGTACACGAAGTGCATCCAGTTTTTGCCGTAACCCTCTCAACTTTTTAGCACATGCTATGTGGGTGAAATGATGATACCATGCCAACTTTTAACCTTTTCAGAGTTCATTTGTTGTGATTTTCAATTTTAGGGTCATTTAGCTCAAAAAAATCAGTAAATGCATGAAAATTAGCAAATGAAGTCAGAAAGGGATGAAAATTGATGACGTGGCTTCGAATGGTGCATACTGAACACACAAAAAGTCTGGAGTTGAAATAAGTTTAAAAAAATGAAATGCCTTTGTAACAGACGAGTTTTCGTCTGAAACCCTGATACTTCGAAAGAGATTGTCCATTTTGTACACGAAGTGGATCCAGTTTTTGCCGTAACCCTCTCAACTTTTAGCACATGCTATGTGGGTGAAATGATGATACCATGCCAACTTTCAAACTCTTCTGATTGTGATTTGTAGTGCTTTTCAATTTCAGGGTCATTTAGGTCAAAAAAATCAGTAAATGCATGAAAATTAGCAAATGAAGTCAGAAAGGGTTGAAAATTGATGACGTGGCTTCGAATGGTGCATACTGAACACACAAAAAGTCTGGAGTTGAAATAAGTTTAAAAAAATGAAATGCCTTTGTAACACACGAGTTTTCGTCTGAAACCCTGATACTTCGAAAGAGATTGTCCATTTTGTACACGAAGTGAATACAGTTTTTGCCGTAACCCTCTCAACTTTTTAGCACATGCTATGTGGGTTAAATGATCATACCATGCCAACTTTCAACCTTCTCAGAGTTCATTTGTAGTGCTTTTAAATTTTAGGGTCATTTAGCTCAAAAAAATTAGTAAATGCATGGAAAATAGCAAATGAAGTCAGAAAGGGTTGAAAATTGATGACGTGGCTTCGAATGGTGCATACTGAACACACAAAAAGTCTGGAGTTGAAATAAGTTTAAGAAAATGAAATGCCTTTGTAACAGACGAGTTTTCGTCTGAAACCCTGATACTTCGAAAGAGATTGTCCATTTTGTACACGAAGTGGATCCAGTTTTTGCCGTAACCCTCTCAACTTTTTAGCACATGCTATGTGGGTGAAATGATGATAGCATGCCAACTTTCAACCTTTTCTGATTGTGATTTGTAGTGCTTTTCAATTTAAGGGTCATTTAGCTCAAAAAATCAGTAAATGCATGAAAAATAGGAAATGAAGTCAGAAAGGGTTGAATATTTATGACGTGGCTTCGAATGGTGCATACTGAACACACAAAAAGTCTGGAGTTGAAATAAGTTTAAAAAAATGAAATGCCTTTGTAACACACGAGTTTTCGTCTGAAACCCTGATACTTCGAAAGAGATTGTCCATTTTGTACACGAAGTGAATACAGTTTTTGCCGTAACCCTCTCAACTTTTTAGCACATGCTATGTGGGTTAAATGATCATACCATGCCAACTTTCAACCTTCTCAGAGTTCATTTGTAGTGCTTTTAAATTTTAGGGTCATTTAGCTCAAAAAAATTAGTAAATGCATGGAAAATAGCAAATGAAGTCAGAAAGGGTTGAAAATTGATGACGTGGCTTCGAATGGTGCATACTGAACACACAAAAAGTCTGGAGTTGAAATAAGTTTAAGAAAATGAAATGCCTTTGTAACAGACGAGTTTTCGTCTGAAACCCTGATACTTCGAAAGAGATTGTCCATTTTGTACACGAAGTGGATCCAGTTTTTGCCGTAACCCTCTCAACTTTTTAGCACATGCTATGTGGGTGAAATGATGATAGCATGCCAACTTTCAACCTTTTCTGATTGTGATTTGTAGTGCTTTTCAATTTAAGGGTCATTTAGCTCAAAAAATCAGTAAATGCATGAAAAATAGGAAATGAAGTCAGAAAGGGTTGAATATTTATGACGTGGCTTCGAATGGTGCATACTGAACACACAAAAAGTCTGGAGTTGAAATAAGTTTAAAAAAATGAAATGCCTTTGTAACACACGAGTTTTCGTCTGAAACCCTGATACTTCGAAAGAGATTGTCCATTTTGTACACGAAGTGAATACAGTTTTTGCCGTAACCCTCTCAACTTTTTAGCACATGCTATGTGGGTTAAATGATCATACCATGCCAACTTTCAACCTTCTCAGAGTTCATTTGTAGTGCTTTTAAATTTTAGGGTCATTTAGCTCAAAAAAATTAGTAAATGCATGGAAAATAGCAAATGAAGTCAGAAAGGGTTGAAAATTGATGACGTGGCTTTGAATGGTGCATACTGAACACACAAAAAGTCTGGAGTTGAAATAAGTTTAAAAAAATGAAATGCCTTTGTAACAGACGAGTTTTCGTCTGAAACCCTGATACTTCGAAAGAGATTGTCCATTTTGTACACGAAGTGGATCCAGTTTTTGCCGTAACCCTCTCAACTTTTTAGCAGATGCTATGTGGGTGAAATGATGATACCATGCCAACTTTCAACCTTTTCTGATTGTGATTTGTAGTGCTTTTCAATTTAAGGGGAATTTAGCTCAAAAAAATCAGTAAATGCATGAAAAATAGCAAATGAAGTCAGAAAGGGTTGAAAATTGATGACGTGGCTTCGAATGGTGCATACTGAACACACAAAAAGTCTGGAGTCGAAATAAGTTTAAAAAAATGAAATGCCTTTGTAACAGACGAGTTTTCGTCTGAAACCCTGATATTTCGAAAGAGTTTGTCCATTTTGTACACGAAGTGGATCCAGTTTTTGCCGTAACCCTCTCAACTTTTTAGCAGATGCTATGTGGGTGAAATGATGATACCATGCCAACTTTCAACCTTTTCTGATTGTGATTTGTAGTGCTTTTCAATTTAAGGGTCATTTAGCTCAAAAAAATCAGTAAATGCATGAAAAATAGCAAATGAAGTCAGAAAGGGTTGAAAATTGATGACGTGGCTTCGAATGGTGCATACTGAACACACAAAAAGTCTGGAGTTGAAATAAGTTTAAAAAAATGAAATGCCTTTGTAACAGACGAGTTTTCGTCTGAAACCCTGATACTTCGAAAGAGATTGTCCATTTTGTACACGAAGTGCATCCAGTTTTTGCTGTAACCCTCTCAACTTTTAGCACATGCTATGTGGGTGAAATGATGATACCATGCCAACTTTCAAACTCTTCTGATTGTGATTTGTAGTGCTTTTCAATTTCAGGGTCATTTAGGTCAAAAAAATCAGTAAATGCATGAAAATTAGCAAATGAAGTCAGAAAGGGTTGAAAATTGATGACGTGGCTTCGAATGGTGCATACTGAACACACAAAAAGTCTGGAGTTGAAATAAGTTTAAAAAAATGAAATGCCTTTGTAACACACGAGTTTTCGTCTGAAACCCTGATACTTCGAAAGAGATTGTCCATTTTGTACACGAAGTGAATACAGTTTTTGCCGTAACCCTCTCAACTTTTTAGCACATGCTATGTGGGTTAAATGATCATACCATGCCAACTTTCAACCTTCTCAGAGTTCATTTGTAGTGCTTTTAAATTTTAGGGTCATTTAGCTCAAAAAAATTAGTAAATGCATGGAAAATAGCAAATGAAGTCAGAAAGGGTTGAAAATTGATGACGTGGCTTCGAATGGTGCATACTGAACACACAAAAAGTCTGGAGTTGAAATAAGTTTAAAAAAATGAAATGCCTTTGTAACAGACGAGTTTTCGTCTGAAACCCTGATACTTCGAAAGAGATTGTCCATTTTGTACACGAAGTGGATCCAGTTTTTGCCGTAACCCTCTCAACTTTTTAGCAGATGCTATGTGGGTGAAATGATGATAGCATGCCAACTTTCAACCTTTTCTGATTGTGATTTGTAGTGCTTTTCAATTTAAGGGTCATTTAGCTCAAAAAATCAGTAAATGCATGAAAAATAGGAAATGAAGTCAGAAAGGGTTGAATATTTATGACGTGGCTTCGAATGGTGCATACTGAACACACAAAAAGTCTGGAGTTGAAATAAGTTTAAGAAAATGAAATGCCTTTGTAACAGACGAGTTTTCGTCTGAAACCCTGATACTTCGAAAGAGATTGTCCATTTTGTACACGAAGTGGATCCAGTTTTTGCCGTAACCCTCTCAACTTTTTAGCACATGCTATGTGGGTGAAATGATGATACCATGCCAACTTTCAAACTCTTCTGATTGTGATTTGTAGTGCTTTTCAATTTCAGGGTCATTTAGCTCAAAAAAATCAGTAAATGCATGAAAATTAGCAAATGAAGTCAGAAAGGGTTGAAAATTGATGACGTGGCTTCGAATGGTGCATACTGAACACACAAAAAGTCTGGAGTTGAAATAAGTTTAAAAAAATGAAATGCCTTTGTAACACACGAGTTTTCGTCTGAAACCCTGATACTTCGAAAGAGATTGTCCATTTTGTACACGAAGTGAATACAGTTTTTGCCGTAACCCTCTCAACTTTTTAGCACATGCTATGTGGGTTAAATGATCATACCATGCCAACTTTCAACCTTCTCAGAGTTCATTTGTAGTGCTTTTAAATTTTAGGGTCATTTAGCTCAAAAAAATTAGTAAATGCATGGAAAATAGCAAATGAAGTCAGAAAGGGTTGAAAATTGATGACGTGGCTTCGAATGGTGCATACTGAACACACAAAAAGTCTGGAGTTGAAATAAGTTTAAGAAAATGAAATGCCTTTGTAACAGACGAGTTTTCGTCTGAAACCCTGATACTTCGAAAGAGATTGTCCATTTTGTACACGAAGTGGATCCAGTTTTTGCCGTAACCCTCTCAACTTTTTAGCACATGCTATGTGGGTGAAATGATGATAGCATGCCAACTTTCAACCTTTTCTGATTGTGATTTGTAGTGCTTTTCAATTTAAGGGGAATTTAGCTCAAAAAAACAGTAAATGCATGAAAAATAGGAAATGAAGTCAGAAAGGGTTGAAAATTTATGACGTGTCTTCGAATGGTGCATACTGAACACACAAAAAGTCTGGAGTTGAAATAAGTTTAAAAAAATGAAATGCCGTTGTAACAGACGAGTTTTCGTCTGAAACCCTGATACTTCAAAAGATATTGTCCATTTTGTACACGAAGTGCATCCAGTTTTTGCCGTAACCCTCTCAACTTTTTAGCACATGCTATGTGGGTGAAATGATGATACCATGCCAACTTTCAACCTTTTCTGATTGTGATTTGTAGTGCTTTTCAATTTCAGGGTCATTTAGCTCAAAAAAATCAGTAAATGCATGAAAAATAGCAAATGAAGTCAGAAAGCGTAGAAAATTGACGGCGTGGCTTCGAATGGTGCATACTGAACACACAAAAAGTCTGGAGTTGAAATAAGTTTAAAAAAATGAAATGCCTTTGTAACAGACGAGTTTTCGTCTGAAACCCTGATACTTCGAAAGAGATTGTCCATTTTGTACACGAAGTGCATCCAGTTTTTGCCGTAACCCTCTCAACTTTTTAGCACATGCTATGTGGGTGAAATGATGATACCATGCCAACTTTTAACCTTTTCAGAGTTCATTTGTAGTGATTTTCAATTTTAGGGTCATTTAGCTCAAAAAAATCAGTAAATGCATGAAAATTAGCAAATGAAGTCAGAAAGGGTTGAAAATTGATGACGTGGCTTCGAATGGTGCATACTGAACACACAAAAAGTCTGGAGTTGAAATAAGTTTAAAAAAATGAAATGCCTTTGTAACAGACGAGTTTTCGTCTGAAACCCTGATACTTCGAAAGAGATTGTCCATTTTGTACACGAAGTGGATCCAGTTTTTGCCGTAACCCTCTCAACTTTTAGCACATGCTATGTGGGTGAAATGATGATACCATGCCAACTTTCAAACTCTTCTGATTGTGATTTGTAGTGCTTTTCAATTTCAGGGTCATTTAGCTCAAAAAAATCAGTAAATGCATGAAAATTAGCAAATGAAGTCAGAAAGGGTTGAAAATTGATGACGTGGCTTCGAATGGTGCATACTGAACACACAAAAAGTCTGGAGTTGAAATAAGTTTAAAAAAATGAAATGCCTTTGTAACAGACGAGTTTTCGTCTGAAACCCTGATACTTCGAGAGAGATTGTCCATTTTGTACACGAAGTGGATCCAGTTTTTGCCGTAACCCTCTCAACTTTGAGCACATGCTATGTGGGTGAAATGATGATACCATGCCAACTTTCAAACTCTTCTGATTGTGATTTGTAGTGCTTTTCAATTTCAGGGTCATTTAGCTCAAAAAAATCAGTAAATGCATGAAAATTAGCAAATGAAGTCAGAAAGGGTTGAAAATTGATGACGTGGCTTCGAATGGTGCATACTGAACACACAAAAAGTCTGGAGTTGAAATAAGTTTAAAAAAATGAAATGCCTTTGTAACACACGAGTTTTCGTCTGAAACCCTGATACTTCGAAAGAGATTGTCCATTTTGTACACGAAGTGAATACAGTTTTTGCCGTAACCCTCTCAACTTTTTAGCACATGCTATGTGGGTTAAATGATCATACCATGCCAACTTTCAACCTTCTCAGAGTTCATTTGTAGTGCTTTTAAATTTTAGGGTCATTTAGCTCAAAAAAATAGTAAATGCATGGAAAATAGCAAATGAAGTCAGAAAGGGTTGAAAATTGATGACGTGGCTTCGAATGGTGCATACTGAACACACAAAAAGTCTGGAGTTGAAATAAGTTTAAGAAAATGAAATGCCTTTGTAACAGACGAGTTTTCGTCTGAAACCCTGATACTTCGAAAGAGATTGTCCATTTTGTACACGAAGTGGATCCAGTTTTTGCCGTAACCCTCTCAACTTTTTAGCACATGCTATGTGGGTGAAATGATGATAGCATGCCAACTTTCAACCTTTTCTGATTGTGATTTGTAGTGCTTTTCAATTTCAGGGTCATTTAGCTCAAAAAATCAGTAAATGCATGAAAAATAGGAAATGAAGTCAGAAAGGGTTGAAAATTTATGACGTGGCTTCGAATGGTGCATACTGAACACACAAAAAGTCTGGAGTTGAAATAAGTTTAAAAAAATGAAATGCCGTTGTAACAGACGAGTTTTCGTCTGAAACCCTGATACTTCGAAAGATATTGTCCATTTTGTACACGAAGTGCATCCAGTTTTTGCCGTAACCCTCTCAACTTTTTAGCACATGCTATGTGGGTGAAATTATGATACCATGCCAACTTTCAACCTTTTCCGATTGTGATTTGTAATGCTTTTCAATTTCTGGGTCATTTAGCTCAAAAAATCAGTAAATGGATGAAAAATAGCAAATGAAGTCAGAAAGGGTTGAAAATTGATGACGTGTCTTCGAATGGTGCTTACTGAACACACAAAAAGTCTGGAGTTGAAATAAGTTTAAAAAAATGAAATGCCTTTGTAACAGACGAGTTTTCGTCTGAAACCCTGATACTTCGAAAGAGATTGTCCATTTTGTACACGAAGTGGATCCAGTTTTTGCCGTAACCCTCTCAACTTTTTAGCAGATGCTATGTGGGTGAAATGATGATACCATGCCAACTTTCAACCTTTTCTGATTGTGATTTGTAGTGCTTTTCAATTTAAGGGTAATTTAGCTCAAAAAAATCAGTAAATGCATGAAAAATAGCAAATGAAGTCAGAAAGGGTTGAAAATTGATGACGTGGCTTCGAATGGTGCATACTGAACACACAAAAAGTCTGGAGTTGAAATAAGTTTAAAAAAATGAAATGCCTTTGTAACAGACGAGTTTTCGTCTGAAACCCTGATACTTCGAAAGAGATTGTCCATTTTGTACACGAAGTGGATCCAGTTTTTGCCGTAACCCTCTCAACTTTTTAGCAGATGCTATGTGGGTGAAATGATGATACCATGCCAACTTTCAACCTTTTCTGATTGTGATTTGTAGTGCTTTTCAATTTAAGGGTCATTTAGCTAAAAAAATCAGTAAATGCATGAAAAATAGCAAATGAAGTCAGAAAGGGTTGAAAATTGATGACGTGGCTTCGAATGGTGCATACTGAACACACAAAAATTCTGGAGTTGAAATAAGTTTAAAAAAATGAAATGCCTTTGTAACAGACGAGTTTTCGTCTGAAACCCTGATACTTCGAAAGAGATTGTCCATTTTGTACACGAAGTGCATCCAGTTTTTGCCGTAACCCTCTCAACTTTTTAGCACATGCTATGTGGGTGAAATGATGATACCATGCCAACTTTTAACCTTTTCAGAGTTCATTTGTAGTGATTTTCAATTTTAGGGTCATTTAGCTCAAAAAAATCAGTAAATGCATGAAAATTAGCAAATGAAGTCAGAAAGGGTTGAAAATTGATGACGTGGCTTCGAATGGTGCATACTGAACACACAAAAAGTCTGGAGTTGAAATAAGTTTAAAAAAATGAAATGCCTTTGTAACAGACGAGTTTTCGTCTGAAACCCTGATACTTCGAAAGAGATTGTCCATTTTGTACACGAAGTGGATCCAGTTTTTGCCGTAACCCTCTCAACTTTTAGCACATGCTATGTGGGTGAAATGATGATACCATGCCAACTTTCAAACTCTTCTGATTGTGATTTGTAGTGCTTTTCAATTTCAGGGTCATTTAGCTCAAAAAAATCAGTAAATGCATGAAAATTAGCAAATGAAGTCAGAAAGGGTTGAAAATTGATGACGTGGCTTCGAATGGTGCATACTGAACACACAAAAAGTCTGGAGTTGAAATAAGTTTAAAAAAATGAAATGCCTTTGTAACACACGAGTTTTCGTCTGAAACCCTGATACTTCCAAAGAGATTGTCCATTTTGTACACGAAGTGGATCCAGTTTTTGCCGTAACCCTCTCAACTTTTTAGCACATGCTATGTGGGTGAAATGATGATACCATGCCAACTTTTAACCTTTTCAGAGTTCATTTGTAGTGCTTTTCAATTTTAGGGTCATTTAGCTCAAAAAAATCAGTAAATGCATGAAAAATAGCAAATGAAGTCAGAAAGGGTTGAAAATTGATGACGTGGCTTCGAATGGTGCATACTGAAGACACAAAAAGTCTGGAGTTGAAATAAGTTTAAAAAAATGAAATGCCTTTGTAACAGACGAGTTTTCGTCTGAAACCCTGATACTTCGAAAGAGATTGTCCATTTTGTACACGAAGTGGATCCAGTTTTTGCCGTAACCCTCTCAACTTTTTAGCAGATGCTATGTGGGTGAAATGATGATACCATGCCAACTTTCAACCTTTTCTGATTGTGATTTGTAGTGCTTTTCAATTTAAGGGTAATTTAGCTCAAAAAAATCAGTAAATGCATGAAAAATAGCAAATGAAGTCAGAAAGGGTTGAAAATTGATGACGTGGCTTCGAATGGTGCATACTGAACACACAAAAAGTCTGGAGTTGAAATAAGTTTAAAAAAATGAAATGCCTTTGTAACAGACGAGTTTTCGTCTGAAACCCTGATACTTCGAAAGAGATTGTCCATTTTGTACACGAAGTGGATCCAGTTTTTGCCGTAACCCTCTCAACTTTTTAGCAGATGCTATGTGGGTGAAATGATGATACCATGCCAACTTTCAACCTTTTCTGATTGTGATTTGTAGTGCTTTTCAATTTAAGGGTCATTTAGCTAAAAAAATCAGTAAATGCATGAAAAATAGCAAATGAAGTCAGAAAGGGTTGAAAATTGATGACGTGGCTTCGAATGGTGCATACTGAACACACAAAAATTCTGGAGTTGAAATAAGTTTAAAAAAATGAAATGCCTTTGTAACAGACGAGTTTTCGTCTGAAACCCTGATACTTCGAAAGAGATTGTCCATTTTGTACACGAAGTGCATCCAGTTTTTGCCGTAACCCTCTCAACTTTTTAGCACATGCTATGTGGGTGAAATGATGATACCATGCCAACTTTTAACCTTTTCAGAGTTCATTTGTAGTGATTTTCAATTTTAGGGTCATTTAGCTCAAAAAAATCAGTAAATGCATGAAAATTAGCAAATGAAGTCAGAAAGGGTTGAAAATTGATGACGTGGCTTCGAATGGTGCATACTGAACACACAAAAAGTCTGGAGTTGAAATAAGTTTAAAAAAATGAAATGCCTTTGTAACAGACGAGTTTTCGTCTGAAACCCTGATACTTCGAAAGAGATTGTCCATTTTGTACACGAAGTGGATCCAGTTTTTGCCGTAACCCTCTCAACTTTTAGCACATGCTATGTGGGTGAAATGATGATACCATGCCAACTTTCAAACTCTTCTGATTGTGATTTGTAGTGCTTTTCAATTTCAGGGTCATTTAGCTCAAAAAAATCAGTAAATGCATGAAAATTAGCAAATGAAGTCAGAAAGGGTTGAAAATTGATGACGTGGCTTCGAATGGTGCATACTGAACACACAAAAAGTCTGGAGTTGAAATAAGTTTAAAAAAATGAAATGCCTTTGTAACAGACGAGTTTTCGTCTGAAACCCTGATACTTCGAAAGAGATTGTCCATTTTGTACACGAAGTGAATACAGTTTTTGCCGTAACCCTCTCAACTTTTTAGCACATGCTATGTGGGTTAAATGATCATACCATGCCAACTTTCAACCTTCTCAGAGTTCATTTGTAGTGCTTTTAAATTTTAGGGTCATTTAGCTCAAAAAAATTAGTAAATGCATGGAAAATAGCAAATGAAGTCAGAAAGGGTTGAAAATTGATGACGTGGCTTCGAATGGTGCATACTGAACACACAAAAAGTCTGGAGTTGAAATAAGTTTAAGAAAATGAAATGCCTTTGTAACAGACGAGTTTTCGTCTGAAACCCTGATACTTCGAAAGAGATTGTCCATTTTGTACACGAAGTGGATCCAGTTTTTGCCGTAACCCTCTCAACTTTTTAGCACATGCTATGTGGGTGAAATGATGATAGCATGCCAACTTTCAACCTTTTCTGATTGTGATTTGTAGTGCTTTTCAATTTCAGGGTCATTTAGCTCAAAAAATCAGTAAATGCATGAAAAATAGGAAATGAAGTCAGAAAGGGTTGAAAATTTATGACGTGGCTTCGAATGGTGCATACTGAACACACAAAAAGTCTGGAGTTGAAATAAGTTTAAAAAAATGAAATGCCGTTGTAACAGACGAGTTTTCGTCTGAAACCCTGATACTTCGAAAGATATTGTCCATTTTGTACACGAAGTGCATCCAGTTTTTGCCGTAACCCTCTCAACTTTTTAGCACATGCTATGTGGGTGAAATTATGATACCATGCCAACTTTCAACCTTTTCCGATTGTGATTTGTAATGCTTTTCAATTTCTGGGTCATTTAGCTCAAAAAATCAGTAAATGGATGAAAAATAGCAAATGAAGTCAGAAAGGGTTGAAAATTGATGACGTGTCTTCGAATGGTGCTTACTGAACACACAAAAAGTCTGGAGTTGAAATAAGTTTAAAAAAATGAAATGCCTTTGTAACAGACGAGTTTTCGTCTGAAACCCTGATACTTCGAAAGAGATTGTCCATTTTGTACACGAAGTGGATCCAGTTTTTGCCGTAACCCTCTCAACTTTTTAGCAGATGCTATGTGGGTGAAATGATGATACCATGCCAACTTTCAACCTTTTCTGATTGTGATTTGTAGTGCTTTTCAATTTAAGGGTAATTTAGCTCAAAAAAATCAGTAAATGCATGAAAAATAGCAAATGAAGTCAGAAAGGGTTGAAAATTGATGACGTGGCTTCGAATGGTGCATACTGAACACACAAAAAGTCTGGAGTTGAAATAAGTTTAAAAAAATGAAATGCCTTTGTAACAGACGAGTTTTCGTCTGAAACCCTGATACTTCGAAAGAGATTGTCCATTTTGTACACGAAGTGGATCCAGTTTTTGCCGTAACCCTCTCAACTTTTTAGCAGATGCTATGTGGGTGAAATGATGATACCATGCCAACTTTCAACCTTTTCTCATTGTGATTTGTAGTGCTTTTCAATTTAAGGGTCATTTAGCTAAAAAAATCAGTAAATGCATGAAAAATAGCAAATGAAGTCAGAAAGGGTTGAAAATTGATGACGTGGCTTCGAATGGTGCATACTGAACACACAAAAATTCTGGAGTTGAAATAAGTTTAAAAAAATGAAATGCCTTTGTAACAGACGAGTTTTCGTCTGAAACCCTGATACTTCGAAAGAGATTGTCCATTTTGTACACGAAGTGCATCCAGTTTTTGCCGTAACCCTATCAACTTTTTAGCACATGCTATGTGGGTGAAATGATGATACCATGCCAACTTTCAACCTTTTCTGATTGTGATTTGTAGTGCTTTTCAATTTCAGGGTCATTTAGCTCAAAAAAATCAGTAAATGCATGAAAAATAGCAAATGAAGTCAGAAAGGGTAGAAAATTGACGACGTGGCTTCGAATGGTGCATACTGAACACACAAAAAGTCTGGAGTTGAACTAAGTTTAAAAAAATGAAATGCCTTTGTAACAGACGAGTTTTCGTCTGAAACCCTGATACTTCCAAAGAGATTGTCCATTTTGTACACGAAGTGGATCCAGTTTTTGCCGTAACCCTCTCAACTTTTTAGCACATGCTATGTGGGTGAAATGATGATACCATGCCAACTTTTAACCTTTTCAGAGTTCATTTGTAGTGCTTTTCAATTTTAGGGTCATTTAGCTCAAAAAAATCAGTAAATGCATGAAAAATAGCAAATGAAGTCAGAAAGGGTTGAAAATTGATGACGTGGCTTCGAATGGTGCATACTGAAGACACAAAAAGTCTGGAGTTGAAATAAGTTTAAAAAAATGAAATGCCTTTGTAACAGACGAGTTTTCGTCTGAAACCCTGATACTTCGAAAGAGATTGTCCATTTTGTACACGAAGTGGATCCAGTTTTTGCCGTAACCCTCTCAACTTTTAGCACATGCTATGTGGGTGAAATGATGATACCATGCCAACTTTCAAACTCTTCTGATTGTGATTTGTAGTGCTTTTCAATTTCAGGGTCATTTAGCTCAAAAAAATCAGTAAATGCATGAAAATTAGCAAATGAAGTCAGAAAGGGTTGAAAATTGATGACGTGGCTTCGAATGGTGCATACTGAACACACAAAAAGTTTGGAGTTGAAATAAGTTTAAAAAAATGAAATGCCTTTGTAACAGACGAGTTTTCGTCTGAAACCCTGATACTTCGAAAGAGATTGTCCATTTTGTACACGAAGTGGATCCAGTTTTTGCCGTAACCCTCTCAACTTTTTAGCACATGCTATGTGGGTTAAATGATCATACCATGCCAACTTTCAACCTTTTCAGAGTTCATTTGTAGTGCTTTTCAATTTCTGGGTCATTAAGCTCAAAAAAATCAGTAAATGCATGAAAAATAGCAAATGAAGTCAGAAAGGGTTGAAAATTGATGACGTGGCTTCGAATGGTGCATACTGAACACACAAAAAGTCTGGAGTTGAAATAAGTTTAAAAAAATGAAATGCCTTTGTAACAGACGAGTTTTCGTCTGAAACCCTCATACTTCGAAAGAGATTGTCCATTTTGTACACGAAGTGGATCCAGTTTTTGCCGTAACCCTCTCAACTTTTTAGCAGATGCTATGTGGGTGAAATGATGATACCATGCCAACTTTCAACCTTTTCTGATTGTGATTTGTAGTGCTTTTCAATTTAAGGGTCATTTAGCTCAAAAAAATCAGTAAATGCATGAAAAATAGCAAATGAAGTCACAAAGGGTTGAAAATTGATGACGTAGCTTCGAATGGTGCATACTGAACACACAAAAAGTCTGGAGTTGAAATAAGTTTAAAAAAATGAAATGCCTTTGTAACAGACGAGTTTTCGTCTGAAACCCTGATACTTCCAAAGAGATTGTCCATTTTGTACACGAAGTGGATCCAGTTTTTGCCGTAACCCTCTCAACTTTTTAGCACATGCTATGTGGGTGAAATGATGATACCATGCCAACTTTTAACCTTTTCAGAGTTCATTTGTAGTGATTTTCAATTTTAGGGTCATTTAGCTCAAAAAAATCAGTAAATGCATGAAAAATAGCAAATGAAGTCAGAAAGGGTTGAAAATTGATGACGTGGCTTCGAATGGTGCATACTGAAGACACAAAATGTCTGGAGTTGAAATAAGTTTAAAAAAATGAAATGCCTTTGTAACAGACGAGTTTTCGTCTGAAACCCTGATACTTCGAAAGAGATTGTCCATTTTGTACACGAAGTGCATCCAGTTTTTGCCGTAACCCTCTCAACTTTTTAGCACATGCTATGTGGGTGAAATGATGATACCATGCCAACTTTTAACCTTTTCAGAGTTCATTTGTAGTGATTTTCAATTTTAGGGTCATTTAGCTCAAAAAAATCAGTAAATGCATGAAAATTAGCAAATGAAGTCAGAAAGGGTTGAAAATTGATGACGTGGCTTCGAATGGTGCATACTGAACACACAAAAAGTCTGGAGTTGAAATAAGTTTAAAAAAATGAAATGCCTTTGTAACAGACGAGTTTTCGTCTGAAACCCTGATACTTCGAAAGAGATTGTCCATTTTGTACACGAAGTGGATCCAGTTTTTGCCGTAACCCTCTCAACTTTTAGCACATGCTATGTGGGTGAAATGATGATACCATGCCAACTTTCAAACTCTTCTGATTGTGATTTGTAGTGCTTTTCAATTTCAGGGTCATTTAGCTCAAAAAAATCAGTAAATGCATGAAAATTAGCAAATGAAGTCAGAAAGGGTTGAAAATTGATGACGTGGCTTCGAATGGTGCATACTGAACACACAAAAAGTCTGGAGTTGAAATAAGTTTAAAAAAATGAAATGCCTTTGTAACAGACGAGTTTTCGTCTGAAACCCTGATACTTCGAAAGAGATTGTCCATTTTGTACACGAAGTGGATCCAGTTTTTGCCGTAACCCTCTCAACTTTTTAGCACATGCTATGTGGGTTAAATGATGATACCATGCCAACTTTCAACCTTTTCTCATTGTGATTTGTAGTGCTTTTCAATTTAAGGGTCATTTAGCTAAAAAAATCAGTAAATGCATGAAAAATAGCAAATGAAGTCAGAAAGGGTTGAAAATTGATGACGTGGCTTCGAATGGTGCATACTGAACACACAAAAATTCTGGAGTTGAAATAAGTTTAAAAAAATGAAATGCCTTTGTAACAGACGAGTTTTCGTCTGAAACCCTGATACTTCGAAAGAGATTGTCCATTTTGTACACGAAGTGCATCCAGTTTTTGCCGTAACCCTCTCAACTTTTTAGCACATGCTATGTGGGTGAAATGATGATACCATGCCAACTTTCAACCTTTTCTGATTGTGATTTGTAGTGCTTTTCAATTTCAGGGTCATTTAGCTCAAAAAAATCAGTAAATGCATGAAAAATAGCAAATGAAGTCAGAAAGGGTAGAAAATTGACGACGTGGCTTCGAATGGTGCATACTGAACACACAAAAAGTCTGGAGTTGAACTAAGTTTAAAAAAATGAAATGCCTTTGTAACAGACGAGTTTTCGTCTGAAACCCTGATACTTCCAAAGAGATTGTCCATTTTGTACACGAAGTGGATCCAGTTTTTGCCGTAACCCTCTCAACTTTTTAGCACATGCTATGTGGGTGAAATGATGATACCATGCCAACTTTTAACCTTTTCAGAGTTCATTTGTAGTGCTTTTCAATTTTAGGGTCATTTAGCTCAAAAAAATCAGTAAATGCATGAAAAATAGCAAATGAAGTCAGAAAGGGTTGAAAATTGATGACGTGGCTTCGAATGGTGCATACTGAAGACACAAAAAGTCTGGAGTTGAAATAAGTTTAAAAAAATGAAATGCCTTTGTAACAGACGAGTTTTCGTCTGAAACCCTGATACTTCGAAAGAGATTGTCCATTTTGTACACGAAGTGGATCCAGTTTTTGCCGTAACCCTCTCAACTTTTAGCACATGCTATGTGGGTGAAATGATGATACCATGCCAACTTTCAAACTCTTCTGATTGTGATTTGTAGTGCTTTTCAATTTCAGGGTCATTTAGCTCAAAAAAATCAGTGAATGCATGAAAATTAGCAAATGAAGTCAGAAAGGGTTGAAAATTGATGACGTGGCTTCGAATGGTGCATACTGAACACACAAAAAGTTTGGAGTTGAAATAAGTTTAAAAAAATGAAATGCCTTTGTAACAGACGAGTTTTCGTCTGAAACCCTGATACTTCGAAAGAGATTGTCCATTTTGTACACGAAGTGGATCCAGTTTTTGCCGTAACCCTCTCAACTTTTTAGCACATGCTATGTGGGTTAAATGATCATACCATGCCAACTTTCAACCTTTTCAGAGTTCATTTGTAGTGCTTTTCAATTTCTGGGTCATTAAGCTCAAAAAAATCAGTAAATGCATGAAAAATAGCAAATGAAGTCAGAAAGGGTTGAAAATTGATGACGTGGCTTCGAATGGTGCATACTGAACACACAAAAAGTCTGGAGTTGAAATAAGTTTAAAAAAATGAAATGCCTTTGTAACAGACGAGTTTTCGTCTGAAACCCTCATACTTCGAAAGAGATTGTCCATTTTGTACACGAAGTGGATCCAGTTTTTGCCGTAACCCTCTCAACTTTTTAGCAGATGCTATGTGGGTGAAATGATGATACCATGCCAACTTTCAACCTTTTCTGATTGTGATTTGTAGTGCTTTTCAATTTAAGGGTCATTTAGCTCAAAAAAATCAGTAAATGCATGAAAAATAGCAAATGAAGTCACAAAGGGTTGAAAATTGATGACGTAGCTTCGAATGGTGCATACTGAACACACAAAAAGTCTGGAGTTGAAATAAGTTTAAAAAAATGAAATGCCTTTGTAACAGACGAGTTTTCGTCTGAAACCCTGATACTTCCAAAGAGATTGTCCATTTTGTACACGAAGTGGATCCAGTTTTTGCCGTAACCCTCTCAACTTTTTAGCACATGCTATGTGGGTGAAATGATGATACCATGCCAACTTTTAACCTTTTCAGAGTTCATTTGTAGTGATTTTCAATTTTAGGGTCATTTAGCTCAAAAAAATCAGTAAATGCATGAAAAATAGCAAATGAAGTCAGAAAGGGTTGAAAATTGATGACGTGGCTTCGAATGGTGCATACTGAAGACACAAAATGTCTGGAGTTGAAATAAGTTTAAAAAAATGAAATGCCTTTGTAACAGACGAGTTTTCGTCTGAAACCCTGATACTTCGAAAGAGATTGTCCATTTTGTACACGAAGTGCATCCAGTTTTTGCCGTAACCCTCTCAACTTTTTAGCACATGCTATGTGGGTGAAATGATGATACCATGCCAACTTTCAACCTTTTCAGAGTTCATTTGTAGTGCTTTTCAATTTCTGGGTCATTAAGCTCAAAAAAATCAGTAAATGCATGAAAAATAGCAAATGAAGTCAGAAAGGGTTGAAAATTGATGACGTGGCTTCGAATGGTGCATACTGAACACACAAAAAGTCTGGAGTTGAAATAAGTTTAAAAAAATGAAATGCCTTTGTAACAGACGAGTTTTCGTTTGAAACCCTGATACTTCGAAAGAGATTGTCCATTTTGTACACGAAGTGGATCCAGTTTTTGCCGTAACCCTCTCAACTTTTTAGCAGATGCTATGTGGGTGAAATGATGATACCATGCCAACTTTCAACCTTTTCTGATTGTGATTTGTACTGCTTTTCAATTTAAGGGTCATTTAGCTCAAAAAAATCAGTAAATGCATGAAAAATAGCAAATGAAGTCAGAAAGGGTTGAAAATTGATGACGTAGCTTCGAATGGTGCATACTGAACACACAAAAAGTCTGGAGTTGAAATAAGTTTAAAAAAATGAAATGCCTTTGTAACAGACGAGTTTTCGTCTGAAACCCTGATACTTCCAAAGAGATTGTCCATTTTGTACACAAAGTGGATCCAGTTTTTGCCGTAACCCTCTCAACTTTTTAGCACATGCTATGTGGGTGAAATGATGATACCATGCCAACTTTCAAACTCTTCTGATTGTGATTTGTAGTGCTTTTCAATTTCAGGGTCATTTAGCTCAAAAAAATCAGTAAATGCATGAAAAATAGCAAATGAAGTCAGAAAGGGTTGAAAATTGATGACGTGGCTTCGAATGGTGCATACTGAACACACAAAAATTCTGGAGTTGAAATAAGTTTAAAAAAATGAAATGCCTTTGTAACAGACGAGTTTTCGTCTGAAACCCTGATACTTCGAAAGAGATTGTCCATTTTGTACACGAAGTGGATCCAGTTTTTGCCGTAACCCTCTCAACTTTTTAGCAGATGCTATGTGGGTGAAATGATGATACCATGCCAACTTTCAACCTTTTCTGATTGTGATTTGTAGTGCTTTTCAATTTAAGGGTAATTTAGCTCAAAAAAATCAGTAAATGCATGAAAAATAGCAAATGAAGTCAGAAAGGGTTGAAAATTGATGACGTAGCTTCGAATGGTGCATACTGAACACACAAAAAGTCTGGAGTAAAAATAAGTTTAAAAAAATGAAATGCCTTTGTAACAGACGAGTTTTCGTCTGAAACCCTGATACTTCGAAAGAGATTGTCCATTTTGTACACGAAGTGGATCCAGTTTTTGCCGTAACTCTCTCTACTTTTTAGCACATGATATGTGGGTTAAATGATCATACCATGCCAACTTTCAACCTTTTCAGAGTTCATTTGTAGTGCTTTTCAATTTCTGGGTCATTAAGCTCAAAAAAATCAGTAAATGCATGAAAAATAGCAAATGAAGTCAGAAAGGGTTGAAAATTGATGACGTGGCTTCGAATGGTGCATACTGAACACACAAAAAGTCTGGAGTTGAAATAAGTTTAAAAAAATGAAATGCCTTTGTAACAGACGAGTTTTCGTCTGAAACCCTGATACTTCGAAAGAGATTGTCCATTTTGTACACGAAGTGGATCCAGTTTTTGCCGTAACCCTCTCAACTTTTTAGCAGATGCTATGTGGGTGAAATGATGATACCATGCCAACTTTCAACCTTTTCTGATTGTGATTTGTAGTGCTTTTCAATTTAAGGGTCATTTAGCTCAAAAAAATCAGTAAATGCATGAAAAATAGCAAATGAAGTCACAAAGGGTTGAAAATTGATGACGTAGCTTCGAATGGTGCATACTGAACACACAAAAAGTCTGGAGTTGAAATAAGTTTAAAAAAATGAAATGCCTTTGTAACAGACGAGTTTTCGTCTGAAACCCTGATACTTCCAAAGAGATTGTCCATTTTGTACACGAAGTGGATCCAGTTTTTGCCGTAACCCTCTCAACTTTTTAGCACATGCTATGTGGGTGAAATGATGATACCATGCCAACTTTTAACCTTTTCAGAGTTCATTTGTAGTGATTTTCAATTTTAGGGTCATTTAGCTCAAAAAAATCAGTAAATGCATGAAAAATAGCAAATGAAGTCAGAAAGGGTTGAAAATTGATGACGTGGCTTCGAATGGTGCATACTGAAGACACAAAAAGTCTGGAGTTGAAATAAGTTTAAAAAAATGAAATGCCTTTGTAACAGACGAGTTTTCGTCTGAAACCCTGATACTTCGAAAGAGATTGTCCATTTTGTACACGAAGTGCATCCAGTTTTTGCCGTAACCCTCTCAACTTTTTAGCACATGCTATGTGGGTGAAATGATGATACCATGCCAACTTTTAACCTTTTCAGAGTTCATTTGTAGTGATTTTCAATTTTAGGGTCATTTAGCTCAAAAAAATCAGTAAATGCATGAAAATTAGCAAATGAAGTCAGAAAGGGTTGAAAATTGATGACGTGGCTTCGAATGGTGCATACTGAACACACAAAAAGTCTGGAGTTGAAATAAGTTTAAAAAAATGAAATGCCTTTGTAACAGACGAGTTTTCGTCTGAAACCCTGATACTTCGAAAGAGATTGTCCATTTTGTACACGAAGTGGATCCAGTTTTTGCCGTAACCCTCTCAACTTTTAGCACATGCTATGTGGGTGAAATGATGATACCATGCCAACTTTCAAACTCTTCTGATTGTGATTTGTAGTGCTTTTCAATTTCAGGGTCATTTAGCTCAAAAAAATCAGTAAATGCATGAAAATTAGCAAATGAAGTCAGAAAGGGTTGAAAATTGATGACGTGGCTTCGAATGGTGCATACTGAACACACAAAAAGTCTGGAGTTGAAATAAGTTTAAAAAAATGAAATGCCTTTGTAACAGACGAGTTTTCGTCTGAAACCCTGATACTTCGAAAGAGATTGTCCATTTTGTACACGAAGTGGATCCAGTTTTTGCCGTAACCCTCTCAACTTTTTAGCACATGCTATGTGGGTTAAATGATCATACCATGCCAACTTTCAACCTTTTCAGAGTTCATTTGTAGTGCTTTTCAATTTCTGGGTCATTAAGCTCAAAAAAATCAGTAAATGCATGAAAAATAGCAAATGAAGTCAGAAAGGGTTGAAAATTGATGACGTGGCTTCGAATGGTGCATACTGAACACACAAAAAGTCTGGAGTTGAAATAAGTTTAAAAAAATGAAATGCCTTTGTAACAGACGAGTTTTCGTTTGAAACCCTGATACTTCGAAAGAGATTGTCCATTTTGTACACGAAGTGGATCCAGTTTTTGCCGTAACCCTCTCAACTTTTTAGCAGATGCTATGTGGGTGAAATGATGATACCATGCCAACTTTCAACCTTTTCTGATTGTGATTTGTACTGCTTTTCAATTTAAGGGTCATTTAGCTCAAAAAAATCAGTAAATGCATGAAAAATAGCAAATGAAGTCAGAAAGGGTTGAAAATTGATGACGTAGCTTCGAATGGTGCATACTGAACACACAAAAAGTCTGGAGTTGAAATAAGTTTAAAAAAATGAAATGCCTTTGTAACAGACGAGTTTTCGTCTGAAACCCTGATACTTCCAAAGAGATTGTCCATTTTGTACACAAAGTGGATCCAGTTTTTGCCGTAACCCTCTCAACTTTTTAGCACATGCTATGTGGGTGAAATGATGATACCATGCCAACTTTCAAACTCTTCTGATTGTGATTTGTAGTGCTTTTCAATTTCAGGGTCATTTAGCTCAAAAAAATCAGTAAATGCATGAAAAATAGCAAATGAAGTCAGAAAGGGTTGAAAATTGATGACGTGGCTTCGAATGGTGCATACTAAACACACAAAAATTCTGGAGTTGAAATAAGTTTAAAAAAATGAAATGCCTTTGTAACAGACGAGTTTTCGTCTGAAACCCTGATACTTCGAAAGAGATTGTCCATTTTGTACACGAAGTGGATCCAGTTTTTGCCGTAACCCTCTCAACTTTTTAGCAGATGCTATGTGGGTGAAATGATGATACCATGCCAACTTTCAACCTTTTCTGATTGTGATTTGTAGTGCTTTTCAATTTAAGGGTAATTTAGCTCAAAAAAATCAGTAAATGCATGAAAAATAGCAAATGAAGTCAGAAAGGGTTGAAAATTGATGACGTAGCTTCGAATGGTGCATACTGAACACACAAAAAGTCTGGAGTTGAAATAAGTTTAAAAAAATGAAATGCCTTTGTAACAGACGAGTTTTCGTCTGAAACCCTGATACTTCGAAAGAGATTGTCCATTTTGTACACGAAGTGGATCCAGTTTTTGCCGTAACTCTCTCAACTTTTTAGCACATGATATGTGGGTTAAATGATCATACCATGCCAACTTTCAACCTTTTCAGAGTTCATTTGTAGTGCTTTTCAATTTCTGGGTCATTAAGCTCAAAAAAATCAGTAAATGCATGAAAAATAGCAAATGAAGTCAGAAAGGGTTGAAAATTGATGACGTGACTTCGAATGGTGCATACTGAACACACAAAAAGTCTGGAGTTGAAATAAGTTTAAAAAAATGAAATGCCTTTGTAACAGACGAGTTTTCGTCTGAAACCCTGATACTTCGAAAGAGATTGTCCATTTTGTACACGAAGTGGATCCAGTTTTTGCCGTAACCCTCTCAACTTTTTAGCATATGCTATGTGGGTGAAATGATGATACCATGCCAACTTTCAACCTTTTCTGATTGTGATTTGTAGTGCTTTTCAATTTAAGGGTCATTTAGCTCAAAAAAATCAGTAAATGCATGAAAAATAGCAAATGAAGTCACAAAGGGTTGAAAATTGATGACGTAGCTTCGAATGGTGCATACTGAACACACAAAAAGTCTGGAGTTGAAATAAGTTTAAAAAAATGAAATGCCTTTGTAACAGACGAGTTTTCGTCTGAAACCCTGATACTTCCAAAGAGATTGTCCATTTTGTACACGAAGTGGATCCATTTTTTGCCGTAACCCTCTCAACTTTTTAGCACATGCTATGTGGGTGAAATGATGATACCAAGCCAACTTTTAACCTTTTCAGAGTTCATTTGTAGTGCTTTTCAATTTTAGGGTCATTTAGCTCAAAAAAATCAGTAAATGCATGAAAAATAGCAAATGAAGTCAGAAAGGGTTGAAAATTGATGACGTGGCTTCGAATGGTGCATACTGAAGACACAAAAAGTCTGGAGTTGAAATAAGTTTAAAAAAATGAAATGCCTTTGTAACAGACGAGTTTTCGTCTGAAACCCTGATACTTCGAAAGAGATTGTCCATTTTGTACACGAAGTGGATCCAGTTTTTGCCGTAACCCTCTCAACTTTTAGCACATGCTATGTGGGTGAAATGATGATACCATGCCAACTTTCAAACTCTTCTGATTGTGATTTGTAGTGCTTTTCAATTTCAGGGTCATTTAGCTCAAAAAAATCAGTAAATGCATGAAAATTAGCAAATGAAGTCAGAAAGGGTTGAAAATTGATGACGTGGCTTCGAATGGTGCATACTGAACACACAAAAAGTCTGGAGTTGAAATAAGTTTAAAAAAATGAAATGCCTTTGTAACAGACGAGTTTTCGTCTGAAACCCTGATACTTCGAAAGAGATTGTCCATTTTGTACACGAAGTGGATCCAGTTTTTGCCGTAACCCTCTCAACTTTTTAGCACATGCTATGTGGGTTAAATGATCATACCATGCCAACTTTCAACCTTTTCAGAGTTCATTTGTAGTGCTTTTCAATTTCTGGGTCATTAAGCTCAAAAAAATCAGTAAATGCATGAAAAATAGCAAATGAAGTCAGAAAGGGTTGAAAATTGATGACGTGGCTTCGAATGATGCATACTGAACACACAAAAAGTCTGGAGTTGAAATAAGTTTAAAAAAATGAAATGCCTTTGTAACAGACGAGTTTTCGTCTGAAACCCTGATACTTCGAAAGAGATTGTCCATTTTGTACACGAAGTGGATCCAGTTTTTGCCGTAACCCTCTCAACTTTTTAGCAGATGCTATGTGGGTGAAATGATGATACCATGCCAACTTTCAACCTTTTCTGATTGTGATTTGTAGTGCTTTTCAATTTAAGGGTAATTTAGCTCAAAAAAATCAGTAAATGCATGAAAAATAGCAAATGAAGTCAGAAAGGGTTGAAAATTGATGACGTAGCTTCGAATGGTGCATACTGAACACACAAAAAGTCTGGAGTTGAAATAAGTTTAAAAAAATGAAATGCCTTTGTAACAGACGAGTTTTCGTCTGAAACCCTGATACTTCCAAAGAGATTGTCCATTTTGTACACGAAGTGGATCCAGTTTTTGCCGTAACCCTCTCAACTTTTTAGCACATGCTATGTGGGTGAAATGATGATACCATGCCAACTTTCAACCTTTTCAGAGTTCATTTGTAGTGCTTTTCAATTTTAGGGTCATTTAGCTCAAAAAAATCAGTAAATGCATGAAAAATAGCAAATGAAGTCAGAAAGGGTTGAAAATTGATGACGTGGCTTCGAATAGTGCATACTGAACACACAAAAAGTCTGGAGTTGAAATAAGTTTAAAAAAATGAAATGCCTTTGTAACAGACGAGTTTTCGTCTGAAACCCTGATACTTCGAAAGAGATTGTCCATTTTGTACACGAAGTGCATCCAGTTTTTCCCGTAACCCTCTCAACTTTTTAGCACATGCTATGTGGGTGAAATGATGATACCATGCCAACTTTCAACCTTTTCTGATTGTGATTTGTAGTGCTTTTCAATTTCAGGGTCATTTAGCTCAAAAAAATCAGTAAATGCATGAAAAATAGCAAATGAAGTCAGAAAGGGTTGAAAATTGACGACGTGGCTTCGAATGGTGCATACTGAACACACAAAAAGTCTGGAGTTGAACTAAGTTTAAAAAAATGAAATGCCTTTGTAACAGACGAGTTTTCGTTTGAAACCCTGATACTTCGCAAGAGATTGTCCATTTTGTACACGAAGTGGATCCAGTTTTTGCCGTAACCCTCTCAACTTTTTAGCACATGCTATGTGGGTGAAATGATGATACCATGCCAACTTTCAACCTTTTCAGAGTTCATTTGTAGTGCTTTTCAATTTAAGGGTAATTTAGCTCAAAAAAATCAGTAAATGCATGAAAAATAGCAAATGAAGTCAGAAAGGGTTGAAAATTGATGACGTGGCTTCGAATGGTGCATACTGAACACACAAAAAGTCTGGAGTTGAAATAAGTTTAAAAAAATGAAATGCCTTTGTAACAGACGAGTTTTCGTCTGAAACCCCGATACTTCGAAAGAGATTGTCCATTTTGTACACGAAGTGGATCCAGTTTTTGCCGTAACCCTCTCAACTTTTTAGCACATGCTATGTGGGTGAAATGATGATACCATGCCAACTTTCAACCTTTTCAGAGTTCATTTGTAGTGCTTTTCAATTTTAGGGTCATTTAGCTCAAAAAAATCAGTAAATGCATGAAAAATAGCAAATGAAGTCAGAAAGGGTTGAAAATTGATGACGTGGCTTCGAATAGTGCATACTGAACACACAAAAAGTCTGGAGTTGAAATAAGTTTAAAAAAATGAAATGCCTTTGTAACAGACGAGTTTTCGTCTGAAACCCTGATACTTCGAAAGAGATTGTCCATTTTGTACACGAAGTGCATCCAGTTTTTCCCGTAACCCTCTCAACTTTTTAGCACATGCTATGTGGGTGAAATGATGATACCATGCCAACTTTCAACCTTTTCTGATTGTGATTTGTAGTGCTTTTCAATTTCAGGGTCATTTAGCTCAAAAAAATCAGTAAATGCATGAAAAATAGCAAATGAAGTCAGAAAGGGTTGAAAATTGACGACGTGGCTTCGAATGGTGCATACTGAACACACAAAAAGTCTCGAGTTGAACTAAGTTTAAAAAAATGAAATGCCTTTGTAACAGACGAGTTTTCGTTTGAAACCCTGATACTTCGCAAGAGATTGTCCATTTTGTACACGAAGTGGATCCAGTTTTTGCCGTAACCCTCTCAACTTTTTAGCACATGCTATGTGGGTGAAATGATGATACCATGCCAACTTTCAACCTTTTCAGAGTTCATTTGTAGTGCTTTTCAATTTAAGGGTAATTTAGCTCAAAAAAATCAGTAAATGCATGAAAAATAGCAAATGAAGTCAGAAAGGGTTGAAAATTGATGACGTGGCTTCGAATGGTGCTTACTGAACACACAAAAAGTCTGGAGTTGAAATAAGTTTAAAAAAATGAAATGCCTTTGTAACAGACGAGTTTTCGTCTGAAACCCTGATACTTCGAAAGAGATTGTCCATTTTGTACACGAAGTGGATCCAGTTTTTGCCGTAACCCTCTCAACTTTTTAGCACATGCTATGTGGGTGAAATGATGATACCATGCCAACTTTTAACCTTTTCAGAGTTCATTTGTAGTGCTTTTCAATTTTAGGGTCATTTAGCTCAAAAAAAATCAGTAAATGCATGAAAAATAGCAAATGAAGTCAGAAAGGGTTGAAAATTGATGACGTGGCTTCGAATGGTGCATACTGAAGACACAAAAAGTCTGGAGTTGAAATAAGTTTAAAAAAATGAAATGCCTTTGTAACAGACGAGTTTTCGTCTGAAACCCTGATACTTCGAAAGAGATTGTCCATTTTGTACACGAAGTGGATCCAGTTTTTGCCGTAACCCTCTCAACTTTTAGCACATGCTATGTGGGTGAAATGATGATACCATGCCAACTTTCAACCTCTTCTGATTGTGATTTGTAGTGCTTTTCAATTTCAGGGTCATTTAGCTCAAAAAAATCAGTAAATGCATGAAAATTAGCAAATGAAGTCAGAAAGGGTTGAAAATTGATGACGTGGCTTCGAATGGTGCATACTGAACACACAAAAAGTCTGGAGTTGAAATAAGTTTAAAAAAATGAAATGCCTTTGTAACAGACGAGTTTTCGTCTGAAACCCTGATACTTCGAAAGAGATTGTCCATTTTGTACACGAAGTGGATCCAGTTTTTGCCGTAACCCTCTCAACTTTTTAGCAGATGCTATGTGGGTGAAATGATGATACCATGCCAACTTTCAACCTTTTCTGATTGTGATTTGTAGTGCTTTTCAATTTAAGGGTAATTTAGCTCAAAAAAATCAGTAAATGCATGAAAAATAGCAAATGAAGTCAGAAAGGGTTGAAAATTGATGACGTAGCTTCGAATGGTGCATACTGAACACACAAAAAGTCTGGAGTTGAAATAAGTTTAAAAAAATGAAATGCCTTTGTAACAGACGAGTTTTCGTCTGAAACCCTGATACTTCCAAAGAGATTGTCCATTTTGTACACGAAGTGGATCCAGTTTTTGCCGTAACCCTCTCAACTTTTTAGCACATGCTATGTGGGTGAAATGATGATACCATGCCAACTTTCAACCTTTTCAGAGTTCATTTGTAGTGCTTTTCAATTTTAGGGTCATTTAGCTCAAAAAAATCAGTAAATGCATGAAAAATAGCAAATGAAGTCAGAAAGGGTTGAAAATTGATGACGTGGCTTCGAATAGTGCATACTGAACACACAAAAAGTCTGGAGTTGAAATAAGTTTAAAAAAATGAAATGCCTTTGTAACAGACGAGTTTTCGTCTGAAACCCTGATACTTCGAAAGAGATTGTCCATTTTGTACACGAAGTGCATCCAGTTTTTCCCGTAACCCTCTCAACTTTTTAGCACATGCTATGTGGGTGAAATGATGATACCATGCCAACTTTCAACCTTTTCTGATTGTGATTTGTAGTGCTTTTCAATTTCAGGGTCATTTAGCTCAAAAAAATCAGTAAATGCATGAAAAATAGCAAATGAAGTCAGAAAGGGTTGAAAATTGACGACGTGGCTTCGAATGGTGCATACTGAACACACAAAAAGTCTGGAGTTGAACTAAGTTTAAAAAAATGAAATGCCTTTGTAACAGACGAGTTTTCGTTTGAAACCCTGATACTTCGCAAGAGATTGTCCATTTTGTACACGAAGTGGATCCAGTTTTTGCCGTAACCCTCTCAACTTTTTAGCACATGCTATGTGGGTGAAATGATGATACCATGCCAACTTTCAACCTTTTCAGAGTTCATTTGTAGTGCTTTTCAATTTAAGGGTAATTTAGCTCAAAAAAATCAGTAAATGCATGAAAAATAGCAAATGAAGTCAGAAAGGGTTGAAAATTGATGACGTGGCTTCGAATGGTGCATACTGAACACACAAAAAGTCTGGAGTTGAAATAAGTTTAAAAAAATGAAATGCCTTTGTAACAGACGAGTTTTCGTCTGAAACCCCGATACTTCGAAAGAGATTGTCCATTTTGTACACGAAGTGGATCCAGTTTTTGCCGTAACCCTCTCAACTTTTTAGCACATGCTATGTGGGTGAAATGATGATACCATGCCAACTTTCAACCTTTTCAGAGTTCATTTGTAGTGCTTTTCAATTTTAGGGTCATTTAGCTCAAAAAAATCAGTAAATGCATGAAAAATAGCAAATGAAGTCAGAAAGGGTTGAAAATTGATGACGTGGCTTCGAATAGTGCATACTGAACACACAAAAAGTCTGGAGTTGAAATAAGTTTAAAAAAATGAAATGCCTTTGTAACAGACGAGTTTTCGTCTGAAACCCTGATACTTCGAAAGAGATTGTCCATTTTGTACACGAAGTGCATCCAGTTTTTCCCGTAACCCTCTCAACTTTTTAGCACATGCTATGTGGGTGAAATGATGATACCATGCCAACTTTCAACCTTTTCTGATTGTGATTTGTAGTGCTTTTCAATTTCAGGGTCATTTAGCTCAAAAAAATCAGTAAATGCATGAAAAATAGCAAATGAAGTCAGAAAGGGTT
This sequence comes from Elymus sibiricus, assembly GCA_039707655.1. Lineage (NCBI taxonomy): Eukaryota > Viridiplantae > Streptophyta > Magnoliopsida > Poales > Poaceae > Elymus > Elymus sibiricus. Next base: position 120,359,273 of record CM077676.1, on the reverse strand, counting down.
GAAAATTGACGACGTGGCTTCGAATGGTGCATACTGAACACACAAAAAGTCTCGAGTTGAACTAAGTTTAAAAAAATGAAATGCCTTTGTAACAGACGAGTTTTCGTTTGAAACCCTGATACTTCGCAAGAGATTGTCCATTTTGTACACGAAGTGGATCCAGTTTTTGCCGTAACCCTCTCAACTTTTTAGCACATGCTATGTGGGTGAAATGATGATACCATGCCAACTTTCAACCTTTTCAGAGTTCATTTGTAGTGCTTTTCAATTTAAGGGTAATTTAGCTCAAAAAAATCAGTAAATGCATGAAAAATAGCAAATGAAGTCAGAAAGGGTTGAAAATTGATGACGTGGCTTCGAATGGTGCTTACTGAACACACAAAAAGTCTGGAGTTGAAATAAGTTTAAAAAAATGAAATGCCTTTGTAACAGACGAGTTTTCGTCTGAAACCCTGATACTTCGAAAGAGATTGTCCATTTTGTACACGAAGTGGATCCAGTTTTTGCCGTAACCCTCTCAACTTTTTAGCACATGCTATGTGGGTGAAATGATGATACCATGCCAACTTTTAACCTTTTCAGAGTTCATTTGTAGTGCTTTTCAATTTTAGGGTCATTTAGCTCAAAAAAAATCAGTAAATGCATGAAAAATAGCAAATGAAGTCAGAAAGGGTTGAAAATTGATGACGTGGCTTCGAATGGTGCATACTGAAGACACAAAAAGTCTGGAGTTGAAATAAGTTTAAAAAAATGAAATGCCTTTGTAACAGACGAGTTTTCGTCTGAAACCCTGATACTTCGAAAGAGATTGTCCATTTTGTACACGAAGTGGATCCAGTTTTTGCCGTAACCCTCTCAACTTTTAGCACATGCTATGTGGGTGAAATGATGATACCATGCCAACTTTCAACCTCTTCTGATTGTGATTTGTAGTGCTTTTCAATTTCAGGGTCATTTAGCTCAAAAAAATCAGTAAATGCATGAAAATTAGCAAATGAAGTCAGAAAGGGTTGAAAATTGATGACGTGGCTTCGAATGGTGCATACTGAACACACAAAAAGTCTGGAGTTGAAATAAGTTTAAAAAAATGAAATGCCTTTGTAACAGACGAGTTTTCGTCTGAAACCCTGATACTTCGAAAGAGATTGTCCATTTTGTACACGAAGTGGATCCAGTTTTTGCCGTAACCCTCTCAACTTTTTAGCACATGCTATGTGGGTTAAATGATCATACCATGCCAACTTTCAACCTTTTCAGAGTTCATTTGTAGTGCTTTTCAATTTCTGGGTCATTAAGCTCAAAAAAATCAGTAAATGCATGAAAAATAGCAAATGAAGTCAGAAAGGGTTGAAAATTGATGACGTGGCTTCGAATGATGCATACTGAACACACAAAAAGTCTGGAGTTGAAATAAGTTTAAAAAAATGAAATGCCTTTGTAACAGACGAGTTTTCGTCTGAAACCCTGATACTTCGAAAGAGATTGTCCATTTTGTACACGAAGTGGATCCAGTTTTTGCCGTAACCCTCTCAACTTTTTAGCAGATGCTATGTGGGTGAAATGATGATACCATGCCAACTTTCAACCTTTTCTGATTGTGATTTGTAGTGCTTTTCAATTTAAGGGTAATTTAGCTCAAAAAAATCAGTAAATGCATGAAAAATAGCAAATGAAGTCAGAAAGGGTTGAAAATTGATGACGTAGCTTCGAATGGTGCATACTGAACACACAAAAAGTCTGGAGTTGAAATAAGTTTAAAAAAATGAAATGCCTTTGTAACAGACGAGTTTTCGTCTGAAACCCTGATACTTCCAAAGAGATTGTCCATTTTGTACACGAAGTGGATCCAGTTTTTGCCGTAACCCTCTCAACTTTTTAGCACATGCTATGTGGGTGAAATGATGATACCATGCCAACTTTCAACCTTTTCAGAGTTCATTTGTAGTGCTTTTCAATTTTAGGGTCATTTAGCTCAAAAAAATCAGTAAATGCATGAAAAATAGCAAATGAAGTCAGAAAGGGTTGAAAATTGATGACGTGGCTTCGAATAGTGCATACTGAACACACAAAAAGTCTGGAGTTGAAATAAGTTTAAAAAAATGAAATGCCTTTGTAACAGACGAGTTTTCGTCTGAAACCCTGATACTTCGAAAGAGATTGTCCATTTTGTACACGAAGTGCATCCAGTTTTTCCCGTAACCCTCTCAACTTTTTAGCACATGCTATGTGGGTGAAATGATGATACCATGCCAACTTTCAACCTTTTCTGATTGTGATTTGTAGTGCTTTTCAATTTCAGGGTCATTTAGCTCAAAAAAATCAGTAAATGCATGAAAAATAGCAAATGAAGTCAGAAAGGGTTGAAAATTGACGACGTGGCTTCGAATGGTGCATACTGAACACACAAAAAGTCTGGAGTTGAACTAAGTTTAAAAAAATGAAATGCCTTTGTAACAGACGAGTTTTCGTTTGAAACCCTGATACTTCGCAAGAGATTGTCCATTTTGTACACGAAGTGGATCCAGTTTTTGCCGTAACCCTCTCAACTTTTTAGCACATGCTATGTGGGTGAAATGATGATACCATGCCAACTTTCAACCTTTTCAGAGTTCATTTGTAGTGCTTTTCAATTTAAGGGTAATTTAGCTCAAAAAAATCAGTAAATGCATGAAAAATAGCAAATGAAGTCAGAAAGGGTTGAAAATTGATGACGTGGCTTCGAATGGTGCATACTGAACACACAAAAAGTCTGGAGTTGAAATAAGTTTAAAAAAATGAAATGCCTTTGTAACAGACGAGTTTTCGTCTGAAACCCCGATACTTCGAAAGAGATTGTCCATTTTGTACACGAAGTGGATCCAGTTTTTGCCGTAACCCTCTCAACTTTTTAGCACATGCTATGTGGGTGAAATGATGATACCATGCCAACTTTCAACCTTTTCAGAGTTCATTTGTAGTGCTTTTCAATTTTAGGGTCATTTAGCTCAAAAAAATCAGTAAATGCATGAAAAATAGCAAATGAAGTCAGAAAGGGTTGAAAATTGATGACGTGGCTTCGAATAGTGCATACTGAACACACAAAAAGTCTGGAGTTGAAATAAGTTTAAAAAAATGAAATGCCTTTGTAACAGACGAGTTTTCGTCTGAAACCCTGATACTTCGAAAGAGATTGTCCATTTTGTACACGAAGTGCATCCAGTTTTTCCCGTAACCCTCTCAACTTTTTAGCACATGCTATGTGGGTGAAATGATGATACCATGCCAACTTTCAACCTTTTCTGATTGTGATTTGTAGTGCTTTTCAATTTCAGGGTCATTTAGCTCAAAAAAATCAGTAAATGCATGAAAAATAGCAAATGAAGTCAGAAAGGGTTGAAAATTGACGACGTGGCTTCGAATGGTGCATACTGAACACACAAAAAGTCTCGAGTTGAACTAAGTTTAAAAAAATGAAATGCCTTTGTAACAGACGAGTTTTCGTTTGAAACCCTGATACTTCGCAAGAGATTGTCCATTTTGTACACGAAGTGGATCCAGTTTTTGCCGTAACCCTCTCAACTTTTTAGCACATGCTATGTGGGTGAAATGATGATACCATGCCAACTTTCAACCTTTTCAGAGTTCATTTGTAGTGCTTTTCAATTTAAGGGTAATTTAGCTCAAAAAAATCAGTAAATGCATGAAAAATAGCAAATGAAGTCAGAAAGGGTTGAAAATTGATGACGTGGCTTCGAATGGTGCTTACTGAACACACAAAAAGTCTGGAGTTGAAATAAGTTTAAAAAAATGAAATGCCTTTGTAACAGACGAGTTTTCGTCTGAAACCCTGATACTTCGAAAGAGATTGTCCATTTTGTACACGAAGTGGATCCAGTTTTTGCCGTAACCCTCTCAACTTTTTAGCACATGCTATGTGGGTGAAATGATGATACCATGCCAACTTTTAACCTTTTCAGAGTTCATTTGTAGTGCTTTTCAATTTTAGGGTCATTTAGCTCAAAAAAAATCAGTAAATGCATGAAAAATAGCAAATGAAGTCAGAAAGGGTTGAAAATTGATGACGTGGCTTCGAATGGTGCATACTGAAGACACAAAAAGTCTGGAGTTGAAATAAGTTTAAAAAAATGAAATGCCTTTGTAACAGACGAGTTTTCGTCTGAAACCCTGATACTTCGAAAGAGATTGTCCATTTTGTACACGAAGTGGATCCAGTTTTTGCCGTAACCCTCTCAACTTTTAGCACATGCTATGTGGGTGAAATGATGATACCATGCCAACTTTCAAACTCTTCTGATTGTGATTTGTAGTGCTTTTCAATTTCAGGGTCATTTAGCTCAAAAAAATCAGTAAATGCATGAAAATTAGCAAATGAAGTCAGAAAGGGTTGAAAATTGATGACGTGGCTTCGAATGGTGCATACTGAACACACAAAAAGTCTGGAGTTGAAATAAGTTTAAAAAAATGAAATGCCTTTGTAACAGACGAGTTTTCGTCTGAAACCCTGATACTTCGAAAGAGATTGTCCATTTTGTACACGAAGTGGATCCAGTTTTTGCCGTAACCCTCTCAACTTTTTAGCACATGCTATGTGGGTTAAATGATCATACCATGCCAACTTTCAACCTTTTCAGAGTTCATTTGTAGTGCTTTTCAATTTCTGGGTCATTAAGCTCAAAAAAATCAGTAAATGCATGAAAAATAGCAAATGAAGTCAGAAAGGGTTGAAAATTGATGACGTGGCTTCGAATGATGCATACTGAACACACAAAAAGTCTTGAGTTGAAATAAGTTTAAAAAAATGAAATGCCTTTGTAACAGACGAGTTTTCGTCTGAAACCCTGATACTTCGAAAGAGATTGTCCATTTTGTACACGAAGTGGATCCAGTTTTTGCCGTAACCCTCTCAACTTTTTAGCAGATGCTATGTGGGTGAAATGATGATACCATGCCAACTTTCAACCTTTTCTGATTGTGATTTGTAGTGCTTTTCAATTTAAGGGTAATTTAGCTCAAAAAAATCAGTAAATGCATGAAAAATAGCAAATGAAGTCAGAAAGGGTTTAAAATTGATGACGTAGCTTCGAATGGTGCATACTGAACACACAAAAAGTCTGGAGTTGAAATAAGTTTAAAAAAATGAAATGCCTTTGTAACAGACGAGTTTTCGTCTGAAACCCTGATACTTCCAAAGAGATTGTCCATTTTGTACACGAAGTGGATCCAGTTTTTGCCGTAACCCTCTCAACTTTTTAGCACATGCTATGTGGGTGAAATGATGATACCATGCCAAGTTTCAACCTTTTCAGAGTTCATTTGTAGTGCTTTTCAATTTTAGGGTCATTTAGCTCAAAAAAATCAGTAAATGCATGAAAAATAGCAAATGAAGTCAGAAAGGGTTGAAAATTGATGACGTGGCTTCGAATGGTGCATACTGAACACACAAAAAGTCTGGAGTTGAAATAAGTTTAAAAAAATGAAATGCCTTTGTAACAGACGAGTTTTCGTCTGAAACCCTGATACTTCGAAAGAGATTGTCCATTTTGTACACGAAGTGCATCCAGTTTTTGCCGTAACCCTCTCAACTTTTTAGCACATGCTATGTGGGTGAAATGATGATACCATGCCAACTTTCAACCTTTTCTGATTGTGATTTGTAGTGCTTTTCAATTTCAGGGTCATTTAGCTCAAAAAAATCAGTAAATGCATGAAAAATAGCAAATGAAGTCAGAAAGGGTTGAAAATTGACGACTTGGCTTCGAATGGTGCATACTGAACACACAAAAAGTCTGGAGTTGAACTAAGTTTAAAAAAATGAAATGCCTTTGTAACAGACGAGTTTTCGTCTGAAACCCTGATACTTCCAAAGAGATTGTCCATTTTGTACACGAAGTGGATCCAGTTTTTGCCGTAACCCTCTCAACTTTTTAGCACATGCTATGTGGGTGAAATGATGATACCATGCCAAGTTTCAACCTTTTCAGAGTTCATTTGTAGTGCTTTTCAATTTTAGGGTCATTTAGCTCAAAAAAATCAGTAAATGCATGAAAAATAGCAAATGAAGTCAGAAAGGGTTGAAAATTGATGACGTGGCTTCGAATAGTGCATACTGAACACACAAAAAGTCTGGAGTTGAAATAAGTTTAAAAAAATGAAATGCCTTTGTAACAGACGAGTTTTCGTCTGAAACCCTGATACTTCGAAAGAGATTGTCCATTTTGTACACGAAGTGCATCCAGTTTTTGCCGTAACCCTCTCAACTTTTTAGCACATGCTATGTGGGTGAAATGATGATACCATGCCAACTTTCAACCTTTTCTGATTGTGATTTGTAGTGCTTTTCAATTTCAGGGTCATTTAGCTCAAAAAAATCAGTAAATGCATGAAAAATAGCAAATGAAGTCAGAAAGGGTTGAAAATTGACGACGTGGCTTCGAATGGTGCATACTGAACACACAAAAAGTCTGGAGTTGAACTAAGTTTAAAAAAATGAAATGCCTTTGTAACAGACGAGTTTTCGTTTGAAACCCTGATACTTCGCAAGAGATTGTCCATTTTGTACACGAAGTGGATCCAGTTTTTGCCGTAACCCTCTCAACTTTTTAGCACATGCTATGTGGGTGAAATGATGATACCATGCCAACTTTCAACCTTTTCAGAGTTCATTTGTAGTGCTTTTCAATTTTAGGGTCATTTAGCTCAAAAAATCAGTAAATGCATGAAAAATAGCAAATGAAGTCAGAAATGGTTGAAAATTGATGACGTGGCTTCGAATGGTGCATACTGAACACACAAAAAGTCTGGAGTTGAAATAAGTTTAAAGAAATGAAATGCCTTTGTAACAGACGAGTTTTCGTCTGAAACCCTGATACTTCGAAAGAGATTGTCCATTTTGTACACGAAGTGGATCCAGTTTTTGCCGTAACCCTCTCAACTTTTTAGCACATGCTATGTGGATGAAATGATGATACCATGCCAACTTTCAACCTTTTCAGAGTTCATTTGTAGTGCTTTTCAATTTCAGGGTCATTTAGCTCAAAAAAATCAGTAAATGCATGAAAAATAGCAAATGAAGTCAGAAAGGGTTGAAAATTGATGACGTGGCTTCGAATGGTGCATACTGAACACACAAAAAGTCTGGAGTTGAAATAAGTTTAAAAAAATGAAATGCCTTTGTAACAGACGAGTTTTCGTGTGAAACCCTGATACTTCGAAAGAGTTGTCCATTTTGTACACGAAGTGGATCCAGTTTTTGCCGTAACCCTCTCAACTTTTTAGCATATGCTATGTGGGTGAAATGATGATACCATGCCAACTTTCAACCTTTTCTGATTGTGATTTGTAGTGCTTTTCAATTTAAGGGTCATTTAGCTCAAAAAAATCAGTAAATGCATGAAAAATAGCAAATGAAGTCAGAAAGGGTTGAAAATTGATGACGTAGCTTCGAATGGTGCATACTGAACACACAAAAAGTCTGGAGTTGAAATAAGTTTAAAAAAATGAAATGCCTTTGTAACAGACGAGTTTTCGTCTGAAACCCTGATACTTCCAAAGAGATTGTCCATTTTGTACACGAAGTGGATCCAGGTTTTGCCGTAACCCTCTCAACTTTTTAGCACATGCTATGTGGGTGAAATGATGATACCATGCCAACTTTCAACCTTTTCAGAGTTCATTTGTAGTGCTTTTCAATTTTAGGGTCATTTAGCTCAAAAAAATCAGTAAATGCATGAAAAATAGCAAATGAAGTCAGAAAGGGTTGAAAATTGATGACGTGGCTTCGAATAGTGCATACTGAACACACAAAAAGTCTGGAGTTGAAATAAGTTTAAAAAAATGAAATGCCTTTGTAACAGACGAGTTTTCGTCTGAAACCCTGATACTTCGAAAGAGATTGTCCATTTTGTACACGAAGTGCATCCAGTTTTTGCCGTAACCCTCTCAACTTTTTAGCATATGCTATGTGGGTGAAATGATGATACCATGCCAACTTTCAACCTTTTCTGATTGTGATTTGTAGTGCTTTTCAATTTCAGGGTCATTTAGCTCAAAAAAATCAGTAAATGCATGAAAAATAGCAAATGAAGTCAGAAAGGGTTGAAAATTGACGACGTGGCTTCGAATGGTGCATACTGAACACACAAAAAGTCTGGAGTTGAACTAAGTTTAAAAAAATGAAATGCCTTTGTAACAGACGAGTTTTCGTTTGAAACCCTGATACTTCGCAAGAGATTGTCCATTTTGTACACGAAGTGGATCCAGTTTTTGCCGTAACCCTCTCAACTTTTTAGCACATGCTATGTGGGTGAAATGATGATACCATGCCAACTTTCAACCTTTTCAGAGTTCATTTGTAGTGCTTTTCAATTTTAGGGTCATTTAGCTCAAAAAATCAGTAAATGCATGAAAAATAGCAAATGAAGTCAGAAATGGTTGAAAATTGATGACGTGGCTTCGAATGGTGCATACTGAACACACAAAAAGTCTGGAGTTGAAATAAGTTTAAAGAAATGAAATGCCTTTGTAACAGACGAGTTTTCGTCTGAAACCCTGATACTTCGAAAGAGATTGTCCATTTTGTACACGAAGTGGATCCAGTTTTTGCCGTAACCCTCTCAACTTTTTAGCACATGCTATGTGGGTGAAATGATGATACCATGCCAACTTTCAACCTTTTCAGAGTTCATTTGTAGTGCTTTTCAATTTTAGGGTCATTTAGCTCAAAAAAATCAGTAAATGCATGAAAAATAGCAAATGAAGTCAGAAAGGGTTGAAAATTGATGACGTGGCTTCGAATGGTGCATACTGAACACACAAAAAGTCTGGAGTTGAAATAAGTTTAAAAAAATGAAATGCCTTTGTAACAGACGAGTTTTCGTGTGAAACCCTGATACTTCGAAAGAGTTGTCCATTTTGTACACGAAGTGGATCCAGTTTTTGCCGTAACCCTCTCAACTTTTTAGCATATGCTATGTGGGTGAAATGATGATACCATGCCAACTTTCAACCTTTTCTGATTGTGATTTGTAGTGCTTTTCAATTTAAGGGTCATTTAGCTCAAAAAAATCAGTAAATGCATGAAAAATAGCAAATGAAGTCAGAAAGGGTTGAAAATTGATGACGTAGCTTCGAATGGTGCATACTGAACACACAAAAAGTCTGGAGTTGAAATAAGTTTAAAAAAATGAAATGCCTTTGTAACAGACGAGTTTTCGTCTGAAACCCTGATACTTCGAAAGAGTTGTCCATTTTGTACACGAAGTGGATCCAGTTTTTGCCGTAACCCTCTCAACTTTTTAGCACATGCTATGTGGGTGAAATGGTGATACCATGCCAACTTTCAACCTTTTCTGATTGTGATTTGTAGTGCTTTTCAATTTCAGGGTCATTTAGCTCAAAAAATCAGTAAATGCATGAAAAATAGCAAATGAAGTCAGAAAGGGTTGAAAATTGATGAGGTGGCTTCGAATGGTGCATACTGAACACACAAAAAGTCTGGAGTTGAAATAAGTTTAAAAAAATGAAATGCCTTTGTAACAGACGAGTTTTCGTCTGAAACCGTGATACTTCGAAAGAGATTGTCCATTTTGTACACGAAGTGCATCCAGTTTTTGCCGTAACCCTCTCAACTTTTTAGCACATGCTATGTGGGTGAAATGATGATACCATGCCAACTTTCAACCTTTTCTGATTGTGATTTGTAGTGCTTTTCAATTTTAGGGTCATTTAGCTCAAAAAAATCAGTAAATGCATGAAAAATAGCAAATGAAGTCAGAAAGGGTTGAAAATTGATGACGTGGTTTCGAATGGTGCATAATGAACACACAAAAAGTCTGGAGTTGAAATAAGTTTAAAAAAATGAAATGCCTTTGTAACAGACGAGTTTTCGTCTGAAACCCTGATACTTCGAAAGAGATTGTCCATTTTGTACACGAAGTGGATCCAGTTTTTGCCGTAACCCTCTCAACTTTTTAGCACATGCTATGTGGGTGAAATGATGATACCATGCCAACTTTCAACCTTTTCAGAGTTCATTTGTAGTGCTTTTCAATTTTAGGGTCATTTAGCTCAAAAAATCAGTAAATGCATGAAAAATAGCAATTGAAGCCAGAAATGGTTGAAAATTGATGACGTGGCTTCGAATGGTGCATACTGAACACACAAAAAGTCTGGAGTTGAAATAAGTTTAAAGAAATGAAATGCCTTTGTAACAGACGAGTTTTCGTCTGAAACCCTGATACTTCGAAAGAGATTGTCCATTTTGTACACGAAGTGGATCCAGTTTTTGCCGTAACCCTCTCAACTTTTTAGCACATGCTATGTGGGTGAAATGATGATACCATGCCAACTTTCAACCTTTTCAGAGTTCATTTGTAGTGCTTTTCAATTTTAGGGTCATTTAGCTCAAAAAAATCAGTAAATGCATGAAAAATAGCAAATGAAGTCAGAAAGGGTTGAAAATTGATGACGTGGCTTCGAATGGTGCATACTGAACACACAAAAAGTCTGGAGTTGAAATAAGTTTAAAAAAATGAAATGCCTTTGTAACAGACGAGTTTTCGTCTGAAACCCTGATACTTCGAAAGAGTTGTCCATTTTGTACACGAAGTGGATCCAGTTTTTGCCGTAACCCTCTCAACTTTTTAGCACATGCTATGTGGGTGAAATGGTGATACCATGCCAACTTTCAACCTTTTCTGATTGTGATTTGTAGTGCTTTTCAATTTCAGGGTCATTTAGCTCAAAAAATCAGTAAATGCATGAAAAATAGCAAATGAAGTCAGAAAGGGTTGAAAATTGATGAGGTGGCTTCGAATGGTGCATACTGAACACACAAAAAGTCTGGAGTTGAAATAAGTTTAAAAAAATGAAATACCTTTGTAACACACGAGTTTTCGTCTGAAACCCTGATACTTCGAAAGAGATTGTCCATTTTGTACATGAAGTGAATCCAGTTTTTGCCGTAACCGTCTCAACTTTTTAGCACATGCTATGTGGGTGAAATGATGATACCATGCCATCTTTCAACCTTCTCAGAGTTCATTTGTAGTGCTTTTAAATTTTAGGGTCATTTAGCTCAAAAAAATTAGTAAATGCATGGAAAATAGCAAATGAAGTCAGAAAGGGTTGAAAATTGATGACGTGGCTTCGAATGGTGCATACTGAACACACAAAAAGTCTGGAGTTGAAATAAGTTTAAAAAAATGAAATGCCTTTGTAACAGACGAGTTTTCGTCTGAAACCCTGATACTTCGAAAGAGATTGTCCATTTTGTACACGAAGTGGATCCAGTTTTTGCCGTAACCCTCTCAACTTTTTAGCACATGCTATGTGGGTGAAATGATGATAGCATGCCAACTTTCAACCTTTTCTGATTGTGATTTGTAGTGCTTTTCAATTTCAGGGTCATTTAGCTCAAAAAATCAGTAAATGCATGAAAAATAGGAAATGAAGTCAGAAAGGGTTGAAAATTGATGACGTGGCTTCGAATGGTGCATACTGAACACACAAAAAGTCTGGAGTTGAAATAAGTTTAAAAAAATGAAATGCCGTTGTAACAGACGAGTTTTCGTCTGAAACCCTGATACTTCGAAAGATATTGTCCATTTTGTACACGAAGTGCATCCAGTTTTTGCCGTAACCCTCTCAACTTTTTAGCACATGCTATGTGGGTGAAATGATGATACCATGCCAACTTTCAACCTTTTCCGATTGTGATTTGTAATGCTTTTCAATTTCTGGGTCATTTAGCTCAAAAAATCAGTAAATGGATGAAAAATAGCAAATGAAGTCAGAAAGGGTTGAAAATTGATGACGTGGCTTCGAATGGTGCTTACTGAACACACAAAAAGTCTGGAGTTGAAATAAGTTTAAAAAAATGAAATGCCTTTGTAACAGACGAGTTTTCGTCTGAAACCCTGATACTTCGAAAGAGATTGTCCATTTTGTACACGAAGTGGATCCAGTTTTTGCCGTAACCCTCTCAACTTTTTAGCACATGCTATGTGGGTTAAATGATCATACCATGCCAACTTTCAACCATTTCAGAGTTCATTTGTAGTGCTTTTTAATTTCAGGGTCATTAAGCTCAAAAAATGAGTAAATGCATGAAAAATAACAAATGAAGTCAGAAAGGGTTGAAAATTGATGACGTGGCTTCGAATGGTGCACACTGAACACACAAAAAGTCTGGAGTTGAAATAAGTTTAAAAAAATGAAATGCCTTTGTAACAGACGAGTTTTCGTCTGAAACCCTGATACTTCGAAAGAGATTGTCCATTTTGTACACGAAGTGGATCCAGTTTTTGCCGTAACCCTCTCAACTTTTTAGCACATGCTATGTGGGTGAAATGATGATACCATGCCAACTTTCAACCTTTTCTCATTGTGATTTGTAGTGCTTTTCAATTTCAGGGTCATTTAGGTCAAAAAAATCAGTAAATGCATGAAAAATAGCAAATGAAGTCAGAAAAGGTTGAAAATTGATGACGTGGCTTCGAATGGTGCATACTGAACACACAAAAAGTCTGGAGTTGAAATAAGTTTAAAAAAATGAAATGCCTTTGTAACAGACGAGTTTTCGTCTGAAACCCTGATACATCGAAAGAGATTGTCCATTTTGTACACGAAGTGCATCCAGTTTTTGCCGTAACCCTCTCAACTTTTTAGCACATGCTATGTGGGTGAAATGATGATACCATGCCAACTTTCAACCTTTTCTGATTGTGATTTGTAGTGCTTTTCAATTTAAGGGTCATTTAGCTCAAAAAAATCAGTAAATGCATGAAAAATAGCAAATGAAGTCAGAAAGGGATGAAAATTGATGACGTAGCTTCGAATGGTGCATACTGAACACACAAAAAGTCTGGAGTTGGAATAAGTTTAAAAAAATGAAATGCCTTTGTAACAGACGAGTTTTCGTTTGAAACCCTGATACTTCCAATGAGATTGTCCATTTTGTACACGAAGTGGATCCAGTTTTTGCCGTAACCCTCTCAACTTTTTAGCACATGCTATGTGGGTGAAATGATGATACCATGCCAACTTTTAACCTTTTCAGAGTTCATTTGTAGTGCTTTTCAATTTTACGGTCATTTAGCTCAAAAAAATCAGTAAATGCATGAAAAATAGCAAATGAAGTCAGAAAGGGTTGAAAATTGATGACGTGGCTTCGAATGGTGCATACTGAACACACAAAAAGTCTGGAGTTGAAATAAGTTTAAAAAAATGAAATGCCTTTGTAACAGACGAGTTTTCGTCTAAAACCCTGATACTTCGAAAGAGATTGTCCATTTTGTACACGAAGTGGATCCAGTTTTTGCCGTAACCCTCTCAACTTTTTAGCACATGCTATGTGGGTGAAATGATGATACCATGCCAACTTTCAAACTCTTCTGATTGTGATTTGTAGTGCTTTTCAATTTCAGGGTCATTTAGCTCAAAAAAATCAGTAAATGCATGAAAATTAGCAAATGAAGTCAGAAAGGGTTGAAAATTGATGACGTGGCTTCGAATGGTGCATACTGAACACACAAAAAGTCTGGAGTTGAAATAAGTTTAAAAAAATGAAATGCCTTTGTAACATACGAGTTTTCGTCTGAAACCCTAATACTTCGAAAGAGATTGTCCATTTTGTACACGAAGTGGATCCAGTTTTTGCCGTAACCCTCTCAACTTTTTAGCACATGCTATGTGGGTTAAATGATCATACCATGCCAACTTTCAACCTTTTCAGAGTTCATTTGTAGGGCTTTTCAATTTCTGGGTCATTAAGCTCAAAAAAATCAGTAAATGCATGAAAAATAGCAAATGAAGTCAGAAAGGGTTGAAAATTGATGACGTGGCTTCGAATGGTGCATACTGAACACACAAAAAGTCTGGAGTTGAAATAAGTTTAAAAAAATGAAATGCCTTTGTAACAGACGAGTTTTCGTCTGAAACCCTGATACTTCGAAAGAGATTGTCCATTTTGTACACGAAGTGGATCCAGTTTTTGCCGTAACCCTCTCAACTTTTTAGCAGATGCTATGTGGGTGAAATGATGATACCATGCCAACTTTCAACCTTTTCTGATTGTGATTTGTAGTGCTTTTCAATTTAAGGGTCATTTAGCTCAAAAAAATCAGTAAATGCATGAAAAATAGCAAATGAAGTTAGAAAGGGTTGAAAATTGATGACGTGGCTTCGAATGGTGCATACTGAACACACAAAAAGTCTGGAGTTGAAATAAGTTTAAAAAAATGAAATGCCTTTGTAAGAGACGAGTTTTCGTCTGAAACCCTGATACTTCCAAAGAGATTGTCCATTTTGTACACGAAGTGGATCCAGTTTTTGCCGTAACCCTCTCAACTTTTTAGCACATGCTATGTGGGTGAAATGATGATACCATGCCAACTTTCAACCTTTTCAGAGTTCATTTGTAGTGCTTTTCAATTTTAGGGTCATTTAGCTCAAAAAAATCAGTAAATGCATGAAAAATAGCAAATGAAGTCAGAAAGGGTTGAAAATTGATGAGGTGGCTTCGAATGGTGCATACTGAACACACAAAAAGTCTGGAGTTGAAATAAGTTTAAAAAAATGAAATGCCTTTGTAACAGACGAGTTTTCGTCTGAAACCCTGATACTTCGAAAGAGATTGTCCATTTTGTACACGAAGTGCATCCAGTTTTTGCCGTAACCCTCTCAACTTTTTAGCACATGCTATGTGGGTGAAATGATGATACCATGCCAACTTTCAACCTTTTCTGATTGTGATTTGTAGTGCTTTTCAATTTTAGGGTCATTTAGCTCAAAAAAATCAGTAAATGCATGAAAAATAGCAAATGAAGTCAGAAAGGGTTGAAAATTGATGACGTGGTTTCGAATGGTGCATAATGAACACACAAAAAGTCTGGAGTTGAAATAAGTTTAAAAAAATGAAATGCCTTTGTAACAGACGAGTTTTCGTCTGAAACCCTGATACTTCGAAAGAGATTGTCCATTTTGTACACGAAGTGGATCCAGTTTTTGCCGTAACCCTCTCAACTTTTTAGCACATGCTATGTGGGTGAAATGATGATACCATGCCAACTTTCAACCTTTTCAGAGTTCATTTGTAGTGCTTTTCAATTTTAGGGTCATTTAGCTCAAAAAATCAGTAAATGCATGAAAAATAGCAATTGAAGCCAGAAATGGTTGAAAATTGATGACGTGGCTTCGAATGGTGCATACTGAACACACAAAAAGTCTGGAGTTGAAATAAGTTTAAAGAAATGAAATGCCTTTGTAACAGACGAGTTTTCGTCTGAAACCCTGATACTTCGAAAGAGATTGTCCATTTTGTACACGAAGTGGATCCAGTTTTTGCCGTAACCCTCTCAACTTTTTAGCACATGCTATGTGGGTGAAATGATGATACCATGCCAACTTTCAACCTTTTCAGAGTTCATTTGTAGTGCTTTTCAATTTTAGGGTCATTTAGCTCAAAAAAATCAGTAAATGCATGAAAAATAGCAAATGAAGTCAGAAAGGGTTGAAAATTGATGACGTGGCTTCGAATGGTGCATACTGAACACACAAAAAGTCTGGAGTTGAAATAAGTTTAAAAAAATGAAATGCCTTTGTAACAGACGAGTTTTCGTCTGAAACCCTGATACTTCGAAAGAGTTGTCCATTTTGTACACGAAGTGGATCCAGTTTTTGCCGTAACCCTCTCAACTTTTTAGCACATGCTATGTGGGTGAAATGGTGATACCATGCCAACTTTCAACCTTTTCTGATTGTGATTTGTAGTGCTTTTCAATTTCAGGGTCATTTAGCTCAAAAAATCAGTAAATGCATGAAAAATAGCAAATGAAGTCAGAAAGGGTTGAAAATTGATGAGGTGGCTTCGAATGGTGCATACTGAACACACAAAAAGTCTGGAGTTGAAATAAGTTTAAAAAAATGAAATACCTTTGTAACACACGAGTTTTCGTCTGAAACCCTGATACTTCGAAAGAGATTGTCCATTTTGTACATGAAGTGAATCCAGTTTTTGCCGTAACCGTCTCAACTTTTTAGCACATGCTATGTGGGTGAAATGATGATACCATGCCATCTTTCAACCTTCTCAGAGTTCATTTGTAGTGCTTTTAAATTTTAGGGTCATTTAGCTCAAAAAAATTAGTAAATGCATGGAAAATAGCAAATGAAGTCAGAAAGGGTTGAAAATTGATGACGTGGCTTCGAATGGTGCATACTGAACACACAAAAAGTCTGGAGTTGAAATAAGTTTAAAAAAATGAAATGCCTTTGTAACAGACGAGTTTTCGTCTGAAACCCTGATACTTCGAAAGAGATTGTCCATTTTGTACACGAAGTGGATCCAGTTTTTGCCGTAACCCTCTCAACTTTTTAGCACATGCTATGTGGGTGAAATGATGATAGCATGCCAACTTTCAACCTTTTCTGATTGTGATTTGTAGTGCTTTTCAATTTCAGGGTCATTTAGCTCAAAAAATCAGTAAATGCATGAAAAATAGGAAATGAAGTCAGAAAGGGTTGAAAATTGATGACGTGGCTTCGAATGGTGCATACTGAACACACAAAAAGTCTGGAGTTGAAATAAGTTTAAAAAAATGAAATGCCGTTGTAACAGACGAGTTTTCGTCTGAAACCCTGATACTTCGAAAGATATTGTCCATTTTGTACACGAAGTGCATCCAGTTTTTGCCGTAACCCTCTCAACTTTTTAGCACATGCTATGTGGGTGAAATGATGATACCATGCCAACTTTCAACCTTTTCCGATTGTGATTTGTAATGCTTTTCAATTTCTGGGTCATTTAGCTCAAAAAATCAGTAAATGGATGAAAAATAGCAAATGAAGTCAGAAAGGGTTGAAAATTGATGACGTGGCTTCGAATGGTGCTTACTGAACACACAAAAAGTCTGGAGTTGAAATAAGTTTAAAAAAATGAAATGCCTTTGTAACAGACGAGTTTTCGTCTGAAACCCTGATACTTCGAAAGAGATTGTCCATTTTGTACACGAAGTGGATCCAGTTTTTGCCGTAACCCTCTCAACTTTTTAGCACATGCTATGTGGGTTAAATGATCATACCATGCCAACTTTCAACCATTTCAGAGTTCATTTGTAGTGCTTTTTAATTTCAGGGTCATTAAGCTCAAAAAATGAGTAAATGCATGAAAAATAACAAATGAAGTCAGAAAGGGTTGAAAATTGATGACGTGGCTTCGAATGGTGCACACTGAACACACAAAAAGTCTGGAGTTGAAATAAGTTTAAAAAAATGAAATGCCTTTGTAACAGACGAGTTTTCGTCTGAAACCCTGATACTTCGAAAGAGATTGTCCATTTTGTACACGAAGTGGATCCAGTTTTTGCCGTAACCCTCTCAACTTTTTAGCACATGCTATGTGGGTGAAATGATGATACCATGCCAACTTTCAACCTTTTCTCATTGTGATTTGTAGTGCTTTTCAATTTCAGGGTCATTTAGGTCAAAAAAATCAGTAAATGCATGAAAAATAGCAAATGAAGTCAGAAAAGGTTGAAAATTGATGACGTGGCTTCGAATGGTGCATACTGAACACACAAAAAGTCTGGAGTTGAAATAAGTTTAAAAAAATGAAATGCCTTTGTAACAGACGAGTTTTCGTCTGAAACCCTGATACATCGAAAGAGATTGTCCATTTTGTACACGAAGTGCATCCAGTTTTTGCCGTAACCCTCTCAACTTTTTAGCACATGCTATGTGGGTGAAATGATGATACCATGCCAACTTTCAACCTTTTCTGATTGTGATTTGTAGTGCTTTTCAATTTAAGGGTCATTTAGCTCAAAAAAATCAGTAAATGCATGAAAAATAGCAAATGAAGTCAGAAAGGGATGAAAATTGATGACGTAGCTTCGAATGGTGCATACTGAACACACAAAAAGTCTGGAGTTGGAATAAGTTTAAAAAAATGAAATGCCTTTGTAACAGACGAGTTTTCGTTTGAAACCCTGATACTTCCAATGAGATTGTCCATTTTGTACACGAAGTGGATCCAGTTTTTGCCGTAACCCTCTCAACTTTTTAGCACATGCTATGTGGGTGAAATGATGATACCATGCCAACTTTTAACCTTTTCAGAGTTCATTTGTAGTGCTTTTCAATTTTACGGTCATTTAGCTCAAAAAAATCAGTAAATGCATGAAAAATAGCAAATGAAGTCAGAAAGGGTTGAAAATTGATGACGTGGCTTCGAATGGTGCATACTGAACACACAAAAAGTCTGGAGTTGAAATAAGTTTAAAAAAATGAAATGCCTTTGTAACAGACGAGTTTTCGTCTAAAACCCTGATACTTCGAAAGAGATTGTCCATTTTGTACACGAAGTGGATCCAGTTTTTGCCGTAACCCTCTCAACTTTTTAGCACATGCTATGTGGGTGAAATGATGATACCATGCCAACTTTCAAACTCTTCTGATTGTGATTTGTAGTGCTTTTCAATTTCAGGGTCATTTAGCTCAAAAAAATCAGTAAATGCATGAAAATTAGCAAATGAAGTCAGAAAGGGTTGAAAATTGATGACGTGGCTTCGAATGGTGCATACTGAACACACAAAAAGTCTGGAGTTGAAATAAGTTTAAAAAAATGAAATGCCTTTGTAACATACGAGTTTTCGTCTGAAACCCTAATACTTCGAAAGAGATTGTCCATTTTGTACACGAAGTGGATCCAGTTTTTGCCGTAACCCTCTCAACTTTTTAGCACATGCTATGTGGGTTAAATGATCATACCATGCCAACTTTCAACCTTTTCAGAGTTCATTTGTAGGGCTTTTCAATTTCTGGGTCATTAAGCTCAAAAAAATCAGTAAATGCATGAAAAATAGCAAATGAAGTCAGAAAGGGTTGAAAATTGATGACGTGGCTTCGAATGGTGCATACTGAACACACAAAAAGTCTGGAGTTGAAATAAGTTTAAAAAAATGAAATGCCTTTGTAACAGACGAGTTTTCGTCTGAAACCCTGATACTTCGAAAGAGATTGTCCATTTTGTACACGAAGTGGATCCAGTTTTTGCCGTAACCCTCTCAACTTTTTAGCAGATGCTATGTGGGTGAAATGATGATACCATGCCAACTTTCAACCTTTTCTGATTGTGATTTGTAGTGCTTTTCAATTTAAGGGTCATTTAGCTCAAAAAAATCAGTAAATGCATGAAAAATAGCAAATGAAGTTAGAAAGGGTTGAAAATTGATGACGTGGCTTCGAATGGTGCATACTGAACACACAAAAAGTCTGGAGTTGAAATAAGTTTAAAAAAATGAAATGCCTTTGTAAGAGACGAGTTTTCGTCTGAAACCCTGATACTTCCAAAGAGATTGTCCATTTTGTACACGAAGTGGATCCAGTTTTTGCCGTAACCCTCTCAACATTTTAGCACATGCTATGTGGGTGAAATGATGATACCATGCCAACTTTCAACCTTTTCAGAGTTCATTTGTAGTGCTTTTCAATTTTAGGGTCATTTAGCTCAAAAAAATCAGTAAATGCATGAAAAATAGCAAATGAAGTCAGAAAGGGTTGAAAATTGATGACGTGGCTTCGAATGGTGCATACTGAACACACAAAAAGTCTGGAGTTGAAATAAGTTTAAAAAAATGAAATGCCTTTGTAACAGACGAGTTTTCGTCTGAAACCCTGATACTTCGAAAGAGATTGTCCATTTTGTACACGAAGTGCATCCAGTTTTTGCCGTAACCCTCTCAACTTTTTAGCACATGCTATGTGGGTGAAATGATGATACCATGCCAACTTTCAACCTTTTCTGATTGTGATTTGTAGTGCTTTTCAATTTAAGGGTCATTTAGCTCAAAAAAATCAGTAAATGCATGAAAAATAGCAAATGAAGTCAGAAAGGGTTGAAAATTGATGACGTAGCTTCGAATGGTGCATACTGAACACACAAAAAGTCTGGAGTTGAAATAAGTTTAAAAAAATGAAATGCCTTTGTAACAGACGAGTTTTCGTCTGAAACCCTGATACTTCCAAAGAGATTGTCCATTTTGTACACGAAGTGGATCCAGTTTTTGCCGTAACCCTCTCAACTTTTTAGCACATGCTATGTGGGTGAAATGATGATACCATGCCAACTTTTAACCTTTTCAGAGTTCATTTGTAGTGCTTTTCAATTTTAGGGTCATTTAGCTCAAAAAAATCAGTAAATGCATGAAAAATAGCAAATGAAGTCAGAAAGGGTTGAAAATTGATGACGTGGTTTCGAATGGTGCATAATGAACACACAAAAAGTCTGGAGTTGAAATAAGTTTAAAAAAATGAAATGCCTTTGTAACAGACGAGTTTTCGTCTGAAACCCTGATACTTCGAAAGAGATTGTCCATTTTGTACACGAAGTGGATCCAGTTTTTGCCGTAACCCTCTCAACTTTTTAGCACATGCTATGTGGGTGAAATGATGATACCATGCCAACTTTCAAACTCTTCTGATTGTGATTTGTAGTGCTTTTCAATTTCAGGGTCATTTAGCTCAAAAAAATCAGTAAATGCATGAAAATTAGCAAATGAAGTCAGAAAGGGTTGAAAATTGATGACGTGGCTTCGAATGGTGCATACTGAGCACACAAAAAGTCTGGAGTTGAAATAAGTTTAAAAAAATGAAATGCCTTTGTAACAGACGAGTTTTCGTCTGAAACCCTGATACTTCGAAAGAGATTGTCCATTTTGTACACGAAGTGGATCCAGTTTTTGCCGTAACCCTCTCAACTTTTTAGCAGATGCTATGTGGGTGAAATGATGATACCATGCCAACTTTCAAACTCTTCTGATTGTGATTTGTACTGCTTTTCAATTTCTGGGTCATTAAGCTCAAAAAAATCAGTAAATGCATGAAAAATAGCAAATGAAGTTAGAAAGGGTTGAAAATTGATGACGTGGCTTCGAATGGTGCATACTGAACACACAAAAAGTCTGGAGTTGAAATAAGTTTAAAAAAATGAAATGCCTTTGTAACAGACGAGTTTTCGTCTGAAACCCTGAAACTTCGAAAGAGATTGTCCATTTTGTACACGAAGTGGATCCAGTTTTTGCCGTAACCCTCTCAACTTTTTAGCACATGCTATGTGGGTGAAATGATGATACCATGCCAACTTTCAACCTTTTCAGAGTTCATTTGTAGTGCTTTTCAATTTTAGGGTCATTTAGCTCAAAAAAATCAGTAAATGCATGAAAAATAGCAAATGAAGTCAGAAAGGGTTGAAAATTGATGACGTGGTTTCGAATGGTGCATAATGAACACACAAAAAGTCTGGAGTTGAAATAAGTTTAAAAAAATGAAATGCCTTTGTAACAGACGAGTTTTCGTCTGAAACCCTGATACTTCGAAAGAGATTGTCCATTTTGTACACGAAGTGGATCCAGTTTTTGCCGTAACCCTCTCAACTTTTTAGCACATGCTATGTGGGTGAAATGATGATACCATGCCAACTTTCAAACTCTTCTGATTGTGATTTGTAGTGCTTTTCAATTTCAGGGTCATTTAGCTCAAAAAAATCAGTAAATGCATGAAAATTAGCAAATGAAGTCAGAAAGGGTTGAAAATTGATGACGTGGCTTCGAATGGTGCATACTGAGCACACAAAAAGTCTGGAGTTGAAATAAGTTTAAAAAAATGAAATGCCTTTGTAACAGACGAGTTTTCGTCTGAAACCCTGATACTTCGAAAGAGATTGTCCATTTTGTACACGAAGTGGATCCAGTTTTTGCCGTAACCCTCTCAACTTTTTAGCAGATGCTATGTGGGTGAAATGATGATACCATGCCAACTTTCAAACTCTTCTGATTGTGATTTGTACTGCTTTTCAATTTCTGGGTCATTAAGCTCAAAAAAATCAGTAAATGCATGAAAAATAGCAAATGAAGTTAGAAAGGGTTGAAAATTGATGACGTGGCTTCGAATGGTGCATACTGAACACACAAAAAGTCTGGAGTTGAAATAAGTTTAAAAAAATGAAATGCCTTTGTAACAGACGAGTTTTCGTCTGAAACCCTGAAACTTCGAAAGAGATTGTCCATTTTGTACACGAAGTGGATCCAGTTTTTGCCGTAACCCTCTCAACTTTTTAGCACATGCTATGTGGGTGAAATGATGATACCATGCCAACTTTCAACCTTTTCAGAGTTCATTTGTAGTGCTTTTCAATTTTAGGGTCATTTAGCTCAAAAAAATCAGTAAATGCATGAAAAATAGCAAATGAAGTCAGAAAGGGTTGAAAATTGATGACGTGGCTTCGAATGGTGCATACTGAACACACAAAAAGTCTGGAGTTGAAATAAGTTTAAAAAAATGAAATGCCTTTGTAACAGACGAGTTTTCGTCTGAAACCCTGATACTTCGAAAGAGTTGTCCATTTTGTACACGAAGTGGATCCAGTTTTTGCCGTAACCCTCTCAACTTTTTAGCACATGCTATGTGGGTGAAATGGTGATACCATGCCAACTTTCAACCTTTTCTGATTGTGATTTGTAGTGCTTTTCAATTTCAGGGTCATTTAGCTCAAAAAATCAGTAAATGCATGAAAAATAGCAAATGAAGTTAGAAAGGGTTGAAAATTGATGACGTGGCTTCGAATGGTGCATACTGAACACACAAAAAGTCTGGAGTTGAGATAAGTTTAAAAAAATGAAATGCCTTTGTAACACACGAGTTTTCGTCTGAAACCCTGATACTTCGAAAGAGATTGTCCATTTTGTACATGAAGTGAATCCAGTTTTTGCCGTAACCGTCTCAACTTTTTAGCACATGCTATGTGGGTGAAATGATGATACCATGCCATCTTTCAACCTTCTCAGAGTTCATTTGTAGTGCTTTTAAATTTTAGGGTCATTTAGCTCAAAAAAATTAGTAAATGCATGGAAAATAGCAAATGAAGTCAGAAAGGGTTGAAAATTGATGACGTGGCTTCGAATGGTGCATACTGAACACACAAAAAGTCTGGAGTTGAAATAAGTTTAAAAAAATGAAATGCCTTTGTAACAGACGAGTTTTCGTCTGAAACCCTGATACTTCGAAAGAGATTGTCCATTTTGTACACGAAGTGGATCCAGTTTTTGCCGTAACCCTCTCAACTTTTTAGCAGATGCTATGTGGGTGAAATGATGATACCATGCCAACTTTCAACCTTTTCTGATTGTGATTTGTAGTGCTTTTCAATTTAAGGGTCATTTAGCTCAAAAAAATCAGTAAATGCATGAAAAATAGCAAATGAAGTCAGAAAGGGTTGAAAATTGATGACGTGGCTTCGAATGGTGCATACTGAACACACAAAAAGTCTGGAGTTGAAATAAGTTTAAAAAAATGAAATGCCTTTGTAACAGACGAGTTTTCGTCTAAAACCCTGATACTTCGAAAGAGATTGTCCATTTTGTACACGAAGTGGATCCAGTTTTTGCCGTAACCCTCTCAACTTTTTAGCACATGCTATGTGGGTGAAATGATGATACCATGCCAACTTTCAAACTCTTCTGATTGTGATTTGTACTGCTTTTCAATTTCTGGGTCATTAAGCTCAAAAAAATCAGTAAATGCATGAAAAATAGCAAATGAAGTCAGAAAGGGTTGAAAATTGATGACGTGGCTTCGAATGGTGCATACTGAACACACAAAAAGTCTGGAGTTGAAATAAGTTTAAAAAAATGAAATGCCTTTGTAACAGACGAGTTTTCGTCTGAAACCCCGAAACTTCGAAAGAGATTGTCCATTTTGTACACGAAGTGGATCCAGTTTTTGCCGTAACCCTCTCAACTTTTTAGCACATGCTATGTGGGTGAAATGATGATACCATGCCAACTTTCAAACTCTTCTGATTGTGATTTGTACTGCTTTTCAATTTCTGGGTCATTAAGCTCAAAAAAATCAGTAAATGCATGAAAAATAGCAAATGAAGTCAGAAAGGGTTGAAAATTGATGACGTGGCTTCGAATGGTGCATACTGAACACACAAAAAGTCTGGAGTTGAGATAAGTTTAAAAAAATGAAATGCCTTTGTAACACACGAGTTTTCGTCTGAAACCCTGATACTTCGAAAGAGATTGTCCATTTTGTACATGAAGTGAATCCAGTTTTTGCCGTAACCGTCTCAACTTTTTAGCACATGCTATGTGGGTGAAATGATGATACCATGCCATCTTTCAACCTTCTCAGAGTTCATTTGTAGTGCTTTTAAATTTTAGGGTCATTTAGCTCAAAAAAATTAGTAAATGCATGGAAAATAGCAAATGAAGTCAGAAAGGGTTGAAAATTGATGACGTGGCTTCGAATGGTGCATACTGAACACACAAAAAGTCTGGAGTTGAAATAAGTTTAAAAAAATGAAATGCCTTTGTAACAGACGAGTTTTCGTCTGAAACCCTGATACTTCGAAAGAGATTGTCCATTTTGTACACGAAGTGGATCCAGTTTTTGCCGTAACCCTCTCAACTTTTTAGCAGATGCTATGTGGGTGAAATGATGATACCATGCCAACTTTCAACCTTTTCTGATTGTGATTTGTAGTGCTTTTCAATTTAAGGGTCATTTAGCTCAAAAAAATCAGTAAATGCATGAAAAATAGCAAATGAAGTCAGAAAGGGTTGAAAATTGATGACGTGGCTTCGAATGGTGCATACTGAACACACAAAAAGTCTGGAGTTGAAATAAGTTTAAAAAAATGAAATGCCTTTGTAACAGACGAGTTTTCGTCTGAAACCCTAATACTTCGAAAGAGATTGTCCATTTTGTACACGAAGTGGATCCAGTTTTTGCCGTAACCCTCTCAACTTTTTAGCACATGCTATGTGGGTTAAATGATCATACCATGCCAACTTTCAACCTTTTCAGAGTTCATTTGTAGTGCTTTTCAATTTCTGGGTCATTAAGCTCAAAAAAATCAGTAAATGCATGAAAAATAGCAAATGAAGTTAGAAAGGGTTGAAAATTGATGACGTGGCTTCGAATGGTGCATACTGAACACACAAAAAGTCTGGAGTTGAAATAAGTTTAAAAAAATGAAATGCCTTTGTAACAGACGAGTTTTCGTCTGAAACCCTGATACTTCGAAAGAGATTGTCCATTTTGTACACGAAGTGGATCCAGTTTTTGCCGTAACCCTCTCAACTTTTTAGCAGATGCTATGTGGGTGAAATGATGATACCATGCCAACTTTCAACCTTTTCTGATTGTGATTTGTAGTGCTTTTCAATTTAAGGGTCATTTAGCTCAAAAAAATCAGTAAATGCATGAAAAATAGCAAATGAAGTCAGAAAGGGTTGAAAATTGATGACGTAGCTTCGAATGGTGCATACTGAACACACAAAAAGTCTGGAGTTGAAATAAGTTTAAAAAAATGAAATGCCTTTGTAAGAGACGAGTTTTCGTCTGAAACCCTGATACTTCCAAAGAGATTGTCCATTTTGTACACGAAGTGGATCCAGTTTTTGCCGTAACCCTCTCAACTTTTTAGCACATGCTATGTGGGTGAAATGATGATACCATGCCAACTTTCAACCTTTTCAGAGTTCATTTGTAGTGCTTTTCAATTTTAGGGTCATTTAGCTCAAAAAAATCAGTAAAT
Source organism: Elymus sibiricus (assembly GCA_039707655.1). Classification (NCBI taxonomy): domain Eukaryota; kingdom Viridiplantae; phylum Streptophyta; class Magnoliopsida; order Poales; family Poaceae; genus Elymus; species Elymus sibiricus. Next base: position 120,333,676 of record CM077676.1, on the reverse strand, counting down.
GCATGAAAAATAGCAAATGAAGTTAGAAAGGGTTGAAAATTGATGACGTGGCTTCGAATGGTGCATACTGAACACACAAAAAGTCTGGAGTTGAAATAAGTTTAAAAAAATGAAATGCCTTTGTAACAGACGAGTTTTCGTCTGAAACCCTGATACTTCGAAAGAGATTGTCCATTTTGTACACGAAGTGCATCCAGTTTTTGCCGTAACCCTCTCAACTTTTTAGCACATGCTATGTGGGTGAAATGATGATACCATGCCAACTTTCAACCTTTTCTGATTGTGATTTGTAGTGCTTTTCAATTTAAGGGTCATTTAGCTCAAAAAAATCAGTAAATGCATGAAAAATAGCAAATGAAGTCAGAAAGGGTTGAAAATTGATGACGTAGCTTCGAATGGTGCATACTGAACACACAAAAAGTCTGGAGTTGAAATAAGTTTAAAAAAATGAAATGCCTTTGTAACAGACGAGTTTTCGTCTGAAACCCTGATACTTCCAAAGAGATTGTCCATTTTGTACACGAAGTGGATCCAGTTTTTGCCGTAACCCTCTCAACTTTTTAGCACATGCTATGTGGGTGAAATGATGATACCATGCCAACTTTTAACCTTTTCAGAGTTCATTTGTAGTGCTTTTCAATTTTAGGGTCATTTAGCTCAAAAAAATCAGTAAATGCATGAAAAATAGCAAATGAAGTCAGAAAGGGTTGAAAATTGATGACGTGGTTTCGAATGGTGCATAATGAACACACAAAAAGTCTGGAGTTGAAATAAGTTTAAAAAAATGAAATGCCTTTGTAACAGACGAGTTTTCGTCTGAAACCCTGATACTTCGAAAGAGATTGTCCATTTTGTACACGAAGTGGATCCAGTTTTTGCCGTAACCCTCTCAACTTTTTAGCACATGCTATGTGGGTGAAATGATGATACCATGCCAACTTTCAAACTCTTCTGATTGTGATTTGTAGTGCTTTTCAATTTCAGGGTCATTTAGCTCAAAAAAATCAGTAAATGCATGAAAATTAGCAAATGAAGTCAGAAAGGGTTGAAAATTGATGACGTGGCTTCGAATGGTGCATACTGAGCACACAAAAAGTCTGGAGTTGAAATAAGTTTAAAAAAATGAAATGCCTTTGTAACAGACGAGTTTTCGTCTGAAACCCTGATACTTCGAAAGAGATTGTCTATTCTGTACACGAAGTGGATCCAGTTTTTGCCGTAACCCTCTCAACTTTTTAGCAGATGCTATGTGGGTGAAATGATGATACCATGCCAACTTTCAAACTCTTCTGATTGTGATTTGTACTGCTTTTCAATTTCTGGGTCATTAAGCTCAAAAAAATCAGTAAATGCATGAAAAATAGCAAATGAAGTCAGAAAGGGTTGAAAATTGATGACGTGGCTTCGAATGGTGCATACTGAACACACAAAAAGTCTGGAGTTGAAATAAGTTTAAAAAAATGAAATGCCTTTGTAACAGACAAGTTTTCGTCTGAAACCCTGAAACTTCGAAAGAGATTGTCCATTTTGTACACGAAGTGGATCCAGTTTTTGCCGTAACCCTCTCAACTTTTTAGCACATGCTATGTGGGTGAAATGATGATACCATGCCAACTTTCAACCTTTTCAGAGTTCATTTGTAGTGCTTTTCAATTTTAGGGTCATTTAGCTCAAAAAAATCAGTAAATGCATGAAAAATAGCAAATGAAGTCAGAAAGGGTTGAAAATTGATGACGTGGCTTCGAATGGTGCATACTGAACACACAAAAAGTCTGGAGTTGAAATAAGTTTAAAAAAATGAAATGCCTTTGTAACAGACGAGTTTTCGTCTGAAACCCTGATACTTCGAAAGAGTTGTCCATTTTGTACACGAAGTGGATCCAGTTTTTGCCGTAACCCTCTCAACTTTTTAGCACATGCTATGTGGGTGAAATGGTGATACCATGCCAACTTTCAACCTTTTCTGATTGTGATTTGTAGTGCTTTTCAATTTCAGGGTCATTTAGCTCAAAAAATCAGTAAATGCATGAAAAATAGCAAATGAAGTTAAAAAGGGTTGAAAATTGATGACGTGGCTTCGAATGGTGCATACTGAACAAACAAAAAGTCTGGAGTTGAAATAAGTTTAAAAAAATGAAATGCCTTTGTAACAGACGAGTTTTCGTCTAAAACCCTGATACTTCGAAAGAGATTGTCCATTTTGTACACGAAGTGGATCCAGTTTTTGCCGTAACCCTCTCAACTTTTTAGCACATGCTATGTGGGTGAAATGATGATACCATGCCAACTTTCAAACTCTTCTGATTGTGATTTGTAGTGCTTTTCAATTTCAGGGTCATTTAGCTCAAAAAAATCAGTAAATGCATGAAAATTAGCAAATGAAGTCAGAAAGGGTTGAAAATTGATGACGTGGCTTCGAATGGTGCATACTGAACACACAAAAAGTCTGGAGTTGAAATAAGTTTAAAAAAATGAAATGCCTTTGTAACAGACGAGTTTTCGTCTGAAACCCTGATACTTCGAAAGAGTTGTCCATTTTGTACACGAAGTGGATCCAGTTTTTGCCGTAACCCTCTCAACTTTTTAGCACATGCTATGTGGGTGAAATGGTGATACCATGCCAACTTTCAACCTTTTCTGATTGTGATTTGTAGTGCTTTTCAATTTCAGGGTCATTTAGCTCAAAAAATCAGTAAATGCATGAAAAATAGCAAATGAAGTTAAAAAGGGTTGAAAATTGATGACGTGGCTTCGAATGGTGCATACTGAACAAACAAAAAGTCTGGAGTTGAAATAAGTTTAAAAAAATGAAATGCCTTTGTAACAGACGAGTTTTCGTCTAAAACCCTGATACTTCGAAAGAGATTGTCCATTTTGTACACGAAGTGGATCCAGTTTTTGCCGTAACCCTCTCAACTTTTTAGCACATGCTATGTGGGTGAAATGATGATACCATGCCAACTTTCAAACTCTTCTGATTGTGATTTGTAGTGCTTTTCAATTTCAGGGTCATTTAGCTCAAAAAAATCAGTAAATGCATGAAAATTAGCAAATGAAGTCAGAAAGGGTTGAAAATTGATGACGTGGCTTCGAATGGTGCATACTGAACACACAAAAAGTCTGGAGTTGAAATAAGTTTAAAAAAATGAAATGCCTTTGTAACAGACGAGTTTTCGTCTGAAACCCTAATACTTCGAAAGAGATTGTCCATTTTGTACACGAAGTGGATCCAGTTTTTGCCGTAACCCTCTCAACTTTTTAGCACATGCTATGTGGGTTAAATGATCATACCATGCCAACTTTCAACCTTTTCAGAGTTCATTTGTAGTGCTTTTCAATTTCTGGGTCATTAAGCTCAAAAAAATCAGTAAATGCATGAAAAATAGCAAATGAAGTCAGAAAGGGTTGAAAATTGATGACGTGGCTTCGAATGGTGCATACTGAACACACAAAAAGTCTGGAGTTGAAATAAGTTTAAAAAAATGAAATGCCTTTGTAACAGACGAGTTTTCGTCTAAAACCCTGATACTTCGAAAGAGATTGTCCATTTTGTACACGAAGTGGATCCAGTTTTTGCCGTAACCCTCTCAACTTTTTAGCACATGCTATGTGGGTGAAATGATGATACCATGCCAACTTTCAAACTCTTCTGATTGTGATTTGTAGTGCTTTTCAATTTCAGGGTCATTTAGCTCAAAAAAATCAGTAAATGCATGAAAATTAGCAAATGAAGTCAGAAAGGGTTGAAAATTGATGACGTGGCTTCGAATGGTGCATACTGAACACACAAAAAGTCTGGAGTTGAAATAAGTTTAAAAAAATGAAATGCCTTTGTAACAGACGAGTTTTCGTCTGAAACCCTAATACTTCGAAAGAGATTGTCCATTTTGTACACGAAGTGGATCCAGTTTTTGCCGTAACCCTCTCAACTTTTTAGCACATGCTATGTGGGTTAAATGATCATACCATGCCAACTTTCAACCTTTTCAGAGTTCATTTGTAGTGCTTTTCAATTTCTGGGTCATTAAGCTCAAAAAAATCAGTAAATGCATGAAAAATAGCAAATGAAGTCAGAAAGGGTTGAAAATTGATGACGTGGCTTCGAATGGTGCATACTGAACACACAAAAAGTCTGGAGTTGAAATAAGTTTAAAAAAATGAAATGCCTTTGTAACAGACGAGTTTTCGTCTGAAACCCTGATACTTCGAAAGAGATTGTCCATTTTGTACACGAAGTGGATCCAGTTTTTGCCGTAACCCTCTCAACTTTTTAGCACATGCTATGTGGGTGAAATGATGATACCATGCCAACTTTCAAACTCTTCTGATTGTGATTTGTAGTGCTTTTCAATTTCAGGGTCATTTAGCTCAAAAAAATCAGTAAATGCATGAAAATTAGCAAATGAAGTCAGAAAGGGTTGAAAATTGATGACGTGGCTTCGAATGGTGCATACTGAACACACAAAAAGTCTGGAGTTGAAATAAGTTTAAAAAAATGAAATGCCTTTGTAACAGACGAGTTTTCGTCTGAAACCCTGATACTTCGAAAGAGATTGTCCATTTTGTACACGAAGTGGATCCAGTTTTTGCCGTAACCCTCTCAACTTTTTAGCACATGCTATGTGGGTGAAATGATGATACCATGCCAACTTTCAAACTCTTCTGATTGTGATTTGTACTGCTTTTCAATTTCTGGGTCATTAAGCTCAAAAAAATCAGTAAATGCATGAAAAATAGCAAATGAAGTCAGAAAGGGTTGAAAATTGATGACGTGGCTTCGAATGGTGCATACTGAACACACAAAAAGTCTGGAGTTGAAATAAGTTTAAAAAAATGAAATGCCTTTGTAACAGACGAGTTTTCGTCTGAAACCCCGAAACTTCGAAAGAGATTGTCCATTTTGTACACGAAGTGGATCCAGTTTTTGCCGTAACCCTCTCAACTTTTTAGCACATGCTATGTGGGTGAAATGATGATACCATGCCATCTTTCAACCTTCTCAGAGTTCATTTGTAGTGCTTTTAAATTTTAGGGTCATTTAGCTCAAAAAAATTAGTAAATGCATGGAAAATAGCAAATGAAGTCAGAAAGGGTTGAAAATTGATGACGTGGCTTCGAATGGTGCATACTGAACACACAAAAAGTCTGGAGTTGAAATAAGTTTAAAAAATGAAATGCCTTTGTAACAGTCGAGTTTTCGTCTGAAACCCTGATACTTCGAAAGAGATTGTCCATTTTGTACACGAAGTACATCCAGTTTTTGCCGTAACCCTCTCAACTTTTTAGCACATGCTATGTGGGTGAAATGATGATACCATGCCAACTTTCAAACTCTTCTGATTGTGATTTGTAGTGCTTTTCAATTTCAGGGTCATTTAGCTCAAAAAAATCAGTAAATGCATGAAAATTAGCAAATGAAGTCAGAAAGGGTTGAAAATTGATGACGTGGCTTCGAATGGTGCATACTGAACACACAAAAAGTCTGGAGTTGAAATAAGTTTAAAAAAATGAAATGCCTTTGTAACAGACGAGTTTTCGTCTGAAACCCTGATACTTCGAAAGAGATTGTCCATTTTGTACACGAAGTGGATCCAGTTTTTGCCGTAACCCTCTCAACTTTTTAGCACATGCTATGTGGGTGAAATGATGATACCATGCCAACTTTCAAACTCTTCTGATTGTGATTTGTACTGCTTTTCAATTTCTGGGTCATTAAGCTCAAAAAAATCAGTAAATGCATGAAAAATAGCAAATGAAGTCAGAAAGGGTTGAAAATTGATGACGTGGCTTCGAATGGTGCATACTGAACACACAAAAAGTCTGGAGTTGAAATAAGTTTAAAAAAATGAAATGCCTTTGTAACAGACGAGTTTTCGTCTGAAACCCCGAAACTTCGAAAGAGATTGTCCATTTTGTACACGAAGTGGATCCAGTTTTTGCCGTAACCCTCTCAACTTTTTAGCACATGCTATGTGGGTGAAATGATGATACCATGCCAACTTTCAACCTTTTCAAAGTTCATTTGTAGTGCTTTTCAATTTTAGGGTCATTTAGCTCAAAAAAATCAGTAAAAGCATGAAAAATAGCAAATGAAGTCAGAAAGGGTTGAAAATTGATGACGTGGCTTCGAATGGTGCATACTGAACACACAAAAAGTCTGGAGTTGAAATAAGTTTAAAAAAATGAAATGCCTTTGTAACAGACGAGTTTTCGTCTGAAACCCTGATACTTCGAAAGAGTTGTCCATTTTGTACACGAAGTGGATCCAGTTTTTGCCGTAAGCCTCTCAACTTTTTAGCACATGCTATGTGGGTGAAATGGTGATACCATGCCAACTTTCAACCTTTTCTGATTGTGATTTGTAGTGCTTTTCAATTTCAGGGTCATTTAGCTCAAAAAATCAGTAAATGCATGAAAAATAGCAAATGAAGTCAGAAAGGGTTGAAAATTGATGACGTGGCTTCGAATGGTGCATACTGAACACACAAAAAGTCTGGAGTTTAGATAAGTTTAAAAAAATGAAATGCCTTTGTAACACACGAGTTTTCGTCTGAAACCCTGATACTTCGAAAGAGATTGTCCATTTTGTACATGAAGTGAATCCAGTTTTTGCCGTAACCGTCTCAACTTTTTAGCACATGCTATGTGGGTGAAATGATGATACCATGCCATCTTTCAACCTTCTCAGAGTTCATTTGTAGTGCTTTTAAATTTTAGGGTCATTTAGCTCAAAAAAAATAGTAAATGCATGGAAAATAGCAAATGAAGTCAGAAAGGGTTGAAAATTGATGACGTGGCTTCGAATGGTGCATACTGAACACACAAAAAGTCTGGAGTTGAAATAAGTTTAAAAAAATGAAATGCCTTTGTAACAGACGAGTTTTTGTCTGAAACCCTGATACTTCGAAAGAGATTGTCCATTTTGTACACGAAGTGGATCCAGTTTTTGCCGTAACCCTCTCAACTTTTTAGCACATGCTATGTGGGTGAAATGATGATAGCATGCCAACTTTCAACCTTTTCTGATTGTGATTTGTAGTGCTTTTCAATTTCAGGGTCATTTAGCTCAAAAAATCAGTAAATGCATGAAAAATAGGAAATGAAGTCAGAAAGGGTTGAAAATTGATGACGTGGCTTCGAATGGTGCATACTGAACACACAAAAAGTCTGGAGTTGAAATAAGTTTAAAAAAATGAAATGCCGTTGTAACAGACGAGTTTTCGTCTGAAACCCTGATACTTCGAAAGATATTGTCCATTTTGTACACGAAGTGCATCCAGTTTTTGCCGTAACCCTCTCAACTTTTTAGCACATGCTATGTGGGTGAAATGATGATACCATGCCAACTTTCAACCTTTTCCGATTGTGATTTGTAATGCTTTTCAATTTCTGGGTCATTTAGCTCAAAAAATCAGTAAATGGATGAAAAATAGCAAATGAAGTCAGAAAGGGTTGAAAATTGATGACGTGGCTTCGAATAGTGCTTACTGAACACACAAAAAGTCTGGAGTTGAAATAAGTTTAAAAAAATGAAATGCCTTTGTAACAGACGAGTTTTGGTCTGAAACCCTGATACTTCGAAAGAGATTGTCCATTTTGTACACGAAGTGGATCCAGTTTTTGCCGTACCCCTCTCAACTTTTTAGCACATGCTATGTGGGTTAAATGATCATACCATGCCAACTTTCAACCTTTTCAGAGTTCATTTGTAGTGCTTTTCAATTTCAGGGTCATTAAGCTCAAAAAATCAGTAAATGCATGAAAAATAACAAATGAAGTCAGAAAGGGTTGAAAATTGATGACGTGGCTTCGAATGGTGCATACTGAACACACAAAAAGTCTGGAGTTGAAATAAGTTTAAAAAAATGAAATGCCTTTGTAACAGACGAGTTTTCGTCTGAAACCCTGATACTTCGAAAGAGATTGTCCATTTTGTACACGAAGTGGATCCAGTTTTTGCCGTAACCCTCTCAACTTTTTAGCACATGCTATGTGGGTGAAATGATGATACCATGACAACTTTCAACCTTTTCTCATTGTAATTTGTAGTGCTTTTCAATTTCAGGGTCATTTAGCTCAAAAAAATCAGTAAATGCATGAAAAATAGCAAATGAAGTCAAAAAAGGTTGAAAATTGATGACGTGGCTTCGAATGGTGCATACTAAACACACAAAAAGTCTGGAGTTGAAATAAGTTTAAAAAAATGAAATGCCTTTGTAACAGACGAGTTTTCGTGTGAAACCCTGATACTTCGAAAGAGATTGTCCATTTTGTACACGAAGTGTATCCAGTTTTTGCCGTAACCCTCTCAACTTTTTAGCACATGCTATGTGGGTGAAATGATGATACCATGCCAACTTTCAAACTCTTCTGATTGTGATTTGTAGTGCTTTTCAATTTCAGGGTCATTTAGCTCAAAAAAATCAGTAAATGCATGAAAATTAGCAAATGAAGTCAGAAAGGGTTGAAAATTGATGACGTGGCTTCGAATGGTGCATACTGAACACACAAAAAGTCTGGAGTTGAAATAAGTTTAAAAAAATGAAATGCCTTTGTAACAGACGAGTTTTCGTCTGAAACCCTAATACTTCGAAAGAGATTGTCCATTTTGTACACGAAGTGGATCCAGTTTTTGCCGTAACCCTCTCAACTTTTTAGCACATGCTATGTGGGTTAAATGATCATACCATGCCAACTTTCAACCTTTTCAGAGTTCATTTGTAGTGCTTTTCAATTTCTGGGTCATTAAGCTCAAAAAAATCAGTAAATGCATGAAAAATAGCAAATGAAGTCGGAAAGGGTTGAAAATTGATGACGTAGCTTCGAATGGTGCATTCTGAACACACAAAAAGTCTGGAGTTGAAATAAGTTTAAAAAAATGAAATGCCTTTGTAACAGACGAGTTTTCGTCTGAAACCCTGATACTTCCAAAGAGATTGTCCATTTTGTACACGAAGTGGATCCAGTTTTTGCCGTAACCCTCTCAACTTTTTAGCACATGCTATGTGGGTTAAATGATCATACCAAGCCAACTTTCAACCTTTTCAGAGTTCATTTGTAGTGCTTTTCAATTTCTGGGTCATTAAGCTCAAAAAATCAGTAAATGCATGAAAAATAGCAAATGAAGTCAGAAAGGGTTGAAAATTGATGACGTGGCTTCGAATGGTGCATACTGAACACACAAAAAGTCTGGAGTTGAAATAAGTTTAAAAAAATGAAATGCCTTTGTAACAGACGAGTTTTCGTCTGAAACCCTGATACTTCGAAAGAGATTGTCCATTTTGTACACGAAGTGGATCCAGTTTTTGCCGTAACCCTCTCAACTTTTTAGCACATGCTATGTGGGTGAAATGATGATACCATGCCAACTTTCAACCTTTTCTGATTGTGATTTGTAGTGCTTTTCAATTTAAGGGTCATTTAGCTCAAAAAAATCAGTAAATGCATGAAAAATAGCAAATGAAGTCAGAAAGGGTTGAAAATTGATGACGTAGCTTCGAATGGTGCATACTGAACACACAAAAAGTCTGGAGTTGAAATAAGTTTAAAAAAATGAAATGCCTTTGTAACAGACGAGTTTTCGTCTGAAACCCTGATACTTCCAAAGAGATTGTCCATTTTGTACACGAAGTGGATCCAGTTTTTGCCGTAACCCTCTCAACTTTTTAGCACATGCTATGTGGGTGAAATGATGATACCATGCCAACTTTCAACCTTTTCTGATTGTGATTTGTAGTGCTTTTCAATTTAAGGGTCATTTAGCTCAAAAAAATCAGTAAATGCATGAAAAATAGCAAATGAAGTCGGAAAGGGTTGAAAATTGATGACGTAGCTTCGAATGGTGCATACTGAACACACAAAAAGTCTGGAGTTGAAATAAGTTTAAAAAAATGAAATGCCTTTGTAACAGACGAGTTTTCGTCTGAAACCCTAATACTTCGAAAGAGATTGTCCATTTTGTACACGAAGTGGATCCAGTTTTTGCCGTAACCCTCTCAACTTTTTAGCACATGCTATGTGGGTTAAATGATCATACCATGCCAACTTTCAACCTTTTCAGAGTTCATTTGTAGTGCTTTTCAATTTCTGGGTCATTAAGCTCAAAAAAATCAGTAAATGCATGAAAAATAGCAAATGAAGTCAGAAAGGGTTGAAAATTGATGACGTGGCTTCGAATGGTGCATACTGAACACACAAAAAGTCTGGAGTTGAAATAAGTTTAAAAAAATGAAATCCCTTTGTAACAGACGAGTTTTCGTCTGAAACCCTGATACTTCGAAAGAGATTGTCCATTTTGTACACGAAGTGGATCCAGTTTTTGCCGTAACCCTCTCAACTTTTTAGCACATGCTATGTGGGTGAAATGATGATACCATGCCAACTTTCAAACTCTTCTGATTGTGATTTGTAGTGCTTTTCAATTTAAGGGTCATTTAGCTCAAAAAAATCAGTAAATGCATGAAAAATAGCAAATGAAGTCAGAAAGGGTTGAAAATTGATGACGTAGCTTCGAATGGTGCATACTGAACACACAAAAAGTCTGGAGTTGAAATAAGTTTAAAAAAATGAAATGCCTTTGTAACAGACGAGTTTTCGTCTGAAACCCTGATACTTCCAAAGAGATTGTCCATTTTGTACACGAAGTGGATCCAGTTTTTGCCGTAACCCTCTCAACTTTTTAGCACATGCTATGTGGGTGAAATGATGATACCATGCCAACTTTCAACCTTTTCTGATTGTGATTTGTAGTGCTTTTCAATTTAAGGGTCATTTAGCTCAAAAAAATCAGTAAATGCATGAAAAATAGCAAATGAAGTCGGAAAGGGTTGAAAATTGATGACGTAGCTTCGAATGGTGCATACTGAACACACAAAAAGTCTGGAGTTGAAATAAGTTTAAAAAAATGAAATGCCTTTGTAACAGACGAGTTTTCGTCTGAAACCCTAATACTTCGAAAGAGATTGTCCATTTTGTACACGAAGTGGATCCAGTTTTTGCCGTAACCCTCTCAACTTTTTAGCACATGCTATGTGGGTTAAATGATCATACCATGCCAACTTTCAACCTTTTCAGAGTTCATTTGTAGTGCTTTTCAATTTCTGGGTCATTAAGCTCAAAAAAATCAGTAAATGCATGAAAAATAGCAAATGAAGTCAGAAAGGGTTGAAAATTGATGACGTGGCTTCGAATGGTGCATACTGAACACACAAAAAGTCTGGAGTTGAAATAAGTTTAAAAAAATGAAATGCCTTTGTAACAGACGAGTTTTCGTCTGAAACCCTGATACTTCGAAAGAGATTGTCCATTTTGTACACGAAGTGGATCCAGTTTTTGCCGTAACCCTCTCAACTTTTTAGCACATGCTATGTGGGTGAAATGATGATACCATGCCAACTTTCAAACTCTTCTGATTGTGATTTGTAGTGCTTTTCAATTTTAGGGTCATTTAGCTCAAAAAATCAGTAAATGCATGAAAAATAGCAAATGAAGTCAGAAATGGTTGAAAATTGATGACGTGGCTTCGAATGGTGCATACTGAACACACAAAAAGTCTGGAGTTGAAATAAGTTTAAAAAAATGAAATGCCTTTGTAACAGACGAGTTTTCGTCTGAAACCCTGATACTTCGAAAGAGATTGTCCATTTTGTACACGAAGTGGATCCAGTTTTTGCCGTAACCCTCTCAACTTTTTAGCACATGCTATGTGGGTGAAATGATGATACCATGCCAACTTTCAAACTCTTCTGATTGTGATTTGTACTGCTTTTCAATTTCTGGGTCATTAAGCTCAAAAAAATCAGTAAATGCATGAAAAATAGCAAATGAAGTCAGAAAGGGTTGAAAATTGATGACGTGGCTTCGAATGGTGCATACTGAACACACAAAAAGTCTGGAGTTGAAATAAGTTTAAAAAAATGAAATGCCTTTGTAACAGACGAGTTTTCGTCTGAAACCCTGATACTTCCAAAGAGATTGTCCATTTTGTACACGAAGTGGATCCAGTTTTTGCCGTAACCCTCTCAACTTTTTAGCACATGCTATGTGGGTGAAATGATGATACCATGCCAACTTTTAACCTTTTCAGAGTTCATTTGTAGTGCTTTTCAATTTTAGGGTCATTTAGCTCAAAAAAATCAGTAAATGCATGAAAAATAGCAAATGAAGTCAGAAAGGGTTGAAAATTGATGACGTGGCTTCGAATGGTGCATACTGAACACACAAAAAGTCTGGAGTTGAAATAAGTTTAAAAAAATGAAATGCCTTTGTAACAGACGAGTTTTCGTCTGAAACCCTGATACTTCGAAAGAGATTGTCCATTTTGTACACGAAGTGGATCCAGTTTTTGCCGTAACCCTCTCAAATTTTTAGCACATGCCATGTGGGTGAAATGATGATACCATGCCAACTTTCAAACTCTTCTGATTGTGATTTGTAGTGCTTTTCAATTTCAGGGTCATTTAGCTCAAAAAAATCTGTAAATGCATGAAAATTAGCAAATGAAGTCAGAAAGGGTTGAAAATTGATGACGTGGCTTCGAATGGTGCATACTGAACACACAAAAAGTCTGGAGTTGAAATAAGTTTTAAAAAATGAAATGCCTTTGTAACAGACGAGTTTTCGTCTGAAACCCTGATACTTCGAAAGAGATTGTCCATTTTGTACACGAAGTGGATCCAGTTTTTGCCGTAACCCTCTCAACTTTTTAGCACATGCTATGTGGGTTAAATGATCATACCATGCCAACTTTCAACCTTTTCAGAGTTCATTTGTAGTGCTTTTCAATTTCTGGGTCATTAAGCTCAAAAAATCAGTAAATGCATGAAAAATAGCAAATGAAGTCAGAAAGGGTTGAAAATTGATGACGTGGCTTCGAATGGTGCATACTGAACACACAAAAAGTCTGGAGTTGAAATAAGTTTAAAAAAATGAAATGCCTTTGTAACAGACGAGTTTTCGTCTGAAACCCTGATACTTCGAAAGAGATTGTCCATTTTGTACACGAAGTGGATCCAGTTTTTGCCGTAACCCTCTCAACTTTTTAGCAGATGCTATGTGGGTGAAATGATGATACCATGCCAACTTTCAACCTTTTCTGATTGTGATTTGTAGTGCTTTTCAATTTAAGGGTCATTTAGCTCAAAAAAATCAGTAAATGCATGAAAAATAGCAAATGAAGTCGGAAAGGGTTGAAAATTGATGACGTAGCTTCGAATGGTGCATACTGAACACACAAAAAGTCTGGAGTTGAAATAAGTTTAAAAAAATGAAATGCCTTTGTAACAGACGAGTTTTCGTCTGAAACCCTGATACTTCCAAAGAGATTGTCCATTTTGTACACGAAGTGGATCCAGTTTTTGCCGTAACCCTCTCAACTTTTTAGCACATGCTATGTGGGTTAAATGATCATACCAAGCCAACTTTCAACCTTTTCAGAGTTCATTTGTAGTGCTTTTCAATTTCTGGGTCATTAAGCTCAAAAAATCAGTAAATGCATGAAAAATAGCAAATGAAGTCAGAAAGGGTTGAAAATTGATGACGTGGCTTCGAATGGTGCATACTGAACACACAAAAAGTCTGGAGTTGAAATAAGTTTAAAAAAATGAAATGCCTTTGTAACAGACGAGTTTTCGTCTGAAACCCTGATACTTCGAAAGAGATTGTCCATTTTGTACACGAAGTGGATCCAGTTTTTGCCGTAACCCTCTCAACTTTTTAGCACATGCTATGTGGGTGAAATGATGATACCATGCCAACTTTCAACCTTTTCTGATTGTGATTTGTAGTGCTTTTCAATTTAAGGGTCATTTAGCTCAAAAAAATCAGTAAATGCATGAAAAATAGCAAATGAAGTCAGAAGGGTTGAAAATTGATGACGTAGCTTCGAATGGTGCATACTGAACACACAAAAAGTCTGGAGTTGAAATAAGTTTAAAAAAATGAAATGCCTTTGTAACAGACGAGTTTTCGTCTGAAACCCTGATACTTCCAAAGAGATTGTCCATTTTGTACACGAAGTGGATCCAGTTTTTGCCGTAACCCTCTCAACTTTTTAGCACATGCTATGTGGGTGAAATGATGATACCATGCCAACTTTCAACCTTTTCTGATTGTGATTTGTAGTGCTTTTCAATTTAAGGGTCATTTAGCTCAAAAAAATCAGTAAATGCATGAAAAATAGCAAATGAAGTCGGAAAGGGTTGAAAATTGATGACGTAGCTTCGAATGGTGCATACTGAACACACAAAAAGTCTGGAGTTGAAATAAGTTTAAAAAAATGAAATGCCTTTGTAACAGACGAGTTTTCGTCTGAAACCCTGATACTTCGAAAGAGATTGTCCATTTTGTACACGAAGTGGATCCAGTTTTTGCCGTAACCCTCTCAACTTTTTAGCACATGCTATGTGGGTGAAATGATGATACCATGCCAACTTTCAAACTCTTTTGATTGTGATTTGTAGTGCTTTTCAATTTCAGGGTCATTTAGCTCAAAAAAATCAGTAAATGCATGAAAAATAGCAAATGAAGTCAGAAAGGGTTGAAAATTGATGACGTGGCTTCGAATGGTGCATACTGAACACACAAAAAGTCTGGAGTTGAAATAAGTTTAAAAAAATGAAATGCCTTTGTAACAGACGAGTTTTCGTCTGAAACCCTGATACTTCGAAAGAGATTGTCCATTTTGTACACGAAGTGGATCCAGTTTTTGCCGTAACCCTCTCAACTTTTTAGCACATGCTATGTGGGTGAAATGATGATACCATGCCAACTTTTAACCTTTTCAGAGTTCATTTGTAGTGCTTTTCAATTTTTTGGGTCATTCAGCTCAAAAAAATCAGTAAATGCATGAAAAATAACAAATGAAGTCAGAAAGGGTTGAAAATTGATGACGTGGCTTCGAATGGTGCATACTGAACACACAAAAAGTCTGGAGTTGAAATAAGTTTAAAAAAATGAAATGCCTTTGTAACAGACGAGTTTTCGTCTGAAACCCTGATACTTCCAAAGAGATTGTCCATTTTGTACACGAAGTGGATCCAGTTTTTGCCGTAACCCTCTCAACTTTTTAGCACATGCTATGTGGGTGAAATGATGATACCATGCCAACTTTCAAACTCTTTTGATTGTGATTTGTAGTGCTTTTCAATTTCAGGGTCATTTAGCTCAAAAAAATCAGTAAATGCATGAAAATTAGCAAATGAAGTCAGAAAGGGTTGAAAATTGATGACGTGGCTTCGAATGGTGCATACTGAACACACAAAAAGTCTGGAGTTGAAATAAGTTTAAAAAAATGAAATGCCTTTGTAACAGACGAGTTTTCGTCTGAAACCCTGATACTTCGAAAGAGATTGTCCATTTTGTACACGAAGTGGATCCAGTTTTTCCCGTAACCCTCTCAACTTTTTAGCAAATGCTATGTGGGTGAAATGATGATACCATGCCAACTTTCAACCTTTTCTGATTGTGATTTGTAGTGCTTTTCAATTTAAGGGTCATTTAGCTCAAAAAAATCAGTAAATGCATGAAAAATAGCAAATGAAGTCAGAAAGGGTTGAAAATTGATGACGTAGCTTCTAATGGTGCATACTGAACACACAAAAAGTCTGGAGTTGAAATAAGTTTAAAAAAATGAAATGCCTTTGTAACAGACGAGTTTTCGTCTGAAACCCTGATACTTCCAAAGAGATTGTCCATTTTGTACACGAAGTGGATCCAGTTTTTGCCGTAACCCTCTCAACTTTTTAGCACATGCTATGTGGGTGAAATGATGATACCATGCCAACTTTCAACCTTTTCAGAGTTCATTTGTAGTGCTTTTCAATTTTAGGGTCATTTAGCTCAAAAAATCAGTAAATGCATGAAAAATAGCAAATGAAGTCAGAAATGGTTGAAAATTGATGACGTGGCTTCGAATGGTGCATACTGAACACACAAAAAGTCTGGAGTTAAAATAAGTTTAAAAAAATGAAATGCCTTTGTAAAAGACGAGTTTTCGTCTGAAACCCTGATACTTCGAAAGAGATTGTCCATTTTGTACACGAAGTGCATCCAGTTTTTGCCGTAACCCTCTCAACTTTTTAGCACATGCTATGTGGGTGAAATGATGATACCATGCCAACTTTCAACCTTTTCTGATTGTGATTTGTAGTGCTTTTCAATTTAAGGGTCATTTAGCTGAAAAAAATCAGTAAATGCATGAAAAATAGCAAATGAAGTCAGGAAGGGTTGAAAATTGATGACGTAGCTTCGAATGGTGCATACTGAACACACAAAAAGTCTGGAGTTGAAATAAGTTTAAAAAAATGAAATGCCTTTGTAACAGACGAGTTTTCGTCTGAAACCCTGATACTTCCAAAGAGATTGTCCATTTTGTACACGAAGTGGATCCAGTTTTTGCCGTAACCCTCTCAACTTTTTAGCACATGCTATGTGGGTGAAATGATGATACCATGCCAACTTTCAACCTTTTCAGAGTTCATTTGTAGTGCTTTTCAATTTTAGGGTCATTTAGCTCAAAAAATCAGTAAATGCATGAAAAATAGCAAATGAAGTCAGAAATGGTTGAAAATTGATGACGTGGCTTCGAATGGTGCATACTGAACACACAAAAAGTCTGGAGTTGAAATAAGTTTAAAAAAATGAAATGCCTTTGTAAAAGACGAGTTTTCGTCTGAAACCCTGATACTTCGAAAGAGATTGTCCATTTTGTACACGAAGTGCATCCAGTTTTTGCCGTAACCCTCTCAACTTTTTAGCACATGCTATGTGGGTGAAATGATGATACCATGCCAACTTTCAACCTTTTCTGATTGTGATTTGTAGTGCTTTTCAATTTAAGGGTCATTTAGCTGGAAAAAATCAGTAAATGCATGAAAAATAGCAAATGAAGTCAGGAAGGGTTGAAAATTGATGACGTAGCTTCGAATGGTGCATACTGAACACACAAAAAGTCTGGAGTTGAAATAAGTTTAAAAAAATGAAATGCCTTTGTAACAGACGAGTTTTCGTCTGAAACCCTGATACTTCCAAAGAGATTGTCCATTTTGTACACGAAGTGGATCCAGTTTTTGCCGTAACCCTCTCAACTTTTTAGCACATGCTATGTGGGTGAAATGATGATACCATGCCAACTTTTAACCTTTTCAGAGTTCATTTGTAGTGCTTTTCAATTTTTTGGGTCATTCAGCTCAAAAAAATCAGTAAATGCATGAAAAATAGCAAATGAAGTCAGAAAGGGTTGAAAATTGATGACGTGGCTTCGAATGGTGCATACTGAACACACAAAAAGTCTGGAGTTGAAATAAGTTTAAAAAAATGAAATGCCTTTGTAACAGACAAGTTTTCGTCTGAAACCCTGATACTTCGAAAGAGATTGTCCATTTTGTACACGAAGTGGATCCAGTTTTTGCCGTAACCCTCTCAACTTTTTAGCACATGCTATGTGGGTGAAATGATGATACCATGCCAACTTTCAACCTTTTCAGAGTTCATTTGTAGTGCTTTTCAATTTTAGGGTCATTTAGCTCAAAAAATCAGTAAATGCATGAAAAATAGCAAATGAAGTCAGAAAGGGTTCAAAATTGATGACGTGGCTTCGAATGGTGCATACGGAACACACAAAAAGTCTGGAGTTGAAATAAGTTTAAAAAAATGAAATGCCTTTGTAACAGACGAGTTTTCGTCTGAAACCCTGATACTTCGAAAGAGATTGTCCATTTTGTACACGAAGTGGATCCAGTTTTTCCCGTAACCCTCTCAACTTTTTAGCAAATGCTATGTGGGTGAAATGATGATACCATGCCAACTTTCAACCTTTTCTGATTGTGATTTGTAGTGCTTTTCAATTTAAGGGTCAGTTAGCTCAAAAAAATCAGTAAATGCATGAAAAATAGCAAATGAAGTCAGAAAGGGTTGAAAATTGATGACGTAGCTTCGAATGGTGCATACTGAACACACAAAAAGTCTGGAGTTGAAATAAGTTTAAAAAAATGAAATGCCTTTGTAACAGACGAGTTTTCGTCTGAAACCCTGATACTTCCAAAGAGATTGTCCATTTTGTACACGAAGTGGATCCAGTTTTTGCCGTAACCCTCCCAACTTTTTAGCACATGCTATGTGGGTGAAATGATGATACCATGCCAACTTTCAACCTTTTCAGAGTTCATTTGTAGTGCTTTTCAATTTTAGGGTCATTTAGCTCAAAAAATCAGTAAATGCATGAAAAATAGCAAATGAAGTCAGAAATGGTTGAAAATTGATGACGTGGCTTCGAATGGTGCATACTGAACACACAAAAAGTCTGGAGTTGAAATAAGTTTAAAAAAATGAAATGCCTTTGTAAAAGACGAGTTTTCGTCTGAAACCCTGATACTTCGAAAGAGATTGTCCATTTTGTACACGAAGTGCATCCAGTTTTTGCCGTAACCCTCTCAACTTTTTAGCACATGCTATGTGGGTGAAATGATGATACCATGCCAACTTTCAACCTTTTCTGATTGTGATTTGTAGTGCTTTTCAATTTAAGGGTCATTTAGCTGAAAAAAATCAGTAAATGCATGAAAAATAGCAAATGAAGTCAGGAAGGGTTGAAAATTGATGACGTAGCTTCGAATGGTGCATACTGAACACACAAAAAGTCTGGAGTTGAAATAAGTTTAAAAAAATGAAATGCCTTTGTAAAAGACGAGTTTTCGTCTGAAACCCTGATACTTCGAAAGAGATTGTCCATTTTGTACACGAAGTGCATCCAGTTTTTGCCGTAACCCTCTCAACTTTTTAGCACATGCTATGTGGGTGAAATGATGATACCATGCCAACTTTCAACCTTTTCTGATTGTGATTTGTAGTGCTTTTCAATTTAAGGGTCATTTAGCTGAAAAAAATCAGTAAATGCATGAAAAATAGCAAATGAAGTCAGGAAGGGTTGAAAATTGATGACGTAGCTTCGAATGGTGCATACTGAACACACAAAAAGTCTGGAGTTGAAATAAGTTTAAAAAAATGAAATGCCTTTGTAACAGACGAGTTTTCGTCTGAAACCCTGATACTTCGAAAGAGATTGTCCATTTTGTACACGAAGTGGATCCAGTTTTTGCCGTAACCCTCTCAACTTTTTAGCACATGCTATGTGGGTGAAATGATGATACCATGCCAACTTTCAACCTTTTCAGAGTTCATTTGTAGTGCTTTTCAATTTTAGGGTCATTTAGCTCAAAAAATCAGTAAATGCATGAAAAATAGCAAATGAAGTCAGAAAGGGTTCAAAATTGATGACGTGGCTTCGAATGGTGCATACTGAACACACAAAAAGTCTGGAGTTGAAATAAGTTTAAAAAAATGAAATGCCTTTGTAACAGACGAGTTTTCGTCTGAAACCCTGATACTTCCAAAGAGATTGTCCATTTTGTACACGAAGTGGATCCAGTTTTTGCCGTAACCCTCTCAACTTTTTAGCACATGCTATGTGGGTGAAATGATGATACCATGCCAACTTTCAACCTTTTCTGATTGTGATTTGTAGTGCTTTTCAATTTAAGGGTCATTTAGCTGAAAAAAATCAGTAAATGCATGAAAAATAGCAAATGAAGTCAGGAAGGGTTGAAAATTGATGACGTAGCTTCGAATGGTGCATACTGAACACACAAAAAGTCTGGAGTTGAAATAAGTTTAAAAAAAATGAAATGCCTTTGTAACAGACGAGTTTTCGTCTGAAACCCTGATACTTCCAAAGAGATTGCCCATTTTGTACACGAAGTGGATCCAGTTTTTGCCATAAGCCTCTCAACTTTTTAGCACATGCTATGTGGGTGAAATGATGATACCATGCCAACTTTCAACCTTTTCAGAGTTCATTTGTAGTGCTTTTCAATTTTAGGGTCATTTAGCTCAAAAAATCAGTAAATGCATGAAAAATAGCAAATGAAGTCAGAAATGGTTGAAAATTGATGACGTGGCTTCGAATGGTGCATACTGAACACACAAAAAGTCTGGAGTTGAAATAAGTTTAAAAAAATGAAATGCCTTTGTAAAAGACGAGTTTTCGTCTGAAACCCTGATACTTCGAAAGAGATTGTCCATTTTGTACACGAAGTGCATCCAGTTTTTGCCGTAACCCTCTCAACTTTTTAGCACATGCTATGTGGGTGAAATGATGATACCATGCCAACTTTCAACCTTTTCTGATTGTGATTTGTAGTGCTTTTCAATTTAAGGGTCATTTAGCTGAAAAAAATCAGTAAATGCATGAAAAATAGCAAATGAAGTCAGGAAGGGTTGAAAATTGATGACGTAGCTTCGAATGGTGCATACTGAACACACAAAAAGTCTGGAGTTGAAATAAGTTTAAAAAAATGAAATGCCTTTGTAACAGACGAGTTTTCGTCTGAAACCCTGATACTTCCAAAGAGATTGTCCATTTTGTACACGAAGTGGATCCAGTTTTTGCCGTAACCCTCTCAACTTTTTAGCACATGCTATGTGGGTGAAATGATGATACCATGCCAACTTTTAACCTTTTCAGAGTTCATTTGTAGTGCTTTTCAATTTTTTGGGTCATTCAGCTCAAAAAAATCCGTAAATGCATGAAAAATAGCAAATGAAGTCAGAAAGGGTTGAAAATTGATGACGTGGCTTCGAATGGTGCATACTGAACACACAAAAAGTCTGGAGTTGAAATAAGTTTTAAAAAATGAAATGCCTTTGTAACAGACAAGTTTTCGTCTGAAACCCTGATACTTCGAAAGAGATTGTCCATTTTGTACACGAAGTGGATCCAGTTTTTGCCGTAACCCTCTCAACTTTTTAGCACATGCTATGTGGGTGAAATGATGATACCATGCCAACTTTCAACCTTTTCAGAGTTCATTTGTAGTGCTTTTCAATTTTAGGGTCATTTAGCTCAAAAAATCAGTAAATGCATGAAAAATAGCAAATGAAGTCAGAAAGGGTTCAAAATTGATGACGTGGCTTCGAATGGTGCATACGGAACACACAAAAAGTCTGGAGTTGAAATAAGTTTAAAAAAATGAAATGCCTTTGTAACAGACGAGTTTTCGTCTGAAACCCTGATACTTCGAAAGAGATTGTCCATTTTGTACACGAAGTGGATCCAGTTTTTCCCGTAACCCTCTCAACTTTTTAGCAAATGCTATGTGGGTGAAATGATGATACCATGCCAACTTTCAAC
Source organism: Elymus sibiricus (assembly GCA_039707655.1). NCBI lineage: Eukaryota > Viridiplantae > Streptophyta > Magnoliopsida > Poales > Poaceae > Elymus > Elymus sibiricus. The sequence continues at coordinate 120,312,492 of CM077676.1, read as the reverse complement.
CTTTTCTGATTGTGATTTGTAGTGCTTTTCAATTTAAGGGTCAGTTAGCTCAAAAAAATCAGTAAATGCATGAAAAATAGCAAATGAAGTCAGAAAGGGTTGAAAATTGATGACGTAGCTTCGAATGGTGCATACTGAACGCACAAAAAGTCTGGAGTTGAAATAAGTTTAAAAAAATGAAATGCCTTTGTAACAGACGAGTTTTCGTCTGAAACCCTGATACTTCCAAAGAGATTGTCCATTTTGTACACGAAGTGGATCCAGTTTTTGCCGTAACCCTCCCAACTTTTTAGCACATGCTATGTGGGTGAAATGATGATACCATGCCAACTTTCAACCTTTTCAGAGTTCATTTGTAGTGCTTTTCAATTTTAGGGTCATTTAGCTCAAAAAATCAGTAAATGCATGAAAAATAGCAAATGAAGTCAGAAATGGTTGAAAATTGATGACGTGGCTTCGAATGGTGCATACTGAACACACAAAAAGTCTGGAGTTGAAATAAGTTTAAAAAAATGAAATGCCTTTGTAAAAGACGAGTTTTCGTCTGAAACCCTGATACTTCGAAAGAGATTGTCCATTTTGTACACGAAGTGCATCCAGTTTTTGCCGTAACCCTCTCAACTTTTTAGCACATGCTATGTGGGTGAAATGATGATACCATGCCAACTTTCAACCTTTTCTGATTGTGATTTGTAGTGCTTTTCAATTTAAGGGTCATTTAGCTGAAAAAAATCAGTAAATGCATGAAAAATAGCAAATGAAGTCAGGAAGGGTTGAAAATTGATGACGTAGCTTCGAATGGTGCATACTGAACACACAAAAAGTATGGAGTTGAAATAAGTTTAAAAAAAATGAAATGCCTTTGTAACAGACGAGTTTTCGTCTGAAACCCTGATACTTCGAAAGAGATTGTCCATTTTGTACACGAAGTGGATCCAGTTTTTGCCGTAACCCTCTCAACTTTTTAGCACATGCTATGTGGGTGAAATGATGATACCATGCCAACTTTTAACCTTTTCAGAGTTCATTTGTAGTGCTTTTCAATTTTTTGGGTCATTCAGCTCAAAAAAATCAGTAAATGCATGAAAAATAGCAAATGAAGTCAGAAAGGGTTGAAAATTGATGACGTGGCTTCGAATGGTGCATACTGAACACACAAAAAGTCTGGAGTTGAAATAAGTTTAAAAAAATGAAATGCCTTTGTAACAGACAAGTTTTCGTCTGAAACCCTGATACTTCGAAAGAGATTGTCCATTTTGTACACGAAGTGGATCCAGTTTTTGCCGTAACCCTCTCAACTTTTTAGCACATGCTATGTGGGTGAAATGATGATACCATGCCAACTTTCAACCTTTTCAGAGTTCATTTGTAGTGCTTTTCAATTTTAGGGTCATTTAGCTCAAAAAATCAGTAAATGCATGAAAAATAGCAAATGAAGTCAGAAAGGGTTCAAAATTGATGACATGGCTTCGAATGGTGCATACGGAACACACAAAAAGTCTGGAGTTGAAATAAGTTTAAAAAAATGAAATGCCTTTGTAACAGACGAGTTTTCGTCTGAAACCCTGATACTTCGAAAGAGATTGTCCATTTTGTACACGAAGTGGATCCAGTTTTTCCCGTAACCCTCTCAACTTTTTAGCAAATGCTATGTGGGTGAAATGATGATACCATGCCAACTTTCAACCTTTTCTGATTGTGATTTGTAGTGCTTTTCAATTTAAGGGTCAGTTAGCTCAAAAAAATCAGTAAATGCATGAAAAATAGCAAATGAAGTCAGAAAGGGTTGAAAATTGATGACGTAGCTTCGAATGGTGCATACTGAACACACAAAAAGTCTGGAGTTGAAATAAGTTTAAAAAAATGAAATGCCTTTGTAACAGACGAGTTTTCGTCTGAAACCCTGATACTTCCAAAGAGATTGTCCATTTTGTACACGAAGTGGATCCAGTTTTTGCCGTAACCCTCTCAACTTTTTAGCACATGCTATGTGGGTGAAATGATGATACCATGCCAACTTTCAACCTTTTCAGAGTTCATTTGTAGTGCTTTTCAATTTTAGGGTCATTTAGCTCAAAAAATCAGTAAATGCATGAAAAATAGCAAATGAAGTCAGAAATGGTTGAAAATTGATGACGTGGCTTCGAATGGTGCATACTGAACACACAAAAAGTCTGGAGTTGAAATAAGTTTAAAAAAATGAAATGCCTTTGTAAAAGACGAGTTTTCGTCTGAAACCCTGATACTTCGAAAGAGATTGTCCATTTTGTACACGAAGTGCATCCAGTTTTTGCCGTAACCCTCTCAACTTTTTAGCACATGCTATGTGGGTGAAATGATGATACCATGCCAACTTTCAACCTTTTCTGATTGTGATTTGTAGTGCTTTTCAATTTAAGGGTCATTTAGCTGAAAAAAATCAGTAAATGCATGAAAAATAGCAAATGAAGTCAGGAAGGGTTGAAAATTGATGACGTAGCTTCGAATGGTGCATACTGAACACACAAAAAGTCTGGAGTTGAAATAAGTTTAAAAAAATGAAATGCCTTTGTAACAGACGAGTTTTCGTCTGAAACCCTGATACTTCCAAAGAGATTGTCCATTTTGTACACGAAGTGGATCCAGTTTTTGCCGTAACCCTCTCAACTTTTTAGCACATGCTATGTGGGTGAAATGATGATACCATGCCAACTTTTAACCTTTTCAGAGTTCATTTGTAGTGCTTTTCAATTTTTTGGGTCATTCAGCTCAAAAAAATCAGTAAATGCATGAAAAATAGCAAATGAAGTCAGAAAGGGTTGAAAATTGATGACGTGGCTTCGAATGGTGCATACTGAACACACAAAAAGTCTGGAGTTGAAATAAGTTTAAAAAAATGAAATGCCTTTGTAACAGACAAGTTTTCGTCTGAAACCCTGATACTTCGAAAGAGATTGTCCATTTTGTACACGAAGTGGATCCAGTTTTTGCCGTAACCCTCTCAACTTTTTAGCACATGCTATGTGGGTGAAATGATGATACCATGCCAACTTTCAACCTTTTCAGAGTTCATTTGTAGTGCTTTTCAATTTTAGGGTCATTTAGCTCAAAAAATCAGTAAATGCATGAAAAATAGCAAATGAAGTCAGAAAGGGTTCAAAATTGATGACGTGGCTTCGAATGGTGCATACGGAACACACAAAAAGTCTGGAGTTGAAATAAGTTTAAAAAAATGAAATGCCTTTGTAACAGACGAGTTTTCGTCTGAAACCCTGATACTTCGAAAGAGATTGTCCATTTTGTACACGAAGTGGATCCAGTTTTTCCCGTAACCCTCTCAACTTTTTAGCAAATGCTATGTGGGTGAAATGATGATACCATGCCAACTTTCAACCTTTTCTGATTGTGATTTGTAGTGCTTTTCAATTTAAGGGTCAGTTAGCTCAAAAAAATCAGTAAATGCATGAAAAATAGCAAATGAAGTCAGAAAGGGTTGAAAATTGATGACGTAGCTTCGAATGGTGCATACTGAACACACAAAAAGTCTGGAGTTGAAATAAGTTTAAAAAAATGAAATGCCTTTGTAACAGACGAGTTTTCGTCTGAAACCCTGATACTTCCAAAGAGATTGTCCATTTTGTACACGAAGTGGATCCAGTTTTTGCCGTAACCCTCTCAACTTTTTAGCACATGCTATGTGGGTGAAATGATGATACCATGCCAACTTTCAACCTTTTCAGAGTTCATTTGTAGTGCTTTTCAATTTTAGGGTCATTTAGCTCAAAAAATCAGTAAATGCATGAAAAATAGCAAATGAAGTCAGAAATGGTTGAAAATTGATGACGTGGCTTCGAATGGTGCATACTGAACACACAAAAAGTCTGGAGTTGAAATAAGTTTAAAAAAATGAAATGCCTTTGTAAAAGACGAGTTTTCGTCTGAAACCCTGATACTTCGAAAGAGATTGTCCATTTTGTACACGAAGTGCATCCAGTTTTTGCCGTAACCCTCTCAACTTTTTAGCACATGCTATGTGGGTGAAATGATGATACCATGCCAACTTTCAACCTTTTCTGATTGTGATTTGTAGTGCTTTTCAATTTAAGGGTCATTTAGCTGAAAAAAATCAGTAAATGCATGAAAAATAGCAAATGAAGTCAGGAAGGGTTGAAAATTGATGACGTAGCTTCGAATGGTGCATACTGAACACACAAAAAGTCTGGAGTTGAAATAAGTTTAAAAAAAATGAAATGCCTTTGTAACAGACGAGTTTTCGTCTGAAACTCTGATACTTCCAAAGAGATTGCCCATTTTGTACACGAAGTGGATCCAGTTTTTGCCGTAACCCTCTCAACTTTTTAGCACATGCTATGTGGGTGAAATGATGATACCATGCCAACTTTCAACCTTTTCAGAGTTCATTTGTAGTGCTTTTCAATTTTAGGGTCATTTAGCTCAAAAAATCAGTAAATGCATGAAAAATAGCAAATGAAGTCAGAAATGGTTGAAAATTGATGACGTGGCTTCGAATGGTGCATACTGAACACACAAAAAGTCTGGAGTTGAAATAAGTTTAAAAAAATGAAATGCCTTTGTAAAAGACGAGTTTTCGTCTGAAACCCTGATACTTCGAAAGAGATTGTCCATTTTGTACACGAAGTGCATCCAGTTTTTGCCGTAACCCTCTCAACTTTTTAGCACATGCTATGTGGGTGAAATGATGATACCATGCCAACTTTCAACCTTTTCTGATTGTGATTTGTAGTGCTTTTCAATTTAAGGGTCATTTAGCTGAAAAAAATCAGTAAATGCATGAAAAATAGCAAATGAAGTCAGGAAGGGTTGAAAATTGATGACGTAGCTTCGAATTGTGCATACTGAACACACAAAAAGTCTGGAGTTGAAATAAGTTTAAAAAAATGAAATGCCTTTGTAACAGACGAGTTTTCGTCTGAAACCCTGATACTTCCAAAGAGATTGTCCATTTTGTACACGAAGTGGATCCAGTTTTTGCCGTAACCCTCTCAACTTTTTAGCACATGCTATGTGGGTGAAATGATGATACCATGCCAACTTTTAACCTTTTCAGAGTTCATTTGTAGTGCTTTTCAATTTTTTGGGTCATTCAGCTCAAAAAAATCAGTAAATGCATGAAAAATAGCAAATGAAGTCAGAAAGGGTTGAAAATTGATGACGTGGCTTCGAATGGTGCATACTGAACACACAAAAAGTCTGGAGTTGAAATAAGTTTAAAAAAATGAAATGCCTTTGTAACAGACAAGTTTTCGTCTGAAACCCTGATACTTCGAAAGAGATTGTCCATTTTGTACACGAAGTGGATCCAGTTTTTGCCGTAACCCTCTCAACTTTTTAGCACATGCTATGTGGGTGAAATGATGATACCATGCCAACTTTCAACCTTTTCAGAGTTCATTTGTAGTGCTTTTCAATTTTAGGGTCATTTAGCTCAAAAAATCAGTAAATGCATGAAAAATAGCAAATGAAGTCAGAAAGGGTTCAAAATTGATGACGTGGCTTCGAATGGTGCATACGGAACACACAAAAAGTCTGGAGTTGAAATAAGTTTAAAAAAATGAAATGCCTTTGTAACAGACGAGTTTTCGTCTGAAACCCTGATACTTCGAAAGAGATTGTCCATTTTGTACACGAAGTGGATCCAGTTTTTCCCGTAACCCTCTCAACTTTTTAGCAAATGCTATGTGGGTGAAATGATGATACCATGCCAACTTTCAACCTTTTCTGATTGTGATTTGTAGTGCTTTTCAATTTAAGGGTCAGTTAGCTCAAAAAAATCAGTAAATGCATGAAAAATAGCAAATGAAGTCAGAAAGGGTTGAAAATTGATGACGTAGCTTCGAATGGTGCATACTGAACACACAAAAAGTCTGGAGTTGAAATAAGTTTAAAAAAATGAAATGCCTTTGTAACAGACGAGTTTTCGTCTGAAACCCTGATACTTCCAAAGAGATTGTCCATTTTGTACACGAAGTGGATCCAGTTTTTGCCGTAACCCTCTCAACTTTTTAGCACATGCTATGTGGGTGAAATGATGATACCATGCCAACTTTCAACCTTTTCAGAGTTCATTTGTAGTGCTTTTCAATTTTAGGGTCATTTAGCTCAAAAAATCAGTAAATGCATGAAAAATAGCAAATGAAGTCAGAAATGGTTGAAAATTGATGACGTGGCTTCGAATGGTGCATACTGAACACACAAAAAGTCTGGAGTTGAAATAAGTTTAAAAAAATGAAATGCCTTTGTAAAAGACGAGTTTTCGTCTGAAACCCTGATACTTCGAAAGAGATTGTCCATTTTGTACACGAAGTGCATCCAGTTTTTGCCGTAACCCTCTCAACTTTTTAGCACATGCTATGTGGGTGAAATGATGATACCATGCCAACTTTCAACCTTTTCTGATTGTGATTTGTAGTGCTTTTCAATTTAAGGGTCATTTAGCTGAAAAAAATCAGTAAATGCATGAAAAATAGCAAATGAAGTCAGGAAGGGTTGAAAATTGATGACGTAGCTTCGAATGGTGCATACTGAACACACAAAAAGTCTGGAGTTGAAATAAGTTTAAAAAAAATGAAATGCCTTTGTAACAGACGAGTTTTCGTCTGAAACTCTGATACTTCCAAAGAGATTGCCCATTTTGTACACGAAGTGGATCCAGTTTTTGCCGTAACCCTCTCAACTTTTTAGCACATGCTATGTGGGTGAAATGATGATACCATGCCAACTTTCAACCTTTTCAGAGTTCATTTGTAGTGCTTTTCAATTTTAGGGTCATTTAGCTCAAAAAATCAGTAAATGCATGAAAAATAGCAAATGAAGTCAGAAATGGTTGAAAATTGATGACGTGGCTTCGAATGGTGCATACTGAACACACAAAAAGTCTGGAGTTGAAATAAGTTTAAAAAAATGAAATGCCTTTGTAAAAGACGAGTTTTCGTCTGAAACCCTGATACTTCGAAAGAGATTGTCCATTTTGTACACGAAGTGCATCCAGTTTTTGCCGTAACCCTCTCAACTTTTTAGCACATGCTATGTGGGTGAAATGATGATACCATGCCAACTTTCAACCTTTTCTGATTGTGATTTGTAGTGCTTTTCAATTTAAGGGTCATTTAGCTGAAAAAAATCAGTAAATGCATGAAAAATAGCAAATGAAGTCAGGAAGGGTTGAAAATTGATGACGTAGCTTCGAATTGTGCATACTGAACACACAAAAAGTCTGGAGTTGAAATAAGTTTAAAAAAATGAAATGCCTTTGTAACAGACGAGTTTTCGTCTGAAACCCTGATACTTCCAAAGAGATTGTCCATTTTGTACACGAAGTGGATCCAGTTTTTGCCGTAACCCTCTCAACTTTTTAGCACATGCTATGTGGGTGAAATGATGATACCATGCCAACTTTTAACCTTTTCAGAGTTCATTTGTAGTGCTTTTCAATTTTTTGGGTCATTCAGCTCAAAAAAATCAGTAAATGCATGAAAAATAGCAAATGAAGTCAGAAAGGGTTGAAAATTGATGACGTGGCTTCGAATGGTGCATACTGAACACACAAAAAGTCTGGAGTTGAAATAAGTTTAAAAAAATGAAATGCCTTTGTAACAGACAAGTTTTCGTCTGAAACCCTGATACTTCGAAAGAGATTGTCCATTTTGTACACGAAGTGGATCCAGTTTTTGCCGTAACCCTCTCAACTTTTTAGCACATGCTATGTGGGTGAAATGATGATACCATGCCAACTTTCAACCTTTTCAGAGTTCATTTGTAGTGCTTTTCAATTTTAGGGTCATTTAGCTCAAAAAATCAGTAAATGCATGAAAAATAGCAAATGAAGTCAGAAAGGGTTCAAAATTGATGACGTGGCTTCGAATGGTGCATACGGAACACACAAAAAGTCTGGAGTTGAAATAAGTTTAAAAAAATGAAATGCCTTTGTAACAGACGAGTTTTCGTCTGAAACCCTGATACTTCGAAAGAGATTGTCCATTTTGTACACGAAGTGGATCCAGTTTTTCCCGTAACCCTCTCAACTTTTTAGCAAATGCTATGTGGGTGAAATGATGATACCATGCCAACTTTCAACCTTTTCTGATTGTGATTTGTAGTGCTTTTCAATTTAAGGGTCAGTTAGCTCAAAAAAATCAGTAAATGCATGAAAAATAGCAAATGAAGTCAGAAAGGGTTGAAAATTGATGACGTAGCTTCGAATGGTGCATACTGAACACACAAAAAGTCTGGAGTTGAAATAAGTTTAAAAAAATGAAATGCCTTTGTAACAGACGAGTTTTCGTCTGAAACCCTGATACTTCCAAAGAGATTGTCCATTTTGTACACGAAGTGGATCCAGTTTTTGCCGTAACCCTCTCAACTTTTTAGCACATGCTATGTGGGTGAAATGATGATACCATGCCAACTTTCAACCTTTTCAGAGTTCATTTGTAGTGCTTTTCAATTTTAGGGTCATTTAGCTCAAAAAATCAGTAAATGCATGAAAAATAGCAAATGAAGTCAGAAATGGTTGAAAATTGATGACGTGGCTTCGAATGGTGCATACTGAACACACAAAAAGTCTGGAGTTGAAATAAGTTTAAAAAAATGAAATGCCTTTGTAAAAGACGAGTTTTCGTCTGAAACCCTGATACTTCGAAAGAGATTGTCCATTTTGTACACGAAGTGCATCCAGTTTTTGCCGTAACCCTCTCAACTTTTTAGCACATGCTATGTGGGTGAAATGATGATACCATGCCAACTTTCAACCTTTTCTGATTGTGATTTGTAGTGCTTTTCAATTTAAGGGTCATTTAGCTGAAAAAAATCAGTAAATGCATGAAAAATAGCATATGAAGTCAGGAAGGGTTGAAAATTGATGACGTAGCTTCGAATGGTGCATACTGAACACACAAAAAGTCTGGAGTTGAAATAAGTTTAAAAAAAATGAAATGCCTTTGTAACAGACGAGTTTTCGTCTGAAACCCTGATACTTCCAAAGAGATTGCCCATTTTGTACACGAAGTGGATCCAGTTTTTGCCGTAACCCTCTCAACTTTTTAGCACATGCTATGTGGGTGAAATGATGATACCATGCCAACTTTCAACCTTTTCAGAGTTCATTTGTAGTGCTTTTCAATTTTAGGGTCATTTAGCTCAAAAAATCAGTAAATGCATGAAAAATAGCAAATGAAGTCAGAAATGGTTGAAAATTGATGACGTGGCTTCGAATGGTGCATACTGAACACACAAAAAGTCTGGAGTTGAAATAAGTTTAAAAAAATGAAATGCCTTTGTAAAAGACGAGTTTTCGTCTGAAACCCTGATACTTCGAAAGAGATTGTCCATTTTGTACACGAAGTGCATCCAGTTTTTGCCGTAACCCTCTCAACTTTTTAGCACATGCTATGTGGGTGAAATGATGATACCATGCCAACTTTCAACCTTTTCTGATTGTGATTTGTAGTGCTTTTCAATTTAAGGGTCATTTAGCTGAAAAAAATCAGTAAATGCATGAAAAATAGCAAATGAAGTCAGGAAGGGTTGAAAATTGATGACGTAGCTTCGAATGGTGCATACTGAACACACAAAAAGTCTGGAGTTGAAATAAGTTTAAAAAAATGAAATGCCTTTGTAACAGACGAGTTTTCGTCTGAAACCCTGATACTTCCAAAGAGATTGTCCATTTTGTACACGAAGTGGATCCAGTTTTTGCCGTAACCCTCTCAACTTTTTAGCACATGCTATGTGGGTGAAATGATGATACCATGCCAACTTTTAACCTTTTCAGAGTTCATTTGTAGTGCTTTTCAATTTTTTGGGTCATTCAGCTCAAAAAAATCAGTAAATGCATGAAAAATAGCAAATGAAGTCAGAAAGGGTTGAAAATTGATGACGTGGCTTCGAATGGTGCATACTGAACACACAAAAAGTCTGGAGTTGAAATAAGTTAAAAAAAATGAAATGCCTTTGTAACAGACAAGTTTTCGTCTGAAACCCTGATACTTCGAAAGAGATTGTCCATTTTGTACACGAAGTGGATCCAGTTTTTGCCGTAACCCTCTCAACTTTTTAGCACATGCTATGTGGGTGAAATGATGATACCATGCCAACTTTCAACCTTTTCAGAGTTCATTTGTAGTGCTTTTCAATTTTAGGGTCATTTAGCTCAAAAAATCAGTAAATGCATGAAAAATAGCAAATGAAGTCAGAAAGGGTTCAAAATTGATGACGTGGCTTCGAATGGTGCATACGGAACACACAAAAAGTCTGGAGTTGAAATAAGTTAAAAAAAATGAAATGCCTTTGTAACAGACGAGTTTTCGTCTGAAACCCTGATACTTCGAAAGAGATTGTCCATTTTGTACACGAAGTGGATCCAGTTTTTCCCGTAACCCTCTCAACTTTTTAGCAAATGCTATGTGGGTGAAATGATGATACCATGCCAACTTTCAACCTTTTCTGATTGTGATTTGTAGTGCTTTTCAATTTAAGGGTCAGTTAGCTCAAAAAAATCAGTAAATGCATGAAAAATAGCAAATGAAGTCAGAAAGGGTTGAAAATTGATGACGTAGCTTCGAATGGTGCATACTGAACACACAAAAAGTCTGGAGTTGAAATAAGTTTAAAAAAATGAAATGCCTTTGTAACAGACGAGTTTTCGTCTGAAACCCTGATACTTCCAAAGAGATTGTCCATTTTGTACACGAAGTGGATCCAGTTTTTGCCGTAACCCTCTCAACTTTTTAGCACATGCTATGTGGGTGAAATGATGATACCATGCCAACTTTCAACCTTTTCAGAGTTCATTTGTAGTGCTTTTCAATTTTAGGGTCATTTAGCTCAAAAAATCAGTAAATGCATGAAAAATAGCAAATGAAGTCAGAAATGGTTGAAAATTGATGACGTGGCTTCGAATGGTGCATACTGAACACACAAAAAGTCTGGAGTTGAAATAAGTTTAAAAAAATGAAATGCCTTTGTAAAAGACGAGTTTTCGTCTGAAACCCTGATACTTCGAAAGAGATTGTCCATTTTGTACACGAAGTGCATCCAGTTTTTGCCGTAACCCTCTCAACTTTTTAGCACATGCTATGTGGGTGAAATGATGATACCATGCCAACTTTCAACCTTTTCTGATTGTGATTTGTAGTGCTTTTCAATTTAAGGGTCATTTAGCTGAAAAAAATCAGTAAATGCATGAAAAATAGCATATGAAGTCAGGAAGGGTTGAAAATTGATGACGTAGCTTCGAATGGTGCATACTGAACACACAAAAAGTCTGGAGTTGAAATAAGTTTAAAAAAAATGAAATGCCTTTGTAACAGACGAGTTTTCGTCTGAAACCCTGATACTTCCAAAGAGATTGCCCATTTTGTACACGAAGTGGATCCAGTTTTTGCCGTAACCCTCTCAACTTTTTAGCACATGCTATGTGGGTGAAATGATGATACCATGCCAACTTTCAACCTTTTCAGAGTTCATTTGTAGTGCTTTTCAATTTTAGGGTCATTTAGCTCAAAAAATCAGTAAATGCATGAAAAATAGCAAATGAAGTCAGAAATGGTTGAAAATTGATGACGTGGCTTCGAATGGTGCATACTGAACACACAAAAAGTCTGGAGTTGAAATAAGTTTAAAAAAATGAAATGCCTTTGTAAAAGACGAGTTTTCGTCTGAAACCCTGATACTTCGAAAGAGATTGTCCATTTTGTACACGAAGTGCATCCAGTTTTTGCCGTAACCCTCTCAACTTTTTAGCACATGCTATGTGGGTGAAATGATGATACCATGCCAACTTTCAACCTTTTCTGATTGTGATTTGTAGTGCTTTTCAATTTAAGGGTCATTTAGCTGAAAAAAATCAGTAAATGCATGAAAAATAGCAAATGAAGTCAGGAAGGGTTGAAAATTGATGACGTAGCTTCGAATGGTGCATACTGAACACACAAAAAGTCTGGAGTTGAAATAAGTTTAAAAAAATGAAATGCCTTTGTAACAGACGAGTTTTCGTCTGAAACCCTGATACTTCCAAAGAGATTGTCCATTTTGTACACGAAGTGGATCCAGTTTTTGCCGTAACCCTCTCAACTTTTTAGCACATGCTATGTGGGTGAAATGATGATACCATGCCAACTTTTAACCTTTTCAGAGTTCATTTGTAGTGCTTTTCAATTTTTTGGGTCATTCAGCTCAAAAAAATCAGTAAATGCATGAAAAATAGCAAATGAAGTCAGAAAGGGTTGAAAATTGATGACGTGGCTTCGAATGGTGCATACTGAACACACAAAAAGTCTGGAGTTGAAATAAGTTTAAAAAAATGAAATGCCTTTGTAACAGACAAGTTTTCGTCTGAAACCCTGATACTTCGAAAGAGATTGTCCATTTTGTACACGAAGTGGATCCAGTTTTTGCCGTAACCCTCTCAACTTTTTAGCACATGCTATGTGGGTGAAATGATGATACCATGCCAACTTTCAAACTCTTTTGATTGTGATTTGTAGTGCTTTTCAATTTCAGGGTCATTTAGCTCAAAAAAATCAGTAAATGCATGAAAATTAGCAAATGAAGTCAGAAAGGGTTGAAAATTGATGACGTGGCTTCGAATGGTGCATACTGAACACACAAAAAGTCTGGAGTTGAAATAAGTTTAAAAAAATGAAATGCCTTTGTAACAGACGAGTTTTCGTCTGAAACCCTGATACTTCGAAAGAGATTGTCCATTTTGTACACGAAGTGGATCCAGTTTTTTCCGTAACCCTCTCAACTTTTTAGCAAATGCTATGTGGGTGAAATGATGATACCATGCCAACTTTCAACCTTTTCTGATTGTGATTTGTAGTGCTTTTCAATTTAAGGGTCAGTTAGCTCAAAAAAATCAGTAAATGCATGAAAAATAGCAAATGAAGTCAGAAAGGGTTGAAAATTGATGACGTAGCTTCGAATGGTGCATACTGAACACACAAAAAGTCTGGAGTTGAAATAAGTTTAAAAAAATGAAATGCCTTTGTAACAGACGAGTTTTCGTCTGAAACCCTGATACTTCCAAAGAGATTGTCCATTTTGTACACGAAGTGGATCCAGTTTTTCCCGTAACCCTCTCAACTTTTTAGCAAATGCTATGTGGGTGAAATGATGATACCATGCCAACTTTCAACCTTTTCTGATTGTGATTTGTAGTGCTTTTCAATTTAAGGGTCAGTTAGCTCAAAAAAATCAGTAAATGCATGAAAAATAGCAAATGAAGTCAGAAAGGGTTGAAAATTGATGACGTAGCTTCGAATGGTGCATACTGAACACACAAAAAGTCTGGAGTTGAAATAAGTTTAAAAAAATGAAATGCCTTTGTAACAGACGAGTTTTCGTCTGAAACCCTGATACTTCCAAAGAGATTGTCCATTTTGTACACGAAGTGGATCCAGTTTTTGCCGTAACCCTCTCAACTTTTTAGCACATGCTATGTGGGTGAAATGATGATACCATGCCAACTTTCAACCTTTTCAGAGTTCATTTGTAGTGCTTTTCAATTTTAGGGTCATTTAGCTCAAAAAATCAGTAAATGCATGAAAAATAGCAAATGAAGTCAGAAATGGTTGAAAATTGATGACGTGGCTTCGAATGGTGCATACTGAACACACAAAAAGTCTGGAGTTGAAATAAGTTTAAAAAAATGAAATGCCTTTGTAAAAGACGAGTTTTCGTCTGAAACCCTGATACTTCGAAAGAGATTGTCCATTTTGTACACGAAGTGCATCCAGTTTTTGCCGTAACCCTCTCAACTTTTTAGCACATGCTATGTGGGTGAAATGATGATACCATGCCAACTTTCAACCTTTTCTGATTGTGATTTGTAGTGCTTTTCAATTTAAGGGTCATTTAGCTGAAAAAAATCAGTAAATGCATGAAAAATAGCAAATGAAGTCAGGAAGGGTTGAAAATTGATGACGTAGCTTCGAATGGTGCATACTGAACACACAAAAAGTCTGGAGTTGAAATAAGTTTAAAAAAATGAAATGCCTTTGTAACAGACGAGTTTTCGTCTGAAACCCTGATACTTCCAAAGAGATTGTCCATTTTGTACACGAAGTGGATCCAGTTTTTGCCGTAACCCTCTCAACTTTTTAGCACATGCTATGTGGGTGAAATGATGATACCATGCCAACTTTTAACCTTTTCAGAGTTCATTTGTAGTGCTTTTCAATTTTTTGGGTCATTCAGCTCAAAAAAATCAGTAAATGCATGAAAAATAGCAAATGAAGTCAGAAAGGGTTGAAAATTGATGACGTGGCTTCGAATGGTGCATACTGAACACACAAAAAGTCTGGAGTTGAAATAAGTTTAAAAAAATGAAATGCCTTTGTAACAGACAAGTTTTCGTCTGAAACCCTGATACTTCGAAAGAGATTGTCCATTTTGTACACGAAGTGGATCCAGTTTTTGCCGTAACCCTCTCAACTTTTTAGCACATGCTATGTGGGTGAAATGATGATACCATGCCAACTTTCAAACTCTTTTGATTGTGATTTGTAGTGCTTTTCAATTTCAGGGTCATTTAGCTCAAAAAAATCAGTAAATGCATGAAAATTAGCAAATGAAGTCAGAAAGGGTTGAAAATTGATGACGTGGCTTCGAATGGTGCATACTGAACACACAAAAAGTCTGGAGTTGAAATAAGTTTAAAAAAATGAAATGCCTTTGTAACAGACGAGTTTTTGTCTGAAACCCTGATACTTCGAAAGAGATTGTCCATTTTGTACACGAAGTGGATCCAGTTTTTGCCGTAACCCTCTCAACTTTTTAGCACATGCTATGTGGGTGAAATGATGATACCATGCCAACTTTCAACCTTTTCAGAGTTCATTTGTAGTGCTTTTCAATTTTAAGGTCATTTAGCTCAAAAAATCAGTAAATGCATGAAAAATAGCAAATGAAGTCAGAAATGGTTGAAAATTGATGACGTGGCTTCGAATGGTGCATACTGAACACACAAAAAGTCTGGAGTTGAAATAAGTTTAAAAAAATGAAATGCCTTTGTAAAAGACGAGTTTTCGTCTGAAACCCTGATACTTCGAAAGAGATTGTCCATTTTGTACACGAAGTGCATCCAGTTTTTGCCGTAACCCTCTCAACTTTTTAGCACATGCTATGTGGGTGAAATGATGATACCATGCCAACTTTCAACCTTTTCTGATTGTGATTTGTAGTGCTTTTCAATTTAAGGGTCATTTAGCTGAAAAAAATCAGTAAATGCATGAAAAATAGCAAATGAAGTCAGGAAGGGTTGAAAATTGATGACGTAGCTTCGAATGGTGCATACTGAACACACAAAAAGTCTGGAGTTGAAATAAGTTTAAAAAAATGAAATGCCTTTGTAACAGACGAGTTTTCGTCTGAAACCCTGATACTTCCAAAGAGATTGTCCATTTTGTACACGAAGTGGATCCAGTTTTTGCCGTAACCCTCTCAACTTTTTAGCACATGCTATGTGGGTGAAATGATGATACCATGCCAACTTTTAACCTTTTCAGAGTTCATTTGTAGTGCTTTTCAATTTTTTGGGTCATTCAGCTCAAAAAAATCAGTAAATGCATGAAAAATAGCAAATGAAGTCAGAAAGGGTTGAAAATTGATGACGTGGCTTCGAATGGTGCATACTGAACACACAAAAAGTCTGGAGTTGAAATAAGTTTAAAAAAATGAAATGCCTTTGTAACAGACAAGTTTTCGTCTGAAACCCTGATACTTCGAAAGAGATTGTCCATTTTGTACACGAAGTGGATCCAGTTTTTGCCGTAACCCTCTCAACTTTTTAGCACATGCTATGTGGGTGAAATGATGATACCATGCCAACTTTCAAACTCTTTTGATTGTGATTTGTAGTGCTTTTCAATTTCAGGGTCATTTAGCTCAAAAAAATCAGTAAATGCATGAAAATTAGCAAATGAAGTCAGAAAGGGTTGAAAATTGATGACGTGGCTTCGAATGGTGCATACTGAACACACAAAAAGCCTGGAGTTGAAATAAGTTTAAAAAAATGAAATGCCTTTGTAACAGACGAGTTTTCGTCTGAAACCCTGATACTTCGAAAGAGATTGTCCATTTTGTACACGAAGTGGATCCAGTTTTTCCCGTAACCCTCTCTACTTTTTAGCACATGCTATGTGGGTTAAATGATCATACCATGCCAACTTTCAACATTTTCAGAGTTCATTTGTAGTGCTTTTCAATTTTTGGGTCATTCAGCTCAAAAAAATCAGTAAATGCATGAAAAATAGCAAATGAAGTCAGAAAGGGTTGAAAATTGATGACGTGGCTTCGAATGGTGCATACTGAACACACAAAAAGTCTGGAGTTGAAATAAGTTTAAAAAAATGAAATGCCTTTGTAACAGACAAGTTTTCGTCTGAAACCCTGATACTTCGAAAGAGATTGTCCATTTTGTACACGAAGTGGATCCAGTTTTTGCCGTAACCCTCTCAACTTTTTAGCACATGCTATGTGGGTGAAATGATGATACCATGCCAACTTTCAAACTCTTTTGATTGTGATTTGTAGTGCTTTTCAATTTCAGGGTCATTTAGCTCAAAAAAATCAGTAAATGCATGAAAATTAGCAAATGAAGTCAGAAAGGGTTGAAAATTGATGACGTGGCTTCGAATGGTGCATACTGAACACACAAAAAGTCTGGAGTTGAAATAAGTTTAAAAAAATGAAATGCCTTTGTAACAGACGAGTTTTCGTCTGAAACCCTGATACTTCGAAAGAGATTGTCCATTTTGTACACGAAGTGGATCCAGTTTTTCCCGTAACCCTCTCAACTTTTTAGCAAATGCTATGTGGGTGAAATGATGATACCATGCCAACTTTCAACCTTTTCTGATTGTGATTTGTAGTGCTTTTCAATTTAAGGGTCAGTTAGCTCAAAAAAATCAGTAAATGCATGAAAAATAGCAAATGAAGTCAGAAAGGGTTGAAAATTGATGACGTAGCTTCGAATGGTGCATACTGAACACACAAAAAGTCTGGAGTTGAAATAAGTTTAAAAAAATGAAATGCCTTTGTAACAGACGAGTTTTCGTCTGAAACCCTGATACTTCGAAAGAGATTGTCCATTTTGTACACGAAGTGGATCCAGTTTTTCCCGTAACCCTCTCAACTTTTTAGCAAATGCTATGTGGGTGAAATGATGATACCATGCCAACTTTCAACCTTTTCTGATTGTGATTTGTAGTGCTTTTCAATTTAAGGGTCAGTTAGCTCAAAAAAATCAGTAAATGCATGAAAAATAGCAAATGAAGTCAGAAAGGGTTGAAAATTGATGACGTAGCTTCGAATGGTGCATACTGAACACACAAAAAGTCTGGAGTTGAAATAAGTTTAAAAAAATGAAATGCCTTTGTAACAGACGAGTTTTCGTCTGAAACCCTGATACTTCCAAAGAGATTGTCCATTTTGTACACGAAGTGGATCCAGTTTTTGCCGTAACCCTCTCAACTTTTTAGCACATGCTATGTGGGTGAAATGATGATACCATGCCAACTTTCAACCTTTTCAGAGTTCATTTGTAGTGCTTTTCAATTTTAGGGTCATTTAGCTCAAAAAATCAGTAAATGCATGAAAAATAGCAAATGAAGTCAGAAATGGTTGAAAATTGATGACGTGGCTTCGAATGGTGCATACTGAACACACAAAAAGTCTGGAGTTGAAATAAGTTTAAAAAAATGAAATGCCTTTGTAAAAGACGAGTTTTCGTCTGAAACCCTGATACTTCGAAAGAGATTGTCCATTTTGTACACGAAGTGCATCCAGTTTTTGCCGTAACCCTCTCAACTTTTTAGCACATGCTATGTGGGTGAAATGATGATACCATGCCAACTTTCAACCTTTTCTGATTGTGATTTGTAGTGCTTTTCAATTTAAGGGTCATTTAGCTGAAAAAAATCAGTAAATGCATGAAAAATAGCAAATGAAGTCAGGAAGGGTTGAAAATTGATGACGTAGCTTCGAATGGTGCATACTGAACACACAAAAAGTCTGGAGTTGAAATAAGTTTAAAAAAATGAAATGCCTTTGTAACAGACGAGTTTTCGTCTGAAACCCTGATACTTCCAAAGAGATTGTCCATTTTGTACACGAAGTGGATCCAGTTTTTGCCGTAACCCTCTCAACTTTTTAGCACATGCTATGTGGGTGAAATGATGATACCATGCCAACTTTTAACCTTTTCAGAGTTCATTTGTAGTGCTTTTCAATTTTTTGGGTCATTCAGCTCAAAAAAATCAGTAAATGCATGAAAAATAGCAAATGAAGTCAGAAAGGGTTGAAAATTGATGACGTGGCTTCGAATGGTGCATACTGAACACACAAAAAGTCTGGAGTTGAAATAAGTTTAAAAAAATGAAATGCCTTTGTAACAGACAAGTTTTCGTCTGAAACCCTGATACTTCGAAAGAGATTGTCCATTTTGTACACGAAGTGGATCCAGTTTTTGCCGTAACCCTCTCAACTTTTTAGCACATGCTATGTGGGTGAAATGATGATACCATGCCAACTTTCAAACTCTTTTGATTGTGATTTGTAGTGCTTTTCAATTTCAGGGTCATTTAGCTCAAAAAAATCAGTAAATGCATGAAAATTAGCAAATGAAGTCAGAAAGGGTTGAAAATTGATGACGTGGCTTCGAATGGTGCATACTGAACACACAAAAAGTCTGGAGTTGAAATAAGTTTAAAAAAATGAAATGCCTTTGTAACAGACGAGTTTTTGTCTGAAACCCTGATACTTCGAAAGAGATTGTCCATTTTGTACACGAAGTGGATCCAGTTTTTCCCGTAACCCTCTCAACTTTTTAGCAAATGCTATGTGGGTGAAATGATGATACCATGCCAACTTTCAACCTTTTCTGATTGTGATTTGTAGTGCTTTTCAATTTAAGGGTCAGTTAGCTCAAAAAAATCAGTAAATGCATGAAAAATAGCAAATGAAGTCAGAAAGGGTTGAAAATTGATGACGTAGCTTCGAATGGTGCATACTGAACACACAAAAAGTCTGGAGTTGAAATAAGTTTAAAAAAATGAAATGCCTTTGTAACAGACGAGTTTTCGTCTGAAACCCTGATACTTCCAAAGAGATTGTCCATTTTGTACACGAAGTGGATCCAGTTTTTGCCGTAACCCTCTCAACTTTTTAGCACATGCTATGTGGGTGAAATGATGATACCATGCCAACTTTCAACCTTTTCAGAGTTCATTTGTAGTGCTTTTCAATTTTAGGGTCATTTAGCTCAAAAAATCAGTAAATGCATGAAAAATAGCAAATGAAGTCAGAAATGGTTGAAAATTGATGACGTGGCTTCGAATGGTGCATACTGAACACACAAAAAGTCTGGAGTTGAAATAAGTTTAAAAAAATGAAATGCCTTTGTAAAAGACGAGTTTTCGTCTGAAACCCTGATACTTCGAAAGAGATTGTCCATTTTGTACACGAAGTGCATCCAGTTTTTGCCGTAACCCTCTCAACTTTTTAGCACATGCTATGTGGGTGAAATGATGATACCATGCCAACTTTCAACCTTTTCTGATTGTGATTTGTAGTGCTTTTCAATTTAAGGGTCATTTAGCTGAAAAAAATCAGTAAATGCATGAAAAATAGCAAATGAAGTCAGGAAGGGTTGAAAATTGATGACGTAGCTTCCAATGGTGCATACTGAACACACAAAAAGTCTGGAGTTGAAATAAGTTTAAAAAAATGAAATGCCTTTGTAACAGACGAGTTTTCGTCTGAAACCCTGATACTTCCAAAGAGATTGTCCATTTTGTACACGAAGTGGATCCAGTTTTTGCCGTAACCCTCTCAACTTTTTAGCACATGCTATGTGGGTGAAATTATGATACCATGCCAACTTTTAACCTTTTCAGAGTTCATTTGTAGTGCTTTTCAATTTTTTGGGTCATTCAGCTCAAAAAAATCAGTAAATGCATGAAAAATAGCAAATGAAGTCAGAAAGGGTTGAAAATTGATGACGTGGCTTCGAATGGTGCATACTAAACACACAAAAAGTCTGGAGTTGAAATAAGTTTAAAAAAATGAAATGCCTTTGTAACAGACAAGTTTTCGTCTGAAACCCTGATACTTCGAAAGAGATTGTCCATTTTGTACACGAAGTGGATCCAGTTTTTGCCGTAACCCTCTCAACTTTTTAGCACATGCTATGTGGGTGAAATGATGATACCATGCCAACTTTCAAACTCTTTTGATTGTGATTTGTAGTGCTTTTCAATTTCAGGGTCATTTAGCTCAAAAAAATCAGTAAATGCATGAAAATTAGCAAATGAAGTCAGAAAGGGTTGAAAATTGATGACGTGGCTTCGAATGGTGCATACTGAACACACAAAAAGTCTGGAGTTGAAATAAGTTTAAAAAAATGAAATGCCTTTGTAACAGACGAGTTTTCGTCTGAAACCCTGATACTTCGAAAGAGATTGTCCATTTTGTACACGAAGTGGATCCAGTTTTTCCCGTAACCCTCTCAACTTTTTAGCACATGCTATGTGGGTTAAATGATCATACCATGCCAACTTTCAACATTTTCAGAGTTCATTTGTAGTGCTTTTCAATTTTTGGGTCATTCAGCTCAAAAAAATCAGTAAATGCATGAAAAATAGCAAATGAAGTCAGAAAGGGTTGAAAATTGATGACGTGGCTTCGAATGGTGCATACTGAACACACAAAAAGTCTGGAGTTGAAATAAGTTTAAAAAAATGAAATGCCTTTGTAACAAACAAGTTTTCGTCTGAAACCCTGATACTTCGAAAGAGATTGTCCATTTTGTACACGAAGTGGATCCAGTTTTTGCCGTAACCCTCTCAACTTTTTAGCACATGCTATGTGGGTGAAATGATGATACCATGCCAACTTTCAAACTCTTTTGATTGTGATTTGTAGTGCTTTTCAATTTCAGGGTCATTTAGCTCAAAAAAATCAGTAAATGCATGAAAATTAGCAAATGAAGTCAGAAAGGGTTGAAAATTGATGACGTGGCTTCGAATGGTGCATACTGAACACACAAAAAGTCTGGAGTTGAAATAAGTTTAAAAAAATGAAATGCCTTTGTAACAGACGAGTTTTCGTCTGAAACCCTGATACTTCGAAAGAGATTGTCCATTTTGTACACGAAGTGGATCCAGTTTTTCCCGTAACCCTCTCAACTTTTTAGCAAATGCTATGTGGGTGAAATGATGATACCATGCCAACTTTCAACCTTTTCTGATTGTGATTTGTAGTGCTTTTCAATTTAAGGGTCAGTTAGCTCAAAAAAATCAGTAAATGCATGAAAAATAGCAAATGAAGTCAGAAAGGGTTGAAAATTGATGACGTAGCTTCGAATGGTGCATACTGAACACACAAAAAGTCTGGAGTTGAAATAAGTTTAAAAAAATGAAATGCCTTTGTAACAGACGAGTTTTCGTCTGAAACCCTGATACTTCCAAAGAGATTGTCCATTTTGTACACGAAGTGGATCCAGTTTTTGCCGTAACCCTCTCAACTTTTTAGCACATGCTATGTGGGTGAAATGATGATACCATGCCAACTTTCAACCTTTTCAGAGTTCATTTGTAGTGCTTTTCAATTTTAGGGTCATTTAGCTCAAAAAATCAGTAAATGCATGAAAAATAGCAAATGAAGTCAGAAATGGTTGAAAATTGATGACGTGGCTTCGAATGGTGCATACTGAACACACAAAAAGTCTGGAGTTGAAATAAGTTTAAAAAAATGAAATGCCTTTGTAAAAGACGAGTTTTCGTCTGAAACCCTGATACTTCGAAAGAGATTGTCCATTTTGTACACGAAGTGCATCCAGTTTTTGCCGTAACCCTCTCAACTTTTTAGCACATGCTATGTGGGTGAAATGATGATACCATGCCAACTTTTAACCTTTTCTGATTGTGATTTGTAGTGCTTTTCAATTTAAGGGTCATTTAGCTGAAAAAAATCAGTAAATGCATGAAAAATAGCAAATGAAGTCAGGAAGGGTTGAAAATTGATGACGTAGCTTCGAATGGTGCATACTGAACACACAAAAAGTCTGGAGTTGAAATAAGTTTAAAAAAAATGAAATGCCTTTGTAACAGACGAGTTTTCGTCTGAAACCCTGATACTTCCAAAGAGATTGTCCATTTTGTACACGAAGTGGATCCAGTTTTTGCCGTAACCCTCTCAACTTTTTAGCACATGCTATGTGGGTGAAATGATGATACCATGCCAACTTTCAACCTTTTCAGAGTTCATTTGTAGTGCTTTTCAATTTTAGGGTCATTTAGCTCAAAAAATCAGTAAATGCATGAAAAATAGCAAATGAAGTCAGAAATGGTTGAAAATTGATGACGTGGCTTCGAATGGTGCATACTGAACACACAAAAAGTCTGGAGTTGAAATAAGTTTAAAAAAATGAAATGCCTTTGTAAAAGACGAGTTTTCGTCTGAAACCCTGATACTTCGAAAGAGATTGTCCATTTTGTACACGAAGTGCATCCAGTTTTTGCCGTAACCCTCTCAACTTTTTAGCACATGCTATGTGGGTGAAATGATGATACCATGCCAACTTTCAACCTTTTCTGATTGTGATTTGTAGTGCTTTTCAATTTAAGGGTCTTTAGCTGAAAAAAATCAGTAAATGCATGAAAAATAGCAAATGAAGTCAGGAAGGGTTGAAAATTGATGACGTAGCTTCGAATGGTGCATACTGAACACACAAAAAGTCTGGAGTTGAAATAAGTTTAAAAAAAATGAAATGCCTTTGTAACAGACGAGTTTTCGTCTGAAACCCTGATACTTCCAAAGAGATTGTCCATTTTGTACACGAAGTGGATCCAGTTTTTGCCGTAACCCTCTCAACTTTTTAGCACATGCTATGTGGGTGAAATGATGATACCATGCCAACTTTTAACCTTTTCAGAGTTCATTTGTAGTGCTTTTCAATTTTTTGGGTCATTCAGCTCAAAAAAATCAGTAAATGCATGAAAAATAGCAAATGAAGTCAGAAAGGGTTGAAAATTGATGACGTGGCTTCGAATGGTGCATACTGAACACACAAAAAGTCTGGAGTTGAAATAAGTTTAAAAAAATGAAATGCCTTTGTAACAGACAAGTTTTCGTCTGAAACCCTGATACTTCGAAAGAGATTGTCCATTTTGTACACGAAGTGGATCCAGTTTTTGCCGTAACCCTCTCAACTTTTTAGCACATGCTATGTGGGTGAAATGATGATACCATGCCAACTTTCAAACTCTTTTGATTGTGATTTGTAGTGCTTTTCAATTTCAGGGTCATTTAGCTCAAAAAAATCAGTAAATGCATGAAAATTAGCAAATGAAGTCAGAAAGGGTTGAAAATTGATGACGTGGCTTCGAATGGTGCATACTGAACACACAAAAAGTCTGGAGTTGAAATAAGTTTAAAAAAATGAAATGCCTTTGTAACAGACGAGTTTTCGTCTGAAACCCTGATACTTCGAAAGAGATTGTCCATTTTGTACACGAAGTGGATCCAGTTTTTCCCGTAACCCTCTCAACTTTTTAGCACATGCTATGTGGGTTAAATGATCATACCATGCCAACTTTCAACATTTTCAGAGTTCATTTGTAGTGCTTTTCAATTTCTGGGTCATTAAGCTCAAAAAAATCAGTAAATGCATGAAAAATAGCAAATGAAGTCAGAAAGGGTTGAAAATTGATGACGTGGCTTCAAATGGTGCATACTGAACACACAAAAAGTCTATAGTTGAAATAAGTTTAAAAAAATGAAATGCCTTTGTAACAGACGAGTTTTCGTCTGAAACCCTGATACTTCGAAAGAGATTGTCCATTTTGTACACGAAGTGGATCCAGTTTTTGCCGTAACCCTCTCAACTTTTTAGCAGATGCTATGTGGGTGAAATGATGATACCATGCCAACTTTCAACCTTTTCTGATTGTGATTTGTAGTGCTTTTCAATTTAAGGGTCATTTAGCTCAAAAAAATGAGTAAATGCATGAAAAATAGCAAATGAAGTCAGAAAGGGATGAAAATTGATGACGTAGCTTCGAATGGTGCATACTGAACACACAAAAAGTCTGGAGTTGAAATAAGTTTAAAAAAATGAAATGCCTTTGTAACAGACGAGTTTTCGTCTGAAACCCTGATACTTCCAAAGAGATTGTCCATTTTGTACACGAAGTGGATCCAGTTTTTGCCGTAACCCTATCAACTTTTTAGCACATGCTATGTGGGTGAAATGATGATACCATGCCAACTTTCAACCTTTTCAGAGTTCATTTGTAGTGCTTTTCAATTTTAGGGTCATTTAGCTCAAAAAAATCAGTAAATGCATGAAAAATAGCAAATGAAGTCAGAAATGGTTGAAAATTGATGACGTGGCTTCGAATGGTGCATACTGAACACACAAAAAGTCTGGAGTTGAAATAAGTTTAAAAAAATGAAATGCCTTTGTAACAGACAAGTTTTCGTCTGAAACCCTGATACTTCGAAAGAGATTGTCCATTTTGTACACGAAGTGGATCCAGTTTTTGCCGTAACCCTCTCAACTCTTTAGCCCATGCTATGTGGGTGAAATGATGATACCATGCCAACTTTCAACCTTTTCTCATTGTGATTTGTAGTGCTTTTCAATTTCAGGGTCATTAAGCTCAAAAAAATCAGTAAATGCATGAAAAATAGCAAATGAAGTCAGAAAGGGTTGAAAATTGATGACGTGGCTTCGAATGGTGCATACTGAACACACAAAAATTCTGGAGTTGAAATAAGTTAAAAAAAATGAAATGCCTTTGTAACAGACGAGTTTTCGTCTGAAACCCTGATACTTCCAAAGAGATTGTCCATTTTGTACACGAAGTGGATCCAGTTTTTGCCGTAACCCTCTCAACTTTTTAGCACATGCTATGTGGGTGAAATGATGATACCATGCCAACTTTCAACCTTTTCAGAGTTCATTTGTAGTGCTTTTCAATTTTAGGGTCATTTAGCTCAAAAAAATCAGTAAATGCATGAAAAATAGCAAATGAAGTCAGAAATGGTTGAAAATTGATGACGTGGCTTCGAATGGTGCATACTGAACACACAAAAAGTCTGGAGTTGAAATAAGTTTAAAAAAATGAAATGCCTTTGTAAAAGACGAGTTTTCGTCTGAAACCCTGATACTTCGAAAGAGATTGTCCATTTTGTACACGAAGTGCATCCAGTTTTTGCCGTAACCCTCTCAACTTTTTAGCACATGCTATGTGGGTGAAATGATGATACCATGCCAACTTTTAACCTTTTCTGATTGTGATTTGTAGTGCTTTTCAATTTAAGGGTCATTTAGCTGAAAAAAATCAGTAAATGCATGAAAAATAGCAAATGAAGTCAGGAAGGGTTGAAAATTGATGACGTAGCTTCGAATGGTGCATACTGAACACACAAAAAGTCTGGAGTTGAAATAAGTTTAAAAAAAATGAAATGCCTTTGTAACAGACGAGTTTTCGTCTGAAACCCTGATACTTCCAAAGAGATTGTCCATTTTGTACACGAAGTGGATCCAGTTTTTGCCGTAACCCTCTCAACTTTTTAGCACATGCTATGTGGGTGAAATGATGATACCATGCCAACTTTCAACCTTTTCAGAGTTCATTTGTAGTGCTTTTCAATTTTAGGGTCATTTAGCTCAAAAAATCAGTAAATGCATGAAAAATAGCAAATGAAGTCAGAAATGGTTGAAAATTGATGACGTGGCTTCGAATGGTGCATACTGAACACACAAAAAGTCTGGAGTTGAAATAAGTTTAAAAAAATGAAATGCCTTTGTAAAAGACGAGTTTTCGTCTGAAACCCTGATACTTCGAAAGAGATTGTCCATTTTGTACACGAAGTGCATCCAGTTTTTGCCGTAACCCTCTCAACTTTTTAGCACATGCTATGTGGGTGAAATGATGATACCATGCCAACTTTCAACCTTTTCTGATTGTGATTTGTAGTGCTTTTCAATTTAAGGGTCTTTAGCTGAAAAAAATCAGTAAATGCATGAAAAATAGCAAATGAAGTCAGGAAGGGTTGAAAATTGATGACGTAGCTTCGAATGGTGCATACTGAACACACAAAAAGTCTGGAGTTGAAATAAGTTTAAAAAAAATGAAATGCCTTTGTAACAGACGAGTTTTCGTCTGAAACCCTGATACTTCCAAAGAGATTGTCCATTTTGTACACGAAGTGGATCCAGTTTTTGCCGTAACCCTCTCAACTTTTTAGCACATGCTATGTGGGTGAAATGATGATACCATGCCAACTTTTAACCTTTTCAGAGTTCATTTGTAGTGCTTTTCAATTTTTTGGGTCATTCAGCTCAAAAAAATCAGTAAATGCATGAAAAATAGCAAATGAAGTCAGAAAGGGTTGAAAATTGATGACGTGGCTTCGAATGGTGCATACTGAACACACAAAAAGTCTGGAGTTGAAATAAGTTTAAAAAAATGAAATGCCTTTGTAACAGACAAGTTTTCGTCTGAAACCCTGATACTTCGAAAGAGATTGTCCATTTTGTACACGAAGTGGATCCAGTTTTTGCCGTAACCCTCTCAACTTTTTAGCACATGCTATGTGGGTGAAATGATGATACCATGCCAACTTTCAAACTCTTTTGATTGTGATTTGTAGTGCTTTTCAATTTCAGGGTCATTTAGCTCAAAAAAATCAGTAAATGCATGAAAATTAGCAAATGAAGTCAGAAAGGGTTGAAAATTGATGACGTGGCTTCGAATGGTGCATACTGAACACACAAAAAGTCTGGAGTTGAAATAAGTTTAAAAAAATGAAATGCCTTTGTAACAGACGAGTTTTCGTCTGAAACCCTGATACTTCGAAAGAGATTGTCCATTTTGTACACGAAGTGGATCCAGTTTTTCCCGTAACCCTCTCAACTTTTTAGCACATGCTATGTGGGTTAAATGATCATACCATGCCAACTTTCAACATTTTCAGAGTTCATTTGTAGTGCTTTTCAATTTCTGGGTCATTAAGCTCAAAAAAATCAGTAAATGCATGAAAAATAGCAAATGAAGTCAGAAAGGGTTGAAAATTGATGACGTGGCTTCAAATGGTGCATACTGAACACACAAAAAGTCTAGAGTTGAAATAAGTTTAAAAAAATGAAATGCCTTTGTAACAGACGAGTTTTCGTCTGAAACCCTGATACTTCGAAAGAGATTGTCCATTTTGTACACGAAGTGGATCCAGTTTTTGCCGTAACCCTCTCAACTTTTTAGCAGATGCTATGTGGGTGAAATGATGATACCATGCCAACTTTCAACCTTTTCTGATTGTGATTTGTAGTGCTTTTCAATTTAAGGGTCATTTAGCTCAAAAAAATCAGTAAATGCATGAAAAATAGCAAATGAAGTCAGAAAGGGATGAAAATTGATGACGTAGCTTCGAATGGTGCATACTGAACACACAAAAAGTCTGGAGTTGAAATAAGTTTAAAAAAATGAAATGCCTTTGTAACAGACGAGTTTTCGTCTGAAACCCTGATACTTCCAAAGAGATTGTCCATTTTGTACACGAAGTGGATCCAGTTTTTGCCGTAACCCTATCAACTTTTTAGCACATGCTATGTGGGTGAAATGATGATACCATGCCAACTTTCAACCTTTTCAGAGTTCATTTGTAGTGCTTTTCAATTTTAGGGTCATTTAGCTCAAAAAAATCAGTAAATGCATGAAAAATAGCAAATGAAGTCAGAAATGGTTGAAAATTGATGACGTGGCTTCGAATGGTGCATACTGAACACACAAAAAGTCTGGAGTTGAAATAAGTTTAAAAAAATGAAATGCCTTTGTAACAGACAAGTTTTCGTCTGAAACCCTGATACTTCGAAAGAGATTGTCCATTTTGTACACGAAGTGGATCCAGTTTTTGCCGTAACCCTCTCAACTCTTTAGCCCATGCTATGTGGGTGAAATGATGATACCATGCCAACTTTCAACCTTTTCTCATTGTGATTTGTAGTGCTTTTCAATTTCAGGGTCATTAAGCTCAAAAAAATCAGTAAATGCATGAAAAATAGCAAATGAAGTCAGAAAGGGTTGAAAATTGATGACGTGGCTTCGAATGGTGCATACTGAACACACAAAAATTCTGGAGTTGAAATAAGTTAAAAAAAATGAAATGCCTTTGTAACAGACGAGTTTTCGTCTGAAACCCTGATACTTCCAAAGAGATTGTCCATTTTGTACACGAAGTGGATCCAGTTTTTGCCGTAACCCTCTCAACTTTTTAGCACATGCTATGTGGGTGAAATGATGATACCATGCCAACTTTCAACCTTTTCAGAGTTCATTTGTAGTGCTTTTCAATTTTAGGGTCATTTAGCTCAAAAAAAATCAGTAAATGCATGAAAAATAGCAAATGAAGTCAGAAATGGTTGAAAATTGATGACGTGGCTTCGAATGGTGCATACTGAACACACAAAAAGTCTGGAGTTGAAATAAGTTTAAAAAAATGAAATGCCTTTGTAAAAGACGAGTTTTCGTCTGAAACCCTGATACTTCGAAAGAGATTGTCCATTTTGTACACGAAGTGCATCCAGTTTTTGCCGTAACCCTCTCAACTTTTTAGCACATGCTATGTGGGTGAAATGATGATACCATGCCAACTTTCAACCTTTTCTGATTGTGATTTGTAGTGCTTTTCAATTTAAGGGTCATTTAGCTGAAAAAAATCAGTAAATGCATGAAAAATAGCAAATGAAGTCAGGAAGGGTTGAAAATTCATGACGTAGCTTCGAATGGTGCATACTGAACACACAAAAAGTCTGGAGTTGAAATAAGTTTAAAAAAATGAAATGCCTTTGTAACAGACGAGTTTTCGTCTGAAACCCTGATACTTCCAAAGAGATTGTCCATTTTGTACACGAAGTGGATCCAGTTTTTGCCGTAACCCTCTCAACTTTTTAGCACATGCTATGTGGGTGAAATGATGATACCATGCCAACTTTTAACCTTTTCAGAGTTCATTTGTAGTGCTTTTCAATTTTTTGGGTCATTCAGCTCAAAAAAATCAGTAAATGCATGAAAAATAGCAAATAAAGTCAGAAAGGGTTGAAAATTGATGACGTGGCTTCGAATGGTGCATACTGAACACACAAAAAGTCTGGAGTTGAAATAAGTTTAAAAAAATGAAATGCCTTTGTAACAGACGAGTTTTCGTCTGAAACCCTGATACTTCGAAAGAGATTGTCCATTTTGTACACGAAGTGGATCCAGTTTTTGCCGTAACCCTCTCAACTTTTTAGCACATGCTATGTGGGTGAAATGATGATACCATGCCAACTTTCAAACTCTTTTGATTGTGATTTGTAGTGCTTTTCAATTTCACGGTCATTTAGCTCAAAAAAATCAGTAAATGCATGAAAATTAGCAAATGAAGTCAGAAAGGGTTGAAAATTGATGACGTGGCTTCGAATGGTGCATACTGAACACACAAAAAGTCTGGAGTTGAAATAAGTTTAAAAAAATGAAATGCCTTTGTAACAGACGAGTTTTCGTCTGAAACCCTGATACTTCGAAAGAGATTGTCCATTTTGTACACGAAGTGGATCCAGTTTTTCCCGTAACCCTCTCAACTTTTTAGCAGATGCTATGTGGGTGAAATGATGATACCATGCCAACTTTCAACCTTTTCTGATTGTGATTTGTAGTGCTTTTCAATTTAAGGGTCATTTAGCTCAAAAAAATCAGTAAATGCATGAAAAATAGCAAATGAAGTCAGAAAGGGTTGAAAATTGATGACGTAGCTTCGAATGGTGCATACTGAACACACAAAAAGTCTGGAGTTGAAATAAGTTTAAAAAAATGAAATGCCTTTGTAACAGACGAGTTTTCGTCTGAAACCCTGATACTTCCAAAGAGATTGTCCATTTTGTACACGAAGTGGATCCAGTTTTTGCCGTAACCCTCTCAACTTTTTAGCACATGCTATGTGGGTGAAATGATGATACCATGCCAACTTTTAACCTTTTCAGAGTTCATTTGTAGTGCTTTTCAATTTTTTGGGTCATTCAGCTCAAAAAAATCAGTAAATGCATGAAAAATAGCAAATGAAGTCAGAAAGGGTTGAAAATTGATGACGTGGCTTCGAATGGTGCATACTGAACACACAAAAATTCTGGAGTTGAAATAAGTTTAAAAAAATGAAATGCCTTTGTAACAGACAAGTTTTCGTCTGAAACCCTGATACTTCGAAAGAGATTGTCCATTTTGTACACGAAGTGGATCCAGTTTTTGCCGTAACCCTCTCAACTTTTTAGCACATGCTATGTGGGTGAAATGATGATACCATGCCAACTTTCAAACTCTTTTGATTGTGATTTGTAGTGCTTTTCAATTTCAGGGTCATTTAGCTCAAAAAAATCAGTAAATGCATGAAAATTAGCAAATGAAGTCAGAAAGGGTTGAAAATTGATGACGTGGCTTCGAATGGTGCATACTGAACACACAAAAAGTCTGGAGTTGAAATAAGTTTAAAAAAATGAAATGCCTTTGTAACAGACGAGTTTTCGTCTGAAACCCTGATACTTCGAAAGAGATTGTCCATTTTGTACACGAAGTGGATCCAGTTTTTCCCGTAACCCTCTCAACTTTTTAGCACATGCTATGTGGGTGAAATGATGATACCATGCCAACTTTCAACCTTTTCTGATTGTGATTTGTAGTGCTTTTCAATTTAAGGGTCATTTAGCTCAAAAAAATCAGTAAATGCATGAAAAATAGCAAATGAAGTCAGAAAGGGTTGAAAATTGATGACGTAGCTTCGAATGGTGCATACTGAACACACAAAAAGTCTGGAGTTGAAATAAGTTTAAAAAAATGAAATGCCTTTGTAACAGACGAGTTTTCGTCTGAAACCCTGATACTTCCAAAGAGATTGTCCATTTTGTACACGAAGTGGATCCAGTTTTTGCCGTAACCCTCTCAACTTTTTAGCACATGCTATGTGGGTGAAATGATGATACCATGCCAACTTTTAACCTTTTCAGAGTTCATTTGTAGTGCTTTTCAATTTTTTGGGTCATTCAGCTCAAAAAAATCAGTAAATGCATGAAAAATAGCAAATGAAGTCAGAAAGGGTTGAAAATTGATGACGTGGCTTCGAATGGTGCATACTGAACACACAAAAATT
The DNA here is from genome assembly GCA_039707655.1 of Elymus sibiricus. NCBI lineage: Eukaryota > Viridiplantae > Streptophyta > Magnoliopsida > Poales > Poaceae > Elymus > Elymus sibiricus. The sequence continues at coordinate 120,281,289 of CM077676.1, read as the reverse complement.
CTGGAGTTGAAATAAGTTTAAAAAAATGAAATGCCTTTGTAACAGACAAGTTTTCGTCTGAAACCCTGATACTTCGAAAGAGATTGTCCATTTTGTACACGAAGTGGATCCAGTTTTTGCCGTAACCCTCTCAACTTTTTAGCACATGCTATGTGGGTGAAATGATGATACCATGCCAACTTTCAAACTCTTTTGATTGTGATTTGTAGTGCTTTTCAATTTCAGGGTCATTTAGCTCAAAAAAATCAGTAAATGCATGAAAATTAGCAAATGAAGTCAGAAAGGGTTGAAAATTGATGACGTGGCTTCGAATGGTGCATACTGAACACACAAAAAGTCTGGAGTTGAAATAAGTTTAAAAAAATGAAATGCCTTTGTAACAGACGAGTTTTCGTCTGAAACCCTGATACTTCGAAAGAGATTGTCCATTTTGTACACGAAGTGGATCCAGTTTTTCCCGTAACCCTCTCAACTTTTTAGCACATGCTATGTGGGTTAAATGATCATACCATGCCAACTTTCAACATTTTCAGAGTTCATTTGTAGTGCTTTTCAATTTCTGGGTCATTAAGCTCAAAAAAATCAGTAAATGCATGAAAAATAGCAAATGAAGTCAGAAAGGGTTGAAAATTGATGACGTAGCTTCGAATGGTGCATACTGAACACACAAAAAGTCTGGAGTTGAAATAAGTTTAAAAAAATGAAATGCCTTTGTAACAGACGAGTTTTCGTTTGAAACCCTGATACTTCCAAAGAGATTGTCCATTTTGTACACGAAGTGGATCCAGTTTTTGCCGTAACCCTCTCAACTTTTTAGCACATGCTATGTGGGTGAAATGATGATACCATGCCAACTTTTAACCTTTTCAGAGTTCATTTGTAGTGCTTTTCAATTTTTTGGGTCATTCAGCTCAAAAAAATCAGTAAATGCATGAAAAATAGCAAATGAAGTCAGAAAGGGTTGAAAATTGATGACGTGGCTTCGAATGGTGCATACTGAACACACAAAAATTCTGGAGTTGAAATAAGTTTAAAAAAATGAAATGCCTTTGTAACAGACAAGTTTTCGTCTGAAACCCTGATACTTCGAAAGAGATTGTCCATTTTGTACACGAAGTGGATCCAGTTTTTGCCGTAACCCTCTCAACTTTTTAGCACATGCTATGTGGGTGAAATGATGATACCATGCCAACTTTCAAACTCTTTTGATTGTGATTTGTAGTGCTTTTCAATTTCAGGGTCATTTAGCTCAAAAAAATCAGTAAATGCATGAAAATTAGCAAATGAAGTCAGAAAGGGTTGAAAATTGATGACGTGGCTTCGAATGGTGCATACTGAACACACAAAAAGTCTGGAGTTGAAATAAGTTTAAAAAAATGAAATGCCTTTGTAACAGACGAGTTTTCGTCTGAAACCCTGATACTTCGAAAGAGATTGTCCATTTTGTACACGAAGTGGATCCAGTTTTTCCCGTAACCCTCTCAACTTTTTAGCACATGCTATGTGGGTTAAATGATCATACCATGCCAACTTTCAACAGTTTCAGAGTTCATTTGTAGTGCTTTTCAATTTCTGGGTCATTAAGCTCAAAAAAATCAGTAAATGCATGAAAAATAGCAAATGAAGTCAGAAAGGGTTGAAAATTGATGACGTGGCTTCAAATGGTGCATACTGAACACACAAAAAGTCTAGAGTTGAAATAAGTTTAAAAAAATGAAATGCCTTTGTAACAGACGAGTTTTCGTCTGAAACCCTGATACTTCGAAAGAGATTGACCATTTTGTACACGAAGTGGATCCAGTTTTTGCCGTAACCCTCTCAACTTTTTAGCAGATGCTATGTGGGTGAAATGATGATACCATGCCAACTTTCAACCTTTTCTGATTGTGATTTGTAGTGCTTTTCAATTTAAGGGTCATTTAGCTCAAAAAAATCAGTAAATGCATGAAAAATAGCAAATGAAGTCAGAAAGGGATGAAAATTGATGACGTAGCTTCGAATGGTGCATACTGAACACACAAAAAGTCTGGAGTTGAAATAAGTTTAAAAAAATGAAATGCCTTTGTAACAGACGAGTTTTCGTCTGAAACCCTGATACTTCCAAAGAGATTGTCCATTTTGTACACGAAGTGGATCCAGTTTTTGCCGTAACCCTATCAACTTTTTAGCACATGCTATGTGGGTGAAATGATGATACCATGCCAACTTTCAACCTTTTCAGAGTTCATTTGTAGTGCTTTTCAATTTTAGGGTCATTTAGCTCAAAAAAATCAGTAAATGCATGAAAAATAGCAAATGAAGTCAGAAATGGTTGAAAATTGATGACGTGGCTTCGAATGGTGCATACTGAACACACAAAAAGTCTGGAGTTGAAATAAGTTTAAAAAAATGAAATGCCTTTGTAACAGACAAGTTTTCGTCTGAAACCCTGATACTTCGAAAGAGATTGTCCATTTTGTACACGAAGTGGATCCAGTTTTTGCCGTAACCCTCTCAACTCTTTAGCCCATGCTATGTGGGTGAAATGATGATACCATGCCAACTTTCAACCTTTTCTCATTGTGATTTGTAGTGCTTTTCAATTTCAGGGTCATTAAGCTCAAAAAATCAGTAAATGCATGAAAAATAGCAAATGAAGTCAGAAAGGGTTGAAAATTGATGACGTGGCTTCGAATGGTGCATACTGAACACACAAAAATTCTGGAGTTGAAATAAGTTAAAAAAAATGAAATGCCTTTGTAACAGACGAGTTTTCGTCTGAAACCCTGATACTTCCAAAGAGATTGTCCATTTTGTACACGAAGTGGATCCAGTTTTTGCCGTAACCCTCTCAACTTTTTAGCACATGCTATGTGGGTGAAATGATGATACCATGCCAACTTTCAACCTTTTCAGAGTTCATTTGTAGTGCTTTTCAATTTTAGGGTCATTTAGCTCAAAAAAATCAGTAAATGCATGAAAAATAGCAAATGAAGTCAGAAATGGTTGAAAATTGATGACGTGGCTTCGAATGGTGCATACTGAACACACAAAAAGTCTGGAGTTGAAATAAGTTTAAAAAAATGAAATGCCTTTGTAAAAGACGAGTTTTCGTCTGAAACCCTGATACTTCGAAAGAGATTGTCCATTTTGTACACGAAGTGCATCCAGTTTTAGCCGTAACCCTCTCAACTTTTTAGCACATGCTATGTGGGTGAAATGATGATACCATGCCAACTTTCAACCTTTTCTGATTGTGATTTGTAGTGCTTTTCAATTTAAGGGTCATTTAGCTGAAAAAAATCAGTAAATGCATGAAAAATAGCAAATGAAGTCAGGAAGGGTTGAAAATTGATGACGTAGCTTCGAATGGTGCATACTGAACACACAAAAAGTCTGGAGTTGAAATAAGTTTAAAAAAATGAAATGCCTTTGTAACAGACGAGTTTTCGTCTGAAACCCTGATACTTCCAAAGAGATTGTCCATTTTGTACACGAAGTGGATCCAGTTTTTGCCGTAACCCTCTCAACTTTTTAGCACATGCTATGTGGGTGAAATGATGATACCATGCCAACTTTTAACCTTTTCAGAGTTCATTTGTAGTGCTTTTCAATTTTTTGGGTCATTCAGCTCAAAAAAATCAGTAAATGCATGAAAAATAGCAAATAAAGTCAGAAAGGGTTGAAAATTGATGACGTGGCTTCGAATGGTGCATACTGAACACACAAAAAGTCTGGAGTTGAAATAAGTTTAAAAAAATGAAATGCCTTTGTAACAGACGAGTTTTCGTCTGAAACCCTGATACTTCGAAAGAGATTGTCCATTTTGTACACGAAGTGGATCCAGTTTTTGCCGTAACTCTCTCAACTTTTTAGCACATGCTATGTGGGTGAAATGATGATACCATGCCAACTTTCAAACTCTTTTGATTGTGATTTGTAGTGCTTTTCAATTTCACGGTCATTTAGCTCAAAAAAATCAGTAAATGCATGAAAATTAGCAAATGAAGTCAGAAAGGGTTGAAAATTGATGACGTGGCTTCGAATGGTGCATACTGAACACACAAAAAGTCTGGAGTTGAAATAAGTTTAAAAAAATGAAATGCCTTTGTAACAGACGAGTTTTCGTCTGAAACCCTGATACTTCGAAAGAGATTGTCCATTTTGTACACGAAGTGGATCCAGTTTTTCCCGTAACCCTCTCAACTTTTTAGCAGATGCTATGTGGGTGAAATGATGATACCATGCCAACTTTCAACCTTTTCTGATTGTGATTTGTAGTGCTTTTCAATTTAAGGGTCATTTAGCTCAAAAAAATCAGTAAATGCATGAAAAATAGCAAATGAAGTCAGAAAGGGTTGAAAATTGATGACGTAGCTTCGAATGGTGCATACTGAACACACAAAAAGTCTGGAGTTGAAATAAGTTTAAAAAAATGAAATGCCTTTGTAACAGACGAGTTTTCGTCTGAAACCCTGATACTTCCAAAGAGATTGTCCATTTTGTACACGAAGTGGATCCAGTTTTTGCCGTAACCCTCTCAACTTTTTAGCACATGCTATGTGGGTGAAATGATGATACCATGCCAACTTTCAACCTTTTCAGAGTTCATTTGTAGTGCTTTTCAATTTTAGGGTCATTTAGCTCAAAAAAATCAGTAAATGCATGAAAAATAGCAAATGAAGTCAGAAAGGGATGAAAATTGATGACGTAGCTTCGAATGGTGCATACTGAACACACAAAAAGTCTGGAGTTGAAATAAGTTTAAAAAAATGAAATGCCTTTGTAACAGACGAGTTTTCGTCTGAAACCCTGATACTTCCAAAGAGATTGTCCATTTTGTACACGAAGTGGATCCAGTTTTTGCCGTAACCCTATCAACTTTTTAGCACATGCTATGTGGGTGAAATGATGATACCATGCCAACTTTCAACCTTTTCAGAGTTCATTTGTAGTGCTTTTCAATTTTAGGGTCATTTAGCTCAAAAAAATCAGTAAATGCATGAAAAATAGCAAATGAAGTCAGAAATGGTTGAAAATTGATGACGTGGCTTCGAATGGTGCATACTGAACACACAAAAAGTCTGGAGTTGAAATAAGTTTAAAAAAATGAAATGCCTTTGTAACAGACAAGTTTTCGTCTGAAACCCTGATACTTCGAAAGAGATTGTCCATTTTGTACACGAAGTGGATCCAGTTTTTGCCGTAACCCTCTCAACTCTTTAGCCCATGCTATGTGGGTGAAATGATGATACCATGCCAACTTTCAACCTTTTCTCATTGTGATTTGTAGTGCTTTTCAATTTCAGGGTCATTAAGCTCAAAAAATCAGTAAATGCATGAAAAATAGCAAATGAAGTCAGAAAGGGTTGAAAATTGATGACGTGGCTTCGAATGGTGCATACTGAACACACAAAAATTCTGGAGTTGAAATAAGTTAAAAAAAATGAAATGCCTTTGTAACAGACGAGTTTTCGTCTGAAACCCTGATACTTCCAAAGAGATTGTCCATTTTGTACACGAAGTGGATCCAGTTTTTGCCGTAACCCTCTCAACTTTTTAGCACATGCTATGTGGGTGAAATGATGATACCATGCCAACTTTCAACCTTTTCAGAGTTCATTTGTAGTGCTTTTCAATTTTAGGGTCATTTAGCTCAAAAAAATCAGTAAATGCATGAAAAATAGCAAATGAAGTCAGAAATGGTTGAAAATTGATGACGTGGCTTCGAATGGTGCATACTGAACACACAAAAAGTCTGGAGTTGAAATAAGTTTAAAAAAATGAAATGCCTTTGTAAAAGACGAGTTTTCGTCTGAAACCCTGATACTTCGAAAGAGATTGTCCATTTTGTACACGAAGTGCATCCAGTTTTAGCCGTAACCCTCTCAACTTTTTAGCACATGCTATGTGGGTGAAATGATGATACCATGCCAACTTTCAACCTTTTCTGATTGTGATTTGTAGTGCTTTTCAATTTAAGGGTCATTTAGCTGAAAAAAATCAGTAAATGCATGAAAAATAGCAAATGAAGTCAGGAAGGGTTGAAAATTGATGACGTAGCTTCGAATGGTGCATACTGAACACACAAAAAGTCTGGAGTTGAAATAAGTTTAAAAAAATGAAATGCCTTTGTAACAGACGAGTTTTCGTCTGAAACCCTGATACTTCCAAAGAGATTGTCCATTTTGTACACGAAGTGGATCCAGTTTTTGCCGTAACCCTCTCAACTTTTTAGCACATGCTATGTGGGTGAAATGATGATACCATGCCAACTTTTAACCTTTTCAGAGTTCATTTGTAGTGCTTTTCAATTTTTTGGGTCATTCAGCTCAAAAAAATCAGTAAATGCATGAAAAATAGCAAATAAAGTCAGAAAGGGTTGAAAATTGATGACGTGGCTTCGAATGGTGCATACTGAACACACAAAAAGTCTGGAGTTGAAATAAGTTTAAAAAAATGAAATGCCTTTGTAACAGACGAGTTTTCGTCTCAAACCCTGATACTTCGAAAGAGATTGTCCATTTTGTACACGAAGTGGATCCAGTTTTTGCCGTAACTCTCTCAACTTTTTAGCACATGCTATGTGGGTGAAATGATGATACCATGCCAACTTTCAAACTCTTTTGATTGTGATTTGTAGTGCTTTTCAATTTCACGGTCATTTAGCTCAAAAAAATCAGTAAATGCATGAAAATTAGCAAATGAAGTCAGAAAGGGTTGAAAATTGATGACGTGGCTTCGAATGGTGCATACTGAACACACAAAAAGTCTGGAGTTGAAATAAGTTTAAAAAAATGAAATGCCTTTGTAACAGACGAGTTTTCGTCTGAAACCCTGATACTTCGAAAGAGATTGTCCATTTTGTACACGAAGTGGATCCAGTTTTTCCCGTAACCCTCTCAACTTTTTAGCAGATGCTATGTGGGTGAAATGATGATACCATGCCAACTTTCAACCTTTTCTGATTGTGATTTGTAGTGCTTTTCAATTTAAGGGTCATTTAGCTCAAAAAATCAGTAAATGCATGAAAAATAGCAAATGAAGTCAGAAAGGGTTGAAAATTGATGACGTAGCTTCGAATGGTGCATACTGAACACACAAAAAGTCTGGAGTTGAAATAAGTTTAAAAAAATGAAATGCCTTTGTAACAGACGAGTTTTCGTTTGAAACCCTGATACTTCCAAAGAGATTGTCCATTTTGTACACGAAGTGGATCCAGTTTTTGCCGTAACCCTCTCAACTTTTTAGCACATGCTATGTGGGTGAAATGATGATACCATGCCAACTTTCAACCTTTTCAGAGTTCATTTGTAGTGCTTTTCAATTTTAGGGTCATTTAGCTCAAAAAATCAGTAAATGCATGAAAAATAGCAAATGAAGTCAGAAATGGTTGAAAATTGATGACGTGGCTTCGAATGGTGCATACTGAACACACAAAAAGTCTGGAGTTGAAATAAGTTTAAAAAAATGAAATGCCTTTGTAAAAGACGAGTTTTCGTCTGAAACCCTGATACTTCGAAAGAGATTGTCCATTTTGTACACGAAGTGCATCCAGTTTTTGCCGTAACCCTCTCAACTTTTTAGCACATGCTATGTGGGTGAAATGATGATACCATGCCAACTTTCAACCTTTTCTGATTGTGATTTGTAGTGCTTTTCAATTTAAGGGTCATTTAGCTGAAAAAAATCAGTAAATGCATGAAAAATAGCAAATGAAGTCAGGAAGGGTTGAAAATTGATGACGTAGCTTCGAATGGTGCATACTGAACACACAAAAAGTCTGGAGTTGAAATAAGTTTAAAAAAATGAAATGCCTTTGTAACAGACGAGTTTTCGTCTGAAACCCTGATACTTCCAAAGAGATTGTCCATTTTGTACACGAAGTGGATCCAGTTTTTGCCGTAACCCTCTCAACTTTTTAGCACATGCTATGTGGGTGAAATGATGATACCATGCCAACTTTTAACCTTTTCAGAGTTCATTTGTAGTGCTTTTCAATTTTTTGGGTCATTCAGCTCAAAAAAATCAGTAAATGCATGAAAAATAGCAAATGAAGTCAGAAAGGGTTGAAAATTGATGACGTGGCTTCGAATGGTGCATACTGAACACACAAAAAGTCTGGAGTTGAAATAAGTTTAAAAAAATGAAATGCCTTTGTAACAGACAAGTTTTCGTCTGAAACCCTGATACTTCGAAAGAGATTGTCCATTTTGTACACGAAGTGGATCCAGTTTTTGCCGTAACCCTCTCAACTTTTTAGCACATGCTATGTGGGTGAAATGATGATACCATGCCAACTTTCAAACTCTTTTGATTGTGATTTGTAGTGCTTTTCAATTTCAGGGTCATTTAGCTCAAAAAAATCAGTAAATGCATGAAAATTAGCAAATGAAGTCAGAAAGGGTTGAAAATTGATGACGTGGCTTCGAATGGTGCATACTGAACACACAAAAAGTCTGGAGTTGAAATAAGTTTAAAAAAATGAAATGCCTTTGTAACAGACGAGTTTTCGTCTGAAACCCTGATACTTCGAAAGAGATTGTCCATTTTGTACACGAAGTGGATCCAGTTTTTCCCGTAACCCTCTCAACTTTTTAGCACATGCTATGTGGGTTAAATGATCATACCATGCCAACTTTCAACATTTTCAGAGTTCATTTGTAGTGCTTTTCAATTTCTGGGTCATTAAGCTCAAAAAAATCAGTAAATGCATGAAAAATAGCAAATGAAGTCAGAAAGGGTTGAAAATTGATGACGTGGCTTCAAATGGTGCATACTGAACACACAAAAAGTCTATAGTTGAAATAAGTTTAAAAAAATGAAATGCCTTTGTAACAGACGAGTTTTCGTCTGAAACCCTGATACTTCGAAAGAGATTGTCCATTTTGTACACGAAGTGGATCCAGTTTTTGCCGTAACCCTCTCAACTTTTTAGCAGATGCTATGTGGGTGAAATGATGATACCATGCCAACTTTCAACCTTTTCTGATTGTGATTTGTAGTGCTTTTCAATTTAAGGGTCATTTAGCTCAAAAAAATGAGTAAATGCATGAAAAATAGCAAATGAAGTCAGAAAGGGATGAAAATTGATGACGTAGCTTCGAATGGTGCATACTGAACACACAAAAAGTCTGGAGTTGAAATAAGTTTAAAAAAATGAAATGCCTTTGTAACAGACGAGTTTTCGTCTGAAACCCTGATACTTCCAAAGAGATTGTCCATTTTGTACACGAAGTGGATCCAGTTTTTGCCGTAACCCTATCAACTTTTTAGCACATGCTATGTGGGTGAAATGATGATACCATGCCAACTTTCAACCTTTTCAGAGTTCATTTGTAGTGCTTTTCAATTTTAGGGTCATTTAGCTCAAAAAAATCAGTAAATGCATGAAAAATAGCAAATGAAGTCAGAAATGGTTGAAAATTGATGACGTGGCTTCGAATGGTGCATACTGAACACACAAAAAGTCTGGAGTTGAAATAAGTTTAAAAAAATGAAATGCCTTTGTAACAGACAAGTTTTCGTCTGAAACCCTGATACTTCGAAAGAGATTGTCCATTTTGTACACGAAGTGGATCCAGTTTTTGCCGTAACCCTCTCAACTCTTTAGCCCATGCTATGTGGGTGAAATGATGATACCATGCCAACTTTCAACCTTTTCTCATTGTGATTTGTAGTGCTTTTCAATTTCAGGGTCATTAAGCTCAAAAAAATCAGTAAATGCATGAAAAATAGCAAATGAAGTCAGAAAGGGTTGAAAATTGATGACGTGGCTTCGAATGGTGCATACTGAACACACAAAAATTCTGGAGTTGAAATAAGTTAAAAAAAATGAAATGCCTTTGTAACAGACGAGTTTTCGTCTGAAACCCTGATACTTCCAAAGAGATTGTCCATTTTGTACACGAAGTGGATCCAGTTTTTGCCGTAACCCTCTCAACTTTTTAGCACATGCTATGTGGGTGAAATGATGATACCATGCCAACTTTCAACCTTTTCAGAGTTCATTTGTAGTGCTTTTCAATTTTAGGGTCATTTAGCTCAAAAAAATCAGTAAATGCATGAAAAATAGCAAATGAAGTCAGAAATGGTTGAAAATTGATGACGTGGCTTCGAATGGTGCATACTGAACACACAAAAAGTCTGGAGTTGAAATAAGTTTAAAAAAATGAAATGCCTTTGTAAAAGACGAGTTTTCGTCTGAAACCCTGATACTTCGAAAGAGATTGTCCATTTTGTACACGAAGTGCATCCAGTTTTTGCCGTAACCCTCTCAACTTTTTAGCACATGCTATGTGGGTGAAATGATGATACCATGCCAACTTTTAACCTTTTCTGATTGTGATTTGTAGTGCTTTTCAATTTAAGGGTCATTTAGCTGAAAAAAATCAGTAAATGCATGAAAAATAGCAAATGAAGTCAGGAAGGGTTGAAAATTGATGACGTAGCTTCGAATGGTGCATACTGAACACACAAAAAGTCTGGAGTTGAAATAAGTTTAAAAAAAATGAAATGCCTTTGTAACAGACGAGTTTTCGTCTGAAACCCTGATACTTCCAAAGAGATTGTCCATTTTGTACACGAAGTGGATCCAGTTTTTGCCGTAACCCTCTCAACTTTTTAGCACATGCTATGTGGGTGAAATGATGATACCATGCCAACTTTCAACCTTTTCAGAGTTCATTTGTAGTGCTTTTCAATTTTAGGGTCATTTAGCTCAAAAAATCAGTAAATGCATGAAAAATAGCAAATGAAGTCAGAAATGGTTGAAAATTGATGACGTGGCTTCGAATGGTGCATACTGAACACACAAAAAGTCTGGAGTTGAAATAAGTTTAAAAAAATGAAATGCCTTTGTAAAAGACGAGTTTTCGTCTGAAACCCTGATACTTCGAAAGAGATTGTCCATTTTGTACACGAAGTGCATCCAGTTTTTGCCGTAACCCTCTCAACTTTTTAGCACATGCTATGTGGGTGAAATGATGATACCATGCCAACTTTCAACCTTTTCTGATTGTGATTTGTAGTGCTTTTCAATTTAAGGGTCTTTAGCTGAAAAAAATCAGTAAATGCATGAAAAATAGCAAATGAAGTCAGGAAGGGTTGAAAATTGATGACGTAGCTTCGAATGGTGCATACTGAACACACAAAAAGTCTGGAGTTGAAATAAGTTTAAAAAAAATGAAATGCCTTTGTAACAGACGAGTTTTCGTCTGAAACCCTGATACTTCCAAAGAGATTGTCCATTTTGTACACGAAGTGGATCCAGTTTTTGCCGTAACCCTCTCAACTTTTTAGCACATGCTATGTGGGTGAAATGATGATACCATGCCAACTTTTAACCTTTTCAGAGTTCATTTGTAGTGCTTTTCAATTTTTTGGGTCATTCAGCTCAAAAAAATCAGTAAATGCATGAAAAATAGCAAATGAAGTCAGAAAGGGTTGAAAATTGATGACGTGGCTTCGAATGGTGCATACTGAACACACAAAAAGTCTGGAGTTGAAATAAGTTTAAAAAAATGAAATGCCTTTGTAACAGACAAGTTTTCGTCTGAAACCCTGATACTTCGAAAGAGATTGTCCATTTTGTACACGAAGTGGATCCAGTTTTTGCCGTAACCCTCTCAACTTTTTAGCACATGCTATGTGGGTGAAATGATGATACCATGCCAACTTTCAAACTCTTTTGATTGTGATTTGTAGTGCTTTTCAATTTCAGGGTCATTTAGCTCAAAAAAATCAGTAAATGCATGAAAATTAGCAAATGAAGTCAGAAAGGGTTGAAAATTGATGACGTGGCTTCGAATGGTGCATACTGAACACACAAAAAGTCTGGAGTTGAAATAAGTTTAAAAAAATGAAATGCCTTTGTAACAGACGAGTTTTCGTCTGAAACCCTGATACTTCGAAAGAGATTGTCCATTTTGTACACGAAGTGGATCCAGTTTTTCCCGTAACCCTCTCAACTTTTTAGCACATGCTATGTGGGTTAAATGATCATACCATGCCAACTTTCAACATTTTCAGAGTTCATTTGTAGTGCTTTTCAATTTCTGGGTCATTAAGCTCAAAAAAATCAGTAAATGCATGAAAAATAGCAAATGAAGTCAGAAAGGGTTGAAAATTGATGACGTGGCTTCAAATGGTGCATACTGAACACACAAAAAGTCTAGAGTTGAAATAAGTTTAAAAAAATGAAATGCCTTTGTAACAGACGAGTTTTCGTCTGAAACCCTGATACTTCGAAAGAGATTGTCCATTTTGTACACGAAGTGGATCCAGTTTTTGCCGTAACCCTCTCAACTTTTTAGCAGATGCTATGTGGGTGAAATGATGATACCATGCCAACTTTCAACCTTTTCTGATTGTGATTTGTAGTGCTTTTCAATTTAAGGGTCATTTAGCTCAAAAAAATCAGTAAATGCATGAAAAATAGCAAATGAAGTCAGAAAGGGATGAAAATTGATGACGTAGCTTCGAATGGTGCATACTGAACACACAAAAAGTCTGGAGTTGAAATAAGTTTAAAAAAATGAAATGCCTTTGTAACAGACGAGTTTTCGTCTGAAACCCTGATACTTCCAAAGAGATTGTCCATTTTGTACACGAAGTGGATCCAGTTTTTGCCGTAACCCTATCAACTTTTTAGCACATGCTATGTGGGTGAAATGATGATACCATGCCAACTTTCAACCTTTTCAGAGTTCATTTGTAGTGCTTTTCAATTTTAGGGTCATTTAGCTCAAAAAAATCAGTAAATGCATGAAAAATAGCAAATGAAGTCAGAAATGGTTGAAAATTGATGACGTGGCTTCGAATGGTGCATACTGAACACACAAAAAGTCTGGAGTTGAAATAAGTTTAAAAAAATGAAATGCCTTTGTAACAGACAAGTTTTCGTCTGAAACCCTGATACTTCGAAAGAGATTGTCCATTTTGTACACGAAGTGGATCCAGTTTTTGCCGTAACCCTCTCAACTCTTTAGCCCATGCTATGTGGGTGAAATGATGATACCATGCCAACTTTCAACCTTTTCTCATTGTGATTTGTAGTGCTTTTCAATTTCAGGGTCATTAAGCTCAAAAAAATCAGTAAATGCATGAAAAATAGCAAATGAAGTCAGAAAGGGTTGAAAATTGATGACGTGGCTTCGAATGGTGCATACTGAACACACAAAAATTCTGGAGTTGAAATAAGTTAAAAAAAATGAAATGCCTTTGTAACAGACGAGTTTTCGTCTGAAACCCTGATACTTCCAAAGAGATTGTCCATTTTGTACACGAAGTGGATCCAGTTTTTGCCGTAACCCTCTCAACTTTTTAGCACATGCTATGTGGGTGAAATGATGATACCATGCCAACTTTCAACCTTTTCAGAGTTCATTTGTAGTGCTTTTCAATTTTAGGGTCATTTAGCTCAAAAAAAATCAGTAAATGCATGAAAAATAGCAAATGAAGTCAGAAATGGTTGAAAATTGATGACGTGGCTTCGAATGGTGCATACTGAACACACAAAAAGTCTGGAGTTGAAATAAGTTTAAAAAAATGAAATGCCTTTGTAAAAGACGAGTTTTCGTCTGAAACCCTGATACTTCGAAAGAGATTGTCCATTTTGTACACGAAGTGCATCCAGTTTTTGCCGTAACCCTCTCAACTTTTTAGCACATGCTATGTGGGTGAAATGATGATACCATGCCAACTTTCAACCTTTTCTGATTGTGATTTGTAGTGCTTTTCAATTTAAGGGTCATTTAGCTGAAAAAAATCAGTAAATGCATGAAAAATAGCAAATGAAGTCAGGAAGGGTTGAAAATTGATGACGTAGCTTCGAATGGTGCATACTGAACACACAAAAAGTCTGGAGTTGAAATAAGTTTAAAAAAATGAAATGCCTTTGTAACAGACGAGTTTTCGTCTGAAACCCTGATACTTCCAAAGAGATTGTCCATTTTGTACACGAAGTGGATCCAGTTTTTGCCGTAACCCTCTCAACTTTTTAGCACATGCTATGTGGGTGAAATGATGATACCATGCCAACTTTTAACCTTTTCAGAGTTCATTTGTAGTGCTTTTCAATTTTTTGGGTCATTCAGCTCAAAAAAATCAGTAAATGCATGAAAAATAGCAAATAAAGTCAGAAAGGGTTGAAAATTGATGACGTGGCTTCGAATGGTGCATACTGAACACACAAAAAGTCTGGAGTTGAAATAAGTTTAAAAAAATGAAATGCCTTTGTAACAGACGAGTTTTCGTCTGAAACCCTGATACTTCGAAAGAGATTGTCCATTTTGTACACGAAGTGGATCCAGTTTTTGCCGTAACCCTCTCAACTTTTTAGCACATGCTATGTGGGTGAAATGATGATACCATGCCAACTTTCAAACTCTTTTGATTGTGATTTGTAGTGCTTTTCAATTTCACGGTCATTTAGCTCAAAAAAATCAGTAAATGCATGAAAATTAGCAAATGAAGTCAGAAAGGGTTGAAAATTGATGACGTGGCTTCGAATGGTGCATACTGAACACACAAAAAGTCTGGAGTTGAAATAAGTTTAAAAAAATGAAATGCCTTTGTAACAGACGAGTTTTCGTCTGAAACCCTGATACTTCGAAAGAGATTGTCCATTTTGTACACGAAGTGGATCCAGTTTTTCCCGTAACCCTCTCAACTTTTTAGCAGATGCTATGTGGGTGAAATGATGATACCATGCCAACTTTCAACCTTTTCTGATTGTGATTTGTAGTGCTTTTCAATTTAAGGGTCATTTAGCTCAAAAAAATCAGTAAATGCATGAAAAATAGCAAATGAAGTCAGAAAGGGTTGAAAATTGATGACGTAGCTTCGAATGGTGCATACTGAACACACAAAAAGTCTGGAGTTGAAATAAGTTTAAAAAAATGAAATGCCTTTGTAACAGACGAGTTTTCGTCTGAAACCCTGATACTTCCAAAGAGATTGTCCATTTTGTACACGAAGTGGATCCAGTTTTTGCCGTAACCCTCTCAACTTTTTAGCACATGCTATGTGGGTGAAATGATGATACCATGCCAACTTTTAACCTTTTCAGAGTTCATTTGTAGTGCTTTTCAATTTTTTGGGTCATTCAGCTCAAAAAAATCAGTAAATGCATGAAAAATAGCAAATGAAGTCAGAAAGGGTTGAAAATTGATGACGTGGCTTCGAATGGTGCATACTGAACACACAAAAATTCTGGAGTTGAAATAAGTTTAAAAAAATGAAATGCCTTTGTAACAGACAAGTTTTCGTCTGAAACCCTGATACTTCGAAAGAGATTGTCCATTTTGTACACGAAGTGGATCCAGTTTTTGCCGTAACCCTCTCAACTTTTTAGCACATGCTATGTGGGTGAAATGATGATACCATGCCAACTTTCAAACTCTTTTGATTGTGATTTGTAGTGCTTTTCAATTTCAGGGTCATTTAGCTCAAAAAAATCAGTAAATGCATGAAAATTAGCAAATGAAGTCAGAAAGGGTTGAAAATTGATGACGTGGCTTCGAATGGTGCATACTGAACACACAAAAAGTCTGGAGTTGAAATAAGTTTAAAAAAAATGAAATGCCTTTGTAACAGACAAGTTTTCGTCTGAAACCCTGATACTTCGAAAGAGATTGTCCATTTTGTACACGAAGTGGATCCAGTTTTTGCCGTAACCCTCTCAACTTTTTAGCACATGCTATGTGGGTGAAATGATGATACCATGCCAACTTTCAAACTCTTTTGATTGTGATTTGTAGTGCTTTTCAATTTCAGGGTCATTTAGCTCAAAAAAATCAGTAAATGCATGAAAATTAGCAAATGAAGTCAGAAAGGGTTGAAAATTGATGACGTGGCTTCGAATGGTGCATACTGAACACACAAAAAGTCTGGAGTTGAAATAAGTTTAAAAAAATGAAATGCCTTTGTAACAGACGAGTTTTCGTCTGAAACCCTGATACTTCGAAAGAGATTGTCCATTTTGTACACGAAGTGGATCCAGTTTTTCCCGTAACCCTCTCAACTTTTTAGCACATGCTATGTGGGTTAAATGATCATACCATGCCAACTTTCAACATTTTCAGAGTTCATTTGTAGTGCTTTTCAATTTCTGGGTCATTAAGCTCAAAAAAATCAGTAAATGCATGAAAAATAGCAAATGAAGTCAGAAAGGGTTGAAAATTGATGACGTGGCTTCAAATGGTGCATACTGAACACACAAAAAGTCTATAGTTGAAATAAGTTTAAAAAAATGAAATGCCTTTGTAACAGACGAGTTTTCGTCTGAAACCCTGATACTTCGAAAGAGATTGTCCATTTTGTACACGAAGTGGATCCAGTTTTTGCCGTAACCCTCTCAACTTTTTAGCAGATGCTATGTGGGTGAAATGATGATACCATGCCAACTTTCAACCTTTTCTGATTGTGATTTGTAGTGCTTTTCAATTTAAGGGTCATTTAGCTCAAAAAAATGAGTAAATGCATGAAAAATAGCAAATGAAGTCAGAAAGGGATGAAAATTGATGACGTAGCTTCGAATGGTGCATACTGAACACACAAAAAGTCTGGAGTTGAAATAAGTTTAAAAAAATGAAATGCCTTTGTAACAGACGAGTTTTCGTCTGAAACCCTGATACTTCCAAAGAGATTGTCCATTTTGTACACGAAGTGGATCCAGTTTTTGCCGTAACCCTATCAACTTTTTAGCACATGCTATGTGGGTGAAATGATGATACCATGCCAACTTTCAACCTTTTCAGAGTTCATTTGTAGTGCTTTTCAATTTTAGGGTCATTTAGCTCAAAAAAATCAGTAAATGCATGAAAAATAGCAAATGAAGTCAGAAATGGTTGAAAATTGATGACGTGGCTTCGAATGGTGCATACTGAACACACAAAAAGTCTGGAGTTGAAATAAGTTTAAAAAAATGAAATGCCTTTGTAACAGACAAGTTTTCGTCTGAAACCCTGATACTTCGAAAGAGATTGTCCATTTTGTACACGAAGTGGATCCAGTTTTTGCCGTAACCCTCTCAACTCTTTAGCCCATGCTATGTGGGTGAAATGATGATACCATGCCAACTTTCAACCTTTTCTCATTGTGATTTGTAGTGCTTTTCAATTTCAGGGTCATTAAGCTCAAAAAAATCAGTAAATGCATGAAAAATAGCAAATGAAGTCAGAAAGGGTTGAAAATTGATGACGTGGCTTCGAATGGTGCATACTGAACACACAAAAATTCTGGAGTTGAAATAAGTTAAAAAAAATGAAATGCCTTTGTAACAGACGAGTTTTCGTCTGAAACCCTGATACTTCCAAAGAGATTGTCCATTTTGTACACGAAGTGGATCCAGTTTTTGCCGTAACCCTCTCAACTTTTTAGCACATGCTATGTGGGTGAAATGATGATACCATGCCAACTTTCAACCTTTTCAGAGTTCATTTGTAGTGCTTTTCAATTTTAGGGTCATTTAGCTCAAAAAAATCAGTAAATGCATGAAAAATAGCAAATGAAGTCAGAAATGGTTGAAAATTGATGACGTGGCTTCGAATGGTGCATACTGAACACACAAAAAGTCTGGAGTTGAAATAAGTTTAAAAAAATGAAATGCCTTTGTAAAAGACGAGTTTTCGTCTGAAACCCTGATACTTCGAAAGAGATTGTCCATTTTGTACACGAAGTGCATCCAGTTTTTGCCGTAACCCTCTCAACTTTTTAGCACATGCTATGTGGGTGAAATGATGATACCATGCCAACTTTTAACCTTTTCTGATTGTGATTTGTAGTGCTTTTCAATTTAAGGGTCATTTAGCTGAAAAAAATCAGTAAATGCATGAAAAATAGCAAATGAAGTCAGGAAGGGTTGAAAATTGATGACGTAGCTTCGAATGGTGCATACTGAACACACAAAAAGTCTGGAGTTGAAATAAGTTTAAAAAAAATGAAATGCCTTTGTAACAGACGAGTTTTCGTCTGAAACCCTGATACTTCCAAAGAGATTGTCCATTTTGTACACGAAGTGGATCCAGTTTTTGCCGTAACCCTCTCAACTTTTTAGCACATGCTATGTGGGTGAAATGATGATACCATGCCAACTTTCAACCTTTTCAGAGTTCATTTGTAGTGCTTTTCAATTTTAGGGTCATTTAGCTCAAAAAATCAGTAAATGCATGAAAAATAGCAAATGAAGTCAGAAATGGTTGAAAATTGATGACGTGGCTTCGAATGGTGCATACTGAACACACAAAAAGTCTGGAGTTGAAATAAGTTTAAAAAAATGAAATGCCTTTGTAAAAGACGAGTTTTCGTCTGAAACCCTGATACTTCGAAAGAGATTGTCCATTTTGTACACGAAGTGCATCCAGTTTTTGCCGTAACCCTCTCAACTTTTTAGCACATGCTATGTGGGTGAAATGATGATACCATGCCAACTTTCAACCTTTTCTGATTGTGATTTGTAGTGCTTTTCAATTTAAGGGTCTTTAGCTGAAAAAAATCAGTAAATGCATGAAAAATAGCAAATGAAGTCAGGAAGGGTTGAAAATTGATGACGTAGCTTCGAATGGTGCATACTGAACACACAAAAAGTCTGGAGTTGAAATAAGTTTAAAAAAAATGAAATGCCTTTGTAACAGACGAGTTTTCGTCTGAAACCCTGATACTTCCAAAGAGATTGTCCATTTTGTACACGAAGTGGATCCAGTTTTTGCCGTAACCCTCTCAACTTTTTAGCACATGCTATGTGGGTGAAATGATGATACCATGCCAACTTTTAACCTTTTCAGAGTTCATTTGTAGTGCTTTTCAATTTTTTGGGTCATTCAGCTCAAAAAAATCAGTAAATGCATGAAAAATAGCAAATGAAGTCAGAAAGGGTTGAAAATTGATGACGTGGCTTCGAATGGTGCATACTGAACACACAAAAAGTCTGGAGTTGAAATAAGTTTAAAAAAATGAAATGCCTTTGTAACAGACAAGTTTTCGTCTGAAACCCTGATACTTCGAAAGAGATTGTCCATTTTGTACACGAAGTGGATCCAGTTTTTGCCGTAACCCTCTCAACTTTTTAGCACATGCTATGTGGGTGAAATGATGATACCATGCCAACTTTCAAACTCTTTTGATTGTGATTTGTAGTGCTTTTCAATTTCAGGGTCATTTAGCTCAAAAAAATCAGTAAATGCATGAAAATTAGCAAATGAAGTCAGAAAGGGTTGAAAATTGATGACGTGGCTTCGAATGGTGCATACTGAACACACAAAAAGTCTGGAGTTGAAATAAGTTTAAAAAAATGAAATGCCTTTGTAACAGACGAGTTTTCGTCTGAAACCCTGATACTTCGAAAGAGATTGTCCATTTTGTACACGAAGTGGATCCAGTTTTTCCCGTAACCCTCTCAACTTTTTAGCACATGCTATGTGGGTTAAATGATCATACCATGCCAACTTTCAACATTTTCAGAGTTCATTTGTAGTGCTTTTCAATTTCTGGGTCATTAAGCTCAAAAAAATCAGTAAATGCATGAAAAATAGCAAATGAAGTCAGAAAGGGTTGAAAATTGATGACGTGGCTTCAAATGGTGCATACTGAACACACAAAAAGTCTAGAGTTGAAATAAGTTTAAAAAAATGAAATGCCTTTGTAACAGACGAGTTTTCGTCTGAAACCCTGATACTTCGAAAGAGATTGTCCATTTTGTACACGAAGTGGATCCAGTTTTTGCCGTAACCCTCTCAACTTTTTAGCAGATGCTATGTGGGTGAAATGATGATACCATGCCAACTTTCAACCTTTTCTGATTGTGATTTGTAGTGCTTTTCAATTTAAGGGTCATTTAGCTCAAAAAAATCAGTAAATGCATGAAAAATAGCAAATGAAGTCAGAAAGGGATGAAAATTGATGACGTAGCTTCGAATGGTGCATACTGAACACACAAAAAGTCTGGAGTTGAAATAAGTTTAAAAAAATGAAATGCCTTTGTAACAGACGAGTTTTCGTCTGAAACCCTGATACTTCCAAAGAGATTGTCCATTTTGTACACGAAGTGGATCCAGTTTTTGCCGTAACCCTATCAACTTTTTAGCACATGCTATGTGGGTGAAATGATGATACCATGCCAACTTTCAACCTTTTCAGAGTTCATTTGTAGTGCTTTTCAATTTTAGGGTCATTTAGCTCAAAAAAATCAGTAAATGCATGAAAAATAGCAAATGAAGTCAGAAATGGTTGAAAATTGATGACGTGGCTTCGAATGGTGCATACTGAACACACAAAAAGTCTGGAGTTGAAATAAGTTTAAAAAAATGAAATGCCTTTGTAACAGACAAGTTTTCGTCTGAAACCCTGATACTTCGAAAGAGATTGTCCATTTTGTACACGAAGTGGATCCAGTTTTTGCCGTAACCCTCTCAACTCTTTAGCCCATGCTATGTGGGTGAAATGATGATACCATGCCAACTTTCAACCTTTTCTCATTGTGATTTGTAGTGCTTTTCAATTTCAGGGTCATTAAGCTCAAAAAAATCAGTAAATGCATGAAAAATAGCAAATGAAGTCAGAAAGGGTTGAAAATTGATGACGTGGCTTCGAATGGTGCATACTGAACACACAAAAATTCTGGAGTTGAAATAAGTTAAAAAAAATGAAATGCCTTTGTAACAGACGAGTTTTCGTCTGAAACCCTGATACTTCCAAAGAGATTGTCCATTTTGTACACGAAGTGGATCCAGTTTTTGCCGTAACCCTCTCAACTTTTTAGCACATGCTATGTGGGTGAAATGATGATACCATGCCAACTTTCAACCTTTTCAGAGTTCATTTGTAGTGCTTTTCAATTTTAGGGTCATTTAGCTCAAAAAAAATCAGTAAATGCATGAAAAATAGCAAATGAAGTCAGAAATGGTTGAAAATTGATGACGTGGCTTCGAATGGTGCATACTGAACACACAAAAAGTCTGGAGTTGAAATAAGTTTAAAAAAATGAAATGCCTTTGTAAAAGACGAGTTTTCGTCTGAAACCCTGATACTTCGAAAGAGATTGTCCATTTTGTACACGAAGTGCATCCAGTTTTTGCCGTAACCCTCTCAACTTTTTAGCACATGCTATGTGGGTGAAATGATGATACCATGCCAACTTTCAACCTTTTCTGATTGTGATTTGTAGTGCTTTTCAATTTAAGGGTCATTTAGCTGAAAAAAATCAGTAAATGCATGAAAAATAGCAAATGAAGTCAGGAAGGGTTGAAAATTGATGACGTAGCTTCGAATGGTGCATACTGAACACACAAAAAGTCTGGAGTTGAAATAAGTTTAAAAAAATGAAATGCCTTTGTAACAGACGAGTTTTCGTCTGAAACCCTGATACTTCCAAAGAGATTGTCCATTTTGTACACGAAGTGGATCCAGTTTTTGCCGTAACCCTCTCAACTTTTTAGCACATGCTATGTGGGTGAAATGATGATACCATGCCAACTTTTAACCTTTTCAGAGTTCATTTGTAGTGCTTTTCAATTTTTTGGGTCATTCAGCTCAAAAAAATCAGTAAATGCATGAAAAATAGCAAATAAAGTCAGAAAGGGTTGAAAATTGATGACGTGGCTTCGAATGGTGCATACTGAACACACAAAAAGTCTGGAGTTGAAATAAGTTTAAAAAAATGAAATGCCTTTGTAACAGACGAGTTTTCGTCTGAAACCCTGATACTTCGAAAGAGATTGTCCATTTTGTACACGAAGTGGATCCAGTTTTTGCCGTAACCCTCTCAACTTTTTAGCACATGCTATGTGGGTGAAATGATGATACCATGCCAACTTTCAAACTCTTTTGATTGTGATTTGTAGTGCTTTTCAATTTCACGGTCATTTAGCTCAAAAAAATCAGTAAATGCATGAAAATTAGCAAATGAAGTCAGAAAGGGTTGAAAATTGATGACGTGGCTTCGAATGGTGCATACTGAACACACAAAAAGTCTGGAGTTGAAATAAGTTTAAAAAAATGAAATGCCTTTGTAACAGACGAGTTTTCGTCTGAAACCCTGATACTTCGAAAGAGATTGTCCATTTTGTACACGAAGTGGATCCAGTTTTTCCCGTAACCCTCTCAACTTTTTAGCAGATGCTATGTGGGTGAAATGATGATACCATGCCAACTTTCAACCTTTTCTGATTGTGATTTGTAGTGCTTTTCAATTTAAGGGTCATTTAGCTCAAAAAAATCAGTAAATGCATGAAAAATAGCAAATGAAGTCAGAAAGGGTTGAAAATTGATGACGTAGCTTCGAATGGTGCATACTGAACACACAAAAAGTCTGGAGTTGAAATAAGTTTAAAAAAATGAAATGCCTTTGTAACAGACGAGTTTTCGTCTGAAACCCTGATACTTCCAAAGAGATTGTCCATTTTGTACACGAAGTGGATCCAGTTTTTGCCGTAACCCTCTCAACTTTTTAGCACATGCTATGTGGGTGAAATGATGATACCATGCCAACTTTTAACCTTTTCAGAGTTCATTTGTAGTGCTTTTCAATTTTTTGGGTCATTCAGCTCAAAAAAATCAGTAAATGCATGAAAAATAGCAAATGAAGTCAGAAAGGGTTGAAAATTGATGACGTGGCTTCGAATGGTGCATACTGAACACACAAAAATTCTGGAGTTGAAATAAGTTTAAAAAAATGAAATGCCTTTGTAACAGACAAGTTTTCGTCTGAAACCCTGATACTTCGAAAGAGATTGTCCATTTTGTACACGAAGTGGATCCAGTTTTTGCCGTAACCCTCTCAACTTTTTAGCACATGCTATGTGGGTGAAATGATGATACCATGCCAACTTTCAAACTCTTTTGATTGTGATTTGTAGTGCTTTTCAATTTCAGGGTCATTTAGCTCAAAAAAATCAGTAAATGCATGAAAATTAGCAAATGAAGTCAGAAAGGGTTGAAAATTGATGACGTGGCTTCGAATGGTGCATACTGAACACACAAAAAGTCTGGAGTTGAAATAAGTTTAAAAAAATGAAATGCCTTTGTAACAGACGAGTTTTCGTCTGAAACCCTGATACTTCGAAAGAGATTGTCCATTTTGTACACGAAGTGGATCCAGTTTTTCCCGTAACCCTCTCAACTTTTTAGCACATGCTATGTGGGTTAAATGATCATACCATGCCAACTTTCAACATTTTCAGAGTTCATTTGTAGTGCTTTTCAATTTCTGGGTCATTAAGCTCAAAAAAATCAGTAAATGCATGAAAAATAGCAAATGAAGTCAGAAAGGGTTGAAAATTGATGACGTAGCTTCGAATGGTGCATACTGAACACACAAAAAGTCTGGAGTTGAAATAAGTTTAAAAAAATGAAATGCCTTTGTAACAGACGAGTTTTCGTTTGAAACCCTGATACTTCCAAAGAGATTGTCCATTTTGTACACGAAGTGGATCCAGTTTTTGCCGTAACCCTCTCAACTTTTTAGCACATGCTATGTGGGTGAAATGATGATACCATGCCAACTTTTAACCTTTTCAGAGTTCATTTGTAGTGCTTTTCAATTTTTTGGGTCATTCAGCTCAAAAAAATCAGTAAATGCATGAAAAATAGCAAATGAAGTCAGAAAGGGTTGAAAATTGATGACGTGGCTTCGAATGGTGCATACTGAACACACAAAAATTCTGGAGTTGAAATAAGTTTAAAAAAATGAAATGCCTTTGTAACAGACAAGTTTTCGTCTGAAACCCTGATACTTCGAAAGAGATTGTCCATTTTGTACACGAAGTGGATCCAGTTTTTGCCGTAACCCTCTCAACTTTTTAGCACATGCTATGTGGGTGAAATGATGATACCATGCCAACTTTCAAACTCTTTTGATTGTGATTTGTAGTGCTTTTCAATTTCAGGGTCATTTAGCTCAAAAAAATCAGTAAATGCATGAAAATTAGCAAATGAAGTCAGAAAGGGTTGAAAATTGATGACGTGGCTTCGAATGGTGCATACTGAACACACAAAAAGTCTGGAGTTGAAATAAGTTTAAAAAAATGAAATGCCTTTGTAACAGACGAGTTTTCGTCTGAAACCCTGATACTTCGAAAGAGATTGTCCATTTTGTACACGAAGTGGATCCAGTTTTTCCCGTAACCCTCTCAACTTTTTAGCACATGCTATGTGGGTTAAATGATCATACCATGCCAACTTTCAACAGTTTCAGAGTTCATTTGTAGTGCTTTTCAATTTCTGGGTCATTAAGCTCAAAAAAATCAGTAAATGCATGAAAAATAGCAAATGAAGTCAGAAAGGGTTGAAAATTGATGACGTGGCTTCAAATGGTGCATACTGAACACACAAAAAGTCTAGAGTTGAAATAAGTTTAAAAAAATGAAATGCCTTTGTAACAGACGAGTTTTCGTCTGAAACCCTGATACTTCGAAAGAGATTGACCATTTTGTACACGAAGTGGATCCAGTTTTTGCCGTAACCCTCTCAACTTTTTAGCAGATGCTATGTGGGTGAAATGATGATACCATGCCAACTTTCAACCTTTTCTGATTGTGATTTGTAGTGCTTTTCAATTTAAGGGTCATTTAGCTCAAAAAAATCAGTAAATGCATGAAAAATAGCAAATGAAGTCAGAAAGGGATGAAAATTGATGACGTAGCTTCGAATGGTGCATACTGAACACACAAAAAGTCTGGAGTTGAAATAAGTTTAAAAAAATGAAATGCCTTTGTAACAGACGAGTTTTCGTCTGAAACCCTGATACTTCCAAAGAGATTGTCCATTTTGTACACGAAGTGGATCCAGTTTTTGCCGTAACCCTATCAACTTTTTAGCACATGCTATGTGGGTGAAATGATGATACCATGCCAACTTTCAACCTTTTCAGAGTTCATTTGTAGTGCTTTTCCATTTTAGGGTCATTTAGCTCAAAAAAATCAGTAAATGCATGAAAAATAGCAAATGAAGTCAGAAATGGTTGAAAATTGATGACGTGGCTTCGAATGGTGCATACTGAACACACAAAAAGTCTGGAGTTGAAATAAGTTTAAAAAAATGAAATGCCTTTGTAACAGACAAGTTTTCGTCTGAAACCCTGATACTTCGAAAGAGATTGTCCATTTTGTACACGAAGTGGATCCAGTTTTTGCCGTAACCCTCTCAACTCTTTAGCCCATGCTATGTGGGTGAAATGATGATACCATGCCAACTTTCAACCTTTTCTCATTGTGATTTGTAGTGCTTTTCAATTTCAGGGTCATTAAGCTCAAAAAATCAGTAAATGCATGAAAAATAGCAAATGAAGTCAGAAAGGGTTGAAAATTGATGACGTGGCTTCGAATGGTGCATACTGAACACACAAAAATTCTGGAGTTGAAATAAGTTAAAAAAAATGAAATGCCTTTGTAACAGACGAGTTTTCGTCTGAAACCCTGATACTTCCAAAGAGATTGTCCATTTTGTACACGAAGTGGATCCAGTTTTTGCCGTAACCCTCTCAACTTTTTAGCACATGCTATGTGGGTGAAATGATGATACCATGCCAACTTTCAACCTTTTCAGAGTTCATTTGTAGTGCTTTTCAATTTTAGGGTCATTTAGCTCAAAAAAATCAGTAAATGCATGAAAAATAGCAAATGAAGTCAGAAATGGTTGAAAATTGATGACGTGGCTTCGAATGGTGCATACTGAACACACAAAAAGTCTGGAGTTGAAATAAGTTTAAAAAAATGAAATGCCTTTGTAAAAGACGAGTTTTCGTCTGAAACCCTGATACTTCGAAAGAGATTGTCCATTTTGTACACGAAGTGCATCCAGTTTTAGCCGTAACCCTCTCAACTTTTTAGCACATGCTATGTGGGTGAAATGATGATACCATGCCAACTTTCAACCTTTTCTGATTGTGATTTGTAGTGCTTTTCAATTTAAGGGTCATTTAGCTGAAAAAAATCAGTAAATGCATGAAAAATAGCAAATGAAGTCAGGAAGGGTTGAAAATTGATGACGTAGCTTCGAATGGTGCATACTGAACACACAAAAAGTCTGGAGTTGAAATAAGTTTAAAAAAATGAAATGCCTTTGTAACAGACGAGTTTTCGTCTGAAACCCTGATACTTCCAAAGAGATTGTCCATTTTGTACACGAAGTGGATCCAGTTTTTGCCGTAACCCTCTCAACTTTTTAGCACATGCTATGTGGGTGAAATGATGATACCATGCCAACTTTTAACCTTTTCAGAGTTCATTTGTAGTGCTTTTCAATTTTTTGGGTCATTCAGCTCAAAAAAATCAGTAAATGCATGAAAAATAGCAAATAAAGTCAGAAAGGGTTGAAAATTGATGACGTGGCTTCGAATGGTGCATACTGAACACACAAAAAGTCTGGAGTTGAAATAAGTTTAAAAAAATGAAATGCCTTTGTAACAGACGAGTTTTCGTCTGAAACCCTGATACTTCGAAAGAGATTGTCCATTTTGTACACGAAGTGGATCCAGTTTTTGCCGTAACTCTCTCAACTTTTTAGCACATGCTATGTGGGTGAAATGATGATACCATGCCAACTTTCAAACTCTTTTGATTGTGATTTGTAGTGCTTTTCAATTTCACGGTCATTTAGCTCAAAAAAATCAGTAAATGCATGAAAATTAGCAAATGAAGTCAGAAAGGGTTGAAAATTGATGACGTGGCTTCGAATGGTGCATACTGAACACACAAAAAGTCTGGAGTTGAAATAAGTTTAAAAAAATGAAATGCCTTTGTAACAGACGAGTTTTCGTCTGAAACCCTGATACTTCGAAAGAGATTGTCCATTTTGTACACGAAGTGGATCCAGTTTTTCCCGTAACCCTCTCAACTTTTTAGCAGATGCTATGTGGGTGAAATGATGATACCATGCCAACTTTCAACCTTTTCTGATTGTGATTTGTAGTGCTTTTCAATTTAAGGGTCATTTAGCTCAAAAAAATCAGTAAATGCATGAAAAATAGCAAATGAAGTCAGAAAGGGTTGAAAATTGATGACGTAGCTTCGAATGGTGCATACTGAACACACAAAAAGTCTGGAGTTGAAATAAGTTTAAAAAAATGAAATGCCTTTGTAACAGACGAGTTTTCGTCTGAAACCCTGATACTTCCAAAGAGATTGTCCATTTTGTACACGAAGTGGATCCAGTTTTTGCCGTAACCCTCTCAACTTTTTAGCACATGCTATGTGGGTGAAATGATGATACCATGCCAACTTTCAACCTTTTCAGAGTTCATTTGTAGTGCTTTTCAATTTTAGGGTCATTTAGCTCAAAAAATCAGTAAATGCATGAAAAATAGCAAATGAAGTCAGAAATGGTTGAAAATTGATGACGTGGCTTCGAATGGTGCATACTGAACACACAAAAAGTCTGGAGTTGAAATAAGTTTAAAAAAATGAAATGCCTTTGTAAAAGACGAGTTTTCGTCTGAAACCCTGATACTTCGAAAGAGATTGTCCATTTTGTACACGAAGTGCATCCAGTTTTTGCCGTAACCCTCTCAACTTTTTAGCACATGCTATGTGGGTGAAATGATGATACCATGCCAACTTTCAACCTTTTCTGATTGTGATTTGTAGTGCTTTTCAATTTAAGGGTCATTTAGCTGAAAAAAATCAGTAAATGCATGAAAAATAGCAAATGAAGTCAGGAAGGGTTGAAAATTGATGACGTAGCTTCGAATGGTGCATACTGAACACACAAAAAGTCTGGAGTTGAAATAAGTTTAAAAAAATGAAATGCCTTTGTAACAGACGAGTTTTCGTCTGAAACCCTGATACTTCCAAAGAGATTGTCCATTTTGTACACGAAGTGGATCCAGTTTTTGCCGTAACCCTCTCAACTTTTTAGCACATGCTATGTGGGTGAAATGATGATACCATGCCAACTTTTAACCTTTTCAGAGTTCATTTGTAGTGCTTTTCAATTTTTTGGGTCATTCAGCTCAAAAAAATCAGTAAATGCATGAAAAATAGCAAATGAAGTCAGAAAGGGTTGAAAATTGATGACGTGGCTTCGAATGGTGCATACTGAACACACAAAAAGTCTGGAGTTGAAATAAGTTTAAAAAAATGAAATGCCTTTGTAACAGACAAGTTTTCGTCTGAAACCCTGATACTTCGAAAGAGATTGTCCATTTTGTACACGAAGTGGATCCAGTTTTTGCCGTAACCCTCTCAACTTTTTAGCACATGCTATGTGGGTGAAATGATGATACCATGCCAACTTTCAAACTCTTTTGATTGTGATTTGTAGTGCTTTTCAATTTCAGGGTCATTTAGCTCAAAAAATCAGTAAATGCATGAAAATTAGCAAATGAAGTCAGAAAGGGTTGAAAATTGATGACGTGGCTTCGAATGGTGCATACTGAACACACAAAAAGTCTGGATTTGAAATAAGTTTAAAAAAATGAAATGCCTTTGTAACAGACGAGTTTTCGTCTGAAACCCTGATACTTCGAAAGAGATTGTCCATTTTGTACACGAAGTGGATCCAGTTTTTCCCGTAACCCTCTCAACTTTTTAGCACATGCTATGTGGGTTAAATGATCATACCATGCCAACTTTCAACATTTTCAGAGTTCATTTGTAGTGCTTTTCAATTTCTGGGTCATTAAGCTCAAAAAAATCAGTAAATGCATGAAAAATAGCAAATGAAGTCAGAAAGGGTTGAAAATTGATGACGTGGCTTCGAATGGTGCATACTGAACACACAAAAAGTCTAGAGTTCAAATAAGTTTAAAAAAATGAAATGCCTTTGTAACAGACGAGTTTTCGTCTGAAACCCTGATACTTCGAAAGAGATTGTCCATTTTGTACACGAAGTGGATCCAGTTTTTGCCGTAACCCTCTCAACTTTTTAGCAGATGCTATGTGGGTGAAATGATGATACCATGCCAACTTTCAACCTTTTCTGATTGTGATTTGTAGTGCTTTTCAATTTAAGGGTCATTTAGCTCAAAAAAATCAGTAAATGCATGAAAAATAGCAAATGAAGTCAGAAAGGGTTGAAAATTGATGACGTAGCTTCGAATGGTGCATACTGAACACACAAAAAGTCTGGAGTTGAAATAAGTTTAAAAAATGAAATGCCTTTGTAACAGACGAGTTTTCGTCTGAAACCCTGATACTTCCAAAGAGATCGCCATTTTGTACACGAAGTGGATCCAGTTTTTGCCGTAACCCTCTCAACTTTCTAGCACATGCTATGTGGGTGAAATGATGATACCATGCCAACTTTCAACCTTTTCAGAGTTCATTTGTAGTGCTTTTCAATTTTAGGGTCATTTAGCTCAAAAAAATCAGTAAATGCATGAAAAATAGCAAATGAAGTCAGAAAGGGTTGAAAATTGATGACGTGGCTTCGAATGGTGCATACTGAACACACAAAAATTCTGGAGTTGAAATAAGTTTAAAAAAATGAAATGCCTTTGTAACAGACGAGTTTTCGTCTGAAACCCTGATACTTCGAAAGAGATTGTCCATTTTGTACACGTAGTGCATCCAGTTTTTGCCGTAACCCTCTCAACTTTTTAGCACATGCTATGTGGGTTAAATGATCATACCATGCCAACTTTCAACCTTTTCAGAGTTCATTTGTAGTGCTTTTCAATTTCAGGGTCATTAAGTTCAAAAAAATCAGTAAATGCATGAAAAATAGCAAATGGAGTCAGGAAGGGTTGAAAATTGATGACGTAGCTTCGAATGGTGCATACTGAACACACAAAAAGTCTGGAGTTGAAATAAGTTTAAAAAAATGAAATGCCTTTGTAACAGACGAGTTTTCGTCTGAAACCCTGATACTTCGAAAGAGATTGTCCATTTTGTACACGAAGTGGATCCAGTTTTTGCCGTAACCCTCTCAACTTTTTATCACATGCTATGTGGGTGAAATGATGATACCATGCCAACTTTCAAACTTTTCTTATTGTGATTTGTAGTGCTTTTCAATTTCAGGGTCATTTAGCTCAAAAAAATCAGCAAATGCATGAAAATTAGCAAATGAAGTCAGAAAGGGTTGAAAATTGATGACGTGGCTTCGAATGGTGCATACTGAACACACAAAAAGTCTGGAGTTGAAATAAGTTTAAAAAAATGAAATGCCTTTGTAACAGACGAGTTTTCGTCTGAAACCCTGATACTTCGAAAGAGATTGTCCATTTTGTACACGAAGTGGATCCAGTTTTTGCCGTAACCCTCTCAACTTTTTAGCACATGCTATGTGGGTGAAATGATGATACCATGCCAACTTTCAACCTTTTCAGAGTTCATTTGTAGTGCTTTTCAATTTTAGGGTCATTTAGCTCAAAAAAATCAGTAAAAGCATGAAAAATAGCAAATGAAGTCAGAAAGGGTTGAAAATTGATGACGTGGCTTCGAATGGTGCATACTGAAGACACAAAAAGTCTGGAGTTGAAATAAGTTTAAAAAAATGAAATGCCTTTGTAACAGACGAGTTTTCGTCTGAAACCCTGATACTTCGAAAGAGATTGTCCATTTTGTACACGAAGTGGATCCAGTTTTTGCCGTAACCCTCTCAACTTTTTAGCACATGCTATGTGGGTTAAATGATCATACCATGCCAACTTTCAACCTTTTCAGAGTTCATTTGTAGTGCTTTTCAATTTCAGGGTCATTAAGCTCAAAGAAATCAGTAAATGCATGAAAAATAGCAAATGAAGTCAGAAAGGGTTGAAAATTGATGACGTGGCTTCGAATGGTGCATACTGAACACACAAAAAGTCTGGAGTTGAAATAAGTTTAAAAAAATGAAATGCCTTTGTAACAGACGAGTTTTCGTCTGAAACCCTGATACTTCGAAAGAGATTGTCCATTTTGTACACGAAGTGGATCCAGTTTTTGCCGTAACCCTCTCAACTCTTTAGCCCATGCTATGTGGGTGAAATGATGATACCATGCCAACTTTCAACCTTTTCTCATTGTGATTTGTAGTGCTTTTCAATTTCAGGGTCATTAAGCTCAAAAAAATCAGTAAATGCATGAAAAATAGCAAATGAAGTCAGAAAGGGTTGAAAATTGATGACGTGGCTTCGAATGGTGCATACTGAACACACACAAATTCTGGAGTTGAAATAAGTTAAAAAAAATGAAATGCCTTTGTAACAGACGAGTTTTCGTCTGAAACCCTGATACATCGAAAGAGATTGTCCATTTTGTACACGAAGTGCATCCAGTTTTTGCCGTAACCCTCTCAACTTTTTAGCAGATGCTATGTGGGTGAAATGATGATACCATGCCAACTTTCAACCTTTTCTGATTGTGATTTGTAGTGCTTTTCAATTTAAGGGTCATTTAGCTCAAAAAAATCAGTAAATGCATGAAAAATAGCAAATGAAGTCAGAAAGGGTTGAAAATTGATGACGTAGCTTCGAATGGTGCATACTGAACACACAAAAAGTCTGGAGTTGAAATAAGTTTAAAAAATGAAATGCCTTTGTAACAGACGAGTTTTCGTCTGAAACCCTGATACTTCCAAAGAGATCGCCATTTTGTACACGAAGTGGATCCAGTTTTTGCCGTAACCCTCTCAACTTTCTAGAACATGCTATGTGGGTGAAATGATGATACCATGCCAACTTTCAACCTTTTCAGAGTTCATTTGTAGTGCTTTTCAATTTTAGGGTCATTTAGCTCAAAAAAATCAGTAAATGCATGAAAAATAGCAAATGAAGTCAGAAAGGGTTGAAAATTGATGACGTGGCTTCGAATGGTGCATACTGAACACACAAAAAGTCTGGAGTTGAAATAAGTTTAAAAAAATGAAATGCCTTTGTAACAGACGAGTTTTCGTCTGAAACCCTGATACTTCGAAAGAGATTGTCCATTTTGTACACGTAGTGCATCCAGTTTTTGCCGTAACCCTCTCAACTTTTTAGCACATGCTATGTGGGTTAAATGATCATACCATGCCAACTTTCAACCTTTTCAGAGTTCATTTGTAGTGCTTTTCAATTTCAGGGTCATTAAGTTCAAAAAAATCAGTAAATGCATGAAAAATAGCAAATGGAGTCAGGAAGGGTTGAAAATTGATGACGTAGCTTCGAATGGTGCATACTGAACACACAAAAAGTCTGGAGTTGAAATAAGTTTAAAAAAATGAAATGCCTTTGTAACAGACGAGTTTTCGTCTGAAACCCTGATACTTCGAAAGAGATTGTCCATTTTGTACACGAAGTGGATCCAGTTTTTGCCGTAACCCTCTCAACTTTTTATCACATGCTATGTGGGTGAAATGATGATACCATGCCAACTTTCAAACTTTTCTTATTGTGATTTGTAGTGCTTTTCAATTTCAGGGTCATTTAGCTCAAAAAAATCAGCAAATGCATGAAAATTAGCAAATGAAGTCAGAAAGGGTTGAAAATTGATGACGTGGCTTCGAATGGTGCATACTGAACACACAAAAAGTCTGGAGTTGAAATAAGTTTAAAAAAATGAAATGCCTTTGTAACAGACGAGTTTTCGTCTGAAACCCTGATACTTCGAAAGAGATTGTCCATTTTGTACACGAAGTGGATCCAGTTTTTGCCGTAACCCTCTCAACTTTTTAGCACATGCTATGTGGGTGAAATGATGATACCATGCCAACTTTCAACCTTTTCAGAGTTCATTTGTAGTGCTTTTCAATTTTAGGGTCATTTAGCTCAAAAAAATCAGTAAATGCATGAAAAATAGCAAATGAAGTCAGAAAGGGTTGAAAATTGATGACGTGGCTTCGAATGGTGCATACTGAAGACACAAAAAGTCTGGAGTTGAAATAAGTTTAAAAAAATGAAATGCCTTTGTAACAGACGAGTTTTCGTCTGAAACCCTGATACTTCGAAAGAGATTGTCCATTTTGTACACGAAGTGGATCCAGTTTTTGCCGTAACCCTCTCAACTTTTTAGCACATGCTATGTGGGTTAAATGATCATACCATGCCAACTTTCAACCTTTTCAGAGTTCATTTGTAGTGCTTTTCAATTTCAGGGTCATTAAGCTCAAAGAAATCAGTAAATGCATGAAAAATAGCAAATGAAGTCAGAAAGGGTTGAAAATTGATGACGTGGCTTCGAATGGTGCATACTGAACACACAAAAAGTCTGGAGTTGAAATAAGTTTAAAAAAATGAAATGCCTTTGTAACAGACGAGTTTTCGTCTGAAACCCTGATACTTCGAAAGAGATTGTCCATTTTGTACACGAAGTGGATCCAGTTTTTGCCGTAACCCTCTCAACTCTTTAGCCCATGCTATGTGGGTGAAATGATGATACCATGCCAACTTTCAACCTTTTCTCATTGTGATTTGTAGTGCTTTTCAATTTCAGGGTCATTAAGCTCAAAAAAATCAATAAATGCATGAAAAATAGCAAATGAAGTCAGAAAGGGTTGAAAATTGATGACGTGGCTTCGAATGGTGCATACTGAACACACACAAATTCTGGAGTTGAAATAAGTTAAAAAAAATGAAATGCCTTTGTAACAGACGAGTTTTCGTCTGAAACCCTGATACATCGAAAGAGATTGTCCATTTTGTACACGAAGTGCATCCAGTTTTTGCCGTAACCCTCTCAACTTTTTAGCAGATGCTATGTGGGTGAAATGATGATACCATGCCAACTTTCAACCTTTTCTGATTGTGATTTGTAGTGCTTTTCAATTTAAGGGTCATTTAGCTCAAAAAAATCAGTAAATGCATGAAAAATAGCAAATGAAGTCAGAAAGGGTTGAAAATTGATGACGTAGCTTCGAATGGTGCATACTGAACACACAAAAAGTCTGGAGTTGAAATAAGTTTAAAAAATGAAATGCCTTTGTAACAGACAAGTTTTCGTCTGAAACCCTGATACTTCCAAAGAGATTGTCCATTTTGTACACGAAGTGGATCCAGTTTTTGCCGTAACCCTCTCAACTTTTTAGCACATGCTATGTGGGTGAAATGATGATACCATGCCAACTTTCAACCTTTTCAGGGTTCATTTGTAGTGCTTTTCAATTTTAGGGTCATTTAGCTCAAAAAAATCAGTAAATGCATGAAAAATAGCAAATGAAGTCAGAAAGGGTTGAAAATTGATGACGTGGCTTCGAATGGTGCATACTGAACACACAAAAAGTCTGGAGTTGAACTAAGTTTAAAAGAATGAAATGCCTTTGTAACAGACGAGTTTTCGTCTGAAACCCTGATACTTCGAAAGAGATGGTCCATTTTGTACACGAAGTGCATCCAGTTTTTGCCGTAACCCTCTCAACTTTTTAGCACATGCTATGTGGGTTAAATGATCATACCATGCCAACTTTCAACCTTTTCAGAGTTCATTTGTAGTGCTTTTCAATTTCAGGGTCATTAAGCTCAAAAAAATCAGTAAATGCATGAAAAATAGCAAATGAAGTCAGAAAGGGTTGAAAATTGATGACGTGGCTTCGAATGGTGCATACTGAACACACAAAAAGTCTGGAGTTGAAATAAGTTTAAAAAAATGAAATGCCTTTGTAACAGACGAGTTTTCGTCTGAAACCCTGATACTTCGAAAGAGATTGTCCATTTTGTACACGAAGTGGATCCAGTTTTTGCCGTAACCCTCTCAACTTTTTATCACATGCTATGTGGGTGAAATGATGATACCATGCCAACTTTCAAACTTTTCTTATTGTGATTTGTAGTGCTTTTCAATTTCAGGGTCATTTAGCTCAAAAAAATCAGTAAATGCATGAAAATTAGCAAATGAAGTCAGAAAGGGTTGAAAATTGATGACGTGGCTTCGAATGGTGCATACTGAACACACAAAAAGTCTGGAGTTGAAATAAGTTTAAAAAAATGAAATGCCTTTGTAACAGACGAGTTTTCGTCTGAAACCCTGATACTTCGAAAGAGATTGTCCATTTTGTACACGAAGTGGATCCAGTTTTTGCCGTAACCCTCTCAACTTTTTAGCACATGCTATGTGGGTTAAATGATCATACCATGCCAACTTTCAACCTTTTCAGAGTTCATTTGTAGTGCTTTTCAATTTCAGGGTCATTAAGCTCAAAGAAATCAGTAAATGCATGAAAAATAGCAAATGAAGTCAGAAAGGGTTGAAAATTGATGACGTGGCTTCGAATGGTGCATACTGAACACACAAAAAGTCTGGAGTTGAAATAAGTTTAAAAAAATGAAATGCCTTTGTAACAGACGAGTTTTCGTCTGAAACCCTGATACTTCGAAAGAGATTGTCCATTTTGTACACGAAGTGGATCCAGTTTTTGCCGTAACCCTCTCAACTCTTTAGCCCATGCTATGTGGGTGAAATGATGATACCATGCCAACTTTCAACCTTTTCTCATTGTGATTTGTAGTGCTTTTCAATTTCAGGGTCATTAAGCTCAAAAAAATCAGTAAATGCATGAAAAATAGCAAATGAAGTCAGAAAGGGTTGAAAATTGATGACGTGGCTTCGAATGGTGCATACTGAACACACACAAATTCTGGAGTTGAAATAAGTTAAAAAAAATGAAATGCCTTTGTAACAGACGAGTTTTCGTCTGAAACCCTGATACATCGAAAGAGATTGTCCATTTTGTACACGAAGTGCATCCAGTTTTTGCCGTAACCCTCTCAACTTTTTAGCACATGCTATGTGGGTGAAATGATGATACCATGCCAACTTCAACCTTTTCTGATTGTGATTTGTAGTGCTTTTCAATTTAAGGGTCATTTAGCTCAAAAAAATCAGTAAATGCATGAAAAATAGCAAATGAAGTCAGAAAGGGTTGAAAATTGATGACGTAGCTTCGAATGGTGCATACTGAACACACAAAAAGTCTGGAGTTGAAATAAGTTTAAAAAATGAAATGCCTTTGTAACAGACGAGTTTTCGTCTGAAACCCTGATACTTCCAAAGAGATTGTCCATTTTGTACACGAAGTGGATCCAGTTTTTGCCGTAACCCTCTCAACTTTTTAGCACATGCTATGTGGGTGAAATGATGATACCATGCCAACTTTCAACCTTTTCAGGGTTCATTTGTAGTGCTTTTCAATTTTAGGGTCATTTAGCTCAAAAAATCAGTAAATGCATGAAAAATAGCAAATGAAGTCAGAAAGGGTTGAAAATTGATGACGTGGCTTCGAATGGTGCATACTGAACACACAAAAAGTCTGGAGTTGAACTAAGTTTAAAAAAATGAAATGCCTTTGTAACAGACGAGTTTTCGTCTGAAACCCTGATACTTCGAAAGAGATTGTCCATTTTGTACACGAAGTGCATCCAGTTTTTGCCGTAACCCTCTCAACTTTTTAGCACATGCTATGTGGGTTAAATGATCATACCATGCCAACTTTCAACCTTTTCAGAGTTCATTTGTAGTGCTTTTCAATTTCAGGGTCATTAAGCTCAAAAAAATCAGTAAATGCATGAAAAATAGCAAATGAAGTCAGAAAGGGTTGAAAATTGATGACGTGGCTTCGAATGGTGCATACTGAACACACAAAAAGTCTGGAGTTGAAATAAGTTTAAAAAAATGAAATGCCTTTGTAACAGACGAGTTTTCGTCTGAAACCCTGATACTTCGAAAGAGATTGTCCATTTTGTACACGAAGTGGATCCAGTTTTTGCCGTAACCCTCTCAACTTTTTATCACATGCTATGTGGGTGTAATGATGATACCATGCCAACTTTCAAACTTTTCTTATTGTGATTTGTAGTGCTTTTCAATTTCAGGGTCATTTAGCTCAAAAAAAATCAGTAAATGCATGAAAATTAGCAAATGAAGTCAGAAAGGGTTGAAAATTGATGACGTGGCTTCGAATGGTGCATACTGAACACACAAAAAGTCTGGAGTTGAAATAAGTTTAAAAAAATGAAATGCCTTTGTAACAGACGAGTTTTCGTCTGAAACCCTGATACTTCGAAAGAGATTGTCCATTTTGTACACGAAGTGTATCCAGTTTTTGCCGTAACCCTCTCAACTTTTTAGCACATGCTATGTGGGTTAAATGATCATACCATGCCAACTTTCAACCTTTTCAGAGTTCATTTGTAGTGCTTTTCAATTTCAGGGTCATTAAGCTCAAAGAAATCAGTAATTGCATGAAAAATAGCAAATGAAGTCAGAAAGGGTTGAAAATTGATGACGTGGCTTCGAATGGTGCATACTGAACACACAAAAAGTCTGGAGTTGAAATAAGTTTAAAAAAATGAAATGCCTTTGTAACAGACGAGTTTTCGTCTGAAACCCTGATACTTCGAAAGAGATTGTCCATTTTGTACACGAAGTGGATCCAGTTTTTGCCGTAACCCTCTCAACTCTTTAGCCCATGCTATGTGGGTGAAATGATGATACCATGCCAACTTTCAACCTTTTCTCATTGTGATTTGTAGTGCTTTTCAATTTCAGGGTCATTAAGCTCAAAAAAATCAGTAAATGCATGAAAAATAGCAAATGAAGTCAGAAAGGGTTGAAAATTGATGACGTGGCTTCGAATGGTGCATACTGAACACACACAAATTCTGGAGTTGAAATAAGTTAAAAAAAATGAAATGCCTTTGTAACAGACGAGTTTTCGTCTGAAACCCTGATACATCGAAAGAGATTGTCCATTTTGTACACGAAGTGCATCCAGTTTTTGCCGTAACCCTCTCAACTTTTTAGCAGATGCTATGTGGGTGAAATGATGATACCATGCCAACTTTCAACCTTTTCTGATTGTGATTTGTAGTGCTTTTCAATTTAAGGGTCATTTAGCTCAAAAAAATCAGTAAATGCATGAAAAATAGCAAATGAAGTCAGAAAGGGTTGAAAATTGATGACGTAGCTTCGAATGGTGCATACTGAACACACAAAAAGTCTGGAGTTGAAATAAGTTTAAAAAATGAAATGCCTTTGTAACAGACGAGTTTTCGTCTGAAACCCTGATACTTCCAAAGAGATTGTCCATTTTGTACACGAAGTGGATCCAGTTTTTGCCGTAACCCTCTCAACTTTTTAGCACATGCTATGTGGGTGAAATGATGATACCATGCCAACTTTCAACCTTTTCAGAGTTCATTTGTAGTGCTTTTCAATTATCGGGTCATTTAGCTCAAAAAAATCAGTAAATGCATGAAAAATAGCAAATGAAGTCAGAAAGGGTTGAAAATTGATGACGTGGCTTCGAATGGTGCATACTGAACACACAAAAAGTCTGGAGTTGAAATAAGTTTAAAAAAATGAAATGCCTTTGTAACAGACGAGTTTTCGTCTGAAACCCTGATACTTCGAAAGAGATTGTCCATTTTGTACACGAAGTGGATCCAGTTTTTGCCGTAACCCTCTCAACTTTTTATCACATGCTATGTGGGTGAAATGATGATACCATGCCAACTTTCAAACTTTTCTTATTGTGATTTGTAGTGCTTTTCAATTTCAGGGTCATTTAGCTCAAAAAAAATCAGTAAATGCATGAAAATTAGCAAATGAAGTCAGAAAGGGTTGAAAATTGATGACGTGGCTTCGAATGGTGCATACTGAACACACAAAAAGTCTGGAGTTGAAATAAGTTTAAAAAAATGAAATGCCTTTGTAACAGACGAGTTTTCGTCTGAAACCCTGATACTTCGAAAGAGATTGTCCATTTTGTACACGAAGTGTATCCAGTTTTTGCCGTAACCCTCTCAACTTTTTAGCACATGCTATGTGGGTTAAATGATCATACCATGCCAACTTTCAACCTTTTCAGAGTTCATTTGTAGTGCTTTTCAATTTCAGGGTCATTAAGCTCAAAGAAATCAGTAATTGCATGAAAAATAGCAAATGAAGTCAGAAAGGGTTGAAAATTGATGACGTGGCTTCGAATGGTGCATACTGAACACACAAAAAGTCTGGAGTTGAAATAAGTTTAAAAAAATGAAATGCCTTTGTAACAGACGAGTTTTCGTCTGAAACCCTGATACTTCGAAAGAGATTGTCCATTTTGTACACGAAGTGGATCCAGTTTTTGCCGTAACCCTCTCAACTCTTTAGCCCATGCTATGTGGGTGAAATGATGATACCATGCCAACTTTCAACCTTTTCTCATTGTGATTTGTAGTGCTTTTCAATTTCAGGGTCATTAAGCTCAAAAAAATCAGTAAATGCATGAAAAATAGCAAATGAAGTCAGAAAGGGTTGAAAATTGATGACGTGGCTTCGAATGGTGCATACTGAACACACACAAATTCTGGAGTTGAAATAAGTTAAAAAAAATGAAATGCCTTTGTAACAGACGAGTTTTCGTCTGAAACCCTGATACATCGAAAGAGATTGTCCATTTTGTACACGAAGTGCATCCAGTTTTTGCCGTAACCCTCTCAACTTTTTAGCAGATGCTATGTGGGTGAAATGATGATACCATGCCAACTTTCAACCTTTTCTGATTGTGATTTGTAGTGCTTTTCAATTTAAGGGTCATTTAGCTCAAAAAAATCAGTAAATGCATGAAAAATAGCAAATGAAGTCAGAAAGGGTTGAAAATTGATGACGTAGCTTCGAATGGTGCATACTGAACACACAAAAAGTCTGGAGTTGAAATAAGTTTAAAAAATGAAATGCCTTTGTAACAGACGAGTTTTCGTCTGAAACCCTGATACTTCCAAAGAGATTGTCCATTTTGTACACGAAGTGGATCCAGTTTTTGCCGTAACCCTCTCAACTTTTTAGCACATGCTATGTGGGTGAAATGATGATACCATGCCAACTTTCAACCTTTTCAGAGTTCATTTGTAGTGCTTTTCAATTATCGGGTCATTTAGCTCAAAAAAATCAGTAAATGCATGAAAAATAGCAAATGAAGTCAGAAAGGGTTGAAAATTGATGACGTGGCTTCGAATGGTGCATACTGAACACACAAAAAGTCTGGAGTTGAAATAAGTTTAAAAAAATGAAATGCCTTTGTAACAGACGAGTTTTCGTCTGAAACCCTGATACTTCGAAAGAGATTGTCCATTTTGTACACGAAGTGGATCCAGTTTTTGCCGTAACCCTCTCAACTTTTTATCACATGCTATGTGGGTGAAATGATGATACCATGCCAACTTTCAAACTTTTCTTATTGTGATTTGTAGTGCTTTTCAATTTCAGGGTCATTTAGCTCAAAAAAAATCAGTAAATGCATGAAAATTAGCAAATGAAGTCAGAAAGGGTTGAAAATTGATGACGTGGCTTCGAATGGTGCATACTGAACACACAAAAAGTCTGGAGTTGAAATAAGTTTAAAAAAATGAAATGCCTTTGTAACAGACGAGTTTTCGTCTGAAACCCTGATACTTCGAAAGAGATTGTCCATTTTGTACACGAAGTGTATCCAGTTTTTGCCGTAACCCTCTCAACTTTTTAGCACATGCTATGTGGGTTAAATGATCATACCATGCCAACTTTCAACCTTTTCAGAGTTCATTTGTAGTGCTTTTCAATTTCAGGGTCATTAAGCTCAAAGAAATCAGTAATTGCATGAAAAATAGCAAATGAAGTCAGAAAGGGTTGAAAATTGATGACGTGGCTTCGAATGGTGCATACTGAACACACAAAAAGTCTGGAGTTGAAATAAGTTTAAAAAAATGAAATGCCTTTGTAACAGACGAGTTTTCGTCTGAAACCCTGATACTTCGAAAGAGATTGTCCATTTTGTACACGAAGTGGATCCAGTTTTTGCCGTAACCCTCTCAACTCTTTAGCCCATGCTATGTGGGTGAAATGATGATACCATGCCAACTTTCAACCTTTTCTCATTGTGATTTGTAGTGCTTTTCAATTTCAGGGTCATTAAGCTCAAAAAAATCAGTAAATGCATGAAAAATAGCAAATGAAGTCAGAAAGGGTTGAAAATTGATGACGTGGCTTCGAATGGTGCATACTGAACACACACAAATTCTGGAGTTGAAATAAGTTAAAAAAAATGAAATGCCTTTGTAACAGACGAGTTTTCGTCTGAAACCCTGATACATCGAAAGAGATTGTCCATTTTGTACACGAAGTGCATCCAGTTTTTGCCGTAACCCTCTCAACTTTTTAGCAGATGCTATGTGGGTGAAATGATGATACCATGCCAACTTTCAACCTTTTCTGATTGTGATTTGTAGTGCTTTTCAATTTAAGGGTCATTTAGCTCAAAAAAATCAGTAAATGCATGAAAAATAGCAAATGAAGTCAGAAAGGGTTGAAAATTGATGACGTAGCTTCGAATGGTGCATACTGAACACACAAAAAGTCTGGAGTTGAAATAAGTTTAAAAAATGAAATGCCTTTGTAACAGACGAGTTTTCGTCTGAAACCCTGATACTTCCAAAGAGATTGTCCATTTTGTACACGAAGTGGATCCAGTTTTTGCCGTAACCCTCTCAACTTTTTAGCACATGCTATGTGGGTGAAATGATGATACCATGCCAACTTTCAACCTTTTCAGAGTTCATTTGTAGTGCTTTTCAATTATCGGGTCATTTAGCTCAAAAAAATCAGTAAATGCATGAAAAATAGCAAATGAAGTCAGAAAGGGTTGAAAATTGATGACGTGGCTTCGAATGGTGCATACTGAACACACAAAAAGTCTGGAGTTGAAATAAGTTTAAAAAAATGAAATGCCTTTGTAACAGACGAGTTTTCGTCTGAAACCCTGATACTTCGAAAGAGATTGTCCATTTTGTACACGAAGTGGATCCAGTTTTTGCCGTAACCCTCTCAACTTTTTATCACATGCTATGTGGGTGAAATGATGATACCATGCCAACTTTCAAACTTTTCTTATTGTGATTTGTAGTGCTTTTCAATTTCAGGGTCATTTAGCTCAAAAAAAATCAGTAAATGCATGAAAATTAGCAAATGAAGTCAGAAAGGGTTGAAAATTGATGACGTGGCTTCGAATGGTGCATACTGAACACACAAAAAGTCTGGAGTTGAAATAAGTTTAAAAAAATGAAATGCCTTTGTAACAGACGAGTTTTCGTCTGAAACCCTGATACTTCGAAAGAGATTGTCCATTTTGTACACGAAGTGTATCCAGTTTTTGCCGTAACCCTCTCAACTTTTTAGCACATGCTATGTGGGTTAAATGATCATACCATGCCAAGTTTCAACCTTTTCAGAGTTCATTTGTAGTGCTTTTCAATTTCAGGGTCATTAAGCTCAAAGAAATCAGTAAATGCATGAAAAATAGCAAATGAAGTCAGAAAGGGTTGAAAATTGATGACGTGGCTTCGAATGGTGCATACTGAACACACAAAAAGTCTGGAGTTGAAATAAGTTTAAAAAAATGAAATGCCTTTGTAACAGACGAGTTTTCGTCTGAAACCCTGATACTTCGAAAGAGATTGTCCATTTTGTACACGAAGTGGATCCAGTTTTTGCCGTAACCCTCTCAACTCTTTAGCCCATGCTATGTGGGTGAAATGATGATACCATGCCAACTTTCAACCTTTTCTCATTGTGATTTGTAGTGCTTTTCAATTTCAGGGTCATTAAGTTCTAAAAAATCAGTAAATGCATGAAAAATAGCAAATGAAGTCAGAAAGGGTTGAAAATTGATGACGTGGCTTCGAATGGTGCATACTGAACACACAAAAATTCTGGAGTTGAAATAAGTTAAAAAAAAATGAAATGCCTTTGTAACAGACGAGTTTTCGTCTGAAACCCTGATACATCGAAAGAGATTGTCCATTTTGTACACGAAGTGCATCCAGTTTTTGCCGTAACCCTCTCAACTTTTTAGCACATGCTATGTGGGTGAAATGATGATACCATGCCAACTTTCAACCTTTTCTGATTGTGATTTGTAGTGCTTTTCAATTTAAGGGTCATTTAGCTCAAAAAAATCAGTAAATGCATGAAAAATAGCAAATGAAGTCAGAAAGGGTTGAAAATTGATGACGTAGCTTCGAATGGTGCATACTGAACACACAAAAAGTCTGGAGTTGAAATAAGTTTAAAAAATGAAATGCCTTTGTAACAGACGAGTTTTCGTCTGAAACCCTGATACTTCCAAAGAGATTGTCCATTTTGTACACGAAGTGGATCCAGTTTTTGCCGTAACCCTCTCAACTTTTTAGCACATGCTATGTGGGCGAAATGATGATACCATGCCAACTTTCAACCTTTTCAGAGTTCATTTGTAGTGCTTTTCAATTATCGGGTCATTTAGCTCAAAAAAATCAGTAAATGCATGAAAAATAGCAAATGAAGTCAGAAAGGGTTGAAAATTGATGACGTGGCTTCGAATGGTGCATACTGAACACACAAAAAGTCTGGAGTTGAACTAAGTTTAAAAAAATGAAATGCCTTTGTAACAGACGAGTTTTCGTCTGAAACCCTGATACTTCGAAAGAGATTGTCCATTTTGTACACGAAGTGCATCCAGTTTTTGCCGTAACCCTCTCAACTTTTTAGCACATTCTATGTGGGTTAAATGATCATACCATGCCAACTTTCAACCTTTTCAGAGTTCATTTGTAGTGCTTTTCAATTTCAGGGTCATTAAGCTCAAAAAAATCAGTAAATGCATGAAAAATAGCAAATGAAGTCAGAAAGGGTTGAAAATTGATGACGTGGCTTCGAATGGTGCATACTGAACACACAAAAAGTCTAGTGTTGAAATAAGTTTAAAAAAATGAAATGCCTTTGTAACAGACGAGTTTTCGTCTGAAACCCTAATACTTCGAAAGAGATTGTCCATTTTGTACACGAAGTGGATCCAGTTTTTGCCGTAACCCTCTCAACTTTTTAGCACATGCTATGTGGGCGAAATGATGATACCATGCCAACTTTCAACCTTTTCAGAGTTCATTTGTAGTGCTTTTCAATTATCGGGTCATTTAGCTCAAAAAAATCAGTAAATGCATGAAAAATAGCAAATGAAGTCAGAAAGGGTTGAAAATTGATGACGTGGCTTCGAATGGTGCATACTGAACACACAAAAAGTCTGGAGTTGAACTAAGTTTAAAAAAATGAAATGCCTTTGTAACAGACGAGTTTTCGTCTGAAACCCTGATACTTCGAAAGAGATTGTCCATTTTGTACACGAAGTGCATCCAGTTTTTGCCGTAACCCTCTCAACTTTTTAGCACATTCTATGTGGGTTAAATGATCATACCATGCCAACTTTCAACCTTTTCAGAGTTCATTTGTAGTGCTTTTCAATTTCAGGGTCATTAAGCTCAAAAAAATCAGTAAATGCATGAAAAATAGCAAATGAAGTCAGAAAGGGTTGAAAATTGATGACGTGGCTTCGAATGGTGCATACTGAACACACAAAAAGTCTAGTGTTGAAATAAGTTTAAAAAAATGAAATGCCTTTGTAACAGACGAGTTTTCGTCTGAAACCCTAATACTTCGAAAGAGATTGTCCATTTTGTACACGAAGTGGATCCAGTTTTTGCCGTAACCCTCTCAACTTTTTATCACATGCTATGTGGGTGAAATGATGATACCATGCCAACTTTCAAACTTTTCTGATTGTGATTTGTAGTGCTTTTCAATTTCAGGGTCATTTAGCTCAAAAAAATCAGTAAATGCATGAAAATTAGCAAATGAAGTCAGAAAGGGTTAAAAATTGATGACGTGGCTTCGAAGGGTGCATACTGAACACACAAAAAGTCTGGAGTTGAAATAAGTTTAAAAAAATGAAATGCCTTTGTAACAGA
Source organism: Elymus sibiricus (assembly GCA_039707655.1). Classification (NCBI taxonomy): domain Eukaryota; kingdom Viridiplantae; phylum Streptophyta; class Magnoliopsida; order Poales; family Poaceae; genus Elymus; species Elymus sibiricus. The sequence continues at coordinate 120,236,690 of CM077676.1, read as the reverse complement.
CGAGTTTTCGTCTGAAACCCTGATACTTCGAAAGAGATTGTCCATTTTGTACACGAAGTGGATCCAGTTTTTGCCGTAACCCTCTCAACTTTTTAGCACATGCTATGTGGGTTAAATGATCATACCATGCCAACTTTCAACCTTTTCAGAGTTCATTTGTAGTGCTTTTCAATTTCAGGGTCATTAAGCTCAAAGAAATCAGTAAATGCATGAAAAATAGCAAATGAAGTCAGAAAGGGTTGAAAATTGATGACGTGGCTTCGAATGGTGCATACTGAACACACAAAAAGTCTGGAGTTGAAATAAGTTTAAAAAAATGAAATGCCTTTGTAACAGACGAGTTTTCGTCTGAAACCCTGATACTTCGAAAGAGATTGTCCATTTTGTACACGAAGTGGATCCAGTTTTTGCCGTAACCCTCTCAACTTTTTAGCACATGCTATGTGGGTGAAATGATGATACCATGCAAACTTTCAACCTTTTCTCATTGTGATTTGTAGTGCTTTTCAATTTCAGGGTCATTAAGCTCAAAAAAATCAGTAAATGCATGAAAATTAGCAAATGAAGTCAGAAAGGGTTGAAAATTGATGACGTGGCTTCGAATGGTGCATACTGAACACACAAAAAGTCTGGAGTTGAAATAAGTTTAAAAAAATGAAATGCCTTTGTAACAGACGAGTTTTCGTCTGAAACCCTGATACTTCGAAAGAGATTGTCCATTTTGTACACGAAGTGGATCCAGTTTTTGCCGTAACCCTCTCAACTTTTTATCACATGCTATGTGGGTGAAATGATGATACCATGCCAACTTTCAAACTTTTCTTATTGTGATTTGTAGTGCTTTTCAATTTCAGGGTCATTAAGCTCAAAGAAATCAGTAAATGCATGAAAATTAGCAAATGAAGTCAGAAAGGGTTGAAAATTGATGACGTGGCTTCGAATGGTGCATACTGAACACACAAAAAGTCTGGAGTTGAAATAAGTTTAAAAAAATGAAATGCCTTTGTAACAGACGAGTTTTCGTCTGAAACCCTGATACTTCGAAAGAGATTGTCCATTTTGTACACGAAGTGTATCCAGTTTTTGCCGTAACCCTCTCAACTTTTTAGCACATGCTATGTGGGTTAAATGATCATACCATGCCAAGTTTCAACCTTTTCAGAGTTCATTTGTAGTGCTTTTCAATTTCAGGGTCATTAAGCTCAAAGAAATCAGTAAATGCATGAAAAATAGCAAATGAAGTCAGAAAGGGTTGAAAATTGATGACGTGGCTTCGAATGGTGCATACTGAACACACAAAAAGTCTGGAGTTGAAATAAGTTTAAAAAAATGAAATGCCTTTGTAACAGACGAGTTTTCGTCTGAAACCCTGATACTTCGAAAGAGATTGTCCATTTTGTACACGAAGTGGATCCAGTTTTTGCCGTAACCCTCTCAACTCTTTAGCCCATGCTATGTGGGTGAAATGATGATACCATGCCAACTTTCAACCTTTTCTCATTGTGATTTGTAGTGCTTTTCAATTTCAGGGTCATTAAGCTCAAAAAAATCAGTAAATGCATGAAAAATAGCAAATGAAGTCAGAAAGGGTTGAAAATTGATGACGTGGCTTCGAATGGTGCATACTGAACACACAAAAATTCTGGAGTTGAAATAAGTTAAAAAAAATGAAATGCCTTTGTAACAGACGAGTTTTCGTCTGAAACCCTGATACATCGAAAGAGATTGTCCATTTTGTACACGAAGTGCATCCAGTTTTTGCCGTAACCCTCTCAACTTTTTAGCACATGCTATGTGGGTGAAATGATGATACCATGCCAACTTTCAACCTTTTCTGATTGTGATTTGTAGTGCTTTTCAATTTAAGGGTCATTTAGCTCAAAAAAATCAGTAAATGCATGAAAAATAGCAAATGAAGTCAGAAAGGGTTGAAAATTGATGACGTAGCTTCGAATGGTGCATACTGAACACACAAAAAGTCTGGAGTTGAAATAAGTTTAAAAAATGAAATGCCTTTGTAAAAGACGAGTTTTCGTCTGAAACCCTGATACTTCCAAAGAGATTGTCCATTTTGTACACGAAGTGGATCCAGTTTTTGCCGTAACCCTCTCAACTTTTTAGCACATGCTATGTGGGTGAAATGATGATACCATGCCAACTTTCAACCTTTTCAGAGTTCATTTGTAGTGCTTTTCAATTTTAGGGTCATTTAGCTCAAAAAAATCAGTAAATGCATGAAAAATAGCAAATGAAGTCAGAAAGGGTTGAAAATTGATGACGTGGCTTCGAATGGTGCATACTGAACACACAAAAAGTCTGGAGTTGAACTAAGTTTAAAAAAATGAAATGCCTTTGTAACAGACGAGTTTTCGTCTGAAACCCTGATACTTCGAAAGAGATTGTCCATTTTGTACACGAAGTGCATCCAGTTTTTGCCGTAACCCTCTCAACTTTTTAGCACATGCTATGTGGGTTAAATGATCATACCATGCCAACTTTCAACCTTTTCAGAGTTCATTTGTAGTGCTTTTCAATTTCAGGGTCATTAAGCTCAAAAAAATCAGTAAATGCATGAAAAACAGCAAATGAAGTCAGAAAGGGTTGAAAATTGATGACGTGGCTTCGAATGGTGCATACTGAACACACAAAAAGTCTGGAGTTGAAATAAGTTTAAAAAAATGAAATGCCTTTGTAACAGACGAGTTTTCGTCTGAAACCCTGATACTTCGAAAGAGATTGTCCATTTTGTACACGAAGTGGATCCAGTTTTTGCCGTAACCCTCTCAACTTTTTATCACATGCTATGTGGGTGAAATGATGATACCATGCCAACTTTCAAACTTTTCTGATTGTGATTTGTAGTGCTTTTCAATTTCAGGGTCATTTAGCTCAAAAAAATCAGTAAATGCATGAAAATTAGCAAATGAAGTCAGAAAGGGTTGAAAATTGATGACGTGGCTTCGAATGGTGCATACTGAACACACAAAAACTCTGGAGTTGAAATAAGTTTAAAAAAATGAAATGCCTTTGTAACACACGAGTTTTCGTCTGAAACCCTGATACTTCGAAAGAGATTGTCCATTTTGTACACGAAGTGGATCCAGTTTTTGCCGTAACCCTCTCAACTTTTTAGCACATGCTATGTGGGTGAAATGATGATACCATGCCAAGTTTGAACCTTTTCAGAGTTCATTTGTAGTGCTTTTCAATTTTAGGGTCATTTAGCTCAAAAAAATCAGTAAATGCATGAAAAATAGCAAATGAAGTCAGAAAGGGTTGAAAATTGATGACGTGGCTTCGAATGGTGCATACTGAACACACAAAAAGTCTGGAGTTGAAATAAGTTAAAAAAAATGAAATGCCTTTGTAACAGACGAGTTTTCGTCTGAAACCCTGATACATCGAAAGAGATTGTCCATTTTGTACACGAAGTGCATCCAGTTTTTGCCGTAACCCTCTCAACTTTTTAGCACATGCTATGTGGGTGAAATAATGATACCATGCCAACTTTCAACCTTTTCTGATTGTGATTTGTAGTGCTTTTCAATTTAAGGGTCATTTAGCTCAAAAAAATCAGTAAATGCATGAAAATTAGCAAATGAAGTCAGAAAGGGTTGAAAATTGATGACGTAGCTTCGAATGGTGCATACTGAACACACAAAAAGTCTGGAGTTGAAATAAGTTTAAAAAAATGAAATGCCTTTGTAACAGACGAGTTTTCGTCTGAAACCCTGATACTTCGAAAGAGATTGTCCATTTTGTACACGAAGTGGATCCAGTTTTTGCCGTAACCCTCTCAACTTTTTAGCACATGCTATGTGGGTTAAATGATCATACCATGCCAACTTTCAACCTTTTCAGAGTTCATTTGTAGTGCTTTTCAATTTCAGGGTCATTAAGCTCAAAAAAATCAGTAAATGCATGAAAAATAGCAAATGAAGTCAGAAAGGGTTGAAAATTGATGACGTGGCTTCGAATGGTGCATACTGAACACACAAAAAGTCTGGAGTTGAAATAAGTTTAAAACAATGAAATGCCTTTGTAGCAGACGAGTTTTCGTCTGAAACCCTGATACTTCGAAAGAGATTGTCCATTTTGTACACGAAGTGGATCCAGTTTTTGCCGTAACCCTCTCAACTTTTTAGCACATGCTATGTGGGTTAATTGATCATACCATGCCAACTTTCAACCTTTTCAGAGTTCATTTGTAGTGCTTTTCAATTTCAGGGTCATTAAGCTCAAAAAAATCAGTAAATGCATGAAAAATAGCAAATGAAGTCAGAAAGGGTTGAAAATTGATGACGTGGCTTCGAATGGTGCATACTGAACACACAAAAATTCTGGAGTTGAAATAAGTTTTAAAAAATGACATGCCTTTGTAACAGACGAGTTTTCGTCTGAAACCCTGATACTTCGAAAGAGATTGTCCATTTTGTACACGAAGTGGATCCAGTTTTTGCCTTAACCCTCTCAACTTTTTAGCACATGCTATGTCGGTGAAATGATGATACCATGCCAACTGTCAACCTTTTCTCATTGTGATTTGTAGTGCTTTTCAATTTCAGGGTCATTAAGCTCAAAAAAATCAGTAAATGCATGAAAAATAGCAAATGAAGTCAGAAAGGGTTGAAAATTGATGACGTGGCTTCGAATGGTGCATACTGAACACACAAAAAGTCTGGAGTTGAAATAAGTTAAAAAAAATGAAATGCCTTTGTAACAGACGAGTTTTCGTCTGAAACCCTGATACATCGAAAGAGATTGTCCATTTTGTACACGAAGTGCATCCAGTTTTTGCCGTAACCCTCTCAACTTTTTAGCACATGCTATGTGGGTGAAATGATGATACCATGCCAACTTTCAACCTTTTCTGATTGTGATTTGTAGTGCTTTTCAATTTAAGGGTCATTTAGCTCAAAAAAATCAGTAAATGCATGAAAATTAGCAAATGAAGTCAGAAAGGGTTGAAAATTGACGACGTAGCTTCGAATGGTGCATACTGAACACGCAAAAAGTCTGGAGTTGAAATAAGTTTAAAAAAATGAAATGCCTTTGTAACAGACGAGTTTTCGTCTGAAACCCTGATACTTCGAAAGAGATTGTCCATTTTGTACACGAAGTGGATCCAGTTTTTGCCGTAACCCTCTCAACTTTTTAGCACATGCTATGTGGGTTAAATGATCATACCATGCCAACTTTCAACCTTTTCAGAGTTCATTTGTAGTGCTTTTCAATTTCAGGGTCATTAAGCTCAAAAAAATCAGTAAATGCATGAAAAATAGCAAATGAAGTCAGAAAGGGTTGAAAATTGATGACGTGGCTTCGAATGGTGCATACTGAACACACAAAAAGTCTGGAGTTGAAATAAGTTTAAAAAAATGACATGCCTTTGTAACAGACGAGTTTTCGTCTGAAACCCCGATACTTCGAAAGAGATTGTCCATTTTGTACACGAAATGGATCCAGTTTTTGCCGTAACCCTCTCAACTTTTTAGCACATGCTATGTGGGTGAAATGATGATACCATGCCAACTTTCAACCTTTTCTCATTGTGATTTGTAGTGCTTTTCAATTTCAGGGTCATTAAGCTCAAAAAAATCAGTAAATGCATGAAAAATAGCAAATGAAGTCAGAAAGGGTTGAAAATTGATGACGTGGCTTCGAATGGTGCATACTGAACACACAAAAAGTCTGGAGTTGAAATAAGTTAAAAAAAATGAAATGCCTTTGTAACAGACGAGTTTTCGTCTGAAACCCTGATACATCGAAAGAGATTGTCCATTTTGTACACGAAGTGCATCCAGTTTTTGCCGTAACCCTCTCAACTTTTTAGCACATGCTATGTGGGTGAAATAATGATACCATGCCAACTTTCAACCTTTTCTGATTGTGATTTGTAGTGCTTTTCAATTTAAGGGTCATTTAGCTCAAAAAAATCAGTAAATGCATGAAAATTAGCAAATGAAGTCAGAAAGGGTTGAAAATTGATGACGTAGCTTCGAATGGTGCATACTGAACACACAAAAAGTCTGGAGTTGAAATAAGTTTAAAAAAATGAAATGCCTTTGTAACAGACGAGTTTTCGTCTGAAACCCTAATACTTCGAAAGAGATTCTCCATTTTGTACACGAAGTGGATCCAGTTTTTGCCGTAACCCTCTCAACTTTTTAGCACATGCTATGTGGGTTAAATGATCATACCATGCCAACTTTCAACCTTTTCAGAGTTCATTTGTAGTGCTTTTCAATTTCAGGGTCATTAAGCTCAAAAAAATCAGTAAATGCATGAAAAATAGCAAATGAAGTCAGAAAGGGTTGAAAATTGATGACGTGGCTTCGAATGGTGCATACTGAACACACAAAAAGTCTGGAGTTGAAATAAGTTTAAAAAAATGAAATGCCTTTGTAACAGACGAGTTTTCGTCTGAAACCCTGATACTTCGAAAGAGATTATCCATTTTGTACACGAAGTGGATCCAGTTTTTGCCGTAACCCTCTCAACTTTTTAGCACATGCTATGTGGGTTAATTGATCATACCATGCCAACTTTCAACCTTTTCAGAGTTCATTTGTAGTGCTTTTCAATTTCAGGGTCATTAAGCTCAAAAAAATCAGTAAATGCATGAAAAATAGCAAATGAAGTCAGAAAGGGTTGAAAATTGATGACGTGGCTTCGAATGGTGCATACTGAACACACAAAAAGTCTGGAGTTGAAATAAGTTTAAAAAAATGACATGCCTTTGTAACAGACGAGTTTTCGTCTGAAACCCTGATACTTCGAAAGAGATTGTCCATTTTGTACACGAAGTGGATCCATTTTTTGCCTTAACCCTCTCAACTTTTTAGCACATGCTATGTCGGTGAAATGATGATACCATGCCAACTTTCAACCTTTTCTCATTGTGATTTGTAGTGCTTTTCAATTTCAGGGTCATTAAGCTCAAAAAAATCAGTAAATGCATGAAAAATAGCAAATGAAGTCAGAAAGGGTTGAAAATTGATGACGTGGCTTCGAATGGGGCATACTGAACACACAAAAAGTCTGGAGTTGAAATAAGTTAAAAAAAATGAAATGCCTTTGTAACAGACGAGTTTTCGTCTGAAACCCTGATACATCGAAAGAGATTGTCCATTTTGTACACGAAGTGCATCCAGTTTTTGCCGTAACCCTCTCAACTTTTTAGCACATGCTATGTGGGTGAAATGATGATACCATGCCAACTTTCAACCTTTTCTGATTGTGATTTGTAGTGCTTTTCAATTTAAGGGTCATTTAGCTCAAAAAAATCAGTAAATGCATGAAAATTAGCAAATGAAGTCAGAAAGGGTTGAAAATTGATGACGTAGCTTCGAATGGTGCATACTGAACACACAAAAAGTCTGGAGTTGAAATAAGTTTAAAAAAATGAAATGCCTTTGTAACAGACGAGTTTTCGTCTGAAACCCTGATACTTCGAAAGAGATTGTCCATTTTGTACACGAAGTGGATCCAGTTTTTGCCGTAACCCTCTCAACTTTTTAGCACATGCTATGTGGGTTAAATGATCATACCATGCCAACTTTCAACCTTTTCAGAGTTCATTTGTAGTGCTTTTCAATTTCAGGGTCATTAAGCTCAAAAAATCAGTAAATGCATGAAAAATAGCAAATGAAGTCAGAAAGGGTTGAAAATTGATGACGTGGCTTCGAATGGTGCATACTGAACACACAAAAAGTCTGGAGTTGAAATAAGTTTAAAAAAATGAAATGCCTTTGTAACACACGAGTTTTCGTCTGAAACCCTGATACTTCGAAAGAGATTGTCCATTTTGTACACGAAGTGGATCCAGTTTTTGCCGTAACCCTCTCAACTTTTTAGCACATGCTATGTGGGTGAAATGATGATACCATGCCAACTTTCAAACTTTTCTGATTGTGATTTGTAGTGCTTTTCAATTTCAGGGTCATTTAGCTCAAAAAAATCAGTAAATGCATGAAAATTAGTAAATGAAGTCAGAAAGGGTTGAAAATTGATGACGTGGCTTCGAATGGGGCATACTGAACAAACAAAAAGTCTGGAGTTGAAATAAGTTTAAAAAAATGAAATGCCTTTGTAACAAACGAGTTTTCGTCTGAAACCCTGATACTTCGAAAGAGATTGTCCATTTTGTACACGAAGTGGATCCAGTTTTTGCCGTAACCCTCTCAACTTTTTAGCACATGCTATGTGGGTTAAATGATCATACCATGCCAACTTTCAAACTTTTCTGATTGTGATTTGTAGTGCTTTTCAATTTCAGGGTCATTTAGCTCAAAAAAATCAGTAAATGCATGAAAATTAGTAAATGAAGTCAGAAAGGGTTGAAAATTGATGACGTGGCTTCGAATGGGGCATACTGAACAAACAAAAAGTCTGGAGTTGAAATAAGTTTTAAAAAATAAAATGCCTTTGTAACAGACGAGTTTTCGTCTGAAACCCTGATACTTCGAAAGAGATTGTCCATTTTGTACACGAAGTGGATCCAGTTTTTGCCGTAACCCTCTCAACTTTTTAGCACATGCTATGTGGGTGAAATGATGATACCATGCCAAGTTTCAACCATTTCAGAGTTCATTTGTAGTGCTTTTCAATTTTAGGGTCATTTAGCTCAAAAAAATCAGTAAATGCATGAAAAATAGCAAATGAAGTCAGAAAGGGTTGAAAATTGATGACGTGGCTTCGAATGGTGCATACTGAACACACAAAAAGTCTGGAGTTGAAATAAGTTTAAAAAAATGAAATGCCTTTGTAACAGACGAGTTTTCGTCTGAAACCCTGATACATCGAAAGAGATTGTCCATTTTGTACACGAAGTGGATCCAGTTTTTGCCGTAACCCTCTCAACTTTTTAGCACATGCTATGTGGGTGAAATTATGATACCATGCCAACTTTCAACCTTTTCTCATTGTGATTTGTAGTGCTTTTCAATTTCAGGGTCATTAAGCTCAAAAAAATCAGTAAATGCATGAAAAATAGCAAATGAAGTCAGAAAGGGTTGAAAATTGATGACGTGGCTTCGAATGGTGCATACTGAACACACAAAAAGTCTGGAGTTGAAATAAGTTTAAAAAAATGAAATGCCTTTGTAACAGACGAGTTTTCGTCTGAAACCCTGATACTTCCAAAGAGATTGTCCATTTTGTACACGAAGGGGATCCAGTTTTTGCCGTAACCCTCTCAACTTTTTAGCACATGCTATGTGGGTGAAATGATGATACCATGCCAACTTTTAACCTTTTCAGAGTTCATTTGTAGTGCTTTTCAATTTTAGGGTCATTTAGCTCAAAAAAATCAGTAAATGCATGAAAAATAGCAAATGAAGTCAGAAAGGGTTGAAAATTGATGACGTGGCTTCGAATGGTGCATACTGAACACACAAAAAGTCTGGAGTTGAAATAAGTTTAAAGAAATGAAATGCCTTTGTAACAGACGAGTTTTCGTCTGAAACCCTAATACTTCGAAAGAGATTGTCCATTTTGTACACGAAGTGGATCCAGTTTTTGCCGTAACCCTCTCAACTTTTTAGCACATGCTATGTGGGTTAAATGATCATACCATGCCAACTTTCAACCTTTTCAGAGTTCATTTGTAGTGCTTTTCAATTTCAGGGTCATTAAGCTCAAAAAAATCAGTAAATGCATGAAAAATAGCAAATGAAGTCAGAAAGGGTTGAAAATTGATGACGTGGCTTCGAATGGTGCATACTGAACACACAAAAAGTCTGGAGTTGAAATAAGTTTAAAAAAATGAAATGCCTTTGTAACAGACGAGTTTTCGTGTGAAACCCTGATACTTCCAAAGAGATTGTCCATTTTGTACACGAAGTGGATCCAGTTTTTGCCGTAACCCTCTCAACTTTTTAGCACATGCTATGTGGGTGAAATGATGATACCATGCCAACTTTTAACCTTTTCAGAGTTCATTTGTAGTGCTTTTCAATTTTAGGGTCATTTAGCTCAAAAAAATCAGTAAATGCATGAAAAATAGCAAATGAAGTCAGAAAGGGTTGAAAATTGATGACGTGGCTTCGAATGGTGCATACTGAACACACAAAAAGTCTGGAGTTGAAATAAGTTTAAAGAAATGAAATGCCTTTGTAACAGACGAGTTTTCGTCTGAAACCCTAATACTTCGAAAGAGATTGTCCATTTTGTACACGAAGTGGATCCAGTTTTTGCCGTAACCCTCTCAACTTTTTAGCACATGCTATGTGGGTTAAATGATCATACCATGCCAACTTTCAACCTTTTCAGAGTTCATTTGTAGTGCTTTTCAATTTCAGGGTCATTAAGCTCAAAAAAATCAGTAAATGCATGAAAAATAGCAAATGAAGTCAGAAAGGGTTGAAAATTGATGACGTGGCTTCGAATGGTGCATACTGAACACACAAAAAGTCTGGAGTTGAAATAAGTTTAAAAAAATGAAATGCCTTTGTAACAGACGAGTTTTCGTCTGAAACCCTGATACTTCGAAAGAGATTGTCCATTTTGTACACGAAGTGCATCCAGTTTTTGCCGTAACCCTCTCAACTTTTTAGCACATGCTATGTGGGTTAAATGATCATACCATGCCAACTTTCAACCTTTTCAGAGTTCATTTGTAGTGCTTTTCAATTTCAGGGTCATTAAGCTCAAAAAAATCAGTAAATGCATGAAAAATAGCAAATGAAGTCAGAAAGGGTTGAAAATTGATGACGTGGCTTCGAATGGTGCATACTAAACACACAAAAAGTCTAGAGTTGAAATAAGTTAAAAAAATGAAATGCCTTTGTAACAGACGAGTTTTCGTCTGAAACCCTGATACTTCGAAAGAGATTGTCCATTTTGTACACGAAGTGGATCCAGTTTTTGCCGTAACCCTCTCAACTTTTTAGCACATGCTATGTGGGTGAAATGATGATACCATGCCAACTTTCAACCTTTTCTGATTGTGATTTGTAGTGCTTTTCAATTTCAGGGTCATTTAGCTCAAAAAAATCAGTAAATGCATGAAAATTAGCAAATGAAGTCAGAAAGGGTTGAAAATTGATGACGTGGCTTCGAATGGTGCATACTGAACACACAAAAACTCTGGAGTTGAAATAAGTTTAAAAAAATGAAATGCCTTTGTAACAGACGAGTTTTCGTCTGAAACCCTGATACTTCGAAAGAGATTGTCCATTTTGTACACGAAGTGGATCCAGTTTTTGCCGTAACCCTCTCAACTTTTTTGCACATGCTATGTGGGTTAAATGATCATACCATGCCAACTTTCAACCTTTTCAGAGTTCATTTGTAGTGCTTTTCAATTTCAGGGTCATTAAGCTCAAAAAAATCAGTAAATGCATGAAAAATAGCAAATGAAGTCAGAAAGGGTTGAAAATTGATGACGTGGCTTCGAATGGTGCATACTGAACACACAAAAAGTCTGGAGTTGAAATAAGTTTTAAAAAATGAAATGCCTTTGTAACAGACGAGTTTTCGTCTGAAACCCTGATACTTCGAAAGAGATTGTCCATTTTGTACACGAAGTGGATCCAGTTTTTGCCGTAACCCTCTCAACTTTTTAGCACATGCTATGTGGGTGAAATGATGATACCATGCCAAGTTTCAACCTTTTCAGAGTTCATTTGTAGTGCTTTTCAATTTTAGGGTCATTTAGCTCAAAAAAATCAGTAAATGCATGAAAAATAGCAAATGAAGTCAGAAAGGGTTGAAAATTGATGACGTGGCTTCGAATGGTGCATACTGAACACACAAAAAGTCTGGAGTTGAAATAAGTTTAAAAAAATGAAATGCCTTTGTAACAGACGAGTTTTCGTCTGAAACCCTGATACTTCGAAAGAGATTGTCCATTTTGTACACGAAGTGGATCCAGTTTTTTCCGTAACCCTCTCAACTTTTTAGCACATGCTATGTGGGTGAAATGATGATACCATGCAAACTTTCAACCTTTTCTCATTGTGATTTGTAGTGCTTTTCAATTTCAGGGTCATTAAGCTAAAAAAAATCAGTAAATGCATGAAAAATAGCAAATGAAGTCAGAAAGGGTTGAAAATTGATGACGTGGCTTCGAATGGTGCATACTGAACACACAAAAATTCTGGAGTTGAAATAAGTTAATAAAATGAAATTCCTTTGTAACAGACGAGTTTTCGTCTGAAACCCTGATACATCGAAAGAGATTGTCCATTTTGTACACGAAGTGCATCCAGTTTTTGCCGTAACCCTCTCAACTTTTTAGCACATGCTATGTGGGTGAAATTATGATACCATGCCAACTTTCAACCTTTTCTCATTGTGATTTGTAGTGCTTTTCAATTTCAGGGTCATTAAGCTCAAAAAAATCAGTAAATGCATGAAAAATAGCAAATGAAGTCAGAAAGGGTTGAAAATTGATGACGTGGCTTCGAATGGTGCATACTGAACACACAAAAAGTCTGGAGTTGAAATAAGTTTAAAAAAATGAAATGCCTTTGTAACAGACGAGTTTTCGTCTGAAACCCTGATACTTCCAAAGAGATTGTCCATTTTGTACACGAAGGGGATCCAGTTTTTGCCGTAACCCTCTCAACTTTTTAGCACATGCTATGTGGGTGAAATGATGATACCATGCCAACTTTCAACCTTTTCAGAGTTCATTTGTAGTGCTTTTCAATTTCAGGGTCATTTAGCTCAAAAAAATCAGTAAATGCATGAAAAATAGCAAATGAAGTCAGAAAGGGTTGAAAATTGATGACGTGGCTTCGAATGGTGCATACTGAACACACAAAAAGTCTGGAGTTGAAATAAGTTTAAAGAAATGAAATGCCTTTGTAACAGACGAGTTTTCGTCTGAAACCCTAATACTTCGAAAGAGATTGTCCATTTTGTACACGAAGTGGATCCAGTTTTTGCCGTAACCCTCTCAACTTTTTAGCACATGCTATGTGGGTTAAATGATCATACCATGCCAACTTTCAACCTTTTCAGAGTTCATTTGTAGTGCTTTTCAATTTCAGGGTCATTAAGCTCAAAAAAATCAGTAAATGCATGAAAAATAGCAAATTTAGTCAGAAAGGGTTGAAAATTGATGACGTGGCTTCGAATGGTGCATACTGAACACACAAAAAGTCTGGAGTTGAAATAAGTTTAAAAAAATGAAATGCCTTTGTAACACACGAGTTTTCGTCTGAAACCCTGATACTTCGAAAGAGATTGTCCATTTTGTACACGAAGTGGATCCAGTTTTTGCCGTAACCCTCTCAACTTTTTAGCACATGCTATGTGGGTGAAATGATGATACCATGCCAACTTTCAAACTTTTCTGATTGTGATTTGTAGTGCTTTTCAATTTCAGGGTCATTTAGCTCAAAAAAATCAGTAAATGCATGAAAATTAGTAAATGAAGTCAGAAAGGGTTGAAAATTGATGACGTGGCTTCGAATGGGGCATACTGAACAAACAAAAAGTCTGGAGTTGAAATAAGTTTAAAAAAATGAAATGCCTTTGTAACAGACGAGTTTTCGTCTGAAACCCTGATACTTCGAAAGATATTGTCCATTTTGTACACGAAGTGGATCCAGTTTTTGCCGTAACCCTCTCAACCTTTTAGCACATGCTATGTGGGTTAAATGATCATACCATGCCAACTTTCAACCTTTTCAGAGTTCATTTGTAGTGCTTTTCAATTTCAGGGTCATTAAGCTCAAAAAAATCAGTAAATGCATGAAAAATAGCAAATGAAGTCAGAAAGGGTTGAAAATTGATGACGTGGCTTCGAATGGTGCATACTGAACACACAAAAAGTCTGGAGTTGAAATAAGTTTAAAAAAATGAAATGCCTTTGTAACAGACGAGTTTTCGTCTGAAACCCTGATACATCGAAAGAGATTGTCCATTTTGTACACGAAGTGGATCCAGTTTTTGCCGTAACCCTCTCAACTTTTTAGCACATGCTATGTGGGTGAAATGATGATACCATGCCAACTTTCAACCTTTTCAGAGTTCATTTGTAGTGCTTTTCAATTTCAGGGTCATTAAGCTCAAAAAAATCAGTAAATGCATGAAAAATAGCAAATGAAGTCAGAAAGGGTTGAAAATTGATGACGTGGCTTCGAATGGTGCATACTGAACACACAAAAAGTCTAGAGTTGAAATAAGTTTAAAAAAATGAAATGCCTTTGTAACAGACGAGTTTTCGTCTGAAACCCTGATACTTCGAAAGAGATTGTCCATTTTGTACACGAAGTGGATCCAGTTTTTGCCGTAACCCTCTCAACTTTTTAGCACATGCTATGTGGGTTAAATTATGATACCATGCCAAGTTTCAACCTTTTCAGAGTTCATTTGTAGTGCTTTTCAATTTTAGGGTCATTTAGCTCAAAAAAATCAGTAAATGCATGAAAAATAGCAAATGAAGTCAGAAAGGGTTGAAAATTGATGACGTGGCTTCGAATGGTGCATACTGAACACACAAAAAGTCTGGAGTTGAAATAAGTTTAAAAAAATGAAATGCCTTTGTAACACACGAGTTTTCGTCTGAAACCCTGATACTTCGAAAGAGATTGTCCATTTTGTACACGAAGTGGATCCAGTTTTTGCCGTAACCCTCTCAACTTTTTAGCACATGCTATGTGGGTGAAATGATAATACCATGCCAACTTTCAAACTTTTCTGATTGTGATTTGTAGTGCTTTTCAATTTCAGGGTCATTTAGCTCAAAAAAATCAGTAAATGCATGAAAATTAGTAAATGAAGTCAGAAAGGGTTGAAAATTGATGACGTGGCTTCGAATGGGGCATACTGAACAAACAAAAAGTCTGGAGTTGAAATAAGTTTAAAAAAATGAAATGCCTTTGTAACAGACGAGTTTTCGTCTGAAACATTGATACTTCGAAAGATATTGTCCATTTTGTACACGAAGTGGATCCAGTTTTTGCCGTAACCCTCTCAACCTTTTAGCACATGCTATGTGGGTTAAATGATCATACCATGCCAACTTTCAACCTTTTCAGAGTTCATTTGTAGTGCTTTTCAATTTCAGGGTCATTAAGCTCAAAAAAATCAGTAAATGCATGAAAAATAGCAAATGAAGTCAGAAAGGGTTGAAAATTGATGACGTGGCTTCGAATGGTGCATACTGAACACACAAAAAGTCTGGAGTTGAAATAAGTTTAAAAAAATGAAATGGCTTTGTAACAGACGAGTTTTCGTCTGAAACTCTGATACATCGAAAGAGATTGTCCATTTTGTACACGAAGTGGATGCAGTTTTTGCCGTAACCCTCTCAACTTTTTAGCACATGCTATGTGGGTGAAATTATGAAACCATGCCAACTTTCAACCTTTTCTCATTGTGATTTGTAGTGCTTTTCAATTTCAGGGTCATTAAGCTCAAAAAAATCAGTAAATGCATGAAAAATAGCAAATGAAGTCAGAAAGGGTTGAAAATTGATGACGTGGCTTCGAATGGGGCATACTGAACAAACAAAAAGTCTGGAGTTGAAATAAGTTTAAAAAAATGAAATGCCTTTGTAACAGACGAGTTTTCGTCTGAAACCCTGATACTTCGAAAGAGATTGTCCATTTTGTACACGAAGTGGATCCAGTTTTTGCCGTAACCCTCTCAACTTTTTAGCACATGCTATGTGGGTTAAATGATCATACCATGCCAACTTTCAACCTTTTCAGAGTTCATTTGTAGTGCTTTTCAATTTCAGGGTCATTAAGCTCAAAAAAATCAGTAAATGCATGAAAAATAGCAAATGAAGTCAGAAAGGGTTGAAAATTGATGACGTGGCTTCGAATGGTGCATACTGAACACACAAAAAGTCTGGAGTTGACATAAGTTTAAAAAAATGAAATGCCTTTGTAACAGACGAGTTTTCGTCTGAAACCCTGATACATCGAAAGAGATTGTCCATTTTGTACACGAAGTGGATCCAGTTTTTGCCGTAACCCTCTCAACTTTTTAGCACATGCTATGTGGGTGAAATTGTGATACCATGCCAACTTTCAACCTTTTCTCATTGTGATTTGTAGTGCTTTTCAATTTCAGGGTCATTAAGCTCAAAAAAATCAGTAAATGCATGAAAAATAGCAAATGAAGTCAGAAAGGGTTGAAAATTGATGACGTGGCTTCGAATGGTGCATACTGAACACACAAAAAGTCTGGAGTTGAAATAAGTTTAAAAAAATGAAATGCCTTTGTAACAGACGAGTTTTCGTCTGAAACCCTGATACTTCCAAAGAGATTGTCCATTTTGTACACGAAGTGGATCCAGTTTTTGCCGTAACCCTCTCAACTTTTTAGCACATGCTATGTGGGTGAAATGATGATACCATGCCAACTTTTAACCTTTTCAGAGTTCATTTGTAGTGCTTTTCAATTTTAGGGTCATTTAGCTCAAAAAAATCAGTAAATGCATGAAAAATAGCAAATGAAGTCAGAAAGGGTTGAAAATTGATGACGTGGCTTCGAATGGTGCATACTGAACACACAAAAAGTCTGGAGTTGAAATAAGTTTAAAGAAATGAAATGCCTTTGTAACAGACGAGTTTTCGTCTGAAACCCTGATACTTCGAAAGAGATTGTCCATTTTGTACACGAAGTGGATCCAGTTTTTGCCGTAACCCTCTCAACTTTTTAGCACATGCTATGTGGGTTAAATGATCATACCATGCCAACTTTCAACCTTTTCAGAGTTCATTTGTAGTGCTTTTCAATTTCAGGGTCATTAAGCTCAAAAAAATCAGTAAATGCATGAAAAATAGCAAATGAAGTCAGAAAGGGTTGAAAATTGATGACGTGGCTTCGAATGGTGCATACTGAACACACAAAAAGTCTGGAGTTGAAATAAGTTTAAAAAAATGAAATGCCTTTGTAACAGACGAGTTTTCGTCTGAAACCCTGATACTTCGAAAGAGATTGTCCATTTTGTACACGAAGTGGATCCAGTTTTTGCCGTAACCCTCTCAACTTTTTAGCACATGCTATGTGGGTGAAATGATGATACCATGCCAACTTTCAAACTTTTCTGATTGTGATTTGTAGTGCTTTTCAATTTCAGGGTCATTTAGCTCAAAAAAATCAGTAAATGCATGAAAATTAGCAAATGAAGTCAGAAAGGGTTGAAAATTGATGACGTGGCTTCGAATGGTGCATACTGAATACACAAAAACTCTGGATTGAAATAAGTTTAAAAAAATGAAATGCCTTTGTAACAGACGAGTTTTCGTCTGAAACCCTGATACTTCGAAAGAGATTGTCCATTTTGTACACGAAGTGGATCCAGTTTTTGCCGTAACCCTCTCAACTTTTTAGCACATGCTATGTGGGTTAAATAATCATACCATGCCAACTTTCAACCTTTTCAGAGTTCATTTGTAGTGCTTTTCAATTTTAGGGTCATTTAGCTCAAAAAAATCAGTAAATGCATGAAAAATAGCAAATGAAGTCAGAAAGGGTTGAAAATTGATGACGTGGCTTCGAATGGTGCATACTGAACACACAAAAAGTCTGGAGTTGAAATAAGTTTAAAGAAATGAAATGCCTTTGTAACAGACGAGTTTTCGTCTGAAACCCTGATACTTCGAAAGAGATTGTCCATTTTGTACACGAAGTGGATCCAGTTTTTGCCGTAACCCTCTCAACTTTTTAGCACATGCTATGTGGGTTAAATGATCATACCATGCCAACTTTCAACCTTTTCAGAGTTCATTTGTAGTGCTTTTCAATTTCAGGGTCATTAAGCTCAAAAAAATCAGTAAATGCATGAAAAATAGCAAATGAAGTCAGAAAGGGTTGAAAATTGATGACGTGGCTTCGAATGGTGCATACTGAACACACAAAAAGTCTGGAGTTGAAATAAGTTTAAAAAAATGAAATGCCTTTGTAACAGACGAGTTTTCGTGTGAAACCCTGATACTTCGAAAGAGATTGTCCATTTTGTACACGAAGTGGATCCAGTTTTTGCCGTAACCCTCTCAACTTTTTAGCACATGCTATGTGGGTGAAATGACGATACCATGCCAACTTTCAAACTTTTCTGATTGTGATTTGTAGTGCTTTTCAATTTCAGGGTCATTTAGCTCAAAAAAATCAGTAAATGCATGAAAATTAGCAAATGAAGTCAGAAAGGGTTGAAAATTGATGACGTGGCTTCGAATGGTGCATACTGAACACACAAAAACTCTGGAGTTGAAATAAGTTTAAAAAAATGAAATGCCTTTGTAACAAACGAGTTTTCGTCTGAAACCCTGATACTTCGAAAGAGATTGTCCATTTTGTACACGAAGTGGATCCAGTTTTTGCCGTAACCCTCTCAACTTTTTAGCACATGCTATGTGGGTTAAATAATCATACCATGCAAACTTTCAACCTTTTCAGAGTTCATTTGTAGTGCTTTTCAATTTCAGGGTCATTAAGCTCAAAAAAATCAGTAAATGCATGAAAAATAGCAAATGAAGTCAGAAAGGGTTGAAAATTGATGACGTGGCTTCGAATGGTGCATACTGAACACACAAAAAGTCTGGAGTTGAAATAAGTTTTAAAAAAATGAAATGCCTTTGTAACAGACGAGTTTTCGTCTGAAACCCTGATACTTCAAAAGAGATTGTCCATTTTGTACACGAAGTGGATCCAGTTTTTGCCGTAACCCTCTCAACTTTTTAGCACATGCTATGTGGGTGAAATGATGATACCATGCCAAGTTTCAACCTTTTCAGAGTTCATTTGTAGTGCTTTTCAATTTTAGGGTCATTTAGCTCAAAAAAATCAGTAAATGCATGAAAAATAGCAAATGAAGTCAGAAAGGGTTGAAAATTGATGACGTGGCTTCGAATGGTGCATACTGAACACACAAAAAGTCTGGAGTTGAAATAAGTTTAAAAAAATGAAATGCCTTTGTAACAGACGAGTTTTCGTCTGAAACCCTAATACTTCGAAAGAGATTGTCCATTTTGTACACGAAGTGGATCCAGTTTTTGCCGTAACCCTCTCAACTTTTTAGCACATGCTATGTGGGTGAAATGATGATACCATGCAAACTTTCAACCTTTTCTCATTGTGATTTGTAGTGCTTTTCAATTTCAGGGTCATTAAGCTCAAAAAAATCAGTAAATGCATGAAAAATAGCAAATGAAGTCAGAAAGGGTTGAAAATTGATGACGTGGCTTCGAATGGTGCATACTGAACACACAAAAAGTCTGGAGTTGAAATAAGTTAAAAAAATGAAATGCCTTTGTAACAGACGAGTTTTCGTCTGAAACCCTGATACATCGAAAGAGATTGTCCATTTTGTACACGAAGTGCATCCAGTTTTTGCCGTAATCCTCTCAACTTTTTAGCACATGCTATGTGGGTGAAATGATGATACCATGCCAACTTTCAACCTTTTCTGATTGTGATTTGTAGTGCTTTTCAATTTAAGGGTCATTTAGCTAAAAAAAATCAGTAAATGCATGAAAATTAGCAAATGATGTCAGAAAGGGTTGAAAATTGATGACGTAGCTTCGAATGGTGCATACCGAACACACAAAAACTCTGGAGTTGAAATAAGTTTAAAAAAATGAAATGCCTTTGTAACAGACAAGTTTTCGTCTGAAACCCTGATACATCGAAAGAGATTGTCCATTTTGTACACGAAGTGGATCCAGTTTTTGCCGTAACCCTCTCAACTTTTTAGCACATGCTATGTGGGTTAAATGATCATACCATGCCAACTTTCAACCTTTTCAGAGTTCATTTGTAGTGCTTTTCAATTTCAGGGTCATTAAGCTCAAAAAAATCAGTAAATGCATGAAAAATAGCAAATGAAGTCAGAAAGGGTTGAAAATTGATGACGTGGCTTCGAATGGTGCATACTGAACACACAAAAAGTCTAGAGTTGAAATAAGTTAAAAAAATGAAATGCCTTTGTAACAGACGAGTTTTCGTCTGAAACCCTGATACTTCGAAAGAGATTGTCCATTTTGTACACGAAGTGGATCCAGTTTTTGCCGTAACCCTCTCAACTTTTTAGAACATGCTATGTGGGTGAAATGATGATACCATGCCAACTTTCAAACTTTTCTGATTGTGATTTGTAGTGCTTTTCAATTTCAGGGTCATTTAGCTCAAAAAAATCAGTAAATGCATGAAAATTAGCAAATGAAGTCAGAAAGGGTTGAAAATTGATGACGTGGCTTCGAATGGTGCATACTAAACACACAAAAACTCTGGAGTTGAAATAAGTTTAAAAAAATGAAATGCCTTTGTAACAGACGAGTTTTCGTCTGAAACCCTGATACTTCGAAAAAGATTGTCCATTTTGTACACGAAGTGGATCCAGTTTTTGCCGTAACCCTATCAACTTTTTAGCACATGCTATGTGGGTGAAATGATGATACCATGCCAAGTTTCAACCTTTTCAGAGTTCATTTGTAGTGCTTTTCAATTTTAGGGTCATTTAGCTCAAAAAAATCAGTAAATGCATGAAAAATAGCAAATGAAGTCAGAAAGGGTTGAAAATTGATGACGTGGCTTCGAATGGTGCATACTGAACACACAAAAAGTCTGGAGTTGAAATAAGTTTAAAAAAATGAAATGCCTTTGTAACAGACGAGTTTTCGTCTGAAACCCGGATACTTCGAAAGAGATTGTCCATTTTGTACACGAAGTGGATCCAGTTTTTGCCGTAACCCTCTCAACTTTTTAGCACATGCTATGTGGGTGAAATGATGATACCATGCAAACTTTCAACCTTTTCTCATTGTGATTTGCAGTGCTTTTCAATTTCAGGGTCATTAAGCTCAAAAAAATCAGTAAATGCATGAAAAATAGCAAATGAAGTCAGAAAGGGTTGAAAATTGATGACGTGGCTTCGAATGGTGCATACTGAACACACAAAAAGTCTGGAGTTGAAATAAGTTAAAAAAATGAAATGCCTTTGTAACAGACGAGTTTTCGTCTGAAACCCTGATACATCGAAAGAGATTGTCCATTTTGTACACGAAGTGCATCCAGTTTTTGCCGTAACCCTCTCAACTTTTTAGCACATGCTATGTGGGTGAAATGATGATACCATGCCAACTTTCAACCTTTTCTGATTGTGATTTGTAGTGCTTTTCAATTTAAGGGTCATTTAGCTCAAAAAAATCAGTAAATGCATGAAAATTAGCAAATGAAGTCAGAAAGGGTTGAAAATTGATGACGTAGCTTCGAATGGTGCATACTGAACACACAAAAAGTCTGGAGTTGAAATAAGTTTAAAAAAATGAAATGCCTTTGTAACAGACGAGTTTTCGTCTGAAACCCTGATACATCGAAAGAGATTGTCCATTTTGTACACGAAGTGGATCCAGTTTTTGCCGTAACCCTCTCAACTTTTTAGCACATGCTATGTGGGTTAAATAATCATACCATGCCAACTTTCAACCTTTTCAGAGTTCATTTGTAGTGCTTTTCAATTTCAGGGTCATTAAGCTCAAAAAAATCAGTAAATGCATGAAAAATAGCAAATGAAGTCAGAAAGGGTTGAAAATTGATGACGTGGCTTCGAATGGTGCATACTGAACACACAAAAAGTCTGGAGTTGAAATAAGTTTTAAAAAAATGAAATGCCTTTGTAACAGACGAGTTTTCGTCTGAAACCCTGATACTTCAAAAGAGATTGTCCATTTTGTACACGAAGTGGATCCAGTTTTTGCCGTAACCCTCTCAACTTTTTAGCACATGCTATGTGGGTGAAATGATGATACCATGCCAAGTTTCAACCTTTTCAGAGTTCATTTGTAGTGCTTTTCAATTTTAGGGTCATTTAGCTCAAAAAAATCAGTAAATGCATGAAAAATAGCAAATGAAGTCAGAAAGGGTTGAAAATTGATGACGTGGCTTCGAATGGTGCATACTGAACACACAAAAAGTCTGGAGTTGAAATAAGTTTAAAAAAATGAAATGCCTTTGTAACAGACGAGTTTTCGTCTGAAACCCTGATACTTCGAAAGAGATTGTCCATTTTGTACACGAAGTGGATCCAGTTTTTGCCGTAACCCTCTCAACTTTTTAGCACATGCTATGTGGGTGAAATGATGATACCATGCAAACTTTCAACCTTTTCTCATTGTGATTTGTAGTGCTTTTCAATTTCAGGGTCATTAAGCTCAAAAAAATCAGTAAATGCATGAAAAATAGCAAATGAAGTCAGAAAGGGTTGAAAATTGATGACGTGGCTTCGAATGGTGCATACTGAACACACAAAAAGTCTGGAGTTGAAATAAGTTAAAAAAATGAAATGCCTTTGTAACAGACGAGTTTTCGTCTGAAACCCTGATACATCGAAAGAGATTGTCCATTTTGTACACGAAGTGCATCCAGTTTTTGCCGTAATCCTCTCAACTTTTTAGCACATGCTATGTGGGTGAAATGATGATACCATGCCAACTTTCAACCTTTTCTGATTGTGATTTGTAGTGCTTTTCAATTTAAGGGTCATTTAGCTAAAAAAATCAGTAAATGCATGAAAATTAGCAAATGAAGTCAGAAAGGGTTGAAAATTGATGACGTAGCTTCGAATGGTGCATACCGAACACACAAAAAGTCTGGAGTTGAAATAAGTTTAAAAAAATGAAATGCCTTTGTAACAGACGAGTTTTCGTCTGAAACCCTGATACATCGAAAGAGATTGTCCATTTTGTACACGAAGTGGATCCAGTTTTTGCCGTAACCCTCTCAACTTTTTAGCACATGCTATGTGGGTTAAATGATCATACCATGCCAACTTTCAACCTTTTCAGAGTTCATTTGTAGTGCTTTTCAATTTCAGGGTCATTAAGCTCAAAAAAATCAGTAAATGCATGAAAAATAGCAAATGAAGTCAGAAAGGGTTGAAAATTGATGACGTGGCTTCGAATGGTGCATACTGAACACACAAAAAGTCTAGAGTTGAAATAAGTTAAAAAAATGAAATGCCTTTGTAACAGACGAGTTTTCGTCTGAAACCCTGATACTTCGAAAGAGATTGTCCATTTTGTACACGAAGTGGATCCAGTTTTTGCCGTAACCCTCTCAACTTTTTAGAACATGCTATGTGGGTGAAATGATGATACCATGCCAACTTTCAAACTTTTCTGATTGTGATTTGTAGTGCTTTTCAATTTCAGGGTCATTTAGCTCAAAAAAATCAGTAAATGCATGAAAATTAGCAAATGAAGTCAGAAAGGGTTGAAAATTGATGACGTGGCTTCGAATGGTGCATACTAAACACACAAAAACTCTGGAGTTGAAATAAGTTTAAAAAAATGAAATGCCTTTGTAACAGACGAGTTTTCGTCTGAAACCCTGATACTTCGAAAGAGATTGTCCATTTTGTACACGAAGTGGATCCAGTTTTTGCCGTAACCCTCTCAACTTTTTAGCACATGCTATGTGGGTGAAATGATGATACCATGCCAAGTTTCAACCTTTTCAGAGTTCATTTGTAGTGCTTTTCAATTTTAGGGTCATTTAGCTCAAAAAAATCAGTAAATGCATGAAAAATAGCAAATGAAGTCAGAAAGGGTTGAAAATTGATGACGTGGCTTCGAATGGTGCATACTGAACACACAAAAAGTCTGGAGTTGAAATAAGTTTAAAAAAATGAAATGCCTTTGTAACAGACGAGTTTTCGTCTGAAACCCGGATACTTCGAAAGAGATTGTCCATTTTGTACACGAAGTGGATCCAGTTTTTGCCGTAACCCTCTCAACTTTTTAGCACATGCTATGTGGGTGAAATGATGATACCATGCAAACTTTCAACCTTTTCTCATTGTGATTTGCAGTGCTTTTCAATTTCAGGGTCATTAAGCTCAAAAAAATCAGTAAATGCATGAAAAATAGCAAATGAAGTCAGAAAGGGTTGAAAATTGATGACGTGGCTTCGAATGGTGCATACTGAACACACAAAAAGAATGGAGTTGAAATAAGTTAAAAAAATGAAATGCCTTTGTAACAGACGAGTTTTCGTCTGAAACCCTGATACATCGAAAGAGATTGTCCATTTTGTACACGAAGTGCATCCAGTTTTTGCCGTAACCCTCTCAACTTTTTAGCACATGCTATGTGGGTGAAATGATGATACCATGCCAACTTTCAACCTTTTCTGATTGTGATTTGTAGTGCTTTTCAATTTAAGGGTCATTTAGCTCAAAAAAATCAGTAAATGCATGAAAATTAGCAAATGAAGTCAGAAAGGGTTGAAAATTGATGACGTAGCTTCGAATGGTGCATACTGAACACACAAAAAGTCTGGAGTTGAAATAAGTTTAAAAAAATGAAATGCCTTTGTAACAGACGAGTTTTCGTCTGAAACCCTGATACATCGAAAGAGATTGTCCATTTTGTACATGAAGTGGATCCAGTTTTTGCCGTAACCCTCTCAACTTTTTAGCACATGCTATGTGGGTTAAATGATCATACCATGCCAACTTTCAACCTTTTCAGAGTTCATTTGTAGTGCTTTTCAATTTCAGGGTCATTAAGCTCAAAAAAATCAGTAAATGCATGAAAAATAGCAAATGAAGTCAGAAAGGGTTGAAAATTGATGACGTGGCTTCGAATGGTGCATACTGAACACACAAAAAGTCTGGAGTTGAAATAAGTTTAAAAAAATGAAATGCCTTTGTAACAGACGAGTTTTCGTCTGAAACCCTGATACTTCGAAAGAGATTGTCCATTTTGTACACGAAGTGGATCTAGTTTTTGCCATAACCCTCTCAACTTTTTAGCACATGCTATGTGGGTTAAATGATGACACCATGCCAAGTTTCAAACTTTTCAGAGTTCATTTGTAGTGCTTTTCAATTTTAGGGTCATTTAGCTCAAAAAAATCAGTAAATGCATGAAAAATAGCAAATGAAGTCAGAAAGGGTTGAAAATTGATGACGTGGCTTCGAATGGTGCATACTGAACACACAAAAAGTCTGGAGTTGAAATAAGTTTAAAAAAATGAAATGCCATTGTAACACACGAGTTTTCGTCTGAAACCCTGATACTTCGAAAGAGATTGTCCATTTTGTACACGAAGTGGATCCAGTTTTTGCCGTAACCCTCTCAACTTTTTAGCACATGCTATGTGGGTGAAATGATAATATCATGCCAACTTTCAAACTTTTCTGATTGTGATTTGTAGTGCTTTTCAATTTCAGGGTCATTTAGCTCAAAAAAATCAGTAAATGCATGAAAATTAGTAAATGAAGTCAGAAAGGGTTGAAAATTGATGACGTGGCTTCGAATGGGGCATACTGAACAAACAAAAAGTCTGGAGTTGAAATAAGTTTAAAAAAATGAAATGCCTTTGTAACAGACGAGTTTTCGTCTGAAACCCTGAAACTTCGAAAGAGATTGTCCATTTTGTACACGAAGTGGATCCAGTTTTTGCCGTAACCCTCTCAACTTTTTAGCACATGCTATGTGGGTTAAATGGTCATACCATGCCAACTTTCAACCTTTTCAGAGTTCATTTGTAGTGCTTTTCAATTTCAGGGTCATTAAGCTCAAAAAAATCAGTAAATGCATGAAAAATAGCAAATGAAGTCAGAAAGGGTTGAAAATTGATGACGTGGCTTCGAATGGTGCATACTGAACACACAAAAAGTCTGGAGTTGAAATAAGTTTAAAAAAATGAAATGCCTTTGTAACAGACGAGTTTTCGTCTGAAACCCTGATACATCGAAAGAGATTGTCCATTTTGTACACGAAGTGGATCCAGTTTTTGCCGTAACCCTCTCAACTTTTTAGCACATGCTATGTGGGTGAAATTATGAAACCATGCCAACTTTCAACCTTTTCTCATTGTGATTTGTAGTGCTTTTCAATTTCAGGGTCATTAAGCTCAAAAAAATCAGTAAATGCATGAAAAATAGCAAATGAAGTCAGAAAGGGTTGAAAATTGATGACGTGGCTTCGAATGGTGCATACTGAACACACAAAAAGTCTGGAGTTGAAATAAGTTTAAAAAAATGAAATGCCTTTGTAACAGACGAGTTTTCGTCTGAAACCCTGATACTTCCAAAGAGATTGTCCATTTTGTACACGAAGTGGATCCAGTTTTGCCGTAACCCTCTCAACTTTTTAGCACATGCTATGTGGGTGAAATGATGATACCATGCCAACTTTTAAACTTTTCAGAGTTCATTTGTAGTGCTTTTCAATTTTAGGGTCATTTAGCTCAAAAAAATTAGTAAATGCATGAAAAATAGCAAATGAAGTCAGAAAGGGTTGAAAATTGATGACGTGGCTTCGAATGGTGCATACTGAACACATAAAAAGTCTGGAGTTGAAATAACTTTAAAGAAATGAAATGCCTTTGTAACAGACGAGTTTTCGTCTGAAACCCTGATACTTCGAAAGAGATTGTCCATTTTGTACACGAAGTGGATCCAGTTTTTGCCGTAACCCTCTTAACATTTTATCACATGCTATGTGGGTTAAATGATCATACCATGCCAACTTTCAACCTTTTCAGAGTTCATTTGTAGTGCTTTTCAATTTCAGGGTCATTAAGCTCAAAAAAATCAGTAAATGCATGAAAAATAGCAAATGAAGTCAGAAAGGGTTGAAAATTGATGACGTGGCTTCGAATGGTGCATACTGAACACACAAAAAGTCTGGAGTTGAAATAAGTTTAAAAAAATGAAATGCCTTTGTAACAGACGAGTTTTCGTCTGAAACCCTGATACTTCGAAAGAGATTGTCCATTTTGTACACGAAGTGCATCCAGTTTTTGCCGTAACCCTCTCAACTTTTTAGCACATGCTATGTGGGTTAAATGATCATACCATGCCAACTTTCAACCTTTTCAGAGTTCATTTGTAGTGCTTTTCAATTTCAGGGTCATTAAGCTCAAAAAAATCAGTAAATGCATGAAAAATAGCAAATGAAGTCAGAAAGGGTTGAAAATTGATGACGTGGCTTCGAATGGTGCATACTGAACACACAAAAAGTCTAGAGTTGAAATAAGTTAAAAAAATGAAATGCCTTTGTAACAGACGAGTTTTCGTCTGAAACCCTGATACTTCGAAAGAGATTGTCCATTTTGTACACGAAGTGGATCCAGTTTTTGCCGTAACCCTCTCAACTTTTTAGCACATGCTATGTGGGTGAAATGATGATACCATGCCAACTTTCAAACTTTTCTGATTGTGATTTGTAGTGCTTTTCAATTTCAGGGTCATTTAGCTCAAAAAAATCAGTAAATGCATGAAAATTAGCAAATGAAGTCAGAAAGGGTTGAAAATTGATGACGTGGCTTCGAATGGTGCATACTGAACACACAAAAACTCTGGAGTTGAAATAAGTTTAAAAAAATGAAATGCCTTTGTAACAGACAAGTTTTCGTCCGAAACCCTGATACTTCGAAAGAGATTGTCCATTTTGTACACGAAGTGGATCCAGTTTTTGCCGTAACCCTCTCAACTTTTTAGCACATGCTATGTGGGTTAAATGATCATACCATGCCAACTTTCAACCTTTTCAGAGTTCATTTGTAGTGCTTTTCAATTTCAGGGTCATTAAGCTCAAAAAAATCAGTAAATGCATGAAAAATAGCAAATGAAGTCAGAAAGGGTTGAAAATTGATGACGTGGCTTCGAATGGTGCATACCGAACACACAAAAACTCTGGAGTTGAAATAAGTTTAAAAAAATGAAATGCCTTTGTAACAGACGAGTTTTCGTCTGAAACCCTGATACTTCGAAAGAGATTGTCCATTTTGTACACGAAGTGGATCCAGTTTTTGCCGTAACCCTCTCAATTTTTTAGCACATGCTATGTGGGTTAAATGATCATACCATTCCAACTTTCAACCTTTTCAGAGTTCATTTGTAGTGCTTTTCAATTTCAGGGTCATTAAGCTCAAAAAAATTAGTAAATGCATGAAAAATAGCAAATGAAGTCAGAAAGGGTTGAAAATTGATGACGTGGCTTCGAATGGTGCATACTGAACACACAAAAAGTCTGGAGTTGAAATAAGTTTTAAAAAATGAAATGCCTTTGTAACAGACGAGTTTTCGTCTGAAACCCTGATACTTCGAAAGAGATTGTCCATTTTGTACACGAAGTGGATCCAGTTTTTGCCGTAACCCTCTCAACTTTTTATCACATGCTATGTGGGTGAAATGATGATACCATGCCAACTTTCAACCTTTTCAGAGTTCATTTGTAGTGCTTTTCAATTTTAGGGTCATTTAGCTCAAAAAAATCAGTAAATGCATGAAAAATAGCAAATGAAGTCAGAAAGGGTTGAAAATTGATGACGTGGCTTCGAATGGTGCATACTGAACACACAAAAAGTCTGGAGTTGAAATAAGTTTAAAAAAATGAAATGCCTTTGTAACACACGAGTTTTCGTCTGAAACCCTGATACTTCGAAAGAGATTGTCCATTTTGTACACGAAGTGGATCCAGTTTTTGCCGTAACCCTCTCAACTTTTTAGCACATGCTATGTGGGTGAAATGATAATATCATGCCAACTTTCAAACTTTTCTGATTGTGATTTGTAGTGCTTTTCAATTTCAGGGTCATTTAGCTCAAAAAAATCAGTAAATGCATGAAAATTAGTAAATGAAGTCAGAAAGGGTTGAAAATTGATGACGTGGCTTCGAATGGGGCATACTGAACAAACAAAAAGTCTGGAGTTGAAATAAGTTTAAAAAAATGAAATGCCTTTGTAACAGACGAGTTTTCGTCTGAAACCCTGAAACTTCGAAAGAGATTGTCCATTTTGGACACGAAGTGGATCCAGTTTTTGCCGTAACCCTCTCAACTTTTTAGCACATGCTATGTGGGTTAAATGGTCATACCATGCCAACTTTCAACCTTTTCAGAGTTCATTTGTAGTGCTTTTCAATTTCAGGGTCATTAAGCTCAAAAAAATCAGTAAATGCATGAAAAATAGCAAATGAAGTCAGAAAGGGTTGAAAATTGATGACGTGGCTTCGAATGGTGCATACTGAACACACAAAAAGTCTGGAGTTGAAATAAGTTTAAAAAAATGAAATGCCTTTGTAACAGACGAGTTTTCGTCTGAAACCCTGATACATCGAAAGAGATTGTCCATTTTGTACACGAAGTGGATCCAGTTTTTGCCGTAACCCTCTCAACTTTTTAGCACATGCTATGTGGGTTAAATGATCATACCATGCCAACTTTCAACCTTTTCAGAGTTCATTTGTAGTGCTTTTCAATTTCAGGGTCATTAAGCTCAAAAAAATCAGTAAATGCATGAAAAATAGCAAATGAAGTCAGAAAGGGTTGAAAATTGATGACGTGGCTTCGAATGGTGCATACTGAACACACAAAAAGTCTAGAGTTGAAATAAGTTAAAAAAATGAAATGCCTTTGTAACAGACGAGTTTTCGTCTGAAACCCTGATACTTCGAAAGAGATTGTCCATTTTGTACACGAAGTGGATCCAGTTTTTGCCGTAACCCTCTCAACTTTTTAGCACATGCTATGTGGGTGAAATGATGATACCATGCCAACTTTCAAACTTTTCTGATTGTGATTTGTAGTGCTTTTCAATTTCAGGGTCATTTAGCTCAAAAAAATCAGTAAATGCATGAAAATTAGCAAATGAAGTCAGAAAGGGTTGAAAATTGATGACGTGGCTTCGAATGGTGCATACTGAACACACAAAAACTCTGGAGTTGAAATAAGTTTAAAAAAATGAAATGCCTTTGTAACAGACGAGTTTTCGTCTGAAACCCTGATACTTCGAAAGAGATTGTCCATTTTGTACACGAAGTGGATCCAGTTTTTGCCGTAACCCTCTCAACTTTTTAGCACATGCTATGTGGGTTAAATGATCATACCATGCCAACTTTCAACCTTTTCAGAGTTCATTTGTAGTGCTTTTCAATTTCAGGGTCATTAAGCTCAAAAAAATCAGTAAATGCATGAAAAATAGCAAATGAAGTCAGAAAGGGTTGAAAATTGATGACGTGGCTTCGAATGGTGCATACCGAACACACAAAAACTCTGGAGTTGAAATAAGTTTAAAAAAATGAAATGCCTTTGTAACAGACGAGTTTTCGTCTGAAACCCTGATACTTCGAAAGAGATTGTCCATTTTGTACACGAAGTGGATCCAGTTTTTGCCGTAACCCTCTCAATTTTTTAGCACATGCTATGTGGGTTAAATGATCATACCATTCCAACTTTCAACCTTTTCAGAGTTCATTTGTAGTGCTTTTCAATTTCAGGGTCATTAAGCTCAAAAAAATTAGTAAATGCATGAAAAATAGCAAATGAAGTCAGAAAGGGTTGAAAATTGATGACGTGGCTTCGAATGGTGCATACTGAACACACAAAAAGTCTGGAGTTGAAATAAGTTTTAAAAAATGAAATGCCTTTGTAACAGACGAGTTTTCGTCTGAAACCCTGATACTTCGAAAGAGATTGTCCATTTTGTACACGAAGTGGATCCAGTTTTTGCCGTAACCCTCTCAACTTTTTATCACATGCTATGTGGGTGAAATGATGATACCATGCCAACTTTCAACCTTTTCAGAGTTCATTTGTAGTGCTTTTCAATTTTAGGGTCATTTAGCTCAAAAAAATCAGTAAATGCATGAAAAATAGCAAATGAAGTCAGAAAGGGTTGAAAATTGATGACGTGGCTTCGAATGGTGCATACTGAACACACAAAAAGTCTGGAGTTGAAATAAGTTTAAAAAAATGAAATGCCTTTGTAACACACGAGTTTTCGTCTGAAACCCTGATACTTCGAAAGAGATTGTCCATTTTGTACACGAAGTGGATCCAGTTTTTGCCGTAACCCTCTCAACTTTTTAGCACATGCTATGTGGGTGAAATGATAATATCATGCCAACTTTCAAACTTTTCTGATTGTGATTTGTAGTGCTTTTCAATTTCAGGGTCATTTAGCTCAAAAAAATCAGTAAATGCATGAAAATTAGTAAATGAAGTCAGAAAGGGTTGAAAATTGATGACGTGGCTTCGAATGGTGCATACTGAACACACAAAAACTCTGGAGTTGAAATAAGTTTAAAAAAATGAAATGCCTTTGTAACAGACGAGTTTTCGTCTGAAACCCTGAAACTTCGAAAGAGATTGTCCATTTTGGACACGAAGTGGATCCAGTTTTTGCCGTAACCCTCTCAACTTTTTAGCACATGCTATGTGGGTTAAATGGTCATACCATGCCAACTTTCAACCTTTTCAGAGTTCATTTGTAGTGCTTTTCAATTTCAGGGTCATTAAGCTCAAAAAAATCAGTAAATGCATGAAAAATAGCAAATGAAGTCAGAAAGGGTTGAAAATTGATGACGTGGCTTCGAATGGTGCATACTGAACACACAAAAAGTCTGGAGTTGAAATAAGTTTAAAAAAATGAAATGCCTTTGTAACAGACGAGTTTTCGTCTGAAACCCTGATACATCGAAAGAGATTGTCCATTTTGTACACGAAGTGGATCCAGTTTTTGCCGTAACCCTCTCAACTTTTTAGCACATGCTATGTGGGTGAAATTATGAAACCATGCCAACTTTCAACCTTTTCTCATTGTGATTTGTAGTGCTTTTCAATTTCAGGGTCATTAAGCTCAAAAAAATCAGTAAATGCATGAAAAATAGCAAATGAAGTCAGAAAGGGTTGAAAATTGATGACGTGGCTTCGAATGGTGCATACTGAACACACAAAAAGTCTGGAGTTGAAATAAGTTTAAAAAAATGAAATGCCTTTGTAACAGACGAGTTTTCGTCTGAAACCCTGATACTTCCAAAGAGATTGTCCATTTTGTACACGAAGTGGATCCAGTTTTGCCGTAACCCTCTCAACTTTTTAGCACATGCTATGTGGGTGAAATGATGATACCATGCCAACTTTTAAACTTTTCAGAGTTCATTTGTAGTGCTTTTCAATTTTAGGGTCATTTAGCTCAAAAAAATTAGTAAATGCATGAAAAATAGCAAATGAAGTCAGAAAGGGTTGAAAATTGATGACGTGGCTTCGAATG
This sequence comes from Elymus sibiricus, assembly GCA_039707655.1. Classification (NCBI taxonomy): domain Eukaryota; kingdom Viridiplantae; phylum Streptophyta; class Magnoliopsida; order Poales; family Poaceae; genus Elymus; species Elymus sibiricus. The sequence continues at coordinate 120,204,718 of CM077676.1, read as the reverse complement.
GTGCATACTGAACACATAAAAAGTCTGGAGTTGAAATAACTTTAAAGAAATGAAATGCCTTTGTAACAGACGAGTTTTCGTCTGAAACCCTGATACTTCGAAAGAGATTGTCCATTTTGTACACGAAGTGGATCCAGTTTTTGCCGTAACCCTCTTAACATTTTATCACATGCTATGTGGGTTAAATGATCATACCATGCCAACTTTCAACCTTTTCAGAGTTCATTTGTAGTGCTTTTCAATTTCAGGGTCATTAAGCTCAAAAAAATCAGTAAATGCATGAAAAATAGCAAATGAAGTCAGAAAGGGTTGAAAATTGATGACGTGGCTTCGAATGGTGCATACTGAACACACAAAAAGTCTGGAGTTGAAATAAGTTTAAAAAAATGAAATGCCTTTGTAACAGACGAGTTTTCGTCTGAAACCCTGATACTTCGAAAGAGATTGTCCATTTTGTACACGAAGTGCATCCAGTTTTTGCCGTAACCCTCTCAACTTTTTAGCACATGCTATGTGGGTTAAATGATCATACCATGCCAACTTTCAACCTTTTCAGAGTTCATTTGTAGTGCTTTTCAATTTCAGGGTCATTAAGCTCAAAAAAATCAGTAAATGCATGAAAAATAGCAAATGAAGTCAGAAAGGGTTGAAAATTGATGACGTGGCTTCGAATGGTGCATACTGAACACACAAAAAGTCTAGAGTTGAAATAAGTTAAAAAAATGAAATGCCTTTGTAACAGACGAGTTTTCGTCTGAAACCCTGATACTTCGAAAGAGATTGTCCATTTTGTACACGAAGTGGATCCAGTTTTTGCCGTAACCCTCTCAACTTTTTAGCACATGCTATGTGGGTGAAATGATGATACCATGCCAACTTTCAAACTTTTCTGATTGTGATTTGTAGTGCTTTTCAATTTCAGGGTCATTTAGCTCAAAAAAATCAGTAAATGCATGAAAATTAGCAAATGAAGTCAGAAAGGGTTGAAAATTGATGACGTGGCTTCGAATGGTGCATACTGAACACACAAAAACTCTGGAGTTGAAATAAGTTTAAAAAAATGAAATGCCTTTGTAACAGACGAGTTTTCGTCTGAAACCCTGATACTTCGAAAGAGATTGTCCATTTTGTACACGAAGTGGATCCAGTTTTTGCCGTAACCCTCTCAACTTTTTAGCACATGCTATGTGGGTTAAATGATCATACCATGCCAACTTTCAACCTTTTCAGAGTTCATTTGTAGTGCTTTTCAATTTCAGGGTCATTAAGCTCAAAAAAATCAGTAAATGCATGAAAAATAGCAAATGAAGTCAGAAAGGGTTGAAAATTGATGACGTGGCTTCGAATGGTGCATACCGAACACACAAAAACTCTGGAGTTGAAATAAGTTTAAAAAAATGAAATGCCTTTGTAACAGACGAGTTTTCGTCTGAAACCCTGATACTTCGAAAGAGATTGTCCATTTTGTACACGAAGTGGATCCAGTTTTTGCCGTAACCCTCTCAATTTTTTAGCACATGCTATGTGGGTTAAATGATCATACCATTCCAACTTTCAACCTTTTCAGAGTTCATTTGTAGTGCTTTTCAATTTCAGGGTCATTAAGCTCAAAAAAATTAGTAAATGCATGAAAAATAGCAAATGAAGTCAGAAAGGGTTGAAAATTGATGACGTGGCTTCGAATGGTGCATACTGAACACACAAAAAGTCTGGAGTTGAAATAAGTTTTAAAAAATGAAATGCCTTTGTAACAGACGAGTTTTCGTCTGAAACCCTGATACTTCGAAAGAGATTGTCCATTTTGTACACGAAGTGGATCCAGTTTTTGCCGTAACCCTCTCAACTTTTTATCACATGCTATGTGGGTGAAATGATGATACCATGCCAACTTTCAACCTTTTCAGAGTTCATTTGTAGTGCTTTTCAATTTTAGGGTCATTTAGCTCAAAAAAATCAGTAAATGCATGAAAAATAGCAAATGAAGTCAGAAAGGGTTGAAAATTGATGACGTGGCTTCGAATGGTGCATACTGAACACACAAAAAGTCTGGAGTTGAAATAAGTTTAAAAAAATGAAATGCCTTTGTAACACACGAGTTTTCGTCTGAAACCCTGATACTTCGAAAGAGATTGTCCATTTTGTACACGAAGTGGATCCAGTTTTTGCCGTAACCCTCTCAACTTTTTAGCACATGCTATGTGGGTGAAATGATAATATCATGCCAACTTTCAAACTTTTCTGATTGTGATTTGTAGTGCTTTTCAATTTCAGGGTCATTTAGCTCAAAAAAATCAGTAAATGCATGAAAATTAGTAAATGAAGTCAGAAAGGGTTGAAAATTGATGACGTGGCTTCGAATGGTGCATACTGAACACACAAAAACTCTGGAGTTGAAATAAGTTTAAAAAAATGAAATGCCTTTGTAACAGACGAGTTTTCGTCTGAAACCCTGAAACTTCGAAAGAGATTGTCCATTTTGGACACGAAGTGGATCCAGTTTTTGCCGTAACCCTCTCAACTTTTTAGCACATGCTATGTGGGTTAAATGGTCATACCATGCCAACTTTCAACCTTTTCAGAGTTCATTTGTAGTGCTTTTCAATTTCAGGGTCATTAAGCTCAAAAAAATCAGTAAATGCATGAAAAATAGCAAATGAAGTCAGAAAGGGTTGAAAATTGATGACGTGGCTTCGAATGGTGCATACTGAACACACAAAAAGTCTGGAGTTGAAATAAGTTTAAAAAAATGAAATGCCTTTGTAACAGACGAGTTTTCGTCTGAAACCCTGATACATCGAAAGAGATTGTCCATTTTGTACACGAAGTGGATCCAGTTTTTGCCGTAACCCTCTCAACTTTTTAGCACATGCTATGTGGGTGAAATTATGAAACCATGCCAACTTTCAACCTTTTCTCATTGTGATTTGTAGTGCTTTTCAATTTCAGGGTCATTAAGCTCAAAAAAATCAGTAAATGCATGAAAAATAGCAAATGAAGTCAGAAAGGGTTGAAAATTGATGACGTGGCTTCGAATGGTGCATACTGAACACACAAAAAGTCTGGAGTTGAAATAAGTTTAAAAAAATGAAATGCCTTTGTAACAGACGAGTTTTCGTCTGAAACCCTGATACTTCCAAAGAGATTGTCCATTTTGTACACGAAGTGGATCCAGTTTTGCCGTAACCCTCTCAACTTTTTAGCACATGCTATGTGGGTGAAATGATGATACCATGCCAACTTTTAAACTTTTCAGAGTTCATTTGTAGTGCTTTTCAATTTTAGGGTCATTTAGCTCAAAAAAATTAGTAAATGCATGAAAAATAGCAAATGAAGTCAGAAAGGGTTGAAAATTGATGACGTGGCTTCGAATGGTGCATACTGAACACATAAAAAGTCTGGAGTTGAAATAACTTTAAAGAAATGAAATGCCTTTGTAACAGACGAGTTTTCGTCTGAAACCCTGATACTTCGAAAGAGATTGTCCATTTTGTACACGAAGTGGATCCAGTTTTTGCCGTAACCCTCTTAACATTTTATCACATGCTATGTGGGTTAAATGATCATACCATGCCAACTTTCAACCTTTTCAGAGTTCATTTGTAGTGCTTTTCAATTTCAGGGTCATTAAGCTCAAAAAAATCAGTAAATGCATGAAAAATAGCAAATGAAGTCAGAAAGGGTTGAAAATTGATGACGTGGCTTCGAATGGTGCATACTGAACACACAAAAAGTCTGGAGTTGAAATAAGTTTAAAAAAATGAAATGCCTTTGTAACAGACGAGTTTTCGTCTGAAACCCTGATACTTCGAAAGAGATTGTCCATTTTGTACACGAAGTGCATCCAGTTTTTGCCGTAACCCTCTCAACTTTTTAGCACATGCTATGTGGGTTAAATGATCATACCATGCCAACTTTCAACCTTTTCAGAGTTCATTTGTAGTGCTTTTCAATTTCAGGGTCATTAAGCTCAAAAAAATCAGTAAATGCATGAAAAATAGCAAATGAAGTCAGAAAGGGTTGAAAATTGATGACGTGGCTTCGAATGGTGCATACTGAACACACAAAAAGTCTAGAGTTGAAATAAGTTAAAAAAATGAAATGCCTTTGTAACAGACGAGTTTTCGTCTGAAACCCTGATACTTCGAAAGAGATTGTCCATTTTGTACACGAAGTGGATCCAGTTTTTGCCGTAACCCTCTCAACTTTTTAGCACATGCTATGTGGGTGAAATGATGATACCATGCCAACTTTCAAACTTTTCTGATTGTGATTTGTAGTGCTTTTCAATTTCAGGGTCATTTAGCTCAAAAAAATCAGTAAATGCATGAAAATTAGCAAATGAAGTCAGAAAGGGTTGAAAATTGATGACGTGGCTTCGAATGGTGCATACTGAACACACAAAAACTCTGGAGTTGAAATAAGTTTAAAAAAATGAAATGCCTTTGTAACAGACGAGTTTTCGTCTGAAACCCTGATACTTCGAAAGAGATTGTCCATTTTGTACACGAAGTGGATCCAGTTTTTGCCGTAACCCTCTCAACTTTTTAGCACATGCTATGTGGGTTAAATGATCATACCATGCCAACTTTCAACCTTTTCAGAGTTCATTTGTAGTGCTTTTCAATTTCAGGGTCATTAAGCTCAAAAAAATCAGTAAATGCATGAAAAATAGCAAATGAAGTCAGAAAGGGTTGAAAATTGATGACGTGGCTTCGAATGGTGCATACCGAACACACAAAAACTCTGGAGTTGAAATAAGTTTAAAAAAATGAAATGCCTTTGTAACAGACGAGTTTTCGTCTGAAACCCTGATACTTCGAAAGAGATTGTCCATTTTGTACACGAAGTGGATCCAGTTTTTGCCGTAACCCTCTCAATTTTTTAGCACATGCTATGTGGGTTAAATGATCATACCATTCCAACTTTCAACCTTTTCAGAGTAAATTTGTAGTGCTTTTCAATTTCAGGGTCATTAAGCTCAAAAAAATTAGTAAATGCATGAAAAATAGCAAATGAAGTCAGAAAGGGTTGAAAATTGATGACGTGGCTTCGAATGGTGCATACTGAACACACAAAAAGTCTGGAGTTGAAATAAGTTTTAAAAAATGAAATGCCTTTGTAACAGACGAGTTTTCGTCTGAAACCCTGATACTTCGAAAGAGATTGTCCATTTTGTACACGAAGTGGATCCAGTTTTTGCCGTAACCCTCTCAACTTTTTATCACATGCTATGTGGGTGAAATGATGATACCATGCCAACTTTCAACCTTTTCAGAGTTCATTTGTAGTGCTTTTCAATTTTAGGGTCATTTAGCTCAAAAAAATCAGTAAATGCATGAAAAATAGCAAATGAAGTCAGAAAGGGTTGAAAATTGATGACGTGGCTTCGAATGGTGCATACTGAACACACAAAAAGTCTGGAGTTGAAATAAGTTTAAAAAAATGAAATGCCTTTGTAACACACGAGTTTTCGTCTGAAACCCTGATACTTCGAAAGAGATTGTCCATTTTGTACACGAAGTGGATCCAGTTTTTGCCGTAACCCTCTCAACTTTTTAGCACATGCTATGTGGGTGAAATGATAATATCATGCCAACTTTCAAACTTTTCTGATTGTGATTTGTAGTGCTTTTCAATTTCAGGGTCATTTAGCTCAAAAAAATCAGTAAATGCATGAAAATTAGTAAATGAAGTCAGAAAGGGTTGAAAATTGATGACGTGGCTTCGAATGGGGCATACTGAACAAACAAAAAGTCTGGAGTTGAAATAAGTTTAAAAAAATGAAATGCCTTTGTAACAGACGAGTTTTCGTCTGAAACCCTGAAACTTCGAAAGAGATTGTCCATTTTGTACACGAAGTGGATCCAGTTTTTGCCGTAACCCTCTCAACTTTTTAGCACATGCTATGTGGGTTAAATGGTCATACCATGCCAACTTTCAACCTTTTCAGAGTTCATTTGTAGTGCTTTTCAATTTCAGGGTCATTAAGCTCAAAAAAATCAGTAAATGCATGAAAAATAGCAAATGAAGTCAGAAAGGGTTGAAAATTGATGACGTGGCTTCGAATGGTGCATACTGAACACACAAAAAGTCTGGAGTTGAAATAAGTTTAAAGAAATGAAATGCCTTTGTAACAGACGAGTTTTCGTCTGAAACCCTGATACATCGAAAGAGATTGTCCATTTTGTACACGAAGTGGATCCAGTTTTTGCCATAACCCTCTCAACTTTTTAGCACATGCTATGTTGGTTAAATGATCATACCATGCCAACTTTCAACCTTTTCAGAGTTCATTTGTAGTGCTTTTCAATTTCAGGGTCATTAAGCTCAAAAAAATCAGTAAATGCATGAAAAATAGCAAATGAAGTCAGAAAGGGTTGAAAATTGATGACGTGGCTTCGAATGGTGCATACTGAACACACAAAAAGTCTAGAGTTGAAATAAGTTAAAAAAATGAAATGCCTTTGTAACAGACGAGTTTTCGTCTGAAACCCTGATACTTTGAAAGAGATTGTCCATTTTGTACACGAAGTGGATCCAGTTTTTGCCGTAACCCTCTCAACTTTTTAGCACATGCTATGTGGGTGAAATGATGATACCATGCCAACTTTCAAACTTTTCTGATTGTGATTTGTAGTGCTTTTCAATTTCAGGGTCATTTAGCTCAAAAAAATCAGTAAATGCATGAAAATTAGCAAATGAAGTCAGAAAGGGTTGAAAATTGATGACGTGGCTTCGAATGGTGCATACTGAACACACAAAAACTCTGGAGTTGAAATAAGTTTAAAAAAATGAAATGCCTTTGTAACAGACGAGTTTTCGTCTGAAACCCTGATACTTCGAAAGAGATTGTCCATTTTGTACACGAAGTGGATCCAGTTTTTGCCGTAACCCTCTCAACTTTTTAGCACATGCTATGTGGGTTAAATGATCATACCATGCCAACTTTCAACCTTTTCAGAGTTCATTTGTAGTGCTTTTCAATTTCAGGGTCATTAAGCTCAAAAAAATCAGTAAATGCATGAAAAATAGCAAATGAAGTCAGAAAGGGTTGAAAATTGATGACGTGGCTTCGAATGGTGCATACCGAACACACAAAAACTCTGGAGTTGAAATAAGTTTAAAAAAATGAAATGCCTTTGTAACAGACGAGTTTTCGTCTGAAACCCTGATACTTCGAAAGAGATTGTCCATTTTGTACACGAAGTGGATCCAGTTTTTGCCGTAACCCTCTCAATTTTTTAGCACATGCTATGTGGGTTAAATGATCATACCATTCCAACTTTCAACCTTTTCAGAGTTCATTTGTAGTGCTTTTCAATTTCAGGGTCATTAAGCTCAAAAAAATTAGTAAATGCATGAAAAATAGCAAATGAAGTCAGAAAGGGTTGAAAATTGATGACGTGGCTTCGAATGGTGCATACTGAACACACAAAAAGTCTGGAGTTGAAATAAGTTTAAAAAAATGAAATGCCTTTGTAACAGACGAGTTTTCGTCTGAAACCCTGATACTTCGAAAGAGATTGTCCATTTTGTACACGAAGTGGATCCAGTTTTTGCCGTAACCCTCTCAACTTTTTATCACATGCTATGTGGGTGAAATGATGATACCATGCCAACTTTCAACCTTTTCAGAGTTCATTTGTAGTGCTTTTCAATTTTAGGGTCATTTAGCTCAAAAAAATCAGTAAATGCATGAAAAATAGCAAATGAAGTCAGAAAGGGTTGAAAATTGATGACGTGGCTTCGAATGGTGCATACTGAACACACAAAAAGTCTGGAGTTGAAATAAGTTTAAAAAAATGAAATGCCTTTGTAACACACGAGTTTTCGTCTGAAACCCTGATACTTCGAAAGAGATTGTCCATTTTGTACACGAAGTGGATCCAGTTTTTGCCGTAACCCTCTCAACTTTTTAGCACATGCTATGTGGGTGAAATGATAATATCATGCCAACTTTCAAACTTTTCTGATTGTGATTTGTAGTGCTTTTCAATTTCAGGGTCATTTAGCTCAAAAAAATCAGTAAATGCATGAAAATTAGTAAATGAAGTCAGAAAGGGTTGAAAATTGATGACGTGGCTTCGAATGGGGCATACTGAACAAACAAAAAGTCTGGAGTTGAAATAAGTTTAAAAAAATGAAATGCCTTTGTAACAGACGAGTTTTCGTCTGAAACCCTGAAACTTCGAAAGAGATTGTCCATTTTGTACACGAAGTGGATCCAGTTTTTGCCGTAACCCTCTCAACTTTTTAGCACATGCTATGTGGGTTAAATGGTCATACCATGCCAATTTTCAACCTTTTCAGAGTTCATTTGTAGTGCTTTTCAATTTCAGGGTCATTAAGCTCAAAAAAATCAGTAAATGCATGAAAAATAGCAAATGAAGTCAGAAAGGGTTGAAAATTGATGACGTGGCTTCGAATGGTGCATACTGAACACACAAAAAGTCTGGAGTTGAAATAAGTTTAAAAAAATGAAATGCCTTTGTAACAGACGAGTTTTCGTCTGAAACCCTGATACATCGAAAGAGATTGTCCATTTTGTACACGAAGTGGATCCAGTTTTTGCCGTAACCCTCTCAACTTTTTAGCACATGCTATGTGGGTGAAATTATGAAACCATGCCAACTTTCAACCTTTTCTCATTGTGATTTGTAGTGCTTTTCAATTTCAGGGTCATTAAGCTCAAAAAAATCAGTAAATGCATGAAAAATAGCAAATGAAGTCAGAAAGGGTTGAAAATTGATGACGTGTCTTCGAATGGTGCATACTGAACACACAAAAAGTCTGGAGTTGAAATAAGTTTAAAAAAATGAAATGCCTTTGTAACAGACGAGTTTTCGTCTGAAACCCTGATACTTCCAAAGAGATTGTCCATTTTGTACACGAAGTGGATCCAGTTTTGCCGTAACCCTCTCAACTTTTTAGCACATGCTATGTGGGTGAAATGATGATACCATGCCAACTTTTAAACTTTTCAGAGTTCATTTGTAGTGCTTTTCAATTTTAGGGTCATTTAGCTCAAAAAAATTAGTAAATGCATGAAAAATAGCAAATGAAGTCAGAAAGGGTTGAAAATTGATGACGTGGCTTCGAATGGTGCATACTGAACACATAAAAAGTCTGGAGTTGAAATAACTTTAAAGAAATGAAATGCCTTTGTAACAGACGAGTTTTCGTCTGAAACCCTGATACTTCGAAAGAGATTGTCCATTTTGTACACGAAGTGGATCCAGTTTTTGCCGTAACCCTCTTAACATTTTATCACATGCTATGTGGGTTAAATGATCATACCATGCCAACTTTCAACCTTTTCAGAGTTCATTTGTAGTGCTTTTCAATTTCAGGGTCATTAAGCTCAAAAAAATCAGTAAATGCATGAAAAATAGCAAATGAAGTCAGAAAGGGTTGAAAATTGATGACGTGGCTTCGAATGGTGCATACTGAACACACAAAAAGTCTGGAGTTGAAATAAGTTTAAAAAAATGAAATGCCTTTGTAACAGACGAGTTTTCGTCTGAAACCCTGATACTTCGAAAGAGATTGTCCATTTTGTACACGAAGTGCATCCAGTTTTTGCCGTAACCCTCTCAACTTTTTAGCACATGCTATGTGGGTTAAATGATCATACCATGCCAACTTTCAACCTTTTCAGAGTTCATTTGTAGTGCTTTTCAATTTCAGGGTCATTAAGCTCAAAAAAATCAGTAAATGCATGAAAAATAGCAAATGAAGTCAGAAAGGGTTGAAAATTGATGACGTGGCTTCGAATGGTGCATACTGAACACACAAAAAGTCTAGAGTTGAAATAAGTTAAAAAAATGAAATGCCTTTGTAACAGACGAGTTTTCGTCTGAAACCCTGATACTTCGAAAGAGATTGTCCATTTTGTACACGAAGTGGATCCAGTTTTTGCCGTAACCCTCTCAACTTTTTAGCACATGCTATGTGGGTGAAATGATGATACCATGCCAACTTTCAAACTTTTCTGATTGTGATTTGTAGTGCTTTTCAATTTCAGGGTCATTTAGCTCAAAAAAATCAGTAAATGCATGAAAATTAGCAAATGAAGTCAGAAAGGGTTGAAAATTGATGACGTGGCTTCGAATGGTGCATACTGAACACACAAAAACTCTGGAGTTGAAATAAGTTTAAAAAAATGAAATGCCTTTGTAACAGACGAGTTTTCGTCTGAAACCCTGATACTTCGAAAGAGATTGTCCATTTTGTACACGAAGTGGATCCAGTTTTTGCCGTAACCCTCTCAACTTTTTAGCACATGCTATGTGGGTTAAATGATCATACCATGCCAACTTTCAACCTTTTCAGAGTTCATTTGTAGTGCTTTTCAATTTCAGGGTCATTAAGCTCAAAAAAATCAGTAAATGCATGAAAAATAGCAAATGAAGTCAGAAAGGGTTGAAAATTGATGACGTGGCTTCGAATGGTGCATACCGAACACACAAAAACTCTGGAGTTGAAATAAGTTTAAAAAAATGAAATGCCTTTGTAACAGACGAGTTTTCGTCTGAAACCCTGATACTTCGAAAGAGATTGTCCATTTTGTACACGAAGTGGATCCAGTTTTTGCCGTAACCCTCTCAATTTTTTAGCACATGCTATGTGGGTTAAATGATCATACCATTCCAACTTTCAACCTTTTCAGAGTTCATTTGTAGTGCTTTTCAATTTCAGGGTCATTAAGCTCAAAAAAATTAGTAAATGCATGAAAAATAGCAAATGAAGTCAGAAAGGGTTGAAAATTGATGACGTGGCTTCGAATGGTGCATACTGAACACACAAAAAGTCTGGAGTTGAAATAAGTTTTAAAAAATGAAATGCCTTTGTAACAGACGAGTTTTCGTCTGAAACCCTGATACTTCGAAAGAGATTGTCCATTTTGTACACGAAGTGGATCCAGTTTTTGCCGTAACCCTCTCAACTTTTTATCACATGCTATGTGGGTGAAATGATGATACCATGCCAACTTTCAACCTTTTCAGAGTTCATTTGTAGAGCTTTTCAATTTTAGGGTCATTTAGCTCAAAAAAATCAGTAAATGCATGAAAAATAGCAAATGAAGTCAGAAAGGGTTGAAAATTGATGACGTGGCTTCGAATGGTCCATACTGAACACACAAAAAGTCTGGAGTTGAAATAAGTTTAAAAAAATGAAATGCCTTTGTAACAGACGAGTTTTCGTCTGAAACCCTGATACATCGAAAGAGATTGTCCATTTTGTACACGAAGTGGATCCAGTTTTTGCCGTAACCCTCTCAACTTTTTAGCACATGCTATGTGGGTTAAATGATCATACCATGCCAACTTTCAACCTTTTCAGAGTTCATTTGTAGTGCTTTTCAATTTCAGGGTCATTAAGCTCAAAAAAATCAGTAAATGCATGAAAAATAGCAAATGAAGTCAGAAAGGGTTGAAAATTGATGACGTGGCTTCGAATGGTGCATACTGAACACACAACAAGTCTGGAGTTGAAATAAGTCTAAAAAAATGAAATGCCTTTGTAACAGACGAGTTTTCGTCTGAAACCCTGATACTTCCAAAGAGATTGTCCATTTTGTACACGAAGTGGATCCAGTTTTGCCGTAACCCTCTCAACTTTTTAGCACATGCTATGTGGGTGAAATGATGATACCATGCCAACTTTCAACCTTTTCAGAGTTCATTTGTAGTGCTTTTCAATTTCAGGGTCATTAAGCTCAAAAAAATTAGTAAATGCATGAAAAATAGCAAATGAAGTCAGAAAGGGTTGAAAATTGATGACGTGGCTTCGAATGGTGCATACTGAACACACAAAAAGTCTGGAGTTGAAATAAGTTTTAAAAAATGAAATGCCTTTGTAACAGACGAGTTTTCGTCTGAAACCCTGATACATCGAAAGAGATTGTCCATTTTGTACACGAAGTGGATCCAGTTTTTGCCGTAACCCTCTCAACTTTTTAGCACATGCTATGTGGGTGAAATTATGAAACCATGCCAACTTTCAACCTTTTCTCATTGTGATTTGTAGTGCTTTTCAATTTCAGGGTCATTAAGCTCAAAAAAATCAGTAAATGCATGAAAAATAGCAAATGAAGTCAGAAAGGGTTGAAAATTGATGACGTGGCTTCGAATGGTGCATACTGAACACACAAAAAGTCTGGAGTTGAAATAAGTTTAAAAAAATGAAATGCCTTTGTAACAGACGAGTTTTCGTCTGAAACCCTGATACTTCCAAAGAGATTGTCCATTTTGTACACGAAGTGGATCCAGTTTTGCCGTAACCCTCTCAACTTTTTAGCACATGCTATGTGGGTGAAATGATGATACCATGCCAACTTTTAAACTTTTCAGAGTTCATTTGTAGTGCTTTTCAATTTTAGGGTCATTTAGCTCAAAAAAATTAGTAAATGCATGAAAAATAGCAAATGAAGTCAGAAAGGGTTGAAAATTGATGACGTGGCTTCGAATGGTGCATACTGAACACATAAAAAGTCTGGAGTTGAAATAACTTTAAAGAAATGAAATGCCTTTGTAACAGACGAGTTTTCGTCTGAAACCCTGATACTTCGAAAGAGATTGTCCATTTTGTACACGAAGTGGATCCAGTTTTTGCCGTAACCCTCTTAACATTTTATCACATGCTATGTGGGTTAAATGATCATACCATGCCAACTTTCAACCTTTTCAGAGTTCATTTGTAGTGCTTTTCAATTTCAGGGTCATTAAGCTCAAAAAAATCAGTAAATGCATGAAAAATAGCAAATGAAGTCAGAAAGGGTTGAAAATTGATGACGTGGCTTCGAATGGTGCATACTGAACACACAAAAAGTCTGGAGTTGAAATAAGTTTAAAAAAATGAAATGCCTTTGTAACAGACGAGTTTTCGTCTGAAACCCTGATACTTCGAAAGAGATTGTCCATTTTGTACACGAAGTGCATCCAGTTTTTGCCGTAACCCTCTCAACTTTTTAGCACATGCTATGTGGGTTAAATGATCATACCATGCCAACTTTCAACCTTTTCAGAGTTCATTTGTAGTGCTTTTCAATTTCAGGGTCATTAAGCTCAAAAAAATCAGTAAATGCATGAAAAATAGCAAATGAAGTCAGAAAGGGTTGAAAATTGATGACGTGGCTTCGAATGGTGCATACTGAACACACAAAAAGTCTAGAGTTGAAATAAGTTAAAAAAATGAAATGCCTTTGTAACAGACGAGTTTTCGTCTGAAACCCTGATACTTCGAAAGAGATTGTCCATTTTGTACACGAAGTGGATCCAGTTTTTGCCGTAACCCTCTCAACTTTTTAGCACATGCTATGTGGGTGAAATGATGATACCATGCCAACTTTCAAACTTTTCTGATTGTGATTTGTAGTGCTTTTCAATTTCAGGGTCATTTAGCTCAAAAAAATCAGTAAATGCATGAAAATTAGCAAATGAAGTCAGAAAGGGTTGAAAATTGATGACGTGGCTTCGAATGGTGCATACTGAACACACAAAAACTCTGGAGTTGAAATAAGTTTAAAAAAATGAAATGCCTTTGTAACAGACGAGTTTTCGTCTGAAACCCTGATACTTCGAAAGAGATTGTCCATTTTGTACACGAAGTGGATCCAGTTTTTGCCGTAACCCTCTCAACTTTTTAGCACATGCTATGTGGGTTAAATGATCATACCATGCCAACTTTCAACCTTTTCAGAGTTCATTTGTAGTGCTTTTCAATTTCAGGGTCATTAAGCTCAAAAAAATCAGTAAATGCATGAAAAATAGCAAATGAAGTCAGAAAGGGTTGAAAATTGATGACGTGGCTTCGAATGGTGCATACCGAACACACAAAAACTCTGGAGTTGAAATAAGTTTAAAAAAATGAAATGCCTTTGTAACAGACGAGTTTTCGTCTGAAACCCTGATACTTCGAAAGAGATTGTCCATTTTGTACACGAAGTGGATCCAGTTTTTGCCGTAACCCTCTCAATTTTTTAGCACATGCTATGTGGGTTAAATGATCATACCATTCCAACTTTCAACCTTTTCAGAGTTCATTTGTAGTGCTTTTCAATTTCAGGGTCATTAAGCTCAAAAAAATTAGTAAATGCATGAAAAATAGCAAATGAAGTCAGAAAGGGTTGAAAATTGATGACGTGGCTTCGAATGGTGCATACTGAACACACAAAAAGTCTGGAGTTGAAATAAGTTTTAAAAAATGAAATGCCTTTGTAACAGACGAGTTTTCGTCTGAAACCCTGATACTTCGAAAGAGATTGTCCATTTTGTACACGAAGTGGATCCAGTTTTTGCCGTAACCCTCTCAACTTTTTATCACATGCTATGTGGGTGAAATGATGATACCATGCCAACTTTCAACCTTTTCAGAGTTCATTTGTAGAGCTTTTCAATTTTAGGGTCATTTAGCTCAAAAAAATCAGTAAATGCATGAAAAATAGCAAATGAAGTCAGAAAGGGTTGAAAATTGATGACGTGGCTTCGAATGGTCCATACTGAACACACAAAAAGTCTGGAGTTGAAATAAGTTTAAAAAAATGAAATGCCTTTGTAACAGACGAGTTTTCGTCTGAAACCCTGATACATCGAAAGAGATTGTCCATTTTGTACACGAAGTGGATCCAGTTTTTGCCGTAACCCTCTCAACTTTTTAGCACATGCTATGTGGGTTAAATGATCATACCATGCCAACTTTCAACCTTTTCAGAGTTCATTTGTAGTGCTTTTCAATTTCAGGGTCATTAAGCTCAAAAAAATCAGTAAATGCATGAAAAATAGCAAATGAAGTCAGAAAGGGTTGAAAATTGATGACGTGGCTTCGAATGGTGCATACTGAACACACAACAAGTCTGGAGTTGAAATAAGTCTAAAAAAATGAAATGCCTTTGTAACAGACGAGTTTTCGTCTGAAACCCTGATACTTCCAAAGAGATTGTCCATTTTGTACACGAAGTGGATCCAGTTTTGCCGTAACCCTCTCAACTTTTTAGCACATGCTATGTGGGTGAAATGATGATACCATGCCAACTTTTAAACTTTTCAGAGTTCATTTGTAGTGCTTTTCAATTTTAGGGTCATTTAGCTCAAAAAAATCAGTAAATGCATGAAAAATAGCAAATGAAGTCAGAAAGGGTTGAAAATTGATGACGTGGCTTCGAATGGTGCATACTGAACACATAAAAAGTCTGGAGTTGAAATAAGTTTAAAGAAATGAAATGCCTTTGTAACAGACGAGTTTTCGTCTGAAACCCTGATACTTCGAAAGAGATTGTCCATTTTGTACACGAAGTGGATCCAGTTTTTGCCGTAACCCTCTCAACATTTTAGCACATGCTATGTGGGTTAAATGATCATACCATGCCAACTTTCAACCTTTTCAGAGTTCATTTGTAGTGCTTTTCAATTTCAGGGTCATTAAGCTCAAAAAAATCAGTAAATGCATGAAAAATAGCAAATGAAGTCAGAAAGGGTTGAAAATTGATGACGTGGCTTCGAATGGTGCATACTGAACACACAAAAAGTCTGGAGTTGAAATAAGTTTAAAAAATGAAATGCCTTTGTAACAGACGAGTTTTCGTCTGAAACCCTGATACTTCGAAAGAGATTGTCCATTTTGTACACGAAGTGCATCCAGTTTTTGCCGTAACCCTCTCAACTTTTTAGCACATGCTATGTGGGTTAAATGATCATACCATGCCAACTTTCAACCTTTTCAGAGTTCATTTGTAGTGCTTTTCAATTTCAGGGTCATTAAGCTCAAAAAAATCAGTAAATGCATGAAAAATAGCAAATGAAGTCAGAAAGGGTTGAAAATTGATGACGTGGCTTCGAATGGTGCATACTGAACACACAAAAAGTCTAGAGTTGAAATAAGTTAAAAAAATGAAATGCCTTTGTAACAGACGAGTTTTCGTCTGAAACCCTGATACTTCGAAAGAGATTGTCCATTTTGTACACGAAGTGGATCCAGTTTTTGCCGTAACCCTCTCAACTTTTTAGCACATGCTATGTGGGTGAAATGATGATACCATGCCAACTTTCAAACTTTTCTGATTGTGATTTGTAGTGCTTTTCAATTTCAGGGTCATTTAGCTCAAAAAAATCAGTAAATGCATGAAAATTAGCAAATGAAGTCAGAAAGGGTTGAAAATTGATGACGTGGCTTCGAATGGTGCATACTGAACACACAAAAACTCTGGAGTTGAAATAAGTTTAAAAAAATGAAATGCCTTTGTAACAGACGAGTTTTCGTCTGAAACCCTGATACTTCGAAAGAGATTGTCCATTTTGTACACGAAGTGGATCCAGTTTTCGCCGTAACCCTCTCAACTTTTTAGCACATGCTATGTGGGTTAAATGATCATACCATGCCAACTTTCAACCTTTTCAGAGTTCATTTGTAGTGCTTTTCAATTTCAGGGTCATTATGCTCAAAAAAATCAGTAAATGCATGAAAAATAGCAAATGAAGTCAGAAAGGGTTGAAAATTGATGACGTGGCTTCGAATGGTGCATACTGAACACACAAAAACTCTGGAGTTGAAATAAGTTTAAAAAAATGAAATGCCTTTGTAACAGACGAGTTTTCGTCTGAAACCCTGATACTTCGAAAGAGATTGTCCATTTTGTACACGAAGTGGATCCAGTTTTCGCCGTAACCCTCTCAACTTTTTAGCACATGCTATGTGGGTTAAATGATCATACCATGCCAACTTTCAACCTTTTCAGAGTTCATTTGTAGTGCTTTTCAATTTCAGGGTCATTATGCTCAAAAAAATCAGTAAATGCATGAAAAATAGCAAATGAAGTCAGAAAGGGTTGAAAATTGATGACGTGGCTTCGAATGGTGCATACTGAACACACAAAAACTCTGGAGTTGAAATAAGTTTAAAAAAATGAAATGCCTTTGTAACAGACGAGTTTTCGTCTAAAACCCTGATACTTCCAAAGAGATTGTCCATTTTGTACACGAAGTGGATCCAGTTTTTGCCGTAACCCTCTCAATTTTTTAGCACATGCTATGTGGGTTAAATGATCATACCATGCCAACTTTCAACCTTTTCAGAGTTCATTTGTAGTGCTTTTCAATTTCAGGGTCATTAAGCTCAAAAAAATCAGTAAATGCATGAAAAATAGCAAATGAAGTCAGAAAGGGTTGAAAATTGATGACGTGGCTTCGAATGGTGCATACTGAACACACAAAAAGTCTGGAGTTGAAATAAGTTTGAAAAAATGAAATGCCTTTGTAACAGACGAGTTTTCGTCTGAAACCCTGATACTTCGAAAGAGATTGTCCATTTTGTACACGAAGTGGATCCAGTTTTTGCCGTAACCCTCTCAACTTTTTATCACATGCTATGTGGGTGAAATGATGATACCATGCCAACTTTCAACCTTTTCAGAGTTCATTTGTAGTGCTTTTCAATTTTAGGGTCATTTAGCTCAAAAAAATCAGTAAATGCATGAAAAATAGCAAATGAAGTTAGAAAGGGTTGAAAATTGATGACGTGGCTTCGAATGGTGCATACTGAACACACAAAAAGTCTGGAGTTGAAATAAGTTTAAAAAAATGAAATGCCTTTGTAACAGACGAGTTTTCGTCTGAAACCCTGATACTTCGAAAGAGATTGTCCATTTTGTACACGAAGTGGATCCAGTTTTTGCCGTAACCCTCTCAACTTTTTAGCACATGCTATGTGGGTGAAATGATGATACCATGCCAACTTTCAAACTTTTCTGATTGTGATTTGTAGTGCTTTTCAATTTCAGGGTCATTTAGCTCAAAAAAATCAGTAAATGCATGAAAATTAGTAAATGAAGTCAGAAAGGGTTGAAAATTGATGACGTGGCTTCGAATGGGGCATACTGAACACACAAAAAGTCTGGAGTTGAAATAAGTTTAAAAAAATGAAATGCCTTTGTAACAGACGAGTTTTCGTCTGAAACCCTGATACTTCGAAAGAGATTGTCCATTTTGTACACGAAGTGGATCCAGTTTTTGCCGTAACCCTCTCAACTTTTTAGCACATGCTATGTGGGTTAAATGATCATACCATGCCAACTTTCAACCTTTTCAGAGTTCATTTGTAGTGCTTTTCAATTTCAGGGTCATTAAGCTCAAAAAAATCAGTAAATGCATGAAAAAAGCAAATGAAGTCAGAAAGGGTTGAAAATTGATGACGTGGCTTCGAATGGTGCATACTGAACACACAAAAAGTCTGGAGTTGAAATAAGTTTAAAAAAATGAAATGCCTTTGTAACAGACGAGTTTTCGTCTGAAACCCTGATACTTCGAAAGAGATTGTCCATTTTGTACACGAAGTGGATCCAGTTTTTGCCGTAACCCTCTCAAATTTTTAGCACATGCTATGTGGGTGAAATTATGATACCATGCCAACTTTCAACCTTTTCTCATTGTGATTTGTAGTGCTTTTCAATTTCAGGGTCATTAAGCTCAAAAAAATCAGTAAATGCATGAAAAATAGCAAATGAAGTCAGAAAGGGTTGAAAATTGATGACGTGGCTTCGAATGGTGCATACTGAACACACAAAAAGTCTGGAGTTGAAATAAGTTAAAAAAAATGAAATGCCTTTGTAACAGACGAGTTTTCGTCTGAAACCCTGATACATCGAAAGAGATTGTCCATTTTGTACACGAAGTGCATCCAGTTTTTGCCGTAACCCTCTCAACTTTTTAGCACATGCTATGTGGGTGAAATGATGATACCATGCCAACTTTCAACCTTTTCTGATTGTGATTTGTAGTGCTTTTCAATTTAAGGGTCATTTAGCTCAAAAAAATCAGTAAATGCATGAAAATTAGCAAATGAAGTCAGAAAGGGTTGAAAATTGATGACGTAGCTTCGAATGGTGCATACTGAACACACAAAAAGTCTGGAGTTGAAATAAGTTTAAGAAAATGAAATGCCTTTGTAACAGACGAGTTTTCGTCTGAAACCCTGGTACTTCGAAAGAGATTGTCCATTTTGTACACGAAGTGGATCCAGTTTTTGCCGTAACCCTCTCAACTTTTTAGCACATGCTATGTGGGTTAAATGATCATACCATGCCAACTTTCAACCTTTTCAGAGTTCATTTGTAGTGCTTTTCAATTTCAGGGTCATTAAGCTCAAAAAAATCAGTAAATGCATGAAAAATAGCAAATGAAGTCAGAAAGGGTTGAAAATTGATGACGTGGCTTCGAATGGTGCATACTGAACACACAAAAAGTCTGGAGTTGAAATAAGTTTAAAAAAATGAAATGCCTTTGTAACAGACGAGTTTTCGTCTGAAACCCTGATACTTCGAAAGAGATTGTCCATTTTGTACACGAAGTGGATCCAGTTTTTGCCGTAACCCTCTCAACTTTTTAGCACATGCTATGTGGGTTAAATTATGATACCATGCCAAGTTTCAACCTTTTCAGAGTTCATTTGTAGTGCTTTTCAATTTTAGGGTCATTTAGCTCAAAAAAATCAGTAAATGCATGAAAAATAGCAAATGAAGTCAGAAAGGGTTGAAAATTGATGACGTGGCTTCGAATGGTGCATACTGAACACACAAAAAGTCTGGAGTTGACATAACCTTAAAAAAATGAAATGCCTTTGTAACACACGAGTTTTCGTCTGAAACCCTGATACTTCGAAAGAGATTGTCCATTTTGTACACGAAGTGGATCCAGTTTTTGCCGTAACCCTCTCAACTTTTTAGCACATGCTATGTGGGTGAAATGATGATACCATGCCAACTTTCAAACTTTTCTGATTGTGATTTGTAGTGCTTTTCAATTTCAGGGTCATTTAGCTCAAAAAAATCAGTAAATGCATGAAAATTAGTAAATGTAGTCAGAAAGGGTTGAAAATTGATGACGTGGCTTCGAATGGGGCATACTGAACAAACAAAAAGTCTGGAGTTGAAATAAGTTTAAAAAAATGAAATGCCTTTGTAACAGACGAGTTTTCGTCTGAAACCCTGATACTTCGAAAGAGATTGTCCATTTTGTACACGAAGTGGATCCAGTTTTTGCCGTAACCCTCTCAACTTTTGAGCACATGCTATGTGGGTTAAATGATCATACCATGCCAACTTTCAACCTTTTCAGAGTTCATTTGTAGTGCTTTTCAATTTCAGGGTCATTAAGCTCAAAAAAATCAGTAAATGCATGAAAAATAGCAAATGAAGTCAGAAAGGGTTGAAAATTGATGACGTGGCTTCGAATGGTGCATACTGAACACACAAAAAGTCTGGAGTTGAAATAAGTTTAAAAAAATGAAATGCCTTTGTAACAGACGAGTTTTCGTCTGAAACCCTGATACATCGAAAGAGATTGTCCATTTTGTACACGAAGTGGATCCAGTTTTTGCCGTAACCCTCTCAACTTTTTAGCACATGCTATGTGGGTGAAATTATGATACCATGCCAACTTTCAACCTTTTCTCATTGTGATTTGTAGTGCTTTTCAATTTCAGGGTCATTAAGCTCAAAAAAATCAGTAAATGCATGAAAAATAGCAAATGAAGTCACAAAGGGTTGAAAATTGATGACGTGGCTTCGAATGGTGCATACTGAACACACAAAAAGTCTGGAGTTGAAATAAGTTAAAAAAAATGAAATGCCTTTGTAACAGACGAGTTTTCGTCTGAAACCCTGATACATCGAAAGAGATTGTCCATTTTGTACACGAAGTGCATCCAGTTTTTGCCGTAACCCTGTCAACTTTTTAGCACATGCTATGTGGGTGAAATGATGATACCATGCCAACTTTCAACCTTTTCTGATTGTGATTTGTAGTGCTTTTCAATTTAAGTGTCATTTAGCTCAAAAAAATCAGTAAATGCATGAAAAATAGCAAATGAAGTCAGAAAGGGTTGAAAATTGATGACGTAGCTTCGAATGGTGCATACTGAACACACAAAAAGTCTGGAGTTGAAATAAGTTTAAAAAAATGAAATGCCTTTGTAACAGACGAGTTTTCGTCTGAATCCCTGATACTTCCAAAGAGATTGTCCATTTTGTACACGAAGTGGATCCAGTTTTTGCCGTAACCCTCTCAACTTTTTAGCACATGCTATGTGGGTGAAATGATGATACCATGCCAACTTTCAACCTTTTCAGAGTTCATTTGTAGTGCTTTTCAATTTTAGGGTCATTTAGCTCAAAAAAATCAGTAAATGCATGAAAAATAGCAAATGAAGTCAGAAAGGGTTGAAAATTGATGACGTGGCTTCGAATGGGGCATACTGAACACACAAAAAGTCTAGAGTTGAAATAAGTTTAAAAAAATGAAATGCCTTTGTAACAGACGAGTTTTCGTCTGAAACCCTGATACTTCGAAAGAGATTGTCCATTTTGTACACGAAGTGGATCCAGTTTTTGCCGTAACCCTCTCAACTTTTTAGCACATGCTATGTGGGTTAAATGATCATACCATGCCAACTTTCAACCTTTTCAGAGTTCATTTGTAGTGCTTTTCAATTTCAGGGTCATTAAGCTCAAAAAAATCAGTAAATGCATGAAAAAAGCAAATGAAGTCAGAAAGGGTTGAAAATTGATGACGTGGCTTCGAATGGTGCATACTGAACACACAAAAAGTCTGGAGTTGAAATAAGTTTAAAAAAATGAAATGCCTTTGTAACAGACGAGTTTTCGTCTGAAACCCTGATACTTCGAAAGAGATTGTCCATTTTGTACACGAAGTGGATCCAGTTTTTGCCGTAACCCTCTCAAATTTTTAGCACATGCTATGTGGGTGAAATTATGATACCATGCCAACTTTCAACCTTTTCTCATTGTGATTTGTAGTGCTTTTCAATTTCAGGGTCATTAAGCTCAAAAAAATCAGTAAATGCATGAAAAATAGCAAATGAAGTCAGAAAGGGTTGAAAATTGATGACGTGGCTTCGAATGGTGCATACTGAACACACAAAAAGTCTGGAGTTGAAATAAGTTAAAAAAAATGAAATGCCTTTGTAAGAGACGAGTTTTCGTCTGAAACCCTGATACATCGAAAGAGATTGTCCATTTTGTACACGAAGTGCATCCAGTTTTTGCCGTAACCCTCTCAACTTTTTAGCACATGCTATGTGGGTGAAATGATGATACCATGCCAACTTTCAACCTTTTCTGATTGTGATTTGTAGTGCTTTTCAATTTAAGGGTCATTTAGCTCAAAAAAATCAGTAAATGCATGAAAAATAGCAAATGAAGTCAGAAAGGGTTGAAAATTGATGACGTAGCTTCGAATGGTGCATACTGAACACACAAAAAGTCTGGAGTTGAAATAAGTTTAAAAAAATGAAATGCCTTTGTAACAGACGAGTTTTCGTCTGAATCCCTGATACTTCCAAAGAGATTGTCCATTTTGTACACGAAGTGGATCCAGTTTTTGCCGTAACCCTCTCAACTTTTTAGCACATGCTATGTGGGTGAAATGATCATACCATGCCAACTTTCAACCTTTTCAGAGTTCATTTGTAGTGCTTTTCAATTTCAGGGTCATTAAGCTCAAAAAAATCAGTAAATGCATGAAAAATAGCAAATGAAGTCAGAAAGGGTTGAAAATTGATGACGTGGCTTCGAATGGGGCATACTGAACACACAAAAAGTCTAGAGTTGAAATAAGTTTAAAAAAATGAAATGCCTTTGTAACAGACGAGTTTTCGTCTGAAACCCTGATACTTCGAAAGAGATTGTCCATTTGGTACACGAAGTGGATCCAGTTTTTGCCGTAACCCTCTCAACTTTTTAGCACATGCTATGTGGGTTAAATGATCATACCATGCCAACTTTCAACCTTTTCAGAGTTCATTTGTAGTGCTTTTCAATTTCAGGGTCATTAAGCTCAAAAAAATCAGTAAATGCATGAAAAAAGCAAATGAAGTCAGAAAGGGTTGAAAATTGATGACGTGGCTTCGAATGGTGCATACTGAACACACAAAAAGTCTGGAGTTGAAATAAGTTTAAAAAAATGAAATGCCTTTGTAACAGACGAGTTTTCGTCTGAAACCCTGATACTTCGAAAGAGATTGTCCATTTTGTACACGAAGTGGATCCAGTTTTTGCCGTAACCCTCTCAAATTTTTAGCACATGCTATGTGGGTGAAATTATGATACCATGCCAACTTTCAACCTTTTCTCATTGTGATTTGTAGTGCTTTTCAATTTCAGGGTCATTAAGCTCAAAAAAATCAGTAAATGCATGAAAAATAGCAAATGAAGTCAGAAAGGGTTGAAAATTGATGACGTGGCTTCGAATGGTGCATACTGAACACACAAAAAGTCTGGAGTTGAAATAAGTTAAAAAAAATGAAATGCCTTTGTAAGAGACGAGTTTTCGTCTGAAACCCTGATACATCGAAAGAGATTGTCCATTTTGTACACGAAGTGCATCCAGTTTTTGCCGTAACCCTCTCAACTTTTTAGCACATGCTATGTGGGTGAAATGATGATACCATGCCAACTTTCAACCTTTTCTGATTGTGATTTGTAGTGCTTTTCAATTTAAGGGTCATTTAGCTCAAAAAAATCAGTAAATGCATGAAAATTAGCAAATGAAGTCAGAAAGGGTTGAAAATTGATGACGTAGCTTCGAATGGTGCATACTGAACACACAAAAAGTCTGGAGTTGAAATAAGTTTAAAAAAATGAAATGCCTTTGTAACAGACGAGTTTTCGTCTGAAACCCTGGTACTTCGAAAGAGATTGTCCATTTTGTACACGAAGTGGATCCAGTTTTTGCCGTAACCCTCTCAACTTTTTAGCACATGCTATGTGGGTTAAATGATCATACCATGCCAACTTTCAACCTTTTCAGAGTTCATTTGTAGTGCTTTTCAATTTCAGGGTCATTAAGCTCAAAAAAATCAGTAAATGCATGAAAAATAGCAAATGAAGTCAGAAAGGGTTGAAAATTGATGACGTGGCTTCGAATGGTGCATACTGAACACACAAAAAGTCTGGAGTTGAAATAAGTTTAAAAAAATGAAATGCCTTTGTAACAGACGAGTTTTCGTCTGAAACCCTGATACTTCGAAAGAGATTGTCCATTTGGTACACGAAGTGGATCCAGTTTTTGCCGTAACCCTCTCAACTTTTTAGCACATGCTATGTGGGTTAAATTATGATACCATGCCAAGTTTCAACCTTTTCAGAGTTCATTTGTAGTGCTTTTCAATTTTAGGGTCATTTAGCTCAAAAAAATCAGTAAATGCATGAAAAATAGCAAATGAAGTCAGAAAGGGTTGAAAATTGATGACGTGGCTTCGAATGGTGCATACTGAACACACAAAAAGTCTGGAGTTGACATAACCTTAAAAAAATGAAATGCCTTTGTAACACACGAGTTTTCGTCTGAAACCCTGATACTTCGAAAGAGATTGTCCATTTTGTACACGAAGTGGATCCAGTTTTTGCCGTAACCCTCTCAACTTTTTAGCACATGCTATGTGGGTGAAATGATGATACCATGCCAACTTTCAAACTTTTCTGATTGTGATTTGTAGTGCTTTTCAATTTCAGGGTCATTTAGCTCAAAAAAATCAGTAAATGCATGAAAATTAGTAAATGTAGTCAGAAAGGGTTGAAAATTGATGACGTGGCTTCGAATGGGGCATACTGAACAAACAAAAAGTCTGGAGTTGAAATAAGTTTAAAAAAATGAAATGCCTTTGTAACAGACGAGTTTTCGTCTGAAACCCTGATACTTCGAAAGAGATTGTCCATTTTGTACACGAAGTGGATCCAGTTTTTGCCGTAACCCTCTCAACTTTTGAGCACATGCTATGTGGGTTAAATGATCATACCATGCCAACTTTCAACCTTTTCAGAGTTCATTTGTAGTGCTTTTCAATTTCAGGGTCATTAAGCTCAAAAAAATCAGTAAATGCATGAAAAATAGCAAATGAAGTCAGAAAGGGTTGAAAATTGATGACGTGGCTTCGAATGGTGCATACTGAACACACAAAAAGTCTGGAGTTGAAATAAGTTTAAAAAAATGAAATGCCTTTGTAACAGACGAGTTTTCGTCTGAAACCCTGATACATCGAAAGAGATTGTCCATTTTGTACACGAAGTGGATCCAGTTTTTGCCGTAACCCTCTCAACTTTTTAGCACATGCTATGTGGGTGAAATTATGATACCATGCCAACTTTCAACCTTTTCTCATTGTGATTTGTAGTGCTTTTCAATTTCAGGGTCATTAAGCTCAAAAAAATCAGTAAATGCATGAAAAATAGCAAATGAAGTCAGAAAGGGTTGAAAATTGATGACGTGGCTTCGAATGGTGCATACTGAACACACAAAAAGTCTGGAGTTGAAATAAGTTAAAAAAAATGAAATGCCTTTGTAACAGACGAGTTTTCGTCTGAAACCCTGATACATCGAAAGAGATTGTCCATTTTGTACACGAAGTGCATCCAGTTTTTGCCGTAATCCTCTCAACTTTTTAGCACATGCTATGTGGGTGAAATGATGATACCATGCCAACTTTCAACCTTTTCTGATTGTGATTTGTAGTGCTTTTCAATTTAAGTGTCATTTAGCTCAAAAAAATCAGTAAATGCATGAAAAATAGCAAATGAAGTCAGAAAGGGTTGAAAATTGATGACGTAGCTTCGAATGGTGCATACTGAACACACAAAAAGTCTGGAGTTGAAATAAGTTTAAAAAAATGAAATGCCTTTGTAACAGACGAGTTTTCGTCTGAAACCCTGATACTTCCAAAGAGATTGTCCATTTTGTACACGAAGTGGATCCAGTTTTTGCCGTAACCCTCTCAACTTTTTAGCACATGCTATGTGGGTGAAATGATGATACCATGCCAACTTTCAACCTTTTCAGAGTTCATTTGTAGTGCTTTTCAATTTTAGGGTCATTTAGCTCAAAAAAATCAGTAAATGCATGAAAAATAGCAAATGAAGTCAGAAAGGGTTGAAAATTGATGACGTGGCTTCGAATGGTGCATACTGAACACACAAAAATTCTGGAGTTGAAATAAGTTTAAAAAAATGAAATGCCTTTGTAACAGACGAGTTTTCGTCTGAAACCCTGATACTTCGAAAGAGATTGTCCATCTTGTACACGAAGTGCATCCAGTTTTTGCCGTAACCCTCTCAACTTTTTAGCACATGCTATGTGGGTTAAATGATCATACCATGCCAACTTTCAACCTTTTCAGAGTTCATTTGTAGTGCTTTTCAATTTCAGGGTCATTAAGCTCAAAAAAATCAGTAAATGCATGAAAAATAGCAAATGAAGTCAGAAAGGGTTGAAAATTGATGACGTGGCTTCGAATGGTGCATACTGAACACACAAAAAGTCTAGAGTTGAAATAAGTTAAAAAAAATGAAATGCCTTTGTAACAGACGAGTTTTCGTCTGAAACCCTGATACTTCGAAAGAGATTGTCCATTTTGTACACGAAGTGGATCCAGTTTTTGCCGTAACCCTCTCAACTTTTTAGCACATGCTATGTGGGTGAAATGATGATACCATGCCAACTTTCAAACTTTTATGATTGTGATTTGTAGTGCTTTTCAATTTCAGGGTCATTTAGCTCAAAAAAATCAGTAAATGCATGAAAATTAGCAAATGAAGTCAGAAAGGGTTGAAAATTGATGACGTGGCTTCGAATGGTGCATACTGAACACACAAAAACTCTGGAGTTGAAATAAGTTAAAAAAAATGAAATGCCTTTGTAACAGACGAGTTTTCGTCTGAAACCCCGATACTTCGAAAGAGATTGTCCATTTTGTACACGAAGTGGATCCAGTTTTTAACGTAACCCTCTCAACTTTTTAGCACATACTATGTGGGTTAAATGATCATACCATGCCAACATTCAACCTTTTCAGAGTTCATTTGTAGTGCTTTTCAATTTCAGGGTCATTAAGCTCAAAAAAATCAGTAAATGCATGAAAAATAGCAAATGAAGTCAGAAAGGGTTGAAAATTGATGACGTGGCTTCGAATGGTGCATACTGAACACACAAAAAGTCTGGAATTGAAATAAGTTTAAAAAAATGAAATGCCTTTGTAACAGACGAGTTTTCGTCTGAAACCCTGATACTTCGAAAGAGATTGTCCATTTTGTACACGAAGTGGTTCCAGTTTTTGCCGTAACCCTCTCAACTTTTTAGCACATGCTATGTGGGTGAAATGATGATACCATGCCAAGTTTAAACCTTTTCAGAGTTCATTTGTAGTGCTTTTCAATTTTAGGGTCATTTAGCTCAAAAAAATCAGTAAATGCATGAAAAATAGCAAATGAAGTCAGAAAGGGTTGAAAATTGATGACGTGGCTTCGAATGGTGCATACTGAACACACAAAAAGTCTGGAGTTGAAATAAGTTTAAAAAAATGAAATGCCTTTGTAACAGACGAGTTTTCGTCTGAAACCCTGATACTTCGAAAGAGATTGTCCATTTTGTACACGAAGTGGATCCAGTTTTTAACGTAACCCTCTCAACTTTTTAGCACATGCTATGTGGGTTAAATGATCATACCATGCCAACTTTCAACCTTTTCAGAGTTCATTTGTAGTGCTTTTCAATTTCAGGGTCATTAAGCTCAAAAAAATCAGTAAATGCATGAAAAATAGCAAATGAAGTCAGAAAGGGTTGAAAATTGATGACGTGGCTTCGAATGGTGCATACTGAACACACAAAAAGTCTGGAGTTGAAATAAGTTTTAAAAAATGAAATGCCTTTGTAACAGACGAGTTTTCGTCTGAAACCCTGATACTTCGAAAGAGATTGTCCATTTTGTACACGAAGTGGTTCCAGTTTTTGCCGTAACCCTCTCAACTTTTTAGCACATGCTATGTGGGTGAAATGATGATACCATGCCAAGTTTCAACCTTTTCAGAGTTCATTTGTAGTGCTTTTCAATTTTAGGGTCATTTAGCTCAAAAAAATCAGTAAATGCATGAAAAATAGCAAATGAAGTCAGAAAGGGTTGAAAATTGATGACGTGGCTTCGAATGGTGCATACTGAACACACAAAAAGTCTGGAGTTGAAATAAGTTTTAAAAAATGAAATGCCTTTGTAACAGACGAGTTTTCGTCTGAAACCCTGATACTTCGAAAGAGATTGTCCATTTTGTACACGAAGTGGTTCCAGTTTTTGCCGTAACCCTCTCAACTTTTTAGCACATGCTATGTGGGTGAAATGATGATACCATGCCAACTTTCAACCTTTTCAGAGTTCATTTGTAGTGCTTTTCAATTTTAGGGTCATTTAGCTCAAAAAAATCAGTAAATGCATGAAAAATAGCAAATGAAGTCAGAAAGGGTTGAAAATTGATGATGTGGCTTCGAATGGTGCATACTGAACACACAAAAAGTCTGGAGTTGAAATAAGTTGAAAAAAATGAAATGCCTTTGTAACAGACGAGTTTTCGTTTGAAACCCTGATACTTCGAAAGAGATTGTCCATTTTGTACACGAAGTGGATCCAGTTTTTGCCGTAACCCTCTCAACTTTTTAGCACATGCTATGTGTGTGAAATGATGATACCATGCCAACTTTCAACCTTTTCTGATTGTGATTTCTAGTGCTTTTCAATTTCAGGGTCATTTAGCTCAAAAAAAATCAGTAAATGCATGAAAATTAGCAAATGAACTCAGAAAGGGTTGAAAATTGATGACGTGGCTTCGAATGGTGCATACTGAACACACAAAAAGTCTGGAGTTGAAATAAGTTTAAAAAACTGAAATGCCTTTGTAACACACGAGTTTTCGTCTGAAACCCTGATACTTCGAAAGAGATTGTCCATTTTGTACACGAAGTGCATCCAGTTTTTGCCGTAACCCTCTCAACTTTTTAGCACATGCAATGTGGGTGAAATGATGATACCAAGCCAACTTTCAACCTTTTCTGATTGTGATTTGTAGTGCTTTTCAATTTCAGGGTCATTAAGCTCTAAAAATCAGTAAATGCATGAAAAATAGCAAATGAAGTCAGAAAGGGTTGAAAATTGATGATGTGGCTTCGAATGGTGCATACTGAACACACAAAAAGTCTGGAGTTGAAATAAGTTTAAAAAAATGAAATGCCTTTGTAACAGACGAGTTTTCGTTTGAAACCCTGATACTTCGAAAGAGATTGTCCATTTTGTACACGAAGTGGATCCAGTTTTTGCCGTAACCCTCTCAACTTTTTAGCACATGCTATGTGTGTGAAATGATGATACCATGCCAACTTTCAACCTTTTCTGATTGTGATTTCTAGTGCTTTTCAATTTCAGGGTCATTTAGCTCAAAAAAAATCAGTAAATGCATGAAAATTAGCAAATGAACTCAGAAAGGGTTGAAAATTGATGACGTGGCTTCGAATGGTGCATACTGAACACACAAAAAGTCTGGAGTTGAAATAAGTTTAAAAAACTGAAATGCCTTTGTAACACACGAGTTTTCGTCTGAAAGCCTGATACTTCGAAAGAGATTGTCCATTTTGTACACGAAGTGCATCCAGTTTTTGCCGTAACCCTCTCAACTTTTTAGCACATGCTATGTGGGTGAAATGATGATACCAAGCCAACTTTCAACCTTTTCTGATTGTGATTTGTAGTGCTTTTCAATTTCAGGGTCATTAAGCTCTAAAAAATCAGTAAATGCATGAAAAATAGCAAATGAAGTCAGAAAGGGTTGAAAATTGATGATGTGGCTTCGAATGGTGCATACTGAACACACAAAAAGTCTGGAGTTGAAATAAGTTTAAAAAAATGAAATGCCTTTGTAACAGACGAGTTTTCGTCTGAAACCCTGATATTTCGAAAGAGATTGTCCATTTTGTACATGAAGTGAATCCAGTTTTTGCCGTAACCCTCTCAACTTTTTAGCACATGCTATGTGGGTGAAATGATGATACCATGCCAACTTTCAAGCTTTTCAGAGTTCATTTGTAGTGCTTTTCAATTTCAGGGTCATTAAGCTCTAAAAAATCAGTAAATGCATGAAAAATAGCAAATGAAGTCAGAAAGGGTTGAAAATTGATGACGTGGCTTCGAATGGTGCATACTGAACACACAAAAAGTCTGGAGTTGAAATAAGTTTAAAAAAATGAAATGCCTTTGTAACAGACGAGTTTTCGTCTGAAACCCTGATACTTCGAAAGAGATTGTCCATTTTGTACATGAAGTGAATCCAGTTTTTGCCGTAACCCTCTCAACTTTTTAGCACATGCTATGTGGGTGAAATGATGATACCATGCCAACTTTCAACCTTTTCAGAGTTCATTTGTAGTGCTTTTCAATTTTAGGGTCATTTAGCTCAAAAAAATCAGTAAATGCATGAAAAATAGCAAATGAAGTCAGAAAGGGTTGAAAATTGATGATGTGGCTTCGAATGGTGCATACTGAACACAAAAAAGTCTGGAGTTGAAATAAGTTTAAAAAATGAAATGCCTTTGTAACAGACGAGTTTTCGTTTGAAACCCTGATACTTCGAAAGAGATTGTCCATTTTGTACACGAAGTGGATCCAGTTTTTGCCGTAACCCTCTCAACTTTTTAGCACATGCTATGTTGGTGAAATGATGATACCATGCCAACTTTCAACCTTTTCTGATTGTGATTTCTAGTGCTTTTCAATTTCAGGGTCATTTAGCTCAAAAAATCAGTAAATGCATGAAAATTAGCAAATGAACTCAGAAAGGGTTGAAAATTGATGACGTGGCTTCGAATGGTGCATACTGAACACACAAAAAGTCTGGAGTTGAAATAAGTTTAAAAAACTGAAATGCCTTTGTAACACACGAGTTTTCGTCTGAAACCCTGATACTTCGAAAGAGATTGTCCATTTTGTACACGAAGTGCATCCAGTTTTTGCCGTAACCCTCTCAACTTTTTAGCACATGCTATGTGGGTGAAATGATGAAACCAAGCCAACTTTCAACCTTTTCTGATTGTGATTTGTAGTGCTTTTCAATTTTAGGGTCATTTAGCTCAAAAAATCAGTAAATGCATGAAAAATAGGAAATGAAGTCAGAAAGGGTTGAAAATTGATGACGTGGCTTCGAATGGTGCATACTGAACACACAAAAAGTCTGGAGTTGAAATAAGTTTAAAAAAATGAAATGCCGTTGTAACAGACGAGTTTTCGTCTAAAACCCTGATACTTCGAAAGAGATTGTCCATTTTGTACACGAAGTGGATCCAGTTTTTGCCGTAACCCTCTCAACTTTTCAGCACATGCTATGTGGGTGAAATGATGATACCATGCCAACTTTCAAGCTTTTCAGAGTTCATTTGTAGTGCTTTTCAATTTCAGGGTCATTAAGCTCTAAAAAATCAGTAAATGCATGAAAAATAGCAAATGAAGTCAGAAAGGGTTGAAAATTGATGACGTGGCTTCGAATGGTGCATACTGAATACACAAAAAGTCTGGAGTTGAAATAAGTTTAAAAAAATGAAATGCCTTTGTAACAGACGAGTTTTCGTCTGAAACCCTGATACTTCGAAAGAGATTGTCCATTTTGTACATGAAGTGAATCCAATTTTTGCCGTAACCCTCTCAACTTTTTAGCACATGCTATGTGGGTGAAATGATGATACCATGCCAACTTTCAACCTTTTCAGAGTTCATTTGTAGTGCTTTTCAATTTTAGGGTCATTTAGCTCAAAAAAATCAGTAAATGCATGAAAAATAGCAAATGAAGTCAGAAAGGGTTGAAAATTGATGATGTGGCTTCGAATGGTGCATACTGAACACACAAAAAGTCTGGAGTTGAAATAAGTTTAAAAAAATGAAATGCCTTTGTAACAGACGAGTTTTCGTTTGAAACCCTGATACTTCGAGAGAGATTGTCCATTTTGTACACGAAGTGGATCCAGTTTTTGCCGTAACCCTCTCAACTTTTTAGCACATGCTATGTGGGTGAAATGATGATACCATGCCAACTTTCAACCTTTTCTGATTGTGATTTCTAGTGCTTTTCAATTTCAGGGTCATTTAGCTCAAAAAAATCAGTAAATGCATGAAAATTAGCAAATGAACTCAGAAAGGGTTGAAAATTGATGACGTGGCTTCGAATGGTGCATACTGAACACACAAAAAGTCTGGAGTTGAAATAAGTTTAAAAAACTGAAATGCCTTTGTAACACACGAGTTTTCGTCTGAAACCCTGATACTTCGAAAGAGATTGTCCATTTTGTACACGAAGTGCATCCAGTTTTTGCCGTAACCCTCTCAACTTTTAAGCACATGCTATGTGGGTGAAATGATGATACCAAGCCAACTTTCAACCTTTTCTGATTGTGATTTGTAGTGCTTTTCAATTTCAGGGTCATTTAGCTCAAACAAATCAGTAAATGCATGAAAAATAGGAAATGAAGTCAGAAAGGGTTGAAAATTGATGACGTGGCTTCGAATGGTGCATACTGAACACACAAAAAGTCTGGAGTTGAAATAAGTTTAAAAAATGAAATGCCGTTGTAACAGACGAGTTTTCGTCTAAAACCCTGATACTTCGAAAGAGATTATCCATTTTGTACACGAAGTGCATCCAGCTTTTGCCGTAACCCTCTCAACTTTTTAGCACATGCTATGTGGGTGAAATGATGACACCATGCCAACTTTCAACCTTTTCTGATTGTGATTTGTAGTGCTTTTCAATTTCAGGGTCATTTAGCTCAAAAAATCAGTAAATGTATGAAAAATAGCAAATGAAGTCAGAAAGGGTTGAAAATTGATGACGTGGCTTCGAATGGTGCATACTGAACACACAAAAAGTCTGGAGTTGAAATAAGTTTAAAAAACTGAAATGCCTTTGTAACACACGAGTTTTCGTCTGAAACCCTGATACTTCGAAAGAGATTGTCCATTTTGTACACGAAGTGCATCCAATTTTTGCCGTAACCCTGTCAACTTTTTAGCACATGCTATGTGGGTGAAATGATGATACCAAGCCAACTTTCAACATTTTCTGATTGTGATTTGTAGTGCTTTTCAATTTCAGGGTCATTTAGCTCAAACAAATCAGTAAATGCATGAAAAATAGGAAATGAAGTCAGAAAGGGTTGAAAATTGATGACGTGGCTTCGAATGGTGCATACTGAACACACAAAAAGTCTGGAGTTGAAATAAGTTTTAAAAAATGAAATGCCGTTGTAACAGACGAGTTTTCGTCTAAAACCCTGATACTTCGAAAGAGATTGTCCATTTTGTACACGAAGTGCATCCAGCTTTTGCCGTAACCCTCTCAACTTTTTAGCACATGCTATGTGGGTGAAATGATGATACCATGCCAACTTTCAACCTTTTCCGATTGTGATTTGTAGTGCATTTCAATTTCACGGTCATTTAGCTCAAAAAATCAGTAAATGCATGAAAAATAGCAAATGAAGTCAGAAAGGGTTGAAAATTGATGACGTGGCTTCGAATGGTGCATACTGAACACACAAAAAGTCTGGAGTTGAAATAAGTTTAAAAAAATGAAATGCCTTTGTAACAGACGAGTTTTCGTCTGAAACCCTGATACTTCGAAAGAGATTGTCCATTTTGTACACGAAGTGCATCCAGTTTTTGCCGTAACCCTCTCAACTTTTTAGCACATGCTATGTGGGTGAAATGATGATACCATGCCAACTTTCAACTTTTTCAGAGTTCATTTGTAGTGCTTTTCATTTTCAGGGTCATTAAGCTCAAAAAAATCAGTAAATGCATGAAAAATAGCAAATGAAGTCAGAAAGGGTTGAAAATTGATGACGTGGCTTCGAATGGTGCATACTGAACACACAAAAAGTCTGGAGTTGAAATAAGTTTAAAAAAATGAAATGCCTTTGTAACAGACGAGTTTTCGTCTGAAACCCTGATACTTCGAAAGAGATTGTCCATTTTGTACATGAAGTGAATCCAGTTTTTGCCGTAACCCTCTCAACTTTTTAGCACATGCTATGTGGGTGAAATGATGATACCATGCCAACTTTCAACCTTTTCAGAGTTCATTTGTAGTGCTTTTCAATTTCAGGGTCATTAAGCTCTAAAAAATCAGTAAATGCATGAAAAATAGCAAATGAAGTCAGAAAGGGTTGAAAATTGATGACGTGGCTTCGAATGGTGCATACTGAACACACAAAAAGTCTGGAGTTGAAATAAGTTTAAAAAATGAAATGCCTTTGTAACAGACGAGTTTTCGTCTGAAACCCTGATACTTCGAAAGAGATTGTCCATTTTGTACATGAAGTGAATCCAGTTTTTGCCGTAACCCTCTCAACTTTTTAGCACATGCTATGTGGGTGAAATGATGATACCATGCCAACTTTCAACCTTTTCAGAGTTCATTTGTAGTGCTTTTCAATTTTAGGGTCATTTAGCTCAAAAAAATCAGTAAATGCATGAAAAATAGCAAATGAAGTCAGAAAGGGTTGAAAATTGATGATGTGGCTTCGAATGGTGCATACTGAACACACAAAAAGTCTGGAGTTGAAATAAGTTGAAAAAAATGAAATGCCTTTGTAACAGACGAGTTTTCGTTTGAAACCCTGATACTTCGAAAGAGATTGTCCATTTTGTACACGAAGTGGATCCAGTTTTTGCCGTAACCCTCTCAACTTTTTAGCACATGCTATGTGTGTGAAATGATGATACCATGCCAACTTTCAACCTTTTCTGATTGTGATTTCTAGTGCTTTTCAATTTCAGGGTCATTTAGCTCAAAAAAAATCAGTAAATGCATGAAAATTAGCAAATGAACTCACAAAGGGTTGAAAATTGATGACGTGGCTTCGAATGGTGCATACTGAACACACAAAAAGTCTGGAGTTGAAATAAGTTTAAAAAACTGAAATGCCTTTGTAACACACGAGTTTTCGTCTGAAACCCTGATACTTCGAAAGAGATTGTCCATTTTGTACACGAAGTGCATCCAGTTTTTGCCGTAACCCTCTCAACTTTTTAGCACATGCAATGTGGGTGAAATGATGATACCAAGCCAACTTTCAACCTTTTCTGATTGTGATTTGTAGTGCTTTTCAATTTCAGGGTCATTAAGCTCTAAAAATCAGTAAATGCATGAAAAATAGCAAATGAAGTCAGAAAGGGTTGAAAATTGATGATGTGGCTTCGAATGGTGCATACTGAACACACAAAAAGTCTGGAGTTGAAATAAGTTTAAAAAAATGAAATGCCTTTGTAACAGACGAGTTTTCGTTTGAAACCCTGATACTTCGAAAGAGATTGTCCATTTTGTACACGAAGTGGATCCAGTTTTTGCCGTAACCCTCTCAACTTTTTAGCACATGCTATGTGTGTGAAATGATGATACCATGCCAACTTTCAACCTTTTCTGATTGTGATTTCTAGTGCTTTTCAATTTCAGGGTCATTTAGCTAAAAAAAAATCAGTAAATGCATGAAAATTAGCAAATGAACTCAGAAAGGGTTGAAAATTGATGACGTGGCTTCGAATGGTGCATACTGAACACACAAAAAGTCTGGAGTTGAAATAAGTTTAAAAAACTGAAATGCCTTTGTAACACACGAGTTTTCGTCTGAAAGCCTGATACTTCGAAAGAGATTGTCCATTTTGTACACGAAGTGCATCCAGTTTTTGCCGTAACCCTCTCAACTTTTTAGCACATGCTATGTGGGTGAAATGATGATACCAAGCCAACTTTCAACCTTTTCTGATTGTGATTTGTAGTGCTTTTCAATTTCAGGGTCATTAAGCTCTAAAAAATCAGTAAATGCATGAAAAATAGCAAATGAAGTCAGAAAGGGTTGAAAATTGATGATGTGGCTTCGAATGGTGCATACTGAACACACAAAAAGTCTGGAGTTGAAATAAGTTTAAAAAAATGAAATGCCTTTGTAACAGACGAGTTTTCGTCTGAAACCCTGATATTTCGAAAGAGATTGTCCATTTTGTACATGAAGTGAATCCAGTTTTTGCCGTAACCCTCTCAACTTTTTAGCACATGCTATGTGGGTGAAATGATGATACCATGCCAACTTTCAAGCTTTTCAGAGTTCATTTGTAGTGCTTTTCAATTTCAGGGTCATTAAGCTCTAAAAAATCAGTAAATGCATGAAAAATAGCAAATGAAGTCAGAAAGGGTTGAAAATTGATGACGTGGCTTCGAATGGTGCATACTGAACACACAAAAAGTCTGGAGTTGAAATAAGTTTAAAAAAATGAAATGCCTTTGTAACAGACGAGTTTTCGTGTGAAACCCTGATACTTCGAAAGAGATTGTCCATTTTGTACATGAAGTGAATCCAGTTTTTGCCGTAACCCTCTCAACTTTTTAGCACATGCTATGTGGGTGAAATGATGATACCATGCCAACTTTCAACCTTTTCAGAGTTCATTTGTAGTGCTTTTCAATTTTAGGGTCATTTAGCTCAAAAAAATCAGTAAATGCATGAAAAATAGCAAATGAAGTCAGAAAGGGTTGAAAATTGATGATGTGGCTTCGAATGGTGCATACTGAACACAAAAAAGTCTGGAGTTGAAATAAGTTTAAAAAATGAAATGCCTTTGTAACAGACGAGTTTTCGTTTGAAACCCTGATACTTCGAAAGAGATTGTCCATTTTGTACACGAAGTGGATCCAGTTTTTGCCGTAACCCTCTCAACTTTTTAGCACATGCTATGTTGGTGAAATGATGATACCATGCCAACTTTCAACCTTTTCTGATTGTGATTTCTAGTGCTTTTCAATTTCAGGGTCATTTAGCTCAAAAAATCAGTAAATGCATGAAAATTAGCAAATGAACTCAGAAAGGGTTGAAAATTGATGACGTGGCTTCGAATGGTGCATACTGAACACACAAAAAGTCTGGAGTTGAAATAAGTTTAAAAAACTGAAATGCCTTTGTAACACACGAGTTTTCGTCTGAAACCCTGATACTTCGAAAGAGATTGTCCATTTTGTACACGAAGTGCATCCAGTTTTTGCCGTAACCCTCTCAACTTTTTAGCACATGCTATGTGGGTGAAATGATGAAACCAAGCCAACTTTCAACCTTTTCTGATTGTGATTTGTAGTGCTTTTCAATTTTAGGGTCATTTAGCTCAAAAAATCAGTAAATGCATGAAAAATAGGAAATGAAGTCAGAAAGGGTTGAAAATTGATGACGTGGCTTCGAATGGTGCATACTGAACACACAAAAAGTCTGGAGTTGAAATAAGTTTAAAAAAATGAAATGCCGTTGTAACAGACGAGTTTTCGTCTAAAACCCTGATACTTCGAAAGAGATTGTCCATTTTGTACACGAAGTGGATCCAGTTTTTGCCGTAACCCTCTCAACTTTTCAGCACATGCTATGTGGGTGAAATGATGATACCATGCCAACTTTCAAGCTTTTCAGAGTTCATTTGTAGTGCTTTTCAATTTCAGGGTCATTAAGCTCTAAAAAATCAGTAAATGCATGAAAAATAGCAAATGAAGTCAGAAAGGGTTGAAAATTGATGACGTGGCTTCGAATGGT
Source organism: Elymus sibiricus (assembly GCA_039707655.1). Classification (NCBI taxonomy): domain Eukaryota; kingdom Viridiplantae; phylum Streptophyta; class Magnoliopsida; order Poales; family Poaceae; genus Elymus; species Elymus sibiricus. Next base: position 120,167,291 of record CM077676.1, on the reverse strand, counting down.
GCATACTGAACACACAAAAAGTCTGGAGTTGAAATAAGTTTAAAAAAATGAAATGCCTTTGTAACAGACGAGTTTTCGTCTGAAACCCTGATACTTCGAAAGAGATTGTCCATTTTGTACATGAAGTGAATCCAATTTTTGCCGTAACCCTCTCAACTTTTTAGCACATGCTATGTGGGTGAAATGATGATACCATGCCAACTTTCAACCTTTTCAGAGTTCATTTGTAGTGCTTTTCAATTTTAGGGTCATTTAGCTCAAAAAAATCAGTAAATGCATGAAAAATAGCAAATGAAGTCAGAAAGGGTTGAAAATTGATGATGTGGCTTCGAATGGTGCATACTGAACACACAAAAAGTCTGGAGTTGAAATAAGTTTAAAAAAATGAAATGCCTTTGTAACAGACGAGTTTTCGTTTGAAACCCTGATACTTCGAGAGAGATTGTCCATTTTGTACACGAAGTGGATCCAGTTTTTGCCGTAACCCTCTCAACTTTTTAGCACATGCTATGTGGGTGAAATGATGATACCATGCCAACTTTCAACCTTTTCTGATTGTGATTTCTAGTGCTTTTCAATTTCAGGGTCATTTAGCTCAAAAAAATCAGTAAATGCATGAAAATTAGCAAATGAACTCAGAAAGGGTTGAAAATTGATGACGTGGCTTCGAATGGTGCATACTGAACACACAAAAAGTCTGGAGTTGAAATAAGTTTAAAAAACTGAAATGCCTTTGTAACACACGAGTTTTCGTCTGAAACCCTGATACTTCGAAAGAGATTGTCCATTTTGTACACGAAGTGCATCCAGTTTTTGCCGTAACCCTCTCAACTTTTTAGCACATGCTATGTGGGTGAAATGATGATACCAAGCCAACTTTCAACCTTTTCTGATTGTGATTTGTAGTGCTTTTCAATTTCAGCGTCATTTAGCTCAAACAAATCAGTAAATGCATGAAAAATAGGAAATGAAGTCAGAAAGGGTTGAAAATTGATGACGTGGCTTCGAATGGTGCATACTGAACACACAAAAAGTCTGGAGTTGAAATAAGTTTAAAAAATGAAATGCCGTTGTAACAGACGAGTTTTCGTCTAAAACCCTGATACTTCGAAAGAGATTATCCATTTTGTACACGAAGTGCATCCAGCTTTTGCCGTAACCCTCTCAACTTTTTAGCACATGCTATGTGGGTGAAATGATGACACCATGCCAACTTTCAACCTTTTCTGATTGTGATTTGTAGTGCTTTTCAATTTCAGGGTCATTTAGCTCAAAAAATCAGTAAATGTATGAAAAATAGCAAATGAAGTCAGAAAGGGTTGAAAATTGATGACGTGGCTTCGAATGGTGCATACTGAACACACAAAAAGTCTGGAGTTGAAATAAGTTTAAAAAACTGAAATGCCTTTGTAACACACGAGTTTTCGTCTGAAACCCTGATACTTCGAAAGAGATTGTCCATTTTGTACACGAAGTGCATCCAGTTTTTGCCGTAACCCTGTCAACTTTTTAGCACATGCTATGTGGGTGAAATGATGATACCAAGCCAACTTTCAACATTTTCTGATTGTGATTTGTAGTGCTTTTCAATTTCAGGGTCATTTAGCTCAAACAAATCAGTAAATGCATGAAAAATAGGAAATGAAGTCAGAAAGGGTTGAAAATTGATGACGTGGCTTCGAATGGTGCATACTGAACACACAAAAAGTCTGGAGTTGAAATAAGTTTAAAAAAATGAAATGCCGTTGTAACAGACGAGTTTTCGTCTAAAACCCTGATACTTCGAAAGAGATTGTCCATTTTGTACACGAAGTGCATCCAGCTTTTGCCGTAACCCTCTCAACTTTTTAGCACATGCTATGTGGGTGAAATGATGATACCATGCCAACTTTCAACCTTTTCCGATTGTGATTTGTAGTGCATTTCAATTTCACGGTCATTTAGCTCAAAAAATCAGTAAATGCATGAAAAATAGCAAATGAAGTCAGAAAGGGTTGAAAATTGATGACGTGGCTTCGAATGGTGCATACTGAACACACAAAAAGTCTGGAGTTGAAATAAGTTTAAAAAAATGAAATGCCTTTGTAACAGACGAGTTTTCGTCTGAAACCCTGATACTTCGAAAGAGATTGTCCATTTTGTACACGAAGTGCATCCAGTTTTTGCCGTAACCCTCTCAACTTTTTAGCACATGCTATGTGGGTGAAATGATGATACCATGCCAACTTTCAACCTTTTCTGATTGTGATTTGTAGTGCTTTTCAATTTCAGGGTCATTAAGCTCTAAAAAATCAGTAAATGCATGAAAAATAGCAAATGAAGTCAGAAAGGGTTGAAAATTGATGACGTGGCTTCGAATGGTGCATACTGAACACACAAAAAGTCTGGAGTTGAAATAAGTTTAAAAAAATGAAATGCCTTTGTAACAGACGAGTTTTCGTCTGAAACCCTGATACTTCGAAAGAGAATGTCCATTTTGTACATGAAGTGAATCCAGTTTTTGCCGTAACCCTCTCAACTTTTTAGCACATGCTATGTGGGTGAAATGATGATACCATGCCAACTTTCAACCTTTTCAGAGTTCATTTGTAGTGCTTTTCAATTTCAGGGTCATTAAGCTCTAAAAAATCAGTAAATGCATGAAAAATAGCAAATGAAGTCAGAAAGGGTTGAAAATTGATGATGTGGCTTTGAATGGTGCATACTGAACACACAAAAAGTCTGGAGTTGAAATAAGTTGAAAAAAATGAAATGCCTTTGTAACAGACGAGTTTTCGTTTGAAACCCTGATACTTCGAAAGAGATTGTCCATTTTGTACACGAAGTGGATCCAGTTTTTGCCGTAACCCTCTCAACTTTTTAGCACATGCTATGTGTGTGAAATGATGATACCATGCCAACTTTCAACCTTTTCTGATTGTGATTTCTAGTGCTTTTCAATTTCAGGGTCATTTAGCTCAAAAAAAATCAGTAAATGCATGAAAATTAGCAAATGAACTCAGAAAGGGTTGAAAATTGATGACGTGGCTTCGAATGGTGCATACTGAACACACAAAAAGTCTGGAGTTGAAATAAGTTTAAAAAACTGAAATGCCTGTGTAACACACGAGTTTTCGTCTGAAACCCTGATACTTCGAAAGAGATTGTCCATTTTGTACACGAAGTGCATCCAGTTTTTGCCGTAACCCTCTCAAGTTTTTAGCACATGCTATGTGGGTGAAATGATGATACCAAGCCAACTTTCAACCTTTTCTGATTGTGATTTGTAGTGCTTTTCAATTTCAGGGTCATTAAGCTCTAAAAAATCAGTAAATGCATGAAAAATAGCAAATGAAGTCAGAAAGGGTTGAAAATTGATGATGTGGCTTCGAATGGTGCATACTGAACACACAAAAAGTCTGGAGTTGAAATAAGTTTAAAAAAATGAAATGCCTTTGTAACAGACGAGTTTTCGTTTGAAACCCTGATACTTCGAAAGAGATTGTCCATTTTGTACACGAAGTGGATCCAGTTTTTGCCGTAACCCTCTCAACTTTTTAGCACATGCTATGTGTGTGAAATGATGATACCATGCCAACTTTCAACCTTTTCTGATAGTGATTTCTAGTGCTTTTCAATTTCAGGGTCATTTAGCTAAAAAAAAATCAGTAAATGCATGAAAATTAGCAAATGAACTCAGAAAGGGTTGAAAATTGATGACGTGGCTTCGAATGGTGCATACTGAACACACAAAAAGTCTGGAGTTGAAATAAGTTTAAAAAACTGAAATGCCTTTGTAACACACGAGTTTTCGTCTGAAAGCCTGATACTTCGAAAGAGATTGTCCATTTTGTACACGAAGTGTATCCAGTTTTTTCCGTAACCCTCTCAACTTTTTAGCACATGCTATGTGGGTGAAATGATGATACCAAGCCAACTTTCAACCTTTTCTGATTGTGATTTGTAGTGCTTTTCAATTTCAGGGTCATTAAGCTCTAAAAAATCAGTAAATGCATGAAAAATAGCAAATGAAGTCAGAAAGGGTTGAAAATTGATGATGTGGCTTCGAATGGTGCATACTGAACACACAAAAAGTCTGGAGTTGAAATAAGTTGAAAAAAATGAAATGCCTTTGTAACAGACGAGTTTTCGTTTGAAACCCTGATACTTCGAAAGAGATTGTCCATTTTGTACATGAAGTGAATCCAGTTTTTGCCGTAACCCTCTCAACTTTTTAGCACATGCTATGTGGGTGAAATGATGATACCATGCCAACTTTCAAGCTTTTCAGAGTTCATTTGTAGTGCTTTTCAATTTCAGGGTCATTAAGCTCTAAAAAATCAGTAAATGCATGAAAAATAGCAAATGAAGTCAGAAAGGGTTGAAAATTGATGACGTGGCTTCGAATGGTGCATACTGAACACACAAAAAGTTTGGAGTTGAAATAAGTTTAAAAAAATGAAATGCCTTTGTAACAGACGAGTTTTCGTCTGAAACCCTGATACTTCGAAAGAGATTGTCCATTTTGTACATGAAGTGAATCCAGTTTTTGCCGTAACCCTCTCAACTTTTTAGCACATGCTATGTGGGTGAAATGATGATACCATGCCAACTTTCAACCTTTTCAGAGTTCATTTGTAGTGCTTTTCAATTTTAGGGTCATTTAGCTCAAAAAAATCAGTAAATGCATGAAAAATAGCAAATGAAGTCAGAAAGGGTTGAAAATTGATGATGTGGCTTTGAATGGTGCATACTGAACACACAAAAAGTCTGGAGTTGAAATAAGTTTAAAAAATGAAATGCCTTTGTAACAGACGAGTTTTCGTTTGAAACCCTGATACTTCGAAAGAGATTGTCCATTTTGTACACGAAGTGGATCCAGTTTTTGCCGTAACCCTCTCAACTTTTTAGCACATGCTATGTTGGTGAAATGATGATACCATGCCAACTTTCAACCTTTTCTGATTGTGATTTCTAGTGCTTTTCAATTTCAGGGTCATTTAGCTCAAAAAATCAGTAAATGCATGAAAATTAGCAAATGAACTCAGAAAGGGTTGAAAATTGATGACGTGGCTTCGAATGGTGCATACTGAACACACAAAAAGTCTGGAGTTGAAATAAGTTTAAAAAACTGAAATGCCTTTGTAACACACGAGTTTTCGTCTGAAACCCTGATACTTCGAAAGAGATTGTCCATTTTGTACACGAAGTGCATCCAGTTTTTGCCGGAACCCTCTCAACTTTTTAGCACATGCTATGTGGGTGAAATGATGAAACCAAGCCAACTTTCAACCTTTTCTGATTGTGATTTGTAGTGCTTTTCAATTTTAGGGTCATTTAGCTCAAAAAATCAGTAAATGCATGAAAAATAGGAAATGAAGTCAGAAAGGGTTGAAAATTGATGACGTGGCTTCGAATGGTGCATACTGAACACACAAAAAGTCTGGAGTTGAAATAAGTTGAAAAAAATGAAATGCCTTTGTAACAGACGAGTTTTCGTTTGAAACCCTGATACTTCGAAAGAGATTGTCCATTTTGTACACGAAGTGGATCCAGTTTTTGCCGTAACCCTCTCAACTTTTTAGCACATGCTATGTGTGTGAAATGATGATACCATGCCAACTTTCAACCTTTTCTGATTGTGATTTCTAGTGCTTTTCAATTTCAGGGTCATTTAGCTCAAAAAAAATCAGTAAATGCATGAAAATTAGCAAATGAACTCAGAAAGGGTTGAAAATTGATGACGTGGCTTCGAATGGTGCATACTGAACACACAAAAAGTCTGGAGTTGAAATAAGTTTAAAAAACTGAAATGCCTGTGTAACACACGAGTTTTCGTCTGAAACCCTGATACTTCGAAAGAGATTGTCCATTTTGTACACGAAGTGCATCCAGTTTTTGCCGTAACCCTCTCAAGTTTTTAGCACATGCTATGTGGGTGAAATGATGATACCAAGCCAACTTTCAACCTTTTCTGATTGTGATTTGTAGTGCTTTTCAATTTCAGGGTCATTAAGCTCTAAAAAATCAGTAAATGCATGAAAAATAGCAAATGAAGTCAGAAAGGGTTGAAAATTGATGATGTGGCTTCGAATGGTGCATACTGAACACACAAAAAGTCTGGAGTTGAAATAAGTTTAAAAAAATGAAATGCCTTTGTAACAGACGAGTTTTCGTTTGAAACCCTGATACTTCGAAAGAGATTGTCCATTTTGTACACGAAGTGGATCCAGTTTTTGCCGTAACCCTCTCAACTTTTTAGCACATGCTATGTGTGTGAAATGATGATACCATGCCAACTTTCAACCTTTTCTGATTGTGATTTCTAGTGCTTTTCAATTTCAGGGTCATTTAGCTAAAAAAAAATCAGTAAATGCATGAAAATTAGCAAATGAACTCAGAAAGGGTTGAAAATTGATGACGTGGCTTCGAATGGTGCATACTGAACACACAAAAAGTCTGGAGTTGAAATAAGTTTAAAAAACTGAAATGCCTTTGTAACACACGAGTTTTCGTCTGAAAGCCTGATACTTCGAAAGAGATTGTCCATTTTGTACACGAAGTGTATCCAGTTTTTTCCGTAACCCTCTCAACTTTTTAGCACATGCTATGTGGGTGAAATGATGATACCAAGCCAACTTTCAACCTTTTCTGATTGTGATTTGTAGTGCTTTTCAATTTTAGGGTCATTAAGCTCTAAAAAATCAGTAAATGCATGAAAAATAGCAAATGAAGTCAGAAAGGGTTGAAAATTGATGATGTGGCTTCGAATGGTGCATACTGAACACACAAAAAGTCTGGAGTTGAAATAAGTTTAAAAAAATGAAATGCCTTTGTAACAGACGAGTTTTCGTCTGAAACCCTGATACTTCGAAAGAGATTGTCCATTTTGTACATGAAGTGAATCCAGTTTTTGCCGTAACCCTCTCAACTTTTTAGCACATGCTATGTGGGTGAAATGATGATACCATGCCAACTTTCAAGCTTTTCAGAGTTCATTTGTAGTGCTTTTCAATTTCAGGGTCATTAAGCTCTAAAAAATCAGTAAATGCATGAAAAATAGCAAATGAAGTCAGAAAGGGTTGAAAATTGATGACGTGGCTTCGAATGGTGCATACTGAACACACAAAAAGTCTGGAGTTGAAATAAGTTTAAAAAAATGAAATGCCTTTGTAACAGACGAGTTTTCGTCTGAAACCCTGATACTTCGAAAGAGATTGTCCATTTTGTACATGAAGTGAATCCAGTTTTTGCCGTAACCCTCTCAACTTTTTAGCACATGCTATGTGGGTGAAATGATGATACCATGCCAACTTTCAACCTTTTCAGAGTTCATTTGTAGTGCTTTTCAATTTTAGGGTCATTTAGCTCAAAAAAATCAGTAAATGCATGAAAAATAGCAAATGAAGTCAGAAAGGGTTGAAAATTGATGATGTGGCTTCGAATGGTGCATACTGAACACACAAAAAGTCTGGAGTTGAAATAAGTTTAAAAAAATGAAATGCCTTTGTAACAGACGAGTTTTCGTTTGAAACCCTGATACTTCGAGAGAGATTGTCCATTTTGTACACGAAGTGGATCCAGTTTTTGCCGTAACCCTCTCAACTTTTTAGCACATGCTATGTGGGTGAAATGATGATACCATGCCAACTTTCAACCTTTTCTGATTGTGATTTCTAGTGCTTTTCAATTTCAGGGTCATTTAGCTCAAAAAAATCAGTAAATGCATGAAAATTAGCAAATGAACTCAGAAAGGGTTGAAAATTGATGACGTGGCTTCGAATGGTGCATACTGAACACACAAAAAGTCTGGAGTTGAAATAAGTTTAAAAAACTGAAATGCCTTTGTAACACACGAGTTTTCGTCTGAAACCCTGATACTTCGAAAGAGATTGTCCATTTTGTACACGAAGTGCATCCAGTTTTTGCCGTAACCCTCTCAACTTTTTAGCACATGCTATGTGGGTGAAATGATGATACCAAGCCAACTTTCAACCTTTTCTGATTGTGATTTGTAGTGCTTTTCAATTTCAGGGTCATTTAGCTCAAACAAATCAGTAAATGCATGAAAAATAGGAAATGAAGTCAGAAAGGGTTGAAAATTGATGACGTGGCTTCGAATGGTGCATACTGAACACACAAAAAGTCTGGAGTTGAAATAAGTTTAAAAAATGAAATGCTGTTGTAACAGACGAGTTTTCGTCTAAAACCCTGATACTTCGAAAGAGATTGTCCATTTTGTACACGAAGTGCATCCAGCTTTTGCCGTAACCCTCTCAACTATTTAGCACATGCTATGTGGGTGAAATGATGATACCATGCCAACTTTCAACCTTTTCCGATTGTGATTTGTAGTGCATTTCAATTTCACGGTCATTTAGCTCAAAAAATCAGTAAATGCATGAAAAATAGCAAATGAAGTCAGAAAGGGTTGAAAATTGATGACGTGGCTTCGAATGGTGCATACTGAACACACAAAAAGTCTGGAGTTGAAATAAGTTTAAAAAAATGAAATGCCTTTGTAACAGACGAGTTTTCGTCTGAAACCCTGATACTTCGAAAGAGATTGTCCATTTTGTACACGAAGTGGATCCAGTTTTTGCCGTAACCCTCTCAACTTTTCAGCACATGCTATGTGGGTGAAATGATGATACCATGCCAACTTTCAAGCTTTTCAGAGTTCATTTGTAGTGCTTTTCAATTTCAGGGTCATTAAGCTCTAAAAAATCAGTAAATGCATGAAAAATAGCAAATGAAGTCAGAAAGGGTTGAAAATTGATGACGTGGCTTCGAATGGTGCATACTGAACACACAAAAAGTCTGGAGTTGAAATAAGTTTAAAAAATGAAATGCCTTTGTAACAGACGAGTTTTCGTCTGAAACCCTGATACTTCGAAAGAGATTGTCCATTTTGTACATGAAGTGAATCCAGTTTTTGCCGTAACCCTCTCAACTTTTTAGCACATGCTATGTGGGTGAAATGATGATACCATGCCAACTTTCAACCTTTTCAGAGTTCATTTGTAGTGCTTTTCAATTTTAGGGTCATTTAGCTCAAAAAAATCAGTAAATGCATGAAAAATAGCAAATGAAGTCAGAAAGGGTTGAAAATTGATGATGTGGCTTCGAATGGTGCATACTGAACACACAAAAAGTCTGGAGTTGAAATAAGTTGAAAAAAATGAAATGCCTTTGTAACAGACGAGTTTTCGTTTGAAACCCTGATACTTCGAAAGAGATTGTCCATTTTGTACACGAAGTGGATCCAGTTTTTGCCGTAACCCTCTCAACTTTTTAGCACATGCTATGTGTGTGAAATGATGATACCATGCCAACTTTCAACCTTTTCTGATTGTGATTTCTAGTGCTTTTCAATTTCAGGGTCATTTAGCTCAAAAAAAATCAGTAAATGCATGAAAATTAGCAAATGAACTCACAAAGGGTTGAAAATTGATGACGTGGCTTCGAATGGTGCATACTGAACACACAAAAAGTCTGGAGTTGAAATAAGTTTAAAAAACTGAAATGCCTTTGTAACACACGAGTTTTCGTCTGAAACCCTGATACTTCGAAAGAGATTGTCCATTTTGTACACGAAGTGCATCCAGTTTTTGCCGTAACCCTCTCAACTTTTTAGCACATGCAATGTGGGTGAAATGATGATACCAAGCCAACTTTCAACCTTTTCTGATTGTGATTTGTAGTGCTTTTCAATTTCAGGGTCATTAAGCTCTAAAAATCAGTAAATGCATGAAAAATAGCAAATGAAGTCAGAAAGGGTTGAAAATTGATGATGTGGCTTCGAATGGTGCATACTGAACACACAAAAAGTCTGGAGTTGAAATAAGTTTAAAAAAATGAAATGCCTTTGTAACAGACGAGTTTTCGTTTGAAACCCTGATACTTCGAAAGAGATTGTCCATTTTGTACACGAAGTGGATCCAGTTTTTGCCGTAACCCTCTCAACTTTTTAGCACATGCTATGTGTGTGAAATGATGATACCATGCCAACTTTCAACCTTTTCTGATTGTGATTTCTAGTGCTTTTCAATTTCAGGGTCATTTAGCTAAAAAAAAATCAGTAAATGCATGAAAATTAGCAAATGAACTCAGAAAGGGTTGAAAATTGATGACGTGGCTTCGAATGGTGCATACTGAACACACAAAAAGTCTGGAGTTGAAATAAGTTTAAAAAACTGAAATGCCTTTGTAACACACGAGTTTTCGTCTGAAAGCCTGATACTTCGAAAGAGATTGTCCATTTTGTACACGAAGTGCATCCAGTTTTTGCCGTAACCCTCTCAACTTTTTAGCACATGCTATGTGGGTGAAATGATGATACCAAGCCAACTTTCAACCTTTTCTGATTGTGATTTGTAGTGCTTTTCAATTTCAGGGTCATTAAGCTCTAAAAAATCAGTAAATGCATGAAAAATAGCAAATGAAGTCAGAAAGGGTTGAAAATTGATGATGTGGCTTCGAATGGTGCATACTGAACACACAAAAAGTCTGGAGTTGAAATAAGTTTAAAAAAATGAAATGCCTTTGTAACAGACGAGTTTTCGTCTGAAACCCTGATATTTCGAAAGAGATTGTCCATTTTGTACATGAAGTGAATCCAGTTTTTGCCGTAACCCTCTCAACTTTTTAGCACATGCTATGTGGGTGAAATGATGATACCATGCCAACTTTCAAGCTTTTCAGAGTTCATTTGTAGTGCTTTTCAATTTCAGGGTCATTAAGCTCTAAAAAATCAGTAAATGCATGAAAAATAGCAAATGAAGTCAGAAAGGGTTGAAAATTGATGACGTGGCTTCGAATGGTGCATACTGAACACACAAAAAGTCTGGAGTTGAAATAAGTTTAAAAAAATGAAATGCCTTTGTAACAGACGAGTTTTCGTCTGAAACCCTGATACTTCGAAAGAGATTGTCCATTTTGTACATGAAGTGAATCCAGTTTTTGCCGTAACCCTCTCAACTTTTTAGCACATGCTATGTGGGTGAAATGATGATACCATGCCAACTTTCAACCTTTTCAGAGTTCATTTGTAGTGCTTTTCAATTTTAGGGTCATTTAGCTCAAAAAAATCAGTAAATGCATGAAAAATAGCAAATGAAGTCAGAAAGGGTTGAAAATTGATGATGTGGCTTCGAATGGTGCATACTGAACACAAAAAAGTCTGGAGTTGAAATAAGTTTAAAAAATGAAATGCCTTTGTAACAGACGAGTTTTCGTTTGAAACCCTGATACTTCGAAAGAGATTGTCCATTTTGTACACGAAGTGGATCCAGTTTTTGCCGTAACCCTCTCAACTTTTTAGCACATGCTATGTTGGTGAAATGATGATACCATGCCAACTTTCAACCTTTTCTGATTGTGATTTCTAGTGCTTTTCAATTTCAGGGTCATTTAGCTCAAAAAATCAGTAAATGCATGAAAATTAGCAAATGAACTCAGAAAGGGTTGAAAATTGATGACGTGGCTTCGAATGGTGCATACTGAACACACAAAAAGTCTGGAGTTGAAATAAGTTTAAAAAACTGAAATGCCTTTGTAACACACGAGTTTTCGTCTGAAACCCTGATACTTCGAAAGAGATTGTCCATTTTGTACACGAAGTGCATCCAGTTTTTGCCGTAACCCTCTCAACTTTTTAGCACATGCTATGTGGGTGAAATGATGAAACCAAGCCAACTTTCAACCTTTTCTGATTGTGATTTGTAGTGCTTTTCAATTTTAGGGTCATTTAGCTCAAAAAATCAGTAAATGCATGAAAAATAGGAAATGAAGTCAGAAAGGGTTGAAAATTGATGACGTGGCTTCGAATGGTGCATACTGAACACACAAAAAGTCTGGAGTTGAAATAAGTTTAAAAAAATGAAATGCCGTTGTAACAGACGAGTTTTCGTCTAAAACCCTGATACTTCGAAAGAGATTGTCCATTTTGTACACGAAGTGGATCCAGTTTTTGCCGTAACCCTCTCAACTTTTCAGCACATGCTATGTGGGTGAAATGATGATACCATGCCAACTTTCAAGCTTTTCAGAGTTCATTTGTAGTGCTTTTCAATTTCAGGGTCATTAAGCTCTAAAAAATCAGTAAATGCATGAAAAATAGCAAATGAAGTCAGAAAGGGTTGAAAATTGATGACGTGGCTTCGAATGGTGCATACTGAACACACAAAAAGTCTGGAGTTGAAATAAGTTTAAAAAAATGAAATGCCTTTGTAACAGACGAGTTTTCGTCTGAAACCCTGATACTTCGAAAGAGATTGTCCATTTTGTACATGAAGTGAATCCAATTTTTGCCGTAACCCTCTCAACTTTTTAGCACATGCTATGTGGGTGAAATGATGATACCATGCCAACTTTCAACCTTTTCAGAGTTCATTTGTAGTGCTTTTCAATTTTAGGGTCATTTAGCTCAAAAAAATCAGTAAATGCATGAAAAATAGCAAATGAAGTCAGAAAGGGTTGAAAATTGATGATGTGGCTTCGAATGGTGCATACTGAACACACAAAAAGTCTGGAGTTGAAATAAGTTTAAAAAAATGAAATGCCTTTGTAACAGACGAGTTTTCGTTTGAAACCCTGATACTTCGAGAGAGATTGTCCATTTTGTACACGAAGTGGATCCAGTTTTTGCCGTAACCCTCTCAACTTTTTAGCACATGCTATGTGGGTGAAATGATGATACCATGCCAACTTTCAACCTTTTCTGATTGTGATTTCTAGTGCTTTTCAATTTCAGGGTCATTTAGCTCAAAAAAATCAGTAAATGCATGAAAATTAGCAAATGAACTCAGAAAGGGTTGAAAATTGATGACGTGGCTTCGAATGGTGCATACTGAACACACAAAAAGTCTGGAGTTGAAATAAGTTTAAAAAACTGAAATGCCTTTGTAACACACGAGTTTTCGTCTGAAACCCTGATACTTCGAAAGAGATTGTCCATTTTGTACACGAAGTGCATCCAGTTTTTGCCGTAACCCTCTCAACTTTTTAGCACATGCTATGTGGGTGAAATGATGATACCAAGCCAACTTTCAACCTTTTCTGATTGTGATTTGTAGTGCTTTTCAATTTCAGGGTCATTTAGCTCAAACAAATCAGTAAATGCATGAAAAATAGGAAATGAAGTCAGAAAGGGTTGAAAATTGATGACGTGGCTTCGAATGGTGCATACTGAACACACAAAAAGTCTGGAGTTGAAATAAGTTTAAAAAATGAAATGCCGTTGTAACAGACGAGTTTTCGTCTAAAACCCTGATACTTCGAAAGAGATTATCCATTTTGTACACGAAGTGCATCCAGCTTTTGCCGTAACCCTCTCAACTTTTTAGCACATGCTATGTGGGTGAAATGATGACACCATGCCAACTTTCAACCTTTTCTGATTGTGATTTGTAGTGCTTTTCAATTTCAGGGTCATTTAGCTCAAAAAATCAGTAAATGTATGAAAAATAGCAAATGAAGTCAGAAAGGGTTGAAAATTGATGACGTGGCTTCGAATGGTGCATACTGAACACACAAAAAGTCTGGAGTTGAAATAAGTTTAAAAAACTGAAATGCCTTTGTAACACACGAGTTTTCGTCTGAAACCCTGATACTTCGAAAGAGATTGTCCATTTTGTACACGAAGTGCATCCAGTTTTTGCCGTAACCCTGTCAACTTTTTAGCACATGCTATGTGGGTGAAATGATGATACCAAGCCAACTTTCAACATTTTCTGATTGTGATTTGTAGTGCTTTTCAATTTCAGGGTCATTTAGCTCAAACAAATCAGTAAATGCATGAAAAATAGGAAATGAAGTCAGAAAGGGTTGAAAATTGATGACGTGGCTTCGAATGGTGCATACTGAACACACAAAAAGTCTGGAGTTGAAATAAGTTTAAAAAAATGAAATGCCGTTGTAACAGACGAGTTTTCGTCTAAAACCCTGATACTTCGAAAGAGATTGTCCATTTTGTACACGAAGTGCATCCAGCTTTTGCCGTAACCCTCTCAACTTTTTAGCACATGCTATGTGGGTGAAATGATGATACCATGCCAACTTTCAACCTTTTCCGATTGTGATTTGTAGTGCATTTCAATTTCACGGTCATTTAGCTCAAAAAATCAGTAAATGCATGAAAAATAGCAAATGAAGTCAGAAAGGGTTGAAAATTGATGACGTGGCTTCGAATGGTGCATACTGAACACACAAAAAGTCTGGAGTTGAAATAAGTTTAAAAAAATGAAATGCCTTTGTAACAGACGAGTTTTCGTCTGAAACCCTGATACTTCGAAAGAGATTGTCCATTTTGTACACGAAGTGCATCCAGTTTTTGCCGTAACCCTCTCAACTTTTTAGCACATGCTATGTGGGTGAAATGATGATACCATGCCAACTTTCAACCTTTTCTGATTGTGATTTGTAGTGCTTTTCAATTTCAGGGTCATTAAGCTCTAAAAAATCAGTAAATGCATGAAAAATAGCAAATGAAGTCAGAAAGGGTTGAAAATTGATGACGTGGCTTCGAATGGTGCATACTGAACACACAAAAAGTCTGGAGTTGAAATAAGTTTAAAAAAATGAAATGCCTTTGTAACAGACGAGTTTTCGTCTGAAACCCTGATACTTCGAAAGAGATTGTCCATTTTGTACATGAAGTGAATCCAGTTTTTGCCGTAACCCTCTCAACTTTTTAGCACATGCTATGTGGGTGAAATGATGATACCATGCCAACTTTCAACCTTTTCAGAGTTCATTTGTAGTGCTTTTCAATTTCAGGGTCATTAAGCTCTAAAAAATCAGTAAATGCATGAAAAATAGCAAATGAAGTCAGAAAGGGTTGAAAATTGATGATGTGGCTTTGAATGGTGCATACTGAACACACAAAAAGTCTGGAGTTGAAATAAGTTGAAAAAAATGAAATGCCTTTGTAACAGACGAGTTTTCGTTTGAAACCCTGATACTTCGAAAGAGATTGTCCATTTTGTACACGAAGTGGATCCAGTTTTTGCCGTAACCCTCTCAACTTTTTAGCACATGCTATGTGTGTGAAATGATGATACCATGCCAACTTTCAACCTTTTCTGATTGTGATTTCTAGTGCTTTTCAATTTCAGGGTCATTTAGCTCAAAAAAAATCAGTAAATGCATGAAAATTAGCAAATGAACTCAGAAAGGGTTGAAAATTGATGACGTGGCTTCGAATGGTGCATACTGAACACACAAAAAGTCTGGAGTTGAAATAAGTTTAAAAAACTGAAATGCCTGTGTAACACACGAGTTTTCGTCTGAAACCCTGATACTTCGAAAGAGATTGTCCATTTTGTACACGAAGTGCATCCAGTTTTTGCCGTAACCCTCTCAAGTTTTTAGCACATGCTATGTGGGTGAAATGATGATACCAAGCCAACTTTCAACCTTTTCTGATTGTGATTTGTAGTGCTTTTCAATTTCAGGGTCATTAAGCTCTAAAAAATCAGTAAATGCATGAAAAATAGCAAATGAAGTCAGAAAGGGTTGAAAATTGATGATGTGGCTTCGAATGGTGCATACTGAACACACAAAAAGTCTGGAGTTGAAATAAGTTTAAAAAAATGAAATGCCTTTGTAACAGACGAGTTTTCGTTTGAAACCCTGATACTTCGAAAGAGATTGTCCATTTTGTACACGAAGTGGATCCAGTTTTTGCCGTAACCCTCTCAACTTTTTAGCACATGCTATGTGTGTGAAATGATGATACCATGCCAACTTTCAACCTTTTCTGATTGTGATTTGTAGTGCTTTTCAATTTCAGGGTCATTAAGCTCAAAAAAAATCAGTAAATGCTTGAAAAATAGCAAATGAAGTCAGAAAGGGTTGAAAATTGATGACGTGGCTTCGAATGCTGCATACTTAACACACAAAAAGTCTGGAGTTGAAATAAGTTTAAAAAAATGAAATGCCTTTGTAACAGACGAGTTTTCATCTGAAACCCTGATACTTCGGAAGAGATTGTCCATTTTGTACACGAAGTGGATCCAGTTTTTGCCGTAACCCTCTCAACTTTTTAGCACATGCTATGTGGGTGAAATGATGATACCATGCCAACTTTCAACCTTTTCTGATTGTGATTTCTAGTGCTTTTCAATTTCAGGGTCATTTAGCTCAAAAAAATCAGTAAATGCATGAAAATTAGCAAATGAACTCAGAAAGGGTTGAAAATTGATGACGTGGCTTCGAATGGTGCATACTGAACACACAAAAAGTCTGGAGTTGAAATAAGTTTAAAAAACTGAAATGCCTTTGTAACACACGAGTTTTCGTCTGAAACCCTGATACTTCGAAAGAGATTGTCCATTTTGTACACGAAGTGCATCCAGTTTTTGCCGTAACCCTCTCAACTTTTTAGCACATGCTATGTGGGTGAAATGATGATACCAAGCCAACTTTCAACCTTTTCTGATTGTGATTTGTAGTGCTTTTCAATTTCAGGGTCATTTAGCTCAAACAAATCAGTAAATGCATGAAAAATAGGAAATGAAGTCAGAAAGGGTTGAAAATTGATGACGTGGCTTCGAATGGTGCATACTGAACACACAAAAAGTCTGGAGTTGAAATAAGTTTAAAAAATGAAATGCCGTTGTAACAGACGAGTTTTCGTCTAAAACCCTGATACTTCGAAAGAGATTATCCATTTTGTACACGAAGTGCATCCAGCTTTTGCCGTAACCCTCTCAACTTTTTAGCACATGCTATGTGGGTGAAATGATGACACCATGCCAACTTTCAACCTTTTCTGATTGTGATTTGTAGTGCTTTTCAATTTCAGGGTCATTTAGCTCAAAAAATCAGTAAATGTATGAAAAATAGCAAATGAAGTCAGAAAGGGTTGAAAATTGATGACGTGGCTTCGAATGGTGCATACTGAACACACAAAAAGTCTGGAGTTGAAATAAGTTTAAAAAACTGAAATGCCTTTGTAACACACGAGTTTTCGTCTGAAACCCTGATACTTCGAAAGAGATTGTCCATTTTGTACACGAAGTGCATCCAGTTTTTGCCGTAACCCTGTCAACTTTTTAGCACATGCTATGTGGGTGAAATGATGATACCAAGCCAACTTTCAACATTTTCTGATTGTGATTTGTAGTGCTTTTCAATTTCAGGGTCATTTAGCTCAAACAAATCAGTAAATGCATGAAAAATAGGAAATGAAGTCAGAAAGGGTTGAAAATTGATGACGTGGCTTCGAATGGTGCATACTGAACACACAAAAAGTCTGGAGTTGAAATAAGTTTAAAAAAATGAAATGCCGTTGTAACAGACGAGTTTTCGTCTAAAACCCTGATACTTCGAAAGAGATTGTCCATTTTGTACACGAAGTGCATCCAGCTTTTGCCGTAACCCTCTCAACTTTTTAGCACATGCTATGTGGGTGAAATGATGATACCATGCCAACTTTCAACCTTTTCCGATTGTGATTTGTAGTGCATTTCAATTTCACGGTCATTTAGCTCAAAAAATCAGTAAATGCATGAAAAATAGCAAATGAAGTCAGAAAGGGTTGAAAATTGATGACGTGGCTTCGAATGGTGCATACTGAACACACAAAAAGTCTGGAGTTGAAATAAGTTTAAAAAAATGAAATGCCTTTGTAACAGACGAGTTTTCGTCTGAAACCCTGATACTTCGAAAGAGATTGTCCATTTTGTACACGAAGTGCATCCAGTTTTTGCCGTAACCCTCTCAACTTTTTAGCACATGCTATGTGGGTGAAATGATGATACCATGCCAACTTTCAACCTTTTCTGATTGTGATTTGTAGTGCTTTTCAATTTCAGGGTCATTAAGCTCTAAAAAATCAGTAAATGCATGAAAAATAGCAAATGAAGTCAGAAAGGGTTGAAAATTGATGACGTGGCTTCGAATGGTGCATACTGAACACACAAAAAGTCTGGAGTTGAAATAAGTTTAAAAAAATGAAATGCCTTTGTAACAGACGAGTTTTCGTCTGAAACCCTGATACTTCGAAAGAGATTGTCCATTTTGTACATGAAGTGAATCCAGTTTTTGCCGTAACCCTCTCAACTTTTTAGCACATGCTATGTGGGTGAAATGATGATACCATGCCAACTTTCAACCTTTTCAGAGTTCATTTGTAGTGCTTTTCAATTTCAGGGTCATTAAGCTCTAAAAAATCAGTAAATGCATGAAAAATAGCAAATGAAGTCAGAAAGGGTTGAAAATTGATGATGTGGCTTTGAATGGTGCATACTGAACACACAAAAAGTCTGGAGTTGAAATAAGTTGAAAAAAATGAAATGCCTTTGTAACAGACGAGTTTTCGTTTGAAACCCTGATACTTCGAAAGAGATTGTCCATTTTGTACACGAAGTGGATCCAGTTTTTGCCGTAACCCTCTCAACTTTTTAGCACATGCTATGTGTGTGAAATGATGATACCATGCCAACTTTCAACCTTTTCTGATTGTGATTTCTAGTGCTTTTCAATTTCAGGGTCATTTAGCTCAAAAAAAATCAGTAAATGCATGAAAATTAGCAAATGAACTCAGAAAGGGTTGAAAATTGATGACGTGGCTTCGAATGGTGCATACTGAACACACAAAAAGTCTGGAGTTGAAATAAGTTTAAAAAACTGAAATGCCTGTGTAACACACGAGTTTTCGTCTGAAACCCTGATACTTCGAAAGAGATTGTCCATTTTGTACACGAAGTGCATCCAGTTTTTGCCGTAACCCTCTCAAGTTTTTAGCACATGCTATGTGGGTGAAATGATGATACCAAGCCAACTTTCAACCTTTTCTGATTGTGATTTGTAGTGCTTTTCAATTTCAGGGTCATTAAGCTCTAAAAAATCAGTAAATGCATGAAAAATAGCAAATGAAGTCAGAAAGGGTTGAAAATTGATGATGTGGCTTCGAATGGTGCATACTGAACACACAAAAAGTCTGGAGTTGAAATAAGTTTAAAAAAATGAAATGCCTTTGTAACAGACGAGTTTTCGTTTGAAACCCTGATACTTCGAAAGAGATTGTCCATTTTGTACACGAAGTGGATCCAGTTTTTGCCGTAACCCTCTCAACTTTTTAGCACATGCTATGTGTGTGAAATGATGATACCATGCCAACTTTCAACCTTTTCTGATAGTGATTTCTAGTGCTTTTCAATTTCAGGGTCATTTAGCTAAAAAAAAATCAGTAAATGCATGAAAATTAGCAAATGAACTCAGAAAGGGTTGAAAATTGATGACGTGGCTTCGAATGGTGCATACTGAACACACAAAAAGTCTGGAGTTGAAATAAGTTTAAAAAACTGAAATGCCTTTGTAACACACGAGTTTTCGTCTGAAAGCCTGATACTTCGAAAGAGATTGTCCATTTTGTACACGAAGTGTATCCAGTTTTTTCCGTAACCCTCTCAACTTTTTAGCACATGCTATGTGGGTGAAATGATGATACCAAGCCAACTTTCAACCTTTTCTGATTGTGATTTGTAGTGCTTTTCAATTTCAGGGTCATTAAGCTCTAAAAAATCAGTAAATGCATGAAAAATAGCAAATGAAGTCAGAAAGGGTTGAAAATTGATGATGTGGCTTCGAATGGTGCATACTGAACACACAAAAAGTCTGGAGTTGAAATAAGTTTAAAAAAATGAAATGCCTTTGTAACAGACGAGTTTTCGTCTGAAACCCTGATACTTCGAAAGAGATTGTCCATTTTGTACATGAAGTGAATCCAGTTTTTGCCGTAACCCTCTCAACTTTTTAGCACATGCTATGTGGGTGAAATGATGATACCATGCCAACTTTCAAGCTTTTCAGAGTTCATTTGTAGTGCTTTTCAATTTCAGGGTCATTAAGCTCTAAAAAATCAGTAAATGCATGAAAAATAGCAAATGAAGTCAGAAAGGGTTGAAAATTGATGACGTGGCTTCGAATGGTGCATACTGAACACACAAAAAGTTTGGAGTTGAAATAAGTTTAAAAAAATGAAATGCCTTTGTAACAGACGAGTTTTCGTCTGAAACCCTGATACTTCGAAAGAGATTGTCCATTTTGTACATGAAGTGAATCCAGTTTTTGCCGTAACCCTCTCAACTTTTTAGCACATGCTATGTGGGTGAAATGATGATACCATGCCAACTTTCAACCTTTTCAGAGTTCATTTGTAGTGCTTTTCAATTTTAGGGTCATTTAGCTCAAAAAAATCAGTAAATGCATGAAAAATAGCAAATGAAGTCAGAAAGGGTTGAAAATTGATGATGTGGCTTTGAATGGTGCATACTGAACACACAAAAAGTCTGGAGTTGAAATAAGTTTAAAAAATGAAATGCCTTTGTAACAGACGAGTTTTCGTTTGAAACCCTGATACTTCGAAAGAGATTGTCCATTTTGTACACGAAGTGGATCCAGTTTTTGCCGTAACCCTCTCAACTTTTTAGCACATGCTATGTTGGTGAAATGATGATACCATGCCAACTTTCAACCTTTTCTGATTGTGATTTCTAGTGCTTTTCAATTTCAGGGTCATTTAGCTCAAAAAATCAGTAAATGCATGAAAATTAGCAAATGAACTCAGAAAGGGTTGAAAATTGATGACGTGGCTTCGAATGGTGCATACTGAACACACAAAAAGTCTGGAGTTGAAATAAGTTTAAAAAACTGAAATGCCTTTGTAACACACGAGTTTTCGTCTGAAACCCTGATACTTCGAAAGAGATTGTCCATTTTGTACACGAAGTGCATCCAGTTTTTGCCGGAACCCTCTCAACTTTTTAGCACATGCTATGTGGGTGAAATGATGAAACCAAGCCAACTTTCAACCTTTTCTGATTGTGATTTGTAGTGCTTTTCAATTTTAGGGTCATTTAGCTCAAAAAATCAGTAAATGCATGAAAAATAGGAAATGAAGTCAGAAAGGGTTGAAAATTGATGACGTGGCTTCGAATGGTGCATACTGAACACACAAAAAGTCTGGAGTTGAAATAAGTTGAAAAAAATGAAATGCCTTTGTAACAGACGAGTTTTCGTTTGAAACCCTGATACTTCGAAAGAGATTGTCCATTTTGTACACGAAGTGGATC
Organism: Elymus sibiricus; assembly: GCA_039707655.1. Taxonomy (NCBI): domain Eukaryota; kingdom Viridiplantae; phylum Streptophyta; class Magnoliopsida; order Poales; family Poaceae; genus Elymus; species Elymus sibiricus. Next base: position 120,146,232 of record CM077676.1, on the reverse strand, counting down.
CAGTTTTTGCCGTAACCCTCTCAACTTTTTAGCACATGCTATGTGTTTGAAATGATGATACCATGCCAACTTTCAACCTTTTCTGATTGTGATTTCTAGTGCTTTTCAATTTCAGGGTCATTTAGCTCAAAAAAAATCAGTAAATGCATGAAAATTAGCAAATGAACTCAGAAAGGGTTGAAAATTGATGACGTGGCTTCGAATGGTGCATACTGAACACACAAAAAGTCTGGAGTTGAAATAAGTTTAAAAAACTGAAATGCCTGTGTAACACACGAGTTTTCGTCTGAAACCCTGATACTTCGAAAGAGATTGTCCATTTTGTACACGAAGTGCATCCAGTTTTTGCCGTAACCCTCTCAAGTTTTTAGCACATGCTATGTGGGTGAAATGATGATACCAAGCCAACTTTCAACCTTTTCTGATTGTGATTTGTAGTGCTTTTCAATTTCAGGGTCATTAAGCTCTAAAAAATCAGTAAATGCATGAAAAATAGCAAATGAAGTCAGAAAGGGTTGAAAATTGATGATGTGGCTTCGAATGGTGCATACTGAACACACAAAAAGTCTGGAGTTGAAATAAGTTTAAAAAAATGAAATGCCTTTGTAACAGACGAGTTTTCGTTTGAAACCCTGATACTTCGAAAGAGATTGTCCATTTTGTACACGAAGTGGATCCAGTTTTTGCCGTAACCCTCTCAACTTTTTAGCACATGCTATGTGTGTGAAATGATGATACCATGCCAACTTTCAACCTTTTCTGATTGTGATTTCTAGTGCTTTTCAATTTCAGGGTCATTTAGCTAAAAAAAAATCAGTAAATGCATGAAAATTAGCAAATGAACTCAGAAAGGGTTGAAAATTGATGACGTGGCTTCGAATGGTGCATACTGAACACACAAAAAGTCTGGAGTTGAAATAAGTTTAAAAAACTGAAATGCCTTTGTAACACACGAGTTTTCGTCTGAAAGCCTGATACTTCGAAAGAGATTGTCCATTTTGTACACGAAGTGTATCCAGTTTTTTCCGTAACCCTCTCAACTTTTTAGCACATGCTATGTGGGTGAAATGATGATACCAAGCCAACTTTCAACCTTTTCTGATTGTGATTTGTAGTGCTTTTCAATTTCAGGGTCATTAAGCTCTAAAAAATCAGTAAATGCATGAAAAATAGCAAATGAAGTCAGAAAGGGTTGAAAATTGATGATGTGGCTTCGAATGGTGCATACTGAACACACAAAAAGTCTGGAGTTGAAATAAGTTTAAAAAAATGAAATGCCTTTGTAACAGACGAGTTTTCGTCTGAAACCCTGATACTTCGAAAGAGATTGTCCATTTTGTACATGAAGTGAATCCAGTTTTTGCCGTAACCCTCTCAACTTTTTAGCACATGCTATGTGGGTGAAATGATGATACCATGCCAACTTTCAAGCTTTTCAGAGTTCATTTGTAGTGCTTTTCAATTTCAGGGTCATTAAGCTCTAAAAAATCAGTAAATGCATGAAAAATAGCAAATGAAGTCAGAAAGGGTTGAAAATTGATGACGTGGCTTCGAATGGTGCATACTGAACACACAAAAAGTCTGGAGTTGAAATAAGTTTAAAAAAATGAAATGCCTTTGTAACAGACGAGTTTTCGTCTGAAACCCTGATACTTCGAAAGAGATTGTCCATTTTGTACATGAAGTGAATCCAGTTTTTGCCGTAACCCTCTCAACTTTTTAGCACATGCTATGTGGGTGAAATGATGATACCATGCCAACTTTCAACCTTTTCAGAGTTCATTTGTAGTGCTTTTCAATTTTAGGGTCATTTAGCTCAAAAAAATCAGTAAATGCATGAAAAATAGCAAATGAAGTCAGAAAGGGTTGAAAATTGATGATGTGGCTTCGAATGGTGCATACTGAACACACAAAAAGTCTGGAGTTGAAATAAGTTTAAAAAAATGAAATGCCTTTGTAACAGACGAGTTTTCGTTTGAAACCCTGATACTTCGAGAGAGATTGTCCATTTTGTACACGAAGTGGATCCAGTTTTTGCCGTAACCCTCTCAACTTTTTAGCACATGCTATGTGGGTGAAATGATGATACCATGCCAACTTTCAACCTTTTCTGATTGTGATTTCTAGTGCTTTTCAATTTCAGGGTCATTTAGCTCAAAAAAATCAGTAAATGCATGAAAATTAGCAAATGAACTCAGAAAGGGTTGAAAATTGATGACGTGGCTTCGAATGGTGCATACTGAACACACAAAAAGTCTGGAGTTGAAATAAGTTTAAAAAACTGAAATGCCTTTGTAACACACGAGTTTTCGTCTGAAACCCTGATACTTCGAAAGAGATTGTCCATTTTGTACACGAAGTGCATCCAGTTTTTGCCGTAACCCTCTCAACTTTTTAGCACATGCTATGTGGGTGAAATGATGATACCAAGCCAACTTTCAACCTTTTCTGATTGTGATTTGTAGTGCTTTTCAATTTCAGGGTCATTTAGCTCAAACAAATCAGTAAATGCATGAAAAATAGGAAATGAAGTCAGAAAGGGTTGAAAATTGATGACGTGGCTTCGAATGGTGCATACTGAACACACAAAAAGTCTGGAGTTGAAATAAGTTTAAAAAATGAAATGCTGTTGTAACAGACGAGTTTTCGTCTAAAACCCTGATACTTCGAAAGAGATTGTCCATTTTGTACACGAAGTGCATCCAGCTTTTGCCGTAACCCTCTCAACTATTTAGCACATGCTATGTGGGTGAAATGATGATACCATGCCAACTTTCAACCTTTTCCGATTGTGATTTGTAGTGCATTTCAATTTCACGGTCATTTAGCTCAAAAAATCAGTAAATGCATGAAAAATAGCAAATGAAGTCAGAAAGGGTTGAAAATTGATGACGTGGCTTCGAATGGTGCATACTGAACACACAAAAAGTCTGGAGTTGAAATAAGTTTAAAAAAATGAAATGCCTTTGTAACAGACGAGTTTTCGTCTGAAACCCTGATACTTCGAAAGAGATTGTCCATTTTGTACACGAAGTGCATCCAGTTTTTGCCGTAACCCTCTCAACTTTTTAGCACATGCTATGTGGGTGAAATGATGATACCATGCCAACTTTCTACTTTTTCAGAGTTCATTTGTAGTGCTTTTCAATTTCAGGGTCATTAAGCTCAAAAAAATCAGTAAATGCATGAAAAATAGCAAATGAAGTCAGAAAGGGTTGAAAATTGATGACGTGGCTTCGAATGGTGCATACTGAACACACAAAAAGTCTGGAGTTGAAATAAGTTTAAAAAAATGAAATGCCTTTGTAACAGACGACTTTTCGTCTGAAACCCTGATACTTCGAAAGAGATTGTCCATTTTGTACATGAAGTGAATCCAGTTTTTGCCGTAACCCTCTCAACTTTTTAGCACATGCTATGTGGGTGAAATGATGATACCATGCCAACTTTCAACCTTTTCAGAGTTCATTTGTAGTGCTTTTGAATTTCAGGGTCATTAAGCTCTAAAAAATCAGTAAATGCATGAAAAATAGCAAATGAAGTCAGAAAGGGTTGAAAATTGATGACGTGGCTTCGAATGGTGCATACTGAACACACAAAAAGTCTGGAGTTGAAATAAGTTTAAAAAATGAAATGCCTTTGTAACAGACGAGTTTTGGTCTGAAACCCTGATACTTCGAAAGAGATTGTCCATTTTGTACATGAAGTGAATCCAGTTTTTGCTGTAACCCTCTCAACTTTTTAGCACATGCTATGTGGGTGAAATGATGATACCATGCCAACTTTCAACCTTTTCAGAGTTCATTTGTAGTGCTTTTCAATTTTAGGGTCATTTAGCTCAAAAAAATCAGTAAATGCATGAAAAATAGCAAATGAAGTCAGAAAGGGTTGAAAATTGATGATGTGGCTTCGAATGGTGCATACTGAAGACACAAAAAGTCTGGAGTTGAAATAAGTTTAAAAAAATGAAATGCCTTTGTAACAGACGAGTTTTCGTTTGAAACCCTGATACTTCGAAAGAGATTGTCCATTTTGTACACGAAGTGGATCCAGTTTTTGCCGTAACCCTCTCAACTTTTTAGCACATGCTATGTGTGTGAAATGATGATACCATGCCAACTTTCAACCTTTTCTGATTGTGATTTCTAGTGCTTTTCAATTTCAGGGTCATTTAGCTCAAAAAAAATCAGTAAATGCATGAAAATTAGCAAATGAACTCAGAAAGGGTTGAAAATTGATGACGTGGCTTCGAGTGGTGCATACTGAACACACAAAAAGTCTGGAGTTGAAATAAGTTTAAAAAACTGAAATGCCTTTGTAACACACGAGTTTTCGTCTGAAACCCTGATACTTCGAAAGAGATTGTCCATTTTGTACACGAAGTGCATCCAGTTTTTGCCGTAACCCTCTCAACTTTTTAGCACATGCTATGTGGGTGAAATGATGATACCAAGTCAACTTTCAACCTTTTCTGATTGTGATTTGTAGTGCTTTTCAATTTCAGGGTCATTAAGCTCTAAAAAATCAGTAAATGCATGAAAAATAGCAAATGAAGTCAGAAAGGGTTGAAAATTGATGATGTGGCTTCGAATGGTGCATACTGAACACACAAAAAGTCTGGAGTTGAAATAAGTTAAAAAAAATGAAATGCCTTTGTAACAGACGAGTTTTCGTTTGAAACCCTGATACTTCGAAAGAGATTGTCCATTTTGTACACGAAGTGGATTCAGTTTTTGCCGTAACCCTCTCAACTTTTTAGCACATGCTATGTGTGTGAAATGATGATACCATGCCAACTTTCAACCTTTTCTGATTGTGATTTCTAGTGCTTTTCAATTTCAGGGTCATTTAGCTCAAAAAAAATCAGTAAATGCATGAAAATTAGCAAATGAACTCAGAAAGGGTTGAAAATTGATGACGTGGCTTCGAATGGTGCATACTGAACACACAAAAAGTCTGGAGTTGAAATAAGTTTAAAAAACTGAAATGCCTTTGTAACACACGAGTTTTCGTCTGAAAGCCTGATACTTCGAAAGAGATTGTCCATTTTGTACACGAAGTGCATCCAGTTTTTGCCGTAACCCTCTCAACTTTTTAGCACATGCTATGTGGGTGAAATGATGATACCAAGCCAACTTTCAACCATTTCTGATTGTGATTTGTAGTGCTTTTCAATTTCAGGGTCATTAAGCTCTAAAAAATCAGTAAATGCATGAAAAATAGCAAATGAAGTCAGAAAGGGTTGAAAATTGATGATGTGGCTTCGAATGGTGCATACTGAACACACAAAAAGTCTGGAGTTGAAAAAAGTTTAAAAAAATGAAATGCCTTTGTAACAGACGAGTTTTCGTCTGAAACCCTGATACTTCGAAAGAGATTGTCCATTTTGTACACGAAGTGGATCCAGTTTTTGCCGTAACCCTCTCAACTTTTTAGCACATGCTATGTGGGTGAAATGATGATACCATGCCAACTTTCAAGCTTTTCAGAGTTCATTTGTAGTGCTTTTCAATTTCAGGGTCATTAAGTTCTAAAAAATCAGTAAATGCATGAAAAATAGCAAATGAAGTCAGAAAGGGTTGAAAATTGATGACGTGGCTTCGAATGGTGCATACTGAACACACAAAAAGTCTGGAGTTGAAATAAGTTTAAAAAAATGAAATGCCTTTGTAACAGACGAGTTTTCGTCTGAAACCCTGATACTTCGAAAGAGATTGTCCATTTTGTACATGAAGTGAATCCAGTTTTTGCCGTAACCCTCTCAACTTTTTAGCACATGCTATGTGGGTGAAATGATGATACCATGCCAACTTTCAACCTTTTCAGAGTTCATTTGTAGTGCTTTTCAATTTCAGGGTCATTAAGCTCTAAAAAATCAGTAAATGCATGAAAAATAGCAAATGAAGTCAGAAAGGGTTGAAAATTGATGACGTGGCTTCGAATGGTGCATACTGAACGCACAAAAAGTCTGGAGTTGAAATAAGTTTAAAAAAATGAAATGCCTTTGTAACAGACGAGTTTTCGTCTGAAACCCTGATACTTCGAAAGAGATTGTCCATTTTGTACATGAAGTGAATCCAGTTTTTGCCGTAACCCTCTCAACTTTAGAGCTTAATGACCCTGAATTTGAAAAGCACTACAAATCACAATCAGAAAAGGTTGAAAGTTGGCTTGGTATCATCATTTCACCCACATAGCATGTGCTAAAAAGTTGAGAGGGTTACGGCAAAAACTGGATGCACTTCGTGTACAAAATGGACAATCTCTTTCGAAGTATCAGAGTTCATTTGTAGTGCTTTTCAATTTCAGGGTCATTTAGCTCAAAAAAAATCAGTAAATGCATGAAAATTAGCAAATGAACTCAGAAAGGGTTGAAAATTGATGACGTGGCTTCGAATGGTGCATACTGAACACACAAAAAGTCTGGAGTTGAAATAAGTTTAAAAAACTGAAATGCCTTTGTAACACACGAGTTTTCGTCTGAAAGCCTGATACTTCGAAAGAGATTGTCCATTTTGTACACGAAGTGCATCCAGTTTTTGCCGTAACCCTCTCAACTTTTTAGCACATGCTATGTGGGTGAAATGATGATACCAAGCCAACTTTCAACCTTTTCTGATTGTGATTTGTAGTGCTTTTCAATTTCAGGGTCATTAAGCTCTAAAAAATCAGTAAATGCATGAAAAATAGCAAATGAAGTCAGAAAGGGTTGAAAATTGATGATGTGGCTTCGAATGGTGCATACTGAACACACAAAAAGTCTGGAGTTGAAAAAAGTTTAAAAAAATGAAATGCCTTTGTAACAGACGAGTTTTCGTCTGAAACCCTGATACTTCGAAAGAGATTGTCCATTTTGTACACGAAGTGGATCCAGTTTTTGCCGTAACCCTCTCAACTTTTTAGCACATGCTATGTGGGTGAAATGATGATACCATGCCAACTTTCAAGCTTTTCAGAGTTCATTTGTAGTGCTTTTCAATTTCAGGGTCATTAAGCTCTAAAAAATCAGTAAATGCATGAAAAATAGCAAATGAAGTCAGAAAGGGTTGAAAATTGATGACGTGGCTTCGAATGGTGCATACTGAACACACAAAAAGTCTGGAGTTGAAATAAGTTTAAAAAAATGAAATGCCTTTGTAACAGACGAGTTTTCGTCTGAAACCCTGATACTTCGAAAGAGATTGTCCAATTTGTACATGAAGTGAATCCAGTTTTTGCCGTAACCCTCTCAACTTTTTAGCACATGCTATGTGGGTGAAATGATGATACCATGCCAACTTTCAACCTTTTCAGAGTTCATTTGTAGTGCTTTTCAATTTCAGGGTCATTAAGCTCTAAAAAATCAGTAAATGCATGAAAAATAGCAAATGAAGCCAGAAAGGGTTGAAAATTGATGACGTGGCTTCGAATGGTGCATACTGAACACACAAAAAGTCTGGAGTTGAAATAAGTTTAAAAAAATGAAATGCCTTTGTAACAGACGAGTTTTCGTCTGAAACCCTGATACTTCGAAAGAGATTGTCCATTTTGTACATGAAGTGAATCCAGTTTTTGCCGTAACCCTCTCAACTTTAGAGCTTAATGACCCTGAAATTGAAAAGCACTACAAATCACAATCAGAAAAGGTTGAAAGTTGGCTTGGTATCATCATTTCACCCACATAGCATGTGCTAAAAAGTTGAGAGGGTTACGGCAAAAACTGGATGCACTTCGTGTACAAAATGGACAATCTCTTTCGAAGTATCAGAGTTCATTTGTAGTGCTTTTCAATTTCAGGGTCATTTAGCTCAAAAAAAATCAGTAAATGCATGAAAATTAGCAAATGAACTCAGAAAGGGTTGAAAATTGATGACGTGGCTTCGAATGGTGCATACTGAACACACAAAAAGTCTGGAGTTGAAATAAGTTTAAAAAACTGAAATGCCTTTGTAACACACGAGTTTTCGTCTGAAAGCCTGATACTTCGAAAGAGATTGTCCATTTTGTACACGAAGTGCATCCAGTTTTTGCCGTAACCCTCTCAACTTTTTAGCACATGCTATGTGGGTGAAATGATGATACCAAGCCAACTTTCAACCTTTTCTGATTGTGATTTGTAGTGCTTTTCAATTTCAGGGTCATTAAGCTCTAAAAAATCAGTAAATGCATGAAAAATAGCAAATGAAGTCAGAAAGGGTTGAAAATTGATGATGTGGCTTCGAATGGTGCATACTGAACACACAAAAAGTCTGGAGTTGAAAAAAGTTTAAAAAAATGAAATGCCTTTGTAACAGACGAGTTTTCGTCTGAAACCCTGATACTTCGAAAGAGATTGTCCATTTTGTACACGAAGTGGATCCAGTTTTTGCCGTAACCCTCTCAACTTTTTAGCACATGCTATGTGGGTGAAATGATGATACCATGCCAACTTTCAAGCTTTTCAGAGTTCATTTGTAGTGCTTTTCAATTTCAGGGTCATTAAGCTCTAAAAAATCAGTAAATGCATGAAAAATAGCAAATGAAGTCAGAAAGGGTTGAAAATTGATGACGTGGCTTCGAATGGTGCATACTGAACACACAAAAAGTCTGGAGTTGAAATAAGTTTAAAAAAATGAAATGCCTTTGTAACAGACGAGTTTTCGTCTGAAACCCTGATACTTCGAAAGAGATTGTCCAATTTGTACATGAAGTGAATCCAGTTTTTGCCGTAACCCTCTCAACTTTTTAGCACATGCTATGTGGGTGAAATGATGATACCATGCCAACTTTCAACCTTTTCAGAGTTCATTTGTAGTGCTTTTCAATTTCAGGGTCATTAAGCTCTAAAAAATCAGTAAATGCATGAAAAATAGCAAATGAAGTCAGAAAGGGTTGAAAATTGATGACGTGGCTTCGAATGGTGCATACTGAACACACAAAAAGTCTGGAGTTGAAATAAGTTTAAAAAAATGAAATGCCTTTGTAACAGACGAGTTTTCGTCTGAAACCCTGATACTTCGAAAGAGATTGTCCATTTTGTACATGAAGTGAATCCAGTTTTTGCCGTAACCCTCTCAACTTTAGAGCTTAATGACCCTGAAATTGAAAAGCACTACAAATCACAATCAGAAAAGGTTGAAAGTTGGCTTGGTATCATCATTTCACCCACATAGCATGTGCTAAAAAGTTGAGAGGGTTACGGCAAAAACTGGATGCACTTCGTGTACAAAATGGACAATCTCTTTCGAAGTATCAGAGTTCATTTGTAGTGCTTTTCAATTTCAGGGTCATTTAGCTCAAAAAAAATCAGTAAATGCATGAAAATTAGCAAATGAACTCAGAAAGGGTTGAAAATTGATGACGTGGCTTCGAATGGTGCATACTGAACACACAAAAAGTCTGGAGTTGAAATAAGTTTAAAAAACTGAAATGCCTTTGTAACACACGAGTTTTCGTCTGAAAGCCTGATACTTCGAAAGAGATTGTCCATTTTGTACACGAAGTGCATCCAGTTTTTGCCGTAACCCTCTCAACTTTTTAGCACATGCTATGTGGGTGAAATGATGATACCAAGCCAACTTTCAACCTTTTCTGATTGTGATTTGTAGTGCTTTTCAATTTCAGGGTCATTAAGCTCTAAAAAATCAGTAAATGCATGAAAAATAGCAAATGAAGTCAGAAAGGGTTGAAAATTGATGATGTGGCTTCGAATGGTGCATACTGAACACACAAAAAGTCTGGAGTTGAAAAAAGTTTAAAAAAATGAAATGCCTTTGTAACAGACGAGTTTTCGTCTGAAACCCTGATACTTCGAAAGAGATTGTCCATTTTGTACACGAAGTGGATCCAGTTTTTGCCGTAACCCTCTCAACTTTTTAGCACATGCTATGTGGGTGAAATGATGATACCATGCCAACTTTCAAGCTTTTCAGAGTTCATTTGTAGTGCTTTTCAATTTCAGGGTCATTAAGCTCTAAAAAATCAGTAAATGCATGAAAAATAGCAAATGAAGTCAGAAAGGGTTGAAAATTGATGACGTGGCTTCGAATGGTGCATACTGAACACACAAAAAGTCTGGAGTTGAAATAAGTTTAAAAAAATGAAATGCCTTTGTAACAGACGAGTTTTCGTTTGAAACCCTGATACTTCGAAAGAGATTGTCCATTTTGTACATGAAGTGAATTCAGTTTTTGCCGTAACCCTCTCAACTTTTTAGCACATGCTATGTGGGTGAAATGATGATACCATGCCAACTTTCAACCTTTTCAGAGTTCATTTGTAGTGCTTTTCAATTTCAGGGTCATTAAGCTCTAAAAAATCAGTAAATGCATGAAAAATAGCAAATGAAGTCAGAAAGGGTTGAAAATTGATGACGTGGCTTCGAATGGTGCATACTGAACACACAAAAAGTCTGGAGTTGAAATAAGTTTAAAAAAATGAAATGCCTTTGTAACAGACGAGTTTTCGTCTGAAACCCTGATACTTCGAAAGAGATTGTCCATTTTGTTCATGAAGTGAATCCAGTTTTTGCCGTAACCCTCTCAACTTTTTAGCACATGCTATGTGGGTGAAATGATGATACCATGCCAACTTTCAACCTTTTCAGAGTTCATTTGTAGTGCTTTTCAATTTTAGGGTCATTTAGCTCAAAAAAATCAGTAAATGCATGAAAAATAGCAAATGAAGTCAGAAAGGGTTGAAAATTGATGATGTGGCTTCGAATGGTGCATACTGAACACACAAAAAGTCTGGAGTTGAAATAAGTTTAAAAAATGAAATGCCCTTGTAACAGACGAGTTTTCGTTTGAAACCCTGATACTTCGAAAGAGATTGTCCATTTTGTACACGAAGTGGATCCAGTTTTTGCCGTAACCCTCTCAACTTTTTAGCACATGCTATGTGGGTGAAATGATGATACCATGCCAACTTTCAACCTTTTCTGATTGTGATTTCTAGTGCTTTTCAATTTCAGGGTCATTTAGCTCAAAAAAAATCAGTAAATGCATGAAAATTAGCAAATGAACTCAGAAAGGGTTGAAAATTGATGACGTGGCTTCGAATGGTGCATACTGAACACACAAAAAGTCTGGAGTTGAAATAAGTTTAAAAAACTGAAATGCCTTTGTAACACACGAGTTTTCGTCTGAAACCCTGATACTTCGAAAGAGATTGTCCATTTTGTACACGAAGTGCAATCAGCTTTTGCCGTAACCCTCTCAACTTTTTAGCACATGCTATGTGGGTGAAATGATGATATCATGCCAACTTTCAACCTTTTCTGATTGTGATTTGTAGTGCTTTTCAATTTTAGGGTCATTTAGCTCAAAAAATCAGTAAATGCATGAAAAATAGCAAATGAAGTCAGAAAGGGTTGATAATTGATGACGTGGCTTCGAATGGTGCATACTGAACACACAAAAAGTCTGGAGTTGAAATAAGTTTAAAAAAATGAAATGCCTTTGTAACAGACGAGTTTTCGTCTTAAACCCTGATACTTCGAAAGAGATTGTCCATTTTGTACACGAAGTGGATCCAGTTTTTGCCGTAACCCTCTCAACTTTTTAGCACATGCTATGTGGGTGAAATGATGATACCATGCCAACTTTCAAGCTTTTCAGAGTTCATTTGTAGTGCTTTTCAATTTCAGGGTCATTAAGCTCTAAAAAATCAGTAAATGCATGAAAAATAGCAAATGAAGTCAGAAAGGGTTGAAAATTGATGACGTGGCTTCGAATGGTGCATACTGAACACACAAAAAGTCTGGAGTTGAAATAAGTTTAAAAAAATGAAATGCCTTTGTAACAGACGAGTTTTCGTCTGAAACCGTGATACTTCGAAAGAGATTGTCCATTTTGTACATGAAGTGAATACAGTTTTTGCCGTAACCCTCTCAACTTTTTAGCACATGCTATGTGGGTGAAATGATGATACCATGCCAACTTTCAACCTTTTCAGAGTTCATTTGTAGTGATTTTCAATTTTAGGGTCATTTAGCTCAAAAAAATCAGTAAATGCATGAAAAATAGCAAATGAAGTCAGAAAGGGTTGAAAATTGATGATGTGGCTTCGAATGGTGCATACTGAACACACAAAAAGTCTGGAGTTGAAATAAGTTTAAAAAAATGAAATGCCTTTGTAACAGACGAGTTTTCGTTTGAAACCCTGATACTTCGAAAGAGATTGTCCATTTTGTACACGAAGTGGATCCAGTTTTTGCCGTAACCCTCTCAACTTTTTAGCACATGCTATGTGGGTGAAATGATGATACCATGCCAACTTTCAACCTTTTCTGATTGTGATTTCTAGTGCTTTTCAATTTCAGGGTCATTTAGCTCAAAAAAATCAGTAAATGCATGAAAATTAGCAAATGAACTCAGAAAGGGTTGAAAATTGATGACGTGGCTTCGAATGGTGCATACTGAACACACAAAAAGTCTGGAGTTGAAATAAGTTTAAAAAACTGAAATGCCTTTGTAACACACGAGTTTTCATCTGAAACCCTGATACTTCGAAAGAGATTGTCCATTTTGTACACGAAGTGCATCCAGTTTTTGCCGTAACCCTCTCAACTTTTTAGCACATGCTATGTGGGTGAAATGATGATACCAAGCGAACTTTCAACCTTTTCGGATTGTGATTTGTAGTGCTTTTCAATTTCAGGGTCATTTAGCTCAAACAAATCAGTAAATGCATGAAAAATAGGAAATAAAGTCAGAAAGGGTTGAAAATTGATGACGTGGCTTCGAATGGTGCATACTGAACACACAAAAAGTCTGGAGTTGAAATAAGTTTAAAAAAATGAAATGCCGTTGTAACACACGAGTTTTCGTCTAAAACCCTGATACTTCGAAAGAGATTGTCCATTTTGTACACGAAGTGCATCCAGCTTTTGCCGTAACCCTCTCAACTTTTTAGCACATGCTATGTGGGTGAAATGATGATACCATGCCAACTTTCAACCTTTTTCGATTGTGATTTGTAGTGCATTTCAATTTCACGGTCATTTAGCTCAAAAAATCAGTAAATGCATGAAAAATAGCAAATGAAGTCAGAAAGGGTTGAAAATTGATGACGTGGCTTCGAATGGTGCATACCGAACACACAAAAAGTCTGGAGTTGAAATAAGTTTAAAAAAATGAAATGCCTTTGTAACATACGAGTTTTCGTCTGAAACCCTGATACTTCGAAAGAGATTGTCCATTTTGTACACGAAGTGCATCCAGTTTTTGCCGTAACCCTCTCAACTTTTTAGCACATGCTATGTGGGTGAAATGATGATACCATGCCAACTTTCAACTTTTTCAGAGTTCATTTGTAGTGCTTTTCAATTTCAGGGTCATTAAGCTCTAAAAAATCAGTAAATGCATGAAAAATAGCAAATGAAGTCAGAAAGGGTTGAAAATTGATGACGTGGCTTCGAATGGTGCATACTGAACACACAAAAAGTCTAGAGTTGAAATAAGTTTAAAAAATGAAATGCCTTTGTAACAGACGAGTTTTCGTCTGAAACCCTGATACTTCGAAAGAGATTGTCCATTTTGTACATGAAGTGAATCCAGTTTTTGCCGTAACCCTCTCAACTTTTTAGCACGTGCTATGTGGGTGAAATGATGATACCATGCCAACTTTCAACCTTTTCAGAGTTCATTTGTAGTGCTTTTCAATTTTAGGGTCATTTAGCTCAAAAAAATCAGTAAATGCATGAAAAATAGCAAATGAAGTCAGAAAGGGTTGAAAATTGATGATGTGGCTTCGAATGGTGCATACTGAACACACAAAAAGTCTGGAGTTGAAATAAGTTTAAAAAAATGAAATGCCTTTGTAACAGACGAGTTTTCGTTTGAAACCCTGATACTTCGAAAGAGATTGTCCCTTTTGTACACGAGGTGGATCCAGTTTTTGCCGTAACCCTCTCAACTTTTTAGCACATGCTATGTGTGTGAAATGATGATACCATGCCAACTTTCAACCTTTTCTGATTGTGATTTCTAGTGCTTTTCAATTTCAGGGTCATTTAGCTCAAAAAAAATCAGTAAATGCATGAAAATTAGCAAATGAACTCAGAAAGGGTTGAAAATTGATGACGTGGCTTCGAATGGTGCATACTGAACACACAAAAAGTCTGGAGTTGAAATAAGTTTAAAAAACTGAAATGCCTTTGTAACACACGAGTTTTCGTCTGAAACCCTGATACTTCGAAAGAGATTGTCCATTTTGTACACGAAGTGCATCCAGTTTTTGCCGTAACCCTCTCAACTTTTTAGCACATGCTATGTGGGTGAAATGATGATACCAAGCCAACTTTCAACCTTTTCTGATTGTGATTTGTAGTGCTTTTCAATTTCAGGGTCATTAAGCTCTAAAAAATCAGTAAATGCATGAAAAATAGCAAATGAAGTCAGAAAGGGTTGAAAATTGATGATGTGGCTTCGAATGGTGCATACTGAACACACAAAAAGTCTGGAGTTGAAAAAAGTTTAAAAAAATGAAATTCCTTTGTAACAGACGAGTTTTCGTATGAAACCCTGATACTTCGAAAGAGATTGTCCATTTTGTACACGAAGTGGATCCAGTTTTTGCCGAACCCTCTCAACTTTTTAGCACATTCTATGTGGGTGAAATGATGATACCATGCCAACTTTCAAGCTTTTCAGAGTTCATTTGTAGTGCTTTTCAATTTCAGGGTCATTAAGCTCTAAAAAATCAGTAAATGCATGAAAAATAGCAAATGAAGTCAGAAAGGGTTGAAAATTGATGACGTGGCTTCGAATGGTGCATACTGAACACACAAAAAGTCTGGAGTTGAAATAAGTTTAAAAAAATGAAATGCCTTTGTAACAGACGAGTTTTCGTCTGAAACCGTGATACTTCGAAAGAGATTGTCCTTTTTGTACATGAAGTGAATCCAGTTTTTCCCGTAACCCTCTCAACTTTTTAGCACATGCTATGTGGGTGAAATGATGATACCATGCCAACTTTCAACCTTTTCAGAGTTCATTTGTAGTGCTTTTCAATTTTAGGGTCATTTAGCTCAAAAAAATCAGTAAATGCATGAAAAATAGCAAATGAAGTCAGAAAGGGTTGAAAATTGATGATGTGGCTTCGAATGGTGCATACTGAACACACAAAAAGTCTGGAGTTGAAATAAGTTTAAAAAAATGAAATGCCTTTGTAACAGACGAGTTTTCGTTTGAAACCCTGATACTTCGAAAGAGATTGTCCATTTTGTACACGAAGTGGATCCAGTTTTTGCCGTAACCCTCTCAACTTTTTAGCACATGCTATGTGGGTGAAATGATGATACCATGCCAACTTTCAACCTTTTCAGAGTTCATTTGTAGTGCTTTTCAATTTCAGGGTCATTTAGCTCAAAAAAATCAGTAAATGCATGAAAATTAGCAAATGAACTCAGAAAGGGTTGAAAATTGATGACGTGGCTTCGAATGGTGCATACTGAACACACAAAAAGTCTGGAGTTGAAATAAGTTTAAAAAACTGAAATGCCTTTGTAACACACGAGTTTTCATCTGAAACCCTGATACTTCGAAAGAGATTGTCCATTTTGTACACGAGGTGCATCCAGTTTTTGCCGTAACCCTCTAAACTTTTTAGCACATGCTATGTGGGTGAAATGATGATACCAAGCGAACTTTCAACCTTTTCTGATTGTGATTTGTAGTGCTTTTCAATTTCAGGGTCATTTAGCTCAAACAAATCAGTAGATGCATGAAAAATAGGAAATGAAGTCAGAAAGGGTTGAAAATTGATGACGTGGCTTCGAATGGTGCATACTGAACACACAAAAAGTCTGGAGTTGAAATAAGTTTAAAAAAATGAAATGCCGTTGTAACACACGAGTTTTCGTCTAAAACCCTGATACTTCGAAAGAGATTGTCCATTTTGTACACGAAGTGCATCCAGCTTTTGCCGTAACGCTCTCAACTTTTTAGCACATGCTATGTGGCTGAAATGATGATACCATGCCAACTTTCAACCTTTTCCGATTGTGATTTGTAGTGCATTTCAATTGCACGGTCATTTAGCTCAAAAAATCAGTAAATGCATGAAAAATAGCAAATGAAGTCAGAAAGGGTTGAAAATTGATGACGTGGCTTAGAATGGTGCATACCGAACACACAAAAAGTCTGGAGTTGAAATAAGTTTAAAAAAATGAAATGCCTTTGTAACAGACGAGTTTTCGTCTGAAACCCTGATACTTCGAAAGAGATTGTCCATTTTGTACACGAAGTGCATCCAGTTTTTGCCATAACCCTCTCAACTTTTTAGCACATGCTATGTGGGTGAAATGATGATACCATGCCAACTTTCAACTTTTTCAGAGTTCATTTGTAGTGCTTTTCAATTTCAGGGTCATTAAGCTCAAAAAAATCAGTAAATGCATGAAAAATAGCAAATGAAGTCAAAAAGGGTTGAAAATTGATGACGTGGCTTCGAATGGTGCATACTGAACACACAAAAAGTCTGGAGTTGAAATAAGTTTAAAAAAATGAAATGCCTTTGTAAGACACGAGTTTTCGTCTGAAACCCTGATACTTCGAAAGAGATTGTCCTTTTTGTACATGAAGTGAATCCAGTTTTTGTCGTAACCCTCTCACCTTTTTAGCACATGCTATGTGGGTGAAATGATGATACCATGCCAACTTTCAACCTTTTCAGTGTTCAATTGTAGTGTTTTTCAATTTCAGGGTCATTAAGCTCTAAAAAATCAGTAAATGCATGAAAAATAGCAAATGAAGTCAGAAAGGGTTGAAAATTGATGACGTGGCTTCGAATGGTGCATACTGAACACACAAAAAGTCTAGAGTTGAAATAAGTTTAAAAAATGAAATGCCTTTGTAACAGACGAGTTTTCGTCTGAAACCCTGATACTTCGAAAGAGATTGTCCATTTTGTACATGAAGTGAATCCAGTTTTTGCCGTAACCCTCTCAACTTTTTAGCACGTGCTATGTGGGTGAAATGATGATACCATGCCAACTTTCAACCTTTTCAGAGTTCATTTGTAGTGCTTTTCAATTTTAGGGTCATTTAGCTCAAAAAAATCCGTAAATGCATGAAAAATAGCAAATGAAGTCAGAAAGGGTTGAAAATTGATGATGTGGCTTCGAATGGTGCATACTGAACACACAAAAAGTCTGGAGTTGAAATAAGTTTAAAAAAATGAAATGCCTTTGTAACAGACGAGTTTTCGTTTGAAACCCTGATACTTCGAAAGAGATTGTCCATTTTGTACACGAGGTGGATCCAGTTTTTGCCGTAACCCTCTCAACTTTTTAGCACATGCTATGTGTGTGAAATGATGATACCATGCCAACTTTCAACCTTTTCTGATTGTGATTTCTAGTGCTTTTCAATTTCAGGGTCATTTAGCTCAAAAAAATCAGTAAATGCATGAAAATTAGCAAATGAACTCAGAAAGGGTTGAAAATTGATGACGTGGCTTCGAATGGTGCATACTGAACACACAAAAAGTCTGGAGTTGAAATAAGTTTAAAAAACTGAAATGCCTTTGTAACACACGAGTTTTCGTCTGAAACCCTGATACTTCGAAAGAGATTGTCCATTTTGTACACGAAGTGCATCCAGTTTTTGCCGTAACCCTCTCAACTTTTTAGCACATGCTATGTGGGTGAAATGATGATACCAAGCCAACTTTCAACCTTTTCTGATTGTGATTTGTAGTGCTTTTCAATTTCAGGGTCATTAAGCTCTAAAAAATCAGTAAATGCATGAAAAATAGCAAATGAAGTCAGAAAGGGTTGAAAATTGATGATGTGGCTTCGAATGGTGCATACTGAACACACAAAAAGTCTGGAGTTGAAAAAAGTTTAAAAAAATGAAATTCCTTTGTAACAGACGAGTTTTCGTCTGAAACCCTGATACTTCGAAAGAGATTGTCCATTTTGTACACGAAGTGGATCCAGTTTTTGCCGTAACCCTCTCAACTTTTTAGCACATGCTATGTGGGTGAAATGATGATACCATGCCAACTTTCAACCTTTTCTGATTGTGATTTCTAGTGCTTTTCAATTTCAGGGTCATTTAGCTCAAAAAAATCAGTAAATGCATGAAAATTAGCAAATGAACTCAGAAAGGGTTGAAAATTGATGACGTGGCTTCGAATGGTGCATACTGAACACACAAAAAGTCTGGAGTTGAAATAAGTTTAAAAAACTGAAATGCCTTTGTAACACACGAGTTTTCGTCTGAAACCCTGATACTTCGAAAGAGATTGTCCATTTTGTACACGAAGTGCATCCAGTTTTTGCCGTAACCCTCTCAACTTTTTAGCACATGCTATGTGGGTGAAATGATGATACCAAGCCAACTTTCAACCTTTTCTGATTGTGATTTGTAGTGCTTTTCAATTTCAGGGTCATTTAGCTCAAACAAATCAGTAAATGCATGAAAAATAGGAAATGAAGTCAGAAAGGGTTGAAAATTGATGACGTGGCTTCGAATGGTGCATACTGAACACACAAAAAGTCTGGAGTTGAAATAAGTTTAAAAAATGAAATGCCGTTGTAACAGACGAGTTTTCGTCTAAAACCCTGATACTTCGAAAGAGATTGTCCATTTTGTACACGAAGTGCATCCAGCTTTTGCCGTAACCCTCTCAACTTTTTAGCACATGCTATGTGGGTGAAATGATGATACCATGCCAACTTTCAACCTTTTCCGATTGTGATTTGTAGTGCATTTCAATTTCACGGTCATTTAGCTCAAAAAATCAGTAAATGCATGAAAAATAGCAAATGAAGTCAGAAAGGGTTGAAAATTGATGACGTGGCTTCGAATGGTGCATACTGAACACACAAAAAGTCTGGAGTTGAAATAAGTTTAAAAAAATGAAATGCCTTTGTAACAGACGAGTTTTCGTCTGAAACCCTGATACTTCGAAAGAGATTGTCCATTTTGTACACGAAGTGCATCCAGTTTTTGCCGTAACCCTCTCAACTTTTTAACACATGCTATGTGGGTGAAATGATGATACCATGCCAACTTTCTACTTTTTCAGAGTTCATTTGTAGTGCTTTTCAATTTCAGGGTCATTAAGCTCAAAAAAATCAGTAAATGCATGAAAAATAGCAAATGAAGTCAGAAAGGGTTGAAAATTGATGAAGTGGCTTCGAATGGTGCATACTGAACACACAAAAAGTCTGGAGTTGAAATAAGTTTAAAAAAATGAAATGCCTTTGTAACAGACGACTTTTCGTCTGAAACCCTGATACTTCGAAAGAGATTGTCCATTTTGTACATGAAGTGAATCCAGTTTTTGCCGTAACCCTCTCAACTTTTTAGCACATGCTATGTGGGTGAAATGATGATACCATGCCAACTTTCAACCTTTTCAGAGTTCATTTGTAGTGCTTTTCAATTTTAGGGTCATTTAGCTCAAAAAAATCAGTAAATGCATGAAAAATAGCAAATGAAGTCAGAAAGGGTTGAAAATTGATGATGTGGCTTCGAATGGTGCATACTGAACACACAAAAAGTCTGGAGTTGAAATAAGTTTAAAAAAATGAAATGCCTTTGTAACAGATGAGTTTTCGTTTGAAACCCTGATACTTCGAAAGAGATTGTCCATTTTGTACACGAGGTGGATCCAGTTTTTGCCGTAACCCTCTCAACTTTTTAGCACATGCTATGTGTGTGAAATGATGATACCATGCCAACTTTCAACCTTTTCTGATTGTGATTTCTAGTGCTTTTCAATTTCAGGGTCATTTAGCTCAAAAAAAATCAGTAAATGCATGAAAATTAGCAAATGAACTCAGAAAGGCTTGAAAATTGATGACGTGGCTTCGAATGGTGCATACTGAACACACAAAAAGTCTGGAGTTGAAATAAGTTTAAAAAACTGAAATGCCTTTGTAACACACGAGTTTTCGTCTGAAACCCTGATACTTCGAAAGAGATTGTCCATTTTGTACACGAAGTGCATCCAGTTTTTGCCGTAACCCTCTCAACTTTTTAGCACATGCTATGTGGGTGAAATGATGATACCAAGCCAACTTTCAACCTTTTCTGATTGTGATTTGTAGTGCTTTTCAATTTCAGGGTCATTTAGCTCAAACAAATCAGTAAATGCATGAAAAATAGGAAATGAAGTCAGAAAGGGTTGAAAATTGATGACGTGGCTTCGAATGGTGCATACTGAACACACAAAAAGTCTGGAGTTGAAATAAGTTTAAAAAATGAAATGCCGTTGTAACAGACGAGTTTTCGTCTAAAACCCTGATACTTCGAAAGAGATTGTCCATTTTGTACACGAAGTGCATCCAGCTTTTGCCGTAACCCTCTCAACTTTTTAGCACATGCTATGTGGGTGAAATGATGATACCATGCCAACTTTCAACCTTTTCCGATTGTGATTTGTAGTGCATTTCAATTTCACGGTCATTTAGCTCAAAAAATCAGTAAATGCATGAAAAATAGCAAATGAAGTCAGAAAGGGTTGAAAATTGATGACGTGGCTTCGAATGGTGCATACTGAACACACAAAAAGTCTGGAGTTGAAATAAGTTTAAAAAAATGAAATGCCTTTGTAACAGACGAGTTTTCGTCTGAAACCCTGATACTTCGAAAGAGATTGTCCATTTTGTACACGAAGTGCATCCAGTTTTTGCCGTAACCCTCTCAACTTTTTAGCACATGCTATGTGGGTGAAATGATGATACCATGCCAACTTTCTACTTTTTCAGAGTTCATTTGTAGTGCTTTTCAATTTCAGGGTCATTAAGCTCAAAAAAATCAGTAAATGCATGAAAAATAGCAAATGAAGTCAGAAAGGGTTGAAAATTGATGACGTGGCTTCGAATGGTGCATACTGAACACACAAAAAGTCTGGAGTTGAAATAAGTTTAAAAAAATGAAATGCCTTTGTAACAGACGACTTTTCGTCTGAAACCCTGATACTTCGAAAGAGATTGTCCATTTCGTACATGAAGTGAATCCAGTTTTTGCCGTAACCCTCTCAACTTTTTAGCACATGCTATGTGGGTGAAATGATGATACCATGCCAACTTTCAACCTTTTCAGAGTTCATTTGTAGTGCTTTTCAATTTTAGGGTCATTTAGCTCAAAAAAATCAGTAAATGCATGAAAAATAGCAAATGAAGTCAGAAAGGGTTGAAAATTGATGATGTGGCTTCGAATGGTGCATACTGAACACACAAAAAGTCTGGAGTTGAAATAAGTTTAAAAAAATGAAATGCCTTTGTAACAGACGAGTTTTCGTTTGAAACCCTGATACTTCGAAAGAGATTGTCCATTTTGTACACGAGGTGGATCCAGTTTTTGCCGTAACCCTCTCAACTTTTTAGCACATGCTATGTGTGTGAAATGATGATACCATGCCAACTTTCAACCTTTTCTGATTGTGATTTCTAGTGCTTTTCAATTTCAGGGTCATTTAGCTCAAAAAAAATCAGTAAATGCATGAAAATTAGCAAATGAACTCAGAAAGGGTTGAAAATTGATGACGTGGCTTCGAATGGTGCATACTGAACACACAAAAAGTCTGGAGTTGAAATAAGTTTAAAAAACTGAAATGCCTTTGTAACACACGAGTTTTCGTCTGAAACCCTGATACTTCGAAAGAGATTGTCCATTTTGTACACGAAGTGCATCCAGTTTTTGCCGTAACCCTCTCAACTTTTTAGCACATGCTATGTGGGTGAAATGATGATACCAAGCCAACTTTCAACCTTTTCTGATTGTGATTTGTAGTGCTTTTCAATTTCAGGGTCATTTAGCTCAAACAAATCAGTAAATGCATGAAAAATAGGAAATGAAGTCAGAAAGGGTTGAAAATTGATGACGTGGCTTCGAATGGTGCATACTGAACACACAAAAAGTCTGGAGTTGAAATAAGTTTAAAAAATGAAATGCCGTTGTAACAGACGAGTTTTCGTCTAAAACCCTGATACTTCGAAAGAGATTGTCCATTTTGTACACGAAGTGCATCCAGCTTTTGCCGTAACCCTCTCAACTTTTTAGCACATGCTATGTGGGTGAAATGATGATACCATGCCAACTTTCAACCTTTTCCGATTGTGATTTGTAGTGCATTTCAATTTCACGGTCATTTAGCTCAAAAAATCAGTAAATGCATGAAAAATAGCAAATGAAGTCAGAAAGGGTTGAAAATTGATGACGTGGCTTCGAATGGTGCATACTGAACACACAAAAAGTCTGGAGTTGAAATAAGTTTAAAAAAATGAAATGCCTTTGTAACAGACGAGTTTTCGTCTGAAACCCTGATACTTCGAAAGAGATTGTCCATTTTGTACACGAAGTGCATCCAGTTTTTGCCGTAACCCTCTCAACTTTTTAGCACATGCTATGTGGGTGAAATGATGATACCATGCCAACTTTCTACTTTTTCAGAGTTCATTTGTAGTGCTTTTCAATTTCAGGGTCATTAAGCTCAAAAAAATCAGTAAATGCATGAAAAATAGCAAATGAAGTCAGAAAGGGTTGAAAATTGATGACGTGGCTTCGAATGGTGCATACTGAACACACAAAAAGTCTGGAGTTGAAATAAGTTTAAAAAAATGAAATGCCTTTGTAACAGACGACTTTTCGTCTGAAACCCTGATACTTCGAAAGAGATTGTCCATTTTGTACATGAAGTGAATCCAGTTTTTGCCGTAACCCTCTCAACTTTTTAGCACATGCTATGTGGGTGAAATGATGATACCATGCCAACTTTCAACCTTTTCAGAGTTCATTTGTAGTGCTTTTCAATTTTAGGGTCATTTAGCTCAAAAAAATCAGTAAATGCATGAAAAATAGCAAATGAAGTCAGAAAGGGTTGAAAATTGATGATGTGGCTTCGAATGGTGCATACTGAACACACAAAAAGTCTGGAGTTGAAATAAGTTTAAAAAAATGAAATGCCTTTGTAACAGACGAGTTTTCGTTTGAAACCCTGATACTTCGAAAGAGATTGTCCATTTTGTACACGAGGTGGATCCAGTTTTTGCCGTAACCCTCTCAACTTTTTAGCACATGCTATGTGTGTGAAATGATGATACCATGCCAACTTTCAACCTTTTCTGATTGTGATTTCTAGTGCTTTTCAATTTCAGGGTCATTTAGCTCAAAAAAAATCAGTAAATGCATGAAAATTAGCAAATGAACTCAGAAAGGGTTGAAAATTGATGACGTGGCTTCGAATGGTGCATACTGAACACACAAAAAGTCTGGAGTTGAAATAAGTTTAAAAAACTGAAATGCCTTTGTAACACACGAGTTTTCGTCTGAAACCCTGATACTTCGAAAGAGATTGTCCATTTTGTACACGAAGTGCATCCAGTTTTTGCCGTAACCCTCTCAACTTTTTAGCACATGCTATGTGGGTGAAATGATGATACCAAGCCAACTTTCAACCTTTTCTGATTGTGATTTGTAGTGCTTTTCAATTTCAGGGTCATTTAGCTCAAACAAATCAGTAAATGCATGAAAAATAGGAAATGAAGTCAGAAAGGGTTGAAAATTGTTGACGTGGCTTCGAATGGTGCATACTGAACACACAAAAAGTCTGGAGTTGAAATAAGTTTAAAAAATGAAATGCCGTTGTAACAGACGAGTTTTCGTCTAAAACCCTGATACTTCGAAAGAGATTGTCCATTTTGTACACGAAGTGCATCCAGCTTTTGCCGTAACCCTCTCAACTTTTTAGCACATGCTATGTGGGTGAAATGATGATACCATGCCAACTTTCAACCTTTTCCGATTGTGATTTGTAGTGCATTTCAATTTCACGGTCATTTAGCTCAAAAAATCAGTAAATGCATGAAAAATAGCAAATGAAGTCAGAAAGGGTTGAAAATTGATGACGTGGCTTCGAATGGTGCATACTGAACACACAAAAAGTCTGGAGTTGAAATAAGTTTAAAAAAATGAAATGCCTTTGTAACAGACGAGTTTTCGTCTGAAACCCTGATACTTCGAAAGAGATTGTCCATTTTGTACACGAAGTGCATCCAGTTTTTGCCGTAACCCTCTCAACTTTTTAGCACATGCTATGTGGGTGAAATGATGATACCATGCCAACTTTCTACTTTTTCAGAGTTCATTTGTAGTGCTTTTCAATTTCAGGGTCATTAAGCTCAAAAAAATCAGTAAATGCATGAAAAATAGCAAATGAAGTCAGAAAGGGTTGAAAATTGATGACGTGGCTTCGAATGGTGCATACTGAACACACAAAAAGTCTGGAGTTGAAATAAGTTTAAAAAAATGAAATGCCTTTGTAACAGACGACTTTTCGTCTGAAACCCTGATACTTCGAAAGAGATTGTCCATTTTGTACATGAAGTGAATCCAGTTTTTGCCGTAACCCTCTCAACTTTTTAGCACATGCTATGTGGGTGAAATGATGATACCATGCCAACTTTCAACCTTTTCAGAGTTCATTTGTAGTGCTTTTGAATTTCAGGGTCAGTAAGCTCAAAAAAATCAGTAAATGCATGAAAAATAGCAAATGAAGTCAGAAAGGGTTGAAAATTGATGATGTGGCTTCGAATGGTGCATACTGAACACACAAAAAGTCTGGAGTTGAAATAAGTTTAAAAAAATGAAATGCCTTTGTAACAGACGAGTTTTCGTCTGAAACCCTGATACTTCGAAAGAGATTGTCCATTTTGTACACGAGGTGGATCCAGTTTTTGCCGTAACCCTCTCAACTTTTTAGCACATGCTATGTGTGTGAAATGATGATACCATGCCAACTTTCAACCTTTTCTGATTGTGATTTCTAGTGCTTTTCAATTTCAGGGTCATTTAGCTCAAAAAAAATCAGTAAATGCATGAAAATTAGCAAATGAACTCAGAAAGGGTTGAAAATTGATGACGTGGCTTCGAATGGTGCATACTGAACACACAAAAAGTCTGGAGTTGAAATAAGTTTAAAAAACTGAAATGCCTTTGTAACACACGAGTTTTCGTCTGAAACCCTGATACTTCGAAAGAGATTGTCCATTTTGTACACGAAGTGCATCCAGTTTTTGCCGTAACCCTCTCAACTTTTTAGCACATGCTATGTGGGTGAAATGATGATACCAAGCCAACTTTCAACCTTTTCTGATTGTGATTTGTAGTGCTTTTCAATTTCAGGGTCATTTAGCTCAAACAAATCAGTAAATGCATGAAAAATAGGAAATGAAGTCAGAAAGGGTTGAAAATTGTTGACGTGGCTTCGAATGGTGCATACTGAACACACAAAAAGTCTGGAGTTGAAATAAGTTTAAAAAATGAAATGCCGTTGTAACAGACGAGTTTTCGTCTAAAACCCTGATACTTCGAAAGAGATTGTCCATTTTGTACACGAAGTGCATCCAGCTTTTGCCGTAACCCTCTCAACTTTTTAGCACATGCTATGTGGGTGAAATGATGATACCATGCCAACTTTCAACCTTTTCCGATTGTGATTTGTAGTGCATTTCAATTTCACGGTCATTTAGCTCAAAAAATCAGTAAATGCATGAAAAATAGCAAATGAAGTCAGAAAGGGTTGAAAATTGATGACGTGGCTTCGAATGGTGCATACTGAACACACAAAAAGTCTGGAGTTGAAATAAGTTTAAAAAAATGAAATGCCTTTGTAACAGACGAGTTTTCGTCTGAAACCCTGATACTTCGAAAGAGATTGTCCATTTTGTACACGAAGTGCATCCAGTTTTTGCCGTAACCCTCTCAACTTTTTAGCACATGCTATGTGGGTGAAATGATGATACCATGCCAACTTTCTACTTTTTCAGAGTTCATTTGTAGTGCTTTTCAATTTCAGGGTCATTAAGCTCAAAAAAATCAGTAAATGCATGAAAAATAGCAAATGAAGTCAGAAAGGGTTGAAAATTGATGACGTGGCTTCGAATGGTGCATACTGAACACACAAAAAGTCTGGAGTTGAAATAAGTTTAAAAAAATGAAATGCCTTTGTAACAGACGACTTTTCGTCTGAAACCCTGATACTTCGAAAGAGATTGTCCATTTTGTACATGAAGTGAATCCAGTTTTTGCCGTAACCCTCTCAACTTTTTAGCACATGCTATGTGGGTGAAATGATGATACCATGCCAACTTTCAACCTTTTCAGAGTTCATTTGTAGTGCTTTTGAATTTCAGGGTCAGTAAGCTCAAAAAAATCAGTAAATGCATGAAAAATAGCAAATGAAGTCAGAAAGGGTTGAAAATTGATGATGTGGCTTCGAATGGTGCATACTGAACACACAAAAAGTCTGGAGTTGAAATAAGTTTAAAAAAATGAAATGCCTTTGTAACAGACGAGTTTTCGTCTGAAACCCTGATACTTCGAAAGAGATTGTCCATTTTGTACACGAGGTGGATCCAGTTTTTGCCGTAACCCTCTCAACTTTTTAGCACATGCTATGTGTGTGAAATGATGATACCATGCCAACTTTCAACCTTTTCTGATTGTGATTTCTAGTGCTTTTCAATTTCAGGGTCATTTAGCTCAAAAAAAATCAGTAAATGCATGAAAATTAGCAAATGAACTCAGAAAGGGTTGAAAATTGATGACGTGGCTTCGAATGGTGCATACTGAACACACAAAAAGTCTGGAGTTGAAATAAGTTTAAAAAACTGAAATGCCTTTGTAACACACGAGTTTTCGTCTGAAACCCTGATACTTCGAAAGAGATTGTCCATTTTGTACACGAAGTGCATCCAGTTTTTGCCGTAACCCTCTCAACTTTTTAGCACATGCTATGTGGCTGAAATGATGATACCAAGCCAACTTTCAACCTTTTCTGATTGTGATTTGTAGTGCTTTTCAATTTTAGGGTCATTTAGCTCAAACAAATCAGTAAATGCATGAAAAATAGGAAATGAAGTCAGAAAGGGTTGAAAATTGATGACGTGGCTTCGAATAGTGCATACTGAACACACAAAAAGTCTGGAGTTGAAATAAGTTTAAAAAATGAAATGCCGTTGTAACAGACGAGTTTTCGTCTAAAACCCTGATACTTCGAAAGAGATTGTCCATTTTGTACACGAAGTGCATCCAGCTTTTGCCGTAACCCTCTCAACTTTTTAGCACATGCTATGTGGGTGAAATGATGATACCATGCCAACTTTCAACCTTTTCCGATTGTGATTTGTAGTGCATTTCAATTTCACGGTCATTTAGCTCAAAAAATCAGTAAATGCATGAAAAATAGCAAATGAAGTCAGAAAGGGTTGAAAATTGATGACGTGGCTTCGAATGGTGCATACTGAACACACAAAAAGTCTGGAGTTGAAATAAGTTTAAAAAAATGAAATGCCTTTGTAACAGACGAGTTTTCGTCTGAAACCCTGATACTTCGAAAGAGATTGTCCATTTTGTACACGAAGTGCATCCAGTTTTTGCCGTAACCCTCTCAACTTTTTAGCACATGCTATGTGGGTGAAATGATGATACCATGCCAACTTTCTACTTTTTCAGAGTTCATTTGTAGTGCTTTTCAATTTCAGGGTCATTAAGCTCAAAAAAATCAGTAAATGCATGAAAAATAGCAAATGAAGTCAGAAAGGGTTGAAAATTGATGACGTGGCTTCGAATGGTGCATACTGAACACACAAAAAGTCTGGAGTTGAAATAAGTTTAAAAAAATGAAATGCCTTTGTAACAGACGACTTTTCGTCTGAAACCCTGATACTTCGAAAGAGATTGTCCATTTTGTACATGAAGTGAATCCAGTTTTTGCCGTAACCCTCTCAACTTTTTAGCACATGCTATGTGGGTGAAATGATGATACCATGCCAACTTTCAACCTTTTCAGAGTTCATTTGTAGTGCTTTTCAATTTTAGGGTCATTTAGCTCAAAAAAATCAGTAAATGCATGAAAAATAGCAAATGAAGTCAGAAAGGGTTGAAAATTGATGATGTGGCTTCGAATGGTGCATACTGAACACACAAAAAGTCTGGAGTTGAAATAAGTTTAAAAAAATGAAATGCCTTTGTAACAGACGAGTTTTCGTTTGAAACCCTGATACTTCGAAAGAGATTGTCCATTTTGTACACGAGGTGGATCCAGTTTTTGCCGTAACCCTCTCAACTTTTTAGCACATGCTATGTGTGTGAAATGATGATACCATGCCAACTTTCAACCTTTTCTGATTGTGATTTCTAGTGCTTTTCAATTTCAGGGTCATTTAGCTCAAAAAAAATCAGTAAATGCATGAAAATTAGCAAATGAACTCAGAAAGGGTTGAAAATTGATGACGTGGCTTCGAATGGTGCATACTGAACACACAAAAAGTCTGGAGTTGAAATAAGTTTAAAAAACTGAAATGCCTTTGTAACACACGAGTTTTCGTCTGAAACCCTGATACTTCGAAAGAGATTGTCCATTTTGTACACGAAGTGCATCCAGTTTTTGCCGTAACCCTCTCAACTTTTTAGCACATGCTATGTGGGTGAAATGATGATACCAAGCCAACTTTCAACCTTTTCTGATTGTGATTTGTAGTGCTTTTCAATTTCAGGGTCATTTAGCTCAAACAAATCAGTAAATGCATGAAAAATAGGAAATGAAGTCAGAAAGGGTTGAAAATTGTTGACGTGGCTTCGAATGGTGCATACTGAACACACAAAAAGTCTGGAGTTGAAATAAGTTTAAAAAATGAAATGCCGTTGTAACAGACGAGTTTTCGTCTAAAACCCTGATACTTCGAAAGAGATTGTCCATTTTGTACACGAAGTGCATCCAGCTTTTGCCGTAACCCTCTCAACTTTTTAGCACATGCTATGTGGGTGAAATGATGATACCATGCCAACTTTCAACCTTTTCCGATTGTGATTTGTAGTGCATTTCAATTTCACGGTCATTTAGCTCAAAAAATCAGTAAATGCATGAAAAATAGCAAATGAAGTCAGAAAGGGTTGAAAATTGATGACGTGGCTTCGAATGGTGCATACTGAACACACAAAAAGTCTGGAGTTGAAATAAGTTTAAAAAAATGAAATGCCTTTGTAACAGACGAGTTTTCGTCTGAAACCCTGATACTTCGAAAGAGATTGTCCATTTTGTACACGAAGTGCATCCAGTTTTTGCCGTAACCCTCTCAACTTTTTAGCACATGCTATGTGGGTGAAATGATGATACCATGCCAACTTTCTACTTTTTCAGAGTTCATTTGTAGTGCTTTTCAATTTCAGGGTCATTAAGCTCAAAAAAATCAGTAAATGCATGAAAAATAGCAAATGAAGTCAGAAAGGGTTGAAAATTGATGACGTGGCTTCGAATGGTGCATACTGAACACACAAAAAGTCTGGAGTTGAAATAAGTTTAAAAAAATGAAATGCCTTTGTAACAGACGACTTTTCGTCTGAAACCCTGATACTTCGAAAGAGATTGTCCATTTTGTACATGAAGTGAATCCAGTTTTTGCCGTAACCCTCTCAACTTTTTAGCACATGCTATGTGGGTGAAATGATGATACCATGCCAACTTTCAACCTTTTCAGAGTTCATTTGTAGTGCTTTTGAATTTCAGGGTCAGTAAGCTCAAAAAAATCAGTAAATGCATGAAAAATAGCAAATGAAGTCAGAAAGGGTTGAAAATTGATGATGTGGCTTCGAATGGTGCATACTGAACACACAAAAAGTCTGGAGTTGAAATAAGTTTAAAAAAATGAAATGCCTTTGTAACAGACGAGTTTTCGTCTGAAACCCTGATACTTCGAAAGAGATTGTCCATTTTGTACACGAGGTGGATCCAGTTTTTGCCGTAACCCTCTCAACTTTTTAGCACATGCTATGTGTGTGAAATGATGATACCATGCCAACTTTCAACCTTTTCTGATTGTGATTTCTAGTGCTTTTCAATTTCAGGGTCATTTAGCTCAAAAAAAATCAGTAAATGCATGAAAATTAGCAAATGAACTCAGAAAGGGTTGAAAATTGATGACGTGGCTTCGAATGGTGCATACTGAACACACAAAAAGTCTGGAGTTGAAATAAGTTTAAAAAACTGAAATGCCTTTGTAACACACGAGTTTTCGTCTGAAACCCTGATACTTCGAAAGAGATTGTCCATTTTGTACACGAAGTGCATCCAGTTTTTGCCGTAACCCTCTCAACTTTTTAGCACATGCTATGTGGCTGAAATGATGATACCAAGCCAACTTTCAACCTTTTCTGATTGTGATTTGTAGTGCTTTTCAATTTCAGGGTCATTTAGCTCAAACAAATCAGTAAATGCATGAAAAATAGGAAATGAAGTCAGAAAGGGTTGAAAATTGATGACGTGGCTTCGAATGGTGCATACTGAACACACAAAAAGTCTGGAGTTGAAATAAGTTTAAAAAATGAAATGCCGTTGTAACAGACGAGTTTTCGTCTAAAACCCTGATACTTCGAAAGAGATTGTCCATTTTGTACACGAAGTGCATCCAGCTTTTGCCGTAACCCTCTCAACTTTTTAGCACATGCTATGTGGGTGAAATGATGATACCATGCCAACTTTCAACCTTTTCCGATTGTGATTTGTAGTGCATTTCAATTTCACGGTCATTTAGCTCAAAAAATCAGTAAATGCATGAAAAATAGCAAATGAAGTCAGAAAGGGTTGAAAATTGATGACGTGGCTTCGAATGGTGCATACTGAACACACAAAAAGTCTGGAGTTGAAATAAGTTTAAAAAAATGAAATGCCTTTGTAACAGACGAGTTTTCGTCTGAAACCCTGATACTTCGAAAGAGATTGTCCATTTTGTACACGAAGTGCATCCAGTTTTTGCCGTAACCCTCTCAACTTTTTAGCACATGCTATGTGGGTGAAATGATGATACCATGCCAACTTTCTACTTTTTCAGAGTTCATTTGTAGTGCTTTTCAATTTCAGGGTCATTAAGCTCAAAAAAATCAGTAAATGCATGAAAAATAGCAAATGAAGTCAGAAAGGGTTGAAAATTGATGACGTGGCTTCGAATGGTGCATACTGAACACACAAAAAGTCTGGAGTTGAAATAAGTTTAAAAAAATGAAATGCCTTTGTAACAGACGACTTTTCGTCTGAAACCCTGATACTTCGAAAGAGATTGTCCATTTTGTACATGAAGTGAATCCAGTTTTTGCCGTAACCCTCTCAACTTTTTAGCACATGCTATGTGGGTGAAATGATGATACCATGCCAACTTTCAACCTTTTCAGAGTTCATTTGTAGTGCTTTTGAATTTCAGGGTCAGTAAGCTCTAAAAAATCAGTAAATGCATGAAAAATAGCAAATGAAGTCAGAAAGGGTTGAAAATTGATGACGTGGCTTCGAATGGTGCATACTGAACACACAAAAAGTCTGGAGTTGAAATAAGTTTAAAAAATGAAATGCCTTTGTAACAGACGAGTTTTCGTCTGAAACCCTGATACTTCGAAAGAGATTGTCCATTTTGTACATGAAGTGAATCCAGTTTTTGCCGTAACACTCTCAACTTTTTAGCACATGCTATGTGGGTGAAATGATGATACCATGCCAACTTTCAACCTTTTCAGAGTTCATTTGTAGTGCTTTTCAATTTTAGGGTCATTTAGCTCAAAAAAATCAGTAAATGCATGAAAAATAGCAAATGAAGTCAGAAAGGGTTGAAAATTGATGATGTGGCTTCGAATGGTGCATACTGAACACACAAAAAGTCTGGAGTTGAAATAAGTTTAAAATAATGAAATGCCTTTGTAACAGACGAGTTTTCGTTTGAAACCCTGATACTTCGAAAGAGATTGTCCATTTTGTACACGAAGTGGATCCAGTTTTTGCCGTAACCCTCTCAACTTTTTAGCACATGCTATGTGTGTGAAATGATGATACCATGCCAACTTTCAACCTTTTCTGATTGTGATTTCTAGTGCTTTTCAATTTCAGGGTCATTTAGCTCAAAAAAAATCAGTAAATGCATGAAAATTAGCAAATGAACTCAGAAAGGGTTGAAAATTGATGACGTGGCTTCGAATGGTGCATACTGAACACACAAAAAGTCTGGAGTTGAAATAAGTTTAAAAAACTGAAATGCCTTTGTAACACACGAGTTTTCGTCTGAAACCCTGATACTTCGAAAGAGATTGTCCATTTTGTACACGAAGTGCATCCAGTTTTTGCCGTAACCCTCTCAACTTTTTAGCACATGCTATGTGGGTGAAATGATGATACCAAGCCAACTTTCAACCTTTTCTGATTGTGATTTGTAGTGCTTTTCAATTTCAGGGTCATTAAGCTCTAAAAAATCAGTAAATGCATGAAAAATAGCAAATGAAGTCAGAAAGGGTTGAAAATTGATGATGTGGCTTCGAATGGTGCATACTGAACACACAAAAAGTCTGGAGTTGAAAAAAGTTTAAAAAAATGAAATGCCTTTGTAACAGACGAGTTTTCGTCTGAAACCCTGATACTTCGAAAGAGATTGTCCATTTTGTACACGAAGTGGATCCAGTTTTTGCCGTAACCCTCTCAACTTTTTAGCACATGCTATGTGGGTGAAATGATGATACCATGCCAACTTTCAACCTTTTCTGATTGTGATTTGTAGTGCTTTTCAATTTCAGGGTCATTTAGCTCAAACAAATCAGTAAATGCATGAAAAATAGGAAATGAAGTCAGAAAGGGTTGAAAATTGATGACGTGGCTTCGAATGGTGCATACTGAACACACAAAAAGTCTGGAGTTGAAATAAGTTTAAAAAATGAAATGCCGTTGTAACAGACGAGTTTTCGTCTAAAACCCTGATACTTCGAAAGAGATTGTCCATTTTGTACACGAAGTGCATCCAGCTTTTGCCGTAACCCTCTCAACTTTTTAGCACATGCTATGTGCGTGAAATGATGATACCATGCCAACTTTCAACCTTTTCCGATTGTGATTTGTAGTGCATTTCAATTTCACGGTCATTTAGCTCAAAAAATCAGTAAATGCATGAAAAATAGCAAATGAAGTCAGAAAGGGTTGAAAATTGATGACGTGGCTTCGAATGGTGCATACTGAACACACAAAAAGTCTGGAGTTGAAATAAGTTTAAAAAAATGAAATGCCTTTGTAACAGACGACTTTTCGTCTGAAACCCTGATACTTCGAAAGAGATTGTCCATTTTGTACATGAAGTGAATCCAGTTTTTGCCGTAACCCTCTCAACTTTTTAGCACATGCTATGTGGGTGAAATGATGATACCATGCCAACTTTCAACCTTTTCAGAGTTCATTTGTAGTGCTTTTCAATTTTAGGGTCATTTAGCTCAAAAAAATCAGTAAATACATGAAAAATAGCAAATGAAGTCAGAAAGGGTTGAAAATTGATGATGTGGCTTCGAATGGTGCATACTGAACACACAAAAAGTCTGGAGTTGAAATAAGTTTAAAAAAATGAAATGCCTTTGTAACAGACGAGTTTTCGTTTGAAACCCTGATACTTCGAAAGAGATTGTCCATTTTGTACACGAGGTGGATCCAGTTTTTGCCGTAACCCTCTCAACTTTTTAGCACATGCTATGTGTGTGAAATGATGATACCATGCCAACTTTCAACCTTTTCTGATTGTGATTTCTAGTGCTTTTCAATTTCACGGTCATTTAGCTCAAAAAATCAGTAAATGCATGAAAAATAGCAAATGAAGTCAGAAAGGGTTGAAAATTGATGACGTGGCTTCGAATGGTGCATACTGAACACACAAAAAGTCTGGAGTTGAAATAAGTTTGAAAAACTGAAATGCCTTTGTAACACACGAGTTTTCGTCTGAAACCCTGATACTTCGAAAGAGATTGTCCATTTTGTACACGAAGTGCATCCAGTTTTTGCCGTAACCCTCTCAACTTTTTAGCACATGCTATGTGGGTGAAATGATGATACCAAGCCAACTTTCAACCTTTTCTGATTGTGATTTGTAGTGCTTTTCAATTTCAGGGTCATTAAGCTCAAAAAAATCAGTAAATGCATGAAAAATAGCAAATGAAGTCAGAAAGGGTTGAAAATTGATGACGTGGCTTCGAATGGTGCATACTGAACACACAAAAAGTCTGGAGTTGAAATAAGTTTAAAAAAATGAAATGCCTTTGTAACAGACGACTTTTCGTCTGAAACCCTGATACTTCGAAAGAGATTGTCCATTTTGTACATGAAGTGAATCCAGTTTTTGCCGTAACCCTCTCAACTTTTTAGCACATGCTATGTGGGTGAAATGATGATACCATGCCAACTTTCAACCTTTTCAGAGTTCATTTGTAGTGCTTTTGAATTTCAGGGTCATTAAGCTCTAAAAAATCAGTAAATGCATGAAAAATAGCAAATGAAGTCAGAAAGGGTTGAAAATTGATGACGTGGCTTCGAATGGTGCATACTGAACACACAAAAAGTCTGGAGTTGAAATAAGTTTAAAAAATGAAATGCCTTTGTAACAGACGAGTTTTCGTTTGAAACCCTGATACTTCGAAAGAGATTGTCCATTTTGTACATGAAGTGAATCCAGTTTTTGCCGTAACCCTCTCAACTTTTTAGCACATGCTATGTGGGTGAAATGATGATACCATGCCAACTTTCAACCTTTTCAGAGTTCATTTGTAGTGCTTTTCAATTTTAGGGTCATTTAGCTCAAAAAAATCAGTAAATGCATGAAAAATAGCAAATGAAGTCAGAAAGGGTTGAAAATTGATGATGTGGCTTCGAATGGTGCATACTGAACACACAAAAAGTCTGGAGTTGAAATAAGTTTAAAAAAATGAAATGCCTTTGTAACAGACGAGTTTTCGTTTGAAACCCTGATACTTCGAAAGAGATTGTCCATTTTGTACACGAAGTGGATCCAGTTTTTGCCGTAACCCATCAACTTTTTAGCACATGCTATGTGTGTGAAATGATGATACCATGCCAACTTTCAACCTTTTCTGATTGTGATTTCTAGTGCTTTTCAATTTCAGGGTCATTTAGCTCAAAAAAAATCAGTAAATGCATGAAAATTAGCAAATGAACTCAGAAAGGGTTGAAAATTGATGACGTGGCTTCGAATGGTGCATACTGAACACACAAAAAGTCTGGAGTTGAAATAAGTTTAAAAAACTGAAATGCCTTTGTAACACACGAGTTTTCGTCTGAAACCCTGATACTTCGAAAGAGATTGTCCATTTTGTACACGAAGTGCATCCAGTTTTTGCCGTAACCCTCTCAACTTTTTAGCACATGCTATGTGGGTGAAATGATGATACCAAGCCAACTTTCAACCTTTTCTGATTGTGATTTGTAGTGCTTTTCAATTTCAGGGTCATTAAGCTCTAAAAAATCAGTAAATGCATGAAAAATAGCAAATGAAGTCAGAAAGGGTTGAAAATTGATGATGTGGCTTCGAATGGTGCATACTGAACACACAAAAAGTCTGGAGTTGAAAAAAGTTTAAAAAAATGAAATGCCTTTGTAACAGACGAGTTTTCGTCTGAAACCCTGATACTTCGAAAGAGATTGTCCATTTTGTACACGAAGTGGATCCAGTTTTTGCCGTAACCCTCTCAACTTTTTAGCACATGCTATGTGGGTGAAATGATGATACCATGCCAACTTTCAAGCTTTTCAGAGTTCATTTGTAGTGCTTTTCAATTTCAGGGTCATTAAGCTCAAAAAAATCAGTAAATGCATGAAAAATAGCAAATGAAGTCAGAAAGGGTTGAAAATTGATGACGTGGCTTCGAATGGTGCATACTGAACACACAAAAAGTCTGGAGTTGAAATAAGTTTAAAAAAATGAAATGCCTTTGTAACAGACGACTTTTCGTCTGAAACCCTGATACTTCGAAAGAGATTGTCCATTTTGTACATGAAGTGAATCCAGTTTTTGCCGTAACCCTCTCAACTTTTTAGCACATGCTATGTGGGTGAAATGATGATACCATGCCAACTTTCAACCTTTTCAGAGTTCATTTGTAGTGCTTTTCAATTTTAGGGTCATTTAGCTCAAAAAAATCAGTAAATGCATGAAAAATAGCAAATGAAGTCAGAAAGGGTTGAAAATTGATGATGTGGCTTCGAATGGTGCATACTGAACACACAAAAAGTCTGGAGTTGAAATAAGTTTAAAAAAATGAAATGCCTTTGTAACAGACGAGTTTTCGTTTGAAACCCTGATACTTCGAAAGAGATTGTCCATTTTGTACACGAGGTGGATCCAGTTTTTGCCGTAACCCTCTCAACTTTTTAGCACATGCTATGTGTGTGAAATGATGATACCATGCCAACTTTCAACCTTTTCTGATTGTGATTTCTAGTGCTTTTCAATTTCACGGTCATTTAGCTCAAAAAATCAGTAAATGCATGAAAAATAGCAAATGAAGTCAGAAAGGGTTGAAAATTGATGACGTGGCTTCGAATGGTGCATACTGAACACACAAAAAGTCTGGAGTTGAAATAAGTTTAAAAAACTGAAATGCCTTTGTAACACACGAGTTTTCGTCTGAAACCCTCATACTTCGAAAGAGATTGTCCATTTTGTACACGAAGTGCATCCAGTTTTTGCCGTAACCCTCTCAACTTTTTAGCACATGCTATGTGGGTGAAATGATGATACCAAGCCAACTTTCAACCTTTTCTGATTGTGATTTGTAGTGCTTTTCAATTTCAGGGTCATTAAGCTCAAAAAAATCAGTAAATGCATGAAAAATAGCAAATGAAGTCAGAAAGGGTTGAAAATTGATGACGTGGCTTCGAATGGTGCATACTGAACACACAAAAAGTCTGGAGTTGAAATAAGTTTAAAAAAATGAAATGCCTTTGTAACAGACGACTTTTCGTCTGAAACCCTGATACTTCGAAAGAGATTGTCCATTTTGTACATGAAGTGAATCCAGTTTTTGCCGTAACCCTCTCAACTTTTTAGCACATGCTATGTGGGTGAAATGATGATACCATGCCAACTTTCAACCTTTTCAGAGTTCATTTGTAGTGCTTTTGAATTTCAGGGTCATTAAGCTCTAAAAAATCAGTAAATGCATGAAAAATAGCAAATGAAGTCAGAAAGGGTTGAAAATTGATGACGTGGCTTCGAATGGTGCATACTGAACACACAAAAAGTATGGAGTTGAAATAAGTTTAAAAAATGAAATGCCTTTGTAACAGACGAGTTTTCGTCTGAAACCCTGATACTTCGAAAGAGATTGTCCATTTTGTACATGAAGTGAATCCAGTTTTTGCCGTAACCCTCTCAACTTTTTAGCACATGCTATGTGGGTGAAATGATGATACCATGCCAACTTTCAACCTTTTCAGAGTTCATTTGTAGTGCTTTTCAATTTTAGGGTCATTTAGCTCAAAAAAATCAGTAAATGCATGAAAAATAGCAAATGAAGTCAGAAAGGGTTGAAAATTGATGATGTGGCTTCGAATGGTGCATACTGAACACACAAAAAGTCTGGAGTTGAAATAAGTTTAAAAAAATGAAATGCCTTTGTAACAGACGAGTTTTCGTTTGAAACCCTGATACTTCGAAAGAGATTGTCCATTTTGTACACGAAGTGGATCCAGTTTTTGCCGTAACCCTCTCAACTTTTTAGCACATGCTATGTGTGTGAAATGATGATACCATGCCAACTTTCAACCTTTTCTGATTGTGATTTCTAGTGCTTTTCAATTTCAGGGTCATTTAGCTCAAAAAAAATCAGTAAATGCATGAAAATTAGCAAATGAACTCAGAAAGGGTTGAAAATTGATGACGTGGCTTCGAATGGTGCATACTGAACACACAAAAAGTCTGGAGTTGAAATAAGTTTAAAAAACTGAAATGCCTTTGTAACACACGAGTTTTCGTCTGAAACCCTGATACTTCGAAAGAGATTGTCCATTTTGTACACGAAGTGCATCCAGTTTTTGCCGTAACCCTCTCAACTTTTTAGCACATGCTATGTGGGTGAAATGATGATACCAAGCCAACTTTCAACCTTTTCTGATTGTGATTTGTAGTGCTTTTCAATTTCAGGGTCATTAAGCTCTAAAAAATCAGTAAATGCATGAAAAATAGCAAATGAAGTCAGAAAGGGTTGAAAATTGATGATGTGGCTTCGAATGGTGCATACTGAACACACAAAAAGTCTGGAGTTGAAAAAAGTTTAAAAAAATGAAATGCCTTTGTAACAGACGAGTTTTCGTCTGAAACCCTGATACTTCGAAAGAGATTGTCCATTTTGTACACGAAGTGGATCCAGTTTTTGCCGTAACCCTCTCAACTTTTTAGCACATGCTATGTGGGTGAAATGATGATACCATGCCAACTTTCAAGCTTTTCAGAGTTCATTTGTAGTGCTTTTCAATTTCAGGGTCATTAAGCTCTAAAAAATCAGTAAATGCATGAAAAATAGCAAATGAAGTCAGAAAGGGTTGAAAATTGATGACGTGGCTTCGAATGGTGCATACTGAACACACAAAAAGTCTGGAGTTGAAATAAGTTTAAAAAAATGAAATGCCTTTGTAACAGACGAGTTTTCGTCTGAAACCCTGATACTTCGAAAGAGATTGTCCATTTTGTACATGAAGTGAATCCAGTTTTTGCCGTAACCCTCTCAACTTTTTAGCACATGCTATGTGGGTGAAATGATGATACCATGCCAACTTTCAACCTTTTCAGAGTTCATTTGTAGTGCTTTTCAATTTCAGGGTCATTAAGCTCTAAAAAATCAGTAAATGCATGAAAAATAGCAAATGAAGTCAGAAAGGGTTGAAAATTGATGACGTGGCTTCGAATGGTGCATACTGAACACACAAAAAGTCTGGAGTTGAAATAAGTTTAAAAAAATGAAATGCCTTTGTAACAGACGAGTTTTCGTCTGAAACCCTGATACTTCGAAAGAGATTGTCCATTTTGTACACGAAGTGGATCCAGTTTTTGCCGTAACCCTCTCAACTTTTTAGCACATGCTATGTGGGTGAAATGATGATACCATGCCAACTTTCAACCTTTTCAGAGTTCATTTGTAGTGCTTTTCAATTTCAGGGTCATTAAGCTCTAAAAAATCAGTAAATGCATGAAAAATAGCAAATGAAGTCAGAAAGGGTTGAAAATTGATGACGTGGCTTCGAATGGTGCATACTGAACACACAAAAAGTCTGGAGTTGAAATAAGTTTAAAAAAATGAAATGCCTTTGTAACAGACGAGTTTTCGTCTGAAACCCTGATACTTCGAAAGAGATTGTCCATTTTGTACACGAAGTGGATCCAGTTTTTGCCGTAACCCTCTCAACTTTTTAGCACATGCTATGTGGGTGAAATGATGATATCATGCCAACTTTCAACCTTTTCCGATTGTGATTTGTAGTGCTTTTCAATTTCAGGGTCATTTAGCTCAAAAAATCAGTAAATGCATGAAAATTAGCAAATGAAGTCAGAAAGGGTTGAAAATTGATGATGTGGCTTCGAATGGTGCATACTGAACACACAAAAAGTCTGGAGTTGAAATAAGTTTAAAAAATGAAATGCCCTTGTAACAGACGAGTTTTCGTTTGAAACCCTGATACTTCGAAAGAGATTGTCCATTTTGTACACGAAGTGGATCCAGTTTTTGCCGTAACCCTCTCAACTTTTTAGCACATGCTATGTGGGTGAAATGATGATACCATGCCAACTTTCAACCTTTTCTGATTGTGATTTCTAGTGCTTTTCAATTTCAGGGTCATTTAGCTCAAAAAAAATCAGTAAATGCATGAAAATTAGCAAATGAACTCAGAAAGGGTTGAAAATTGATGACGTGGCTTCGAATGGTGCATACTGAACACACAAAAAGTCTGGAGTTGAAATAAGTTTAAAAAACTGAAATGCCTTTGTAACACACGAGTTTTCGTCTGAAACCCTGATACTTCGAAAGAGATTGTCCATTTTGTACACGAAGTGCAATCCGCTTTTGCCATAACCCTCTCAACTTTTTAGCACATGCTATGTGGGTGAAATGATGATATCATGCCAACTTTCAACCTTTTCTGATTGTGATTTGTAGTGCTTTTCAATTTTAGGGTCATTTAGCTCAAAAAATCAGTAAATGCATGAAAAATAGCAAATGAAGTCAGAAAGGGTTGATAATTGATGACGTGGCTTCGAATGGTGCATACTGAACACACAAAAAGTCTGGAGTTGAAATAAGTTTAAAAAAATGAAATGCCTTTGTAACAGACGAGTTTTCGTCTTAAACCCTGATACTTCGAAAGAGATTGTCCATTTTGTACACCAAGTGGATCCAGTTTTTGCCGTAACCCTCTCAACTTTTTAGCACATGCTATGTGGGTGAAATGATGATACCATGCCATCTTTCAAGCTTTTCAGAGTTCATTTGTAGTGCTTTTCAATTTCAGGGTCATTAAGCTCTAAAAAATCAGTAAATGCATGAAAAATAGCAAATGAAGTCAGAAAGGGTTGAAAATTGATGACGTGGCTTCGAATGGTGCATACTTAACACACAAAAAGTCTGGAGTTGAAATAAGTTTAAAAAAATGAAATGCCTTTGTAACAGACGAGTTTTCGTCTGAAACCGTGATACTTCGAAAGAGATTGTCCATTTTGTACATGAAGTGAATACAGTTTTTGCCGTAACCCTCTCAACTTTTTAGCACATGCTATGTGGGTGAAATGATGATACCATGCCAACTTTCAACCTTTTCAGAGTTCATTTGTAGTGATTTTCAATTTTAGGGTCATTTAGCTCAAAAAAATCAGTAAATGCATGAAAAATAGCAAATGAAGTCAGAAAGGGTTGAAAATTGATGATGTGGCTTCGAATGGTGCATACTGAACACACAAAAAGTCTGGAGTTGAAATAAGTTTAAAAAAATGAAATGCCTTTGTAACAGACGAGTTTTCGTTTGAAACCCTGATACTTCGAAAGAGATTGTCCATTTTGTACACGAAGTGGATCCAGTTTTTGCCGTAACCCTCTCAACTTTTTAGCACATGCTATGTGGGTGAAATGATGATACCATGCCAACTTTCAACCTTTTCTGATTGTGATTTCTAGTGCTTTTCAATTTCAGGGTCATTTAGCTCAAAAAAATCAGTAAATGCATGAAAATTAGCAAATGAACTCAGAAAGGGTTGAAAATTGATGACGTGGCTTCGAATGGTGCATACTGAACACACAAAAAGTCTGGAGTTGAAATAAGTTTAAAAAACTGAAATGCCTTTGTAACACACGAGTTTTCATCTGAAACCCTGATACTTCGAAAGAGATTGTCCATTTTGTACACGAAGTGCATCCAGTTTTTGCCGTAACCCTCTCAACTTTTTAGCACATGCTATGTGGGTGAAATGATGATACCAAGCGAACTTTCAACCTTTTCTGATTGTGATTTGTAGTGCTTTTCAATTTCAGGGTCATTTAGCTCAAACAAATCAGTAAATGCATGAAAAATAGCAAATGAAGTCAGAAAGGGTTGAAAATTGATGACGTGGCTTCGAATGGTGCATACTGAACACACAAAAAGTCTGGAGTTGAAATAAGTTTAAAAAAATGAAATGCCTTCGTAACAGACGAGTTTTCGTCTGAAACCCTGATACTTCGAAAGAGATTGTCCATTTTGTACACGAAGTGCATCCAGTTTTTGCCGTAACCCTCTCAACTTTTTAGCACATGCTATGTGGGTGAAATGATGATACCATGCCAACTTTCAACTTTTTCAGAGTTCATTTGTAGTGCTTTTCAATTTCAGGGTCATTAAGCTCAAAAAAATCAGTAAATGCATGAAAAATAGCAAATGAAGTCAGAAAGGGTTGAAAATTGATGACGTGGCTTCGAATGGTGCATACTGAACACACAAAAAGTCTGGAGTTGAAATAAGTTTAAAAAAATGAAATGCCTTTGTAAGAGACGAGTTTTCGTCTGAAACCCTGATACTTCGAAAGAGATTGTCCTTTTTGTACATGAAGTGAATCCAGTTTTTGCCGTAACCCTCTCACCTTTTTAGCACATTCTATGTGGGTGAAATGATGATACCATGCCAACTTTCAACCTTTTCAGAGTTCATTTGTAGTGCTTTTCAATTTCAGGGTCATTAAGCTCTAAAAATCAGTAAATGCATGAAAAATAGCAAATGAAGTCAGAAAGGGTTGAAAATTGATGATGTGGCTTCGAATGGTGCATACTGAACACACAAAAAGTCTGGAGTTGAAAAAAGTTTAAAAAAATGAAATGCCTTTGTAACAGACGAGTTTTCGTTTGAAACCCTGATACTTCGAAAGAGATTGTCCATTTTGTACACGAAGTGGATCCAGTTTTTGCCGTAACCCTCTCAACTTTTTAGCACGTGCTATGTGGGTGAAATGATGATACCATGCCAACTTTCAACCTTTTCAGAGTTCATTTGTAGTGCTTTTCAATTTTAGGGTCATTTAGCTCAAAAAAATCAGTAAATGCATGAAAAATAGCAAATGAAGTCAGGAAGGGTAGAAAATTGATGATGTGGCTTCGAATGGTGCATACTGAACACACAAAAAGTCTGGAGTTGAAATAAGTTTAAAAAAATGAAATGCCTTTGTAACAGACGAGTTTTCGTTTGAAACCCTGATACTTCGAAAGAGATTGTCCATTTTGTACACGAGGTGGATCCAGTTTTTGCCGTAACCCTCTCAACTTTTTAGCACATGCTATGTGTGTGAAATGATGATACCATGCCAACTTTCAACCTTTTCTGATTGTGATTTCTAGTGCTTTTCAATTTAAGGGTCATTTAGCTCAAAAAAAATCAGTAAATGCATGAAAATTAGCAAATGAACTCAGAAAGGGTTGAAAATTGATGACGTGGCTTCGAATGGTGCATACTGAACACACAAAAAGTCTGGAGTTGAAATAAGTTTAAAAAACAGAAATGCCTTTGTAACACACGAGTTTTCGTCTGAAACCCTGATACTTCGAAAGAGATTGTCCATTTTGTACACGAAGTGCATCCAGTTTTTGCCGTAACCCTCTCAACTTTTTAGCACATGCTATGTGGGTGAAATG
Source organism: Elymus sibiricus (assembly GCA_039707655.1). Taxonomy (NCBI): domain Eukaryota; kingdom Viridiplantae; phylum Streptophyta; class Magnoliopsida; order Poales; family Poaceae; genus Elymus; species Elymus sibiricus. The sequence continues at coordinate 120,103,315 of CM077676.1, read as the reverse complement.
ATGATACCAAGCCAACTTTCAACCTTTTCTGATTGTGATTTGTAGTGCTTTTCGATTTCAGGGTCATTAAGCTCTAAAAAATCAGTAAATGCATGAAAAATAGCAAATGAAGTCAGAAAGGGTTGAAAATTGATGATGTGGCTTCGAATGGTGCATACTGAACACACAAAAAGTCTGGAGTTGAAAAAAGTTTAAAAAAATGAAATTCCTTTGTAACAGACGAGTTTTCGTCTGAAACCCTGATACTTCGAAAGAGATTGTCCATTTTGTACACGAAGTGGATCCAGTTTTTGCCGTAACCCTCTCAACTTTTTAGCACATGCTATGTGGGTGAAATGATGATACCATGCCAACTTTCAAGCTTTTCAGAGTTCATTTGTAGTGCTTTTCAATTTCAGGGTCATTAAGCTCTAAAAAATCAGTAAATGCATGAAAAATAGCAAATGAAGTCAGAAAGGGTTGAAAATTGATGACGTGGCTTCGAATGGTGCATACTGAACACACAAAAAGTCTGGAGTTGAAATAAGTTTAAAAAAATGAAATGCCTTTGTAACAGACGAGTTTTCGTCTAAAACCCTGATACTTCGAAAGAGATTGTCCATTTTGTACATGAAGTGAATACAGTTTTTGCCGTAACCCTCTCAACTTTTTAGCACATGCTATGTGGGTGAAATGATGATACCATGCCAACTTTCAACCTTTTCAGAGTTCATTTGTAGTGATTTTCAATTTTAGTGTCATTTAGCTCAAAAAAATCAGTAAATGCATGAAAAATAGCAAATGAAGTCAGAAAGGGTTGAAAATTGATGATGTGGCTTCGAATGGTGCATACTGAACACACAAAAAGTCTGGAGTTGAAATAAGTTTAAAAAAATGAAATGCCTTTGTAACAGACGAGTTTTCGTTTGAAACCCTGATACTTCGAAAGAGATTGTCCATTTTGTACACGAAGTGGATCCAGTTTTTGCCGTAACCCTCTCAACTTTTTAGCACATGCTATGTGGGTGAAATGATGATACCATGCCAACTTTCAACCTTTTCTGATTGTGATTTCTAGTGCTTTTCAATTTCAGGGTCATTTAGCTCAAAAAAATCAGTAAATGCATGAAAATTAGCAAATGAACTCAGAAAGGGTTGAAAATTGATGACGTGGCTTCGAATGGTGCATACTGAACACACAAAAAGTCTGGAGTTGAAATAAGTTTAAAAAACTGAAATGCCTTTGTAACACACGAGTTTTCATCTGAAACCCTGATACTTCGAAAGAGATTGTCCATTTTGTACACGAAGTGCATCCAGTTTTTGCCGTAACCCTCTCAACTTTTTAGCACATGCTATGTGGGTGAAATGATGATACCAAGCGAACTTTCAACCTTTTCTGATTGTGATTTGTAGTGCTTTTCAATTTCAGGGTCATTTAGCTCAAACAAATCAGTAAATGCATGAAAAATAGGAAATGAAGTCAGAAAGGGTTGAAAATTGATGACGTGGCTTCGAATGGTGCATACTGAACACACAAAAAGTCTGGAGTTGAAATAAGTTTAAAAAAATGAAATGCCGTTGTAACACACGAGTTTTCGTCTAAAACCCTGATACTTCGAAAGAGATTGTCCATTTTGTACACGAAGTGCATCCAGCTTTTGCCGTAACCCTCTCAACTTTTTAGCACATGCTATGTGGGTGAAATGATGATACCATGCCAACTTTCAACCTTTTTCGATTGTGATTTGTAGTGCATTTCAATTTCACGGTCATTTAGCTCAAAAAATCAGTAAATGCATGAAAAATAGCAAATGAAGTCAGAAAGGGTTGAAAATTGATGACGTGGCTTCGAATGGTGCATACCGAGCACACAAAAAGTCTGGAGTTGAAATAAGTTTAAAAAAATGAAATGCCTTCGTAACAGACGAGTTTTCGTCTGAAACCCTGATACTTCGAAAGAGATTGTCCATTTTGTACACGAAGTGCATCCAGTTTTTGCCGTAACCCTCTTAACTTTTTAGCACATGCTATGTGGGTGAAATGATGATACCATGCCAACTTTCAACTTTTTCAGAGTTCATTTGTAGTGCTTTTCAATTTCAGGGTCATTAAGCTCAAAAAAATCAGTAAATGCATGAAAAATAGCAAATGAAGTCAGAAAGGGTTGAAAATTGATGACGTGGCTTCGAATGGTGCATACTGAACACACAAAAAGTCTGGAGTTGAAATAAGTTTAAAAAAATGAAATGCCTTTGTAAGAGACGAGTTTTCGTCTGAAACCCTGATACTTCGAAAGAGATTGTCCTTTTTGTACATGAAGTGAATCCAGTTTTTGCCGTAACCCTCTCACCTTTTTAGCACATTCTATGTGGGTGAAATGATGATACCATGCCAACTTTCAACCTTTTCAGAGTTCATTTGTAGTGCTTTTCAATTTCAGGGTCATTAAGCTCTAAAAAATCAGTAAATGCATGAAAAATAGCAAATGAAGTCAGAAAGGGATGAAAATTGATGACGTGGCTTCGAATGGTGCATACTGAACACACAAAAAGTCTAGAGTTGAAATAAGTTTAAAAAATGAAATGCCTTTGTAACAGACGAGTTTTCGTCTGAAACCCTGATACTTCGAAAGAGATTGTCCATTTTGTACATGAAGTGAATCCAGTTTTTGCCGTAACCCTCTCAACTTTTTAGCACGTGCTATGTGGGTGAAATGATGATACCATGCCAACTTTCAACCTTTTCAGAGTTCATTTGTAGTGCTTTTCAATTTTAGGGTCAATTAGCTCAAAAAAATCAGTAAATGCATGAAAAATAGCAAATGAAGTCAGGAAGGGTTGAAAATTGATGATGTGGCTTCGAATGGTGCATACTGAACACACAAAAAGTCTGGAGTTGAAATAAGTTTAAAAAAATGAAATGCCTTTGTAACAGACGAGTTTTCGTTTGAAACCCTGATACTTCGAAAGAGATTGTCCATTTTGTACACGAGGTGGATCCAGTTTTTGCCGTAACCCTCTCAACTTTTTAGGACATGCTATGTGTGTGAAATGATGATACCATGCCAACTTTCAACCTTTTCTGATTGTGATTTCTAGTGCTTTTCAATTTAAGGGTCATTTAGCTCAAAAAAAATCAGTAAATGCATGAAAATTAGCAAATGAACTCAGAAAGGGTTGAAAATTGATGACGTGGCTTCGAATGGTGCATACTGAACACACAAAAAGTCTGGAGTTGAAATAAGTTTAAAAAACAGAAATGCCTTTGTAACACACGAGTTTTCGTCTGAAACCCTGATACTTCGAAAGAGATTGTCCATTTTGTACACGAAGTGCATCCAGTTTTTGCCGTAACCCTCTCAACTTTTTAGCACATGCTATGTGGGTGAAATGATGATACCAAGCCAACTTTCAACCTTTTCTGATTGTGATTTGTAGTGCTTTTCGATTTCAGGGTCATTAAGCTCTAAAAAATCAGTAAATGCATGAAAAATAGCAAATGAAGTCAGAAAGGGTTGAAAATTGATGATGTGGCTTCGAATGGTGCATACTGAACACACAAAAAGTCTGGAGTTGAAAAAAGTTTAAAAAAATGAAATTCCTTTGTAACAGACGAGTTTTCGTCTGAAACCCTGATACTTCGAAAGAGATTGTCCATTTTGTACACGAAGTGGATCCAGTTTTTGCCGTAACCCTCTCAACTTTTTAGCACATGCTATGTGGGTGAAATGATGATACCATGCCAACTTTCAAGCTTTTCAGAGTTCATTTGTAGTGCTTTTCAATTTCAGGGTCATTAAGCTCTAAAAAATCAGTAAATGCATGAAAAATAGCAAATGAAGTCAGAAAGGGTTGAAAATTGATGACGTGGCTTCGAATGGTGCATACTGAACACACAAAAAGTCTGGAGTTGAAATAAGTTTAAAAAAATGAAATGCCTTTGTAACAGACGAGTTTTCGTCTAAAACCCTGATACTTCGAAAGAGATTGTCCATTTTGTACATGAAGTGAATACAGTTTTTGCCGTAACCCTCTCAACTTTTTAGCACATGCTATGTGGGTGAAATGATGATACCATGCCAACTTTCAACCTTTTCAGAGTTCATTTGTAGTGCTTTTCAATTTTAGGGTCATTTAGCTCAAAAAAATCAGTAAATGCATGAAAAATAGCAAATGAAGTCAGAAAGGGTTGAAAATTGATGATGTGGCTTCGAATGGTGCATACTGAACACACAAAAAGTCTGGAGTTGAAATAAGTTTAAAAAAATGAAATGCCTTTGTAACAGACGAGTTTTCGTTTGAAACCCTGATACTTCGAAAGAGATTGTCCATTTTGTACACGAAGTGGATCCAGTTTTTGCCGTAACCCTCTCAACTTTTTAGCACATGCTATGTGGGTGAAATGATGATACCATGCCAACTTTCAACCTTTTCTGATTGTGATTTCTAGTGCTTTTCAATTTCAGGGTCATTTAGCTCAAAAAAATCAGTAAATGCATGAAAATTAGCAAATGAACTCAGAAAGGGTTGAAAATTGATGACGTGGCTTCGAATGGTGCATACTGAACACACAAAAAGTCTGGAGTTGAAATAAGTTTAAAAAACTGAAATGCCTTTGTAACACACGAGTTTTCATCTGAAACCCTGATACTTCGAAAGAGATTGTCCATTTTGTACACGAAGTGCATCCAGTTTTTGCCGTAACCCTCTCAACTTTTTAGCACATGCTATGTGGGTGAAATGATGATACCAAGCGAACTTTCAACCTTTTCTGATTGTGATTTGTAGTGCTTTTCAATTTCAGGGTCATTTAGCTCAAACAAATCAGTAAATGCATGAAAAATAGGAAATGAAGTCAGAAAGGGTTGAAAATTGATGACGTGGCTTCGAATGGTGCATACTGAACACACAAAAAGTCTGGAGTTGAAATAAGTTTAAAAAAATGAAATGCCGTTGTAACACACGAGTTTTCGTCTAAAACCCTGATACTTCGAAAGAGATTGTCCATTTTGTACACGAAGTGCATCCAGCTTTTGCCGTAACCCTCTCAACTTTTTAGCACATGCTATGTGGCTGAAATGATGATACCATGCCAACTTTCAACCTTTTCCGATTGTGATTTGTAGTGCATTTCAATTGCACGGTCATTTAGCTCAAAAAATCAGTAAATGCATGAAAAATAGCAAATGAAGTCAGAAAGGGTTGAAAATTGATGACGTGGCTTCGAATGGTGCATACCGAACACACAAAAAGTCTGGAGTTGAAATAAGTTTAAAAAAATGAAATGCCTTTGTAACAGACGAGTTTTCGTCTGAAACCCTGATACTTCGAAAGAGATTGTCCATTTTGTACACGAAGTGCATCCAGTTTTTGCCGTAACCCTCTCAACTTTTTAGCACATGCTATGTGGGTGAAATGATGATACCATGCCAACTTTCAACTTTTTCAGAGTTCATTTGTAGTGCTTTTCAATTTCAGGGTCATTAAGCTCAAAAAAATCAGTAAATGCATGAAAAATAGCAAATGAAGTCAGAAAGGGTTGAAAATTGATGACGTGGCTTCGAATGGTGCATACTGAACACACAAAAAGTCTGGAGTTGAAATAAGTTTAAAAAAATGAAATGCCTTTGTAAGAGACGAGTTTTCTTCTGAAACCCTGATACTTCGAAAGAGATTGTCCTTTTTGTACATCAAGTGAATCCAGTTTTTGTCGTAACCCACTCACCTTTTTAGCTCATGCTATGTGGGTGAAATGATGATACCATGCCAACTTTCAACCTTTTCAGTGTTCATTTGTAGTGCTTTTCAATTTCAGGGTCATTAAGCTCTAAAAAATCAGTAAATGCATGAAAAATAGCAAATGAAGTCAGAAAGGGTTGAAAATTGATGACGTGGCTTCGAATGGTGCATACTGAACACACAAAAAGTCTAGAGTTGAAATAAGTTTAAAAAATGAAATGCCTTTGTAACAGACGAGTTTTCGTCTGAAACCCTGATACTTCGAAAGAGATTGTCCATTTTGTACATGAAGTGAATCCAGTTTTTGCCGTAACCCTCTCAACTTTTTAGCACGTGCTATGTGGGTGAAATGATGATACCATGCCAACTTTCAACCTTTTCAGAGTTCATTTGTAGTGCTTTTCAATTTTAGGGTCATTTAGCTCAAAAAAATCAGTAAATGCATGAAAAATAGCAAATGAAGTCAGAAAGGGTTGAAAATTATTGATGTGGCTTCGAATGGTGCATACTGAACACACAAAAAGTCTGGAGTTGAAATAAGTTTAAAAAAATGAAATGCCTTTGTAACAGACGAGTTTTCGTTTGAAACCCTGATACTTCGAAAGAGATTGTCCATTTTGTACACGAGGTGGATCCAGTTTTTGCCGTAACCCTCTCAACTTTTTAGCACATGCTATGTGTGTGAAATGATGATACCATGCCAACTTTCAACCTTTTCTGATTGTGATTTCTAGTGCTTTTCAATTTCAGGGTCATTTAGCTCAAAAAAAATCAGTAAATGCATGAAAATTAGCAAATGAACTCAGAAAGGGTTGAAAATTGATGACGTGGCTTCGAATGGTGCATACTGAACACACAAAAAGTCTGGAGTTGAAATAAGTTTAAAAACTGAAATGCCTTTGTAACACACGAGTTTTCGTCTGAAACCCTGATACTTCGAAAGAGATTGTCCATTTTGTACACGAAGTGCATCCAGTTTTTGCCGTAACCCTCTCAACTTTTTAGCACATGCTATGTGGGTGAAATGATGATACCAAGCCAACTTTCAACCTTTTCTGATTGTGATTTGTAGTGCTTTTCAATTTCAGGGTCATTAAGCTCTAAAAAATCAGTAAATGCATGAAAAATAGCAAATGAAGTCAGAAAGGGTTGAAAATTGATGATGTGGCTTCGAATGGTGCATACTGAACACACAAAAAGTCTGGAGTTGAAAAAAGTTTAAAAAAATGAAATTCCTTTGTAACAGACGAGTTTTCGTCTGAAACCCTGATACTTCGAAAGAGATTGTCCATTTTGTACACGAAGTGGATCCAGTTTTTGCCGTAACCCTCTCAACTTTTTAGCACATGCTATGTGGGTGAAATGATGATACCATGCCAACTTTCAAGCTTTTCAGAGTTCATTTGTAGTGCTTTTCAATTTCAGGGTCATTAAGCTCTAAAAAATCAGTAAATGCATGAAAAATAGCAAATGAAGTCAGAAAGGGTTGAAAATTGATGACGTGGCTTCGAATGGTGCATACTGAACACACAAAAAGTCTGGAGTTGAAATAAGTTCAAAAAAATGAAATGCCTTTGTAACAGACGAGTTTTCGTCTGAAACCCTGATACTTCGAAAGAGATTGTCCATTTTGTACATGAAGTGAATCCAGTTTTTGCCGTAACCCTCTCAACTTTTTAACACATGCTATGTGGGTGAAATGATGATACCATGCCAACTTTAAACCTTTTCAGAGTTCATTTGTAGTGCTTTTCAATTTCAGGGTCATTAAGCTCTAAAAAATCAGTAAATGCATGAAAAATAGCAAATGAAGTCAGAAAGGGTTGAAAATTGATGACGTGGCTTCGAATGGTGCATACTGAACACACAAAAAGTCTGGAGTTGAAATAAGTTTAAAAAAATGAAATGCCTTTGTAACAGACGAGTTTTCGTCTGAAACCCTGATACTTCGAAAGAGATTGTCCATTTTGTACATGAAGTGAATCCAGTTTTTGCCGTAACCCTCTCAACTTTTTAGCACATGCTATGTGGGTGAAATGATGATACCATGCCAACTTTCAACCTTTTCAGAGTTCATTTGTAGTGCTTTTCAATTTTAGGGTCATTTAGCTCAAAAAAATCAGTAAATGCATGAAAAATAGCAAATGAAGTCAGAAAGGGTTGAAAATTGATGATGTGGCTTCGAATGGTGCATACTGAACACACAAAAAGTCTGGAGTTGAAATAAGTTTAAAAAAATGAAATGCCTTTGTAACAGACGAGTTTTCGTTTGAAACCCTGATACTTCGAAAGAGATTGTCCATTTTGTACACGAAGTGGATCCAGTTTTTGCCGTAACCCTCTCAACTTTTTAGCACATGCTATGTGGGTGAAATGATGATACCATGCCAACTTTCAACCTTTTCTGATTGTGATTTCTAGTGCTTTTCAATTTCAGGGTCATTTAGCTCAAAAAAAATCAGTAAATGCATGAAAATTAAATGAACTCAGAAAGGGTTGAAAATTGATGACGTGGCTTCGAATGGTGCATACTGAACACACAAAAAGTCTGGAGTTGAAATAAGTTTAAAAAACTGAAATGCCTTTGTAACACACGAGTTTTCGTCTGAAACCCTGATACTTCGAAAGAGATTGTCCATTTTGTACACGAAGTGCATCCAGATTTTGCCGTAACCCTCTCAACTTTTTAGCACATGCTATGTGGGTGAAATGATGATACCATGCCAACTTTCAACCTTTTCCGTTTGTGATTTGTAGTGCTTTTCAATTTCACGGTCATTTAGCTCAAAAAATCAGTAAATGCATGAAAAATAGCAAATGAAGTCAGAAAGGGTTGAAAATTGATGACGTGGCTTCGAATGGTGCATACTGAACACACAAAAAGTCTGGTGTTGAAATAAGTTTAAAAAAATGAAATGCCTTTGTAACAGACGAGTTTTCGTCTGAAACCCTGATACTTCGAAAGAGATTGTCCATTTTGTACACGAAGTGCATCCAGTTTTTGCCGTAACCCTCTCAACTTTTTAGCACATGCTATGTCGGTGAAATGATGATACCATGCCAACTTTCAACTTTTTCAGAGTTCATTTGTAGTGCTTTTCAATTTCAGGGTCATTAAGCTCAAAAAAATCAGTAAATGCATGAAAAATAGCAAATGAAGTCAGAAAGGGTTGAAAATTGATGACGTGGCTTCGAATGGTGCATACTGAACACACAAAAAGTCTGGAGTTGAAATAAGTTTAAAAAAATGAAATGCCTTTGTAACAGACGAGTTTTCGTCTGAAACCCTGATACTTCGAAAGAGATTGTCCATTTTGTACATGAAGTGAATCCAGTTTTTGCCGTAACCCTCTCAACTTTTTAGCACATGCTATGTGGGTGAAATGATGATACCATGCCAACTTTCAACCTTTTCTGATTGTGATTTCTAGTGCTTTTCAATTTCAGGGTCATTTAGCTCAAAAAAAATCAGTAAATGCATGAAAATTAAATGAACTCAGAAAGGGTTGAAAATTGATGACGTGGCTTCGAATGGTGCATACTGAACACACAAAAAGTCTGGAGTTGAAATAAGTTTAAAAAACTGAAATGCCTTTGTAACACACGAGTTTTCGTCTGAAACCCTGATACTTCGAAAGAGATTGTCCATTTTGTACACGAAGTGCATCCAGATTTTGCCGTAACCCTCTCAACTTTTTAGCACATGCTATGTGGGTGAAATGATGATACCATGCCAACTTTCAACCTTTTCCGTTTGTGATTTGTAGTGCTTTTCAATTTCACGGTCATTTAGCTCAAAAAATCAGTAAATGCATGAAAAATAGCAAATGAAGTCAGAAAGGGTTGAAAATTGATGACGTGGCTTCGAATGGTGCATACTGAACACACAAAAAGTCTGGTGTTGAAATAAGTTTAAAAAAATGAAATGCCTTTGTAACAGACGAGTTTTCGTCTGAAACCCTGATACTTCGAAAGAGATTGTCCATTTTGTACACGAAGTGCATCCAGTTTTTGCCGTAACCCTCTCAACTTTTTAGCACATGCTATGTGGGTGAAATGATGATACCATGCCAACTTTCAACTTTTTCAGAGTTCATTTGTAGTGCTTTTCAATTTCAGGGTCATTAAGCTCAAAAAAATCAGTAAATGCATGAAAAATAGCAAATGAAGTCAGAAAGGGTTGAAAATTGATGACGTGGCTTCGAATGGTGCATACTGAACACACAAAAAGTCTGGAGTTGAAATAAGTTTAAAAAAATGAAATGCCTTTGTAACAGACGAGTTTTCGTCTGAAACCCTGATACTTCGAAAGAGATTGTCCATTTTGTACATGAAGTGAATCCAGTTTTTGCCGTAACCCTCTCAACTTTTTAGCACATGCTATGTGGGTGAAATGATGATACCATGCCAACTTTCAACCTTTTCAGAGTTCATTTGTAGTGCTTTTCAATTTTAGGGTCATTTAGCTCAAAAAAATCAGTAAATGCATGAAAAATAGCAAATGAAGTCAGAAAGGGTTGAAAATTCATGATGTGGCTTCGAATGGTGCATACTGAACACACAAAAAGTCTGGAGTTGAAAAAAGTTTAAAAAAATGAAATGCCTTTGTAACAGACGAGTTTTCGTCTGAAACCCTGATACTTCGAAAGAGATTGTCCATTTTGTACACGAAGTGGATCCAGTTTTTGCCGTAACCCTCTCAACTTTTTAGCACATGCTATGTGGGTGAAATGATGATACCATGCCAACTTTCAACCTTTTCTGATTGTGATTTGTAGTGCTTTTCAATTTCAGGGTCATTTAGCTCAAAAAAATCAGTAAATGCATGAAAATTAGCAAATGATGTCAGAAAGGGTTGAAAATTGATGACGTGGCTTAGAATGGTGCATACTGAACACACAAAAAGTCTGGAGTTGAAATAAGTTTAAAAAAATGAAATGCCTTTGTAACACACGAGTTTTCGTCTGAAACCCTTATACTTCGAAAGAGATTGTCCATTTTGTACACGAAGTGGATCTAGTTTTTGTCGTAACCCTCTCAACTTTTTAGCACATGCTATGTGGGTGAAATGATGATACCATGCCACTTTCAACCTTTTCTGATTGTGATTTGTAGTGCTTTTCAATTTCAGGGTCATTTAACTCAAACAAATCAGTAAATGCATGAAAAATAGGAAATGAAGTCAGAAAGGATTGAAAATTGATGACGTGGCTTCGAATGGTGCATACTGAACACACAAAAAGTCTGGAGTTGAAATAAGTTTAAAAAAATGAAATGCCTTTGTAACAGACGAGTTTTCGTCTGAAACCCTGATGCTTCGAAAGAGATTGTCCATTTTGTACACGAAGTGGATCCAGTTTTTGTCGTAACCCTCTCAACTTTTTAGCACATGCTATGTGGGTGAAATGATGATACCATGCCAACTTTGAACCTTTTCATAGTTCATTTGTAGTGCTTTTCAATTTCAGGGTCATTAAGCTCTAAAAAATCAGTAAATGCATGAAAAATAGCAAATGAAGTCAGAAAGGGTTGAAAATTGATGACGTGGCTTCGAATAGTGCATACTGAACACACAAAAAGTCTGGAGTTGAAATAAGTTTAAAAAAATGAAATGCCTTTGTAACAGACGAGTTTTCGTCTGAAACCCTGATACTTCGAAAGAGATTGTCCATTTTGTACACGAAGTGCATCCAGTTTTTGCCGTAACCCTCTCAACTTTTTAGCACATGCTATGTGGGTGAAATGATGATACCATTCCAGCTTTCAACCTTTTCAGAGTTCATTTGTAGTGCTTTTCAATTTCAGGGTCATTAAGCTCAAAAAATCAGTAAATGCATGAAAAATAGCAAATGAAGTCAGAAAGGGTTGAAAATTGATGACGTGGCTTCGAATGGTGCATACTGAACACACAAAAAGTCTGGAGTTGAAATAAGTTTAAAAAAATGAAATGCCTTTGTAACAGACGAGTTTTCGTCTGAAACCCTGATACTTCGAAAGAGATTGTCCATTTTGTACACGAAGTGGATCCAGTTTTTGCCGTAACCCTCTCAACTTTTTAGCACATGCTATGTGGGTGAAATGATGATATCATGCCAACTTTCAACCTTTTCTGATTGTGATTTGTAGTGCTTTTCAATTTCAGGGTCATTTAGCTCAAAAAATCAGTAAATGCATGAAAAATAGGAAATGAAGTCAGAAAGGGTTGAAAATTGATGACGTGGCTTCGAATGGTGCATACTGAACACACAAAAAGTCTGGAGTTGAAATAAGTTTAAAAAAATGAAATGCCGTTGTAACAGACGAGTTTTCGTCTAAAACCCTGATACTTCGAAAGAGATTGTCCATTTTGTACACGAAGTGCATCCAGCTTTTGCCGTAACCCTCTCAACTTTTTAGCACATGCTATGTGGGTGAAATGATGATACCATGCCAACTTTCAACCTTTTCCGATTGTGATTTGTAGTGCTTTTCAATTTCAGGGTCATTTAGCTCAAAAAATCAGTAAATGCATGAAAAATAGCAAATGAAGTCAGAAAGGGTTGAAAATTGATGACGTGGCTTCGAATGGTGCATACTGAACACACAAAAAGTCTGGAGTTGAAATAAGTTTAAAAAAATGAAATGCCTTTGTAACAGACGAGTTTTCGTCTGAAACCCTGATACTTCGAAAGAGATTGTCCATTTTGTACACGAAGTGCATCCAGTTTTTGCCGTAACCCTCTCAACTTTTGAGCACATGCTATGTGGGTGAAATGATGATACCATTCCAACTTTCAACCTTTTCAGAGTTCATTTGTAGTGCTTTTCAATTTCAGGGTCATTAAGCTCAAAAAAATCAGTAAATGCATGAAAAATAGCAAATGAAGTCAGAAAGGGTTGAAAATTGATGACGTGGCTTCGAATGGTGCATACTGAACACACAAAAAGTATGGAGTTGAAATAAGTTTAAAAAAATGAAATGCCTTTGTAACAGACGAATTTTCGTCTGAAACCCTGATACTTCTAAAGAGATTGTCCATTTTGTACATGAAGTGAATCCAGTTTTTGCCGTAACCCTCTCAACTTTTTAGCACATGCTATGTGGGTGAAATGATGATACCATGCCAACTTTCAACCTTTTCTGATTGTGATTTGTAGTGCTTTTCAATTTCAGGGTCATTTAGCTCAAAAAAATCAGTAAATGCATGGAAATTAGCAAATGAAGTCAGAAAGGGTTGAAAATTGATGACGTGGCTTCGAATGGTGCATATTGAACACACAAAAAGTCTGGAGTTGAAATAAGTTTAAAAAACTGAAATGCCTTTGTAACACACGAGTTTTCGTCTGAAACCCTGATACTTCGAAAGAGATTGTCCATTTTGTACACGAAGTGCATCCAGTTTTATCCGTAACCCTCTCAACTTTTTAGCACATGCTATGTGGGTGAAATGATGATACCAAGCCAACTTTCAACCTTTTCTGATTGTGATTTGTAGTGCTTTTCAATTTCAGGGTCATTTAGCTCAAACAAATCAGTAAATGCATGAAAAATAGGAAATGAAGTCAGAAAGGGTTGAAAATTGATGACGTGGCTTCGAATGGTGCATACTGAACTCACAAAAAGTCTGGAGTTGTAATAAGTTTAAAAAAATGAAATGCCTTTGTAACAGACGAGTTTTCGTCTGAAACCCTGATACTTCGAAAGAGATTGTCCATTTTGTACACGAAGTGGATCCAGTTTTTGTCGTAATCCTCTCAACTTTTTAGCACATGCTATGTGGGTGAAATGATGATACCATGCCAACTTTCAACCTTTTCAGAGTTCATTTGTAGTGCTTTTCAATTTCAGGGTCATTAAGCTCAAAAAATCAGTAAATGCATGAAAAATAGCAAATGAAGTCAGAAAGGGTTGAAAATTGATGACGTGGCTTCGAATGGTGCATACTGAACACACAAAAAGTCTGGAGTTGAAATAAGTTTAAAAAAATGAAATGCCTTTGTAACAGACGAGTTTTCGTCTGAAACCCTGATACTTCGAAAGAGATTGTCCATTTTGTACATGAAGTGAATCTAGTTTTTGCCGTAACCCTCTCAACTTTTTAGCACATGCTATGTGGGTGAAATGATGATACCATACGAACTTTCAACCTTTTCAGAGTTCATTTGTAGTGCTTTTCAATTTTAGGGTCATTTAGCTCAAAAAAATCAGTAAATGCATGAAAAATAGCAAATGAAGTCAGAAAGGGTTGAAAATTGATGATGTGGCTTCGAATGGTGCATACTGAACACACAAAAAGTCTGGAGTTGAAATAAGTTTATAAAAATGAAATGCCTTTGTAACAGACGAGTTTTCGTCTCAAACCCTGATACTTCGAAAGAGATTGTCCATTTTGTACACGAAGTGGATCCAGTTTTTGCCGTAACCCTCTCAACTTTTTAGCACATGCTATGTGGGTGAAATGATGATACCATGCCAACTTTCAACCTTTTCTGATTGTGATTTCTAGTGCTTTTCAATTTCAGGGTCATTTAGCTCAAAAAAATCAGTAAATGCATGAAAATTAGCAAATGAACTCAGAAAGGGTTGAAAATTGATGACGTGGCTTCGAATGGTGCATACTGAACACACAAAAAGTCTGGAGTTGAAATAAGTTTAAAAAACTGAAATGCCTTTGTAACACACGAGTTTTCGTCTGAAACCCTGATACTTCGAAAGAGATTGTCCATTTTGTACACGAAGTGCATCCAGTTTTTGCCGTAACCCTCTCAACTTTTAGCACATGCTATGTGGGTGAAATAATGATACGAAACCAACTTTCAACCTTTTCTGATTGTGATTTGTAGTGCTTTTCAATTTCAGGGTCATTTAGCTCAAACAAATCAGTAAATGCATGAAAAATAGGAAATGAAGTCAGAAAGGGTTGAAAATTGATGACGTGGCTTCGAATGGTGCATACAGAACACACAAAAAGTCTGGAGTTGAAATAAGTTTAAAAAAATGAAATGCCTTTGTAACAGACGAGTTTTCGTCTGAAACCCTGATACTTCGAAAGAGATTGTCCATTTTGTACACGAAGTGGATCCAGTTTTTGCCGTAACCCTCTCAACTTTTTAGCACATGCTATGTGGGTGAAATGATGATATCATGCCAACTTTCAACCTTTTCTGATTGTGATTTGTAGTGCTTTTCAATTTCAGGGTCGTTTAGCTCAAAAAATCAGTAAATGCATGAAAAATAGCAAATGAAGTCAGAAAGGGTTGAAAATTGATGACGTGGCTTCGAATGGTGCATACTGAACACACAAAAAGTCTGGAGTTGAAATAAGTTTAAAAAATGAAATGCCGTTGTAACAGACGAGTTTTCGTCTGAAACCCTGATACTTCGAAAGAGATTGTCCATTTTGTACATGAAGTGAATCCAGTTTTTGCCGTAACCCTCTCAACTTTTTAGCACATGCTATGTGGGTGAAATGATGATACCATGCCAACTTTCAACCTTTTCAGAGTTCATTTGTAGTGCTTTTCAATTTTAGGGTCATTTAGCTCAAAAAAATCAGTAAATGCATGAAAAATAGCAAATGAAGTCAGAAAGGGTTGAAAATTGATGACGTGGCTTCGAATGGTGCATACTGAACACACAAAATGTCTGGTGTTGAAATAAGTTTAAAAAAATGAAATGCCTTTGTAACAGACGAGTTTTCGTCTGAAACCCTGATACTTCGAAAGAGATTGTCCATTTTGTACACGAAGTGCATCCAGTTTTTGCCGTAACCCTCTCAACTTTTTAGCACATGCTATGTGGGTGAAATGATGATACCATGCCAACTTTCAACTTTTTCAGAGTTCATTTGTAGTGCTTTTCAATTTCAGGGTCATTAAGCTCAAAAAAATCAGTAAATGCATGAAAAATAGCAAATGAAGTCAGAAAGGGTTGAAAATTGATGACGTGGCTTCGAATGGTGCATACTGAACACACAAAAAGTCTGGAGTTGAAATAAGTTTAAAAAAATGAAATGCCTTTGTAACAGACGAGTTTTCGTCTGAAACCCTGATACTTCGAAAGAGATTGTCCATTTTGTACACGAAGTGGATCCAGTTTTTGCCGTAACCCTCTCAACTTTTTAGCACATGCTATGTGGGTGAAATGATGATACCATGCCAACTTTCAACCTTTTCTGATTGTGATTTGTAGTGCTTTTCAATTTCAGGGTCATTTAGCTCAAAAAAATCAGTAAATGCATGAAAATTAGCAAATGATGTCAGAAAGGGTTGAAAATTGATGACGTGGCTTCGAATGGTGCATACTGAACACACAAAAAGTCTGGAGTTGAAATAAGTTTAAAAAAATGAAATGCCTTTGTAACACACGAGTTTTCGTCTGAAACCCTTATACTTCGAAAGAGATTGTCCATTTTGTACACGAAGTGGATCTAGTTTTTGTCGTAACCCTCTCAACTTTTTAGCACATGCTATGTGGGTGAAATGATGATACCATGCCACTTTCAACCTTTTCTGATTGTGATTTGTAGTGCTTTTCAATTTCAGGGTCATTTAACTCAAACAAATCAGTAAATGCATGAAAAATAGGAAATGAAGTCAGAAAGGATTGAAAATTGATGACGTGGCTTCGAATGGTGCATACTGAACACACAAAAAGTCTGGAGTTGAAATAAGTTTAAAAAAATGAAATGCCTTTGTAACAGACGAGTTTTCGTCTGAAACCCTGATGCTTCGAAAGAGATTGTCCATTTTGTACACGAAGTGGATCCAGTTTTTGTCGTAACCCTCTCAACTTTTTAGCACATGCTATGTGGGTGAAATGATGATACCATGCCAACTTTGAACCTTTTCATAGTTCATTTGTAGTGCTTTTCAATTTCAGGGTCATTAAGCTCTAAAAAATCAGTAAATGCATGAAAAATAGCAAATGAAGTCAGAAAGGGTTGAAAATTGATGACGTGGCTTCGAATAGTGCATACTGAACACACAAAAAGTCTGGAGTTGAAATAAGTTTAAAAAAATGAAATGCCTTTGTAACAGACGAGTTTTCGTCTGAAACCCTGATACTTCGAAAGAGATTGTCCATTTTGTACACGATGTGCATCCAGTTTTTGCCGTAACCCTCTCAACTTTTTAGCACATGCTATGTGGGTGAAATGATGATACCATTCCAGCTTTCAACCTTTTCAGAGTTCATTTGTAGTGCTTTTCAATTTCAGGGTCATTAAGCTCAAAAAATCAGTAAATGCATGAAAAATAGCAAATGAAGTCAGAAAGGGTTGAAAATTGATGACGTGGCTTCGAATGGTGCATACTGAACACACAAAAAGTCTGGAGTTGAAATAAGTTTAAAAAAATGAAATGCCTTTGTAACAGACGAGTTTTCGTCTGAAACCCTGATACTTCGAAAGAGATTGTCCATTTTGTACATGAAGTGAATCCAGTTTTTGCCGTAACCCTCTCAACTTTTTAGCACATGCTATGTGGGTGAAATGATGATACCATGCCAACTTTCAACCTTTTCAGAGTTCATTTGTAGTGCTTTTCAATTTTAGGGTCATTTAGCTCAAAAAAATCAGTAAATGCATGAAAAATAGCAAATGAAGTCAGAAAGGGTTGAAAATTCATGATGTGGCTTCGAATGGTGCATACTGAACACACAAAAAGTCTGGAGTTGAAAAAAGTTTAAAAAAATGAAATGCCTTTGTAACAGACGAGTTTTCGTCTGAAACCCTGATACTTCGAAAGAGATTGTCCATTTTGTACACGAAGTGGATCCAGTTTTTGCCGTAACCCTCTCAACTTTTTAGCACATGCTATGTGGGTGAAATGATGATACCATGCCAACTTTCAACCTTTTCTGATTGTGATTTGTAGTGCTTTTCAATTTCAGGGTCATTTAGCTCAAAAAAATCAGTAAATGCATGAAAATTAGCAAATGATGTCAGAAAGGGTTGAAAATTGATGACGTGGCTTAGAATGGTGCATACTGAACACACAAAAAGTCTGGAGTTGAAATAAGTTTAAAAAAATGAAATGCCTTTGTAACACACGAGTTTTCGTCTGAAACCCTTATACTTCGAAAGAGATTGTCCATTTTGTACACGAAGTGGATCTAGTTTTTGTCGTAACCCTCTCAACTTTTTAGCACATGCTATGTGGGTGAAATGATGATACCATGCCACTTTCAACCTTTTCTGATTGTGATTTGTAGTGCTTTTCAATTTCAGGGTCATTTAACTCAAACAAATCAGTAAATGCATGAAAAATAGGAAATGAAGTCAGAAAGGATTGAAAATTGATGACGTGGCTTCGAATGGTGCATACTGAACACACAAAAAGTCTGGAGTTGAAATAAGTTTAAAAAAATGAAATGCCTTTGTAACAGACGAGTTTTCGTCTGAAACCCTGATGCTTCGAAAGAGATTGTCCATTTTGTACACGAAGTGGATCCAGTTTTTGTCGTAACCCTCTCAACTTTTTAGCACATGCTATGTGGGTGAAATGATGATACCATGCCAACTTTGAACCTTTTCATAGTTCATTTGTAGTGCTTTTCAATTTCAGGGTCATTAAGCTCTAAAAAATCAGTAAATGCATGAAAAATAGCAAATGAAGTCAGAAAGGGTTGAAAATTGATGACGTGGCTTCGAATAGTGCATACTGAACACACAAAAAGTCTGGAGTTGAAATAAGTTTAAAAAAATGAAATGCCTTTGTAACAGACGAGTTTTCGTCTGAAACCCTGATACTTCGAAAGAGATTGTCCATTTTGTACACGAAGTGCATCCAGTTTTTGCCGTAACCCTCTCAACTTTTTAGCACATGCTATGTGGGTGAAATGATGATACCATTCCAGCTTTCAACCTTTTCAGAGTTCATTTGTAGTGCTTTTCAATTTCAGGGTCATTAAGCTCAAAAAATCAGTAAATGCATGAAAAATAGCAAATGAAGTCAGAAAGGGTTGAAAATTGATGACGTGGCTTCGAATGGTGCATACTGAACACACAAAAAGTCTGGAGTTGAAATAAGTTTAAAAAAATGAAATGCCTTTGTAACAGACGAGTTTTCGTCTGAAACCCTGATACTTCGAAAGAGATTGTCCATTTTGTACACGAAGTGGATCCAGTTTTTGCCGTAACCCTCTCAACTTTTTAGCACATGCTATGTGGGTGAAATGATGATATCATGCCAACTTTCAACCTTTTCTGATTGTGATTTGTAGTGCTTTTCAATTTCAGGGTCATTTAGCTCAAAAAATCAGTAAATGCATGAAAAATAGGAAATGAAGTCAGAAAGGGTTGAAAATTGATGACGTGGCTTCGAATGGTGCATACTGAACACACAAAAAGTCTGGAGTTGAAATAAGTTTAAAAAAATGAAATGCCGTTGTAACAGACGAGTTTTCGTCTAAAACCCTGATACTTCGAAAGAGATTGTCCATTTTGTACACGAAGTGCATCCAGCTTTTGCCGTAACCCTCTCAACTTTTTAGCACATGCTATGTGGGTGAAATGATGATACCATGCCAACTTTCAACCTTTTCCGATTGTGATTTGTAGTGCTTTTCAATTTCAGGGTCATTTAGCTCAAAAAATCAGTAAATGCATGAAAAATAGCAAATGAAGTCAGAAAGGGTTGAAAATTGATGACGTGGCTTCGAATGGTGCATACTGAACACACAAAAAGTCTGGAGTTGAAATAAGTTTAAAAAAATGAAATGCCTTTGTAACAGACGAGTTTTCGTCTGAAACCCTGATACTTCGAAAGAGATTGTCCATTTTGTACACGAAGTGCATCCAGTTTTTGCCGTAACCCTCTCAACTTTTGAGCACATGCTATGTGGGTGAAATGATGATACCATTCCAACTTTCAACCTTTTCAGAGTTCATTTGTAGTGCTTTTCAATTTCAGGGTCATTAAGCTCAAAAAAATCAGTAAATGCATGAAAAATAGCAAATGAAGTCAGAAAGGGTTGAAAATTGATGACGTGGCTTCGAATGGTGCATACTGAACACACAAAAAGTATGGAGTTGAAATAAGTTTAAAAAAATGAAATGCCTTTGTAACAGACGAATTTTCGTCTGAAACCCTGATACTTCTAAAGAGATTGTCCATTTTGTACATGAAGTGAATCCAGTTTTTGCCGTAACCCTCTCAACTTTTTAGCACATGCTATGTGGGTGAAATGATGATACCATGCCAACTTTCAACCTTTTCTGATTGTGATTTGTAGTGCTTTTCAATTTCAGGGTCATTTAGCTCAAAAAAATCAGTAAATGCATGGAAATTAGCAAATGAAGTCAGAAAGGGTTGAAAATTGATGACGTGGCTTCGAATGGTGCATATTGAACACACAAAAAGTCTGGAGTTGAAATAAGTTTAAAAAACTGAAATGCCTTTGTAACACACGAGTTTTCGTCTGAAACCCTGATACTTCGAAAGAGATTGTCCATTTTGTACACGAAGTGCATCCAGTTTTATCCGTAACCCTCTCAACTTTTTAGCACATGCTATGTGGGTGAAATGATGATACCAAGCCAACTTTCAACCTTTTCTGATTGTGATTTGTAGTGCTTTTCAATTTCAGGGTCATTTAGCTCAAACAAATCAGTAAATGCATGAAAAATAGGAAATGAAGTCAGAAAGGGTTGAAAATTGATGACGTGGCTTCGAATGGTGCATACTGAACTCACAAAAAGTCTGGAGTTGTAATAAGTTTAAAAAAATGAAATGCCTTTGTAACAGACGAGTTTTCGTCTGAAACCCTGATACTTCGAAAGAGATTGTCCATTTTGTACACGAAGTGGATCCAGTTTTTGTCGTAATCCTCTCAACTTTTTAGCACATGCTATGTGGGTGAAATGATGATACCATGCCAACTTTCAACCTTTTCAGAGTTCATTTGTAGTGCTTTTCAATTTCAGGGTCATTAAGCTCAAAAAATCAGTAAATGCATGAAAAATAGCAAATGAAGTCAGAAAGGGTTGAAAATTGATGACGTGGCTTCGAATGGTGCATACTGAACACACAAAAAGTCTGGAGTTGAAATAAGTTTAAAAAAATGAAATGCCTTTGTAACAGACGAGTTTTCGTCTGAAACCCTGATACTTCGAAAGAGATTGTCCATTTTGTACATGAAGTGAATCTAGTTTTTGCCGTAACCCTCTCAACTTTTTAGCACATGCTATGTGGGTGAAATGATGATACCATACGAACTTTCAACCTTTTCAGAGTTCATTTGTAGTGCTTTTCAATTTTAGGGTCATTTAGCTCAAAAAAATCAGTAAATGCATGAAAAATAGCAAATGAAGTCAGAAAGGGTTGAAAATTGATGATGTGGCTTCGAATGGTGCATACTGAACACACAAAAAGTCTGGAGTTGAAATAAGTTTATAAAAATGAAATGCCTTTGTAACAGACGAGTTTTCGTCTCAAACCCTGATACTTCGAAAGAGATTGTCCATTTTGTACACGAAGTGGATCCAGTTTTTGCCGTAACCCTCTCAACTTTTTAGCACATGCTATGTGGGTGAAATGATGATACCATGCCAACTTTCAACCTTTTCTGATTGTGATTTCTAGTGCTTTTCAATTTCAGGGTCATTTAGCTCAAAAAAATCAGTAAATGCATGAAAATTAGCAAATGAACTCAGAAAGGGTTGAAAATTGATGACGTGGCTTCGAATGGTGCATACTGAACACACAAAAAGTCTGGAGTTGAAATAAGTTTAAAAAACTGAAATGCCTTTGTAACACACGAGTTTTCGTCTGAAACCCTGATACTTCGAAAGAGATTGTCCATTTTGTACACGAAGTGCATCCAGTTTTTGCCGTAACCCTCTCAACTTTTAGCACATGCTATGTGGGTGAAATAATGATACGAAACCAACTTTCAACCTTTTCTGATTGTGATTTGTAGTGCTTTTCAATTTCAGGGTCATTTAGCTCAAACAAATCAGTAAATGCATGAAAAATAGGAAATGAAGTCAGAAAGGGTTGAAAATTGATGACGTGGCTTCGAATGGTGCATACAGAACACACAAAAAGTCTGGAGTTGAAATAAGTTTAAAAAAATGAAATGCCTTTGTAACAGACGAGTTTTCGTCTGAAACCCTGATACTTCGAAAGAGATTGTCCATTTTGTACACGAAGTGGATCCAGTTTTTGCCGTAACCCTCTCAACTTTTTAGCACATGCTATGTGGGTGAAATGATGATATCATGCCAACTTTCAACCTTTTCTGATTGTGATTTGTAGTGCTTTTCAATTTCAGGGTCGTTTAGCTCAAAAAATCAGTAAATGCATGAAAAATAGCAAATGAAGTCAGAAAGGGTTGAAAATTGATGACGTGGCTTCGAATGGTGCATACTGAACACACAAAAAGTCTGGAGTTGAAATAAGTTTAAAAAATGAAATGCCGTTGTAACAGACGAGTTTTCGTCTGAAACCCTGATACTTCGAAAGAGATTGTCCATTTTGTACATGAAGTGAATCCAGTTTTTGCCGTAACCCTCTCAACTTTTTAGCACATGCTATGTGGGTGAAATGATGATACCATGCCAACTTTCAACCTTTTCAGAGTTCATTTGTAGTGCTTTTCAATTTTAGGGTCATTTAGCTCAAAAAAATCAGTAAATGCATGAAAAATAGCAAATGAAGTCAGAAAGGGTTGAAAATTGATGACGTGGCTTCGAATGGTGCATACTGAACACACAAAATGTCTGGTGTTGAAATAAGTTTAAAAAAATGAAATGCCTTTGTAACAGACGAGTTTTCGTCTGAAACCCTGATACTTCGAAAGAGATTGTCCATTTTGTACACGAAGTGCATCCAGTTTTTGCCGTAACCCTCTCAACTTTTTAGCACATGCTATGTGGGTGAAATGATGATACCATGCCAACTTTCAACTTTTTCAGAGTTCATTTGTAGTGCTTTTCAATTTCAGGGTCATTAAGCTCAAAAAAATCAGTAAATGCATGAAAAATAGCAAATGAAGTCAGAAAGGGTTGAAAATTGATGACGTGGCTTCGAATGGTGCATACTGAACACACAAAAAGTCTGGAGTTGAAATAAGTTTAAAAAAATGAAATGCCTTTGTAACAGACGAGTTTTCGTCTGAAACCCTGATACTTCGAAAGAGATTGTCCATTTTGTACACGAAGTGGATCCAGTTTTTGCCGTAACCCTCTCAACTTTTTAGCACATGCTATGTGGGTGAAATGATGATACCATGCCAACTTTCAACCTTTTCTGATTGTGATTTGTAGTGCTTTTCAATTTCAGGGTCATTTAGCTCAAAAAAATCAGTAAATGCATGAAAATTAGCAAATGATGTCAGAAAGGGTTGAAAATTGATGACGTGGCTTCGAATGGTGCATACTGAACACACAAAAAGTCTGGAGTTGAAATAAGTTTAAAAAAATGAAATGCCTTTGTAACACACGAGTTTTCGTCTGAAACCCTTATACTTCGAAAGAGATTGTCCATTTTGTACACGAAGTGGATCTAGTTTTTGTCGTAACCCTCTCAACTTTTTAGCACATGCTATGTGGGTGAAATGATGATACCATGCCACTTTCAACCTTTTCTGATTGTGATTTGTAGTGCTTTTCAATTTCAGGGTCATTTAACTCAAACAAATCAGTAAATGCATGAAAAATAGGAAATGAAGTCAGAAAGGATTGAAAATTGATGACGTGGCTTCGAATGGTGCATACTGAACACACAAAAAGTCTGGAGTTGAAATAAGTTTAAAAAAATGAAATGCCTTTGTAACAGACGAGTTTTCGTCTGAAACCCTGATGCTTCGAAAGAGATTGTCCATTTTGTACACGAAGTGGATCCAGTTTTTGTCGTAACCCTCTCAACTTTTTAGCACATGCTATGTGGGTGAAATGATGATACCATGCCAACTTTGAACCTTTTCATAGTTCATTTGTAGTGCTTTTCAATTTCAGGGTCATTAAGCTCTAAAAAATCAGTAAATGCATGAAAAATAGCAAATGAAGTCAGAAAGGGTTGAAAATTGATGACGTGGCTTCGAATAGTGCATACTGAACACACAAAAAGTCTGGAGTTGAAATAAGTTTAAAAAAATGAAATGCCTTTGTAACAGACGAGTTTTCGTCTGAAACCCTGATACTTCGAAAGAGATTGTCCATTTTGTACACGATGTGCATCCAGTTTTTGCCGTAACCCTCTCAACTTTTTAGCACATGCTATGTGGGTGAAATGATGATACCATTCCAGCTTTCAACCTTTTCAGAGTTCATTTGTAGTGCTTTTCAATTTCAGGGTCATTAAGCTCAAAAAATCAGTAAATGCATGAAAAATAGCAAATGAAGTCAGAAAGGGTTGAAAATTGATGACGTGGCTTCGAATGGTGCATACTGAACACACAAAAAGTCTGGAGTTGAAATAAGTTTAAAAAAATGAAATGCCTTTGTAACAGACGAGTTTTCGTCTGAAACCCTGATACTTCGAAAGAGATTGTCCATTTTGTACACGAAGTGGATCCAGTTTTTGCCGTAACCCTCTCAACTTTTTAGCACATGCTATGTGGGTGAAATGATGATATCATGCCAACTTTCAACCTTTTCTGATTGTGATTTGTAGTGCTTTTCAATTTCAGGGTCATTTAGCTCAAAAAATCAGTAAATGCATGAAAAATAGGAAATGAAGTCAGAAAGGGTTGAAAATTGATGACGTGGCTTCGAATGGTGCATACTGAACACACAAAAAGTCTGGAGTTGAAATAAGTTTAAAAAAATGAAATGCCGTTGTAACAGACGAGTTTTCGTCTAAAACCCTGATACTTCGAAAGAGATTGTCCATTTTGTACACGAAGTGGATCCAGTTTTTGTCGTAATCCTCTCAACTTTTTAGCACATGCTATGTGGGTGAAATGATGATACCATGCCAACTTTCAACCTTTTCCGATTGTGATTTGTAGTGCTTTTCAATTTCAGGGTCATTTAGCTCAAAAAATCAGTAAATGCATGAAAAATAGCAAATGAAGTCAGAAAGGGTTGAAAATTGATGACGTGGCTTCGAATGGTGCATACTGAACACACAAAAAGTCTGGAGTTGAAATAAGTTTAAAAAAATGAAATGCCTTTGTAACAGACGAGTTTTCGTCTGAAACCCTGATACTTCGAAAGAGATTGTCCATTTTGTACACGAAGTGCATCCAGTTTTTGCCGTAACCCTCTCAACTTTTGAGCACATGCTATGTGGGTGAAATGATGATACCATTCCAACTTTCAACCTTTTCAGAGTTCATTTGTAGTGCTTTTCAATTTCAGGGTCATTAAGCTCAAAAAAATCAGTAAATGCATGAAAAATAGCAAATGAAGTCAGAAAGGGTTGAAAATTGATGACGTGGCTTCGAATGGTGCATACTGAACACACAAAAAGTATGGAGTTGAAATAAGTTTAAAAAAATGAAATGCCTTTGTAACAGACGAATTTTCGTCTGAAACCCTGATACTTCTAAAGAGATTGTCCATTTTGTACATGAAGTGAATCCAGTTTTTGCCGTAACCCTCTCAACTTTTTAGCACATGCTATGTGGGTGAAATGATGATACCATGCCAACTTTCAACCTTTTCTGATTGTGATTTGTAGTGCTTTTCAATTTCAGGGTCATTTAGCTCAAAAAAATCAGTAAATGCATGGAAATTAGCAAATGAAGTCAGAAAGGGTTGAAAATTGATGACGTGGCTTCGAATGGTGCATATTGAACACACAAAAAGTCTGGAGTTGAAATAAGTTTAAAAAACTGAAATGCCTTTGTAACACACGAGTTTTCGTCTGAAACCCTGATACTTCGAAAGAGATTGTCCATTTTGTACACGAAGTGCATCCAGTTTTATCCGTAACCCTCTCAACTTTTTAGCACATGCTATGTGGGTGAAATGATGATACCAAGCCAACTTTCAACCTTTTCTGATTGTGATTTGTAGTGCTTTTCAATTTCAGGGTCATTTAGCTCAAACAAATCAGTAAATGCATGAAAAATAGGAAATGAAGTCAGAAAGGGTTGAAAATTGATGACGTGGCTTCGAATGGTGCATACTGAACACACAAAAAGTCTGGAGTTGTAATAAGTTTAAAAAAATGAAATGCCTTTGTAACAGACGAGTTTTCGTCTGAAACCCTGATACTTCGAAAGAGATTGTCCATTTTGTACACGAAGTGGATCCAGTTTTTGCCGTAACCCTCTCAACTTTTTAGCACATGCTATGTGGGTGAAATGATGATATCATGCCAACTTTCAACCTTTTCTGATTGTGATTTGTAGTGCTTTTCAATTTCAGGGTCATTTAGCTCAAAAAATCAGTAAATGCATGAAAAATAGGAAATGAAGTCAGAAAGGGTTGAAAATTGATGACGTGGCTTCGAATGGTGCATACTGAACACACAAAAAGTCTGGAGTTGAAATAAGTTTATAAAAATGAAATGCCTTTGTAACAGACGAGTTTTCGTCTCAAACCCTGATACTTCGAAAGAGATTGTCCATTTTGTACACGAAGTGGATCCAGTTTTTGCCGTAACCCTCTCAAATTTTTAGCACATGCTATGTGGGTGAAATGATGATACCATGCCAACTTTCAACCTTTTCTGATTGTGATTTCTAGTGCTTTTCAATTTCAGGGTCATTTAGCTCAAAAAAATCAGTAAATGCATGAAAATTAGCAAATGAACTCAGAAAGGGTTGAAAATTGATGACGTGGCTTCGAATGGTGCATACTGAACACACAAAAAGTCTGGAGTTGAAATAAGTTTAAAAAACTGAAATGCCTTTGTAACACACGAGTTTTCGTCTGAAACCCTGATACTTCGAAAGAGATTGTCCATTTTGTACACGAAGTGCATCCAGTTTTTGCCGTAACCCTCTCAACTTTTAGCACATGCTATGTGGGTGAAATAATGATACGAAACCAACTTTCAACCTTTTCTGATTGTGATTTGTAGTGCTTTTCAATTTCAGGGTCATTTAGCTCAAACAAATCAGTAAATGCATGAAAAATAGGAAATGAAGTCAGAAAGGGTTGAAAATTGATGACGTGGCTTCGAATGGTGCATACAGAACACACAAAAAGTCTGGAGTTGAAATAAGTTTAAAAAAATGAAATGCCTTTGTAACAGACGAGTTTTCGTCTGAAACCCTGATACTTCGAAAGAGATTGTCCATTTTGTACACGAAGTGGATCCAGTTTTTGCCGTAACCCTCTCAACTTTTTAGCACATGCTATGTGGGTGAAATGATGATATCATGCCAACTTTCAACCTTTTCTGATTGTGATTTGTAGTGCTTTTCAATTTCAGGGTCGTTTAGCTCAAAAAATCAGTAAATGCATGAAAAATAGCAAATGAAGTCAGAAAGGGTTGAAAATTGATGACGTGGCTTCGAATGGTGCATACTGAACACACAAAAAGTCTGGAGTTGAAATAAGTTTAAAAAAATGAAATGCCGTTGTAACAGACGAGTTTTCGTCTGAAACCCTGATACTTCGAAAGAGATTGTCCATTTTGTACATGAAGTGAATCCAGTTTTTGCCGTAACCCTCTCAACTTTTTAGCACATGCTATGTGGGTGAAATGATGATACCATGCCAACTTTCAACCTTTTCAGAGTTCATTTGTAGTGCTTTTCAATTTTAGGGTCATTTAGCTCAAAAAAATCAGTAAATGCATGGAAAATAGCAAATGAATTCAGAAAGGGTTGAAAATTGATGACGTAGCTTCGAATGGTGCATACTGAACACACAAAAAGTCTGGAGTTGAAATAAGTTTAAAAAAATGAAATGCCTTTGTAACAGACGAGTTTTCGTCTGAAACCCTGATACTTCGAAAGAGATTGTCCATTTTGTACACGAAGTGGATCCAGTTTTTGCCCTAACCCTCTCAACTTTTTAGCACATGCTATGTGGGTGAAATGATGATATCATGCCAACTTTCAACCTTTTCTGATTGTGATTTGTAGTGCTTTTCAATTTCAGGGTCATTTAGCTCAAAAAATCAGTAAATGCATGAAAAATAGGAAATGAAGTCAGAAAGGGTTGAAAATTGATGACGTGGCTTCGAATGGTGCATACTGAACACACAAAAAGTCTGGAGTTGAAATAAGTTTAAAAAAATGAAATGCCGTTGTAACAGACGAGTTTTCGTCTAAAACCCTAATACTTCGAAAGAGATTGTCCATTTTGTACATGAAGTGCATCCAGCTTTTGCCGTAACCCTCTCAACTTTTTAGCACATGCTATGTGGGTGAAATGATGATACCATGCCAACTTTCAACCTTTTCCGATTGTGATTTGTAGTGCTTTTCAATTTCAGGGTCATTTAGCTCAAAAAATCAGTAAATGCATGAAAAATAGCAAATGAAGTCAGAAAGGGTTGAAAATTGATGACGTGGCTTCGAATGGTGCATACTGAACACACAAAAAGTCTGGAGTTAAAATAAGTTTAAAAAAATGAAATGCCTTTGTAACAGACGAGTTTTCGTCTGAAACCCTGATACTTCGAAAGAGATTGTCCATTTTGTACACGAAGTGCATCCAGTTTTTGCCGTAACCCTCTCAACTTTTTAGCACATGCTATGTGGGTGAAATGATGATACCATTCCAACTTTCAACCTTTTCAGAGTTCATTTGTAGTGCTTTTCAATTTCAGGGTCATTAAGCTCAAAAAAATCAGTAAATGCATGAAAAATAGCAAATGAAGTCAGAAAGGGTTGAAAATTGATGACGTGGCTTCGAATGGTGCATACTGAACACACAAAATGTATGGAGTTGAAATAAGTTTAAAAAAATGAAATGCCTTTGTAACAGACGAGTTTTCGTCTGAAACCCTGATACTTCGAAAGAGATTGTCCATATTGTACATGAAGTGAATCCAGTTTTTGCCGTAACCCTCTCAACTTTTTAGCACATGCTATGTGGGTGAAATGATGATCCCATGCCAACTTTCAACATTTTCTGATTGTGATTTGTAGTGCTTTTCAATTTCAGGGTCATTTAGCTCAAAAAAATCAGTAAATGCATGGAAATTAGCAAATGAAGTCAGAAAGGGTTGAAAATTGATGACGTGGCTTCGAATGGTGCATATTGAACACACAAAAAGTCTGGAGTTGAAATAAGTTTAAAAAACTGAAATGCCTTTGTAACACACGAGTTTTCGTCTGAAACCCTGATACTTCGAAAGAGATTGTCCATTTTGTACACGAAGTGCATCCAGTTTTTGTCGTAACCCTCTCAACTTTTTAGCACATGCTATGTGGGTGAAATGATGATACCAAGCCAACTTTCAACCTTTTCTGATTGTGATTTGTAGTGCTTTTCAATTTCAGGGTCATTTAGCTCAAACAAATCAGTAAATGCATGAAAAATAGGAAATGAAGCCAGAAAGGGTTGAAAATTGATGACGTGGCTTCGAATGGTGCATACTGAACACACAAAAAGTCTGGAGTTGTAATAAGTTTAAAAAAATGAAATGCCTTTGTAACAGACGAGTTTTCGTCTGAAACCCTGATACTTCGAAAGAGATTGTCCATTTTGTACATGAAGTGAATCCAGTTTTTGCCGTAACCCTCTCAACTTTTTAGCACATGCTATGTGGGTGAAATGATGATACCATGCCAACTTTCAACCTTTTCAGAGTTCATTTGTAGTGCTTTTCAATTTTAGGGTCATTTAGCTCAAAAAAATCAGTAAATGCATGAAAAATAGCAAATGAAGTCAGAAAGGGTTGAAAATTGATGACGTGGCTTCGAATGGTGCATACTGAACACACAAAAAGTCTGGAGTTGAAATAAGTTTAAAAAAATGAAATGCCTTTGTAACAGACGAGTTTTCGTCTGAAACCCTGATACTTCGAAAGAGATTGTCCATTTTGTACACGAAGTGGATCCAGTTTTTGCCGTAACCCTCTCAACTTTTTAGCACATGCTATGTGGGTGAAATTATGATATCATGCCAACTTTCAACCTTTTCTGATTGTGATTTGTAGTGCTTTTCAATTTCAGGGTCGTTTAGCTCAAAAAATCAGTAAATGCATGAAAAATAGCAAATGAAGTCAGAAAGGGTTGAAAATTGATGACGTGGCTTCGAATGGTGCATACTGAACACACAAAAAGTCTGGAGTTGAAATAAGTTTAAAAAAATGAAATGCCGTTGTAACAGACGAGTTTTCGTCTGAAACCCTGATACTTCGAAAGAGATTGTCCATTTTGTACATGAAGTGAATCCAGTTTTTGCCGTAACCCTCTCAACTTTTTAGCACATGCTATGTGGGTGAAATGATGATACCATGCCAACTTTCAACCTTTTCAGAGTTCATTTGTAGTGCTTTTCAATTTTAGGGTCATTTAGCTCAAAAAAATCAGTAAATGCATGGAAAATAGCAAATGAATTCAGAAAGGGTTGAAAATTGATGACGTAGCTTCGAATGGTGCATACTGAACACACAAAAAGTCTGGAGTTGAAATAAGTTTAAAAAAATGAAATGCCTTTGTGACAGACGAGTTTTCGTCTGAAACCCTGATACTTCGAAAGAGATTGTCCATTTTGTACACGAAGTGGATCCAGTTTTTGCCGTAACCCTCTCAACTTTTTAGCACATGCTATGTGGGTGAAATGATGATATCATGCCAACTTTCAACCTTTTCCGATTGTGATTTGTAGTGCTTTTCAATTTCAGGGTCATTTAGCTCAAAAAATCAGTAAATGCATGAAAAATAGCAAATGAAGTCAGAAAGGGTTGAAAATTGATGACGTGGCTTCGAATGGTGCATACTGAACACACAAAAAGTCTGGAGTTGAAATAAGTTTAAAAAAATGAAATGCCTTTGTAACAGACGAGTTTTCGTCTGAAACCCTGATACTTCGAAAGAGATTGTCCATTTTGTACACGAAGTGCATCCAGTTTTTGCCGTAACCCTCTCAACTTTTTAGCACATGCTATGTGGGTGAAATGATGATACCATGCCAACTTTCAACCTTTTCCGATTGTGATTTGTAGTGCTTTTCAATTTCAGGGTCATTTAGCTCAAAAAATCAGTAAATGCATGAAAAATAGCAAATGAAGTCAGAAAGGGTTGAAAATTGAAGACGTGGCTTCGAATGGTGCATACTGAACACACAAAAAGTCTGGAGTTGAAATAAGTTTAAAAAAATGAAATGCCTTTGTAACAGACGAGTTTTCGTCTGAAACCCTGATACTTCGAAAGAGATTGTCCATTTTGTACACGAAGTGCATCCAGTTTTTGCCGTAACCCTCTCAACTTTTTAGCACATGCTATGTGGGTGAAATGATGATACCATTCCAGCTTTCAACCTTTTCAGAGTTCATTTGTAGTGCTTTTCAATTTCAGGGTCATTAAGCTCAAAAAATCAGTAAATGCATGAAAAATAGCAAATGAAGTCAGAAAGGGTTGAAAATTGATGACGTGGCTTCGAATGGTGCATACTGAACACACAAAAAGTATGGAGTTGAAATAAGTTTAAAAAAATGAAATGCCTTTGTAACAGACGAGTTTTCGTCTGAAACCCTGATACTTCGAAAGAGATTGTCCATTTTGTACACGAAGTGGATCCAGTTTTTGCCGTAACCCTCTCAACTTTTTAGCACATGCTATGTGGGTGAAATGATGATATCATGCCAACTTTCAACCTTTTCTGATTGTGATTTGTAGTGCTTTTCAATTTCAGGGTCGTTTAGCTCAAAAAATCAGTAAATGCATGAAAAATAGCAAATGAAGTCAGAAAGGGTTGAAAATTGATGACGTGGCTTCGAATGGTGCATACTGAACACACAAAAAGTCTGGAGTTGAAATAAGTTTAAAAAAATGAAATGCCGTTGTAACAGACGAGTTTTCGTCTGAAACCCTGATACTTCGAAAGAGATTGTCCATTTTGTACATGAAGTGAATCCAGTTTTTGCCGTAACCCTCTCAACTTTTTAGCACATGCTATGTGGGTGAAATGATGATACCATGCCAACTTTCAACCTTTTCAGAGTTCATTTGTAGTGCTTTTCAATTTTAGGGTCATTTAGCTCAAAAAAATCAGTAAATGCATGGAAAATAGCAAATGAATTCAGAAAGGGTTGAAAATTGATGACGTAGCTTCGAATGGTGCATACTGAACACACAAAAAGTCTGGAGTTGAAATAAGTTTAAAAAAATGAAATGCCTTTGTGACAGACGAGTTTTCGTCTGAAACCCTGATACTTCGAAAGAGATTGTCCATTTTGTACACGAAGTGGATCCAGTTTTTGCCGTAACCCTCTCAACTTTTTAGCACATGCTATGTGGGTGAAATGATGATACCATTCCAGCTTTCAACCTTTTCAGAGTTCATTTGTAGTGCTTTTCAATTTCAGGGTCATTAAGCTCAAAAAAATCAGTAAATGCATGAAAAATAGCAAATGAAGTCAGAAAGGGTTGAAAATTGATGACGTGGCTTCGAATGGTGCATACTGAACACACAAAAAGTATGGAGTTGAAATAAGTTTAAAAAAATGAAATGCCTTTGTAACAGACGAGTTTTCGTCTGAAACCCTGATACTTCGAAAGAGATTGTCCATTTTGTACACGAAGTGGATCCAGTTTTTGCCGTAACCCTCTCAACTTTTTAGCACATGCTATGTGGGTGAAATGATGATATCATGCCAACTTTCAACCTTTTCTGATTGTGATTTGTAGTGCTTTTCAATTTCAGGGTCGTTTAGCTCAAAAAATCAGTAAATGCATGAAAAATAGCAAATGAAGTCAGAAAGGGTTGAAAATTGATGACGTGGCTTCGAATGGTGCATACTGAACACACAAAAAGTCTGGAGTTGAAATAAGTTTAAAAAAATGAAATGCCTTTGTAACAGACGAGTTTTCGTCTGAAACCCTGATACTTCGAAAGAGATTGTCCATTTTGTACACGAAGTGGATCCAGTTTTTGCCGTAACCCTCTCAACTTTTTAGCACATGCTATGTGGGTGAAATGATGATATCATGCCAACTTTCAACCTTTTCTGATTGTGATTTGTAGTGCTTTTCAATTTCAGGGTCGTTTAGCTCAAAAAATCAGTAAATGCATGAAAAATAGCAAATGAAGTCAGAAAGGGTTGAAAATTGATGACGTGGCTTCGAATGGTGCATACTGAACACACAAAAAGTCTGGAGTTGAAATAAGTTTAAAAAAATGAAATGCCGTTGTAACAGACGAGTTTTCGTCTGAAACCCTCATACTTCGAAAGATATTGTCCATTTTGTATATGAAGTGAATCCAGTTTTTGCCGTAACCCTCTCAACTTTTTAGCACATGCTATGTGGGTGAAATGATGATACCATTCCAGCTTTCAACCTTTTCAGAGTTCATTTGTAGTGCTTTTCAATTTCAGGGTCATTAAGCTCAAAAAAATCAGTAAATGCATGAAAAATAGCAAATGAAGTCAGAAAGGGTTGAAAATTGATGACGTGGCTTCGAATGGTGCATACTGAACACACAAAAAGTCTGGAGTTGAAATAAGTTTAAAAAAATGAAATGCCGTTGTAACAGACGAGTTTTCGTCTGAAACCCTGATACTTTGAAAGAGATTGTCCATTTTGTACATGAAGTGAATCCTGTTTTTGCCGTAACCCTCTCAACTTTTTAGCACATGCTATGTGGGTGAAATGATGATACCATGCCAACTTTCAACCTTTTCAGAGTTCATTTGTAGTGCTTTTCAATTTTAGGGTCATTTAGCTCAAAAAAATCAGTAAATGCATGGAAAATAGCAAATGAATTCAGAAAGGGTTGAAAATTGATGACGTAGCTTCGAATGGTGCATACTGAACACACAAAAAGTCTGGAGTTGAAATAAGTTTAAAAAAATGAAATGCCT
Source organism: Elymus sibiricus (assembly GCA_039707655.1). Classification (NCBI taxonomy): domain Eukaryota; kingdom Viridiplantae; phylum Streptophyta; class Magnoliopsida; order Poales; family Poaceae; genus Elymus; species Elymus sibiricus. The sequence goes on along the minus strand of CM077676.1, from coordinate 120,069,731 downwards.
TTGTGACAGACGAGTTTTCGTCTGAAACCCTGATACTTCGAAAGAGATTGTCCATTTTGTACACGAAGTGGATCCAGTTTTTGCCGTAACCCTCTCAACTTTTTAGCACATGCTATGTGGGTGAAATGATGATATCATGCCAACTTTCAACCTTTTCCGATTGTGATTTGTAGTGCTTTTCAATTTCAGGGTCATTTAGCTCAAAAAATCAGTAAATGCATGAAAAATAGCAAATGAAGTCAGAAAGGGTTGAAAATTGATGACGTGGCTTCGAATGGTGCATACTGAACACACAAAAAGTCTGGAGTTGAAATAAGTTTAAAAAAATGAAATGCCTTTGTAACAGACGAGTTTTCGTCTGAAACCCTGATACTTCGAAAGAGATTGTCCATTTTGTACACGAAGTGCATCCAGTTTTTGCCGTAACCCTCTCAACTTTTTAGCACATGCTATGTGGGTGAAATGATGATACCATGCCAACTTTCAACCTTTTCCGATTGTGATTTGTAGTGCTTTTCAATTTCAGGGTCATTTAGCTCAAAAAATCAGTAAATGCATGAAAAATAGCAAATGAAGTCAGAAAGGGTTGAAAATTGATGACGTGGCTTCGAATGGTGCATACTGAACACACAAAAAGTCTGGAGTTGAAATAAGTTTAAAAAAATGAAATGCCTTTGTAACAGACGAGTTTTCGTCTGAAACCCTGATACTTCGAAAGAGATTGTCCATTTTGTACACGAAGTGCATCCAGTTTTTGCCGTAACCCTCTCAACTTTTTAGCACATGCTATGTGGGTGAAATGATGATACCATTCCAACTTTCAACCTTTTCAGAGTTCATTTGTAGTGCTTTTTAATTTCAGGGTCATTAAGCTCAAAAAAATCAGTAAATGCATGAAAAATAGCAAATGAAGTCAGAAAGGGTTGAAAATTGATGACGTGGCTTCGAATGGTGCATACTGAACACACAAAATGTATGGAGTTGAAATAAGTTTAAAAAAATGAAATGCCTTTGTAACAGACGAGTTTTCGTCTGAAACCCTGATACTTCGAAAGAGATTGTCCATATTGTACATGAAGTGAATCCAGTTTTTGCCGTAACCCTCTCAACTTTTTAGCACATGCTATGTGGGTGAAATGATGATACCATGCCAACTTTCAACATTTTCTGATTGTGATTTGTAGTGCTTTTCAATTTCAGGGTCGTTTAGCTCAAAAAAATCAGTAAATGCATGGAAATTAGCAAATGAAGTCAGAAAGGGTTGAAAATTGATGACGTGGCTTCGAATGGTGCATATTGAACACACAAAAAGTCTGGAGTTGAAATAAGTTTAAAAAACTGAAATGCCTTTGTAACACACGAGTTTTCGTCTGAAACCCTGATACTTCGAAAGAGATTGTCCATTTTGTACACGAAGTGCATCCAGTTTTTGTCGTAACCCTCTCAACTTTTTAGCACATGCTATGTGGGTGAAATGATGATACCAAGCCAACTTTCAACCTTTTCTGATTGTGATTTGTAGTGCTTTTCAATTTCAGGGTCATTTAGCTCAAACAAATCAGTAAATGCATGAAAAATAGGAAATGAAGCCAGAAAGGGTTGAAAATTGATGACGTGGCTTCGAATGGTGCATACTGAACACACAAAAAGTCTGGAGTTGTAATAAGTTTAAAAAAATGAAATGCCTTTGTAACAGACGAGTTTTCGTCTGAAACCCTGATACTTCGAAAGAGATTGTCCATTTTGTACACGAAGTGGATCCAGTTTTTGTCGTAATCCTCTCAACTTTTTAGCACATGCTATGTGGGTGAAATGATGATACCATGCCAACTTTCAACCTTTTCAGAGTTCATTTGTAGTGCTTTTCAATTTCAGGGTCATTAAGCTCAAAAAAATCAGTAAATGCATGAAAAATAGCAAATGAAGTCAGAAAGGGTTGAAAATTGATGACGTGGCTTTGAATGGTGCATACTGAACACACAAAAATTCTGGAGTTGAAATAAGTTTAAAAAAATGAAATGCCTTTGTAACAGACGAGTTTTCGTCTGAAACCCTGATACTTCGAAAGAGATTGTCCATTTTGTACATGAAGTGAATCCAGTTTTTGCCGTAACCCTCTCAACTTTTTAGCACATGCTATGTGGGTGAAATGATGATACCATGCCAACTTTCAACCTTTTCAGAGTTCATTTGTAGTGCTTTTCAATTTTAGGGTCATTTAGCTCAAAAAAATCAGTAAATGCATGAAAAATAGCAAATGAAGTCAGAAAGGGTTGAAAATTGATGATGTGGCTTCGAATGGTGCATACTGAACACACAAAAAGTCTGGAGTTGAAATAAGTTTAAAAAACTGAAATGCCTTTGTAACACACGAGTTTTCGTCTGAAACCCTGATACTTCGAAAGAGATTGTCCATTTTGTACACGAAGTGCATCCAGTTTTTGCCGTAACCCTCTCAACTTTTAGCACATGCTATGTGGGTGAAATGATGATACGAAACCAACTTTCAACCTTTTCTGATTGTGATTTGTAGTGCTTTTCAATTTCAGTGTCATTTAGCTCAAACAAATCAGTAAATGCATGAAAAATAGGAAATGAAGTCAGAAAGGGTTGAAAATTGATGACGTGGCTTCGAATGGTGCATACTGAACACACAAAAAGTCTGGAGTTGAAATAAGTTTAAAAAAATGAAATGCCTTTGTAACAGACGAGTTTTCGTCTGAAACCCTGATACTTCGAAAGAGATTGTCCATTTTGTACACGAAGTGGATCCAGTTTTTGCCGTAACCCTCTCAACTTTTTAGCACATGCTATGTGGGTGAAATGATGATATCATGCCAACTTTCAACCTTTTCTGATTGTGATTTGTAGTGCTTTTCAATTTCAGGGTCGTTTAGCTCAAAAAATCAGTAAATGCATGAAAAATAGCAAATGAAGTCAGAAAGGGTTGAAAATTGATGACGTGGCTTCGAATGGTGCATACTGAACACACAAAAAGTCTGGAGTTGAAATAAGTTTAAAAAAATGAAATGCCGTTGTAACAGACGAGTTTTCGTCTGAAACCCTGATACTTCGAAAGAGATTGTCCATTTTGTACATGAAGTGAATCTAGTTTTTGCCGTAACCCTCTCAACTTTTTAGCACATGCTATGTGGGTGAAATGATGATACCATGCCAACTTTCAACCTTTTCAGAGTTCATTTGTAGTGCTTTTCAATTTTAGGGTCATTTAGCTCAAAAAAATCAGTAAATGCATGGAAAATAGCAAATGAATTCAGAAAGGGTTGAAAATTGATGACGTAGCTTCGAATGGTGCATACTGAACACACAAAAAGTCTGGAGTTGAAATAAGTTTAAAAAAATGAAATGCCTTTGTGACAGACGAGTTTTCGTGTGAAACCCTGATACTTCGAAAGAGATTGTCCATTTTGTACACGAAGTGGATCCAGTTTTTGCCGTAACCCTCTCAACTTTTTAGCACATGCTATGTGGGTGAAATGATGATATCATGCCAACTTTCAACCTTTTCCGATTGTGATTTGTAGTGCTTTTCAATTTCAGGGTCATTTAGCTCAAAAAATCAGTAAATGCATGAAAAATAGCAAATGAAGTCAGAAAGGGTTGAAAATTGATGACGTGGCTTCGAATGGTGCATACTGAACACACAAAAAGTCTGGAGTTGAAATAAGTTTAAAAAAATGAAATGCCTTTGTAACAGACGAGTTTTCGTCTGAAACCCTGATACTTCGAAAGAGATTGTCCATTTTGTACACGAAGTGCATCCAGTTTTTGCCGTAACCCTCTCAACTTTTTAGCACATGCTATGTGGGTGAAATGATGATACCATGCCAACTTTCAACCTTTTCCGATTGTGATTTGTAGTGCTTTTCAATTTCAGGGTCATTTAGCTCAAAAATATGTAAATGCATGAAAAATAGCAAATGAAGTCAGAAAGGGTTGAAAATTGATGACGTGGCTTCGAATGGTGCATACTGAACACACAAAAAGTCTGGAGTTGAAATAAGTTTAAAAAAATGAAATGCCTTTGTAACAGACGAGTTTTCGTCTGAAACCCTGATACTTCGAAAGAGATTGTCCATTTTGTACACGAAGTGCATCCAGTTTTTGCCGTAACCCTCTCAACTTTTTAGCACATGCTATGTGGGTGAAATGATGATACCATTCCAGCTTTCAACCTTTTCAGAGTTCATTTGTAGTGCTTTTCAATTTCAGGGTCATTAAGCTCAAAAAAATCAGTAAATGCATGAAAAATAGCAAATGAAGTCAGAAAGGGTTGAAAATTGATGACGTGGCTTCGAATGGTGCATACTGAACACACAAAAAGTATGGAGTTGAAATAAGTTTAAAAAAATGAAATGCCTTTGTAACAGACGAGTTTTCGTCTGAAACCCTGATACTTCGAAAGAGATTGTCCATTTTGTACACGAAGTGGATCCAGTTTTTGCCGTAACCCTCTCAACTTTTTAGCACATGCTATGTGGGTGAAATGATGATATCATGCCAACTTTCAACCTTTTCTGATTGTGATTTGTAGTGCTTTTCAATTTCAGGGTCGTTTAGCTCAAAAAATCAGTAAATGCATGAAAAATAGCAAATGAAGTCAGAAAGGGTTGAAAATTGATGACGTGGCTTCGAATGGTGCATACTGAACACACAAAAAGTCTGGAGTTGAAATAAGTTTAAAAAAATGAAATGCCGTTGTAACAGACGAGTTTTCGTCTGAAACCCTGATACTTCGAAAGAGATTGTCCATTTTGTACACGAAGTGCATCCAGTTTTTGCCGTAACCCTCTCAACTTTTTAGCACATGCTATGTGGGTGAAATGATGATACCATGCCAACTTTCTACTTTTTCAGAGTTCATTTGTAGTGCTTTTCAATTTCAGGGTCATTAAGCTCAAAAAAATCAGTAAATGCATGAAAAATAGCAAATGAAGTCAGAAAGGGTTGAAAATTGATGACGTGGCTTCGAATGGTGCATACTGAACACACAAAAAGTCTGGAGTTGAAATAAGTTTAAAAAAATGAAATGCCTTTGTAACAGACGACTTTTCGTCTGAAACCCTGATACTTCGAAAGAGATTGTCCATTTTGTACATGAAGTGAATCCAGTTTTTGCCGTAACCCTCTCAACTTTTTAGCACATGCTATGTGGGTGAAATGATGATACCATGCCAACTTTCAACCTTTTCAGTGTTCATTTGTAGTGCTTTTCAATTTTAGGGTCATTTAGCTCAAAAAAATCAGTAAATGCATGGAAAATAGCAAATGAATTCAGAAAGGGTTGAAAATTGATGACGTAGCTTCGAATGGTGCATACTGAACACACAAAAAGTCTGGAGTTGAAATAAGTTTAAAAAAATGAAATGCCTTTGTGACAGACGAGTTTTCGTCTGAAACCCTGATACTTCGAAAGAGATTGTCCATTTTGTACACGAAGTGGATCCAGTTTTTGCCGTAACCCTCTCAACTTTTTAGCACATGCTATGTGGGTGAAATGATGATATCATGCCAACTTTCAACCTTTTCCGATTGTGATTTGTAGTGCTTTTCAATTTCAGGGTCATTTAGCTCAAAAAATCAGTAAATGCATGAAAAATAGCAAATGAAGTCAGAAAGGGTTGAAAATTGATGACGTGGCTTCGAATGGTGCATACTGAACACACAAAAAGTCTGGAGTTGAAATAAGTTTAAAAAAATGAAATGCCTTTGTAACAGACGAGTTTTCGTCTGAAACCCTGATACTTCGAAAGAGATTGTCCATTTTGTACACGAAGTGCATCCAGTTTTTGCCGTAACCCTCTCAACTTTTTAGCACATGCTATGTGGGTGAAATGATGATACCATGCCAACTTTCAACCTTTTCCGATTGTGATTTGTAGTGCTTTTCAATTTCAGGGTCATTTAGCTCAAAAAATCAGTAAATGCATGAAAAATAGCAAATGAAGTCAGAAAGGGTTGAAAATTGATGACGTGGCTTCGAATGGTGCATACTGAACACACAAAAAGTCTGGAGTTGAAATAAGTTTAAAAAAATGAAATGCCTTTGTAACAGACGAGTTTTCGTCTGAAACCCTGATACTTCGAAAGAGATTGTCCATTTTGTACACGAAGTGCATCCAGTTTTTGCCGTAACCCTCTCAACTTTTTAGCACATGCTATGTGGGTGAAATGATGATACCATTCCAACTTTCAACCTTTTCAGAGTTCATTTGTAGTGCTTTTCAATTTCAGGGTCATTAAGCTCAAAAAAAATCAGTAAATGCATGAAAAATAGCAAATGAAGTCAGAAAGGGTTGAAAATTGATGACGTGGCTTCGAATGGTGCATACTGAACACACAAAATGTATGGAGTTGAAATAAGTTTAAAAAATTGAAATGCCTTTGTAACAGACGAGTTTTCGTCTGAAACCCTGATACTTCGAAAGAGATTGTCCATATTGTACATGAAGTGAATCCAGTTTTTGCCGTAACCCTCTCAACTTTTTAGCACATGCTATGTGGGTGAAATGATGATACCATGCCAACTTTCAACATTTTCTGATTGTGATTTGTAGTGCTTTTCAATTTCAGGGTCGTTTAGCTCAAAAAAATCAGTAAATGCATGGAAATTAGCAAATGAAGTCAGAAAGGGTTGAAAATTGATGACGTGGCTTCGAATGGTGCATATTGAACACACAAAAAGTCTGGAGTTGAAATAAGTTTAAAAATCTGAAATGCCTTTGTAACACACGAGTTTTCGTCTGAAACCCTGATACTTCGAAAGAGATTGTCCATTTTGTACACGAAGTGCATCCAGTTTTTGTCGTAACCCTCTCAACTTTTTAGCACATGCTATGTGGGTGAAATGATGATACCAAGCCAACTTTCAACCTTTTCTGATTGTGATTTGTAGTGCTTTTCAATTTCAGGGTCATTTAGCTCAAACAAATCAGTAAATGCATGAAAAATAGGAAATGAAGCCAGAAAGGGTTGAAAATTGATGACGTGGCTTCGAATGGTGCATACTGAACACACAAAAAGTCTGGAGTTGTAATAAGTTTAAAAAAATGAAATGCCTTTGTAACAGACGAGTTTTCGTCTGAAACCCTGATACTTCGAAAGAGATTGTCCATTTTGTACACGAAGTGGATCCAGTTTTTGTCGTAATCCTCTCAACTTTTTAGCACATGCTATGTGGGTGAAATGATGATACCATGCCAACTTTCAACCTTTTCAGAGTTCATTTGTAGTGCTTTTCAATTTCAGGGTCATTAAGCTCAAAAAAATCAGTAAATGCATGAAAAATAGCAAATGAAGTCAGAAAGGGTTGAAAATTGATGACGTGGCTTCGAATGGTGCATACTGAACACACAAAAATTCTGGAGTTGAAATAAGTTTAAAAAAATGAAATGCCTTTGTAACAGACGAGTTTTCGTCTGAAACCCTGATACTTCGAAAGAGATTGTCCATTTTGTACATGAAGTGAATCCAGTTTTTGCCGTAACCCTCTCAACTTTTTAGCACATGCTATGTGGGTGAAATGATGATACCATGCCAACTTTCAACCTTTTCAGAGTTCATTTGTAGTGCTTTTCAATTTTAGGGTCATTTAGCTCAAAAAAATCAGTAAATGCATGAAAAATAGCAAATGAAGTCAGAAAGGGATGAAAATTGATGATGTGGCTTCGAATGGTGCATACTGAACACACAAAAAGTCTGGAGTTGAAATAAGTTTAAAAAACTGAAATGCCTTTGTAACACACGAGTTTTCGTCTGAAACCCTGATACTTCGAAAGAGATTGTCCATTTTGTACACGAAGTGCATCCAGTTTTTGCCGTAACCCTCTCAACTTTTAGCACATGCTATGTGGGTGAAATGATGATACGAAACCAACTTTCAACCTTTTCTGATTGTGATTTGTAGTGCTTTTCAATTTCAGTGTCATTTAGCTCAAACAAATCAGTAAATGCATGAAAAATAGGAAATGAAGTCAGAAAGGGTTGAAAATTGATGACGTGGCTTCGAATGGTGCATACTGAACACACAAAAAGTCTGGAGTTGAAATAAGTTTAAAAAAATGAAATGCCGTTGTAACAGACGAGTTTTCGTCTGAAACCCTGATACTTCGAAAGAGATTGTCCATTTTGTACATGAAGTGAATCCAGTTTTTGCCGTAACCCTCTCAACTTTTTAGCACATGCTATGTGGGTGAAATGATGATACCATGCCAACTTTCAACCTTTTCAGAGTTCATTTGTAGTGCTTTTCAATTTTAGGGTCATTTAGCTCAAAAAAATCAGTAAATGCATGGAAAATAGCAAATGAATTCAGAAAGGGTTGAAAATTGATGACGTAGCTTCGAATGGTGCATACTGAACACACAAAAAGTCTGGAGTTGAAATAAGTTTAAAAAAATGAAATGCCTTTGTGACAGACGAGTTTTCGTCTGAAACCCTGATACTTCGAAAGAGATTGTCCATTTTGTACACGAAGTGGATCCAGTTTTTGCCGTAACCCTCTCAACTTTTTAGCACATGCTATGTGGGTGAAATGATGATATCATGCCAACTTTCAACCTTTTCCGATTGTGATTTGTAGTGCTTTTCAATTTCAGGGTCATTTAGCTCAAAAAATCAGTAAATGCATGAAAAATAGCAAATGAAGTCAGAAAGGGTTGAAAATTGATGACGTGGCTTCGAATGGTGCATACTGAACACACAAAAAGTCTGGAGTTGAAATAAGTTTAAAAAAATGAAATGCCTTTGTAACAGACGAGTTTTCGTCTGAAACCCTGATACTTCGAAAGAGATTGTCCATTTTGTACACGAAGTGCATCCAGTTTTTGCCGTAACCCTCTCAACTTTTTAGCACATGCTATGTGGGTGAAATGATGATACCATGCCAACTTTCAACCTTTTCCGATTGTGATTTGTAGTGCTTTTCAATTTCAGGGTCATTTAGCTCAAAAAATCAGTAAATGCATGAAAAATAGCAAATGAAGTCAGAAAGGGTTGAAAATTGATGACGTGGCTTCGAATGGTGCATACTGAACACACAAAAAGTCTGGAGTTGAAATAAGTTTAAAAAAATGAAATGCCTTTGTAACAGACGAGTTTTCGTCTGAAACCCTGATACTTCGAAAGAGATTGTCCATTTTGTACACGAAGTGCATCCAGTTTTTGCCGTAACCCTCTCAACTTTTTAGCACATGCTATGTGGGTGAAATGATGATACCATTCCAGCTTTCAACCTTTTCAGAGTTCATTTGTAGTGCTTTTCAATTTCAGGGTCGTTAAGCTCAAAAAAATCAGTAAATGCATGAAAAATAGCAAATGAAGTCAGAAAGGGTTGAAAATTGATGACGTGGCTTCGAATGGTGCATACTGAACACACAAAAAGTATGGAGTTGAAATAAGTTTAAAAAAATGAAATGCCTTTGTAACAGACGAGTTTTCGTCTGAAACCCTGATACTTCGAAAGAGATTGTCCATTTTGTACACGAAGTGGATCCAGTTTTTGCCGTAACCCTCTCAACTTTTTAGCACATGCTATGTGGGTGAAATGATGATATCATGCCAACTTTCAACCTTTTCTGATTGTGATTTGTAGTGCTTTTCAATTTCAGGGTCGTTTAGCTCAAAAAATCAGTAAATGCATGAAAAATAGCAAATGAAGTCAGAAAGGGTTGAAAATTGATGACGTGGCTTCGAATGGTGCATACTGAACACACAAAAAGTCTGGAGTTGAAATAAGTTTAAAAAAATGAAATGCCGTTGTAACAGACGAGTTTTCGTCTGAAACCCTGATACTTCGAAAGAGATTGTCCATTTTGTACATGAAGTGAATCCAGTTTTTGCCGTAACCCTCTCAACTTTTTAGCACATGCTATGTGGGTGAAATGATGATACCATGCCAACTTTCAACCTTTTCAGAGTTCATTTGTAGTGCTTTTCAATTTTAGGGTCATTTAGCTCAAAAAAATCAGTAAATGCATGGAAAATAGCAAATGAATTCAGAAAGGGTTGAAAATTGATGACGTAGCTTCGAATGGTGCATACTGAACACACAAAAAGTCTGGAGTTGAAATAAGTTTAAAAAAATGAAATGCCTTTGTGACAGACGAGTTTTCGTCTGAAACCCTGATACTTCGAAAGAGATTGTCCATTTTGTACACGAAGTGGATCCAGTTTTTGCCGTAACCCTCTCAACTTTTTAGCACATGCTATGTGGGTGAAATGATGATACCATTCCAGCTTTCAACCTTTTCAGAGTTCATCTGTAGTGCTTTTCAATTTCAGGGTCATTAAGCTCAAAAAAATCAGTAAATGCATGAAAAATAGCAAATGAAGTCAGAAAGGGTTGAAAATTGATGACGTGGCTTCGAATGGTGCATACTGAACACACAAAAAGTATGGAGTTGAAATAAGTTTAAAAAAATGAAATGCCTTTGTAACAGACGAGTTTTCGTCTGAAACCCTGATACTTCGAAAGAGATTGTCCATTTTGTACACGAAGTGGATCCAGTTTTTGCCGTAACCCTCTCAACTTTTTAGCACATGCTATGTGGGTGAAATGATGATATCATGCCAACTTTCAACCTTTTCTGATTGTGATTTGTAGTGCTTTTCAATTTCAGGGTCGTTTAGCTCAAAAAATCAGTAAATGCATGAAAAATAGCAAATGAAGTCAGAAAGGGTTGAAAATTGATGACGTGGCTTCGAATGGTGCATACTGAACACACAAAAAGTCTGGAGTTGAAATAAGTTTAAAAAAATGAAATGCCTTTGTAACAGACGAGTTTTCGTCTGAAACCCTGATACTTCGAAAGAGATTGTCCATTTTGTACACGAAGTGGATCCAGTTTTTGCCGTAACCCTCTCAACTTTTTAGCACATGCTATGTGGGTGAAATGATGATATCATGCCAACTTTCAACCTTTTCTGATTGTGATTTGTAGTGCTTTTCAATTTCAGGGTCGTTTAGCTCAAAAAATCAGTAAATGCATGAAAAATAGCAAATGAAGTCAGAAAGGGTTGAAAATTGATGACGTGGCTTCGAATGGTGCATACTGAACACACAAAAAGTCTGGAGTTGAAATAAGTTTAAAAAAATGAAATGCCTTTGTAACAGACGAGTTTTCGTCTGAAACCCTGATACTTCGAAAGAGATTGTCCATTTTGTACATGAAGTGAATCCAGTTTTTGCCGTAACCCTCTCAACTTTTTAGCACATGCTATGTGGGTGAAATGATGATACCATTCCAGCTTTCAACCTTTTCAGAGTTCATTTGTAGTGCTTTTCAATTTCAGGGTCATTAAGCTCAAAAAAATCAGTAAATGCATGAAAAATAGCAAATGAAGTCAGAAAGGGTTGAAAATTGATGACGTGGCTTCGAATGGTGCATACTGAACACACAAAAAGTCTGGAGTTGAAATAAGTTTAAAAAAATGAAATGCCGTTGTAACAGACGAGTTTTCGTCTGAAACCCTGATACTTCGAAAGAGATTGTCCATTTTGTACATGAAGTGAATCCAGTTTTTGCCGTAACCCTCTCAACTTTTTAGCACATGCTATGTGGGTGAAATGATGATACCATGCCAACTTTCAACCTTTTCAGAGTTCATTTGTAGTGCTTTTCAATTTTAGGGTCATTTAGCTCAAAAAAATCAGTAAATGCATGGAAAATAGCAAATGAATTCAGAAAGGGTTGAAAATTGATGACGTAGCTTCGAATGGTGCATACTGAACACACAAAAAGTCTGGAGTTGAAATAAGTTTAAAAAAATGAAATGCCTTTGTGACAGACGAGTTTTCGTGTGAAACCCTGATACTTCGAAAGAGATTGTCCATTTTGTACACGAAGTGGATCCAGTTTTTGCCGTAACCCTCTCAACTTTTTAGCACATGCTATGTGGGTGAAATGATGATATCATGCCAACTTTCAACCTTTTCCGATTGTGATTTGTAGTGCTTTTCAATTTCAGGGTCATTTAGCTCAAAAAATCAGTAAATGCATGAAAAATAGCAAATGAAGTCAGAAAGGGTTGAAAATTGATGACGTGGCTTCGAATGGTGCATACTGAACACACAAAAAGTCTGGAGTTGAAATAAGTTTAAAAAAATGAAATGCCTTTGTAACAGACGAGTTTTCGTCTGAAACCCTGATACTTCGAAAGAGATTGTCCATTTTGTACACGAAGTGCATCCAGTTTTTGCCGTAACCCTCTCAACTTTTTAGCACATGCTATGTGGGTGAAATGATGATACCATGCCAACTTTCAACCTTTTCCGATTGTGATTTGTAGTGCTTTTCAATTTCAGGGTCGTTTAGCTCAAAAAATCAGTAAATGCATGAAAAATAGCAAATGAAGTCAGAAAGGGTTGAAAATTGATGACGTGGCTTCGAATGGTGCATACTGAACACACAAAAAGTCTGGAGTTGAAATATGTTTAAAAAAATGAAATGCCTTTGTAACAGACGAGTTTTCGTCTGAAACCCTGATACTTCGAAAGAGATTGTCCATTTTGTACACGAAGTGCATCCAGTTTTTGCCGTAACCCTCTCAACTTTTTAGCACATGCTATGTGGGTGAAATGATGATACCATTCCAGCTTTCAACCTTTTCAGAGTTCATTTGTAGTGCTTTTCAATTTCAGGGTCATTAAGCTCAAAAAAATCAGTAAATGCATGAAAAATAGCAAATGAAGTCAGAAAGGGTTGAAAATTGATGACGTGGCTTCGAATGGTGCATACTGAACACACAAAAAGTATGGAGTTGAAATAAGTTTAAAAAATGAAATGCCTTTGTAACAGACGAGTTTTCGTCTGAAACCCTGATACTTCGAAAGAGATTGTCCATTTTGTACACGAAGTGGATCCAGTTTTTGCCGTAACCCTCTCAACTTTTTAGCACATGCTATGTGGGTGAAATGATGATATCATGCCAACTTTCAACCTTTTCTGATTGTGATTTGTAGTGCTTTTCAATTTCAGGGTCGTTTAGCTCAAAAAATCAGTAAATGCATGAAAAATAGCAAATGAAGTCAGAAAGGGTTGAAAATTGATGACGTGGCTTCGAATGGTGCATACTGAACACACAAAAAGTCTGGAGTTGAAATAAGTTTAAAAAAATGAAATGCCGTTGTAACAGACGAGTTTTCGTCTGAAACCCTGATACTTCGAAAGAGATTGTCCATTTTGTACACGAAGTGGATCCAGTTTTTGCCGTAACCCTCTCAACTTTTTAGCACATGCTATGTGGGTGAAATGATGATATCATGCCAACTTTCAACCTTTTCTGATTGTGATTTGTAGTGCTTTTCAATTTCAGGGTCGTTTAGCTCAAAAAATCAGTAAATGCATGAAAAATAGCAAATGAAGTCAGAAAGGGTTGAAAATTGATGACGTGGCTTCGAATGGTGCATACTGAACACACAAAAAGTCTGGAGTTGAAATAAGTTTAAAAAAATGAAATGCCTTTGTAACAGACGAGTTTTCGTCTGAAACCCTGATACTTCGAAAGAGATTGTCCATTTTGTACACGAAGTGCATCCAGTTTTTGCCGTAACCCTCTCAACTTTTTAGCACATGCTATGTGGGTGAAATGATGATACCATGCCAACTTTCAACCTTTTCCGATTGTGATTTGTAGTGCTTTTCAATTTCAGGGTCATTTAGCTCAAAAAATCAGTAAATGCATGAAAAATAGCAAATGAAGTCAGAAAGGGTTGAAAATTGATGACGTGGCTTCGAATGGTGCATACTGAACACACAAAAAGTCTGGAGTTGAAATAAGTTTAAAAAAATGAAATGCCTTTGTAACAGACGAGTTTTCGTCTGAAACCCTGATACTTCGAAAGAGATTGAATATTTTGTACACGAAGTGCATCCAGTTTTTGCCGTAACCCTCTCAACTTTTTAGCACATGCTATGTGGGTGAAATGATGATACCATTCCAGCTTTCAACCTTTTCTGATTGTGATTTGTAGTGCTTTTCAATTTCAGGGTCGTTTAGCTCAAAAAAATCAGTAAATGCATGAAAAATAGCAAATGAAGTCAGAAAGGGTTGAAAATTGATGACGTGGCATCGAATGGTGCATACTGAACACACAAAAAGTATGGAGTTGAAATAAGTTTAAAAAAATGAAATGCCTTTGTAACAGACGAGTTTTCGTCTGAAACCCTGATACTTCGAAAGAGATTGTCCATTTTGTACACGAAGTGGATCCAGTTTTTGCCGTAACCCTCTCAACTTTTTAGCACATGCTATGTGGGTGAAATGATGATATCATGCCAACTTTCAACCTTTTCTGATTGTGATTTGTAGTGCTTTTCAATTTCAGGGTCGTTTAGCTCAAAAAATCAGTAAATGCATGAAAAATAGCAAATGAAGTCAGAAAGGGTTGAAAATTGATGACGTGGCTTCGAATGGTGCATACTGAACACACAAAAAGTCTGGAGTTGAAATAAGTTTAAAAAAATGAAATGCCTTTGTAACAGACGAGTTTTCGTCTGAAACCCTGATACTTCGAAAGAGATTGTCCATTTTGTACACGAAGTGGATCCAGTTTTTGCCGTAACCCTCTCAACTTTTTAGCACATGCTATGTGGGTGAAATGATGATATCATGCCAACTTTCAACCTTTTCTGATTGTGATTTGTAGTGCTTTTCAATTTCAGGGTCGTTTAGCTCAAAAAATCAGTAAATGCATGAAAAATAGCAAATGAAGTCAGAAAGGGTTGAAAATTGATGACGTGGCTTCGAATGGTGCATACTGAACACACAAAAAGTCTGGAGTTGAAATAAGTTTAAAAAAATGAAATGCCTTTGTAACAGACGAGTTTTCGTCTGAAACCCTGATACTTCGAAAGAGATTGTCCATTTTGTACACGAAGTGGATCCAGTTTTTGCCGTAACCCTCTCAACTTTTTAGCACATGCTATGTGGGTGAAATGATGATATCATGCCAACTTTCAACCTTTTCTGATTGTGATTTGTAGTGCTTTTCAATTTCAGGGCCGTTTAGCTCAAAAAATCAGTAAATGCATGAAAAATAGCAAATGAAGTCAGAAAGGGTTGAAAATTGATGACGTGGCTTCGAATGGTGCATACTGAACACACAAAAAGTCTGGAGTTGAAATAAGTTTAAAAAAATGAAATGCCGTTGTAACAGACGAGTTTTCGTCTGAAACCCTGATACTTCGAAAGAGATTGTCCATTTTGTACATGAAGTGAATCCAGTTTTTGCCGTCACCCTCTCAACTTTTTAGCACATGCTATGTGGGTGAAATGATGATAGCATTCCAGCTTTCAACCTTTTCAGAGTTCATTTGTAGTGCTTTTCAATTTCAGGGTCATTAAGCTCAAAAAAATCAGTAAATGCATGAAAAATAGCAAATGAAGTGAGAGAGGGTTGAAAATTGATGACGTGGCTTCGAATGGTGCATACTGAACACACAAAAAGTCTGGAGTTGAAATAAGTTTAAAAAAATGAAATGCCGTTGTAACAGACGAGTTTTCGTCTGAAACCCTGATACTTCGAAAGAGATTGTCCATTTTGTACATGAAGTGAATCCAGTTTTTGCCGTAACCCTCTCAACTTTTTAGCACATGCTATGTGGGTGAAATGATGATACCATGCCAACTTTCAACCTTTTCAGAGTTCATTTGTAGTGCTTTTCAATTTTAGGGTCATTTAGCTCAAAAAAATCAGTAAATGCATGGAAAATAGCAAATGAATTCAGAAAGGGTTGAAAATTGATGACGTAGCTTCGAATGGTGCATACTGAACACACAAAAAGTCTGGAGTTGAAATAAGTTTAAAAAAATGAAATGCCTTTGTGACAGACGA
This sequence comes from Elymus sibiricus, assembly GCA_039707655.1. NCBI lineage: Eukaryota > Viridiplantae > Streptophyta > Magnoliopsida > Poales > Poaceae > Elymus > Elymus sibiricus. The sequence continues at coordinate 120,053,875 of CM077676.1, read as the reverse complement.
GTTTTCGTCTGAAACCCTGATACTTCGAAAGAGATTGTCCATTTTGTACACGAAGTGGATCCAGTTTTTGCCGTAACCCTCTCAACTTTTTAGCACATGCTATGTGGGTGAAATGATGATATCATGCCAACTTTCAACCTTTTCTGATTGTGATTTGTAGTGCTTTTCAATTTCAGGGTCATTTAGCTCAAAAAATCAGTAAATGCATGAAAAATAGCAAATGAAGTCAGAAAGGGTTGAAAATTGATGACGTGGCTTCGAATGGTGCATACTGAACACACAAAAAGTCTGGAGTTGAAATAAGTTAAAAAAAATGAAATGCCGTTGTAACAGACGAGTTTTCGTCTAAAACCCTGATACTTCGAAAGAGATTGTCCATTTTGTACACGAAGTGCATCCAGCTTTTGCCGTAACCCTCTCAACTTTTTAGCACATGCTATGTGGGTGAAATGATGATACCATGCCAACTTTCAACTTTTTCTGATTGTGATTTGCAGTGCCTTTCAATTTCAGGGTCATTTAGCTCAAAAAATCAGTAAATGTATGAAAAATAGCAAATGAAGTCAGAAAGGGTTGAAAATTGATGACGTGGCTTCGAATGGTGCATACTGAACACACAAAAAGTCTGGAGTTGAAATAAGTTTAAAAAAATGAAATGCCGTTGTAACAGACGAGTTTTCGTCTAAAACCCTGATACTTCGAAAGAGATTGTCCATTTTGTACACGAAGTGCATCCAGCTTTTGCCGTAACCCTCTCAACTTTTTAGCACATGCTATGTGGGTGAAATGATGATACCATGCCAACTTTCAACCTTTTCCGATATTGATTTGTAGTGCTTTTCAATTTCAGGGTCATTTAGCTCAAAAAATCAGTAAATGCATGAAAAATAGCAAATGAAGTCAGAAAGGGTTGAAAATTGATGACGTGGCTTCGAATGGTGCATACTGAACACACAAAAAGTCTGGAGTTGAAATAAGTTTAAAAAAATGAAATGCCTTTGTAACAGACGAGTTTTCGTCTGAAACCCTGATACTTCGAAAGAGATTGTCCATTTTGTACACGAAGTGCATCCAGTTTTTGCCGTAACCCTCTCAACTTTTTAGCACATGCTATGTGGGTGAAATGATGATACCATTCCAACTTTCAACCTTTTCAGAGTTCATTTGTAGTGCTTTTCAATTTCAGGGTCATTAAGCTCAAAAAAATCAGTAAATGCATGTAAAATAGCAAATGAAGTTAGAAAGGGTTGAAAATTGATGACGTGGCTTCGAATGGTGCATACTGAACACACAAAAAGTATGGAGTTGAAATAAGTTTAAAAAAATGAAATGCCTTTGTAACAGACGAGTTTTCGTCTGAAACCCTGATACTTCGAAAGAGATTGTCCATTTTGTACATGAAGTGAATCCAGTTTTTGCCGTAACCCTCTCAACTTTTTAGCACATGCTATGTGGGTGAAATGATGATATCATGCCAACTTTCAACCTTTTCTGATTGTGATTTGTAGTGCTTTTCAATTTCAGGGTCATTTAGCTCAAAAAAATCAGTAAATGCATGAAAATTAGCAAATGAAGTCAGAAAGGGTTGAAAATTGATGACGTGGCTTCGAATGGTGCATATTGAACACACAAAAAGTCTGGAGTTGAAATAAGTTTAAAAAATTGAAATGCCTTTGTAACACACGAGTTTTCGTCTGAAACCCTGATACTTCGAAAGAGATTGTCCATTTTGTACACGAAGTGGATCCAGTTTTTGCCGTAACCCTCTCAACTTTTTAGCACATGCTATGTGGGTGAAATGATGATATCATGCCAACTTTCAACCTTTTCTGATTGTGATTTGTAGTGCTTTTCAATTTCAGGGTCGTTTAGCTCAAAAAATCAGTAAATGCATGAAAAATAGCAAATGAAGTCAGAAAGGGTTGAAAATTGATGACGTGGCTTCGAATGGTGCATACTGAACACACAAAAAGTCTGGAGTTGAAAGAAGTTTAAAAAAATGAAATGCCGTTGTAACAGACGAGTTTTCGTCTAAAACCCTGATACTTCGAAAGAGATTGTCCATTTTGTACACGAAGTGCATCCAGCTTTTGCCGTAACCCTCTCAACTTTTTAGCACATGCTATGTGGGTGAAATGATGATACCATGCCAACTTTCAACTTTTTCTGATTGTGATTTGCAGTGCTTTTCAATTTCAGGGTCATTTAGTTCAAAAAATCAGTAAATGTATGAAAAATAGCAAATGAAGTCAGAAAGGGTTGAAAATTGATGACGTGGCTTCGAATGGTGCATACTGAACACACAAAAAGTCTGGAGTTGAAATAAGTTTAAAAAAATGAAATGCCGTTGTAACAGACGAGTTTTCGTCTAAAACCCTGATACTTCGAAAGAGATTGTCCATTTTGTACACGAAGTGCATCCAGCTTTTGCCGTAACCCTCTCAACTTTTTAGCACATGCTATGTGGGTGAAATGATGATACCATGCCAACTTTCAACCTTTTCCGATTGTGATTTGTAGTGCTTTTCAATTTCAGGGTCATTTAGCTCAAAAAATCAGTAAATGCATGAAAAATAGCAAATGAAGTCAGAAAGGGTTGAAAATTGATGACGTGGCTTCGAATGGTGCATACTGAACACACAAAAAGTCTGGAGTTGAAATAAGTTTTAAAAAATGAAATGCCTTTGTAACAGACGAGTTTTCGTCTGAAACCCTGATACTTCGAAAGAGATTGTCCATTTTGTACACGAAGTGCATCCAGTTTTTGCCGTAACCCTCTCAACTTTTTAGCACATGCTATGTGGGTGAAATGATGATACCATTCCAACTTTCAACCTTTTCAGAGTTCATTTGTAGTGCTTTTCAATTTCAGGGTCATTAAGCTCAAAAAAATCAGTAAATGCATGTAAAATAGCAAATGAAGTTAGAAAGGGTTGAAAATTGATGACGTGGCTTCGAATGGTGCATACTGAACACACAAAAAGTATGGAGTTGAAATAAGTTTAAAAAAATGAAATGCCTTTGTAACAGACGAGTTTTCGTCTGAAACCCTGATACTTCGAAAGAGATTGTCCATTTTGTACATGAAGTGAATCCAGTTTTTGCCGTAACCCTCTCAACTTTTTAGCACATGCTATGTGGGTGAAATGATGATACCATGCCAACTTTCAACCTTTTCTGATTGTGATTTGTAGTGCTTTTCAATTTCAGGGTCATTTAGCTCAAAAAAATCAGTAAATGCATGAAAATTAGCAAATGAAGTCAGAAAGGGTTGAAAATTGATGACGTGGCTTCGAATGGTGCATATTGAACACACAAAAAGTCTGGAGTTGAAATAAGTTTAAAAAACTGAAATGCCTTTGTAACACACGAGTTTTCGTCTGAAACCCTGATACTTCGAAAGAGATTGTCCATTTTGTACACGAAGTGCATCCAGTTTTTGCCGTAACCCTCTCAACTTTTTAGCACATGCTATGTGGGTGAAATGATGATATCATGCCAACTTTCAACCTTTTCTGATTGTGATTTGTAGTGCTTTTCAATTTCAGGGTCGTTTAGCTCAAAAAATCAGTAAATGCATGAAAAATAGCAAATGAAGTCAGAAAGGGTTGAAAATTGATGACGTGGCTTCGAATGGTGCATACTGAACACACAAAAAGTCTGGAGTTGAAATAAGTTTAAAAAAATGAAATGCCTTTGTAACAGACGAGTTTTCGTCTGAAACCCTGATACTTCGAAAGAGATTGTCCATTTTGTACACGAAGTGCATCCATATTTTGCCGTAACCCTCTCAACTTTTTAGCACATGCTATGTGGGTGAAATGATGATACCATGCCAACTTTCAACTTTTTCTGATTGTGATTTGCAGTGCTTTTCAATTTCTGGGTCATTTAGCTCAAAAAATCAGTAAATGTATGAAAAATAGCAAATGAAGTCAGAAAGAGTTGAAAATTGATGACGTGGCTTCGAATGGTGCATACTGAACACACAAAAAGTCTGGAGTTGAAATAAGTTTAAAAAAATGAAATGCCGTTGTAACAGACGAGTTTTCGTCTAAAACCCTGATACTTCGAAAGAGATTGTCCATTTTGTACACGAAGTGCATCCAGCTTTTGCCGTAACCCTCTCAACTTTTTAGCACATGCTATGTGGGTGAAATGATGATACCATGCCAACTTTCAACCTTTTCCGATTGTGATTTGTAGTGCTTTTCAATTTCAGGGTCATTTAGCTCAAAAAATCAGTAAATGCATGAAAAATCGCAAATGAAGTCAGAAAGGGTTGAAAATTGATGACGTGGCTTCGAATGGTGCATACTGAACACACAAAAAGTCTGGAGTTGAAATAAGTTTAAAAAAATGAAATGCCTTTGTAACAGACGAGTTTTCGTCTGAAACCCTGATACTTCGAAAGAGATTGTCCATTTTGTACACGAAGTGCATCCAGTTTTTGCCGTAACCCTCTCAACTTTTTAGCACATGCTATGTGGGTGAAATGATGATACCATTCCAACTTTCAACCTTTTCAGAGTTCATTTGTAGTGCTTTTCAATTTCAGGGTCATTAAGCTCAAAAAAATCAGTAAATGCATGTAAAATAGCAAATGAAGTTAGAAAGGGTTGAAAATTGATGACGTGGCTTCGAATGGTGCATACTGAACACACAAAAAGTATGGAGTTGAAATAAGTTTAAAAAAATGAAATGCCTTTGTAACAGACGAGTTTTCGTCTGAAACCCTGATACTTCGAAAGAGATTGTCCATTTTGTACATGAAGTGAATCCAGTTTTTGCCGTAACCCTCTCAACTTTTTAGCACATGCTATGTGGGTGAAATGATGATACCATGCCAACTTTCAACCTTTTCTGATTGTGATTTGTAGTGCTTTTCAATTTCAGGGTCATTTAGCTCAAAAAAATCAGTAAATGCATGAAAATTAGCAAATGAAGTCAGAAAGGGTTGAAAATTGATGACGTGGCTTCGAATGGTGCATATTGAACACACAAAAAGTCTGGAGTTGAAATAAGTTTAAAAAACTGAAATGCCTTTGTAACACACGAGTTTTCGTCTGAAACCCTGATACTTCGAAAGAGATTGTCCATTTTGTACACGAAGTGCATCCAGTTTTTGCCGTAACCCTCTCAACTTTTTAGCACATGCTATGTGGGTGAAATGATGATACCAAGCCAACTTTCAATCTTTTCTGATTGTGATTTGTAGTGCTTTTCAATTTCAGGGTCATTTAGCTCAAAAAAATCAGTAAATGCATGAAAAAAAGGAAATGAAGTCAGAAAGGGTTGAAAATTGATGACGTGGCTTCGAATGGTGCATACTGAACACACAAAAAGTCTGGAGTTGTAATAAGTTTAATAAAATGAAATGCCTTTGTAACAGACGAGTTTTCGTCTGAAACCCTGATACTTCGAAAGAGATTGTCCATTTTGTACACGAAGTGGATCCAGTTTTTGTCGTAATCCTCTCAACTTTTTAGCACATGCTATGTGGGTGAAATGATGATACCATGCCAACTTTCAACCTTTTCAGAGTTCAATTGTAGTGCTTTTCAATTTCAGGGTCATTAAGCTCAAAAAAATCAGTAAATGCATGAAAAATAGCAAATGAAGTCAGAAAGGGTTGAAAATTGATGACGTGGCTTCGAATGGTGCATACTGAACACACAAAAAGTCTGGAGTTGAAATAAGTTTAAAAAAATGAAATGCCTTTGTAACAGACGAGTTTTCGTCTGAAACCCTGATACTTCGAAAGAGATTGTCCATTTTGTACATGAAGTGAATCCAGTTTTTGCCGTAACCCTCTCAACTTTTTAGCACATGCTATGTGGGTGAAATGATGATACCATGCCAACTTTCAACCTTTTCAGAGTTCATTTGTAGTGCTTTTCAATTTCAGGGTCATTTAGCTCAAAAAATCAGTAAATGCATGAAAAATAGGAAATGAAGTCAGAAAGGGTTGAAAATTGATGACGTGGCTTCGAATGGTGCATACTGAACACACAAAAAGTCTGGAGTTGAAATAAGTTTAAAAAAAATGAAATGCCGTTGTAACAGACGAGTTTTCGTCTAAAACCCTGATACTTCGAAAGAGATTGTCCATTTTGTACACGAAGTGCATCCAGCTTTTGCCGTAACCCTCTCAACTTTTTAGCACATGCTATGTGGGTGAAATGATGATACGATGCCAACTTTCAACCTTTTCCGATTGTGATTTGTAGTGCTTTTCAATTTCAGGGTCATTTAGCTCAAAAAATCAGTAAATGCATGAAAAATAGCAAATGAAGTCAGAAGGGTTGAAAATTGATGACGTGGCTTCGAATGGTGCATACTGAACACACAAAAAGTCTGGAGTTGAAATAAGTTTTAAAAAATGAAATGCCTTTGTAACAGACGAGTTTTCGTCTGAAACCCTGATACTTCGAAAGAGATTGTCCATTTTGTACACGAAGTGCATCCAGTTTTTGCCGTAACCCTCTCAACTTTTTAGCACATGCTATGTGGGTGAAATGATGATACCATTCCAACTTTCAACCTTTTCAGAGTTCATTTGTAGTGCTTTTCAATTTCAGGGTCATTAAGCTCAAAAAAATCAGTAAATGCATGAAAAATAGCAAATGAAGTCAGAAAGGGTTGAAAATCGAATGGTGCATACTGAACACACAAAAAGTATGGAGTTGAAATAAGTTGGAAAAAATGAAATGCCTTTGTAACAGACGAGTTTTCGTCTGAAACCCTGATACTTCGAAAGAGATTGTCCATTTTGTACATGAAGTGAATCCAGTTTTTGCCGTAACCCTCTCAACTTTTTAGCACATGCTATGTGGGTGAAATGATGATACCATGCCAACTTTCAACCTTTTCTGATTGTGATTTGTAGTGCTTTTCAATTTCAGGGTCATTTAGCTCAAAAAAATCAGTAAATGCATGGAAATTAGCAAATGAAGTCAGAAAGGGTTGAAAATTGATGACGTGGCTTCGAATGGTGCATATTGAACACACAAAAAGTCTGGAGTTGAAATAAGTTTAAAAAACTGAAATGCCTTTGTAACACACGAGTTTTCGTCTGAAACCCTGATACTTCGAAAGAGATTGTCCATTTTGTACACGAAGTGCATCCAGTTTTTGCCGTAACCCTCTCAACTTTTTAGCACATGCTATGTGGGTGAAATGATGATACCAAGCCAACTTTCAACCTTTTCTGATTGGGATTTGTAGTGCTTTTCAATTTCAGGGTCATTTAGCTCAAACAAATCAGTAAATGCATGAAAAATAGGAAATGAAGTCAGAAAGGGTTGAAAATTGATGACGTGGCTTCGAATGGTGCATACTGAACACACAAAAAGTCTGGAGTTGTAATAAGTTTAAAAAAATGAAATGCCTTTGTAACAGACGAGTTTTCGTCTGAAACCCTGATACTTCGAAAGAGATTGTCCATTTTGTACACGAAGTGGATCCAGTTTTTGTCGTAATCCTCTCAACTTTTTAGCACATGCTATGTGGGTGAAATGATGATACCATGCGAACTTTCAACCTTTTCAGAGTTCATTTGTAGTGCTTTTCAATTTCAGGGTCATTAAGCTCAAAAAAATCAGTAAATGCATGAAAAATAGCAAATGAAGTCAGAAAGGGTTGAAAATTGATGACGTGGCTTCGAATGGTGCATACTGAACACACAAAAAGCCTGGAGTTGAAATAAGTTTAAAAAAATGAAATGCCTTTGTAACAGACGAGTTTTCGTCTGAAACCCTGATACTTCGAAAGAGATTGTCCATTTTGTACACGAAGTGGATCCAGTTTTTGCTGTAACCCTCTCAACTTTTTAGCACATGCTATGTGGGTGAAATGATGATACCATGCCAACTTTCAACCTTTTCTGATTGTGATTTCTAGTGCTTTTCAATTTCAGGGTCATATAGCTCAAAAAAATCAGTAAATGCATGAAAATTAGCAAATGAACTCAGAAAGGGTTGAAAATTGATGACGTGGCTTCGAATGGTGCATAATGAACACACAAAAAGTCTGGAGTTGAAATAAGTTTAAAAAACTGAAATGCCTTTGTAACACACGAGTTTTCGTCTGAAACCCTGATACGTCGAAAGAGATTGTCCATTTTGTACACGAAGTGCATCCAGTTTTTGCCGTAACCCTCTCAACTTTTAGCACATGCTATGTGGGTGAAATGATGATACGAAACCAACTTTCAACCTTTTCTGATTGTGATTTGTAGTGCTTTTCAATTTCAGGGTCATTTAGCTCAAACAAATCAGTAAATGCATGAAAAATAGGAAATGAAGTCAGAAAGGGTTGAAAATTGATGACGTGGCTTCGAATGGTGCATACTGAACACACAAAAAGTCTGGAGTTGAAATAAGTTTAAAAAAATGAAATGCCTTTGTAACAGACGAGTTTTCGTCTGAAACCCTGATACTTCGAAAGAGATTGTCCATTTTGTACACGAAGTGGATCCAGTTTTTGCCGTAACCCTCTCAACTTTTTAGCACATGCTATGTGGGTGAAATGATGATACCATGCCAACTTTCAACCTTTTCTGATTGTGATTTCTAGTGCTTTTCAATTTCAGGGTCATTTAGCTCAAAAAAATCAGTAAATGCATGAAAATTAGCAAATGAACTCAGAAAGGGTTGAAAATTGATGACGTGGCTTTGAATGGTGCATACTGAACACACAAAAAGTCTGGAGTTGAAATAAGTTTAAAAAACTGAAATGCCTTTGTAACACACGAGTTTTCGCCTGAAACCCTGATACTTCGAAAGAGATTGTCCATTTTGTACACGAAGTGCATCCAGTTTTTGCCGTAACCCTCTCAACTTTTAGCACATGCTATGTGGGTGAAATGATGATACGAAACCAACTTTCAACCTTTTCTGATTGTGATTTGTAGTGCTTTTCAATTTCAGGGTCATTTAGCTCAAACAAATCAGTAAATGCATGAAAAATAGGAAATGAAGTCAGAAAGGGTTGAAAATTGATGACGTGGCTTCGAATGGTGCATACTGAACACACAAAAAGTCTGGAGTTGAAATAAGTTTAAAAAAATGAAATGCCTTTGTAACAGACGAGTTTTCGTCTGAAACCCTGATACTTCGAAAGAGATTGTCCATTTTGTACACGAAGTGGATCCAGTTTTTGCCGTAACCCTCTCAACTTTTTAGCACATGCTATGTGGGTGAAATGATGATATCATGATAACTTTCAACCTTTTCTGATTGTGATTTGTAGTGCTTTTCAATTTCAGGGTCGTTTAGCTCAAAAAATCAGTAAATGCATGAAAAATAGCAAATGAAGTCAGAAAGGGTTGAAAATTGATGACGTGGCTTCGAATGGTGCATACTGAACACACAAAAAGTCTGGAGTTGAAAGAAGTTTAAAAAAATGAAATGCCGTTGTAACAGACGAGTTTTCGTCTAAAACCCTGATACTTCGAAAGAGATTGTCCATTTTGTACACGAAGTGCATCCAGCTTTTGCCGTAACCCTCTCAACTTTTTAGCACATGCTATGTGGGTGAAATGATGATACCATGCCAACTTTCAACTTTTTCTGATTGTGATTTGCAGTGCTTTTCAATTTCAGGGTCATTTAGTTCAAAAAATCAGTAAATGTATGAAAAATAGCAAATGAAGTCAGAAAGGGTTGAAAATTGATGACGTGGCTTCGAATGGTGCATACTGAACACACAAAAAGTCTGGAGTTGAAATAAGTTTAAAAAAATGAAATGCCGTTGTAACAGACGAGTTTTCGTCTAAAACCCTGATACTTCGAAAGAGATTGTCCATTTTGTACACGAAGTGCATCCAGCTTTTGCCGTAACCCTCTCAACTTTTTAGCACATGCTATGTGGGTGAAATGATGATACCATGCCAACTTTCAACCTTTTCCGATTGTGATTTGTAGTGCTTTTCAATTTCAGGGTCATTTAGCTCAAAAAATCAGTAAATGCATGAAAAATAGCAAACGATGTCAGAAAGGGTTGAAAATTGATGACGTGGCTTCGAATGGTGCATACTGAACACACAAAAAGTCTGGAGTTGAAATAAGTTTAAAAAAATGAAATGCCTTTGTAACAGACGAGTTTTCGTCTGAAACCCTGATACTTCGAAAGAGATTGTCCATTTTGTACACGAAGTGCATCCAGGTTTTGCCGTAACCCTCTCAACTTTTTAGCACATGCTATGTGGGTGAAATGATGATACCATTCCAACTTTCAACCTTTTCAGAGTTCATTTGTAGTGCTTTTCAATTTCAGGGTCATTAAGCTCAAAAAAATCAGTAAATGCATGTAAAATAGCAAATGAAGTTAGAAAGGGTTGAAAATTGATGACGTGGCTTCGAATGGTGCATACTGAACACACAAAAAGTATGGAGTTGAAATAAGTTTAAAAAAATGAAATGCCTTTGTAACAGACGAGTTTTCGTCTGAAACCCTGATACTTCGAAAGAGATTGTCCATTTTGTACATGAAGTGAATCCAGTTTTTGCCGTAACCCTCTCAACTTTTTAGCACATGCTATGTGGGTGAAATGATGATACCATGCCAACTTTCAACCTTTTCCGATTGTGATTTGTAGTGCTTTTCAATTTCAGGGTCATTTAGCTCAAAAAAATCAGTAAATGCATGAAAATTAGCAAATGAAGTCAGAAAGGGTTGAAAATTGATGACGTGGCTTCGAATGGTGCATATTGAACACACAAAAAGTCTGGAGTTGAAATAAGTTTAAAAAACTGAAATGCCTTTGTAACACACGAGTTTTCGTCTGAAACCCTGATACTTCGAAAGAGATTGTCCATTTTGTACACGAAGTGCATCCAGTTTTTGCCGTAACCCTCTCAACTTTTTAGCACATGCTATGTGGGTGAAATGATGATACCAAGCCAACTTTCAACCTTTTATGATTGTGATTTGTAGTGCTTTTCAATTTCAGGGTCATTTAGCTCAAACAAATCAGTAAATGCATGAAAAATAGGAAATGAAGTCAGAAAGGGTTGAAAATTGATGACGTGGCTTCGAATGGTGCATACTGAACACACAAAAAGTCTGGAGTTGTAATAAGTTTAATAAAATGAAATGCCTTTGTAACAGACGAGTTTTCGTCTGAAACCCTGATACTTCGAAAGAGATTGTCCATTTTGTACACGAAGTAGATCCAGTTTTTGTCGTAATCCTCTCAACTTTTTAGCACATGCTATGTGGGTGAAATGATGATACCATGCCAACTTTCAACCTTTTCAGAGTTCAATTGTAGTGCTTTTCAATTTCAGGGTCATTAAGCTCAAAAAAATCAGTAAATGCATGAAAAATAGCAAATCAAGTCAGAAAGGGTTGAAAATTGATGACGTGGCTTCAAATGGTGCATACTGAACACACAAAAAGTCTGGAGTTGAAATAAGTTTAAAAAAATGAAATGCCTTTGTAACAGACAAGTTTTCGTGTGAAACCCTGATACTTCGAAAGAGATTGTCCATTTTGTACATGAAGTGAATCCAGTTTTTGCCGTAACCCTCTCAACTTTTTAGCACATGCTATGTGGGTGAAATGATGATACCATGCCAACTTTCAACCTTTTCAGAGTTCATTTGTAGTGCTTTTCAATTTTAGGGTCATTTAGCTCAAAAAAATCAGTAAATGCATGAAAAATAGCAAATGAAGTCAGAAAGGGTTGAAAATTGATGATGTGGCTTCGAATGGTGCATACTGAACACACAAAAAGTCTGGAGTTGAAATAAGTTTAAAAAAATGAAATGCCTTTGTAACAGACGAGTTTTCGTCTCAAACCCTGATACTTCGAAAGAGATTGTCCATTTTGTACACGAAGTGGATCCACTTTTTGCCGTAACCCTCTCAACTTTTTAGCACATGCTATGTGGGTGAAATGATGATACCATGCCAACTTTCAACCTTTTCTGATTGTGATTTCTAGTGCTTTTCAATTTCAGGGTCATTTAGCTCAAAAAAATCAGTAAATGCATGAAAATTAGCAAATGAACTCAGAAAGGGTTGAAAATTGATGACGTGGCTTCGAATGGTGCATACTGAACACACAAAAAGTCTGGAGTTGAAATAAGTTTAAACAACTGAAATGCCTTTGTAACACATGAGTTTTCGTCTGAAACCCTGATACTTCGAAAGAGATTGTCCATTTTGTACACGAAGTGCATCCAGTTTTTGCCGTAACCCTCTCAACTTTTAGCACATGCTATGTGGGTGAAATGATGATACGAAACCAACTTTCAACCTTTTCTGATTGTGATTTGTAGTGCTTTTCAATTTCAGGGTCATTTAGCTCAAACAAATCAGTAAATGCATGAAAAATAGGAAATGAAGTCAGAAAGGGTTGAAAATTGATGACGTGGCTTCGAATGGTGCATACTGAACACACAAAAAGTCTGGAGTTGAAATAAGTTTAAAAAAATGAAATGCCGTTGTAACAGACGAGTTTTCGTCTGAAACCCTGATACTTCGAAAGAGATTGTCCATTTTGTACACGAAGTGGATCCAGTTTTTGCCGTAACCCTCTCAACTTTTTAGCACATGCTATGTGGGTGAAATGATGATATCATGCCAACTTTCAACCTTTTCTGATTGTGATTTGTAGTGCTTTTCAATTTCAGGGTCGTTTAGCTCAAAAAATCAGTAAATGCATGAAAAATAGCAAATGAAGTCAGAAAGGGTTGAAAATTGATGACGTGGCTTCGAATGGTGCATACTGAACACACAAAAATTCTGGAGTTGAAATAAGTTTAAAAAAATGAAATGCCGTTGTAACAGACGAGTTTTCGTCTAAAACCCTGATACTTCGAAAGAGATTGTCCATTTTGTACACGAAGTGCATCCAGTTTTTGCCGTAACCCTCTCAACTTTTTAGCACATGCTATGTGGGTGAAATGATGATACCAAGCCAACTTTCAACCTTTTCTGATTGTGATTTGTAGTGCTTTTCAATTTCAGGGTCATTTAGCTCAAACAAATCAGTAAATGCATGAAAAATAGGAAATGAAGTCAGAAAGGGTTGAAAATTGATGACGTGGCTTCGAATGGTGCATACTGAACACACAAAAAGTCTGGAGTTGTAATAAGTTTAAAAAAATGAAATGCCTTTGTAACAGACGAGTTTTCGTCTGAAACCCTGATACTTCGAAAGAGATTGTCCATTTTGTACACGAAGTGGATCCAGTTTTTGTCGTAATCCTCTCAACTTTTTAGCACATGCTATGTGGGTGAAATGATGATACCATGCCAACTTTCAACCTTTTCAGAGTTCAATTGTAGTGCTTTTCAATTTCAGGGTCATTAAGCTCAAAAAAATCAGTAAATGCATGAAAAATAGCAAATGAAGTCAGAAAGGGTTGAAAATTGATGACGTGGCTTCAAATGGTGCATACTGAACACACAAAAAGTCTGGAGTTGAAATAAGTTTAAAAAAATGAAATGCCTTTGTAACAGACGAGTTTTCGTCTGAAACCCTGATACTTTGAAAGAGATTGTCCATTTTGTACATGAAGTGAATCCAGTTTTTGCCGTAACCCTCTCAACTTTTTAGCACATGCTATGTGGGTGAAATGATGATACCATGCCAACTTTCAACCTTTTCAGAGTTCATTTGTAGAGCTTTTCAATTTTAGGGTCATTTAGCTCAAAAAAATCAGTAAATGCATGAAAATTAGCAAATGAAGTCAGAAAGGGTTGAAAATTGATGATGCGGCTTCGAATGGTGCATACTGAACACACAAAAAGTCTGGAGTTGAAATAAGTTTAAAAAAATGAAATGCCTTTGTAACAGACGAGTTTTAGTCTCAAACCCTGATACTTCGAAAGAGATTGTCCATTTTGTACACGAAGTGGATCCAGTTTTTGCCGTAACCCTCTCAACTTTTTAGCACATGCTATGTGGGTGAAATGATGATACCATGCCAACTTTCAACCTTTTCTGATAGTGATTTCTAGTGCTTTTCAATTTCAGGGTCATTTAGCTCAAAAAAATCAGTAAATGCATGAAAATTAGCAAATGAAGTCAGAAAGGGTTGAAAATTGATGACGTGGCTTCGAATGGTGCATACTGAACACACAAAAATTCTGGAGTTGAAATAAGTTTAAAAAAATGAAATGCCGTTGTAACAGACGAGTTTTCGTCTAAAACCCTGATACTTCGAAAGAGATTGTCCATTTTGTACACGAAGTGCATCCAGCTTTTGCCGTAACTCTCTCAACTTTTTAGCACATGCTATGTGGGTGAAATGATGATACCATGCCAACTTTCAACCTTTTCTGATTGTGATTTGTAGTGCTTTTCAATTTCAGGGTCATTTAGCTCAAAAAATCAGTAAATGTATGAAAAATAGCAAATGAAGTCAGAAAGGGTTGAAAATTGATGACGTGGTTTCGAATGGTGCATACTGAACACACAAAAAGTCTGGAGTTGAAATAAGTTTAAAAAAATGAAATGCCGTTGTAACAGACGAGTTTTCGTCTAAAACCCTGATACTTCGAAAGAGATTGTCCATTTTGTACACGAAGTGCATCCAGCTTTTGCCGTAACCCTCTCAACTTTTTAGCACATGCTATGTGGGTGAAATGATGATACCATGCCAACTTTCAACCTTTTACGATTGTGATTTGTAGTGCTTTTCAATTTCAGGGTCATTTAGCTCAAAAAATCAGTAAATGCATGAAAAATAGCAAATGAAGTCAGAAAGGGTTGAAAATTGATGACGTGGCTTCGAATGGTGCATACTGAACACACAAAAAGTCTGGAGTTGAAATAAGTTTAAAAAAATGAAATGCCTTTGTAACAGACGAGTTTTCGTCTGAAACCCTGATACTTTGAAAGAGATTGTCCATTTTGTACACGAAGTGCATCCAGTTTTTGCCGTAACCCTCTCAACTTTTTAGCACATGCTATGTGGGTGAAATGATCATACCATTCCAACTTTCAACCTTTTCAGAGTTCATTTGTAGTGCTTTTCAATTTCAGGGTCATTAAGCTCAAAAAAATCAGTAAATGCTTGAAAAATAGCAAATGAAGTCAGAAAGGGTTGAAAATTGATGACGTGGCTTCGAATGCTGCATACTTAACGCACAAAAAGTCTGGAGTTGAAATAAGTTTAAAAAAATGAAATGCCTTTGTAACAGACGAGTTTTCGTCTGAAACCCTGATACTTCGGAAGAGATTGTCCATTTTGTACACGAAGTGGATCCAGTTTTTGCCGTAACCCTCTCAACTTTTTAGCACATGCTATGTGGGTGAAATGATGATACCATGCCAACTTTCAACCTTTTCTGATTGTGATTTGTAGTGCTTTTCAATTTCAGGGTCATTTAGCTCAAAAAAATCAGTAAATGCATGAAAATTAGCAAATGAAGTCAGAAAGGGTTGAAAATTGATGACGTGGCTTCGAATGGTGCATATTGAACACACAAAAAGTCTGGAGTTGAAATAAGTTTAAAAAACTGAAATGCCTTTGTAACACACGAGTTTTCGTCTGAAACCCTGATACTTCGAAAGAGATTGTCCATTTTGTACACGAAGTGCCTCCAGTTTTTGCCGTAACCCTCTCAACTTTTTAGCACATGCTATGTGGGTGAAATGATGATACCAAGCCAACTTTCAACCTTTTCTGATTGTGATTTGTAGTGCTTTTCAATTTCAGGGTCATTTAGCTCAAACAAATCAGTAAATGCATGAAAAATAGGAAATGAAGTCAGAAAGGGTTGAAAATTGATGACGTGGCTTCGAATGGTGCATACTGAACACACAAAAAGTCTGTAGTTGTAATAAGTTGGAAAAAATGAAATGCCTTTGTAACAGACGAGTTTTCGTCTGAAACCCTGATACTTCGAAAGAGATTGTCCATTTTGTACACGAAGTGGATCCAGTTTTTGTCGTAATCCTCTCAACTTTTTAGCACATGCTATGTGGGTGAAATGATGATACCATGCCAACTTTCAACCTTTTCAGAGTTCATTTGTAGTGCTTTTCAATTTCAGGGTCATTAAGCTCAAAAAAATCAGTAAATGCATGAAAAATAGCAAATGAAGTCAGAAAGGGTTGAAAATTGATGACGTGGCTTCGAATGGTGCATACTGAACACACAAAAAGTCTGTAGTTGTAATAAGTTGGAAAAAATGAAATGCCTTTGTAACAGACGAGTTTTCGTCTGAAACCCTGATACTTCGAAAGAGATTGTCCATTTTGTACACGAAGTGGATCCAGTTTTTGTCGTAATCCTCTCAACTTTTTAGCACATGCTATGTGGGTGAAATGATGATACCATGCCAACTTTCAACCTTTTCAGAGTTCATTTGTAGTGCTTTTCAATTTCAGGGTCATTAAGCTCAAAAAAATCAGTAAATGCATGAAAAATAGCAAATGAAGTCAGAAAGGGTTGAAAATTGATGACGTGGCTTCGAATGGTGCATACTGAACACACAAAAAGTCTGGAGTTGAAATAAGTTTAAAAAAATGAAATGCCTTTGTAACAGACGAGTTTTCGTCTGAAACCCTGATACTTCGAAAGAGATTGTCCATTTTGTACATGAAGTGAATCCAGTTTTTGCCGTAACCCTCTCAACTTTTTAGAACATGCTATGTGGGTGAAATGATGATACCATGCCAACTTTCAACCTTTTCCGATTGTGATTTGTAGTGCTTTTCAATTTCAGGGTCATTAAGCTCAAAAAAATCAGTAAATGCTTGAAAAATAGCAAATGAAGTCAGAAAGGGTTGAAAATTGATGACGTGGCTTCGAATGCTGCATACTGAACACACAAAAAGTCTGGAGTTGAAATAAGTTTAAAAAAATGAAATGCCTTTGTAACAGACGAGTTTTCGTCTGAAACCCTGATACTTTGAAAGAGATTGTCCATTTTGTACACGAAGTGCATCCAGTTTTTGCCGTAACCCTCTCAACTTTTTAGCACATGCTATGTGGGTGAAATGATCATACCATTCCAACTTTCAACCTTTTCAGAGTTCATTTGTAGTGCTTTTCAATTTCAGGGTCATTAAGCTCAAAAAAATCAGTAAATGCTTGAAAAATAGCAAATGAAGTCAGAAAGGGTTGAAAATTGATGACGTGGCTTCGAATGCTGCATACTTAACACACAAAAAGTCTGGAGTTGAAATAAGTTTAAAAAAATGAAATGCCTTTGTAACAGACGAGTTTTCGTCTGAAACCCTGATACTTCGGAAGAGATTGTCCATTTTGTACACGAAGTGGATCCAGTTTTTGCCGTAACCCTCTCAACTTTTTAGCACATGCTATGTGGGTGAAATGATGATACCATGCCAACTTTCAACCTTTTCTGATTGTGATTTGTAGTGCTTTTCAATTTCAGGGTCATTTAGCTCAAAAAAATCAGTAAATGCATGAAAATTAGCAAATGAAGTCAGAAAGGGTTGAAAATTGATGACGTGGCTTCGAATGGTGCATATTGAACACACAAAAAGTCTGGAGTTGAAATAAGTTTAAAAAACTGAAATGCCTTTGTAACACACGAGTTTTCGTCTGAAACCCTGATACTTCGAAAGAGATTGTCCATTTTGTACACGAAGTGCCTCCAGTTTTTGCCGTAACCCTCTCAACTTTTTAGCACATGCTATGTGGGTGAAATGATGATACCAAGCCAACTTTCAACCTTTTCTGATTGTGATTTGTAGTGCTTTTCAATTTCAGGGTCATTTAGCTCAAACAAATCAGTAAATGCATGAAAAATAGGAAATGAAGTCAGAAAGGGTTGAAAATTGATGACGTGGCTTCGAATGGTGCATACTGAACACACAAAAAGTCTGTAGTTGTAATAAGTTGGAAAAAATGAAATGCCTTTGTAACAGACGAGTTTTCGTCTGAAACCCTGATACTTCGAAAGAGATTGTCCATTTTGTACACGAAGTGGATCCAGTTTTTGTCGTAATCCTCTCAACTTTTTAGCACATGCTATGTGGGTGAAATGATGATACCATGCCAACTTTCAACCTTTTCAGAGTTCATTTGTAGTGCTTTTCAATTTCAGGGTCATTAAGCTCAAAAAAATCAGTAAATGCATGAAAAATAGCAAATGAAGTCAGAAAGGGTTGAAAATTGATGACGTGGCTTCGAATGGTGCATACTGAACACACAAAAAGTCTGTAGTTGTAATAAGTTGGAAAAAATGAAATGCCTTTGTAACAGACGAGTTTTCGTCTGAAACCCTGATACTTCGAAAGAGATTGTCCATTTTGTACACGAAGTGGATCCAGTTTTTGTCGTAATCCTCTCAACTTTTTAGCACATGCTATGTGGGTGAAATGATGATACCATGCCAACTTTCAACCTTTTCAGAGTTCATTTGTAGTGCTTTTCAATTTCAGGGTCATTAAGCTCAAAAAAATCAGTAAATGCATGAAAAATAGCAAATGAAGTCAGAAAGGGTTGAAAATTGATGACGTGGCTTCGAATGGTGCATACTGAACACACAAAAAGTCTGGAGTTGAAATAAGTTTAAAAAAATGAAATGCCTTTGTAACAGACGAGTTTTCGTCTGAAACCCTGATACTTCGAAAGAGATTGTCCATTTTGTACATGAAGTGAATCCAGTTTTTGCCGTAACCCTCTCAACTTTTTAGCACATGCTATGTGGGTGAAATGATGATACCATGCCAACTTTCAACCTTTTCAGAGTTCATTTGTAGTGCTTTTCAATTTTAGGGTCATTTAGCTCAAAAAAATCAGTAAATGCATGAAAAATAGCAAATGAAGTCAGAAAGGGTTGAAAATTGATGATGTGGCTTCGAATGGTGCATATTGAACACACAAAAAGTCTGGAGTTGAAATAAGTTTAAAAAAATGAAATGCCTTTGTAACAGACGAGTTTTCGTCTGAAACCCTGATACTTTGAAAGAGATTGTCCATTTTGTACACGAAGTGCATCCAGTTTTTGCCGTAACCCTCTCAACTTTTTAGCACATGCTATGTGGGTGAAATGATGATACCATTCCAACTTTCAACCTTTTCAGAGTTCATTTGTAGTGCTTTTCAATTTCAGGGTCATTAAGCTCAAAAAAAATCAGTAAATGCTTGAAAAATAGCAAATGAAGTCAGAAAGGGTTGAAAATTGATGACGTGGCTTCGAATGCTGCATACTTAACACACAAAAAGTCTGGAGTTGAAATAAGTTTAAAAAAATGAAATGCCTTTGTAACAGACGAGTTTTCATCTGAAACCCTGATACTTCGGAAGAGATTGTCCATTTTGTACACGAAGTGGATCCAGTTTTTGCCGTAACCCTCTCAACTTTTTAGCACATGCTATGTGGGTGAAATGATGATACCATGCCAACTTTCAACCTTTTCTGATTGTGATTTGTAGTGCTTTTCAATTTCAGGGTCATTTAGCTCAAAAAAATCAGTAAATGCATGAAAATTAGCAAATGAAGTCAGAAAGGGTTGAAAATTGATGACGTGGCTTCGAATGGTGCATATTGAACACACAAAAAGTCTGGAGTTGAAATAGGTTTAAAAAACTGAAATGCCTTTGTAACACACGAGTGTTCGTCTGAAACCCTGATACTTCGAAAGAGATTGTCCATTTTGTACACGAAGTGCCTCCAGTTTTTGCCGTAACCCTCTCAACTTTTTAGCACATGCTATGTGGGTGAAATGATGATACCAAGCCAACTTTCAACCTTTTCTGATTGTGATTTGTAGTGCTTTTCAATTTCAGGGTCATTTAGCTCAAACAAATCAGTAAATGCATGAAAAATAGGAAATGAAGTCAGAAAGGGTTGAAAATTGATGACGTGGCTTCGAATGGTGCATACTGAACACACAAAAAGTCTGTAGTTGTAATAAGTTTAAAAAAATGAAATGCCTTTGTAACAGACGAGTTTTCGTCTGAAACCCTGATACTTCGAAAGAGATTGTCCATTTTGTACACGAAGTGGATCCAGTTTTTGTCGTAATCCTCTCAACTTTTTAGCACATGCTATGTGGGTGAAATGATGATACCATGCCAACTTTCAACCTTTTCAGAGTTCATTTGTAGTGCTTTTCAATTTCAGGGTCATTAAGCTCAAAAAAATCAGTAAATGCATGAAAAATAGCAAATGAAGTCAGAAAGGGTTGAAAATTGATGACGTGGCTTCGAATGGTGCATACTGAACACACAAAAAGTCTGGAGTTGAAATAAGTTTAAAAAAATGAAATGCCTTTGTAACAGACGAGTTTTCGTCTGAAACCCTGATACTTCGAAAGAGATTGTCCATTTTTTACATGAAGTGAATCCAGTTTTTGCCGTAACCCTCTCAACTTTTTAGCACATGCTATGTGGGTGAAATGATGATACCATGCCAACTTTCAACCTTTTCAGAGTTCATTTGTAGTGCTTTTCAATTTTAGGGTCATTTAGCTCAAAAAAATCAGTAAATGCATGAAAAATAGCAAATGAAGTCAGAAAGGGTTGAAAATTGATGATGTGGCTTCGAATGGTGCATACTGAACACACAAAAAGTCTGGAGTTGAAATAAGTTTAAAAAAATGAAATGCCTTTGTAACAGACGAGTTTTCGTCTCAAACCCTGATACTTCGAAAGAGATTGTCCATTTTGTACACGAAGTGGATCCAGTTTTTGCCGTAACCCTCTCAACTTTTTAGCACATGCTATGTGGGTGAAATGATGATACCATGCCAACTTTCAACCTTTTCTGATTGTGATTTCTAGTGCTTTTCAATTTCAGGGTCATTTAGCTCAAAAAAATCTGTAAATGCATGAAAATTAGCAAATTAACTCAGAAAGGGTTGAAAATTGATGACGTGGCTTCGAATGGTGCATACTGAACACACAAAAAGTCTGGAGTTGAAATAAGTTTAAAAAACTGAAATGCCTTTGTAACACACGAGTTTTCGTCTGAAACCCTGATACTTCGAAAGAGATTGTCCATTTTGTACACGAAGTGCATCCAGTTTTTTCCGTAACCCTCTCAACTTTTAGCACATGCTATGTGGGTGAAATGATGATACGAAACCAACTTTCAACCTTTTCTGATTGTGATTTGTAGTGCTTTTCAATTTCAGGGTCATTTAGCTCAAACAAATCAGTAAATGCATGAAAAATAGGAAATGAAGTCAGAAAGGGTTGAAAATTGATGACGTGGCTTCGAATGGTGCATACTGAACACACAAAAAGTCTGGAGTTGAAATAAGTTTAAAAAAATGAAATGCCTTTGTAACAGACGAGTTTCGTCTGAAACCCTGATACTTCGAAAGAGATTGTCCATTTTGTACACGTAGTGGATCCAGTTTTTGCCGTAACCCTCTCAACTTTTTAGCACATGCTATGTGGGTGAAATGATGATACCATGCCAACTTTCAACCTTTTCAGAGTTCATTTGTAGTGCTTTTCAATTTCAGGGTCATTAAGCTCAAAAAAATCAGTAAATGCTTGAAAAATAGCAAATGAAGTCAGAAAGGGTTGAAAATTGATGACGTGGCTTCGAATGCTGCATACTTAACACACAAAAAGTCTGGAGTTGAAATAAGTTTAAAAAAATGAAATGCCTTTGTAACAGACGAGTTTTCGTCTGAAACCCTGATACTTCGGAAGAGATTGTCCATTTTGTACACGAAGTGGATCCAGTTTTTGCCGTAACCATCTCAACTTTTTAGCACATGCTATGTGGGTGAAATGATGATACCATGCCAACTTTCAACCTTTTCTGATTGTGATTTGTAGTGCTTTTCAATTTCAGGGTCATTTAGCTCAAAAAAAATCAGTAAATGCATGAAAATTAGCAAATGAAGTCAGAAAGGGTTGAAAATTGATGACGTGGCTTCGAATGGTGCATATTGAACACACAAAAAGTCTGGAGTTGAAATAGGTTTAAAAAACTGAAATGCCTTTGTAACACACGAGTTTTCGTCTGAAACCCTGATACTTCGAAAGAGATTGTCCATTTTGTACACGAAGTGCCTCCAGTTTTTGCCGTAACCCTCTCAACTTTTTAGCACATGCTATGTGGGTGAAATGATGATACCAAGCCAACTTTCAACCTTTTCTGATTGTGATTTGTAGTGCTTTTCAATTTCAGGGTCATTTAGCTCAAACAAATCAGTAAATGCATGAAAAATAGGAAATGAAGTCAGAAAGGGTTGAAAATTGATGAC
This sequence comes from Elymus sibiricus, assembly GCA_039707655.1. Lineage (NCBI taxonomy): Eukaryota > Viridiplantae > Streptophyta > Magnoliopsida > Poales > Poaceae > Elymus > Elymus sibiricus. Next base: position 120,031,710 of record CM077676.1, on the reverse strand, counting down.
GTGGCTTCGAATGGTGCATACTGAACACACAAAAAGTCTGTAGTTGTAATAAGTTTAAAAAAATGAAATGCCTTTGTAACAGACGAGTTTTCGTCTGAAACCCTGATACTTCGAAAGAGATTGTCCATTTTGTACACGAAGTGGATCCAGTTTTTGTCGTAATCCTCTCAACTTTTTAGCACATGCTATGTGGGTGAAATGATGATACCATGCCAACTTTCAACCTTTTCAGAGTTCATTTGTAGTGCTTTTCAATTTCAGGGTCATTAAGCTCAAAAAAATCAGTAAATGCATGAAAAATAGCAAATGAAGTCAGAAAGGGTTGAAAATTGATGACGTGGCTTCGAATGGTGCATACTGAACACACAAAAAGTCTGGAGTTGAAATAAGTTTAAAAAAATGAAATGCCTTTGTAACAGACGAGTTTTCGTCTGAAACCCTGATACTTCGAAAGAGATTGTCCATTTTGTACATGAAGTGAATCCAGTTTTTGCCGTAACCCTCTCAACTTTTTAGCACATGCTATGTGGGTGAAATGATGATACCATGCCAACTTTCAACCTTTTCAGAGTTCATTTGTAGTGCTTTTCAATTTTAGGGTCATTTAGCTCAAAAAAATCAGTAAATGCATGAAAAATAGCAAATGAAGTCAGAAAGGGTTGAAAATTGATGATGTGGCTTCGAATGGTGCATACTGAACACACAAAAAGTCTGGAGTTGAAATAAGTTTAAAAAAATGAAATGCCTTTGTAACAGACGAGTTTTCGTCTCAAACCCTGATACTTCGAAAGAGATTGTCCATTTTGTACACGAAGTGGATCCAGTTTTTGCCGTAACCCTCTCAACTTTTTAGCACATGCTATGTGGGTGAAATGATGATACCATGCCAACTTTCAACCTTTTCTGATTGTGATTTCTAGTGCTTTTCAATTTCAGGGTCATTTAGCTCAAAAAAATCAGTAAATGCATGAAAATTAGCAAATTAACTCAGAAAGGGTTGAAAATTGATGACGTGGCTTCGAATGGTGCATACTGAACACACAAAAAGTCTGGAGTTGAAATTTGTTTAAAAAACTGAAATGCCTTTGTAACACACGAGTTTTCGTCTGAAACCCTGATACTTCGAAAGAGATTGTCCATTTTGTACACGAAGTGCATCCAGTTTTTTCCGTAACCCTCTCAACTTTTAGCACATGCTATGTGGGTGAAATGATGATACGAAACCAACTTTCAACCTTTTCTGATTGTGATTTGTAGTGCTTTTCAATTTCAGGGTCATTTAGCTCAAACAAATCAGTAAATGAATGAAAAATAGGAAATGAAGTCAGAAAGGGTTGAAAATTGATGACGTGGCTTCGAATGGTGCATACTGAACACACAAAAAGTCTGGAGTTGAAATAAGTTTAAAAAAATGAAATGCCTTTGTAACAGACGAGTTTCGTCTGAAACCCTGATACTTCGAAAGAGATTGTCCATTTTGTACACGTAGTGGATCCAGTTTTTGCCGTAACCCTCTCAACTTTTTAGCACATGCTATGTGGGTGAAATGATGATACCATGCCAACTTTCAACCTTTTCAGAGTTCATTTGTAGTGCTTTTCAATTTCAGGGTCATTAAGCTCAAAAAAATCAGTAAATGCTTGAAAAATAGCAAATGAAGTCAGAAAGGGTTGAAAATTGATGACGTGGCTTCGAATGCTGCATACTTAACACACAAAAAGTCTGGAGTTGAAATAAGTTTAAAAAAATGAAATGCCTTTGTAACAGACGAGTTTTCGTCTGAAACCCTGATACTTCGGAAGAGATTGTCCATTTTGTACACGAAGTGGATCCAGTTTTTGCCGTAACCCTCTCAACTTTTTAGCACATGCTATGTGGGTGAAATGATGATACCATGCCAACTTTCAACCTTTTCTGATTGTGATTTGTAGTGCTTTTCAATTTCAGGGTCATTTAGCTCAAAAAAATCAGTAAATGCATGAAAATTAGCAAATGAAGTCAGAAAGGGTTGAAAATTGATGACGTGGCTTCGAATGGTGCATATTGAACACACAAAAAGTCTGGAGTTGAAATAGGTTTAAAAAACTGAAATGCCTTTGTAACACACGAGTTTTCGTCTGAAACCCTGATACTTCGAAAGAGATTGTCCATTTTGTACACGAAGTGCCTCCAGTTTTTGCCGTAACCCTCTCAACTTTTTAGCACATGCTATGTGGGTGAAATGATGATACCAAGCCAACTTTCAACCTTTTCTGATTGTGATTTGTAGTGCTTTTCAATTTCAGGGTCATTTAGCTCAAACAAATCAGTAAATGCATGAAAAATAGGAAATGAAGTCAGAAAGGGTTGAAAATTGATGACGTGGCTTCGAATGGTGCATACTGAACACACAAAAAGTCTGTAGTTGTAATAAGTTTAAAAAAATGAAATGCCTTTGTAACAGACGAGTTTTCGTCTGAAACCCTGATACTTCGAAAGAGATTGTCCATTTTGTACACGAAGTGGATCCAGTTTTTGTCGTAATCCTCTCAACTTTTTAGCACATGCTATGTGGGTGAAATGATGATACCATGCCAACTTTCAACCTTTTCAGAGTTCATTTGTAGTGCTTTTCAATTTCAGGGTCATTAAGCTCAAAAAAATCAGTAAATGCATGAAAAATAGCAAATGAAGTCAGAAAGGGTTGAAAATTGATGACGTGGCTTCGAATGGTGCATACTGAACACACAAAAAGTCTGGAGTTGAAATAAGTTTAAAAAAATGAAATGCCTTTGTAACAGACGAGTTTTCGTCTGAAACCCTGATACTTCGAAAGAGATTGTCCATTTTGTACATGAAGTGAATCCAGTTTTTGCCGTAACCCTCTCAACTTTTTAGCACATGCTATGTGGGTGAAATGATGATACCATGCCAACTTTCAACCTTTTCAGAGTTCATATGTAGTGCTTTTCAATTTTAGGGTCATTTAGCTCAAAAAAATCAGTAAATGCATGAAAAATAGCAAATGAAGTCAGAAAGGGTTGAAAATTGATGATGTGGCTTCGAATGGTGCATACTGAACACACAAAAAGTCTGGAGTTGAAATAAGTTTAAAAAAATGAAATGCCTTTGTAACAGACGAGTTTTCGTCTCAAACCCTGATACTTCGAAAGAGATTGTCCATTTTGTACACGAAGTGGATCCAGTTTTTGCCGTAACCCTCTCAACTTTTTAGCACATGCTATGTGGGTGAAATGATGATACCATGCCAACTTTCAACCTTTTCTGATTGTGATTTCTAGTGCTTTTGAATTTCAGGGTCATTTAGCTCAAAAAAATCAGTAAATGCATGAAAATTAGCAAATTAACTCAGAAAGGGTTGAAAATTGATGACGTGGCTTCGAATGGTGCATACTGAACACACAAAAAGTCTGGAGTTGAAATTTGTTTAAAAAACTGAAATGCCTTTGTAACACACGAGTTTTCGTCTGAAACCCTGATACTTCGAAAGAGATTGTCCATTTTGTACACGAAGTGCATCCAGTTTTTTCCGTAACCCTCTCAACTTTTAGCACATGCTATGTGGGTGAAATGATGATACGAAACCAACTTTCAACCTTTTCTGATTGTGATTTGTAGTGCTTTTCAATTTCAGGGTCATTTAGCTCAAACAAATCAGTAAATGAATGAAAAATAGGAAATGAAGTCAGAAAGGGTTGAAAATTGATGACGTGGCTTCGAATGGTGCATACTGAACACACAAAAAGTCTGGAGTTGAAATAAGTTTAAAAAAATGAAATGCCTTTGTAACAGACGAGTTTCGTCTGAAACCCTGATACTTCGAAAGAGATTGTCCATTTTGTACACGTAGTGGATCCAGTTTTTGCCGTAACCCTCTCAACTTTTTAGCACATGCTATGTGGGTGAAATGATGATACCATGCCAACTTTCAACCTTTTCAGAGTTCATTTGTAGTGCTTTTCAATTTCAGGGTCATTAAGCTCAAAAAAATCAGTAAATGCTTGAAAAATAGCAAATGAAGTCAGAAAGGGTTGAAAATTGATGACGTGGCTTCGAATGCTGCATACTTAACACACAAAAAGTCTGGAGTTGAAATAAGTTTAAAAAAATGAAATGCCTTTGTAACAGACGAGTTTTCGTCTGAAACCCTGATACTTCGGAAGAGATTGTCCATTTTGTACACGAAGTGGATCCAGTTTTTGCCGTAACCCTCTCAACTTTTTAGCACATGCTATGTGGGTGAAATGATGATACCATGCCAACTTTCAACCTTTTCTGATTGTGATTTGTAGTGCTTTTCAATTTCAGGGTCATTTAGCTCAAAAAAATCAGTAAATGCATGAAAATTAGCAAATGAAGTCAGAAAGGGTTGAAAATTGATGACGTGGCTTCGAATGGTGCATATTGAACACACAAAAAGTCTGGAGTTGAAATAGGTTTAAAAAACTGAAATGCCTTTGTAACACACGAGTGTTCGTCTGAAACCCTGATACTTCGAAAGAGATTGTCCATTTTGTACACGAAGTGCCTCCAGTTTTTGCCGTAACCCTCTCAACTTTTTAGCACATGCTATGTGGGTGAAATGATGATACCAAGCCAACTTTCAACCTTTTCTGATTGTGATTTGTAGTGCTTTTCAATTTCAGGGTCATTTAGCTCAAACAAATCAGTAAATGCATGAAAAATAGGAAATGAAGTCAGAAAGGGTTGAAAATTGATGACGTGGCTTCGAATGGTGCATACTGAACACACAAAAAGTCTGTAGTTGTAATAAGTTTAAAAAAATGAAATGCCTTTGTAACAGACGAGTTTTCGTCTGAAACCCTGATACTTCGAAAGAGATTGTCCATTTTGTACACGAAGTGGATCCAGTTTTTGTCATAATCCTCTCAACTTTTTAGCACATGCTATGTGGGTGAAATGATGATACCATGCCAACTTTCAACCTTTTCAGAGTTCATTTGTAGTGCTTTTCAATTTCAGGGTCATTAAGCTCAAAAAAATCAGTAAATGCATGAAAAATAGCAAATGAAGTCAGAAAGGGTTGAAAATTGATGACGTGGCTTCGAATGGTGCATACTGAACACACAAAAAGTCTGGAGTTGAAATAAGTTTAAAAAAATGAAATGCCTTTGTAACAGACGAGTTTTCGTCTGAAACCCTGATACTTCGAAAGAGATTGTCCATTTTGTACATGAAGTGAATCCAGTTTTTGCCGTAACCCTCTCAACTTTTTAGCACATGCTATGTGGGTGAAATGATGATACCATGCCAACTTTCAACCTTTTCAGAGTTCATTTGTAGTGCTTTTCAATTTTAGGGTCATTTAGCTCAAAAAAATCAGTAAATGCATGAAAAATAGCAAATGAAGTCAGAAAGGGTTGAAAATTGATGATGTGGCTTCGAATGGTGCATACTGAACACACAAAAAGTCTGGAGTTGAAATAAGTTTAAAAAAATGAAATGCCTTTGTAACAGACGAGTTTTCGTCTCAAACCCTGATACTTCGAAAGAGATTGTCCATTTTGTACAAGAAGTGGATCCAGTTTTTGCCGTAACCCTCTCAACTTTTTAGCACATGCTATGTGGGTGAAATGATGATACCATGCCAACTTTCAACCTTTTCTGATTGTGATTTCTAGTGCTTTTCAATTTCAGGGTCATTTAGCTCAAAAAAATCTGTAAATGCATGAAAATTAGCACATTAACTCAGAAAGGGTTGAAAATTGATGACGTGGCTTCGAATGGTGCATACTGAACACACAAAAAGTCTGGAGTTGAAATAAGTTTAAAAAACTGAAATGCCTTTGTAACACACGAGTTTTCGTCTGAAACCCTGATACTTCGAAAGAGATTGTCCATTTTGTACACGAAGTGCATCCAGTTTTTTCCGTAACCCTCTCAACTTTTAGCACATGCTATGTGGGTGAAATGATGATACGAAACCAACTTTCAACCTTTTCTGATTGTGATTTGTAGTGCTTTTCAATTTCAGGGTCATTTAGCTCAAACAAATCAGTAAATGAATGAAAAATAGGAAATGAAGTCAGAAAGGGTTGAAAATTGATGACGTGGCTTCGAATGGTGCATACTGAACACACAAAAAGTCTGGAGTTGAAATAAGTTTAAAGAAATGAAATGCCTTTGTAACAGACGAGTTTCGTCTGAAACCCTGATACTTCGAAAGAGATTGTCCATTTTGTACACGTAGTGGATCCAGTTTTTGCCGTAACCCTCTCAACTTTTTAGCACATGCTATGTGGGTGAAATGATGATACCATGCCAACTTTCAACCTTTTCAGAGTTCATTTGTAGTGCTTTTCAATTTCAGGGTCATTAAGCTCAAAAAAATCAGTAAATGCTTGAAAAATAGCAAATGAAGTCAGAAAGGGTTGAAAATTGATGACGTGGCTTCGAATGCTGCATACTTAACACACAAAAAGTCTGGAGTTGAAATAAGTTTAAAAAAATGAAATGCCTTTGTAACAGACGAGTTTTCGTCTGAAACCCTGATACTTCGGAAGAGATTGTCCATTTTGTACACGAAGTGGATCCAGTTTTTGCCGTAACCCTCTCAACTTTTTAGCACATGCTATGTGGGTGAAATGATGATACCATGCCAACTTTCAACCTTTTCTGATTGTGATTTGTAGTGCTTTTCAATTTCAGGGTCATTTAGCTCAAAAAAATCAGTAAATGCATGAAAATTAGCAAATGAAGTCAGAAAGGGTTGAAAATTGATGACGTGGCTTCGAATGGTGCATATTGAACACACAAAAAGTCTGGAGTTGAAATAGGTTTAAAAAACTGAAATGCCTTTGTAACACACGAGTTTTCGTCTGAAACCCTGATACTTCGAAAGAGATTGTCCATTTTGTACACGAAGTGCCTCCAGTTTTTGCCGTAACCCTCTCAACTTTTTAGCACATGCTATGTGGGTGAAATGATGATACCAAGCCAAGTTTCAACCTTTTCTGATTGTGATTTGTAGTGCTTTTCAATTTCAGGGTCATTTAGCTCAAACAAATCAGTAAATGCATGAAAAATAGGAAATGAAGTCAGAAAGGGTTGAAAATTGATGACGTGGCTTCGAATGGTGCATACTGAACACACAAAAAGTCTGTAGTTGTAATAAGTTTAAAAAAATGAAATGCCTTTGTAACAGACGAGTTTTCGTCTGAAACCCTGATACTTCGAAAGAGATTGTCCATTTTGTACACGAAGTGGATCCAGTTTTTGTCATAATCCTCTCAACTTTTTAGCACATGCTATGTGGGTGAAATGATGATACCATGCCAACTTTCAACCTTTTCAGAGTTCATTTGTAGTGCTTTTCAATTTCAGGGTCATTAAGCTCAAAAAAATCAGTAAATGCATGAAAAATAGCAAATGAAGTCAGAAAGGGTTGAAAATTGATGACGTGGCTTCGAATGGTGCATACTGAACACACAAAAAGTCTGGAGTTGAAATAAGTTTAAAAAAATGAAATGCCTTTGTAACAGACGAGTTTTCGTCTGAAACCCTGATACTTCGAAAGAGATTGTCCATTTTGTACATGAAGTGAATCCAGTTTTTGCCGTAACCCTCTCAACTTTTTAGCACATGCTATGTGGGTGAAATGATGATACCATGCCAACTTTCAACCTTTTCAGAGTTCATTTGTAGTGCTTTTCATATTTAGGGTCATTTAGCTCAAAAAAATCAGTAAATGCATGAAAAATAGCAAATGAAGTCAGAAAGGGTTAAAAATTGATGATGTGGCTTCGAATGGTGCATACTGAACACACAAAAAGTCTGGAGTTGAAATAAGTTTAAAAAAATGAAATGCCTTTGTAACAGACGAGTTTTCGTCTCAAACCCTGATACTTCGAAAGAGATTGTCCATTTTGTACACGAAGTGGATCCAGTTTTTGCCGTAACCCTCTCAACTTTTTAGCACATGCTATGTGGGTGAAATGATGATACCATGCCAACTTTCAACCTTTTCTGATTGTGATTTCTAGTGCTTTTCAATTTCAGGGTCATTTAGCTCAAAAAAATCAGTAAATGCATGAAAATTAGCAAATTAACTCAGAAAGGGTTGAAAATTGATGACGTGGCTTCGAATGGTGCATACTGAACACACAAAAAGTCTGGAGTTGAAATAAGTTTAAAAAACTGAAATGCCTTTGTAACACACGAGTTTTCGTCTGAAACCCTGATACTTCGAAAGAGATTGTCCATTTTGTACACGAAGTGCATCCAGTTTTTTCCGTAACCCTCTCAACTTTTAGCACATGCTATGTGGGTGAAATGATGATACGAAACCAACTTTCAACCTTTTCTGATTGTGATTTGTAGTGCTTTTCAATTTCAGGGTCATTTAGCTCAAACAAATCAGTAAATGAATGAAAAATAGGAAATGAAGTCAGAAAGGGTTGAAAATTGATGACGTGGCTTCGAATGGTGCATACTGAACACACAAAAAGTCTGGAGTTGAAATAAGTTTAAAAAAATGAAATGCCTTTGTAACAGACGAGTTTCGTCTGAAACCCTGATACTTCGAAAGAGATTGTCCATTTTGTACACGTAGTGGATCCAGTTTTTGCCGTAACCCTCTCAACTTTTTAGCACATGCTATGTGGGTGAAATGATGATACCATGCCAACTTTCAACCTTTTCAGAGTTCATTTGTAGTGCTTTTCAATTTCAGGGTCATTAAGCTCAAAAAAATCAGTAAATGCTTGAAAAATAGCAAATGAAGTCAGAAAGGGTTGAAAATTGATGACGTGGCTTCGAATGCTGCATACTTAACACACAAAAAGTCTGGAGTTGAAATAAGTTTAAAAAAATGAAATGCCTTTGTAACAGACGAGTTTTCGTCTGAAACCCTGATACTTCGGAAGAGATTGTCCATTTTGTACACGAAGTGGATCCAGTTTTTGCCGTAACCCTCTCAACTTTTTAGCACATGCTATGTGGGTGAAATGATGATACCATGCCAACTTTCAACCTTTTCTGATTGTGATTTGTAGTGCTTTTCAATTTCAGGGTCATTTAGCTCAAAAAAATCAGTAAATGCATGAAAATTAGCAAATGAAGTCAGAAAGGGTTGAAAATTGATGACGTGGCTTCGAATGGTGCATATTGAACACACAAAAAGTCTGGAGTTGAAATAGCTTTAAAAAACTGAAATGCCTTTGTAACACACGAGTTTTCGTCTGAAACCCTGATACTTCGAAAGAGATTGTCCATTTTGTACACGAAGTGCCTCCAGTTTTTGCCGTAACCCTCTCAACTTTTTAGCACATGCTATGTGGGTGAAATGATGATACCAAGCCAACTTTCAACCTTTTCTGATTGTGATTTGTAGTGCTTTTCAATTTCAGGGTCATTTAGCTCAAACAAATCAGTAAATGCATGAAAAATAGGAAATGAAGTCAGAAAGGGTTGAAAATTGATGACGTGGCTTCGAATGGTGCATACTGAACACACAAAAAGTCTGTAGTTGTAATAAGTTTAAAAAAATGAAATGCCTTTGTAACAGACGAGTTTTCGTCTGAAACCCTGATACTTCGAAAGAGATTGTCCATTTTGTACACGAAGTGGATCCAGTTTTTGTCGTAATCCTCTCAACTTTTTAGCACATGCTATGTGGGTGAAATGATGATACCATGCCAACTTTCAACCTTTTCAGAGTTCATTTGTAGTGCTTTTCAATTTCAGGGTCATTAAGCTCAAAAAAATCAGTAAATGCATGAAAAATAGCAAATGAAGTCAGAAAGGGTTGAAAATTGATGACGTGGCTTCGAATGGTGCATACTGAACACACAAAAAGTCTGGAGTTGAAATAAGTTTAAAAAAATGAAATGCCTTTGTAACAGACGAGTTTTCGTCTGAAACCCTGATACTTCGAAAGAGATTGTCCATTTTGTACATGAAGTGAATCCAGTTTTTGCCGTAACCCTCTCAACTTTTTAGCACATGCTATGTGGGTGAAATGATGATACCATGCCAACTTTCAACCTTTTCAGAGTTCATTTGTAGTGCTTTTCAATTTTAGGGTCATTTAGCTCAAAAAAATCAGTAAATGCATGAAAAATAGCAAATGAAGTCAGAAAGGGTTGAAAATTGATGATGTGGCTTCGAATGGTGCATACTGAACACACAAAAAGTCTGGAGTTGAAATAAGTTTAAAAAAATGAAATGCCTTTGTAACAGACGAGTTTTCGTCTCAAACCCTGATACTTCGAAAGAGATTGTCCATTTTGTACACAAAGTGGATCCAGTTTTTGCCGTAACCCTCTCAACTTTTTAGCACATGCTATGTGGGTGAAATGATGATACCATGCCAACTTTCAACCTTTTCTGATTGTGATTTGTAGTGCTTTTCAATTTCAGGGTCATTTAGCTCAAACAAATCAGTAAATGCATGAAAAATAGGAAATGAAGTCAGAAAGGGTTGAAAATTGATGACGTGGCTTCGAATGGTGCATACTGAACACACAAAAAGTCTGGAGTTGAAATAAGTTTAAAAAACTGAAATGCCTTTGTAACACACGAGTTTTCGTGTGAAACCCTGATACTTCGAAAGAGATTGTCCATTTTGTACACGAAGTGCATCCAGTTTTTTCCGTAACCCTCTCAACTTTTAGCACATGCTATGTGGGTGAAATGATGATACGAAACCAACTTTCAACCTTTTCTGATTGTGATTTGTAGTGCTTTTCAATTTCAGGGTCATTTAGCTCAAACAAATCAGTAAATGAATGAAAAATAGGAAATGAAGTCAGAAAGGGTTGAAAATTGATGACGTGGCTTCGAATGGTGCATACTGAACACACAAAAAGTCTGGAGTTGAAATAAGTTTAAAAAAATGAAATGCCTTTGTAACAGACGAGTTTCGTCTGAAACCCTGATACTTCGAAAGAGATTGTCCATTTTGTACACGAAGTGGATCCAGTTTTTGCCGTAACCCTCTCAACTTTTTAGCACATGCTATGTGGGTGAAATGATGATATCATGCCAACTTTCAACCTTTTCTGTTTGTGATTTGTAGTGCTTTTCAATTTCAGGGTCGTTTAGCTCAAAAAATCAGTAAATGCATGAAAAATAGCAAATGAAGTCAGAAAGGGTTGAAAATTGATGACGTGGCTTCGAATGGTGCATACTGAACACACAAAAAGTCTGGAGTTGAAATAATTTTTAAAAAATGAAATGCCGTTGTAACAGACGAGTTTTCGTCTAAAACCCTGATACTTCGAAAGAGATTGTCCATTTTGTACACGAAGTGCTTCCAGCTTTTGCTGTAACCCTCTCAACTTTTTAGCACATGCTATGTGGGTGAAATGATGACACCATGCCAACTTTCAACCTTTTCTGATTGTGATTTGTAGTGCTTTTCAATTTCAGGGTCATTTAGCTCAAAAAATCAGTAAATGTATGAAAAATAGCAAATGAAGTCAGAAAGGGTTGAAAATTGATGACGTGGCTTCGAATGGTGCATACTGAACACACAAAAAGTCTGGAGTTGAAATAAGTTTAAAAAAATGAAATGCCTTTGTAACAGACGAGTTTTCGTCTGAAACCCTGATACTTCGAAAGAGATTATCCATTTTGTACACGAAGTGGATCCAGTTTTTGCCGTAACCCTCTCAACTTTTTAGCACATGCTATGTGGGTGAAATGATAATACCATGCCAACTTTCAACCTTTTCTGATTGTGATTTCTAGTGCTTTTCAATTTCCGGGTCATTTAGCTCAAAAAAATCAGTAAATGCATGAAAATTAGCAAATGAACTCAGAAAGGGTTGAAAATTGATGACGTGGCTTCGAATGGTGCATACTGAACACGCAAAAAGTCTGGAGTTGAAATAAGTTTGAAAAACTGAAATGCCTTTGTAACACACGAGTTTTCGTCTGAAACCCTGATACTTCGAAAGAGATTGTCCATTTTGTACACGAAGTGCATCCAGTTTTTGCCGTAACCCTCTCAACTTTTTAGCACATGCTATGTGGGTGAAATGATGATACCAAGCCAACTTTCAACCTTTTCTGATTGTGATTTGTAGTGCTTTTAAATTTCAGGGTCATTTAGCTCAAACAAATCAGTAAATGCATGAAAAATAGGAAATGAAGTCAGAAAGGGTTGAAAATAGATGACGTGGCTTCGAATGGTGCATACTGAACACACAAAAAGTCTGGAGTTGAAATAAGTTTAAAAAAATGAAATGCCTTTGTAACAGACGAGTTTTCGTCTGAAACCCTGATACTTCGAAAGAGATTGTCCATTTTGTACATGAAGTGGATCCAGTTTTTGCCGTAACCCTCTCAACTTTTTAGCACATGCTATGTGGGTGAAATGATGATATCATGCCAACTTTCAACCTTTTCTGATTGTGATTTGTAGTGCTTTTCAATTTCAGGGTCATTTAGCTCAAAAAATCTGTAAATGCATGAAAAATAGGAAATGAAGTCAGAAAGGGTTGAAAATTGATGACGTGGCTTCGAATGGTGCATACTGAACACACAAAAAGTCTGGAGTTGAAATAAGTTTAAAAAAATGAAATGCCGTTGTAACAGACGAGTTTTCGTCTAAAACCCTGATACTTCGAAAGAGATTGTCCATTTTGTACACGAAGTGCATCCAGCTTTTGCCGTAACCCTCTCAACTTTTTAGAACATGCTATGTGGGTGAAATGATGATACCATGCCAACTTTCAACCTTTTCCGATTGTGATTTGTAGTGCTTTTCAATTTCAGGGTCATTAAGCTCAAAAAAATCAGTAAATGCTTGAAAAATAGCAAATGAAGTCAGAAAGGGTTGAAAATTGATGACGTGGCTTCGAATGCTGCATACTTAACACACAAAAAGTCTGGAGTTGAAATAAGTTTAAAAAAATGAAATGCCTTTGTAACAGACGAGTTTTCGTCTGAAACCGTGATACTTCGGAAGAGATTGTCCATTTTGTACACGAAGTGGATCCAGTTTTTGCCGTAACCCTCTCAACTTTTTAGCACATGCTATGTGGGTGAAATTATGATACCATGCCAACTTTCAACCTTTTCTGATTGTGATTTGTAGTGCTTTTCAATTTCAGGGTCATTTAGCTCAAAAAAATCAGTAAATGCATGAAAATTAGCAAATGAAGTCAGAAAGGGTTGAAAATTGATGACGTGGCTTCGAATGGTGCATATTGAACACACAAAAAGTCTGGAGTTGAAATAAGTTTAAAAAACTGAAATGCCTTTGTAACACACGAGTTTTCGTCTGAAACCCTGATACTTCGAAAGAGATTGTCCATTTTGTACACGAAGTGCATCCAGTTTTTGCCTTTACCCTCTCAACTTTTTAGCACATGCTATGTGGGTGAAATGATGATACCAAGCCAACTTTCAACCTTTTCTGATTGTGATTTGTAGTGCTTTTCAATTTCAGGGTCATTTAGCTCAAACAAATCAGTAAATGCATGAAAAATAGGAAATGAAGTCAGAAAGGGTTGAAAATTGATGACGTGGCTTCGAATGGTGCATGCTGAACACACAAAAAGTCTGTAGTTGTAATAAGTTTAAAAAAATGAAATGCCTTTGTAACAGACGAGTTATCGTCTGAAACCCTGATACTTCGAAAGAGATTGTCCATTTTGTACACGAAGTGGATCCAGTTTTTGTCGTAATCCTCTCAACTTTTTAGCACATGCTATGTGGGTGAAATGATGATACCATGCCAACTTTCAACCTTTTCAGAGTTCATTTGTAGTGCTTTTCAATTTCAGGGTCATTAAGCTCAAAAAAATCAGTAAATGCATGAAAAATAGCAAATGAAGTCAGAAAGGGTTGAAAATTGATGACGTGGCTTCGAATGGTGCATACTGAACACACAAAAAGTCTGGAGTTGAAATAAGTTTAAAAAAATGAAATGCCTTTGTAACAGACGAGTTTTCGTCTGAAACCCTGATACTTCGAAAGAGATTGTCCATTTTGTACATGAAGTGAATCCAGTTTTTGCCGTAACCCTCTCAACTTTTTAGCACATGCTATGTGGGTGAAATGATGATACCATGCCAACTTTCAACCTTTTCAGAGTTCATTTGTAGTGCTTTTCAATTTTAGGGTCATTTAGCTCAAAAAATCTGTAAATGCATGAAAAATAGGAAATGAAGTCAGAAAGGGTTGAAAATTGATGACGTGGCTTCGAATGGTGCATACTGAACACACAAAAAGTCTGGAGTTGAAATAAGTTTAAAAAAATGAAATGCCGTTGTAACAGACGAGTTTTCGTCTAAAACCCTGATACTTCGAAAGAGATTGTCCATTTTGTACACGAAGTGCATCCAGCTTTTGCCGTAACCCTCTCAACTTTTTATCACATGCTATGTGGGTGAAATGATGATACCATGCGAACTTTCAACCTTTTCTGATTGTGATTTGTAGTGCTTTTCAATTTCAGGGTCATTTAGCTCAAAAAATCAGTAAATGCATGAAAATTAGCAAATGAACTCAGAAAGGGTTGAAAATTGATGACGTGGCTTCGAATGGTGCATACTGAACACACAAAAAGTCTGGAGTTGAAATAAGTTTAAAAAACTGAAATGCCTTTGTAACACATGAGTTTCCGTCTGAAACCCTGATACTTCGAAAGAGATTGTCCATTTTGTACACGAAGTGCATCCAGTTTTTGCCGTAACCCTCTCAACTTTTTAGCACATGCTATGTGGGTGAAATGATGATACCATGCCAACTTTCAACCTTTTCTGATTGTGATTTCTAGTGCTTTTCAATTTCAGGGTCATTTAGCTCAAAAAAATCAGTAAATGCATGAAAAATAGGAAATGAAGTCAGAAAGGGTTGAAAATTGATGACGTGGCTTCGAATGGTGCATACTGAACACACAAAAAGTCTGGAGTTGAAATAAGTTTAAAAAATGAAATGCCATTGTAACAGACGAGTTTTCGTCTAAAACCCTAATACTTCGAAAGAGATTGTCCATTTTGTACACGAAGTGGATCCAGTTTTTGCCGTAACCCCCTCAACTTTTTAGCACATGCTATGTGGGTGAAATGATGATACCATGCCAACTTTCAACCTTTTCTGGTTGTGATTTCTAGTGCTTTTCAATTTCAGGGTCATTTAGCTCAAAAAAATCAGTAAATGCATGAAAATTAGCAGATGAACTCAGAAAGGGTTCAAAATTGATGACGTGGCTTCGATTGGTGCATACTGAACACACAAAATGTCTGGAGTTGAAATAAGTTTAAAAAACTGAAATGCCTTTATAACACACGAGTTTTCGTCTGAAACCCTGATACTTCGAAAGAGATTGTCCATTTTGTACACGAAGTGGATCCAGTTTTTGCCGTAACCCTCTGAACTTTTTATCACATGCTATGTGGGTGAAATGATGATACCATGCGAACTTTCAACCTTTTCTGATTGTGATTTGTAGTGCTTTTCAATTTCAGGGTCATTTAGCTCAAAAAAATCAGTAAATGCATGAAAATTAACAAATGATGTCAGAAAGGGTTGAAAATTGATGACGTGGCTTCGAATGGTTCATACTGAACACACAAAAAGTCTGGAGTTGAAATAAGTTTAAAAAACTGAAATGCCTTTGTAACAAACGAGTTTTCGTCTGAAACCCTGATACTTCGAAAGAGATTGTCCATTTTGTACACGAAGTGGATCCAGTTTTTGCCGTAACCCTCTCAACTTTTTAGCACATGCTATGTGGGTGAAATGATGATACCATGCCAACTTTCAACCTTTTCAGAGTTCATTTGTAGTGCTTTTCAATTTTAGGGTCATTAAGCTCTAAAAAATCAGTAAATGCATGAAAAATAGCAAATGAAGTCAGAAGGGTTGAAAATTGATGACGTGGCTTCGAATGGTGCATACTGAACACACAAAAAGTCTGGAGTTGAAATAAGTTTAAAAAAATGAAATGCCTTTGTAACACACGAGTTTTCGTCTGAAACCCTCATACTTCGAAAGAGATTGTCCATTTTGTACACGAAGTGCATCCAGTTTTTGCCGTAACCCTCTCAACTTTTTAGCACATGCTATGTGGGTGAAATGATGATACCAAGCTAACTTTCAACCTTTTCTGATTGTGATTTGTAGTGCTTTTCAATTTCAGGGTCATTTAGCTCAAACAAATCAGTAAATGCATGAAAAATAGGAAATGAAGTCAGAAAGGGTTGAAAATTGATGACGTGGCTTCGATTGGTGCATACTGAACACACAAAATGTCTGGAGTTGAAATAAGTTTAAAAAACTGAAATGCCTTTATAACACACGAGTTTTCGTCTGAAACCCTGATACTTCGAAAGAGATTGTCCATTTTGTACACGAAGTGGATCCAGTTTTTGCCGTAACCCTCTGAACTTTTTATCACATGCTATGTGGGTGAAATGATGATACCATGCGAACTTTCAACCTTTTCTGATTGTGATTTGTAGTGCTTTTCAATTTCAGGGTCATTTAGCTCAAAAAAATCAGTAAATGCATGAAAATTAGCAAATGATGTCAGAAAGGGTTGAAAATTGATGACGTGGCTTCGAATGGTTCATACTGAACACACAAAAAGTCTGGAGTTGAAATAAGTTTAAAAAACTGAAATGCCTTTGTAACAAACGAGTTTTCGTCTGAAACCCTGATACTTCGAAAGAGATTGTCCATTTTGTACACGAAGTGGATCCAGTTTTTGCCGTAACCCTCTCAACTTTTTAGCACATGCTATGTGGGTGAAATGATGATACCATGCCAACTTTCAACCTTTTCAGAGTTCATTTGTAGTGCTTTTCAATTTCAGGGTCATTAAGCTCTAAAAAATCAGTAAATGCATGAAAAATAGCAAATGAAGTCAGAAAGGGTTGAAAATTGATGACGTGGCTTCGAATGGTGCATACTGAACACACAAAAAGTCTGGAGTTGAAATAAGTTTAAAAAAATGAAATGCCTTTGTAACACACGAGTTTTCGTCTGAAACCCTCATACTTCGAAAGAGATTGTCCATTTTGTACACGAAGTGCATCCAGTTTTTGCCGTAACCCTCTCAACTTTTTAGCACATGCTATGTGGGTGAAATGATGATACCAAGCTAACTTTCAACCTTTTCTGATTGTGATTTGTAGTGCTTTTCAACTTCAGGGTCATTTAGCTCAAACAAATCAGTAAATGCATGAAAAATAGGAAATGAAGTCAGAAAGGGTTGAAAATTGATGACGTGGCTTCGATTGGTGCATACTGAACACACAAAATGTCTGGAGTTGAAATAAGTTTAAAAAACTGAAATGCCTTTATAACACACGAGTTTTCGTCTGAAACCCTGATACTTCGAAAGAGATTGTCCATATTGTACACGAAGTGGATCCAGTTTTTGCCGTAACCCTCTGAACTTTTTATCACATGCTATGTGGGTGAAATGATGATACCATGCGAACTTTCAACCTTTTCTGATTGTGATTTGTAGTGCTTTTCAATTTCAGGGTCATTTAGCTCAAAAAAATCAGTAAATGCATGAAAATTAGCAAATGATGTCAGAAAGGGTTGAAAATTGATGACGTGGCTTCGAATGGTTCATACTGAACACACAAAAAGTCTGGAGTTGAAATAAGTTTAAAAAACTGAAATGCCTTTGTAACAAACGAGTTTTCGTCTGAAACCCTGATACTTCGAAAGAGATTGTCCATTTTGTACACGAAGTGGATCCAGTTTTTGCCGTAACCCTCTCAACTTTTTAGCACATGCTATGTGGGTGAAATGATGATACCATGCCAACTTTCAACCTTTTCAGAGTTCATTTGTAGTGCTTTTCAATTTTAGGGTCATTAAGCTCTAAAAAATCAGTAAATGCATGAAAAATAGCAAATGAAGTCAGAAAGGGTTGAAAATTGATGACGTGGCTTCGAATGGTGCATACTGAACACACAAAAAGTCTGGAGTTGAAATAAGTTTAAAAAAATGAAATGCCTTTGTAACACACGAGTTTTCGTCTGAAACCCTCATACTTCGAAAGAGATTGTCCATTTTGTACACGAAGTGCATCCAGTTTTTGCCGTAACCCTCTCAACTTTTTAGCACATGCTATGTGGGTGAAATGATGATACCAAGCTAACTTTCAACCTTTTCTGATTGTGATTTGTAGTGCTTTTCAATTTCAGGGTCATTTAACTCAAACAAATCAGTAAATGCATGAAAAATAGGAAATGAAGTCAGAAAGGGTTGAAAATTGATGACGTGGCTTCGATTGGTGCATACTGAACACACAAAATGTCTGGAGTTGAAATAAGTTTAAAAAACTGAAATGCCTTTATAACACACGAGTTTTCGTCTGAAACCCTGATACTTCGAAAGAGATTGTCCATATTGTACACGAAGTGGATCCAGTTTTTGCCGTAACCCTCTGAACTTTTTATCACATGCTATGTGGGTGAAATGATGATACCATGCGAACTTTCAACCTTTTCTGATTGTGATTTGTAGTGCTTTTCAATTTCAGGGTCATTTAGCTCAAAAAAATCAGTAAATGCATGAAAATTAGCAAATGATGTCAGAAAGGGTTGAAAATTGATGACGTGGCTTCGAATGGTTCATACTGAACACACAAAAAGTCTGGAGTTGAAATAAGTTTAAAAAACTGAAATGCCTTTGTAACACACGAGTTTTCGTCTGAAACCCTCATACTTCGAAAGAGATTGTCCATTTTGTACACGAAGTGCATCCAGTTTTTGCCGTAACCCTCTCAACTTTTTAGCACATGCTATGTGGGTGAAATGATGATACCAAGCCAACTTTCAACCTTTTCTGATTGTGATTTGTAGTGCTTTTCAATTTCAGGGTCATTTAGCTCAAACAAATCAGTAAATGCATGAAAAATAGGAAATGAAGTCAGAAAGGGATGAAAATTGATGACGTGGCTTCGAATGGTGCATACTGAACACACAAAAAGTCTGGAGTTGAAATAAGTTTAAAAAAATGAAATGCCTTTGTAACAGACGAGTTTTCGTCTGAAACCCTGATACTTCGAAAGAGATTGTCCATTTTGTACACGAAGTGGATCCAGTTTTTGTCGTAACTCTCTCAACTTTTTAGCACATGCTATGTGGGTGAAATGATGATACCATGCCAACGTTCAACCTTTTTAGAGTTCATTTGTAGTGCTTTTCAATTTCATGGTCATTAAGCTCAAAAAAATCAGTAAATGCATGAAAAATAGCAAATGAAGTCAGAAAGGGTTGAAAATTGATGACATGGCTTCGAATGGTGCATACTGAACACACAAAAAGTCTGGAGTTGAAATAAGTTTAAAAAAATGAAATGCCTTTGTAACAGACGAGTTTTCGTCTGAAACCCTGATACTTCGAAAGAGATTGTCCATTTTGTACATGAAGTGAATTCAGTTTTTGCCGTAACCCTCTCAACTTTTTAGCACATGCTATGTGGGTGAAATGATGATACCATACCAACTTTCAACCTTTTCAGAGTTCATTTGTAGTGCTTTTCAATTTCTGGGTCATTAAGCTCAAAAAAATCAGTAAATGCATGAAAAATAGCAAATGAAGTCAGAAAGGGTTGAAAATTGATGACGTGGCTTCGAATGGTGCATACTGAACACACAAAAAGTCTGGAGTTGAAATAAGTTTAAAAAAATGAAATGCCTTTGTAACAGACGAGTTTTCGTCTAAAACCCTGATACTTCGAAAGAGATTGTCCATTTTGTACACGAAGTGCATCCAGCTTTTGTCGTAACCCTCTCAACTTTTTAGCACATGCTATGTGGGTGAAATGATGATACCATGCCAACTTTCAACCTTTTCCGATTGTGATTTGTAGTGCTTTTCAATTTCAGGGTCATTTAGCTCAAAAAATCAGTAAATGCATGGAAAATAGCAAATGAAGTCAGAAAGGGTTGAAAATTGATGACGTGGCTTCGAATGGTGCATACTGAACACACAAAAAGTCTGGAGTTGAAATAAGTTTAAAAAAATGAAATGCCTTTGTAACAGACGAGTTTTCGTCTAAAACCCTGATACTTCGAAAGAGATTATCCATTTTGTACACGAAGTGGATCCAGTTTTTGCCGTAACCCTCTCAACTTTTTAGCACATGCTATGTGGGTGAAATGATGATACCATGCCAACTTTCAACCTTTTCAGAGTTCATTTGTAGTGCTTTTCAATTTCAGGGTCATTAAGCTCTAAAAAATCAGTAAATACATGAAAAATAGCAAATGAAGTCAGAAAGGGTTGAAAATTGATGACGTGGCTTCGAATGGTGCATACTGAACACACAAAAAGTCTGGAGTTGAAATAAGTTTAAAAAAATGAAATGCCTTTGTAACAGACGAGTTTTCGTCTAAAACCCTGATACTTCGAAAGAGATTGTCCATTTTGTACACGAAGTGCATCCAGCTTTTGTCGTAACCCTCTCAACTTTTTAGCACATGCTATGTGGGTGAAATGATGATACCATGCCAACTTTCAACCTTTTCCGATTGTGATTTGTAGTGCTTTTCAATTTTAGGGTCATTTAGCTCAAAAAATCAGTAAATGCATGGAAAATAGCAAATGAAGTCAGAAAGGGTTGAAAATTGATGACGTGGCTTCGAATGGTGCATACTGAACACACAAAAAGTCTGGAGTTGAAATAAGTTTAAAAAAATGAAATGCCTTTGTAACAGACGAGTTTTCGTCTAAAACCCTGATACTTCGAAAGAGATTATCCATTTTGTACACGAAGTGGATCCAGTTTTTGCCGTAACCCTCTCAACTTTTTAGCACATGCTATGTGGGTGAAATGATGATACCATGCCAACTTTCAACCTTTTCAGAGTTCATTTGTAGTGCTTTTCAATTTCAGGGTCATTAAGCTCTAAAAAATCAGTAAATACATGAAAAATAGCAAATGAAGTCAGAAAGGGTTGAAAATTGATGACGTGGCTTCGAATGGTGCATACTGAACACACAAAAAGTCTGGAGTTGAAATAAGTTTAAAAAAATGAAATGCCTTTGTAACAGACGAGTTTTCGTCTGAAACCGTGATACTTCGAAAGAGATTGTCCATTTTGTACATGAAGTGAATCCAGTTTTTGCCGTAACCCTCTCAACTTTTTAGCACATCCTATGTGGGTGAAATGATGATACCATGCCAACTTTCAACCTTTTCAGAGTTCATTTGTAGTGCTTTTCAATTTTAGGGTCATTTAGCTCAAAAAAATCAGTAAATGCATGAAAAATAGCAAATGAAGTCAGAAAGGGTTGAAAATTGATGATGTGGCTTCGAATGGTGCATACTGAACACACAAAAAGTCTGGAGTTGAAATAAGTTTAAAAAAATGAAATGCCTTTGTAACAGACGAGTTTTCGTCTGAAACCCTGATACTTCGAAAGAGATTGTCCATTTTGTACACGAAGTGGATCCAGTTTTTGCCGTAACCCTCTCAACTTTTTAGCACAAGCTATGTGGGTGAAATGATGATACCATGCCAACTTTCAACCTTTTCAGAGTTCATTTGTAGTGCTTTTCAATTTCAGGGTCATTAAGCTCTAAAAAATCAGTAAATGCATGAAAAATAGCAAATGAAGTCAGAAAGGGTTGAAAATTGATGACGTGGCTTCGAATGGTGCATACTGAACACACAAAAAGTCTGGAGTTGAAATAAGTTTAAAAAAATGAAATGCCTTTGTAACAAACGAGTTTTCGTCTGAAACCCTGATATTTCGAAAGAGATTGTCCATTTTGTACACGAAGTGGATCCAGTTTTTGCCATAACCCTCTCAACTTTTTAGCACTTGCTATGTGGGTGAAATGATGATATCATGCCAACTTTCAACCTTTTCTGATTGTGAATTGTAGTGCTTTTCAATTTCAGGGTCATTTAGCTCAAAAAATCAGTAAATGCATGAAAAATAGGAAATGAAGTCAGAAAGGGTTGAAAATTGATGACGTGGCTTCGAATGGTGCATACTGAACACACAAAAAGTCTGGAGTTGAAATAAGTTTAAAAAAATGAAATGCCGTTGTAACAGACGAGTTTTCGTCTAAAACCCTCATACTTCGAAAGAGATTGTCCATTTTGTACACGAAGTGCATCCAGCTTTTGCCGTAACCCTCTCAACTTTTTAGCACATGCTATGTGGGTGAAATGATGATACCATGCCAACTTTCAACCTTTTCCGATTGTGATTTGTAGTGCTTTTCAATTTCCGGGTCATTTAGCTCAAAAAATCAGTAAATGCATGGAAAATAGCAAATGAAGTCAGAAAGGGTTGAAAATTGATGACGTGGCCTCGAATGGTGCATACTGAACACACAAAAAGTCTGGAGTTGAAATAAGTTTAAAAAAATGAAATGCCTTTGTAACATACGAGTTTTCGTCTGAAACCCTGATACTTCGAAAGAGATTGTCCATTTTGTACACGAAGTGGATCCAGTTTTTGCCGTAACCCTCTCAACTTTTTAGCACATGCTATGTGGGTGAAATGATGATACCATGCGAACTTTCAACCTTTTCTGATTGTGATTTGTAGTGCTTTTCAATTTCAGGGTCATTTAGCTCAAAAAAATCAGTAAATGCATGAAAATTAGCAAATGATGTCAGAAAGGGTTGAAAATTGATGACGTGGCTTCGAATGGTTCATACTGAACACACAAAAAGTCTGGAGTTGAAATAAGTTTAAAAAACTGAAATGCCTTTGTAACAAACGAGTTTTCGTCTGAAACCCTGATACTTCGAAAGAGATTGTCCATTTTGTACACGAAGTGGATCCAGTTTTTGCCGTAACCCTCTCAACTTTTTAGCACATGCTATGTGGGTGAAATGATGATACCATGCCAACTTTCAACCTTTTCAGAGTTCATTTGTAGTGCTTTTCAATTTCAGGGTCATTAAGCTCTAAAAAATCAGTAAATGCATGAAAAATAGCAAATGAAGTCAGAAAGGGTTGAAAATTGATGACGT
Organism: Elymus sibiricus; assembly: GCA_039707655.1. Classification (NCBI taxonomy): domain Eukaryota; kingdom Viridiplantae; phylum Streptophyta; class Magnoliopsida; order Poales; family Poaceae; genus Elymus; species Elymus sibiricus. Next base: position 120,008,771 of record CM077676.1, on the reverse strand, counting down.
GGCTTCGAATGGTGCATACTGAACACACAAAAAGTCTGGAGTTGAAATAAGTTTAAAAAAATGAAATGCCTTTGTAACACACGAGTTTTCGTCTGAAACCCTCATACTTCGAAAGAGATTGTCCATTTTGTACACGAAGTGCATCCAGTTTTTGCCGTAACCCTCTCAACTTTTTAGCACATGCTATGTGGGTGAAATGATGATACCAAGCTAACTTTCAACCTTTTCTGATTGTGATTTGTAGTGCTTTTCAATTTCAGGGTCATTTAGCTCAAACAAATCAGTAAATGCATGAAAAATAGGAAATGAAGTCAGAAAGGGTTGAAAATTGATGACGTGGCTTCGATTGGTGCATACTGAACACACAAAATGTCTGGAGTTGAAATAAGTTTAAAAAACTGAAATGCCTTTATAACACACGAGTTTTCGTCTGAAACCCTGATACTTCGAAAGAGATTGTCCATTTTGTACACGAAGTGGATCCAGTTTTTGCCGTAACCCTCTGAACTTTTTATCACATGCTATGTGGGTGAAATGATGATACCATGCGAACTTTCAACCTTTTCTGATTGTGATTTGTAGTGCTTTTCAATTTCAGGGTCATTTAGCTCAAAAAAATCAGTAAATGCATGAAAATTAGCAAATGATGTCAGAAAGGGTTGAAAATTGATGACGTGGCTTCGAATGGTTCATACTGAACACACAAAAAGTCTGGAGTTGAAATAAGTTTAAAAAACTGAAATGCCTTTGTAACAAACGAGTTTTCGTCTGAAACCCTGATACTTCGAAAGAGATTGTCCATTTTGTACACGAAGTGGATCCAGTTTTTGCCGTAACCCTCTCAACTTTTTAGCACATGCTATGTGGGTGAAATGATGATACCATGCCAACTTTCAACCTTTTCAGAGTTCATTTGTAGTGCTTTTCAATTTCAGGGTCATTAAGCTCTAAAAAATCAGTAAATGCATGAAAAATAGCAAATGAAGTCAGAAAGGGTTGAAAATTGATGACGTGGCTTCGAATGGTGCATACTGAACACACAAAAAGTCTGGAGTTGAAATAAGTTTAAAAAAATGAAATGCCTTTGTAACACACGAGTTTTCGTCTGAAACCCTCATACTTCGAAAGAGATTGTCCATTTTGTACACGAAGTGCATCCAGTTTTTGCCGTAACCCTCTCAACTTTTTAGCACATGCTATGTGGGTGAAATGATGATACCAAGCTAACTTTCAACCTTTTCTGATTGTGATTTGTAGTGCTTTTCAACTTCAGGGTCATTTAGCTCAAACAAATCAGTAAATGCATGAAAAATAGGAAATGAAGTCAGAAAGGGTTGAAAATTGATGACGTGGCTTCGATTGGTGCATACTGAACACACAAAATGTCTGGAGTTGAAATAAGTTTAAAAAACTGAAATGCCTTTATAACACACGAGTTTTCGTCTGAAACCCTGATACTTCGAAAGAGATTGTCCATATTGTACACGAAGTGGATCCAGTTTTTGCCGTAACCCTCTGAACTTTTTATCACATGCTATGTGGGTGAAATGATGATACCATGCGAACTTTCAACCTTTTCTGATTGTGATTTGTAGTGCTTTTCAATTTCAGGGTCATTTAGCTCAAAAAAATCAGTAAATGCATGAAAATTAGCAAATGATGTCAGAAAGGGTTGAAAATTGATGACGTGGCTTCGAATGGTTCATACTGAACACACAAAAAGTCTGGAGTTGAAATAAGTTTAAAAAACTGAAATGCCTTTGTAACAAACGAGTTTTCGTGTGAAACCCTGATACTTCGAAAGAGATTGTCCATTTTGTACACGAAGTGGATCCAGTTTTTGCCGTAACCCTCTCAACTTTTTAGCACATGCTATGTGGGTGAAATGATGATACCATGCCAACTTTCAACCTTTTCAGAGTTCATTTGTAGTGCTTTTCAATTTTAGGGTCATTAAGCTCTAAAAAATCAGTAAATGCATGAAAAATAGCAAATGAAGTCAGAAAGGGTTGAAAATTGATGACGTGGCTTCGAATGGTGCATACTGAACACACAAAAAGTCTGGAGTTGAAATAAGTTTAAAAAAATGAAATGCCTTTGTAACACACGAGTTTTCGTCTGAAACCCTCATACTTCGAAAGAGATTGTCCATTTTGTACACGAAGTGCATCCAGTTTTTGCCGTAACCCTCTCAACTTTTTAGCACATGCTATGTGGGTGAAATGATGATACCAAGCTAACTTTCAACCTTTTCTGATTGTGATTTGTAGTGCTTTTCAATTTCAGGGTCATTTAACTCAAACAAATCAGTAAATGCATGAAAAATAGGAAATGAAGTCAGAAAGGGTTGAAAATTGATGACGTGGCTTCGATTGGTGCATACTGAACACACAAAATGTCTGGAGTTGAAATAAGTTTAAAAAACTGAAATGCCTTTATAACACACGAGTTTTCGTCTGAAACCCTGATACTTCGAAAGAGATTGTCCATATTGTACACGAAGTGGATCCAGTTTTTGCCGTAACCCTCTGAACTTTTTATCACATGCTATGTGGGTGAAATGATGATACCATGCGAACTTTCAACCTTTTCTGATTGTGATTTGTAGTGCTTTTCAATTTCAGGGTCATTTAGCTCAAAAAAATCAGTAAATGCATGAAAATTAGCAAATGATGTCAGAAAGGGTTGAAAATTGATGACGTGGCTTCGAATGGTTCATACTGAACACACAAAAAGTCTGGAGTTGAAATAAGTTTAAAAAACTGAAATGCCTTTGTAACACACGAGTTTTCGTCTGAAACCCTCATACTTCGAAAGAGATTGTCCATTTTGTACACGAAGTGCATCCAGTTTTTGCCGTAACCCTCTCAACTTTTTAGCACATGCTATGTGGGTGAAATGATGATACCAAGCCAACTTTCAACCTTTTCTGATTGTGATTTGTAGTGCTTTTCAATTTCAGGGTCATTTAGCTCAAACAAATCAGTAAATGCATGAAAAATAGGAAATGAAGTCAGAAAGGGATGAAAATTGATGACGTGGCTTCGAATGGTGCATACTGAACACACAAAAAGTCTGGAGTTGAAATAAGTTTAAAAAAATGAAATGCCTTTGTAACAGACGAGTTTTCGTCTGAAACCCTGATACTTCGAAAGAGATTGTCCATTTTGTACACGAAGTGGATCCAGTTTTTGTCGTAACTCTCTCAACTTTTTAGCACATGCTATGTGGGTGAAATGATGATACCATGCCAACGTTCAACCTTTTTAGAGTTCATTTGTAGTGCTTTTCAATTTCATGGTCATTAAGCTCAAAAAAATCAGTAAATGCATGAAAAATAGCAAATGAAGTCAGAAAGGGTTGAAAATTGATGACATGGCTTCGAATGGTGCATACTGAACACACAAAAAGTCTGGAGTTGAAATAAGTTTAAAAAAATGAAATGCCTTTGTAACAGACGAGTTTTCGTCTGAAACCCTGATACTTCGAAAGAGATTGTCCATTTTGTACATGAAGTGAATTCAGTTTTTGCCGTAACCCTCTCAACTTTTTAGCACATGCTATGTGGGTGAAATGATGATACCATACCAACTTTCAACCTTTTCAGAGTTCATTTGTAGTGCTTTTCAATTTCTGGGTCATTAAGCTCAAAAAAATCAGTAAATGCATGAAAAATAGCAAATGAAGTCAGAAAGGGTTGAAAATTGATGACGTGGCTTCGAATGGTGCATACTGAACACACAAAAAGTCTGGAGTTGAAATAAGTTTAAAAAAATGAAATGCCTTTGTAACAGACGAGTTTTCGTCTAAAACCCTGATACTTCGAAAGAGATTGTCCATTTTGTACACGAAGTGCATCCAGCTTTTGTCGTAACCCTCTCAACTTTTTAGCACATGCTATGTGGGTGAAATGATGATACCATGCCAACTTTCAACCTTTTCCGATTGTGATTTGTAGTGCTTTTCAATTTCAGGGTCATTTAGCTCAAAAAATCAGTAAATGCATGGAAAATAGCAAATGAAGTCAGAAAGGGTTGAAAATTGATGACGTGGCTTCGAATGGTGCATACTGAACACACAAAAAGTCTGGAGTTGAAATAAGTTTAAAAAAATGAAATGCCTTTGTAACAGACGAGTTTTCGTCTAAAACCCTGATACTTCGAAAGAGATTATCCATTTTGTACACGAAGTGGATCCAGTTTTTGCCGTAACCCTCTCAACTTTTTAGCACATGCTATGTGGGTGAAATGATGATACCATGCCAACTTTCAACCTTTTCAGAGTTCATTTGTAGTGCTTTTCAATTTCAGGGTCATTAAGCTCTAAAAAATCAGTAAATACATGAAAAATAGCAAATGAAGTCAGAAAGGGTTGAAAATTGATGACGTGGCTTCGAATGGTGCATACTGAACACACAAAAAGTCTGGAGTTGAAATAAGTTTAAAAAAATGAAATGCCTTTGTAACAGACGAGTTTTCGTCTGAAACCGTGATACTTCGAAAGAGATTGTCCATTTTGTACATGAAGTGAATCCAGTTTTTGCCGTAACCCTCTCAACTTTTTAGCACATCCTATGTGGGTGAAATGATGATACCATGCCAACTTTCAACCTTTTCAGAGTTCATTTGTAGTGCTTTTCAATTTTAGGGTCATTTAGCTCAAAAAAATCAGTAAATGCATGAAAAATAGCAAATGAAGTCAGAAAGGGTTGAAAATTGATGATGTGGCTTCGAATGGTGCATACTGAACACACAAAAAGTCTGGAGTTGAAATAAGTTTAAAAAAATGAAATGCCTTTGTAACAGACGAGTTTTCGTCTGAAACCCTGATACTTCGAAAGAGATTGTCCATTTTGTACACGAAGTGGATCCAGTTTTTGCCGTAACCCTCTCAACTTTTTAGCACAAGCTATGTGGGTGAAATGATGATACCATGCCAACTTTCAACCTTTTCAGAGTTCATTTGTAGTGCTTTTCAATTTCAGGGTCATTAAGCTCTAAAAAATCAGTAAATGCATGAAAAATAGCAAATGAAGTCAGAAAGGGTTGAAAATTGATGACGTGGCTTCGAATGGTGCATACTGAACACACAAAAAGTCTGGAGTTGAAATAAGTTTAAAAAAATGAAATGCCTTTGTAACAAACGAGTTTTCGTCTGAAACCCTGATATTTCGAAAGAGATTGTCCATTTTGTACACGAAGTGGATCCAGTTTTTGCCATAACCCTCTCAACTTTTTAGCACTTGCTATGTGGGTGAAATGATGATATCATGCCAACTTTCAACCTTTTCTGATTGTGAATTGTAGTGCTTTTCAATTTCAGGGTCATTTAGCTCAAAAAATCAGTAAATGCATGAAAAATAGGAAATGAAGTCAGAAAGGGTTGAAAATTGATGACGTGGCTTCGAATGGTGCATACTGAACACACAAAAAGTCTGGAGTTGAAATAAGTTTAAAAAAATGAAATGCCGTTGTAACAGACGAGTTTTCGTCTAAAACCCTCATACTTCGAAAGAGATTGTCCATTTTGTACACGAAGTGCATCCAGCTTTTGCCGTAACCCTCTCAACTTTTTAGCACATGCTATGTGGGTGAAATGATGATACCATGCCAACTTTCAACCTTTTCCGATTGTGATTTGTAGTGCTTTTCAATTTCCGGGTCATTTAGCTCAAAAAATCAGTAAATGCATGGAAAATAGCAAATGAAGTCAGAAAGGGTTGAAAATTGATGACGTGGCCTCGAATGGTGCATACTGAACACACAAAAAGTCTGGAGTTGAAATAAGTTTAAAAAAATGAAATGCCTTTGTAACATACGAGTTTTCGTCTGAAACCCTGATACTTCGAAAGAGATTGTCCATTTTGTACACGAAGTGGATCCAGTTTTTGCCGTAACCCTCTCAACTTTTTAGCACATGCTATGTGGGTGAAATGATGATACCATGCGAACTTTCAACCTTTTCTGATTGTGATTTGTAGTGCTTTTCAATTTCAGGGTCATTTAGCTCAAAAAAATCAGTAAATGCATGAAAATTAGCAAATGATGTCAGAAAGGGTTGAAAATTGATGACGTGGCTTCGAATGGTTCATACTGAACACACAAAAAGTCTGGAGTTGAAATAAGTTTAAAAAACTGAAATGCCTTTGTAACAAACGAGTTTTCGTCTGAAACCCTGATACTTCGAAAGAGATTGTCCATTTTGTACACGAAGTGGATCCAGTTTTTGCCGTAACCCTCTCAACTTTTTAGCACATGCTATGTGGGTGAAATGATGATACCATGCCAACTTTCAACCTTTTCAGAGTTCATTTGTAGTGCTTTTCAATTTCAGGGTCATTAAGCTCTAAAAAATCAGTAAATGCATGAAAAATAGCAAATGAAGTCAGAAAGGGTTGAAAATTGATGACGTGGCTTCGAATGGTGCATACTGAACACACAAAAAGTCTGGAGTTGAAATAAGTTTAAAAAAATGAAATGCCTTTGTAACACACGAGTTTTCGTCTGAAACCCTCATACTTCGAAAGAGATTGTCCATTTTGTACACGAAGTGCATCCAGTTTTTGCCGTAACCCTCTCAACTTTTTAGCACATGCTATGTGGGTGAAATGATGATACCAAGCTAACTTTCAACCTTTTCTGATTGTGATTTGTAGTGCTTTTCAATTTCAGGGTCATTTAGCTCAAACAAATCAGTAAATGCATGAAAAATAGGAAATGAAGTCAGAAAGGGTTGAAAATTGATGACGTGGCTTCGATTGGTGCATACTGAACACACAAAATGTCTGGAGTTGAAATAAGTTTAAAAAACTGAAATGCCTTTATAACACACGAGTTTTCGTCTGAAACCCTGATACTTCGAAAGAGATTGTCCATTTTGTACACGAAGTGGATCCAGTTTTTGCCGTAACCCTCTGAACTTTTTATCACATGCTATGTGGGTGAAATGATGATACCATGCGAACTTTCAACCTTTTCTGATTGTGATTTGTAGTGCTTTTCAATTTCAGGGTCATTTAGCTCAAAAAAATCAGTAAATGCATGAAAATTAGCAAATGATGTCAGAAAGGGTTGAAAATTGATGACGTGGCTTCGAATGGTTCATACTGAACACACAAAAAGTCTGGAGTTGAAATAAGTTTAAAAAACTGAAATGCCTTTGTAACACACGAGTTTTCGTCTGAAACCCTCATACTTCGAAAGAGATTGTCCATTTTGTACACGAAGTGCATCCAGTTTTTGCCGTAACCCTCTCAACTTTTTAGCACATGCTATGTGGGTGAAATGATGATACCAAGCCAACTTTCAACCTTTTCTGATTGTGATTTGTAGTGCTTTTCAATTTCAGGGTCATTTAGCTCAAACAAATCAGTAAATGCATGAAAAATAGGAAATGAAGTCAGAAAGGGATGAAAATTGATGACGTGGCTTCGAATGGTGCATACTGAACACACAAAAAGTCTGGAGTTGAAATAAGTTTAAAAAAATGAAATGCCTTTGTAACAGACGAGTTTTCGTCTGAAACCCTGATACTTCGAAAGAGATTGTCCATTTTGTACACGAAGTGGATCCAGTTTTTGTCGTAACTCTCTCAACTTTTTAGCACATGCTATGTGGGTGAAATGATGATACCATGCCAACGTTCAACCTTTTTAGAGTTCATTTGTAGTGCTTTTCAATTTCAGGGTCATTAAGCTCAAAAAAATCAGTAAATGCATGAAAAATAGCAAATGAAGTCAGAAAGGGTTGAAAATTGATGACATGGCTTCGAATGGTGCATACTGAACACACAAAAAGTCTGGAGTTGAAATAAGTTTAAAAAAATGAAATGCCTTTGTAACAGACGAGTTTTCGTCTGAAACCCTGATACTTCGAAAGAGATTGTCCATTTTGTACATGAAGTGAATTCAGTTTTTGCCGTAACCCTCTCAACTTTTTAGCACATGCTATGTGGGTGAAATGATGATACCATACCAACTTTCAACCTTTTCAGAGTTCATTTGTAGTGCTTTTCAATTTCTGGGTCATTAAGCTCAAAAAAATCAGTAAATGCATGAAAAATAGCAAATGAAGTCAGAAAGGGTTGAAAATTGATGACGTGGCTTCGAATGGTGCATACTGAACACACAAAAAGTCTGGAGTTGAAATAAGTTTAAAAAAATGAAATGCCTTTGTAACAGACGAGTTTTCGTCTAAAACCCTGATACTTCGAAAGAGATTGTCCATTTTGTACACGAAGTGCATCCAGCTTTTGTCGTAACCCTCTCAACTTTTTAGCACATGCTATGTGGGTGAAATGATGATACCATGCCAACTTTCAACCTTTTCCGATTGTGATTTGTAGTGCTTTTCAATTTCAGGGTCATTTAGCTCAAAAAATCAGTAAATGCATGGAAAATAGCAAATGAAGTCAGAAAGGGTTGAAAATTGATGACGTGGCTTCGAATGGTGCATACTGAACACACAAAAAGTCTGGAGTTGAAATAAGTTTAAAAAAATGAAATGCCTTTGTAACAGACGAGTTTTCGTCTAAAACCCTGATACTTCGAAAGAGATTATCCATTTTGTACACGAAGTGGATCCAGTTTTTGCCGTAACCCTCTCAACTTTTTAGCACATGCTATGTGGGTGAAATGATGATACCATGCCAACTTTCAACCTTTTCAGAGTTCATTTGTAGTGCTTTTCAATTTCAGGGTCATTAAGCTCTAAAAAATCAGTAAATACATGAAAAATAGCAAATGAAGTCAGAAAGGGTTGAAAATTGATGACGTGGCTTCGAATGGTGCATACTGAACACACAAAAAGTCTGGAGTTGAAATAAGTTTAAAAAAATGAAATGCCTTTGTAACAGACGAGTTTTCGTCTGAAACCGTGATACTTCGAAAGAGATTGTCCATTTTGTACATGAAGTGAATCCAGTTTTTGCCGTAACCCTCTCAACTTTTTAGCACATGCTATGTGGGTGAAATGATGATACCATGCCAACTTTCAACCTTTTCAGAGTTCATTTGTAGTGCTTTTCAATTTTAGGGTCATTTAGCTCAAAAAAATCAGTAAATGCATGAAAAATTGCAAATGAAGTCAGAAAGGGTTGAAAATTGATGATGTGGCTTCGAATGGTGCATACTGAACACACAAAAAGTCTGGAGTTGAAATAAGTTTAAAAAAATGAAATGCCTTTGTAACAGACGAGTTTTCGTCTGAAACCCTGATACTTCGAAAGAGATTGTCCATTTTGTACACGAAGTGGATCCAGTTTTTGCCGTAACCCTCTCAACTTTTTAGCACAAGCTATGTGGGTGAAATGATGATACCATGCCAACTTTCAACCTTTTCAGAGTTCATTTGTAGTGCTTTTCAATTTCAGGGTCATTAAGCTCTAAAAAATCAGTAAATGCATGAAAAATAGCAAATGAAGTCAGAAAGGGTTGAAAATTGATGACGTGGCTTCGAATGGTGCATACTGAACACACAAAAAGTCTGGAGTTGAAATAAGTTTAAAAAAATGAAATGCCTTTGTAACAAACGAGTTTTCGTCTGAAACCCTGATATTTCGAAAGAGATTGTCCATTTTGTACACGAAGTGGATCCAGTTTTTGCCATAACCCTCTCAACTTTTTAGCACTTGCTATGTGGGTGAAATGATGATATCATGCCAACTTTCAACCTTTTCTGATTGTGAATTGTAGTGCTTTTCAATTTCAGGGTCATTTAGCTCAAAAAATCAGTAAATGCATGAAAAATAGGAAATGAAGTCAGAAAGGGTTGAAAATTGATGACGTGGCTTCGAATGGTGCATACTGAACACACAAAAAGTCTGGAGTTGAAATAAGTTTAAAAAAATGAAATGCCGTTGTAACAGACGAGTTTTCGTCTAAAACCCTCATACTTCGAAAGAGATTGTCCATTTTGTACACGAAGTGCATCCAGCTTTTGCCGTAACCCTCTCAACTTTTTAGCACATGCTATGTGGGTGAAATGATGATACCATGCCAACTTTCAACCTTTTCCGATTGTGATTTGTAGTGCTTTTCAATTTCCGGGTCATTTAGCTCAAAAAATCAGTAAATGCATGGAAAATAGCAAATGAAGTCAGAAAGGGTTGAAAATTGATGACGTGGCCTCGAATGGTGCATACTGAACACACAAAAAGTCTGGAGTTGAAATAAGTTTAAAAAAATGAAATGCCTTTGTAACATACGAGTTTTCGTCTGAAACCCTGATACTTCGAAAGAGATTGTCCATTTTGTACACGAAGTGGATCCAGTTTTTGCCGTAACCCTCTCAACTTTTTAGCACATGCTATGTGGGTGAAATGATGATACCAAGCCAACTTTCAACATTTTCTGACTGTGATTTGTAGTGCTTTTCAATTTCAGGGTCATTTAGCTCAAACAAATCAGTAAATGCATGAAAAATAGGAAATGAAGTCAGAAAGGGTTGAAAATTGATGACGTGGCTTCGATTGGTGCATACTGAACACACAAAAAGTCTGGAGTTGAAATAAGTTTAAAAAACTGAAATGCCTTTGTAACACACGAGTTTTCGTCTCAAACCCTGATACTTCGAAAGAGATTGCCCATTTTGTACACGAAGTGGATCCAGTTTTTGCCGTAACCCTCTCAACTTTTTATCACATGCTATGTGGGTGAAATGATGATACCATGCCAACTTTCAACCTTTTCTGATTGTGATTTGTAGTGCTTTTCAATTTTAGGGTCATTTAGCTCAAAAAAATCAGTAAATGCATGAAAATTAGCAAATGATGTCAGAAAGGGTTGAAAATTGATGACGTGGCTTCGAATGGTTCTTACTGAACACACAAAAAGTCTGGAGTTGAAATAAGTTTAAAAAACTGAAATGCCTTTGTAACACACGAGTTTTCGTCTGAAACCCTCATACTTCGAAAGAGATTGTCCATTTTGTACACGAAGTGCATCCAGTTTTTGCCGTAACCCTCTCAACTTTTTAGCACATGCTATGTGGGTGAAATGATGATACCAAGCCAACTTTCAACCTTTTCTGATTGTGATTTGTAGTGCTTTTCAATTTCAGGGTCATTTAGCTCAAACAAATCAGTAAATGCATGAAAAATAAGAAATGAAGTCAAAAAGGGATGAAAATTGATGACGTGGCTTCGAATGGTGCATACTGAACACACAAAAAGTCTGGAGTTGAAATAAGTTTAAAAAATGAAATGCCTTTGTAACTGACGAGTTTTCGTCTGAAACCCTGATACTTCGAAAGAGATTGTCCATTTTGTACACGAAGTGGATCCATTTTTTGTCGTAACCCTCTCAACTTTTTAGCACATGCTATGTGGGTGAAATGATGATACCATGCCAACTTTCAACCTTTTCAGAGTTCATTTGTAGTGCTTTTCAATTTCAGGGTCATTAAGCTCAAAAAAATCAGTAAATGCATGAAAAATAGCTAATGAAGTCAGAAAGGGTTGAAAATTCATGACATGGCTTCGAATGGTGCATACTGAACACACAAAAAGTCTGGAGTTGAAATAAGTTTAAAAAAATGAAATGCCTTTGTAACAGACGAGTTTTCGTCTGAAACCCTGATACTTCGAAAGAGATTGTCCATTTTGTACATGAAGTGAATCCAGTTTTTGCCGTAACCCTCTCAACTTTTTAGCACATGCTATGTGGGTGAAATGATGATACCATGCCAACTTTCAACCTTTTCAGAGTTCATTTGTAGTGCTTTTCAATTTCAGGGTCATTAAGCTCAAAAAAATCAGTAAATGCATGAAAATTAGCAAATGAAGTCAGAAAGGGTTGAAAATTGATGATGTGGCTTCGAATGGTGCATACTGAACACAGAAAACGTCTGGAGTTGAAATAAGTTGAAAAAAATGAAATGCCTTTGTAACAGACGAGTTTCGTCTGAAACCCTGATACTTCGAAAGAGATTGTCCATTTTGTACACGAAGTGGATCCAGTTTTTGCCGTAACCCTCTCAACTTTTTAGCACAAGCTATGTGGGTGAAATGATGATACCATGCCAACTTTCAACCTTTTCAGAGTTCATTTGTAGTGCTTTTCAATTTCTGGGTCATTAAGCTCTAAAAAATCAGTAAATGCATGAAAAATAGCAAATGAAGTCAGAAAGGGTTGAAAATTGATGACGTGGCTTCGAATGGTGCATACTGAATACACAAAAAGTCTGGAGTTGAAATAAGTTTAAAAAAATGAAATGCCTTTGTAACAGACGAGTTTTCGCCTGAAACCCTGATACTTCGAAAGAGATTGTCCATTTTGTACACGAAGTGGATCCAGTTTTTGCCGTAACCCTCTCAACTTTTTAGCACATGCTATGTGGGTGAAATGATGATATCATGCCAACTTTCAACCTTTTCTGATTGTGATTTGTAGTGCTTTTCAATTTCAGGGTCATTTAGCTCAAAAAATCAGTAAATGCATGAAAAATAGGAAATGAAGTCAGAAAGGGTTGAAAATTGATGACGTGGCTTCGAATGGTGCATACTGAACACACAAAAAGTCTGGAGTTGAAATAAGTTTAAAAAAATGAAATGCCTTTGTAACAAACGAGTTTTCGTCTGAAACCCTGATACTTCGAAAGAGATTGTCCATTTTGTACATGAAGTGAATCCAGTTTTTGCCGTAACCCTCTCAACTTTTTAGCACATGCTATGTGGGTGAAATGATGATACCATGCCAACTTTCAACCTTTTCAGAGTTCATTTGTAGTGCTTTTCAATTTCAGGGTCATTAAGCTCTAAAAAATCAGTAAATGCATGAAAAATAGCAAATGAAGTCAGAAAGGGTTGAAAATTGATGACGTGGCTTCGAATGGTGCATACTGAACACACAAAAAGTCTGGAGTTGAAATAAGTTTAAAAAAATGAAATGCCTTTGTAACAGACGAGTTTTCGTCTGAAACCCTGATACTTCGAAAGAGATTGTCCATTTTGTACACGAAGTGGATCCAGTTTTTGCCATAACCCTCTCAACTTTTTAGCACTTGCTATGTGGGTGAAATGATGATATCATGCCAACTTTCAACCTTTTCTGATTGTGAATTGTAGTGCTTTTCAATTTCAGGGTCATTTAGCTCAAAAAATCAGTAAATGCATGAAAAATAGGAAATGAAGTCAGAAAGGGTTGAAAATTGATGACGTGGCTTCGAATGGTGCATACTGAACACACAAAAAGTCTGGAGTTGAAATAAGTTTAAAAAAATGAAATGCCGTTGTAACAGACGAGTTTTCGTCTAAAACCCTCATACTTCGAAAGAGATTGTCCATTTTGTACACGAAGTGCATCCAGCTTTTGCCGTAACCCTCTCAACTTTTTAGCACATGCTATGTGGGTGAAATGATGATAGCATGCCAACTTTCAACCTTTTCCGATTGTGATTTGTAGTGCTTTTCAATTTCCGGGTCATTTAGCTCAAAAAATCAGTAAATGCATGGAAAATAGCAAATGAAGTCAGAAAGGGTTGAAAATTGATGACGTGGCTTCGAATGGTGCATACTGAACACACAAAAAGTCTGGAGTTGAAATAAGTTTAAAAAAATGAAATGCCTTTGTAACAGACGAGTTTTCGTCTGAAACCCTGATACTTCGAAAGAGATTGTCCATTTTGTACACGAAGTGGATCCAGTTTTTGCCGTAACCCTCTCAACTTTTTAGCACATGCTATGTGGGTGAAATGATGATACCAAGCCAACTTTCAACATTTTCTGATTGTGATTTGTAGTGCTTTTCAATTTCAGGGTCATTTAGCTCAAACAAATCAGTAAATGCATGAAAAATAGGAAATGAAGTCAGAAAGGGTTGAAAATTGATGACGTGGCTTCGATTGGTGCATACTGAACACACAAAAAGTCTGGAGTTGAAATAAGTTTAAAAAACTGAAATGCCTTTGTAACACACGAGTTTTCGTCTCAAACCCTGATACTTCGAAAGAGATTGTCCATTTTGTACACGAAGTGGATCCAGTTTTTGCCGTAACCCTCTCAACTTTTTATCACATGCTATGTGGGTGAAATGATGATACCATGCCAACTTTCAACCTTTTCTGATTGTGATTTGTAGTGCTTTTTAATTTTAGGGTCATTTAGCTCAAAAAAATCAGTAAATGCATGAAAATTAGCAAATGATGTCAGAAAGGTTTGAAAATTGATGACGTGGCTTCGAATGGTTCATACTGAACACACAAAAAGTCTGGAGTTGAAATAAGTTTAAAAAACTGAAATGCCTTTGTAACACACGAGTTTTCGTCTGAAACCCTCATACTTCGAAAGAGATTGTCCATTTTGTACACGAAGTGCATCCAGTTTTTGCCGTAACCCTCTCAACTTTTTAGCACATGCTATGTGGGTGAAATGATGATACCAATCCAACTTTCAACCTTTTCTGATTGTGATTTGTAGTGCTTTTCAATTTCAGGGTCATTTAGCTCAAACAAATCAGTAAATGCATGAAAAATAGGAAATGAAGTCAAAAAGGGATGAAAATTGATGACGTGGCTTCGAATGGTGCATACTGAACACACAAAAAGTCTGGAGTTGAAATAACTTTAAAAAAATGAAATGCCTTTGTAACAGACGAGTTTTCGTCTGAAACCCTGATACTTCGAAAGAGATTGTCCATTTTGTACACGAAGTGGATCCAGTTTTTGCCGTAACCCTCTCAACTTTTTAGCACATGCTATGTGGGTGAAATGATGATACCATGCCAACTTTCAACCTTTTCTGATTGTGATTTCTAGTGCTTTTCAATTTCAGGGTCATTTAGCTCAAAAAAATCAGTAAATGCATGAAAATTAGCAAATGAACTCAGAAAGGGTTGAAAATTGATGACGTGGCTTCGAATGGTGCATACTGAACACACAAAAAGTCTGGAGTTGAAATAAGTTTAAAAAAATGAAATGCCTTTGTAACAGACGAGTTTTCGTCTGAAACCCTGATACTTCGAAAGAGATTGTCCATTTTGTACATGAAGTGAATCCAGTTTTTGCCGTAACCCTCTCAACTTTTTAGCACATGCTATGTGGGTGAAATGATGATACCATGCCAACTTTCAACCTTTTCAGAGTTCATTTGTAGTGCTTTTCAATTTCAGGGTCATTAAGCTCAAAAAAATCAGTAAATGCATGAAAAATAGCAAATGAAGTCAGAAAGGGTTGAAAATTGATGATGTGGCTTCGAATGGTGCATACTGAACACACAAAAAGTCTGGAGTTGAAATAAGTTGAAAAAAATGAAATGCCTTTGTAACAGACGAGTTTTCGTCTGAAACCTTGATACTTCGAAAGAGATTGTCCATTTTGTACACGAAGTGGATCCAGTTTTTGCCGTAACCCTCTCAACTTTTTAGCACAAGCTATGTGGGTGAAATGATGATACCATGCCAACTTTCAACCTTTTCAGAGTTCATTTGTAGTGCTTTTCAATTTCAGGGTCATTAAGCTCTAAAAAATCAGTAAATGCATGAAAAATAGCAAATGAAGTCAGAAAGGGTTGAAAATTGATGACGTGGCTTCGAATGGTGCATACTGAATACACAAAAAGTCTGGAGTTGAAATAAGTTTAAAAAAATGAAATGCCTTTGTAACAGACGAGTTTTCGCCTGAAACCCTGATACTTCGAAAGAGATTGTCCATTTTGTACACGAAGTGGATCCAGTTTTTGCCGTAACCCTCTCAACTTTTTAGCACATGCTATGTGGGTGAAATGATGATATCATGCCAACTTTCAACCTTTTCTGATTGTGATTTGTAGTGCTTTTCAATTTCAGGGTCATTTAGCACAAAAAATCAGTAAATGCATGAAAAATAGGAAATGAAGTCAGAAAGGGTTGAAAATTGATGACGTGGCTTCGAATGGTGCATACTGAACACACAAAAAGTCTGGAGTTGAAATAAGTTTAAAAAAATGAAATGCCGTTGTAACAGACGAGTTTTCGTCTAAAACCCTGATACTTCGAAAGAGATTGTCCATTTTGTACACGAAGTGCATCCAGCTTTTGCCGTAACCCTCTCAACTTTTTAGCACATGCTATGTGGGTGAAATGATGATACCAAGCCAACTTTCAACCTTTTCTGATTGTGATTTGTAGTGCTTTTCAATTTCAGGGTCATTTAGCTCAAACAAATCAGTAAATGCATGAAAAATAGGAAATGAAGTCAGAAAGGGTTGAAAATTGATGACGTGGCTTCGAATGGTGCATACTGAACACACAAAAAGTCTGGAGTTGAAATAAGTTTAAAAAAATGAAATGCCTTTGTAACAGACGAGTTTTCGTCTGAAACCCTGATACTTCGAAAGAGATTGTCCATTTTGTACACGAAGTGCATCCAGTTTTTGCCGTAACCCTCTCAACTTTTTAGCACATGCTATGTGGGTGAAATGATGATATCATGCCAACTTTCAACCTTTTCTGATTGTGATTTGTAGTGCTTTTCAATTTCAGGGTCATTTAGCTCAAAAAATCAGTAAATGCATGAAAAATAGGAAATGAAGTCAGAAAGGGTTGAAAATTGATGACGTGGCTTCGAATGGTGCATACTGAACACACAACAAGTCTGGAGTTGAAATAAGTTTAAAAAAATGAAATGCCGTTGTAACAGACGAGTTTTCGTCTAAAACCCTGATACTTCGAAAGAGATTGTCCATTTTGTACACGAAGTGCATCCAGCTTTTGCCGTAACCGTCTCAACTTTTTAGCACATGCTATGTGGGTGAAATGATGATACCATGCCAACTTTCAACCTTTTCAGAGTTCATTTGTAGTGCTTTTCAATTTTAGGGTCATTTAGCTCAAAAAAATCAGTAAATGCATGAAAAATAGCAAATGAAGTCAGAAAGGGTTGAAAATTGATGATGTGGCTTCGAATGGTGCATACTGAACACACAAAAAGTCTGGAGTTGAAATAAGTTTAAAAAAATGAAATGCCTTTGTAACAGACGAGTTTTCGTCTGAAACCGTGATACTTCGAAAGAGATTGTCCATTTTGTACACGAAGTGGATCCAGTTTTTGCCGTAACCCTCTCAACTTTTTAGCACATGCTATGTGGGTGAAATGATGATACCATGCCAACTTTCAACCTTTTCAGAGTTCATTTGTAGTGCTTTTCAATTTCAGGGTCATTAAGCTCTAAAAAATCAGTAAATGCATGAAAAATAGCAAATGAAGTCAGAAAGGGTTGAAAATTGATGACGTGGCTTCGAATGGTGCATACTGAACACACAAAAAGTCTGGAGTTGAAATAAGTTTAAAAAAATGAAATGCCTTTGTAACAGACGAGTTTTCGTCTGAAACCCTGATACTTCGAAAGAGATTGTCCATTTTGTAGATGAAGTGAATCCAGTTTTTGCCGTAACCCTCTCAACTTTATAGCACATGCTATGTGGGTGAAATGATGATACCATGCCAACTTTCAACCTTTTCAGAGTTCATTTGTAGTGCTTTTCAATTTTAGGGTCATTTAGCTCAAAAAAATCAGTAAATGCATGAAAAATAGCAAATGAATTCAGAAAGGGTTGAAAATTGATGACGTGGCTTCGAATGGTGCATACTGAACACACAAAAAGTCTGGAGTTGAAATAAGTTTAAAAAAATGAAATGCCTTTGTAACAGACGAGTTTTCGTCTGAAACCTTGATACTTCGAAAGAGATTGTCCATTTTGTACACGAAGTGGATCCAGTTTTTGCCGTAACCCTCTCAACTTTTTAGCACAAGCTATGTGGGTGAAATGATGATACCATGCCAACTTTCAACCTTTTCAGAGTTCATTTGTAGTGCTTTTCAATTTCAGGGTCATTAAGCTCTAAAAAATCAGTAAATGCATGAAAAATAGCAAATGAAGTCAGAAAGGGTTGAAAATTGATGACGTGGCTTCGAATGGTGCATACTGAATACACAAAAAGTCTGGAGTTGAAATAAGTTTAAAAAAATGAAATGCCTTTGTAACAGACGAGTTTTCGCCTGAAACCCTGATACTTCGAAAGAGATTGTCCATTTTGTACACGAAGTGGATCCAGTTTTTGCCGTAACCCTCTCAACTTTTTAGCACATGCTATGTGGGTGAAATGATGATATCATGCCAACTTTCAACCTTTTCTGATTGTGATTTGTAGTGCTTTTCAATTTCAGGGTCATTTAGCACAAAAAATCAGTAAATGCATGAAAAATAGGAAATGAAGTCAGAAAGGGTTGAAAATTGATGACGTGGCTTCGAATGGTGCATACTGAACACACAAAAAGTCTGGAGTTGAAATAAGTTTAAAAAAATGAAATGCCGTTGTAACAGACGAGTTTTCGTCTAAAACCCTGATACTTCGAAAGAGATTGTCCATTTTGTACACGAAGTGCATCCAGCTTTTGCCGTAACCCTCTCAACTTTTTAGCACATGCTATGTGGGTGAAATGATGATACCAAGCCAACTTTCAACCTTTTCTGATTGTGATTTGTAGTGCTTTTCAATTTCAGGGTCATTTAGCTCAAACAAATCAGTAAATGCATGAAAAATAGGAAATGAAGTCAGAAAGGGTTGAAAATTGATGACGTGGCTTCGAATGGTGCATACTGAACACACAAAAAGTCTGGAGTTGAAATAAGTTTAAAAAAATGAAATGCCTTTGTAACAGACGAGTTTTCGTCTGAAACCCTGATACTTCGAAAGAGATTGTCCATTTTGTACACGAAGTGCATCCAGTTTTTGCCGTAACCCTCTCAACTTTTTAGCACATGCTATGTGGGTGAAATGATGATATCATGCCAACTTTCAACCTTTTCTGATTGTGATTTGTAGTGCTTTTCAATTTCAGGGTCATTTAGCTCAAAAAATCAGTAAATGCATGAAAAATAGGAAATGAAGTCAGAAAGGGTTGAAAATTGATGACGTGGCTTCGAATGGTGCATACTGAACACACAACAAGTCTGGAGTTGAAATAAGTTTAAAAAAATGAAATGCCGTTGTAACAGACGAGTTTTCGTCTAAAACCCTGATACTTCGAAAGAGATTGTCCATTTTGTACACGAAGTGCATCCAGCTTTTGCCGTAACCGTCTCAACTTTTTAGCACATGCTATGTGGGTGAAATGATGATACCATGCCAACTTTCAACCTTTTCAGAGTTCATTTGTAGTGCTTTTCAATTTTAGGGTCATTTAGCTCAAAAAAATCAGTAAATGCATGAAAAATAGCAAATGAAGTCAGAAAGGGTTGAAAATTGATGATGTGGCTTCGAATGGTGCATACTGAACACACAAAAAGTCTGGAGTTGAAATAAGTTTAAAAAAATGAAATGCCTTTGTAACAGACGAGTTTTCGTCTGAAACCGTGATACTTCGAAAGAGATTGTCCATTTTGTACACGAAGTGGATCCAGTTTTTGCCGTAACCCTCTCAACTTTTTAGCACATGCTATGTGGGTGAAATGATGATACCATGCCAACTTTCAACCGTTTCAGAGTTCATTTGTAGTGCTTTTCAATTTCAGGGTCATTAAGCTCTAAAAAATCAGTAAATGCATGAAAAATAGCAAATGAAGTCAGAAAGGGTTGAAAATTGATGACGTGGCTTCGAATGGTGCATACTGAACACACAAAAAGTCTGGAGTTGAAATAAGTTTAAAAAAATGAAATGCCTTTGTAACAGACGAGTTTTCGTCTGAAACCCTGATACTTCGAAAGAGATTGTCCATTTTGTAGATGAAGTGAATCCAGTTTTTGCCGTAACCCTCTCAACTTTATAGCACATGCTATGTGGGTGAAATGATGATACCATGCCAACTTTCAACCTTTTCAGAGTTCATTTGTAGTGCTTTTCAATTTTAGGGTCATTTAGCTCAAAAAAATCAGTAAATGCATGAAAAATAGCAAATGAAGTCAGAAAGGGTTGAAAATTGATGATGTGGCTTCGAATGCTGCATACTGAACACACAAAAAGTCTGGAGTTGAAATAAGTTTAAAAAAATGAAATGCCTTTGTAACAGACGAGTTTTCGTCTGAAACCCTGATACTTCGAAAGAGATTGTCACTTTTCTACACGAAGTGGATCCAGTTTTTGGCGTAACCCTCTCAACTTTTTAGCACATGCTATGTGGGTGAAATGATGATACCATGCCAACTTTCAACCTTTTCTGATTGTGATTTCTAGTGCTTTTCAATTTCAGGGTCATTTAGCTCAAAAAAATCAGTAAATGCATGAAAATTAGCAAATGAACTCAGAAAGGGTTGAAAATTGATGACGTGGCTTCGAATGGTGCATACTGAACACACAAAAAGTCTGGAGTTGAAATAAGTTTAAAAAAATGAAATGCCGTTGTAACAGACGAGTTTTCGTTTAAAACCCTGATACTTCGAAAGAGATTGTCCATTTTGTACACGAAGTGCATCCAGCTTTTGCCGTAACCCTCTCAACTTTTTAGCACATGCTATGTGGGTGAAATGATGATACCAAGCCAACTTTCAACCTTTTCTGATTGTGATTTGTAGTGCTTTTCAATTTCAGGGTCATTTAGCTCAAACAAATCAGTAAATGCATGAAAAATAGGAAATGAAGTCAGAAAGGGTTGAAAATTGATGACGTGGCTTCGAATGGTGCATACTGAACACACAAAAAGTCTGGAGTTGAAATAAGTTTAAAAAAATGAAATGCCTTTGTAACAGACGAGTTTTCGTCTGAAACCCTGATACTTCGAAAGAGATTGTCCATTTTGTACACGAAGTGCATCCAGTTTTTGCCGTAACCCTCTCAACTTTTTAGCACATGCTATGTGGGTGAAATGATGATATCATGCCAACTTTCAACCTTTTCGGATTGTGATTTGTAGTGCTTTTCAATTTCAGGGTCATTTAGCTCAAAAAATCAGTAAATGCATGAAAAATAGGAAATGAAGTCAGAAAGGGTTGAAAATTGATGACGTGGCTTCGAATGGTGCATACTGAACACACAAAAAGTCTGGAGTTGAAATAAGTTTAAAAAAATGAAATGCCGTTGTAACAGACGAGTTTTCGTCTAAAACCCTCATACTTCGAAAGAGATTGTCCATTTTGTACACGAAGTGCATCCAGCTTTTGCCGTAACCCTCTCAACTTTTTAGCACATGCTATGTGGGTGAAATGATGATACCATGCCAACTTTCAACCTTTTCAGAGTTCATTTGTAGTGCTTTTCAATTTTAGGGTCATTTAGCTCAAAAAAATCAGTAAATGCATGAAAAATAGCAAATGAAGTCAGAAAGGGTTGAAAATTGATGATGTGGCTTCGAATGGTGCATACTGAACACACAAAAAGTCTGGAGTTGAAATAAGTTTAAAAAAATGAAATGCCTTTGTAACAGACGAGTTTTCGTCTGAAACCCAGATACTTCGAAAGAGATTGTCCATTTTGTACACGAAGTGGATCCAGTTTTTGCCGTAACCCTCTCAACTTTTTAGCACATGCTATGTGGGTGAAATGATGATACCATGCCAACTTTCAACCTTTTCAGAGTTCATTTGTAGTGCTTTTCAATTTCAGGGTCATTAAGCTCTAAAAAATCAGTAAATGCATGAAAAATAGCAAATGAAGTCAGAAAGGGTTGAAAATTGATGACGTGGCTTCGAATGGTGCATACTGAACACACAAAAAGTCTGGAGTTGAAATAAGTTTAAAAAAATGAAATGCCTTTGTAACAGACGAGTTTTCGTCTGAAACCCTGATACTTCGAAAGAGATTGTCCATTTTGTACATGAAGTGAATCCAGTTTTTGCCGTAACCCCTCAACTTTTTAGCACATGCTATGTGGGTGAAATGATGATACCATGCCAACTTTCAACCTTTTCAGAGTTCATTTGTAGTGCTTTTCAATTTTAGGGTCATTTAGCTCAAAAAAATCAGTAAATGCATGAAAAATAGCAAATGAAGTCAGAAAGGGTTGAAAATTGATGATGTGGCTTCGAATGCTGCATACTGAACACACAAAAAGTCTGGAGTTGAAATAAGTTTAAAAAAATGAAATGCCTTTGTAACAGACGAGTTTTCGTCTGAAACCCTGATACTTCGAAAGAGATTGTCCATTTTGTACACGAAGTGGATCCAGTTTTTGCCGTAACCCTCTCAACTTTTTAGCACATGCTATGTGGGTGAAATGATGATACCATGCCAACTTTCAACCTTTTCTGATTGTGATTTCTAGTGCTTTTCAATTTCAGGGTCATTTAGCTCAAAAAAATCAGTAAATGCATGAAAATTAGCAAATGAACTCAGAAAGGGTTGAAAATTGATGACGTGGCTTCGAATGGTGCATACTGAACACACAAAAAGTCTGGAGTTGAAATAAGTTTAAAAAACTGAAATGCCTTTGTAACACATGAGTTTTCGTCTGAAACCCTGATACTTCGAAAGAGATTGTCCATTTTGTACACGAAGTGCATCCAGTTTTTGCCGTAACCCTCTCAACTTTTTAGCACATGCTATGTGGGTGAAATGATGATATCATGCCAACTTTCAACCTTTTCTGATTGTGATTTGTAGTGCTTTTCAATTTCAGGGTCATTTAGCTCAAAAAATCAGTAAATGCATGAAAATTAGCAAATGAACTCAGAAAGGGTTGAAAATTGATGACGTGGCTTCGAATGGTGCATACTGAACACACAAAAAGTCTGGAGTTGAAATAAGTTTAAAAAACTGAAATGCCTTTGTAACACATGAGTTTCCGTCTGAAACCCTGATACTTCGAAAGAGATTGTCCATTTTGTACAAGAAGTGCATCCAGTTTTTGCCGTAACCCTCTCAACTTTTTAGCACATGCTATGTGGGTGAAATGATGATACCATGCCAACTTTCAACCTTTTCTGATTGTGATTTCTAGTGCTTTTCAATTTCAGGGTCATTTAGCTCAAAAAAATCAGTAAATGCATGAAAATTAGCAAATGAACTCAGAAAGGGTTGAAAATTGATGACGTGGCTTCGAATGGTGCATACTGAACACACAAAAAGTCTGGAGTTGAAATAAGTTTAAAAAACTGAAATGCCTTTGTAACACACGAGTTTTCGTCTGAAACCCTGATACTTCGAAAGAGATTGTCCATTTTGTACACGAAGTGCATCCAGTTTTTGCCGTAACCCTCTCAACTTTTTAGCACATGCTATATGGGTAAAATGATGATACCAAGCCAACTTTCAACCTTTTCTGATTGTGATTTGTAGTGCTTTTCAATTTCAGGGTCATTTAGCTCAAACAAATCAGTAAATGCATGAAAAATAGGAAATGAAGTCAGAAAGGGTTGAAAATTGATGACGTGGCTTCGAATGGTGCATACTGAACACACAAAAAGTCTGGAGTTGAAATAAGTTTAAAAAAATGAAATGCCTTTGTAACAGACGAGTTTTCGTTTGAAACCCTGATACTTCGAAAGAGATTGTCCATTTTGTACACGAAGTGGATCCAGTTTTTGCCGTAACCCTCTCAACTTTTTAGCACATGATATGTGGGTGAAATGATGATATCATGCCAACTTTCAACCTTTTCTGATTGTGATTTGTAGTGCTTTTCAATTTCAGGTTCATTTAGCTCAAAAAATCAGTAAATGGATGGAAAATAGGAAATGAAGTCAGAAAGGGTTGAAAATTGATGACGTGGCTTCGAATGGTGCATACTGAACACACAAAAAGTCTGGAGTTGAAATAAGTTTAAAAAAATGAAATGCCGTTGTAACAGACGAGTTTTCGTCTAAAACCCTGATACTTCGAAAGAGATTGTCCATTTTGTACACGAAGTGCATCCAGCTTTTGCCGTAACCCTCTCAACTTTTTAGCACATGCTATGTGGGTGAAATTATGATACCATGCCAACTTTCAACCTTTTCCGATTGTGATTTGTAGTGCTTTTCAATTTCAGGGTCATTTAGCTCAAAAAATCAGTAAATGCATGGAAAATAGCAAATGAAGTCAGAAAGGGTTGAAAATTGATGACGTGGCTTCAAATGGTGCATATTGAACACACAAAAAGTCTGGAGTTGAAATAAGTTTAAAAAAATGAAATGCCTTTGTAACAGACGAGTTTTCGTCCGAAACCCTGATACTTCGAAAGAGATTGTCCATTTTGTACACGAAGTGGATCCAGTTTTTGCCGTAACCCTCTCAACTTTTTAGCACATGCTATGTGGGTGAAATGATGATACCATGCCAACTTTCAACCTTTTCAGAGTTCATTTGTAGTGCTTTTCAATTTCATCGTCATTAAGCTTTAAAAAATCAGTAAATGCATGAAAAATAGCAAATGAAGTCAGAAAGGGTTGAAAATTGATGACGTGGCTTCGAATGGTGCATACTGAACACACAAAAAGTCTGGAGTTGAAATAAGTTTAAAAAAATGAAATGCCTTTGTAACAGACGAGTTTTCGTCTGAAACCCTGATACTTCGAAAGAGATTGTCCATTTTGTACACGAAGTGAATCCAGCTTTTGCCGTAACCCTCTCAACTTTTTAGCACATGCTATGTGGGTGAAATGATGATACCATGCCGACTTTCAACCTTTTCCGATTGTGATTTGTAGTGCTTTTCAATTTCAGGGTCATTTAGCTCAAAAAATCAGTAAATGCATGGAAAATAGCAAATGAAGTCAGAAAGGGTTGAAAATTGATGACGTGGCTTCGAATGGTGCATACTGAACACACAAAAAGTCTGGAGTTGAAATAAGTTTAAAAAAATGAAATGCCTTTGTAACAGACGAGTTTTCGTTTGAAACCCTGATACTTCGAAAGAGATTGTCCATTTTGTACACGAAGTGGATCCAGTTTTTGCCGTAACCCTCTCAACTTTTTAGCACATGATATGTGGGTGAAATGATGATATCATGCCAACTTTCAACCTTTTCTGATTGTGATTTGTAGTGCTTTTCAATTTCAGGTTCATTTAGCTCAAAAAATCAGTAAATGGATGGAATATAGGAAATGAAGTCAGAAAGGGTTGAAAATTGATGACGTGGCTTCGAATGGTGCATACTGAACACACAAAAAGTCTGGAGTTGAAATAAGTTTAAAAAAATGAAATGCCGTTGTAACAGACGAGTTTTCGTCTAAAACCCTGATACTTCGAAAGAGATTGTCCATTTTGTATACGAAGTGCATCCAGCTTTTGCCGTAACCCTCTCAACTTTTTAGCACATGCTATGTGGGTGAAATTATGATACCATGCGAACTTTCAACCTTTTCCGATTGTGATTTGTAGTGCTTTTCAATTTCAGGGTCATTTAGCTCAAAAAATCAGTAAATGCATGGAAAATAGCAAATGAAGTCAGAAAGGGTTGAAAATTGATGACGTGGCTTCAAATGGTGCATATTGAACACACAAAAAGTCTGGAGTTGAAATAAGTTTAAAAAAATGAAATGCCTTTGTAACAGACGAGTTTTCGTCCGAAACCCTGATACTTCGAAAGAGATTGTCCATTTTGTACACGAAGTGGATCCAGTTTTTGCCGTAACCCTCTCAACTTTTTAGCACATGCTATGTGGGTGAAATGATGATACCATGCCAACTTTCAACCTTTTCAGAGTTCATTTGTAGTGCTTTTCAATTTCATCGTCATTAAGCTTTAAAAAATCAGTAAATGCAGGAAAAATAGCAAATGAAGTCAGAAAGGGTTGAAAATTGATGACGTGGCTTCGAATGGTGCATACTGAACACACAAAAAGTCTGGAGTTGAAATAAGTTTA
The DNA here is from genome assembly GCA_039707655.1 of Elymus sibiricus. Classification (NCBI taxonomy): domain Eukaryota; kingdom Viridiplantae; phylum Streptophyta; class Magnoliopsida; order Poales; family Poaceae; genus Elymus; species Elymus sibiricus. Next base: position 119,983,082 of record CM077676.1, on the reverse strand, counting down.
AAAAAATGAAATGCCTTTGTAACAGACGAGTTTTCGTCTGAAACCCTGATACTTCGAAAGAGATTGTCCATTTTGTACACGAAGTGAATCCAGCTTTTGCCGTAACCCTCTCAACTTTTTAGCACATGCTATGTGGGTGAAATGATGATACCATGCCGACTTTCAACCTTTTCCGATTGTGATTTGTAGTGCTTTTCAATTTCAGGGTCATTTAGCTCAAAAAATCAGTAAATGCATGGAAAATAGCAAATGAAGTCAGAAAGGGTTGAAAATTGATGACGTGGCTTCGAATGGTGCATACTGAACACACAAAAAGTCTGGAGTTGAAATAAGTTTAAAAAAATGAAATGCCTTTGTAACAGACGAGTTTTCGTCTGAAACCCTGATACTTCGAAAGAGATTGTCCATTTTGTACACGAAGTGGATCCAGTTTTTGCCGTAACCCTCTCAACTTTTTAGCACATGCTATGTGGGTGAAATGATGATACCATGCCAACTTTCAACCTTTTCAGAGTTCATTTGTAGTGCTTTTCAATTTCAGGGTCATTAAGCTCTAAAAAATCAGTAAATACATGAAAAATAGCAAATGAAGTCAGAAAGGGTTGAAAATTGATGACGTGGCTTCGAATGGTGCATACTGAACACACAAAAAGTCTGGAGTTGAAATAAGTTTAAAAAAATGAAATGCCTTTGTAACAGACGAGTTTTCGTCTGAAACCGTGATACTTCGGAAGAGATTGTCCATTTTGTACATGAAGTGAATCCAGTTTTTGCCGTAACACTCTCAACTTTTTAGCACATGCTATGTGGGTGAAATGATGATACCATGCCAACTTTCAACCTTTTCAGAGTTCATTTGTAGTGCTTTTCAATTTTAGGGTCATTTAGCTCAAAAAAAATCAGTAAATGCATGGAAAATAGCAAATAAAGTCAGAAAGGGTTGAAAATTGATGACGTGGCTTCGAATGGTGCATACTGAACACACAAAAAGTCTGGAGTTGAAATAAGTTTAAAAAAATGAAATGCCTTTGTAACAGACGAGTTTTCGTCTGAAACCCTGATACTTCGAAAGAGATTGTCCATTTTGTACACGAAGTGGATCCAGTTTTTGCCGTAACCCTCTCAACTTTTTAGCACATTCTATGTGGGTGAAATGATGATACCATGCCAACTTTCAACCTTTTCAGAGTTCATTTGTAGTGCTTTTCAATTTTAGGGTCATTTAGCTCAAAAAAATCAGTAAATGCATGAAAAATAGCAAATGAAGTCAGAAAGGGTTGAAAATTGATGATGTGGCTTCGAATGCTGCATACTGAACACACAAAAAGTCTGGAGTTGAAATAAGTTTAAAAAAATGAAATGCCTTTGTAACAGACGAGTTTTCGTCTGAAACCCTGATACTTCGAAAGAGATTGTCCATTTTGTACACGAAGTGGATCCAGTTTTTGCCGTAACCCTCTCAACTTTTTAGCACATGCTATGTGGGTGAAATGATGATACCATGCCAACTTTCAACCTTTTCTGATTGTGATTTCTAGTGCTTTTCAATTTCAGGGTCATTTAGCTCAAAAAAATCAGTAAATGCATGAAAATTAGCAAATGAACTCAGAAAGGGTTGAAAATTGATGACGTGGCTTCGAATGGTGCATACTGAACACACAAAAAGTCTGGAGTTGAAATAAGTTTAAAAAACTGAAATGCCTTTGTAACACATGAGTTTTCGTCTGAAACCCTGATACTTCGAAAGAGATTGTCCATTTTGTACACGAAGTGCATCCAGTTTTTGCCGTAACCCTCTCAACTTTTTAGCACATGCTATGTGGGTGAAATGATGATATCATGCCAACTTTCAACCTTTTCTGATTGTGATTTGTAGTGCTTTTCAATTTCAGGGTCATTTAGCTCAAAAAATCAGTAAATGCATGAAAATTAGCAAATGAACTCAGAAAGGGTTGAAAATTGATGACGTGGCTTCGAATGGTGCATACTGAACACACAAAAAGTCTGGAGTTGAAATAAGTTTAAAAAACTGAAATGCCTTTGTAACACATGAGTTTCCGTCTGAAACCCTGATACTTCGAAAGAGATTGTCCATTTTGTACACGAAGTGCATCCAGTTTTTGCCGTAACCCTCTCAACTTTTTAGCACATGCTATGTGGGTGAAATGATGATACCATGCCAACTTTCAACCTTTTCTGATTGTGATTTCTAGTGCTTTTCAATTTCAGGGTCATTTAGCTCAAAAAAATCAGTAAATGCATGAAAATTAGCAAATGAACTCAGAAAGGGTTGAAAATTGATGACGTGGCTTCGAATGGTGCATACTGAACACACAAAAAGTCTGGAGTTGAAATAAGTTTAAAAAACTGAAATGCCTTTGTAACACACGAGTTTTCGTCTGAAACCCTGATACTTCGAAAGAGATTGTCCATTTTGTACACGAAGTGCATCCAGTTTTTGCCGTAACCCTCTCAACTTTTTAGCACATGCTATATGGGTAAAATGATGATACCAAGCCAACTTTCAACCTTTTCTGATTGTGATTTGTAGTGCTTTTCAATTTCAGGGTCATTTAGCTCAAACAAATCAGTAAATGCATGAAAAATAGGAAATGAAGTCAGAAAGGGTTGAAAATTGATGACGTGGCTTCGAATGGTGCATACTGAACACACAAAAAGTCTGGAGTTGAAATAAGTTTAAAAAAATGAAATGCCTTTGTAACAGACGAGTTTTCGTTTGAAACCCTGATACTTCGAAAGAGATTGTCCATTTTGTACACGAAGTGGATCCAGTTTTTGCCGTAACCCTCTCAACTTTTTAGCACATGATATGTGGGTGAAATGATGATATCATGCCAACTTTCAACCTTTTCTGATTGTGATTTGTAGTGCTTTTCAATTTCAGGTTCATTTAGCTCAAAAAATCAGTAAATGGATGGAAAATAGGAAATGAAGTCAGAAAGGGTTGAAAATTGATGACGTGGCTTCGAATGGTGCATACTGAACACACAAAAAATCTGGAGTTGAAATAAGTTTAAAAAAATGAAATGCCGTTGTAACAGACGAGTTTTCGTCTAAAACCCTGATACTTCGAAAGAGATTGTCCATTTTGTACACGAAGTGCATCCAGCTTTTGCCGTAACCCTCTCAACTTTTTAGCACATGCTATGTGGGTGAAATTATGATACCATGCCAACTTTCAACCTTTTCCGATTGTGATTTGTAGTGCTTTTCAATTTCAGGGTCATTTAGCTCAAAAAATCAGTAAATGCATGGAAAATAGCAAATGAAGTCAGAAAGGGTTGAAAATTGATGACGTGGCTTCAAATGGTGCATATTGAACACACAAAAAGTCTGGAGTTGAAATAAGTTTAAAAAAATGAAATGCCTTTGTAACAGACGAGTTTTCGTCCGAAACCCTGATACTTCGAAAGAGATTGTCCATTTTGTACACGAAGTGGATCCAGTTTTTGCCGTAACCCTCTCAACTTTTTAGCACATGCTATGTGGGTGAAATGATGATACCATGCCAACTTTCAACCTTTTCAGAGTTCATTTGTAGTGCTTTTCAATTTCATCGTCATTAAGCTTTAAAAAATCAGTAAATGCATGAAAAATAGCAAATGAAGTCAGAAAGGGTTGAAAATTGATGACGTGGCTTCGAATGGTGCATACTGAACACACAAAAGTCTGGAGTTGAAATAAGTTTAAAAAAATGAAATGCCTTTGTAACAGACGAGTTTTCGTCTGAAACCCTGATACTTCGAAAGAGATTGTCCATTTTGTACACGAAGTGAATCCAGCTTTTGCCGTAACCCTCTCAACTTTTTAGCACATGCTATGTGGGTGAAATGATGATACCATGCCGACTTTCAACCTTTTCCGATTGTGATTTGTAGTGCTTTTCAATTTCAGGGTCATTTAGCTCAAAAAATCAGTAAATGCATGGAAAATAGCAAATGAATTCAGAAAGGGTTGAAAATTGATGACGTGGCTTCGAATGGTGCATACTGAACACACAAAAAGTCTGGAGTTGAAATAAGTTTAAAAAAATGAAATGCCTTTGTAACAGACGAGTTTTCGTCTGAAACCCTGATACTTCGAAAGAGATTGTCCATTTTGTACACGAGGTGGATCCAGTTTTTGCCGTAACCCTCTCAACTTTTTAGCACATGCTATGTGGGTGAAATGATGATACCATGCCAACTTTCAACCTTTTCAGAGTTCATTTGTAGTGCTTTTCAATTTCAGGGTCATTAAGCTCTAAAAAATCAGTAAATACATGAAAAATAGCAAATGAAGTCAGAAAGGGTTGAAAATTGATGACGTGGCTTCTAATGGTGCATACTGAACACACAAAAAGTCTGGAGTTGAAATAAGTTTAAAAAAATGAAATGCCTTTGTAACAGACGAGTTTTCGTCTGAAACCGTGATACTTCGGAAGAGATTGTCCATTTTGTACATGAAGTGAATCCAGTTTTTGCCGTAACACTCTCAACTTTTTAGCACATGCTATGTGGGTGAAATGATGATACCATGCCAACTTTCAACCTTTTCAGAGTTCATTTGTAGTGCTTTTCAATTTTAGGGTCATTTAGCTCAAAAAAATCAGTAAATGCATGGAAAATAGCAAATAAAGTCAGAAAGGGTTGAAAATTGATGACGTGGCTTCGAATGGTGCATACTGAACACACAAAAAGTCTGGAGTTGAAATAAGTTTAAAAAAATGAAATGCCTTTGTAACAGACGAGTTTTCGTCTGAAACCCTGATACTTCGAAAGAGATTGTCCATTTTGTACACGAAGTGGATCCAGTTTTTGCCGTAACCCTCTCAACTTTTTAGCACATTCTATGTGGGTGAAATGATGATACCATGCCAACTTTCAACCTTTTCAGAGTTCATTTGTAGTGCTTTTCAATTTCAGGGTCATTAAGCTCTAAAAAATCAGTAAATGCATGAAAAATAGGAAATGAAGTCAGAAAGGGTTGAAAGTTGATGACCTGGCTTCGAATGGTGCATACTGAACACACAAAAAGTCTGGAGTTGAAATAAGTTTAAAAAAATGAAATGCCTTTGTAACAGACGAGTTTTCGTCTGAAACCGTGATACTTCGAAAGAGATTGTCCATTTTGTACATGAAGTGAATCCAGTTTTTGCCGTAACCCTCTCAACTTTTTAGCACATGCTATGTGGGTGAAATGATGATACCATGCCAACTTTCAACCTTTTCTGATTGTGATTTCTAGTGCTTTTCAATTTCAGGGTCATTTAGCTCAAAAAAATCAGTAAATGCATGAAAATTAGCAAATGAACTCAGAAAGGGTTGAAAATTGATGACGTGGCTTCGAATGGTGCATACTGAACACACAAAAAGTCTGGAGTTGAAATAAGTTTAAAAAACTGAAATGCCTTTGTAACACACGAGTTTTCGTCTGAAACCCTGATACTTCGAAAGAGATTGTCCATTTTGTACACGAAGTGCATCCAGTTTTTGCCGTAACCCTCTCAACTTTTTAGCACATGCTATATGGGTAAAATGATGATACCAAGCCAACTTTCAACCTTTTCTGATTGTGATTTGTAGTGCTTTTCAATTTCAGGGTCATTTAGCTCAAACAAATCAGTAAATGCATGAAAAATAGGAAATGAAGTCAGAAAGGGTTGAAAATTGATGACGTGGCTTCGAATGGTGCATACTGAACACACAAAAAGTCTGGAGTTGAAATAAGTTTAAAAAAATGAAATGCCTTTGTAACAGACGAGTTTTCGTTTGAAACCCTGATACTTCGAAAGAGATTGTCCATTTTGTACACGAAGTGGATCCAGTTTTTGCCGTAACCCTCTCAACTTTTTAGCACATGATATGTGGGTGAAATGATGATATCATGCCAACTTTCAACCTTTTCTGATTGTGATTTGTAGTGCTTTTCAATTTCAGGTTCATTTAGCTCAAAAAATCAGTAAATGGATGGAAAATAGGAAATGAAGTCAGAAAGGGTTGAAAATTGATGACGTGGCTTCGAATGGTGCATACTGAACACACAAAAAATCTGGAGTTGAAATAAGTTTAAAAAAATGAAATGCCGTTGTAACAGACGAGTTTTCGTCTAAAACCCTGATACTTCGAAAGAGATTGTCCATTTTGTACACGAAGTGCATCCAGCTTTTGCCGTAACCCTCTCAACTTTTTAGCACATGCTATGTGGGTGAAATTATGATACCATGCCAACTTTCAACCTTTTCCGATTGTGATTTGTAGTGCTTTTCAATTTCAGGGTCATTTAGCTCAAAAAATCAGTAAATGCATGGAAAATAGCAAATGAAGTCAGAAAGGGTTGAAAATTGATGACGTGGCTTCAAATGGTGCATATTGAACACACAAAAAGTCTGGAGTTGAAATAAGTTTAAAAAAATGAAATGCCTTTGTAACAGACGAGTTTTCGTCCGAAACCCTGATACTTCGAAAGAGATTGTCCATTTTGTACACGAAGTGGATCCAGTTTTTGCCGTAACCCTCTCAACTTTTTAGCACATGCTATGTGGGTGAAATGATGATACCATGCCAACTTTCAACCTTTTCAGAGTTCATTTGTAGTGCTTTTCAATTTCATCGTCATTAAGCTTTAAAAAATCAGTAAATGCATGAAAAATAGCAAATGAAGTCAGAAAGGGTTGAAAATTGATGACGTGGCTTCGAATGGTGCATACTGAACACACAAAAGTCTGGAGTTGAAATAAGTTTAAAAAAATGAAATGCCTTTGTAACAGACGAGTTTTCGTCTGAAACCCTGATACTTCGAAAGAGATTGTCCATTTTGTACACGAAGTGAATCCAGCTTTTGCCGTAACCCTCTCAACTTTTTAGCACATGCTATGTGGGTGAAATGATGATACCATGCCGACTTTCAACCTTTTCCGATTGTGATTTGTAGTGCTTTTCAATTTCAGGGTCATTTAGCTCAAAAAATCAGTAAATGCATGGAAAATAGCAAATGAATTCAGAAAGGGTTGAAAATTGATGACGTGGCTTCGAATGGTGCATACTGAACACACAAAAAGTCTGGAGTTGAAATAAGTTTAAAAAAATGAAATGCCTTTGTAACAGACGAGTTTTCGTCTGAAACCCTGATACTTCGAAAGAGATTGTCCATTTTGTACACGAAGTGGATCCAGTTTTTGCCGTAACCCTCTCAACTTTTTAGCACATGCTATGTGGGTGAAATGATGATACCATGCCAACTTTCAACCTTTTCAGAGTTCATTTGTAGTGCTTTTCAATTTCAGGGTCATTAAGCTCTAAAAAATCAGTAAATACATGAAAAATAGCAAATGAAGTCAGAAAGGGTTGAAAATTGATGACGTGGCTTCGAATGGTGCATACTGAACACACAAAAAGTCTGGAGTTGAAATAAGTTTAAAAAAATGAAATGCCTTTGTAACAGACGAGTTTTCGTCTGAAACCGTGATACTTCGGAAGAGATTGTCCATTTTGTACATGAAGTGAATCCAGTTTTTGCCGTAACACTCTCAACTTTTTAGCACATGCTATGTGGGTGAAATGATGATACCATGCCAACTTTCAACCTTTTCAGAGTTCATTTGTAGTGCTTTTCAATTTTAGGGTCATTTAGCTCAAAAAAATCAGTAAATGCATGGAAAATAGCAAATAAAGTCAGAAAGGGTTGAAAATTGATGACGTGGCTTCGAATGGTGCATACTGAACACACAAAAAGTCTGGAGTTGAAATAAGTTTAAAAAAATGAAATGCCTTTGTAACAGACGAGTTTTCGTCTGAAACCCTGATACTTCGAAAGAGATTGTCCATTTTGTACACGAAGTGGATCCAGTTTTTGCCGTAACCCTCTCAACTTTTTAGCACATTCTATGTGGGTGAAATGATGATACCATGCCAACTTTCAACCTTTTCAGAGTTCATTTGTAGTGCTTTTCAATTTCAGGGTCATTAAGCTCTAAAAAATCAGTAAATGCATGAAAAATAGGAAATGAAGTCAGAAAGGGTTGAAAGTTGATGACCTGGCTTCGAATGGTGCATACTGAACACACAAAAAGTCTGGAGTTGAAATAAGTTTAAAAAAATGAAATGCCTTTGTAACAGACGAGTTTTCGTCTGAAACCGTGATACTTCGAAAGAGATTGTCCATTTTGTACATGAAGTGAATCCAGTTTTTGCCGTAACCCTCTCAACTTTTTAGCACATGCTATGTGGGTGAAATGATGATACCATGCCAACTTTCAACCTTTTCAGAGTTCATTTGTAGTGCTTTTCAATTTCAGGGTCATTTAGCTCAAACAAATCAGTAAATGCATGAAAAATAGGAAATGAAGTCAGAAAGGGTTGAAAATTGATGACGTGGCTTCGAATGGTGCATACTGAACACACAAAAAGTCTGGAGTTGAAATAAGTTTAAAAAACTGAAATGCCTTTGTAACACACGAGTTTTCGTCTGAAACCCTGATACTTCGAAAGAGATTGTCCATTTTGTACACGAAGTGGATCCAGTTTTTGCCGTAACCCTCTCAACTTTTTAGCACACGCTATGTGGGTGAAATGATGATACCATGCCAACTTTCAACCTTTTCTGATTGTGATTTCTAGTGGTTTTCAATTTCAGGGTCATTTAGCTCAAAAAAATCAGTAAATGCATGAAAATTAGCAAATGAACTCAGAAAGGGTTGAAAATTGATGACGTGGCTTCGAATGGTGCATACTGAACACACAAAAAGTCTGGAGTTGAAATAAGTTTAAAAAAATGAAATGCCGTTGTAACAGACGAGTTTTCGTCTAAAACCCTGATATTTCGAAAGAGATTGTCCATTTTGTACACGAAGTGGATCCAGTTTTTGCCGTAACCCTCTCAACTTTTTAGCACATGCTATGTGGGTGAAATGATGATACCATGCCAACTTTCAACCTTTTCTGATTGTGATTTCTAGTGCTTTTCAATTTCAGGGTCATTTAGCTCAAAAAAATCAGTAAATGCATGAAAATTAGCAAATGAACTCAGAAAGGGTTGAAAATTGATGACGTGGCTTCGAATGGTGCATACTGAACACACAAAAAGTCTGGAGTTGAAATAAGTTTAAAAAAATGAAATGCCTTTGTAACAGACGAGTTTTCGTCTGAAACCCTGATACTTCGAAAGAGATTGTCCATTTTGTACACGAAGTGGATCCAGTTTTTGCCGTAACCCTCTCAACTTTTTAGCACATGCTATGTGGGTGAAATGATGATACCATGCCAACTTTCAACCTTTTCTGATTGTGATTTCTAGTGCTTTTCAATTTCAGGGTCATTTAGCTCAAAAAAATCAGTAAATGCATGAAAATTAGCAAATGAACTCAGAAAGGGTTGAAAATTGATGACGTGGCTTCGAATGGTGCATACTGAACACACAAAAAGTCTGGAGTTGAAATAAGTTTAAAAAACTGAAATGCCTTTGTAACACATGAGTTTTCGTCTGAAACCCTGATACTTCGAAAGAGATTGTCCATTTTGTACACGAAGTGCATCCAGTTTTTGCCGTAACCCTCTCAACTTTTTAGCACATGCTATGTGGGTGAAATGATGATACCATGCCAACTTTCAACCTTTTCTGATTGTGATTTCTAGTGCTTTTCAATTTCAGGGTCATTTAGCTCAAAAAAATCAGTAAATGCATGAAAATTAGCAAATGAACTCAGAAAGGGTTGAAAATTGATGACGTGGCTTCGAATGGTGCATACTGAACACACAAAAAGTCTGGAGTTGAAATAAGTTTAAAAAACTGAAATGCCTTTGTAACACACGAGTTTTCGTCTGAAACCCTGATACTTCGAAAGAGATTGTCCATTTTGTACACGAAGTGCATCCAGTTTTTGCCGTAACCCTCTCAACTTTTTAGCACATGCTATGTGGGTAAAATGATGATACCAAGCCAACTTTCAACCTTTTCTGATTGTGATTTGTAGTGCTTTTCAATTTCAGGGTCATTTAGCTCAAACAAATCAGTAAATGCATGAAAAATAGGAAATGAAGTCAGAAAGGGTTGAAAATTGATGACGTGGCTTAGAATGGTGCATACTGAACACACAAAAAGTCTGGAGTTGAAATAAGTTTAAAAAAATGAAATGCCTTTGTAACAGACGAGTTTTCGTTTGAAACCCTGATACTTCGAAAGAGATTGTCCATTTTGTACACGAAGTGGATCCAGTTTTTGCCGTAACCCTCTCAACTTTTTAGCACATGATATGTCGGTGAAATGATGATATCATGCCAACTTTCAACCTTTTCTGATTGTGATTTGTAGTGCTTTTCAATTTCAGGGTCATTTAGCTCAAAAAATCAGTAAATGCATGAAAAATAGGAAATGAAGTCAGAAAGGGTTGAAAATTGATGACGTGGCTTCGAATGGTGCATACTGAACACACAAAAAGTCTGGAGTTGAAATAAGTTTAAAAAAATGAAATGCCGTTGTAACAGACGAGTTTTCGTCTAAAACCCTGATACTTCGAAAGAGATTGTCCATTTTGTACACGAAGTGCATCCAGCTTTTGCCGTAACCCTCTCAACTTTTTAGCACATGCTATGTGGGTGAAATTATGATACCATGCCAACTTTCAACCTTTTCCGATTGTGATTTGTAGTGCTTTTCAATTTCAGGGTCATTTAGCTCAAAAAATCAATAAATGCATGGAAAATAGCAAATGAAGTCAGAAAGGGTTGAAAATTGATGACGTGGCTTCAAATGGTGCATATTGAACACACAAAAAGTCTGGAGTTGAAATAAGTTTAAAAAAATGAAATGCCTTTGTAACAGACGAGTTTTCGTCTGAAACCCTGATACTTCGAAAGAGATTGTCCATTTTGTACACGAAGTGGATCCAGTTTTTGCCGTAACCCTCTCAACTTTTTAGCACATGCTATGTGGGTGAAATGATGATACCATGCCAACTTTCAACCTTTTCAGAGTTCATTTGTAGTGCTTTTCAATTTCAGGGTCATTAAGCTTTAAAAAATCAGTAAATGCATGAAAAATAGCAAATGAAGTCAGAAAGGGTTGAAAATTGATGACGTGGCTTCGAATGGTGCATACTGAACACACAAAAAGTCTGGAGTTGAAATAAGTTTAAAAAACTGAAATGCCTTTGTAACACACGAGTTTTCGCCTGAAACCCTGATACTTCGGAAGAGATTGTCCATTTTGTACACGAAGTGAATCCAGCTTTTGCCGTAACCCTCTCAACTTTTTAGCACATGCTATGTGGGTGAAATGATGATACCATGCCGACTTTCAACCTTTTCCGATTGTGATTTGTAGTGCTTTTCAATTTCAGGGTCATTTAGCTCAAAAAATCAGTAAATGCATGGAAAATAGCAAATGAAGTCAGAAAGGGTTGAAAATTGATGACGTGGCTTCGAATGGTGCATACTGAACACACAAAAAGTCTGGAGTTGAAATAAGTTTAAAAAAATGAAATGCCTTTGTAACAGACGAGTTTTCGTCTGAAACCCTGATACTTCGAAAGAGATTGTCCATTTTGTACACGAAGTGGATCCAGTTTTTGCCGTAACCCTCTCAACTTTTTAGCACATGCTATGTGGGTGAAATGATGATACCATGCCAACTTTCAACCTTTTCAGAGTTCATTTGTAGTGCTTTTCAATTTCAGGGTCATTAAGCTCTAAAAAATCAGTAAATACATGAAAAATAGCAAATGAAGTCAGAAAGGGTTGAAAATTGATGACGTGGCTTCGAATGGTGCATACTGAACACACAAAAAGTCTGGAGTTGAAATAAGTTTAAAAAAATGAAATGCCTTTGTAACAGACGAGTTTTCGTCTGAAACCGTGATACTTCGGAAGAGATTGTCCATTTTGTACATGAAGTGAATCCAGTTTTTGCCGTAACACTCTCAACTTTTTAGCACATGCTATGTGGGTGAAATGATGATACCATGCCAACTTTCAACCTTTTCAGAGTTCATTTGTAGTGCTTTTCAATTTTAGGGTCATTTAGCTCAAAAAAATCAGTAAATGCATGGAAAATAGCAAACGAAGTCAGAAAGGGTTGAAAATTGATGACGTGGCTTCGAATGGTGCATACTGAACACACAAAAAGTCTGGAGTTGAAATAAGTTTAAAAAAATGAAATGCCTTTGTAACAGACGAGTTTTCGTCTGAAACCCTGATACTTCGAAAGAGATTGTCCATTTTGTACACGAAGTGGATCCAGTTTTTGCCGTAACCCTCTCAACTTTTTAGCACATTCTATGTGGGTGAAATGATGATACCATGCCAACTTTCAATCTTTTCAGAGTTCATTTGTAGTGCTTTTCAATTTCAGGGTCATTAAGCTCTAAAAAATCAGTAAATGCATGAAAAATAGCAAATGAAGTCAGAAAGGGTTGAAAATTGATGACGTGGCTTCGAATGGTGCATACTGAACACACAAAAAGTCTGGAGTTGAAATAAGTTTAAAAAAATGAAATGCCTTTGTAACAGACGAGTTTTCGTCTGAAACCGTGATACTTCGAAAGAGATTGTCCATTTTGTACATGAAGTGAATCCAGTTTTTGCCGTAACCCTCTCAACTTTTTAGCACTTGCTATGTGGGTGAAATGATGATACCATGCCAACTTTCAACCTTTTCAGAGTTCATTTGTAGTGCTTTTCAATTTCAGGGTCATTTAGCTCAAACAAATCAGTAAATGCATGAAAAATAGGAAATGAAGTCAGAAAGGGTTGAAAATTGATGACGTGGCTTCGAATGGTGCATACTGAACACACAAAAAGTCTGGAGTTGAAATAAGTTTAAAAAACTGAAATGCCTTTGTAACACACGAGTTTTCGTCTGAAACCCTGATACTTCGAAAGAGATTGTCCATTTTGTACACGAAGTGGATCCAGTTTTTGCCGTAACCCTCTCAACTTTTTAGCACACGCTATGTGGGTGAAATGATGATACCATGCCAACTTTCAACCTTTTCTGATTGTGATTTCTAGTGGTTTTCAATTTCAGGCTCATTTAGCTCAAAAAAATCAGTAAATGCATGAAAATTAGCAAATGAACTCAGAAAGGGTTGAAAATTGATGACGTGGCTTCGAATGGTGCATACTGAACACACAAAAAGTCTGGAGTTGAAATAAGTTTAAAAAAATGAAATGCCGTTGTAACAGACGAGTTTTCGTCTAAAACCCTAATATTTCGAAAGAGATTGTCCATTTTGTACACGAAGTGGATCCAGTTTTTGCCGTAACCCTCTCAACTTTTTAGCACATGCTATGTGTGTGAAATGATGATACCATGCCAACTTTCAACCTTTTCTGATTGTGATTTCTAGTGCTTTTCAATTTCAGGGTCATTTAGCTCAAAAAAATCAGTAAATGCATGAAAATTAGCAAATGAACTCAGAAAGGGTTGAAAATTGATGACGTGGCTTCGAATGGTGCATACTGAACACACAAAAAGTCTGGAGTTGAAATAAGTTTAAAAAAATGAAATGCCTTTGTAACAGACGAGTTTTCGTCTGAAACCCTGATACTTCGAAAGAGATTGTCCATTTTGTACACGAAGTGGATCCAGTTTTTGCCGTAACCCTCTCAACTTTTTAGCACATGCTATGTGGGTGAAATGATGATACCATGCCAACTTTCAACCTTTTCTGATTGTGATTTCTAGTGCTTTTCAATTTCAGGGTCATTTAGCTCAAAAAAATCAGTAAATGCATGAAAATTAGCAAATGAACTCAGAAAGGGTTGAAAATTGATGACGTGGCTTCGAATGGTGCATACTGAACACACAAAAAGTCTGGAGTTGAAATAACTTTAAAAAAATGAAATGCCTTTGTAACAGACGAGTTTTCGTCTGAAACCCTCATACTTCGAAAGAGATTGTCCATTTTGTACACGAAGTGGATCCAGTTTTTGCCGTAACCCTCTCAACTTTTTAGCACATGCTATGTGGGTGAAATGATGATATCATGCCAACTTTCAACCTTTTCTGATTGTGATTTGTAGTGCTTTTCAATTTCAGGGTCATTTAGCTCAAAAAAATCAGTAAATGCATGAAAATTAGCAAATGATGTCAGAAAGGGTTGAAAATTGATGACGTGGCTTCGAATGGTTCATACTGAACACACAAAAAGTCTGGAGTTGAAATAAGTTTAAAAAACTGAAATGCCTTTGTAACACACGAGTTTTCGTCTGAAACCCTCATACTTCGAAAGAGATTGTCCATTTTGTACACGAAGTGCATCCAGTTTTTGCCGTAACCCTCTCAACTTTTTAGCACATGCTATGTGGGTCAAATGATGATACCAAGCCAACTTTCAACCTTTTCTGATTGTGATTTGTAGTGCTTTTCAATTTCAGGGTCATTTAGCTCAAACAAATCAGTAAATGCATGAAAAATAGGAAATGAAGTCAGAAAGGGATGAAAATTGATGACGTGGCTTCGAATGGTGCATACTGAACACACAAAAAGTCTAGAGTTGAAATAAGTTTAAAAAAATGAAATGCCTTTGTAACAGACGAGTTTTCGTCTGAAACCCTGATACTTCGAAAGAGATTGTCCATTTTGTACACGAAGTGGATCCAGTTTTTGTCGTAACCCTCTCAACTTTTTAGCATATGCTATGTGGGTGAAATGATGATACCATGCCAACTTTCAACCTTTTCAGAGTTCATTTGTAGTGCATTTCAATTTCAGGGTCATTAAGCTCAAAAAAATCAGTAAATGCATGAAAAATAGCAAATGAAGTCAGAAAGGGTTGAAAATTGATGACATGCCTTCGAATGATGCATACTGAACACACAAAAAGTCTGGAGTTGAAATAAGTTTAAAAAAATGAAATGCCTTTGTAACAGACGAGTTTTCGTCTGAAACCCTGATACTTCGAAAGAGATTGTCCATTTTGTACATGAAGTGAATCCAGTTTTTGCCGTAACCCTCTCAACTTTTTAGCACATGCTATGTGGGTGAAATGATGATACCATGCCAACTTTCAACCTTTTCAGAGTTCATTTGTAGTGCTTTTCAATTTCAGGGTCATTAAGCTCAAAAAAATCAGTAAATGCATGAAAAATAGCAAATGAAGTCAGAAAGGGTTGAAAATTGATGATGTGGCTTTGAATGGTGCATACTGAACACACAAAAAGTCTGGAGTTGAAATAAGTTTAAAAAAATGAAATGCCGTTGTAACAGACGAGTTTTCGTCTAAAACCCTGATACTTCGAAAGAGATTGTCCATTTTGTACACGAAGTGCATCCAGCTTTTGCCGTAACCCTCTCAACTTTTTAGCACATGCTATGTGGGTGAAATGATGATACCAAGCCAACTTTCAACCTTTTCTGATTGTGATTTGTAGTGCTTTTCAATTTCAGGGTCATTTAGCTCAAACAAATCAGTAAATGCATGAAAAATAGGAAATGAACTCAGAAAGGGTTGAAAATTGATGACGTGGCTTCGAATGGTGCATACTGAACACACAAAAAGTCTGGAGTTGAAATAAGTTTAAAAAAATGAAATGCCTTTGTAACAGACGAGTTTTCGTCTGAAACCCTGATACTTCGAAAGAGATTGTCCATTTTGTACACGAAGTGGATCCAGTTTTTGCCGTAACCCTCTCAACTTTTTAGCACATGCTATGTGGGTGAAATGATGATATCATGCCAACTTTCAACCTTTTCTGATTGTGATTTGTAGTGCTTTTCAATTTCAGGGTCATTTAGCTCAAAAAATCAGTAAATGCATGAAAAATAGGAAATGAAGTCAGAAAGGGTTGAAAATTGATGACGTGGCTTCGAATGGTGCATAATGAACACACAAAAAGTTTGGAGTTGAAATAAGTTTAAAAAAATGAAATGCCGTTGTAACAGACGAGTTTTCGTCTAAAACCCTGATACTTCGAAAGAGATTGTCCATTTTGTACACGAAGTGCACCCAGCTTTTGCCGTAACCCTCTCAACTTTTTAGCACATGCTATGTGGGTGAAATGATGATACCATGCCAACTTTCAACCTTTTCAGAGTTCATTTGTAGTGCTTTTCAATTTTAGGGTCATTTAGCTCAAAAAAATCAGTAAATGCATGAAAAATAGCAAATGAAGTCAGAAAGGGTTGAAAATTGATGATGTGGCTTCGAATGGTGCATACTGAACACACAAAAAGTCTGGAGTTGAAATAAGTTTAAAAAAATGAAATGCCTTTGTAACAGACGAGTTTTCGTCTGAAACCCTGATACTTCGAAAGAGATTGTCCATTTTGTACACGAAGTGGATCCAGTTTTTGCTGTAACCCTCTCAACTTTTTAGCACAAGCTATGTGGGTGAAATGATGATACCATGCCAACTTTCAACCTTTTCAGAGTTCATTTGTAGTGCTTTTCAATTTCAGGGTCATTAAGCTCTAAAAAATCAGTAAATGCATGAAAAATAGCAAATGAAGTCAGAAAGGGTTGAAAATTGATGACGTGGCTTCGAATGGTGCATACTGAACACACAAAAAGTCTGGAGTTGAAATAAGTTTAAAAAAATAAAATGCCTTTGTAACAGACGAGTTTTCGTCTGAAACCCTGATACTTCGAAAGAGATTGTCCATTTTGTACACGAAGTGGATCCAGTTTTTGCCGTAACCCTCTCAACTTTTTAGCACATGCTATGTGGGTGAAATGATGATATCATGCCAACTTTCAACCTTTTCTGATTGTGATTTGTAGTGCTTTTCAATTTCAGGGTCATTTAGCTCAAAAAATCAGTAAATGCATGAAAAATAGGAAATGAAGTCAGAAAGGGTTGAAAATTGATGACGTGGCTTCGAATGGTGCATACTGAACACACAAAAAGTCTGGAGTTGAAATAAGTTTAAAAAAATGAAATGCCGTTGTAACAGACGAGTTTTCGTCTAAAACCCTGATACTTCGAAAGAGATTGTCCATTTTGTACACGAAGTGCATCCAGCTTTTGCCGTAACCCTCTCAACTTTTTAGCACATGCTATGTGGGTGAAATTATGATACCATGCCAACTTTCAACCTTTTCCGATTGTGATTTGTAGTGCTTTTCAATTTCAGGGTCATTTAGCTCAAAAAATCAATAAATGCATGGAAAATAGCAAATGAAGTCAGAAAGGGTTGAAAATTGATGACGTGGCTTCAAATGGTGCATATTGAACACACAAAAAGTCTGGAGTTGAAATAAGTTTAAAAAAATGAAATGCCTTTGTAACAGACGAGTTTTCGTCTGAAACCCTGATACTTCGAAAGAGATTGTCCATTTTGTACACGAAGTGGATCCAGTTTTTGCCGTAACCCTCTCAACTTTTTAGCACATGCTATGTGGGTGAAATGATGATACCATGCCAACTTTCAACCTTTTCAGAGTTCATTTGTAGTGCTTTTCAATTTCAGGGTCATTAAGCTTTAAAAAATCAGTAAATGCATGAAAAATAGCAAATGAAGTCAGAAAGGGTTGAAAATTGATGACGTGGCTTCGAATGGTGCATACTGAACACACAAAAAGTCTGGAGTTGAAATAAGTTTAAAAAAATGAAATGCCTTTGTAACAGACGAGTTTTCGTCTGAAACCCTGATACTTCGAAAGAGATTGTCCATTTTGTACACGAAGTGAATCCAGCTTTTGCCGTAACCCTCTCAACTTTTTAGCACATGCTATGTGGGTGAAATGATGATACCATGCCGACTTTCAACCTTTTCCGTTTGTGATTTGTAGTGCTTTTCAATTTCAGGGTCATTTAGCTCAAAAAATCAGTAAATGCATGGAAAATAGCAAATGAAGTCAGAAAGGGTTGAAAATTGATGACGTGGCTTCGAATGGTGCATACTGAACACACAAAAAGTCTGGAGTTGAAATAAGTTTAAAAAAATGAAATGCCTTTGTAACAGACGAGTTTTCGTCTGAAACCCTGATACTTCGAAAGAGATTGTCCATTTTGTACACGAAGTGGATCCAGTTTTTGCCGTAACCCTCTCAACTTTTTAGCACATGCTATGTGGGTGAAATGATGATACCATGCCAACTTTCAACCTTTTCAGAGTTCATTTGTAGTGCTTTTCAATTTCAGGGTCATTAAGCTCTAAAAAATCAGTAAATACATGAAAAATAGCAAATGAAGTCAGAAAGGGTTGAAAATTGATGACGTGGCTTCGAATGGTGCATACTGAACACACAAAAAGTCTGGAGTTGAAATAAGTTTAAAAAAATGAAATGCCTTTGTAACAGACGAGTTTTCGTCTGAAACCGTGATACTTCGGAAGAGATTGTCCATTTTGTACATGAAGTGAATCCAGTTTTTGCCGTAACACTCTCAACTTTTTAGCACATGCTATGTGGGTGAAATGATGAAACCATGCCAACTTTCAACCTTTTCAGAGTTCATTTGTAGTGCTTTTCAATTTTAGGGTCATTTAGCTCAAAAAAATCAGTAAATGCATGGAAAATAGCAAATGAAGTCAGAAAGGGTTGAAAATTGATGACGTGGCTTCGAATGGTGCATACTGAACACACAAAAAGTCTGGAGTTGAAATAAGTTTAAAAAAATGAAATGCCTTTGTAACAGACGAGTTTTCGTCTGAAACCCTGATACTTCGAAAGAGATTGTCCATTTTGTACACGAAGTGATCCAGTTTTTGCCGTAACCCTCTCAACTTTTTAGCACATTCTATGTGGGTGAAATGATGATACCATGCCAACTTTCAATCTTTTCAGAGTTCATTTGTAGTGCTTTTCAATTTCAGGGTCATTAAGCTCTAAAAAATCAGTAAATGCATGAAAAATAGCAAATGAAGTCAGAAAGGGTTGAAAATTGATGACGTGGCTTCGAATGGTGCATACTGAACACACAAAAAGTCTGGAGTTGAAATAAGTTTAAAAAAATGAAATGCCTTTGTAACAGACGAGTTTTCGTCTGAAACCGTGATACTTCGAAAGAGATTGTCCATTTTGTACATGAAGTGAATCCAGTTTTTGCCGTAACCCTCTCAACTTTTTAGCACTTGCTATGTGGGTGAAATGATGATACCATGCCAACTTTCAACCTTTTCAGAGTTCATTTGTAGTGCTTTTCAATTTCAGGGTCATTTAGCTCAAACAAATCAGTAAATGCATGAAAAATAGGAAATGAAGTCAGAAAGGGTTGAAAATTGATGACGTGGCTTCGAATGGTGCATACTGAACACACAAAAAGTCTGGAGTTGAAATAAGTTTAAAAAACTGAAATGCCTTTGTAACACACGAGTTTTCGTCTGAAACCCTGATACTTCGAAAGAGATTGTCCATTTTGTACACGAAGTGGATCCAGTTTTTGCCGTAACCCTCTCAACTTTTTAGCACACGCTATGTGGGTGAAATGATGATACCATGCCAACTTTCAACCTTTTCTGATTGTGATTTCTAGTGGTTTTCAATTTCAGGCTCATTTAGCTCAAAAAAATCAGTAAATGCATGAAAATTAGCAAATGAACTCAGAAAGGGTTGAAAATTGATGACGTGGCTTCGAATGGTGCATACTGAACACACAAAAAGTCTGGAGTTGAAATAAGTTTAAAAAAATGAAATGCCGTTGTAACAGACGAGTTTTCGTCTAAAACCCTAATATTTCGAAAGAGATTGTCCATTTTGTACACGAAGTGGATCCAGTTTTTGCCGTAACCCTCTCAACTTTTTAGCACATGCTATGTGTGTGAAATGATGATACCATGCCAACTTTCAACCTTTTCTGATTGTGATTTCTAGTGCTTTTCAATTTCAGGGTCATTTAGCTCAAAAAAATCAGTAAATGCATGAAAATTAGCAAATGAACTCAGAAAGGGTTGAAAATTGATGACGTGGCTTCGAATGGTGCATACTGAACACACAAAAAGTCTGGAGTTGAAATAAGTTTAAAAAAATGAAATGCCTTTGTAACAGACGAGTTTTCGTCTGAAAGCCTGATACTTCGAAAGAGATTGTCCATTTTGTACACGAAGTGGATCCAGTTTTTGCCGTAACCCTCTCAACTTTTTAGCACATGCTATGTGGGTGAAATGATGATACCATGCCAACTTTCAACCTTTTCTGATTGTGATTTCTAGTGCTTTTCAATTTCAGGGTCATTTAGCTCAAAAAAATCAGTAAATGCATGAAAATTAGCAAATGAACTCAGAAAGGGTTGAAAATTGATGACGTGGCTTCGAATGGTGCATACTGAACACACAAAAAGTCTGGAGTTGAAATAACTTTAAAAAAATGAAATGCCTTTGTAACAGACGAGTTTTCGTCTGAAACCCTCATACTTCGAAAGAGATTGTCCATTTTGTACACGAAGTGGATCCAGTTTTTGCCGTAACCCTCTCAACTTTTTAGCACATGCTATGTGGGTGAAATGATGATATCATGCCAACTTTCAACCTTTTCTGATTGTGATTTGTAGTGCTTTTCAATTTCAGGGTCATTTAGCTCAAAAAAATCAGTAAATGCATGAAAATTAGCAAATGATGTCAGAAAGGGTTGAAAATTGATGACGTGGCTTCGAATGGTTCATACTGAACACACAAAAAGTCTGGAGTTGAAATAAGTTTAAAAAACTGAAATGCCTTTGTAACACACGAGTTTTCGTCTGAAACCCTCATACTTCGAAAGAGATTGTCCATTTTGTACACGAAGTGCATCCAGTTTTTGCCGTAACCCTCTCAACTTTTTAGCACATGCTATGTGGGTCAAATGATGATACCAAGCCAACTTTCAACCTTTTCTGATTGTGATTTGTAGTGCTTTTCAATTTCAGGGTCATTTAGCTCAAACAAATCAGTAAATGCATGAAAAATAGGAAATGAAGTCAGAAAGGGATGAAAATTGATGACGTGGCTTCGAATGGTGCATACTGAACACACAAAAAGTCTAGAGTTGAAATAAGTTTAAAAAAATGAAATGCCTTTGTAACAGACGAGTTTTCGTCTGAAACCCTGATACTTCGAAAGAGATTGTCCATTTTGTACACGAAGTGGATCCAGTTTTTGTCGTAACCCTCTCAACTTTTTAGCATATGCTATGTGGGTGAAATGATGATACCATGCCAACTTTCAACCTTTTCAGAGTTCATTTGTAGTGCATTTCAATTTCAGGGTCATTAAGCTCAAAAAAATCAGTAAATGCATGAAAAATAGCAAATGAAGTCAGAAAGGGTTGAAAATTGATGACATGCCTTCGAATGATGCATACTGAACACACAAAAAGTCTGGAGTTGAAATAAGTTTAAAAAAATGAAATGCCTTTGTAACAGACGAGTTTTCGTCTGAAACCCTGATACTTCGAAAGAGATTGTCCATTTTGTACATGAAGTGAATCCAGTTTTTGCCGTAACCCTCTCAACTTTTTAGCACATGCTATGTGGGTGAAATGATGATACCATGCCAACTTTCAACCTTTTCAGAGTTCATTTGTAGTGCTTTTCAATTTCAGGGTCATTAAGCTCAAAAAAATCAGTAAATGCATGAAAAATAGCAAATGAAGTCAGAAAGGGTTGAAAATTGATGATGTGGCTTTGAATGGTGCATACTGAACACACAAAAAGTCTGGAGTTGAAATAAGTTTAAAAAAATGAAATGCCGTTGTAACAGACGAGTTTTCGTCTAAAACCCTGATACTTCGAAAGAGATTGTCCATTTTGTACACGAAGTGCATCCAGCTTTTGCCGTAACCCTCTCAACTTTTTAGCACATGCTATGTGGGTGAAATGATGATACCAAGCCAACTTTCAACCTTTTCTGATTGTGATTTGTAGTGCTTTTCAATTTCAGGGTCATTTAGCTCAAACAAATCAGTAAATGCATGAAAAATAGGAAATGAACTCAGAAAGGGTTGAAAATTGATGACGTGGCTTCGAATGGTGCATACTGAACACACAAAAAGTCTGGAGTTGAAATAAGTTTAAAAAAATGAAATGCCTTTGTAATAGACGAGTTTTCGTCTGAAACCCTGATACTTCGAAAGAGATTGTCCATTTTGTACACGAAGTGGATCCAGTTTTTGCCGTAACCCTCTCAACTTTTTAGCACATGCTATGTGGGTGAAATGATGATATCATGCCAACTTTCAACCTTTTCTGATTGTGATTTGTAGTGCTTTTCAATTTCAGGGTCATTTAGCTCAAAAAATCAGTAAATGCATGAAAAATAGGAAATGAAGTCAGAAAGGGTTGAAAATTGATGACGTGGCTTCGAATGGTGCATAATGAACACACAAAAAGTTTGGAGTTGAAATAAGTTTAAAAAAATGAAATGCCGTTGTAACAGACGAGTTTTCGTCTAAAACCCTGATACTTCGAAAGAGATTGTCCATTTTGTACACGAAGTGCACCCAGCTTTTGCCGTAACCCTCTCAACTTTTTAGCACATGCTATGTGGGTGAAATGATGATACCATGCCAACTTTCAACCTTTTCAGAGTTCATTTGTAGTGCTTTTCAATTTTAGGGTCATTTAGCTCAAAAAAATCAGTAAATGCATGAAAAATAGCAAATGAAGTCAGAAAGGGTTGAAAATTGATGATGTGGCTTCGAATGGTGCATACTGAACACACAAAAAGTCTGGAGTTGAAATAAGTTTAAAAAAATGAAATGCCTTTGTAACAGACGAGTTTTCGTCTGAAACCCTGATACTTCGAAAGAGATTGTCCATTTTGTACACGAAGTGGATCCAGTTTTTGCTGTAACCCTCTCAACTTTTTAGCACAAGCTATGTGGGTGAAATGATGATACCATGCCAACTTTCAACCTTTTCAGAGTTCATTTGTAGTGCTTTTCAATTTCAGGGTCATTAAGCTCTAAAAAATCAGTAAATGCATGAAAAATAGCAAATGAAGTCAGAAAGGGTTGAAAATTGATGACGTGGCTTCGAATGGTGCATACTGAACACACAAAAAGTCTGGAGTTGAAATAAGTTTAAAAAAATAAAATGCCTTTGTAACAGACGAGTTTTCGTCTGAAACCCTGATACTTCGAAAGAGATTGTCCATTTTGTACACGAAGTGGATCCAGTTTTTGCCGTAACCCTCTCAACTTTTTAGCACATGCTATGTGGGTGAAATGATGATATCATGCCAACTTTCAACCTTTTCTGATTGTGATTTGTAGTGCTTTTCAATTTCAGGGTCATTTAGCTCAAAAAATCAGTAAATGCATGAAAAATAGGAAATGAAGTCAGAAAGGGTTGAAAATTGATGACGTGGCTTCGAATGGTGCATACTGAACACACAAAAATTCTGGAGTTGAAATAAGTTTAAAAAAATGAAATTCCGTTGTAACAGACGAGTTTTCATCTAAAACCCTGATACTTCGAAAGAGATTGTCCATTTTGTACACGAAGTGCATCCAGCTTTTGCCGTAACCCTCTCAACTTTTTAGCACATGCTATGTGGGTGAAATGATGATACCAAGCCAACTTTCAACCTTTTCTGATTGTGATTTGTAGTGCTTTTCAATTTCAGGGTCATTTAGCTCAAACAAATCAGTAAATGCATGAAAAATAGGAAATGAAGTCAGAAAGGGTTGAAAATTGATGACGTGGCTTCGAATGGTGCATACTGAACACACAAAAAGTCTGGAGTTGAAATAAGTTTAAAAAAATGAAATGCCTTTGTAAAAGACGAGTTTTCGTCTGAAACCCTGATACTTCGAAAGAGATTGTCCATTTTGTACACGAAGTGGATCCAGTTTTTGCCGTAACCCTCTCAACTTTTTAGCACATGCTATGTGGGTGAAATGATGATATCATGCCAACTTTCAACCTTTTCTGATTGTGATTTGTAGTGCTTTTCAATTTCAGGGTCATTTAGCTCAAAAAATTAGTAAATGCATGAAAAATAAGAAATGAAGTCAGAAAGGGTTGAAAATTGATGACGTGGCTTCGAATGGTGCATACTGAACACACAAAAAGTCTGGAGTTGAAATAAGTTTAAAAAAATGAAATGCCGTTGTAACAGACGAGTTTTCGTCTAAAACCCTGATACTTCGAAAGAGATTGTCCATTTTGTACACGAAGTTTATCCAGCTTTTGCCGTAACCCTCTCAACTTTTTAGCACATGCTATGTGGGTGAAATGATGATACCATGCCAACTTTCAACCTTTTCAGAGTTCATTTGTAGTGCTTTTCAATTTTAGGGTCATTTAGCTCAAAAAAATCAGTAAATGCATGAAAAATAGCAAATAAAGTCAGAAAGGGTTGAAAATTGATGATGTGGCTTCGAATGGTGCATACTGAACACACAAAAAGTCTGGAGTTGAAATAAGTTTAAAAAAATGTAATGCCTTTGTAACAGACGAGTTTTCGTCTGAAACCCTAATACTTCGAAAGAGATTGTCCATTTTGTACCCGAAGTGGATCCAGTTTTTGCCGTAACCCTCTCAACTTTTTAGCACATGCTATGTGGGTGAAATGATGATACCATGCCAACTTTCAACCTTTTCAGAGTTCATTTGTAGTGCTTTTCAATTTCAGGGTCATTAAGCTCTAAAAAATTAGTAAATGCATGAAAAATAGCAAATGAAGTCAGAAAGGGTTGAAAATTGATGACGTGGCTTCGAATGGTGCATACTGAACACACAAAAAGTCTGGAGTTGAAATAAGTTAGAAGAAATGAAATGCCTTTGTAACAGACGAGTTTTCGTCTGAAACCCTGATACTTCGAAAGAGATTGTCCATTTTGTACACGAAGTGAATCTAGTTTTTGCCGTAACCCTCTCAACTTTTTAGCACATGCTATGTGGGTGAAATGATGATACCATGCCAACTTTCAACCTTTTCAGAGTTCATTTGTAGTGCTTTTCAATTTTAGGGTCATTTAGCTCAAAAAAATCAGTAAATGCATGAAAAATAGCAAATGAAGTCAGAAAGGGTTGAAAATTGATGATGTGGCTTCGAATGCTGCATACTTAACACACAAAAAGTCTGGAGTTGAAATAAGTTTAAAAAAATGAAATGCCTTTGTAACAGACGAGTTTTCGTCTGAAACCCTGATACTTCGAAAGAGATTGTCCATTTTGTACACGAAGTGGATCCAGTTTTTGCCGTAACCCTCTCAACTTTTTAGCACATGCTATGTGGGTGAAATGATGATACCATGCCAACTTTCAACCTTTTCTGATTGTGATTTCTAGTGCTTTTCAATTTCAGGGTCATTTAGCTCAAAAAAATCAGTAAATGCATGAAAATTAGCAAATGAACTCAGAAAGGGTTGAAAATTGATGACGTGGCTTCGAATGGTGCATACTAAACACACAAAAAGTCTGGAGTTGAAATAAGTTTAAAAAACTGAAATGCCTTTGTAACACACGAGTTTTCGTCTGAAACCCTGATACTTCGAAAGAGATTGTCCATTTTGTACACGAAGTGCATCTAGTTTTTGCCGTAACCCTCTCAACTTTTTAGCACATGCTATGTGGGCGAAATGATGATATCATGCCAACTTTCAACCTTTTCTGATTGTGATTTGTAGTGCTTTTCAATTTCAGGGTCATTTAGCTCAAAAAATCAGTAAATGCATGAAAATTAGCAAATGAACTCAGAAAGGGTTGAAAATTGATGACGTGGCTTCGAATGGTGCATACTGAACACACAAAAAGTCTGGAGTTGAAATAAGTTTAAAAAACTGAAATGCCTTTGTAACACATGAGTTTTCGTCTGAAACCCTGATACTTCGAAAGAGATTGTCTATTTTGTACACGAAGTGCATCCAGTTTTTGCCGTAACCCTCTCAACTTTTTAGCACATGCTATGTGGGTGAAATGATGATACCATGCCAACTTTCAACCTTTTCTGATTGTGATTTCTAGTGCTTTTCAATTTCAGGGTCATTTAGCTCAAAAAATCAGTAAATGCATGAAAATTAGCAAATGAACTCAGAAAGGGTTGAAAATTGATGACGTGGCTTCGAATGGTGCATACTGAACACACAAAAAGTCTGGAGTTGAAATAAGTTTAAAAAACTGAAATGCCTTTGTAACACACGAGTTTTCGTCTGAAACCCTGATACTTCGAAAGAGATTGTCCATTTTGTACACGAAGTGCATCCAGTTTTTGCCGTAACCCTCTCAACTTTTTAGCACATGCAATGTGGGTAAAATGATGATACCAAGCCAACTTTCAACCTTTTCTGATTGTGATTTGTAGTGCTTTTCAATTTCAGGGTCATTTAGCTCAAACAAATCAGTAAATGCATGAAAAATAGGAAATGAAGTCAGAAAGGGTTGAAAATTGATGGCGTGGCTTCGAATCGTGCATACTGAACACACAAAAAGTCTGGAGTTGAAATAAGTTTAAAAAAATGAAATGCCGTTGTAACAGACGAGTTTTCGTCTAAAACCCTGATACTTCGAAAGAGATTGTCCATTTTGTACACGAAGTGCATCCAGCTTTTGCCGTAACCCTCTCAACTTTTTAGCACATGATATGTGGGTGAAATGATGATATCATGCCAACTTTCAACCTTTTCTGATTGTGATTTGTAGTGCTTTTCAATTTCAGGGTCATTTAGCTCAAAAAATCAGTATATGCATGAAAAATAGGAAATGAAGTCAGAAAGGGTTGAAAATTGATGACGTGGCTTCGAATCGTGCATACTGAACACACAAAAAGTCTGGAGTTGAAATAAGTTTAAAAAAATGAAATGCCGTTGTAACAGACGAGTTTTCGTCTAAAACCCTGATACTTCGAAAGAGATTGTCCATTTTGTACACGAAGTGCATCCAGCTTTTGCCGTAACCCTCTCAACTTTTTAGCACATGCTATGTGGGTGAAATTATGATACCATGCCAACTTTCAACCTTTTCCGATTGTGATTTGTAGTGCTTTTCAATTTCAGGGTCATTTAGCTCAAAAAATCAGTAAATGCATGGAAAATAGCAAATGAAGTCAGAAAGGGTTGAAAATTGATGACGTGGCTTCGAATGGTGCATATTGAACACACAAAAATTCTGGAGTTGAAATAAGTTTAAAAAAATGAAATGCCTTTGTAACAGACGAGTTTTCGTGTGAAACCCTGATACTTCGAAAGAGATTGTCCATTTTGTACACGAAGTGGATCCAAATTTTGCCGTAACCCTCTCAACTTTTTAGCACATGCTATGTGGGTGAAATGATGATACCATGCCAACTTTCAACCTTTTCAGAGTTCATTTGTAGTGCTTTTCAATTTCAGGGTCATTAAGCTCTAAAAAATCAGTAAATGCATGAAAAATAGCAAATGAAGTTAGAAAGGGTTGAAAATTGATGACGTGGCTTCGAATGGTGCATACAGAACACACAAAAAGTCTGGAGTTGAAATAAGTTTAAAAAAATGAAATGCCTTTGTAACAGACGAGTTTTCGTCTGAAACCCTGATACTTCGAAAGAGATTGTCCATTTTGTACACGAAGTGCATCCAGCTTTTGCCGTAACCCTCTCAACTTTTTAGCACATGCTATGTGGGTGAAATTATGATACCATGCCAACTTTCAACCTTTTCCGATTGTGATTTGTAGTGCTTTTCAATTTCAGGGTCATTTAGCTCAAAAAATCAGTAAATGCATGGAAAATAGCAAATGAAGTCAGAAAGGGTTGAAAATTGATGACGTGGCTTCGAATGGTGCATATTGAACACACAAAAATTCTGGAGTTGAAATAAGTTTAAAAAAATGAAATGCCTTTGTAACAGACGAGTTTTCGTGTGAAACCCTGATACTTCGAAAGAGATTGTCCATTTTGTACACGAAGTGGATCCAAATTTTGCCGTAACCCTCTCAACTTTTTAGCACATGCTATGTGGGTGAAATGATGATACCATGCCAACTTTCAACCTTTTCAGAGTTCATTTGTAGTGCTTTTCAATTTTAGGGTCATTTAGCTCAAAAAAATCAGTAAATGCATGGAAAATAGCAAATGAAGTCAGAAAGGGTTGAAAATTGATGACGTGGCTTCGAATGGTGTATACTGAACACACAAAAAGTCTGGAGTTGAAATAAGTTTAAAAAAATGAAATGCCTTTGTAACAGACGAGTTTTCGTCTGAAACCCTGATACTTCGAAAGAGATTGTCCATTTTGTACACGAAGTGAATCCAGCTTTTGCCGTAACCCTCTCAACTTTTTAGCACATGCTATGTGGGTGAAATGATGATACCATGCCAACTTTCAACCTTTTCCAATTGTGATTTGTAGTGCTTTTCAATTTCAGGGTCATTTAGCTCAAAAAATCAGTAAATGCATGGAAAATAGCAAATGAAGTCAGAAAGGGTTGAAAATTCATGACGTGGCTTCGAATGGTGCATACTGAACACACAAAAAGTCTGGAGTTGAAATAAGTTTAAAAAAATGAAATGCCTTTGTAACAGACGAGTTTTCGTCTGAAACCCTGATACTTCGAAAGAGATTGTCCATTTTGTACACGAAGTGGATCCAGTTTTTGCCGTAACCCTCTCAACTTTTTAGCACATGCTATGTGGGTAAAATGATGATACCAAGCCAACTTTCAACCTTTTCTGATTGTGATTTGTAGTGCTTTTCAATTTCAGGGTCATTTAGCTCAAACAAATCAGTAAATGCATGAAAAATAGGAAATGAAGTCAGAAAGGGTTGAAAATTGATGGCGTGGCTTCGAATCGTGCATACTGAACACACAAAAAGTCTGGAGTTGAAATAAGTTTAAAAAAATGAAATGCCGTTGTAACAGACGAGTTTTCGTCTAAAACCCTGATACTTCGAAAGAGATTGTCCATTTTGTACACGAAGTGCATCCAGCTTTTGCCGTAACCCTCTCAACTTTTTAGCACATGATATGTGGGTGAAATGATGATATCATGCCAACTTTCAACCTTTTCTGATTGTGATTTGTAGTGCTTTTCAATTTCAGGGTCATTTAGCTCAAAAAATCAGTATATGCATGAAAAATAGGAAATGAAGTCAGAAAGGGTTGAAAATTGATGACGTGGCTTCGAATCGTGCATACTGAACACACAAAAAGTCTGGAGTTGAAATAAGTTTAAAAAAATGAAATGCCGTTGTAACAGACGAGTTTTCGTCTAAAACCCTGATACTTCGAAAGAGATTGTCCATTTTGTACACGAAGTGCATCCAGCTTTTGCCGTAACCCTCTCAACTTTTTAGCACATGCTATGTGGGTGAAATTATGATACCATGCCAACTTTCAACCTTTTCCGATTGTGATTTGTAGTGCTTTTCAATTTCAGGGTCATTTAGCTCAAAAAATCAGTAAATGCATGGAAAATAGCAAATGAAGTCAGAAAGGGTTGAAAATTGATGACGTGGCTTCGAATGGTGCATATTGAACACACAAAAATTCTGGAGTTGAAATAAGTTTAAAAAAATGAAATGCCTTTGTAACAGACGAGTTTTCGTGTGAAACCCTGATACTTCGAAAGAGATTGTCCATTTTGTACACGAAGTGGATCCAAATTTTGCCGTAACCCTCTCAACTTTTTAGCACATGCTATGTGGGTGAAATGATGATACCATGCCAACTTTCAACCTTTTCAGAGTTCATTTGTAGTGCTTTTCAATTTCAGGGTCATTAAGCTCTAAAAAATCAGTAAATGCATGAAAAATAGCAAATGAAGTTAGAAAGGGTTGAAAATTGATGACGTGGCTTCGAATGGTGCATACAGAACACACAAAAAGTCTGGAGTTGAAATAAGTTTAAAAAAATGAAATGCCTTTGTAACAGACGAGTTTTCGTCTGAAACCCTGATACTTCGAAAGAGATTGTCCATTTTGTACACGAAGTGCATCCAGCTTTTGCCGTAACCCTCTCAACTTTTTAGCACATGCTATGTGGGTGAAATTATGATACCATGCCAACTTTCAACCTTTTCCGATTGTGATTTGTAGTGCTTTTCAATTTCAGGGTCATTTAGCTCAAAAAATCAGTAAATGCATGGAAAATAGCAAATGAAGTCAGAAAGGGTTGAAAATTGATGACGTGGCTTCGAATGGTGCATATTGAACACACAAAAATTCTGGAGTTGAAATAAGTTTAAAAAAATGAAATGCCTTTGTAACAGACGAGTTTTCGTGTGAAACCCTGATACTTCGAAAGAGATTGTCCATTTTGTACACGAAGTGGATCCAAATTTTGCCGTAACCCTCTCAACTTTTTAGCACATGCTATGTGGGTGAAATGATGATACCATGCCAACTTTCAACCTTTTCAGAGTTCATTTGTAGTGCTTTTCAATTTCAGGGTCATTAAGCTCTAAAAAATCAGTAAATGCATGAAAAATAGCAAATGAAGTTAGAAAGGGTTGAAAATTGATGACGTGGCTTCGAATGGTGCATACAGAACACACAAAAAGTCTGGAGTTGAAATAAGTTTAAAAAAATGAAATGCCTTTGTAACAGACGAGTTTTCGTCTGAAACCCTGATACTTCGAAAGAGATTGTCCATTTTGTACACGAAGTGAATCCAGCTTTTGCCGTAACCCTCTCAACTTTTTAGCACATGCTATGTGGGTGAAATGATGATACCATGCCAACTTTCAACCTTTTCCAATTGTGATTTGTAGTGCTTTTCAATTTCAGGGTCATTTAGCTCAAAAAATCAGTAAATGCATGGAAAATAGCAAATGAAGTCAGAAAGGGTTGAAAATTCATGACGTGGCTTCGAATGGTGCATACTGAACACACAAAAAGTCTGGAGTTGAAATAAGTTTAAAAAAATGAAATGCCTTTGTAACAGACGAGTTTTCGTCTGAAACCCTGATACTTCGAAAGAGATTGTCCATTTTGTACACGAAGTGGATCCAGTTTTTGCCGTAACCCTCTCAGCTTTTTAGCACATGCTATGTGGGTGAAATGATGATACCATGCCAACTTTCAACCTTTTCAGAGTTCATTTGTAGTGCTTTTCAATTTCAGGGTCATTAAGCTCTAAAAAATCAGTAAATGCATGAAAAATAGCAAATGAAGTCAGAAAGGGTTGAAAATTGATGACGTGGCTTCGAATGGTGCATACAGAACACACAAAAAGTCTGGAGTTGAAATAAGTTTAAAAAAATGAAATGCCTTTGTAACAGACGAGTTTTCGTCTAAAACCCTGATACTTCGAAAGAGATTGTCCATTTTGTACACGAAGTGCATCCAGCTTTTGCCGTAACCCTCTCAACTTTTTAGCACATGCTATGTGGGTGAAATTATGATACCATGCCAACTTTCAACCTTTTCCGATTGTGATTTGTAGTGCTTTTCAATTTCAGGGTCATTTAGCTCAAAAAATCAGTAAATGCATGGAAAATAGCAAATGAAGTCAGAAAGGGTTGAAAATTGATGACGTGGCTTCGAATGGTGCATATTGAACACACAAAAATTCTGGAGTTGAAATAAGTTTAAAAAAATGAAATGCCTTTGTAACAGACGAGTTTTCGTGTGAAACCCTGATACTTTGAAAGAGATTGTCCATTTTGTACACGAAGTGGATCCAAATTTTGCCGTAACCCTCTCAACTTTTTAGCACATGCTATGTGGGTGAAATGATGATACCATGCCAACTTTCAACCTTTTCAGAGTTCATTTGTAGTGCTTTTCAATTTCAGGGTCATTAAGCTCTAAAAAATCAGTAAATGCATGAAAAATAGCAAATGAAGTTAGAAAGGGTTGAAAATTGATGACGTGGCTTCGAATGGTGCATACAGAACACACAAAAAGTCTGGAGTTGAAATAAGTTTAAAAAAATGAAATGCCTTTGTAACAGACGAGTTTTCGTCTGAAACCCTGATACTTCGAAAGAGATTGTCCATTTTGTACACGAAGTGAATCCAGCTTTTGCCGTAACCCTCTCAACTTTTTAGCACATGCTATGTGGGTGAAATGATGATACCATGCCAACTTTCAACCTTTTCCAATTGTGATTTGTAGTGCTTTTCAATTTCAGGGTCATTTAGCTCAAAAAATCAGTAAATGCATGGAAAATAGCAAATGAAGTCAGAAAGGGTTGAAAATTCATGACGTGGCTTCGAATGGTGCATACTGAACACACAAAAAGTCTGGAGTTGAAATAAGTTTAAAAAAATGAAATGCCTTTGTAACAGACGAGTTTTCGTCTGAAACCCTGATACTTCGAAAGAGATTGTCCATTTTGTACACGAAGTGGATCCAGTTTTTGCCGTAACCCTCTCAGCTTTTTAGCACATGCTATGTGGGTGAAATGATGATACCATGCCAACTTTCAACCTTTTCAGAGTTCATTTGTAGTGCTTTTCAATTTCAGGGTCATTAAGCTCTAAAAAATCAGTAAATGCATGAAAAATAGCAAATGAAGTCAGAAAGGGTTGAAAATTGATGACGTGGCTTCGAATGGTGCATACAGAACACACAAAAAGTCTGGAGTTGAAATAAGTTTAAAAAAATGAAATGCCTTTGTAACAGACGAGTTTTCGTCTGAAACCCTGATACTTCGAAAGAGATTGTCCATTTTGTACACGAAGTGAATCCAGCTTTTGCCGTAACCCTCTCAACTTTTTAGCACATGCTATGTGGGTGAAATGATGATACCATGCCAACTTTCAACCTTTTCAGAGTTCATTTGTAGTGCTTTTCAATTTTAGGGTCATTTAGCTCAAAAAAATCAGTAAATGCATGGAAAATAGCAAATGAAGTCAGAAAGGGTTGAAAATTGATGACGTGGCTTCGAATGGTGTATACTGAACACACAAAAAGTCTGGAGTTGAAATAAGTTTAAAAAAATGAAATGCCTTTGTAACAGACGAGTTTTCGTCTGAAACCCTGATACTTCGAAAGAGATTGTCCATTTTGTACACGAAGTGGATCCAGTTTTTGCCGTAACCCTCTCAACCCTTTAGCACATGCTATGTGGGTGAAATGATGATACCATGCCAACTTTCAACCTTTTCAGAGTTCATTTGTAGTGCTTTTCAATTTCAGGGTCATTAAGCTCTAAAAAATCAGTAAATGCATGAAAAATAGCAAATGAAGTCAGAAAGGGTTGAAAATTGATGACGTGGCTACGAATGGTGCATACTGAACACACAAAAAGTCTGGAGTTGAAATAAGTTTAAAAAAATGAAATGCCTTTGTAACAGACGAGTTTTCGTTTGAAACTGTGATACTTCGAAAGAGATTGTCCATTTTGTACATGAAGTGAATCCAGTTTTTGCCGTAACCCTCTCAACTTTTTAGCACATGCTATGTGGGTGAAATGATGATACCATGCCAACTTTCAACCTTTTCAGAGTTCATTTGTAGTGCTTTTCAATTTCAGGGTCATTTAGCTCAAACAAATCAGTAAATGCATGAAAAATAGGAAATGAAGTCAGAAAGGGTTGAAAATTGATGACGTGGCTTCGAATGGTGCATACTGGACACACAAAAAGTCTGGAGTTGAAATAAGTTTAAAAAACTGAAATGCCTTTGTAACACACGAGTTTTCGTCTGAAACCCTGATACTTCGAAAGAGATTGTCCATTTTGTACACGAAGTGGATCCAGTTTTTGCCGTAACCCTCTCAACTTTTTAGCACATGCTATGTGGGTGAAATGATGATACCATGCCAACTTTCAACCTTTTCTGATTGTGATTTCTAGTGCTTTTCAATTTCAGGGTCATTTAGCTCAAAAAAATCAGTAAATGCATGAAAATTAGCAAATGAACTCAGAAAGGGTTGAAAATTGATGACGTGGCTTCGAATGGTGCATACTGAACACACAAAAAGTCTGGAGTTGAAATAAGTTTAAAAAAATGAAATGCCGTTGTAACAGACGAGTTTTCGTCTAAAACCCTGATACTTCGAAAGAGATTGTCCATTTTGTACACGAAGTGGATCCAGTTTTTGCCGTAACCCTCTCAACTTTTTAGCACATGCTATGTGGGTGAAATGATGATACCATGCCAACTTTCAACCTTTTCTGATTGTGATTTCTAGTGCTTTTCAATTTCAGGGTCATTTAGCTCAAAAAAATCAGTAAATGCATGAAAATTAGCAAATGAACTCAGAAAGGGTTGAAAATTGATGACGTGGCTTCGAATGGTGCATACTGAAAACACAAAAAGTCTGGAGTTGAAATAAGTTTAAAAAAATGAAATGCCTTTGTAACAGACGAGTTTTCGTCTGAAACCCTGATACTTCGAAAGAGATTGTCCATTTTGTACACGAAGTGGATCCAGTTTTTGCCGTAACCCTGTCAACTTTTTAGCACATGCTATGTGGGTGAAATGATGATACCATGCCAACTTTCAACCTTTTCAGAGTTTATTTGTAGTGCTTTTCAATTTCACGGTCATTAAGCTCTAAAAAATCAGTAAATGCATGAAAAATAGCAAATGAAGTCAGAAAGGGTTGAAAATTGATGACGTGGCTTCGAATGGTGCATACTAAACACACAAAAAGTCTGGAGTTGAAATAAGTTTAAAAAAATGAAATGCCTTTGTAACAGACGAGTTTTCGTCTGAAACCCTGATACTTCGAAAGAGATTGTCCATTTTGTACACGAAGTGGATCCAAATTTTGCCGTAACCCTCTCAACTTTTTAGCACATGCTATGTGGGTGAAATGATGATACCATGCCAACTTTCAACCTTTTCAGAGTTCATTTGTAGTGCTTTTCAATTTCAGGGTCATTAAGCTCTAAAAAATCAGTAAATGCATGAAAAATAGCAAATGAAGTCAGAAAGGGTTGAAAATTCATGACGTGGCTTCGAATGGTGCATACTGAACACACAAAAAGTCTGGAGTTGAAATAAGTTAAAAAAAATGAAATGCCTTTGTAACAGACGAGTTTTCGTCTGAAACCCTGATACTTCGAAAGAGATTGTCCATTTTGTACACGAAGTGAATCCAGCTTTTGCCGTAACCCTCTCAACTTTTTAGCACATGCTATGTGGGTGAAATGATGATACCATGCCAACTTTCAACCTTTTCCGATTGTGATTTGTAGTGCTTTTCAATTTCAGGGTCATTTAGCTCAAAAAATCAGTAAATGCATGGAAAATAGCAAATGAAGTCAGAAAGGGTTGAAAATTGATGACGTGGCTTCGAATGGTGCATACTGAACACACAAAAAGTCTGGAGTTGAAATAAGTTTAAAAAAATGAAATGCCTTTGTAACAGACGAGTTTTCGTCTGAAACCCTGATACTTCGAAAGAGATTGTCCATTTTATACATGAAGTGAATCCAGTTTTTGCCGTAACCCTCTCAACTTTTTAGCACATGCTATGTGGGTGAAATGATGATACCATGCCAACTTTCAACCTTTTCAGAGTTCATTTGTAGTGCTTTTCAATTTCAGGGTCATTTAGCTCAAACAAATCAGTAAATGCATGAAAAATAGGAAATGAAGTCAGAAAGGGTTGAAAATTGATGACGTGGCTTCGAATGGTGCATACTGAACACACAAAAAGTCTGGAGTTGAAATAAGTTTAAAAAACTGAAATGCCTTTGTAACACACGAGTTTTCGTCTGAAACCCTGATACTTCGAAAGAGATTGTCCATTTTGTACACGAAGTGGATCCAGTTTTTGCCGTAACCCTCTCAACTTTTTAGCACATGCTATGTGGGTGAAATGATGATAC
This sequence comes from Elymus sibiricus, assembly GCA_039707655.1. NCBI lineage: Eukaryota > Viridiplantae > Streptophyta > Magnoliopsida > Poales > Poaceae > Elymus > Elymus sibiricus. Next base: position 119,947,520 of record CM077676.1, on the reverse strand, counting down.
CATGCCAACTTTCAACCTTTTCTGATTGTGATTTCTAGTGCTTTTCAATTTCAGGGTCATTTAGCTCAAAAAAAATCAGTAAATGCATGAAAATTAGCAAATGAACTCAGAAAGGGTTGAAAATTGATACCGTGGCTTCGAATGGTGCATACTGAACACACAAAAAGTCTGGAGTTGAAATAAGTTTAAAAAAATGAAATGCCGTTGTAACAGACGAGTTTTCGTCTAAAACCCTGATACTTCGAAAGAGATTGTCCATTTTGTACACGAAGTGGATCCAGTTTTTGCCGTAACCCTCTCAACTTTTTAGCACATGCTATGTGGGTGAAATGATGATACCATGCCAACTTTCAACCTTTTCTGATTGTGATTTCTAGTGCTTTTCAATTTCAGGGTCATTTAGCTCAAAAAAATCAGTAAATGCATGAAAATTAGCAAATGAACTCAGAAAGGGTTGAAAATTGATGACGTGGCTTCGAATGGTGCATACTGAACACACAAAAAGTCTGGAGATGAAATAAGTTTAAAAAAATGAAATGCCGTTGTAACAGACGAGTTTTCGTCTGAAACCCTGATACTTCGAAAGAGATTGTCCATTTTGTACACGAAGTGGATCCAGTTTTTGCCGTAACCCTCTCAACTTTTTAGCACATGCTATGTGGGTGAAATGATGATACCATGCCAACTTTCAACCTTTTCTGATTGTGATTTCTAGTGCTTTTCAATTTCAAGGTCATTTAGCTCAAAAAAATCAGTAAATGCATGAAAATTAGCAAATGAACTCAGAAAGGGTTGAAAATTGATGACGTGGCTTCGAATGGTGCATACTGAACACACAAAAAGTCTGGAGTTGAAATAAGTTTAAAAAAATGAAATGCCTTTGTAACAGACGAGTTTTCGTCTGAAACCCTGATACTTCGAAAGAGATTATCCATTTTGTACACGAAGTGGATCCAGTTTTTGCCGTAACCCTCTCAACTTTTTAGCACATGCTATGTGGGTGAAATGATGATACCAAGCCAACTTTAAACCTTTTCTGATTGTGATTTGTAGTGCTTTTCAATTTCAGGGTCATTTAGCTCAAACAAATCAGTAAATGCATGAAAATTAGCAAATGAACTCAGAAAGGGTTGAAAATTGATGACGTGGCTTCGAATGGTGCATACTGAACACACAAAAAGTCTGGAGTTGAAATAAGTTTAAAAAAATGAAATGCCGTTGTAACAGACGAGTTTTCGTCTAAAACCCTGATACTTCGAAAGAGATTGTCCATTTTGTACACGAAGTGGATCCAGTTTTTGCCGTAACCCTCTCAACTTTTTAGCACATGCTATGTGGGTGAAATGATGATACCATGCCAACTTTCAACCTTTTCTGATTGTGATTTCTAGTGCTTTTCAATTTCAGGGTCATTTAGCTCAAAAAATCAGTAAATGCATGAAAATTAGCAAATGAACTCAGAAAGGGTTGAAAATTGATGACGTGGCTTCGAATGGTGCATACTGAAAACACAAAAAGTCTGGAGTTGAAATAAGTTTAAAAAAATGAAATGCCTTTGTAACAGACGAGTTTTCGTCTGAAACCCTGATACTTCGAAAGAGATTGTCCATTTTGTACACGAAGTGGATCCAGTTTTTGCCGTAACCCTGTCAACTTTTTAGCACATGCTATGTGGGTGAAATGATGATACCATGCCAACTTTCAACCTTTTCAGAGTTCATTTGTAGTGCTTTTCAATTTCACGGTCATTAAGCTCTAAAAAATCAGTAAATGCATGAAAAATAGCAAATGAAGTCAGAAAGGGTTGAAAATTGATGACGTGGCTTCGAATGGTGCATACTGAACACACACAAAGTCTGGAGTTGAAATAAGTTTAAAAAAATGAAATGCCTTTGTAACAGACGAGTTTTCGTCTGAAACCCTGATACTTCGAAAGAGATTGTCCATTTTGTACACGAAGTGAATCCAGCTTTTGCCGTAACCCTCTCAACTTTTTAGCACATGCTATGTGGGTGAAATGATGATACCATGCCAACTTTCAACCTTTTCCGATTGTGATTTGTAGTGCTTTTCAATTTCAGGGTCATTTAGCTCAAAAAATCAGTAAATGCATGGAAAATAGTAAATGAAGTCAGAAAGGGTTGAAAATTGATGACGTGGCTTCGAATGGTGCATACTGAACACACAAAAAGTCTGGAGTTGAAATAAGTTTAAAAAAATGAAATGCCTTTGTAACAGACGAGTTTTCGTCTGAAACCCTGATACTTCGAAAGAGATTGTCCATTTTGTACATGAAGTGAATCCAGTTTTTGCCGTAACCCTCTCAACTTTTTAGCACATGCTATGTGGGTGAAATGATGATACCATGCCAACTTTCAACCTTTTCTGATTGTGATTTCTAGTGCTTTTCAATTTCAGGGTCATTTAGCTCAAAAAAATCAGTAAATGCATGAAAATTAGCAAATGAACTCAGAAAGGGTTGAAAATTGATGACGTGGCTTCGAATGGTGCATACTGAAAACACAAAAAGTCTGGAGTTGAAATAAGTTTAAAAAAATGAAATGCCTTTGTAACAGACGAGTTTTCGTCTGAAACCCTGATACTTCGAAAGAGATTGTCCATTTTGTACCCGAAGTGGATCCAAATTTTGCCGTAACCCTCTCAACTTTTTAGCACATGCTATGTGGGTGAAATGATGATACCATGCCAACTTTCAACCTTTTCAGAGTTCATTTGTAGTGCTTTTCAATTTCAGGGTCATTAAGCTCTAAAAAATCAGTAAATGCATGAAAAATAGCAAATGAAGTCAGAAAGGGTTGAAAATTCATGACGTGGCTTCGAATGGTGCATACTGAACACACAAAAAGTCTGGAGTTGAAATAAGTTTAAAAAAATGAAATGCCTTTGTAACAGACGAGTTTTCGTCTGAAACCCTGATACTTCGAAAGAGGTTGTCCATTTTGTACACGAAGTGAATCCAGCTTTTGCCGTAACCCTCTCAACTTTTTAGCACATGCTATGTGGGTGAAATGATGATACCATGCCAACTTTCAACCTTTTCCGATTGTGATTTGTAGTGCTTTTCAATTTCAGGGTCATTTAGCTCAAAAAATCAGTAAATGCATGGAAAATAGTAAATGAAGTCAGAAAGGGTTGAAAATTGATGACGTGGCTTCGAATGGTGCATACTGAACACACAAAAAGTCTGGAGTTGAAATAAGTTTAAAAAAATGAAATGCCTTTGTAACAGACGAGTTTTCGTCTGAAACCCTGATACTTCGAAAGAGATTGTCCATTTTGTACATGAAGTGAATCCAGTTTTTGCCGTAACCCTCTCAACTTTTTAGCACATGCTATGTGGGTGAAATGATGATACCATGCCAACTTTCAACCTTTTCAGAGTTCATTTGTAGTGCTTTTCAATTTCAGGGTCATTTAGCTCAAACAAATCAGTAAATGCATGAAAAATAGGAAATGAAGTCAGAAAGGGTTGAAAATTGATGACGTGGCTTCGAATGGTGCATACTGAACACACAAAAAGTCTGGAGTTGAAATAAGTTTAAAAAACTGAAATGCCTTTGTAACACACGAGTTTTCGTCTGAAACCCTGATACTTCGAAAGAGATTGTCCATTTTGTACACGAAGTGGATCCAGTTTTTGCCGTAACCCTCTCAACTTTTTAGCACATGCTATGTGGGTGAAATGATGATACCATGCCAACTTTCAACCTTTTCTGATTGTGATTTCTAGTGCTTTTCAATTTCAGGGTCATTTAGCTCAAAAAAAATCAGTAAATGCATGAAAATTAGCAAATGAACTCAGAAAGGGTTGAAAATTGATACCGTGGCTTCGAATGGTGCATACTGAACACACAAAAAGTCTGGAGGTTAAATAAGTTTACAAAAATGAAATGCCGTTGTAACAGACGAGTTTTCGTCTAAAACCCTGATACTTCGAAAGAGATTGTCCATTTTGTACACGAAGTGGATCCAGTTTTTGCCGTAACCCTCTCAACTTTTTAGCACATGCTATGTGGGTGAAATGATGATACCATGCCAACTTTCAACCTTTTCTGATTGTGATTTCTAGTGCTTTTCAATTTCAGGGTCATTTAGCTCAAAAAAATCAGTAAATGCATGAAAATTAGCAAATGAACTCAGAAAGGGTTGAAAATTGATGATGTGGCTTCGAATGGTGCATACTGAACACACAAAAAGTCTGGAGATGAAATAAGTTTAAAAAAATGAAATGCCGTTGTAACAGACGAGTTTTCGTCTGAAACCCTGATACTTCGAAAGAGATTGTCCATTTTGTACACGAAGTGGATCCAGTTTTTGCCGTAACCCTCTCAACTTTTTAGCACATGCTATGTGGGTGAAATGATGATACCATGCCAACTTTCAACCTTTTCTGATTGTGATTTCTAGTGCTTTTCAATTTCAAGGTCATTTAGCTCAAAAAAATCAGTAAATGCATGAAAATTAGCAAATGAACTCAGAAAGGGTTGAAAATTGATGACGTGGCTTCGAATGGTGCATACTGAACACACAAAAAGTCTGGAGTTGAAATAAGTTTAAAAAAATGAAATGCCTTTGTAACAGACGAGTTTTCGTCTGAAACCCTGATACTTCGAAAGAGATTATCCATTTTGTACACGAAGTGGATCCAGTTTTTGCCGTAACCCTCTCAACTTTTTAGCACATGCTATGTGGGTGAAATGATGATACCAAGCCAACTTTAAACCTTTTCTGATTGTGATTTGTAGTGCTTTTCAATTTCAGGGTCATTTAGCTCAAACAAATCAGTAAATGCATGAAAATTAGCAAATGAACTCAGAAAGGGTTGAAAATTGATGACGTGGCTTCGAATGGTGCATACTGAACACACAAAAAGTCTGGAGTTGAAATAAGTTTAAAAAAATGAAATGCCGTTGTAACACACGAGTTTTCGTCTAAAACCCTGATACTTCGAAAGAGATTGTCCATTTTGTACACGAAGTGGATCCAGTTTTTGCCGTAACCCTCTCAACTTTTTAGCACATGCTATGTGGGTGAAATGATGATACCATGCCAACTTTCAACCTTTTCTGATTGTGATTTCTAGTGCTTTTCAATTTCAGGGTCATTTAGCTCAAAAAATCAGTAAATGCATGAAAATTAGCAAATGAACTCAGAAAGGGTTGAAAATTGATGACGTGGCTTCGAATGGTGCATACTGAACACACAAAAAGTCTGGAGTTGAAATAAGTTTAAAAAAATGAAATGCCTTTGTAACAGACGAGTTTTCGTCTGAAACCCTGATACTTCGAAAGAAATTGTCCATTTTGTACACGAAGTGGATCCAGTTTTTGCCGTAACCCTCTCAACTTTTTAGCACATGCTATGTGGGTGAAATGATGATACCAAGCCAACTTTCAACCTTTTATGATTGTGATTTGTAGTGCTTTTCAATTTCAGGGTCATTTAGCTCAAACAAATCAGTAAATGCATGAAAAATAGGAAATGAAGTCAGAAAGGGTTGAAAATTGATGACGTGGCTTCGAATGGTGCATACTGAACACACAAAAAGTCTGGAGTTGAAATAAGTTTAAAAAACTGAAATGCCTTTGTAACACACGAGTTTTCGTCTGAAACCCTGATACTTCGAAAGAGATTGTCCATTTTGTACACGAAGTGGATCCTGTTTTTGCCGTAACCCTCTCAACTTTTTAGCACATGCTATGTGGGTGAAATGATGATACCATGCCAACTTTCAACCTTTTCAGAGTTCATTTGTAGTGCTTTTCAATTTCAGGGTCATTAAGCTCTAAAAAATCATTAAATACATGAAAAATAGCAAATGAAGTCAGAAAGGGTTGAAAATTGATGACGTGGCTTCGAATGGTGCATACTGAACACACAAAAAGTCTGGAGTTGAAATAAGTTTAAAAAAATGAAATGCCTTTGTAACAGACGAGTTTTCGTCTGAAACCGTGATACTTCGAAAGAGATTGTCCATTTTGTACATGAAGTGAATCCAGTTTTTGCCGTAACCCTCTCAACTTTTTAGCACATGCTATGTGGGTGAAATGATGATACCATGCCAACTTTCAACCTTTTCAGAGTTCATTTGTAGTGCTTTTCAATTTTAGGGTCATTTAGCTCAAACAAATCAGTAAATGCATGGAAAATAGCAAATGAAGTCAGAAAGGGTTGAAAATTGATGACGTGGCTTCGAATGGTGCATACTGAACACACAAAAAGTCTGGAGTTGAAATAAGTTTAAAAAAATGAAATGCCTTTGTAACAGACGAGTTTTCGTCTGAAACCTTGATACTTCGAAAGAGATTGTCCATTTTGTACACGAAGTGGATCCAGTTTTTGCCGTAACCCTCTCAACTTTTTAGCACATGCTATGTGGGTGAAATGATGATACCATGCCAACTTTCAACCTTTTCAGAGTTCATTTGTAGTGCTTTTCAATTTCAGGGTCATTAAGCTCTAAAAAATCAGTAAATGCATGAAAAATAGCAAATGAAGTCAGAAAGGGTTGAAAATTGATGACGTGGCTTCGAATGGTGCATACTGAACACACAAAAAGTCTGGAGTTGAAATAAGTTTAAAAAAATGAAATGCCTTTGTAACAGACGAGTTTTCGTCTGAAACCGTGATACTTCGAAAGAGATTGTCCATTTTGTACATGAAGTGAATCCAGTTTTTGCCGTAACCCTCTCAACTTTTTAGCACATGCTATGTGGGTGAAATGATGATACCATGCCAACTTTCAACCTTTTCAGAGTTCATTTGTAGTGCTTTTCAATTTCAGGGTCATTTAGCTCAAACAAATCAGTAAATGCATGAAAAATAGGAAATGAAGTCAGAAAGGGTTGAAAATTGATGACGTGGCTTCGAATGGTGCATACTGAACACACAAAAAGTCTGGAGTTGAAATAAGTTTAAAAAAATGAAATGCCGTTGTAACAGACGAGTTTTCGTCTGAAACCCTGATACTTCGAAAGAGATTGTCCATTTTGTACACGAAGTGGATCCAGTTTTTGCCGTAACCCTCTCAACTTTTTAGCACATGCTATGTGGGTGAAATGATGATACCATGCCAACTTTCAACCTTTTCTGATTGTGATTTCTAGTGCTTTTCAATTTCAAGGTCATTTAGCTCAAAAAAATCAGTAAATGCATGAAAATTAGCAAATGAACTCAGAAAGGGTTGAAAATTGATGACGTGGCTTCGAATGGTGCATACTGAACACACAAAAAGTCTGGAGTTGAAATAAGTTTAAAAAAATGAAATGCATTTGTAACAGACGAGTTTTCGTCTGAAACCCTGATACTTCGAAAGAGATTATCCATTTTGTACACGAAGTGGATCCAGTTTTTGCCGTAACCCTCTCAACTTTTTAGCACATGCTATGTGGGTGAAATGATGATACCAAGCCAACTTTAAACCTTTTCTGATTGTGATTTGTAGTGCTTTTCAATTTCAGGGTCATTTAGCTCAAATAAATCAGTAAATGCATGAAAATTAGCAAATGAACTCAGAAAGGGTTGAAAATTGATGACGTGGCTTCGAATGGTGCATACTGAACACACAAAAAGTCTGGAGTTGAAATAAGTTTAAAAAAATGAAATGCCGTTGTAACAGACGAGTTTTCGTCTAAAACCCTGATACTTCGAAAGAGATTGTCCATTTTGTACACGAAGTGGATCCAGTTTTTGCCGTAACCCTCTCAACTTTTTAGCACATGCTATGTGGGTGAAATGATGATACCATGCCAACTTTCAACCTTTTCTGATTGTGATTTCTAGTGCTTTTCAATTTCAGGGTCATTTAGCTAAAAAAAATCAGTAAATGCATGAAAATTAGCAAATGAACTCAGAAAGGGTTGAAAATTGATGACGTGGCTTCGAATGGTGCATACTGAACACACAAAAAGTCTGGAGTTGAAATAAGTTTAAAAAAATGAAATGCCTTTGTAACAGACGAGTTTTCGTGTGAAACCCTGATACTTCGAAAGAAATTGTCCATTTTGTACACGAAGTGGATCCAGTTTTTGCCGTAACCCTCTCAACTTTTTAGCACATGCTATGTGGGTGAAATGATGATACCAAGCCAACTTTCAACCTTTTCTGATTGTGATTTGTAGTGCTTTTCAATTTCAGGGTCATTTAGCTCAAACAAATCAGTAAATGCATGAAAATTAGCAAATGAACTCAGAAAGGGTTGAAAATTGATGATGTGGCTTCGAATGGTGCATACTGAACACACAAAAAGTCTGGAGTTGAAATAAGTTTAAAAAACTGAAATGCCTTTGTAACACACGAGTTTTCGTCTGAAACCCTGATACTTCGAAAGAGATTGTCCATTTTGTACACGAAGTGGATCCAGTTTTTGCCGTAACCCTCTCAACTTTTTAGCACATGCTATGTGGGTGAAATGATGATACCATGCCAACTTTCAACCTTTTCAGAGTTCATTTGTAGTGCTTTTCAATTTCAGGGTCATTAAGCTCTAAAAAATCATTAAATACATGAAAAATAGCAAATGAAGTCAGAAAGGGTTGAAAATTGATGACGTGGCTTCGAATGGTGCATACTGAACACACAAAAAGTTTGGAGTTGAAATAAGTTTAAAAAAATGAAATGCCTTTGTAACAGACGAGTTTTCGTCTGAAACCGTGATACTTCGAAAGAGATTGTCCATTTTGTACATGAAGTGAATCCAGTTTTTGCCGTAACCCTCTCAACTTTTTAGCACATGCTATGTGGGTGAAATGATGATACCATGCCAACCTTCAACCTTTTCAGAGTTCATTTGTAGTGCTTTTCAATTTTAGGGTCATTTAGCTCAAACAAATCAGTAAATGCATGGAAAATAGCAAATGAAGTCAGAAAGGGTTGAAAATTGATGACGTGGCTTCGAATGGTGCATACTGAACACACAAAAAGTCTGGAGTTGAAATAAGTTTAAAAAAATGAAATGCCTTTGTAACAGACGAGTTTTTGTCTGAAACCCTGATACTTCGAAAGAGATTGTCCATTTTGTACACGAAGTGGATCCAGTTTTTGCCGTAACCCTCTCAACTTTTTAGCACATGCTATGTGGGTGAAATGATGATACCATGCCAACTTTCAACCTTTTCAGAGTTCATTTGTAGTGCTTTTCAATTTCAGGGTCATTAAGCTCTAAAAAATCAGTAAATGCATGAAAAATAGCAAATGAAGTCAGAAAGGGTTGAAAATTGATGACGTGGCTTCGAATGGTGCATACTGAACACACAAAAAATCTGGAGTTGAAATAAGTTTAAAAAAATGAAATGCCTTTGTAACAGACGAGTTTTCGTCTGAAACCGTGATACTTCGAAAGAGATTGTCCATTTTGTACATGAAGTGAATCCAGTTTTTGCTGTAACCCTCTCAACTTTTTAGCACATGCTATGTGGGTGAAATGATGATACCATGCCAACTTTCAACCTTTTCAGAGTTCATTTGTAGTGCTTTTCAATTTCAGGGTCATTTAGCTCAAACAAATCAGTAAATGCATGAAAAATAGGAAATGAAGTCACAAAATGTTGAAAATTGATGACGTGGCTTCGAATGGTGCATACTGAACACACAAAAAGTCTGGAGTTGAAATAAGTTTAAAAAACTGAAATGCCTTTGTAACACACGAGTTTTCGTCTGAAACCCTGATACTTCGAAAGAGATTGTCCATTTTGTACACGAAGTGGATCCAGTTTTTGCCGTAACCCTCTCAACTTTTTAGCACATGCTATGTGGGTGAAATGATGATACCATGCCAACTTTCAACCTTTTCTGATTGTGATTTCTAGTGCTTTTCAATTTCAGGGTCATTTAGCTCAAAAAAATCACTAAATGCATGAAAATTAGCAAATGAACTCAGAAAGGGTTGAAAATTGATACCGTGGCTTCGAATGGTGCATACTGAACACACAAAAAGTCTGGAGTTGAAATAAGTTTAAAAAAATGAAATGCCGTTGTAACAGACGAGTTTTCGTCTAAAACCCTGATACTTCGAAAGAGATTATCCATTTTGTACACGAAGTGGATCCAGTTTTTGCCGTAACCCTCTCAACTTTTTAGCACATGCTATGTGGGTGAAATAATGATACCATGCCAACTTTCAACCTTTTCTGATTGTGATTTCTAGTGCTTTTCAATTTCAGGGTCATTTAGCTCAAAAAAATCAGTAAATGCAAGAAAATTAGCAAATGAACTCAGAAAGGGTTGAAAATTGATGACGTGGCTTCGAATGGTGCATACTGAACACACAAAAAGTCTGGAGTTGAAATAAGTTTAAAAAAATGAAATGCCTTTGTAACACACGAGTTTTCGTCTGAAACCCTGATACTTCGAAAGAGATTGTCCATTTTGTACACGAAGTGGATCCAGTTTTTGCCGTAACCCTCTCAACTTTTTAGCACATGCTATGTGGGTGAAATGATGATACCATGCCAACTTTCAACCTTTTCAGAGTTCATTTGTAGTGCTTTTCAATTTCAGGGTCATTAAGCTCTAAAAAATCATTAAATACATGAAAAATAGCAAATGAAGTCAGAAAGGGTTGAAAATTGATGACGTGGCTTCGAATGGTGCATACTGAACACACAAAAAGTCTGGAGTTGAAATAAGTTTAAAAAAATGAAATGCCTTTGTAACAGACGAGTTTTCGTCTGAAACCGTGATACTTCGAAAGAGATTGTCCATTTTGTACATGAAGTGAATCCAGTTTTTGCCGTAACCCTCTCAACTTTTTAGCACATGCTATGTGGGTGAAATGATGATACCATGCCAACCTTCAACCTTTTCAGAGTTCATTTGTAGTGCTTTTCAATTTTAGGGTCATTTAGCTCAAACAAATCAGTAAATGCATGGAAAATAGCAAATGAAGTCAGAAAGGGTTGAAAATTGATGACGTGGCTTCGAATGGTGCATACTGAACACACAAAAAGTCTGGAGTTGAAATAAGTTTAAAAAAATGAAATGCCTTTGTAACAGACGAGTTTTCGTCTGAAACCCAGATACTTCGAAAGAGATTGTCCATTTTGTACACGAAGTGGATCCAGTTTTTGCCGTAACCCTCTCAACTTTTTAGCACATGCTATGTGGGTGAAATGATGATACCATGCCAACTTTCAACCTTTTCAGAGTTCATTTGTAGTGCTTTTCAATTTCAGGGTCATTAAGCTCTAAAAAATCAGTAAATGCATGAAAAATAGCAAATGAAGTCAGAAAGGGTTGAAAATTGATGACGTGGCTTCGAATGGTGCATACTGAACACACAAAAAGTCTGGAGTTGAAATAAGTTTAAAAAAATGAAATGCCTTTGTAACAGACGAGTTTTCGTCTGAAACCGTGATACTTCGAAAGAGATTGTCCATTTTGTACATGAAGTGAATCCAGTTTTTGCCGTAACCCTCTCAACTTTTTAGCACATGCTATGTGGGTGAAATGATGATACCATGCCAACTTTCAACCTTTTCAGAGTTCATTTGTAGTGTTTTTCAATTTCAGGGTCATTTAGCTCAAACAAATCAGTAAATGCATGAAAAATAGGAAATGAAGTCAGAAAGGGTTGAAAATTGATGACGTGGCTTCGAATGGTGCATACTGAACACACAAAAAGTCTGGAGTTGAAATAAGTTTAAAAAACTGAAATGCCTTTGTAACACACGAGTTTTCGTCTGAAACCCTGATACTTCGAAAGAGATTGTCCATTTTGTACACGAAGTGGATCCAGTTTTTGCCGTAACCCTCTCAACTTTTTAGCACATGCTATGTGGGTGAAATGATGATACCATGCCAACTTTCAACCTTTTCAGAGTTCATTTGTAGTGCTTTTCAATTTCAGGGTCATTAAGCTCTAAAAAATCATTAAATACATGAAAAATAGCAAATGAAGTCAGAAAGGGTTGAAAATTGATGACGTGGCTTCGAATGGTGCATACTGAACACACAAAAAGTCTGGAGTTGAAATAAGTTTAAAAAAATGAAATGCCTTTGTAACAGACGAGTTTTCGTCTGAAACCGTGATACTTCGAAAGAGATTGTCCATTTTGTACATGAAGTGAATCCAGTTTTTGCCGTAACCCTCTCAACTTTTTAGCACATGCTATGTGGGTGAAATGATGATACCATGCCAACCTTCAACCTTTTCAGAGTTCATTTGTAGTGCTTTTCAATTTTAGGGTCATTTAGCTCAAACAAATCAGTAAATGCATGGAAAATAGCAAATGAAGTCAGAAAGGGTTGAAAATTGATGACGTGGCTTCGAATGGTGCATACTGAACACACAAAAAGTCTGGAGTTGAAATAAGTTTAAAAAAATGAAATGCCTTTGTAACAGACGAGTTTTCGTCTGAAACCCAGATACTTCGAAAGAGATTGTCCATTTTGTACACGAAGTGGATCCAGTTTTTGCCGTAACCCTCTCAACTTTTTAGCACATGCTATGTGGGTGAAATGATGATACCATGCCAACTTTCAACCTTTTCAGAGTTCATTTGTAGTGCTTTTCAATTTCAGGGTCATTAAGCTCTAAAAAATCAGTAAATGCATGAAAAATAGCAAATGAAGTCAGAAAGGGTTGAAAATTGATGACGTGGCTTCGAATGGTGCATACTGAACACACAAAAAGTCTGGAGTTGAAATAAGTTTAAAAAAATGAAATGCCTTTGTAACAGACGAGTTTTCGTCTGAAACCGTGATACTTCGAAAGAGATTGTCCATTTTGTACATGAAGTGAATCCAGTTTTTGCCGTAACCCTCTCAACTTTTTAGCACATGCTATGTGGGTGAAATGATGATACCATGCCAACTTTCAACCTTTTCAGAGTTCATTTGTAGTGTTTTTCAATTTCAGGGTCATTTAGCTCAAACAAATCAGTAAATGCATGAAAAATAGGAAATGAAGTCAGAAAGGGTTGAAAATTGATGACGTGGCTTCGAATGGTGCATACTGAACACACAAAAAGTCTGGAGTTGAAATAAGTTTAAAAAACTGAAATGCCTTTGTAACACACGAGTTTTCGTCTGAAACCCTGATACTTCGAAAGAGATTGTCCATTTTGTACACGAAGTGGATCCAGTTTTTGCCGTAACCCTCTCAACTTTTTAGCACATGCTATGTGGGTGAAATGATGATACCATGCCAACTTTCAACCTTTTCAGAGTTCATTTGTAGTGCTTTTCAATTTCAGGGTCATTAAGCTCTAAAAAATCATTAAATACATGAAAAATAGCAAATGAAGTCAGAAAGGGTTGAAAATTGATGACGTGGCTTCGAATGGTGCATACTGAACACACAAAAAGTCTGGAGTTGAAATAAGTTTAAAAAAATGATATGCCTTTGTAACAGACGAGTTTTCGTCTGAAACCGTGATACTTCGAAAGAGATTGTCCATTTTGTACATGAAGTGAATCCAGTTTTTGCCGTAACCCTCTCAACTTTTTAGCACATGCTATGTGGGTGAAATGATGATACCATGCCAACCTTCAACCTTTTCAGAGTTCATTTGTAGTGCTTTTCAATTTTAGGGTCATTTAGCTCAAACAAATCAGTAAATGCATGGAAAATAGCAAATGAAGTCAGAAAGGGTTGAAAATTGATGACGTGGCTTCGAATGGTGCATACTGAACACACAAAAAGTCTGGAGTTGAAATAAGTTTAAAAAAATGAAATGCCTTTGTAACAGACGAGTTTTCGTCTGAAACCCAGATACTTCGAAAGAGATTGTCCATTTTGTACACGAAGTGGATCCAGTTTTTGCCGTAACCCTCTCAACTTTTTAGCACATGCTATGTGGGTGAAATGATGATACCATGCCAACTTTCAACCTTTTCAGAGTTCATTTGTAGTGCTTTTCAATTTCAGGGTCATTAAGCTCTAAAAAATCAGTAAATGCATGAAAAATAGCAAATGAAGTCAGAAAGGGTTGAAAATTGATGACGTGGCTTCGAATGGTGCATACTGAACACACAAAAAGTCTGGAGTTGAAATAAGTTTAAAAAAATGAAATGCCTTTGTAACAGACGAGTTTTCGTCTGAAACCGTGATACTTCGAAAGAGATTGTCCATTTTGTACATGAAGTGAATCCAGTTTTTGCCGTAACCCTCTCAACTTTTTAGCACATGCTATGTGGGTGAAATGATGATACCATGCCAACTTTCAACCTTTTCAGAGTTCATTTGTAGTGTTTTTCAATTTCAGGGTCATTTAACTCAAACAAATCAGTAAATGCATGAAAAATAGGAAATGAAGTCAGAAAGGGTTGAAAATTGATGACGTGGCTTCGAATGGTGCATACTGAACACACAAAAAGTCTGGAGTTGAAATAAGTTTAAAAAACTGAAATGCCTTTGTAACACACGAGTTTTCGTCTGAAACCCTGATACTTCGAAAGAGATTGTCCATTTTGTACATGAAGTGGATCCAGTTTTTGCCGTAACCCTCTCAACTTTTTAGCACATGCTATGTGGGTGAAATGATGATACCATTACAACTTTCAACCTTTTCTGATTGTGATTTCTAGTGCTTTTCAATTTCAGGGTCATTTAGCTCAAAAAAATCACTAAATGCATGAAAATTAGCAAATGAACTCAGAAAGGGTTGAAAATTGATGACGTGGCTTCGAATGGTGCATACTGAACACACAAAAAGTCTGGAGTTGAAATAAGTTTAAAAAAATGAAATGCCGTTGTAACAGACGAGTTTTCGTCTGAAACCCTGATACTTCAAAAGAGATTGTCCATTTTGTACACGAAGTGGATCCAGTTTTTGCCGTAACCCTCTCAACTTTTTAGCACATGCTATGTGGGTGAAATGATGATACCATGCCAACTTTCAACCTTTTCTGATTGTGATTTCTAGTGCTTTTCAATTTCAAGGTCATTTAGCTCAAAAAAATCAGTAAATGCATGAAAATTAGCAAATGAACTCAGAAAGGGTTGAAAATTGATGACGTGGCTTCGAATGGTGCATACTGAACACACAAAAAGTCTGGAGTTGAAATAAGTTTAAAAAAATGAAATGCCGTTGTAACAGACGAGTTTTCGTCTAAAACCCTGATACTTCGAAAGAGATTGTCCATTTTGTACACGAAGTGGATCCAGTTTTTGCCGTAACCCTCTCAACTTTTTAGCACATGCTATGTGGGTGAAATGATGATACCATGCCAACTTTCAACCTTTTCTGATTGTGATTTCTAGTGCTTTTCAATTTCAGGGTCATTTAGCTCAAAAAAATCAGTAAATGCATGAAAATTAGCAAATGAACTCAGAAAGGGTTGAAAATTGATGACGTGGCTTCGAATGGTGCATACTGAACACACAAAAAGTCTGGAGTTGAAATAAGTTTAAAAAAATGAAATGCCGTTGTAACAGACGAGTTTTCGTCTGAAACCCTGATACTTCAAAAGAGATTGTCCATTTTGTACACGAAGTGGATCCAGTTTTTGCCGTAACCCTCTCAACTTTTTAGCACATGCTATGTGGGTGAAATGATGATACCATGCCAACTTTCAACCTTTTCTGATTGTGATTTCTAGTGCTTTTCAATTTCAAGGTCATTTAGCTCAAAAAAATCAGTAAATGCATGAAAATTAGCAAATGAACTCAGAAAGGGTTGAAAATTGATGACGTGGCTTCGAATGGTGCATACTGAACACACAAAAATTCTGGAGTTGAAATAAGTTTAAAAAAATGAAATGCCTTTGTAACAGACGAGTTTTCGTCTGAAACCCTGATACTTCGAAAGAGATTATCCATTTTGTACACGAAGTGGATCCAGTTTTTGCCGTAACCCTCTCAACTTTTTAGCACATGCTATGTGGGTGAAATGATGATACCAAGCCAACTTTAAACCTTTTCTGATTGTGATTTGTAGTGCTTTTCAATTTCAGGGTCATTTAGCTCAAACAAATCAGTAAATGCATGAAAATTAGCAAATGAAGTCAGAAAGGGTTGAAAATTGATGACGTGGCTTCGAATGGTGCATACTGAACACACAAAAAGTCTGGAGTTGAAATAAGTTTAAAAAAATGAAATGCCGTTGTAAGAGACGAGTTTTCGTCTAAAACCCTGATACTTCGAAAGAGATTGTCCATTTTGTACACGAAGTGGATCCAGTTTTTGCCGTAACCCTCTCAACTTTTTAGCACATGCTATGTGGGTGAAATGATGATACCATGCCAACTTTCAACCTTTTCTGATTGTGATTTCCTGTGCTTTACAATTTCAGGGTCATTTAGCTCAAAAAATCAGTAAATGCATGAAAATTAGCAAATGAACTCAGAAAGGGTTGAAAATTGATGACGTGGCTTCGAATGGTGCATACTGAACACACAAAAAGTCTGGAGTTGAAATAAGTTTAAAAAACTGAAATGCCTTTGTAACACACGAGTTTTCGTCTGAAACCCTGATACTTCGAAAGAGATTGTCCATTTTGTACACGAAGTGGATCCAGTTTTTGCCGTAACCCTCTCAACTTTTTAGCACATGCTATGTGGGTGAAATGATGATACCATTACAACTTTCAACCTTTTCTGATTGTGATTTCTAGTGCTTTTCAATTTCAGGGTCATTTAGCTCAAAAAAATCACTAAATGCATGAAAATTAGCAAATGAACTCAGAAAGGGTTGAAAATTGATGACGTGGCTTCGAATGGTGCATACTGAACACACAAAAAGTCTGGAGTTGAAATAAGTTTAAAAAAATGAAATGCCGTTGTAACAGACGAGTTTTCGTCTGAAACCCTGATACTTCAAAAGAGATTGTCCATTTTGTACACGAAGTGGATCCAGTTTTTGCCGTAACCCTCTCAACTTTTTAGCACATGCTATGTGGGTGAAATGATGATACCATGCCAACTTTCAACCTTTTCTGATTGTGATTTCTAGTGCTTTTCAATTTCAAGGTCATTTAGCTCAAAAAAATCAGTAAATGCATGAAAATTAGCAAATGAACTCAGAAAGGGTTGAAAATTGATGACGTGGCTTCGAATGGTGCATACTGAACACACAAAAAGTCTGGAGTTGAAATAAGTTTAAAAAAATGAAATGCCGTTGTAACAGACGAGTTTTCGTCTAAAACCCTGATACTTCGAAAGAGATTGTCCATTTTGTACACGAAGTGGATCCAGTTTTTGCCGTAACCCTCTCAACTTTTTAGCACATGCTATGTGGGTGAAATGATGATACCATGCCAACTTTCAACCTTTTCTGATTGTGATTTCTAGTGCTTTTCAATTTCAGGGTCATTTAGCTCAAAAAAATCAGTAAATGCATGAAAATTAGCAAATGAACTCAGAAAGGGTTGAAAATTGATGACGTGGCTTCGAATGGTGCATACTGAACACACAAAAAGTCTGGAGTTGAAATAAGTTTAAAAAAATGAAATGCCGTTGTAACAGACGAGTTTTCGTCTGAAACCCTGATACTTCAAAAGAGATTGTCCATTTTGTACACGAAGTGGATCCAGTTTTTGCCGTAACCCTCTCAACTTTTTAGCACATGCTATGTGGGTGAAATGATGATACCATGCCAACTTTCAACCTTTTCTGATTGTCATTTCTAGTGCTTTTCAATTTCAAGGTCATTTAGCTCAAAAAAATCAGTAAATGCATGAAAATTAGCAAATGAACTCAGAAAGGGTTGAAAATTGATGACGTGGCTTCGAATGGTGCATACTGAACACACAAAAATTCTGGAGTTGAAATAAGTTTAAAAAAATGAAATGCCTTTGTAACAGACGAGTTTTCGTCTGAAACCCTGATACTTCGAAAGAGATTATCCATTTTGTACACGAAGTGGATCCAGTTTTTGCCGTAACCCTCTCAACTTTTTAGCACATGCTATGTGGGTGAAATGATGATACCAAGCCAACTTTAAACCTTTTCTGATTGTGATTTGTAGTGCTTTTCAATTTCAGGGTCATTTAGCTCAAACAAATCAGTAAATGCATAAAAATTAGCAAATGAAGTCAGAAAGGGTTGAAAATTGATGACGTGGCTTCGAATGGTGCATACTGAACACACAAAAAGTCTGGAGTTGAAATAAGTTTAAAAAAATGAAATGCCGTTGTAACAGACGAGTTTTCGTCTAAAACCCTGATACTTCGAAAGAGATTGTCCATTTTGTACACGAAGTGGATCCAGTTTTTGCCGTAACCCTCTCAACTTTTTAGCACATGCTATGTGGGTGAAATGATGATACCATGCCAACTTTCAACCTTTTCTGATTGTGATTTCTAGTGCTTTTCAATTTCAGGGTCATTTAGCTCAAAAAATCAGTAAATGCATGAAAATTAGCAAATGAACTCAGAAAGGGTTGAAAATTGATGACGTGGCTTCGAATGGTGCATACTGAACACACAAAAAGTCTGGAGTTGAAATAAGTTTAAAAAAATGATATGCCTTTGTAACAGACGAGTTTTCGTCTGAAACCGTGATACTTCGAAAGAGATTGTCCATTTTGTACATGAAGTGAATCCAGTTTTTGCCGTAACCCTCTCAACTTTTTAGCACATGCTATGTGGGTGAAATGATGATACCATGCCAACCTTCAACCTTTTCAGAGTTCATTTGTAGTGCTTTTCAATTTTAGGGTCATTTAGCTCAAACAAATCAGTAAATGCATGGAAAATAGCAAATGAAGTCAGAAAGGGTTGAAAATTGATGACGTGGCTTCGAATGGTGCATACTGAACACACAAAAAGTCTGGAGTTGAAATAAGTTTAAAAAAATGAAATGCCTTTGTAACAGACGAGTTTTCGTCTGAAACCCAGATACTTCGAAAGAGATTGTCCATTTTGTACACGAAGTGGATCCAGTTTTTGCCGTAACCCTCTCAACTTTTTAGCACATGCTATGTGGGTGAAATGATGATACCATGCCAACTTTCAACCTTTTCAGAGTTCATTTGTAGTGCTTTTCAATTTCAGGGTCATTAAGCTCTAAAAAATCAGTAAATGCATGAAAAATAGCAAATGAAGTCAGAAAGGGTTGAAAATTGATGACGTGGCTTCGAATGGTGCATACTGAACACACAAAAAGTCTGGAGTTGAAATAAGTTTAAAAAAATGAAATGCCTTTGTAACAGACGAGTTTTCGTCTGAAACCGTGATACTTCGAAAGAGATTGTCCATTTTGTACATGAAGTGAATCCAGTTTTTGCCGTAACCCTCTCAACTTTTTAGCACATGCTATGTGGGTGAAATGATGATACCATGCCAACTTTCAACCTTTTCAGAGTTCATTTGTAGTGTTTTTCAATTTCAGGGTCATTTAACTCAAACAAATCAGTAAATGCATGAAAAATAGGAAATGAAGTCAGAAAGGGTTGAAAATTGATGACGTGGCTTCGAATGGTGCATACTGAACACACAAAAAGTCTGGAGTTGAAATAAGTTTAAAAAACTGAAATGCCTTTGTAACACACGAGTTTTCGTCTGAAACCCTGATACTTCGAAAGAGATTGTCCATTTTGTACACGAAGTGGATCCAGTTTTTGCCATAACCCTCTCAACTTTTTAGCACATGCTATGTGGGTGAAATGATGATACCATTACAACTTTCAACCTTTTCTGATTGTGATTTCTAGTGCTTTTCAATTTCAGGGTCATTTAGCTCAAAAAAATCACTAAATGCATGAAAATTAGCAAATGAACTCAGAAAGGGTTGAAAATTGATGACGTGGCTTCGAATGGTGCATACTGAACACACAAAAAGTCTGGAGTTGAAATAAGTTTAAAAAAATGAAATGCCGTTGTAACAGACGAGTTTTCGTCTGAAACCCTGATACTTCAAAAGAGATTGTCCATTTTGTACACGAAGTGGATCCAGTTTTTGCCGTAACCCTCTCAACTTTTTAGCACATGCTATGTGGGTGAAATTATGATACCATGCCAACTTTCAACCTTTTCTGATTGTGATTTCTAGTGCTTTTCAATTTCAAGGTCATTTAGCTCAAAAAAATCAGTAAATGCATGAAAATTAGCAAATGAACTCAGAAAGGGTTGAAAATTGATGACGTGGCTTCGAATGGTGCATACTGAACACACAAAAAGTCTGGAGTTGAAATAAGTTTAAAAAAATGAAATGCCGTTGTAACAGACGAGTTTTCGTCTAAAACCCTGATACTTCGAAAGAGATTGTCCATTTTGTACACGAAGTGGATCCAGTTTTTGCCGTAACCCTCTCAACTTTTTAGCACATGCTATGTGGGTGAAATGATGATACCATGCCAACTTTCAACCTTTTCTGATTGTGATTTCTAGTGCTTTTCAATTTCAGGGTCATTTAGCTCAAAAAAATCAGTAAATGCATGAAAATTAGCAAATGAACTCAGAAAGGGTTGAAAATTGATGACGTGGCTTCGAATGGTGCATACTGAACACACAAAAAGTCTGGAGTTGAAATAAGTTTAAAAAAATGAAATGCCGTTGTAACAGACGAGTTTTCGTCTGAAACCCTGATACTTCAAAAGAGATTGTCCATTTTGTACACGAAGTGGATCCAGTTTTTGCCGTAACCCTCTCAACTTTTTAGCACATGCTATGTGGGTGAAATGATGATACCATGCCAACTTTCAACCTTTTCTGATTGTGATTTCTAGTGCTTTTCAATTTCAAGGTCATTTAGCTCAAAAAAATCAGTAAATGCATGAAAATTAGCAAATGAACTCAGAAAGGGTTGAAAATTGATGACGTGGCTTCGAATGGTGCATACTGAACACACAAAAATTCTGGAGTTGAAATAAGTTTAAAAAAATGAAATGCCTTTGTAACAGACGAGTTTTCGTCTGAAACCCTGATACTTCGAAAGAGATTATCCATTTTGTACACGAAGTGGATCCAGTTTTTGCCGTAACCCTCTCAACTTTTTAGCACATGCTATGTGGGTGAAATGATGATACCAAGCCAACTTTAAACCTTTTCTGATTGTGATTTGTAGTGCTTTTCAATTTCAGGGTCATTTAGCTCAAACAAATCAGTAAATGCATGAAAATTAGCAAATGAAGTCAGAAAGGGTTGAAAATTGATGACGTGGCTTCGAATGGTGCATACTGAACACACAAAAAGTCTGGAGTTGAAATAAGTTTAAAAAAATGAAATGCCGTTGTAACAGACGAGTTTTCGTCTAAAACCCTGATACTTCGAAAGAGATTGTCCATTTTGTACACGAAGTGGATCCAGTTTTTGCCGTAACCCTCTCAACTTTTTAGCACATGCTATGTGGGTGAAATGATGATACCATGCCAACTTTCAACCTTTTCTGATTGTGATTTCCTGTGCTTTTCAATTTCAGGGTCATTTAGCTCAAAAAATCAGTAAATGCATGAAAATTAGCAAATGAACTCAGAAAGGGTTGAAAATTGATGACGTGGCTTCGAATGGTGCATACTGAACACACAAAAAGTCTGGAGTTGAAATAAGTTTAAAAAACTGAAATGCCTTTGTAACACACGAGTTTTCGTCTGAAACCCTGATACTTCGAAAGAGATTGTCCATTTTGTACACGAAGTGGATCCAGTTTTTGCCGTAACCCTCTCAACTTTTTAGCACATGCTATGTGGGTGAAATGATGATACCATTACAACTTTCAACCTTTTCTGATTGTGATTTCTAGTGCTTTTCAATTTCAGGGTCATTTAGCTCAAAAAAATCACTAAATGCATGAAAATTAGCAAATGAACTCAGAAAGGGTTGAAAATTGATGACGTGGCTTCGAATGGTGCATACTGAACACACAAAAAGTCTGGAGTTGAAATAAGTTTAAAAAAATGAAATGCCGTTGTAACAGACGAGTTTTCGTCTGAAACCCTGATACTTCAAAAGAGATTGTCCATTTTGTACACGAAGTGGATCCAGTTTTTGCCGTAACCCTCTCAACTTTTTAGCACATGCTATGTGGGTGAAATGATGATACCATGCCAACTTTCAACCTTTTCTGATTGTGATTTCTAGTGCTTTTCAATTTCAAGGTCATTTAGCTCAAAAAAATCAGTAAATGCATGAAAATTAGCAAATGAACTCAGAAAGGGTTGAAAATTGATGACATGGCTTCGAATGGTGCATACTGAACACACAAAAAGTCTGGAGTTGAAATAAGTTTAAAAAAATGAAATGCCGTTGTAACAGACGAGTTTTCGTCTAAAACCCTGATACTTCGAAAGAGATTGTCCATTTTGTACACGAAGTGGATCCAGTTTTTGCCGTAACCCTCTCAACTTTTTAGCACATGCTATGTGGGTGAAATGATGATACCATGCCAACTTTCAACCTTTTCTGATTGTGATTTCTAGTGCTTTTCAATTTCAGGGTCATTTAGCTCAAAAAAATCAGTAAATGCATGAAAATTAGCAAATGAACTCAGAAAGGGTTGAAAATTGATGACGTGGCTTCGAATGGTGCATACTGAACACACAAAAAGTCTGGAGTTGAAATAAGTTTAAAAAAATGAAATGCCGTTGTAACAGACGAGTTTTCGTCTGAAACCCTGATACTTCAAAAGAGATTGTCCATTTTGTACACGAAGTGGATCCAGTTTTTGCCGTAACCCTCTCAACTTTTTAGCACATGCTATGTGGGTGAAATGATGATACCATGCCAACTTTCAACCTTTTCTGATTGTCATTTCTAGTGCTTTTCAATTTCAAGGTCATTTAGCTCAAAAAAATCAGTAAATGCATGAAAATTAGCAAATGAACTCAGAAAGGGTTGAAAATTGATGACGTGGCTTCGAATGGTGCATACTGAACACACAAAAATTCTGGAGTTGAAATAAGTTTAAAAAAATGAAATGCCTTTGTAACAGACGAGTTTTCGTCTGAAACCCTGATACTTCGAAAGAGATTATCCATTTTGTACACGAAGTGGATCCAGTTTTTGCCGTAACCCTCTCAACTTTTTAGCACATGCTATGTGGGTGAAATGATGATACCAAGCCAACTTTAAACCTTTTCTGATTGTGATTTGTAGTGCTTTTCAATTTCAGGGTCATTTAGCTCAAACAAATCAGTAAATGCATGAAAATTAGCAAATGAAGTCAGAAAGGGTTGAAAATTGATGACGTGGCTTCGAATGGTGCATACTGAACACACAAAAAGTCTGGAGTTGAAATAAGTTTAAAAAAATGAAATGCCGTTGTAACAGACGAGTTTTCGTCTAAAACCCTGATACTTCGAAAGAGATTGTCCATTTTGTACACGAAGTGGATCCAGTTTTTGCCGTAACCCTCTCAACTTTTTAGCACATGCTATGTGGGTGAAATGATGATACCATGCCAACTTTCAACCTTTTCTGATTGTGATTTCTAGTGCTTTTCAATTTCAGGGTCATTTAGCTCAAAAAATCAGTAAATGCATGAAAATTAGCAAATGAACTCAGAAAGGGTTGAAAATTGATGACGTGGCTTCGAATGGTGCATACTGAACACACAAAAAGTCTGGAGTTGAAATAAGTTTAAAAAAATGAAATGCCTTTGTAACAGACGAGTTTTCGTCTAAAACCCTGATACTTCGAAAGAGATTATCCATTTTGTACACGAAGTGGATCCAGTTTTTGCCGTAACCCTCTCAACTTTTTAGCACATGATATGTGGGTGAAATAATGATACCATGCCAACTTTCAACCTTTTCTGATTGTGATTTCTAGTGCTTTTCAATTTCAGGGTCATTTAGCTCAAAAAAATCAGTAAATGCATGAAAATTAGCAAATGAACTCAGAAAGGGTTGAAAATTGATGACGTGGCTTCGAATGGTGCATACTGAACACACAAAAAGTCTGGAGTTGAAATAAGTTTAAAAAAATGAAATGCCTTTGTAACACACGAGTTTTCGTCTGAAACCCTGATACTTCGAAAGAGATTGTCCATTTTGTACACGAAGTGGATCCAGTTTTTGCCGTAACCCTCTCAACTTTTTAGCACATGCTGTGTGGGTGAAATGATGATACCATGCCAACTTTCAACCTTTTCAGAGTTCATTTGTAGTGCTTTTCAATTTCAGGGTCATTAAGCTCTAAAAAATCATTAAATACATGAAAAATAGCAAATGAAGTCAGAAAGGGTTGAAAATTGATGACGTGGCTTCGAATGGTGCATACTAAACACACAAAAAGTCTGGAGTTGAAATATGTTTAAAAAAATGAAATGCCTTTGTAACAGACGAGTTTTCGTCTGAAACCGTGATACTTCGAAAGAGATTGTCCATTTTGTACATGAAGTGAATCCAGTTTTTGCCGTAACCCTCTCAACTTTTTAGCACATGCTATGTGGGTGAAATGATGATACCATGCCAACCTTCAACCTTTTCAGAGTTCATTTGTAGTGCTTTTCAATTTTAGGGTCATTTAGCTCAAACAAATCAGTAAATGCATGGAAAATAGCAAATGAAGTCAGAAAGGGTTGAAAATTGATGACGTGGCTTCGAATGGTGCATACTGAACACACAAAAAGTCTGGAGTTGAAATAAGTTTAAAAAAATGAAATGCCTTTGTAACAGACGAGTTTTCGTCTGAAACCGTGATACTTCGAAAGAGATTGTCCATTTTGTACATGAAGTGAATCCAGTTTTTGCCGTAACCCTCTCAACTTTTTAGCACATGCTATGTGGGTGAAATGATGATACCATGCCAACTTTCAACCTTTTCAGAGTTCATTTGTAGTGTTTTTCAATTTCAGGGTCATTTAGCTCAAACAAATCAGTAAATGCATGAAAAATAGGAAATGAAGTCAGAAAGGGTTGAAAATTGATGACGTGGCTTCGAATGGTGCATACTGAACACACAAAAAGTCTGGAGTTGAAATAAGTTTAAAAAACTGAAATGCCTTTGTAACACACGAGTTTTCGTCTGAAACCCTGATACTTCGAAAGAGATTGTCCATTTTGTACACGAAGTGGATCCAGTTTTTGCCGTAACCCTCTCAACTTTTTAGCACATGCTATGTGGGTGAAATGATGATACCATGCCAACTTTCAACCTTTTCAGAGTTCATTTGTAGTGCTTTTCAATTTCAGGGTCATTAAGCTCTAAAAAATCATTAAATACATGAAAAATAGCAAATGAAGTCAGAAAGGGTTGAAAATTGATGACGTGGCTTCGAATGGTGCATACTGAACACACAAAAAGTCTGGAGTTGAAATAAGTTTAAAAAAATGAAATGCCTTTGTAACAGACGAGTTTTCGTCTGAAACCGTGATACTTCGAAAGAGATTGTCCATTTTGTACATGAAGTGAATCCAGTTTTTGCCGTAACCCTCTCAACTTTTTAGCACATGCTATGTGGGTGAAATGATGATACCATGCCAACCTTCAACCTTTTCAGAGTTCATTTGTAGTGCTTTTCAATTTTAGGGTCATTTAGCTCAAACAAATCAGTAAATGCATGGAAAATAGCAAATGAAGTCAGAAAGGGTTGAAAATTGATGACGTGGCTTCGAATGGTGCATACTGAACACACAAAAAGTCTGGAGTTGAAATAAGTTTAAAAAAATGAAATGCCTTTGTAACAGACGAGTTTTCGTGTGAAACCCAGATACTTCGAAAGAGATTGTCCATTTTGTACACGAAGTGGATCCAGTTTTTGCCGTAACCCTCTCAACTTTTTAGCACATGCTATGTGGGTGAAATGATGATACCATGCCAACTTTCAACCTTTTCAGAGTTCATTTGTAGTACTTTTCAATTTCAGGGTCATTAAGCTCTAAAAAATCAGTAAATGCATGAAAAATAGCAAATGAAGTCAGAAAGGGTTGAAAATTGATGACGTGGCTTCGAATGGTGCATACTGAACACACAAAAAGTCTGGAGTTGAAATAAGTTTAAAAAAATGAAATGCCTTTGTAACAGACGAGTTTTCGTCTGAAACCGTGATACTTCGAAAGAGATTGTCCATTTTGTACATGAAGTGAATCCAGTTTTTGCCGTAACCCTCTCAACTTTTTAGCACATGCTATGTGGGTGAAATGATGATACCATGCCAACTTTCAACCTTTTCAGAGTTCATTTGTAGTGTTTTTCAATTTCAGGGTCATTTAGCTCAAACAAATCAGTAAATGCATGAAAAATAGGAAATGAAGTCAGAAAGGGTTGAAAATTGATGACGTGGCTTCGAATGGTGCATACTGAACACACAAAAAGTCTGGAGTTGAAATAAGTTTAAAAAACTGAAAAGCCTTTGTAACACACGAGTTTTCGTCTGAAACCCTGATACTTCGAAAGAGATTGTCCATTTTGTACACGAAGTGGATCCAGTTTTTGCCGTAACCCTCTCAACTTTTTAGCACATGCTATGTGGGTGAAATGATGATACCATTACAACTTTCAACCTTTTCTGATTGTGATTTTTAGTGCTTTTCAATTTCAGGGTCATTTAGCTCAAAAAAATTACTAAATGCATGAAAATTAGCAAATGAACTCAGAAAGGGTTGAAAATTGATGACGTGGCTTCGAATGGTGCATACTGAACACACAAAAAGTCTGGAGTTGAAATAAGTTTAAAAAAATGAAATGCCGTTGTAACAGACGAGTTTTCGTCTGAAACCCTGATACTTCAAAAGAGATTGTCCATTTTGTACACGAAGTGGATCCAGTTTTTGCCGTAACCCTCTCAACTTTTTAGCACATGCTATGTGGGTGAAATGATGATACCATGCCAACTTTCAACCTTTTCTGATTGTGATTTCTAGTGCTTTTCAATTTCAAGGTCATTTAGCTCAAAAAAATCAGTAAATGCATGAAAATTAGCAAATGAACTCAGAAAGGGTTGAAAATTGATGACGTGGCTTCGAATGGTGCATACTGAACACACAAAAAGTCTGGAGTTGAAATAAGTTTAAAAAAATGAAATGCCGTTGTAACAGACGAGTTTTCGTCTAAAACCCTGATACTTCGAAAGAGATTGTCCATTTTGTACACGAAGTGGATCCAGTTTTTGCCGTAACCCTCTCAACTTTTTAGCACATGCTATGTGGGTGAAATGATGATACCATGCCAACTTTCAACCTTTTCTGATTGTGATTTCTAGTGCTTTTCAATTTCAGGGTCATTTAGCTCAAAAAAATAAGTAAATGCATGAAAATTAGCAAATGAACTCAGAAAGGGTTGAAAATTGATGACGTGGCTTCGAA
This sequence comes from Elymus sibiricus, assembly GCA_039707655.1. NCBI lineage: Eukaryota > Viridiplantae > Streptophyta > Magnoliopsida > Poales > Poaceae > Elymus > Elymus sibiricus. Next base: position 119,920,378 of record CM077676.1, on the reverse strand, counting down.
TGGTGCATACTGAACACACAAAAAGTCTGGAGTTGAAATAAGTTTAAAAAAATGAAATGCCGTTGTAACAGACGAGTTTTCGTCTGAAACCCTGATACTTCAAAAGAGATTGTCCATTTTGTACACGAAGTGGATCCAGTTTTTGCCGTAACCCTCTCAACTTTTTAGCACATGCTATGTGGGTGAAATGATGATACCATGCCAACTTTCAACCTTTTCTGATTGTGATTTCTAGTGCTTTTCAATTTCAAGGTCATTTAGCTCAAAAAAATCAGTAAATGCATGAAAATTAGCAAATGAACTCAGAAAGGGTTGAAAATTGATGACGTGGCTTCGAATGGTGCATACTGAACACACAAAAATTCTGGAGTTGAAATAAGTTTAAAAAAATGAAATGCCTTTGTAACAGACGAGTTTTCGTCTGAAACCCTGATACTTCGAAAGAGATTATCCATTTTGTACACGAAGTGGATCCAGTTTTTGCCGTAACCCTCTCAACTTTTTAGCACATGCTATGTGGGTGAAATGATGATACCAAGCCAACTTTAAACCTTTTCTGATTGTGATTTGTAGTGCTTTTCAATTTCAGGGTCATTTAGCTCAAACAAATCAGTAAATGCATGAAAATTAGCAAATGAAGTCAGAAAGGGTTGAAAATTGATGACGTGGCTTCGAATGGTGCATACTGAACACACAAAAAGTCTGGAGTTGAAATAAGTTTAAAAAAATGAAATGCCGTTGTAACAGACGAGTTTTCGTCTAAAACCCTGATACTTCGAAAGAGATTGTCCATTTTGTACACGAAGTGGATCCAGTTTTTGCCGTAACCCTCTCAACTTTTTAGCACATGCTATGTGGGTGAAATGATGATACCATGCCAACTTTCAACCTTTTCTGATTGTGATTTCCTGTGCTTTTCAATTTCAGGGTCATTTAGCTCAAAAAATCAGTAAATGCATGAAAATTAGCAAATGAACTCAGAAAGGGTTGAAAATTGATGACGTGGCTTCGAATGGTGCATACTGAACACACAAAAAGTCTGGAGTTGAAATAAGTTTAAAAAACTGAAATGCCTTTGTAACACACGAGTTTTCGTCTGAAACCCTGATACTTCAAAAGAGATTGTCCATTTTGTACACGAAGTGGATCCAGTTTTTGCCGTAACCCTCTCAACTTTTTAGCACATGCTATGTGGGTGAAATGATGATACCATTACAACTTTCAACCTTTTCTGATTGTGATTTCTAGTGCTTTTCAATTTCAGGGTCATTTAGCTCAAAAAAATCACTAAATGCATGAAAATTAGCAAATGAACTCAGAAAGGGTTGAAAATTGATGACGTGGCTTCGAATGGTGCATACTGAACACACAAAAAGTCTGGAGTTGAAATAAGTTTAAAAAAATGAAATGCCGTTGTAACAGACGAGTTTTCGTCTGAAACCCTGATACTTCAAAAGAGATTGTCCATTTTGTACACGAAGTGGATCCAGTTTTTGCCGTAACCCTCTCAACTTTTTAGCACATGCTATGTGGGTGAAATGATGATACCATGCCAACTTTCAACCTTTTCTGATTGTGATTTCTAGTGCTTTTCAATTTCTAGGTCATTTAGCTCAAAAAAATCAGTAAATGCATGAAAATTAGCAAATGAACTCAGAAAGGGTTGAAAATTGATGACGTGGCTTCGAATGGTGCATACTGAACACACAAAAAGTCTGGAGTTGAAATAAGTTTAAAAAAATGAAATGCCGTTGTAACAGACGAGTTTTCGTCTAAAACCCTGATACTTCGAAAGAGATTGTCCATTTTGTACACGAAGTGGATCCAGTTTTTGCCGTAACCCTCTCAACTTTTTAGCACATGCTATGTGGGTGAAATGATGATACCATGACAACTTTCAACCTTTTCTGATTGTGATTTCTAGTGCTTTTCAATTTCAGGGTCATTTAGCTCAAAAAAATCAGTAAATGCATGAAAATTAGCAAATGAACTCAGAAAGGGTTGAAAATTGATGACGTGGCTTCGAATGGTGCATACTGAACACACAAAAAGTCTGGAGTTGAAATAAGTTTAAAAAAATGAAATGCCGTTGTAACAGACGAGTTTTCGTCTGAAACCCTGATACTTCAAAAGAGATTGTCCATTTTGTACACGAAGTGGATCCAGTTTTTGCCGTAACCCTCTCAACTTTTTAGCACATGCTATGTGGGTGAAATGATGATACCATGCCAACTTTCAACCTTTTCTGATTGTGATTTCTAGTGCTTTTCAATTTCAAGGTCATTTAGCTCAAAAAAATCAGTAAATGCATGAAAATTAGCAAATGAACTCAGAAAGGGTTGAAAATTGATGACGTGGCTTCGAATGGTGCATACTGAACACACAAAAATTCTGGAGTTGAAATAAGTTTAAAAAAATGAAATGCCTTTGTAACAGACGAGTTTTCGTCTGAAACCCTGATACTTCGAAAGAGATTATCCATTTTGTACACGAAGTGGATCCAGTTTTTGCCGTAACCCTCTCAACTTTTTAGCACATGCTATGTGGGTGAAATGATGATACCAAGCCAACTTTAAACCTTTTCTGATTGTGATTTGTAGTGCTTTTCAATTTCAGGGTCATTTAGCTCAAACAAATCAGTAAATGCATGAAAATTAGCAAATGAAGTCAGAAAGGGTTGAAAATTGATGACGTGGCTTCGAATGGTGCATACTGAACACACAAAAAGTCTGGAGTTGAAATAAGTTTAAAAAAATGAAATGCCGTTGTAACAGACGAGTTTTCGTCTAAAACCCTGATACTTCGAAAGAGATTGTCCATTTTGTACACGAAGTGGATCCAGTTTTTGCCGTAACCCTCTCAACTTTTTAGCACATGCTATGTGGGTGAAATGATGATACCATGCCAACTTTCAACCTTTTCTGATTGTGATTTCTAGTGCTTTTCAATTTCAGGGTCATTTAGCTCAAAAAATCAGTAAATGCATGAAAATTAGCAAATGAACTCAGAAAGGGTTGAAAATTGATGACGTGGCTTCGAATGGTGCATACTGAACACACAAAAAGTCTGGAGTTGAAATAAGTTTAAAAAAATGAAATGCCTTTGTAACAGACGAGTTTTCGTTTGAAACCATGATACTTCGAAAGAGATTGTCCATTTTGTACACGAAGTGGATCCAGTTTTTGCCGTAACCCTCTCAACTTTTTAGCACATGCTATGTGGGTGAAATGATGATACCAAGCCAACTTTCAACCTTTTCTGATTGTGATTTGTAGTGCTTTTCAATTTCAGGGTCATTTAGCTCTAACAAATCAGTAAATGCATGAAAAATAGGAAATGAAGTCAGAAAGGGTTGAAAATTGATGACGTGGCTTCGAATGGTGCATACTGAACACACAAAAAGTCTGGAGTTGAAATAAGTTTAAAAAACTGAAATGCCTTTGTAACACACGAGTTTTCGTCTGAAACCCTGATACTTCGAAAGAGATTGTCCATTTTGTACACGAAGTGGATCCAGTTTTTGCCGTAACCCTCTCAACTTTTTAGCACATGCTATGTGGGTGAAATGATGATACCATGCCAACTTTCAACCTTTTCTGATTGTGATTTCTAGTGCTTTTCAATTTCAGGGTCATTTAGCTCAAAAAATCAGTAAATGCATGAAAATTAGCAAATGAACTCAGAAAGGGTTGAAAATTGATGACGTGGCTTCGAATGGTGCATACTGAACACACAAAAAGTCTGGAGTTGAAATAAGTTTAAAAAAATGAAATGCCTTTGTAACAGACGAGTTTTCGTTTGAAACCATGATACTTCGAAAGAGATTGTCCATTTTGTACACGAAGTGGATCCAGTTTTTGCCGTAACCCTCTCAACTTTTTAGCACATGCTATGTGGGTGAAATGATGATACCAAGCCAACTTTCAACCTTTTCTGATTGTGATTTGTAGTGCTTTTCAATTTCAGGGTCATTTAGCTCTAACAAATCAGTAAATGCATGAAAAATAGGAAATGAAGTCAGAAAGGGTTGAAAATTGAAGACGTGGCTTCGAATGGTGCATACTGAACACACAAAAAGTCTGGAGTTGAAATAAGTTTAAAAAACTGAAATGCCTTTGTAACACACGAGTTTTCGTCTGAAACCCTGATACTTCGAAAGAGATTGTCCATTTTGTACACGAAGTGGATCCAGTTTTTGCCGTAACCCTCTCAACTTTTTAGCACATGCTATGTGGGTGAAATGATGATACCATGCCAACTTTCAACCTTTTCTGATTGTGATTTCTAGTGCTTTTCAATTTCAGGGTCATTTAGCTCAAAAAAATCAGTAAATGCATGAAAATTAGCAAATGAACTCAGAAAGGGTTGAAAATTGATGACGTGGCTTCGAATGGTGCATACTGAACACACAAAAATTCTGGAGTTGAAATAAGTTTAAAAAATGAAATGCCTTTGTAACAGACGAGTTTTCGTCTGAAACCCTGATACTTCGAAAGAGATTATCCATTTTGTACACGAAGTGGATCCAGTTTTTGCCGTAACATTCTCAACTTTTGAGCACATGCTATGTGGGTGAAATGATAATACCAAGCCAACTTTCAACCTTTTCTGATTGTCATTTGTAGTGCTTTTCAATTTCAGGGTCATTTAGCTCAAACAAATCAGTAAATGCATGAAAAATAGGAAATGAAGTCAGAAAGGGTTGAAAATTGATGACGTGGCTTCGAATGGTGCATACTGAACACACAAAAAGTCTGGAGTTGAAATAAGTTTAAAAAAATGAAATGCCGTTGTAACAGACGAGTTTTCGTCTAAAACCCTGATACTTCGAAAGAGATTGTCCATTTTGTACACGAAGTGGATCCAGTTTTTGCCGTAACCCTCTCAAATTTTTAGCACATGCTATGTGGGTGAAATGATGATACCATGCCAACTTTCAACCTTTTCTGATTGTGATTTCTAGTGCTTTTCAATTTCAGGGTCATTTAGCTCAAAAAAATAAGTAAATGCATGAAAATTAGCAAATGAACTCAGAAAGGGTTGAAAATTGATGACGTGGCTTCGAATGGTGCATACTGAACACACAAAAAGTCTGGAGTTGAAATAAGTTTAAAAAAATGAAATGCCTTTGTAACAGACGAGTTTTCGTCTGAAACCCTGATACTTCGAAAGAGATTGTCCATTTTGTACACGAAGTGGATCCAGTTTTTGCCGTAACCCTCTCAACTTTTTAGCACATGCTATGTGGGTGAAATGATGATACCAAGCCAACTTTCAACCTTTTCTGATTGTGATTTGTAGTGCTTTTCAATTTCAGGGTCATTTAGCTCAAACAAATCAGTAAATGCATGAAAAATAGGAAATGAAGTCAGAAAGGGTTGAAAATTGATGACGTGGCTTCGAATGGTGCATACTGAACACACAAAAAGTCTGGAGTTGAAATAAGTTTAAAAAACTGAAATGCCTTTGTAACACACGAGTTTTCGTCTAAAACCCTGATACTTCGAAAGAGATTGTCCATTTTGTACACGAAGTGAATCCAGTTTTTGCCGTAACCCTCTCAACTTTTGAGCACATGCTATGTGGGTGAAATGATGATACCAAGCCAACTTTCAACCTTTTCTGATTGTGATTTCTAGTGCTTTTCAATTTCAGGGTCATTTAGCTCAAAAAAATCACTAAATGCATGAAAATTAGCAAATGAACTCAGAAAGGGTTGAAAATTGATGACGTGGCTTCGAATGGTGCATACTGAACACACAAAAAGTCTGGAGTTGAAATAAGTTTAAAAAAATGAAATGCCGTTGTAACAGACGAGTTTTCGTCTGAAACCCTGATACTTCGAAAGAGATTATCCATTTTGTACACGAAGTGGATCCAGTTTTTGCCGTAACATTCTCAACTTTTTAGCACATGCTATGTGGGTGAAATGATAATACCAAGCCAACTTTCAACCTTTTCTGATTGTCATTTGTAGTGCTTTTCAATTTCAGGGTCATTTAGCTCAAACAAATCAGTAAATGCATGAAAAATAGGAAATGAAGTCAGAAAGGGTTGAAAATTGATGACGTGGCTTCGAATGGTGCATACTGAACACACAAAAAGTCTGGAGTTGAAATAAGTTTAAAAAAATGAAATGCCGTTGTAACAGACGAGTTTTCGTCTAAAACCCAGATACTTCGAAAGAGATTGCCCATTTTGTACACGAAGTGCATCCAGCTTTTGCCGTAACCCTCTCAACTTTTTAGCACATGCTATGTGGGTGAAATGATGATACCATGACAACTTTCAACCTTTTCCGATTGTGATTTGTAGTGCTTTTCAATTTCAGGGTCATTTAGCTCAAAAAATCAGTAAATGCATGGAAAATAGCAAATGAAGTCAGAAAGGGTTGAAAATTGATGACGTGGCTTCGAATGGTGCATATTGAACACACAAAAATTCTGGAGTTGAAATAAGTTTAAAAAAATGAAATGCCTTTGTAACAGACGAGTTTTCGTCTGAAACCCTGATACTTCGAAAGAGATTGTCCATTTTGTACACGAAGTGGATCCAAATTTTGCCGTAACCCTCTCAACTTTTTAGCACATGCTATGTGGGTGAAATGATGATACCATGCCAACTTTCAACCTTTTCAGAGTTCATTTGTAGTGCTTTTCAATTTCAGGGTCATTAAGCTCTAAAAAATCAGTAAATGCATGAAAAATAGCAAATGAAGTCAGAAAGGGTTGAAAATTGATGACGTGGCTTCGAATGGTGCATACTGAACACACAAAAAGTCTGGAGTTGAAATAAGTTTAAAAAAATGAAATGCCTTTGTTACACACGAGTTTTCGTCTGAAACCCTGATACTTCGAAAGAGATTGTCCATTTTGTACACGAAGTGGATCCAGTTTTTGCCGTAACCCTCTCAACTTTTTAGCACATGCTATGTGGGTGAAATGATGATACCATGCCAACTTTCAACCTTTTCAGAGTTCATTTGTAGTGCTTTTCAATTTCAGGGTCATTAAGCTCTAAAAAATCAGTAAATACATGAAAAATAGCAAATGAAGTCAGAAAGGGTTGAAAATTGATGACGTGGCTTCGAATGGTGCATACTGAACACACAAAAAGTCTGGAGTTGAAATAAGTTTAAAAAAATGAAATGCCTTTGTAACAGACGAGTTTTCGTCTGAAGCCCTGATACTTCGAAAGAGATTGTCCATTTTGTACACGAAGTGAATCCAGCTTTTGCCGTAACCCTCTCAACTTTTTAGCACATGCTATGTGGGTGAAATGATGATACCATGCCAACTTTCAACCTATTCCGATTGTGATTTGTAGTGCTTTTCAATTTCAGGGTCATTTAGCTCAAAAAATCAGTAAATGCATGGAAAATAGCAAATGAAGTCAGAAAGGGTTGAAAATTGATGACGTGGCTTCGAATGGTGCATACTGAACACACAAAAAGTCTGGAGTTGAAATAAGTTTAAAAAAATGAAATGCCTTTGTAACAGACGAGTTTTCGTCTAAAACCCTGATACTTTGAAAGAGATTGTCCAGTTTGTACACGAAGTGGATCCAGTTTTTGCCGTAACCCTCTCAACTTTTTAGCACATGCTATGTGGGTGAAATGATGATACCATGCCAACTTTCAACCTTTTCAGAGTTCATTTGTAGTGCTTTTCAATTTCAGGGTCATTAAGCTCTAAAAAATCAGTAAATACATGAAAAATAGCAAATGAAGTCAGAAAGGGTTGAAAATTGATGACGTGGCTTCGAATGGTGCATACTGAACACACAAAAAGTCTGGAGTTGAAATAAGTTTAAAAAAATGAAATGCCTTTGTAACACACGAGTTTTCGTCTGAAACCGTGATACTTCGAAAGAGATTGTCCATTTTGTACATGAAGTGAATCCAGTTTTTGCCGTAACCCTCTCAACTTTTTAGCACATGCTATGTGGGTGAAATGATGATACCATGCCAACTTTCAACCTTTTCAGAGTTCATTTGTAGTGCTTTTCAATTTTAGGGTCATTTATCTCAAAAAAATCAGTAAATGCATGGAAAATAGCAAATGAAGTCAGAAAGGGTTGAAAATTGATGACGTGGCTTTGAATGGTGCATACTGAACACACAAAAAGTCTGGAGTTGAAATAAGTTTAAAAAAATGAAATGCCTTTGTAACAGACGAGTTTTCGTCTGAAACCGTGATACTTCGAAAGAGATTGTCCATTTTGTACACGAAGTGGATCCAGTTTTTGCCGTAACCCTCTCAACTTTTTAGCACATGCTATGTGGGTGAAATGATGATACCATGCCAACTTTCAACCTTTTCAGAGTTCATATGTAGTGCTTTTCAATTTCAGGGTCATTAAGCTCTAAAAAATCAGTAAATGCATGAAAAATAGCAAATGAAGTCAGAAAGGGTTGAAAATTGATGACGTGGCTTCGAATGGTGCATACTGAACACACAAAAAGTCTGGAGTTGAAATAAGTTTAAAAAAATGAAATGCCTTTGTAACAGACGAGTTTTCGTCTGAAACCGTGATACTTCGAAAGACATTGTCCATTTTGTACATGAAGTGAATCCAAATTTTGCCGTAACCCTCTCAACTTTTTAGCACATGCTATGTGGGTGAAATGATGATACCATGCCAACTTTCAACCTTTTCAGAGTTCATTTGTAGTGCTTTTGAATTTCAGGGTCATTAAGCTCTAAAAAATCAGTAAATGCATGAAAAATAGCAAATGAAGTCAGAAAGGGTTGAAAATTGATGACGTGGCTTCGAATGGTGCATACTGAACACACAAAAAGTCTGGAGTTGAAATAAGTTTAAAAAAATGAAATGCCTTTGTAACAGACGAGTTTTCGTCTGAAACCTTGATACTTCGAAAGAGATTGTCCATTTTGTACACGAAGTGATTCCAGCTTTTGCCGTAACCCTCTCAAATTTTTAGCACATGCTATGTGGGTGAAATGATGATACCATGCCAACTTTCAACCTATTCCGATTGTGATTTGTAGTGCTTTTCAATTTCAGGGTCATTTAGCTCAAAAAATCAGTAAATGCATGGAAAATAGCAAATGAAGTCAGAAAGGGTTGAAAATTGATGACGTGGCTTCGAATGGTGCATACTGAACACACAAAAAGTCTGGAGTTGAAATAAGTTTAAAAAAATGAAATGCCTTTGTAACAGACGAGTTTTCGTCTGAAACCCTGATACTTCGAAAGAGATTGTCCATTTTGTACACGAAGTGGATCCAGTTTTTGCCGTAACCCTCTCAACTTTTTAGCACATGCTATGTGGGTGAAATGATGATACCATGCCAAGTTTCAACCTTTTCAGAGTTCATTTGTAGTGCTTTTCAATTTCAGGGTCATTAAGCTCTAAAAAATCAGTAAATACATGAAAAATAGCAAATGAAGTCAGAAAGGGTTGAAAATTGATGACGTGGCTTCGAATGGTGCATACTGAACACACAAAAAGTCTGGAGTTGAAATAATTTTAAAAAAATGAAATGCCTTTGTAACAGACGAGTTTTCGTCTGAAACCGTGATACTTCGAAAGAGATTGTCCATTTTGTACATGAAGTGAATCCAGTTTTTGCCGTAACCCTCTCAACTTTTTAGCACATGCTATGTGGGTGAAATGATGATACCATGCCAACTTTCAACCTTTTCAGAGTTCATTTGTAGTGCTTTTCAATTTTAGGGTCATTTAGCTCAAAAAAATCAGTAAATGCATGGAAAATAGCTAATGAAGTCAGAAAGGGTTGAAAATTGATGACGTGGCTTCGAATGGTGCATACTGAACACACAAAAAGTCTGGAGTTGAAATAAGTTTAAAAAAATGAAATGCCTTTGTAACAGACGAGTTTTCGTCTGAAACCCTGATACTTCGAAAGAGATTGTCCATTTTGTACACGAAGTGGATCCAGTTTTTGCCGTAACCCTCTCAACTTTTTAGCACATGCTATGTGGGTGAAATGATGATACCATGCCAACTTTCAACCTTTTCAGAGTTCATTTGTAGTGCTTTTCAATTTCAGGGTCATTAAGCTCTAAAAAATCAGTAAATGCATGAAAAATAGCAAATGAAGTCAGAAAGGGTTGAAAATTGATGACGTGGCTTCGAATGGTGCATACTGAACACACAAAAAGTCTGGAGTTGAAATAAGTTTAAAAAAATGAAATGCCTTTGTAACAGACGAGTTTTCGTGTGAAACCGTGATACTTCGAAAGACATTGTCCATTTTGTACATGAAGTGAATCCAGTTTTTGCCGTAACCCTCTCAACTTTTTAGCACATGCTATGTGGGTGAAATGATGATACCATGCCAACTTTCAACCTTTTCAGAGTTCATTTGTAGTGCTTTTCAATTTCAGGGTCATTTAGCTCAAACAAATCAGTAAATGCATGAAAAATAGGAAATGAAGTCAGAAAGGGTTGAAAATTGATGACGTGGCTTCGAATGGTGCATACTGAACACACAAAAAGTCTGGAGTTGAAATAAGTTTAAAAAACTGAAATGCCTTTGTAACACACGACTTTTCGTCTGAAACCCTGATACTTCGAAAGAGATTGTCCATTTTGTACACGAAGTGGATCCAGTTTTTGCCGTAACCCTCTCAACTTTTTAGCACATGCTATGTGGGTGAAATGATGATACCATGCCAACTTTCAACCTTTTCTGATTGTGATTTCTAGTGCTTTTCAATTTCAGGGTCATTTAGCTCAAAAAAATCAGTAAATGCATGAAAATTAGCAAATGAACTCAGAAAGGGTTGAAAATTGAAGACGTGGCTTCGAATGGTGCATACTGAACACACAAAAAGTCTGGAATTGAAATAAGTTTAAAAAAATGAAATGCCGTTGTAACAGACGAGTTTTCGTCTAAAACCCTGATACTTCGAAAGAGATTGTCCATTTTGTACACGGAGTGGATCCAGGTTTTGCCGTAACCCTCTCAACTTTTTAGCACATGCTATGTGGGTGAAATGATGATACCATGCCAACTTTCAACCTTTTCTGATTGTGATTTCTAGTGCTTTTCAATTTCAGGGTCATTTAGCTCAAAAAAATCAGTAAATGCATGAAAATTAGCAAGTCAACTCGGAAAGGGTTGAAAATTGATGACGTGGCTTCGAATGGTGCATACTGAACACACAAAAAGTCTGGAGTTGAAATAAGTTTAAAAAAATGAAATGCCTTTCTAACAGACGAGTTTTCGTCTGAAACCCTGATACTTCGAAAGAGATTGTCCATTTTGTACACGAAGTGGATCCAGTTTTTGCCGTAACCCTCTCAACTTTTTAGCACATGCTATGTGGGTGAAATGATGATACCATGCCAACTTTCAACCTTTTCAGAGTTCATTTGTAGTGCTTTTCAATTTTAGGGTCATTTAGCTCAAAAAATCAGTAAATGCATGAAAAATAGCAAATGAAGTCAGAAAGGGTTGAAAATTGATGACGTGGCTTCGAATGGTGCATACTGAACACACAAAAAGTCTGGAGTTGAAATAAGTTTAAAAAAATGAAATGCCTTTGTAACAGACGAGTTTTCGTCTGAAACCGTGATACTTCGAAAGACATTGTCCATTTTGTACATGAAGTGAATCCAAATTTTGCCGTAACCCTCTCAACTTTTTAGCACATGCTATGTGGGTGAAATGATGATACCATGCCAACTTTCAACCTTTTCAGAGTTCATTTGTAGTGCTTTTCAATTTCAGGGTCATTAAGCTCTAAAAAATCAGTAAATGCATGAAAAATAGCAAATGAAGTCAGAAAGGGTTGAAAATTGATGACGTGGCTTCGAATGGTGCATACTGAACACACAAAAAGTCTGGAGTTGAAATAAGTTTAAAAAAATGAAATGCCTTTGTAACAGACGAGTTTTCGTCTGAAACCCTGATACTTCGAAAGAGATTGTCCATTTTGTACACGAAGTGATTCCAGCTTTTGCCGTAACCCTCTCAAATTTTTAGCACATGCTATGTGGGTGAAATGATGATACCATGCCAACTTTCAACCTATTCCGATTGTGATTTGTAGTGCTTTTCAATTTCAGGGTCATTTAGCTCAAAAAATCAGTAAATGCATGGAAAATAGCAAATGAAGTCAGAAAGGGTTGAAAATTGATGACGTGGCTTCGAATGGTGCATACTGAACACACAAAAAGTCTGGAGTTGAAATAAGTTTAAAAAAATGAAATGCCTTTCTAACAGACGAGTTTTCGTCTGAAACCCTGATACTTCGAAAGAGATTGTCCATTTTGTACACGAAGTGGATCCAGTTTTTGCCGTAACCCTCTCAACTTTTTAGCACATGCTATGTGGGTGAAATGATGATACCATGCCAACTTTCAACCTTTTCAGAGTTCATTTGTAGTGCTTTTCAATTTTAGGGTCATTTAGCTCAAAAAATCAGTAAATGCATGAAAAATAGCAAATGAAGTCAGAAAGGGTTGAAAATTGATGACGTGGCTTCGAATGGTGCATACTGAACACACAAAAAGTCTGGAGTTGAAATAAGTTTAAAAAAATGAAATGCCTTTGTAACAGACGAGTTTTCGTCTGAAACCGTGATACTTCGAAAGACATTGTCCATTTTGTACATGAAGTGAATCCAAATTTTGCCGTAACCCTCTCAACTTTTTAGCACATGCTATGTGGGTGAAATGATGATACCATGCCAACTTTCAACCTTTTCAGAGTTCATTTGTAGTGCTTTTCAATTTCAGGGTCATTAAGCTCTAAAAAATCAGTAAATGCATGAAAAATAGCAAATGAAGTCAGAAAGGGTTGAAAATTGATGACGTGGCTTCGAATGGTGCATACTGAACACACAAAAAGTCTGGAGTTGAAATAAGTTTAAAAAAATGAAATGCCTTTGTAACAGACGAGTTTTCGTCTGAAACCCTGATACTTCGAAAGAGATTGTCCATTTTGTACACGAAGTGATTCCAGCTTTTGCCGTAACCCTCTCAAATTTTTAGCACATGCTATGTGGGTGAAATGATGATACCATGCCAACTTTCAACCTATTCCGATTGTGATTTGTAGTGCTTTTCAATTTCAGGGTCATTTAGCTCAAAAAATCAGTAAATGCATGGAAAATAGCAAATGAAGTCAGAAAGGGTTGAAAATTGATGACGTGGCTTCGAATGGTGCATACTGAACACACAAAAAGTCTGGAGTTGAAATAAGTTTAAAAAAATGAAATGCCTTTGTAACAGACGAGTTTTCGTCTGAAACCCTGATACTTCGAAAGAGATTGTCCATTTTGTACACGAAGTGGATCCAGTTTTTGCCGTAACCCTCTCAACTTTTTAGCACATGCTATGTGGGTGAAATGATGATACCATGCCAACTTTCAACCTTTTCAGAGTTCATTTGTAGTGCTTTTCAATTTCAGGGTCATTAAGCTCTAAAAAATCAGTAAATACATGAAAAATAGCAAATGAAGTCAGAAAGGGTTGAAAATTGATGACGTGGCTTCGAATGGTGCATACTGAACACACAAAAATTCTGGAGTTGAAATAAGTTTAAAAAAATGAAATGCCTTTGTAACAGACGAGTTTTCGTCTGAAACCGTGATACATCGAAAGAGATTGTCCATTTTGTACATGAAGTGAATCCAGTTTTTGCCGTAACCCTCTCAACTTTTTAGCACATGCTATGTGGGTGAAATGATGATACCATGCCAACTTTCAACCTTTTCAGAGTTCATTTGTAGTGCTTTTCAATTTTAGGGTCATTTAGCTCAAAAAAATCAGTAAATGCATGGAAAATAGCTAATGAAGTCAGAAAGGGTTGAAAATTGATGACGTGGCTTCGAATGGTGCATACTGAACACACAAAAAGTCTGGAGTTGAAATAAGTTTAAAAAAATGAAATGCCTTTGTAACAGACGAGTTTTCGTCTGAAACCCTGATACTTCGAAAGAGATTGTCCATTTTGTACACGAAGTGGATCCAGTTTTTGCCGTAACCCTCTCAACTTTTTAGCACATGCTATGTGGGTGAAATGATGATACCATGCCAACTTTCAACCTTTTCAGAGTTCATTTGTAGTGCTTTTCAATTTCAGGGTCATTAAGCTCTAAAAAATCAGTAAATGCATGAAAAATAGCAAATGAAGTGAGAAAGGGTTGAAAATTGATGACGTGGCTTCGAATGGTGCATACTGAACACACAAAAAGTCTGGAGTTGAAATAAGTTTAAAAAAATGAAATGCCTTTGTAACAGACGAGTTTTCGTCTGAAACCGTGATACTTCGAAAGACATTGTCCATTTTGTACATGAAGTGAATCCAAATTTTGCCGTAACCCTCTCAACTTTTTAGCACATGCTATGTGGGTGAAATGATGATACCATGCCAACTTTCAACCTTTTCAGAGTTCATTTGTAGTGCTTTTCAATTTCAGGGTCATTAAGCTCTAAAAAATCAGTAAATGCATGAAAAATAGCAAATGAAGTCAGAAAGGGTTGAAAATTGATGACGTGGCTTCGAATGGTGCATACTGAACACACAAAAAGTCTGGAGTTGAAATAAGTTTAAAAAAATGAAATGCCTTTGTAACAGACGAGTTTTCGTCTGAAACCCTGATACTTCGAAAGAGATTGTCCATTTTGTACACGAAGTGATTCCAGCTTTTGCCGTAACCCTCTCAAATTTTTAGCACATGCTATGTGGGTGAAATGATGATACCATGCCAACTTTCAACCTATTCCGATTGTGATTTGTAGTGCTTTTCAATTTCAGGGTCATTTAGCTCAAAAAATCAGTAAATGCATGGAAAATAGCAAATGAAGTCAGAAAGGGTTGAAAATTGATGACGTGGCTTCGAATGGTGCATACTGAACACACAAAAAGTCTGGAGTTGAAATAAGTTTAAAAAAATGAAATGCCTTTGTAACAGACGAGTTTTCGTCTGAAACCCTGATACTTCGAAAGAGATTGTCCATTTTGTACACGAAGTGGATCCAGTTTTTGCCGTAACCCTCTCAACTTTTTAGCACATGCTATGTGGGTGAAATGATGATACCATGCCAACTTTCAACCTTTTCAGAGTTCATTTGTAGTGCTTTTCAATTTCAGGGTCATTAAGCTCTAAAAAATCAATAAATACATGAAAAATAGCAAATGAAGTCAGAAAGGGTTGAAAATTGATGACGTGGCTTCGAATGGTGCATACTGAACACACAAAAATTCTGGAGTTGAAATAAGTTTAAAAAAATGAAATGCCTTTGTAACAGACGAGTTTTCGTCTGAAACCGTGATACATCGAAAGAGATTGTCCATTTTGTACATGAAGTGAATCCAGTTTTTGCCGTAACCCTCTCAACTTTTTAGCACATGCTATGTGGGTGAAATGATGATACCATGCCAACTTTCAACCTTTTCAGAGTTCATTTGTAGTGCTTTTCAATTTTAGGGTCATTTAGCTCAAAAAAATCAGTAAATGCATCGAAAATAGCTAATGAAGTCAGAAAGGGTTGAAAATTGATGACGTGGCTTCGAATGGTGCATACTGAACACACAAAAAGTCTGGAGTTGAAATAAGTTTAAAAAAATGAAATGCCTTTGTAACAGACGAGTTTTCGTCTGAAACCCTGATACTTCGAAAGAGATTGTCCATTTTGTACACGAAGTGGATCCAGTTTTTGCCGTAACCCTCTCAACTTTTTAGCACATGCTATGTGGGTGAAATGATGATACCATGCCAACTTTCAACCTTTTCAGAGTTCATTTGTAGTGCTTTTCAATTTCAGGGTCATTAAGCTCTAAAAAATCAGTAAATGCATGAAAAATAGCAAATGAAGTCAGAAAGGGTTGAAAATTGATGACGTGGCTTCGAATGGTGCATACTGAACACACAAAAAGTCTGGAGTTGAAATAAGTTTAAAAAAATGAAATGCCTTTGTAACAGACGAGTTTTCGTGTGAAACCGTGATACTTCGAAAGACATTGTCCATTTTGTACATGAAGTGAATCCAGTTTTTGCCGTAACCCTCTCAACTTTTTAGCACATGCTATGTGGGTGAAATGATGATACCATGCCAACTTTCAACCTTTTCAGAGTTCATTTGTAGTGCTATTCAATTTCAGGGTCATTTAGCTCAAACAAATCAGTAAATGCATGAAAAATAGGAAATGAAGTCAGAAAGGGTTGAAAATTGATGACGTGGCTTCGAATGGTGCATACTGAACACACAAAAAGTCTGGAGTTGAAATAAGTTTAAAAAACTGAAATGCCTTTGTAACACACGAGTTTTCGTCTGAAACCCTGATACTTCGAAAGAGATTGTCCATTTTGTACACGAAGTGGATCCAGTTTTTGCCGTAACCCTCTCAACTTTTTAGCACATGCTATGTGGGTGAAATGATGATACCATGCCAACTTTCAACCTTTTCTGATTGTGATTTCTAGTGCTTTTCAATTTCAGGGTCATTTAGCTCAAAAAAATCAGTAAATGCATGAAAATTAGCAAATGAACTCAGAAAGGGTTGAAAATTGATGACGTGGCTTCGAATGGTGCATACTGAACACACAAAAAGTCTGGAATTGAAATAAGTTTAAAAAAATGAAATGCCGTTGTAACAGACGAGTTTTCGTCTAAAACCCTGATACTTCGAAAGAGATTGTCCATTTTGTACACGGAGTGGATCCAGGTTTTGCCGTAACCCTCTCAACTTTTTAGCACATGCTATGTGGGTGAAATGATGATACCATGCCAACTTTCAACCTTTTCTGATTGTGATTTCTAGTGCTTTTCAATTTCAGGGTCATTTAGCTCAAAAAAATCAGTAAATGCATGAAAATTAGCAAGTCAACTCGGAAAGGGTTGAAAATTGATGACGTGGCTTCGAATGGTGCATACTGAACACACAAAAAGTCTGGAGTTGAAATAAGTTTAAAAAAATGAAATGCCTTTCTAACAGACGAGTTTTCGTCTGAAACCCTGATACTTCGAAAGAGATTGTCCATTTTGTACACGAAGTGGATCCAGTTTTTGCCGTAACCCTCTCAACTTTTTAGCACATGCTATGTGGGTGAAATGATGATACCATGCCAACTTTCAACCTTTTCTGATTGTGATTTCTAGTGCTTTTCAATTTCAGGGTCATTTAGCTCAAAAAAATAAGTAAATGCATGAAAATTAGCAAATGAACTCAGAAAGGGTTGAAAATTGATGACGTGGCTTCGAATGGTGCATACTGAACACACAAAAAGTCTGGAGTTGAAATAAGTTTAAAAAAATGAAATGCCTTTGTAACAGACGAGTTTTCGTCTGAAACCGTGATACTTCGAAAGAGATTGTCCATTTTGTACATGAAGTGAATCCAGTTTTTGCCGTAACCCTCTCAACTTTTTAGCACATGCTATGTGGGTGAAATGATGACACCATGCCAACTTTCAACCTTTTCAGAGTTTATTTGTAGTGCTTTTCAATTTTAGGGTCATTTAGCTCAAAAAAATCAGTAAATGCATGGAAAATAGCAAATGAAGTCAGAAAGGGTTGAAAATTGATGACGTGGCTTCGAATGGTGCATACTGAACACACAAAAAGTCTGGAGTTGAAATAAGTTTAAAAAAATGAAATGCCTTTGTAAAAGACGAGTTTTCGTCTGAAACCCTGATACTTCGAAAGAGATTGTCCATTTTGTACACGAAGTGGATCCAGTTTTTGCCGTAACCCTCTCAACTTTTTAGCACATGCTATGTGGGTGAAATGATGATACCATGCCAACTTTCAACCTATTCCGATTGTGATTTGTAGTGCTTTTCAATTTCAGGGTCATTTAGCTCAAAAAATCAGTAAATGCATGGAAAATAGCAAATGAAGTCAGAAAGGGTTGAAAATTGATGACGTGGCTTCGAATGGTGCATACTGAACACACAAAAAGTCTGGAGTTGAAATAAGTTTAAAAAAATGAAATGCCTTTGTAACAGACGAGTTTTCGTCTGAAACCGTGATACATCGAAAGAGATTGTCCATTTTGTACATGAAGTGAATCCAGTTTTTGCCGTAACCCTCTCAACTTTTTAGCACATGCTATGTGGGTGAAATGATGATACCATGCCAACTTTCAACCTTTTCAGAGTTCATTTGTAGTGCTTTTCAATTTTAGGGTCATTTAGCTCAAAAAAATCAGTAAATGCATCGAAAATAGCTAATGAAGTCAGAAAGGGTTGAAAATTGATGACGTGGCTTCGAATGGTGCATACTGAACACACAAAAAGTCTGGAGTTGAAATAAGTTTAAAAAAATGAAATGCCTTTGTAACAGACGAGTTTTCGTCTGAAACCCTGATACTTCGAAAGAGATTGTCCATTTTGTACACGAAGTGGATCCAGTTTTTGCCGTAACCCTCTCAACTTTTTAGCACATGCTATGTGGGTGAAATGATGATACCATGCCAACTTTCAACCTTTTCAGAGTTCATTTGTAGTGCTTTTCAATTTCAGGGTCATTAAGCTCTAAAAAATCAGTAAATGCATGAAAAATAGCAAATGAAGTCAGAAAGGGTTGAAAATTGATGACGTGGCTTCGAATGGTGCATACTGAACACACAAAAAGTCTGGAGTTGAAATAAGTTTAAAAAAATGAAATGCCTTTGTAACAGACGAGTTTTCGTGTGAAACCGTGATACTTCGAAAGACATTGTCCATTTTGTACATGAAGTGAATCCAGTTTTTGCCGTAACCCTCTCAACTTTTTAGCACATGCTATGTGGGTGAAATGATGATACCATGCCAACTTTCAACCTTTTCAGAGTTCATTTGTAGTGCTATTCAATTTCAGGGTCATTTAGCTCAAACAAATCAGTAAATGCATGAAAAATAGGAAATGAAGTCAGAAAGGGTTGAAAATTGATGACGTGGCTTCGAATGGTGCATACTGAACACACAAAAAGTCTGGAGTTGAAATAAGTTTAAAAAACTGAAATGCCTTTGTAACACACGAGTTTTCGTCTGAAACCCTGATACTTCGAAAGAGATTGTCCATTTTGTACACGAAGTGGATCCAGTTTTTGCCGTAACCCTCTCAACTTTTTAGCACATGCTATGTGGGTGAAATGATGATACCATGCCAACTTTCAACCTTTTCTGATTGTGATTTCTAGTGCTTTTCAATTTCAGGGTCATTTAGCTCAAAAAAATCAGTAAATGCATGAAAATTAGCAAATGAACTCAGAAAGGGTTGAAAATTGATGACGTGGCTTCGAATGGTGCATACTGAACACACAAAAAGTCTGGAATTGAAATAAGTTTAAAAAAATGAAATGCCGTTGTAACAGACGAGTTTTCGTCTAAAACCCTGATACTTCGAAAGAGATTGTCCATTTTGTACACGGAGTGGATCCAGGTTTTGCCGTAACCCTCTCAACTTTTTAGCACATGCTATGTGGGTGAAATGATGATACCATGCCAACTTTCAACCTTTTCTGATTGTGATTTCTAGTGCTTTTCAATTTCAGGGTCATTTAGCTCAAAAAAATCAGTAAATGCATGAAAATTAGCAAGTCAACTCGGAAAGGGTTGAAAATTGATGACGTGGCTTCGAATGGTGCATACTGAACACACAAAAAGTCTGGAGTTGAAATAAGTTTAAAAAAATGAAATGCCTTTCTAACAGACGAGTTTTCGTCTGAAACCCTGATACTTCGAAAGAGATTGTCCATTTTGTACACGAAGTGGATCCAGTTTTTGCCGTAACCCTCTCAACTTTTTAGCACATGCTATGTGGGTGAAATGATGATACCATGCCAACTTTCAACCTTTTCTGATTGTGATTTCTAGTGCTTTTCAATTTCAGGGTCATTTAGCTCAAAAAAATAAGTAAATGCATGAAAATTAGCAAATGAACTCAGAAAGGGTTGAAAATTGATGACGTGGCTTCGAATGGTGCATACTGAACACACAAAAAGTCTGGAGTTGAAATAAGTTTAAAAAAATGAAATGCCTTTGTAACAGACGAGTTTTCGTCTGAAACCGTGATACTTCGAAAGAGATTGTCCATTTTGTACATGAAGTGAATCCAGTTTTTGCCGTAACCCTCTCAACTTTTTAGCACATGCTATGTGGGTGAAATGATGACACCATGCCAACTTTCAACCTTTTCAGAGTTTATTTGTAGTGCTTTTCAATTTTAGGGTCATTTAGCTCAAAAAAATCAGTAAATGCATGGAAAATAGCAAATGAAGTCAGAAAGGGTTGAAAATTGATGACGTGGCTTCGAATGGTGCATACTGAACACACAAAAAGTCTGGAGTTGAAATAAGTTTAAAAAAATGAAATGCCTTTGTAAAAGACGAGTTTTCGTCTGAAACCCTGATACTTCGAAAGAGATTGTCCATTTTGTACACGAAGTGGATCCAGTTTTTGCCGTAACCCTCTCAACTTTTTAGCACATGCTATGTGGGTGAAATGATGATACCATGCCAACTTTCAACCTATTCCGATTGTGATTTGTAGTGCTTTTCAATTTCAGGGTCATTTAGCTCAAAAAATCAGTAAATGCATGGAAAATAGCAAATGAAGTCAGAAAGGGTTGAAAATTGATGACGTGGCTTCGAATGGTGCATACTGAACACACAAAAAGTCTGGAGTTGAAATAAGTTTAAAAAAATGAAATGCCTTTGTAACAGACGAGTTTTCGTCTGAAACCCTGATACTTCGAAAGAGATTGTCCATTTTGTACACGAAGTGGATCCAGTTTTTGCCGTAACCCTCTCAACTTTTTAGCACATGCTATGTGGGTGAAATGATGATACCATGCCAACTTTCAACCTTTTCAGAGTTCATTTGTAGTGCTTTTCAATTTTAGGGTCATTTAGCTCAAAAAAATCAGTAAATGCATGGAAAATAGCTAATGAAGTCAGAAAGGGTTGAAAATTGATGACGTGGCTTCGAATGGTGCATACTGAACACACAAAAAGTCTGGAGTTGAAATAAGTTTAAAAAAATGAAATGCCTTTGTAACAGACGAGTTTTCGTCTGAAACCCTGATACTTCGAAAGAGATTGTCCATTTTGTACACGAAGTGGATCCAGTTTTTGCCGTAACCCTCTCAACTTTTTAGCACATGCTATGTGGGTGAAATGATGATACCATGAGAACTTTCAACCTTTTCAGAGTTCATTTGTAGTGCTTTTCAATTTCAGGGTCATTAAGCTCTAAAAAATCAGTAAATGCATGAAAAATAGCAAATGAAGTCAGAAAGGGTTGAAAATTGATGACGTGGCTTCGAATGGTGCATACTGAACACACAAAAAGTCTGGAGTTGAAATAAGTTTAAAAAAATGAAATGCCTTTGTAACAGACGAGTTTTCGTGTGAAACCGTGATACTTCGAAAGACATTGTCCATTTTGTACATGAAGTGAATCCAGTTTTTGCCGTAACCCTCTCAACTTTTTAGCACATGCTATGTGGGTGAAATGATGATACCATGCCAACTTTCAACCAATTCCGATTGTGATTTGTAGTGCTTTTCAATTTCAGGGTCATTTAGCTCAAAAAATCAGTAAATGCATGGAAAATAGCAAATGAAGTCAGAAAGGGTTGAAAATTGATGACGTGGCTTCGAATGGTGCATACTGAACACACAAAAAGTCTGGAGTTGAAATAAGTTTAAAAAAATGAAATGCCTTTGTAACAGACGAGTTTTCGTCTGAAACCCTGATACTTCGAAAGAGATTGTCCATTTTGTACACGAAGTGGATCCAGTTTTTGCCGTAACCCTCTCAACTTTTTAGCACATGCTATGTGGGTGAAATGATGATACCATGCCAACTTTCAACCTTTTCAGAGTTCATTTGTAGTGCTTTTCAATTTCAGGGTCATTAAGCTCTAAAAAATCAGTAAATGCATGAAAAATAGCAAATGAAGTCAGAAAGGGTTGAAAATTGATGACGTGGCTTCGAATGGTGCATACTGAACACACAAAAAGTCTGGAGTTGAAATAAGTTTAAAAAAATGAAATGCCTTTGTAACAGACGAGTTTTCGTGTGAAACCGTGATACTTCGAAAGACATTGTCCATTTTGTACATGAAGTGAATCCAGTTTTTGCCGTAACCCTCTCAACTTTTTAGCACATGCTATGTGGGTGAAATGATGATACCATGCCAACTTTCAACCTTTTCAGAGTTCATTTGTAGTGCTTTTCAAATTCAGGGTCATTTAGCTCAAAAAAATCAGTAAATGCATGAAAATTAGCAAATGAACTCAGAAAGGGTTGAAAATTGATGACGTGGCTTCGAATGGTGCATACTGAACACACAAAAAGTCTGGAATTGAAATAAGTTTAAAAAAATGAAATGCCGTTGTAACAGACGAGTTTTCGTCTAAAACCCTGATACTTCGAAAGAGATTGTCCATTTTGTACACGGAGTGGATCCAGGTTTTGCCGTAACCCTCTCAACTTTTTAGCACATGCTATGTGGGTGAAATGATGATACCATGCCAACTTTCAACCTTTTCTGATTGTGATTTCTAGTGCTTTTCAATTTCAGGGTCATTTAGCTCAAAAAAATCAGTAAATGCATGAAAATTAGCAAGTCAACTCGGAAAGGGTTGAAAATTGATGACGTGGCTTCGAATGGTGCATACTGAACACACAAAAAGTCTGGAGTTGAAATAAGTTTAAAAAAATTAAATGCCTTTGTAACAGACGAGTTTTCGTCTGAAACCCTGATACTTCGAAAGAGATTGTCCATT
This sequence comes from Elymus sibiricus, assembly GCA_039707655.1. Lineage (NCBI taxonomy): Eukaryota > Viridiplantae > Streptophyta > Magnoliopsida > Poales > Poaceae > Elymus > Elymus sibiricus. The sequence goes on along the minus strand of CM077676.1, from coordinate 119,897,660 downwards.
TTGTACACGAAGTGGATCCAGTTTTTGCCGTAACTCTCTCAACTTTTTAGCACATGCTATGTGGGTGAAATGATGATACCATACCAACTTTCAACCTTTTCTGATTGTGATTTCTAGTGCTTTTCAATTTCAGGGTCATTTAGCTCAAAAAAATAAGTAAATGCATGAAAATTAGCAAATGAACTCAGAAAGGGTTGAAAATTGATGACGTGGCTTCGAATGGTGCATACTGAACACACAAAAAGTCTGGAGTTGAAATAAGTTTAAAAAAATGAAATGCCTTTGTAACAGACGAGTTTTCGTCTGAAACCGTGATACTTCGAAAGAGATTGTCCATTTTGTACATGAAGTGAATCCAGTTTTTGCCGTAACCCTCTCAACTTTTTAGCACATGCTATGTGGGTGAAATGATGACACCATGCCAACTTTCAACCTTTTCAGAGTTTATTTGTAGTGCTTTTCAATTTTAGGGTCATTTAGCTCAAAAAAATCAGTAAATGCATGGAAAATAGCAAATGAAGTCAGAAAGGGTTGAAAATTGATGACGTGGCTTCGAATGGTGCATACTGAACACACAAAAAGTCTGGAGTTGAAATAAGTTTAAAAAAATGAAATGCCTTTGTAAAAGACGAGTTTTCGTCTGAAACCCTGATACTTCGAAAGAGATTGTCCATTTTGTACACGAAGTGGATCCAGTTTTTGCCGTAACCCTCTCAACTTTTTAGCACATGCTATGTGGGTGAAATGATGATACCATGCCAACTTTCAACCTATTCCGATTGTGATTTGTAGTGCTTTTCAATTTCAGGGTCATTTAGCTCAAAAAATCAGTAAATGCATGGAAAATAGCAAATGAAGTCAGAAAGGGTTGAAAATTGATGACGTGGCTTCGAATGGTGCATACTGAACACACAAAAAGTCTGGAGTTGAAATAAGTTTAAAAAAATGAAATGCCTTTGTAACAGACGAGTTTTCGTCTGAAACCCTGATACTTCGAAAGAGATTGTCCATTTTGTACACGAAGTGGATCCAGTTTTTGCCGTAACCCTCTCAACTTTTTAGCACATGCTATGTGGGTGAAATGATGATACCATGCCAACTTTCAACCTTTTCAGAGTTCATTTGTAGTGCTTTTCAATTTTAGGGTCATTTAGCTCAAAAAAATCAGTAAATGCATGGAAAATAGCTAATGAAGTCAGAAAGGGTTGAAAATTGATGACGTGGCTTCGAATGGTGCATACTGAACACACAAAAAGTCTGGAGTTGAAATAAGTTTAAAAAAATGAAATGCCTTTGTAACAGACGAGTTTTCGTCTGAAACCCTGATACTTCGAAAGAGATTGTCCATTTTGTACACGAAGTGGATCCAGTTTTTGCCGTAACCCTCTCAACTTTTTAGCACATGCTATGTGGGTGAAATGATGATACCATGCCAACTTTCAACCTTTTCAGAGTTCATTTGTAGTGCTTTTCAATTTCAGGGTCATTAAGCTCTAAAAAATCAGTAAATGCATGAAAAATAGCAAATGAAGTCAGAAAGGGTTGAAAATTGATGACGTGGCTTCGAATGGTGCATACTGAACACACAAAAAGTCTGGAGTTGAAATAAGTTTAAAAAAATGAAATGCCTTTGTAACAGACGAGTTTTCGTGTGAAACCGTGATACTTCGAAAGACATTGTCCATTTTGTACATGAAGTGAATCCAGTTTTTGCCGTAACCCTCTCAACTTTTTAGCACATGCTATGTGGGTGAAATGATGATACCATGCCAACTTTCAACCTATTCCGATTGTGATTTGTAGTGCTTTTCAATTTCAGGGTCATTTAGCTCAAAAAATCAGTAAATGCATGGAAAATAGCAAATGAAGTCAGAAAGGGTTGAAAATTGATGACGTGGCTTCGAATGGTGCATACTGAACACACAAAAAGTCTGGAGTTGAAATAAGTTTAAAAAAATGAAATGCCTTTGTAACAGACGAGTTTTCGTCTGAAACCCTGATACTTCGAAAGAGATTGTCCATTTTGTACACGAAGTGGATCCAGTTTTTGCCGTAACCCTCTCAACTTTTTAGCACATGCTATGTGGGTGAAATGATGATACCATGCCAACTTTCAACCTTTTCAGAGTTCATTTGTAGTGCTTTTCAATTTCAGGGTCATTAAGCTCTAAAAAATCAGTAAATACATGAAAAATAGCAAATGAAGTCAGAAAGGGTTGAAAATTGATGACGTGGCTTCGAATGGTGCATACTGAACACACAAAAATTCTGGAGTTGAAATAAGTTTAAAAAAATGAAATGCCTTTGTAACAGACGAGTTTTCGTCTGAAACCGTGATACATCGAAAGAGATTGTCCATTTTGTACACGAAGTGAATCCAGTTTTTGCCGTAACCCTCTCAACTTTTTAGCACATGCTATGTGGGTGAAATGATGATACCATGCCAACTTTCAACCTATTCCGATTGTGATTTGTAGTGCTTTTCAATTTCAGGGTCATTTAGCTCAAAAAATCAGTAAATGCATGGAAAATAGCAAATGAAGTCAGAAAGGGTTGAAAATTGATGACGTGGCTTCGAATGGTGCATACTGAACACACAAAAAGTCTGGAGTTGAAATAAGTTTAAAAAAATGAAATGCCTTTGTAACAGACGAGTTTTCGTCTGAAACCCTGATACTTCGAAAGAGATTGTCCATTTTGTACACGAAGTGGATCCAGTTTTTGCCGTAACCCTGTCAACTTTTTAGCACATGCTATGTGGGTGAAATGATGATACCATGCCAACTTTCAACCTTTTCAGAGTTCATTTGTAGTGCTTTTCAATTTCAGGGTCATTGAGCTCTAAAAAATCAGTAAATACATGAAAAATAGCAAATGAAGTCAGAAAGGGTTGAAAATTGATGACGTGGCTTCGAATGGTGCATACTGAACACACAAAAATTCTGGAGTTGAAATAAGTTTAAAAAAATGAAATGCCTTTGTAACAGACGAGTTTTCGTCTGAAACCGTGATACATCGAAAGAGATTGTCCATTTTGTACATGAAGTGAATCCAGTTTTTGCCGTAACCCTCTCAACTTTTTAGCACATGCTATGTGGGTGAAATGATGATACCATGCCAACTTTCAACCTTTTCAGAGTTCATTTGTAGTGCTTTTCAATTTTAGGGTCATTTAGCTCAAAAAAATCAGTAAATGCATGGAAAATAGCTAATGAAGTCAGAAAGGGTTGAAAATTGATGACGTGGCTTCGAATGGTGCATACTGAACACACAAAAAGTCTGGAGTTGAAATAAGTTTAAAAAAATGAAATGCCTTTGTAACAGACGAGTTTTCGTCTGAAACCCTGATACTTCGAAAGAGATTGTCCATTTTGTACACGAAGTGGATCCAGTTTTTGCCGTAACCCTCTCAACTTTTTAGCACATGCTATGTGGGTGAAATGATGATACCATGCCAACTTTCAACCTTTTCAGAGTTCATTTGTAGTGCTTTTCAATTTCAGGGTCATTAAGCTCTAAAAAATCAGTAAATGCATGAAAAATAGCAAATGAAGTCAGAAAGGGTTGAAAATTGATGACGTGGCTTCGAATGGTGCATACTGAACACACAAAAAGTCTGGAGTTGAAATAAGTTTAAAAAAATGAAATGCCTTTGTAACAGACGAGTTTTCGTGTGAAACCGTGATACTTCGAAAGACATTGTCCATTTTGTACATGAAGTGAATCCAGTTTTTGCCGTAACCCTCTCAACTTTTTAGCACATGCTATGTGGGTGAAATGATGATACCATGCCAACTTTCAACCTATTCCGATTGTGATTTGTAGTGCTTTTCAATTTCAGGGTCATTTAGCTCAAAAAATCAGTAAATGCATGGAAAATAGCAAATGAAGTCAGAAAGGGTTGAAAATTGATGACGTGGCTTCGAATGGTGCATACTGAACACACAAAAAGTCTGGAGTTGAAATAAGTTTAAAAAAATGAAATGCCTTTGTAACAGACGAGTTTTCGTCTGAAACCCTGATACTTCGAAAGAGATTGTCCATTTTGTACACGAAGTGGATCCAGTTTTTGCCGTAACCCTCTCAACTTTTTAGCACATGCTATGTGGGTGAAATGATGATACCATGCCAACTTTCAACCTTTTCAGAGTTCATTTGTAGTGCTTTTCAATTTCAGGGTCATTAAGCTCTAAAAAATCAGTAAATACATGAAAAATAGCAAATGAAGTCAGAAAGGGTTGAAAATTGATGACGTGGCTTCGAATGGTGCATACTGAACACACAAAAATTCTGGAGTTGAAATAAGTTTAAAAAAATGAAATGCCTTTGTAACAGACGAGTTTTCGTCTGAAACCGTGATACATCGAAAGAGATTGTCCATTTTGTACATGAAGTGAATCCAGTTTTTGCCGTAACCCTCTCAACTTTTTAGCACATGCTATGTGGGTGAAATGATGATACCATGCCAACTTTCAACCTTTTCAGAGTTCATTTGTAGTGCTTTTCAATTTTAGGGTCATTTAGCTCAAAAAAATCAGTAAATGCATGGAAAATAGCTAATGAAGTCAGAAAGGGTTGAAAATTGATGACGTGGCTTCGAATGGTGCATACTGAACACACAAAAAGTCTGGAGTTGAAATAAGTTTAAAAAAATGAAATGCCTTTGTAACAGACGAGTTTTCGTCTGAAACCCTGATACTTCGAAAGAGATTGTCCATTTTGTACACGAAGTGGATCCAGTTTTTGCCGTAACCCTCTCAACTTTTTAGCACATGCTATGTGGGTGAAATGATGATACCATGCCAACTTTCAACCTTTTCAGAGTTCATTTGTAGTGCTTTTCAATTTCAGGGTCATTAAGCTCTAAAAAATCAGTAAATGCATGAAAAATAGCAAATGAAGTCAGAAAGGGTTGAAAATTGATGACGTGGCTTCGAATGGTGCATACTGAACACACAAAAAGTCTGGAGTTGAAATAAGTTTAAAAAAATGAAATGCCTTTGTAACAGACGAGTTTTCGTGTGAAACCGTGATACTTCGAAAGACATTGTCCATTTTGTACATGAAGTGAATCCAGTTTTTGCCGTAACCCTCTCAACTTTTTAGCACATGCTATGTGGGTGAAATGATGATACCATGCCAACTTTCAACCTTTTCAGAGTTCATTTGTAGTGCTTTTCAATTTCAGGGTCATTTAGCTCAAACAAATCAGTAAATGCATGAAAAATAGGAAATGAAGTCAGAAAGGGTTGAAAATTGATGACGTGGCTTCGAATGGTGCATACTGAACACACAAAAAGTCTGGAGTTGAAATAAGTTTAAAAAACTGAAATGCCTTTGTAACACACGAGTTTTCGTCTGAAACCCTGATACTTCGAAAGAGATTGTCCATTTTGTACACGAAGTGGATCCAGTTTTTGCCGTAACACTCTCAACTTTTTAGCACATGCTATGTGGGTGAAATCATGATACCATGCCAACTTTCAACCTTTTCTGATTGTGATTTCTAGTGCTTTTCAATTTCAGGGTCATTTAGCTCAAAAAAATCAGTAAATGCATGAAAATTAGCAAATGAACTCAGAAAGGGTTGAAAATTGATGACGTGGCTTCGAATGGTGCATACTGAACACACAAAAAGTCTGGAATTGAAATAAGTTTAAAAAAATGAAATGCCGTTGTAACAGACGAGTTTTCGTCTAAAACCCTGATACTTCGAAAGAGATTGTCCATTTTGTACACGGAGTGGATCCAGGTTTTGCCGTAACCCTCTCAACTTTTTAGCACATGCTATGTGGGAGAAATGATGATACCATGCCAACTTTCAACCTTTTCTGATTGTGATTTCTAGTGCTTTTCAATTTCAGGGTCATTTAGCTCAAAAAAATCAGTAAATGCATGAAAATTAGCAAGTCAACTCGGAAAGGGTTGAAAATTGATGACGTGGCTTCGAATGGTGCATACTGAACACACAAAAAGTCTGGAGTTGAAATAAGTTTAAAAAAATGAAATGCCTTTCTAACAGACGAGTTTTCGTCTGAAACCCTGATACTTCGAAAGAGATTGTCCATTTTGTACACGAAGTGGATCCAGTTTTTGCCGTAACCCTCTCAACTTTTTAGCACATGCTATGTGGGTGAAATGATGATACCATGCCAACTTTCAACCTTTTCTGATTGTGATTTCTAGTGCTTTTCAATTTCAGGGTCATTTAGCTCAAAAAAATAAGTAAATGCATGAAAATTAGCAAATGAACTCAGAAAGGGTTGAAAATTGATGACGTGGCTTCGAATGGTGCATACTGAACACACAAAAAGTCTGGAGTTGAAATAAGTTTAAAAAAATGAAATGCCTTTGTAACAGACGAGTTTTCGTCTGAAACCGTGATACTTCGAAAGAGATTGTCCATTTTGTACATGAAGTGAATCCAGTTTTTGCCGTAACCCTCTCAACTTTTTAGCACATGCTATGTGGGTGAAATGATGACACCATGCCAACTTTCAACCTTTTCAGAGTTTATTTGTAGTGCTTTTCAATTTTAGGGTCATTTAGCTCAAAAAAATCAGTAAATGCATGGAAAATAGCAAATGAAGTCAGAAAGGGTTGAAAATTGATGACGTGGCTTCGAATGGTGCATACTGAACACACAAAAAGTCTGGAGTTGAAATAAGTTTAAAAAAATGAAATGCCTTTGTAACAGACGAGTTTTCGTCTGAAACCCTGATACTTCGAAAGAGATTGTCCATTTTGTACACGAAGTGGATCCAGTTTTTGCCGTAACCCTCTCAACTTTTTAGCACATGCTATGTGGGTGAAATGATGATACCATGCCAACTTTCAACCTTTTCAGAGTTCATTTGTAGTGCTTTTCAATTTCAGGGTCATTAAGCTCTAAAAAATCAGTAAATGCATGAAAAATAGCAAATGAAGTCAGAAAGGGTTGAAAATTGATGACGTGGCTACGAATGGTGCATACTGAACACACAAAAAGTCTGGAGTTGAAATAAGTTTAAAAAAATGAAATGCCTTTGTAACAGACGAGTTTTCGTGTGAAACCGTGATACTTCGAAAGACATTGTCCATTTTGTACATGAAGTGAATCCAGTTTTTGCCGTAACCCTCTCAACTTTTTAGCACATGCTATGTGGGTGAAATGATGATACCATGCCAACTTTCAACCTTTTCAGAGTTCATTTGTAGTGCTTTTCAAATTCAGGGTCATTTAGCTCAAAAAAATCAGTAAATGCATGAAAATTAGCAAATGAACTCAGAAAGGGTTGAAAATTGATGACGTGGCTTCGAATGGTGCATACTGAACACACAAAAAGTCTGGAATTGAAATAAGTTTAAAAAAATGAAATGCCGTTGTAACAGACGAGTTTTCGTCTAAAACCCTGATACTTCGAAAGAGATTGTCCATTTTGTACACGGAGTGGATCCAGGTTTTGCCGTAACCCTCTCAACTTTTTAGCACATGCTATGTGGGTGAAATGATGATACCATGCCAACTTTCAACCTTTTCTGATTGTGATTTCTAGTGCTTTTCAATTTCAGGGTCATTTAGCTCAAAAAAATCAGTAAATGCATGAAAATTAGCAAGTCAACTCGGAAAGGGTTGAAAATTGATGACGTGGCTTCGAATGGTGCATACTGAACACACAAAAAGTCTGGAGTTGAAATAAGTTTAAAAAAATTAAATGCCTTTGTAACAGACGAGTTTTCGTCTGAAACCCTGATACTTCGAAAGAGATTGTCCATTTTGTACACGAAGTGGATCCAGTTTTTGCCGTAACTCTCTCAACTTTTTAGCACATGCTATGTGGGTGAAATGATGATACCATACCAACTTTCAACCTTTTCTGATTGTGATTTCTAGTGCTTTTCAATTTCAGGGTCATTTAGCTCAAAAAAATCAGTAAATGCATGAAAATTAGCAAATGAACTCAGAAAGGGTTGAAAATTGATGACGTGGCTTCGAATGGTGCATACTGAACACACAAAAAGTCTGGAGTTGAAATAAGTTTAAAAAAATGAAATGCCTTTGTAACAGACGAGTTTTCGTCTGAAACCCTGATACTTCGAAAGAGATTGTCCATTTTGTACACGAAGTGGATCCAGTTTTTGCCGTAACCCTCTCAACTTTTTAGCACATGCTATGTGGGTGAAATGATGATACCATGCCAACTTTCAACCTTTTCTGATTGTGATTTCTAGTGCTTTTCAATTTCAGGGTCATTTAGCTCAAAAAAATCAGTAAATGCATGAAAATTAGCAAATGAACTCAGAAAGGGTTGAAAATTGATGACGTGGCTTCGAATGGTGCATACTGAACACACAAAAATTCTGGAGTTGAAATAAGTTTAAAAAAATGAAATGCCTTTGTAACAGACGAGTTTTCGTCTGAAACCCTGATACTTCGAAAGAGATTATCCATTTTGTACACGAAGTGGATCCAGTTTTTGCCGTAACCCTCTCAACTTTTTAGCACATGCTATGTGGGTGAAATGATGATACCAAGCCAACTTTCAACCTTTTCTGATTGTGATTTGTAGTGCTTTTCAATTTCAGGGTCATTTAGCTCAAACAAATCAGTAAATGCATGAAAAATAGGAAATGATGTCAGAAAGGGTTGAAAATTGATGACGTGGCTTCGAATGGTGCATACTGAACACACAAAAAGTCTGGAGTTGAAATAAGTTTAAAAAAATGAAATGCCGTTGTAATAGACGAGTTTTCGTCTAAAACCCTGATACTTCGAAAGAGATTGTCCATTTTGTACACGAAGTGGATCCAGTTTTTGCCGTAACCCTCTCAACTTTTTAGCACATGCTATGTGGGTGAAATGATGATACCATGCCAACTTTCAACCTTTTCTGATTGTGATTTCTAGTGCTTTTCAATTTCAGGGTCATTTAGCTCAAAAAAATCAGTAAATGCATGAAAATTAGCAAATGAACTCAGAAAGGGTTGAAAATTGATGACGTGGCTTCGAATGGTGCATACTGAACACACAAAAAGTCTGGAGTTGAAATAAGTTTAAAAAAATGAAATGCCTTTGTAACAGACGAGTTTTCGTCTGAAACCCTGATACTTCGAAAGAGATTGATCATTTTGTACACCAAGTGGATCCAGTTTTTGCCATAACCCTCTCAACTTTTTAGCACATGCTATGTGGGTGAAATGATGATACCAAGCCAACTTTCAACCTTTTCTGATTGTGATTTGTAGTGCTTTTCAATTTCAGGGTCATTTTGCTCAAACAAATTAGTAAATGCATGAAAAATAGGAAATGAAGTCAGAAAGGGTTGAAAATTGATGACGTGGCTTCGAATGGTGCATACTGAACACACAAAAAGTCTGGAGTTGAAATAAGTTTAAAAAACTGAAATGCCTTTGTAACACACGAGTTTTCGTCTGAAACCCTGATACTTCGAAAGAGATTGTCCATTTTGTACACGAAGTGGATCCAGTTTTTGCCGTAACCCTCTAAACTTTTTATCACATGCTATGTGGGTGAAATGATGATACCATGCCAACTTTCAACCTTTTCTGATTGTGATTTGTAGTGCTTTTCAATTTCAGGGTCATTTAGCTCAAAAAAATCAGTAAATGCATGAAAATTAGCAAATGATGTCAGAAAGGGTTGAAAATTGATGACGTGGCTTCGAATGGTTCATACTGAACACACAAAAAGTCTGGAGTTGAAATAAGTTTAAAAAACTGAAATGCCTTTGTAACACACGAGTTTTCGTCTGAAACCCTCATACTTCGAAAGAGATTGCCCATTTTGTACACGAAGTGCATCCAGTTTTTGCCGTAACCCTCTCAACTTTTTAGCACATGCTATGTGGGTGAAATGATGATACCAAGCCAACTTTCAACCTTTTCTGATTGTGATTTGTAGTGCTTTTCAATTTCAGGGTCATTTAGCTCAAACAAATCAGTAAATGCATGAAAAATAGGAAATGAAGTCAGAAAGGGATGAAAATTGATGATGTGGCTTCGAATGGTGCATACTGAACACACAAAAAGTCTGGAGTTGAAATAAGTTTAAAAAAATGAAATGCCTTTGTAACAGACGAGTTTTCGTCTGAAACCCTGATACTTCGAAAGAGATTGTCCATTTTGTACACGAAGTGGATCCAGTTTTTGTCGTAACCCTCTCAACTTTTTAGCACATGCTATGTGGGTGAAATGATGATACCATGCCAACTTTCAACATTTTCAGAGTTCATTTGTAGTGCTTTTCAATTTCAGGGTCATTAAGCTCGAAAAAATCATTAAATGCATGAAAAATAGCAAATGAAGTCAGAAAGGGTTGAAAATTGATGACATGGCTTCGAATGGTGCATACTGAACACACAAAAAGTTTGGAGTTGAAATAAGTTTAAAAAAATGAAATGCCTTTGTAACAGACGAGTTTTCGTCTAAAACCCTGATACTTCGAAAGAGATTGTCCATTTTGTACATGAAGTGAATCCAGTTTTTGCCGTAACCCTCTCAACTTTTTAGCACATGCTATGTGGGTGAAATGATGATACCATGCAACTTTCAACCTTTTCAGAGTTCATTTGTAGTGCGTTTCAATTTCAGGGTCATTAAGCTCAAAAAAATCAGTAAATGCATGAAAAATAGCAAACGAAGTCAGAAAGGGTTGAAAATTGATGACGTGGCTTCGAATGGTGCATACTGAACACACAAAAAGTCTGGAGTTGAAATAGGTTTAAAAAAATGAAATGCCTTTGTAACAGACGAGTTTTCGTCTGAAACCCTGATACTTCGAAAGAGATTGTCCATTTTGTACACGAAGTGGATCCAGTTTTTTGCCGTAACCCTCTCAACTTTTTAGCACATGCTATGTGGGTGAAATGATGATATCATGCCAACTTTCAACCTTTTCTGATTGTGATTTGTAGTGCTTTTCAATTTCAGGGTCATTTAGCTCAAAAAATCAGTAAATGCATGAAAAATAGGAAATGAAGTCAGAAAGGGTTGAAAATTGATGACGTGGCTTCGAATGGTGCATACTGAACACACAAAAAGTCTGGAGTTGAAATAAGTTTAAAAAAATGAAATGCCGTTGTAACAGACGAGTTTTCGTCTAAAACCCTGATACTTCGAAAGAGATTGTCCATTTTGTACACGAAGTGCATCCAGCTTTTGCCGTAACCCTCTCAACATTTTAGCACATGCTATGTGGGTGAAATGATGATACCATGCCAACTTTCAACCTTTTCAGAGTTCATTTGTAGTGCTTTTCAATTTCAGGGTCATTAAGCTCAAAAAAATCAGTAAATGCATGAAAAATAGCAAATGAAGTCAGAAAGGGTTGAAAATTGATGACGTGGCTTCGAATGGTGCATACTGAACACACAAAAAGTCTGGAGTTGAAATAAGTTTAAAAAAATGAAATGCCTTTGTAACAGACGAGTTTAAGTCTGAAACCCTGATACTTCGAAAGAGATTGTCCATTTTGTACATGAAGTGAATCCAGTTTTTGCCGTAACCCTCTCAACTTTTTAGCACATGCTATGTGGGTGAAATGATGATACCATGCCAACTTTCATCCTTTTCAGAGTTCATATGTAGTGCTTTTCAATTTTAGGGTCATTTAGCTGAAAAAAATCAGTAAATGCATGAAAAATAGCAAATGAAGTCAGAAAGGGTTGAAAATTGATGATGTGGCTTTGAATGGTGCATACTGAACACACAAAAAGTCTGGAGTTGAAATAAGTTTAAAAAAATGAAATGCCTTTGTAACAGACGAGTTTTCGTCTGAAACCGTGATACTTCGAAAGAGATTGTCCATTTTGTACATGAAGTGAATCCAGTTTTTGCCGTAACCCTCTCAACTTTTTAGCACATGCTATGTGGGTGAAATGATGATACCATGCCAACTTTCAACCTTTTCAGAGTTCATTTGTAGTGCTTTTCAATTTTAGGGTCATTTAGCTCAAAAAATCAGTAAATGCATGGAAAATAGCAAATGAAGTCAGAAAGGGTTGAAAATTGATGACGTGGCTTCGAATGGTGCATACTGAACACACAAAAAGTCTGGAGTTGAAATAAGTTTAAAAAAATGAAATGCCTTTGTAACAGACGAGTTTTCGTCTGAAACCCTGATACTTCGAAAGAGATTGTCCATTTTGTACACGAAGTGGATCCAGTTTTTGCCGTAACCCTCTCAACTTTTTAGCACATGCTATGTGGGTGAAATGATGATACCATGCCAACTTTCAACCTTTTCAGAGTTCATTTGTAGTGCTTTTCAATTTCAGGGTCATTAAGCTCTAAAAAATCAGTAAATGCATGAAAAATAGCAAATGAAGTCAGAAAGGGTTGAAAATTGATGACGTGGCTTCGAATGGTGCATACTGAACACACAAAAAGTCTGGAGTTGAAATAAGTTTAAAAAAATGAAATGCCTTTGTAACAGACGACTTTTCGTCTGAAACCGTGATACTTCGAAAGACATTGTCCATTTTGTACATGAAGTGAATCCAAATTTTGCCGTAACCCTCTCAACTTTTTAGCACATGCTATGTGGGTGAAATGATGATACCATGCCAACTTTCAACCTTTTCAGAGTTCATTTGTAGTGCTTTTCAATTTCAGGGTCATTAAGCTCTAAAAAATCAGTAAATGCATGAAAAATAGCAAATGAAGTCAGAAAGGGTTGAAAATTGATGACGTGGCTTCGAATGGTGCATACTAAACACACAAAAAGTCTGGAGTTGAAATAAGTTTAAAAAAATGAAATGCCTTTGTAACAGACGAGTTTTCGTCTGAAACCGTGATACTTCGAAAGACATTGTCCATTTTGTACATGAAGTGAATCCAAATTTTGCCGTAACCCTCTCAACTTTTTAGCACATGCTATGTGGGTGAAATGATGATACCATGCCAACTTTCAACCTTTTCAGAGTTCATTTGTAGTGCTTTTCAATTTCAGGGTCATTAAGCTCTAAAAAATCAGTAAATGCATGAAAAATAGCAAATGAAGTCAGAAAGGGTTGAAAATTGATGACGTGGCTTCGAATGGTGCATACTGAACACACAAAAAGTCTGGAGTTGAAATAAGTTTAAAAAAATGAAATGCCTTTGTAACAGACGAGTTTTCGTCTGAAACCCTGATACTTCGAAAGAGATTGTCCATTTTGTAGACGAAGTGATTCCAGCTTTTGCCGTAACCCTCTCAACTTTTTAGCACATGCTATGTGGGTGAAATGATGATACCATGCCAACTTTCAACCTATTCCGATTGTGATTTGTAGTGCTTTTCAATTTCAGGGTCATTTAGCTCAAAAAATCAGTAAATGCATGGAAAATAGCAAATGAAGTCAGAAAGGGTTGAAAATTGATGACGTGGCTTCGAATGGTGCATACTGAACACACAAAAAGTCTGGAGTTGAAATAGGTTTAAAAAAATGAAATGCCTTTGTAACAGACGAGTTTTCGTCTGAAACCCTGATACTTCGAAAGAGATTGTCCATTTTGTACACGAAGTGGATCCAGTTTTTTGCCGTAACCCTCTCAACTTTTTAGCACATGCTATGTGGGTGAAATGATGATACCATGCCAACTTTCAACCTTTTCAGAGTTCGTTTGTAGTGCTTTTCAATTTCAGGGTCATTAAGCTCTAAAAAATCAGTAAATACATGAAAAATAGCAAATGAAGTCAGAAAGGGTTGAAAATTGATGACGTGGCTTCGAATGGTGCATACTGAACACACAAAAAGTCTGGAGTTGAAATAAGTTTAAAAAAATGATATGCCTTTGTAACAGACGAGTTTTCGTCTGAAACCGTGATACTTCGAAAGAGATTGTCCATTTTGTACATGAAGTGAATCCAGTTTTTGCCGTAACCCTCTCAACTTTTTAGCACATGCTATGTGGGTGAAATGATGATACCATGCCAACTTTCAACCTTTTCAGAGTTCATTTGTAGTGCTTTTCAATTTCAGGGTCATTAAGCTCTAAAAAATCAGTAAATGCATGAAAAATAGCAAATGAAGTCAGAAAGGGTTGAAAATTGATGACGTGGCTTCGAATGGTGCATACTGAACACACAAAAAGTCTGGAGTTGAAATAAGTTTAAAAAAATGAAATGCCTTTGTAACAGACGAGTTTTCGTCTGAAACCCTGATACTTCGAAAGAGATTGTCCATTTTGTACACGAAGTGATTCCAGCTTTTGCCGTAACCCTCTCAACTTTTTAGCACATGCTATGTGGGTGAAATGATGATACCATGCCAACTTTCAACCTATTCCGATTGTGATTTGTAGTGCTTTTCAATTTCAGGGTCATTTAGCTCAAAAAATCAGTAAATGCATGGAAAATAGCAAATGAAGTCAGAAAGGGTTGAAAATTGATGACGTGGCTTCGAATGGTGCATACTGAACACACAAAAAGTCTGGAGTTGAAATAAGTTTAAAAAAATGAAATGCCTTTGTAACTGACGAGTTTTCGTCTGAAACCCTGATACTTCGAAAGAGATTGTCCATTTTGTACACGAAGTGGATCCAGTTTTTGCCGTAACCCTCTCAACTTTTTAGCACATGCTATGTGGGTGAAATGATGATACCATGCCAACTTTCAACCTTTTCTGATTGTGATTTCTAGTGCTTTTCAATTTCAGGGTCATTTAGCTCAAAAAAATCAGTAAATGCATGAAAATTAGCAAATGAACTCAGAAAGGGTTGAAAATTGATGACGTGGCTTCGAATGGTGCATACTGAACACACAAAAAGTCTGGAGTTGAAATAAGTTTAAAAAAATGAAATGCCTTTGTAACAGACGAGTTTTCGTCTGAAACCCTGATACTTCGAAAGAGATTGTCCATTTTGTACACGAAGTGGATCCAGTTTTTGCCATAACCCTCTCAACTTTTTAGCACATGCTATGTGGGTGAAATGATGATACCAAGCCAACTTTCAACCTTTTCTGATTGTGATTTGTAGTGCTTTTCAATTTCAGGGTCATTTTGCTCAAACAAATTAGTAAATGCATGAAAAATAGGAAATGAAGTCAGAAAGGGTTGAAAATTGATGACGTGGCTTCGAATGGTGCATACTGAACACACAAAAAGTCTGGAGTTGAAATAAGTTTAAAAAACTGAAATGCCTTTGTAACACACGAGTTTTCGTCTGAAACCCTGATACTTCGAAAGAGATTGTCCATTTTGTACACGAAGTGGATCCAGTTTTTGCCGTAACCCTCTAAACTTTTTATCACATGCTATGTGGGTGAAATGATGATACCATGCCAACTTTCAACCTTTTCTGATTGTGATTTGTAGTGCTTTTCAATTTCAGGGTCATTTAGCTCAAAAAAATCAGTAAATGCATGAAAATTAGCAAATGATGTCAGAAAGGGTTGAAAATTGATGACGTGGCTTCGAATGGTTCATACTGAACACACAAAAAGTCTGGAGTTGAAATAAGTTTAAAAAACTGAAATGCCTTTGTAACACACGAGTTTTCGTCTGAAACCCTCATACTTCGAAAGAGATTGCCCATTTTGTACACGAAGTGCATCCAGTTTTTGCCGTAACCCTCTCAACTTTTTAGCACATGCTATGTGGGTGAAATGATGATACCAAGCCAACTTTCAACCTTTTCTGATTGTGATTTGTAGTGCTTTTCAATTTCAGGGTCATTTAGCTCAAACAAATCAGTAAATGCATGAAAAATAGGAAATGAAGTCAGAAAGGGATGAAAATTGATGATGTGGCTTCGAATGGTGCATACTGAACACACAAAAAGTCTGGAGTTGAAATAAGTTTAAAAAAATGAAATGCCTTTGTAACAGACGAGTTTTCGTCTGAAACCCTGATACTTCGAAAGAGATTGTCCATTTTGTACACGAAGTGGATCCAGTTTTTGTCGTAACCCTCTCAACTTTTTAGCACATGCTATGTGGGTGAAATGATGATACCATGCCAACTTTCAACATTTTCAGAGTTCATTTGTAGTGCTTTTCAATTTCAGGGTCATTAAGCTCGAAAAAATCATTAAATGCATGAAAAATAGCAAATGAAGTCAGAAAGGGTTGAAAATTGATGACATGGCTTCGAATGGTGCATACTGAACACACAAAAAGTTTGGAGTTGAAATAAGTTTAAAAAAATGAAATGCCTTTGTAACAGACGAGTTTTCGTCTAAAACCCTGATACTTCGAAAGAGATTGTCCATTTTGTACATGAAGTGAATCCAGTTTTTGCCGTAACCCTCTCAACTTTTTAGCACATGCTATGTGGGTGAAATGATGATACCATGCAACTTTCAACCTTTTCAGAGTTCATTTGTAGTGCGTTTCAATTTCAGGGTCATTAAGCTCAAAAAAATCAGTAAATGCATGAAAAATAGCAAACGAAGTCAGAAAGGGTTGAAAATTGATGACGTGGCTTCGAATGGTGCATACTGAACACACAAAAAGTCTGGAGTTGAAATAGGTTTAAAAAAATGAAATGCCTTTGTAACAGACGAGTTTTCGTCTGAAACCCTGATACTTCGAAAGAGATTGTCCATTTTGTACACGAAGTGGATCCAGTTTTTTGCCGTAACCCTCTCAACTTTTTAGCACATGCTATGTGGGTGAAATGATGATATCATGCCAACTTTCAACCTTTTCTGATTGTGATTTGTAGTGCTTTTCAATTTCAGGGTCATTTAGCTCAAAAAATCAGTAAATGCATGAAAAATAGGAAATGAAGTCAGAAAGGGTTGAAAATTGATGACGTGGCTTCGAATGGTGCATACTGAACACACAAAAAGTCTGGAGTTGAAATAAGTTTAAAAAAATGAAATGCCGTTGTAACAGACGAGTTTTCGTCTAAAACCCTGATACTTCGAAAGAGATTGTCCATTTTGTACACGAAGTGCATCCAGCTTTTGCCGTAACCCTCTCAACTTTTTAGCACATGCTATGTGGGTGAAATGATGATACCATGCCAACTTTCAACCTTTTCAGAGTTCATTTGTAGTGCTTTTCAATTTCAGGGTCATTAAGCTCAAAAAAATCAGTAAATGCATGAAAAATAGCAAATGAAGTCAGAAAGGGTTGAAAATTGATGACGTGGCTTCGAATGGTGCATACTGAACACACAAAAAGTCTGGAGTTGAAATAAGTTTAAAAAAATGAAATGCCTTTGTAACAGACGAGTTTAAGTCTGAAACCCTGATACTTCGAAAGAGATTGTCCATTTTGTACATGAAGTGAATCCAGTTTTTGCCGTAACCCTCTCAACTTTTTAGCACATGCTATGTGGGTGAAATGATGATACCATGCCAACTTTCATCCTTTTCAGAGTTCATATGTAGTGCTTTTCAATTTTAGGGTCATTTAGCTGAAAAAAATCACTAAATGCATGAAAAATAGCAAATGAAGTCAGAAAGGGTTGAAAATTGATGATGTGGCTTTGAATGGTGCATACTGAACACACAAAAAGTCTGGAGTTGAAATAAGTTTAAAAAAATGAAATGCCTTTGTAACAGACGAGTTTTCGTCTGAAACCGTGATACTTCGAAAGAGATTGTCCATTTTGTACATGAAGTGAATCCAGTTTTTGCCGTAACCCTCTCAACTTTTTAGCACATGCTATGTGGGTGAAATGATGATACCATGCCAACTTTCAACCTTTTCAGAGTTCATTTGTAGTGCTTTTCAATTTTAGGGTCATTTAGCTCAAAAAATCAGTAAATGCATGGAAAATAGCAAATGAAGTCAGAAAGGGTTGAAAATTGATGACGTGGCTTCGAATGGTGCATACTGAACACACAAAAAGTCTGGAGTTGAAATAAGTTTAAAAAAATGAAATGCCTTTGTAACAGACGAGTTTTCGTCTGAAACCCTGATACTTCGAAAGAGATTGTCCATTTTGTACACGAAGTGGATCCAGTTTTTGCCGTAACCCTCTCAACTTTTTAGCACATGCTATGTGGGTGAAATGATGATACCATGCCAACTTTCAACCTTTTCAGAGTTCATTTGTAGTGCTTTTCAATTTCAGGGTCATTAAGCTCTAAAAAATCAGTAAATGCATGAAAAATAGCAAATGAAGTCAGAAAGGGTTGAAAATTGATGACGTGGCTTCGAATGGTGCATACTGAACACACAAAAAGTCTGGAGTTGAAATAAGTTTAAAAAAATGAAATGCCTTTGTAACAGACGACTTTTCGTCTGAAACCGTGATACTTCGAAAGACATTGTCCATTTTGTACATGAAGTGAATCCAAATTTTGCCGTAACCCTCTCAACTTTTTAGCACATGCTATGTGGGTGAAATGATGATACCATGCCAACTTTCAACCTTTTCAGAGTTCATTTGTAGTGCTTTTCAATTTCAGGGTCATTAAGCTCTAAAAAATCAGTAAATGCATGAAAAATAGCAAATGAAGTCAGAAAGGGTTGAAAATTGATGACGTGGCTTCGAATGGTGCATACTAAACACACAAAAAGTCTGGAGTTGAAATAAGTTTAAAAAAATGAAATGCCTTTGTAACAGACGAGTTTTCGTCTGAAACCGTGATACTTCGAAAGACATTGTCCATTTTGTACATGAAGTGAATCCAAATTTTGCCGTAACCCTCTCAACTTTTTAGCACATGCTATGTGGGTGAAATGATGATACCATGCCAACTTTCAACCTTTTCAGAGTTCATTTGTAGTGCTTTTCAATTTCAGGGTCATTAAGCTCTAAAAAATCAGTAAATGCATGAAAAATAGCAAATGAAGTCAGAAAGGGTTGAAAATTGATGACGTGGCTTCGAATGGTGCATACTGAACACACAAAAAGTCTGGAGTTGAAATAAGTTTAAAAAAATGAAATGCCTTTGTAACAGACGAGTTTTCGTCTGAAACCCTGATACTTCGAAAGAGATTGTCCATTTTGTAGACGAAGTGATTCCAGCTTTTGCCGTAACCCTCTCAACTTTTTAGCACATGCTATGTGGGTGAAATGATGATACCATGCCAACTTTCAACCTATTCCGATTGTGATTTGTAGTGCTTTTCAATTTCAGGGTCATTTAGCTCAAAAAATCAGTAAATGCATGGAAAATAGCAAATGAAGTCAGAAAGGGTTGAAAATTGATGACGTGGCTTCGAATGGTGCATACTGAACACACAAAAAGTCTGGAGTTGAAATAGGTTTAAAAAAATGAAATGCCTTTGTAACAGACGAGTTTTCGTCTGAAACCCTGATACTTCGAAAGAGATTGTCCATTTTGTACACGAAGTGGATCCAGTTTTTTGCCGTAACCCTCTCAACTTTTTAGCACATGCTATGTGGGTGAAATGATGATACCATGCCAACTTTCAACCTTTTCAGAGTTCGTTTGTAGTGCTTTTCAATTTCAGGGTCATTAAGCTCTAAAAAATCAGTAAATACATGAAAAATAGCAAATGAAGTCAGAAAGGGTTGAAAATTGATGACGTGGCTTCGAATGGTGCATACTGAACACACAAAAAGTCTGGAGTTGAAATAAGTTTAAAAAAATGATATGCCTTTGTAACAGACGAGTTTTCGTCTGAAACCGTGATACTTCGAAAGAGATTGTCCATTTTGTACATGAAGTGAATCCAGTTTTTGCCGTAACCCTCTCAACTTTTTAGCACATGCTATGTGGGTGAAATGATGATACCATGCCAACTTTCAACCTTTTCAGAGTTCATTTGTAGTGCTTTTCAATTTCAGGGTCATTAAGCTCTAAAAAATCAGTAAATGCATGAAAAATAGCAAATGAAGTCAGAAAGGGTTGAAAATTGATGACGTGGCTTCGAATGGTGCATACTGAACACACAAAAAGTCTGGAGTTGAAATAAGTTTAAAAAAATGAAATGCCTTTGTAACAGACGAGTTTTCGTCTGAAACCCTGATACTTCGAAAGAGATTGTCCATTTTGTACACGAAGTGATTCCAGCTTTTGCCGTAACCCTCTCAACTTTTTAGCACATGCTATGTGGGTGAAATGATGATACCATGCCAACTTTCAACCTATTCCGATTGTGATTTGTAGTGCTTTTCAATTTCAGGGTCATTTAGCTCAAAAAATCAGTAAATGCATGGAAAATAGCAAATGAAGTCAGAAAGGGTTGAAAATTGATGACGTGGCTTCGAATGGTGCATACTGAACACACAAAAAGTCTGGAGTTGAAATAAGTTTAAAAAAATGAAATGCCTTTGTAACTGACGAGTTTTCGTCTGAAACCCTGATACTTCGAAAGAGATTGTCCATTTTGTACACGAAGTGGATCCAGTTTTTGCCGTAACCCTCTCAACTTTTTAGCACATGCTATGTGGGTGAAATGATGATACCATGCCAACTTTCAACCTTTTCAGAGTTCATTTGTAGTGCTTTTCAATTTCAGGGTCATTAAGCTCTAAAAAATCAGT
This sequence comes from Elymus sibiricus, assembly GCA_039707655.1. Classification (NCBI taxonomy): domain Eukaryota; kingdom Viridiplantae; phylum Streptophyta; class Magnoliopsida; order Poales; family Poaceae; genus Elymus; species Elymus sibiricus. The sequence continues at coordinate 119,877,267 of CM077676.1, read as the reverse complement.
AAATACATGAAAAATAGCAAATGAAGTCAGAAAGGGTTGAAAATTGATGACGTGGCTTCGAATGGTGCATACTGAACACACAAAAAGTCTGGAGTTGAAATAAGTTTAAAAAAATGATATGCCTTTGTAACAGACGAGTTTTCGTCTGAAACCGTGATACTTCGAAAGAGATTGTCCATTTTGTACATGAAGTGAATCCAGTTTTTGCCGTAACCCTCTCAACTTTTTAGCACATGCTATGTGGGTGAAATGATGATACCATGCCAACTTTCAACCTTTTCAGAGTTCATTTGTAGTGCTTTTCAATTTTAGGGTCATTTAGCTCAAAAAAATCAGTAAATGCATGGAAAATAGCAAATGAAGTCAGAAAGGGTTGAAAATTGATGACGTGGCTTCGAATGGTGCATACTGAACACACAAAAAGTCTGGAGTTGAAATAAGTTTAAAAAAATGAAATGCCTTTGTAACAGACGAGTTTTCGTCTGAAACCCTGATACTTCGAAAGAGATTGTCCATTTTGTACACGAAGTGGATCCAGTTTTTGCCGTAACCCTCTCAACTTTTTAGCACATGCTATGTGGGTGAAATGATGATACCATGCCAACTTTCAACCTTTTCAGAGTTCATTTGTAGTGCTTTTCAATTTCAGGGTCATTAAGCTCTAAAAAATCAGTAAATACATGAAAAATAGCAAATGAAGTCAGAAAGGGTTGAAAATTGATGACGTGGCTTCTAATGGTGCATACTGAACACACAAAAAGTCTGGAGTTGAAATAAGTTTAAAAAAATGAAATGCCTTTGTAACAGACGAGTTTTCGTCTGAAACCGTGATACTTCGAAAGAGATTGTCCATTTTGTACATGAAGTGAATCCAGTTTTTGCCGTAACCCTCTCAACTTTTTAGCACATGCTATGTGGGTGAAATGATGATACCATGCCAACTTTCAACCTTTTCAGAGTTCATTTGTAGTGCTTTTCAATTTTAGGGTCATTTAGCTCAAAAAAATCAGTAAATGCATGGAAAATAGCAAATGAAGTCAGAAAGGGTTGAAAATTGATGACGTGGCTTCGAATGGTGCATACTGAACACACAAAAATTCTGGAGTTGAAATAAGTTTAAAAAAATGAAATGCCTTTGTAACAGACGAGTTTTCGTCTGAAACCCTGATACTTCGAAAGAGATTGTCCATTTTGTACACGAAGTGGATCCAGTTTTTGCCGTAACCCTCTCAACTTTTTAGCACATGCTATGTGGGTGAAATGATGATACCATGCCAACTTTCAACCTTTTCAGAGTTCATTTGTAGTGCTTTTCAATTTCAGGGTCATTAAGCTCAAAAAAATCAGTAAATGCATGAAAAATAGCAAATGAAGTCAGAAAGGGTTGAAAATTGATGACGTGGCTTCGAATGGTGCATACTGAACACACAAAAAGTCTGGAGTTGAAATAAGTTTAAAAAAATGAAATGCCTTTGTAACAGACGAGTTTAAGTCTGAAACCCTGATACTTCGAAAGAGATTGTCCATTTTGTACATGAAGTGAATCCAGTTTTTGCCGTAACCCTCTCAACTTTTTAGCACATGCTATGTGGGTGAAATGATGATACCATGCCAACTTTCATCCTTTTCAGAGTTCATATGTAGTGCTTTTCAATTTTAGGGTCATTTAGCTGAAAAAAATCAGTAAATGCATGAAAAATAGCAAATGAAGTCAGAAAGGGTTGAAAATTGATGATGTGGCTTCGAATGGTGCATACTGAACACACAAAAAGTCTGGAGTTGAAATAAGTTTAAAAAAATGAAATGCCTTTGTAACAGACGAGTTTTTGTCTGAAACCGTGATACTTCGAAAGAGATTGTCCATTTTGTACATGAAGTGAATCCAGTTTTTGCCGTAACCCTCTCAACTTTTTAGCACATGCTATGTGGGTGAAATGATGATACCATGCCAACTTTCAACCTTTTCAGAGTTCATTTGTAGTGCTTTTCAATTTTAGGGTCATTTAGCTCAAAAAAATCAGTAAATGCATGGAAAATAGCAAATGAAGTCAGAAAGGGTTGAAAATTGATTACGTGGCTTCGAATGGTGCATACTGAACACACAAAAAGTCTGGAGTTGAAATAAGTTTAAAAAAATGAAATGCCTTTGTAACAGACGAGTTTTCGTCTGAAACCCTGATACTTCGAAAGAGATTGTCCATTTTGTACACGAAGTGGATCCAGTTTTTGCCGTAACCCTCTCAACTTTTTAGCACATGCTATGTGGGTGAAATGATGATACCAAGCCAACTTTCAACCTTTTCAGAGTTCATTTGTAGTGCTTTTCAATTTCAGGGTCATTAAGCTCTAAAAAATCAGTAAATGCATGAAAAATAGCAAATGAAGTCAGAAAGGGTTGAAAATTGATGACGTGGCTTCGAATGGTGCATACTGAATACACAAAAAGTCTGGAGTTGAAATAAGTTTAAAAAAATGAAATGCCTTTGTAACAGACGAGTTTTCGTCTGAAACCGTGATACTTCGAAAGACATTGTCCATTTTGTACATGAAGTGAATCCAAATTTTGCCGTAACCCTCTCAACTTTTTAGCACATGCTATGTGGGTGAAATGATGATACCATGCCAACTTTCAACCTTTTCAGAGTTCATTTGTAGTGCTTTTCAATTTCAGGGTCATTAAGCTCTAAAAAATCAGTAAATGCATGAAAAATAGCAAATGAAGTCAGAAAGGGTTGAAAATTGATGACGTGGCTTCGAATGGTGCATACTGAACACACAAAAAGTCTGGAGTTGAAATAAGTTTAAAAAAATGAAATGCCGTTGTAACAGACGAGTTTTCGTCTGAAACCCTGATACTTCGAAAGAGATTGTCCATTTTGTACACGAAGTGCATCCAGCTTTTGCCGTAACCCTCTCAACTTTTTAGCACAGCTATGTGGGTGAAATGATGATACCATGCCAACTTTCAACCTTTTCAGAGTTCATTTGTAGTGCTTTTCAATTTTAGGGTCATTTAGCTCAAAAAAATCAGTAAATGCATGGAAAATAGCAAATGAAGTCAGAAAGGGTTGAAAATTGATGACGTGGCTTCGAATGGTGCATACTGAACACACAAAAAGTCTGGAGTTGAAATAAGTTTAAAAAAATGAAATGCCTTTGTAACAGACGAGTTTTCGTCTGAAACCCTGATACTTCGAAAGAGATTGTCCATTTTGTACACGAAGTGGATCCAGTTTTTGCCGTAACCCTCTCAACTTTTTAGCACATGCTATGTGGGTGAAATGATGATACCATGCCAACTTTCAACCTTTTCAGAGTTCATTTGTAGTGCTTTTCAATTTCAGGGTCATTAAGCTCTAAAAAATCAGTAAATACATGAAAAATAGCAAATGAAGTCAGAAAGGGTTGAAAATTGATGACGTGGCTTCTAATGGTGCATACTGAACACACAAAAAGTCTGGAGTTGAAATAAGTTTAAAAAAATGAAATGCCTTTGTAACAGACGAGTTTTCGTCTGAAACCGTGATACTTCGAAAGAGATTGTCCATTTTGTACATGAAGTGAATCCAGTTTTTGCCGTAACCCTCTCAACTTTTTAGCACATGCTATGTGGGTGAAATGATGATACCATGCCAACTTTCAACCTTTTCAGAGTTCATTTGTAGTGCTTTTCAATTTTAGGGTCATTTAGCTCAAAAAAATCAGTAAATGCATGGAAAATAGCAAATGAAGTCAGAAAGGGTTGAAAATTGATGACGTGGCTTCGAATGGTGCATACTGAACACACAAAAAGTCTGGAGTTGAAATAAGTTTAAAAAAATGAAATGCCTTTGTAACAGACGAGTTTTCGTCTGAAACCCTGATACTTCGAAAGAGATTGTCCATTTTGTACACGAAGTGGATCCAGTTTTTGCCGTAACCCTCTCAACTTTTTAGCACATGCTATGTGGGTGAAATGATGATACCATGCCAACTTTCAACCTTTTCAGAGTTCATTTGTAGTGCTTTTCAATTTCAGGGTCATTAAGCTCAAAAAAATCAGTAAATGCATGAAAAATAGCAAATGAAGTCAGAAAGGGTTGAAAATTGATGACGTGGCTTCGAATGGTGCATACTGAACACACAAAAAGTCTGGAGTTGAAATAAGTTTAAAAAAATGAAATGCCTTTGTAACAGACGAGTTTAAGTCTGAAACCCTGATACTTCGAAAGAGATTGTCCATTTTGTACATGAAGTGAATCCAGTTTTTGCCGTAACCCTCTCAACTTTTTAGCACATGCTATGTGGGTGAAATGATGATACCATGCCAACTTTCATCCTTTTCAGAGTTCATATGTAGTGCTTTTCAATTTTAGGGTCATTTAGCTGAAAAAAATCAGTAAATGCATGAAAAATAGCAAATGAAGTCAGAAAGGGTTGAAAATTGATGATGTGGCTTCGAATGGTGCATACTGAACACACAAAAAGTCTGGAGTTGAAATAAGTTTAAAAAAATGAAATGCCTTTGTAACAGACGAGTTTTTGTCTGAAACCGTGATACTTCGAAAGAGATTGTCCATTTTGTACATGAAGTGAATCCAGTTTTTGCCGTAACCCTCTCAACTTTTTAGCACATGCTATGTGGGTGAAATGATGATACCATGCCAACTTTCAACCTTTTCAGAGTTCATTTGTAGTGCTTTTCAATTTTAGGGTCATTTAGCTCAAAAAAATCAGTAAATGCATGGAAAATAGCAAATGAAGTCAGAAAGGGTTGAAAATTGATTACGTGGCTTCGAATGGTGCATACTGAACACACAAAAAGTCTGGAGTTGAAATAAGTTTAAAAAAATGAAATGCCTTTGTAACAGACGAGTTTTCGTGTGAAACCCTGATACTTCGAAAGAGATTGTCCATTTTGTACACGAAGTGGATCCAGTTTTTGCCGTAACCCTCTCAACTTTTTAGCACATGCTATGTGGGTGAAATGATGATACCATGCCAACTTTCAACCTTTTCAGAGTTCATTTGTAGTGCTTTTCAATTTCAGGGTCATTAAGCTCTAAAAAATCAGTAAATGCATGAAAAATAGCAAATGAAGTCAGAAAGGGTTGAAAATTGATGACGTGGCTTCGAATGGTGCATACTGAATACACAAAAAGTCTGGAGTTGAAATAAGTTTAAAAAAATGAAATGCCTTTGTAACAGACGAGTTTTCGTCTGAAACCGTGATACTTCGAAAGACATTGTCCATTTTGTACATGAAGTGAATCCAAATTTTGCCGTAACCCTCTCAACTTTTTAGCACATGCTATGTGGGTGAAATGATGATACCATGCCAACTTTCAACCTTTTCAGAGTTCATTTGTAGTGCTTTTCAATTTCAGGGTCATTAAGCTCTAAAAAATCAGTAAATGCATGAAAAATAGCAAATGAAGTCAGAAAGGGTTGAAAATTGATGACGTGGCTTCGAATGGTGCATACTGAACACACAAAAAGTCTGGAGTTGAAATAAGTTTAAAAAAATGAAATGCCGTTGTAACAGACGAGTTTTCGTCTGAAACCCTGATACTTCGAAAGAGATTGTCCATTTTGTACACGAAGTGCATCCAGCTTTTGCCGTAACCCTCTCAACTTTTTAGCACAGCTATGTGGGTGAAATGATGATACCATGCCAACTTTCAACCTTTTCAGAGTTCATTTGTAGTGCTTTTCAATTTTAGGGTCATTTAGCTCAAAAAAATCAGTAAATGCATGGAAAATAGCAAATGAAGTCAGAAAGGGTTGAAAATTGATGACGTGGCTTCGAATGGTGCATACTGAACACACAAAAAGTCTGGAGTTGAAATAAGTTTAAAAAAATGAAATGCCTTTGTAACAGACGAGTTTTCGTCTGAAACCCTGATACTTCGAAAGAGATTGTCCATTTTGTACACGAAGTGGATCCAGTTTTTGCCGTAACCCTCTCAACTTTTTAGCACATGCTATGTGGGTGAAATGATGATACCATGCCAACTTTCAACCTTTTCAGAGTTCATTTGTAGTGCTTTTCAATTTCAGGGTCATTAAGCTCAAAAAAATCAGTAAATGCATGAAAAATAGCAAATGAAGTCAGAAAGGGTTGAAAATTGATGACGTGGCTTCGAATGGTGCATACTGAACACACAAAAAGTCTGGAGTTGAAATAAGTTTAAAAAAATGAAATGCCTTTGTAACAGACGAGTTTTCGTCTGAAACCGTGATACTTCGAAAGACATTGTCCATTTTGTACATGAAGTGAATCCAAATTTTTGCCGTAACCCTCTCAACTTTTTAGCACATGCTATGTGGGTGAAATGATGATACCATGCCAACTTTCAACCTTTTCAGAGTTCATTTGTAGTGCTTTTCAATTTCAGGGTCATTAAGCTCTAAAAAATCAGTAAATGCATGAAAAATAGCAAATGAAGTCAGAAAGGGTTGAAAATTGATGACGTGGCTTCGAATGGTGCATACTGAACACACAAAAAGTCTGGAGTTGAAATAAGTTTAAAAAAATGAAATGCCTTTGTAACAGACGAGTTTTCGTCTGAAACCGTGATACTTCGAAAGACATTGTCCATTTTGTACACGAAGTGAATCCAAATTTTGCCGTAACCCTCTCAACTTTTTAGCACATGCTATGTGGGTGAAATGATGATACCATGCCAACTTTCAACCTATTCCGATTGTGATTTGTAGTGCTTTTCAATTTCAGGGTCATTTAGCTCAAAAAATCAGTAAATGCATGGAAAATAGCAAATGAAGTCAGAAAGGGTTGAAAATTGATGACGTGGCTTCGAATGGTGCATACTGAACACACAAAAAGTCTGGAGTTGAAATAAGTTTAAAAAAATGAAATGCCTTTGTAACAGACGAGTTTTCGTCTGAAACCCTGATACTTCGAAAGAGATTGTCCATTTTGTACACGAAGTGGATCCAGTTTTTGCCGTAACCCTCTCAACTTTTTAGCACATGCTATGTGGGTGAAATGATGATACCATGCCAACTTTCAACCTTTTCTGATTGGGATTTCTAGTGCTTTTCAATTTCAGGGTCATTTAGCTCAAAAAAATCAGTAAATGCATGAAAATTAGCAAATGAACTCAGAAAGGGTTGAAAATTGATGACGTGGCTTCGAATGGTGCATACTGAACACACAAAAAGTCTGGAGTTGAAATAAGTTTAAAAAAATGAAATGCCTTTGTAACAGACGAGTTTTCGTCTGAAACCCTGATACTTCGAAAGAGATTGTCCATTTTGTACACCAAGTGGATCCAGTTTTTGCCATAACCCTCTCAACTTTTTAGCACATGCTATGTGGGTGAAATGATGATACCAAGCCAACTTTCAACCTTTTCTGATTGTGATTTGTAGTGCTTTTCAATTTCAGGGTCATTTTGCTCAAACAAATCAGTAAATGCATGAAAAATAGGAAATGAAGTCAGAAAGGGTTGAAAATTGATGACGTGGCTTCGAATGGTGCATACTGAACACACAAAAAGTCTGGAGTTGAAATAAGTTTAAAAAACTGAAATGCCTTTGTAACCCACGAGTTTTCGTCTGAAACCCTGATACTTCGAAAGAGATTGTCCATTTTGTACACGAAGTGGATCCAGTTTTGGCCGTAACCCTCTAAACTTTTTATCACATGCTATGTGGGTGAAATGATGATACCAAGCCAACTTTCAACCTTTTCTGATTGTGATTTGTAGTGCTTTTCAATTTCAGGGTCATTTAGCTCAAACAAATCAGTAAATGCATGAAAAATAGGAAATGAAGTCAGAAAGGGTTGAAAATTGATGACGTGGCTTCGAATGGTGCATACTGAACACACAAAAAGTCTGGAGTTGAAATAAGTTTAAAAAAATGAAATGCCGTTGTAATACACGAGTTTTCGTCTAAAACCCTGATACTTCGAAAGAGATTGTCCATTTTGTACACGAAGTGGATCCAGTTTTTGCCGTAACCCTCTCAACTTTTTAGCACATGCTATGTGGGTGAAATGATGATACCATGCCAACTTTCAACCTTTTCTGATTGTGATTTCTAGTGCTTTTCAATTTCAGGGTCATTTAGCTCAAAAAAATCAGTAAATGCATGAAAATTAGCAAATGAACTCAGAAAGGGTTGAAAACTGATGACGTGGCTTCGAATGGTGCATACTGAACACACAAAAAGTCTGGAGTTGAAATAAGTTTAAAAAAATGAAATGCCTTTGTAACAGACGAGTTTTCGTCTGAAACCCTGATACTTCGAAAGAGATTGTCCATTTTGTACACCAAGTGGATCCAGTTTTTGCCATAACCCTCTCAACTTTTTAGCACATGCTATGTGGGTGAAATGATGATACCAAGCCAACTTTCAACCTTTTCTGATTGTGATTTGTAGTGCTTTTCAATTTCAGGGTCATTTTGCTCAAACAAATCAGTAAATGCATGAAAAATAGGAAATGAAGTCAGAAAGGGTTGAAAATTGATGACGTGGCTTCGAATGGTGCATACTGAACACACAAAAAGTCTGGAGTTGAAATAAGTTTAAAAAACTGAAATGCCTTTGTAACCCACGAGTTTTCGTCTGAAACCCTGATACTTCGAAAGAGATTGTCCATTTTGTACACGAAGTGGATCCAGTTTTTGCCGTAACCCTCTAAACTTTTTATCACATGCTATGTGGGTGAAATGATGATACCATGCCAACTTTCAACCTTTTCTGATTGTGATTTGTAGTGCTTTTCAATTTCAGGGTCATTTAGCTCAAAAAAATCAGTAAATGCATGAAAATTAGCAAGTCAACTCGGAAAGGGTTGAAAATTGATGACGTGGCTTCGAATGGTGCATACTGAACACACAAAAAGTCTGGAGTTGAAATAAGTTTAAAAAAATTAAATGCCTTTGTAACAGACGAGTTTTCGTCTGAAACCCTGATACTTCGAAAGAGATTGTCCATTTTGTACACGAAGTGGATCCAGTTTTTGCCGTAACTCTCTCAACTTTTTAGCACAAGCTATGTGGGTGAAATGATGATACCATGCCAACTTTCAACCTTTTCTGATTGTGATTTCTAGTGCTTTTCAATTTCAGGGTCATTTAGCTCAAAAAATTCAGTAAATGCATGAAAATTAGCAAATGAACTCAGAAAGGGATGAAAATTGATGACGTGGCTTCGAATGGTGCATACTGAACACACAAAAAGTCTGGAATTGAAATAAGTTTAAAAAAATGAAATGCCGTTGTAACAGACGAGTTTTCGTCTAAAACCCTGATACTTCGAAAGAGATTGTCCATTTTGTACACGAAGTGGATCCAGGTTTTGCCGTAACCCTCTCAACTTTTTAGCACATGCTATGTGGGTGAAATGATGATACCATGCCAACTTTCAACCTTTTCTGATTGTGATTTCTAGTGCTTTTCAATTTCAGGGTCATTTAGCTCAAAAAAATCAGTAAATAAATGAAAATTAGCAAGTCAACTCGGAAAGGGTTGAAAATTGATGACGTGGCTTCGAATGGTGCATACTGAACACACAAAAAGTCTGGAGTTGAAATAAGTTTAAAAAAATTAAATGCCTTTGTAACAGACGAGTTTTCGTCTGAAACCCTGATACTTCGAAAGAGATTGTCCATTTTGTACACGAAGTGGATCCAGTTTTTGCCGTAACTCTCTCAACTTTTTAGCACATGCTATGTGGGTGAAATGATGATACCATGCCAACTTTCAACCTTTTCTGATTGTGATTTCTAGTGCTTTTCAATTTCAGGGTCATTTAGCTCAAAAAAAATCAGTAAATGCATGAAAATTAGCAAATGAACTCAGAAAGGGTTGAAAATTGATGACGTGGCTTCGAATGGTGCGTACTGAACACACAAAAAGTCTGGAGTTGAAATAAGTTTAAAAAAATGAAATGCCTTTGTAACAGACGAGTTTTCGTCTGAAACCCTGATACTTCGAAAGAGATTGTCCATTTTGTACACGAAGTGGATCCAGTTTTTGCCGTAACCCTCTCAACTTTTTAGCACATGCTATGTGGGTGAAATGATGATACCATGCCAACTTTCAACCTTTTCTGATTGTGATTTCTAGTGCTTTTCAATTTCAGGGTCATTTAGCTCAAAAAAATCAGTAAATGCATGAAAATTAGCAAATGAACTCAGAAAGGGTTGAAAATTGATGATGTGGCTTCGAATGGTGCATACTGAACACACAAAAATTCTGGAGTTGAAATAAGTTTAAAAAAATGAAATGCCTTTGTAACAGACGAGTTTTCGTCTGAAACCCTGATACTTCGAAAGAGATTATCCATTTTGTACACGAAGTGGATCCAGTTTTGGCCGTAACCCTCTCAACTTTTTAGCACATGCTATGTGGGTGAAATGATGATACCAAGCCAACTTTCAACCTTTTCTGATTGTGATTTGTAGTGCTTTTCAATTTCAGGGTCATTTAGCTCAAACAAATCAGTAAATGCATGAATAATAGGAAATGAAGTCAGAAAGGGTTGAAAATTGATGACGTGGCTTCGAATGGTGCATACTGAACACACAAAAAGTCTGGAGTTGAAATAAGTTTAAAAAAATGAAATGCCGTTGTAATAGACGAGTTTTCGTCTAAAACCCTGATACTTCGAAAGAGATTGTCCATTTTGTACACGAAGTGGATCCAGTTTTTGCCGTAACCCTCTCAACTTTTTAGCACATGCTATGTGGGTGAAATGATGATACCATGCCAACTTTCAACCTTTTCTGATTGTGATTTCTAGTGCTTTTCAATTTCAGGGTCATTTAGCTCAAAAAAATCAGTAAATGCATGAAAATTAGCAAATGAACTCAGAAAGGGTTGAAAATTGATGACGTGGCTTCGAATGGTGGATACTGAACACACAAAAAGTCTGGAGTTGAAATAAGTTTAAAAAAATGAAATGCCTTTGTAACAGACGAGTTTTCGTCTGAAACCCTGATACTTCGAAAGAGATTGTCCATTTTGTACACCAAGTGGATCCAGTTTTTGCCATAACCCTCTCAACTTTTTAGCACATGCTATGTGGGTGAAATGATGATACCAAGCCAACTTTCAACCTTTTCTGATTGTGATTTGTAGTGCTTTTCAATTTCAGGGTCATTTTGCTCAAACAAATCAGTAAATGCATGAATAATAGGAAATGAAGTCAGAAAGGGTTGAAAATTGATGACGTGGCTTCGAATGGTGCATACTGAACACACAAAAAGTCTGGAGTTGAAATAAGTTTAAAAAAATGAAATGCCGTTGTAATAGACGAGTTTTCGTCTAAAACCCTGATACTTCGAAAGAGATTGTCCATTTTGTACACGAAGTGGATCCAGTTTTTGCCGTAACCCTCTCAACTTTTTAGCACATGCTATGTGGGTGAAATGATGATACCATGCCAACTTTCAACCTTTTCTGATTGTGATTTCTAGTGCTTTTCAATTTCAGGGTCATTTAGCTCAAAAAAATCAGTAAATGCATGAAAATTAGCAAATGAACTCAGAAAGGGTTGAAAATTGATGACGTGGCTTCGAATGGTGGATACTGAACACACAAAAAGTCTGGAGTTGAAATAAGTTTAAAAAAATGAAATGCCTTTGTAACAGACGAGTTTTCGTCTGAAACCCTGATACTTCGAAAGAGATTGTCCATTTTGTACACCAAGTGGATCCAGTTTTTGCCATAACCCTCTCAACTTTTTAGCACATGCTATGTGGGTGAAATGATGATACCAAGCCAACTTTCAACCTTTTCTGATTGTGATTTGTAGTGCTTTTCAATTTCAGGGTCATTTTGCTCAAACAAATCAGTAAATGCATGAAAAATAGGAAATGAAGTCAGAAAGGGTTGAAAATTGATGACGTGGCTTCGAATGGTGCATACTGAACACACAAAAAGTCTGGAGTTGAAATAAGTTTAAAAAACTGAAATGCCTTTGTAACACACGAGTTTTCGTCTGAAACCCTGATACTTCGAAAGAGATTGTCCATTTTGTACACGAAGTGGATCCAGTTTTTGCCGTAACCCTCTAAACTTTTTATCACATGCTATGTGGGTGAAATGATGATACCATGCCAACTTTCAACCTTTTCTGATTGTGATTTGTAGTGCTTTTCAATTTCAGGGTCATTTAGCTCAAAAAAATCAGTAAATGCATGAAAATTAGCAAATGATGTCAGAAAGGGTTGAAAATTGATGACGTGGCTTCGAATGGTTCATACTGAACACACAAAAAGTCTGGAGTTGAAATAAGTTTAAAAAAATTAAATGCCTTTGTAACAGACGAGTTTTCGTCTGAAACCCTGATACTTCGAAAGAGATTGTCCATTTTGTACACGAAGTGGATCCAGTTTTTGCCGTAACTCTCTCAACTTTTTAGCACATGCTATGTGGGTGAAATGATGATACCATGCCAACTTTCAACCTTTTCTGATTGTGATTTCTAGTGCTTTTCAATTTCAGGGTCATTTAGCTCAAAAAAATCAGTAAATGCATGAAAATTAGCAAATGAACTCAGAAAGGGATGAAAATTGATGACGTGGCTTCGAATGGTGCATACTGAACACACAAAAAGTCTGGAATTGAAATAAGTTTAAAAAAATGAAATGCCGTTGTAACAGACGAGTTTTCGTCTAAAACCCTGATACTTCGAAAGAGATTGTCCATTTTGTACACGGAGTGGATCCAGGTTTTGCCGTAACCCTCTCAACTTTTTAGCACATGCTATGTGGGTGAAATGATGATACCATGCCAACTTTCAACCTTTTCTGATTGTGATTTCTAGTGCTTTTCAATTTCAGGGTCATTTAGCTCAAAAAAATCAGTAAATGCATGAAAATTAGCATGTCAACTCGGAAAGGGTTGAAAATTGATGACGTGGCTTCGAATGGTGCATACTGAACACACAAAAAGTCTGGAGTTGAAATAAGTTTAAAAAAATTAAATGCCTTTGTAACAGACGAGTTTTCGTCTGAAACCCTGATACTTCGAAAGAGATTGTCCATTTTGTACACGAAGTGGATCCAGTTTTTGCCGTAACTCTCTCAACTTTTTAGCACATGCTATGTGGGTGAAATGATGATACCATGCCAACTTTCAACCTTTTCTGATTGTGATTTCTAGTGCTTTTCAATTTCAGGCTCATTTAGCTCAAAAAAATCAGTAAATGCATGAAAATTAGCAAATGAACTCAGAAAGGGTTGAAAATTGATGACGTGGCTTCGAATGGTGCATACTGAACACACAAAAAGTCTGGAGTTGAAATAAGTTTAAAAAAATGAAATGCCTTTGTAACAGACGAGTTTTCGTTTGAAACCCTGATACTTCGAAAGAGATTGTCCATTTTGTACACGAAGTGGATCCAGTTTTTGCCGTAACCCTCTCAACTTTTTAGCACATGCTATGTGGGTGAAATGATGATACCATGCCAACTTTCAACCTTTTCTGATTGTGATTTCTAGTGCTTTTCAATTTCAGGGTCATTTAGCTCAAAAAAATCAGTAAATGCATGAAAATTAGCAAATGAACTCAGAAAGGGTTGAAAATTGATGACGTGGCTTCGAATGGTGCATACTGAACACACAAAAATTCTGGAGTTGAAATAAGTTTAAAAAAATGAAATGCCTTTGTAACAGACGAGTTTTCGTCTGAAACCCTGATACTTCGAAAGAGATTATCCATTTTGTACACGAAGTGGATCCAGTTTTGGCCGTAACCCTCTCAACTTTTTAGCACATGCTATGTGGGTGAAATGATGATACCAAGCCAACTTTCAACCTTTTCTGATTGTGATTTGTAGTGCTTTTCAATTTCAGGGTCATTTAGCTCAAACAAATCAGTAAATGCATGAAAAATAGGAAATGAAGTCAGAAAGGGTTGAAAATTGATGACGTGGCTTCGAATGGTGCATACTGAACACACAAAAAGTCTGGAGTTGAAATAAGTTTAAAAAAATGAAATGCCGTTGTAATAGACGAATTTTCGTCTAAAACCCTGATACTTCGAAAGAGATTGTCCATTTTGTACACGAAGTGGATCCAGTTTTTGCCGTAACCCTCTCAACTTTTTAGCACATGCTATGTGGGTGAAATGATGATACCATGCCAACTTTCAACCTTTTCTGATTGTGATTTCTAGTGCTTTTCAATTTCAGGGTCATTTAGCTCAAAAAAATCAGTAAATGCATGAAAATTAGCAAATGAACTCAGAAAGGGTTGAAAATTGATGACGTGGCTTCGAATGGTGCATACTGAACACACAAAAAGTCTGGAGTTGAAATAAGTTTAAAAAAATGAAATGCCTTTGTAACAGACGAGTTTTCGTCTGAAACCCTGATACTTCGAAAGAGATTGTCCATTTTGTACACCAAGTGGATCCAGTTTTTGCCATAACCCTCTCAACTTTTTAGCACATGCTATGTGGGTGAAATGATGATACCAAGCCAACTTTCAACCTTTTCTGATTGTGATTTGTCGTGCTTTTCAATTTCAGGGTCATTTTGCTCAAACAAATCAGTAAATGCATGAAAAATAGGAAATGAAGTCAGAAAGGGTTGAAAATTGATGACGTGGCTTCGAATGGTGCATACTGAACACACAAAAAGTCTGGAGTTGAAATAAGTTTAAAAAACTGAAATGCCTTTTTAACACACGAGTTTTCGTCTGAAACCCTGATACTTCGAAAGAGATTGTCCATTTTGTACACGAAGTGGATCCAGTTTTTGCCGTAACCCTCTAAACTTTTTATCACATGCTATGTGGGTGAAATGATGATACCATGCCAACTTTCAACCTTTTCTGATTGTGATTTGTAGTGCTTTTCAATTTCAGGGTCATTTAGCTCAAAAAAATCAATAAATGCATGAAAATTAGCAAATGATGTCAGAAAGGGTTGAAAATTGATGACGTGGCTTCGAATGGTTCATACTGAACACACAAAAAGTCTGGAGTTGAAATAAGTTTAAAAAACTAAAATGCCTTTGTAACACACGAGTTTTCGTCTGAAACCCTCATACTTCGAAAGAGATTGCCCATTTTGTACACGAAGTGCATCCAGTTTTTGCCGTAACCCTCTCAACTTTTTAGCACATGCTATGTGGGTGAAATGATGATACCAAGCCAACTTTCAACCTTTTCTGATTGTGATTTGTAGTGCTTTTCAATTTCAGGGTCATTTAGCTCAAACAAATCAGTAAATGCATGAAAAATAGGAAATGAAGTCAGAAAGGGATGAAAATTGATGACGTGGCTTCGAATGGTGCATACTGAACACACAAAAATTCTGGAGTTGAAATAAGTTTAAAAAAATGAAATGCCTTTGTAACAGACGAGTTTTCGTCTGAAACCCTGATACTTCGAAAGAAATTGTCCATTTTGTACACGAAGTGGATCCAGTTTTTGTCGTAACCCTCTCAACTTTTTAGCACATGCTATGTGGGTGAAATGATGATACCATGCCAACTTTCAACATTTTCAGAGTTCATTTGTAGTGCTTTTCAATTTCAGGGTCATTAAGCTCGAAAAAATCAGTAAATGCATGAAAAATAGCAAATGAAGTCAGAAAGGGTTGAAAATTGATGACATGGCTTTGAATGGTGCATACTGAACACACACAAAGTTTGGAGTTGAAATAAGTTTAAAAAAATGAAATGCCTTTGTAACAGACGAGTTTTCGTCTAAAACCCTGATACTTCGAAAGAGATTGTCCATTTTGTACATGAAGTGAATCCAGTTTTTGCCGTAACCCTCTCAACTTTTTAGCACATGCTATGTGGGTGAAATGATGATACCATGCCAACTTTCAACCTTTTCAGAGTTCATTTGTAGTGCTTTTCAATTTCAGGGTCATTAAGCTCAAAAAAATCAGTAAATGCATGAAAAATAGCAAATGAAGTCAGAAAGGGTTGAAAATTGATGACGTGGCTTCGAATGGTGCATACTGAACACACAAAAAGTCTGGAGTTGAAATAGGTTTAAAAAAATGAAATGCCTTTGTAACAGACGAGTTTTCGTCTGAAACCCTGATACTTCGAAAGAGATTGTCCATTTTGTACACGAAGTGGATCCAGTTTTTGCCGTAACCCTCTCAACTTTTTAGCACATGCTATGTGGGTGAAATGATGATATCATGCCAACTTTCAACCTTTTCTGATTGTGATTTGTAGTGCTTTTCAATTTCAGGGTCATTTAGCTCAAAAAATCAGTAAATGTATGAAAAATAGGAAATGAAGTCAGAAAGGGTTGAAAATTGATGACGTGGCTTCGAATGGTGCATACTGAACACACAAAAAGTCTGGAGTTGAAATAAGTTTAAAAAAATGAAATGCCGTTGTAACAGACGAGTTTTCGTCTAAAACCCTGATACTTCGAAAGAGATTGTCCATTTTGTACACGAAGTGCATCCAGTTTTTGCCGTAACCCTCTCAAGTTTTTAGCACATGCTATGTGGGTGAAATGATGATATCATGCCAACTTTCAACCTTTTCTGATTGTGATTTGTAGTGCTTTTCAATTTCAGGGTCATTAAGCTAAAAAAAATCAGTAAATGCATGAAAAATAGGAAATGAAGTCAGAAAGGGTTGAAAATTGATGACGTGGCTTCGAATGGTGCATACTGAACACACAAAAAGTCTGGAGTTGAAATAAGTTTAAAAAAATGAAATGCCGTTGTAACAGACGAGTTTTCGTCTAAAACCCTGATACTTCGAAAGAGATTGTCCATTTTGTACACGAAGTGCATCCAGCTTTTGCCGTAACCCTCTCAACTTTTTAGCACAGCTATGTGGGTGAAATGATGATACCATGCCAACTTTCAACCTTTTCCGATTGTGATTTGTAGTGCTTTTCAATTTCAGGGTCATTTAGCTCAAAAAATCAGCAAATGCATGAAAAATAGCAAATGAAGTCAGAAAGGGTTGAAAATTGATGACGTGGCTTCGAATGGTGCATACTGAACACACAAAAAGTCTGGAGTTGAAATAAGTTTAAAAAAATGAAATGCCTTTGTAACAGACGAGTTTTCGTCTGAAACCCTGATACTTCGAAAGAGATTGTCCATTTTGTACACGAAGTGGATCCAGTTTTTGTCGTAACCCTCTCAACTTTTTAGCACATGCTATGTGGGTGAAATGATGATACCATGCCAACTTTCAACCTTTTCAGAGTTCATTTGTAGTGCTTTTCAATTTCAGGGTCATAAAGCTCTAAAAAATCAGTAAATGCATGAAAAATAGCAAATGAAGTCAGAAAGGGTTGAAAATTGATGACGTGGCTTCGAATGGTGCATACTGAACACACAAAAAGTCTGGAGTTGAAATAAGTTTAAAAAAATGAAATGCCTTTGTAACAGACGAGTTTTCGTCAGAAACCCTGATACTTCGAAAGAGATTGTCCATTTTGTACATGAAGTGAATCCAGTTTTTGCCGTAACCCTCTCAACTTTTTAGCACATGCTATGTGGGTGAAATGATGATACCATGCCAACTTTCAACCTTTTCAGAGTTCATTTGTAGTGCTTTTCAATTTTAGGGTCATTTAGCTCAAAAAATTAGTAAATGCATGAAAAATAGCAAATGAAGTCAGAAAGGGTTGAAAATTGATGATGTGGCTTCGAATGGTGCATACTGAACAGACAAAAAGTCTGGAGTTGAAATAAGTTTAAAAAAATGAAATGCCTTTGTAACAGACGAGTTTTCGTCTAAAACCCTGATACTTCGAAAGAGATTGTCCATTTTGTACACGAAGTGGATCCAGTTTTTGCCGTAACCCTCTCAACTTTTTAGCACATGCTATGTGGGTGAAATGATGATACCATGCACACTTTCAAACTTTTCTGATTGTGATTTCTAGTGCTTTTCAATTTCAGGGTCATTTAGCTGAAAAAAATCAGTAACTGCATGAAAATTAGCAAATGAACTCAGAAAGGGTTGAAAATTGATGATGTGGCTTCGAATGGTGCATACTGAACACACAAAAAGTCTGGAGTTGAAATAAGTTTAAAAAACTGAAATGCCTTTGTAACACACGAGTCTTCGTCTGAAACCGTGATACTTCGAAAGAGATTCTCCATTTTGTACACGAAGTGCATCCAGTTTTTGCCGTAACCCTCTCAACTTTTTAGCACATGCTATGTGGGTGAAATGATGATACCATGCCAACTTTCATCCTTTTCAGAGTTCATATGTAGTGCTTTTCAATTTTAGGGTCATTTAGCTGGAAAAAATCAATAAATGCATGAAAAATAGCAAATGAAGTCAGAAAGGGTTGAAAATTGATGATGTGGCTTCGAATGGTGCATACTGAACACACAAAAAGTCTGGAGTTGAAATAAGTTTAAAAAAATGAAATGCCTTTGTAACAGACGAGTTTTCGTCTGAAACCCTGATACTTCGAAAGAGATTGTCCATTTTGTACATGAAGTGAATCCAGTTTTTGCCGTAACCCTCTCAACTTTTTAGCACATGCTATGTGGGTGAAATGATGATACCATGCCAACTTTCAACCTTTTCAGAGTTCATTTGTAGTGCTTTTGAATTTTAGGGTTATTTAGCTCAAAAAAATCAGTAAATGCATGAAAAATAGCAAATGAAGTCAGAAAGGGTTGAAAATTGATGATGTGGCTTCGAATGGTGCATACTGAACACACAAAAAGTCTGGAGTTGAAATAAGTTTAAAAAAATGAATTGCTTTTGTAACAGACGAGTTTTCGTCTGAAACCCTGATACTTCGAAAGACATTGTCCATTTTGTACACGAAGTGCATCCAGTTTTTGCCGTAACCCTCTCAACTTTTTAGCACATGCTATGTGGGTGAAATGATGATACCAAGCCAACTTTCAACCTTTTCTGATTGTGATTTGTAGTGCTTTTCAATTTCAGGGACATTTAGCTCAAACAAATCAGTAAATGCATGAAAAATAGGAAATGAAGTCAGAAAGGGTTGAAAATTGATGACGTGGCTTCGAATGGTGCATACTGAACACACAAAAAGTCTGGAGTTGAAATAAGTTTAAAAAAAATGAAATGCCTTTGTAACAGACGAGTTTTCGTCTGAAACCCTGATACTTCGAAAGAGATTGTCCATTTTGTACATGAAGTGAATCCAGTTTTTGCCGTAACCCTCTCAACTTTTTAGCACATGCTATGTGGGTGAAATGATGATACCATGCCAACTTTCAACCTTTTCAGAGTTCATTTGTAGTGCTTTTCAATTTTAGGGTCATTTAGCTCAAAAAAATCAGTAAATGCGTGAAAAATAGCAAATGAAGTCAGAAAGGGTTGAAAATTGATGATGTGGCTTCGAATGGTGCATACTGAACACACAAAAAGTCTGGAGTTGAAATAAGTTTAAAAAAATGAAATGCCTTTGTAACAGACGAGTTTTCGTCTGAAACCCTGATACTTCGAAAGAGATTGTCCATTTTGTACACGAAGTGGATCCAGTTTTTGCCGTAACCCTCTCAACTTTTTAGCACATGCTATGTGGGTGAAATTATGATACCATGCCAACTTTCAAACTTTTCTGATTGTGATTTCTAGTGCTTTTCAATTTCAGGGTCATTTAGCTGAAAAAAATCAGTAACTGCATGAAAATTAGCAAATGAACTCAGAAAGGGTTGAAAATTGATGATGTGGCTTCGAATGGTGCATACTGAACACACAAAAAGTCTGGAGTTGAAATAAGTTTAAAAAACTGAAATGCCTTTGTAACACACGAGTCTTCGTCTGAAACCCTGATACTTCGAAAGAGATTCTCCATTTTGTACACGAAGTGCATCCAGTTTTTGCCGTAACCCTCTCAACTTTTTAGCACATGCTATGTGGGTGAAATGATGATACCAAGCCAACTTTCAACCTTTTCTGATTGTGATTTGTAGTGCTTTTCAATTTCAGGGTCATTTAGCTCAAACAAATCAGTAAATGCATGAAAAATAGGAAATGAATTCAGAAAGGGTTGAAAATTGATGACGTGGCTTCGAATGGTGCATACTGAACACACAAAAAGTCTGGAGTTGAAATAAGTTTTAAAAAATGAAATGCCTTTGTAACAGACGAGTTTTCGTCTGAAACCCTGATACTTCGAAAGAGATTGTCCATTTTGTACACGAACTGGATCCAGTTTTTGTCGTAACCCTCTCAACTTTTTAGCACATGCTATGTGGGTGAAATGATGATACCATGCCAACTTTCAACCTTTTCAGAGTTCATTTGTAGTGCTTTTCAATTTCAGGGTCATTAAGCTCAAAAAAATCAGTAAATGCATGAAAAATAGCAAATGAAGTCAGAAAGGGTAGAAAATTGATGACGTGGCTTCGAATGGTGCATACTGAACACACAAAAGTCTGGAGTTGAAATAAGTTTAAAAAAATGAAATGCCTTTGTAACAGACGAGTTTTCGTCTGAAACCGTGATACTTCGAAAGAGATTGTCCATTTTGTACATGAAGTGAATCCAGTTTTTGCCGTAACCCTCTCAACTTTTTAGCACATGCTATGTGGGTGAAATGATGATACCATGCCAAGTTTCAACCTTTTCAGAGTTCATTTGTAGTGCTTTTCAATTTTAGGGTCATTTAGCTCAAAAAATCAGTAAATGCATGGAAAATAGCAAATGAAGTCAGAAAGGGTTGAAAATTGATGACGTGGCTTCGAATGGTGCATACTGAACACACAAAAAGTCTGGAGTTGAAATAAGTTTAAAAAAAATGAAATGCCTTTTCAACAGACGAGTTTTCGTCTGAAACCCTGATACTTCGAAAGAGATTGTCCATTTTGTACACGAAGTGGATCCAGTTTTTGCCGTAACCCTCTCAAGTTTTTAGCACATGCTATGTGGGTGAAATGATGATATCATGCCAACTTTCAACCTTTTCTGATTGTGATTTGTAGTGCTTTTCAATTTCAGGGTCATTTAGCTCAAAAAAATCAGTAAATGCATGCAAAATAGGAAATGAAGTCAGAAAGGGTTGAAAATTGATGACGTGGCTTCGAATGGTGCATACTGAACACACAAAAAGTCTGGAGTTGAAATAAGTTTAAAAAAATGAAATGCCGTTGTAACAGACGAGTTTTCGTCTAAAACCCTGATACTTCGAAAGAGATTGTCCATTTTGTACACGAAGTGCATCCAGCTTTTGCCGTAACCCTCTCAACTTTTTAGCACAGCTATGTGGGTGAAATGATGATACCATGCCAACTTTCAACCTTTTCCGATCGTGATTTGTAGTGCTTTTCAATTTCAGGGTCATTTAGCTCAAAAAATCAGCAAATGCATGAAAAATAGCAAATGAAGTCAGAAAGGGTTGAAATTTGATGACGTGGCTTCGAATGGTGCATACTGAACACACAAAAAGTCTGGAGTTGAAATAAGTTTAAAAAAATGAAATGCCTTTGTAACAGACGAGTTTTCGTCTGAAACCCTGATACTTCGAAAGAGATTGTCCATTTTGTACATGAAGTGAATCCAGTTTTTGCCGTAACCCTCTCAACTTTTTAGCACATGCTATGTGGGTGAAATGATGATACCATGCCAACTTTCAACCTTTTCAGAGTTCATTTGTAGTGCTTTTCAATTTTAGGGTCATTTAGCTCAAAAAATCAGTAAATGCGTGAAAAATAGCAAATGAAGTCAGAAAGGGTTGAAAATTGATGATGTGGCTTCGAATGGTGCATACTGAACACACAAAAAGTCTGGAGTTGAAATAAGTTTAAAAAAATGAAATGCCTTTGTAACAGACGAGTTTTCGTCTGAAACCCTGATACTTCGAAAGAGATTGTCCATTTTGTACACGAAGTGGATCCAGTTTTTGCCGTAACCCTCTCAACTTTTTAGCACATGCTATGTGGGTGAAATTATGATACCATGCCAACTTTCAAACTTTTCTGATTGTGATTTCTAGTGCTTTTCAATTTCAGGGTCATTTAGCTGAAAAAAATCAGTAACTGCATGAAAATTAGCAAATGAACTCAGAAGGGGTTGAAAATTGATGATGTGGCTTCGAATGGTGCATACTGAACACACAAAAAGTCTGGAGTTGAAATAAGTTTAAAAAACTGAAATGCCTTTGTAACACACGAGTCTTCGTCTGAAACCCTGATACTTCGAAAGAGATTCTCCATTTTGTACACGAAGTGCATCCAGTTTTTGCCGTAACCCTCTCAACTTTTTAGCACATGCTATGTGGGTGAAATGATGATACCAAGCCAACTTTCAACCTTTTCTGATTGTGATTTGTAGTGCTTTTCAATTTCAGGGTCATTTAGCTCAAACAAATCAGTAAATGCATGAAAAATAGGAAATGAAGTCAGAAAGGGTTGAAAATTGATGACGTGGCTTCGAATGGTGCATACTGAACACACAAAAAGTCTGGAGTTGAAATAAGTTTAAAAAATGAAATGCCTTTGTAACAGACGAGTTTTCCTCTGAAACCCTGATACTTCGAAAGAGATTGTCCATTTTGTACACGAAGTGGATCCAGTTTTTGTCGTAACCCTCTCAACTTTTTAGCACATGCTATGTGGGTGAAATGATGGTACCATGCCAACTTTCAACCTTTTCAGAGTTCATTTGTAGTGCTTTTCAATTTCAGGGTTATTAAGCTCAAAAAAAATCAGTAAATGCATGAAAAATAGCAAATGAAGTCAGAAAGGGTTGAAAATTGATGATGTGGCTTCGAATGGTGCATACTGAACACACAAAAAGTCTGGAGTTGAAATAAGTTTAAAAAAATGAAATGCCGTTGTAACAGACGAGTTTTCGTCTAAAACCCTGATACTTCGAAAGAGATTGTCCATTTTGTACACGAAGTGCATCCAGCTTTTGCCGTAACCCTCTCAACTTTTTAGCACAGCTATGTGGGTGAAATGATGATACCATGCCAACTTTCAACCTTTTCCGATTGTGATTTGTAGTGCTTTTCAATTTCAGGGTCATTTAGCTCAAAAAATCAGCAAATGCATGAAAAATAGCAAATGAAGTCAGAAAGGGTTGAAAATTGATGACGTGGCTTCGAATGGTGCATACTGAACACACAAAAAGTCTGGAGTTGAAATAAGTTTAAAAAAAATGAAATGCCTTTGTAACAGACGAGTTTTCCTCTGAAACCCTGATACTTCGAAAGAGATTGTCCATTTTGTACATGAAGTGAATCCAGTTTTTGCCGTAACCCTCTCAACTTTTTAGCACATGCTATGTGGGTGAAATGATGATACCATGCCAACTTTCAACCTTTTCAGAGTTCATTTGTAGTGCTTTTCAATTTCAGGGTTATTAAGCTCAAAAAAATCAGTAAATGCATGCAAAATAGGAAATGAAGTCAGAAAGGGTTGAAAATTGATGACGTGGCTTCGAATGGTGCATACTGAACACACAAAAAGTCTGGAGTTGAAATAAGTTTAAAAAAATGAAATGCCGTTGTAACAGACGAGTTTTCGTCTAAAACCCTGATACTTCGAAAGAGATTGTCCATTTTGTACACGAAGTGCATCCAGCTTTTGCCGTAACCCTCTCAACTTTTTAGCACAGCTATGTGGGTGAAATGATGATACCATGCCAACTTTCAACCTTTTCCGATTGTGATTTTTAGTGCTTTTCAATTTCAGGGTCATTTAGCTCAAAAAATCAGCAAATGCATGAAAAATAGCAAATGAAGTCAGAAAGGGTTGAAAATTGATGACGTGGCTTCGAATGGTGCATACTGAACACACAAAAAGTCTGGAGTTGAAATAAGTTTAAAAAAATGAAATGCCTTTGTAACAGACGAGTTTTCGTCTGAAACCCTGATACTTCGAAAGAGATTGTCCATTTTGTACACGAAGTGGATCCAGTTTTTGTCGTAACCCTCTCAACTTTTTAGCACATGCTATGTGGGTGAAATGATGATACCATGCCAACTTTCAACCTTTTCAGAGTTCATTTGTAGTGCTTTTCAATTTCAGGGTCATTAAGCTCTAAAAAATCAGGAAATGCATGAAAAATAGCAAATGAAGTCAGAAAGGGTTGAAAATTGATGACGTGGCTTCGAATGGTGCATACTGAACACACAAAAAGTCTGGAGTTGAAATAAGTTTAAAAAAATGAAATGCCTTTGTAACAGACGAGTTTTCGTCTGAAACCCTGATACTTCGAAAGAGATTGTCCATTTTGTACATGAAGTGAATCCAGTTTTTGCCGTAACCCTCTCAACTTTTTAGCACATGCTATGTGGGAGAAATGATGATACCATGCCAACTTTCAACCTTTTCAGAGTTCATTTGTAGTGCTTTTCAATTTTAGGGTCATTTAGCTCAAAAAATTAGTAAATGCATGAAAAATAGCAAATGAAGTCAGAAAGGGTTGAAAATTGATGATGTGGCTTCGAATGGTGCATACTGAACAGACAAAAAGTCTGGAGTTGAAATAAGTTTAAAAAAATGAAATGCCTTTGTAACAGACGAGTTTTCGTATGAAACCCTGATACTTCGAAAGAGATTGTCCATTTTGTACAAGAAGTGGATCCAGTTTTTGCCGTAACCCTCTCAACTTTTTAGCACATGCTATGTGGGTGAAATGATGATACCATGCCAACTTTCAACCTTTTCTGATTGTGATTTGTAGTGCTTTTCAATTTCAGGGTCATTTAGCTCAAAAAAATCAGTAAATGCATGAAAATTAGCAAATGAACTCAGAAAGGGTTGAAAATTGATGACGTGGCTTCGAATGGTGCATACTGAACACACAAAAAGTCTGGAGTTGAAATAAGTTTAAAAAACTGAAATGCCTTTGTAACACACGAGTTTTCGTCTGAAACCCTGATACTTCGAAAGAGATTGTCCATTTTGTACACGAAGTGCATCCAGTTTTTGCCGTAACCCTCTCAACTTTTTAACACATGCTATGTGGGTGAAATGATGATACCAAGCCAACTTTCAACCTTTTCTGATTGTGATTTGTAGTGCTTTTCAATTTCAGGGTCATTTAGCTCAAACAAATCAGTAAATGCATGAAAAATAGGAAATGAAGTCAGAAAGGGTTGAAAATTGATGACGTGGCTTCGAATGGTGCATACTGAACACACGAAAAGTCTGGAGTTGAAATAAGTTTAAAAAAATGAAATGCCTTTGTAACAGACGAGTTTTCGTCTGAAACCCTGATACTTCGAAAGAGATTGTCCATTTTGTACACGAAGTGGATCCAGTTTTTGTCGTAACCCTCTCAACTTTTTAGCACATGCTATGTGGGTGAAATGATGATACCATGCCAACTTTCAACCTTTTCAGAGTTCATTTGTAGTGCTTTTCAATTTCAGGGTCATTAAGCTCAAAAAAATCAGTAAATGCATGAAAAATAGCAAATGAAGTCAGAAAGGGTTGAAAATTGATGATGTGGCTTCGAATGGTGCATACTGAACACACAAAAAGTCTGGAGTTGAAATAAGTTTAAAAAAATGAAATGCCTTTGTAACATACGAGTTTTCGTCTGAAACCGTGATACTTCGAAAGAGATTGTCCATTTTGTACATGAAGTGAATCCAGTTTTTGCCGTAACCCTCTCAACTTTTTAGCACATGCTATGTGGGTGAAATGATGGTACCATGCCAACTTTCAACCTTTTCAGAGTTCATTTGTAGTGCTTTTCAATTTTAGGGTCATTTAGCACAAAAAAATCAGTAAATGCATGAAAAATAGGAAATGAAGTCAGAAAGGGTTGAAAATTGATGACGTGGCTTCGAATGGTGCATACTGAACACACAAAAAGTCTGGAGTTGAAATAAGTTTAAAAAAATGAAATGCCTTTGTAACAGACGAGTTTTCGTCTGAAACCCTGATACTTCGAAAGAAATTGTCCATTTTGTACACGAAGTGGATCCATTTTTTGCCGTAATCCTCTCAACTTTTTAGCACGTGCTATGTGGGTGAAATGATGATATCATGCCAACTTTCAACCTTTTCTGATTGTGATTTGTAGTGCTTTTCAATTTCAGGGTCATTTAGCTCAAAAAAATCAGTAAATGCATGAAAAATAGGAAATGAAGTCAGAAAGGGTTGAAAATTGATGACGAGGCTTCGAATGGTGCATACTGAACACACAAAAAGTCTGGAGTTGAAATAAGTTTAAAAAAATGAAATGCCGTTGTAACAGACGAGTTTTCGTCTAAAACCCTGATACTTCGAAAGAGATTGTCCATTTTGTACACGAAGTGCATCCAGCTTTTGCCGTAACCCTCTCAACTTTTTAGCACAGCTATGTGGGTGAAATGATGATACCATGCCAACTTTCAACCTTTTCCGATTGTGATTTTTAGTGCTTTTCAATTTCAGGGTCATTTAGCTCAAAAAATCAGCAAATGCATGAAAAATAGCAAATGAAGTCAGAAAGGGTTGAAAATTGATGACGTGGCTTCGAATGGTGCATACTGAACACACAAAAAGTCTGGAGTTGAAATAAGTTTAAAAAAAATGAAATGCCTTTGTAACAGACGAGTTTTCCTCTGAAACCCTGATACTTCGAAAGAGATTGTCCATTTTGTACATGAAGTGAATCCAGTTTTTGCCGTAACCCTCTCAACTTTTTAGCACATGCTATGTGGGTGAAATGATGATACCATGCCAACTTTCAACCTTTTCAGAGTTCATTTGTAGTGCTTTTCAATTTCAGGGTTATTAAGCTCAAAAAAATCAGTAAATGCATGCAAAATAGGAAATGAAGTCAGAAAGGGTTGAAAATTGATGACGTGGCTTCGAATGGTGCATACTGAACACACAAAAAGTCTGGAGTTGAAATAAGTTTAAAAAAATGAAATGCCGTTGTAACAGACGAGTTTTCGTCTAAAACCCTGATACTTCGAAAGAGATTGTCCATTTTGTACACGAAGTGCATCCAGCTTTTGCCGTAACCCTCTCAACTTTTTAGCACAGCTATGTGGGTGAAATGATGATACCATGCCAACTTTCAACCTTTTCCGATTGTGATTTTTAGTGCTTTTCAATTTCAGGGTCATTTAGCTCAAAAAATCAGCAAATGCATGAAAAATAGCAAATGAAGTCAGAAAGGGTTGAAAATTGATGACGTGGCTTCGAATGGTGCATACTGAACACACAAAAAGTCTGGAGTTGAAATAAGTTTAAAAAAATGAAATGCCTTTGTAACAGACGAGTTTTCGTCTGAAACCCTGATACTTCGAAAGAGATTGTCCATTTTGTACACGAAGTGGATCCAGTTTTTGTCGTAACCCTCTCAACTTTTTAGCACATGCTATGTGGGTGAAATGATGATACCATGCCAACTTTCAACCTTTTCAGAGTTCATTTGTAGTGCTTTTCAATTTCAGGGTCATTAAGCTCTAAAAAATCAGGAAATGCATGAAAAATAGCAAATGAAGTCAGAAAGGGTTGAAAATTGATGACGTGGCTTCGAATGGTGCATACTGAACACACAAAAAGTCTGGAGTTGAAATAAGTTTAAAAAAATGAAATGCCTTTGTAACAGACGAGTTTTCGTCTGAAACCCTGATACTTCGAAAGAGATTGTCCATTTTGTACATGAAGTGAATCCAGTTTTTGCCGTAACCCTCTCAACTTTTTAGCACATGCTATGTGGGAGAAATGATGATACCATGCCAACTTTCAACCTTTTCAGAGTTCATTTGTAGTGCTTTTCAATTTTAGGGTCATTTAGCTCAAAAAATTAGTAAATGCATGAAAAATAGCAAATGAAGTCAGAAAGGGTTGAAAATTGATGATGTGGCTTCGAATGGTGCATACTGAACAGACAAAAAGTCTGGAGTTGAAATAAGTTTAAAAAAATGAAATGCCTTTGTAACAGACGAGTTTTCGTATGAAACCCTGATACTTCGAAAGAGATTGTCCATTTTGTACAAGAAGTGGATCCAGTTTTTGCCGTAACCCTCTCAACTTTTTAGCACATGCTATGTGGGTGAAATGATGATACCATGCCAACTTTCAACCTTTTCTGATTGTGATTTGTAGTGCTTTTCAATTTCAGGGTCATTTAGCTCAAAAAAATCAGTAAATGCATGAAAATTAGCAAATGAACTCAGAAAGGGTTGAAAATTGATGACGTGGCTTCGAATGGTGCATACTGAACACACAAAAAGTCTGGAGTTGAAATAAGTTTAAAAAACTGAAATGCCTTTGTAACACACGAGTTTTCGTCTGAAACCCTGATACTTCGAAAGAGATTGTCCATTTTGTACACGAAGTGCATCCAGTTTTTGCCGTAACCCTCTCAACTTTTTAACACATGCTATGTGGGTGAAATGATGATACCAAGCCAACTTTCAACCTTTTCTGATTGTGATTTGTAGTGCTTTTCAATTTCAGGGTCATTTAGCTCAAACAAATCAGTAAATGCATGAAAAATAGGAAATGAAGTCAGAAAGGGTTGAAAATTGATGACGTGGCTTCGAATGGTGCATACTGAACACACGAAAAGTCTGGAGTTGAAATAAGTTTAAAAAAATGAAATGCCTTTGTAACAGACGAGTTTTCGTCTGAAACCCTGATACTTCGAAAGAGATTGTCCATTTTGTACACGAAGTGGATCCAGTTTTTGTCGTAACCCTCTCAACTTTTTAGCACATGCTATGTGGGTGAAATGATGATACCATGCCAACTTTCAACCTTTTCAGAGTTCATTTGTAGTGCTTTTCAATTTCAGGGTCATTAAGCTCAAAAAAATCAGTAAATGCATGAAAAATAGCAAATGAAGTCAGAAAGGGTTGAAAATTGATGATGTGGCTTCGAATGGTGCATACTGAACACACAAAAAGTCTGGAGTTGAAATAAGTTTAAAAAAATGAAATGCCTTTGTAACATACGAGTTTTCGTCTGAAACCGTGATACTTCGAAAGAGATTGTCCATTTTGTACATGAAGTGAATCCAGTTTTTGCCGTAACCCTCTCAACTTTTTAGCACATGCTATGTGGGTGAAATGATGGTACCATGCCAACTTTCAACCTTTTCAGAGTTCATTTGTAGTGCTTTTCAATTTTAGGGTCATTTAGCACAAAAAAATCAGTAAATGCATGAAAAATAGGAAATGAAGTCAGAAAGGGTTGAAAATTGATGACGTGGCTTCGAATGGTGCATACTGAACACACAAAAAGTCTGGAGTTGAAATAAGTTTAAAAAAATGAAATGCCTTTGTAACAGACGAGTTTTCGTCTGAAACCCTGATACTTCGAAAGAAATTGTCCATTTTGTACACGAAGTGGATCCATTTTTTGCCTTAATCCTCTCAACTTTTTAGCACGTGCTATGTGGGTGAAATGATGATATCATGCCAACTTTCAACCTTTTCTGATTGTGATTTGTAGTGCTTTTCAATTTCAGGGTCATTTAGCTCAAAAAAATCAGTAAATGCATGAAAAATAGGAAATGAAGTCAGAAAGGGTTGAAAATTGATGACGAGGCTTCGAATGGTGCATACTGAACACACAAAAAGTCTGGAGTTGAAATAAGTTTAAAAAAATGAAATGCCGTTGTAACAGACGAGTTTTCGTCTAAAACCCTGATACTTCGAAAGAGATTGTCCATTTTGTACACGAAGTGCATCCAGCTTTTGCCGTAACCCTCTCAACTTTTTAGCACATGCTATGTGGGTGAAATGATGATACCATGCCAACTTTCAACTTTTTCCGATTGTGATTTGTAGTGCTTTTCAATTTCAGGGTCATTTAGCTCAAAAAATCAGTAAATGCATGAAAAATAGCAAATGAAGTCAGAAAGGGTTGAAAATTGATGACGTGGCTTCGAATGGTGCATACTGAACACACAAAAAGTCTGGAGTTGAAATAAGTTTAAAAAAATGAAATGCCTTTGTAACACACGAGTTTTCGTCTGAAACCCTGATACTTCGAAAGAGATTGTCCATTTTGTACACGAAGTGCATCCAGTTTTTGCTGTAACCCTCTCAACTTTTTAGCACATGCTATGTGGGTGAAATGATGATACCATGCCAACTTTCAACCTTTTCAGAGTTCATTTGTAGTGCTTTTCAATTTCAGGGTCATTAAGCTCAAAAAAATCAGTAAATGCATGAAAAATAGCAAATGAAGTTAGAAAGGGTTGAAAATTCATGACGTGGTTTCGAATGGTGCATACTGAACACACAAAAAGTCTAGAGTTGAAATAAGTTTAAAAAAATGAAATGCCTTTGTAACAGACGAGTTTTCGTCTGAAACCCTGATACTTCGAAAGAGATTGTCCATTTTGTACATGAAGTGAATCCAGTTTTTGCCGTAACCCTCTCAACTTTTTAGCACATGCTATGTGGGTGAAATGATGATACCATGCCAACTTTCAACCTTTTCAGAGTTCATTTGTAGTGCTTTTCAATTTTAGGGTCATTTAGCTCAAAAAAATCAGTAAATGCATGAAAAATAGCAAATGAAGTCAGAAAGGGTTGAAAATTGATGATGTGGCTTCGAATGGTGCATACTAAACACACAAAAAGTCTGGAGTTGAAATAAGTTTAAAAAAAGGAAATGCCTTTGTAACAGACGAGTTTTCGTCTGAAACCCTGATACTTCGAAAGCGATTGTCCATTTTGTACACGAAGTGGATCCAGTTTTTGCCGTAACCCTCTCAACTTTTTAGCACATGCTATGTGGGTGAAATGATTATACCATGCCAACTTTCAACCTTTTCTAATTGTGATTTCTAGTGCTTTTCAATTTCAGGGTCATTTAGCTCAAAAAAATCAGTAAATGCATGAAAATTAGCAAATGAAGTCAGAAAGGGTAGAAAATTGATGACGTGGCTTCGAATGGTGCATACTGAACACACAAAAAGTCTGGAGTTGAAATAAGTTTCAAAAACTGAAATGCCTTTGTAACACACGAGTTTTCGTCTGAAACCCTGATACTTCGAAAGAGATTGTCCATTTTGTACATGAAGTGCATCCAGTTTTTGCCGTAACCCTCTCAACTTTTTAGCACATGCAATGTGGGTGAAATGAAGATACCAAGCCAACTTTCAACCTTTTCTGATTGTGATTTGTAGTGCTTTTCAATTTCAGGGTCATTTAGCTCAAACAAATCAGTAAATGCATGAAAAATAGGAAATGAAGTAAGAAAGGGTTGAAAATTGATGACGTGGCTTCGAATGGTGCATACTGAACACACAAAAAGTCTGGAGTTGAAATAAGTTTAAAAAAATGAAATGCCTTTGTAACAGACGAGTTTTCGTGTGAAACCCTGATACTTCGAAAGAGATTGTCCATTTTGTACACGAAGTGGATCCAGTTTTTGTCGTAACCCTCTCAACTTTTTAGCACATGCTATGTGGGTGAAATGATGATACCATGCCAACTTTCAACCTTTTCAGAGTTCATTTGTAGTGCTTTTCAATTTTAGGGTCATTTAGCTCAAAAAAATCAGTAAATGCATGGAAAATAGCAAATGAAGTCAGAAAGGGTTGAAAATTGATGACATGGCTTCGAATGGTGCATACTGAACACACAAAAAGTCTGGAGTTGAAATAAGTTTAAAAAAATGAATTGCTTTTGTAACAGACGAGTTTTCGTCTGAAACCCTGATACTTCGAAAGAGATTGTCCATTTTGTACACGAAGTGGATCCAGTTTTTGCCGTAACCCTCTCAACTTTTTAGCACATGCTATGTGCGTGAAATGATGATATCATGCCAACTTTCAACCTTTTCTGATTGTGATTTGTAGTGCTTTTCAATTTCAGGGTCATTTAGCTCAAAAAATCAGTAAATGCATGAAAAATAGGAAATGAAGTCAGAAAGGGTTGAAAATTGATGACGTGGCTTCGAATGGTGCATACTGAACACACAAAAAGTCTGGAGTTGAAATAAGTTTAAAAAAATGAAATGCCGTTGTAACAGACGAGTTTTCGTCTAAAACCCTGATACTTCGAAAGAGATTGTCCATTTTGTACACGAAGTGCATCCAGCTTTTGCCGTAACCCTCTCAACTTTTTAGCACATGCTATGTGGGTGAAATGATGATACCATGCCAACTTTCAACCTTTTCCGATTGTGATTTGTAGTGCTTTTCAATTTCAGGGTCATTTAGCTCAAAAAATCAGTAAATGCATGAAAAATAGCAAATGAAGTCAGAAAGGGTTGAAAATTGATGACGTGGCTTCGAATGGTGCATACTGAACACACAAAAAGTCTGGAGTTGAAATAAGTTTAAAAAAATGAAATGCCTTTGTAACAGACGAGTTTTCGTCTGAAACCCTGATACTTCGAAAGAGATTGTCCATTTTGTACACGAAGTGGATCCAATTTTTGCCGTAACCCTCTCAACTTTTTAGCACATGCTATGTGGGTTAAATGATCATACCATGCCAACTTTCAACCTTTTCAGAGTTCATTTGTAGTGCTTTTCAATTTCAGGGTCATTAAGCTCAAAAAAATCAGTAAATGCATGAAAAATAGAAAATGAAGTCAGAAAGGGTTGAAAATTGATGACGTGGCTTCGAATGGTGCATACTGAACACACAAAAAGTCTGGAGTTGAAATAAGTTTAAAAAAATGAAATGCCTTTGTAACAGACGAGTTTTCGTCTGAAACCCTGATACTTCGAAAGAGATTGTCCATTTTGTACACGAAGTGGATCCAGTTTTTGCCGTAACCCTCTCAACTTTTTAGCACATGCTACGTGGGTGAAATGATGATACCATGCCAACTTTCAACCTTTTCTGATTGTGATTTGTAGTGCTTTTCAATTTCAGGGTCATTTAGCTCAAAAAAATCAGTAAATGCATGAAAAATAGCAAATGAAGTCAGAAAGGGTTGAAAATTAATGGCGTGGCTTCGAATGGTGCATACTGAACACGCAAAAAGTCTGGAGTTGAAATAAGTTTAAAAAAATGAAATGCCTTTGTAACAGACGAGTTTTCGTCTGAAACCCTGATACTTCGAAAGAGATTGTCCATTTTGTACACGAAGTGCATCCAGTTTTTGCCGTAACGCTCTCAACTTTTTAGCACATGCTATGTGGGTGAAATGATGATACCAAGCCAACTTTCAGCCGTTTCTGATTGTGATTTGTAGTGCTTTTCAATTTCAGGGTCATTTAACTCAAACAAATCAGTAAATGCATGAAAAATAGGAAATGAAGTCAGAAAGGGTTGAAAATTGATGACGTGGCTTCGAATGGTGCATACTGAACACACGAAAAGTCTGGAGTTGAAATAAGTTTAAAAAAATGAAATGCCTTTGTAACAGACGAGTTTTCGTCTGAAACCCTGATACTTCGAAAGAGATTGTCCATTTTGTACACGAAGTGGATCCAGTTTTTGTCGTAACCCTCTCAACTTTTTAGCACATGCTATGTGGGTGAAATGATGGTACCATGCCAACTTTCAACCTTTTCAGAGTTCATTTGTAGTGCTTTTCAATTTCAGGGTTATTAAGCTCAAAAAAATCAGTAAATGCATGAAAAATAGCAAATGAAGTCAGAAAGGGTTGAAAATTGATGATGTGGCTTCGAATGGTGCATACTGAACACACAAAAAGTCTGGAGTTGAAATAAGTTTAAAAAAATGAAATGCCTTTGTAACAGACGAGTTTTCGTCTGAAACCCTGATACTTCGAAAGAGATTGTCCATTTTGTACACGAAGTGGATCCAGTTTTTGTCGTAACCCTCTCAACTTTTTAGCACATGCTATGTGGGTGAAATGATGATACCATGCCAACTTTCAACCTTTTCAGAGTTCATTTGTAGTGCTTTTCAATTTTAGGGTCATTTAGCTCAAAAAAATCAGTAAATGCATGGAAAATAGCAAATGAAGTCAGAAAGGGTTGAAAATTGATGACGTGGCTTCGAATGGTGCATACTGAACACACAAAAAGTCTGGAGTTGAAATAAGTTTAAAAAAATGAATTGCTTTTGTAACAGACGAGTTTTCGTCTGAAACCCTGATACTTCGAAAGAGATTGTCCATTTTGTACACGAAGTGTATCCAGTTTTTGCCGTAACCCTCTCAACTTTTTAGCACATGCTATGTGCGTGAAATGATGATATCATGCCAACTTTCAACCTTTTCTGATTGTGATTTGTAGTTCTTTTCAATTTCAGGGTCATTTAGCTCAAAAAATCAGTAAATGCATGAAAAATAGGAAATGAAGTCAGAAAGGGTTGAAAATTGATGACGTGGCTTCGAATGGTGCATACTGAACACACAAAAAGTCTGGAGTTGAAATAAGTTTAAAAAAATGAAATGCCGTTGTAAGAGACGAGTTTTCGTCTAAAACCCTGATACTTAGAAAGAGATTGTCCATTTTGTACACGAAGTGCATCCAGCTTTTGCCGTAACCCTGTCAACTTTTTAGCACATGCTATGTGGGTGAAATGATGATACCATGCCAACTTTCAACTTTTTCAGATTATGATTTGTAGTGCTTTTCAATTTCAGGGTCATTTAGCTCAAAAAATCAGTAAATGCATGAAAAATAGCAAATGAAGTCAGAAAGGGTTGAAAATTGATGACGTGGCTTCGAATGGTGCATACTGAACACACAAAAAATCTGGAGTTGAAATAAGTTTAAAAAAATGAAATGCCTTTGTAACAGACGAGTTTTCGTCTGAAACCCTGATACTTCGAAAGAGATTGTCCATTTTGTACACGAAGTGCATCCAGTTTTTGCCGTAACCCTCTCAACTTTTTAGCACATGCTATGTGGGTGAAATGATGATACCATGCCAACTTTCAACCTTTTCAGAGTTCATTTGTAGTGCTTTTCAATTTCAGGGTCATTAAGCTCAGAAAAATCAGTAAATGCATGAAAAATAGCAAATGAAGTCAGAAAGGGTTGAAAATTGATGACGTGGCTTCGAATGGTGCATACTGAACACACAAAAAGTCTGGAGTTGAAATAAGTTTTAAAAAATGAAATGCCTTTGTAACAGACGAGTTTTCGTCTGAAACCCTGATACTTCGAAAGAGATTGTCCATTTTGTACATGAAGTGAATCCAGTTTTTGCCGTAACCCTCTCAACTTTTTAGCACATGCTATGTGGGTGAAATGATGATACCATGCCAACTTTCAACCTTTTCAGAGTTCATTTGTAGTGCTTTTCAATTTTAGGGTCATTTAGCTCAAAAAAATCAGTAAATGCATGAAAAATAGCTAATGAAGTCAGAAAGGGTTGAAAATTGATGATGTGGCTTCGAATGGTACATACTGAACAAACAAAAAGTCTGGAGTTGAAATAAGTTTAAAAAAATGAAATGCCTTTGTAACAGACGAGTTTTCGTCTGAAACCCTGATACTTCGAAAGAGATTGTCCATTTTGTACACGAAGTGGATCCAGTTTTTGCCGTAACCCTCTCAACTTTTTAGCACATGCTATGTGGGTGAAATGATTATACCATGCCAACTTTCAACCTTTTCTAATTGTTATTTCTAGTGCTTTTCAATTTCAGGGTCATTTAGCTCAAAAAAATCAGTAAATGCATGAAAATTAGCAAATGAAGTCAGAAAGGGTAGAAAATTGATGACGTGGCTTCGAATGGTCCATACTGAACACACAAAAAGTCTGGAGTTGAAATAAGTTTCAAAAACTGAAATGCCTTTGTAACACACGAGTTTTCGTCTGAAACCCTGATACTTCGAAAGAGATTGTCCATTTTGTACATGAAGTGCATCCAGTTTTTGCCGTAACCCTCTCAAATTTTTAGCACATGCTATGTGGGTGAAATGAAGATACCAAGCCAACTTTCAACCTTTTCTGATTGTGATTTGTAGTGCTTTTCAATTTCAGGGTCATTTAGCTCAAACAAATCAGTAAATGCATGAAAAATAGGAAATGAAGTAAGAAAGGGTTGAAAATTGATGACGTGGCTTCGAATGGTGCATACTGAACACACAAAAAGTCTGGAGTTGAAATAAGTTTAAAACAATGAAATGCCTTTGTAACAGACGAGTTTTCGTGTGAAACCCTGATACTTCGAAAGAGATTGTCCATTTTGTACACGAAGTGGATCCAGTTTTTGTCGTAACCCTCTCAACTTTTTAGCACATGCTATGTGGGTGAAATGATGATACCATGCCAACTTTCAACCTTTTCAGAGTTCATTTGTAGTGCTTTTCAATTTTAGGGTCATTTAGCTCAAAAAAATCAGTAAATGCATGGAAAATAGCAAATGAAGTCAGAAAGGGTTGAAAATTGATGACGTGGCTTCGAATGGTGCATACTGAACACACAAAAAGTCTGGAGTTGAAATAAGTTTAAAAAAATGAATTGCTTTTGTAACAGACGAGTTTTCGTCTGAAACCCTGATACTTCGAAAGAGATTGTCCATTTTGTACACGAAGTGGATCCAGTTTTTGCCGTAACCCTCTCAACTTTTTGGCACATGCTATGTGCGTGAAATGATGATATCATGCCAACTTTCAACCTTTTCTGATTGTGATTTGTAGTGCTTTTCAATTTCAGGGTCATTTAGCTCAAAAAATCACTAAATGCATGAAAAATAGGAAATGAAGTCAGAAAGGGTTGAAAATTGATGACGTGGCTTCGAATGGTGCATACTGAACACACAAAAAGTCTGGAGTTGAAATAAGTTTAAAAAAATGAAATGCCGTTGTAACAGACGAGTTTTCGTCTAAAACCCTGATACTTCGAAAGAGATTGTCCATTTTGTACACGAAGTGCATCCAGCTTTTGCCGTAACCCTCTCAACTTTTTAGCACATGCTATGTGGGTGAAATGATGATACCATGCCAACTTTCAACCTTTTCCGATTGTGATTTGTAGTGCTTTTCAATTTCAGGGTCATTTAGCTCAAAAAATCAGTAAATGCATGAAAAATAGCAAATGAAGTCAGAAAGGGTTGAAAATTGATGACGTGGCTTCGAATGGTGCATACTGAACACACAAAAAGTCTGGAGTTGAAATAAGTTTAAAAAAATGAAATGCCTTTGTAACAGACGAGTTTTCGTCTGAAACCCTGATACTTCGAAAGAGATTGTCCATTTTGTACACGAAGTGGATCCAATTTTTGCCGTAACCCTCTCAACTTTTTAGCACATGCTATGTGGGTTAAATGATCATACCATGCCAACATTCAACCTTTTCAGAGTTCATTTGTAGTGCTTTTCAATTTCAGGGTCATTAAGCTCAAAAAAATCAGTAAATGCATGAAAAATAGAAAATGAAGTCAGAAAGGGTTGAAAATTGATGACGTGGCTTCGAATGGTGCATACTGAACACACAAAAAGTCTGGAGTTGAAATAAGTTTAAAAAAATGAAATGCCTTTGTAACAGACGAGTTTTCGTCTGAAACCCTGATACTTCGAAAGAGATTGTCCATTTTGTACACTAAGTGGATCCAGTTTTTGCCATAACCCTCTCAACTTTTTAGCACATGCTACGTGGGTGAAATGATGATACCATGCCAACTTTCAACCTTTTCTGATTGTGATTTGTAGTGCTTTTCAATTTCAGGGTCATTTAGCTCAAAAAAATCAGTAAATGCATGAAAAATAGCAAATGAAGTCAGAAAGGGTTGAAAATTAATGACGTGGCTTCGAATGGTGCATACTGAACACGCAAAAAGTCTGGAGTTGAAATAAGTTTAAAAAAATGAAATGCCTTTGTAACAGACGAGTTTTCGTCTGAAACCCTGATACTTCGAAAGAGATTGTCCATTTTGTACACGAAGTGCATCCAGTTTTTGCCGTAACCCTCTCAACTTTTTAGCACATGCTATGTGGGTGAAATGATGATACCAAGCCAACTTTCAACCGTTTCTGATTGTGATTTGTAGTGCTTTTCAATTTCAGGGTCATTTAGCTCAAACAAATCAGTAAATGCATGAAAAATAGGAAATGAAGTCAGAAAGGGTTGAAAATTGATGACGTGGCTTCGAATGGTGCATACTGAACACACGAAAAGTCTGGAGTTGAAATAAGTTTAAAAAAATGAAATGCCTTTGTAACAGACGAGTTTTCGTCTGAAACCCTGATACTTCGAAAGAGATTGTCCATTTTGTACACGAAGTGGATCCAGTTTTTGTCGTAACCCTCTCAACTTTTTAGCACATGCTATGTGGGTGAAATGATGGTACCATGCCAACTTTCAACATTTTCAGAGTTCATTTGTAGTGCTTTTCAATTTCAGGGTCATTAAGCTCAAAAAAATCAGTAAATGCATGAAAAATAGCAAATGAAGTCAGAAAGGGTTGAAAATTGATGATGTGGCTTCGAATGGTGCATACTGAACACACAAAAAGTCTGGAGTTGAAATAAGTTTAAAAAAATGAAATGCCTTTGTAACAGACGAGTTTTCGTCTGAAACCCTGATACTTCGAAAGAGATTGTCCATTTTGTACACGAAGTGGATCCAGTTTTTGTCGTAACCCTCTCAACTTTTTAGCACATGCTATGTGGGTGAAATGATGATACCATGCCAACTTTCAACCTTTTCAGAGTTCATTTGTAGTGCTTTTCAATTTTAGGGTCATTTAGCTCAAAAAAATCAGTAAATGCATGGAAAATAGCAAATGAAGTCAGAAAGGGTTGAAAATTGATGACGTGGCTTCGAATGGTGCATACTGAACACACAAAAAGTCTGGAGTTGAAATAAGTTTAAAAAAATGAATTGCTTTTGTAACAGACGAGTTTTCGTCTGAAACCCTGATACTTCGAAAGAGATTGTCCATTTTGTACACGAAGTGTATCCAGTTTTTGCCGTAACCCTCTCAACTTTTTAGCACATGCTATGTGCGTGAAATGATGATATCATGCCAACTTTCAACCTTTTCTGATTGTGATTTGTAGTTCTTTTCAATTTCAGGGTCATTTAGCTCAAAAAATCAGTAAATGCATGAAAAATAGGAAATGAAGTCAGAAAGGGTTGAAAATTGATGACGTGGCTTCGAATGGTGCATACTGAACACACAAAAAGTCTGGAGTTGAAATAAGTTTAAAAAAATGAAATGCCGTTGTAAGAGACGAGTTTTCGTCTAAAACCCTGATACTTAGAAAGAGATTGTCCATTTTGTACACGAAGTGCATCCAGCTTTTGCCGTAACCCTGTCAACTTTTTAGCACATGCTATGTGGGTGAAATGATGATACCATGCCAACTTTCAACTTTTTCAGATTATGATTTGTAGTGCTTTTCAATTTCAGGGTCATTTAGCTCAAAAAATCAGTAAATGCATGAAAAATAGCAAATGAAGTCAGAAAGGGTTGAAAATTGATGACGTGGCTTCGAATGGTGCATACTGAACACACAAAAAGTCTGGAGTTGAAATAAGTTTAAAAAAATGAAATGCCTTTGTAACAGACGAGTTTTCGTCTGAAACCCTGATACTTCGAAAGAGATTGTCCATTTTGTACACGAAGTGCATCCAGTTTTTGCCGTAACCCTCTCAACTT
Organism: Elymus sibiricus; assembly: GCA_039707655.1. Lineage (NCBI taxonomy): Eukaryota > Viridiplantae > Streptophyta > Magnoliopsida > Poales > Poaceae > Elymus > Elymus sibiricus. Next base: position 119,837,911 of record CM077676.1, on the reverse strand, counting down.
TTTAGCACATGCTATGTGGGTGAAATGATGATACCATGCCAACTTTCAACCTTTTCAGAGTTCATTTGTAGTGCTTTTCAATTTCAGGGTCATTAAGATCAAAAAAATCAGTAAATGCATGAAAAATAGCAAATGAAGTCAGAAAGGGTTGAAAATTGATGACGTGGCTTTGAATGGTGCATACTGAACACACAAAAAGTCTGGAGTTGAAATAAGTTTTAAAAAATGAAATGCCTTTGTAACAGACGAGTTTTCGTTTGAAACCCTGATACTTCGAAAGAGATTGTCCATTTTGTACATGAAGTGAATCCAGTTTTTGCCGTAACCCTCTCAACTTTTTAGCACATGCTATGTGGGTGAAATGATGATACCATGCCAACTTTCAACCTTTTCAGAGTTCATTTGTAGTGCTTTTCAATTTTAGGGTCATTTAGCTCAAAAAAATCAGTAAATGCATGAAAAATAGCAAATGAAGTCAGAAAGGGTTGAAAATTGATGATGTGGCTTCGAATGGTGCATACTGAACAAACAAAAAGTCTGGAGTTGAAATAAGTTTAAAAAAATGAAATGCCTTTGTAACAGACGAGTTTTCGTCTGAAACCCTGATACTTCGAAACAGATTGTCCATTTTGTACACGAAGTGGATCCAGTTTTTGCCGTAACCCTCTCAACTTTTTAGCACATGCTATGTGGGTGAAATGATGATACCATGCCAACTTTCAACCTTTTCTGATTGTGATTTCTAGTGCTTTTCAATTTCAGGGTCATTTAGCTCAAAAAAATCAGTAAATGCATGAAAATTAGCAAATGAAGTCAGAAAGGGTTGAAAATTGATGACGTGGCTTCGAATGGTGCATACTGAACACACAAAAAGTCTGGAGTTGAAATAAGTTTCAAAAACTGAAATGCCTTTGTAACACACGAGTTTTCGTCTGAAACCCTGATACTTCGAAAGAGATTGTCCATTTTGTACACGAAGTGGATCCAGTTTTTGCCGTAACCCTCTCAACTTTTTGGCACATGCTATGTGCGTGAAATGATGATATCATGCCAACTTTCAACCTTTTCTGATTGTGATTTGTAGTGCTTTTCAATTTCAGGGTCATTTAGCTCAAAAAATCACTAAATGCATGAAAAATAGGAAATGAAGTCAGAAAGGGTTGAAAATTGATGACGTGGCTTCGAATGGTGCATACTGAACACACAAAAAGTCTGGAGTTGAAATAAGTTTAAAAAAATGAAATGCCGTTGTAACAGACGAGTTTTCGTCTAAAACCCTGATACTTCGAAAGAGATTGTCCATTTTGTACACGAAGTGCATCCAGCTTTTGCCGTAACCCTCTCAACTTTTTAGCACATGCTATGTGGGTGAAATGATGATACCATGCCAACTTTCAACCTTTTCCGATTGTGATTTGTAGTGCTTTTCAATTTCAGGGTCATTTAGCTCAAAAAATCAGTAAATGCATGAAAAATAGCAAATGAAGTCAGAAAGGGTTGAAAATTGATGACGTGGCTTCGAATGGTGCATACTGAACACACAAAAAGTCTGGAGTTGAAATAAGTTTAAAAAAATGAAATGCCTTTGTAACAGACGAGTTTTCGTCTGAAACCCTGATACTTCGAAAGAGATTGTCCATTTTGTACACGAAGTGGATCCAATTTTTGCCGTAACCCTCTCAACTTTTTAGCACATGCTATGTGGGTTAAATGATCATACCATGCCAACATTCAACCTTTTCAGAGTTCATTTGTAGTGCTTTTCAATTTCAGGGTCATTAAGCTCAAAAAAATCAGTAAATGCATGAAAAATAGAAAATGAAGTCAGAAAGGGTTGAAAATTGATGACGTGGCTTCGAATGGTGCATACTGAACACACAAAAAGTCTGGAGTTGAAATAAGTTTAAAAAAATGAAATGCCTTTGTAACAGACGAGTTTTCGTCTGAAACCCTGATACTTCGAAAGAGATTGTCCATTTTGTACACTAAGTGGATCCAGTTTTTGCCATAACCCTCTCAACTTTTTAGCACATGCTACGTGGGTGAAATGATGATACCATGCCAACTTTCAACCTTTTCTGATTGTGATTTGTAGTGCTTTTCAATTTCAGGGTCATTTAGCTCAAAAAAATCAGTAAATGCATGAAAAATAGCAAATGAAGTCAGAAAGGGTTGAAAATTAATGACGTGGCTTCGAATGGTGCATACTGAACACGCAAAAAGTCTGGAGTTGAAATAAGTTTAAAAAAATGAAATGCCTTTGTAACAGACGAGTTTTCGTCTGAAACCCTGATACTTCGAAAGAGATTGTCCATTTTGTACACGAAGTGCATCCAGTTTTTGCCGTAACCCTCTCAACTTTTTAGCACATGCTATGTGGGTGAAATGATGATACCAAGCCAACTTTCAACCGTTTCTGATTGTGATTTGTAGTGCTTTTCAATTTCAGGGTCATTTAGCTCAAACAAATCAGTAAATGCATGAAAAATAGGAAATGAAGTCAGAAAGGGTTGAAAATTGATGACGTGGCTTCGAATGGTGCATACTGAACACACGAAAAGTCTGGAGTTGAAATAAGTTTAAAAAAATGAAATGCCTTTGTAACAGACGAGTTTTCGTCTGAAACCCTGATACTTCGAAAGAGATTGTCCATTTTGTACACGAAGTGGATCCAGTTTTTGTCGTAACCCTCTCAACTTTTTAGCACATGCTATGTGGGTGAAATGATGGTACCATGCCAACTTTCAACATTTTCAGAGTTCATTTGTAGTGCTTTTCAATTTCAGGGTCATTAAGCTCAAAAAAATCAGTAAATGCATGAAAAATAGCAAATGAAGTCAGAAAGGGTTGAAAATTGATGATGTGGCTTCGAATGGTGCATACTGAACACACAAAAAGTCTGGAGTTGAAATAAGTTTAAAAAAATGAAATGCCTTTGTAACAGACGAGTTTTCGTCTGAAACCCTGATACTTCGAAAGAGATTGTCCATTTTGTACACGAAGTGGATCCAGTTTTTGTCGTAACCCTCTCAACTTTTTAGCACATGCTATGTGGGTGAAATGATGATACCATGCCAACTTTCAACCTTTTCAGAGTTCATTTGTAGTGCTTTTCAATTTTAGGGTCATTTAGCTCAAAAAAATCAGTAAATGCATGGAAAATAGCAAATGAAGTCAGAAAGGGTTGAAAATTGATGACGTGGCTTCGAATGGTGCATACTGAACACACAAAAAGTCTGGAGTTGAAATAAGTTTAAAAAAATGAATTGCTTTTGTAACAGACGAGTTTTCGTCTGAAACCCTGATACTTCGAAAGAGATTGTCCATTTTGTACACGAAGTGTATCCAGTTTTTGCCGTAACCCTCTCAACTTTTTAGCACATGCTATGTGCGTGAAATGATGATATCATGCCAACTTTCAACCTTTTCTGATTGTGATTTGTAGTTCTTTTCAATTTCAGGGTCATTTAGCTCAAAAAATCAGTAAATGCATGAAAAATAGGAAATGAAGTCAGAAAGGGTTGAAAATTGATGACGTGGCTTCGAATGGTGCATACTAAACACACAAAAAGTCTGGAGTTGAAATAAGTTTAAAAAAATGAAATGCCGTTGTAAGAGACGAGTTTTCGTCTAAAACCCTGATACTTAGAAAGAGATTGTCCATTTTGTACACGAAGTGCATCCAGCTTTTGCCGTAACCCTGTCAACTTTTTAGCACATGCTATGTGGGTGAAATGATGATACCATGCCAACTTTCAACTTTTTCAGATTATGATTTGTAGTGCTTTTCAATTTCAGGGTCATTTAGCTCAAAAAATCAGTAAATGCATGAAAAATAGCAAATGAAGTCAGAAAGGGTTGAAAATTGATGACGTGGCTTCGAATGGTGCATACTGAACACACAAAAAGTCTGGAGTTGAAATAAGTTTAAAAAAATGAAATGCCTTTGTAACAGACGAGTTTTCGTCTGAAACCCTGATACTTCGAAAGAGATTGTCCATTTTGTACACGAAGTGCATCCAGTTTTTGCCGTAACCCTCTCAACTTTTTAGCACATGCTATGTGGGTGAAATGATGATACCATGCCAACTTTCAACCTTTTCAGAGTTCATTTGTAGTGCTTTTCAATTTCAGGGTCATTAAGATCAAAAAAATCAGTAAATGCATGAAAAATAGCAAATGAAGTCAGAAAGGGTTGAAAATTGATGACGTGGCTTTGAATGGTGCATACTGAACACACAAAAAGTCTGGAGTTGAAATAAGTTTTAAAAAATGAAATGCCTTTGTAACAGACGAGTTTTCGTTTGAAACCCTGATACTTCGAAAGAGATTGTCCATTTTGTACATGAAGTGAATCCAGTTTTTGCCGTAACCCTCTCAACTTTTTAGCACATGCTATGTGGGTGAAATGATGATACCATGCCAACTTTCAACCTTTTCAGAGTTCATTTGTAGTGCTTTTCAATTTTAGGGTCATTTAGCTCAAAAAAATCAGTAAATGCATGAAAAATAGCAAATGAAGTCAGAAAGGGTTGAAAATTGATGATGTGGCTTCGAATGGTGCATACTGAACAAACAAAAAGTCTGGAGTTGAAATAAGTTTAAAAAAATGAAATGCCTTTGTAACAGACGAGTTTTCGTCTGAAACCCTGATACTTCGAAACAGATTGTCCATTTTGTACACGAAGTGGATCCAGTTTTTGCCGTAACCCTCTCAACTTTTTAGCACATGCTATGTGGGTGAAATGATGATACCATGCCAACTTTCAACCTTTTCTGATTGTGATTTCTAGTGCTTTTCAATTTCAGGGTCATTTAGCTCAAAAAAATCAGTAAATGCATGAAAATTAGCAAATGAAGTCAGAAAGGGTTGAAAATTGATGACGTGGCTTCGAATGGTGCATACTGAACACACAAAAAGTCTGGAGTTGAAATAAGTTTCAAAAACTGAAATGCCTTTGTAACACACGAGTTTTCGTCTGAAACCCTGATACTTCGAAAGAGATTGTCCATTTTGTACACGAAGTGCATCCAGTTTTTGCCGTAACCCTCTCAACTTTTTAGCACATGCTATGTGGGTGAAATGATGATACCAAGCCAACTTTCAACCTTTTCTGATTGTGATTTGTAGTGCTTTTCAATTTCAGGGTCATTTAGCTCAAACAAATCAGTAAATGCATGAAAAATAGGAAATGAAGTAAGAAAGGGTTGAAAATTGATGACGTGGCTTCGAATGGTGCATACTGAACACACAAAAAGTCTGGAGTTGAAATAAGTTTAAAAAAATGAAATGCCTTTGTAACAGACGAGTTTTCGTCTGAAACCCTGATACTTCGAAAGAGATTGTCCATTTTGTACACGAAGTGGATCCAGTTTTTGTCGTAACCCTCTCAACTTTTTAGCACATGCTATGTGGGTGAAATGATGATACCATGCCAACTTTCAACCTTTTCAGAGTTCATTTGTAGTGCTTTTCAATTATAGGGTCATTTAGCTGAAAAAAATCAGTAAATGCATGGAAAATAGCAAATGAAGTCAGAAAGGGTTGAAAATTGATGACGTGACTTCGAATGGTGCATACTTAACACACAAAAAGTCTGGAGTTGAAATAAGTTTAAAATAATGAATTGCTTTTGTAACAGACGAGTTTTCGTCTGAAACCCTCATACTTCGAAAGAGATTGTCCATTTTGTACACGAAGTGGATCCAGTTTTTGCCGTAACCCTCTCAACTTTTTAGCACATGCTATGTGCGTGAAATGATGATATCATGCCAACTTTCAACCTTTTCTGATTGTGATTTGTAGTGCTTTTCAATTTCAGGGTCATTTAGCTCAAAAAATCAGTAAATGCATGAAAAATAGGAAATGAAGTCAGAAAGGGTTGAAAATTGATGACGTGGCTTCGAATGGTGCATACTGAACACACAAAAAGTCTGGAGTTGTAATAAGTTTAAAAAAATGAAATGCCGTTGTAACACACGAGTTTTCGTCTAAAACCCTGATACTTCGAAAGACATTGTCCATTTTGTACACGAAGTGCATCCAGATTTTGCCGTAACCCTCTCAACTTTTTAGCACATGCTATGTGGGTGAAATGATGATACCATGCCAACTTTCAACCTTTTCCGATTGTGATTTGTAGTGCTTTTCAATTTCAGGGTCATTTAGCTCAAAAAATCAGTAAATGCATGAAAAATAGCAAATGAAGTCAGAAAGGGTTGAAAATTGATGACGTGGCTTCGAATGGTGCATACTGAACACACAAAAAGTCTGGAGTTGAAATAAGTTTAAAAAAATGAAATGCCTTTGTAACAGACGAGTTTTCGTCTGAAACCCTGATACTTCGTAAGAGATTGTCCATTTTGTACACGAAGTGGATCCAGTTTTTGCCGTAACCCTCTCAACTTTTTAGCACATGCTATGTGGGTTAAATGATCATACCATGCCAACTTTCAACCTTTTCAGAGTTCATTTGTAGTGCTTTTCAATTTCAGGGTCATTAAGCTCAAAAAATCAGTAAATGCATGAAAAATAGCAAATGAAGTCAGAAAGGGTTGAAAATTGATGACGTGGCTTCGAATGGTGCATACTGAACACACAAAAAGTCTGGAGTTGAAATATGTTTAAAAAAATGAAATGCCTTTGTAACAGACGAGTTTTCGTCTGAAACCCTGATACTTCGACAGAGATTGTCCATTTTGTACACGAAGTGGATATAGTTTTTGCCGTAACCCTCTCAACTTTTTAGCACATGCTACGTGGGTGAAATGATGATACCATGCCAACTTTCAACCTTTTCTGATTGTGATTTGTAGTGCTTTTCAATTTCAGGGTCATTTAGCTCAAAAAAATCAGTAAATGCATGAAAATTAGCAAATGAAGTCAGAAAGTGTTGAAAATTGATAACGTGGCTTCGAATGGTGCATACTGAACACGCAAAAAGTCTGGAGTTGAAATAAGTTTAAAAAAATGAAATGGCTTTGTAACAGACGAGTTTTCGTCTGAAACCATGATACTTCGAAAGAGATTGTCCATTTTGTACACGAAGTGCATCCAGTTTTTGCCGTAACCCTCTCAACTTTTTAGCACATGCTATGTGGGTGAAATGATGATACCATGCCAACTTTCAACCGTTTCTGATTGTGATTTGTAGTGCTTTTCAATTTCAGGGTCATTTAGCTCAAAAAAATCAGTAAATGCATGAAAAATAGCAAATGAAGTCAGAAAGGGTTGAAAATTGATGACGTGGCTTCGAATGGTGCATACTGAACACACAAAAAGTCTGGAGTTGAAATAAGTTTAAAAAAATGAAATGCCTTTGTAACAGACGAGTTTTCGTCTGAAACCCTGATACTTCGAAAGAGATTGTCCATTTTGTACACGAAGTGGATCCAGTTTTTGCCGTAGCCCTCTCACCTTTTTAGCACATGCTATGTGGGTGAAATGATGATACCATGCCAACTTTCAACCTTTTCAGAGTTCATTTGTAGTGCTTTTCAATTTTAGGGTCATTTAGCTCAAAAAAATCAGTAAATGCATGAAAAATAGCTAATGAAGTCAGAAAGGGTTGAAAATTGATGACGTGGCTTCGAATGGTGCATACTGAACACAAAAAAAGTCTGGAGTTGAAATAAGTTTAAAAAAATGAAATGCCTTTGTAACAGACGAGTTTTCGTCTGAAACCCTGATACTTCGAAAGAGATTGTCCATTTTGTACACGAAGTGGATCCAGTTTTTTCCGTAACCCTCTCAACTTTTTAGCACATGCTATGTGGGTGAAATGATGATACCATGCCAACTTTCAACCTTTTCAGAGTTCATTAGTAGTGGTTTTCAATTTTAGGGTCATTTAGCTCAAAAAAATCAGTAAATGCATGAAAAATAGCAAATGAAGTCAGAAAGGGTTGAAAATTGATGACGTGGCTTTGAATGGTGCATACTGAACACACAAAAAGTCTGGAGTTGAAATAAGTTTAAAAAAATGAAATGCCTTTGTAACAGACGAGTTTTCGTCTGAAACCCTGATACTTCGAAAGAGATTGTCCATTTTGTACACGAAGTGGATCCAGTTCTTGCCGTAACCCTCTCAACTTTTTAGCACATGCTATGTGGGTGAAATGATGATACCATGCCAACTTTCAACCTTTTCAGAGTTCATTTGTAGTGCTTTTCAATTTTAGGGTCATTTAGCTCAAAAAAATCAGTAAATGCATGAAAAATAGCAAATGAAGTCAGAAAGGGTTGAAAATTGATGACATGGCTTCGAATGGTGCATACTGAACACACAAAAAGTCTGGAGTTGAAATAAGTTTAAAAAAATGAAATGCCTTTGTAACAGACGAGTTTTCGTCTGAAACCCTTATACTTCGAAAGAGATTGTCCATTTTGTACACGAAGTGGATCCAGTTTTTGCCGTAACCCTCTCAACTTTTTAGCACATGCTATGTGGGTGAAATGATGATACCATGCCAACTTTCAATCTTTTCTGATTGTGATTTGTAGTGCTTTTCAATTTCAGGGTCATTTAGCTCAAAAAAATCAGTAAATGCATGATAATTAGCAAATGAAGTCAGAAAGGGTTGAAAATTGATGACGTGGCTTCGAATGGTGCATACTGAACACACAAAAAGTCTGGAGTTGAAATAAGTTTAAAAAAATGAAATGCCTTTGTAACAGACGAGTTTTCGTCTGAAACCCTGATACTTCGAAAGAGATTGTCCATTTTGTACACGAAGTGCATCCAGTTTTTGCCGTAACCCTGTCAACTTTGTAGCACATGCTATGTGGGTGAAATGATGCTACCAAGCCAACTTTCAACCTTTTCTGATTGTGATTTGTAGTGCTTTTCAATTTCAGGGTCATTTAGCTCAAACAAATCAGTAAATGCATGAAAAATAGCAAATGAAGTCAGAAAGGGTTGAAAATTGATGACGTGGCTTCGAATGGTGCATACTGAACACACAAAAAGTCTGGAGTTGAAATAAGTTTAAAAAAATGAAATGCCTTTGTAACAGACGAGTTTTCGTCTGAAACCCTGATACTTCGAAAGAGATTGTCCATTTTGTACACGAAGTGGATCCAGTTTTTGTCGTAACCCTCTCAACTTTTTAGCACATGCTATGTGGGTGAAATGATGATACCATGCCAACTTTCAACCTTTTCAGAGTTCATTTGTAGTGCTTTTCAATTTCAGGGTCATTAAGCTCAAAAAAATCAGTAAATGCATAAAAATAGCAAATGAAGTCAGAAAGGGTTGAAAATTGATGACGTGGTTTCGAATGGTGCATACTGAACACACAAAAAGTCTGGAGTTGAAATAAGTTTAAAATAATGAAATGCCTTTGTAACAGACGAGTTTTCGTCTGAAACCGTGATACTTCGAAAGAGATTGTTCATTTTGTATATGAAGTGAATCCAGTTTTTGCCGTAACCCTCTCAACTTTTTAGCACATGCTTTGTGGGTGAAATGATGATACCATGCCAACTTTCAACCTTTTCAGAGTTCATTTGTAGTGCTTTTCAATTTTAGGGTCATTTAGCTCAAAAAAATCAGTAAATGCATGGAAAATAGAAAATGAAGTCAGAAAGGGTTGAAAATTGATGACGTGGCTTCGAATGGTGCATACTGAACACACAAAAAGTCTGGAGTTGAAATAAGTTTAAAAAATGAAATGCCTTTGTAACAGACGAGTTTTCGTCTGAAACCCTGATGCTTCGAAAGAGATTGTCCATTTTGTACACGAAGTGGATCCAGTTTTTGCCGTAACCATCTCAACTTTTTAGCACATGCTATGTGGGTGAAATGATGATAGCGTGCCTACTTTCAACCTTTTCTGATTGTGATTTGTAGTGCTTTTCAATTTCAGGGTCATTTAGCTCAAAAAAACAGTAAATGCATGAAAAATAGGAAATGAACTCAGAAAGGGTTGAAAATTGATGACGTGGCTTCGAATGGTGCATACTGAACACACAAAAAGTCTGGAGTTGAAATAAGTTTAAAAAAATGAAATGCCGTTGTAACACACGAGTTTTCGTCTGAAACCCTGATACTTCGAAAGAGATTGTCCATTTTGTACACGAAGTGCATCCAGTTTTTGCCGTAACCCTCTCAACTTTGTAGCACATGCTATGTGGGTGAAATGATGCTACCAAGCCAACTTTCAACCTTTTCCGATTGTGATTTGTAGTGCTTTTCAATTTCAGGGTCATTTAGCTCAAACAAATCAGTAAATGCATGAAAAATAGCAAATGAAGTCAGAAAGGGTTGAAAATTGATGACGTGGCTTCGAATGGTGCATACTGAACACACAAAAAGTCTGGAGTTGAAATAAGTTTAAAAAAATGAAATGCCTTTGTAACAGACGAGTTTTCGTCTGAAACCCTGATACTTCGAAAGAGATTGTCCATTTTGTACATGAACTGAATCAAGTTTTTGTCGTAACCCTCTCAACTTTTTAGCACATGCTATGTGGGTGAAATGATGATACCATGCCAACTTTCAACCTTTTCAGAGTTGATTTGTAGTGCTTTTCAATTTTAGGGTCATTTAGCTCAAAAAAATCAGTAAATGCATGGAAAATAGCAAATGAAGTCAGAAAGGGTTGAAAATTGATGACGTGGCTTCGAATGGTGCATACTGAACACACAAAAAGTCTGGAGTTGAAATAAGTTTAAAAAAATGAAATGCCTTTGTAACAGACGAGTTTTCGTCTGAAACCCTGATACTTCGAAAGAGATTGTCCATTTTGTACACGAAGTGGATCCAGATTTTGCGGTAACCCTCTCAACTTTTTAGCACATGCTATGTGGGTGAAATGATGATAGCGTGCCTACTTTCAACCTTTTCTGATTGTGATTTGTAGTGCTTTTCAATTTCAGGGTCATTTAGCTCAAAAAATCAGTAAATGCATGAAAAATAGGAAATGAAGTCAGAAAGGGTTGAAAATTGATGACGTGGCTTCGAATGGTGCATACTGAACACACAAAAAGTCTGGAGTTGTAATAAGTTTAAAAAAATGAAATGCCGTTGTAACACACGAGTTTTCGTCTAAAACCCTGATACTTCGAAAGACATTGTCCATTTTGTACACGAAGTGCATCCAGATTTTGCCGTAACCCTCTCAACTTTTTAGCACATGCTATGTGGGTGAAATGATGATACCATGCCAACTTTCAACCTTTTCCGATTGTGATTTGTAGTGCTTTTCAATTTCAGGGTCATTTAGCTCAAAAAATCAGTAAATGCATGAAAAATAGCAAATGAAGTCAGAAAGGGTTGAAAATTGATGACGTGGCTTCGAATGGTGCATACTGAACACACAAAAAGTCTGGAGTTGAAATAAGTTTAAAAAAATGAAATGCCTTTGTAACAGACGAGTTTTCGTCTGAAACCCTGATACTTCGTAAGAGATTGTCCATTTTGTACACGAAGTGGATCCAGTTTTTGCCGTAACCCTCTCAACTTTTTAGCACATGCTATGTGGGTTAAATGATCATACCATGCCAACTTTCAACCTTTTCAGAGTTCATTTGTAGTGCTTTTCAATTTCAGGGTCATTAAGCTCAAAAAATCAGTAAATGCATGAAAAATAGCAAATGAAGTCAGAAAGGGTTGAAAATTGATGACGTGGCTTCGAATGGTGCATACTGAACACACAAAAAGTCTGGAGTTGAAATATGTTTAAAAAAATGAAATGCCTTTGTAACAGACGAGTTTTCGTCTGAAACCCTGATACTTCGACAGAGATTGTCCATTTTGTACACGAAGTGGATATAGTTTTTGCCGTAACCCTCTCAACTTTTTAGCACATGCTACGTGGGTGAAATGATGATACCATGCCAACTTTCAACCTTTTCTGATTGTGATTTGTAGTGCTTTTCAATTTCAGGGTCATTTAGCTCAAAAAAATCAGTAAATGCATGAAAATTAGCAAATGAAGTCAGAAAGTGTTGAAAATTGATAACGTGGCTTCGAATGGTGCATACTGAACACGCAAAAAGTCTGGAGTTGAAATAAGTTTAAAAAAATGAAATGGCTTTGTAACAGACGAGTTTTCGTCTGAAACCATGATACTTCGAAAGAGATTGTCCATTTTGTACACGAAGTGCATCCAGTTTTTGCCGTAACCCTCTCAACTTTTTAGCACATGCTATGTGGGTGAAATGATGATACCATGCCAACTTTCAACCGTTTCTGATTGTGATTTGTAGTGCTTTTCAATTTCAGGGTCATTTAGCTCAAAAAAATCAGTAAATGCATGAAAAATAGCAAATGAAGTCAGAAAGGGTTGAAAATTGATGACGTGGCTTCGAATGGTGCATACTGAACACACAAAAAGTCTGGAGTTGAAATAAGTTTAAAAAAATGAAATGCCTTTGTAACAGACGAGTTTTCGTCTGAAACCCTGATACTTCGAAAGAGATTGTCCATTTTGTACACGAAGTGGATCCAGTTTTTGCCGTAGCCCTCTCACCTTTTTAGCACATGCTATGTGGGTGAAATGATGATACCATGCCAACTTTCAACCTTTTCAGAGTTCATTTGTAGTGCTTTTCAATTTTAGGGTCATTTAGCTCAAAAAAATCAGTAAATGCATGAAAAATAGCTAATGAAGTCAGAAAGGGTTGAAAATTGATGACGTGGCTTCGAATGGTGCATACTGAACACAAAAAAAGTCTGGAGTTGAAATAAGTTTAAAAAAATGAAATGCCTTTGTAACAGACGAGTTTTCGTCTGAAACCCTGATACTTCGAAAGAGATTGTCCATTTTGTACACGAAGTGGATCCAGTTTTTTCCGTAACCCTCTCAACTTTTTAGCACATGCTATGTGGGTGAAATGATGATACCATGCCAACTTTCAACCTTTTCAGAGTTCATTAGTAGTGGTTTTCAATTTTAGGGTCATTTAGCTCAAAAAAATCAGTAAATGCATGAAAAATAGCAAATGAAGTCAGAAAGGGTTGAAAATTGATGACGTGGCTTTGAATGGTGCATACTGAACACACAAAAAGTCTGGAGTTGAAATAAGTTTAAAAAAATGAAATGCCTTTGTAACAGACGAGTTTTCGTCTGAAACCCTGATACTTCGAAAGAGATTGTCCATTTTGTACACGAAGTGGATCCAGTTCTTGCCGTAACCCTCTCAACTTTTTAGCACATGCTATGTGGGTGAAATGATGATACCATGCCAACTTTCAACCTTTTCAGAGTTCATTTGTAGTGCTTTTCAATTTTAGGGTCATTTAGCTCAAAAAAATCAGTAAATGCATGAAAAATAGCAAATGAAGTCAGAAAGGGTTGAAAATTGATGACATGGCTTCGAATGGTGCATACTGAACACACAAAAAGTCTGGAGTTGAAATAAGTTTAAAAAAATGAAATGCCTTTGTAACAGACGAGTTTTCGTCTGAAACCCTTATACTTCGAAAGAGATTGTCCATTTTGTACACGAAGTGGATCCAGTTTTTGCCGTAACCCTCTCAACTTTTTAGCACATGCTATGTGGGTGAAATGATGATACCATGCCAACTTTCAATCTTTTCTGATTGTGATTTGTAGTGCTTTTCAATTTCAGGGTCATTTAGCTCAAAAAAATCAGTAAATGCATGATAATTAGCAAATGAAGTCAGAAAGGGTTGAAAATTGATGACGTGGCTTCGAATGGTGCATACTGAACACACAAAAAGTCTGGAGTTGAAATAAGTTTAAAAAAATGAAATGCCTTTGTAACAGACGAGTTTTCGTCTGAAACCCTGATACTTCGAAAGAGATTGTCCATTTTGTACACGAAGTGCATCCAGTTTTTGCCGTAACCCTGTCAACTTTGTAGCACATGCTATGTGGGTGAAATGATGCTACCAAGCCAACTTTCAACCTTTTCTGATTGTGATTTGTAGTGCTTTTCAATTTCAGGGTCATTTAGCTCAAACAAATCAGTAAATGCATGAAAAATAGCAAATGAAGTCAGAAAGGGTTGAAAATTGATGACGTGGCTTCGAATGGTGCATACTGAACACACAAAAAGTCTGGAGTTGAAATAAGTTTAAAAAAATGAAATGCCTTTGTAACAGACGAGTTTTCGTCTGAAACCCTGATACTTCGAAAGAGATTGTCCATTTTGTACACGAAGTGGATCCAGTTTTTGTCGTAACCCTCTCAACTTTTTAGCACATGCTATGTGGGTGAAATGATGATACCATGCCAACTTTCAACCTTTTCAGAGTTCATTTGTAGTGCTTTTCAATTTCAGGGTCATTAAGCTCAAAAAAATCAGTAAATGCATAAAAATAGCAAATGAAGTCAGAAAGGGTTGAAAATTGATGACGTGGTTTCGAATGGTGCATACTGAACACACAAAAAGTCTGGAGTTGAAATAAGTTTAAAATAATGAAATGCCTTTGTAACAGACGAGTTTTCGTCTGAAACCGTGATACTTCGAAAGAGATTGTTCATTTTGTATATGAAGTGAATCCAGTTTTTGCCGTAACCCTCTCAACTTTTTAGCACATGCTTTGTGGGTGAAATGATGATACCATGCCAACTTTCAACCTTTTCAGAGTTCATTTGTAGTGCTTTTCAATTTTAGGGTCATTTAGCTCAAAAAAATCAGTAAATGCATGGAAAATAGAAAATGAAGTCAGAAAGGGTTGAAAATTGATGACGTGGCTTCGAATGGTGCATACTGAACACACAAAAAGTCTGGAGTTGAAATAAGTTTAAAAAATGAAATGCCTTTGTAACAGACGAGTTTTCGTCTGAAACCCTGATGCTTCGAAAGAGATTGTCCATTTTGTACACGAAGTGGATCCAGTTTTTGCCGTAACCATCTCAACTTTTTAGCACATGCTATGTGGGTGAAATGATGATAGCGTGCCTACTTTCAACCTTTTCTGATTGTGATTTGTAGTGCTTTTCAATTTCAGGGTCATTTAGCTCAAAAAAACAGTAAATGCATGAAAAATAGGAAATGAACTCAGAAAGGGTTGAAAATTGATGACGTGGCTTCGAATGGTGCATACTGAACACACAAAAAGTCTGGAGTTGAAATAAGTTTAAAAAATGAAATGCCGTTGTAACACACGAGTTTTCGTCTGAAACCCTGATACTTCGAAAGAGATTGTCCATTTTGTACACGAAGTGCATCCAGTTTTTGCCGTAACCCTCTCAACTTTGTAGCACATGCTATGTGGGTGAAATGATGCTACCAAGCCAACTTTCAACCTTTTCCGATTGTGATTTGTAGTGCTTTTCAATTTCAGGGTCATTTAGCTCAAACAAATCAGTAAATGCATGAAAAATAGCAAATGAAGTCAGAAAGGGTTGAAAATTGATGACGTGGCTTCGAATGGTGCATACTGAACACACAAAAAGTCTGGAGTTGAAATAAGTTTAAAAAAATGAAATGCCTTTGTAACAGACGAGTTTTCGTCTGAAACCCTGATACTTCGAAAGAGATTGTCCATTTTGTACATGAACTGAATCAAGTTTTTGTCGTAACCCTCTCAACTTTTTAGCACATGCTATGTGGGTGAAATGATGATACCATGCCAACTTTCAACCTTTTCAGAGTTGATTTGTAGTGCTTTTCAATTTTAGGGTCATTTAGCTCAAAAAAATCAGTAAATGCATGGAAAATAGCAAATGAAGTCAGAAAGGGTTGAAAATTGATGACGTGGCTTCGAATGGTGCATACTGAACACACAAAAAGTCTGGAGTTGAAATAAGTTTAAAAAAATGAAATGCCTTTGTAACAGACGAGTTTTCGTCTGAAACCCTGATACTTCGAAAGAGATTGTCCATTTTGTACACGAAGTGGATCCAGATTTTGCGGTAACCCTCTCAACTTTTTAGCACATGCTATGTGGGTGAAATGATGATAGCGTGCCTACTTTCAACCTTTTCTGATTGTGATTTGTAGTGCTTTTCAATTTCAGGGTCATTTAGCTCAAAAAATCAGTAAATGCATGAAAAATAGGAAATGAAGTCAGAAAGGGTTGAAAATTGATGACGTGGCTTCGAATGGTGCATACTGAACACACAAAAAGTCTGGAGTTGAAATAAGTTTAAAAAAATGAAATGTCGTTGTAACACACGAGTTTTCGTCTGAAACCCTGATACTTCTTAAGAGATTGTCCATTTTGTACACGAAGTGCATCCAGTTTTTGCCGTAACCCTCTCAACTTTTTAGCACATGCTATGTGGGTGAAATGATGATATCGTGCCTACTTTCAACCTTTTCTGATTGTGATTTGTAGTGCTTTTCAATTTCAGGGTCATTTAGCTCAAAAAATCAGTAAATGCATGAAAAATAGGAAATGAAGTCAGAAAGGGTTGAAAATTGATGACGTGGCTTCGAATGGTGCATACTAAACACACAAAAAGTCTGGAGTTGAAATAAGTTTAAAAAAATGAAATGCCGTTGTAACACACGAGTTTTCGTCTGAAACCCTGATACTTCTTAAGAGATTGTCCATTTTGTACACGAAGTGCATCCAGTTTTTGCCGTAACCCTCTCAACTTTTTAGCACATGCTATGTGGGTGAAATGATGATACCATGCCAACTTTCAACCTTTTCTGATTGTGATTTGTAGTGCTTTTCAATTTCAGGGTCATTTAGCTCAAAAAATCAGTAAATGCATGAAAAATAGGAAATGAAGTCAGAAAGGGTTGAAAATTGATGACGTGGCTTCGAATGGTGCATACTGAACACACAAAAAGTCTGGAGTTGAAATAAGTTTAAAAAAATGAAATGCCGTTGTAACACACGAGTTTTCGTCTGAAACCCTGATACTTCTTAAGAGATTGTCCATTTTGTACACGAAGTGCATCCAGTTTTTGCCGTAACCCTCTCAACTTTTTAGCACATGCTATGTGGGTGAAATGATGATACCATGCCAACTTTCAACCTCTTCCGATTGTGATTTGTAGTGCTTTTCAATTTCAGGGTCATTTAGCTCAAAAAATCAGTAAATGCATGAAAAATAGCAAATGAAGTCAGAAAGGGTTGAAAATTGATGACGTGGCTTCGAATGGTGCATACTGAACACACAAAAAGTCTGGAGTTGAAATAAGTTTAAAAAAATGAAATGCCTTTGTAACAGACGAGTTTTCGTCTGAAACCCTGATACTTCGAAAGAGATTGTCCATTTTGTACACGAAGTGGATCCAGTTTTTGCCGTAACCCTCTCAACTTTTTAGCACATGCTATGTGGGTTAAATGATGATACCATGCCAACTTTCAACCTTTTCAGAGTTCATTTGTAGTGCTTTTCAATTTCAGGGTCATTAAGCTCAAAAAAATCAGTAAATGCAAGAAAAATAGCAAATGAAGTCAGAAAGGGTTGAAAATTGATGACGTGGCTTTGGACATAATATTTCTTCGTGTTTCAAATGCCAAAACACATAAGTCGGAGTTCTATTACAAAGATTCCCTCCGGTTTGTCCGAAGTGGGACTTTCCAGATATATAAGTCCGGAAACTAACTAGAGAAGCCGGTCACATCCCAGAGTTGGATCTTTGGGTATAAAACTTTTTCTTCGCGTGTGTCCCTTTGCGCCGTAACCATGGACAATTTTCATCGTTTAACTTGATGCTCGGGTCAACATTCACTCTGAAGGGGGCAATTTCATGAAACTTTTCATAATCTTCTGACATGTCTGTCTTGTCCTCCACTCCCACGATGTTTCTTTTCCCTGAAAGAACTATGTGGCGCTTTGGCTCATCGTATGATGTATTCGCTTCCTTATCTTTTCTTTTTCTCGGCTTGGTAGACATGTCCTTCACATAGAAAACCTGCGCCACATCATTGGCTAGGACGAATGGTTCGTCTGCGTACCCAAGATTGTTGAGATCCACTGTTGTCATTCCGTACTGCGGGTCTTCCTTTACCACGCCTCCTCTCAGATTGACCCATTTGCACCGAAACAAAGGGACCTTCAAACCAAGTCCATAGTCAAGTTCCCATATCTCCTCTATGTAACCATAATATGTGTCCTTTGGCCTATTGGTGTTTGCTGCATCAAAGCGGACACCACTGTTTTGGTTGGCGCTCTTTTTATCTTGGGCGATCGTGTAAAATGTATTCCCATTTATCTCGTACCCTTTGAAAGTCAATATAGTCGAAGATGGTAACTTGGACAGCAAGTACAGGTCATCTGCAACAGTGTCGTCATGCATGAGACGTGTCTGCAACCAACCGGCGAAAGTCACAGTTTGTTCATGTGTAATCCAGTCGTCAGACTGCTCCGGGTGTTTGGAGCGTAGAATATTCTTGTGTTGCTCGATATACGGAGCCACCAAGGCGGAACTTTGTAGAACTGTGTAGTGTGCTTGCGCCAAAGAATGCCCGTCCCGGCATATTACTGAATTCTTTCCTAGCGTGCCTTTTCCACCCAGTCTGCCCTCATGCCGCGATTCAGGAACACCAATCAGCTTAATGTCAGGAATAAAGTCAACACAAAACTCAATGACCTCCTCTGTTTCATGGCCCTTGGAGATGCTTCCTTCTGGCCTAGCACGATTACGAACATATTTCTTTAAGACTCCCATGAACCACTCAAAGGGGAACATATTGTGTAGAAATACAGGACCCAGAATGGCAATCTCATAGACTAGGTGAACTAGGACGTGCGTCATGATATTGAAGAAGGATGGCGGGAACACCAACTCGAAACTGACAAGACATTATACCAAATCATTCTCTAACCTTGGTAGGATTTCTGGATCGATTACCTTCTGAGAGATTGCATTGAGGAATGCACATAGCTTCACAATGGCTAATCGAACGTTTTCCGGTAGAAGCCCCCTCAATGCAACCGGAAGCAGTTGCGTCATAATCACGTGGCAGTCATGAGACTTTAGGTTCTAGAACTTTTTCTCTGCCATATTTATTATTCCCTTTATATTCGACGAGAAGCCAGACAGGACCTTCATACTGAGCAGGCATTCGAAGAAGATTTCCTTCTCTTCTTTGGTAAGAGCGTAGCTGGCATGACCCTGAAACTGCTTTGGATCCATGCCGTCTTCTCCGTGCATACGTTGCTGGTCCTCCCGTGCCTCCGGTGTATCTTTTGTCTTCCCATACACGCCCAAGAAGCCTAGCAGGTTCACGCAAAGATTCTTCGTCACGTGCATCACGTTGATTGCAGAGCGGACCTCTAGGTCTTTCCAATAGGGTAGGTCCCAAAATATAGATTTCTTCTTCCACATGGGTGCGCGTCCGTCAGCGTCATTCGGAACAGATTGTCCGCCAGGACCCTTTCCAAAGATTACTTTTAAATCCTTGACCATATCAAGTATATCATCACCAGTACGGTGGCGAGGCTTCTTCCGATGATCTGCCTCACCTTTGAAATGCTTGCCTTTCTTTCTTACGGGATGCCTGCTCTGAAGAAATCGACGATGCCCCAGGTACACATTCTTCTTACATTTATCCAAATATATACTGTCGGTATCATCTAAATAGTGCGTGCATGCATGGTATCCCTTGTTTGTCTGTCCTGAAAGGTTACTGAGAGCAGGCCAATCATTGATGGTTACAAACAGCAACGCTCGCAGGTCAAATTCCTGCTGTTTGTGCTCATCCCACGCACGTACACCTTTTCCATTCCACAGCTCTAAAAGTTCTTCGACTAATGGCCTTAGGTACACATCAATGTCGTTGCCGGGTTGCTTGGGGCCTTGGATGAGCACTGGCATCATAATGAACTTCCGCTTCATGCACAACCAAGGAGGAAGGTTATAGATACATAGAGTCACAAGCCAGGTGCTATGATTGCTGCTCTGCTCCCCAAAAGGATTGATGCCATCTGCACTTAAACCAAACCATACGTTCCTTGCGTCATCTGCAAACTCCTTCCACTTTCTCTCGATTTTTCTCCACTGTGATCCGTCAGCGGGTACTCTCAACTTCCCGTCTTTCTTACGGTCATCTTTGTGCCATCGCATCGACTTGGCATGCTCTTTGTTTTGGAACAAATGTTTCAACCGTGGTATTATAGGAGCATACCACATCACCTTGGTAGGAATCTTCTTCCTGGGGCGCTCGCCCGCAACATCACCAGGGTCATCGTGGCCGATCTTATAGCGCAATGCACATCATACCGGGCATGCATTCAAATCCTCATACTCACCGCAGTAGAGGATGCAGTCATTATGGCATGCATGTATCTTCTGCACCTCTAATCCTAGAGGGCAGACGGCCTTCTTTGCTTCGTATGTACTGTCGGGCAATTCGTTGTCCTTTGGTAGCTTATTCTTCATTATTTTCAGCAACTTTTTAAATGCCTTGTCAGGTACACCATTCTCTGCCTTCCATTGCAGCAATTCCAGTGTGGTACCCAGCTTTTTCTTGTCATCTTCACAATTTGGGTACAACAATTTCTTGTGATCCTCTAACATGCGCTGCAACTTCAGCTTCTCCTTTTCACTTGCGCAGTTTCTCTTTGCATCGGCAATGGCCCGACCAAGATCATCAGCGGGCTCATCTGATGCCTCTTCTTCAGGTCCTTCCTGCATTGCCGGCTCAGCTTCTTCCCCCATTGTTGTACCATCGTATTCATGAAACCCATGGCCAGGATAGCTGTCGTCATCCTCTTCTTCTTCATTATCTTCCATTAGGACCCCTCTTTCTCCGTGCTTGGTCCAACAGTTATAGCCGGACATGAAACCGGACTCAAACAGGTGGACGTGAATGGTTCTTGAGTTAGAGTAATTTCGATCATTCTTACAGCCAGCACATGGACAATACATAAAACCATCCGCCCGCTTGTTTGCCTCAGCCGCAACCAGAAAATTATGCATGCCATTAATGAACTGGGGAGAGCATCGGTCATCGTACATCCATTGCCGGCTCATCTTCATTACACAACACCGAAAAGACCAAATTAATACAAGTTCATACATAAAGTTCATACACACTTGTTCTCATAAAGCAACATACAAACTCTCTAGCTAAAGCATTTAAATGCAACAACAAATGCGATCAAGATCGCAACTAAGGTAACAATTGATCCAACAGCATAGTGATACCAAGCCTCACTATCAATGGCATATTTTTTAAATTTTCTAATCTTCAAGCGCATTGCATCCATCTTGATCTTGTGATCATCGACGACATCGGCAACATACAACTCCAGTTTCATCTTCTCTTCTTCAATTCTTTTCAATTTTTCTTTCAAATACTCGTTTTATTTTTCAACTAAATTTATCTTCTTGACAAGAATATCTATGTCGGTTGCAATTTCCGGTTCACATACCTCCTAGATAAAAATATCTATGTCAACTTGATGGGCATAATTGTCATAAACACGAAATGCAACAAACAGTTATAAAAGAGAGTATATACCACATCCGAATCATAAACCGGACGAGGGCCGACGGGGACGGATATCAAAACCATGCCACTATGTATAACAAACAACCATATAGCTAAGAAAACTATACAAGTAACTATCTAAATCTTACAAACATGATTTATTTTTTATAAAAAGGATAAGAACAAGAGGCTCACCAAGGTGGTGCCGGCGACGGGACGGTGCGGGCGATCGACGGTGGTTAGGACGGGGATGGGAAGGCACTAAGTAAACCACACCTACATATGCAAAGTAAGAAGTTAATTTGAGCTCAAATTGCATATAAATCAAATGAACTACCACATATAAATACTCCCAAACTAAAACCCACAAATCACTATACTTATAGAGCATTGCAATAGCTAATCTAGCAATGAGAGATGAAAGGACAAAGTTGCTAACCTTTGTGAACACTTGGATGGATGGGGTGCCTCCAAATCTTGACAAATTTTGGCAAAAATGGAGGATGAGCTCGAGGAAGAGGAAGAACAAAGGAGGGGAAGAAGGGGAAAAACAGGGAGGAGTACTGTGCTCGGGCTGGCCGAATTCATATAGGGGATCTTTAGTCCCGGTTCGTGGCACGAACCGGGACTAAAGGTGAGCCTATAGTCCCGGTTCGTGCCACGAACCGGGACTAAAGGTAATCGTGGGGCCCCAGGCTGACACCAGCCTGGCACAACCCCTTTAGTCCCGGTTCGTGTTACGAACCGGGACTAAAGGTCCGGAACGAACCGCGACTAATGATGCCCGTCCCGAACCGGGACTAATGGTCACATTAGTGCCGGTTCAAAACCAGACCGGGACTAATGCTTTGGACAAAAGGTCTGTTTTCTACTAGTGCACCGCTGCCACCGAAACATCTTGCACCATCCGACCTTCTTCTCACAGCCGCCCAGGGCCACCGCCCCGCCGTTCGGTGCGCGAATCCTCCCCGCAACGCAAAGCTGCATCCATGCCTCGACAAACTGTCGGCCTGGGCCTCGGCGTCGGCAATCCGACGGAGGGATCCTGCCTCGTCCTCAGCGATGGGTTAAATAGGGATCAACCAATGCTGATTATGCATTTAAAACTTGTTAAAATAATATATAAGCCATTATATATGATTTTGTAAATTGATAAAAATAACAGTGAACTCGACGGATCGCTTAGAATCCCACGACGACAATCACATGCGTACGTACCACCTGCATCCCGATTGCCACAACGGGACCGCACCAGCTCACACCAATAAACACTCTTGGCCGTTCTCCCTCCGCCAGACATTGTTAAGATTAATGTTGATCGAGCCGTATCCAGAGGGAGAAACATAGGAGAAGTGGCTGCAGTTTGCAGGGACCAAACGGGCAAGTACCTCGGGTCTCCGTCCATCACTTCTGATTCAAGAGAAAGGTGTGATAGCTCTTGGGTGTCCCTATACCCTCTATGAACAGTAAATTCAAATAAATAGAAACAAAATAAAAAATCTGAAACTTTTGCAAGATTGAATATGCTCAAGCGTTTTAGGTGCTTGCAAATTTTCATAATGAAATATAATGTAGAGAAAGGTGTACACATGACAAACAGATATTTGTGTTAAAAGTGCTCAAAACTTTGAGCACTGAAATCTTTTTCTTTTATAGAGCTCCTTGAATGTTTTTTCTACATGAAAACTTGCAAGCATCTAAAAAATTTAAGCATATTTGATGTCGCAAAGTTTCAGATCGTTATAATTTTTTTTGAATTTACTGTTCATAGGGGGTGTAGGGACACTCGAGAGTTGAAAGTCCTTAGAGCATCTACAGCCGGGCACCTCAAACCGTCCCCAAACATCCGGGCGGACGGTCCGGTCGAAAAAAACCGACCCAACCAGGTGCCTTAAACCGGCCTCAGGCGGACGAGCTGTCCGGCGCCCATCATATCCAACCCAAATATAGGGCGGATATGGGGCGGCCCAGACGCGTCCGCCACGTCGGCTTGGCCCAGCCCGGGCCACCCTTGCTCCACAAATATCCTCATCCGGGAACCATAGACAACAGTCAATCCGCACTCCACTTCACTTTCCTCTCCGTCCATTGCACTCCCGATCCCCTCCGATCCGAATTGATGGCCAGCGACGGCAGCAACGCCGGCTCCGGTGGAGAATCCGGTGGCTTCGACGACTAGTCGAGCCTGCTGCACGACGCGGAGCCCGGCGATGTGGAGGAGGTTGCCCTCCGCATCGCGTTAAGGCGGTCGCGGCTCGACCAAGGCGGCAGCGGCGGCTCCTCTTCCTCAGTGCCCGTCGCCCGTCGATGCAGGCCCTTCCGCCCGTCGCTCCCCTCCGCTCCCAATCTCCTTCAGGTACGCCGCCCACCACCATCAATGCGGATTCCATCTGCTCCGGAAGTGGTACCCGGGCACCGCTGGGTCCTCGTGCCCGCGCCGACGCTGGCGCGCACGAGGACATCCGAGTCAGAGGCACGAGCAGCCCGCCGTGAGCGGCAGCGGGTGAGGGAGAGGGCGACGGCGGGGGAGGCTTTGGCCGCACGTCGGCCACGCGTGAGCGTGCCGGTGGATCTCGAGGCCGCGCTTCTCGCATCGGTCCTCCGCCACTCTCTCACGACGGCGGAGACGATGTGCGGCGCCTCCGCCACAAGAATGCCAAGGCACTCCGACTCACCATCAAGTTGTCGGAACGCGAGGGAAACAAGGAGGCGGCGACGAAGACGAAGGCAGCCCGTCATGCAAAGGTGAAGGCGGCCTGCCATGCGAAGGAGCAGGACCGCTTGCTCCGTTGGCTGTCAGGCCAAACGTGCTCCGACATGACGGACAGCTCCACCTCCAGACAACGATGCACCGCCGCACGCCAACGTGTACATAGAGGAGGGGCACAGCTGCGCCGGCTACCGCAAGTAGTTTAGCGAAGAAACTACGAGGCAGGTAGTTTAGCGAAGTTTTCCTTGTCGTGGAGTAGACATGTTTGGCTACTCTAGCCCCATGATGCTGTTACTATTCATTCCTTTGTACGTTGAGCAATAAAGTGCAGCATTTACCCCTTAAAAAAAAGACGAGGCCCGGGATCGACCGAGGAAGCAAGCAACCCGTATTCTAGGAAAAAGAGGAAGCAAGCAACCGCCCCAAACCCTAGCCGACCTTAGCCGACGCCCTCTCCCTCCTCTGGATTCCGGTGCCATGGCGCTGCGCTCTCCCTCCAGCACTTCGTGGCAGGATCTGTCGCCGCCGGCGGGCTCTCTGCCTCCCACCTCTCAGGTACCAGTTCCGCTCTCGTTCGATCGATCCACTTACTATGTCTGCAATTCGCTGTCCGACTGCCTTGTTCTGATGTTTAGCACCAAATTAACCCCAGCAAATGGTTTTTATGCTAACAAATCAAATTATATGATGCGCTTTAGCCTTTTTTTCCCAGACAATAAGAAAGATATAGGTTTTCCTAGTTCAGACCCTTGTTAGGAGAGGGTTTCTGTATTTAATTTGACCCAATAATGGTGAATATTGCCACACAATAAGTGCCGGATTGCAGAGGAGGCCTATCTTAGATTTATGTGCTAAATTTGTTAC
Source organism: Elymus sibiricus (assembly GCA_039707655.1). Taxonomy (NCBI): domain Eukaryota; kingdom Viridiplantae; phylum Streptophyta; class Magnoliopsida; order Poales; family Poaceae; genus Elymus; species Elymus sibiricus. The sequence goes on along the minus strand of CM077676.1, from coordinate 119,813,020 downwards.
TTTTGCTTGCTTGAAAAAGTGTTGACAATTAGTTTTTACTTAAGCAATTTGTAGTACATTGAATACACAGCGGATATGATGAAAAACCGTTAATTCCATGATATATGGGCGTTTGATTTACTTGGAGGGAAGAAGAGTGTGACATCCTTATGTTTTATTTTCTCTGACTTTTTGTGGTTGTTGAAATGTAACTTTGACCACTATTGTATATATAGCTTCTAGTATATGTATATCAATGTATATGTTCTACTGTGCTGTTGCTAAAGCATTTCCAAGAACCACTCTAGTGATATAAATTTCATATACTACTAGTCATTATTGATAGCTTTAGACATACTAGTGGTCAAACTTTTGAAAGTTTGATAGTATGGATTCTAGAAGGACTATTGTTAGCAATGCATACTCTTTTGTTAACAGCCACTACATGCATGAATAGCTGCCTTAACTCATGTATCATTATATCGATTATGATTATCTAATTAATCTTACCAGGGTGGATCCAGCAATGGAGCCAAAGCTGATGTTGCCAGGAAGACGAAGGAGGATGTTGATCATTTGTTGGCAAAATTAGAAAAGGAGGGAGTGGAGATAGATAGCAAGATAGCTAGTATTATTGATGATGAGATAGCTAGAATTAAAGCTGAAGCTGAGAGGTAATTAATTGGAGGCGCTACAGCTTATTTGATTTGTACTCAAATGAAACGATCCCAACATTCATGCGTTATGCACATCCTTTTGATAGGGAGAACATCATCAATGGGCTGAAAAGGAACGGGCGGTTGGTAATGCTCACTATTTCATCTCTTGCTTTTGGTTTCTTCCTGGGAGGGGAACTTTATGAAAAGGCCCTCTATGCGCAGCTGCGCGTCATTTTCGGTGAAGAAGAATAGCCTAGGGCTTGTGGGCCCACTCTGCTTATGATATGCAAAACCAAGCAGTTAGTCTTGGTATTACACTGTTAGCTAACTATGGTATGGAAAACCTGTTTATGTTGTCTAATAATTGTTGTGCTATACTGTGGATTTTGGCAGGTAATGATGTAACCCTTACTGTTAACACCATGTGCTGTTCTAAGCTGCATGGAACAGCTGGTGCTCTGTTAAGCACCGCAGTTAATTAGTGTTTGGTAATTGAATCTGGTGTGCGTGGTGATTATCTATGGATTATCTGTTGTGATAATTTATGGAATAATTCATGGTATGGTGATTTTTAACCGAATGGTGATTTAGTATTCGTGGCTTCACTCGCATAAACTGCTTGCAGAAATCATACATTGTCACTGTTGTCATATATTGGAATCTCCGCTCTCAAAGAAAGAAAGAAAAAGGAATCCCCAATAACCAGCTTTGGCCCATTTTCTGCATTTGTTACTCTTTGGTATATGTTCTCTTTGGTTTGGCAATTCGGGTGCTTTCAAAATGAAAGAGAAGGGTGTGCTTGACCTGATCGGTCAGCAGGTTTTTTAACGTTGAGTTTGACAGATTTCGCTGCATGGCATTTTGATATCGAGGGACATTGATATGTCTGAAAATAGATGCTCAGGAACAACAGGCCATGCCTGAGCATGACAATGTGGCTGTCAGACTAAATCCTACAGAGAAGGCGGAGCATTTCTTTGGACTAGTATATGAAGCAACTTATGTGGATCTTTTTTTAATTCTTGTAAGCAGTTAGCGGAGTTGCAAGTGAATTGTTGCTTTCCGATCTCAGGTTATGTAACTGCATTATATATATATTTTTTTAGCCGCATTGCATTTCCAATTTCTGAAGTTCATATAGAGCTTTCTGATCAACAAAATGCTGTCGAGTTCTATTCTCCATGTTGAGCTGAGCTAAATCATGTTCCTCGTCTTGTGCGCTGATCGCTCCCGGCCCTGCTGATCGAGTTTGGGCCTTCTGACGATATATATCGCCTTCCTCAAACTTTCTGCTGCTCTCCCCGCGCACTTGCAAGGGCTGCTTTTTTTTTTTTTTTTTTTTTTGAGAAACTGCGACAGGAGCGCTGTCGTTTCTATAGCAGGAGAGAAAAGTAACCAAGTGCGCTGTCGTTTCTATTAGCAGGAGAGAAAAGGTAACCAAGTATGGGCCTAAGACCTGATTATACTAGGCTTTGGCCGGAGAATTGGATGAAAAAAAGGAAAAATATCAACCATAACCACCATCATCGTCAACAACTTTAGCAAAAGCTAGGCTGAACCACACCTAGGCTGAACTGTTGGAGGAAGCCTTTATTGGGATACTTAGCCTTGAATGTAGACGCCTCTTATTCTGAAGATGAGCACTCAGGCTCCTGTGGTGCGATTATAAGGGACAGCAGAGGCATGTTTGTGGCAGCGTCTATATCAAAGCTCGAACATGTTGCAGATATTGTCTTGGCTGAATCGGCTGCCCTGGTTGAGGGACTTAAACTAGCTCAATCTATTGGGTGCAATTCTATTTTCGTACAAATGGACAATCTAGTGGTGGTTGAAGCTATCAAACACAATACGGGACATTCCATGATCGCAGCACCGATCCTTGATGAATGCAGAAGCTTGTTGGAGGGCTCCGGGAAGGTATCTGTTGAGCATTGTAATAGAGAATCAAATTCTACAGCTCATGCGCTAGCACAACAAGGGCGGGATGATCCACCGTTTGTGTGGTTGGACTCCCCTCCCTCTTTTATTTCTCTTTTGTTAGCAGACGATGTAAGCATGGTTTAAATTAATAAAGCTAGCCATGAAGGCCTTCCCGTGAAAAAAACAACTGTAGCAAAAGCTAATTCTCTTGTTCTCGGGTCCACTTTGAAACAGAAAATGGTGTCCTCAAGATCGGAAGATCCGGTCATTACTGTCCTTCCAAAGTTGCCATGTGTGCAGTAGGATCTGACCCTTGGGCATCACCTTGAGTTTAGGATCACCTTTGATGGCAGCCTCTTTGCTTCGTTCTCCTTCTACCCTTGCTGCCTTGCATCACCTTGAGCTTAGGATCTGACATACACATACAATGCATTATATTTTCCCTAGTTCAAACTGAAAAATAACTACCCTGTCAAATTGATTTGCATCTATACATACAATGCATTTCTCTCTCAAATGGAGGGATTTGCATCATCAAACCAAATCGTGATACATGGACGAATTTTGATGAAAATGATGAACTAGGGTTCAACTTAGGGCTAAAAAAATGCACTCGAAAGAACAAGATTTGAATGGAAAGATTAGGGGGAAAACACCGAGGTCTACAATGTTTCCTACCGTGCCACATCATACGGTTTGTGAGGAAGGATTAGGTCGTGGACCAGTGGGAAACACCATACTCATTGCTGCTTTCACGAAGAAAAAAAACACACGATCTTATCACCCCGTTCCTTCTCCCCACCACTCATCATTTCTTGTCCACAACATATCTGCTGCATAAGCTCTGCGACGTGGACAACTGGCGATGCTGAGAGGGAGGTGGCAGCGCTGGGGGTGTTGCGACTCATCCCCTCTTATGTCTCTCTCTCCTTGATGAGACTTCTACCTCCTTCGGAGCCGACATCCATGCATGGGTGCTCCTTTCCCAGCCCGTTGCCCAACAACATGGCTCCCAAAGTGGATGAGAAGAAGGGAGGCACCTTCCTCATGGCCCTGTGGCCGGTGCTGCAAAGGAGACGGTTGTCGGTGTCGTGGGGCGCGTATGCTGCAACGACCGGGTGCCCCGACGACATCTACCGTGACAATGGGTCATGGATTTGTGACGGCGAGGTGCCCTGCGACATTTGCTTAGGAGGGAGGGGGTGGATGTTGCCCATAACGAGGTGCTCGCAGCATCGCCCGTGTTGCAATGAATGACCACAACACCCAGTGTGTTGCAATGAGCAACCGTAAACGTCATTCGTGTTTGCAATGGGCGATCACAACATCGTCCATGTTTGCAATACGCGACCACAATCATCTGTGTTGTAATGCGCGAGGGCAACATCATCCATGTTTCAATGGGAGACCGCAATATCGTCTGTGTTGCGATGAGCAACCGCAACATCGTCTATGTTTTGTTCACGGGGAACATCATCCATGTTGCGATGGTGGCATCCTCATCCGAGGGCTACATGAAGACAGGTCCCCTGGCACCCGCAAATAAAATAGACAGACCCAACGGCTCGCGATCCGACCGATCTTTGCCAAAGATCATAGCACACGCGCCATAAAGTAACTACTTCTCCTTGGCTAACCAACTTTTCCCAGATTATAAAATAAGTTCAGAATAAATACAGTTCAGCAACGGCTGACCCTTAGTGCCGCATGGGACACAATTACAATTACAGTCGGGCATTATAGACATTTGATCAAACAATTCAAACAATAAACTTAGATAATGGAAGCCAGAAAAGAAAGAATGACTGTGGCTTCTCAGTGCTTCTCTTCACCACTGTTTATGGGTCCGAAGAAGCTAGCTCCAGAAGCTCAAGCCCCCTTATTCCGCAGCTTGAGCAGAGCACGCAGTGGCCGCTTCATGACGTTCAAGAACCTGACCTGCGGCTCGAGGTCGACAGCCAGGTCGCCTTCCGCCTCCGTCCACTCGAATTCCCTCACGAGGTTTGCCACGAAATATCCAAGGTGGAGCATCGCGACACCCATGCCAGGGCACATCCTCTTGCCGGCGCCGAACGGCATCATCTTGATCTCTCCGACGCTTCCTGCCGCCGCCACGAGGCTCATGCCGTTGCCCCCGCCGCCGGCAAGGAACCTCTCTGGCAGAAACTTGCCCGGCTCGGCCCACGCCGTCTTGTCCCGCGCCAGACGCTCCAGGGGGAACTACACCGTCATCCCCGCCACGACACGTCGGCCATCCAGAAAGACGTGGTTCGTCGGGCATCACCTTGTCAGCAAGAGAATATTAAGATTATTGAGAAGGGTGTGGCTAGATCTCAATCGACTGAGACTTAACGAAGTCACAGTCAAATGACAGAATATATTTGAAGAAATAATTTTTTTTACACAGATCTCCACTAAGATCTCATAAATATAGCGTCGCCTGATACTTCGTTAAGTCTGAGTCGACTGAGATTTACCAATCCCGTATTTTGAGAATATTAAGTACATATGTGTGACTTCGACTAACTAACTAGTTTTGGATTTTCCCTCAAAAAAAAAAACTAGTTTTGGATTTAGAATTGGAAAGCAGTTAGTTGCTCACCTGCCTAGACACCGAGGGCACCGTGGGGTGCAGGCGCAGCGCCTCCATGAGGACAGCATGGAGGTACTCCAGCTTGCCAAGGTCTTCCTCGCTGACCTCCTCGGCGTCCGCTCCAACGACGCCGTCGATCTCTCTCCGGACGGCCTCCTGCACGTCCAGATGCTTCACCATGTTCGCCATGATCCACTGCAGCGCCGCCGTCGCCGGCTCCGTGCACGCGCCAAGAAACTCCGAGCAGAGCCCCACGAACTCGCCGTCTGTTAGACTTACCTTGGGAGCCTTTGCACCGGAGGTGGAGTTGTCGTCTGCGACGAGGAGGTCGATGAGCGTGTCCACGTATGTTGGAGCTTCGCCGGACGGGCGGCACAGCAGGCCGCGCCGGGCATTGATGAGCGGGAGGTACATCTCCTCCTGCTGCCGCCTGAGCATGACCAGCTTGTTCCACCGTTCGCGGTAGATTAGCTCGGTCAACGCCGGGAGTGCGGCGAAGACACGCAGCCCAACGAGGGACCGGATGAGGTCTTCCATGCCGTCGGCCATGGCGCGCACCCGGCCCGGGTCGACGCCGTCGCCGAAGCACATGGTGGCGCTCAGGCCGAACAAAGCAGCGTGGATGCTCTCGGCCGCGAGGGGGGCCACGCCGCCGCTAGACGACGTGCACTGTTCGCGGAGGTCCGCGACGAGACCGCAGAGCGCCCGGTGGCGGGCGGGGGCGTAGACGCGGAGGCGCGACGGGTGGAACATCTCCGAGACGAGGTTGCGAAGTGTCGACGTATAAATGTAATGTCCGACCCTCTCCCACAGATCGGTGCATAAACTTATATGGTATTAGAGCCAAGAGGTCTCGAGTTCAAGACCCGGCTGGCGTAATTAAATTGCAGCCCACTTTCGGTCCACGTTTAGGCCTGAGGAAGCCACGCGTGAGGGGGAGTGTTGACGTATAAATGTATTGCCTAGTCTCTTTCATCAGATCGGTCTTTTGGTTGCATTGGTTAGAGCATGCGCTTCTACACGGCGGATGCCGCACCAGAGCGGGCCGTAGGGCGCCGAGCTTATGTTGTGGTGGCGCTGGCGCGAGAGGACGGAGCTGGCCATACTCATTTGCTCCGGTGGTACCCTAGGCTCGAAGATGAGTTGTGCATGGAAGAAGTTTTTAGTGGGAGAAACAAATGGTGGAGGGGATTGCGGTTGGAGAGGAAGGGACGCATGGAGGACTTCATATCATACCATACCGGGACATTAACCATCATACTCACAATAAAATGTTGTACACGTAGCACTTATATTGAGTTACTGATATCAGACAATAAAAATGTTGTAAACTTTGTTGGGTGTCCATGCATATATGCTCATGTTGTGTGTGTCTAACCATGAAGTCCTCGTCGTATAGATGTACTATCTTCATCTTCTGTTGCGATATATGTAGGGTTAACCATCGCAATTGAATCTTTGCATGGTGTGTTGCGCTTCAACTCACGGTTCGCTGCAATTTGGTTTATTCTAGCTTTCTTTTGTTCTGGCTGCATATTTGCATATTTTTACCTTTCTCATGCACATTTTTTTGCCTTTTGTGTTGGCTCCATATTTGCATATTTCTTCCTCCCTTGTGTGCATTTCTTTTGCAACTGGGTTGAATCTTTATTTTTTTTGCTTTGCTGATAGGCTTCACGTCGCTTTTTTAGTTTTTCCTGCTTTTCTTCATTGGTCATCCGTGCATACCGCTCTCTGTCTTTTCTTCTTCTTTGTTCATTGGCATCCATGACTGGAGATCGCGACCCCAATTGCTTGTCTGCATGAGAGTTTTTTATATTGTATAAATATATGTTGTTCATTAAAAAAACAGATTAGAGTTTTAAATAGAACATATGAGCTACCTATAAGTTACATAAAGTACGCTGGACATTAGCATGAGAATAAATGTGTTTATATAGTGTCATGTTAGTCCTAGATCCAATTTAGAAAATAGGAAAATGAGATTGAAGTAAGAGCACTGATATACACGTGATATTTTTTTGTCTAACTTCATTACGACAATGTAGATCAGACGTCTATAAATAATGACAAAACATATCACACTGACATTAACCATCCTAATGAGTTATTAACATTGGACAATAAAAATACGACGATGTAGATCAGACATCTATAAATAGTGACAAAGCATATCACATCAGCAGATTAACCATCCTAATGAGTTACTAACATCGGACAATAAAAATATCGTACACGCAACACTTTTTGTTGAAGTTATTTTACCTGGACGCAATTGTTCCTCCATACAACCTTCAGCATGTCCATCTTCAAAGACGTTAAGCATGGCATCTTCTTTCTTGTCCGGAACAACAAGATCACTGTTAAGCATGGCATCTTCTTTCTTGTCCGGAACAACAAGATCACTGAGATCAGACTCTATGGCCATGACTTCTAAATCTTTATGTTTTGGCATCGATGGTTTATCATGCAATCGCGTATATATAGGCGAGATCAACAGTGCCTGAAAACAATGTGTTTTGTATTTTGCTTGCGTTTGCAAATCCTCGTTGTGTAATTCACAGAACGTCTAGGTAATGCTTCCCGTGTGTGTGCTTTATTAAGCTGTGTATATATAAGTCCAACATTGTGTAATCTTAATTGGATGGAGGGTGTTCGTCACGGACACAAAAAGCATCAAACCCCATCAAGTTTTTTTCCTTGAGACTTTATTTTTTGAACACTTTTCCACTTTCAACCCGGCAACGTGCATCAGGGGCAGCGCATACAGCAACGTTAATCAACGTGCATCTCTCTCGTCCTTAAATTATGCAGGAAGTATCCTTTGTCAGGAAGTATCCTTGTTCTCTGTCCTTAATTAAATTAGATTAGAATATGTCTCAGGATCCCGATTTGCTTCCTTAATTACTCTCTGTCACCTCGTGTACTCAAATTAGAGGATCCCGATTTGCTTCCTTAATTACTCTCTGTCACCTCGTCTCCTTCTCAAATTAGATTAGAGAATATATCTCTCAGGATTCCAATGTCTTTCCTTATTCTCCTTTTTTTGTCACCTCGTGTCCCGTTTAGCAGCCCACATCATATATAGAAGGTTAATTGCCTTGCTTCCTTATTCTCCTTTTTTTGTCACCTCGTGTCCCGTTTAGTAGCCCACATCATATATAGAAGGTTAATTGCCTTGCTTTCCAATTAATAGCCTCTCTTTCCTTCCTTAATTTTCTATAATGATCTCCGAGACAGCTTCCTGACACCCAAGGAACACAAAAACGTATATAAATTGAGTAGATTGGATATGAGGCAGCGAGGTGGAACTATTTATTTGAATCAATCTTTCCTATAACCAGCAGCAGCTGCTAGCTCGTTTGGCCTCGCTGTTTTATGCTGGTCATCAGGTTTTGGGTTCGAGTCTGCTCACCAACAAGTATTTTTTTTGCCTTAAATGAGATAGGTGGGCCGGATTAACTGGGCCACAGTGCACAGGCGGGTTCGTTCGGTTAGCCTAGGTGGGCCGAAGTCAATGCTAAAGAAAAGGTGGGCTGGAGTCATTGATTATCGTTTGGTTGGCTTGGATTGGATCGAAAACCAACAGCAGCTGCTAGCTCGTTTGGCCTCGCTGTTTTATGCTGGTCGTCAGGTTTTGGGTTCGAATCTGCTCACCAACAAGTATTTTTTTTGCCTTAAATGAGATAGGTGGGCCGGATTAACTGGGCCACAGTGCACAGGCAGGTTCGTTCGGTTAGCCTAGGTGGGCCGAAGTCAATGCTAAAGAAAAGGTGGGCTGGAGTCATTGATTATCGTTTGGTTGGCTTGGATTGGATCGAACGAAGGAACCTGACATATATATACGACTAGCAAAAAAGCCCGTGCGTTGCAACGGGACAAAATAAATCTAAGAATTTGTACAGTATTCGAGAGTTTACACGTCATGATGAAATATTGAGTTATATCTCCAAATCTGTCTTATCATGAATTCATATTTATACTTGCCCACTTCAAAGATATGATGACCTGGTAGAAAGTAAAAAGTTTACAATGCTTGGCGCTTTTTTGTTGATACATTGTACCAACAGTAGGAGCACCCCCTCCCCATGCCAACACGGTCCGTTCCCTGAACATCATCACCGGGGCTCGATGGGGATCAAGATTGTGCATGCAGAGTTGTGAGAGAGATGGTACAACGGAGGAAAGTAGACACATGGAGATGGGGCATGAGAGGACGTGGTTGTCGTAGCCAACACCACATGCCTCCCCCCCACACCCACCCAGCCAGGGTGCAGGGCAAAACAGAACATGACCAAGATGCACCGTTGTCGGACTTTCTCTACTCTTCATTCCTCAATCTTTTCTCTATCTCATCAACGGTACCGGTGACATTCATAGTGGAGGAATATCGTGATGGCTAGCAAGTCCCGGTGAGGGCGAAATATCTTCTCCCTTAAGTAATAATATTTTTTTCTAATATTTCACTCACACATATTTTAGTTACTATATATATATATATAATTATGATAATTTATTTGTGATATACAGTCGGCATACACATTAAACTATGGCAGTACGACAAACAACAGCCAAGGAATCGTTATCGGAGCTCACCCGCACAATTTTTTTTAGAATTAATGCTAGCAGGCAGAGCAACATCTAGCTGCTTCTAGTCAATGCAGCACAGCATATAGTAGCAGCAGTTCTTAAAAAAAAAAAGCAGTAGCAACACCACTGATTCCCAGAAATTCCTCATCTCACCACCCAGTACATTGTCCACACATCGCTATTCCTCCTCATCACTCAGCGCTGCTCCGCCTCCTGCTACCTCAACACCCAGCTTTGCTCCTACTCTTCCTCAGCTCCCTCCTACCAACGCCCGGTCGTGCTCCACCCCCAGCCATGACGGCCACCATTGCTCCAGCTGCACCAACACGAGACGACGAAGCTGCCGCCCCGTGCTCCCTATACCTCCGTCTGCTCGTGATTCGACCTCCTATTACTCCACAACGACACCAGCCCGTACTCCCTTCCCCTCCTCCATAGCCAAGCAACTGCTGCATTCTTCTCCATCCAGCCTTGACCGTGGCGCCCGGATCAGGCACGGATGCGCGCGCTGACTGCCTGATCTGGTATGGATGCGTGCGGTAGCTCCTCCCTCCCCTGATCTTTCCTTGGCGAGCTCACATCTCCGCCCGGTTCGCACCAGGAGACGCCGCGCTGGGTGTTGTAGCCACGGAGGTCGTCGATTGGGCGAAGGACGCCCAGTGGGAGGTGAACCGAGGCGAGGTGGAGTCAGCGAGGCGGCGGGGGTTGGGCCAAAAATCTCTATTCTATGTTCTCCATAAGCAGCAATAGCGCACACAAAATTGATTATCTCTTCCTCTTGTCCTGCAGTGGCGAGATTCGGGATCGATGGATCCGACGCTGTGAACCCGTGTCGGCCAGATCCTGACGGCGGCGAGCCGAGGTAGCCAACGGGCGCCGGGAGGGAAGACATCCCCTGTTGTCTAAAGAAGATGAGACTGGCTCCGGGGGCTCCGAGTCACCGCCAAGCTAGAACACCCCGTTGAGGTGCTCGTGGTCCAAGAGGCGCGGAGAGACTCCAGGGGCAGGCTCGTGTGGCCGTCGTTTGCAGGAGAGCAGGTCGGCATCCTCCACCCGTATCCCGGCTGGCTTCTTCTCTTCCTCTGCGTCGACGCCCGACCATGCCTCGGAACGGCGACGACAGATTTTGGATTGACGGGATTGTACTGAATCGTTTTCCAGAAAACCACTCAAAAGAGGGACCGCGGGTTCAATTATCAAAAAACAGAAGGGCCTTTTTGCAAAAGTGACATGACGGGCAAAAGCACTACGTGCTTTATTATTACTAGCAAAAGAGCCCGTGCGTTGCAACGGGAGAGAAAATAACACACGCTCTTAACCGAATAACCATGACTCAAGACCCTAATAGGTCCACGTCCTTTATTTTCACATGGCATCACATTTGTGTTGCCGACAGTGGCCTCAGTGCTCACATAACGAAAACGCGTTTGAATGTGGTCCGTCCTAAGGCATCTCTATCTCGCGCGCGCGCACGCACACTCGCTTGGAATAAGAAGAGAAATATGTTGTTTTTCCCCGCGAGGTTTTTCAGAGTTGTGCATGCGTGGTTATCGATGTTTTCTTTCCTCTCAATTTGGTTTTAATGGGTGTTTATTTACAATTCGGATCACCGCCGGTACGAAAGAACAATGGACCGTGCACTATAGATTAAGTGTGCACCAAAAATAATATTTTAAAAATATTTAACAGATAAAAATAACATCATATTTAGATTCTACACATTTTTCTAATCAAATTTCATATATAACATGTTAAAATCGGAGTTACGGTTTAAAAGATATGGATAATTTTGTTTTAGATAAACTGCGGATTGATTAACCGAAAAGTCAGGGGTTTTCTGTTAAAACAAAAAAAACGATTCGGCTGACTTAAATATGGACGGCGGGTTGATTACCTGAAATGTCAGGGGGTTTTCTGAGAAAATGCAAAATAACGGTTCGGCCGCGACTTAAACGTGTACTGCGGGTTCAATAAACAAAAAACATAAGGACTTTTTCGCAAAAAGGGGCGACGACGGTGAGCCGACAGAAACACTCCGTGCTTTATTATTATTAGGTAAAGATTAGGTAAAAAAAACGAACGAAAGGAAGCTGTCATGCGGACAACCGACGGACGAAACTCTCTCTCTCTCTCTCTCTCTCTCTCTCTCTCTCTATATATATATATATATATATATATATATATATATATATATATATATATACACTAATAATAATATAATAATAATAATTTTAATAATTATATATATACACTAATAATAATATATAATAATAATAATTTTAATAATTATATATATAATAATAATAATATATAGTATAATAATAATAATAATAATATATAATATATATAATAATAATAAAAAGCAAGGTGATATTCTTGGTTTCGTCCCGCTTATAAGTGATATATGTCCCTTCATGCGTGTCATCGATGGTCCATGTTGGGCCTCCGACTGACCATGCTGCAGCAACTAATATATAATCCCAGGTTGATAAAAAAGCAAGGTGATATTCTTGGTTTCGTCCCGTTTAAGTGACTAGCAAACACGCCCGTGCGTTGCAACGGGAGAAAATAAGTTGGCATGCTTCGCTGCGAACTAAATGCCAATTGTCCCAATTAGGTTGGCATGGTAGAGAAAATGATGAATCAATTAACAATAGGACTCTTTGGGGCGCTAGTCCAGAACATGGGACATGAATCCTAGTCAAGTAATCGGGTGAACAACTCTATATTTAGATTAGAGTACTGATAATAAAAATATCGCACACATAGTGCTTATTTTTATTTACTGACATCAGACAATAAAAATGCGGTATACATTGTCCAACGCCAAAGCAGGTATGCTTCTATTATGTGCTAACCATGAAATCCTTGTCGTATAGATGTTTTATGTTCCTATTATGATGCGATATATGTAGGATTGAATCTTTGCTTAGTCTGTTGTGCCTCAATTCACAGTTAGATGTAATTTGATCTATTCTATCTTTCTTTTGTTCTGACTGCATATTTGCTTTTTTCGTGCGCATTCTTTTGCCCTCGTGAGATTTTACAAGAATGTGTTGATTAAAAACAAATTGATTAGATTCTGCATCATAATTAGAGCATAGGTAACTACTCATAATTAATTTAATTACACTGCACATAAGCATTAGAATATATGTGTTGTTTAAATAGTGATGTTTTACTTCTTCCATGTACCCCTTTTTAAAACTGTGGATCATTTTGGCTTGAAGTTCAAGTTTTTTTGATAAACGGCTTGAAGATCAAGTTGATATTTGCTGTTAGAGAATAGTTTAGACAAACATAACAAAATCCAACCTGACAAAAAAAATATTTAGCATCAAATCGGGCAACGTGCATGTACGGAGAACAAATACATGCGTGCACGTGTGATGGACCTGGAGATATTTATCCGTCTGTGAAGGATCCAAAATAAACAGTAATTAAAAATAGGAAAACATTTACCAGTCAGACATGCGCGCACAAGTTATCACCCAAAGTATCGCGGTAGCTAACCTCCAAAAAAAAGTATCGCGTTGGTTGATTGCTAGAAGAATTGCTAGAAGAAACCAGTCGTCTTGCTGTGCTGGTGCTCCACGCGTCATACACGTCCATGACAAGGTTGTACACGTTATCTCCCCAGTTTATCTCCCTCTCTCTTTTGGCACTACACCACATCACCACAGCTCTGCTTTTCCCCTGCCTGCAAGCCCGGCAGAGCGGCTAGCTCACTCCATCACCACGAGATGGGACTGCGAGCAAGAGCGACCCCTTCCGAGTGTAGAAGCAGCCGTCGCTTTGGAGTCGCGCGCTGCTACGACTGTTGGCGGCGTCGGTGGTGTTCCTGGGTTGTTGGCGGCGTCGGCAGTGGAGACGGGGAGGCGCGGCCGTCAAGGCGGGCTTCGGCAACGCCGCCAATGCGCTCGCCGCCGTGACCACTACTCGCTCCTCCTTCCTCCCCTCCCCCCCCCCCCCCCCCCCCCTCCCGTCCCGTCCTCCTCCTTCTCTTTTTGGTTCCTTCGTCGATGATTGGTGATGCATATATGCGGCCTCTTCTTTCCACCCTCAGGCCAGGATGTCCGCCCGCATTCCACAACTCCGGATTTCATGCGCCTCTTCTCAACCTCTTTGATTGGTCTCTCTGCAATCCTTTGCCTCTTCTCACCCTATTTGATTGGTCTCTTTTGCAATCCCTTTGTATTAGGCTGCTTTTTTTTGGGTTTCATCCTCTTTTTGGCTTGTTGATTCTGGCAACTCCAAACGTATATAAGTTGCTATGCTTTGATGTAAAGAGGCGGGGTGGGACTATTAATTAGAACCTGAAAATTTAGCAAGCAAATTCCGTTTGCTGCAGCCGCAGGGGAGGGAAGGGCAGGTCATAGGTCGACCTTTTTCAGCGGGCCATAAACTTTTTTGGCCCATTATAATTATAATTAACTTACGAAGCTGGACAATAACCAACGGGCGACGACGACGACGTACCAAAAATCGGACGAAAATTATGGGAGGAAAAAGCGACCACCGCTTTATTATTAGGGAAAGATATATGTCCCTTCATGCGTGTCATCGATGGGCCATGTTGGGCCTCCGACTGACCATGCTGCAGCAACTAATAATCCCAGGTGATAAAAAAAGAAATTATGAGTGCGCCAGGATTAGAACCTGCGACGCCACGCATCAGCCTTGGCTAGCTAACCAACAGGCCATGCGAACGTTCGCGCATCAGCCTTGGCTAGCTAACTAACAGGCCATGCGAACGTTCGGGTCAAATAAAAAAAACTGACACAAATTCTTCGTTCCAGCCGATCAACCCAGGTGCTCTATTTTATAAATAGTCCCACCTTGCTTTTTTACATCCCATCCTACCAGTTTATATATGCCTATGATTTGAAATCAATAAGCAGCCTCAAGGAGAGTGGGTCTCAGCATGTGTGCAGGAAAGGAATTGTGGCGAAATTAACTGTGGCTGATTTGAAGGAGAATTAAATGAAAGAAGATGGATTCCAAGAGGCAATTGCACACTAAGAAGGCACGCTGCTGCATGGATTAATAGGCTGCAGGCATATATTCATATCCAAGGGAGGGCACCTTGTCCTGCTTGCAGCAAGGAAGCACGCACGGGCTTGGGCGGAGAAATCATATGCACACAATGATGACGGCTTGAAGTGCAACTCAGCGCGGCGATAGTATTAGAGTATAGGTCGGTTACGTTACCATATCCGGCAAGGTTTGGAATTGTAGTCTATCTCTATTAGTCTTGGAGCCCAAGTTTTGTAATCTATATAAACAGCCCTTCGAGGCCCCAATCAATACAACGAACAACAGTTATTATTCTCCAATTATCATGGTATCACACGCCTAGGTTTTCCGCACCTGGCATGGCACCGCCACCCGTGCCGCCGCCCCGGCCGACTCGGCCCCTCTTCTCCATGGCCGAGTTCCGCGCCGCCGGCGCCCCCACTTCTTCTTCCGCCTCCACAACTACCCAAATACCTCCCCCTCAATTCCCAATTATCTTCCTCGCCGACACCATTGCCGACGTCTTCCCCTTCATCCCGATCTCGTTAGATCTTGGCGCCCACAACTACTACCATTGGCGCCACCTCTTCACCATCCATCTCGGCCGCTGCGGCCTCCGCCACCACATAGATCCATCCTACCCTCCGCAGCACGCCAATCCTCGCTGGGTGAAAGATGATCTCACCATCATCTAGTGGATTTACACACGCATCTCCACGGAGCTCTTCAATCTGGTCTCCTCCGACGACGCCACCGCCGCCGAGCTTTGGGCGTCACTTCAGCAGCTATTCCAGGACAACTCCGACGCGCGCATCAACGCCCTCAACACCGAGCTCCGTACGATCGTCCAAGGAGACGCCCCGGTCACCGTTTTCTGCCAGCGAATCAAGGCGATCGGCGACGAACTTCGTGAACTCGGCGATCACGTCGACGATCGCGCCCTCATCAACGCTCTCCTCGTCGGCCTCGGCGACCAGTTCGAGAAGCAGCAGTCCTTCATCCCCATGCTCAAGCCCTACCCCACCTTCAAGGAGGTTCGCTCCATTCTCCAGCAAGAAGAGAAGAATCAAGCTCGCAAGGCGCAACGGCCGCCGCAGGTGTTTCACGCTGCCGCTCCTGCCGCGGCCAGGCTTGCCCGGGCCGGGCTTGCCGGGGCAGCGCCTGGCGTGCCGCACCAATCTGCCGCACCCTCCCCTCCTACCGCGGCGGCAGCAGCTACTCCACCGCCCCCAGGCTGGCGCACGAGCCCGAACTACCGGGGCAAGAATCCGATCTACCGGCCCCCTGCATCTCGCTCTACCGGCACTGCCCAAGCTCCGCCATCGGCCTCTCCATCGCCACCGGCCCCCTCCACGTGGCAGCCTCCGCACGATCCCTGGACTGGCCTTGTTCAAGCTTGGCCGATGCCCTGGTCGGCTCCTTCGCCGTACGGTGCCCCGCCTGCTTACACGGGCACGTGGAGCCCTGGCCTCCTTCCGGCAACCGGCTCTCCTGGACTCCTTGGGCCCAAGCCGCCGGCGCATGTCTACACCGCCACTCCTACGCCACCTCCCATCGCGCCAGGACTACCGCCACCCTACTATACCTTGCTGGCTTCTTACGGCACCTTGCCGGGCTTGCCGGGCTTGCCGGCCTCTTACGGCACCTTGCCGGCCTTGCCAGGCTTGCCGGCCCCGACGGCATACTACCAGTCGCCGACCCTGCCCTACGCTCCCATGCACGCTCCTGGCCCCTCTGCTCCTCCCCAGCAGCCGGCCTGGGATCAAGCCGCCTTCCTCAACGCCATGAACAACTTTACACTGAATAACGAAGGTACGGATTGGATTTTCGATTCTGGTGCATCCTCGCATATGTCTTCAAATATGAATTTGCTGTCAGCTTGCTCTCCTTCTGTTTTTTCTACGATCACCATTGGTGATGGTTCCACCATACCTGTTTCCGGCACCGGTCACTCTTACATCCCTTCCTCTTTCGGCAATTTTCTTTTTCGCAATATTCTTGTTTCTCCTTCCCTCATCAAAAATCTTATTTCTGTTCGCCAATTTTGTATTGACAATCGAGTAATTTTGGCTTTGGACCCTTTTGGTTTGTCTGTGAAGGATCTGACAACGGGGGAGGTACTCGCTCGGTACAATAGCACGGGCGATCTTTATCCGCTTCATGGCACACCTACGTCCACTCCCCGCGCCATGCTTGCTTCAGTGGACTTGTGGCATCGTCGTCTAGGACACCCCAATAAATCAACCTTGTCATCTTTGCTGCAAGAATTTTGTATCCCTAGTTCTAGTGTTCCTCATAATCCCTCTCTTTGTAATGCCTGTCAATGCGGCAAACATGTTAGATTACCTTTTGGAACCTCTACTACCATTAGCACTTTTCCTTTTGAGTTAATTCACTGTGATTTATGGACTTCTCCCGTTCCTAGTGTCTCTGGTTACAAATATTATCTTGTGATTTTGGATGACTATTCTCATTATATTTGGACTTTTCCTCTCCGTGCTAAATCTGAAGTACATGCCATCTTTCTCAATTTTCGACAATATGTTCTTACACACTTTGGCTTGCCCCTTAGATTTATTCAATGTGATAATGGTCGAGAATTTGACAACACTCAAAACCGCACCTTCTTTCTCTCTCAAGGCATTCTTCTTCGTTTTTCTTGTCCTTATACCTCCCCTCAAAACGGTAAAGCTGAACGTTCTCTTCGCTCCATTAATGATATTCTTCGCACCTTGCTCCTACAAGCTTCTCTACCCTCTCGTTTTTGGGCCGAAGCCCTCCGCACTGCCACTCTACTTCTAAATATTTGTCCCACTAAGACTTGTCCTCTTTATTCGCCTTTTCAATCTCTTTTTCTCTCTCATGCCGATTATTCTTTTTTACGTGTTTTTGGCTGTCTTTGTTTCCCGAACACTGCCTCTACCGCCTCAGACAAACTCGAACCACGTTCACTTCCTTGCATTCATCTTGGTCTTTCTGATGATCACAAAGGATATCGCTGTTTTGATCCATCTTCTGGTCGCGTGTTTGTCTCTCGCCACGTCACATTTGATGAAAACACGTTTCCTTTTTCTGTCACTCACACCGCATCAATCCCTACCACCACTCCCTCTCCCGCGGCAAGGCCGGCAAGCCTGGGCAGCCCGGCAAGCCTGGCACCGGCGCAAGCCCAAACCCGGCAAGTCCGACCAGCTCGACAATCACGGCACCAACAGGCCCGGCCAGTCCGGACCCGACAAGCCCGACAACCACAGCACCGACAGGCCCGGCAAGCCCGGACCCGGCAAGCCAGGACCCGGCAAGTCCGGACCCTGCAAGTCCGGCAAGCCCGGCAACCACGCCACCAGCAGACCCGGCAAGCCCGGCACGCTAGACAAGTCCGGCAACCCCGGCAACCTCGGCACCGCCAACCTCCCCGCCACCACTACCACCCAACGCCGTCCCCATTCCACCACCCACTAATGATCACGTCATGTGCACCCGCGGCAAACGCGGATTTCTTCTACCCACCAAACGCCTCAATCTCACAGCCACCCCAACCCCGGCAAGTCCGTCCAGTCCGGCAACCCTGGCAACCCCGACAACCCCGGCCCTTTCTCCTATTCCTTCTTCTTACAAACGAGCTCTTCTTGATCCTCTTTGGCTCTCAGCTATGCGCGATGAATTTAACGCTCTTCAGCAAAATAATACATGGACTCTTGTTCCCACACCTCCTGGCGTTAATGTTGTTTCTGGAAAATGGGTTTTTCGTCATAAATTTCATTCTGATGGCACTCTTGCTCGTTACAAAGCCAGATGGGTGTGTTGTGGTTTCTCTCAGCAACAGGGCATTGATTTTGATGAAACTTTTTCTCCTGTTGTTAAACCCAGTACTATTCGAGTTGTTCTTAGTCTTGCTGTTTCCTCCTCTTGGCCCATTCATCAGCTAGACGTTAAAAATGCTTTTCTTCACGACACTCTTAATGAAACTATTTATTGTCAGCAACCATCTGGTTTTGAGGATCCCTCTTCTCCCAATTATGTTTGCCTTCTTCACAAATCTCTTTATGGTCTTAAACAAGCTCCTCGTGCATGGTTTCAATGTTTTGCTGCCTTTATTCAAACAGTAGGCTTCATTCCCTCCAAATCTGATTCTTCCTTATTTATTTTTCGCTCATCTTCCCACATTGCCTATCTCTTGCTTTATGTTGATGATATAGTTCTCACGGCTAGCTCTGACTCTTTTCTTCAACAAATAATCTCTTCTCTTAGTCATGAATTTTCCATGACTGATCTTGGTCCTCTTCATCATTTTCTTGGCGTTACCGTTTCTCGTACAAAATCTTCTCTTTTTCTCTCTCAACGATCCTATCTTTTAGACTTGCTTTCTCGTGCTGGTATGTCTGATTGTCAACCCACTCGTACACCGGCCGATATTGGTGCCAAGTTGTCGGCTGATGGTGATCCAGTTTCTCATCCCACTTTGTATCGTAGCATCACTGGTGCTCTCCAATATGCCACTCTCACTAGGCCGGACATTTCCTACTCCGTTCAGCAAGCCTGTCTTTTTATGCATGATCCTCGTGCTCCTCACCTTGCTCATGTTCACCGCATTCTTCGCTATTTAAAAGGAACTCTTGATCATGGTCTTCTCATTAATTCTTCTTCCCCGACAAGCTTGACAGTTTATTCTGATGCAGACTGGGCAAGTTGTCCAGATACTCGACGGTCCACATCCGGATTTTGTGTTTATTTGGGTGATAATCTTGTTTCTTGGTGTTCTAAAAGGCAGGCAACAGTTTCCAGGTCTTCTGCTGAAGCTGAGTATAGGTCGGTTGCTCATGCTGTGGCTGAAGCGGTGTGGCTGCGTCAGCTTCTCGTGGAACTTCATCGCCCATTGGATCGTGCCACCATCGTTTATTGTGATAACATCTCCGCAGTATACATGGCTTCCAATCTAGTTCAGCATCGTCGCACCAAGCATATTGAGATTGACATACACTTCGTTCGAGAGAAGGTGGCTCTTGGCGAGGTCCGCGTTCTTCATGTACCTACCAGTGCTCAATTTGCTGACATTTTCACCAAAGGACTTCCGACTGCATCTTTCACCGACATACGCTCCAGTCTCAACATCGTTACTCCTGACGCTGAGACTGCGGGGGGATATTAGAGTATAGGTCGGTTACGTTACCATATCCGGCAAGGTTTGGAATTGTAGTCTATCTCTATTAGTCTTGGAGCCCAAGTTTTGTAATCTATATAAACAGCCCTTCGAGGCCCCAATCAATACAACGAACAACAGCTATTATTCTCCAATTATCAGATAGCACAGCCACCGGGGTGCACGGGCTTGCATGAACCACGGACGCTCAGTTTGCACGCAATGACAACATGCTACAATTGAACAAACCCTGCACCAAATTTCATCGAAAGACCAAAGAGTAGATTTCCTCTTAATTGCCACTATTAATTAGCCCCTAGGATTGGTTGGAGATACAAGTATATGTTTATTCATAGAAATAATTTAATATAGAGTGAGCTCCCGAATCTAAAAAGCTTGGTCATATACACAATGTTATGTTCAAGTTTTTTCTTCGGTAATATTATTTCATAACGGTCCAGTTAGTTTTGTCTGAACCCGTGCACATACATGAGAATGTACACATATCTGTTGTGGATGAAATTTAATGTGATTATGTATATGTAGCTCACTTGCGTTGATCAATTTATTAGAAGTTAAATCTTTAATCAAGACAATGATGGATTATCTTTTCAAGAAGAGTCATTGCTACCTTTGAGTAGTTTTAATATTATTTTTATATGTTCAAAATTGCTTGAGTTTTCTATTTCTAAATATGTATTCGTTATTTTTGTACCCGTTGCAACGCACGGGCTTGTTTCCTAGTAATTACGTACGAAAATTAGGAAGTAAGAAGCGTTCAACCCTTTATTATTAGGTAAAGATATGCCACACATCAACTTGCTTGAGAGATTGGCATCGCCGACGCTCGAACCGCCCGCAACCATCCGGAATGTGCGATCCGGACGGTCCGGTCCGGACGTGTTTTGTCATCTAAGAGCATCTACAGCCGGACTTTGCAAATCCGGCCCACGCGTCCGCGGACACTGACCGGGCACCCCTCAAATAATGCAATTCACATCCGGACACCTCAATTATCATATCTCAAATCCATACAAACTCATGCAACTACGTCGATGCATTACACACATCGGCCGGCTACTCCATCCACCCTCCTTCGCTCTCTATCTCCTCTCTGCACGACACCCGCCATGGCCTCCTCGAGCTTCAAAGCCTTGTGAGACGGCCTCTCGTCCGAACAGAAGAAGGAGATCGCCATCATTGCGGTCGGCTGGCAGGCCGCCAGACGGACGACCTCACCGGAGGCCGGCGCTGCGGATGCGCCAATGGCAGAGGCGGCCGACGATGAGCCGGTGCGGACATGCCGACATCACCATGGCGAGGCCCGTGCTCAATACACCGACATGGTGGTGGAGGAGCGGGAGGCCGCGTTCCCATAGGTGCAGGCCGACCAGGCCTACAATCTCCGCCTCCTCAACGAGCACTGGCGCGCGGAGGTGCTACTCGCCGCCAGCACGGGCATCGCGACAGACGTGGAGGTGGACGAGCAGGCGCTGCTCCAATCCTACCGCTCCTCCAGCGACATCCGCTGTGACCGCTGGCGCTACCGCCAATATCAGGCGGATTTAGAAGCCGCCATCAAGGAGATCGAGGAGGCGGCAGATGAAGTTTACGGGCCCGACGATGGCGACGGCGAGGAGGTTAGCAGCTTCACGACGGTCGCAGCACGGTGCCACGACGACGATGCCGGCACGTTTGAGGACGCCGCCGACAACGAGAAAGAGTAGCGCATGGTAGGTGATGTCTACTACACAACTTATTCTTGTAGACTCGTGTTGGGCCTCCAAGCGCAGAGTTTTGTAGGACAGTAGCAATTTTCCCTCAAGTGGATGACCTAAGGTTTATCAATCCGTGGGAGGCGTAGGATGAAGATGGTCTCTCTCAAACAACCCTACAATCAAATTCAAGAAATCTCTTGTGTCCCCAACACACCCAATACAATGGTAAATTGTATAGGTGCACTAGTTCGGCGAAGAGATGGTGATACAAGTGTAGTGTGGATAGTAGATATAGGTTTTTGTAATCTGAAAATAAAAAAACAGCAAGGTAGCAAGTGATAAAACGGAGCACAAACGGTATTACAATGCTTAGAAACAAGGCCTAGGGTTCATACTTTCACTAGTGCAATCTCTCAACAGTGCTAACATAATTGAATCATATAACAATCCCTCAATGTGCGACAAAGAATCACTCCAAAGTTCTTATCAAGCGGAGAACATAAGATGAAATTGTTTGTAGGGTACGAAACCACCTCAAAGTTATCCTTTTCGATCAATCTATTGAGCTATTCCTATAAGTGTCACAAACAGCCCTAGAGTTCGTACTAGGATAACACCATATGATACACATCAACCAACCCTAATGTCACCTAGATACTCCAATGTCACCACAAGTACCGTGAGTTAGTTATACGATATGCATCAAACAACTTCAGATTCATAATATTCAATCCAACACAAAGAACTTCAAAGAGTGCCCCAAGATTTCTACCGGAGAAAGTAGGACAAAAACGTGCATCAACCCCTATGCATAGATTACCCCAATGTCACCTCGGGAATCCGCGAGTTGAGTGCCAAAACATACATCAAGTGAATCAATATAATACCCCATTGTCACCACGGGTATTCATATGCAAGACATACATCAAGTGTTCTCAAATCCATAAAAGTATTCAATCCAATAATAGTGAAACCTCAAAGGTAAAAACTCAATTCATCACAACAAGATAGAGAGGGAGAAACACCATATGATCCAACTATATTAACAAAGCTCGCGGTACATCAAGATCGTGCCAAATCAAGAACACGAGAGAGAGAGAGATCAAACACATAGCTACTAGTACATACCCTCAGCCCCGAGGGTGAACTACTCCCTCCTCGTCATGGAGACCGCCGGGATGATGAGGATGGCCTCCGGTGATGATTTCCCCCTCCGGCAGGATGCCGGAAAAGGGCTGTAGATGAGATTGTGGAGGTACAGAGGCTTGCGGCGGCGGAGTCGAAGTTCTAGGGTTATTTCTGGGGGTTTCTCTATTTACAAGAATTATTGGCATTGCAATCACACGAAGAGGGGCCATAGGGGGGCCCACGAGGCACCAGGGCGCGCCCAGGTGGGGTGGGCGCGCCCAGGTGGTTTGTGGGGCCCCTGTGGGTCTTCTGCTGCTCCCCCGAAGCTTCCTGGGTCTGTTTCCTTTCAGAAAAAATCATCAAAAAGTTTCGCTGCATTTGGACTTCATTTGATATGGATTTTCTGGAAAACCAAAAACAAGCAGAAAACAGCAACTGGCACTAGGCACTAGTTCAATATGTTAGTCCATAAAAATCATATAAAAGCCATTTAAATGTGCACCAAAATCATACAAAACTATAATAAACATGACATGAATACTTCATAAATTATAGATACGTTGGAGACGTATCAGCATCCCCAAGCTTAATTCCTGCTCGTCCTCGAGTAGGTAAATGATAAAAGAAATAATTTATGAAGTTTGAATGCTAGCATAGTGCATAAGTTTGATCAATGATAATTTCAATCACTTTTCCTAGCATCATAACAACAACTCTTTCTCATAAAACTCATCATGATAAAGTAGCAATTAAAAATAGAAATTTTGATGTGGAATGCAACCTATCATAATCATCATATAATCTTTTCTTTTGTTGCATGGACACTTGGACTTGAATGATTCAAAGCAATAGTCTATAATTTGACATGAAGACATAAATACTCAAGCATACTAACAAGCAACCATGTCTTTTAAAATATCAACGCTAAAGAAAGTTATCCCTAGCCCATTATGCTCAATCATTGATCCGTTCATGAAACACACTCGATATTAGCTACATCCAATGCACAAGTATGACAATAGTGCTCTCCAATTGGTGCTTTATAAGATAAGATGGAGACTCAAAATAAAAATAAAAATTGCATGAAAGTAAAGTAGATAGGCCCTTCGCAGAGGAAAGCAGAGATTTGCAGAGGTGCCAGAGCTCAAGGTTTAAAATAGAGAGATAAAATTATTTTGAGAGGCATGCTTTTCCTGTCAACGAAAACAACCGAGAATTCCCAATATCTTCCATGCTAGACACATTATAGGCGGTTCCCAAACAGAAAATAAAGTTTATTTCCTTTTCACCATTCTTTCACAATCCATGGCTAGCCGTATCCATGGGTGCCCTCCATACCAACACTTTCCAAGGAATTTATTATTATCATCATATTATTTTTCATTTTTTTCATTTCGGGACTGGGCATCCCTATTACCAGCCACTTTCTCGTGCAATAACAAATGAATAAACACTCATCATGAGAATAACCCACCTAGCATGGAAAATATTGGCCACCCCCTGCCGCTTCATGAGCGGTACGGACACACAAAAAGGAAAATTATTTTGAATAATTAGAGTTGGCACATGCAAATTTACTTGGAACGGCACAGAAATACCGCATATAGGTAGGTATGGTGGACTCATATGGCACATCTTTGGGTTTCAGGGATTGGATGCACAAGCAGCATTCCCGCTTAGTACAAATGAAGGCTAGCAAATAGATTGAGAAGCGACCAACCAAAAAACGAAAACGGTCATAAACATGCATTGAACATAACTAACACTGAATAATGCAACATTAGTAGGATATAACTTCGTTGCATAACTATTGACTTTACGTGCATGCATAGGGAATCACAAACCTTAACACCAATATTCTTACTAAATCACAATTACTCACTAAGACGACTCACATATTATCATCTTCATATCGCAAAACTATTGCAAGGAATCAAACTTATCATATTCAGTGGTCTACATGAAAGTTTTTACTATATCCTTCTTGAATATCCATCACATTAGGACCAAATTTATATCTTAAGCATATTGCATTACTATTGTCAACTCTCAAAATAATATAAGTGAAGCATGAGAGTGTATGTATTTCTTCAAAATATAATTACCACCGTGCTCAAAAAGATATAAGTGAAGTACTAGAGCAACTGACAAACTACTCCAAAAAGATATAAGTGAAGATCAAATGAGTAGTTAAGTAAATAGGTAGCTATGTGAGGACTCTCTCTCATTTAAGATTTCAGATCTTGATAATTTTATTCAAACAACAAACAAAATGAAAATAAAAGGACACTCTAAGAATAGCACATAACATGTGAACAAGTAAAAACTTAGGCTCAACCGAGGCTAACCGATAATTGTTGATGAAGAAAGGTGGGATGCCTACCGGGGCATCCCCAAGCTTAGATGCTTGAGACTTCTTAAAATATTAATTTGGGATGCCTTGGACATCCCCAAGCTTGAGTTCTTGTGTCTCCTTAATTCCTCTCATATCATGGCTTCTCCTAAATCTTTAAAAACTTCATCCACACAAAACTCAACAAGAACTCGTGAGATAAGTTAGTATAAATCAACTCAAAACCTTAACATTCTCTACTGTAACAAATCACTAAAATTATAACTAAACATTGCATACTAAATGCCTCTGCGTATTTAATACCCCTATCCACAAATAGAAACATTAAACAAGCAACATATGCAAACAATGCAACTATAACCGAAATCTGTCTAAACAGAACAGTCTATAAAGGGTGAATAAGAATTCATACTTCCCTAACTCCAAAAATTCTGAAAAATTACCACGTGACAGAGAACTCATGCATGCTTACTGTGTAAAAATTTCAGATTTTTATCATGTTCTAACTATTCAGGAATATTCTGGACATAACAGAAAACTTTCTGTTTTCAAACAGTAACACATAAACTTGCAAACTGAGCATGGTAAAGGCTATACTTGGCATTTTATTGAAATAAAATATACAAAATATTATTCTAAATAACAGCAAGCAAATCCAACTAAAATAAAATGACGCTCCAAGCAAAACACATATCATGTGACGAATAAAAATATAGCTCCAAGTAAGGTTACCGATAATGTTGAAGACGAAAGAGGGGATGCCTTCCGGGGCATCCCCAAGCTTAGACGCTTGAGTCTTCCTTGATTATTACCTTGGGGTGCCTTGTTCATCCCCAAGCTTAGGGTCTTGCCGCTCCTTATTCTCCTCATATCGATATCTCACCCAAAACTTGAAAACTTCAATCACACAAAACTTAACGAAACTTGTGAGATAGGTTAGTATGATAAAAATAAATCATCCACTTAGGTACTTTCAAGACAAGATTCATAATTGTTCTCACATAATTCCTACTGTATTATATCATTTCCACAATTTATATCTCATAATATAAGCTATGGAAACACTTAAACAAGCAAACTATGCACCAAAAACAGAATCTGTCAAAAACAGAACAGCATGTAGTGATCTATTTAAAAACCATAATTATGTACCTCCAAAAATTCTTAAAATTAGAACAACGTAAATAATTTGTAACCCAATACTCTGTAAAAATTTCAGAATTTTCTCACGCTCCAGTACAGAATAGAAATTCCAGCACTGGACGCAAAAGTTTCTGTTTTTGCACAGAATCAAATCAACAAGCATCCACACTATCCCGAAGGCTTTACTTGGCACATTATTGAAAGAAAACATATAAAACATGATTACTACAGTAGATTAATCATGTGAACACAAAAAACACAGTAGGGGTAAATGTTGGGTTGTCTCCCAACAAGCGCTTTTCTTTATAGCCTTTTTAGCTAGGCATGAGGATTTTAATGATGCTCACATAAAAGATAAGAATTGAAACACGAAGAGAGCATCATGAATCACATGGAAAGCTCATTTAAGTCTAACACACTTCCTATTCATAGGGATTTTGTGAGCAAACAATTTATGGGAGTAAGAATCAACTAGCATAGGAAGGCAAAACAAGTGTAACTTCAAAACTTTCAACACATAGAGAGGAAACTTGATATTATTGCAACACCTACAAGCATATGATCCTCTCTCATAATAATTTTCAGTAGCATTATGAATGAATTCAACAATATAGCTATCACATAAAGCATTCTTTTCATGACCTACAAGCATAGAATTTTTATTACTCTCCACATAAGCAAATTTGTTCTCATCAACAATAGTGGGAGCAAATTCAACAAAATAACTATCATGAGATACTTGATTGGCATAATCCAATTGAAAATTAAAATCATGATGACAAGTTTCATAGTTATCATTATTCTTTATAGCATACATGTCATCACAATAATCATCATAGATAGCAACTTTGTTGTCATAATCAATTGAAACCTCTTCCAAAATAGTGGAATCATCATTAAATAAAGTCATGACCTCCCCAAATCCACTTTCATAATTATGACCATAAGATCAACACCCTCCAAAATAGTGGGATCATTAGTACCTAGAGTTGACACTCTTCCAAACCCACTTTCATCATTGTAATCATCATAAATAGGAGGCATGCTTTCATCATAATAAATAATCTCATCAAAACTTGGGGGGCTAAAAATATCATATTCATCAAACATAGCATCCCCAAGCTTATGGCTTTGCATATCATTAGCATCATGGATATTCATAGAATTCATACTAACAACATTGCAATCATGCTCGTCATTCAAGGAACTCACATTAAACATTTTATTAAATTCTTCCTCTAACAATTGAGCACAATTATCCGATCCATCATTTTCAAGAAAGATATTATATAGATGAAGTATGTAAGGCAACCTCAATTCCATTTTTTTGTAGTTTTCTTTTATGAACCAAACTAGTGATAAACAAGAAATTAAAATATTCAATTGCAAGATCTAAAGATATACCTTCAAGCACTCACCTCCCCGGCAACGGCGCCAGAAAAGAGCTTGATGTCTACTACACAATTTATTCTTGTAGACTCGTGTTGGGCCTCCAAGCGCAGAGTTTTGTAGGACAGTAGCAATTTTCCCTCAAGTGGATGACCTAAGGTTTATCAATCCGTGGGAGGCGTAGGATGAAGATGGTCTCTCTCAAACAACCCTGCAATCAAATTCAAGAAATCTCTTGTGTCCCCAACACACCCAATACAATGGTAAATTGTATAGGTGCACTAGTTCGGCGAAGAGATGGTGATACAAGTGTAGTGTCGATAGTAGATATAGGTTTTTGTAATCTGAAAATAAGAAAACAGCAAGGTAGCAAGTGATAAAACGGAGCACAAACGGTATTACAATGCTTAGAAACAAGGCCTAGGGTTCATACTTTCACTAGTGCAATCTCTCAACAGTGCTAACATAATTGAATCATATAACAATCCCTCAACGTGCGACAAAGAATCACTCCAAAGTTCTTATCAAGTGGAGAACATAAGATGAAATTGTTTGTAGGGTATGAAACCACCTCAAAGTTATCCTTTCCGATCAATCTATTGAGCTATTCCTATAAGTGTCACAAACAGCCCTAGAGTTCGTACTAGGATAACACCATATGATACACATCAACCAACCCTAATGTCACCTAGATACTCCAATGTCACCACAAGTACCGTGAGTTAGTTATACGATATGCATCAAACAACTTCAGATTCATAATATTCAATCCAACACAAAGAACTTCAAAGAGTGCCCCAAGATTTCTACCGGAGAAAGTAGGACAAAAACATGCATCAACCCCCATGCATAGATTACCCCAATGTCACCTCGGGAATCCGCGAGTTGAGTGCCAAAACATACATCAAGTGAATCAATATAATACGTGATACGTCTCCAACGTATCTATAATTTTTGATTGTTCCATGCTGTTATATTATCAATCTTGGATGTTTTTATGATCATTTACAGGTATTATATATCATTTTTGGAGACTAACCTATTAACTTAGTGCCCAGTGCCAGTTGCTGTTTTCTGTCCTGTTTTTGTTTTACAGAAAATCAATACCAAACGAAGTCCAAATGCCACGAAACTTTTTGGAGATTTTTTCTTGGCCAAGATAAACACTAGAAGCTTCGGGAGATGGCCAGAAGACCCAGGAGGTGGCCACGAGCCACTAGGGCACGCCTGGGGGGGGGGGGGGCAGGCGCGCCCTGGTGCCTCGTGGGCCCCCCTTTGCTCCGTTTGACCTAATTCCAGCACTATAAATTCAGAAAAAATCAGAAACCCTCAGGACAGTCCACGAAATACTTTTTCCACCGCCGCAAGTTTCTGTTCTCAAGAGATCCCATCTGGGGTCCTTCTCCGGTACACCGCCGGAGGGGGAATCGATCACGGAGGGGTTCTACATCAACCTTGCTGTCCTTCCGATGATGCGTGAGTAGTTTACCATAGACCTTCGGGTCCATAGGAAGTAGCTAGATGGCTTCTTCTCTCTTTTTGATCTTCAATACAATGTTCTCCTCGACGTTCTTGGAGTTCTATCCGATGTAATCACTTTTTGCGGTGTGTTTGTTGGGATCCGATGAATTGTGAGTTTATGATCGGATTATCCATGAAATTATTTCAGTCTTTGCTGCACTCTTTTATGCATGATTATTATAGCCTCGTATTTCTTCTCCGATCTATTGATTTGGTTTGGCCAACTGAGTTGATTTATGTTGCCATGGGAAGAGGTGCTTTGTAATGGGTTTGATCTTGCGTTGCTCAATCCCAGTGACAGAAAAAGGGACATGACACGTATGTATCGTTGCTATTAAGGGTAAATGATGGGGTTTATTCATACGTGAGTTTATCTTGCCTACATCATGTCATCATTCTTAAGGCGTTACTCCGTTCTTTATGGACTTAATACACTAGATGCATGCTGGATAGCGGTCGATGTGTGGAGTAATAGTAGTACATGCAGGCAGGAGTCGGTCTACTTGTCTCGGATGTGATGCCTATATACATGATCATTGCCTTGGATATCGTCATGATTATTTGCTTTTCTATCAATTGCCCAACAGTAATTTGTCTACCCACCGTATGCTATTTTCTCGAGAGAAGCCTCTAGTGAAACCTATGGCCCCCGGGTCTATCTAAATCATATTACTAAAACCCTAAAAATATTGCTGCCATTTTCTTTTATTTATTTTATTTTGTATTTTTGTTTCAATTTATCTATCTATCACATACAATTTAATCTTGCAATTGACCGCCGAGAGATTGACAACCTCTCGTTTGCGTTGGGTGCAAGGATTTGTTGTTTGTGTGCAGGTGCTGCTAACGAGGTGTTGTGTGATTCTCCTACTGGTTCGATAACCTTGGTTTCATAACTGAGGGAAATACTTATCTCTACTGTGCTACATCATCCCTTCCTCTTCGGGGAAATACCAACGCAAGCTACAAGTAGCAGGAAGAATTTCTGGCGTCGTTGCCGGGGAGACATCATCAACATCTATCAAGTACCTTTGCATAAACTCTCATCTCCTTGCATTTATTTTAGTTGCCATTTGCCTCTCGTTTTCATCTCCCCCACTTCTAAAACATTTTTACAAAAATACAAAAATATTTTCCGTTTGTCTTTTTCTTGTTTGCTCTTTTGCTTGATTTGCCAATCATGACTAGCGTGACTATCCGTCCTTTGTCGCCGGATTTTGAAGTACTGTACTTCAAACAAAAATAAGGAGAAAATCTTAAAGATGCTTGGTATAGGTTAATGGAATCCTACCATGTTTGCTCTATAAAAGGGGATTTAAAAATTTTGCTTCGCAATTTCTATATAGGTTTAACCATGCATCATAGACAACTTTTGGATTTTGCCGCAAAAGGGAATTTTATTGAGAGTGAGGCCAATACCGCCTATGAAATAATAGAAGGCATATTGGGAATTCCACCACCACAAAAGGTTTTTGCTTTTACTCAAGAGGGGGCTCAAATTCTAGACAAATTGGGTGATATGCAGAAAAATTTGGTTGAGTTGCAAAAGTCTAACGAGCCTCTTAAAAATATTAGTGGAAATCTCAATCACGCGAATACTTTGATTTCTTTGTGTAATAAGCGATTGGATATTTTAGATCTTAAAATTGCCTCCTTTTCTAAGAATAATGGGAAGCGTAAAGAACCTCCCGGGTTTGAGAAAACTCCTACAAAGATTATTAAAACCAAAGATGACAATACTTGAAATTATGCATTATGCCTAGCTAGGGGCATAAAACAATAGCGCTTGTTGGGAGGCAACCCAATGAATAAAATAATTTTTTCTGTTATTGTGTGTTTTCACAATTATTCTACTGGTATGATTGTGTTTTTGTGTTTTTAATTAGTGTTTGTGCCAAGTAAAGCCTTTAGGATGATTTGGAAGATAGTATAATTGATGTTGTTTGGAAAGCAGAAAGTTTTGCGTCCAGTGCCTGAATTTTGTTTCTGTACTGGAGCATCAGAAAAATCTGAAATTTTTACATAGTATTGGTATATGAATTTCCCACGTTGTCCTAATTTTTCAGAACTTGTGGAGTTACAGAAGTATGGCTTTTAAATAGATTGCTACAGACTGTTTTGTTTTTGACAGATTCTGTTTTTGATGCACTACTTGCTTGTTTTGATGAATCTATGGATTGTATCGGGGGGTATAAGCCATGGTGAAGTTAGAGTACATTAGGTATAATGCAAAAATAAAATATGAATGGGTTTGCAACAGTACTTAGAGTAGTGATTTATTTTGTTATACTAACGGATCTCACGAAGGTTTTGTTGAGTTTTGTGTGATTGAAGTTTTCATGTTTTGGGGGAAATCACGATGGATGAAGGAATAAGGAGTAGCAAAAGCCTAAGCTTGGGGATGCCCGAGGCACCCCAAGGTAATATTCAAGGAAGACTCAAGCGTCTAAGCTTGGGGATGCCCCGGAAGGCATCCCCTCTTTCTTCTACCAACCATCGGTAATTTTACTTGGAGCTATATTTTTATTCGTCACACGATATGAGTTTTGCTTGGAGCGTCTTGTATTATATGAGTCTTTGCTTTGTTTGTTTTTTTAGTTTGTCACAATCATCTTTACTGAACACACCTATTTAGAGAGAGCCACACGTTTATCATCATAATTTGTTAGAATACTCTATGTGCTTCACTTAATTTTTTTTTGAGCTAGGCAGTTGCTCTAGTGCTTCACCTAAATCTTTTTGAGCATAGTGGTGGCTATATTTTGAAGAAATAAACTCTCATGCTTCACTTATATTATTTTGAGAGTTGATTAAAATTTTGAAGAAATAAACTCTCTTGCTTCACTTATATTATTTTGGGAGTTGTTAAAATTTTGAAGAAATGAATTCTCATGCTTCACTTATATTATTTTGAGAATTGATAAGATTGAAATTTTGAAGAAATATTTGCACTCTCATGCTTCACTTATATATTTTTGAGAGTTGATAATAGTAACGGTAATTTGCACAAGATATGAATTTGGTCCCAAAGTGATGAATATTCAAGAGGGATATAATAAAAACTTTCATATAGATCATTGGATATGATATGTGTGATTCCTTGCAATAGATTTGCGATATGGAAATGATAATATGTGAGTCATGTTAGTGAGTAATTGTGATTTAGTAAGAATATTAGTGTTAAGGTTTGTGATTCCCTATGCATGCACATTAAGTCAATAGTTATGCAATTAAATTATATCCTACTTATGGTGCATTATTCGGTGTTAGTTATGTTCAATGCATGTTTATGACCGTTTTCGTTTTTTGGTTGGTTCACTACTGGAATCAGAGAATTTGTCATCAGTCCATTCTTCGCCGTCTGCTAGCGGACGGCAAAGACCTTCTTTGCCGTCAGCTTCCACAAAGCAGACGGCAAAGAAAGGACTCATGGCAAAGAATTTTTTTGCCGTCAGTACGCTCTTTGCCGTCTGTTAGCGGACGGCAAAGAACCAAAAGGCAGACGGCAAAGAGCTCAGCTGGGCCCCACTGGACCGTGCAGTTAGTTAGGTCAAATGGAATACATTTTGCCGTCTGCTACCAGACGGCAAAGTGTCTTTAAGCAGACAGCAAAGATCGGCGGACGGCAAATATTTCACTTAACTAACGGCCGCCCCCCACCCCTCCCCCCTCTCTCTCTCTCTGCCTCTCTCTCCCCGACGACCACCACGACCCCGCCGCCCTCACCACCCGCCGCCGCCCCGCCGCCCCACCACCCGCCGCCCTGCCGCCCCACCACCAGCCGCCCCGCCGACCCGGCGCCCCCGCCGCCCCGGCGCCCCGCTGCCCCGCCGCCCCGGCGCCCCGCCGCCCCGGAGCCCCGCCGCCCGGCCGCCCCCCTCCGGTGAGCATTGTTTTTTCTTTGTTTTTTTCCATTTAATTGTTGCTAGAAAGAACTAGTTATAATTAGGTTAATTTGTCATAATTAGAAGAAGAAGAAAAAAGATGAAAAAAAAAGAAGAAGAAAAGAAGAATAAGTAGAAGAAGAGGAAAAAGGAAAAGAAGGAAGAAGAAGAAGAAGAAGAAGAAGAGGAGGAGGAGAAGAAAAGAAGAAGAAGAAGAAGAAGAAGAAGAAGAAGAAGAAGAAGAAGAAGAAGAAGAAGAAGAAGACGAAGAAGAAGAGGAGAAGAAGAAGAGGAGAAGAAGAGGAAAAAGGAAAAGAAGGAAGAAGAAGAAGAAGAAGAAGAAGAAGAAGAAGAAGAAGACGAAGAGAAGGAGAAGAAAAGAAGAAGAAGAAGAAGAAGAAGAAGAAGAAGAAGAAGAAGAAGAAGAAGAAGAAAAAGAGGAGAAGAGGAGAAGAAGAGGAAGAAGAAGAGAAAGAGGAGAAGAGGAGAAGAAGAGGAAAAACAGAAGAAGAGGAGAAGAAGAAGAAAAAGAGGAGAAGAAGAAAAAATAGAAAAGTAGTGATATATATATATAGATTTTTTATCGGGATTGAATATTCGTGTTGATCGGGTGGATTTAAATGTGCAGTTGTTTCGTCGCTGCGAGGGTCTGGTGTTCGACGAGCTCCCCGTGTGTTCGACGAGCTCCCCTGCGTTCGTGGGTGAGCACAAATGACATCTCCTCCTCCCCCTTAATTTGCTCTGTTTCGGTCTTCGTGCCGATGAAACTTGCTAGCTATAGGTGTCTTCAATCATCAGTATGCGTGACCAGTATGCGTCTCCCGTTCGAAAGAGTTACAGTTATAAATATGCATGCATTTGCATATTTATAACCGTGATTCTTTCGAATTGTCCAACGTTATCCATGGACAGCCCGAGTATGTGTAGATTGGGTTCGTTTTCCCATGCTCTGCTCCGGATCCGATGCAGAATTTCGTCAGTGCCTCCCTGTTGTTCTCCGGGTACACATCCTCTCTGTTTATTGCCGAGACGTGTATCAGGAGAACAGCGGGGAGGTGCTGCCGAAATTTTGCGTCGGATCCGGAGCAGAGCATGGGAAAATGAACCCAATCTACACATACTCAGGTGGGATTAGGACCTATCTTTACCTATTAGCGTGTAGGTTGCATGGACGTAATAAAATTGACAAACTTGATTAACTGATGAATATATATGCTGAATTATATATATATTTCTTGTGTGTTTAGTAGGTAGGCAAGATGAGTGATCGTGCGTGGATGTACACCGGTCACACTAGTCAGAAAGACACGACCAATGAATGGTTAACAAAAACCAAGGGGTTTGTGAAAGCCGAATTTGCAAATGGCCAGAGAAAAACCTGGTGCCCCCGTGTTAGGTGCGACAACTTTTCTCAGAGGAAAGAGGATGAAATGGGTAAACACCTGCAGAAGTGGGGGTTTACGCCCGATTATACGGTGTGGGCATTTCATGGAGAGTCTGCCCAACGTACCAGAGCTGAGGTGGTTCGTCGTCGCACCGACGAGCATGGTACCGGGATCGAAGACATGGTGGAAGACTTTAATGATGCTCGGGATTCGGACTATGAGATGGAGGAATCTGCAAAGGCCTTCAATGAAATGTTGGAGTCTTCAAAACGTCCTCTCCACGAGCACACTGAGCTTTGTCAGCTGGATGCCATCGCACAAGTAATGGCTCTGAAGGCTCAATTCAACTTGGGCAGAGAATGCTACGACGTGATGATGACACTATTTGGACGCTTTCTACCCAAAGGCCATGTAATGCCTGCAAACCTGTACCAGTCGGACAAAATCCTCCGTGCACTTAAGATGCCCTATGAGAAGATAGATGCCTGTGAGAAAGGATGTGCCTTATTTAGGCTTGAGTATGCGGACTTGAACTATTGTCCCATTTGCAACTCTTCCAGGTATGTTGTGGTAGACAACGGTATGGGTGAGAAGAGGCAGACCAAAATCCCCGTTAATGTTCTTCGGTATCTGCCAATCGTACCAAGACTTCAATGTCTTTTCATGGTCGAAGAGACGGCCAGACAGATGACATGGCACAAAATGGGCAAAAGAACCGAACTAGATGCAGATGGGAATCAGATGATGGTACACACATTGGATGGTTCTGCGTGGAAGCACTTCGATGCATTACATGAGCAAAAAGTGGCAGATCCAAGGCATCCTCGAGTCTGCATCGGCACGGATGGGTTCAATCCATTTGGTATGACGGCAACCCAATACAGTTGTTGGCCTGTATTTGTCATTCCACTCAATCTCCCCCCCGGACAGATTATGCAAAGAAAGAACATTTTCCTGACGTTGATAATTCCAGAGCCCAACTATCCGGGGAAGAATATGAATGTGTACATGCAGCCGCTTAAGGATGAATTGCAAGAAGCTTGGGATAATGGGTTCAAGACATACGACGCCGCTAGCAAACGAAACTTCATAATGCGTGTCTGGTACATGTACTCGATGCATGACTTGCCGGCGTATGCGCTATTCATTGGCTGGTGTACGCATGGAAGGTTCCCGTGCCCCACATGCAAGGCAGCTCTTCAGTTTCATTGGCTGCAGGCGGGTCGCAAGTATTCTTGCTTCGACTTGCATAGACAGTTCCTGGATCCTCGCCATAAGTTCAGAAAAGACAAGAAGAACTTCACCAAAGGTAGAGTTGTCAAAAACTCTGCACCACCTGCGTTGACTGGCCAACAGATCCTGGATCAGTTAAACGCTCTCGAGCCTGGTCCAGAGCGTCCAGGGTATTTCAAGGGGTATAATTCAGAACACGCCTGGACTCACAAGACATGCTTGTGGGATCTGCCTTACTTCAAAGACCTCCTTCTTCCACACAACATCGATGTGATGCACACTGAAAAGAATATCGGCGAGGCCCTTTTTGGTACATTGTTCGGCATAGATGGGAAGTCAAAGGATAATACTAAGGCTAGAGTCGATCTGCAGACTCTATGTGATAGACCGTTACAAAACATGCGACAACCGAAAGGAAAGCAGAACTGGACGAAGCCAAAGGCCTGGTTCAATCTTGGAAGGCCAGCTATGAGGGAAATTATCTTGTGGGTGAAAATGCAGTTGATGTTCCCCGATGGGTATGCAGCGAATCTAAAGAGGGGAGCGAGTCTTGAAAAATTGTAAATATTTGGTCTCAAGAGTCATGATTGGCACATATGGCTTGAGCGGGTAATGCCGGTGATGTTGCATGGCTTTATCCCTGAGGATGAATGGCTAGTACTGGCAGAGCTGAGCTATTTCTTCCGTGTTCTTTGTGCGAAAGAACTATCGCCTGCCGTGATAGATGCCATGGAAAAGTTGGCGCCGGAGTTGCTCTGCAAGTTAGAGAAGATCTTTCCACCGGGCTTCTTTAATCCAATGCAGCATTTGATTTTACATCTCCCGACCGAGGCAAGATTGGGGGGGGGGCGTGCAAAATCGTTGGTGCTATGCAACTGAGAGGATGCAGAAGACGCTTCGATCAAAATGTAAAAATAAACGTAGAATTGAAGCATCGATGGCCGAGGCATTCATTACTGAGGAGGCGGCAAACTTCGTGACAGCACACTACGTAGCCAAAAATCGTCATTTACATAATCCGAAGCCTCGGTACAATGCTGGCGACCCTAAAAAAGGTGGATCCAACCTCAGCCTATTCAAAGGGAAGCTCGCACCAGCTGGTGCTTCGAAAGCAATAGTGTTGGATGTCGAAGAATGGTGGACCATTTCGTTGTATATCTTCAACAACCTAACAGAAGTGCGGCCGTACATCGAGTAAGTTCTCGGTACATTGTTTCGCAACTTCTAATTCCTTTGAACTGCTCTTATTCCCGGATATTTGATACAGTCGATACGTCGCCAAATTCTCGGATGGAGCGGTGGTCCAAAAGGATTCCATCAAAGAGTATGAGCTTCTGGCAAAGCATGGAGGCGGCTATCCCGGTTTCATCTCTTGGTTCAAACAAACGGTAATTACCATTAATAGACCATTTCATTTCTTGGTCTAATTTGCGGCTAATGCAACAATCCTTTCGTATTAAACTTTTGTAGGCTAATTCAGAGTCTATGGACACCGAATTGAGACAAGCCACTAATGGTTTTGACTATAAGGTCCGTTCATTTGAGAAATACGACATCAACGGGTATCGCTTTCGTACCTTTGGCAAAGAGCTATCTATGGCCGACCAAAAATCTACAAATTGTGGTGTCTCTGCTATCGGCGAAGGAGGTACCGAGTATTATGGAAGAGTTGAAGCAATTTATGAACTTCTATTCTATGGTGAAAACCCACCGAACGTCGTAGTCTTCAAACCTTATTGGTTCCAGCCGAAGGAGACTAGAAGGACTCATGAACATATAGGGCTAGTCGAAATCAAACAAAGCACCCATTTAGATGTTCCTGATGTCTATATTACAGCTCAACAGGCGACCCAAGTTTTCTATCTACCGTGGGCCTGCCAAACTAATGCAAATCTGAATGGTTGGGATGTCGTTTATGAAGTGCCGCCACGTGTTAGACCACCTCCCCCCAATGAAGAGGATTATGAACCTCACATTAACCCAGATACATATGAAGGAGAATTCTTCCAAGAAACACGTCTTTCCAAAAAATATTTCAAGAACCGCTCTACTTCACCCCAGAACATGGAAGTAGACAGCGACAGTGAATCCGACTTCATCCCTGAGCCGGAACAAGAAGAGGTTACTGCTGCGGATGACCTGTCAATGCTTGACCGATTACAGAAAGGCCTTCCACATGTTGATGCCGCTGAACCCGATGAGCACGTCATTCATGATGACACGCGTGATAGTGATGATGATGATGCATCTATTGATCCCGAAGCATATATAGACGATCCAGACTATTAGTTTGTATGCATCCCAACTTAAATTATATACATATTATTATTCATGTCATAATTAGCTTATTTTCCTCAAAAAAGACATACTTAGCTAATTATCCTCCAAAATGACATAATTAGCTTATTTAGTTCATTTATGACATAATTAGCTTAGTTAGGTCAAAAATGGCATAATAATAACCCTGGTTACTTCATAAATGTCATATACTTACCTTATTTTCCTCCAAAATGACATAATAAGCTAAGTTAGCTCAATAATGACCTATACTTACCTAAGTTAGCTAAAAAATGACATAATTACCTAAGT
Organism: Elymus sibiricus; assembly: GCA_039707655.1. Lineage (NCBI taxonomy): Eukaryota > Viridiplantae > Streptophyta > Magnoliopsida > Poales > Poaceae > Elymus > Elymus sibiricus. Next base: position 119,774,780 of record CM077676.1, on the reverse strand, counting down.
TAGCACAAAAATGACCTATACTTACCTTATTTTCCTCCAAATTGACATAATAAGCTTAGTTAGCTCAAAAATGGCATAATTACATAAGTTAGCTCAATAATGACCTATACTTACCTTATTTTCCTCCAAAATGACATAATAAGCTTAGTTAGCTCTAAAATGGCATAATTACCTAAGTTAGCTCTAAAATGACACAAATAAGGAATAAGAAGAAGAAAAACAAGGAAGAGGAGAAAAAGAAAGAATAGAAGAAGAAAGAGAAGAAAAAGAAAGAATAAAAGAAGAAGAATGAGAAGGAAAAGGATAAAAAGATAGAAGAGAAGAAAGATGAGAAAAAGAGAGAATAAGAAGAAAATATATTCTTATTCTTCCTTTTTCTCTTCTTTCTTTTTCTCCATCTTCTATTCCTTCCTATTCTTATTCTTCTTCTTCTTCTTCTCTTTCTTCTTCTTCTTCTTCTTCTTCTTCTTCTTCTTCTTCTAGTCTTCTTCTTCTTCTTCTTATTCTTCTTGTAACTTTCTTACTCCCATTTTTGCTTAACAAATGCATACTTAGCTTCGTACATGCTTGTTAGCCCTATTATGCCACATACTTAGCTTATTTTCCCCGAAAAAGACATACTTAGTTAATTATCCTCCAAAATGAGATAATTAGCTTATTTAGTTCATTTATGACATAATTAGCTTATTCATTTCAAAAATGGCATAATAACCTTGGTTAGCTCATAAATGTCATATACTTAGCTTATTTTCCTCCAAAATGACATAATTACCTAAGTTAGCTCTAAAATGACCCATACTTACCTAAGTTAGCTCAAAAATGGCATAATTACCTAGGTTAGCACACAAATGACCTATACTTACCTTATTTTCCTCCAAATTGACATAATAAGCTTAGTTAGCTCAAAAATGGCATAATTACATAAGTTAGCTCTAAAATGACACAAATAAGGAATAAGAGGAAGAAAAACAAGGAAGAGGAGAAAAAGAAAGAATAGAAGAAGAAAGAGAAGAAAAGGAAAGAATAAAAGAAGAAGAATGAGAAGGAAAAGGATAAAAAGATAGAAGAGAAGAAGAAAGATGAGAAAAGGAGAGAAGAAGAAGAAGAAAATATATTCTTATTCTTCCTTTTTCTCTTCTTTCTTTTTCTCCATCTTCTACTCCTTTTTCTTATTCTTATTCTTCTTTCTTTCTTCTTCTTCTTCTTCTTCTTCTTCTAGTCTTCTTCTTCTTCTTCTTCTTCTTCTTCTAGTCTTCTTCTTCTTCTTCTTCTTCTTCTTCTTCTAGTCTTCTTCTTCTTCTAGTCTTCTTCTTCTAGTCTTCTTCTTCTTCTTCTTCTTCTTCTTCTTCTTCTAACTTTCTTACTCCCATTTTTGCAGGTTTGATTCACTTCATGGAAGCAGGCATTGATGGACTGCTAGTGTTTAGTTTTTTTTTTGATTTGTATTGATGAACAATGTGAAACTATGTATGTATATATGGATGAACTCCGTGAAACTATGTATGTATTGGATCTTTTAATACCCTATGTGTTCTCTTGCATTCGATGGACTGCTAGATGTTGGATACATGGGCTATGCTTGAGGTTGAAACTATATATATCATATATGTCTTTTGAAAATGCAGGGATATAACAGAAAACAGACAAAACAGTAACAATACAGGCACTTTGCCGTCTGCCAGCCGACGGCAAGGACTTTTGCCGTCGGTAGGCGGACGGCAAAGGGGCCACGTGGAAGCAACATGTTCAACCTGGGAGCATCAGGTCTGACCATTTGGTCATTCTGTCGTCTGCCAGCAGACGGCAAAGACCAGCCTGGCAGACGGCAAAGACTAAGCAGAAGTGACGGTTAGCCACGGGTCTGCTGACGTCATAGGGCTGACGGCAAAGTTTGCCGTCTGCCGGCAGACGGCAAAGTCTGCCGTTAGCCACCTAACGGGGCTAACCGCTATTCTTTGTCGTCCATGATCTTTGCCGTCAGCTTGGCCAGGAAAGCGGACGGCAAACTTCTTTGCCGTCAGCTATTTTTAGGCAGACGGCAAACAAAGTCATTACCGTGACTTTCAGTGCCGGAAGTATTTGCCGTCTGTGGAAGACGGCAAAGACATTTGCCGTCGGTGGCCTGGTCCTTTGCCGTCTGCTATGGCAGACGACAAATTAGCTGATTGCTTCTCAATCTTTTGCTAGCCTTCATTTGTACTAAGCGGAAATACTGCTTGTGCATCCAAACTCCTTAAACCCAAGTTGTGCCAAATGAGTCCACTATACCTACCTATATGCGGTATTTCAATGCCGTTCCAAGTAAATTTGCGTGTGCCAACTCTAATTTTCAAAATAATTTTTCCGGTTTGTGTGCCCGTACCGCTCATGAAGCGGCAGGGGGTGGCCATTATTTTCCATGCTAGGTGTGTTATTCTCACGATGAGTGTTTATTCACTTGTCATTGCACGAGAGAATGGTTGGTAATAGGGATGCCCAGTCCCACAATGAAATCAAAATTAATAACAACAAAATTCCTTGGAAAGTAATGGTATGGAGGGCACCCGTGGATACGGCTAGCCATGGATTGTGAAAGAAATGGTGGAAAGGAAATAAACTTTACTTTCTGTTTGGGAACCACCTATGATGTGTCTAGCATGGAAAATATTGGGAATTCTCGGTCGTTTTCGTTGACGGGAAAAGCATGCCTCTCAAAATATTTTTATCTCTTTAATTTCAGCGTTGAGCTCTAGCACATTTGACAAATCTCTGCTTCCCTCTGCGAAGGGCCTATCTATTTACTTTTATGCAATTTTTATTTTATTTGAGTCTCCATCTTCTCTTACAAAAGCACCAAGTAGAGAGCACTATTGTCATACTTGTGCATTGTGTGTAGCTAATATTTGAGTGTGTTTCATGAATGGATCAATGATTGAGCATAATGGGCTAGGGATAACTTTCTTTAGCATTGATATTTTGAAGGACATGGTTGCTTGTTAGCATACTTGAGTATTTATATCTTCATGTCAAGTTATAGACTATTGCTTTGAATCATTCAAGTCCAATGTCCATGTTACAAAAGAAAAGAATATGTGATGAATATGTTAGGCAGCATTCCACATCAAAAAATTTGTTTTTATCATTTACCTACTCGAGGACGAGCAGGAATTAAGCTTGGGGATGCTGATACGTCTCCAACGTATCTATAATTTTTTGATTGTTCCATGCTGTTATATTATCAATCTTGGATGTTTTTATGATCAATTATAGCAATTATATATCATTTTTGGAGACTAACCTATTAACTTAGTGCCCAGTGCCAGTTGCTGTTTTCTGCCCTGTTTTTATTTTACAGAAAATCAATACCAAACGAAGTCCAAATGCCATGAAACTTTTTGGAGATTTTTTATTGGCCAAGATAAACACTAGAAGCTTTGGGAGAGGGTCAGAAGATCCAGGAGGTGGCCACGAGCCACCAGGGCGCGCCTGGGGGGGGGGGGGGGCAGGCGCGCCCTGGTGCCTCGTGGGCCCCCCTTTTCTCCGTTTGACCTAATTCCAGCACTATAAATTCAGAAAGCCTCAGGAGAGTCCACGAAATACTTTTTCCGCCGCCGCAAGTTTCTGTTCTCGAGAGATCCCATCTGGGGTCCTTCTCCGGTACTCCGCCGGAGGGGGAATCGATCATGGAGGGGTTCTACATCAACCTTGCTGCCCTTCCGATGATGCGTGAGTAGTTTACCACAGACCTTCGGGTCCATAGGCAGTAGCTAGATGGCTTCTTCTCTCTTTTTGATCTTCAATACAATGTTCTCCTTGATGTTCTTGGAGTTCTATCCGATGTAATCACTTTTTGCGGTGTGTTTGTTGGGATCCGATGAATTGTGAGTTTATGATTAGATTATCCATGAAATTATTTGAGTCTTTGCTGCACTCTTTTATGCATGATTATTATAGCATCGTATTTCTTCTCCGATCTATTGATTTGGTTTGGCCAACTAAGTTGATTTATCTTGCCATGGGAAGAGGTGCTTTGTAATGGGTTCGATCTTGCGTTGCTCAATCCCAGTGACAGAAAGGGACATGATACGTATGTATCGTTGCTATTAAGGGTAAAAAGATGGGGTTTATTCATACGTGAGTTTATCTTGTCTACATCATGTCATCGTTCTTAAGGCGTTACTCCGTTCTTTATGGACTTAATACACTAGATGCATGCTGGATAGCGGTCGATGTGTGGAGTAATAGTAGTAGATGCAGGCAGGAGTCGGTCTACTTGTCTTGGACGTGATGCCTATATACATGATCATTGCCTTGGATATCGTCATGATTATTTGCTTTTCTATCAATTGCCCAACAGTAATTTGTCTACCCACCGTATGCTATTTTCTCGAGAGAAGCCTCTAGTGAAACCTATGGCCCCCAGGTCTATCTAAATCATATTACTAAAACCCTAAAAATATTGCTGCCATTTTCTTTTATTTATTTTATTTTGTATTTTTGTTTCAATCTATCTATCTATCACATACAATTTAATCTTGCAATTGACCGCCGAGAGATTGACAACCTCTCGTTTGCGTTGGGTGCAAGGATTTGTTGTTTGTGTGCAGGTGCTGCTAACGAGGTGTTGTGTGATTCTCCTACTGGTTCGATAACCTTGGTTTCATAACTGAGGGAAATACTTATCTCTACTGTGCTGCATCATCCCTTCCTCTTCAGGGAAATACCAACGCAAGCTACAAGTAGCAATACCCCATTGTCACCACAGGTATTCATATTTAAGACATACATCAAGTGTTCTCAAATCCATAAAAGTATTCAATCCGATAATAGTGAAACCTCAAAGGTAAAAACTCAATTCATCACAACAAGATAGAGAGGGAGAAACACCATATGATCCAACTATATTAACAAAGCTCGCGGTACATCAAGATCGTGCCAAATCAAGAACACGAGAAAGAGAGATCAAACACATAGCTACTAGTACATACCCTCAGCCCCGAGGGTGAACTACTCCCTCCTCGTCATGGAGACCGCCGGGATGATGAGGATGGCCTCCGGTGATGATTTCCCCCTCCGGCAGGGTGCCGGAAAAGGGCTGTAGATGAGATCGTGGAGGTACAGATGCTTGCGGCGGCGGAGTCGAAGTTCTAGGGTTATTTCTGAGGGTTTCTCTATTTATAAGAATTTTTGGCGTTGGAATCATGCGAAGAGGGGCCACAGGGGGCCCACGAGGCATCAGGGCACGCCCAGGGGGGTGGGCGTGCCCAGGTGGCTTTTGGGGGCCCTGTGGGTCTTCTGCTGCTCCCCCGAAGCTTCCTGGGTCTGTTTCCTTCCAGAAAAAATCGTCAAAAAGTTTCGCTGCATTTGGACTTCATTTGATATGGATTTTCTGGAAAACCAAAAACAAGCAGAAAACAGCAACTGGCACTGGGCACTAGGTCAATATGTTAGTCCATAAAAATTATATAAAAGCCATATAAAAGTGCACCAAAATCATACAAAACTATAATAAACATGGCATGAATACTTCATAAATTATAGATACGTTGGAGACGTATCAGTAGGTTGCCGGCGCTCGGGTCCCAGGAAGGTCACCACTCCTCCCCTCTCGCTGAAGCGAAGCTTGGCGGGCTCATCCTCGTCGGCCGATTAGCCGCTTGCAGGCTTCGGAGGCTGAGCTGGAGACTGCAAAGGCGGAGCTGGAGCTTCACTTCGCAACATAGCATATCTTATGTCGTGGATCAAGCCCAATCAAATGCATACTACACAAACTCAAACACTTCGTGCTCATCACCATCAAAGAAATCACCATCACCGTCAAGACCACCACCATCGTTAGACGACTTGCACTGTTTCCGGAGGTCCGCGACAAGACCTAAGAGCGGGTGGGGCGTAAAGGCGGAGGCGTGATGGGTGGAAGACCTCGGAGACGAGGTTGCGGCGGATGCCGCGCCAGAGCGGGCCGTAGGGCGCCAAACCTATGCTGTGGTGGCGCTGGCGCGAGAGGACAGAGCTGGCCACGCTCGTCGGCGGGCGGTTTCAGAACGCACCCCCGGCGCCGCCACGGATGAGAAGGTGGTGCGCAGTCACCCGGTCTATGACGACGGCTTCCTGCCGCAACTGTAAACGTCATTGGTGTTTGCAATGGGCGATCACAACATCGTCCATGTTTGCAATACGCGACCACAATCATCTGTGTTGTGATGCGCGAGGGCAACATCGTCCATGTTTCAATGGGAGACCGCAATATCGTCTGTGTTGCGATGAGCAACCGCAACATCGTCTATGTTTTGTTCACGGGGAACATCATCCATGTTGCGATGGTGGCATCCTCATCCGAGGGCTACATGAAGACAGGTCCCCTGGCACCCGCAAATAAAATAGACAGACCCAACGGCTTGCAACCCGGCCGATCTTTGCCAAAGATCATAGCACTCGCCATAAAGTAACTACTTCTCCTTGGCAATTGTATTTATTCTGAACTTATTTTATAATCTGGGAAAAGTTGGCATTATAGATAGGGACACAATTACAATTACAGTCGGCATTATAGACATTTGATCAAACAATTCAGACAATAATAAACTTAGATAATGGAAGCCAGAAAAGAAAGATAGACCGTGGTGTCTCAGTGCTTCTTCACCGCTGTTTATGGGTCCGAAGATCGCAGCTTGAGCAGAGCACGCAGTGGCCGCTTCATGACGTTCAAGAACCTGACCTGCGGCTCGAGGTCGACAGCCAGGTCGCCTTCCGCCTCCGTCCACTCGAAATCCCTCACGAGGTTTGCCACGAAGTAACCAAGGTGGAGCATCGCCACACCCATGCCGGGGCACATCCTTCTGCCGGCGCCGAACGGCATCATCTTGATCTCTCCGGCGCTTCCTGCCGCCGCCACGAGGCTCACGCCGTTGCCCCCGCCGCCGGCAAGGAACCTCTCCGGCAGAAACTTGTCCGGCTCGGCCCACACCGTCTCGTCCCGCGCCAGACGCTCCAGGGGGAACTGCACCGTCGTCCCCGCCGCGACGCGACGACCATCCAGAAAGACGTGGTCGTCGGGCATCACCTTGTCGTCAGCAAGAGAATATCAAGTAGGAGTACGTACGTGTGACCTCGACTAACTGTAGTTATGGATTTAGAATTGGAAAGCAGTTAGTTGCTCACCTGCCTAGCCACCGAGGGCACCGTGGGGTGCAGGCGCAGCGCCTCCATGAGGACAGCATGGAGGTACTGCAGCCTACCAAGGTCTTCCTCGCTGACCTCCTCGGCGTCCGCTCCAACGACGGCATCGATCTCGCTCCGGACGGTCTCCTGCACGTCCAGATGCTTCACCAAGTTCGCCATGATCCACTGCAGCGCCGCCGTCGCCGGCTCCGTGCCGGCGCCAAGAAACTCCGAGCAGAGCCCCACGAACTCGCCGTCTGCTAGCCTCTGCTTGGGAGCATTGCCACTACCGGAGGAGGAGTGGCTGTCGTCTGCGACCAGGAGGTCGATGAGCGTGTCCACATATGTTGGAGCTTCGCCGGATGGGCGGCACAGCAGGCGGCGCCGGGCATTGATGAGCGGGAGGTACATCTCCTCTTGCTGCCGCCTGAGCATGACCAGCTTGTTCCACCGTTCGCGGTATATGAGCTCGGTCAACGCCGGGAGTGCGGCGAAGACACGCAGCCCAACGAGGGACCGGATGAGGTCCTCCATGCCATCAGCCATGGCGCGGACGAGGCGCGAATCGACGCCGTCGCCGAAGCACATGGCGGCGCTGAGGCCGAACATAGCAGCGTGCATGCTCTCGGCCGCGAGGACTAACCCATCGTTAGAAGACTTGCACTGTTCCCGGAGGTCCGCGACGAGACCGCAGAGCGCGCGACGGCGGGCCGGGGCGTAGAGGCGGAGGCGCGACGGGTGGAAGACCTCCGAGACGAGGTTGCGGCGGATGCCCCGCCAGAGCGGGCCGTAGGGCGCCGAGCCTATGTTGTGGTGGCGCTGGCGCGAGAGGACGGAGCTGGCCGCGCTCGTCGGCGGGCGATTGCAGAACGCGCCCCCGGCGCCACAGCGGACGAGGAGGTGGTGCGCGGTGACACGGTCTGTGACGACGACGTCCTGCCTCAAGGCAGCGGAGAAGTCCCGTACGAGAGCCCACTTGGCGGTGGCGAGGCGGGTTTGCATTTCCTTGAACGGCGGTGCACGCCGGAGCAGGCTGCCCACGACGACGAGGAGCGCGATGGGAAGCAAGAGGAGGATCACGTCTTGCATCATTGCATGACTAGCTGATGTCTGGGCTGGGCCTGCCCTGACCAGAGTTGCTACCGCTACTTTCACTTCTTTATAGACCATATTAAAGGTTGAGCTATCGATCGGTCGCTTTACCCAACAGCGAACTCAAAATTTTAATTATAAACGTTTTCGGTAAGACAGCATTGTTTAAATGTCTCATCACATCAACTGTACTTGTACGGGCATCTCTAGCCTGTCTCTATTTTTTAACTCCTTGAAAGTCTTCTCAGACTTGACTCCCTAAACTCTTTGAGGAGTTAAACAGTGATCGAATCTCTCTATTTAATTTTCTTTCTTTTTTACTAATTCTTCTAACCATCGGCACATATATTTCAAACAGTTGCACTGTATCAAATCATTTAAATGATTCAAATTCAACATATGCAAGAAATCAACCATAAACATATATATACTTCATCCAATCCAGTAATTCAAATTTAAAACATGCATAAAGTTCATCCAAATGCCACCACATCGGTCAAATTTGATACAACAAACACAACATGGCATGTCTTATGTCGTGATTCAAGCCGTATCGAATGCTACTACACGAACTCAAACACTTGGTGCTCATCACCATCAAAGAAACTATCATCACCGCCGAGACCACCACCATCGTTAGACGACTAAGCCATCGTTAGAGGACTTGCACTTATGCCGGAGGTTCGCGACGAGACCGAAGAGCCGGAGGGGGTGTAGACGCGGAGGCGCAACATGTGGAGACCTCGGAGACGAGGTTGCGGTGGATGCCGCGCTAGAGCGGGCCGTAGGGTGCTGAGAGGACGGAGCTGTTGCAGAACGTGCCCTCGGCGCCGCCACGGGCGAGGAGGTGGTGCGCAGTCACACGGTCTATGATGACGACGTCCTGCCGCAAGGCAGCGGAGAAGTCTCGTACGAGAACCCAGTTGTCGGCGGCTAGGCGGGTTTACAACTTTGCATTTCTTTGATCAGCGGTGCACGCCGGAGCAGGCTGCTGACGAGGACGAGGAGCGCCATGGGAAGCAAGAGGACGATCACGTCTTGCATGGCTACCTAGCTAGCTGACGGCCTGACCTGACCAGAGTTGCTACTGCTAGTTTCACTTCTTTATAGACCTTGAAGGTTGCACTTGAGCTATCGATGGATCGCGTTACCCAACAGCGAACAAAAAAATGTCTCACATCAGTGCACTAGAATAGATTTGTTAAATACGAGTTGACAAGTGGAAGCAAGTCATCGTCTTTGTTCTTCTTTTGCGGGCATATATATGTCACACTTCAACATGCTTGAGAGATTGACATTTTAGAAAAGAGCACTGTTTCAAAAACTACTCCATATGCGATCACCTAAAACGTCTTATATTAGTTTACAGAGAAAATATTTCTTCATGAAAAGCAATCATTGTTGCATTTCATTTATGAAGAAGATGTTACAAAGCTCAAGACAAGCACACAACTAGTTCAACTTCTCTGAGGAGAAGATGAAATAGCCACGACAACAACACATAACAACACTAACTCAGCATCAATGATCTGGCAAGCTCAAACAACCGGAGTAGGTCTTCGACATCCATCGCCATCTAACAAACACTAATAGAAAAAGCCTTATAAAAATTGTTAGTGGCGCAGCACGAAAACAAGACGCCGGTGGTAATTTTTGAAAATACCTGCGGCGTCGGCTATCCTGGACACCTAACTGCTACGGAGCTATTAGTGGCGTTGGCACGAACTCGGGCGTCGTTAGTGCGTGGGACACCGCAGTCTTACCAATCAGAAGGCAGTACAGACATGAAAATTATCGACGCTGGTAGTACTTATTATAGTACAGACATGGAGGCGCCGCCCAGATGCTAGTATCAAGTAGTGCCGCTGGTGGATTTGACCTTAGCGGCGTTGGTGCATGCACCAACGCCACTATTTAATGAAGTTTCAAAAACCCACACCTAAACAGTATTCCGCGCCACATTCATTAGCGACATTGGTTGTTTGAATTGCTGGTGTTTTTTCGACTACGGCGCCACTAATGACCAGACAAAAAAAATTAAACACTAATTTGATCACAAAATCTAGTGTGAAACCGAATTGGTTTCCAGTTCATACTCTCCCCGTTGCACTATAAATAGCATGGTAAGAAGTTTTACAAGAGCATACTTTCTCTCCATAATCTTTTCCTCCCACTGAAAAGCTCTCCGACCACTGTATAGAAGAAGTTTGCTGCAGGACCATGTCAGCGAACAACGCGGTTCGTGTGGTGCCCGACTTCGTCCCAACTCCTCGTGGGTTCGGGCTGAGACGTAGAACGTCCAGGTGCCGAACCGTGAGCAGGCGGTTTGGGATGTCTTGAAGATGGTGTTTCCGGACCAAAGGTATTACACCGTTAGGCCCCGGAAGGACGGCGTCATCTTCGTGCAGTTCTTCTACGTGGAGTCCGCCGAAAGGGTGCACGGTCATGTGTGGGGCAGCGTCCCCGAGTCCGTGACCTTCTACTCCGTCCCCAGGACGCCATCGACAAGATGCCTCTTGAGTCGAAGAGGTGGATCCAAATAGCTTGATGAAGACGAAGTCAACAATTGCACCTCCCGTCGCTCTCGCCGCCTTTTTATTTACTATATTTTAATTATGTCTTTTTTATATGTATGGGAGAACAATGTATGAACTTTATCTAGAACAACATTAACCGTCTTTCTTTTAACCACGGAGAGCGATGTAATTGCTATATGTAATTATCCTTCTCCATTTAACTTGCTTAATCTCATCATCACCTTATGCCATGCTCACCCTTGCTAAAAAACATTTAAATTGATGAGTACAGAAACAGGATTGAACTAAATATTTGAATGTGGAGTTTCGTCAATATGCAACTCGCTGCATATTGAGCTTCACTTAATGTGTGGTATTTGATTGTTGTACTTTGCCATGCCACGCCTTTTTAAACTTGACATGCATCATACTTGGTTGTGCATCATGCCATGATATGCTTGTCTGTTTACCATGTTGTTTGCTTCTTTTCAGTTTTGCTTCTTCTCGTTAACTTCGGTAACGTTTCGGAGTGCGAGGATTCGTTCGACTACGCTTGATCGACTACCTCATGGATTCGATCTTTTTCCAAGCAGGATTCCAGACAAGATGATCACTACCTTGGATACCATTACTAGCTTTGCTTTGGTAGTTGTCTCGATGCTATCATTTGGTCTCGCTACCTACCATTTGTTTGCATGCCTCCTAATTGCCATGATAAAATCTCTAACCTCCACTATCCTAGCAAATTTTGTTTGGCTATGTTAGTGTTGGAGTCCTAGACAAGAGGGTACTCACCACGTCGTCTCCCGACCAGGTGGGTCGGGCCGACGGCCCCATGGCGGTTCACTAATGGGCTTATTCGGGCATCCCATGACACATACAAGATTCCACAAAACTTGGCGCACAAGACGAGGACTCCTGTAACCCTAGGCCTCCGGTACATTATATAAACCGAGGTCAGGCTAGTCAATAGACCATCTTAGATTTCATATTCATTAGAACAATCTCATGGTAGATAACTGTACTCTACACTATCCTCCACATCAATACAATCAAAAGCTGGATGTAGGATATTATCTTTTTGAGAGAGTCCGAACCTAGGTAAAATCTTGTGTCCATGTTACCATCGCTCCAAGACGCCTAGCTTAGGACCCCTACCTCGAGATATGCCGGATTTAGCACCGACTTTGGTGCCCATGCAGGTCACTGCGGGTAGTCGCCACAGTGCGATGGGAATTCAGATCGGCTCTGACGCGATCTACACGTCGGAACCGAGCTTCATCGTCGAAGTCGGCATTTTCGTCGCCGGCTCGATTGGTCGCCTCGGCTGGACCGAGGATTACGCTCCACGTAGGATCGTCAAGATCAGATGGGTGACTTCATCAACATCAACTCCGATCTCTATCAAGATCATGGGAGAATCATCCATGGAGCTCGGGGGCTCAACGTCAACATTGCCCTCGGGCGACTAGTGCAGTTTTTCTGGACAGCAGATTTGTGGTCTCCGTCCCTGCCTCCTTGAGCGTCGTTTTGGTGAATCCTTTGGTGTAATTGTGCGGAATTGAGTCTATCATAACCCCATAAAATTTTGTCGTATTCCAATGGAGGAATCTCCGGCAATCCCCGATATGCCGGAGCCCTGTCGAATTTGGACGGGAATCTGGACGAGATTACGGCGAGGAGTCCAGCGTCCAGCTCGGACATCCTTTAGAAGATCCAACCGTTCATCGGCTGCGAAAATCCTATTGCAACAACCACCTCAGATCATCACCACGGCGAGCCGACCAAGAGTTCGGTATCGCGTGGGCCAAATGAAAGATCGTGGATGTCGCCTAGAGGGGGGGGGGTGAATAGGCACTTTAAAATAATTACGGTTTAGGCTTGAACAAATGCGGAATAAAACTAGCATTTAATTTGTCAAGCACAAAACCTAAATCGACTAGGCTCACCTATGTGCACCAATAACTTATGCTAAGCAAGATAAATAACTAAGTGATAGCAAGATATATAACAAGAAACAATATGGCTATCACAAAGTAAAGTGCATAAGTAAAGGGCTCGGGTAAGAGATAACCGAGGCATACGGAGACGACGATGTATCCCGAAGTTCACACCCTTGCGGATGCTAATCTCCGTTTGGAGCGGTGTGGGGGCACAATGCTCCCCAAGAAGCCACTAGGGCCACCGTAATCTCCTCACGCCCTCGCACAATGCAAGATGCCGTGATTCCACTAAGGGACCCTTGAGGGCGGTCACCGAACCCGTACAAATGGCAACCCTTGGGGGCGGTCACCGAACCCGTACACTTTGGCAACCCTTGGGGGCGGTCACCGGTACCCGTCAAATTGCTCGGGGCAATCTCCACAACCTAATTGGAGACCTCGACGCTTGTCCGGAGCTTTACACCACAATGATTGAGCTCCGACAACACCAACCGTCTAGGGCACCAAGGCACCCAAGAGGAACAAGCTCTAGGGTGCCCAAACACCCAAGAGTAACAAGCTACTCAACTTCACTTCCACGTATCACCGTGGAGAACTCAAACCGATGCACCAAATGCAATGGCAAGGGCACACAGAGTACCCAAGTCCTTCTCTCCCAAATCCCACCAAAGCAACTAATGCTAGGGAGGAAAATGAGAGGAAGAACGAAGAAGAGAACACGAAGAACTCCAAGATCTAGATCCAAGGGGTTCCCCTCACATAGAGGAGAAAGTGATTGGTGGAAACGTAGATCTAGATCTCCTCTCTCTTTTCCCTCAAGAACTAGCAAAAATCATTGGAGGGATTGAGAGATAGCAAGCTCGAAGAAGGTCAACAATGGGGGAAGAACACGAGCTCAAGGGATAAGGTTCAATGGGGAAGAAGACCCCATTTTATAGGACCCCACGAATCTGCCCGTTATGTTGTAGAATAACACGGGAGCGGTACAACCGGTCCAAGGACCGGTACAACTGCTATTTGCGGGTTCCCCTGAAGTAGAGTACCAGACGGTACAACCGGAGGTTGCACCGGTAGTACCGGTCGGCTGAAACCATCCGGAAACTACCGGGCTACCACCGCCCTACTACCGCTTCAAAACAGTAGGGAGTCACCTGACCGGTACTAGGACCGGTACAACCGCCGGGACCAAGTACTTGTGGTGGCTAAGTCTGGAGCGGTACAACCGCTCCAGTCACCGGTAGTACCGGTACGCCTAAGACATCCGCGAACTACCGGTTCACCACCGCCCAACATCCGCTCCACATCAGACGGGAGTCACCCCTTAGCGGTGGTTGGAGCGGTACTTGGCTGGTACAACTGCCGAGCAGCAGTCCTGGGGTTCGCCAAGCACCAGGCGGTACAACCGCCCGGAGGCAGCGGTACAACCGCTTGGCAGACACCTGGAGACTGCAACCCAAGGGTGGTGGTTGTCCCGGAAGTACTGGTCGGCCGGTACAACCGCATACACTAGCGGTACAACCGCCAGAGAAGGAAAAACCAGAACTGCCATAACATCTACAAATGAGCTCCGAAATGAGCAAACTCAAGCTTGCGGGATAGATGACGACAAATACTATCCAACAGCGACTAGATATATTAAGAACCAGCAAAGGAGAAGAAATGCCAATAGGATAAGGAAGAGGACCTTCCCACAATATGAACCGGCAAAAACCCCAACATCGAAAACATCATAGAAGATGCATATGAACTCCGTTTTCGATGAACTCGAGCTTGTCATGAAGATGACCATAAGCTCTAAAACCCACACAGAGAAAAATCAAACAAGAACCAAGAAAGATGATGCAAGGATGCAATGGTTTGAGCTCTCTATGAATGATACGATCAAGCTACTCACTCGAGAGCCCCCCTTGATAGTACGGCTATCGATCCTATAACCCAGTCTCCCAACTACCACCATGAGACTGGCAAAATAGAAAACCTATCAAGGGCAAACCTTTGCATTGCACATAGTCCACTTGAACTAGATGATGACGATCTTGACTTCCTCAAGTTGGACCACCTGATTGCGTTGGCTCGATGAAGACTAGTTGATTGCTCCCCCATACTCCACTATGGGTGAGTCACTCTTCAGCACATCTTCACAAGTCCATTGTCACCACAATGGACGGCAAGCTTCAAGCATGATCTCTTCGTGATGCTCCACTTGAACTTGCACACCGCAATCTTGATGACGATCACCACTTGATGTCATCCTCCATGGGTTGTATGATATCTTTCTTTTGATGCACGCCCATGGAAACAAACCTGATCCCACTCGGTACATCTTCTACGCTTTGTGTGTTGATCAACTTGAATTACTCTTTGTACTTAGTCTTGATCAACCTTGAATCTTTCAAACTCTCTTCATAAGGATGATGTCTTGAAGGTAAACATGAATGTTCACACAATATTCTTCTTCAAGACATGCTTGCAATAGGCTCAACACTCACACGACCAATCTTTGGATAAATCCTTGAATAGCACCTTGCTCACCACATAATCTCCTTGAAACCAACAAATGTACTTCAAGAAGTGTCTATGGACAAACCCTTCAAATATAACTCAAGGCAACCATTAGTCCATAGAGATTGTCATCAATTAGCAAAACTAAACATGGGGGCAGCACATGTTCTTTCACCAAAGAATCGTCAAGACAGCATCGTCACCCCATGGATTGCACGGGTCGGGGGCGTCGACATCGCCGCGTGGTCACTTCATCAAGCCGGCACTGACCGCGTCACAAGTTCCAACCTGTGTCGGCATCGCCGCACCGTCGCTTCTTCAAGCCGACGTCCACCACGCCGACCTGCTTCGACACGTCGACTGACGTGGGGGCTCTAGCGTCACCCCGCCAACCTGCTCCCTCACCTCGGCTAGACCGGGGGCTTCGTCATCGCTTCATCGACATGCTCCGGGGGCTTCATCATCACTAGCGGACCAGCTTCGTCACGACAGCTGGACCGGGGGCTTCGCCTCTCCACATCGACCGTGTTGCATCGCCACCTCGTCAAGCTGAATTCTTGGCCACCTTGGAACCGGCTTGGGGGCTAGGACCTCGTCCAGGCCAAGGATTACGCACCATGTCGGATCTGTCGAATTCGACGGGAGTCCTCTTCCCGCCGCAATCCCGGACCGCATCATGAACATCGAGCACATTAACCAGCTAAGTCGTTCTCATGCTCAAACCTTTTTAAAATTTAATTTTTGTTCGTTTCAACCAAGCATTATATTTGTCTTAAACAAAAAAGTTGTTTGTTAAAAATACTTCTTTTTCCCATGTTAACTGGGGCTCTTAAATTCATATGTGCCGTTTCATAATAAATATTTTCTTCTTAGTCGTTGCAAAGTCTTTTTCTACTACTCTTTTTTTCGACTCGAGTGTATGGTCAAATACCCGGCTAGCCTGGTTTCTCTCTAAAACCGCTCGAGTTTAGTTCGCTAAACTAGTCTGAGAAGCACTCCGCCTTTGAGAAAGGTGGTTGAAGCCGAAGGCTGGACCAATTGAAGTCTGGAGATTGGATGTATCATGTTAAAGCACGACGGAAGCAAGAATTTATTTAAGACCAATTTTGGATTGGCACAAAAAACTTGATACAACGCCAGACGCCTTCAAAGCATCGACAATATTAGCGGGGGGCTGCGACTAGAGCCGAACCCACCAAAAGCCAATGTACTCCATGGAGTTCTCGGCAAAACGTCATCGGTATTTCGCATATTTCGCATTATATGCATTGATTTCGAGTTGTGTCTTTGGTCAGTAGCTGGATTGCCCGGCTCCTGTGCAAGAAACAAAGTATCGCAATAAGAAAGATTACATAATGTAGACAGAAATAAGTTAATCAATATGACAAAACCTCATTGTTTTATCCTTAGTGGCAATAATATAATATGTGCCTTAGCCCTTATTGTCACTGGGTTAGATCACCACAAGATTGAACCCACTACAAAGTACCACTCTCTCTGAAGAAAAACCCATCGAACTTGGTCAAAGAAGATAGATAAATCGGAGAGCATGCAAAGCTATTAAATTATATGACAAATAAAACCTCAAAAGATTTCATTGAATTTCAATGAACAATCTGATCATAAAGCAACAATTCATTGTGTCCCAACAAACACACCACAGATTACATCCGATTGATCCTGATCATACATGAAGATCATGGGAACGTGGTATTGAAGATCCAGAGAGAGAGAGAGAGAGAGAGAGAGAGAGAGAGAGAGAGAGAGAGAGAGAGAGAGAGAGAGAGAGAGAGAGAGAGAGAGAGAGAGAGAGAGAGAGAGAGAGTCATCTAGCTACTACTATGGACCCATAGGTCCTGATGGAACTACTCACAACTCATAATGGAGGAAACAAGGATGACGAAGAAGACTCCAGCAATGGCTTCCCCTCCAACAGACCTCCGGAACAGGCCTCCAGATTGGATCTTCGCGAAACATGAACTTGCGGCGGCGATAAAATTCTTCTGAAGGTACGACGAATGGTTTCGATATTTATAGGGATTTATGATGGTGGAATCAGGTCAAGGCGATGCAGGGGGGGCCCACATGGCCAGGTGGCGCCCCTTGGCCGCGCGGGTTCCCCCTGTGGGCCCCTGGCAGCTCCTCTCATTCTCTCCCAAAGCTTCCCGTGTTCTTGTTGCCCAAAAAAATCGTATAAAATCGGCAACTTATTCTGACCTTCGTAGATATTGATTTCCCGCGAAACCGAAAATAGGTAGAAAATAGGAATTGACACTAGGCAATAAATTAATAGATTAGTCCAAAAAATAATATAAATTGCTATAAAAAGTATATAAAAATAATAATATAATAGCTTGAAGCAATAAAAAATTATAGATACGTTTGAGACGTATCATACGTGACTAAGATGAATACGATTAGAGGAGGTGGGAATAGCAGTGGAGCCAACATGTGAGACGCGAAGAGAGGCGTCGTTACCAACGACAATGCCAAGAGGATGAGAGCGGAAGGGTGAAATGGTGACAGTACCAGGATCTGCAGCCATCTGCAATGAAGCTCCGGTGTCAAGGAACCAGTAGCCACCGCCCGCGTACGCCTGTTGCTGCATGGAGAGAAGGGTGTGCTGGAGCGCGACGGTGTCCCATGGGTTGGTGGAGGAGACCGCGGTCACCACGGGGATTGCCGTGTGGACGCGTAGACGTAGGCGACGCGGTGAGACCGAAGGCCGGGTGCGGGCTGAGGACACCAGCACCAGGAGGCCGTGGCTGCACCGGCCATGCCTGAAACGTGCCTGTCCACGGGTTAAAGGGCGGTGTGGGCGTCATGGCAGGCGGCCGAGGTGCCGCGGGCTAGGGCTGCATGACGAGGTGGGACGCATCGAAGTTGCCGCCCTTGTGATGCTTGCGGCCGTGCTGGCCGCCAGAGGAAGAGCCGCCTGAGGGGACAGAGCTGAGGGCCCGGAGTGGGGGCCGGCGGCGCGCGGCCGGCGTAGAGGGTCGTGGCGGTCTCATGCATAGCAAGGTGGGCGAGACGGCTCTCCTCCTGCGACAGGTAGGACCGGGCCTGGATGAACGTCAGGAGGCACGTGTCGTTGTAGGTGAGGTTGACGGCGGCGTGGTCGAACTTGCG
Source organism: Elymus sibiricus (assembly GCA_039707655.1). Taxonomy (NCBI): domain Eukaryota; kingdom Viridiplantae; phylum Streptophyta; class Magnoliopsida; order Poales; family Poaceae; genus Elymus; species Elymus sibiricus. Next base: position 119,756,458 of record CM077676.1, on the reverse strand, counting down.
GCTAAGCACACAGATCATGTTGGAGACAACGACACGATCGGACTGCGGGAGGCCGCAGTTAGTGAGCGTGTCGGCGAGAGTTTTTAGGCGCGAGCAATACTCCTTGTTCGATGAGTGCCCTTGAAAGAGCCCGTGAAACTCTTGGAGCGCCTGGGAGCCCTGGTGGTTCCGGTTGGATTGAAAGAGGGTCTGGATCACCGAGATGAGCAAGTATGCGGGGTGGTCGACGCGGATTGTGCTCACAATGTCCCCCGAGACGGAGCCGTAAATCCACCGCAGGGTGCTCCAGCCGATTTGTGTCTAGATGGGGTCAAAGAGGCGCTGTTGGGCATCGACGGAGCCATCAACATGGTTGCTGAGCCCGAGCGACTTGATCAGGGCATCGAAGAACGTGGACCAGAGGGTGTTTTTTTTTTTGAGCAGGGTGTTCCCCTCCGATTTCATTAACGAAACCAACAGTCGACAAAGTAGAAGGGAAAGAAAGATCCATCCCTTGATAAGCAGGTTTTACGAGCGCAGTCTGCCAAATAGCCAAGTGCCTTACATCTAGAGACCAAATATTACATCAACTATAAAACAGACTACAAAAGGACCAAATCTACGACAGGCTCTTCAGAAGGTCTAAGATCTAGTTCTACTTCAGCAAAGCCTCAGCAAAGCCTCTGAACTTCCGGCCTCCAACCCTGCGTTGCCCTGTAGACTTCATTTGCCACCTGCTCTATTAGCCTTGCTCCCAACATCAGCAGCTTTTGATCTGGATTTTTTCTCTGCAAAATAGCCCAATCATTAATCCAATTACACATCATTCTGATTAAGATCATAGGGTCATTAACCCTTTTTGATCTGAAGATAACATCGTTTCTACATTTCCATATTGTCCAAAACAGAGAAGAAACCCCCACTAAAACTAATTTTTTTTCCAGTTTTTTGGAAGGTTTTAATCCAAACACTCAGTTAGCCCTCTGGGGTTGTCCTGAGATCAAAAGCACATTTAATTAGACTCCAAATTAGTCTAGCAGCAGAGCATTCAAAAAACAGATGGTCAAGGGTCTCCTCCTGACCACAAAAAACACATTCTTTCCTCCCTTTCCACCCCTTTTTGATCAGGTTGTCTTTGGTCAGGATGCTTTTTCTGGCAACCAACCAAAAAAACATTTTAATCTTAGCAGGTATTTTGATCTTCCACAGAAATTATGTGGTAAACCTGTATTAGATTTGATTAGAAAGGAGTATAAGGATTTAACAGAAAATTTTCCATCTTTGGTAAGCATCCACACAGGAACATCTCTACCTTCATACATCCTAACCTCTTCACATCTAGCTTTAAGACTGTTCCATAATTCAACAATTTCCCCATTCAGGGATGGTGGTGAGAGGCACCGTCGGCTGATCGACGGCGAAGGGGTTGGTGGCGGCCGAGGAAGTCTCGGAGAAGATGTCCATCGAAGGTAGCAAAAGCGAGAGGTCGAGGGCTTGTTCAGGAAAAAAAAACTTTTTTTAGGGAGGCTTGTTCAGAAAACTGATACCATGTACTGTAGAAGATGAAAGTGAGGAAGAATTGACGCATTGTATTGATCCTCAAGACAACACTTTTACACAGAGTTTACACACATGCCGGACTGCCTAACAACCTCAGCTATACACAAGGCAACTACTCCTTGAAGCTAGCTCAACCGATCCTGGGCTGTTGAGCGTGCAACTGAATCAGCGCGTGGAGTCTCCTGAGGACCAGTTCAAACAGTGAAGAACGGAAACGACACCGACTCATGTTCGATAAAAAAACCACCAATGGTTTTCGCATTATACATTGGTACGAGTACACGCGATCACACCCGACAAGCCATCTTGACGAACTCATCGAAGTTCTTCCTGCAGCCGCCGTCGGGCTGGAACGCCTTGCCCACCATTGCCTGCAGCTCCTGCGCCTTGGCTCTCATCCGCTCCCCATCCTCCCCGCGCAGCAGCGTCGCCACCGCGTTCGCCACGCCGTCGCGCGCCATCGGCCCGTCGAACGCCGTGCCGAAGCCCCACACGCTGGCCACCGACCGCGCGTTCATCGTCTGGTCGCCGAAGAATGGCCGGCACGCCATGGGCACGCCGCTGGACACGCCCTCCAGCACCGACGCCCACCCGGCGTGCGTCACGAACGCACCGACCGCGGCGTGCCGCAGCACGCCCACCTGCGGCGCCCACGGCACCACGAGGCCCGGCGCGCGCTCCAGGAACCCCGGCGGGAGCAGCGGCCACGACTCCTCGCGCAGCGACCACAGGAACGGCGCGCCGCTCGCCTCCAGCCCGGCCGCGAGCTCCTGCAGCTCTTCCGGCCGCGCCGAGGCGATCGTGCCGAAGCTGACGTACGCGACGGACCGCGCGGGGCGGCGGTCGAGCCAGGCGAGGCAGCCGTGCGGGTCGGCCGGCGCTTCGTTGGTGTCTGTTGTGGGTTCGGCGCCGGGGAGGAGGTGGTAGGGGCCGAGGGGCAGGCAGTTCGGGAGCTCGGCGGCGAGGGCGGCGGTGAGGTCGGGCGGATCGAGGCCGGGGAAGGTGTTGAGGGCGACGGCCGTGGCCGCTTTAGGAAGGCGCTGCGCCAGGCGGTGGAGCAGGAGGCTGATGACGTAGTTGAAGTCGCCGGAGATGACGCCGTCGGGGAGGTCCCGGACGCGGTAGCCGCCGAGGCCGGCGTGAGCGGTCAGCAGCTCGTCGGCTCGGCTCGCGGCTGCAGGTTACGCACGCGACATGCAAGATTCATTAACAGCTCGATCGACCAAATTTTAACAACCGAACATAGAGATAAGAATACGACTCTAATTAATAAAAGTTTAAAACCAAAGAAAGAGATAAGGTAAGATTCTCTAGTTAAGCTCCATGAGAATCTCAACGGACACTCGAGCAAGCACGTACCCTGATCGCCGACGTCCCGGCGGAGTGCGTCCGTGCGGAGGTGCGCGAGGAGGGCGCAGGACGCGGCGGTCCAGACGGCCACCCACGGCACCCCGGCAGCAGCGGCCGCCTCCGCGGCCATCCAGACGAACGCGTCCCCGACGACGCAGCTCACCCTGGCACCACCCGCAGACGCACGTGCCACCTCGAGCCCGTCCCTGACCCCGCCAGCCTCGGCCGCGGCCATGAACAGCTCCATCCGGCGCGGCGGCGGCAGCCACGTCGTCTCGCCCGGCGGCACCCCGTCCGGGACCTCGACGAGGCGCAGGTTCCCGGGGAGCGGGCCGGCCTTCCGGAGCTGCGCGGCGTTGTCGGCGGTGGTGAGGAACGAGAGGCACGTCCCGGCCGGCGCGGCGGCGGCGAGGGCGCGCGCGAACGAGAATAGCACGGCCGCGTGGGAGCTGAAGGGGAACGCCACCACGGCGATGTGCGGCGGCGGGAGCACCATCGCGGCGACGGTGGTTCGGTGGAGTAGCGCCGCGATGGGTTTTGTTTTGTTTTGGTTTGCCTTGCCTTGCCTCTCGTGGCGTGTCGTGTGCGGGGTTTTATGGGAGGGACGGCGGCGTGCACGGGCGCGCGTGATGGGTTAGATGGCGGCGAGCGGCCGGCCTCCGGCGTGATGATCAGGTGGGGCGCGGCGCGCGCGTGCGGTGCGTTGCGATGGATGGCTCGCGTGTGGCCACGTCGAGTGCGGCGCCGGTAGTTAAGTCTGGGCCGTGCTTGCTTGATTGGAAGGTGGCTGGCCCGTGGACTTGAATAAACGACGATTAAAAGGATGATTTAACCATTTGACATGATTACAGGGTTTAAATTACATAGAAAGAGATTGTAGGGTTTAAAAGCAGATTATTAGTTTTTCTAAAAGAGTTTAAAGCAGATTTTATGCTGGCATCGGCTTGTATTGGCAATGTCACCGTCGATTTTATTGCCTCTGCAGGGTCGTCCTCAAAGCCTATGTCGTTGCCCGTAGTTAGCTCTGAGTTCGATGTGCCACTTACCTATGGGCTATGGCGCTTTACATGGGCTGGGGCAGCGGCATGGCATCGGTGCTGTCACTGAGACAAGCTCCTTCTCCTGGACGGCTCGGCTGCTGTCATTAACGTGCATTGCCATTTTTTGTCCTTTAACTATCGGTCGTGGAATTATTTTTTGAGAACAAAAGAAAGAGAGATAATCTTGTTTTTTCTCAGAGAATGATATTTCCCCGGAAAATGAAAAAGAGTGATTTCATCCCTTGACATGAATGGAGTTTAAAAGAAGATTTACATAAATCTATATTTTCAAAAGACAATTTTATCTCCTAGACATAATATATGGGAAAGGCTTCCTAACAGCCGGCCGATTTTATACATGCGTCTGTCACGCGCTGCGCCGTGCGATGACGCTGATCACGTTTTTTTATGTTGGACGTGTGTTCACACGGGAGTACTACCTTTTCAGTTGCAATTTTCGTCGGCCTTCTCGTGCGCACGGCAGGTGCCCTGTGGGCCTTCAGCCTTGCACGTCACTTCCTTCCTGAAACAGGGACCATGTCCGGTCGTTCTCCACACATCTCTCATTCATCCAGACGAGGCGCTAGCAGCTGCGCTGCCGCTGCCGCCGGCGAGCAAGCGCTCCGCCGTCTGCCGCCTCCACCGCCGTCGGCCCCTCTCTGCTCGTCCTCTACTCTATCAATGGCGCTCGCCCCTGCTGCTACCGGATGACGACGAAGACGACCTCCGCTCGCGACCGGCGACCGCAGGGCTGCTGTCCACAGTGCAACACATCGTCTCAAGTGGAGGCCGCCGACCCTCCTGGGGTTGAGCAGAGTGGAGGCTGCAACGACAGAAGTCGATGGCGGGCAGTGCAGCTAAGATTTTGGATTGCAGCGTCCTCAGTAATCTTTTCTGAAAGATCACATGTGTTGCAAAAGTTCTTTCCGCAACAATACCTGTGTTGCAAAAAATTGAAGATTGCAAAAAGAAATTCTGCAACATCACTTCTGTTGCAAAAAAAATTCTACAACAAAAGTCTGCTGCAAAAAAAATCTGCAACAAGACATCTGTTGCAAAAAAAAAATCTGCAACAAGACATTTGTTGCAAAAAAAAAAAATCTGCAACAAGACTTGTGTTGCAAAAAAATCCGCAACACAACCGATGTTGCAAATGTTTCTGCAACAAGATCCCTGTTGCAAAGTGGAGAAATACGTTCACCCGTTAGATTGCGTTAGATTCGATGGCTCGCAAGGCGGCGGATCTTTTTAAAAGATCCGCCGGCCGACGCGTAACAGCCTCCATAATATATACCTAATTTATATTTATATTTATACCTAATAATAAAGGGCTATTACGTCACGGAAATTGTCCCCAAAGTTGCAAAATATTACCCACCAATGCCACCTATAAGTTTCTTTTAGGTTTTATTAATCAACAAATAAAGGTACATATGTTACATCCCAGGGCTCAAGGAGCCAAATATATCGACCGTGATCTAAGGACAGAGCACTCCTAACCAAATTATGCGCATGAGTGTTGCACTCTCTGCCTTCATGGACAAATTCCACCACTTGGAAGTCCTGCCGCCTATGCTCGATCTCCTTCAACACCGAGCTGTAACTGCACCTGCTTCCATCTTTAATCACCTTAATCACATCTGATGCATCAGAGGCAATACAGAGCTTTTGAATGCCAAGATCCTTTGTTAGCACCATTGCTTCACAGCACGCGAGGGCTTCGAGTAAAGTCGGGTCTGTTATGCCATCAAATACGCGAGCCGAAGGTCCTTGATAAACACCTGCTGCCCTTTGACAGACTACTGTTGCTGCTCCCTTGCCTTGTACTTTCGCCATGCCTCCATCAACATTTAACTTCATGAAGTCCACAGGCGGTGCAATCCAAGACAGGGGAATCCCCCGCCTGGGCCGGCCCGTGCATTAGGGACTCCTATACCGCGCTCTGTGCGCTAGGAGAAGACGCAGCGCGCCCGTTTGAGCCGGCCCATGTCTGGGCGGCCTGTTTTTTAAATTTTGTTTTTTATTTTTTATTTTTCTTTTTCGTTTTTTTCTGCTTTAAATAATTTAGGACTACAAAAAAGTTCCGAAAATTTAAAAAACGAGAATTTTAAAATAAAATGTTTATTAAATAATAAAATGTTTGTGGATTCAAAAAATGTTCGCAATTTTGTAAAAAATTATTTGCTTATTCATAAAATATTTGAAATTTTCAAAACAAATGTTCGGGAAATAAAAAAATGTTCATGAATTTTTTAAAAGTTCATGTATTAAAAATTGTTAATCAAATTGAACAAAATTTTGCCAATTCAAAAAATATTCATGAATGGAAAAATATCCTAAAAATTCAAAAACTGTTCATGACTTACAAAATAGTTTATTCATTCATAAAATATTTGCTGATTCAAAAAATGATCATGCATTTCAAAAAATGTTCGTTAAATCAAAAAAATGTTCATGAATTTCAAAAATTGTTCCATCAATTTCCAAAAAAATGTTCGTCGATTCTAGATGTTCGCCGATTCAAGAAAATTGTTTAAAAAAATGTTCATAATTTTAACAAAATGTTTGCAAATAGTATAAATTGTTCATGAATTCAAGAACTGTTCATGATTTTAGAAAATGTTCAAAAATTTGTAAAAGTGTTCATGAATTTGAAAAATGTTCACGATTTCAAATATGTTTATGAGTTTAAAAAAATGTTCTTGATTTAAAAAAAAATTATGATTTCACGAAATTGAGAGTGATAGTGTATCTCGGTGATGCAGCAAAATGTGGTCATGGCCATTGGAGATTATGATTTTTTTTTCTTCCGTTGCAACGCACGGGCCCTTTTGCTTGTCTTTCCCTAATAATAATAATAATAATAATAATAAAGCGCTTATTGTTGCTGGTCGCACGTTATTAGCGTTTTTGCAGAAAAGTCCCTCTCATTTTAGGTATTCAACCCGCAGTACTCATCATAAGTGAGCCCGAACCGGTACGAAGGAGAGAAAAGAAAAAAACAAATTAGCCCAGCCACCCGCACGACGCTGCCTCCTCGATCCCTTCTCGACCTCCAACCCGCCGCCACCTCCTGCCCTGCCCCGCCCCGCCCCGCCTCACCGCGCGCCGCGCGCCGCGCTCGCAAAGGACCTTGAGGCCTGCCGCCCCGCCCGGTGCACCCACCTCGCTCGAGGTTGGGCGAGCGCGGAAGCAGAGTTGGGGACGGCGGATCGGAATCCATTGAACGGTTCTCTCTTTCTCCCCTCTCCCTTGGATTCCTGGAGGTGGTGGATCAATCTTGCCTTCGTGGCGTCGGCGGAACCAGCGCCGTGAGATCAGGTGGGCAATTGCTCCTGGAAATCTCAGTTTTGTTAGTAGCAAGTGGTCAATTTAGTGAATAATATCATGCCATAATTTAGTGTTGCTTCCCGGTCCTGGATAGATGATGTATTGTACTTTTGCATAAGCTAGGAAATCTACAAATTGATTATCTGCAGACTATTTGTCCGTACTTCTCCAAGATCTGAACATATACCATCTTTGCTGATCGATTTTATTACTAACTAGCAGATTACTCCTGGTGCTTGGGACGTTTTCGGCTAGGATTGATTTACTAGCTACGTCCAAGCAGGCCACTGGATTGATTTCATGAGGCTTACTAGCTACGTCTCAATCCAAGCTAGCTGACTTACTAGCTACGTCCCAAGCAGGCCAATCCAATATGTTGATCGATTTGATTGTTCCGGCTGGAAAGTAACACATCTGGAGGTCAGGAGCTGCGTCGTTCACACTAGATCGTACCCGGAGTTCTACAATTAGGATAAATGTGTGAGCTCGAGCAAAGCCTCGGTGAGTTGGCAACAGGCCTACTTTGTCTGGTTGTTCAGATAGCTTCAGATTTGCATAAGTCTCCCTGCCGCTCGAAGCGCCAAGCGCCACCGTCTGCCTTGCGTTTCCCCGTCGTCTTCAGAGGGTTTTTTTGGGTAATATTTTCTGAATGGCGCGAAGTGTATGACACGACTGCTATGCATCAAAATCATTTAGAAGGATAAGGTTTCAGAAAAAAGGACAGTATTCTCTCTAGAGGGAGATATGGCTTAGAGCTTAACATAATTGCTTATTGTCTATTATTGCTACAGATTGAAATGTTTGCTTCTAGATACTTGAGTATGGGAGGCAACATGGATTTATTTACGAAGGGTGGCAGACATGACCATGAGGTGTGCACACACATTTACCTGCATTCTTATCTTGACCAAGGGAGCCAATTCTGATACATGCCAACAATAGATAAAATTTACGATCATGAGAGAAAGGAGTGAGTAAGCATATTGTCCGTTATAGAATTTGTGACTCTGTATAAGGGCTCTTCACCAACTGTGTGCACTGTTCTTTATGGATTTTTTTTTGGTAAAATTTTCCTAGATATATTGCACAAGGCCGCAGAATGTAAACGTGAACAAACTAATCTTTTGGATTGCTTCTCTGAGATGCTCGGCTCCCTTTTTCAGATAGCATAGAACTTCAAAACAATCAGAGATAAGGCTAGGTAGTTATACCTATTGCAATCTTAACGCCCTATTTTCATATAGCACAGTACTTCAGAGGTAGAAAATGTTGTGGTATTTTTTTTGTGTCATAGGGCTAGGTAGTCATAGGTTTATTCTTCTTTGGTAAAGAAACTCTGGTATCAGTTGAAATTGTTATCTTAATCCGCTGCCAAATATGTAATGTTATTTTTGTCTTGATGATATGAAGAGGATGGACGTATTGTTGTGGTATCTTAAAATTAATAGTGACCTCGAAGTTTTCTTACAATACAATGCATTGTGGTAATCCAAGATTATGGCGTCTGATTTGTCTTCTCTTGGCAAAGGAACCGCCATTCCGATCATTCCAAAAAAAAAGGATGGGTGTGTGATTGTCAGAGTAACCACACAACAAAGAAAAGAAAGTGGCGCGACTACAGACGCTGAGACAGCAGGATGATCCCTAGGACAGTATTAATGCATCTGGTTAAGAGTTACAATTGTGCTTCAGTTTATGTATGCTGGCATTTATATATATGTTAGATATGGACATAAAGAGGCAACACCAAAGAGTGTGTCGATAATTAATTATAGTCTGACCATTCCAGCAATTATCTTTAAGTAAGACTACAATTTTAAGATGTGTTCTTGCTCAACTAAAAAAAAGATGTGTTCTCGCTTTTTTCTTCGATCAGATTTTGTCTTCTTTTTCTTGTGACTCCAGAGTGTTATAGTAGTCATCCGTAGATAAGACTGTAATCTGACGGTGGTCTACAAGAAGGTGAAGTTGATGCTCTTTCGATGGTACCTCGTCAGTCTAACAGATCATTCATTTAGAGGTGTTGATGCTCTTTTGGTGGTATTCGACAACCTAACAAATCATTCCTTTAGAGGTGCCTCTGCATTCTATTTTTATTTTCAGTGAAAAGTTTTCCTGGCATCAAAATATTTCATTCGTAATCCTTTTCCTAACGGGGCCAAATTATCTTGTCACTGCAACTTCATGACACTTGAATTTAACTATTCATCTTCAATCAATCTTCAACAATGAATTAAATATTTTTTAAGAGTTATAAATGTTTATTTGTTCATAACCTTTAGTGTAAATTCGTTTTTTGCTTGATTGCAGATTTTGTGAACTTTCCCTACGGTATTAGAAAGAAAATTCTTTTGTTAGCTTGGAATGTTACACTTTGCTTTAATTGCTTTGCTGAATGTCTGCACTAGGAGAATTTCAGTTTCTCGTGTCATGCAATTGGGAAGATCACGATTGGTGGCTTACACATTTGTTCAGCAGGTGCATGGGTACTTATTTTCCAGCTGCAATGCACGGGCACATTTCCTAGACAATGTCACTCCTGCTGCCATGTCATGTTTGCTAATACTTATGGAGCTGTAAGACGATGTTTTCATTTTATAAGCTAGCCCTTCTTATTATGTTTCAGAAGATCGATAATATCCATTACATTACTACAGTGTAATATGCAGAACCTGAGTTTTGGTTGCCAAGAAAATGTTTGTGCTAATGCCCACAAGAAATTTGTGTTTGAAGAATTATTACTTTATCAGCGCAATATCTAATATATGGCTTAATGAAATCGAATATGATGCTAGATTCGCAGAATGACTAAGCGGCATAGAAAATTTATTTATTACTACTTAATTAAACATGGAGACCTATTCTTGATTTTGTGTCGATGTTTCAGATGGATTTTTTGTCATATGACATCAGGGATGTAGGATGATTGGGTGAACAAGCTTTCTATGAAACATCCAGATCCCGACGGCGGTGCCTCCGCTCAGCATCCCACACGGCGACGTCCTCTAGCATAGTGACAAACGAATGCAGGGGAGAGAGTAGAGCAGGAGGGGTATTGGGTCGATACCGTTGTGGGCATTGTCAGTGCCATGATGGCAGTCAATACCCACAGAAGATTCTATTCCTGTGGGCGGATTAAACAGAGCTGAGTAAACTTTATCCATAGAAGATGCATGTGCTGATTAAGTTTAGAGGAGAAAGTGGTTCTTTATTCTGTTCAAACGCCGACCGGATCAGGTGCACCTTTAGGCTCTATGATGAGCTGCATAAGGTAGTGATGCTGATGGACATAGAAGACATTTTTATCCTCGAGCTCATGGTTCATGGAGTACCAAATTACTTCTCCTTATTGTACAGGAGTGCTATTGAGAGGCTCATATCTTTGGGATTTTATTACAGGGAGCCGAACCGCTTCTTAACCTGTCATAAAAGACGCCATTGTGGGGGTTCCACTACTACAAAACTGCATTCAGAGCAATGTATGTGACTTCTGAAGAAAAATAACTGCAATTTGCATTCCTTTTGCGTTTGCATGGAAACCATTGTACTTCCATTTTCATTGCCAGTACTTTCCATACTTGCATATTTCTTATGCACCTTATGACCTGTTGTTTGTGTTGGAAATATGCCCTAGAGGCAATAATAAATTGGTTATTATTATATTTCCTTGTTGATGATAATCGTTTATTATCCATGCTATAATTGTATTGATTGGAAACTCAAATACATGTGTGGGTACATAGACAACACTGTGTCCCTAGTAAGCCTCTAGTTGACTAGCTTGTTGATCAAAGATGGTTAAGGTTTCCTAGCCATGGACATGAGATGTCATTTGATAACGGGATCACATCATTAGGAGAATGATGTGATGGACAAGACCCAAACTGTAAACGTAGCATTTGATCGTGTCAGTTTATTGCTATTGTTTTCTGCATGTCAAGTATCTGTTCCTTTGACCATGAGATCATGCAACTCACTGACACCGGAGGAATACCTTGTGTGTATCAAACGTCGCAACGTAACTGGGTGACTATAAAGGTGCTCTACAGGTATCTCCGAGGGTGTCTGTTGGGTTGGCATGGATCAAGACTGGGATTTGTTACTCCGTATAACGGAGAGGTATCTCAGGGCCCACTCGGTAATACAACATCACAATGAGCCTTGCAAGCAATGTGACTAAAGTGTTAGCCACGAGATCTTGTATTACGGAACGAGTAAAGAGACTTGCCGGTAACGAGATTGAACTAGGTATAGTGATACCGACGATCGAATCTCGGGCAAGTAACATACCGAAGAACAAAGGGAACAGCATACGGGATTAACTGAATCCTTGACATAGAGGTTCGACCGATAAAGATCTTCGTAGAATATGTAGGAGCCAATATGGGCATCCAGGTCCCGCTATTGGTTATTGGCCGTAGAGGTGTCTCGGTCATGTCTACATAGTTCTCGAACCCGCAGGGTCTACACACTTAACGTTTGGTGACGATTAGTATAGTTGAGTTATTATGTTGGTGACCGAAGGTTGTTCGGAGTCCCGGATAAGATCCCGGACATGACGAGGATCTCCGGAATAGTCCGGAGGTAAAGATTGATATATGTGATAATAGTGTTTTGATCTCCGGAAGAGTTCCGAAGTTCACCGGAAGGGGTTCCGGATGTTTACCGAAGTGTTCGGGTGCAGCAACACTTTATATGGGCCAAGGGATAAAAGCCCACGAGGTATTGGAAAGTGCAAAAGTAGTTTTGCTGCCGCGTAAGCGGTACTACCGCTTGGTGAAGCGGTACTACCGCCCAAGCGGTACTACCGCTTGTGTGAAGCGGTACTACCGCTTGTGCGCGGCTGTGCACGGTTCGGCAGGGATCCGAGTTGGACTCTTTTCCTGCGGGCCAAACCGACCTTGTGCGGGCAAAACCGACTTGGAAGAGACTTTTACTCCAAGTTTAGACCCCAAGGCTCAACATATAAATAGAGGGGCAGGGCTAGCACACGTAAAACATCAGGATTTCCCAAGCCGTGTGCCGGCAACCCTAGCCCTCTAGTCCCTCCGTCATAATCTCCGTAGCGCTTGGCGAAGCCCTGCAGAGATTGTTCTTCACCACCATCACCACGCCGTCGTGCTGCTGGAACTCAACCACTACTTCACCGTCGCTCGCTGGATCGAGGAGGTGAAGGCGTCATCAAGCCGTACGTGTGTTGAACGCGGAGGTGCCGTCCGTTCGGCGCTAGTTCGTGATCGGATCGAGGGACGACTTGCGATTTGGATCGCGGAGACGTTCGACTACATCAACCGCGTTTATTAAACGCTTCCGCTTAGCGATCTACAAGGGTATGTAGATTCACTCTCCCTCTCGTAGATGCTCATCACCATGGATAGATCTTGTGTGTGCGTAGGAAAATTTTTGTTTCCCATGCAACGTTCCCCTACAGTGGCATCTGAGCTAGGTCTATGCGTAGATGAGATCTCGAGTAGAACACAAACGAGTTGTGGGCGTGGGTGTATACATATTGCTTGCCGTTACTAGTTGATACTTGATTCAGCGGTATTGTGAGATGAAGCGGCCCGGACCGACATTACGCGTACGCTTACGCGAGACTGGTTTTACCGCTGCGTGCACTTGTTGCATAAAGGTGACTGGCGGGTGTCTGTCTCTCTCACTTTAGTTGAATCGGTTCAATGAAGAGGGTTCTTTTAGAAGATCAAAAAGCAATCACTACACCACGTTGTGGTTTTGCGTAGGTAAGAACGGTTCTTGCAAACCCGTAGCAGCCACGTAAAATTTGCAACAACAATTAGAGGACGTCTAACTTGTTTTTGCAGGGTATGTTGTGATGTGATATGGCCAATTACATGATGAGATATATGTGATGTATGAGATGATCATGTGTTGTATAGAATATCATGACTTGCATGTCGATGAGTACGGCAACTGGCAGGAGCCATAGAGTTGTCTTTAATTATTGTATGACCTGCGTGTCAATCATTAAGCGCTATGTAATGCTTTACTTTATCGCTAAACGTTAGCAATAGTCGTGGAAGCAACAGTCGGCGCGACAACCTCATGGCGACACGTTGATGGAGATCAAGATGATGGAGATCATGGTGTCATGCCGGTGACGATGGAGATCATGCCGGTGCTTTGGAGATGGAGATCAAAAGCACGAGTTCATGGCCATATCATGTCACTTATGATTTGCATGTGATGTTAATCCTTTTATGCATCTTATTTTGCTTAGGACGACGGTAGCATTATAAGGTGATCCCTCACTTAAATTTCAAGATAAATTGTGTTCTCCCCGAGTGTGCACCGTTGCGAAAGTTCGTCGTTTCGAGACACGCCGTGATGATCGGGTGTGATAGACTCTACGTTCACATACAACGGGTGTAAGCCATGTTACACGTGTAGAACACTCGGGTTAAACTTGACGAGCCTAGCATGTACAGACATGGCCTCGGAACACAAGAGACCGAAAGGTCGAACATGAGTCATATAGTAGATATGATCAACATGAAGATGTTCACCATTGAAACCACCTCGACTCACGTGATGATCGGACTTGAGTTGGTGGATTTGGATCATGTTACACTCGAATGACCGGAGGGATGTCAATTTGAGTGGGAGTTTTTAAGTAATATGATTAACTAAACTCATTATCTAGAACAATAGTCTAAGTTGTCTTTGCTATATTTATGTTGTAGATCATGGCTCGCGCAGTAGCACCCCTGAATTTTAATGCGTTCCTAGAGAAAGCTAAGTTGAAAGATGATGGAAGTAACTTTGTGGACTGGGCCCGTAATCTAAGGATTATCCTTACGGCTTCCCAGAAGGCTTATGTCCTTGATGCACCGCTTGGTGATCCACCCGCTCCAGTTGAGTCTCTAGACGTTGTGAACGCCTGGCAGGCTCGTTCTGATGATTACTCAATAGTTCAATGTGCAATGTTGTATGGCTTAGAACCGGGACTTCAAAGACGTTTTGAACGTCATGGAGCATATGAGATGTTCCAGGAGTTGAAGTTTATCTTTCAGAAGAATGCCCGGATCGAGAGATATGAGATCTCCGATAAGTTCTATGCTTGCAAGATGGAGGAGAACGGGTCTATCAGTGATCACGTGCTCAGAATGTCTGGGTACTCCACCCGTCTGGCTGAATTGGGGATGCCCCTTCCGCCAGAGGCTATCACTGACAGAGTTCTTCAATCATTGCCACCTAGCTACAAGAGCTTCGTGTTGAACTATAACATGCACGGGATGAACAAGTCAGTCGCCGAGCTGTTTGCGATGCTGAAAGCCGCTGAGTCTGAAATTCAGAAGGAGCATCAAGTGTTGATGGTCAATAAAACCACTAGTTTCAAGAAAAATGGCAAGGGTAAGAAGGGTAACTCCAAGCAGAGTGGCAAAGCAGTTGCTCCTCTCATGAAGAAACCCAAGGCTGGACCCAAACCAGAAACTGTGTGTTTTCATTGCAAGGGAACAGGACACTGGAAGCGGAACTGCCCCAAGTATTTGGCTGACAAGAAGGCGGCCAACAACAAACAAGGTATATATGATATACATGTTATTGATGTGTACCTTACCAACTCTCGTTGTAGTGCCTGGGTATTTGATACCGGTGCGGTTGCTCATATTTGCAACTCAAAACAGGAACTGCGGAATGAACGGAGGCTGGCAAAGGACGAAGTGACGATGCGCGTGGGAAATGGTTCCAAGGTTGATGTGATCGCCGTCGGCACGCTCGCTCTTCGATTACCGTCGGGATTAGTGATGAACCTAAATAAGTGTTATTTGGTGCCTGCGTTAAGCATGAACATTATATCTGGATCTTGTTTATTGCAAGACGGTTACTCATTTAAATCAGAGAATAATGGTTGTTCTATTTATATGAGTAATATCTTTTATGGTCATGCACCCATTGTGAGGGGTTTATTCTTATTGAATCTCGATAGTAATGATACACATGTTCATAACATTGATGCCAAAAGATGTAGAATTGATAATGATAATACCACTTTCTTGTGGCACTGCCGTTTAGGTCATATTGGCGTAAAACGCATGAGGAAGCTCCATACTGATGGACTTTTGGAGTCACTTGATTTTGAATCACTTGACACATGTGAGCCATGCCTCATGGGCAAGATGACTAAAACGCCGTTCTCTGGAACAATGGAACGGGCAACTGACTTATTGGAAATCATACATACTGATGTGTGTGGTCCGATGAGTATTGAGGCGCGCGGTGGTTATCGTTATTTTCTCACCTTCACTGATGACTTAAGTAGATATGGGTATATTTACTTAATGAAACACAAGTCTGAAACATTTGAAAAGTTCAAACAATTTCAGAGTGAAGTTGAGAATCATCGTAACAAGAAGATTAAATTCCTGCGATCTGATCGAGGAGGAGAATATCTGAGTTATGAGTTTGGCAGTCACTTAAGACAGTGTGGAATTGTTTCACAATTGACACCGCCTGGAACACCACAGCGTAATGGTGTGTCCGAACGTCGTAATCGAACCTTATTGGATATGGTGCGATCTATGATGTCTCTTGCCGATTTGCCACTATCGTTTTGGGGTTATGCATTAGAGACAGCTGCATTCACTTTAAATAGGGCACCATCGAAATCCGTTGAGACAACGCCATATGAACTTTGGTTTGACAAGAAGCCAAAGCTGTCGTTTCTTAAAGTTTGGGGATGTGATGCTTATGTCAAAAAGCTTCAGCCTGAAAAGCTGGAACCCAAAGCGGAGAAATGCGTCTTCATAGGATACCCAAAAGAGACAATTGGGTATACCTTCTACCTCAGATCCGAGGGCAAAGTGTTTGTCGCTAAAAACGGAACATTTCTTGAGAAAGAGTTTCTCTCGAAAGAATTGAGTGGGAGGAAGATAGAACTTGATGAGGTTGTTGAACCTTTACTTCAACCTGAGAGTAGCGCAGCGCAGAAAGTTGTTTCTGTGGAGCCTACATTAGCTGAAGAGGAAGTTAATGATGATGATCATGAAGCTTTGGATCAAGTTGCTATCGAACCTCGTAGGTCGACAAGGACGCGTACTGCTCCCGAGTGGTACGGCAACCCTGTCTTAAAAGTCATGTTGTTAGACAACGATGAACCTACGAGCTATGGAGAAGCGATGATGGGCCCGGATTCCAAGAAGTGGTTAGAGGCCATGAAATCCGAGATGGGATCCATGTATGAAAACAAAGTATGGACTTTGGAAGTATTACCTGAAGGGCGTAAGGCCATTCAGAACAAATGGATCTTTAAGAGGAAGACGGACGCGGACGGTAATGTCACCGTCTATAAAGCTCGACTTGTGGCAAAGGGTTTTTCACAAGTTCAAGGAGTTGACTACGATGAGACCTTCTCACCCGTAGCGATGCTTAAGTCCGTCAGAATCATGTTAGCAATAGCTGCCTTTTTCGATTATGAAATTTGGCAGATGGATGTCAAAACAGCGTTCCTTAACGGTTACCTTAAGGAAGAGTTGTATATGATGCAACCAGAAGGTTTTGTCGATCCAGAGAATGCTGACAAAGTTTGCAAACTCCAGCGATCCATTTATGGACTGGTGCAAGCATCTCGGAGTTGGAATCTTCGTTTTGATGAGGTGATCAAAGCGTTCGAGTTTATACAAGTTTACGGAGAAGCTTGTATTTACAAGAAAGTGAGTGGGAGCTCTATAGCGTTTCTAATATTATATGTGGATGACATATTGCTGATTGGAAACAATATAGAAATGTTGGAAAGCGTAAAGGAATATTTGAACAAGAGTTTTTCAATGAAGGACCTAGGAGAAGCTGCTTTCATATTAGGCATCAAGATCTATAGAGATAGATCGAGACGCTTAATAGGACTTTCACAAAGCACATACCTTGACAAAGTTTTGAAGAAGTTCAAAATGGATCAGTCCAAGAAGGGGTTCTTGCCTGTATTGCAAGGTGTGAAGTTGAGTAAGACTCAATGCCCAGTGACTGCAGAAGATAGAGAAAAGATGAGTGTCATCCCCTATGCTTCAGCCATAGGCTCTATCATGTATGCAATGTTGTGCACAAGACCCGATGTCAGCCTTGCCATAAGTATGGCCGGAAGGTTTCAAAGTGATCCAGGAATGGAACACTGGACGGCGGTCAAGAATATCCTGAAGTACCTGAAAAGGACTAAGGACATGTTTCTCGTTTATGGAGGTGATCAAGAGCTCGTCGTAAAGGGTTATGTCGATGCAAGCTTTGACACTGATCCGGATGACTCTAAGTCGCAAACCGGATACGTATTTATTCTTAATGGGGGTGCGGTTAGCTGGTGCAGTTCCAAGCAAAGCGTGGTAGCAGATTCTACATGCGAAGCGGAGTACATCGCTGCCTCGGAGGCGGCGAAGGAAGGTGTCTGGATGAAGGAGTTCATGACAGATCTTGGAGTAGTGCCTAGTGCACTTAATCCAATGACTCTGTTTTGTGATAATACTGGTGCCATTGCTCTAGCCAAGGAACCAAGATTTCACAAAAGGACCAGACACATAAAGCGACGTTTCAATTCCATCCGCGATTACATCAAGGAGGACGACATAAATATTTGCAAAGTACACACGGATCTGAATGTTGCAGATCCGATGACTAAACCTCTTCCAAGGGCTAAACATGAACAACACCAGAACTGCATGGGTGTTCGATTCATTACAATGTAAATCACATAGTGATGTGAACTAGATTATTGACTCTAGTGCAAGTGGGAGACTGTTGGAAATATGCCCTAGAGGCAATAATAAATTGGTTATTATTATATTTCCTTGTTGATGATAATCGTTTATTATCCATGCTATAATTGTATTGATTGGAAACTCAAATACATGTGTGGGTACATAGACAACACTGTGTCCCTAGTAAGCCTCTAGTTGACTAGCTTGTTGATCAAAGATGGTTAAGGTTTCCTAGCCATGGACATGAGATGTCATTTGATAACGGGATCACATCATTAGGAGAATGATGTGATGGACAAGACCCAAACTGTAAACGTAGCATTTGATCGTGTCAGTTTATTGCTATTGTTTTCTGCATGTCAAGTATCTGTTCCTTTGACCATGAGATCATGCAACTCACTGACACCGGAGGAATACCTTGTGTGTATCAAACGTCGCAACGTAACTGGGTGACTATAAAGGTGCTCTACAGGTATCTCCGAGGGTGTCTGTTGGGTTGGCATGGATCAAGACTGGGATTTGTTACTCCGTATAACGGAGAGGTATCTCAGGGCCCACTCGGTAATACAACATCACAATGAGCCTTGCAAGCAATGTGACTAAAGTGTTAGCCACGAGATCTTGTATTACGGAACGAGTAAAGAGACTTGCCGGTAACGAGATTGAACTAGGTATAGTGATACCGACGATCGAATCTCGGGCAAGTAACATACCGAAGAACAAAGGGAACAGCATACGGGATTAACTGAATCCTTGACATAGAGGTTCGACCGATAAAGATCTTCGTAGAATATGTAGGAGCCAATATGGGCATCCAGGTCCCGCTATTGGTTATTGGCCGTAGAGGTGTCTCGGTCATGTCTACATAGTTCTCGAACCCGCAGGGTCTACACACTTAACGTTTGGTGACGATTAGTATAGTTGAGTTATTATGTTGGTGACCGAAGGTTGTTCGGAGTCCCGGATAAGATCCCGGACATGACGAGGATCTCCGGAATAGTCCGGAGGTAAAGATTGATATATGTGATAATAGTGTTTTGATCTCCGGAAGAGTTCCGAAGTTCACCGGAAGGGGTTCCGGATGTTTACCGAAGTGTTCGGGTGCAGCAACACTTTATATGGGCCAAGGGATAAAAGCCCACGAGGTATTGGAAAGTGCAAAAGTAGTTTTGCTGCCGCGTAAGCGGTACTACCGCTTGGTGAAGCGGTACTACCGCCCGAGCGGTACTACCGCTTGTGTGAAGCGGTACTACCGCCCAAGCGGTACTACCGCTTGTGTGAAGCGGTACTACCGCTTGTGCGCGGCTGTGCACGGTTCGGCAGGGATCCGAGTTGGACTCTTTTCCTGCGGGCCAAACCGACCTTGTGCGGGCAAAACCGACTTGGAAGAGACTTTTACTCCAAGTTTAGACCCCAAGGCTCAACATATAAATAGAGGGGCAGGGCTAGCACACGTAAAACATCAGGATTTCCCAAGCCGTGTGCCGGCAACCCTAGCCCTCTAGTCCCTCCGTCATAATCTCCGTAGCGCTTGGCGAAGCCCTGCAGAGATTGTTCTTCACCACCATCACCACGCCGTCGTGCTGCTGGAACTCAACCACTACTTCACCGTCGCTCGCTGGATCGAGGAGGTGAAGGCGTCATCAAGCCGTACGTGTGTTGAACGCGGAGGTGCCGTCCGTTCGGCGCTAGTTCGTGATCGGATCGAGGGACGACTTGCGATTTGGATCGCGGAGACGTTCGACTACATCAACCGCGTTTATTAAACGCTTCCGCTTAGCGATCTACAAGGGTATGTAGATTCACTCTCCCTCTCGTAGATGCTCATCACCATGGATAGATCTTGTGTGTGCGTAGGAAAATTTTTGTTTCCCATGCAACGTTCCCCAACAGTTTGCCTATTATAATTTCCTTTTCATTAATGGTAATGGTAAAAATAAGAATATGCTGCTTTGCGACGCACACATGTCATGTTTAACCAGCTGACTTCTGGAATGGTTTATGGTATTCCTCAAGATCAGTACCAAGAATTTTTTTCTCATGAATGGCCCATGGTAATTTTATATTGTTTTGCTACTTGAAAAGTTGTTTGAGTGGCTAAATTATTTTTCAGGTTTCTAAGAACATATTATTTATTTCTGTTGTATGGATCCTGGCATGCCGACAAGAAATTCTTATTTTCAGCGGGATTGTATACTGGACCGAGGTTCTACAGCGGTGGGTTCGCTGGGACTATTACGTGAAGCAGTGTAAGCTCAGTTGTCAACACATTGAGGAATTTGATAGAGGAAAGTGGTCTAAGTGCCACAATTTGGAGCTCTGACACGGAAGATTTTTTGAGGTAATGCAAGGTAGTAAATATCTCAGTTATATAAAACCAGCATAAGCTTTCGGGCAGCAACATTAGAAGGATCGTTTTTTACAGGTTTCATCCAATCCTGAGATAACAAATTTCTTTTACAGGGCAATCTAGATTGAACTTTTCGTTTAGTGAGGAAAGGAAAAACAAATGAGCGACTGACAGTGTTATCCATAGCCAAGGAACAAGAGGTCAAAGATAGAGCTCAGATGTATTGATGGAGATGTCAGACAAATTATCTCCTGAAGCGAGCCACAACATTGAAAGTTGCACTGGCAAGAGTATGCATCTACCATCATGAATGAATTCATACGATCTACCATCAAGTACCTGAAGTGCGGCGTTGTGCTACAATACTCTTAAATATGTGTGATGAATTTATTTTCCCGTTGCAACGCACGGGCATTTTTTGCTAGTAATAATAAAGGGGCTATTGCTTCTGGCGGTACGTCATAAGATTTGCCTCAAAGTTGCCAATAATTACCCCCATGGCACCGGTAAGTGGGAAAACGATTCGTTTTTCCTTTTACAATTCGCTGCACCGGACTTGGTTTTATTACGAAGCGACACACTAATTTACTACTAGCATGCAAGCAGCCCAATGGTCAGAGCTCGACCCTTACACCCCATAGACCTGAGTTCGAGCTTAGCGCATTTTGCTTTATTTTTCATTTAATTTTTCTGTTATCAAGCATATTCAAATACTTATATATGAAAATTACTCAGAAAAATGTGTAGATTTCAAATATGATATCATCTTGCATGTTAATCATTACTAAAATTAGATTTATGATGTAATCTTAATTAATACCTTCTTTATATGGGGTATTTTGAAAATGCATATTATATATGTTCCTACACCATTTAAATTGGCACAAAAGCTATTATTGGTACCATAGGGGGATGTTGATTCCAAGCAGCCCTATTACATATGTTTCTACACCATTTAAATTGGCACAAAAGCTATTATTGGCACCATAGGGGATGTTGATTCCAAGCAGCTACCATATGCTAAAGGTTACAACAAGTATATAATTATACTTTCTATTTCGCACAGTGCACAATAATCGACCCATATACGATAATGTACACTAAACTACTAATATGTTGTACAAAAGTTGAGACACTTATTTTGGGACGGAGGGAGTAGTTCTCTATTTTCATCCCAATGCAATATTTGTTTGGAATCACTAAGGAGGAATCACAACAAAGGCGTAAAAAGATAGCGACAACTAGGTAGATATTTTGGTAGTCTAATAAATCGGAAACACCTTGAGTACACTAAAAATCATTACACCTTGTCGTGCAGTATCATGAAAGATTTCAAAGAATTTGTTGATGTCGTCGGGTGTGTGTATGATGGATCATTTTTTCTCCCGGGGCAACACACATGCATGTTTGCTAGTTAGATATTAAAAACATATTTTCTGAAGACCTACAGAACTCCTCATTTTTGCAGAGTGAAATCTGCTTATTACTCTTTCCCTACTCCATCCTTTGGCGGCTAGGGCAAACTCTTCCCTCCAGATTTCGCCGGCGAGCCTGTGGATTTGCCTCCCCTCTGCCTGCTGCTCCGCCGGCCGGTGGCAGGGAGGGGAATCCCGGTGCCTCCGCTTCGATTAGTAGTTTAGGTTAGGGTTTTTTAATCCTCGCAGGTGCGGCGCTCGGGTGGATGGCGACACTTCTTCTTCGAGTTTGTGTTCCGGTCTTTGATCCTCCTCGAGTTCGTCCATCAGGACGTAGTCGACGGAGCTCCGGCGTAGATTCCTGCCGTCTTCTTGGGGCGGTGAGATTATGGTTTCTCGTCGTGTGGCGAGATTTGGTGTCAGTTGCTACAGATCTATTCAGGAGTTCAACGACGACGACTACGGCTCTAGGGCGCCAGTCCTTAGGGGCACATGCACGAAGACTTACTGGCTGTCATCGACAAGGTCAAGCCGGCTCCGATAAGGGAGCGGCGACAGCGGCGTGTCGGCGGTTTGTTCTGGCGGCGGTAGTGATCGTTCAGTGGTCTCGGTATCTTGATGTAATTTTTATTATGTTTGAGGTGCTTTGTACTTCCGGTGAACTTTGATAATAGATCTGAATTATTTTTGCAAAAAAATCTGCTTATTACAAGCTGCCTGCATTGGTGGCCAGGAAAAAACTAAGGAAAACGTTTGCTTTCATCCGGTTGATTTCTTCCTCCCGTAAACCGCTCCATCTGCTCGACACGTGTCACGCTGGTCCCACGCACCGCTTTCCACTCTCCTTATCCCTTCGCACAAACCACAGGCCGCACAAACCACGTGTTTTCCTCCGCTTCATCCCCTACCTTTTTCTCCCGCTCGTGGATGTCACCATTTCTCCGCTCCGACAGCTCGTGCCCCGCCGTCACGCACAACAAGCTATTGCAGGGAGGAGGAGGGGGGAGTGCTGCAGTGAAGCCACCGATGAGTCGTGGGGTACTGTGATGGAGCGGCAACGCGCGGGGGGAGGGGGAAGAGGAGGCAGCCGGTGCTGCGATGGAGCACCGCTGCACCGGTGGCGGCACGACACTGAAGCTTCGCCGGTGGCCAATCGGGGGTGCTGCGATGGGAGATGCGACGACAGCCGGTGCTGCGATGGAGGAACACCAGCACGGGCGGGGCGCTGCAGTGAAGCATGCGGCGGCCGTCGGGATGCTACGATGGAGCACCGCCACGCCGGTGGCGGCGCTGCACTGAGGCTTCGCTGGCGGCCATGGGGTGCTGCAATGGGAGATGCGACAGCAACCAGTGCTCCGATTGGGCGCTGCAGTGAAGCATGCGGGACCGTCGGGGTGCTGCGAAGGAGCACCAAGCTTCGCCGGCGGCCACGGGTGCTGCGATGGGAGATGCGACGGCAGCCGCGCGGTCGGGCGCTGCAGTGAAGCATGCGGCGGCCGTCGGGGTGCTGTGATGGAGCACCACCGCGCCGGTGGTAGCGCTACACTGAAGCTTCGCCGGCGCCCGTCGGTGTAGCGTCGCTGCGCTGCCGGCGAGGGGGGCGCGGCTCCTGTTGCGAGCGAGGCGGCGCTGCTTCCCCACGGCGACACGCTCGTTGCTTTCTGCTGTGGCTGCGATGAAGAAGGACCCGTCTGACGTGTTGACCAGATCCAATGGCTGTGAGGGGATGAATCGAACGGCGCGCGACCCGACTGATTTCCCCAGGAAATCAGCCGGATGATTTGTAGCAGCCGCCAAAAACTAAAGACCAAAATTCGTGCAAATCAGTTCTGGAACTTCCGTTACCCAAACCCTATTCAGCGCACAAAGCGTAAGTTATAGGTGTTTGGGCAAACCAACGCACAGGTCCCTCCACCTTGCGCTAATATTTCTTCTCATTCGGAAACGTATGTCGCCTGCCAAGTTCCTGTTTCATCCGGTCCAGGTAGTTTTTTTCTCACCGGTGTTAAGAACCTTCTAGAAGGTTCCATCTGTTTTTCTGGAGCGATTTCCCTTGTTATTTCCAGGGCTACTTTTGTCCGGTTTTTCTTTTTTCCTTTTGCTTTTTTTTCAAATTCATGAATTTTTCTAAAATTCGTAAAAAGAAAATCCAAATTTCATAAACTTTTATCAAATTAATGAATTCTATTCCATTTTTTTTGAAGTTTTTTCCCAAATGATTTTTTTAAATTATGAATTTTTTACAACTCACAGACTTTTTTAAAAAAATCCATGAACTTTTTCAAATGTATGAACATTTACAAATCAGCAAACTTTTTTTGTGAATTTGTTTTTTCAAAATCCGTGAACTTTTTCAAAATCCGTGAACTTTCTTTCAGAATCCATGAACTTTTTTTACATTCGTAATTTTTTCCAAAATCCATGAAAGGTTTTCTAACTTTTGGACTTTTTTCATATACGTGAACTTTTTTTTGAAATTTATCAAATATTTTCAAACCCACAATTTTTATTCATTTTTGTCAATTTGACGATTTTTAAAATCATTTTTCCAAAAGTCAACAGTAAATGGTCAACTGGTCAACGGCGAGATGATGAGAGGGTGCGCGAGACTGATATATTTTTATAAACTCCTTGTCTTTTTTTTTGTCAGATGATGAGAGGTGTGCGAGACTAATATATTTTTATAAACTAGTTGTTGTCGATACTTAAAAATCATTGACAAGTCAGAATCGTGAACTGGATTTAAAATTGAACACCTCACTTGAATGAGAGAGCTGCTTGTGAAATTGTTGACCAAGACAAAACTAGGAACCCAATCTGAAACCAATGTCCTCAATTGAATGAGAGACCTCCAATGTCCAATCCTAGGGAGCTTAGTGATATACTCATGATTGTTCTAGTAGTAAATGCCATTCTAGTTTTTGTTTTTTAGATGGGTTATTCTAGTTAACTGCCTCAAAATTTATTACATTTCTGTTAAACTTCAATCATCCATATGCCATCATTCCAAATATTTTTAATTTAATATGGTGCTTGTGGAAATCTAAAAATGATTGTCTCTTTCAAATGGAAAAAGGATAACCTATGCAGGTACATCAGGAGGCTCTAGCACTTGATGCTTGTCAAGCTCTCCTGGATAAGCCGGATGATAAATACGTTCCAGAAGTACAAAACCATTCTACCTAGGATGCTAATGATTTGCCTTTGCACGGTTCTACTATAAAAAAATGATCTACTTCAAATGAGTTGCAAAGCAAAGATAACACATATTTTCAGTTCAAGCAGGTCTGTTTTCTCACTGATTGCTTGCCTCTAGCCAAAGCTGTTGCAAAAACAAGACTCAATTCTGACGACGTCCATTGGTCCATCAGGCACTCGCTAGCAGAATTTTTCTCCATCTCAAATGAGTTGCAGCCATCTATCTATCACATATCCAGGAAGCTAAATGGTATAGCAGACAATGTTGCTCATCAAGTTCTCAACCGCTCGGTGGAACATGTTTTTGGATGTAATTCTCTAGCTCATAGGCACTCTCCTTGTGCTTTTATTTCTAGACTCTCTCAAGTTCATCTACAGGGCTTTGTAATTCATATGTTGTACTCTACATTTGAGCTGAATGAATGTGGAGCCAGTTGGCGCCTTTCCCTTTTCAAAAAGAAGAAAAAAAACATCCTCATTTCCACCCCATTGTATCTATGTGAGATATAATTTTGAGAAATTGATTAACTGCCATAAAAAACTGAAAGAGATAAAGAAATCAAAGGCAGAAAAGAATTACCTGGAGATTCAGGTTGACTCGAGGGTTCAGCGATGACGACGGCGGCTCCAGGACGTTGGTTTCCAGAGGCACGTGAGCGACGACTTTCCGGCTGTCATCGACAAGGTCAGGCCTACTTCGATAGGGGAGTGACGACAACGGCGCGTCATCAACTCGTCTGTTTGGCGGTGGAAGTAGTCGTCGGTGGTCCAAGGACGTCAATGTATTTTTTTAATTATATTTGAGATGCTTTGTACTTGTGATGAACCTTTATAATTGATCAAGTCATTTTTGCAAAAACAAATATAAATAGTGGAACCCGTAATTTTGTTCTTCCCATTGCACATGCCACGTTGTGTGCTCACATATCCTTTCCTATTTTCTAGTTTAACACATGGGAAAAAAAGAGAGGATCCAGTGGTTACCCGGCGAAACAGCAAGAACCCACAAACACATGGCTCAATTCAAATAACAACCACCAAATCAAAAAAAGACAGTGCTTAATAATAGATGACAATTAAGGAACAGGAGCGAAATTAAGAGCGCTCCAGAAACTAAAGAGCCCTCAGGGCCACCCTCCCTCTCGTTGCCCACCTCCCCGGCCTCCGCACGACGGCGACCGACGGCGACGCCTGTCGATGGGGGAAACAGTCATGCACGCATAACCTTAGCTAGCTAGGAGCCACGGCCATTAATTTGTGGAGAGATCATCAACCCGGAGTAAGGTTGAAGGTGAAGCCCGATCGACATCGATCAATGGGGAGGTACGACGGCGGGAAGGAGGCGGCGGACACGCAGCTGGGTTACCCGCTGGTGGCGGTGTGCATCGACAAGGACAAGAACAGCCAGAACGCGCTCAAGTGGGCCATCGACAGCATCGTGGGCAAGGGCCAGACCATCGTCCTCGTCCACGTCAACACCAAGGGCGTCTCCGGCGGCGTGGAGGACGCCGCCGGGTTCAAGCAGCCCACCGACCCGCACCTCAAGGAGCTCTTCCTCCCGTTCCGCTGCTTCTGCACCCGCAAGGACATCCAGTGCAAGGATGTGGTGCTCGACGACCACGACGTCGGCAAGTCCATCATCGAGTTCGCCGCCCACGGCGCCGTCGAGAAGCTCGTCACCGGCGCCTGCACGCGCGGCGGCTTCGTCAGGTTCAAGGCGGACATCCCGACCACCATCTGCAAGGGCGCGCCGGACTTCTGCACGGTCTACGTCATCAACAAGGGCAACAAGGTGTCGGCGCAGCGCAACTCCATCCGCCCGGCGCCGCGCGTGTCCCCGCTCCGGTCGCAGATCGTGAACATGAGCGCCGCGGCGGCCGCGAAGCCGCCGGAGCCGGCCGTGCCGGTGCCGGCGAACCAGAAGTGGTCGATGTCGTCGAGGAGCGATAACGGGGAGACGCCGAGGGTGGATCCCTTCATCCGCTCGCCGTTCACGCGCGGGTCCATGGGGCCGACGAGGAAGTCGTACGCCGACCTGAGCCACATGTCCATGCCGGACTCGGCCGACATCTCCTTTGTCAGCGGCGGCCGCCGGTCCACCGCGGATTCGTCAGACATCTCCTTCATCAGCAGCAACGGCGGCCGCCGGAGCATCGACTACTATCAGCAGTCCGCGCCGCGTATGTCCAACGGCTCGTCCCTGGACAGCTACGACCACAGCTTCGAGATGACGCCGAAGAAGTGGGGCGGCGACTCCTTCACCGGCGGCGACATGTCCTTCTCGCAGAGCAGCGCCTCCTCCTTCTGCTCCAGTGGCATGGACGACGTGGAGGCCGAGATGAAGCGGCTCCGTCTGGAGCTCAAGCAGACCATGGACATGTACAGCACCGCCTGCAAGGAGGCGCTGAACGCCAAGCAGAAGGCAAACGAGCTGCAGCGGTGGAAGGCGGAGGAGGAGCAGAAGAGGCAGGACCAGCATATCACGGAGGAGTCGGCGCTGCAGATGATCGAGCGCGAGAAGGCCAAGGCCAAGGCGGCCATGGAGGCGGCGGAGGCGTCCCAGAGGATCGCCGAGCTGGAGGTGCAGAAGCGGATCAGCGCGGAGAAGAAGCTGCTCAAGGAAGCCGAGGAGCGCAAGCACCGCGGCGGCGGCGGCGGCGGCGAGCTCCGGTACCGCCGGTACACCATCGAGGAGATCGAGCAGGCCACGGCGCACTTCGACGACGCGCGTAAGGTCGGCGAGGGCGGCTACGGGCCCGTGTACAATGGCTACCTCGACCACACCCAGGTCGCCATCAAGGTGCTTCGGCCCGACGCCGCGCAGGGGAGGTCGCAGTTCCAGCAGGAGGTGGAGGTGCTGAGCTGCATCCGGCACCCCAACATGGTGCTCCTCCTCGGCGCGTGCCCGGAGTACGGCTGCCTCGTGTACGAGTACATGGCGAACGGCAGCCTCGACGACTGCCTCTTCCGACGCGGCGGCGCCGCCGGCGGGCCGGTCATTCCATGGCAGCACCGGTTCCGCATCTGCGCTGAGATCGCCACGGGGCTCCTCTTCCTGCACCAGAAGAAGCCGGAGCCACTGGTGCACCGTGACCTCAAGCCCGGCAACATCCTCCTGGACCGCAACTACGTGAGCAAGATCAGCGACGTCGGGCTGGCGCGGCTCGTGCCGCCGAACGTGGCCGACAACGTGACGCAGTACCGGATGACGTCGACGGCGGGGACCTTCTGCTACATCGACCCGGAGTACCAGCAGACGGGGATGCTGGGGGTCAAGTCCGACGTGTACTCGCTGGGCGTGATGCTGCTGCAGATCATCACGGCGAAGCCGCCCATGGGGCTGACGCACCACATCGGGCGCGCGCTGGAGCGCGGGACGCTCGGCGAGCTGCTCGACCCGGCCGTGCCAGACTGGCCGGTGGAGGAGGCGCAGTGCCTGGCAGAGATGGCGCTCCGGTGCTGCGAGCTGCGGCGGAAGGACCGGCCGGACCTCGGCAACGTCGTGCTCCCGGAGCTCAACCGCCTGCGCGCGCTCGGCGAGGACAACATGCAGTTCTGCGGCGGCGCCATCCGGGGCGGCCTCGGCGGGGGCATGCACAGCTCAGCGTACCAGAGCTCGGCGTACCACAGCAACATGACAGCGTCACGCGCCGCCGTAAGCTTTCGTGCAATTACCCCCGACTCCCGCCATGGCTACGACCTCAACGAATCTCGCAAGCACACCGGCTAATCTGGATGTGAAAATTTGCAGGAAGCGAACAACGATCCTTACCCGATGAAGTCGGTGTTCAGCAGGACGAGCGAATCAGCCATGCCTCCGAGAAGAACCAACGCCTGACGCATCGTCCATGGGCTGGCCATGGTGTGGTTGTCTTGGTAAATGCAGGTGCAGGGCCCCGGGGAAGGGAACATCGAACATGCAACAAGATGGCATTTCAAATTGTGTTTGATTGTGAGTTTAATGGTATAATCGTAGCTGCCTAGCATGAGGGTTGGGGGAGCTGGAGCTGTTTTCTTGTTTACAGTGATTAGACCAAGATTTGTGCAAAATCTCCTTGTACAAGCTGTCGCTAATACAGAACAATGTGGCTCTGCCATTTGCCGTGTACCAGACGTGGCTGTAATTTGTGACTCTCTGCTTCTTTTTTGGAGGGCAGTGGGGAAGGTTCGGTAATAGTGGGCCGTGCTACGCATGGTCGGCTGATCTTTTGCAAAAATCAGGAAGAAGACGATGGGCGAGCCGCTCGGGAAACAATAGATAAGGCGGCGTAGATAGCGGGCCGTACTTAGGACACGCGTAACCCGAAAGATCAGTCGGGTGAGCAAGAGTGTTTCCCTTAGAGCATCTCCAACAGACGCGCGCTAAAAAACTTTTACAGCGCCGAAATAACGATTTCGCGCGCGGGAGGGGTTGGTTGCTTTTCCAGGCGCTGTAAATTTTAACGCGCCGCTGTAGCGCTTCACCAGGCGCGGTAGATTACAGCGCGCGCGGCCAGCCTGCGCTTGGCAAATATGATGAAACAACACAATTTGACAATATGATGATCTTTCAAACATAAAACAAAATACGCAAAATA
This sequence comes from Elymus sibiricus, assembly GCA_039707655.1. NCBI lineage: Eukaryota > Viridiplantae > Streptophyta > Magnoliopsida > Poales > Poaceae > Elymus > Elymus sibiricus. Next base: position 119,726,959 of record CM077676.1, on the reverse strand, counting down.
ATGAGTTGGAGTAACATAGCATAGTTCAATTGCATGGCATAGTTCAAAATCACCCAACCAAGTTCATAACAAATAAAAGTTCACAAAAACAAATGAAACATCAACAATCATGCCACATCATTTTCCTCCTCTTCTTGCTCCTCTTCGGAAGACGATTCTTCCTCCTCCTCTCCATTTCCAAGCGCCTCACGGTCATCAGGAACTCGGACGGTGTTCGCACTATCTCCAACGGCATCATGCGAAGGCATGTGAGGCACACCGGAAGCCATGCGTCCACCCATGTCACCCGGAGGTGCTCCCATGCCTCCCATGAGAGACCCAAAACTCATGCCTCCCATGCCTCCCGTAGGTGCTCCCATGCCTCCCATGCCTCTCATGGTAGCTCCGAAGCCACCCATGCCTCTCGTAGGTGCTCCCATGCCTCCGAAGCCTCCCATGGCGCCCATGCCTCCCATGCCTCCCGTAAGTGCTCCCATGCCTCCAAAGCCTCCCATGGCGCCCATGCCTCCCATGCCTCCCATGGCCATCAATCTTTTTTGGACCAACACTTCATCACGGGAAAGATTGATGAACTCCTTTTGCCTATCATCGAAGGTAGATGTGTCCATGAAGAACAAGTGCTTCTCCCATTCCAATAATCTAGCTCGCTCCTCCATGGCCAATTTCTTCTCCTCCAATGCCACATTCCTCTCCTCGGCCGCCACCCTCCTCTCCTCGGCCGCCAACCTATGATGGAAATATGCCCTAGAGGCAATAATAAAGTTGTTATTATTTTATATTTCCTTGTTCATGATAAAGGTTTATTATTCATGCTAGAATTGTATTGACTGAAAACTTAAATACATGTGTGAATACATAAACAAATACCGTGTCCCTAGTGAGCCTCTACTAGACTAGCTCGTTGATCAAAGATGGTTAAGGTTTCCTAACCATAGACATGAGTTGTCATTTGATAACGGGATCACATCATTAGGAGAATGATGTGATGGACAAAACCCATCTGTTAGCTTAGCATATGATCGTTCTGTTTATTGCTACTGCTTTCTTGAATGTCAAATACATGTTCCTTCGACCATGAGATCATGCAACTCCCGGATACCGGAGGAATACCTTGTGTGCTATCAAACGTCACAACGTAACTGGGTGATCATAAAGATGCTCTACAGGTATCTTCGAAGGTGTCTGTTGAGTTGGCATGGATCGAGATTGGGATTTGTCACTCCGTGTTTCGGAGAGGTATCTCTGGGCCCTCTCGGTAATGCACATCATAAGAAGCTTGCAAGCAAAGTGACTAAGGAGTTAGTTACGGGATGATGTATTACGGAACGAGTAAAGAGACTTGCCGGTAACGAGATTGAACTAGGTATGGAGATACCGACGATCGAATCTCAGGCAAGTAACATACCGACGGACAAGGGGAATTACGTATGTTGTCATTGCGGTTCGACCGATAAGATCTTCGTGGAATATGTAGGAACCAATATGAGCATCCAGGTTCCGCTATTGGTTATTGACCGAAGAGGCGTCTTAGTCATGTCTACATCATTCCCGAACCCGTAGGGTCCGCACGCTTAACGTTCGTTGACGATATAGTGTTATATGAGTTATGTGAATTGGTAACCGAATATTGTTCAGAGTCCCGGATGAGATCCCGGACGTCACGAGGAGTTTCAGAATGGTCGAGAGGTAAAGATTTATATATGGGAAGTCATATTTTGGGTTCCGGAAAAAGGTGCAGTTTTTTCGGTATTGTACCGGAAAGCTTCCAGAAGGTTCCGGAGGATTCCGGAGGGGTCCGGAAGTCCACAAGTGGGTCCACCACATCCCAAGGGCTGGCATGGGCTAAGGGGAGGCGCCCTGGCCTTATTGGGCCAGGCGCACCAAGTCCTCAAAAGCCCACGCAGCTAGGGAAGGAAAAAGGGAGAGTCCTAGTAGGAACAGGATTGGACTTTGGAGTCCAAGTCCACGTGTGTACTATTCACACGGCACTGTTCACGTGGTACTATTCACGTGGTACTGTTCACGTGGCACTATTCCTTCTACTCCAAGCCCCTACACATATATAAATAGAGGAGAGGGGGCGCCCCAAACAAGACACAACATTGTCTTAGCCGTGTGCGGCGCCCCCCTCCACAGTTCCGTCCCTCGGTCATATTTTCGCAGTGCTTGGGCGCAGCCCTGCGAAGATAGCATCACCATCACCATCACCACGCCGTCGTGCTGCCGGAACTCATCCACTACCTCGCCGTCTTGCTGGATCAAGAAGTCGAGGACGTCACCGAGCTGAACGTGTGCTGAACGCGGAGGTGCCGTACGTTCGGTACTCGGTCGGTTGGATCGTGAGTTTGTTCGACGACATCAACCGCGTTGTTCTAACGCTTCCGCTTACGGTCTACGAGGGTACGTAGACACACTCCCCCTCTTGTAGCTATGCATCTCCATGGATAGATCTTGCGTGTGCGTAGATTTTTTTTTGTTTTCCATGCAACGTTCCCCAACAGTGGCATCATGAGCCAGGTCTATGCGTAGATGATATGCACGAGTAGAACACAAAGAGTTGTGGGCGGTGATCGTCATACTGCTTACCACCAACGTCTTATTTTGATTCGGCGGTATTGTAAGATGAAGTGGCCCGGACCAACCTTACATGTCCACGTACATGAGACCGGTTCCACCGACAGACATGCAACTTGTTTTGCATAAAGGTGGCTGGCGGGTGTCTGTTTCTCCTACTTTAGTTGAATCAAATTTGACTGCGGCCGGTCCTTGTTGAAGGTTAAAACATCAAACTTGATAAATCACCATTGTGGTTTTGTGCCGTAGGTAAGAACGGTTCTTGCTAGAAGCCCGTAGCAGCCACGTAAAACTTGCAACAACAAAGTAGAGGACGTCTAACTTGTTTTTGCAGGGTATGCTGTGATGTGACATGGTCAAGACATGATGTGATATACGTTATTGTATGAGATGATCATGTTTTGTAATTTATCGGCAACCGGCAGGAGCCTTATGGTTGTCTCTTTATTGTATGAAATGCAAGCGCCATGTAATTGCTTTACTTTATCGCTATGCGTTAGCAATAGTTGGCGAGACGACCACGACGCAACGATGGAGATCAAGGTGTCGAGCCGGTGACGATGGAGATCATGACGATGCTTTGGAGATGGAGATCAAAAGCACAAGATGATGATGGCCATATCATGTCACATATTTTGATTGCATGTGATGTTTATCCTTTATGCATCTTATTTTGCTTAGAACGACGGTAGCATTATAAGATGATCCCTTCACTAAATTTCAAGATAAAAGTGTTCTCCCCGAGTATGCACCGTTGCTAAAGTTCATCGTTTCGAAGCACCTCGTGATGATCGGGTGTGATAGATTCTACGTTCACATACAACGGGTGTAAGCCAGTTTTACACAAGCAGAATACTTGGGTTAAACTTGACGAGCCTAGCATGTACAGACATGGTCTCGGAACACTGGAGACCGAAAGGTCGAACATGAGTCATATAGTAGATATGATCAACATGGAGATGTTCACCATTGATGACTATCCCATCTCACGTGATGATCGGACATGGGCTAGTTGATTTGGATCATGTATCACTTAGTTAACTTGAGGGATGTTAATTTAAGTGGGAGTTCATTAGTAATTTGGTTAATTGAACTTAATTTATCATGAACTTAGTCCTGATAGTCTTTGCAAATTATGTTGTAGATCAATAGCTCGCGTTGTAGCTCCCCTGTTTTTGATACGTTCCTAGAGAAAGCTTAGTTGAAAGATGATGGTAGCAATTACACGGACTGGGTCCGTAACTTGAGGATTATCCTCATTGCTGCACAGAAGGATTATGTCCTTGATGCACCGCTAGGTGATGGACCTGCTGCAGACGTTGTGAACGCCTGGCAGGCTCGATCTGATGACTACTCGATAGTTCAGTGTGCCATGCTCTACGGCTTAGAACCGGGACTACAAAAGCGTTTTGAACGCCACGGAGCATATGAGATGTTCCAAGAGCTGAAATTGATATTTCAAGCTAATGCCCGGGTTGAGAGATATGAAGTCTCCAACAAGTTCTTTAGCTATAAGATGGAGGAGAACAGTTCTGTCAGTGAACACATACTCAGAATGTCTGGGTACCACAACCACTTGACTCAGCTGGGAATTGATCTTCCAGTTGAGAGTGTTATTGACAGAGTTCTTCAGTCACTGCCACCAAGCTATAAAGGCTTCGTGATGAACTATAATATGCAAGGGATGGAGAAGACAATTCCCGAGCTCTTCGCGATGCTGAAATCGGCGGAGGTAGAAATCAAGAAGGAGCATCAAGTGTTGATGGTTAACAAGACCACTAGTTTCAAGAAAAAGGGCAAGGGAAAGAAGGGGAACTTCAAGAAGAACGGCAAGCAAGCTGCCGCTCCCACGAAGAAACCCAAAGTTGGACCCAAGCCTGAAACTGAGTGCTTCTACTGCAAAGGAACTGGTCACTGGAAGCGGAACTGCCCCAAGTATTTGGCGGATAAGAAGGATGGCAAAGTGAACAAAGGTATATTTGATATACATGTTATTGACATGTACCTCACTAGTGCTCGTAGCAGCGTCTGGGTATTTGATACCGATTCAGTTGCTAATATTAGTAACTTGAAGCAGGAGCTGCAGAGTAACGGAGACTAGCTGAGGGCGAGGTGACGATATGTGTTGGAAGTGTCTCCAAGATTGATATGATCAATATCGACATGCTCGTAATACCTTCGGGATTAGTATTAAACCTAAATAATGGTTATTTGGTGCTTGCGTTGAGCATAAAACATTATATCTAGATATTGTTTATTGCAAGACGGTTATTCATTTAAGTCAGAGAATAATGGTTATTCTGTTTATATGAATAATATCCCTCGTGATCATGCACCCTTGTGAATGGTTTATTCTTGTTGAATCTCGATCGTAGTGATACACATATTCATAATATTGATGCCAAAAGATGCAAAGTTGATAATGATAGTGCAACATACTTGTGGCACTGCCGTTTAGGTCATATTGGTGTAAAGCGCATGAAGAAACTCCATGCTGATGGACTTTTGGAATCTCTTGATTATGAATAATTTGATACTTGCGAACCATGCCTCATGGGCAAGATGACTAAAACTCCGTTCTCCGGAACAATGGAGCGAGCTACTGATTTGTTGGAAATAATACATACCGATGTATGCGGTCCGATGAATGTTGAAGCACGCAGCGAGTATCGTTATTTTCTAACCTTCACAGATGATTTGAGTAGGTATGGGTATATCTACTTGATGAAACACAAGTCTGAAACATTTGAAAAGTTCAAAGAATTTCAGAGTGAAGTAGAGAATCATCGTAACAAGAAAATAAAGTTTCTACGATCCGATCATGGAGGCGAATATTTGAGTTACGAGTTTGGCCTTCATTTAAGAAAATGTGGAATTGTTTCACAACTCATGCCACCTGGAACACCACAGCGTAATGGTGTGTCTGAACGTCGTAACCGTACTTTATTGGATATGGTGCGTTCTATGATGTCTCTTACCGATTTGCCACTATCGTTTTGGGGTTATGCATTAGAGACAGCTGCATTCACGTTAAATAGGGCAGCGTCTAAATCCGTTGAGACGACACCGTATGAACTGTGGTTTGGCAAGAAACCTAAGCTATCGTTTTTTAAAGTTTGGAGATGCGATGCTTATGTGAAAAAGCTTCAACCTGATAAGCTCGAACCCAAAGCGGAGAAGTGCGTCTTCATAGGATACCCTAAAGAAACAATTGGGTACACCTTCTACCACAGATCCGAAGGCAAGGTCTTTGTTGCCAAGAATGGGTCCTTTCTAGAGAAGGAGTTTCTCTCGAAAGAAGTGAGTGGGAGGAAAGTAGAACTTGATGAGGTAATTGTACCTTCTCTCGAATTGGAAAGTAGCTCATCAGAGAAAACCGTTCCCGTGATGCCTACACCAATAAGAGAGGAAGATAATGGTGAAGATCATGAAACTTCAGATCAAGTTACTACTGAACCTCGTAGGTCGACCAGAGTACGTTCCGCACCAGAGTGGTACGGTAATCCTGTTCTGGAAGTCATGTTGTTAGACAACGGCGAACCTACGAACTATGAAGAAGCTATGATGAGCCCAGATTCCGACAAATGGCTTGAGGTCATGAAATCTGAGATAGGATCCATGTATGAGAACAAAGTATGGACTTTGGTGGACTTGCTCGATGATCGGCAAGCCATTGAGAATAAATGGATTTTTAAGAGGAAGACAAACGCTGATGGTAATATCACTGTCTACAAAGCTCGACTTGTCGCGAAAGGTTTTCGACAAGTTCAAGGGGTTGACTACGATGAGACTTTCTCACCCGTAGCGATGCTTAAGTCTGTCCGAATCATGTTAGCAATTGTCGCATTTTATGATCTGGCAAATGGATGTCAAAACTGCATTCCTTAATGGTTTTCTCAAAGAAGAGTTGTATATGATGCAACCAGAAGGTTTTGTCGATCCTAAGGGTGCTAACAAAGTGTGCAAGCTCCAGCGATCCATCTATGGACTGGTGCAAGCATCTTGGAGTTGGAATATACGCTTTGATGAGGTGATCAAAGCATATGGTTTTGTACAGACTTACGGTGAAGCCTGTATTTACAAGAAAGTGAGTGGGAGCTCTGTAGCATTTCTAATATTATATGTGGATGGCATATTGTTGATTGGAAATGATATAGAATTTCTGGATGGCATAAAAGGATACTTGAATGAAAGACCTCGGTGAAGCTGCTGGGCATCAAGATCTATAGAGATAGATCAAGACGCTTGATAAGACTTTCAATGAGTACATACCTTGACAAGATTTTGAAGGAGTTCAAAATGGACCAGTCAAAGAAGGAGTTCTTGCTTGTATTGTTAGGTGTAAAGTTGAGTAAGACTCAAAGCTCGACCACGGCAGAAGATAGAGAGAGAATGAAAGTCATTCCCTATGCCTCAGCCATAGGTTCTATAATGTATGCCATGCTGTGTACCACACCTAATGTGTGCCTTGCCACGTGTCTGGCAAAGGGGGTAAAAGAGTGATCCAGGAATGGATCACTAGACAGTGGTCAAAATTATCCTCAGTAACTAAAGGACTAAGGAAATGTTTCTCGATTATGGAGGTGATAAAGAGTTCGTCGTAAAGGGTTACGTCGATGCAAGCTTTGACACCAATCTGGATATCTCTGAGTAGCAAACCGGATACGTATAATGGAGCAGTCATTTGGAATAGCTCCAAGTAAAGCGTGATAGCAGCATCTACAGTATGACATAAGGATTTGCAAAGTACACATGGGTCTGAATATTGCAGACCCATTGACTAAAATTCTCTCTCACGAGCAAAACATGATCACACCTTAGAACTCTTTGAGTGTTAATCACATGGTGATGTGAACTAGATTATTGACTCTAGTGAACTCTTGGGTGTTAATCACATGGCGATGTGAACTAGATTATTGACTCTAGTGCAAGTGGGAGACTGATGGAAATATGCCCTAGAGGCAATAATAAAGTTGTTATTATTTTATATTTCCTTGTTCATGATAAAGGTTTATTATTCATGCTAGAATTGTATTGACCGGAAACTTAAATACATGTGTGAATACATAAACAAATACCGTGTCCCTAGTGAGCCTCTACTAGACTAGCTCGTTGATCAAAGATGGTTAAGGTTTCCTAACCATAGACATGAGTTGTCATTTGATAACGGGATCACATCATTAGGAGAATGATGTGATGGACAAGACCCATCTGTTAGCTTAGCATATGATCGTTCTGTTTATTGCTACTGCTTTCTTGAATGTCAAATACATGTTCCTCCGACCATGAGATCACGCAACTCCCGGATACCGGAGGAATACCTTGTGTGCTATCAAACGTCACAACATAACTGGGTGATCATAAAGATGCTCTACAGGTATCTCCGAAGGTGTCTGTTGAGTTGGCATGGATCGAGACTGGGATTTGTCACTCCGTGTTTCGGAGAGGTATCTCTAGGCCCTCTCGGTAATGCACATCATAAGAAGCTTGCAAGCAAAGTGACTAAGGAGTTAGTTACGGGATGATGTATTACGGAACGAGTAAAGAGACTTGCCGGTAACGAGATTGAACTAGGTATGCAGATACCGACGATCGAATCTCGGGCAAGTAACATACCGACGGACAAAGGGAATTACGTATGTTGTCATTGCGGTTCGACCGATAAGATCTTCGTGGAATATGTAGGAACCAATATGAGCATCTAGGTTCCGCTATTGGTTATTGATCGGAGAGGCGTCTCAGTCATGTCTACATCATTCCCGAACCCGTAGGGTCCGCGCGCTTAACGTTCGTTGACGATATAGTGTTATATGAGTTATGTGAATTGGTAACCGAATATTGTTCGGAGTCCCGGATGAGATCTCGGACGTCACGAGGAGTCTCGGAATGGTCGAGAGGTAAATATTTATATATGGGAAGTCATATTTTGGGTTTCGGAAAAAGGTGCAGTTTTTTCGGTATTGTACCGGGAAGGTTCCGGAGGATTCCGGAGGGGTACGGAAGTCCACAAGTGGGTCCACCACGTCCCAAGGGCTGGCATGGGCTAAGGGGAGGCGCCCTGGCCTTATTGGGCCAGGCGCACCAAGTCCTCAAAATCCCACGCAGCTAGGGAAGGAAAAAGGGAGAGTCCTAGTAGGAATAGGATTGGACTTTGGAGTCCAAGTCCACGTGTGTATTATTCACGTGGTACTGTTCACGTGGCACTATTCCTTCTACTCCAAGCCCCTACACATATATAAATAGAGGAGAGGGGGCGCCCCAAACAAGACACAACATTGTCTTAGCCGTGTGCGGCGCCCCCCTCCACAGTTTCGTCCCTCGGTCATATTTTCGCAGTGCTTGGGCGAAGCCCTGCGGAGATAGCATCACCATCACCGTCACCACGCCGTCGTGCTGCCGAAACTCATCCACTACCTCGCCGTCTTGCTGGATCAAGAAGTCGAGGACGTCACCGAGCTGAACGTGTGCTGAACGTGGAGGTGTCGTACGTTCGGTACTCGGTCGGTTGGATCGTGAAGTTGTTCGACGACATCAACCGCGTTGTTCTAACGCTTCCGCTTACGGTCTACGAGGGTACGTAGACACACTCCCCCTCTCGTAGCTATGCATCTCCATGGATAGATCTTGCGTGTGCGTAGAAATTTTTTTGTTTTCCATGCAACGTTCCCGAACAACCTCCTCTCCTCGGCCACCGACTCTTGGCTCCTTGCCATCCTCCTCTCCTCGTTTGCTTCCTTTCTTGCCTTCACAATAGCTGCCATAGCATTGTTTAACTCATCATCTCCTCTCTTCTTCTTCTTCTTTTCTTTTGCTTCTTTCTTATCTCCATTTGGTCTTTTTGGCTTGGAGTAGGCAACCGAGGTTGGTGTAGGGCTCCTCTTGCTGTCATCACTTGATGCCTCCTCCTCCTCATCATCATCCAAATCAATAGTTGCCTTGCTTTTCTTGCTCTCCTCTAGGACATCACGGTTCTTCCATTTCTCTTCATCCTTCAACACTTCGAAGCAATGGGGCAACACAAATGCTCTCCCTTTCTTAACCTTGCCTTTCTTGGTCTTCTTCTCTTCTCCTCGAAATAAGTTTTGTGCAATAGTGAGCTACAAACAAAAGAACAAGTTAGCACTTGAAACACCAAAGATGAAGCATGAACATGGAACATAAAGAAATGGCACTTACCCTATCTCTATCATTAGTGCCACTTGGGTTTATCGTGTCAACCGACTTCATTGCCGATGCCCAATTTTGACAATCTTTGTTGATCGTCGACCACCGGGAGCGAAGTTATCTATCGGTGCGCTCAATTCCACTCTTGTTGTGCAAATAAAAGAACTCCTTCATCCGGGCCCAATATGTATCTCTACTTTGGTCCCCTCCAACGTTGGCATCCATAGACACATGCAACCATGTATTGCATAGCAAGACGTCTTCGGCAATGGTGTAGTTGCCTGCTCTTCCTTTTGGTGCATCGACGATACCCTCACCATCCTCATCCACTTCATACTCATGATCATCTTCGTGCACTTCATTGGTTTGAGACCAATGAGAATTGGTGGAGCCAACACCCATAGTTGACATATATGTGTCATCATTGAAACTACAAAGTATGATAAAAGAAAAACTAAATCAAGCTATCCATATGTATACATTTATCTAAAAACAACAACAACAAAAAAGGGGGCAAAATCATACCTTGTGGGCATATCAAACACCTTGTGCGCATCGGCCGCCAGCGCAACAAATTGCGACGTCTCCGGCGCTGCGGTCGGCGGAGGCGCGGCCGGACGCCCTGCAAGTTTCTTCTTCGGCCGCCCAGCGCCGCCGTCCGCTTTGTTCTTCTTTCGGGACGCCGTCGCCGCCATCGCCGCCGCCGCATTCGGTCGCTTGGAGACGGAGGCCCGTGGCGTCACGGCGGGCGGCGGCGCGACGCCATCCTGCGAGGTCGTCCGTGGCGCCATGAAAAGGCCGCGCGCGAGACCGCTACTTGGCGGAGGAGGGGCGCCGGCGACGAAGCCGAAGCTCAAGCCCGCGCTAGGGTTTGCGGCGGCGGCGGCGTCAGCGACCGAGGGGTCGCGGATGTAGGGAGGGGTTGGGGGGATGTCGGCGGCAGCGCGGGAGCCTTCCATCGGTGGAATTTCGCCGGCGGCGGCGCGGGCGGGGCGCAGGCGGGGCGCCTGGAGCGGCAGTTGGTCACTCGCGCGTGAATCGTCGCTGTCCAGCGTGCGGGAGCTGGCGCAGCAAATACACCGCGCGCGATGCCGTTTTCCACCGCGCGCTGAACAAGTTTACCACGCGCGCGATTATTGCATGGCTGCTAGAGCGCCCGTTTCGGCCCAGTGCGTGCAATAAAGCAGTTTTTTACAGCGCGCGGTTAAGATAGCGCGCCTGTTGGAGATGCTCTTAGTAATAATGCTGGGGTAATTTGCTGCCCTAATGCAAGCAGCCCATATGCAGGCAACCAAACTAAGTGCATAAAATGTTTTTTTTCTATATTACCTCAAGTGGGTTGAATCGAGTTACAGATGTAGGAAGGAAAAAAAGGGGCAGACAACCAAATAGACTTGAGGTGTCAGATGTGGTGGCCGCGACTGCGAGGTTGTGCACCACCCAAGCCAATGGCTCTGTCACCCAAGCGACCAGAACTAATACCCAAGGACACCCAACCATACCATGGCGACTCCCGGAGCAACTGCTTTGGTTTTACTGGTTACACTGTCGAGGGACACCGTCATGGGTTCCACTACTCGTGTCAAGGGGTACAACTTCATCCAGCAAAAGCTCGTCTAGCCACACCATGATCTCCTAAGGTAACACTCCCGAGGAGGAAGTGTCGAGGACGCTAGTGTCACCTGCCATAATAGAAACCAAAAACTTGAGATTTCACTTGAAGGATCCAACAGCCTTGACGGCGAGAGATGAGCTGGAGCAACCACGGCAACACCTCCAAGGAGGGTAACGATGCATGAATGCATCGTTATCATCTGCACCAACCAAGGTGGAACCCGATTATCATCCTTGCAACCGCCACCACCCACCACCACACATAGCACACACCGCGGCAACTTACCCGCCCAGCTTCCTTCCTTCCGCACCACGAGGCCATAACCATGCCAGCACAACCAACCCACTAGATCTGACTGTCCCAGATACACATTGTAGCTAACACCCCCATGGTCCAGCCTACACGCCGAGTGAGCGAGTCGCTAGGAGGCAATGCGCTATCACACTGTGAACGACCCTCACACCAACACACAACGCCCAACCTTATCTGCCGACGCTATAGGAAGCTCTAGATCTACTACAAATTGGCTCCCCCGGCACCGCTCGACTCCAATGTCACGCTACAGGAGAGGTAGACGATGCCACCACTACAACAGGGGACGTCGTCTTGGCGTCCCTACTTTGATAAGTAGGACGACTCCCCGCCCCAAACGTCACCAAAATCCCCCATGCCACCATTGGCAGCTCGACCCGTAGCCATTGGGAGTAGGTGTAGGGGAACGCAGCAGAAAACAAAAAATTTCCGACCTACGCACCAGCCCAGGACCACTATGGAGACTGCATACAAGGTTTGATCTTTTCGTTACCGACTCGTAGCGCAGCGGAAGAAGAGTCGATGACAATCGTTGGTGTAGACCCCCGCAGCTAGGATTTACAACCTCCCAACCGCGAGGATGTTTGTGACGCCCCGAGACCGATGCTCCAGATGTCTTCCTTATATTCGTCGTCGTTGCCATGTCATTCGCTTGCATGTTGCACTTGGCCATGTCATCATGTGCATTTCATCCGCATGTTTTCATAAAACTTGCATCCGTTCGTAGTTGCCGGCTTCTCTGCGTCCCTTCCGTTGTCCGTTCTGAGTCCCGACACACTCACACGCGCCCGTGGCACCTCCGAAATATTATTTTATAAGTGGGATAAAAATGTTCTCGGAATGGGTTGAAAGTTGGCATGCGGTCTTATTATATTGTAGGTAGACTGCCTGCCAAATTTTGTTCCACTCGGAGGTCGTTTGATGCCCCAACGGATAACTATAGCGGCACTATAGCCGGTCAAAACGTCGGATGTTTCGGTGTTCCGAAACTTGTCACCGGGCCGCCCACTTCCCTCTCATCTCAGCCCACCTAGCAACCCCCTCCGTTTCGGACCGTCGGATCATGATCGGAGGGCCCCGAAACTCCCCCTAGACCCCCTCCTGCCTATAAATAGACATCCCCTCCTCCAAATTTGGAAACCCTAGACTCCCCTAACCCTACTCCCCTACCAGCCGCCGCCACCTCACCCCTTCTCCTCGAAATCCGGCGCCACCCACTGCCCCGCCGCCACTTGGCGCCGCCCCACGGCCCAGCCGCCGCCGCCAGCTCCAGCCAGTCCCCAGCCGCCACCTCGCCCCTGTCTCCCACCTCCAGCCGCGGCCCGCCAAGCCCATCCGGGGCCCGCCCGAGCCCATCAAGGCCCGAACGAGCCCGCGCGCCAGCCTGAGCGCCCCGCCGCCAGGGAACTCGCTGCCTCCCTCCGCCTGCGTCGCCGCCCCGCTCCAGCACCGCCGCCGTCGCCCGCAGCCCTTTACCGCTGCCGCGCGCCTCGTGCCCTCGCCACCCAGCCGTCGCCGCCGCCTGCGGGTCGCCAGACCTCGCCAGGTCTCCGCGCCGCCAGGAGGTCGCCGCCGCCCGGAGCTCCTCGTCGCCGCCCTGCCTTCTCCGCCGCTCGGGTCCGCCCGGATCCAGCCACCTTGTTGTGGCCTCGACCGGATCCGGCCTTCTCCGTCGCCTCCTCGCCCATCCCCGACCTCGCCGGCGCCTCTCCTCCTCGCCCCCGTCGCCGGAACCGCCATGGCCGCCCGACCTCCTCTGCCTCGCGCCGGGATGGCCCCGTCCCGATCCACCGCGTCCCGCCAACCAAACGGACCCCCGCACCGCGCTGTCTCGATCCGCCTCGTCCCAGTATCCCACTGTCCCGATTTCCGCGAGGTGATGATTTCAACAGCATATAGGCATTTTGTATTGGCTATATCTTTGTGCATGTTGATCCTATGGTGATGATCTTTATATGTAAATTGATCTACTCTCTGTGCTCTACATGATTGTGGCTTTTGCATGCATATTAGGATCCATCTAATTGCCATAATCTCTGTTGCAAAAGTGCATCCTGATGTTACTGCAGTAAAGTGTTAATATTTGTCATTTTGTCAATTTTGTGTGATTTAATGCATGCACCATATGAGCAACTTGTCAACATGGCCTTAGAGCATTTTCATGTCTTCTTGCTGCTAGTATTTATTTCATGCCATGATATGCCTTGATGTGAGTGCCATGAGCTTGTAAACATGCCTAGTTAATGTTGCTGTTCTGAGTAAAAGTTGTCTGTGATAAAACTTGCCAACTTTGTTTGATGGTTGCCACTAATCTATAGCTCATATGCATATGATTCCTTCATGTGATTTGGTCTATGCAATGTGTACTTCGATGCCATGCCTTTGGTTGCCATGTAAAGTTCCTGTAGCATGTCTCTTTCTTGCTCTCAAGTTGCCATCATGTTAACTCTGCTCATGTATATGCCCTGTTTAGCAGAACATTGCATTTTGCATGGATCATATTGACTTAACCTTGATGCCTATGAACCTGAACCTTTAAGATGAATTGGAGTATATCATGTCTATTTCAAGTGCATATCAAGTTTGTGCCCATCATGTTACTGTAGCTTGTTGTTTTGATGTTGGCAAAGTGCTATGTTGCTGTTTTGGGGCAGATTGCTACTATAACTTGTGTTGATTGTAATTGTTGAACCGTTGCTCCGTTTTGTTCATGTCCTATATGAAACTTGCTTAGTTTTGCGTGTACTTTCATATTTTCATTTTGCATCCTTGGTTTGAGTGTTTGTGGTTCATGTTTGCATGCATTTTGTATTATTGCCATGTTAAACTTGTTTAGCTCACATCTTCTAGACCGTAGCTCCAAATTAAATGTTCTACATATGTAACTTGATTAGAAAAATGTGTAGATCATCATGATGCATGTTAACTTGCTGTTTAACAACTTTAACATTATGTTTAATTCAGATCAGTACTAATTTCGAAATTTGCATATGGGGATTTTCCGGAATTGTTGTTTGTGTTTCCGGCCTCATTTAAACTTACCTAGTGGTATGGATTGCTTATGCTTCATCTCTTGCCATGTTTAACAACATTTAATCTTGTCATGCATCATATTTGATTGTGCATCATTCCATGTTTATGCTTGTGTGTTTACCATGTTGTTTGATTCTTTCCGGTTGTGCTTCTTCTCGATAGTTCCGGTTCCGTTGCGATTGTGAGGATTCGTTCGACTACGTTGGTTCGTCTTCTTCATGGACTCGATCTTCTTCTGAGCGGGATTTCAGGCAAGATGATCATGACCTTGCATATCTTTACTATCTTTGCTTGCTAGTTGTCTCGTTGCTATCGCTATGTCGCGCTTCCTACCACATATATGTCAGCCTCCCATATGCCATGATATAGCCTCTGACCACCCTTACCCAGCAAACCGTTTTTTGGCTATGTTACCGCTTTGCTCAGCCCCTTTCTTATAGCGTTGCTAGTTGCAGGTGCTCTTGCAGGTTGTTCCATGTTGGGACATGGATATGATGGGATATCACAATATCTCTTATTTAATTAATGCATCTATATACTTGGTATTGGGTGGAAGGCTCGGCCTTTTGCCTAGTGTTTTGTTCCACTCAAGCCGCCCTAGTTTCCGTAATGCTGGTGTTATGATCCATGTTTAGCGTTCCTAACATGCTCAGGGGAATGGGACCCTCTTGACAGTTCGCTTTGAATAACCGCTTCCAGCAAGGCCCAACTTTGGTTTTAACATTTGCCAACATAATAATACTGAATTAAATAATTAATTGGCATAGGGCATCATGAACCCGAGGATTCTTTTAATTCCACATAATACAGGTGGGCCAGTGCCGATGGTGCTGGTCCAAAACGGAGCCACTTGCGGTACCTCCCTGGGCAACTGGGGTCTTTGGTAACCGTACGTAGTGTTCATCTGGTCGTGGCCTGAGACGAGATACGCGCGGCTACTATCAGGGTGTCGACACGCCGAGAGGTCTTGCTGGAATTGTGTTACCATTGTCGAAATATCTTGTGCACCGGGATTCCGAGGATACTTTGGGCTATCTCGAGGTTGAGGTATTTCTACCGCAGCTTGTGTAGGATTATGATGGGCCAGGTTGGAACACCCCTGCAGGGTTAAATCTTACGCGAAGCCGTGCCCGCGGTTATGTGGCGCTTGGATATTTATAACCTCCGGTTGTAGAGAACTTGACACTAAATCCCAATTAAAATACACCAACCGTGTGCGTAATCGTGGCCGTCTCTTTTCGAGGAAGTTCGAGAAGAGAACACGGTGGGGTTATGTTTGACTCGTAAGTAGGTGTTCAGGATCACTTAGTGATCATTTGTAGTTTGCGACCGTTTTGCGAAGTTTTACTCTTCTTATTCTTGTACTCGTAAGTTAGCCACCATATAATGCTTAGTGCTTGCTGCAACCTCACCACCTTACCCTTCCATACCCATTTAAGCTTTGATAGTCTTGCTACCCATGGTTATGGGATTGCTGAGTCCTCGTGGCTCACAGATTACTACAACAACAGATGCAGGTACAGGCAATGCGATGATCTGACGTGAGAGCGATGTTCGTTTGCTTTTGGAGTTCTTCTTCTGCTTCTTCTTCTTCGTCGATCTGGGGATAGGTTCCTGGTCGGCAGCCTGGGCTAGCAGGGTGGATGTCATTCTTCTTTTCGTTTGATTTCATCCGTAGTCGGATGCTGCCCTTCTGTATGATGTTTGTTATGTATTGATGTATTCATGTGATGATTGTATGTATTTGTCTGTATCCCCATCTATTATGTATGTGGTACGAAGTAATGATATCCACCTTGCAAGCGTCTCCAATATGCGTTTCTACTCTTGGTGGGGCCTCCGAGTTCCTCGAGAATAGGATCACATATTGGGCGTGATAAGTTGGTATCAGAGCCTCGACCGACCATAGGAGCCCCCTTGATTGAACGAACCGTTGGCGAGTCTAGAAGAAAAATTATTTTGAGACCTAGTTATATATCGAAGAGTAGGAATTCTTTTTACTCCTTATCCCCTTCGTCACGCTGGTGAGGAATTGTGACGTAGGTGTTTTGATTCTTCTATCTCTTCTCACTCAAATTTTTTTTTAGGATCACGCGGGTATTGTGGGAATGGTTGCGATATCGGTGTGACGTGACTCTGTTCTTGGTGCCTCCTGACCGTATGGATTGGACCCGGGGAGTTGAGTTCCAAGGGGTTTTGTCACACTCGCTATCGTTTCGGTTCCGAGAATACCAGAGGACGCCGACATCGAAACGCTTCTATACTTTTTGTGGTGGCAAATAGTGATGTGACTTTTCCCCAGTACTGGTGGAGATAACGCGGATGATCCACTATGACTAGTATCGCTGTGCTTTCGAAGGTCTGAGGTAGACGGATTTGCGAAGTTTCTTGGTCGTGTGTGAAGGCTGCGGATTGGTTGCAGCTGATTAGGATATTATTGTTGTTGTGTGCTGAGTAGGTTCCCATATCCGCAACCTGATCTTATAACCAAGAAGTTTTGGGAGTTCTTACGTGGGAATTCAAGTATTACCTAGAATATCTTTTCCAACAGACACATGATACGATATGGGGTCTATCATATGTTTTTTCCGGCTTATTCTCCAAGCCCAATCCTTTGTTTTGTTTTTGTTGTGGTATTTGAGTTGCTTCGAAGTCAAGTGTTGATCCCATCCTTTTCCTAAGAGGTGTTCTCATATTTCTATGGGAGTGCTAATCCTTTTGATCATTGAGATTGTCATGACAATTCTTTTCACCCGGCGTGCTTCTCTTCAAGTTAATTCGATCCTTTCAACATTTGCAAGATCAATTCTTAGTTTTCTCAACGGAGTTCATTTCATCCATCCGAAGTTGTCTTTCTTTTTCCCACCCTTTTTCTTTACGGAGTCAAAATTCTCAAATCAAGTATCCATTCTATTCGTGAGAAGTCTCTTCATTCTTTTCCTTCATGTTCTTCTCCGGTAATTCTCATGAAGATGCTCAGGAGCTACAAGTTCATCATTCTTCGTTCTTGTTTTCTTCTCCGGTGATTTCAGGTTGTTACCTTATTTGAGCCTTTTCAATCTAATCGGTGCACCATCTCCTTCTATGCAATTGTTCCAACGGTGTTTCTTTTGAGTGGGCCCTAACCCACAGGTCTTTTCCCAGGATCTTACCTGACTCTTCTAATTTTCCCGGAGTTATTCTTAAATTCTTTCAAAGTTTGACGTAAGAATGAATTCTCATCAGTCAATTTCCCTCTCCAAGATCACTTTCAAATTATTTTCATCTTTGGCTCAACCTTTCTATTTTTCATTGTTCCGGAGTGTCTCATCAATTTTGGTGGTGTTTCTCGTCGTCATTCTCAGCTTTGAAGACCGAAGAAGAGTTTCTCTTAAAGCATATCCGTTCTCTTGAAGATTCGTGGTTCTAGCTTCATGCCATCCTCACAATTGTTGCGATCGTGAGGAATTCTTTTCATACCCATCCGAAGTATTTCAGGAGTTGTTTTCGTTTAGATTCTCCGGAGGCCATCATTTTAGAAGAATTCTTCATTCTAAACGTTCATCTATCGTTCCCTAATACTTTTGGTGCATCGTTCAAGTATTCTTTAGTCAGTTCGCGATCGCTTCGTTCTCTTGTATCTAAATTCCCTCAAGTATCTTCGTTCGTTTTCTAATTCTTCCCGGTGACTCCTTCTCTTTTCTTCGTTCATTGTCATTTCTTATGGTGGTTCGTTCAAGAATCCTATTCCTTTGTTATCGTATCAATTCATTTGTTCTTTCCAAAATCCTACCGGTGTTTCCTCGAAGATTTCGTCAAGTTGGCGCTATATCTCTATTCAATCTTTTTCAAGAAGAATAAGTAGTATGCAAATCCATTGCTTTTCATCAATTTATTTTGATGAAGGATAGACATATCATAATTGTTATTTTTGTTTCATGGAGGTGATTTAATTCCTTCTTCCGGAGTTTGTTCTTGATGAATAAATTCTCAGTTCTAGCTGTTCATCTTTCTTTTCCGGAGTTCCAAGTTTTCTCGGTTATCTCATCGTGAAGCTCCATCTAAAATCATTGCAAGGCTTCATCATGTTCTTCAGCCTTCACTTCTTTTCTAGCATCGTTTCTATCCGGAGTTGTTCGAGAGTTTCTTCTTCGTGGCTCGTTAAGTATTTAATTCATTCTCGAAGTGTTCTTCAAGATTCTTGTTGGAGCTCAAGTATTCTCCTTCTTGCATTCCGAAGTGCAAGTCATTCTCCCTTATCTTTGGTGATGGTGTTATACCATTCTTGATTCATGAGGAGTCTCGAAGAGAAATTGTCAAGAATGATATATTTAAAACCATCATTTCTTTCTCATAGCTATCTTGGTATAGATTTCACCTAAAGCCTTTCCGATGGATTGTTGCTATTGTGGTGATTATCAATGATCCAAGTTCCCTCTTAAATCATTTCGGTGAAAGAAGTTTTTCATCTCTATGTTGCTCTCAAGCAATAAATTATTTCCGTAGTGGCAGAATTTCACCTCAAGTTTTGAGATGTTTTCCATAAGCCCACAACAAGCTTATTCTTTTCGTTGTTGATTTTCCAACAACTCCGTTCAATCCTTCTTTGTAAGGATGCTTTTCAAATTCAATTGTGGTAGAAGTTGTTATTTGCTTATCCCTTCTTTTCTTTCCAACGATCGAGCTTCTATTCTTTCGCTCCGGAGGCATGGTGATGTTGCTCTCTTCGACCATCATCTCATTTGTCAAGATCATATTCTTTCCTTGCTTATCCATTTTACCGGAGTGTTATGTTCTCTTATCAAGTTCTTTTCATCTTATCAAGTTTTCCTTCCCTTTTCTACCGGAGTGCTGCCAAAATTCTTTTTTTGTTCTCATTCCTTATCTATCTCGTTTCAACCAGAGTGGTTTCCAATTCTTGCTTGTTCTTCAAGCCATTCTTCAACTCTTTGCAACCTTCGAGGTTTGTTGGTTTCACTCGTTTGTCCAAGAAGCAACTTTGTTTACCTCTTCCTCTTAATCTTCAATCTTCCGGTTCCTTCCGAAGATCTCGGGTCGAGATCTTCTGTTAGTGGAGGAGAGTTGTGACGCCCCGAGACCGATGCTCCAGATGTCTTCCTTTTGTTCGTCATTGTTGCCATGTCATTCGCTTGCATGTTGCACTTGGCCATGTCATCATGTGCATTTCATCCGCATGTTTTCATAAAACTTGCATCCGTTCGTAGTTGCCGGCTTCTCCGCGTCCCTTCCGTTGTCCGTTTTGAGTCCCGACACACTCACACGCGCCTGTGGCACCTCCGAAATATTATTTTATAACTGTGATAAAAATGTTCTCGGAATGGGTTGAAAGTTGGCGTGCGGTCTTATTATATTGTAGGTAGACTGCCTGCCAAATTTCGTTCCATTCGGAGGTCGTTTGATGCCCCAACGGATAACTATAGCGGCACTATAGCCGGTCAAAACCTCGGATGTTTCGGTGTTCCGAAACTTGTCACCGCGCCGCCCACTTCCCTCTCATCTCAGCCCACCTAGCAACCCCCTCCATTTCGGACCGTCGGATCGTGATCGGAGGGCCCCGAAACTCCCCCTAGACTCCCTCCTGCCTATAAATAGACATCCCCTCCTCCAAATTTGGAAACCCTAGCCTCCCCTAACCCTACTCCCCTACCAGCCGCCGCCACCTCACCCCTTCTCCTCGAAATCCGGCGCCACCCACTGCCCCGCCGCCACTTGGCGCCGCCCCACGGCCCAGCCGCCGCCGCCAGCTCCAGCCAGTCCCCAGCTGCCACCTCGCCCCTGTCTCCCACCTCCAGCCGCGGCCCGCCAAGCCCATCCGCGGCCCGCCCAAGCCCATCAAGGCCCGAACGAGCCCGCGCGTCAGCCCGAGCGCCCCGCCGCCTCCCTCCGCCTGCGTCGCCGCCCCGCTCCAGCACCGCCGCCGCTCGCCCGCAGCCCTCTGCCGCCGCCGCGCGCCTCGTGCCCGCGCCACCCAGCCGTCGCCACCGCCTGCGGGTCGCCAGACCTCGCCAGGTCTCCGCGCCGCCAGGAGGTCGCCGCCGCCCGGAGCTCCTCGTCGCCGCCCTGCCTTCGCCGCCGCTCGGGTCCGCCCGGATCCAGCCGCCTCGCTGTGGCCTCGACCGGATCCGGCCTTCTCCTTCGCCTCCTCGCCCATCCCCGACCTCGCCGGCGCCTCTCCTCCTCGTCCCCGTCGCCGGAACCGCCATGGCCGCCCGACCTCCTCTGCCTCGCGCCGGGATGGCCCCGTCCTGATCCGCCGCATCCCGTCAACCAAACGGATCCCCGCACCATGCCGTCCCGATCCGCCTCGTCCCAGTATCCCCCCGTCCTGATTTCCGCGAGGTGATGATTTCAACAGCATATAGGCATTTTGTATTGGCTATATCTTTGTGCATGTTGATCCTATGGTGATGATCTTTATATGTAAATTGATTTACTCTCTGTGCTCTACATGATGGTGGCTTTTGCATGCGTATTAGGATCCATCTAATTCCCATAATCTCTATCTCAAAAGTGCATCCTGATATTACTGCAGTAAAGTGTTAATATTTGTCATTTTGTCATTTTTGTGTGATTTAATGCATGCACCATATTAGCAACTTGTCAACATGGCCTTGGAGCATTTTCATGTCTTCTTGCTGCTAGTATTTATTTCATGCCATGATATGCCTTTATGTGAGTGCCATGAGCTTGTAAACATGCCTAGTTAATGTTGATGTTCTGAGTAAAAGTTGTCTGTGATAAAACTTGCCAACTTTGTTTGATGGTTGCCACTAATCTATAGCTCATATGCATATGATTCCTTCATGTGATTTGGTCTATGCAATGTGTACTTCGATGCCATGCCTTTGGTTGCCATGTAAAGTTCCTGTAGCATGTCTCTTTCTTGCTCTCAAGTTGCCATCATGTTAACTCTGCTCATGTATATGCCCTGTTTAGCAGAACATTGCATTTTGCATGGATCATATTGACTTAACCTTGATGCCTATGAACCTGAACCTTTAAGATGAATTGGAGTATATCATGTCTATTTCAAGTGCATATCAAGTTTGTGCCCATCATGTTACTGTAGCTTGCTGTTTTGATGTTGGCAAAGTGCTATGTTGCTGTTTTGGGGCAGATTGCTATTATAACTTGTGTTGATTGTAATTGTTGAACTGTTGCTCCGTTTTGTTCATGTCCTATATGAAACTTGCTTAGTTTTGCGTGTAGTTTCATATTTTCATTTTGCATCCTTCATTTGAGTGTTTGTGGTTCATGTTTGCATGCATTTTGCATTATTGCCATGTTAAACTTGTTTAGCTCACATCTTCTAGACCGTAGCTCCAAATTAAATGTTCTACATATGTAACTTGATTAGAAAAATGTGTAGATCATCATGATGCATGTTAATGTGCTGTTTAAGAACTTTAACATTGTGTTTAATTCAGATCAGTACTAATTTCGAAATTTGCATATGGGAATTTTCCGGAATTGTTGTTTGTGTTTCCGGCCTCATTTAAACTTGCCTGGTGGTATGGATTGCTTATGCTTCATCTCTTGCCATGTTTAAAAACATTTAATCTTGTCATGCATCATACTTGATTGTGCATCATGCCATGTTTATGCTTGTGTGTTTACCATGTTGTTTGCTTCTTTCCGGTTGTGCTTCTTCTCGATAGTTCCGGTTCCGTTGCGATTGTGAGGATTCGTTCGACTACGTTGGTTCGTCTTCTTCATGGACTCGATCTTCTTCTGAGTGGGATTTCAGGCAAGATGATCATGACCTTGGATATCTTTACTATCTTTGCTTGCTAGTTGTCTCGTTGCTATCGCTATGTCGCGCTTCCTACCACATATATGTCATCCTCCCATATGCCATGATATAGCCTCTGACCACCCTTACCCAGCAAACCGTTGTTTGGCTATGTTACCGCTTTGCTCAGCCCCTTTCTTATAGCGTTGCTAGTTGCAGGTGCTCTTGCAGGTTGTTCCATGTTGGGACATGGATATGATGGGATATCACAATATCTCTTATTTAATTAATGCATCTATATACTTGGTATTGGGTGGAAGGATCGGCCTTTTGCCTAGTGTTTTGTTCCACTCAAGCCACCCTAGTTTCCGTAATGCTGGTGTTATGATCCATGTTTAGCGTTCCTAACATGCTCAGGGGAATGGGACCCTCTTAACAGTTCGCTTTGAATAACCGCTTCCGGCAAGGCCCAACTTTGGTTTTAACATTTGCCAACATAATAATACTGAATTAAATAATTAATTGGCATAGGGCGTCATGAACCCGAGGATTCTTTTAATTCCACATAATACAAGTGGGCCAGTGCTGATGGTGTTGGTCCAAAACAGAGCCACTTGCGGTGCCTCCCTGGGCAACTGGGGTCTTTGGTAACCGTACGTAGTGTTCATCCGGTCGTGGCCTGAGACGAGATACGTGCGGCTACTATCAGGGTGTCGGCACGCCGGGAGGTCTTGCTGGAATTGTGTTACCATTGTCGAAATGTCTTGTGCACCGGGATTCCAAGGATACTTTGGGCTATCTCGAGGTTGAGGTATTTCCACCGCAGCTTGTGTAGGATTATGATGGGCCAGGTTGGAACACCCCTGCAGGGTTAAATCTTACGCGAAGCCGTGCCCGTGGTTATGTGGCGCTTGGATATTTATAACCTCCGGTTGTAGAGAACTTGACACTAAATCCCAATTAAAATACACCAACCGTGTGCGTAACCGTGACCATCTCTTTTCGAGGAAGTTCGAGAAGAGAACACGGTGGGGTTATGTTTGACTCGTAAGTAGGTGTTCAGGATCACTTAGTGATCATTTGTAGTTTGCAACCGTTTTGCGTAGTTTTACTCTTCTTATTCTTGTACTCGTAAGTTAGCCACCATATAATGCTTAGTGCTTGCTGCAACCTCACCACCTTACCCTTCCATACCCATTTAAGCTTTGATAGTCTTGCTACCCATGGTTATGGGATTGCTGAGTCCTCGTGGCTCACAGATTACTACAACAACAGATGCAGGTACAGGTAATGCGATGATCTGATGTGAGAGCGATGTTCGTTTTCTTTTGGAGTTCTTCTTCTGCTTCTTCTTCTTCGTCGATCTGGGGATAGGTTCCTGGTCGGCAGCCTGGGCTAGCAGGGTGGATGTCGTTCTTCTTTTCGTTTGATTTCATCTGTAGTCGGATGCTGCCCTTCTGTATGATGTTTGTTATGTATTGATGTATTCATGTGATGATTGTATGTATTTGTCTGTATCCCCATCTATTATGTATGAGGTACGAAGTAATGATATCCACCTTGCAAGCGTCTCCAATATGCGTTTCTACTCTTGGTGGGGCCTCCGAGTTCCTCGAGAATAGGATCGCGTATTGGGCGTGATAATGTTCTCCCTTGTCTGCTCGTCGGATAGCCCTCCGGGACGCGGTCGGACAGTCCCTCGGACGGTGTCGCGGACAGCCCTCCGGGAGGACCTACGAAACTCGGACAGCCCTTCGGGAGGACCCTCGAAACTCGGATGGTCACTCGGACAGCCCTTCGGGAGGCACTCTCGAACTAAGACCAAAACTACGATCTCTCTACAGAGTTGCACACATACGGTGTCATCTATCCGGCAGGGCTTCGCCGTCCAAAACTAGTTCCCACCGGAACCCAGACAGCCTTTCGGCTCTACGAAACTATTTCGCGGGGAGGGAGAGAGAAGCCAGATCATGCATGGCACTTGTATGTGAGAAAGGAGTGAGTGTGGAGATTGCCTCTCCACCTCTATTTATAGGAAAACCCAAGGGGTAGGGTGGCTCCCAAAATACCAAAAAACCCATAACATCGATTCTCCACAAGGGTAAAATGGGAAGGCTAGAGGAGCACCATGGATGGCCTCCTCCTTAGCCGTCCACTCTCACGGGGCCCCCCCAAAGGGGGTTCCTTAGTCCCTAAGTCTTTCTAGAAGCCTTTTGGGGAAAAGTCCCAAAAGGTGGCTTTCCATAAAGTAACCCAAAAAGCACTTTCACTATTCATGGAAACATTTTTCCGCGACCGTTAAATCCGAAAATATTTCTGTAGGTCTTAGAACATTTCTAGTACCCACTAAAATAATTTTGGATGCGTTTCGAAACAATTCCGGATTAGTGATTTTCATCTGCGAAAAGCAAACAAAGCGGTTCCGGCAGCTCCGGAACATTTCCGGGTTTTTTCTCTGAAAAATCCCAGAAGTTCCCAGAACAATTCTGGCACCCTCCAAGAATTTCCAGGCGTGTGCCGAAACCAATTTGACTTAATGGTATACCCTGAAACAACTTTTCAGTTTTACCGAAACTATTTCGGTGTTCTCTGTCCGGAACTTTTCCGTTGTCTCCAAAACTTTTCCGGTGACTTACTCTCAGACTCCCTGTCTAGAATTCAGCAGATAGATGACCCTTAAGCATGTGACCCTATAGGTTCGGTGAAGTATAGACATGACCGGAACACTTTCCGATAAATGATCAACATCGGAGCCGTGGACACCCATATTGACCCCTATACCCACACGAATAAATATTCGAGTGAACCTCCAGTTGCCGTGTGCTATTCCTGTTGCTTCGCGATATGTTACAAAACCCGAGGTGAGATTTATCGGCATCCCCGTGGATCAACAACTTGTCCACTATGCCAGTTACCTCGTTGCCGGTTTTGTTCTCTTTTCTCGTTCCCGTGTTCCGGCATCCCTGTGATCAAATCACAATATGTCTAGCCAGACGATGGTGGATACTGTAACACCGAGAGGGCCCAGAGATATCTCTCCATCGTCGGAGGAGCAAATCCCAATCTTGAGCTATCAAGTTACTTGACATACTTTTCCATGAACCCGTAAGCCGCCGTAATAGTCACCCATTTACGGATGACGTTTAACAAACCCCAAAGTTCATGAAGCAAGCATGAAAAAACTCGATACTCTCATGGTCTAAGGAATTATGCAAACGTTAACTTTCTCTGTGTTATTAACCATTAACTTGTGACGAATGTATCTCATAGCATAACATCAATTCGGGTCGATTCAACACAAGTGTTCTCCTAACATTGTGCCCTCATAGTTGCCGGCATTGTCATGCCTATGATCAGGAAAACAGAACCATCATGCAACACTTGAGCTAGTCTTAGAGGCCAAACTAGGAATACATTTTACCGTTTATTATTCCACACGTGCATATGAGTCTTCCTCCGAGCCTCGTGATTATTGTAGACTCGAGAACCATAGCAGTTATAGCATGGAACATAAACATAATTATGAACATGGAGATAAATAATAACATTTATTATTGCCTCTAGGGCATATCTCCTACAGACTCCCACTTGCACTAGAGTCAATAATCTAGTCAATGCTAATGCACATTACACCTATGGCATACCGGTGTAAAAATGCTTCGCATGTGGTATAGCCTGATGTCCAACGGATCTGACAACTTCAGTTCCGTGTGTATCTTTGCATGTCCTCGCGTTTTCCCGCTTTCACAAAATTCATATTTTGTGTGGACTTGGCTTTGTATATATGTGAATCACAGGTCAAACCTTGATTCCTCAAACTGAGCTATGGAGCAACTATCTGCAATAGTGTCCCATTGACTAAAGCCATCTTGGAACCATACTAAGTTCATGAATGAACTATATGATTCAACATCTTCGTTGTCGCTTCCAAAGCGTCAACATACTTAGCCTTTGTTATAGAATTCGCCACAGTATCCTGTTTGGAACAATTTCCAACTACCGTGCCACCGTATTGTGTGTTACACAAAACCCTTAACTTAAATCGAAAATCGCAAGGAGCATTGATGAAGACTGTATCGATGTAACCTTTTACAACAAACTCTTCATAATCTCTGCTTGCAAGAAAACATGTCATCGGTGCTACTTTAGTACTTAATGACATTTTTCACTGTTGTCCCATGATCAGTACTTTGATCACTTTGGTATCTATACTCGCAACAGCTTGGGAGTATTGGACATATCTGGTTGTTTTACATACCATGGAATACATGATTAATCCAAACACAAGAGTGTGTGGAATCTCCATCATGTATTTTGCTCATCAGTGTTTTGGGACACCGAGTCTTGCAAAACTCTTTCCATGTGACTTCAGCAAGAATCACTCCTTGGCGCTCTTATGCTAAACTGTTTTAGCATCTTGTCAATATGTATGTTTGACTTAGCCTATTAGGCAATTCTATCTGATAGATAAATATGCCTAATATCAAGGCTATTTAGCCCAAGCACTTCATCGAAAAACTATTTTCAATGAAATCCTAATTCGTGTCAAGAAATTTATATTATTTCCAATCAACAATGTGTCAAGCACACAAAGTTTTTAGCAATATTATTATGCTCCCACTTACTTTCTTGTAACCACAAGCATCTTCATTATCCATTGATGAAATCAAACTCTTTTGACTATTTCATCAAAACGAAGATTCCAACTCCTTTTTGCTCTCTTCTGTCCATTGCTGGAACTCTCAAGTTTGCATACTTACTAGCATCCTCTGGATTGACAAAATACTTCGGACTGTATCACATGCAAGTCCCAGGTTGCATTTCCATCACATAGAAATCCTTTTGGCATCCATGTATCATATCTCAAGATTGAAATATGTATTAATTGCTAGTTTAACCCGATCTGACTTTAAGCATCGCTACGGTGAGACAATCTCATCGTAGTCAACTCCTTGAATTTGTTATTGCAACAAGTCGAGCTTTATGGATAAAACATTTTATCCACATCAGTTTATAGTTCCATTAATGTTCGTTAGACTCTAAGTCTTCCGAAGGGTTTATCAAGATATAATCTTGAATCATTTATGGAAACTATCTCGGATTATATTGGCATTATCCAATTTCGGAGTCAGGGCCCATCAACGCTTCCTTGTGTATCGTAGGTATACTGTTGTCTAACAACAATATCTCGCTTGCGCACCTGAGAGGTTTGCACGAGTTTTGCCTACATGGTTCAGTTGCAAGTTCGACCGAAGTCCATACATCTCATATAGAGGCTTTCGTATCAGTCGCAGTAGGAAACTCTGGAATTACTTCCAAGGTTTCTTTCCTTTGATCTGATGACGAAGATACTGTTATCTCGTCGAGTCGCACTGTCCTCCAACTCGCCTTTTTGCAAGAACCATTCTCTTTAAAAGCATACCGTTCTTGGTGGCAAACCTTTTTGCCTCGGTATAGTGGTGGAGGAATTCCCAATTACTTGGGATAACCTACAAAGTAGTACTTGTCTGATTTGGAATAGGTTTGTAAATATTTTACACAAGCCCCATATTCCAAATGTTAAGAAAAGACATAACATGGTTGGGTGTACCATACCATGGAGTCATTTCAACAGATCTGATGGCGCTCTTTTTAGTGTAAAAGCCGCAGTCTCTAAAGCATTACTTTTAAAAGGGATAATGGCAAATTGATTTATGTCATCTTTGATCTTACCATGTCATAAATGGTTTGATTACATCTTCACGGATATTCCACTCACAATGGTGCTCTGTGAGGTGTAAGTTATGAAACTCTTTTCACAACTCATCAGACATTCGCTAAACTTGTAACTCAAATATTCCTTTCGGCAATCTAGTTTGCAGAAACAATTGTTCTTTTATGAACAACCCTTTTGCAACAAACATTATGCAATGGGCTAGAGTGTGTAAAAACTCTAAAATGAATTATGAAAGTAAATACGGAGGTAATATATTATTATCAATATTCATAACATACATCAATAGCTTGTATGACTTTCATACATGACCTGGACATTCCAGTCTTCTCTCTTTTTGCCTTTATACTTCTAACAGTTTGACTTTCAGTATTTCTCCTACTCTCAGCAGAAGCACTCAACTTAAGAGTGGCGTTAGCCCCGGACTTCCTAGGTGTGTAAGTCACACTAACACCCTTTGGACATTTCCTTTCTCTTTAAGTTGTTGTTTTATTCACCTTCATCATATGATAGGCGTTCTTCTGGATCCCTCTCGTATTAGTCAAATGCATAGTAAACACTTTTACTAATAGTTTGCAAACAAACATTTCTTTGGATATCTCATATCTTTTAGCCTTTGTTTGTATCTGAAACTAATTTTCAGTTCCATGAATATCACATAGCTATCCCAAACTTTTGAAGTTCGGGTCTCATGGAAGCAAACATATTGCACTTGACCGTAACGGAATTCTAGCTTTGGATCGAAGGACGAGAGTCACATCATCCATAGCATTAGCGGGAGAATACCGAAAGCATGCGATAGGACAAAGTCCTTCTCGGCACTCTTGAGGACAATCCTCACATTACGATACCAACCGTAAAGTTTTAACCGGATATTAACAGCTATTCAATTTTAATAGGGAAGGTGGAAACGCGAGTCATTATTCTATAACTATTATCTAAATCACACTTAGACAGTGTTCATAATTAATTGCACTGAGAATTAAACAAGTTAATTCTACAGTGCGCTCCCACTCAAATCAATATCTCTCATAATTTATTGTGAGCGATTCAAGATCCACATTTCAATTCAATGCCATTGATGTGGACATCACTGATGACGAGAATTTTAATCGGTAGGCCAACTTGCCAATCACATCTCTATGTGATTCTTGTTCCTCTTTCGATGGGCGTGTTCCGAGCTCAGGACGATCAAGCCAGAATGTCAAGACAACCAAGTGATCTCGCTGCCAGGTCTGACCTCACCGGCCTCACATTTCTCTAATCGTTTGTACTCATGGAGACATGACGCACTCCGAGAAGATAGGTGCCGTGACGGTGCTACACTTGGGAGAACACTAACTACTTGATATTTTTTGTGAGAGATCACCCTAATAAAAAGTGACTACCGCGCAATCAAAAAGGGTGCATCATAAGGGATAAACATCTCAGGCAATTCATAATAGCATGATATGGTATAGCCCTTTCTGACGGAGAAGTCTTTATTTCTTCGTCTTCGACATTCGCGTCGGTGTTCACCTTTGCGAAGTTTGCCACCACCTTGTCGATGCACCAGATGATATTGCTATCTCTATAGCTAATAAAATAAGTGCATTACTTAAGGTTGACACGCAGGTCATTAAAGTGACAATCATATGGCTCCAGCCATCATGCCGAATCATGACACGCAGGTCATGTTAATTTTACATCATATAGTCATCTCATACATAATCGAATTAATATGAGAACTGCTATACCACATCACATGCACATCCTGCAAAACCAAGTTAGACGCCTCTAACCGGTTCATACAAAATTTCATTTTTCGTGGCTTCTAAGGTTTCGAAACAAACCGAAGCTACCAACGTCCATCATCAAGTATGATCATTCAAGTCGCTAGATTAACTTTGCGGGGTGTATGAAACACGAGATAATAAAATCTCGAGCCCCATACTGAACTTCGTCATACACATGACCCCCGTGCAGATCATATCTGCATTGCCCTTTCATCTGTGAAATTTCATCTTTCTTTTTAACTATGGTGGAATTCAATGAACTGTTAGCACTTCTTTGATCAATCAGGATCGCGGATTGCCAGAACTTTGAAACTCCACCATGCCGTTATCAAGATCAGAAATATGCAAATTCCAGGGAAGCAACAAGAACATCGGGTAACAGATTTCATCTGCTACCCGCACAAATAATTTTCAGTAATAGAACTCATCTACTACAAATTATATTGTGCAACACCCATACATCTCTATGTATTCTAGATCGTAACCTGCATCTACGCATAGCACGGCTCATGCTGCCACTGTAGGGGAACGCAACAGAAAACAAAAATTTTCCGACCTACGCACCAGCCCAGGACCACTATGGAGACTGCATACAAGGTTTGATCTTTTCGTTACCGACTCGTAGCGCAGCGGAAGAAGAGTCGATGACGATCGTTGGTGCAGATCCCCGCAGCTAGGATTTACAACCTCCCAACCGCGAGGATGTTCTCCCTTGTCTGCTCGTCGGACAGCCCTCTGGGAGGCTGTCGGACGGTGTCGCGGACAGCCCTCCGGGAGGACCTACGAAACTCGGACGGTCACTCGGACAGCTCTTCGGGAGGACCCTCGAAACTCGGACGGTCACTCGGACGGCCCTTCGGGAGGCACTCTCGAACTAACACCGAAACTACGATCTCTCTACAGAGTTGCACATATACGGTGTCATCTATCCGGCAGGGCTTCGCCGTCCAGAACTAGTTCCCACCGGAACCCAGACAGCCTTTCGGCTCTACGAAACTATTTCGCAGGGAGGGAGAGAGAAGCCAGATCATGCATGGCACTTGTATGTGAGAAAGGAGTGAGTGTGGAGAGTGCCTCTCCACCTCTATTTATAGGAAAACCCAAGGGGTAGGGTGGCTCCCAAAATACCAAAAAACCCATCACATGGATTCTCCACAAGGGTAAAATGGGAAGGCTAGAGGAGCACCATAGATGGCCTCCTCCTTGGCCGGCCACTCTCAAGGGGGCCCCCAAAGGGGTTCCTTAGTCCCTAAGTCTTTCTAGAAGCCTTTTGGGAAAAGTCCCAAAAGGTGGCTTTCCATAAAGTAACCCAAAAAGCGCTTTCACTATTCACGGAAACATTTTTCCACGACCGTTAAATCCGAAAATATTTCTGTAGGTCTTAGAACATTTCTAGTACCCACTAAAATAATTTTGGACGCGTTCTGAAACAATTCCGGATTAGTGATTTTCATCTGCGAAAAGCAAACAAAGCGGTTCCAGAAGTTCCCAGAACAATTCTGGCACCCTCCAAAAATTTCCAGGCGTGTGCCGAAACCAATTTGACCTAATGGTATACTCTGAAACAACTTTTCAGTTTTACCGAAACTATTCTGGTGTTCTCTCTCCGGAACTTTTCCGTTGTCTCCGAAACTTTTCCGGTGACTTACTCTCAGACTCCCTGTCTAGAATTCAGCAGATAGATGACCCTTAAGCGTGTGACCCTATAGGTTCGGTGAAGTATAGACATGACCGGAACACTTTCCAATAAATGATCAACATCGGAGCCGTGGACACCCATATTGACCCCTATACCCACACGAATAAATATTCGAGTGAACCTCCAGTTGCCGTGTGCTATTCCTGTTGCTTCGCGATATGTTACAAAACCCGAGGTGTGATTTATCGGCATCCCCGTGGATCAACAACTTGTCCACTATGCCAGTTACCTCGTTGCCGGTTTTGTTCTCTTTTCTCGTTCCCGTGTTCCGGCATCCCTGTGATCAAATCACAATGTGTCTGGCCAGACGATGGTGGATACCGTAACACTGAGAGGGCCCAAAGATATCTCTCCATCGTCGGAGGAGCAAATCCCAATCTTGAGCTATCAAGTTACTTGACATACTTTTCCATGAACCCGTAAGCCGCCGTAATAGCCACCCATTTACGGATGACGTTTAACAAACCCCAAAGTTCATGAAGCAAGCATGAAGAAACTCGATACTCTCATGGTCTAAGGAATTATGCAAACGTTAACTTTCTCTGTGTTATTAACCATTAACTTATGACGAATGTATCTCATAGCATAACATCAATTCGGGTCGATTCAACACAAGTGTTCTCCTAACATTGTGCCCTCAAAGTTGCCGGCATAGTCATGCCTATGATCAGGAAAATAGAACCATCATGCAACACTTGAGCTAGTCTTAGAGGCCAAACTAGGAATACATTTTACCGTTTATTATTCCACACGTGCATATGGGTCTTCCTCCGAGCCTCGTGGTTATTGTGGACTCGAGAACCATAGCAGTTATAGCATGGAACATAAACATAATTATGAACATGGAGATAAATAATAACATTTATTATTGCCTCTAGGGCATATCTCCTACAGGAGGGACGACGACAGCTTTAGCAATGATGCTGGTGTGGTGGGAAGTTGGTTGCGACGCTAGGTTCGGCCTTGATGTCACCATGGGCTGCGACATGCGGGAATTGATAGGTAATACTCCCTCTGTTTTTATTTAGTCTGTATATTAGCCTTGTCTTAAGGCAAACTTTGTAAAGTTTGATCAAGTCTACATAAATACTCCCTCCGTCCCAAAATAAGTGACTCAACTTTGTACTAACTTTCCTGCAATACCAAATCAATACTATTGGATTCATCAATTGAATATTTTCACACCATATATATTTGTTATGGTAAATATTTATATTGCTTTCTACAAATTTGAACATTTGATCTGACTTTGTAAAGATTAACTTAGGATAGGGGTAACCTATTGCAATGGGAATAAAAATTCGGTGGAGCGGGTCGAAACTGCTCCCTGCGCACAGTCGCCTCCGATACAGGACACCTGTCCACCAAAAGGATCCAACGGCACGACACGCTCTTGGCCCAGCTCTCGCCAAGCCGCCGCCGCCGCCGCCTTCGTCGTCCGTCGCCGCATCCCTCGTCCGGCAGCTGGCCCTCATTTCCTACGCCGCATCCCCACGACCCCACTTCCCCGCCTCGCGCGGGTGCCGTGAGGCCATCTGTCGACTGCTGCGGGAAGCGTGTGCGCTTCGCGGAGGCCGGCGAGGGCGCCGTCGCCTTCTTCTCCTCCCTCCTCGCCGAGCCCGTCCACACCGCCGTCGAGGGGCTGCTCCAGGGGGACCCGGCATCCGCCACTCCGGTGCGTTGAGAACCTATCCGCCTTCGGGGTCCTCCTGGTGCAGGCGCTGGCATTGCCCGCCTTCGCGTCACCAGCAGTCAGGTTCAGCAATCGGTGCCATGTTCTACAGAGTTTTTTTTTTGATGGAATGTTCTACAGAGTTGATTACAGACCAAATGTTCCTCGGCTTACAGTCATTTGTACGGTTGCACCTGCAGGTTGGTTTGGGCGCAAGAATTGCTTACAGATTACAGAGATGTTTTGTGTGAAACATCTACATGATCAACACGATGGGAAAATTTAGTTACTTTGCATGTGGATGGTGTCACCTTTTAGTTACTTTGCTGAGAAACATCTAGATGATCAACACGATGGGGAAATTTAGTGTCAGTTTTACTTCTGCTTCCCAGCTTGTTGTTGTCCTTCCTTTGGTTATTGTCCATACCATTACCATGGGCAATATTTTGGCAAACATAAGCGTTGGCAAGGTTGCAGTGCACATCTACACATACAATCAAGGTCATGGTACCTTTCTTCTCAGTTGTCCTTTCAGCATTCTTCCTTGGCGAGGTAAGTTCATCTGTTCAACTCTATGGCCCTATAATAACTATGCTACTACCTGCAATATGATAATAAAACATTTCTTGTTTCTTGTTTTTTCTCTAACAGTAAAACTCACTTATACAAGATTCAGAACGTCTTTTTTGATAAAGAGATTCAGAAGGTCTGATTAAAAGAAAGAGATTATGTTGTATTACATGAATGAAGGGTGCAGGAAGTCGCAACCCGCAAGCAATAGTGTAGTGATCAAATTGTAGATGTAGACAGATCTTGTATTGAGAGGACAAGTGTCACAGGGTCGTCAGTGTCATCGTATTTCTTTTTATTGAAATACATATGTATGTTTTGAAAGGAGGTATCTATACTTGTTTGATTGGTAAATAAATATCTAGAATATGATGTATGGAACCTAATAAACAATTGAAGTGTGCAAGTTGGAATCGAAGAAGAGGAGGAAAAAACCTGGAATTCTCTGATTCAGGTTTCCAACTGACAACGTGATGAAAATTCAGTGCAACATTGTGCGAGTGAAAAACATAGTAGTCCACAGAAGTACAGTTTCATGCGGACACCAAAATACATAAAAAAAAGCATACTCCTTATAGGTTGCACCAATAAAGGCCTACTCCTACTCCATATATATTCCCCCCCTGTTCAAAACTGAAAGGCATGCCAACAGAGCACTTCTAAGAAGCATGTTGGCTATAAACTTTGCTACAATCATTTTTTCCGGAAAGAGAGGGGGTGCCCTCGGCCTACTTTGCTAGTACATTCGTGACTATCTTTCTACAGTGGTTACAAATAAATTCTATGTATAGTACAGTACATCATGCGTAAACTAAACCTAAGATGACCAAGATTGTATGCGTCCCGGTTAGATTTTCCATTGTCCACAGAATACTTCAAGCATATAAGTAGGGGTGCAGAGCGGCGCCCGATCCGCCCGCTCCATAGGCAAAATAGATTTACTTTAGTTATAACTGCTCCTCTCAGATTTAGTTCAATTTGAACTAATCCTCTACTTATCAGGACTATGATATATAGGCAGTAGGCTGTTGACACCCAAAACTCAAGCTACATTTGACTGAGGATGCAAGTAATCATTTGCAGTTTTAATTCTTCAATGACAAAAATAAATAAATCAGAAGTTCCCAAGATAGCTGCTTAGTACACCTTGAATTCATCAACCAATCAATCCAATTTGGGCAGTTGATCCATCCATCAATAGAAGCATGCAAGGGAGACAACAACATATAGAGCAACGGCTATGTGCTCAAGACTACAGTAGACAAGATCCTAGGACGACGAAAGATACCACAACTAATTGAACACAGCAAGCAAGAAATTAGGGGCAAGCACATTGCAATTGCATCAGCTGGAAACGAAACAGAGGCTGCAAAATTAACTTCTGAAAACAGAGGCAAGTAGTAACTCCATTACGTCTGCACTCTGCTGAGTTCATCATCGTACTGAACATGATCAAGCCAGCCAGAACCACAGGTTTGCACATGCATGCGTCTATCGGCAATATGATAAAACCTTTCTTGTTTCTTGTTTTTTCTCTGACAGGAAAACTTACTTTTACACAGGATTCAGAAGGTCCTAAAAGAAAGAGATTATGTTGTATTAGATGAATGAAGGGTGCAAGAAGTCGCAACTCGCAAGCCAATGTGTAAACAGATTTTGTATTGAGAGGATAAAATGTCACAGGATGTCAATGTGC
This sequence comes from Elymus sibiricus, assembly GCA_039707655.1. Taxonomy (NCBI): domain Eukaryota; kingdom Viridiplantae; phylum Streptophyta; class Magnoliopsida; order Poales; family Poaceae; genus Elymus; species Elymus sibiricus. Next base: position 119,691,404 of record CM077676.1, on the reverse strand, counting down.
ATCGTATTTTTTTGTCGAAATACATGTGTATGTTTTAAAAGGAAGTATCTATACTTGTTTGATTGGTAAAGAAATATGTGATTGCTTCTCTGATTCCTTTTAAAAAAAGGAAATATTGTGTAATCTGAAATCTTGAAGGTCAAATCTAGAATGTGATTTCTGGAACCTAATAAAAATTGAAGTGTGCAATTTGGAATTGAAGAAGAGGGAAAAAAAACACCAAGGAATTCTCTGATTCCAAGTTTCCAACTGACAATGTAGACGAAAATTCAGTGTAACTCTGTGCGAGTGAAGAAAAATAATCCAGTACTACAACATAGCAGTCCACAAAAGTACAGTTTCAGGCAGACAGCAAAATCCATCCAAAAAAAGCCTACTCCTACTCCATATATAATTTCCCCAGTCCAAAACTGAAAGGCATGCCAATGGAGCACTTCTAAGAAGCATGTTGGCTATAAACTTTGCTACATTCATGACTATCTTTCCACGTTGGATACAAAGAAATTCAATGTATATTACAGTACATCATGAATAAACTAAGCCTAAGATGACCAAAACTATATGCATGCCAGTTAGATTTTCCATTGGTTCACATAATACTTCAAGCATATAAGCATATTATGTAGGCAGTAGTAAGCTAGTTGACACCCAAAACTCAAGCTACAATTGACTGAGCATGCAAGTAATCATTTGCAGTTTTAATTCTCAGCAAAAACAAAAAGATCAGAAGTTCCCAAGCTAGTTGCTTGCTAGTACAACTTGAATTCATCAACAATCAATCCAATTTGGGCAGTTGATTCATCCACCAGTGGAAGCATGCATGCAACAGCAACAACTACATATAGAGCAATGGCTATGTGCTGAAGATTAGAGTGGACAAGATCCCAAGATGATCAACAAAATATGTCACCACAACTAACTGAACACACATTGCAATCGCATCCTTAGGAAACGAGACAGAACCTGCAAAATTAACTTCCCAAAACATAGCCAAGTAGTGCTACTCCATTACGTTTGCAGTGTTCATCATCGTACTGAACATGATCCAGAATCACAACGTTTACACATGCATGCATGCGTCTAACTCTTAACATCTCTGAAGAAACTCATCAGAAAGACAAAACAGCGTACGGTCATCGAACGAATCGAAGGTAGCTAGTCTCGATCGGAATCAAAGAACTGGAAAAACGCGCAGGTTACATCGATCCAACAGAACCTGCAGGGGACGAACAAGACGAGAGAACCGAGACACTTACTACTGGAGTTGATGTTGATCTACCTAACTAGGCGCGTACGTAGCTTGCGGATGGGCTCGGACTTGTGCGATGGAGAGCTTGGTGTTGCGGGATCAGCGTCCTCGTGTCGACGGAAGCGACGAGCCCGCATCGCGGGTGGAGTCGATCATGGAGGCGGAGGATCCTGGCCGCCGGTGACGTTGAGCACGGCCTGCTCCACCTGCACCAAGGTGTCTTGCATGTCGAGCAGCACTACCAGCACGTCGTCGACCGCGCCAATGGTCTGCTGCAGCCTCAGCGCCGCCTTCGGCACGAGCGGCCCGGCCCCGGGTCGCACCCTGGACGCGGGCATGATCCCGCAGAGACGGACGGACAGGTCAGCCGCAAGGCTCCTCTCGACGGCGACGTTCAGCCTCTCCAGCGCCACCCTTGCCCGGGCGTCGGCCTGGTGGTGGTTGGCGGCCCAGAGCTCGAACGCGCCTTGGCCGCCGGGGAGGGCATCGAGACCGAGAGTCTCAGCGTAGAGCCTGAAGTGGTTCCCGGCATCAGCGTGGACGACGTCGACGAGGTAACTGAGCTCGCGACGGGCCCCCTGGAGTGGCCCGCCCTCCGGCCTCGGGTAGTAGAAGGTGTCGTGGACGAGGGCCCTGGCGGCGTCGGTGGGGCCCGGGAGCGGCCCGGGCCAGTTGAAGAGGCTGTCGACGATGTTGGCGGCGGGCCCGATGAGGAGCGAATTCATGCCGCGGGACACGGCCTCGAGCAAGTCGGTGTAGATGGTCTCCGCTGCTTCGATGGGCTCCTGTTCCTGGAGCAGCACCGCCGCGACCTCGAGGAGCGTCACGCGGGCGGTCTGGCAGCGGGAGATGACGTAGTCCAACCGGGTGGCGACGAGGTGCCTGTAGTGCGCCGCGTGCCCCAGCGTCGCCGCCACCCACTGCGCCAGGAGCAACGCATGCGGATCCGGATCCGGAACCTCCTGCACCGCCTCCTCCTCATCCTCCACCACCGGCGGCGGCTGCACCACCCCCTCCTCCTCCACCACCATCGGTGGGGGCTGCACCCCCTCCTCCTCCTCCACCAACGGCGGCGGCTGCACCACCTCCTCCTCCTCCACCACCACGACTGGCGGCGGCTGCACCACCACCTCCTCCTCCACCACCACGACTGGCGGTGGCTGCACCACCCCCTCCTCCTCCACCAACGGCGGCGGCTGCACCACCACCTCCTCCTCCACCACCACGACTGGCGGCGGCTGCACCACCCCCTCCTCCTCCACCAACGGCGGCGGCTGCACCACCACCTCCTCCTCCACCACCACGACTGGCGGCGGCTGCACCACCCCCTCCTCCTCCACCAACGGCGGCGGCTGCACCACCACCTCCTCCTCCTCCATCTCTCTCTCTCTCTCTCTTGCGGCGTGTGTTGTGCTGCGTGAGATATTCCGCTTGTGAGGCGAGAGAATGAAGGATGGGGAGAGAGAGAGGAGGCAATTTATAGACGGGCGCCGCACGGAAAATGCTCACACCGTCTTACGGCGGTTACTCCGGCTTCCTTCCGCGGGAAGTCGCCGAATTTACAGCCGATCACTCTCACTGACAAGGAGGCCCACCTTCCCATCCGGTGTTTTTTTACCTCACACCGCGCTGTCGCCAGTTTCTGTGGACGGCCGGGGTGAAAAATCAGTTACGGAGTGGGGGCCACAGCTCTCTGCGTATTGGACGGGAATCTCTTGCGGCGCGAGAAGACGAGATATTACTCGAGTCTGACAGCCTGACTCTTTCTCACTGACCTGTGGGCCGGTGGCAGGGGGACCCGCCTGTCATGCTCTGAGCTGCTTCTGTACAAGCACTGTGGAAAGTTAGTTAATTCGGCTGGTCTTTACTTGCATACGTCATCACACTTGCCACCGCCTTTACAGCTGGCATAAGCTAACGTACTCATCTTGTTTTTCTTTCTGACGAGAAAAATGTGGTGTGCTATTAGTGTTTGATTGTCTCCCTCCCTTCCCAAGTCGATGACACGATTAGAGCTATTGCGAGTACGACACCGCAGGTGATAGTACTTCCTCCGTCTTTATTTATTTCGCATATTAGTTTTTGTCTCGAGTTAAACTTTCTAAACTTGGACCAAATTTATACCGTTAGAATCGCCATTCAATATATTTTTCATACAGTTTATATTTGTTATTGTGAAAGATAAGATTGTTTTCGATAAACTTGGTCAAACTTTATAAAGTTTGACTCAGGTCAAAACTAATATGCGGAGTAAATAAAAACGGAGAGAGTACGTATGAAAGAAATGTAGACACTGATTCATGATAGTATGTGGTACTAGGAGGTATGAACATTACAATTACTCACCAACAAGATGTCTTTTGTACAATTGCAAACAATAGAAGTTTTCTATTTGAGAAACAAACATCAGAAGGTCGGGCCGCCGTTTTGGCTCCCGGGTGCATTTGCACCCGGATGAACAATAACCACAAAAAAAAAGTAGAAAATGTTTTCAAAAAATTCTGAAAAAATTTGTACATGATCGTGTTGGTGTCGCAAGCATGCTTGACAAATTTCATGCGAAACGGAGCAGCGGTGTTTCGTCGGTGAAAAAAACAAATTTGGGTTGTCATTTTGTGGTGATATTTTGTCTTCGATTTGTTTTTTTTGCGCAGGCCAAAATGCTTAACCTTTTTGCTCAAAATTTACATGTAGCATTTGTATGTGACAAAGATCACCAAAAAAATTTGTCCCAATTTTTTTGACATTTCAAAAATCATTTTCCATAGGCAGGAGCACGTGCTCTTGGGAGCCGAATTGCATTTCTGCTAGACGGTCCCCATTTACCAACTCAAAAAAGCGTCCCCATTTAGTGTTTGCATGAAATACATTCACTACAAATGGCATGGATGTATGCTTTCATCGTCCGAAACAGTTTGCTGATTCAGTTGCACCAGCTAGCAGATTAGCTCTTCATACAATTGGTTGATTTGTCCAATTATTGTCCCACTGCAGAAAGAACTTCATTTTTAGCCAAATATCATTACAACTCACACAAAATACCCAAGAACCCGCTAGCCCTAGGCCGGCCGGCTTTGAGCCTGCTTTCTACCAAAAATTCTGCCACACGGCTAAACCCACAACCCTACCTTCCTTCCTAGACTTCCAAAATACGTGCACCTGCATAGAAAGCCTGAATAGAGCTCACATTGTTCTCCACCCCAAGAAAGAGTCTGCACCTACTCTCGATGCCTACCCATAATTTTGTTACAAAATTGCCTGCTCAAAGGAATAACAAAAATCCTTACCAATATACTAAAGCCTCTTATCCCGCCCTAGGTAAACGGTGACCAAACATGCTTTATAACTGCATGCAATATCGGTGAAGATTGCGTGTACTCTGCTAATATCAGGCCCCGCCACATTAGGAAAGCTTCTACTATGATTATTAAGTTAGACTTCCCTAAAGCCTTTGTCTCCCTCTCATGGGAATCGTTGTCACTATCCTACGCTCTTGTGGTTTCCAAGAACGGTTCTACCTAGGGATTCAGGACATCTTCTCAACCAGTAACCGATGCACTGCTTAATGGGGTCCCAGGAGGCCAGGAAATTGGATCACATGCAAGAATGATCTACGACAAGGGAACACCCTTTCCCCTACCTTTTCATCATCTTACAACAGCTCATCCAGCAAAATCACAACTTAGACAAAGTTCACCCTGCATTTTACAAACCTACCCCACAACCCTTCAGTATGATTAGAACACTTTAGTTATTTCTCACACCAGACCCGAGCTGCCCAACATCTTAAAGGAATCCTGCAATCTTTCACTCAAACATCAAGGCTTGCGGTCAACTTTTCCAAAACCCTTGTATCCATGCACACCTAGCCGGAATGTGCGAATGAAATAATCTCAATTATCTAGTGCACCTCTCTCCATTTCCGCAAATTTACCTTGGCTTCCCGTTCTCACCAATCAGACTCCCCTCAAATGCAATCTTACCCATTATGGAAACGTGCCGAAAATTCATCTCTGATTGAAGAGCCAAGCTACTCAACAAAGGCGGGTGCTTAATCTTATTATACGTTGTTATAGATTCCCTAGCTATTTATTTTGTGTTTGTTTTTCCAAATCCCTAATTCTGTTTTAAAACGCTCAATGGTTTTCAACGTTCCTTCTTTTGGGCGGCTGAGGATAGTTGTGCCGGCGTGTTGTGCCTAGTTCTTTGGGAAAATGTGTGCAAACCTAAAAAGTTTGGTAGTTTGGGCCTTAAGAACCTATTCCACCAAAATAATTGTCTTCTAATGAAATTTGTCATCAAATCCTTACTTCCTGAACACATACTTTGCTTGATCTCTATCCTACACAATTGATTGGCTTAACCTACCACACCCAAATAACTTTGTAGCCCCCCTCTCCAAAAACTCCTTCCTATGCAGAACCATAAACTACCAATTACCTAGGCTCCAAAAAATCTCCTTTGTCCTAACTACTAATGGTACCTCCACATACTTCTAGCTCGACACATGGATCCACTAGCAACTGCTTGCCCTCGCTTTCCCTAACTTATTTTCTCACTCTACTTGCCAACTAGTTAGAGAGTGACAACCATATTGAGATTCAGTTTAGTTCTAACCAGCAAAATCACCTCACTAATGTTGTGTCCATAGAAATGGACTCATTTGTGTATTTGCTGCAGGATTTCCATCCGCCGTCGGGCCAGGACTCATGCTACACCAATGGGGCGTAGACCTTCTCCACCAAGGCTACTTATGATCTCCTTGTGCTCCAGGATTATGACGACACCCGTGCCAATACCATTTGGGCATCTCAAGTTCCCAATCGGATCAAGATCTTCGCATGGCTACTCTTTCGAAATTGTCTCAACTCAAAGGCCAACCTTCACCACAAAGGCATCGTCATCAATGCCTCATGCCCATGGTGCGCCGTCGCCTCATGATGAGTGTATTTTGACACTCATTTTCACCATTGTTTAAACCAGATAATCCTAGGTTTTCAGAGATAATCAATCCGATATGATCATTAATGGAGCACTTCTAAGAACCATGTTGGCTATAAACTTTGCTACATTCATGACCATCTTTCTACGTTGGATACAAAGAAATTCTATGTATATTACAGTACATCATGCATAAACTAAGCCTAAGATGACCAAGATTGTATGCGTCCCGGTTAGATTTTCCATTGGTTCACATAATACTTCAAGCATATAAGCATAATATGTAGGCATATAAGCATAATATGTAGGCAGTAAGCTAGTTGACACCCAAAACTCAAGCTACATTGACTGAGCATGCAAGTAATCATTTGCGGATTTCATTCTTCAGCAACAACAAAAAGATCAGAAGTTCCCAAGATAGCTTCTTAGTACACCTTGAATTCAACAACAATCAGTCCAATTTGGGTAGTTGATTCATCCTAAGGATGGCAATGGGTAGGGTATGGGGCGGGTAGAGCAATACCATACCCATACCCATGTAGTCAATGGGTACAAAATTCTACCCATACCCGTACCCATGGGTATGAAACTTTACCCGTACCCACACCTGACGGGTATCCATACCCATTGGGTATCCAATGGGTAGATCAAATAGTACACAAGCTATTCACAATTTTACATTTATCTATAGCACATTTGACAAAAAAAACATTGATCTCAACTAAATAACAGATAGATGAGTACATGACAATTATCTCAATTCAAATTGACAATTGGTGACAACTTTAACATAGGTTCACAAGTTCACGACACAACTTTAACATAGGTACACTTGTGAATCACGGGTAAGGTGCACATGTCAGTATAAACGGGTAGGGTATGGGTATATCCATGGGTAAAAGGCTATACCCGCGCCCTACCCATGACTTAACGGGTAGGGTATGGGTACTACCCATGGGTATAAAATTGCGCCCATACCCTGCCCATGCGGGTACGGTATCCGCGGGTAACCGTACCCATGGGTAGAATTGCCATCCTTAATTCATCTACCAGTGGAAGCATGTAACAGAAACAAAAACATCTAGAGCATGCAATGGCTATGTGCTGAAGATTACAGTAGACAAGATCCGAAGACGATCGACAAAAGATATCACCACAACTAACTGAACACACAACACAGCAAGCAAGAAATTAAACAGAGCCTGCAAAATTAACTTCTCAAATCATATATAGCCAAGTAGCTAGTGCTACTCCATTACGTCTGCAGTGTTCATCATCGTACTGAACATGATCAAGCTAGCCAGAATGACACGTTTGCACATGCCTAGTAGTCCACAAAAGTACAGTTTCATGCTGACACCAAAATCCATCCAAAAAAGCTAGGCTAGTTGACACCCAAAACTCTAAGCTACATTTGACTGAGCATGCAAGTAACCATTTGCAGTTTTAATTCTTTAGCAACAACAAAAAGATCAGAAGTTCCCAAGATAGCTGCTTAGTACACCTTGAATTCATCAACAATCAATCCAATTTGGGCAGTTGATCCATCCATCAAAAGCATCATTGCAACGCAGACAACAACATATAGAGCAATGGCTATGTGCTCAAGACTACAGTAGACAAGATCCCAAGAGGACAACAGAAATCACCACAACTAATTGAACACACCAAGCAAGAAATTGGGGGCAACACACATTGCAATCGCATCCTTAGGAAACGAGACAGAACCTGCAAAATTAACTTCCCAAAACATAGCCAAGTAGTGCTACTCCATTACGTTTGCAGTGTTCATCATCGTACTGAACATTTAGACATGCATGCGTCTAACATTTAGACATGCATGCGTACGGTCGGAATCAAAGAACTGAAAAAGCAGGTTACAAAGATCCAAGGAAACCTGCAGGGGACGAACGAGACAAGAGAACCGAGACTATTACTACTGGAGTTGGTGTTGATCTACCTAACTAGGCGCGTACGTAGCTTGCGGATGCGCTCGGACTTGGGCAATGGAGAGCTTGGCGTTGCCCTCGTACGTGTCGACAGAAGCGACGAGCCCGCATCGCGGATGGAGTCGATCATGGAGGCGCAGGATCGTGGCCGCCGGTGACGTCGAGCACGTCCTGCTCCACCTCCACCAAGGTGTCTCGCATGTCGTGCAGCACCGCCAGGCAAGCACGTCGTCGACCACGCCGATGGTCTTCTGCAGCCTCAGCGCCGCCACCGGCACGAGCGGCCCGGCCCCGGGTCGCACCCGCGACGCGGGCATGATCCCGCAGAGACGGACGGCGAGGTCAGCCGCAAGGCTCCTCTCGACGGCGAAGTTCAGCATCTGCAGCGCCTCCCTTGCCAGGGCGTCGGCGTGGAGGTGGTCAGCGACCCAGAGATCGTACGCGGCTTGGCCGCCGGGGAGGGCATCGAAACCGAGAATCGCAGCGTAGAGGCTGAAGAGGCGCGCGGCATCGGCGTGGACGACATCGGCGAGGTACCCGAGCTCGCGACGGGCCTCCTCGAGTGGCCCGCCCTCCGGCTCCGGGTAGTAGAAGGTGTCGTGGACGAGGGCCCTGGCGACGTCGATGGCGCCCGCGAGCGGCCCGGGCCAGTTGAAAAGGCTGTCGACGATCTTCGCGGCGGGCCCGATGAGGAGGGAATTCATGCCGCGGGACACGGCCTCGACTCTCGAGCATGTCGGTGTAGATGGTCTCCGCTGCGTCGATGGGCTCCTGGAGCAGCACCGCCGCGATCTCGAGGAGCGTCACGTGGGCGGTCTCGCAGCGGGAGATGACGTAGTCCACCCCGGTGGCGACGTCGTGCCTGTAGTGCTCCGCGTGCCCCAGCGTCGCCGTCACCCACTGCGCCAGGAGCAACGCATACGCATCCGGAGCCAGAACCTCCTGCACGCCCTCCTCCTCCTCCTCCAGCATCGGCGGCGGCTGCACCACCTCCTCCTCCTCCACCAACGGCGGCGGCGGCTGCACCACCACCACCTCCTCCTCCTCCACCACCAACGGCGGCGGCTGCACCACCACCACCTCCTCCTCCACCAACGGCGGCGGCTGCACCACCTCCTCCTCCTCCACAACCACGACTGGCGGCGGGTGCACCACCTATGTTACATGGTACGGGGATACGGGTACGGGGATACGGATACGGCGATACGGGAAAACGGCATTTTCTAAAAATAGGCTTACGGGGATACGGCGAGTATATGTATGATTGAGCAACAGAGGATTGATTGTTCGACCTAAACGCCATTCCCTAACATTGGAAACACAGATAAATAGATGCACTTCGTTCTCCCCTAAATCCTAATCCATAGCATGCTTAAAAACAGAGAACTTGAAGCAATAGATTGAAGCTGGAGATCGAGTGGTAACAGGCCTAAAGTATCCCTGATGTATCCCCTAGTGTCCCAGCCGTATTCCTATTTTTTCTCTTTATTTTAATTTACAAAAAACGTGATACGTAGGGATACGCGTATCCCTCGCGTATCCGGGCGTATCCCCGTCCTAGTGCAGTATCCTACACCGATACGGCACTTATGTGGCGTATCCGTGCAACAGAGTGCACCACCCCCTCCTCGTCCACCACCACGACCGGCGGCAGCGGCATCACCACCCCCTCCTCTTCCATCTCTCTCTCTCTCTCTCTCTCTTGCGGCGTGCGTAGTGCTGCGTGGGATATTCCGCGGGCGAGGCGAGAGAATGTAGGATGGGGAGAGAGAGAGAGGGCGCCGCACGGAAAATGTTCACACAGTCTTACGGCGGTTACTTGGGCTTCCTTGCGCGGGAAGTCGCCAAATTTACAGCTAACCTCTCTCACTGACAAGGAGCGCCCACCTTCCCATCCGGTGTTTTTCACTTCTCACCGCGCTGTCGCCTCCACTGCAGGTGGTTTCACTTCTCACCGCGCTGTCACCTTTACAGCTGGCATAAGCTAACGTATCTTGTTTTTCTTTCTGACGAGAAAGTTTTTGTGTCCTGTTAATGTTTGATCATCTCCGTTCCAGGTTGATGACACAATTAGAGCGGCACGAGTACGACACTGCCCAGATAGTACACATTTTGATTCATAATATGAGGTAGACAACAACACTACAATTGCTGGCGAACAAGATGTCTTTTGTACAATTGCAAACAATAGAAGGTTTCCATGTAGTGTTTGCATGGAATGAAGGGGAATGTGCGACGCAACCTAAAAAGTAAACGCACAATCTAATCCAAGAACTCTATGGAGATACAAGTAACACAATAGCTATATGCAACTCGCCTGGATTTAGAATTTGGGTCAGTCGATTTTCACGTGAAGGAAGGAACAACCAGAGGGAAGGAAGGAGCCCGCCGGAAAAGCCCTCTAGGTCTATCTTATGGTGGCAGGCGACCCCATTATCTATCTTAGGGTTGTCGGGTGGTGCAAATTTGCCAGAAAAAACTGATCATTAGAGGGATGGACGGGGGCGGCGACGGCATGGCGGTGGGCGGCGGTTGAGGAGAGGGCGGGGCAGCGAGGCGGTTGCGGGAGTGCTACCGGCCGCGAGCAGCGGAGGCAGACGGTTATGCCTGGGCTGGATCGGTGGGGGTGAGAGAAGAAGAAGAGAAATAGTACCGTTTCAGACGTTGAAGATGAGCAGTGTTGGTTGGATCTTGATCCAACGGTTGAGATAGGAGGAGGGAGAATCGACTGACCGTTTTCTTATTTTTCCGGCGACCGGCGCCTAGCCACTCCCTACAAGTAATAATCATCTCACCAACAATCTACGTAGCAGAAGTAGAGGAAAAAGAGTTGATGAAGTCCACTAGCAACGGAGTAGTCTTGAAATTAGATATGAAAAAGCTTTTGATACGGTCAACCTTGACTTCCTGGAGGAACTCCTCTTCTAGAGAGGGTGTAGCAGGAGGTGGATTGGTTGGATCCACAAAATCACCCATGGGGGGGTCCGTTGGCGTCAAACTCAATAACTCAGGAACTCGGTTTTTTTCCTCATTGGAAAAGGGCTTAGGCAAGGTGATCCTTTGTCACCTTTAATTTTTAACCTGGTAGTAGATGTGCTCACTAGGATGCTAATTAAGGTTGCTAGTAAAGATCTTATTAGAGGCATGTGCCAAGATGTTTGCTCTAGGGAGATTATCAGTCTGCAATATGCAAATGACACCATTATGTTTGTAGATAGTGACCCTAACATGGCTATTAACTTGAAATGGATACTTACTTGCTTTGAGCAAGTGCCGGGATGAAGATTAACTATTACTAGAAGGGTTGGGCGCGCTTTGCTGCGCCGTTGGTGTTATTGGGTATTTTAAAAAAATCACTCTGTTTTAATTTATAAGGCGTATTACTTTTTTGAAAAGTCAAACCTTTTAAGTTTGATCAAATTTGTAGAGAAATATATCAAAATCCATAATATCAAATCAGTATGATTAGATTCATCATGAAATGAATTTCCATACTTTTTTAACATTGTGGATGTCGATATATTTTTTCTGTGAACTTGATCAAATCTAGAGAAATTTGTCTTTCCAAAAAATTAGTACCCTTATATTTTGAAACTAATGGAATATTTAGTTTGGCTGGTGGGGGAGATGATGGAGTGTGTTTTATTTTTATTTATAATGTGGTAATTTGATGGGCCTTTTGTGGTGTGGTTCTGTGTTATCCGCTAACCAATGTATATTTACGTGGGGAAATTTCTGTGTCGGTCGTTGCATGTACTATATTGGTGCTACAGTATCACATGGTGGCACTTCTTTTTTCTAGGTGGTGGGAGGGTGCGCGGGATTCATATGTTTTTATAGGCCGGTTGTTGTTGATTGATTTGAAAAATCATTGGTCCGGTCAAAATCGTAAACCAAATCCAAAATTGAATACCTCAATTAAATGAAAGAGCTTCAAAATTAGAGAACATAGGGAATTAAAAGAATTGAATGGGAGAGCTCCTTGAGAAATTGTTGACCCGGTTAAAATCGGGTGACCCAATTCTAAATTGAAGACCTCAATTAATTGTGAGACCTTAAAAATTTGGAAGCATAGTGTATAGTGATATCTCCTTTTGATTGATCCGGTATTGGAACAAGAAAGGGTATCCCGCACCTATTTCCCCAGAGGTCCTGGGTATCGAACCCACGAGAGGAAGATTCCCTTGAAGCAATGGTCTCTAGTAAGCTTTTGCCAAAGTGTCAAATCCAGCTTTTGACCGGATCAACAAGCAAATTGTGATTCAAACACTTATAACAAAAAGAAGGTGCGGGGATGAGGTCTTAATGCTTACAACCATGTATTGGTGTTGGGATAAAAAATGATATTAGTTTGTGCTCGGGAAGTCACCCATCAAGAGGTGCTTGCTTCGTATCGGAGTGGGGGATGTGTCCAAATAACATCTTGACCGGCACGAGTCCCGCATCAAGAATCAGTTGTCCTACTGAAGGCCCTATCCGTCTCGCGGGGTTGCCCCGATAATTAAGATAATAATATCAGACAAAAGCATTGGGTGTTTAATGACTACACCTCATGAATCCCCAAGGTTATGATCCATGTTACCCTACTAAACCTTACTGTCACCGGTGTTCGGTATAACACTTCACGGTCCCCTTGCTCCTAGCCTCACCGGTGCTCAACCTCCATGATCCTGGGTACCTGCAGGGATGAAGATCGCGGACAAGACAAGAGACACTTCACGAAACAGTTTTATTTCACACATACGAGACATTATGTCAAAGGCTTCCATTGATCCCTTCACCAAATACCTGGAGTTGCAAGGCTCATGCCTCACCCCATACCTTACCGAACTACTCACACATGGAGATCAGATTGCGATAAGAAAACATTGAAGAACACATCTTGGGATTGATTGATTGCAATATGTCTTACAATGGCTGCCTTGTGCGATGCGCGATTACAAGTATGAACTAGATGAGAGAGAACTATGGTGGTGGAGATGGCTATGGAGATGAAAATGGTGGCGGCTAGGGTTTGTGGATGAAGATGATGATGAAGAGGTTCTGGCTGTGCTCGACGTTGTTCTGTTGACATTTCGACGGGGTCCCCTTTATAAAAGTTGTTCAGGTGGACGGCCTGCCTCAATTTCCACGCCAAACGACCACTCATGCGAGCGCGTGCGGTCGCATGGAACACCGTCTTTGACCCTAGTTGCCTTCTGGCGCCTCCTGGTGACTTATTTTTTCTCCATTTTCCTTCCTTTCCTTTCTCCCACGTGATTTCTTCCCTTTTTAGCCCATTTCATGTGGAAAAATATCAAAGATACGATTTGTGGAATCCTTTGCATTCATTAGTCATAAGTGGCAATATCGAAGTGAATATCTCTCTTTTAATGAAATATCTCGGTTTAAACAAGGTTGAAATGAGTGTAAAAATATCACTCATCAACTCCCCCAAGCTTAAACTTGATCGTCCTCGAGCAACATAGAGAGAATTCCGAAGCATAAGGAACTCAGTTGTTTAAACTGAAATAACGAGATGGTTTTGGTTCACTTATGATCGGTATGCCTAGATAGCCCTCCGCTTCTTGACCTGAAAACTTATCATAGATATAGCGGTGGCATGGTTATAGTGCAAGTGTTAGTGAAGCAAAGATAATCAACACAAAGTTTCTGATCTACTAGATAAAACAACTTTGCAACACTTCATTTCATTTAATCTAGACAACACTTGCTTGCCGGGAATGCACGGAAGAGTTTCTTTAGATAGATCCATGAAAACATAAGTTAGGGAGTAGAAAGCATGTAGTAAAATATGATGCTCAAGTGCTCATGAGCACACCCACAATTGTCTCCTCCTCTAGGCTCTTAAACACTTTATTTCAATCATTGTTTGCTGGAACTTTGATTGTCACGTGAAGGATATTATGCCAAATAAGTGATCATGCATAGGTTTTCGCTGTGGATTAATGTTTGGGAACTATGGACCTTTAGCAATAATGTCTCTTTCGAGCTCTTTTGATCAGTCCCCTTTATTTACCACATACACACCCACTCAAGAGAAAGCCGAATAATATTCATTTGTAGTGTTGCCACTACGTACGGTAACAAACTCATAGCCGAAATCCGAGCTGTCGCTCTTGGTGGATCGTTCATTGGCCAGCGGAGTCCTCAGCATAACAACAAGAAGGGTGACGAAGCCACATTTACACACGTAAACGCGTATATAGTAGCAAAGTCCATGGCACCATCCGGAGGCTGTAACACCATGTTGAGATATACAACACAGATTTTTGGCATAATCTCACCCACCTTTCAACTAAGTTCCTCTAGACAATTTAATCCACAAGTGCTATCAAGTCTATTAAAATTAACAACATGGGGTTGAGCATGTTAAACATCACTTCCACTACAATTTCTCAACTCCCAAGTCTTGGCAGACTTTCTCTTGTGCAAACGTATACTTGGTTAATAATATTTCATCCAAAAACTGTCCCACGCCAAGTCTTAGTTGTCTAAACTAAAGAAAACAAAGGCTACAAAATTATTTCAGCTACTAGAGCAAAACCTTTGTATCAACTATCAAGACTCACTCCCATCTACACATATCACACATACAACTACTACATCTACTCTAAGTATCCAAGTGCAAAAGACGGGGGTCGTAGGACATACCTTCATGGTTGCGAATTTACACACTTCTCTTCCTTACATCTTGCATTCCTCGTTGTCCTGGAATAGATCAACTCCTTTGAAAACAAAATGCAAACGAACTCCAAGGGGCTAAATAAAGAACAAGAGCAAAGCAAAGCTTATTCTATTTTTTTTTGTTTTTTGGGTTTTTGAAAACTAACTTGCAACTGAAAAATCGCAAAGGCAAAAATAAAAAGCAAAAGAAAATAAAAAGCAAAGTGTTGGAACAAACCAACACGAGTGTTTTGAAGCTCCTCGAGCTTAAGTACAACCTGCTACTTGTAGCTTGCGTTGGTATTTTCCCCGAAGAGGAAGGGATGATGCAGCACAGTAGAGATAAGTATTTCCCTCAGTTATGAAACCAAGGTTATCGAACCAGTAGGAGAATCACACAACACCTCGTTAGCAGCACCTGCACACAAACAACAAATCCTTGCACCCAACTCAAACGATGGGTTGTCAATCCCTCGGCGGTCAATTGCAAGATTAAATTGTATGTGATAGATATATAGATTGAAACAAAAATACAAAATAAAATAAATAAAAGAAAATGACAGCAATATTTTTAGGGTTTTAGTAATATGATTTAGATAGACCCGGGGGCCATAGTTTTCACTAGAGGCTTCTCACAAGAAAATAGCATACGGTGGGTAGATAAATTACTGTTGGGCAATTGATAGAAAAGCAAATAATCATGACGATATCCAAGGCAATGATCATGTATATAGGCATCACGTCCGAGACAAGTAGACCGACTCCTGCCTGCATCTACTACTATTACTCCACACATCGACTGCTATCCAGCATGCATCTAGTGTATTAAGTCCATAAAGAACGGAGTAACGCCTTAAGAATGATGACATGATGTAGACAAGATAAACTCACGCATGAATAAACCCCATACATACGTGTCATGTCCCTTTCTGTCACTGGGATTGAGCACCGCGAGATCGAACCCATTACAAAGCGCCTCTTCCCATGGCAAGATAAATCAATCTAGTTGGCCAAACCAAATCAATAGATCGGAGAAGAAATACGAAGCTATAATAATCATGCATAAAAGTGATCAGAGAAGACTCAAATAATTTCATGGATAATCTGATCATAAACTCAGAATTCATCGGATCCCAACAAACACACCGCAAAAAGTGATTACATCGGATATAACTCCAAGAACATCGAGGAGAACATTTTATTGAAGATCAAAAAGAGAGAAGAAGCCATCTAGCTACTGCCTATGGACCCGAAGGTCTGTGGTAAACTACTCACGCATCATTGGAAGGGCAACAAGGTTGATGTAGAGCCCCTCCGTGATCGATTCCCCCTCCGGCGGAGTACCGGAGAAGGCCTCCAAATGGGATCTCTCGAGAACAGAAACTTGCGGCAGAGGAAAAAGTATTCCGTGGACTCCCCTGAGGGTTTCTGATTTTTCCTGAATTTATAGTGGTGGAATTAGGTCAAACGGAGCTCTGTGGGCCCCACGAGGTACCAGGGCGCGCCCTGGTGCCTCGTGGCCCACTGCTTCATCTTCTGGCCCTCTCCCGAAGCTTCCAGTACTTGTTATGTCCAGAAAAAAATCTCCAAAAAGTTTCGTGGCATTTGGACTTCGTTTGGTATTGATTTTCTGTAAAACAAAAACAGGGCAGAAAACAGCAACTGGCACCGAGCACTAAGTTAATAGGTTAGTCTCCAAAAATGATATATAATTGTTGTAAATGCTTATAAAAACATCCAAGATTGATAATATAACAGCATGAAACAATCAAAAATTATAGATACGTTGGAGACGTATCAGCATCCCCAAGCTTAATTCCTGCTCGTCCTCGAGTAGGTAAATGATAAAAACAGAATTTTTGATGTGGAATGCTGCCTATCATATTCATCACATATTCTTCTCTTTTATAGCATGGACATTAGACTTGAATGATTCAAAGCAATAGTCTATAATTTGACATGAAGATATAAATACTCAAGCATGCTAACAAGCAACCATGTCTTTCAAAATATCAACGCTAAAGAAAGTTATCCCTAGCCCATTATGCTCAATCATTGATACATTCATGAAACACACTCAAATATTAGCTACATCCAATGCACAAGTATGACAATAGTGCTCTCTAGTTGGTGCTTTTGTAAGAGAAGATGGAGACTCAAGTAAAAATAAAAATTGCATAAAAGTAAATAGATAGGCCCTTCGCAGAGGGAAGCAGAGATTTGTCAAATGTGCCAGAGCTCAAGGCTGAAATTAAAGAGATATTTTTTTTGAGAGGCATGCTTTTCCTGTCAACAAAAACGACCGAGAATTCCCAATATTTTCCATGCTAGACACATCATAGGCGGTTCCCAAACAGAAAGTAAAGTTCATTTCCTTTCCACCATTCTTTCACAATCCATGGCTAGCCGTATCCACGGGTGCCCTCCATACCAACACTTTCCAAGGAATTTTGTTGTTATTAATTTTGATTTCATTGTGGGACTGGGCATCTCTATTACCAACCATTCTCTCGTGCAATGACAAGTGAATAAACACTCATCGTGAGAATAACACACCTAGCATGGAAAATAATGGCCACCCCCTGCCGCTTCATGAGCGGTACGGGCACACAAACCGGAAAATTATTTTGAAAATTAGAGTTGGCACACGCAAATTTGCTTGGAACGGCATTGAAATACCGCATATAGGTAGATATAGTGGACTCACTTGGCACACTTTGGGTTTAAGGATTTTGGATGCACAAGCAGTATTTCCGCTTAGTACAAATGAAGGCTAGCAAATAGATTGAGAAACAACCAACCAAAAAACAAAAACGGTCATAAACATGCATTGAACATAACTAACACCGAATAATGCACCATAAGTAGGATATAATTTCGTTGCATAACTATTGACTTAATGTGCATGCATAGGGAATCACAAACCTTAACACTAATATTTCTACTAAATCACAATTACTCACAAACATGACTCACATTTTATCATTTCCATATCGCAAAACTATTGCAAGGAATCACACTTATCATATCCAATGATCTATATGAAAGTTTTTATTATATCCCTCTTGAATATTCATCACTTTGGGACCAAATTCATATCTTGTGCAAATTACCGTTACTATCATCAACTCTCAAAAAGATTTAAGTGAAGTATGAGAGTGCAAATATTTCTTCAAAATTTCAATCTTATCAATTCTCAAAATAATATAAGTGAAGCATGAGAATTTATTTCTTCAAAATTTCAATCAACTCTCAAAATAATATAAGTGAAGCATGAGAATTTATTTCTTCAAAATATAGCCACCACCATGCTCAAAAAGATTTAAGTGAAGCACTAGAGCAACTGCCTAGCTCAAAAAAATTAAGTGAAGCACATAGAGTATTCTAACAAATGATGATAAACGTGTGGCTCTCTCAAGATAGGTGTGTTCAGCAAAGATGATTGTGACAAACTAAAAAGCAAACAAAGCAAAGACTCATATAATACAAGACGCTCCAAGCAAAACACATATCATGTGACGAATAAAAATATAGCTCCAAGTAAAATTACCGATGGTTGGTAGAAGAAAGAGGGGATGCCTTCCAGGGCATCCCCATGCTTAGACGCTTGAGTCTTCCTAGAATATTACCTTGGGGTGCCTCGGGCATCCCCAAGCTTAGGCTCTTGCTACTCCTTATTCCTTCATCCATCGTGATCTCACCCAAAACATGAAAACTTCAATCACACAAAACTCAACAAAACCTTCGTGAGATCCGTTAGTATAACAAAATAAATCACTACTTTAAGTACTGTTGCAAACCCATTCATATTTTATTTTTGCATTATACCTACTGTACTCTAACTTCACCATGGCTTATACCCCCCCCGATACAATCCATAGATTCATCAAAACAAGCAAGTAGTGCATCAGAACCAGAATCTGTCAAAAACAGAACAGTCTGTCCATTTAAAAGCCATACTTCTATAACACCAAAAAATCTGAAAAATTAGTAAAATGTGGGAAATTCTATACCAATACTATGTAAAAATTTCAGATTTTTTAGACACTCCAATACGGAAACAAAATTCGGGCACTGGATGCAAAACTTTCTGATTTCCAAACAACATCAATTATACTATCTTCCAAATCATCCTAAAGGCTTTACTTGGCACAAACACTAATTAAAAACACAAAAACACAATCATACCAGTAGCATAATTGTGAAAACACACAATAACATAAAATTTTTATTTTATTCATTGGGTTGCCTCCGAACAAGCGCTATTGTTTTATGCCCCTAGCTAGGCATAATGCATAGTTTCAAGTATTGTGATATTTCAAGTTGATTCCATAAGTGGCCCTCATAATGGATTCATATGGTGCTTTAATTTTCTTCCAAGGGAAATGTTCCATACCCTTTTTTAGTGGAAACTGAAATTTTATATTCCCTTCTTTCATATCAATAACTGCACCTATAGTTCGTAAGAACGGTCTACCAAGTATTATGGGGCAAGAAGAATTGCATTCAATATCAAGAACAATAAAATCAACGGGCACATAATTTCTATTTGAAAGAATAAGAACATCATTAATTCTACCCATTGGCTTTTTAATAGTAGAATCCGCCAAGTGCAAATTAAGAGAACATTCATCTATATTGGTAAAACCTAGCACATCACATAGAGATTTTGGAATTGTGGAAACGCTAGCACCCAAATCACATAAAGCATTGCACTCATAATTTTTAATTTTAACTTTAATGGTGGGTTCCCATTCATCATATAATTTTCTAGGAATTGAAATCTCTAGTTCTAGCTTTTCTTCTAACGCTTTCATCATTGCTTCTACGATGTGTTTAGTAAAAGCCTTGTTTTGCTCATAAGCGTTGGATGAATTTAACATGGATTGTAACAAAGAAGTGCATTCAATCAAAAAACAATTATCATAATTAAAATCTTTGTAATCCAAGAGAGTGGGCACATCGCTATTTAAAGTTTTTACCTCTCCAAACCCACTTTTAGCAAAAATTTTCATTAAGATTTTCACCCTCCGAATTATGGCGACGCTCTTTAGCTAAAGTTGACTCTTCTTCAGTCCCCTTTTCATCAAGTTTTATATTGCTAAACAAAGAATCAATAGATGAAACACCAATCATTTTAATATCCTCATCATTACTATGTTCTAATGATTCCGGCTTAGCTGCCATTTGATTTACTAGCGTAGCTTGCGCATCAGAAATTTTTCCCAGCAAATTTTTAGTAAGAGCAAATTGAGATTGTAGACTAGCAACTTCTTTACTAACATCATCGAGTTGTTTTGCAATAGCATCCAATAAAATAGAGTGTTCTTTGAGTTCCTCGGTAAATTTTTTATTGTGCTCAAACTACGTAGTCATGTAATCTTTAGTATTTTTCTCAATTTCGGACAAAATTTTATAATAAGAAGTATCATGATAATTCTCTCGGGGCATCGTGATTAAGCAAACAAGGTAACAAGCAAGCAAACAAGCAAACAAGAAAAAGGCAAACGGAAAATATTTTTGTATTTTTGTAAAAACGTTTTAGAAGTGGGGGAGATGAAAACGATAGGCAAATGGCAAATAAAATAAATGCAAGGAGATGAGAGTTTATGCAAAGTTACTAGATAGATGTTGATGATGTCTCCCCGGCAACGGCGCCAGAAATTCTTCCTGCTACTTGTAGCTTGCGTTGGTATTTTCCCCGAAGAGGAAGGGATGATGCAGCACAGTAGAGATAAGTATTTCCCTCAGTTATGAAACCAAGGTTATCGAACCAGTAGGAGAATCACACAACACCTCGTTAGCAGCACCTACACACAAACAACAAATCCTTGCACCCAACGCAAACGAGGGGTTGTCAATCCCTCGGCGGTTAATTGCAAGATTAAATTGTATGTGATAGATAGATATATTGAAACAAAAATACAAAATAAAATAAATAAAAGAAAATGGCTGCAATATTTTTAGGGTTTTAGTAATATGATTTAGATAGACCCGGGGGCCATAGTTTTCACTAGAGGTTTCTCTCAAGAAAATAGCATACGGTGGGTAGACAAATTACTGTTGGGCAATTGATAGAAAAGCAAATAATCATGATGATATCCAAGGCAATGATCATGTATATAGGCATCACGTCCGAGACAAGTAGACCGACTCCTGCCTGCATCTACTACTATTACTCCACACATCGACCGCTATCCAGCATGCATCTAGTGTATTAAGTCCATAAAGAACGGAGTAACGCCTTAAGAACAATGACATGATGTAGACAAGATAAACTCACGCATGAATAAACCCCATCTTTTTACCCTTAATAGCAATGATACATACGTGTCATGTCCCTTTCTGTCACTGGGATTGAGCACCGCAAGATCGAACCCATTACAAAGCACCTCTTCCCATGGCAAGATAAATCAATCTAGTTGGCCAAACCAAATCAATAGATCGGAGAAGAAATACGAAGCTATAATAATCATGCATAAAAGAGATCAGAGAAGACTCAAATAATTTCATGGATAATCTTATCATAAACTCACAATTCATCAGATCCCAACAAACACACCGCAAAAAGTGATTACATCAGATAGAACTCCAAGAACATCGAGGAGAACATTGTATTGAAGATCAAAAAGAGAGAAGAAGCCTTCTAGCTACTGCCTATGGATCCGAAGGTCTGTGGTAAGCTACTCACGCATCATCGGTAGGGCAGCAAGGTTGATGTAGAGCCCCTCCGTGATAGATTCCCCCTCCGGTGGAGTACCGGAGAAGGCCTCCAGATGGGATCTCTCGAGAACAGAAACTTGCGGCAACGAAAAAAATATTTTGTGGACTCCCCTGAGGGTTTCTGATTTTTCCTGAATTTATAGTGGTGGAATTATGTCAAACGAAGCTCTGTGGGCCCCACGAGGTACCAGGGCGCATCACCCCCCCTGGGGCGTGCCCTGGTGCCTCATGGCCCACTGCTTCATCTTCTGGCCCTCTCCCGAAGCTTCTAGTACTTGTTATGTCCAGAAAAAAATCTCAAAAAGTTTCGTGGCATTTGGACTTCGTTTGGTATTGATTTTCTGTAAAACAAAAACAGGGTAGAAAACAGCAACTGGCACTGGGCACTAAGTTAATTGGTTAGTCTCCAAAAATGATATATAATTGCTATAAATGCTTATAAAAACATCCAAGATTGATAATATAACAGCATGGAACAATAAAAAATTATAGATACGTTGGAGACGTATCACAACCTCATTACAACTTATTCAAATACCGCCACATCTTGATGTAGAAGTGGTGATAACCTCCCCCAAGCTTAGGCTCTTGCAAGCCCAAACCGGCGAGATCATTGTGGTGGTTGGTCAGGAGCCCACTCCTGCCTCCAGTTGGAGAAGTTCATGTTCATGTTGGCGGCCGTGCCTCTCAGGGACGATGCGAGGTTGCTCATATCATGGATAGAGCCCTAGAGGTTATTGAGGTCCGCGTAGGTGGTGTAATCTTGCTGGGGCTGCTCCTCCTCTTCATCGGTGGCGAGTTCTTCTTCATCTACTTGTTCAGGTTCTGGCCCTTCTTGGTCAAAAGCTGCATCTCTTTCCTGTGCAACATAATGCAATTGTCCATTCTCGATGGAGAAATGGTTATGCATAGGTGTGGGTAACAAGTACGCCACTCCAGGAATTTTGATACAATGACGGCCATTACAAACTACTACCATGCCAACGCTAGTAAGAACATGAATGTTAACAAGGGTGTTACCGACAATGGGGCGGAGATGATTGTAGTTGAGGCCAAGGGAGTTGGCCAACATGGTGATCACTCCTCCACACACGATATCTCCTTGTGCATGATTTGCTTGATGCACGAGGTGTAGAAAAAGTATTGCCCCTAGGTTGGGCGAATAACCGACGTCCAGGTTTGCTGCTTTCCCGAGAACTAGCATGTTCTCATCATTCACCTTAGAAACTTCTCCTCGTGCCTGCAATGAGTTAGTGATAGCATAGTAGAAATAACGTATAGCAGGACTTTCAATGCAACTGGCTCTTTGCTTAGAGCCATGGTGACTCATCCGGTAAAAGGATTGCCTTGGGTGCGGGTCAGTGAAATCATAAACATATCTAATATCATCATCATTGTTGGGGAAGCCAAAGTAGTTACACCACTCAACAAAAGTGATGTTAAAGTCTTGATCAAGGAGACGGAAAGTGATCCACTCCTCCTCATATGCATTTGGCATTAAACCAACATTGTGCGAGAGAGTACTAAGAAACTCAAGATAAACAAAATGATGCAAACCCGGCATTATGACAAAGCAAATTAAAATCATGAGTGATACCTAGCTTGGCGAGAGTATTCGCACAAGCCCATTTGGTTGCTTTGATCTTCCTTGTGGTAAGCTTCTGCAACTTCTTCCTTGCTCCACGGTCGGTGAAGGCGATCCCCTGAGTGAAAACTTGTTGCGGTTGTGCGGTGGATGAATTCGAACCACCGCGTATGCGAGAAGACCTCAGTGTAAACATCTATAAAACAATTTTTCAGTCCAATATAATGAAACAATAATGATCCTACGATACTCACAACATCATACTCCTCTAAAAACATCAACAAATCCATGCCAAACTCAAGTTTGAATCAAAAATATGCATATCCTAAACATGGAAATGCTAGGCATGTAGAACATGGATTCACGAAAAATAAATTGGGGATCGGAGGAGAAACGTATCGTAGATCGATCACACGGAAGGATTCGAACTGAAAATGAACGAGGAGAGAGATCGGGCGGAGTTTTGCTAGGGTTTGGAGAGGTTTGGAGGAAGAAGAAGAAGAAAAGAGAGAGATGGGGGCGAAATACCTCCTTCCTCGGGCTTATTGAAGCCGCCGGCGCGCGAAACGACCGCTCATATGGGCGCGAGCGCCCATATAGAACGCCGTCTTCAACCCGGTTTAACTCACCTTTGCCTGTGTGCAGATGAAACGACCGCTGAAACGGACGCCTGCGTTCATTTTGAACGCCGTCGTTCATTCTGTTCTTTTTGTGCTTTTGGTCGAAGATGTCAAACGACCGCTTGAACAAGCGCATGCGCCCATTTGGAACGCCGTCAAACGCTCTGGAATTTTCTTCGTTTTCTATAAAAGAGTCAAATGACCACTCGAACGGGCGCTCGTACCCGTTTGAAACACCGTGTTTTCTCCTGCTGCCTCTGGTTGTTTTGTGCTGGAACCTCCAACAGGTCATGCGACCGCTCATACGACCGCTGGCGGTCATTTTAAACGCCGTCTTTTGATCTATTTCTTTCAAAACTTTTCTTTTTCTTTGCTCTCCTACGGGGTGCTACTTGTGAGCTGCGTTGGGATTTCCTCGAAGAGGAGAGGATGATGCAATAGAGTAGAGATAAGTATTTCCCTCAGTTAAGAACCATGGTTATCAATCCAGTAGGAGAACCACACAGAACCTCGTTAGCAGCACCTACACACACAAAAGCAAATACTTGCACCCAACGCGAACAAGATGATTGTCAATTGATACGTCTCCAACGTATCTATAATTTATGAAGTATTCATGCCATGTTTATTATAGTTTTGTATGATTTTGGTGCACTTTTATATGACTTTTATATGATTTTTATGGACTAACATATTGACCTAGCGCCCAGTGCCAGTTGCTGTTTTCTGCTTGTTTTTGGTTTTCCAGAAAATCCATATCAAATGAAGTCCAAATGCAGCAAAACTTTTTGACGATTTTTTCTGGAAGGAAACGGACCCAGGAAGCTTCAGGGAAGCAGCAGAAGAGCCACAGGGGCCCCACGAGCCACCTGAGCACGCCTGCCCCCCCAAGTGCGCCCTGGTGCCTCGTGGGCCCCCTGTGGCACCTCTTCGCATGATTCCAACGCCAAAAAATCATATATATTCAGAAACCCCTGAAAGTTAACCTAGATGAGTTTTTACGCCGCCGCAAGCCTCTGTACCTCCATGATCTAATCTACAGCCCTTTTCTGGCACCCTGCCGGAGGGGGAATCATCACCGGAGGCCATCTTCATCATCCCGGCGGTCTCCATGACGAGGAGGGAGTAGTTCACCCTCGGGGCTGAGGGTTTGTACCAGTAGCTATGTGTTTGATCTCTCTCTCTCTCGTGTTCTTGATTTGGCATGATCTTGATGTATCGCAAGCTTTGTTAATGTAGTTGGATCATATGGTGTTTCTTCCCTCTCTATCCTTGTTGTGATGAATCGAATCTTTTCCCTTTGAGGTTTCGTTATTGTTGGATTGAATATTTCAGATTTGAGAACACTTGATGTATGTCTTGCATATGAATACCCATGGTGACAATGGGGTATTATATTGATTCACTTCATATATGTTTTGGCACTCAACTCGCGGATTCCCGTGGTGACATTGGGGTAATCTATGCATAGGGGTTGATGCACGTTTTCATTATCTTTTCTCCGATAGAAACTCTGGGGTGCTCCTTGGAGTTCTTTGTGTGGATTGAATATTATGATTTTGAAGTTGTTTGATGCATATTGTATAATCAACTCACGGATACTTGTAGTGACATTGGAGTATCTAGGTGACATTAGAGTTGGTTGATGTGTATCATATGGTGTTATTTTAGTACGAACTCTAGGGCTGTTTGTGACACTTATAGGAATAGCTCAATAGATCGATTGGAAAGGATAACTTTGAGGTGGTTTCGTACCCTACAAACAATTTCTATCTTATGTTCTCCGCTAATAGGAACTTGGGAGTGATTCTTTATCGCACGTTGAGGGATGATTATATGATCCAATTATGTTAGCATTGTTGAGAGATTGCACTAGTGAAAGTATGAACCCTAGGCCTTGTTTCTAAGCATTGCAATACCGTTTATGCTCACTTTTGTTACTTGCTACCTTGCTGTTTTTTATTGTTCGCACTACAAAAACCTATATCTACTATCCATACCACACTTGTATCACCATCTCTTCGCCGAACTAGTGCACCTATACAATTTACCATTGTATTGGGTGTGTTTGGGACACAAGAGACTCTTTGTTATTTGGTTGCAAGGTTGTTTGAGAGAGACCATCTTCATCCTATGCCTCCCACGGATTGATAAACCTTAGGTCATCCACTTGAGGGAAAATTGCTACTGTCCTACAAAACTCTGCGCTTCGAGGCCCAACACGAGTCTACAAGAATAAGTTGTGTAGTAGACATCATCAATCCCCTTGGCGGTTACTTGCAAGGATTAATTCTGATAGTGATAGATAGATAAATAAATTGCAAAACAAAATAAAAGAAATAAAATTGCAGCAAGGTATTTTTGGATTTTATATATGATGGATAAATGACCCGGGGGGCATAGTTTTCACTAGAGGCTTCTCTCTCGAACACATAGCATATGGTGGGTAAACAAATTACTGTTGGGCAATTGATAGAAAAGCGCATAGTTAGGAAGGATTCATGGCAATGATCATGTATATAGGCATCACGTCCGATACAAGTAGACCGACTCCTGCCTGCATCTACTACTATTACTCCACCCATTGACCGCTATCAAGCATGCATCTAGGGTATTAAGTTAATGAAAACAGAGTAACGCTTTAAGCAAGATGATATGATGTAGACAAAGTAAACTCAAGCAATATGAATAAACCCCATCGTTTTATCCTTAATGGCAACAATACAAATACGTGTCTTGTCCCCTACTTTGTCACTGGGATAGAGCACCGCTAGATTGAACCCATTACAAAGCACCTCTCCCATTGCAAGATAAATCAATCTAGTTGGCCAAACCAAACGGATAGATCGGAGAGAAATACAAAGCTATAACAATCATGCATAAATAAGTTCAGAAAAGACTCAAATATTTCTCATGAATAATCTGATCATAAACCCACAATTCATCGGATCCCAACAAACACACCGCAAAAGAAGATTACATCGGATAGAACTCCAAGAAGATCGAGGAGAACATAGTATTGAAGATCAAAGAGAGAGAAGAAGCCATCTAGCTACTAGCTATGGACCCGTAGGTCTGTGGTAAACTACTCACACATCATCGGAAGGGCAGCAAGGTTGATGTAGAAGCCCTCCGTGATCGATT
Organism: Elymus sibiricus; assembly: GCA_039707655.1. NCBI lineage: Eukaryota > Viridiplantae > Streptophyta > Magnoliopsida > Poales > Poaceae > Elymus > Elymus sibiricus. The sequence goes on along the minus strand of CM077676.1, from coordinate 119,664,527 downwards.
CCCCCTTCGGCAGAGTACCGGAAAAGGCCTCCAGATGGGATCGCGGAAGAACAGAAGCTTGCGGCGGCGGAGAAGTTATTTCGTGTGACTCTCTAGTATGTTAGGAATATTTGAGAATTTATAGAGGTGGAATTAGGTCAAGAGGTGCCACGAGGGGCCCACAAGCCTGGGGTGCGCACCTACCCCCTGGGCATGCCTCCCGAGCTTGTCGCTCCCTCGTGGCTCGTCTGGTCTTCTCCCGAACCTTCTAGGGTCTCTCTTGGTCCAGAAAAAATTAATCCAAAGTTTTTTGTTTGTTTAGACTCTGTTTGATATTGATTTTATGTAAAGCCAAAAACAAGCAAAAAACAGCAACTGGCACTGGGCACTAAGGTAATAGGTTAGTCCCAGAAAATGATATATAATTGCATATAAAACATCCTAGATTGATACTATAATAGCATGGAACAATCAAAAATTATAGATACGTTGGAGACGTATCAAGCATCCCCAAGCTTAATTCCTGCTCGTCCTCGAGTAGGTAAATGATAAAAACAGAATTTTTGATGTGGAATGCTACCTAACATATTTATCATGTAATTCTTCTTTCAAGGTATGAATATTAAGATCCGGATGATTCAAAGCAATAGTCTATAATTTGATATAAAGACATCAATACTCAGGCATACTAACAAACAATCATGTCTTTCAAAATAAAAATGCTAAAGAAAGTTATCCCTACCAAATCATATAATCCTGTCATGCTCTATCTTCTTAACATAAAGTATTTATCATGCACAACCCCGGAGACAATCAAGCAATTGGTTCATACTTTTTAATGCGCTTCAGCTTTTTCAACCCCCACGCAATACATGAGCGCGAGCCATGGACATAGCACTATGGGTGGAATAGAATTTGATGATAGATATTAATAAGGGGAAGTCAAAAAAGAAGATAGTCTCACATCGACGCGGCTAATCAACAGGCTATGGAGATGCCCATCAATTGATGTCAATGAGAGGAGTAAGGATTGCCATGCAACGGATGTACCAGGAGCTATAAGTGTATGAAAGCTCAAGATAAAAACTAAGTGGGTGTGCATCCAACTTGCTTCCTCATGAAGACCTCGGGCATTTGAGGAAGCCCATCATCGGAATATATAAGCCAAGTTCTATAATGAAAAATTCCCACTAGTATATGAAAGTGACAACATAGGAGACTCTCTATATGAAAAACATGGTGCTACTTTGAAGCACAAGTGTGGAAAAGGATAGTAGCATTGCCCCTTCTCTCTTTTTCTCTCTTTTTTGGGGGATGGGCTCTTTTTGGCCTCTTTTTTCTCTTTTTTTATTTCCTCACTGGGACAATGCTCTAATAATGATGATCATCACACTTCTATTTACTTACAACTCAAAATTACAACTCGATACTAGAACAAATATGACTCTATATGAATGCCTCTGGCAGTGTACCAGGATGTGCAATGATGCTAGAGAACATGTATACAAATGATGAACAGTGGCTGAGCCACAAATACTATGTCAGCTATATGATCATGCAAAGTAATATGACAATGATGATGTGTGTCATATAAACGGAATGGTGGAAGTTGCATGGCAATATATCTCGGAATGGCTATGGAAATGACATAATAGGTAGGTACGGTGGATGTTTTGAGTAAGATATAAAGAGGCTTATGTGTGATAGAGCGTATCATATCACTGGTTTGGATGCACCGACGAAGTTTGCACTGACTCTCGAGGTGAGAAAGGGCAATGCACGGTACCGAAGAGGCTAGCAAATTGCGAAAAGGTGAGAGTGCGTATAATCCATGGACTCACATTAGTCATAAAGAACTCACATACTTATTGCGAAAGTTTATTAGCTCTTGAAGCAAAGTACTACTACGCATGCCCCTAGGGGGCAGGTTGGTAGGAGTTAACCATCGCGCGCCCCCGACCGCCACGCAAAAGAAGACAATCAATAATAAATCATGCTCCAACTTCTTAGCATAACGAAAGACCATACGTGCATGCTTCGGGAATCACAAACCTTAACACCAATATTCTTACTAAACCACAATTATCCACTAGTACCTCCCACATATTACCATCTTAATATCGCAAAACTATTGCAAGGAATCAAACTTACCATATTCAGTGATCTACATGAAAGTTTTTATTATATCCTTCTTGAATACCTATCATATTAGGACCAATTTCATAACCCATGCATATTGCCATAACTATTTATTAGACTCTCAAAAATATATAAGTGAAGCATGAGAGTGCAACTATTTATTTAAAATATAACCACCGCCGTGCTCTAAAAGATATAAGTGAAGCAGTAGAGCAACTGCCTAGCTCAAAAGATATAAGTGAAGCACATAGAGTATTCTAACAAATCACGAATAATGTGTGTCCCTCTCAAAAGGTGTGTTCAGCAAAGATGATTGTGGCAAACTAAAAAGCAAACAAAGAAAAGAAAACCATGGCACAAGACGCTCCAAGTAAAACACATATCATGTGATGAATAAAAATATAGCTCCAAGTGATATACCGATAGATTGTAGACGAAAGAGGGGATGCCATTCGGGGCATCCCCACGCTTAGATGCTTGGGTCTTACTTGAATATTACCTTGGGGTGCCTTGGTCATCCCCAAGCTTAGGGTCTTGCTGCTCCTTATTCCTTCATCCATCGTGGTCTCACCCAAAACTTGAAAACTTCAGCACACAAAACTCAACAGAAACCTCGTGAGATCCGTTAGTATAACAAACAAATCTTAAACTTTAGGTACTGTTATAAATTGATTCATATTTAATATTGTCATAATGCTACTTTACTCCAACTTCTCCATGGCTTATACCCCCCGATACATTCCATAGATTCATCAAAAGAAGCAAACTATGCAACAAAAACAGAATCTGTCTAAAACATAACAGTCTGTAAAGATCTATTTAAAATCTATACTTATGTAACTCCAAAAACTCTGAAAAAATAGGAAACCGTAAAAAATTCATATCCCAATAGTGTGTAAAAAAATCAGAATTTTATCATGCTCCAGTACAGAACCAAAAATCCAGCACTGGACTCAAAAGTTTCTGTTTTCAAACAGCTATCATCCAAATCATCCCAAAGGCATTACTTGGCACAAACACTAATTAAAATATAAAAAAACAATCATAACAGAAGCTAAAATTGTGTGACACAAGATTTTTTTTGCAATAAAGATAAATATTGGGTTGCCTCCCAAACAAGCGCTATCGTTTTATGCCCCTAGCTAGGCATAATGCATTGTTTCAAGTATTATTATCCTTAGTTTCCGCATCCTGAGATGTATGTTTATCAGGAGGCTTTTCAAAAACAATGGGGAAAACATCATCTATCAAAATTTTAGCATTATCAAGGCAACTTTCTTCAAACCCTTGTTGGTTTCCTTTTACTATCCAAGAATATTGTCGATTAATACCATTGAAAACTTGTTGGATAATATGCAAAGGGGGAACTTCCTTTTTAATGTTTTCATCAAAAGCATGGTGATCACGAAATACGTGTCTCCTAATAAAACCATTGTAATGACGTGGTTCCGAAAAGGATCCAAGTCTCTGTGCTTTAGTGCCATCCCTAGATCGGTATGCTAGCACACAGAGTACTCGATGAAATAACAGAAAATCACATGTATAAAGTAACGTAAATACTATTACCTTAATCCATACAGCGGAAATAACATCAAAGGTTGTGGAGTCCCATCAACACCAATGGCAAAGTTGAGTGTAGACAACGTAACCCTATCGTATCACTTACTCGTCGTATAATTCCTGGAACATGAGACGTTGCAGCCGTGTAGGTTAGTACGTTGAATGTACTGGCAAGTCACACCACAAGAGATTATGAAGGTCCTACTTCTATATGCAATATGGCTGGTGGAAGGCTCTAAGTTTAATTTCCATAAAGCTAATTGTTCCCTATCATCAAAAAGAATATCAAATTATTACTACAAAGCTTATCATAATATGATTGAGATGGTTTCTCCACTCAATCTATACCCAAGTTGGTTAAAACCCATGATATTAGTAAAATGTGATGAGATCGCTCAAATTCCCAATTTCTAGATGCTCAAATTGTCCATAACCAGGGACATGGCTAATCGATTAGTTTTACACTCTGCAGAGGTTTGCGCACTTTTCCCCACAAGACCCGATCACCTCCTTTGTAGTCCTCGCACTGCCTGGTGTTTGAGAACCGGAAGATCGAGACATAGTCTTTCAGAAGCATTTCCCCTTAACCATGGGCAGACCGGTACACCTACATGTAACTACATCTGCTAGCCTACCCGGAAAGAGGTCACGCAACGTACTCAACTAAGCCAGAGCCCATATTAGCTTGTGGCTGCGCAGGTAAGCTTCTAGTCATGAAAAATTGATAAATCTCTTTGAGCCTGGGTGGCATTCCATAGGGTGATTCTCCGGGTACTCCGGTATCCCCTTGGGCAAGCACTGGTTTCTCCAGGTGTCCGGGCTAGTCCACTGGTTACTCCAGGGTGCCCCTACCAATCCACCCAGATGTGTGTTAATGTTGCCACCTTAAGGTTACCCAAAATTATTAGATCTCTCGCAATTTGCATGAATCACACATACCAATCCCCGTCTACAAAAGCATAGCAAAACTCCTACAACGTTGGCGACAATGGAGTAAAGGCTCAAACCTACTTCAATGAACTACTGGGTTTTTAATATAGCCAACTTATATATATATATATATATATATATATATATATATATATATATATATATATATATATATATATATATATATACATGCAATCCTACATCAAAAGGACTAATGCATATAGAAAACATAGGTATTTAAGAAGCATGATCAAGATGTAACTTGCCTTGTACTGTTGAGGAAGATTCTTCGCACTCAAAATCGTGATAGTTCTACTCGTCACACTCCGATCAATCTATCGTAAGCAAGCAATTATAACCACACATAAGCAATCACTCAAAGATCAAAAGAAACCAAATAAAAGTCTCACGAAACTCCAAAAGAATCAAACAAAGTTTTCTGGACAGAAACTTATTTTTAATATAAGAAAATATTATAAAACTTTAGTTTAACAGAAAGTATTTGCTATTAGTTTTAATTAGCAAAAAGAATCAACTAAAAAGGTTTTAAATGCAAAAGTTATGGCCTAATTGAGATAGATCTTAAATCTGATCAGATTCAATTTTGTTATATAAACAAAATTATTTTTATTAGTCCTCTGGATAGATATAACATATAGAAATCAGTAGCAAAAAGAATTAATCAAAAACCTATTTTTAAATAAAAGTTATTAGCAATCTAGGGTTTAAAGCAAATTTGGTCAAATTTAAATTTAAAAAGTTCAAAATATTTTTAGTTTGGTTCTCTGGATAGATGGGATTTTTATGAACTAGTAGGAAAAAGAATTACTGAATTTGGATCTATGGATTTAAAGATATGCTAAAAGAAAAATTGGAATAGAATCTAAAACTGAAATTATTAAGAATCGACCGATCATGACAGACGTGCCACGTGGCGAGCTAGGGTTGGCTGCGGGTGTCTGCTGCGGGCGGACGGCCGACAATTAAGAAAAACGGCAGCGACGGCTAATAAAAAGAAAAAAAACCGCTAGTCGGTTCGATCTAAACCAAAATAAATCGATCTACTAAAATAAAAACCTACCCGTTCGGGTTAGATCTAATCTAAGGCGTTGAAAATAGATCGGACGGCCGAGGGCGGCGGTGGCTTACAGAGGTGGTAGGCGACGGCGAGGGCGGCTCGGGTCCGGTGGTGGTGGCGGCTCCGGCAAGATCGGAAAGGCGAGGGCGTCGACTAGAGGTGGTCTTGGCGTTGGGGTTTTAGGGGGGTCGAGAGAGGAGAGGCGTAGGAATTTATAGGACATAATTCTTGGGGAGGTGGTCGACTCGGGAGAGAATCCCGAAGGATTCGGACGCGGAGGCGAAGGCGTGCGCCAGCCGAACTCTCACGGTTGCGTGCGGAGGAGGAAGATGGCGTGGGGCCCGGCGGTCAGCGGCACAGGGGCGAGCGAGAGGGGAGCGGGCGACCGATGCGTAAGCGCTTCGGCGCTGGGAGAGAGAGAGAGGCCGTGGCCGTGGGCCGGCTGGGCCTGGCGGCTAGCGCTGGCCCGCGCTGGGCTTTTCTTTTTTTTATTTGAATAAAACAGAGAAGGAAAAAGCCAGAAAATAAAAATAAAAATAAATTTTTCCTAGACAATATATATATCAAAATTCTTAGAATAAAACATAGAAAAATATGAACTATTTTTCAGAGGCAAATAAATTACTTTAAATTTTTTTTGTAATAACTTCAAATTGGATTTAAATTGATTTTCAAATCTTTTGCAAATAGGTTCTGTATTCTTTCTCCAAATACTTTTCACATCTTCTCTGAATTTTGAAGGGTCATATTTCCTTCACTCATATATTTTTAATTCAGAGAATTTGAGATGATTTGAAATTCCAACATAAAAGAGAAAAAAAAACTCCAAATGGGTTTTCAAATAAGTTTTGAAAGTGGTACTCATCACTCCCCACTCTATTTCATAAATTTTGAAGAAGTCCTATTATCTTCTCTCATTGAAAATCCTTGAGTGGCATAAAGCTTCTGAGTTTGAATTATTTTCAAATGGAATTCAAATATTTTCAAAACTCCTTTTTCAAATGGAAGAAGTCATGTTATCTTCACTCTAGGATTTGTTTTGAATTTAAATTTTGAATTCCATGGGAGCCAAAAGCAAGAAGGAAAGTTTGGGAAAGTCCTTTTATTCCCTCTCATTTAACTTTCAATTTTTTTTTCAAATTCACACAACAAATCACACAAGCAATCATTATTACCTAATTAATATAACATTCCAAAATTTACAATTTTGGGATGTTACAACCATCATCATATAAAATTTCGTCAATCACAGGATGTTCATGTCTCATATTATAGAAATCAAATTTTTTCTAGCCTCTTGCACAATATAATCAAATTCATTCATGAGGACAAGAGTGGCTATCTTTTTCACTCTGGGTTGTTTATAACAGGTAACTCATAAAACAACCATTGCAAAGTAGGATGAGTACACATAAATCCTCTTTCAAGTTTAAGGACAAGTGCAGAAATAGCTTTGGAATAACTATTGGTTCTTTTAAGGATAGGAACATCATTGCAAACCAAAGTTCCTGTGCAAGTAAAGAATTCCTGGATAATGTTTTTTCCTATGATGCTCCCACTTCCCGTCACAAAAAAATTAGTATCCAAGTTTGCGGGAATTTCTATCTTAGAGATTTTTCCATCCTCACCTTTTTTAATAACAAACTCGAACATGATAGCAACTTCAAGCAAGGCAAACTAGCAACCAAGCAAATAAAATATTTTTGTGTTTTTGTAATTTTTATGAGAAGTGGGGGAGATGAAAACAAGAGTCAAATGCAAATAAAAAGGCAAATGAAAATAAGAGCAAGTAGATGATAGTTTATGCAAAGGTACTTGATAGGTTTTGGTGATGTCTCCCCGGCAACGGCGCCAGAAATTCTTCCTGCTACTTGTGAGCTGCGTTGGGATTTCCTTGAAGAGGAGAGGATGATGTAGTACAGTAGAGATAAGTATTTCCCTCAGTTAAGAACCAAGGTTATCAATCCAGTTGGAGAACCACACAGAACCTCGTTAGCAGCACCTACACAGACAAAAGCAAATACTTGCACCCAACGCGAACAAGAGGGTTGTCAATCCCCTTGGCGGTTACTTGCAAGGATTAATTCTGATGGTGATAGATAGATAAATAAATTGCAAAACAAAATAAAGGAAATAAAATTGCAGCAAGGTATTTTTGGATTTTATATATGATGGATAAATGACCCGGGGGCCATAGTTTTCACTATAGGCTTCTCTCTCGAACACATAGCTTATGGTGGGTAAACAAATTACTGTTGGGCAATTGATAAAAAAGTGCATAGTTATGATGTATTCATGGCAATGATCATGTATATAGGCATCATGTCCGAGACAAGTAGACCGATTCCTGCCTGCATCTACTACTATCCAGCATGCATCTAGGGTATTAAGTTAATGAAAACAGAGTAACGCTTTAAGCAAGATGACATGATGTAAACAAAGTAAACTCAAGCAATATGAATAAACCCCATTGTTTTATCCTTAATGGCAACAATAAAAATACGTGTCTTGTCCCCTACTTTGTCACTGGGATAGAGCACCGCAAGATTGAACCCATTACAAAGCACCTCTCCCATTGCAAGATAAATCAATCTAGTTGGCCAAACCAAACGGATAGATCGGAGAGAAATACAAAGCTATAACAATCATGCATAAATAAGTTCAGAAAAGACTGAAATATTTCCCATGAATAATCTGATCATAAACCCACAAGTCATCAGATCCCAACAAACACACCGCAAAAGAAGATTGCATCGGATAAAACTCCAAGAAGATCGAGGAGAACATGGTATTGAAGATCAAAGAGAGAGAACAAGCCATCTAGATACTAGCTATGGACCCGTAGGTCTGTGGTAAACTACTCACACATCATCGGAAGGGCAGCAAGGTTGATGTAGAAGCCCTCCGTGATCAATTACCCCTCCGCCAGAGTACCGGAAAAGGCCTCCAGATGGAATCGCGGAAGAACAGAGGCTTGCGGCGGCGGAAAAGTTATTTCGTGTGGCTCTCTGGTATATTGGGAATATTTGAGAATTTATAGAGGTGGAATTAGGTCAAGAGGTGCCATGAGGGGCCCACAAGCCTGGGGGGCGCGCCTACCCCCCTGGCGCGCCTCCCGAGCTTGTCGCTCCCTCGTGGCTTGTTTGGTCTTCTCCCGAACCTTCTAGGGTCTCTCTTGGTCCAGAAAAAATTAATCCAAAGTTTTTTCTTCGTTTGGACTCCGTTTGATATTGATTTTCTGTAAAGCCAAAAACAAGCAAAAAACAACAACTGGCACTGGGCACTAGTTTAATAGGTTAGTCCCAGAAAATGATATAGAATTGCATATAAAACATCCAAAATTGATACTATAATAGCATGGAACAATCAAAAATTATAGATACGTTGGAGACGTATCACGGGGTTAGTTCCAAGACAATACATAGACATATTTCCAGGCATCCAAACATCAATCTAGCTTATAAATCATTTTGCACAAGGCTAGGCCTTCATTAGAACAACTCTTCCAAACTCACTTCTTCATATAGAACTTCAGTCACTCTTTTATTGAAACAAAAATAAAAACTTACTTGTCTACTTTATTCGCGTGGGTTGCCTCCCACGAAGCGCTTGTTTTCGGTCGGATAGCTCGGCCATAGTGGTGATCAAGGTGGTGCTAGAACACCGAGACCATAGCTTCTGGCATTCAAAATGATGCCACTTCCCGTGTAGGTCTTCAATTTCTTTTTCCTGGGGAAATGCCTTATAAAAGGATCTTTAGAGGGTAAATCAAAACAAACATTTCCCTCAAACACATTTATCACAGCTTTCATAGTCCTTAGAAAAGGTCTACCGAGAATTATAGGAGCAATTGGATCTTCAGGCATATCTACTATAACAAGATCAATCATGACAGGGCAATCATTTATTTGAACTATAACTCCATGCTTAATGCCTACTGCCTGAGTAAAAGTAGAGTTAGCCATATTCAATATAATCTCAGTATCAACATAAGGACCAAGATTGAGACTATCATAAACAGATTTGGGGATAGTGGAAACACTTGCCCCTAGATCACATAAAGCATTGAACTTATTAAATCCTATCTCAATCTCTATGGTAGGTTCAAAAGTATCTTCTTGCTTAGCTGGTAACTTACTAAATAGCTTTTTCCTTTCATCATCAAGTTCACGTACCTTGGCTGCAACTTGTTCAACAAAGACATTATATGCCTCATCGTTAGTTACCTCCGGTAGCGGATACTTCACGGATATCATCTTGACAAAATCTGCAATGATATAATTGTACTCTGGCACATGGCTTGTGTCAAGTACCTCAGCTTTCTCTTCGTTGCTTCTCACCATTTTAACTTCTTCAACCGGGTTAGGCTCCGGTTTACCTGCAAACTTGGCCAAAATCAAGGTTTGGCTCTCTGCTATCTTTGCCACTTGTGCCTCCATATTCTTGGATCTGGCTTCAAGTATCTGCACATCATTTGTTAGTCCAACAACCTTACCGGTCAATTGACCAAGTAAGTTATCATGATTCTTCAAGATATTCTTGAGGTTTTCATTCTACTCAGTCTGGCTAGCAATAAAACTTTTAAGAGTTTCTTCAAGAGTATTTCTGTTGCTACCATTAGCTCCATTAAAGTTATTAGATGCTCCTCCATTATTAGGATAAGTAAGTTTAGGAGCATATCCATTATTTTTTCCAATTGGGATTATAGCTATTACGAGCAATAAAATTCACATCACTAGTATCTTCATTAGTGATGGCATTCACATTTACCTCTTCTTTACCTTTCATCAAAGAGATAAGTTCTTCTAGCTTGGTTGTCAACTCTGAGCTATTTTCTTCTATGACATTCACCTTCTTGGTGGTGGTTCTCTCAACATGCCATTGGGCATGGTTCTCTTGCATATCATCTAGTATCTTCTTGACATCTTCTATGGGCTTTCCCATGATTGTTCCTCCTACATCTATATCAAGCATAGTTTTTGACATGTGATTCAAGCCATTATAAAACATATGAAGGATTAACCACTCCTCCATTCCATGATTGGGGTAGTTTCTTATAGCTTCTTTCATTCTATCCCACGCAAGCGCTAGTGGCTCACGTTCCTCTTGCTTGAAACCTGTAATCTGAGAACGTAATTGCATAATTTTTGCAGCAGGACAAAACTTAGATAAAAATTTACTGCAACAAACAGCCCAAGAAGTAATACTGCCTTTAGGCAAAGCTAAAAGCCATTCCTTAGCTTTTCCTCTCAAAGAGAAAGGAAATAAGCGAAGTTTAAGAGCATCTGGGTCATAATCCTTTATGCGTGTCATGTTGCACAATTCAGTAAAATTATGTAAATGCATACCTGCATCTTCAGAAGCAGAGCCTCCAAATTGGTCCTGTTGAACCATGGAAACCAGGTTCGGTTTGATCTCATATTCTGCAGCTGCAACATCAGGTTGTGCTATTGGTTCACGCAAGAAATTGTTGCTAGGAGTAGAAAAACTCCCAAGATTGTGAGCCATAGTAACTTTTTGGTATTTTCAACTAAAAGACTTGTAACAAAATAAAACTTAGACTAAAAACTGAAAAGGTAAAGACAAAAACTGAAAATTAACTTTAACAAAAACTCTAAACACAAAGACTAGGAATACTAAACTCCACCCCGGCAACGGCGCCAGAAAAAGGGCTTGATATCTCCTTTTTATTGATTCGGTATTGGAACAAGAAAGGGTATCCCGCACCTATTTCCCCAGAGGTGACCCTGGGTATCGAACCCATGAGAGGAAGATTCCCTTGAAGCAATGGTTACTAGCGAGCTTTTGCCAAAGTGTCAAATCCAGATTTTGACCGGAGCAGCAAGCAAATTGTGATTCAAACACTTATAATAAAAAGAAGGTACGGGGATGAGGTCTTAGTGCTTACAACCATGTATTGGTGTTGGGATAAAAAATGATATTAGTTTGTGCCCGGGAAGTCACCCATCAAGAGGTGCTTGCTTTGTATTGGAGTGGGGGATGTGTCCAAATAACATCTTGACCGGCACGAGTCCTGCATCAAGAATCAGTTGTCCTACCGAAGGCCCTATCCATCTCGCCGGGTTGCTCCGATAATTAAGATAATAATATCAGACAAAAGCATTGGGTGTTTAATAACTACACCTCATGAATCCCCAAGGTTATGATCCATGTTACCCTACTAAACCTTACTATCACCGGTGTTCGGTATAACACTTCACGGTCCCCTTGCTTCTAGCCTCACCGGTGCTCAACCTCCATGATCCTGGGTACCTGCAGGGATAAAGATCATGGACAAGACAAGAGACACTTCAGGAAATAATTTTATTTCACACATACGAGATGTTATGTCAAAGGCTTCCATTGATCCCTTCACCAAATACCTGGGGTTGCAAGGCTCATGCCTCACCCCATACCTTACCGAACTACTCACACATGGAGATCAGATCACGAGAAGAAAACATTGAAGAACACATCTTGGGATTGATTGATTGCAATATGTCTTACAATGGATGCCTTGTGCGAAGCACGATTACAAGTATGAACTAGATGAGAGAGCACTATGGTGGTGGAGATGGCTATGGAGATGAAAATGGTGGCGGCTAGGGTTTGTGGATGAAGATGATGATGAAAAGGTTCTGGCTGTGCTCGACGCTGTTCTGTTGACATTTCGACGGGGTCCCCTTTATAAAAGTTTTTCAGGTGGACGACATGCCTCAGTTTCCACGCCAAACGACCGCTCATGCGAGCACGTGTGGTCGCATGGAATGCCGTCTTTGACCCTGGTTGCCTTCTGGCGCCTCCTGGTGACTTATTTCTTCTCCATTTTCCTTCCTTCCCTTCCTTTCTCCCACGTGATTTATTCCATTTTTAGCCCATTTCCTGTGGAAAAATATCAAAGAGAGGATTTGTGGAATCCTTTACATTCATTAGTCATAAGTGGCAATATCGGAGTGAATATCTCTCTTTTAATGAAATATTTCGGTTTAAACAAGGTTGAAATGAGTGTAAAAATATCACTCATCATATAGTATGCAAGAATTGAATGAGAGAGCTTTGAGAAATTGTTGACCCGGTCAAAATCGGATAACCCAATTTCAATGGAGACCTCAATTGAATGTGGGCTCTTTAAAACTAGGGAGCATAGTGTTATAGGATATAAGGTGAGCTAATCCCATGGCTCAGACCCTCCAGAGACTGTTGATTTGTCTCCTATTTTTGGGTGTCATGTGGGTGCTTTCCATATTAAATACTTAGGGGTTCCCTGCTACTTGTGAGCTGCGTTGGGATTTTCCCTGAAGAGGAGAGGAGATGCAGTACAGTAGAGATAAGTATTTCCCTCGGTGAGAACCAAGGTTATCGAACCAGTAGGAGAATCACGCAAAGCCTCGTGAACAGCACCTGCACACACAAAAGCAAATACTTGCACCCAACGCGGGCAAGAGGGTCGTGATGAACCACAAGTATAGGGGATCAATCGTAGTCCTTTTGATAAGTAAGAGTGTCGAACCCAATGAGGAGCAGAAGGAAATGACAAGCGGTTTTCAGCAAGGTATTCTCTGCAAGTACTGAAAGTAGCGGTAACAGATAGTTTTGATAGCAAGATATTTCGTAACAAGTAACAAGTATAATAAAGTGCAGCAAGGTGGCCCAATCCTTTTTATAGCAAAGGACAAGCCGGAAAAAACTCGCATAATAAGCAAAGCGTTCTCGAGGACACATGGGAATTTCATCTAGTCACTTTCATCATGTTTGTTTGATTCGCGTTCGCTACTTTGATAATTTAATATGTGGGTGGACCGGTGCTTGGGTGCTGTTCTTACTTGAACAAGCCTCCCACTTATAATTACCCCCTCTCGCAAGCATCCGCAACTACGAAAGAAGAATTAAGATAACTCTAACCATAGCATGAAACGTATGGATCCAAATCAGCCCCTTACAGAATAGCGCATAAACTAGGGTTTAAGCTTCTGTCACTCTAGCAACCCATCATCTAATTACTACTCCATAATGCCTTCCCTTAGGCCCAAAGATGGTGAAGTGTCATGTAGTCGACGTTCACACGACACCACTAAAGGAAGTAACAACATACATATCATCAAAATATCAAACGAATACCAAATTCACATGATTACTTATGACAAGACTTCTCCCATGTCCTCAAGAACAAAAGTAACTACTCACAAATCATGTTCATGTTCAAGATCAGAGGGGTATTGAATAGCATTAAGGATCTGAACATATAATTTTCCACCAAATAAACCAACTAGCATCAACTACAAGATGTAATCAACACTACTAGCAACCCACAGGTACCAATCTGAGGTTTTGAGACAAAGATTGAATACAAGAGATGAACTAGGGTTTGAGATGAGATGGTGCTGGTGAAGATGTTGATGAAGATTGGTCCTCCCACGATGAGAGGATCGTTGGTGATGTCGATGGCTTTGATTTCCCCCTCCCGGAGGGAAGTATCCCCGGCGGAATCGCTCCGCCGGAGAGCAAAATAGCTCCTGCCCAGGTTCCGCCTCGAGACGACGGCGCTTCATCCCAAAAGCCTTCCTCTTATTTTTTCTAGGGCAAATGGCTTCATATAGCAGAAGGAGGGGGACCAGACGCCAGTTGTGGGCCCCACAAGGCACTATGGCGCGCCCAGGGGGGCCGTGCCCTGCTGCCTTGTGGGCAGCTGGTGGGTCCCCTCTATTATCTCTTTTCTCCAATATTTTTTATATATTCAATAAAAAATCTCCGTGAAATTTCAGGTCAATTGGAGCTCTGCAGATTAGGTATCTCTGATGTGGCTATTTCAGGTCCAGAATTCCAGCTGCCGGCATTCTCCCTCTTCATGTAAATCTTGCAAATTAAGAGAGAAAAGGCATAAGAATTTTACCATAAAGTGAAATAATGATTAAAACATAATAAATAACAGTAGGAAATCATGATGCAAATTGGACGTATCAACTCCCCCAAGCTTAGACCTCGCTTGCCCTTAAGCGAAAAGTCGAAATCGATAATCATGACCACATGTTTAGAGAGAGACGTCAATAAAAATAAAATACGGACATGGAGTATCATGATCTTTATTATAACAACAATATATCATCATAAACCTTCTCATGAAAAAGTAATGATTCATCCACAAGTTAAAGTATGAACTATAAACCAAATTGAAAATTAACAAACTATGATCTCAGTCACTGAAGCAGTTGCAATTCATCATATTATCAGAAAGAGTCTATGTAAGAGCTTTGATTAGCAAGTTCACATACTCAACTATCATTTAGTATTCTATGATTGCTGACACTCACGTTATACTTATGGAGCAAAAGCTTCAGTCGAACACATAGAAAGATAAGGACTTAAAATTTTGCTTCCCAACGCATTTACCTCAAGGGTAATGTCAACAATAATAACTTATGATCACCCACATTCAACTGGATATATATGCATGGATCAATCCCCAACACATGATGTTTGCCAAAAGAGAAAATAAAAATGGAATAGAGAGGAATACTATTGACTCTTGCATAAAAGTAAATACATAAAGTAAAAGATAGGCCCTTCGCAGAGGGAAGCAGAGGTTGTCATGCGCTTTTGTTTTTGGATGTGCAAGCTCTTAATGTAAAGGAACGTCACTTTATATTGCCCCTTGTGATAGCGACCTTTATTATGCAGTCTGTCGCTTTTAGTGCTCCACCATCACAAGATCGTACAAAGCTAATTTTCCCTTACAATAAAAGTTCATACATATTTAAGAGCAATTTTTATTGCGTTTGCACCGATGACAACTTACTTGAAGGATCTTATTCAATCCATAGGTAGATATAGTGGACTCTCATGACATGAAACTGGGTTTAAGGGTTTTTGGATGCACAAGTAGTATCTCTACTTAGTGCGGATTTTTGGCTAGCAAAAGATAGGGGGCAAACACCACATGTTAGAGGATCCAAAACAATATAACTTCTATGTGAATATAAGCAAACATAACCCATTACGTTGTCTTCCTTGTCCAACGTCAACTAATTTACATAGAATATTTGATGGGGCCTCACAATCATAAAAGATGTCCAAGATAGTATATTTATATGTGAGACCTCTCTTCCTTTATTACTTTTTCATGAATTTCTACAATGACCAATACTATGTTTGTCAACTTCCAACAAGTTTTATCAATTATACTTCTTTTATGTGAAGTCATCACTCCCCATGGGATTAGCATATGATGTTATTCTTTCTTTATTTCTAAGGTTGGATCATCAAAAGCAAAACACTCAACTCAAACTACTCTTTATTATATAACTTTCACACACGATTACATAGATAGATAGATCACAAAGCAAGCACTCGAAACTAAATCATACTAAAACTTTATTCCTCTAAATCACGAAATAACTAAGGATCGAACTAAGATAGATAATGATGATGAAAAAGTGATGGTGATACGATAACGGGGTGCCTCCCCCAAGCTTGGCACAAGCCAACGGGGGTGCCCATACTCATATACTCAAGTCTCCTTCTTCGGTGATGGTGGTGATGGTGAGGTGGGCTTGTCCTCCGTCTTCCAAGGCATAGGTTCTCCATCATAAAAGGACGAGCGTGTTTCCGGAGTCCTGAAATTTGTAGCTAAACTCATACCTTTGAACTTGGCCTCATACTCAAAATTTTGGTTTTTTAGATCATAGATTTGGGCCTGAAGATAGTCAATCCGATCATTGAGCTTGAAGATGACGTCCCCAATATTCTTGCCATCCACCTTGTGCTCACGGATGAATTCCGTGATCATGGAGTGGTTAGCACAAAGTCCACGCTCCACCATGCCCTGGCACTTGAAGATCTCCTGTTCCACCACTTCCAGCCTGGCCTTCTCGCTCCCAGTCTTCTTAGGTCCTTGAACGTCCCGGATGTGGAGCACCCCCTCATGCATCTCAATGACTTGAGGGTGCTTCATCACCTCCCGTAGGTACGGGTTGATGACCTTCTCATAAAATTTGTCCTTGGATGAACTTGGAGTCGTCATTGCAACCTAGATCTGTCAGAAAAATAGCCCGAAACAAGAACGGGAGTATATATAAAGAATTTTTATCTTGCAAAACAAGTATTCCAGGAGGAAAACGGAGTCGGGAAGGCACACGTGGGGCCCACAAGGCACCACGGCACGCCCCAGGGGGGGATCGCGCCCTTCTGCCTTGTGGGCGACACATGGATCCCCTCGGCTGTTTCTTATTTTTCTATTTTTTCTAATATTCCAAAACTGACAGAAAGTATTTTTATGGAATTTTTGGAGTCGGTTTACTTACCGTATCACATACCTACCCCTTTTCAGGGTTCTGGAGCGTTTCAGAAGGACTCTTTAATGTGCTCTTCTAGTGTAATTGTTTCAATAATATTAGTTTCAACATTAATGGGAGTACCTGAAATATAGTGCTTAGTTCTTTGCCCATTCACCACTCTCGGATTATTGCCTTCGGAGTTGTTTATTTTGATGGCTCCGGAACGATAAACTTCTTCGATGATATACGGTCCTTCCCATTTAGAGAGAAGTTTTCCTGCAAAGAATCTCAAACGAGAATTGTATAATAGAACATGATCACCTACTTTGAATTCCCGTTTTTGAATTCTTTTATCATGCCACCTTTTAACTTTTTCTTTAAACAACTTGACATTTTCATAAGCTTGGGTTCTCCATTCATCTAAAGAGCTAATATCAAATAACCTCTTTTCATCGGCAAGTTTAAAATCATAGTTAAGTTCTTTAATTGCCCAATATGCTTTGTGTTCTAATTCAAGAGGTAAATGACATGCTTTTCCATAAACCATTTTATACGGAGGCATACCCATAGGATTTTTGTAAGCAGTTTTGTAAGCCCATAATGCATCATCAAGTTTCTTAGACCAATTCTTTCTGGATCTATTAACGGTCTTTTGCAAAATCAATTTTATTTCCCTATTAGTTAATTCAACTTGACCACGGGACTGAGGATGATAAGGAGATGCAATTCTATGGTTAACATCATATTTAGCAAGCAACTTACGAAAAGCACCATGAATAAAGTGTGAACCACCATCAGTCATTAAATATCTAGGGACTCCAAACCTCGGGAATATAACTTCTTTAAGCATTTTAATAGAAGTGTTATGATCAGCACTACTAGTTGGAATAGCTTCTACCCACTTAGTAACGTAGTCAACAGCAACTAAAATATGAGTATACCCATTGGATTTAGGAAAAGGTCCCATATAATCAAAACCCCAAACATCAAATGGTTCAATAACAAGTGAATAATTCATAGGCATTTCCTGACGTCTACCAACATTACCGATTCTTTGACATTCATCACAAGAAAGGACAAACTTACGTGCATCCTTGAAAAGAGTAGGCCAATAAAAACCAGATTGTAATACCTTGTGTGCAGTTCGGTCTCCCGCATGGTGTCCTCCATATGCCTCAGAGTGACACTTACGTATGATTTCTTCCTATTCATGCTCAGGTACACAACGTCTAATAATACCATCTACTCCTTTATATAGATGTGGGTCATCCCAAAAGTAATGTCTGAAAATAAAAGAAAAACTTTTTCTTTTGTTGATATGTAAATCTAGGTGGTATGTATTTAGCAACAATGTAATTAGCATAGTCTGCATACCAAGGAGTATTACGAGAAGCATTTATCATGGCTAATTGTTCATTAGGAAAATCATCATTAATAGGAAGTGGGTCATCAAGAACATTTTCCATTCTAGACAAATTATCTGCTACGGGATTCTCAGCTCCCTTTCTATCAACAATATGCAAATCAAATTCTTGTAGCAAAAGAACCCATCTAATAAGTCTAGGGTTATCATCTTTCTTTTCCATAAGGTATTTAATGGCAGCATGATCAGTGTGAACAGTAACTTTGGAATCAACAATGTAGGCTCTAAATTTATCACATGCAAACACAACTGCTAAAAATTCTTTCTCAGTAGTAGCATAATTTCTTTGAGCACTGTCTAGAGTTTTACTAGCATAATGGATAACATTTAATTTCTTGTCAACTCTTTCTCCTAGAACAGCACCAATAGCATAATCACTAGCATAACACATAATTTCAAAGGGTAGGTTCCAATCAGGTGGTTGAACAATAGGTGCCGAAATTAAGGCTTTCTTAAGTATTTCAAAGGCTTCTACACAATCATCATCAAAAACAAATGGAACATCTTTTTGCAAGAGATTGGTAAGAGGTCTAGAAATTTTAGAGAAGTCTTTTATAAACCTCCTATAGAAACCAGCATGACCAAGGAAACTTCTTATACCTTTGATATCTTTAGGGCATGGCATTTTCTCAATAGCATCAACCTAAGCTTTATCAACTTCAATACCTCTTTCAGAATTTTTATGCCCAAGGACTATACCTTCATTCACCATAAAGTGGCACTTCTCCCAATTCAAGACAAGATTAGTTTCTTCACATCTCTGCAAAACTCGATCAAGGTTGATTAAGCAATCATTAAAAGAAGTTCCATAAACGGAGAAATCATCCATGAAAACCTCAACAATCTTTTCACAGAAGTCAGACAATATAGCAGTCATACATCTTTGAAAGGTAGCAGGTGCATTACATAAACCAAAAGGCATATGACGATAAGCATAAGTTCCAAAAGGACAAGTAAAGGTGGTTTTCTCTTGATCTTCAGGTGATACAGGTATTTGAGAAAAACCAGAATAACCATCTAGGAAGCAAAAGTGTGTATGCTTAGATAATCTTTCTAATATTTGATCAATAAAAGGCAAGGCGTAATGATCTTTTCTAGCAGCTTTATTTAATTTCCTGAAATCAATTACCATCCTATAACCAGTTACAATTCTCTGTGGGATGAGTTCATTTTTATCATTAGGAACTACGGTAATACCTCCCTTTTTTGGAACACAATGAACATGACTTACCCATCTACTATCAGTATGGGATAAATTATACCTGCTTCTAGAAGCTTTAATATTTTAGTTCTTACCACATCCTTCATTCTAGGATTCAGCCTTTTTGATGGTCAACAACGGGTTTAGCATCTGGCTCCATATGAATTTTATGCTGACATAAAGTGGGACTAATGCCCTTAAGATCATCAAGAGTATATCCAATAGCGGCATAGTGCTTCCTTAGAGTTTTAAGTAATCTCTTTTCTTCATGCTCTGAAAGGTTAGCACTAATAATAACAGGATATATCTTCTTTTCATCGAGATAAGCATATTTAAGAGTATCAGGTAATTGCTTCAATTCAAACACAGGATCACCCTTGGGTGGAGGTGGACCTCCCAAGGTTTCAACAGGCAAATTATGTTTCAGTATAGGTGCTTGTTTAAAGAACAATTCATCTATTTCATTTCTTTCATTCATATTCATGTCATTCTCATGCTCAAGCAAATATTGTTCTAGCGGATCAGTAGGAGGCATGGCAATAGAAGCAAGACCAATAATTTCATCTTTACTAGGCAATTCTTTATCATGAGATTGTCTACGAAACTTAGAGAAATTAAACTCATGAGACATTTCACCAAACTTAACACTGACAATTTCTTTAATGCAGTCAATCTTAGCATTAACAGTATTCAAGAAGGGTTTACCAAATATAATGGGACAAAAATCATCTTGCGGTGATCCAACAACAAGAAAATCAGTAGGGTATTTGATCTTACCACACAAGACTTCAACATCTCTAACAATCCCAAGCGGTGAAATAGTGTCTCTATTTGCAAGCTTAATAGTAACATCAATATCTTCAATCTCAACAGGTGCAATATCATTCATGACTTCTTGATAAAGAGTAAACGGAATAGCACTCACACTAGCACCAATATCACATAAACCATGATAGCAATGATCTCCAATTTTAATAGAAATAACAGGCATGCCAACTACAGGTTTATTTTTATCCTTAGGGTCTGGCTTAGCAATTCTAGTTGCTTCATCACAGAAATATATGACATGCCCATCAATGTTATCAACCAAAAGATCTTTAACCATTGCAACACTAGGTTCAACTTTAATTTGCTCAGAAGGTCTAGGTGCTCTAATTTTACTCTTATTAACCACAGTTGAAGTTTTAGCATGTTCCTTAATCCTAACAGGGAAAGGAGGTTTCTCAATATAAGCAGTAGGCACAACTGGATCAACATGGTAAACAATTGTTTCTTCTTTAACGCTAACAGGTTCTTCTTTTAATTCAATAGGTGGATGATATTTAAACCATTTATCCTTAGGGAGATCAACATGAGCAGCAAAAGATTCACAAAAGGTAGCTACTATCTCAGAGTCAAGTCCATATTTAGTACTAAACTTACGAAAAGCATCAGTTTCCATAAAAGATTTAACACAATCAAACTCAAGATTTATACCTGACTCGTTACCTTTGTCGATTTCCCAATCCTCATAATTGTGTTTAATTCTTTCAAGAAGGTCCCATATGGATTCAACAGTTCTCTTCATAAAGGAACCAGCAGAAGAAGTATCGAGCATGGATTGATCATTATGAGAAAGCCAAGCATAAAAGTTTTGAAGAATTATTTCTCTTGAGAGCTCATGATTGGGGCATGTATGTAACATATACTTAAGCCTCCCCCAAGCTTGAGCGATGCTTTCTCCTTCACGAGGCCAAAAATTATATATATATAATTCCGATCACGATGAACCAAGTGCATAGGATAAAATTTCTGGTGGAATTCCAGCTTCAACCGGTTCCAGTCCCATGTATCAGTATCATCACATAGCCTATACCATGTCAATGCCTTTCCCTCCAAAGATAAAGGGAATACTTTCTTATTAACTCCATCTCCGGATAAACCTGCAATCTTAAACAATCCACAAATTTCATCCACATAGATCAAGTGCATATCAGGATGTACCGTTCCATCTCCTGCATAAGGATTAGCTAGCAATTTCTCAATCATACCCGAAGGAATTTCATAATAAATATTTTCAGTAGATTCAATAGGTGGAGGAGCAACTCGTATTGCTTCCGGTCGAGGTGAAGATACCCCGAACAAGCCCCTCAAAGGATTACTTTCCATAGTGACAAGTGACAATAAATTTCAGCACGTAATATAAATGTTTCCTTACCAAATTCCACTCACCAAAGGCGCTTCACTCCCCGGCAACGGCGCCAAAAAAGAGTCTTGATGACCCACAAGTATAGGGGATCAATCTTAGTCCTTTCGATAAGTAAGAGTGTCGTACCCAACGAGGAGCAGAAGGAAATGACAAGCGGTTTTCAGCAAGGTATTCTCTGCAAGTACTGAAAGTAGCGGTAACAGATAGTTTTGATAGAAAGATATTTCGTAACAAGTAACAAGTATAATAAAGTGCAGCAAGGTGGCCCAATACTTTTTATAGCAAAGGACAAGCCGGAACGAACTCGTATAATAAGCAAAGCGTTCTCGAGGACACATGGGAATTTCATCTAGTCACTTTCATCATGTTTGTTTGATTCGCGTTCGCTACTTTGATAATTTAATATGTGGGTGGACCGGTGCTTGGGTGCTGTTCTTACTTGAACAAGCCTCCCACTTATGATTACCCCCTCTCGCAAGCATCCGCAACTACAAAAGAAGAATTAAGATAACTCTAACCATAGCATGAAACGTATGGATCCAAATCAGCCCCTTACGGAATAGCGCATAAACTAGGGTTTAAGCTTTTGTCACTCTAGCAACCCATCATCTAATTACTAATCCACAATGCCTTCCCTTAGGCCCAAAGATGGTGAAGTGTCATGTAGTCGACGTTCACACGACACCACTAAAGGAAGTAACTACATATCATCAAAATATCGAACGAATACCAAATTCACATGATTACTTATGACAAGACTTCTCCCATGTCCTAAAGAACAAAAGTAACTACTCACAAATCATGTTCATGTTCAAGATCAGAGGGGTCTTGAATAGCATTAAGGATCTGAACATATAATCTTCCACCAAATAAACCAATTAGCATCAATTACAAGATGTAATCAACACTACTAGCAACCCACAGGTAGCAATCTGAGGTTTTGAGACAAAGATTGAATACAAGAGATGAACTAGGGTTTGAGATGAGATGGTGCTGGTGAAGATGTTGATGAAGATTGGTCCTCCCACGATGAGAGGATCGTTGGTGATGTCGATGGCTTCGATTTCCCCCTCCTGGAGGGAAGTATCTCCGGCTGAATCGCTCCGCCGGAGAGCAAAATAGCTCCTGCCCAGGTTCCGCCTTGAGACGGCGGCGCTTCGTCCCAAAAGCCTTCCTCTTATTTTTTTCTAGGGCAAATGGCTTCATATAGCAGAAGGAGGGGGCAGACGCCAGGTGTGGGCCCCACAAGGCACTAGGGCGCGCCCAGGGGGGCCGCGCCCTGCTGCCTTGTGGGCAGCTGGTGGGTCCCCTCTGTTATCTCTTTTCTCTAGTATTTTTTATATATTCAATAAAAATCTCCGTGAAATTTCAGGTCAATTGGAGCTCTGTAGATTAGGTATCTCTGATGTGGCTATTTCAGGTCCATAATTCCAGCTACCAGCATTCTCCCTCTTCATGTAAATCTTGCAAATTAAGAGAGAAAAGGCATAAGAATTGTACCATAAAGTGAAATAATGATTAAAAACATAATAAATAATAGTAGGAAATCATGATGCAATTGGACGTATCAGGTCGTCACTCCCCTTGAACTCGTTACTTGTAAGGATTAAATCTTGTAGTGGTAGATAGATAAATTGCAAACCAAAATAAAAGTAAATAAATTGCAGCAAATATATTTTTGTTTTCTTTTTATATTTAAGATAGACTCGGGGGCCATAGTTTTCACTAGAGGCTTCTCTCTCGAACACATAGCATACAGTGGGTAGACAAATTACTATTGGGCAATTGATAGAAAAGAGCATCGTTGTGACGATATTCAAGGCAATGATCATGTATATAGGCATCACGTCCGAGACAAGTAGACCGACTCCTGCCTGCATCTACTACTATTACTCCACCCATCGACCGCTATCCAGCATGCTTCTAGGGTATTAAGTTAATAAAAACAGAGTAACGCCTTAAGCAAGATGACATGATGTAGACAAAGTAAACTCAACTAATATGAATAAACCCCATCGTTTTACCCTTAATTACAATAATACAAATACGTGTCTTATCCCCTTCTGTCACTGGGATATAGAGCACCGCAAGATTGAACCCATTACAAAGCACCTCTCCCGCTGAATATAAATCAATCTAGTTGGCCAAACCAAACGGATAGATCGGAGAGAAATACAAAGCTATAACAATCACGCATAATAAAGTTCAGAAAAGACTCAATTACTTCTCATAAATATTCAGATCATAAACCCACAATTCATCGGATCCCAACAAACACACCGCAAAAGAAGATGACATCGAATAGAACTCCAAGAAGATCGAGGAGAACATTGTATTGAAGATCAAATTGAGAGAAGAAGCCATCTAGCTACTAGCTATGGACCAACTAATCACGCATCATCGATAGGGCAGCCAGGTTGATGTAGAAGCCCTCCGTGATCGATTCCACCTCCGGCAGAGTACTGGAAAAGAGCTCCAGATAGGATCGCGGAAGAACAGAAGCTTGCAGCGGCGGAAAAGTTACTTCGGGTGGCTCTCTGTTGGTTTCCCAATATTTGAGAATTTATAGAAGTGGAATTAGGTCCGACGGAGCCACGTGGGGCCCACAAGGTAACAGGGCGCGCCTACCCCCCCAGGGCGCGCCCTGTTTCCTTGCCGTCTCCTCGTTTGCCGTCAGGTCTCCTCCCGAAGCTTCTAGGGTCTCTTATGTCCAGAAAAAAATTGTCAAAAAGTTTCATAGCGTTTGGACTCCCTTTGGTACTGATTTTCTGGAAAACCAAAAACAAGTAGAAAACAGCAACTGGCACTAGGCACTGGGTTAATAGGTTAGTTCCCAAAAATGATATAAAATAGCATATAAAACATCCAAGATTGATAATATAATAGCATGGAACAATAAAAAATTATAGATACGTTGGAGACATATCAGCATCCCCAAGCTTAATTCCTGCTCGTCCTCGAGTAGGTAAATGATAAAACAAATTTTTTGATGTGGAATGCTACCTAACATGTTTATCATGTAATCTCTTTACGGTATAAATATTGAGAAATGATGAATTAACAACATTAACATAATAATATCCGTGAATATAAGAAGCATAATCATTAAACTTTCAAAATATACGATCCTTAACGAATGTTATTCCCCACTTATTTTATCATGTTAGCATGGCATGACTCCGCCTTCATCGCATAAATATAAATCATGATCACCCCGGTGTTAAACCAGGCAATTGGATCGTACTTCTAACGCGCTTCAGCATTTTCAACTTCACGCAATACATGAGCATGAGCCATGGATATAGCACTATAGGTGGAATAGAATGCGGTGATATGGATCAATAGGAGAAGTCAAAAAGGAAGAAAGTCTCGCATCAACTAGGCGGATCAACGGACTATGGAGATGTCCATCAATAGATATCAATGCGAGGAGTAGGGATTGCCATGCAACGGATGCGCTAAGAGCTATAAGTGTATGAAAGCTCAACTGAAACTAAGTGGGTGTGCATCCAACTTGCTTGCTCATGAAGACCTCGGGCATTTGAGGAAGCCCGTCATCGGAATATACAAGCCAAGTTCTATAACGAAAAATTCCCACTAGTATATGAAAGTGACAAAATAGGAGACTCTCTATATGAAGAACATGGTGCTACTCTGAAGCACAAGTGTGGAAAAGGATAGTAACATTGCCCCTTCTCTCTTTTTCTCTCTTTTTTTGTTGGGATCTTTTTGGCCTCTTTTTTCTTTTCTTTTTTATTTTTCGTCCGGAGTCTCATCCCGACTTGTGGGGGAATCATAGTCTCCATCATCCTTTCTTCACTGGGACAATGCTCTAATAATGATGATCATCACACTTTTATTTACTTCCAACTCGATAAAAACTATACAAAATGACTCTATATGAATGCCTCTGGTAGTGTACCAGGATGTGCAATGATCTAGCGTAACATGTATGAAAATGATGAACGGTGGCTGAGCCACAAATACTATGTCAGCTACATGATCATGCAAAGCAATATGACAATGAACACAAGTCATATGACGGAACGGTGGAAGTTGCATGGCAATATAACTCGAAATGGCTATGGAAATGCCATAATAGGTATGTATGGTGGCTGTTTTGAGGAAGATATAAAGAGGCTTATGTGTGATAGAGCGTATCATATCATAGGGTTTGGATGCACCGGCGAAGTTTGCACCAACTCTCGAGGTGAGATCGGGCAATGCACGGTACCGAAGAGGCTAGCAAATTGCGGAAGGGTGAGAGTGCATATAATCCATGGACTCACATTAGTCATAAAGAACTCGCATACTTATTGCAAAGCCTATTAGCCCTCGAAGCAAAGTACTAATCGCATGCCCCTAGGGAGGAGGTTGGTAGGAGTTAACCATCACGCACCCCCGATTATAACAGCACTCAAGGATTTCATTTCAGACCTAAGAATGCTCGGACCTCCCCACCATGCCATGACCAACACTTAGATGAGAAGTTAATAACAAACTTTAATACCGATATTTCTACTAACCAATGATCATGAACCAATATCCTTTCATATTACGACATCAATATCATTAAACCATACGTTTCATATTTAGTGATCTACATGAAAGTTTTTATTATATCCCTCTTGAATACCTATCCTTTATGGAATAGTCTTATAACCCGTGCAAATTGCCATTACTATTTATTAGACTCTCAAAAATATTTAAGTGAAGCATGAGAGTGCAACTATTTCTTTAAAATATAACCACCGCCGTGCTCTAAAAGATATAAGTGAAGCACTATAGCAACTGCCTAGCTCAAAAGATATAAGCGAAGCACATAATGTATTCTAACAAATCATGAATAAATGCGTGTCCCTCTCAAAAGGTGTGTCCAGCAAAATATGATTGTGGCAAACTAAAAAGCAAACAAATAAAAGAAAACTATGGCACAAGACGCTCCAAGTGAAACTCATATCATGTGATGAATAAAAATATAGCTCAATGTAAGTTACCGATAGATTGTAGACGAAAGAGGGGGTGCCATCCGGGGCATCCCCAAGCTTAGACGGTTGGGTCTTCCTTGAATATTACCTTGGGGTGCCTTGGGCATCCCCAAGCCTAGGGTCTTGCCGCTCCTTATTCCTTCATCCATCGTGATCTCACCCAAACCTTGAAAACTTCAGCACACAAAACTCAACAGAAACTTCGTGAGATCCATTAGTACAATAAATCAATCATCCACTTTAGGTATTGTTATAAACTCATTCATAATTGTTCTTGCATAATACCTACTGTATTCTTACTCTTTCATGACTTATACCCCCCCGATATAATCCATAGTTTCATTAAAACAAGCACACTATGCAATAAAAACAGAATCTGTCTAAAACAGAACAATACGTAATGACAAAATATTATCTATACTTCTGTAACTCGAAAAATTCTTAAAAATTAGGACAACGTAAAAAAATTGTATCCCAATACTTTGTAAAAATTTCAGATTTTTCTGACATTCCAGTACAGAACTAAAAATCAAATACTAGGTGCAAAACTTTCTGTTTTCAAACAACATCAATTATACTATCATCCAAATCATCCCAAAGGCATTACTTGGCACAAACACTAATAAAAAGATAAAAACACAATCATAAAATTAGCTAAAATTTGTTTGCACACCAAAATCAAAAAGCAAAAATAAAGATAACTATTGGGTTGTCTCCCAACAAGCTCTTTCTTTATAGCCATTAAGATAGGCTTTGAGATTTCAATGATGCTCACGTCAAAGACAAGAATTGAAGCACAAAAGAGAGCATCATAAAACATGTGACAAACACATTTAAGTCTAACATACTTCCTATGCATAGGCATTTTATAGGGAAACAAATTATCAAGACAAGCAATATCTAGTATATGCAAGGAAGAAGAATAAAGCATTGACAATCTCAACATAACGAGAGGTAATTTGGTAACATGGAAATTTTCATAGCTATACTTCCCTCTCTCAAAATAATTACATGTAGGATCATAATAAAATTCAACAATATAGATATCATATAAAATATTCTCTTCATGATCCTTATGCATAAAAGTTTTATAATCTTCCAAGATAGTGGGATTAACATCAACTAAAGTCATGACCTCTCCAAACCCACTTTTATCCAAAAATTCATAAGATTGATAATTCTCCAAAGTAGTGGGATCATTATTACCTAAAGTTGATGCTCTTCCAAACCCAATTTTAACAGTATTGCAAATTTTATTATCAATAACATATTCATCATGAGGCTTAAATAAGTTTTCAAGATCATAAGAAGCATTATCACCCCAATCATGATCATTGCAATAAGTAGTGGACATGACAAAATTATCATCCCCAAGCTTGTAGTTTTTCATATCA
The DNA here is from genome assembly GCA_039707655.1 of Elymus sibiricus. NCBI lineage: Eukaryota > Viridiplantae > Streptophyta > Magnoliopsida > Poales > Poaceae > Elymus > Elymus sibiricus. The sequence continues at coordinate 119,636,377 of CM077676.1, read as the reverse complement.
TTAGCACAATTGACATTAATAGAATTTATAATAACATCATTGCAATCATGCTTTTTATTCACGGAGCTATCATGAATCACTTTATAAACTTCTTCTTTTAGCACTTCATAACAATTTTCAGATTCACGATTTTCAAGCAAAACTTCATAAAGATAATCAAGTTCACTCAAATCACTAGCAATTGGTTCATCATAATTGGATTGTTTGAAAAGATTAGCAAGTGGATGAGGATCCATATATATGTCTATATTTTTATTTTCATTGAGTCACACAATTATTGCAAGCAAGCAAACAAGCAAACAAAAATATTTTTGTGCTTTTCTATTTTTTATGAGAAGTGGGGGAGATGAAAACGAGAGGCAAAGGCAAATAAAAAGTAGAGAAAGTAGATGATAGTTTGTGTAAAGGTACTTGATAGGTTTTGATGATGTCTCCCCGGCAACGGCGCCAGAAATTCTTCCTGCTACTTGTGAGCTGCGTTGGGATTTTCCCCGAAGAGGAGAGGAGATGCAGTATAGTAGAGATAAGTATTTCCCTCAGTGAGAACCAAGGTTATCAAACCAGAAAGAGAATCACGCAAAGCCTCGTGAACAACACCTGCACACACAAAAGCAAATACTTACACCCAACGCGGGCAAGAGGGTTGTCACTCCCCTTGAACTCGTTACTTGCAAGGATTAAATCTTGTAGTGGTAGATAGATAAATTGCAAAACAAAATAAAAGTAAATAAATTGCAGCAAATATATTTTAGTTTTCTTTTTATATTTAAGATAGACCCGGGGGGCACAGTTTTCACTAGAGGCTTCTCTCTCGAACACATAGCATACGGTGGGTAGACAAATTACTGTTGGGCAATTGATAGAAAAGCGCATGGTTATGACGATATTCAAGGCAATGATCATGTATATAGGCATCACGTCCGAGACAAGTAGACCGACTCCTGCCTGCATCTAGTACTATTACTCCACCCATAGACCGCTATCCAGCATGCATCTAGGGTATTAAGTTAATAAAAACAGAGTAATGCCTTAAGCAAGATGACATGATGTAGACAAAGTAAACTCAACTAATATGAATAAACCCCATCGTTTTACCCTTAATTGCAATAATACAAATACGTGTCTTGTCCCCTTCTGTCACTGGGATATAGAGCACCACAAGATTGAACCCATTACAAAGCACCTCTCTCGCTGAAGATAAAGTAATCTAGTTGGCCAAACCAAACGGATAGATCGGAGAGAAATACAAAGCTATAACAATCATGCATAATAAAATTCAGAAAAGACTCAATTACTTCTCATAAATATTCAGATCATAAACCCACAATTCATTGGATCCCAACAAACACACCACAAAAGAAGATTACATCGAATAGAACTCCAAGAAGATCGAGGATAACATTGTATTGAAGATCAAAGAGAGAGAAGAAGCCATCTAGCTACTAGCTTTGGACCCATAGGTCTGTGGTGAACTAATCACGCATCATCGGTAGGGCAGCAAGGTTGATGTAGAAGCCCTCCGTGATCGATTCCCCCTCCGGCAGAGTACCGAAAAGGCCTCCAGATGGGATCGCGGAAGAACAGAAGCTTACGGCGGCGAAAAAGTTATTTTGGGTGGCTCTCTGTTGGTTTCCCAATATTTGAGAATTTATAGAAGTGGAATTAGGTCAGACGGAGCCACGTGGGGCCCACAAGGTAACAGGGCGCGCCTACCCCCCAGGGCGCGCCCTGTTGCCTTGCCATCTCCTCGTTTGCCGTCTGGTCTCCTCCCGAAGCTTTTAGGGTCTCTTATGTCCAGAAAAAAATCGTAAAAAAGTTTCATAGCGTTTGGACTCCGTTTGGTACTGATTTTCTGGAAAACCAAAAACAAGCGGAAAACAGCAACTGGCACTAGGCACTGGGTTAATAGGTTAGTTCCCAAAAATGATATAAAATAGCATATAATTGCATATAAAACATCCAAGATTGATAATATAATAGCATGGAACAATCAAAAATTATAGATACGTTGGAGACGTATCATTCCCTTACATCATGGTAGGCTCTCTAGAGAGGATCTTCAACCCTTGTTGGACAAAATCCTAGGAGTAAAATGCACTGGCGGTAACTGAACTTGCGAATAAAGCATGCTTTGGTCACTGTACTTAGAAATACGACCAATACGGTCACCAAATACAACAAGAGATGATTGTACGGTCATTGTTTCTCGTATGCCACTTGTTGCCGCTTGATTTGACCACTTGTTGACCAGTCTGAGGTGCCCACGTCAGCGTAAGTTAAGTGGGTCAGTTAGTTTGGGGTACTTTTGTAAATAAGCCACACAATGTAATTCCCCTCGCCCCCCCCCCCCCTGGATGTCTACTACACAACTTATTCTTGTAGACTCGAGTTGGGCCTCCAAGCGCAGAATTTTGTAGGACAGTAGCAATTTTCCCTCAAGTGGATGACCTAAGGTTTATTAATATGTGGGAGGCGTAGGATGAAGATGGTATCTCTCAAACAACCCTGCAACCAAATACAAGAAATCTCTTGTGTCCCCAACACACCCAATACAATGGTAAATTGTATAGGTGCACTAGTTCGGCGAAGAGATGGTGATACAAGTGTAGTATGGATTGTAGATATAGGTTTTTGTAATCAAAAAATATAAAAATAGTAAGGTAGCAAGTGATAAAATGAAGCACAAACGGTATTGCAATGCTTAGAAACAAGGCCTAGGGTTCATACTTTCGCTAGTGCAATCTCTCAACAATGCCAACATAATTGGATCATATAACAATCCCTCAACGTGCGACAAAGAATCACTCCAAAGTTCCTATTAGCGGAGAACATAAGATAGAAATTGTTGTAGGGTACAAAACCACCTCAAAGTTATCCTTTCCGATCAATCTATTGAGCCATCCCTATAAGTGTCACAAACAGCCCTAGAGTTTGTACTAAAATAACACCATATGATACACATCAACCAACTCTAATGTCACCTAGATACTCCAATGTCACCACAAGTATCCGTGAGTTGATTATACGATATGCATCAAACAACTTCAGATTCATAATATTCAATCCAACACAAAGAACTTCAAAGAATGCCCCAAGATTTCTACCAGAGAAAGTAGGACGAAAACGTGCATCAACCCCTATGCATAGATTACCCCAATGTCACCTCGGGAATCCGCGAGTTGAGTGCCAAAACATACATCAAGTGAATCAATATAATACCCCATTGTCACCACGGGTATTCATATGCAAGACATACATCAAGTGTTCTCAAATCCAACAAAGTATTCAATCCGATAATAGTGAAACCTCAAAGGTAAAAACTCAATTCATCACAACAAGATAGAGAGGGAGAAACACCATATGATCTAACTATATTAACAAAGCTCACAGTACATCAAGATCGTGCCAAATCAAGAACACGAGAGAGAGAGAGAGAGAGAGAGAGATCAAACACATAGCTACTAGTACATACCCTTAGCCCCGAGGGTGAACTACTCCCTCCTCGTCATGGAGACCGCTGGGATGATAAAGATGGACTCCGGTGATGATTTCCCCCTCTAGCAGGGTGCCGGAAAAGGGCTGTAGATGAGATCGTGGAGGTACAGAGGCTTGCGGCGACGGAAAAACTCATCTAGGTTAACTTTCGGGGGTTTCTGAATATATAGGATTTTTCAGCGTTGGAATCACGCAAAGACGTGCCACAGGGGACCCACGAGGCACCAGGGCACGCCTGGGGGGGTGGCGCGCCCAGGTGGCTTGTGGGGCCCCTGTGGGTCTTCTGCTGCTCCCCCGAAGCTTCCTGGGTCTGTTTCCTTCTAAAAAAATCGTCAAAAAGTTTCACTGCATTTGGACTTCATTTGATATGGATTTTCTGGAAAACCAAAAACAAACAGAAAACATCAACTGGCACTAGGCACTAGGTCAATATGTTAGTCCATGAAAATCATATAAAATCCATATAAAAGTGCACCAAAATCATACAAAACTATAATAAACATGGCATGAATACGTCATAAATTATAGATACGTTGGAGACGTATCAGCATCCCCAAGGTTAATTCCTGCTCGTCCTCGAGTAGGTAAATGATAAAAGAAATAATTTATGAAGTGTGAATGCTAGCATAGTGCATAAGTTTGATCAATGATAATTTCAATCACTTTTCCTAGCATCATAACGGCAACTCTTTCTCATAAAACTCATCATGATAAAGTAGCAATCAATTCACATGTTATGGTTCAAACAATGCATTCTCTTGAAACTTAACAACCTATGTTCTTAGTCACCAAACAATTGCAATTCAACTTATCTTCAACAAAGTCTAAGTAAGAGCTCCACATACTCAATTATCATATAGTCTTCTATGATTGCTAGTACTCAAAGCATATTTTTAGAACAAATGGCATCCATCGAACATAGAGAAGGATAGGGGCTTAATGTTTCACCTCCCAACTCATTTATCATAGAGATAATTGCCAACAATAATAATTCATGATCAAATAAATTCTACTGGCCATATGTGCCTGGATCTTTCCCCACCACATGATGCTTGCCAACTAGAGAATAATTAAGGTTGAAATGAGAAGTAATACTATTGACTCTTGCATTAAGTAAATACATAAAGTAAAAGATAGGCCCTTCGCAGAGGGAAGCATAGGTTGTCATGCGCTTTTGATTTTTGGATGTGCAAGCCCTTAATGCAAAGGAACGTCACATTATATTGCCCCTTGTGATAGCAACCTTTATTATGCAATCCATCGCTTTTATTTCTTTACCATCACAAGTTCATACAACGCTTATTTTCCCTTGCAATAAAAGATCATACATATTTTAGGAGCAATTTTTATTGTTTTTTGCACCGATGACAACTTACTTGAAGGATCTTATTCAATCCATAGGTAGATATGATGGACACTCATGGCAAGAAACTGGGTTTAAGGGTTTTTGGATGCACAAGTAGTATCTCTACTTAGTACGAATTTTTGGCTAGCAAAAGATCCTAAGTAAGCACCACATATTGGAGGATCCATAACAATATAACTTCTATGCAAATATACCCAAACATAACTCATTACGTTGTCTTCCTTGTCCAACTTCAACTAATTTTCTCAAGTTTGAAAATAATTAATGGGTATTCACAATCATAAAAGATGTCCAAGATAATATATTTATATGTGAAAGTTTTCTTCCTTATACTAATCATTCATGAATTGCTTGTATGACCAATATTGTGATTGTCAAGCTTCAATAGATTTCACTTTCTAACCCAAATGTGAAACTACTACTAGACATGATACAAGCATATGAAGCACATATAATTTCAACTTTATGATATTCAATTCATTCAACAATTTACTCATAGGATATAAGTGAAGAACAAGAGTAAATGACAAACTACTCCAAAAAGATATAAGTCAAGACCAAATGAGTAGTTAAGTAAATAGGTAGCTATGTGAGGACTCTCTCTCATTTAAAAAAAATTCAGATCTTAAGTATTTTATTCAAACAGCAAACAAAATGAAAATAAAAGGACACACCAAGAATAGCACAACTCAAGTGAAGAAGCAAAAACTTAGGTTCAACCGAAACTAACTGATAATTGTTGATGAATAAAAGGTGGGATGCCTACCGGGGTATCCCCAAGCTTGTATGCTTGAGACTTCTTGAAATATTAATTTGGGATGCCTTGGGCATTCCCAAGCTTGAGCTCTTGTGTCCCCTTAATTCTTCTCATATCACGGTTTCCCTAATCCTTAAAAACTTCATCCACACAAAACTCAACAAGAACTCGTGAGATAAGTTAGTACAAATCAATGCAAAAACTTATCATTCTCTACTGTAACAAATCACTAAAATTATAATTAAATATTGCATACTAAATTCCTCTGCATATTTAATACTCCTATCCACAAATAGAAATATTAAACAAGCAACATATGCAAACAATGCAACTATAACCGAAATCTGTCAAAACAGAATAGTCTGTAAAGGACGATTTAAAATTCATACTTCCCTAACTCCAAAAATTCTGAAAAATTACCACGTGACAGAGAACTCATGCATGCTTACTGTGTAAAAATTTCAGATTTTTATCATGTTCTTACTATTCAGGAATATTCTGGACATAACAGAAAACTTTCTGTTTTCAAACAGCAACACATGAACTTGCAAACTAAGCATGGTAAAGGCTATAATTGACATTTTATTGAACTAAAAGATACAAAACATGATTATTGATTAAAGCAAGCAAATATAAACAAAAGAAAATGATGCTCCAAGAAAACTCATATTATGTGACGAATAAAAATATAGCTCCAAGTGAGGTTACCGATAGTGTTGAAGACGAAAGAGGGGATGCCTTCCGGGGCATCCCCAAGCTTAGACGCTTGAGTCTTCCTTAATATTACCTTGGGGTACCTTGGGCATCCCCAAGCTTAGGGCCTTGCCGCTCCTTATTCTCCTCATATCGATATCTCACCCAAAACTTGAAAACTTCAATCACACAAAACTTAACGGAACTTGTGAGATAGGTTAGTATGGTGAAAATAAATCATCCACTTAAGTACTGTCAAGACAAGATTTATAATTGCTCTCATATAATTCCTACTGTATTCTATCATTTCCACAATTTATATTACTCAATATAAGCTATGAAAACACTAAATCAAGCAAACTATGCACCGAAAATAGAATCTGTCAAAAACAGAACAGCGTGTAGTGAGAGATTTAAAAACCATACTTCTGTACCTCCAAAAATTCTGAAAAATTAGGAAAACGTAAAAAAATTGTAACCCAATACTGTGTAAAAATTTTAGAATTTTTGCACGCTCCAGTACAGAATAGAAATTCCAGCACTGGACACAAAAGATTCTGTTTTTGCACAGAATCAAATCAACAAGCATCCACACTATCCCAAAGGCTTTACTTGGCACATTATTGAAAGAAAACATATAAAACATGATTACCACAGTAGCTTAATCATGTGAACACACAAAATCAGAAGGTATAAGTATTGGGTTGTCTCCCAACAAGCGCTTTTCTTTAATGCCCTTTTAGCTAGGCATGATGATTTCAATGATGCTCGCATACAAGTAAAGAATTGAAACACAAAGAGAGCATCATGAAACATATGACAAGCACATTTAAGCCTAACCTACTTCCTATGCATAGGGATTTTGTGAGCAAACAATTTATGAGATCAAGAATCAACTAGCATCGGAAGGCAAAACAAGCATGACTTCAAAACTTTCAACACATAGACACTACAAGAAATATGCTAACTTGTGACCTTCCTTCAGTGACCCTGAAAGTATTAGTCATAAATCTACAACCATTTCGAACCAATTGGTCATTGTTAGGAATAGAATTAGAGCACGTGCTAATTTACTAATTTTCATGTGCTAATTAGGGAACCGACTTAGTAATCTCTAACTGCTAGGAGCAGTTGTACTTCCTCTCTCATCTTAACAACTGCTCAGTGCAGTTACTGTTTTGTCTCACGCATTAGCAACCGCATCTTGCGGTTAGAATTACTCTCACAGAAATGTAACCGCTCCTTGTATAAATAGTTTGCAATCAATGAGAATCAGACACTTCTTGCATTCACTTTTCACTTTTACACGTTATCAGCACTTGCTCTGCCGAAAGAGACAGAGAGCCATCACGGGAAAAAAAAGAGGGAAAGGTAAGTGTCATGGCAGGGAGGGACCTGTCATCGCTCGCTACTTTCACGGGAGTACATCCAAAGAGAGAGCAGTCGCTTTCCTCGCACCTATCGCCTCCGTGCTGCACGTAGCCGTCATGGTCTTCGTGCAAGGAGTGGCCCTCGTCTCCGCTTCTTCGCTAGGAACCACTGCCAGAACCGTCGCCGTGGGTATGCATGCCGAGGCAACCACCCACTCCATGGGCAAGCACCAACGGTGCACCAGGCTGGACCCTCCGCTCCGGCCGCCGCTTCAAACCAAGGCGCACCTGCACTGCATCATGCCGGGCCTTCGGCTCCGGCTGTTGCCGACGACTACATCGTACCGGCCACTCCGCCATCTGCCTTCACCATCCCTCCGATGGATTGGCTGCTTGCAGGTCCGTCGGCGCCGTTTCTCGGAGAAGAGGAGATGTTCCCTTGCGAACTCGTGCCGCCGCCTCTGCCCCCATACTGCCTGGAGCACCGGGTTGGACCGTGCCCAGCGCATACGGGCGCACCACCGTGGCTGCCATCGTCGACGCCATCAGACGAACTGCCGGAGCACTTCCTCCCTCCTGGATACGGCCCCGTCCCGGATCTCCCGTCCCCGACGCCGGCAGCAGCGGAAAACGGCGGCTACCACACCATCCCCGACTTGAACATCAAGATCAAGGTTGAAGAAGAGGAGATAGAGGACTAGGGCTCGTCGTCGATGCCACCTCCTCTATCACCGGCGACACCTCCTCCTCCTCCGGCGCCGCCTCTACCTCCCACGCCACCGCCGAAAGCCCGCCGGATCCTGCGCCAATTCGCCGCGGCCATGGCGTAGAACCGCGCAACCCTTCATGGCGCGTGGTCGCTGGATGCCCTCGGCCTCACCGGCGCACCCGGGGCGAGCAGCAGCGGAGGAGGCCGTGCTGCGAAGCGGGGCCCACCCCGTTTCCCTTAAAGACGGCGCGACGGGGAAGGGGAGTGCCGGCGAGCAGCGGTGCTGAGCCCCAAAATCGAACAGACAAGGGGAATTGGGAGTGGCTGCGACGTGAGGAAACTCTCGTTTGTGCTTTCCTTATGCTTCTCTCTGTCGGTGCATGGGCCAGGCCAACTTTCCCCGCTCCTCACCCAAACAGGCCTACAGGCCAACAGATCCAATAAGTGGCTGCTGGTGCTGTGGCGTTTTCAACAGAAAATGGAACCTCAGTTTATTATATTCAGTCAGTACTGTATTGTAAGTTTGAATAGTTAGACCAAGTATTGTCTAATAAATAAAGTCTCGACTATGTGTACATATTCTATTTGATTGCTTCAGCATTTTCTTTTAGAATATGTAATTCTTAAGTACAACAATTTTTATTTACAATTCAAATTTTGGGATCACAAGGTAGACGAGGCATCTACTGCACTTTGCAGATTATCCTCATTGCTGAAAGATCTACATTTTGCCATTCTCTTTTGTTACGGCAAAATGACTATCTTCGAGTGCTCTCCCAAATATGCAAATTAATGTGACTACCTCGAATATTATACTTGCAAATCACAAGGTAATTGTGTGATCTACTGCATCAAATTGCAGACTATCCACTCTTGCTGTGAGGTCTACATCTAGCCATTAGACAGATGACTACCTTCAAAGTGATTTTGTGAAATGTAGCATGACACAAGGTAATGGACATATGAACATCTACTGGTAAAAACCAGATTATGTTCTCCATTGCTGTGAGATCTACACCGCAACGGTGACTATCTTCAATGTGTCATTTACATAAAATGAGGTCTACACGTATATGTATAAAGCATCAGCTATACTTCAAAACTTTGCTCTCTGAAGCAATTTGTTGTTACTTATATTTTTTACTCTCGTAGTAAAACTAATTCATGCATGATCACAACATGCAGGAAATGGCTGGCGTCATGAATAGAGAATTTCATGAACTTGAGCTAGATGATAGTAATTATTTATCATGGGCTGTGGATACCAAGATAGCATTAGAATGTTGTAAACTTGGTTCCACAATTAACACACCTGCTGAAGGCGCTGAGGAAATACCGCAAGCAGCCAAATATGAAGCATTAAGTTTTATAAGGCATCACCTCCATCCAGATCTAAAAAGAGAATATTTAATGGAGGAGGATCCACTTGCTTTATGGAACTCTCTCAAGATGCTACCGGAAGCCCAAAGAGAATGGTCCCTCATAAGGTTCCAAGACTTTAAATCTGTGGCAGCATACAACTCTGCGGTTCACAAGGTTAACTCTAAACTAAGGTTTTGCAATCAAGCAATTTCAGAAGAAGATCTTATTGAGAAGACTTTGTGCACTTTCCACCCCTCGATGAGAGTACTACAACAGCAATACCGTCAACAAAACTACAAAAAGTATTCTGAGCTGATATACACTTTACTTCAGGCTGAGAAACATGATGAACTTCTCATGAAGAATCATCAGACACGCCCAACGGGCTCCATGCCACTCCCTGAAGCACATGCTAACACTCAGTTTACTAAAAAGTATGGGGGCAACAAAAAGAAATTCAAGAAATTCAATGGAAAGTGGAAAAGGAACAACAAGCAGAAGATCTTTGGTCAATCTAAAGGTAAAGGTCACTTCAAGAAAGATGACCAAAACACCAACTCCGAGATTTGTCAAAGGTGTGGATGTACTAACCATCATACTAGCAAATGCCGAACTCCCAAGCATCTAGCGGATTTATATCTCAAATCCACCGGGAAAGGCAAACAAGTTCATGGAAAAGCAGAAGCTCACTTCAACGCTTTACAACAAGAAGAGAACCTTGAAGCTGGCACTTCTCAAAGCGCTCCTCAGGAAACAAGGCAGAAGGATGAAGATCTTCTTGATGTCGACAACATGATGGTGGAATACACCCAAGACGCATACGGAGATCTCATATAATCTCCACATCACTCATTTGATGTTATCAGCTATTTTATTGTAATAATGGATGTTATAATTTGTATAACTCTAAGTAGAATAAAGTCTTACAGACCAATCATATTATGTAATTCAGACATAATGTCATATTCATATTTGTAACTGTAATATGAATACTTTGTATGTATTTATATGTGAGTAATATGAATAAATTTCATGCTAAAATATTCTCTTACTCTATCTAGATTTTACGGGAAGATAATCCAATGGAAGAACTATGTTTGGTGGACAGTTGTACCACTAACACAATATTAAGGGAAATAAAATATTTTCAAACTCTAACAAAGAGAAAAGGAAATATTATGACCATCGCCGGCCGCGATGCATCAATTATTGGTTCAGGACGAGCCACACTCGTTCTGCCTATGGGTACTACTATGGTAATTGAGGATGCACTCTTGTATCCTGAATCTACACATACCCTTCTAAGTTTCAAAGACATTCGATCAAATAATTTCCATCTAGAAACTATCTCTGAAAATAATACTGAACATTTGCTTTTAACAAAGAGCAATGGGTCCGAGAAACAAATTCTTGAGAAATTCCCCTCACTTTCATCTGGATTATATTACAGTTATATAAAACCCGTACCACATGTTGCGTACAAAATAATTTTTCAAGACCTTGATAAATTCAAGACTTGGCATGATCGCCTAGGTCATCCTGGTATAGGGATGATGAGAAAAATTATTGACAATTCTATTGGTCACAGCCTTCCAACTAAAAAATACCCAAAATCATCAGATTTTGTGTGCACCGCATGTGCAACTGGGAAATTAATTATAAAACCATCCTATCTTAAAGTAAAAAACGAGTCACTAAATTTCCTTGAACGCATTCAAGGAGATATATGTGGTCCAATTCAACCACTATCAGGACCCTGTAGCGACCTGACCTCAGACGGTCAAGCCTCTGTGTATCTGTGCCATCCCTGGATCAGTATGCTGGCACACACAGTACATCAATGTATATATCAAAGTGCAATCACATGTATAAATAACGTAAAACTGATATATACCTCATAAGTCTCAGCGGAAACAGACAATCGGGTGTGGAGTCCCATCAACGCCATCGGCAAGTTGAGTGTAGACCGTAACCCTATATCGTAACCCTTACTTGTCGTAGAAAATCCTGCAACATGATATGTTGCAGCCGTGTAGGTCAGTACATTGAATGTACCGGCAAGATCACAATAAGAAAAACAGATGACGAAACTATTCTATATGCAATATGGCTTTGTGGCTCTGTATCTGAGTTTTTGCGTAAAAGCTGGTTTTATTTTCCCTACAACAAAGGAATAATCAGGAGTTTTCACTACGGAGTTGTCTATTATGACATGGTTCCGCCAACCGATGTCTCATAGCCCACAAATATCATAAGTTGCCCACATTTAGTTATCAGCCCGGTGTTGAGAGTTCCGAGATAGATCTAAGTCCAGAGGCTCAAATTGTCCGTAACCGGGGACACGGCTAATAGATTAGGTTTTAACTCTGCAGAGTGTTGTGCACTTTACCCACAAGGTTCGATCCCTCTTTTTACGTTCTCGCACTTCAGGGTGTTTGAGAACAAGACGACCGAAACATGCTCTTCCGAAGAGTTCCTCTGACCACTGTCCGGTGCTCATCCAATCCTACCGTAGTTCTACATCTGCTAGCACCGTCCTAGCCAGAGTCACAACTAAGGTCAACCAAGCCAGAGCCCATAATGACTTGCGGTTGCACAGGTAAGCTTCCGGGCAAGAAGTATTCTTCCGTCTCTTTGAGTCTGGGTGAAGCTTTCCGCAAGATGTCATGGCGCTTCTCCATGCATCCCGGCCATCCACTGGTTACTCCAGGGTGCCCATCAAATCCATCCTTCACCCAGTAGTGTGTATTGAAATCTTGTCTCGAGTCTCAAAATCTTGAGGCCTTGAAGATGCAGTCCTTGCAGATGCCATCACGAAGTTTGTCGTCATTGACGTAGAGTCCACCTTCTCACACCACTCCCGGGCACTCATACCAAACCCCGTCTACTTTAGCGTAGCATAAAACTAAACAACGTCCCGGGCTTGGTAACAGGGAGATGAGTTCCTACTTCATGCATTCTACTCAACTACAAGATTTAATATCACTACTGGAGGAATTGTTGAAAGTATGATACTACATGAAAATAAAACTTAGGTAAAAACTCAAATAAAAACAAAAGAAACTATAAAACTCAAAGCAAAGGCTTACTACAAGTAAAACAAGCTACAAAAGTTTTCTGCCACCAAATAAATTTTTAACAGAAACAAAAATAAAGTTTTTACTAAATAACAGAAAGAAAAACACATAGAAAATTGTATGAAAAAAGAATCACATTAAAATTGTTTGTGAAACTCCCATAATGCCCAAAACAAGTTTTCTAGTAAAACAAAAGGAAATAAAATACTAAAAATATTTTTTTACTACAAATAAAATTGCTACTGTTAACTATACAGAAACTAATATGAACATGTCAAAGAGAACAAAAGAAATCAATTTAAAGCAATTAAAATTAAAAGAATAAACACAAAAGCTATAAAACACTAAAACAGTACTGTTTTCGTAAAAACCTAATTTTAAATAATCATAAAATTCACCAAATAAATCCTACTGATGAACAAAGTCACAAAGAACCAGTAGAAAAACGAATCACTCAAAAATAATATTCCTAGCTCAAGTTATACCCAATCTAGTGATTTGAACAAATTTCATGCAAATACAAATTCAATCTTCTAAACATAGTCAAACTTGAGATCTACAGAAACTTCATAAAATTTCTAATCTAATGCAAAAGGAATCAAATCAAAACACGAAAAATCTTTATAGATATGAATTTTCTAAAACTGAAACTATTCTGTTTTTAAAACAGAAACGAAAATAAAAGAAAAACGCTACCGATCGGCTATGTGCTACGTGGCAGGCTACGAGTGGCTAGGAGGGCGTCTGACAGAAGCTAGCGGGCAGTCAACCGAAATTAAACAGAAAACGATTCGCGGCTAATAAAAAAAATAGATCTATCCTAGGGCGTCGGATCTAGATCGAACGGCGGAGAAGGGTTGCCGATGCGAAATAAAAAACGGGTGCCCGGTCGTAACCGAAAACGGCGTCGGCGACAGCGCCGGAGCTCGGGCTTCAACGGGGACGGCGTTCCGGCGAGTCTCCGGCGATGGCGAGGTGTCCAGGCGATGCGGCGCAGCGAGACGGGGTCGGGGGTGTAGTCGATGGAGATCGAGGACGACGGACGGCAACGGAACGAAGCGGCGGAGCTCCGGGTGCTCCGGCGAGGGCGTCGAGCTCGTGTAGCTCGCTGTAGGCGTCAAAGGTGGGCAAAAATGTGTCAAAATAGCGCGTGGTGTTGGGCTAGGCCGATGGCCAGAGATTGAGAAGCTTCGGGTGCTCACCGATGACGAAAGGCGGCGGTGAACGGCGGCGGCTCCGGCGAGATCGGAACAACAAGGGTGGCGGACGTGGGGGGTTTTGGTGAGGGTTTTCTAAGGGGGTCGAGAGAGGAGGGTTGGGGGTATTTATAGGGCAAGTTTCTTGGGGAGGAGATCGACGCGGGACGCGGTTCCGGGAAGATCGGACGCGGCGGCGGCGGCGGGACGATGCGGGATTCGGGCGCGGCCGTTTCGGAGGAGGGAGACGAGGTGGGGTCCAGCGGTCAACGGCAGCGGCAGGCGAGCGAAGGGGTGCGTGCGGGCGGGTGGCCGACGCGAAGCAGACTCGGCGCGGGGCAGCGGCTGTGGGCCGGTTTTGGCTAGCTGGGCCGGCAGTGCACTGGCTTGGCCGGCTTCGTTTTTTTTTAAACAAAAGACAGACAAGAAAAACTAAAATTAAGAAAATAAATAAAACTTTTACATAGGCATATAATATATCAAAATCTTCAGAAAAATAAATCCTAAATCATGAACATATTTTCAAATACAAATAAAATCCACAAAATTTCAGATAATGCAAATAGTGCTACTGTTGCATTTAAAATGCAAATAAAATTATTTTAGAATACCAAAATGATTTCAAATTCATTCTTCTCCACTTTTCTATTGTAGGGAATCATTTTACCCTATTTTCCATATATTTTATTTTTGGAGAAAAATAATTTGATTAAAAACCCAAATACTCCTAAATGGTTTTGAATTTGAATTTCAAACCAATTTCAAATCTTTCTTTTAAAGTTCCAACTCATATTTCATATAATTTGAAGACGTCATTTTATCTTCCCTCATGAAAATCATTGAGTTGCATAAAGTTTTCTGAATTTTGAAAATATTTTCAAATGGAAATTCAAATCCTTTAAAAATCCCTTTTCATTTCTTTGAATGGAAGAAGTCATATCATCTTCACTCTAGGATTTTATGATGAAATGAATTTAAAGGCATTGAAGATCAAAGTGCAAAGTGAAAGTTTGGGAAAGTTTCAAATTTCACTCACTTTCAGTCAATCAATCAAACAAACAGTGAACAATCAATCCTATTTATTCAATTAATATAACATTCCAAAATTTAGAATTTTGGGATGTTACAGACCCTTTATGTATTTCATGGTACTCATAGATGGATCTACTAGATGGTCACACATGTGTCTATTATCCACACGTAATCATGCCTTTCCCAAGTTAACTGCTCAAATTATCAAATTAAGAGCAAACCATCCTGAAAATAGGATAAAAACAATTCGAATAGATAATGCCGCTGAATTTTATTCACGCGCATTCAATGACTATTTCATGGCTATGGGCATTCATTTAGAACATTATGTGCCTTATGTTCATACTCAAAATGGATTGGCTGAATCTCTCATCAAAAGAGTAAAATTAATTGCTCGACCATTATTACAGAATTGTAATTTGCCAACATCTTTTTGGGCACATGCGGTATTACACGCCGCAGATCTGATACAAATCAGACCAACTGCATATCACACAGCCTCCCCGCTGCAACTAGTACGTGGCACTCAGCCAAGTATTTCCCATCTGCGAAAATTCGGTTGCGCAGTATACGTACCGATATCACCACCCCAGCGTACATCCATGGGCCCCCACAGAAAACTAGGGATCTATGTGGGTTATAATTCTCCGTCAATTATAAAATATCTTGAACCTCTTACGGGGGACCTGTTTACTGCTCGATACGCTGATTCTATTTTTGATGAGGACCATTTCCCGGCATTAGGGGGAGAATCAAACCACAAAGAATGCCAGGAAATAGATTGGGATGTAACAGGCATCCAGTCCTTAGATCCACGTACTAAAGAATCTGAAACTGAAGTTCAGAGGATTATAGATTTGCAACACATTGCAAATAACCTGCCAGATGCATTTACTGAGCATAAAGGTGTCACTAAATCACATATTCCCGCTGTTAATGCACTAGAACGAGTGGAGGTACCAACTAAAACCACTCAAATCCCAAACGAGAGTAAGAGGGGGAGAAATCTGGTTAGCCGGAATATAGCTTCTCAAAAGCCTCCGCGGAAACAGAGGAAATCAAATCCTCTACCAGTAAATGCAATTCAACCTCAAGTTGAAGGACACCAACCAGATGCTCAACATCTAGAACCCAGCATAAATGCGCATACAAACATAATAGTTGGGACATCGGAACACCACGACTCTATTGTTGTGGGAAATCACATAGAGTCTGAAGGTATAAAAGAAATTTCCATCAACTATATTGAATCAGGAGAATCATACAACAGAAAGACTACAATTGTCGACATATATTTGCCTCTAAAATTGCTGAAACCCTTCAACTGGATCCAGAACCAAAGATCGTCAAGGAGTGCCTCAAGCACCCTGATTGGCCTAAATGGAAGGAAGCAATTGAGGCAGAACTGCGCTCGCTCAATAAAAGAGAGGTATTTTCCTCAGTAATACCTACTCCTCATAATGTCTTCCCTGTGGGAGCAAAATGGGTTTTTGTTCGAAAAAGGAATGAAAACAATGAGGTGGTGAGATACAAAGCAAGGCTTGTAGCACAAGGGTTCACGCAGAGACCCGGCATCGATTATGATGATACATACTCTCCTGTCATGAGTGGATAAACATTTCGATACTTAATATCTTTGGCAGTACAACTGAATTTATCTATGCAGTTAATGGACGTAGTGACAACATACTTATATGGGTCACTCAAATCGGACATATATATGAAAGTCCCTAAAGGACTTAAAATGCCGAATCCAAAAGCAAATCGCAACGCATATTGTGTAAAACTACAAAAGTCACTCTATGGCTTAAGACAGTCGGGTAGAATGTGGTATAACCGATTGAGTGAGTACCTTATTCAAAAAGGTTACTCAAATAATGATGATTGCCCTTGTGTGTTTATAAAGAAGTCCTCAAATGGATTTTGCATCATCTCAGTGTACGTTGATGACCTCAATATCATTGGGAGTACACCTGATATAGAAGAAGCACGCAATCATTTAATGACGGAATTTGAGATGAAAGATTTGGGTAAGACCAAATTTTGCTTAGGCTTACAGCTTGAGCACCTTCCCTCAGGAATTTTAGTATACCAACCTGCTTATATTCAAAAGATTTTGGAAAAATTCAATATGGATAAATCATATCCAACCAAAACACACATGGTTGTCAGATCCCTTGATATGAATAAAGATCCTTTTAGACCTCGGGATGATGATGAAGAGATATTAGGACCTGAGTTCCCGTATCTCAGTGCCATTGGTGCGCTAATGTACCTTGCATATTGCACCAGGCCTGATATTGCATTTGCGGTAAATTTACTAGCTAGACATAGCGCTGCTCCAACAAAACGTCATTGGACAGGAGTAAAGAATATCCTTAGATATTTACATGGCACAAAAGATCTTGGCTTATTCTATCAGAAAAACCAAGATATGACTGGTAGGATATACTGACGCTGGCTATCTATCTGATCCTCACAATGCTAGGTCACAGACAGGTTTCGTATTCTTATATGGTGGAACTGCTTTTTCATGGAAGTCAACAAAACAGACTCTCGTAGCAACTTCCACTAATCATTCTAAAATTATTGCATTATTTGAAGCATCAAAGGAATGTGTATGGCTTCACAGGATGATTAACCACATTCAAACTTCATGTGGTGTTGGTTCATTAGGATCACCAACTATTATCTATGAAGATAATGCAGCTTGCATTGCTCAAATGCAAATGGGTTATATAAAAAGTAATATCACAAAACACATTTCTCCTAAGTTGTTCTTTCCTCATTCATTACAGAAAGATGGAGAAATTGATATTTTGCAAACCAAATCATGTGACAATCTAGCAGATTTGTTCACAAAGTCTTTACCAAATTCAACATTCCAGAAATGTATTTACGGGATTGGAATGAGACGTTTTCGAGATTTGCATCAGTTTATGAGTTATCCTCAGATAATAATTATAATTCATTAGTTATCATTAGTTATCATCAGTTATAATTCATCAGAAGTATAACATTCCAGAAACTCCTAGAATTATAACTCATTAGTTATCATCAGATAATAATTATTGTACTCTTTTCCTTTATGAGTTTTTGCATCAGTTTTCTCATAAAAGGTTTTTAATGAGGCAATATAAATTATACCATATCGTTTTCTCCTTATATTTTTCCCAGAGGTTTTTTAAAGGAGTTTTCAATGGTGTATCTATTACTCCTCATATTTTTCCCACATGGTTTTTGGGGGAGGTTCTTAAATTGCACAAATGATTCTCAAGCTGGATGACAAATATACAAGAAGCTCTATATGATGAAATATACAAGCAGCTCTAGATGATGGATACTTCTAGAAGATGCGTGATCCAAGGGGGAGTATTAGGAATAGAATTAGAGCACGTGCTAATTTACTAATTGTCATGTGCTAATTAGGGAACCGACTTAGTAATCTCTAACTGCTAGGAGCAGTTGTACTTCCTCTCTCATCATAACAACTGCTCAGTGCAGTTACTGTTTTGTCTCACGCATTAGCAATCGCATCTTGCGGTTAGAATTACTCTCACAGAAATGTAACCGCTCCTTGTATAAATAGTTCGCAATCAATGAGAATCAGACACTTCTTGCATTCACTTTTCACTTTTACAGTCGTAACATGTTTGGAGGGGTCCAAACCCTAAACCATAACGATCATTTTTGTCAGAAAGGTCGTAATTGTCTTACACGAAATGGTCATAAAGCAGACATCAGTGGTCGACGGCCTTATTTCTAGCTGATTACGACCAATCTAGATGGTCTTAACATCTATGACATCACCTAAGCAGTTTCACCTACGTGTCATGTTGACATGGCGTTTTGATTATGAAATTTCATTTCTTCCATGTGGGACCCACTGATATTGTTATCTTTTTTTTGAACTTAAAAAATATATAAACAAACAAAGCACGATGGGTTATGAACCCAGGATGGTCGGTTGAATGCGTAGCGTGACGACCAGCTCGTCTATGCATAGATGTGTGTTGTTGGGACAATTATGTGTGGCTTTAGGTCATGCTATCAATTTTTTTGAACTTAAAAAAAAATAAAAAGGGCGACGCTGGGTTTCGAACCCAGGAACCGTTGTTTGGATGCACAGCACGACGACCAGCACGCCTGTGCTTGGATGTGTGCTGGTAAACTTACATGCTTTCTTAGGTTATTAGTACGTTGGGATAGCCTCCAAATGTATTGAGGAATAAAAATTCCCACATACTTATTAGTGCAGCTGCACTAATTGGGCTTCCCGAGCGCACGCGCTACGCGACAAAAAAACTCACACGGCACGGGGTACATTTGAACAGACCTACCATAAAGGGTAATTAGCATCCCGTGTCATCATTACACTACGAAAAAGGAAAGTATCTGGTGCTCGTCCCTTCAAACGCTCCCTACTTTGCACAAGTCAGGAGAAGTACGTGCATTTATTTGGGTTTTATAAAATTTAAAATGCCATAACTTTTGATTAGAGTATCGGAATTTAGATTCGTTTTCACCGTTGGGTTTCTCGTGACGAGTTCTTCAAAACTAGATCCCATATGGGTATGTTTCGACGAACTTTTTTTTAGGCAACTTTGGGTGCTGCAGAGGCAACTTTAGTTCTATAGGAAAGCAACTTCTTCTTAGTTTGCCTACTATGATTGCCTATCAATGAGAAGTCTTTATAAGTTGCCTCCCATGACTATCATGTTCACTAAATTCATATATAAGTTGTCTGCCACAGTATCGAGTATGCTAACACTATGTTTTAGAGTATATGCAACATGAGCCACACCGGTAGACAACTTCTCCTAGTACCGTAGCCAACTAATTAGCGATGACATGCAAGTGGGCATCATTGTTAGGCAACTAATTATCATTGTTAAGTTCTCGTGATTTCTTGGGGCAGTTGCTCGGATTCGTTCTGAACAGGTTTTTGCATTTGTGTTTTTTGTAATCCAGTTGATTGGTTTTGCTAGACAGTTGCTTGGATTTTTTTGCTAGAACAGTTTTTCATTTTTGTGTTTTCTTTGTAATAGAGTTGTTTTGGATTTTTGCTAGAATAGATAAGTTTCATGGGGAGGGGGTCAGATAGTTGTCCACAAAGGCTATTCAAGTTGGTCATACGTTTTTTCTGCCTAAAGTAAACAATCTAAGTAGTAATGCTAGGGACAGTTGCTTGGTTTTGCTAGGACAATTTTTCCATACTTGTTCTTTAGTAATGTAGTTGCTTGGATTGGATAGTACAGTTGCTTGGTTTTGCAGGATAGTTGCTCGGTTTTGCTAGAATAGTTTTGCATTGTGGTTTGGTAATACATTTGTTTGGTTTTGGGTTTTGGTAGAAAAAAAATTGCATTTTCTTTTTGGTAATACAATTGCTTGGATTTTCTAGGATAATTGCTTGGATTTTTTTGCTAGGAATAGTTGCTTTGGATCTTGCTAGAACAGTTGTGTGGATTTCTGCTAGGGGGCAGTTGCTTAGAGTTTGCTAGAACAATTGCTATATGCAGATGTGTATAGTTGCATACACACAAGATGAGTAGGAGTTGCACACAGTGTGACATTGAGTTGCTAGGGGGGAGATCAAGGTGCCTCAAGTTTTGTGTGATTTTCTCATTTTTACGCCAACCAACTAATAGGCAGTCCTACTAGGCAAAAAAATGAAGTTGCTTACCTATAGCACTAAAGTTGCCTTCATCGTACCCAAAGTTGCCTAAAAAAAAGTTTGACGAAACTTATCAATATGGGATCTAGTTTCGAAGAACTCGTCGCGAGAAACCCAATAGTGAAAATGAAACTGGATTTCGACGCTTGAATCAAAAGTTATGGGTTTTTAAACTTTTCAACCCCAAATAAATGCATGTAGGACAAGATTTAGGCTGATAACGTTTCGGGTTCACATGGGCACGGAAAAGGTGATGGTAGGGGAGCAAAGTGCTTCTTTTTTTAAGTGTATATAGATGGACCAGTTAGACTATCTATATATGGTTGGGCGCTCGATGGCACGAACTGGCGCCCAGGCGCTTGCTAGCCTGGTCCATAAAAATTTGCGCCCGCACGGAGTCGAGCTCGCGATCTACCGCACTTAGCGTGATCGCTCAACCACCAGGCCAAGCAACTACTTCTAATATGACAGCGCGCACAAGTAATTTATCCGGAAAAATGTATGTTGGGCCTGGGCTCCGGTCGCTCGGCCTATTTTTAAAAAAAAATTGCTAGGCCTACTGTTCGCTTCACCGAATGGGCCAACGGCCCACGCAGCGACTATTTCTGGCATTAAGCGAGTCGCCAGAAAAGTCTCGCTGAAGGCTTTGAGGTAATTGGGCCGGTCCGTTCGCGCGCGCTAAAGTAAAAAGACAAGAGGAAAGGGAGAACCGGGGATCGATCCCTGGCCGCAAGGGACATCAGGCGGCACTGCTAGCCACTACGACCATGTTCCATTCATGGTTAGTACTAGACGCGCGACCTGCTTTATGCCATTTGAGCCGGTTTTTTGTTTTTTTTTGTTTTCTCTCAGTTTTCACAGATTTTCTTATTTTCTTTCTGTTTTCTTTGGTTTTTTTTTCTCCTTTTTCTTTCTTTTATTTAGATTCTTTTTTCTTCTCCGTTTTTTCATTCTTTTTTGCATTTTGTTTCTTTGTTTTTTTATTTTCTTTTTTCTTTTGTTTATTTTGTTTCTTTTTTTCGTTTTGTTTGTTCTTTTGGTTATTATTCTATATTTTTTGTATATGTCAACAATATTTTTCAAATACACGTCAAACATTTCTTCTCCATTTTTTTTCCTTTTGTTTTTTCTTATGTTTGTTTTCGTTTTCACTCTACATTTTCGTATATGTCAAAAACATTTTTTTAATAAGTGATCAACATTTTTTGTATACACGTTCAACATTGTCCGAACGCTTATTCAACATTTTTTAAATACTTGTTCAACATTTTAATACTTATTCAACATTTTTCAAATACATGTTCAACATTTTCCAAATACTCGTTCAACATTTTTTAATATTTATTCAACATTTCAAATACTTGTTCAACATTTTTAATACTTATTCAACATTTTCAAATACTTATTCAACATTTTTCAAATACTCGTTCAACAATTTTTAATACTTATTCAACATTTGTCAAATACTTGTTCAACATTTTTAATACTTATTCCACATTTTCAAATACATGTTCAACATTTTTCAAATACTTGTTCAACATTTTTTAATACTTATTCAACATTTTTCAAATACTTGTTCAACATTTTTCAAATGTGTTTTTGAAGAGTGTTTTTTTGTATATATATGTAGAATATTTTAAAGTGTAAAGAAAAGTACAAAAATAAAGCAAAAAACGAGAACAGAAAACAGAAAAAAAAAATCAGGTCGTAGCCTCCCGTGTGGCTTGGCCGGCCCATCTAGGGCTCCCCCCGACGCGAGGCTTCCCCTGTGCTCGCTTAAAGCGAGAAAAAAGGGGTGCCCAATGGCCCATGTGCCATTAGAGAGGGGTGCCCAATGACGTGATTTTGTACGTTCTATTTTGATTTTGCATCCCCGTCAACGACTAGAACATGTTGCTTTACCTACAGATCTGAGGATATTAAACCACTACCATCTTATTGAATTATTTTCTATGCTCAGTTGTATCTACAACCATTCTGGTATTTTTAGTTATGGGTTGTTTGATTCTGTTCATATAGGTACTTTTAGTTATGGGTTATTTGATTCTATTCATATAGCTAATCTGCTGCTGTTGTGCATAAAATTCCTGGATCTTTGCGTGTAAGTTCTGGCTGTAGTGTGCTCTAACATTGTACATGCCTCTATGTTTAGTAAGATTAAATTGCTACTCTTAATGATGAATGGTTGAGTTTTTAAATTTGAAGTAGCACCTACTTTCTGGGTATGTAGTGTTTAAAACTGATAATTATGATGCATTGGTCCGTATGACCTTGTTTTTCTATGCATATATATGATGTAGTTGTTAGGCCTTGATCTCAACTTCTAAAGTTTATGTTCCCTGGTGTGTAGGTAACTTGTCATTTGTATTGGCAAGCCTGTAATGAATTTGTTAGAATTTTGCTGCTATTGCTGTGTACATCAAACAGGTCTATATTCCTGAGGATGTATAATGTAGAAGTATTGAAACCATAAATTCAAGCTTCTGCGATAGCATGCTCAATATATATTGTTATAGAATAGTGTTCTACACAATGGTGTTAATTCAAAAGGTTGAAACACCATGGTCCCAGTCATTTGTAGGAAGTAGAAACACTAAGGCTGACATTTTTTACACATTACTATTTTATTCTTTTTTCTAATTTAATTTTTGTGGATAGTAAATTTGCAATAGTATGCCCTCTGTATTAGAAGAAATACATTTTACGTTTCCATGCCCTGTAATGCTGGAAGCACGTGTCTCTATGATATTCAGGGAATGCTTGCTGCACCACTGAAAGGCTGATATCTTGTATAAATTTGTCTTTTGGTAGGTAATCCTTTTCCCTGTCACGTTCAACTGCATCACTCTGATGCCCATGAAGGGTGAGATCTTGGTCGGCACTGTGGAGAAGATCCTGAAGCCTGGTGTGTTCCTCAAATCTGGACCGATAGAAACCATCTTCCTATCGTGTAAGACGATGAGCGACTAGAACTACATCGGCGACAGCAACCTGATATTCAGGAAAGACCACTCGAAGCTGTCAAAGGGCACCATGGTGCGTTGCAATGTCATGGACCACTCAAGCAGGAGAAAGTATCTAGTTATTACACTTGTAGAGCTTGTTATACTGTGATTACCATTGTATCTGTGTTATATGATGTAACAGACTTATTTTGGCTGTTATTTGAAGTGTTATGTGTGCTTTCTGTCTGTTCTGATTTGAATATTGGTTATTTATTTACTGGTGAATTTAAATCTGAAAAATATGACCCTGAAAACATGGACCCACTTACTGGAACCTGACAACTGGGACCCATTTGGCTAGTGGACCCATCTTTTGAAAAAAAAACTGAAATTGTTGAGCCAGAAAAGCCACGGCCCAAAAATAAAAAAGGCTGAAAATGTTGGGCTTGGCCCATGTAGCTGACCAGAATTGACAGCAAAAAATAAAAATAAAAAGGCTGAATTATTGGGCTCGGCCCATAAAGACAGCTGAACTGGACCGGGCTGATTTTGATCTATGACCAATTCATTTGGTCATAATTTTGCCACGTCAGCTTGCCACGGTGGATCTGATGTGGTCTGGGCAGATTGCCAGTGACCAAAACAATTGGTCGTAGAATCTATGACCTTTTATTTTGGTCGTAACCGTCAACGACGATTTCACAAAAAAGGTCGTTAAGTTTCATTAAAGACGGTCAGCTTTTGACCAACTGTTTTTGGTCACAAAAAGGTCACAAACGGAAAACAATGACCATTCAGTGACCAATATTGATGGTCGCAAATTAGCATATTCCTTGTAGTGACAGAGGAAACTTGATATTATTGCAACTCCTACAAGCATATGTTCCTCCCTCATAATAATTTTCAGTGGCATCATGAACAAATTCAACAATATAACTATCACATAAAGCATTCTTTTCATGATCCACATGCATAGAAAATTTATTACTCTCCACACAAGCAAATTTCTTCTCATCAATAGTAGTGGGAGCAAACTCAATGAAATAACTATCATGAGATAGTTGATTGACATAATCAAATTGAAACTTAAAATCATGATGACAAGTTTCTTGGTTATCATTAATCTTTATAGCATACATGTCATCATAATAATCATCATAGATAGCAACTTTGTTATCATAGTCAATTGAAACCTCTTCCAAAATAGTGAAATCATCACTAAATAAATTCATGACCTCTCCAAATCCACTTTCATCAATATAATCATCATAAATAGGAGGCATGCAATCATCATAATAAAATTGCTCATCAAAACTTGGGGGACTAAAAATATCATATTCATCAAACATAGCATCCCCAAGCTTATGGCTTTGCATATCATTAGCATCATGGATATTCAAATAATTCATACTAACAACATTGCAATCATGTTCATCATTCAAAGATTTTATGCCAAACATTTTATTGAATTCTTCTTCTAGCAATTGAGCACAATTATCGGAATCCTTATTTTCAAGAAAGACTTCATAAAGGTAAAGAACTAAAAGATTCAATTGCAAGATCTAAAGAAATACCTTCAAGCACTCACCTCCCCGGCAATGGCGCCAGAAAAGAGCTTGATGTCTACTACACAACTTATTCTTGTAGACCCGTGTTAGGCCTCCAAGCACAGAGTTTTCTAGGACAGTAGCAATTTTCCCTCAAGTGGATGACCTAAGGTTTATCAATCCGTGGGAGGCGTAGGATGAAGATGGTATCTCTCAAACAACCCTGCAACCAAATACAAGAAATCTCTTGTGTCCCCAACACAACCAATACAATGGTAAATTGTATAGGTGCACTAGTTCGGCGAAGAGATGGTGATACAAGTGTAGTATGGATAGTAGATATAGGTTTTTGTAATCTGAAAATATAAAAACAGTAAGGTAGCAAGTGATAAAACGGAGCACAAACGGTATTGCAATGCTTAGAAACAAGGCCTAGGGTTCATACTTTCACTAGTGCAATCTCTCAACAATGCTAACATAATTGGATCATATAACAATCCCTCAACGTGCGACAAAGAATCACTCCAAAGTTCCTATTAGCGGAGAACATAAGATAGAAATTGTTGTAGGGTACGAAACCACCTCAAAGTTATCCTTTCCGATCAATCTATTGAGCCATCCCTATAAGTGTCACAAACAGCCCTAGAGTTCGTACTAAAATAACACCATATGATACACATCAACCAACTCTAATGTCACCTAGATACTCCAATGTCACCACAAGTATCCGTGAGTTGATTATACGATATGCATCAAACAACTTCAGATTCATAATATTCAATCCAACACAAAGAACTTCAAAGAGTGCCCCAAGATTTCTACCGGAGAAAGTAGGACGAAAACGTGCATCAACCCCTATGCATAGATTACCCCAATGTCACCTCGGGAATTCGCGAGTTGAGTACCAAAACATACATCAAGTGAATCAATATAATACCCCATTGTCACCACGGGTATTCATATGCAAGACATATATCAAGTGTTCTCAAATCCAACAAAGTATTCAATCCGATAATAGTGAAACCTCAAAGGTAAAAACTCAATTCATCATAACAAGATAGAGAGGGAGAAACACCATATGATCCAACTATATTAACAAAGCTCGCGGTACATCAAGATCGTGCCAAATCAAGAACACGAGAGAGAGAGAGAGAGAGAGAGAGAGAGAGATCAAACACATAGCTACTAGTACATACCCTCAGCCCCGAGGGTGAACTACTCCCTCCTCGTCATGGAGACCACCGGGATGATGAAGATGGCCTTCGGTGATGATTTCCCCCTCCGGCAGGGTGCCGGAAAAGGGCTGTAGATGAGATCGTGGAGGTACAGAGGCTTGCGGCGGCGGAAAAACTCATCTAGGTTAACTTTCGGGGGTTTCTAAATATATAGGATTTTTCAGCGTTGGAATCACGCAAAGAGGTGCCACAGGGGGCCCACGAGGCACCAGGGCGCGCCTGGGGGGTGGCGCACCCAGGTGGCTTGTGGGGCCTCTGTGGGTCTTCTGCTGCTCCCCCGAAGCTTCCTAGGCCTGTTTCCTTCCAAAAAAATTGTCAAAAAGTTTTGCTGCATTTGGAATTCATTTGATATGGATTTTCTGGAAAACCAAAAAACAAGCAGAAAACAGCAACTGGCACTGGGCACTAGGTCAATATGTTAGTCCATGAAAATCATATAAAATCCATATAAAAGTGCACCAAAATCATACAAAACTTTAATAAACATGGCATGAATACTTCATAAATTATAGATACGTTGGAGACGTATCACCCCCCCCCCCCTGAAATCCCAATGCCGTGGATCCCCTCGCCCACCTCAAATCCCTAATTCTGCATGGTCGCCATCCTCTCCACCGTGTCAGAGCTTGCTTGTTGTCGCGTCCGCTGCCATGTTCAAGGTTAGTTGCCGCCGCCCTCTCCGCAATATCGACAAGCTCGGTCAGGTCATCTCTCGGCGACCGTGATGTGCCGCTCATCAGGTGCCCTCAGTGCCACAATCGCGTCAAGTTCTATATATATATCCAACACGGAGAGACATGAAGGGTGGGTCTTCTACAAGTGTGTCAATCACGGGGTAAGTGGTGTGCAAACTTTGTAGTTCATTTTGTTCGATTTCGTTGCACTTTGTGCAGGTGATTTGACATTTTGTTCATGGCATTTGTCTTTTTCTGCTTAGGACACTTGTGAATTCTGGCATTGGGAGTTGGAATACGTTGCTTCTTGTTGATAAGCGCTTCCTTGTCGGCAATGAGGCAGTAGATGCAATAAGTGCTGCTGAGGATAGGAGGGAATAGTTGAATCGAGTAAGAAATGGAAGAGCAAGGAATAGGGTCTTTGCGGGTGCAATGGATGAAAGGCCTGATCTTGTAAGTGCAGCTGGAATGCATGGAAGGGATCAAGCATGGGTTTCAGCAGGAAGGGAGCAAGCATGGGTTGTAGGTAGAATGAGCAAGGAGGAAGCTGGGGCTCTGTTAGGTTTAGGTAAAAAGATGTTGATGGTGTTGAAGGCAATGATGGCCACTGTCATTGTGTTGTGTCTACTGTTAGCTTTTACTATCCTGAAGAAATGATGGATATTGTAGTTCCTGAACTACATGTCATTGTCAATGCCCAGTTTGTGTAGTTGATGAATAAATGGCCCTAGTGTGGTTGATCTTGTAATAATGGTAGTTTTTTATTGAAAGAACATGTGCTGCCCCCATGTTTGGTTTTGGTAAATGATGACAATCTCTATGGACTAATGGTTGCCTTGAGTTATATTTGAAGGGTTTGTCCATAGGCTTTGCTTGAGGACCATTTGTTGGTTTCAAGGTTATTAGAAGAAGAATATGTGTTGACCAAGGTGCTATTCAAGGATTTATCCAAAGATTGGTCATGTGAGGGTTGAGCTTATTGCAAGCATGTCTTGAAGAAGAAGATTGTGTGAACTTTCATGTTTACCTTCAAGACATCATCTTGGTGAATCAAGTTGATCAACACACAAAGCGTACAAGATGTATCGAGAGGGATCAAGTGATCCCACGGTATGGTAAGCATTGTCCATTACGCCTTGTGTACTAACCCATGGTTTACGTGAGAGTTCTATGTAGGGTTAGGTATGTTTCCATGGGCTTGCGTCAAGAGGAAGATCTCATTCAACCCATGGAGGATGGCATCAAGTGGTGATCGTCATCAAGTTTGCGGTGTGCAAGTTCAAGTGGAGCATCACGAAGAGATCATGCTTGAAGCTTGCCGTTCATTGTGGTGACAATGGACTTGTGAAGATGTGCCGAAGAGTGGCTCGCCCATAGTGGAGTATGGGGGAGCAATCAACTAGTCTTCATCGAGCCAATGCAATCAAGAAAGGTGGTCCAACTTGAGGAGGTCAAGATCATCATCATCTAGCTCAAGTGGACTATGTGCAAGGCAAAGGTTTGCCCTTGATAGGTTTTCTATTTTACCGGTCTCATGGTGGTAGTTGGGAGACCGGGTTATAGGATCGATTGCCGTAATATCAAGGGGGGCTCTCAAGTAAATAGCTTGATCGCATCGTTCGTAGAGAGCTCAAACCATTGCATCATTGCATCATCTTTCTTGGTTCTTGTTTGGTTTTTTCTCCTTGGGAGATTTGGTTCATCGAAAATAGAGTTCACATGCATCTTCTATTATGTTTTCGATGTTGGGGTTTATGCCGGTTCTTTCATCGATGGAGGTTTCTCACCTCTTCATCTTAGGCATATATACTTCCCCTACCACTTCTTACTATAACAAGCTTGAGTTTGCTGGATTCGTAGTTCGTATGCAAAAGTTGTGGCAGTTCTGGTTTCTGGATAGTTTTTCTGTGTATGACAGGGTGGTTGGAGAGCTGCCAGCGGTAATACCGCTCCTGGCAGCGGTAGTACCGCTTATAAGCGGTAGTATCGCTGCTAGTACCGCACGTACTACCGCTCCTTCTCGGGTCTCGATTTTTCATGTCGGGTTCAACGGTAGTCCAGCGGTAGTCCCTCTGGCATACTAGCGTTGACTCTTTTTTGGCCCGGTTGGACAAGCGGCAGTTGAAGCGGCAGTAGGAGCGGTAGTACCGCTTATAAGTGGTAGTACCGTGCCTACTTCCGTTGCCACTACCGCTCGTGACTTTGCTCTTCATTTTTCTCTGCGCGGTTGTTGAGCAGCGGTAGTACCACTCGTGGAGCGGTAGTACCGCTTGGGTGCGGGCTGTGTGCATAACGGTTAGATTTTTCCCCACCTATAAAAGGGGGTCTTCTTCCCCAATGGACCTTATCCTTTGAGCTCGTGTTCTTACCCCATTGTTGACCTTCTTTGAGCTTGCTATCTCTCAATCCCTCCATGGATTCTTGCTAGTTTTTGAGGGAAAAGAGAGAGGAGATCTAGATCCACATTTCCACCAATCACTTTCTCATCTATGTGAGGGGAACCCCTTGGATCTAGATCTTCGAGTTCTTCGTGTTCTCTTCTTCGTTCTTCCTCTCATTTTCCTCCCTAGCATTAGTTGCTTTGGTGGGATTTGGGAGAGAAGGACTTGGGCACTTCGTGTGCCCTTGCCATTGCATTTGGTGCATCGGTTTGAGTTCTCCATGGTGATACGTGGAAGTGAAAGTTGAGAAGCTTGTTACTCTTGGGTGTTTGGGCACCCTAGAGCTTGTTCCTCTTGGGTGCTTTGGTGCCCTAGACGGTTGGTGTTGACGGAGCTCAATCATTGTGGTGTAAAGCTTCGGGCAAGCATCGGGGTCTCCAATAAGGTTGTGGAGATTGCCCCGAGCAATTTGACGGGTACCGGTGAACGCCCCCAAGGGTTGCCAAAGTGTACGGGTTCGGTGACCGCCCCCAAGGGTTGCCATTTGTACGGGTTCGGTGACCGCCCTCAAGGGTCCCTTAGTGGAATCACAGCACCTTGAATTGTGCGAGGGCGTGAGGAGATTACGGTGGCCCTAGTGGCTTCTTGGGGAGCATTGTGCCTCCACATCGCTCCAAACGGAGATTAGCATCCGCAAGGGTGTGAACTTCGGGATACATCGTCGTCTCCGCGTGCCTCAGTTATCTCTTACCCGAGCCCTTTACTTATGCACTTTACTTTGTGATAGCCATAGTGTTTCATGTTATATATCTTGCTATCACTTAGTTGTTTATCTTGCTTAGCATAAGTTGTTGGTGCACATAGGTGAGACTAGTTGTTGTAGGTTTTGTGCTTGACAAATTAACCACTAGGTTTATTCCGCATTTGTTCAAGCCTAAACCGTAATTATTTTAAAGCGCCTATTCTCCCCCCCCCCTCTAGGCTACATCCACGATCTTTCAATTGGTATCAGAGCCTCGTCTCTCATTATTAGGCTTAACTGCCTAGAGAGTAAAGATGTCGACTAGGGGATTAGGATTCTTTGACACTCTTAGTTTAGATGGCACAAATTTTGATGTTTGGGTAATTCGCATGATTAATCATTTCCGGGCCATTGACCCGTGTTTATAGCGAATTGTAGATATGGGTTTTTCTCCTCCAAAGGTGTAACACCCCATGTACTTAACCACAGTGATCACCTTTTGTTAATGCCATGTCAGCATGATTAACTAGCTTTGATCATCATTTGCATCATACTTCATTTCAAACTTCAATTTAAATTGCAATTCAAATTTAAAGTGAAAAATAAAAGTTGTCCAAAATTGAAATAAAATTGTTCATTAAATAGCAAATAATTCATAACCAATTATGTTCAGGAAAACAACATCACTAAGAATCCTAAGTGACTCCATCAATCTCAAACAGTAGCAAACAGCAATATTTTAATACCATTTTATTTAATAGAATTACAAATGAAATTATATTTTAGCCAAACCAATTTCTGGTGAAAGAGAATATAGCACTGTAATATTTGAACCAAGTCACACATTTTATAAAAGTCATTTAGAGCCCTATCTATTTGCAAAACAGAAAATAAACAAAAGTTAAAAAGGAAAATAAAATAAAAAAAGAAAAGGAGACAAAGCCCCCTGGCCAACTGGGCCTCGGCCCAGCCAGGCCGGCCCAGCCGCCCCCGCTGGCCGATAAGGGCCCCCTCCCTCTCACACCGAACCCTAACCCCACCCGATTCCCCACTCCCCCTTCGCCTTCTCTCCCCGTCGCGCCGTCGCCGTCGCCCGTCGTCGCCGCACGTCGCCTCGCCTCCTCGCCTCCTCCCCGAGCGGCTTCCACGAGCCTCGCCGGCGTTCATCTACACGGGGGTGAGCCCCGTCGCCCTCCTCCCTCTCTCGGTCACCGCTAACGTCGCCGACGCCCGTGGCCTCTCCCGTCGCGCTCGCGCGCCCGTCCCTGGCTTCCCCCTCCCGCTGCTCGCCGTCGCCCGCCCCTCCGCAGACCCACGTCGTCGCCGCCTCCCGCTGCTGCTCGCTCGCGCTCGCCGCGAGCCGCCGTCCACCGCGCCCCGCCTGCCCCTCGCGCACCCGCTCCGGTAGCGCTCGCCTGCTCTGCTCCGCTGCCGCCCCGTGCCGCTGCCGTCCTCCCCACCGCCGCGCTCCCGCTGGCCTCTACATCGCTGCGCTGCCGCTGCCCACGCGCAGCCGTGCCATGGACGCCGCGCCGTCTCCGGACGTGTCCGGGCGCGGTGTGCCCGCGCGCGCACTGTGGTCACCGGACATGTCCGGTGCCCGAACGGTCACGGGCGGACATGTCCGCCCCGTGACACTGACCGTAGAGGGCCCCCCTGTTCACTGTTTAATATAATAATAATAATATAAAAATAAATAAATAAATTAGAGAATTGAAATAAATAATTAAACAATTAATTAATTAACTAACTAATTAATTAACTAACTAATTAATTAATTAACTTAATTAATCCTGTTTAATTAAACTAATTAAATAATTAACCTAATTAATTTGTAATTAGTTAATTAATCACTAATTAATCTAAACAGTGACTGACAGGTGGGTCCCACCTATCAGGCTGACCAGTCAACGTGACTGTTGACTGCTGACGTCAGCAATTACTGTTTCGGATAATGTTGATTTAAATAATTAAAATAATTTCTGAAAATTAATAAAACTTTAGAAAATCATATCTTTTAAACCGTAACTCGGATTAAAATAATTTATATATGAAAAATGATCAGGAAAATATGAAGAACTCGAATACGTTGTCCACATACCTGTCAGATGCCTCCAGCACTGCAAACATGGAACCTTCCCCTCCGGTTCATCTGTCTGACAGATGTTCGAAACTGGGAAAACGTTCCAGTTAATTCCCCGCTTCATCTGCCACGTGTAGCACTCCGTTAGGGCGCCCTAGCACAGCCTATTGTCATGCCAAGTATCTGTGTGCATTTGTCTGCTTTGTATTTACTGTTTCTTCCCCCTCTTCTCTCCGGTAGACCCCGAGACCGATGCTGCCACTGTGATCGACTACGTCACCGACGACTTTACCAGCCTATCTCAGCAGAGCAACCAGGCAAGCAAACCCCCCTGAGCATGCCTATATCACCTATTCTTTCTCCCTCCTGCTTGCATTAGAATTTGTTGCTGCTATTGTTTTATCCTATTCTGATGCATAGCCTGTTTATTGTAACTTCTGTTGATACTCTACCAGATATCCTAAATGCTTAGTATAGGTTGGACGAAATCCATCTGTGGCCCCATCCTTGTCCTAGTCGCCCCGCTTAGCTACTAGGGCCCCGATCGATGTGATCGTCGGGCTGAGACCAGCACAGCACCGCACACCCCCTAAGTTGTTCGACTCTACAGAGTTATCCTCGAGTAACGAGGGTGATACCTCTTAACTCACTCCCGATGATACCTCTGTAGTATAGTTAATCGGACGTGGATTACCGAGGGTGATTCCTCTTCTTCCACCTCCGGAGAAGCTTCTGTCGTGCAACCCCGCAAGTGTGAATGCCTTTGAGGGTGATTCCTCTAGGTTCACCTTGTCGGATACATCGAGTAGGGATTCATCGAGGGTGATTCCTCGGGTTTCCCCCTTGATGTGATGAACACACGGATACCCTATTTATAATTCAGTCCCCGGGAAAAGTCGGGTCGACCCCGAGGGGTACCAACGAGAGATGTGAAGTCGGGTTTGCCAGGAGGGCACCCGCGAGTGATACTGTGGCGGAACGACAGGGCAGGCGGAGACCACCCTGTTCGTGATCCGTGTGTTACTAAGTCGGAGTGACAGGTAGTCTGATCGTCTCTGCGAGCTCCTAATAATGCGATAACGGATTTGGGTATTGATCTGAGTGGGTCGTCGTGCCCTATACGCACTACCACCACGTGGGATAATGGTTTAATGGGGCCCTCTACGTCATACGTTTCTCCCGAAAGCTCTGTCAGATGTCCAGTTCAGCATTGTGGCACGGTCGGATCGTGCCGTTGGCGCTGGTATCCGCCGTCCTCACAACGACCCGGAGTGCACAGGGCGATGGCCCAAGACCCCTGAGCACTTAGGATGTAGACCGGCAGGGACCTCTCTGTTGAGCCTAGGTAGGACGCTGCTTCGTGTCGATTACCCGAGGCCGGGCATTACCCAGCAAGTGTGTCCGGCCAGATGTAATCGAGCGTGCTGGGTAACAGTAGTGCACCCCTGCAGGGAAGTTATCTATTCGAATAGCCGCGTCCACGGTAACAGGACGCTCAGTGTTGTATCCCGATCTATTACTACTTGAACTGGATACCTGTTAATTAATTGTAAGCTCCGGGATTGCTTTCTCGCAGGGAGTCGAAGAAGGATCTCTGGGCTTTGCTTCAACATGCTTGTTAAATTATAATATGCTAATCTGCACTCTTCTTATGCTGCAAGACCCTAAAGATGCTAGTCTTCGATAGGCTAGGCCTTTCTCTCTATTCTGGCTTTGCTGCTATACAGTCCACAGATACAACCTTTTCACTTGATACCAATGCATAAGTAGTATAGTTCTGATGTCAGTCTTGCGAGTACTTTGGATGAGTACCCACGGTTGCTTTGCTACTCTTTTCCCCCATACCCGATTGCTGTGACCAGATGACGGATCCCAGGAGCCAGCTGCTACCGCCGACGATTACTACTACACCTCTGGAGGATCCTGCTACTACATGGAGACCGCCGACGACCAGGAGTAGTTAGGAGGCTCCCAGGCAGGAGGCCTCGCCTCTTTCGATCGTTGTCGTTGTTTTGCCCCGCCTGTTCAAGGCCTATCTGTTTTACTTTTATATCTGTACTCAGATATCTAATGCTTTCGCTGACGCTTGATCGCGAGCTTATGTATTCGAGCCCTCGAGGCCCCTGGCTTGTAATAATAAGCTTGTATTAATTTATTTTGTGTTTAGAGTTGTGTTGTGATATCTTCAAGTGAGTCCCTAGGCTTGATCGTGTGCATTTGCGTGTATGGTTAGCGCACGATTAAGTCGGGGGCGTCACAAGTTGGTATCAGAGCCGATTGCCTGTAGGTAGCCCCCTTTCCAACTCCTTGGCCAAAGTTGAGTCTAGACATTGAAAAACTATTTTACTAACTGTGCTGTGTGGCTTACGGGCCCACGTTGCACATGGATGGGATTAGGATCTTTTATTCCTCTTCCTTACTCTGGTGGCTCTGATCTCTCTTCTATTCGGGTTAAAGATTTTACTAACACCAACATTAGGTTCTCGTGATCACATCCACCCCTTTCTTCGAGATGAGGGCCAGGTTTTGCTGCAAAATGCCCACGGACCGCAGGATCCTTTTATCGAGGACACCTTGTGTTGTTCCTTGCAGATTCCTCGCCCCAGCAGTTTTCTCCGACGTTGATGTAGCCTTTGCTATGTCGCGTTGTTGTATCTCTCCACCGCGTGCCTGTGTGCCGCCTAGATTGTCTAGCTGCGTGTTGTTCTTGAATAACCCCATGTACATGCAGTTGTTCTTGCTAAACTGCCCCTGTTGTTTTGGCAGAATGGCTGACGATCCTCCCCCTCCACCCTATATTGCCGCAATGATGCAGCAGTTTGAATTGAACCGTCAGCTCAACGAGAGTCTGGTAAATCGTTTGGAACGCAACGATGCTCGTCAGGAGCCTGGGCCGATCTCACTGCAAGACTTCGTGCGCCTCAACCCGTCCACCTTTCGCAACTCGGCTGATCCTATGGATGCTGATGACTGGCTCCGTGACATCGCCTTTCAGATGGAGTCGGCTGGTGTTGCCCCTAACAGTTACGTCATCTATGCGACGTATCACCTGAGGGGTTCAGCTGCTCAATGGTGGGAAAGTCACAAGCGTATGCTACCTGCTGGAACTATAACCACTTGGCAGGAATTTCAGTCAGTCTTCTGTGCACGGCACATTCCTCAAGGTCTGGTCGACCAGAAGAAGAAGGAGTTCCGTAAACTCTCACAGGACAAAATGACTGTGGATGCTTATCAGAGGAAATTTCTTGAATTATCCCGCTATGCTGAGGATGACGTCGACACTGACGCACGCAAGCAGGAGAAATTCCGTGAAGGACTGCATCCTGATATAAAGCTCGCACTTGCTGTTCATGAAGCTACGGACTTTGCAACGCTTGTCAGCAAGTCTTTCCGAATTGAAACTGCTTTGAATGAGTACCAGGAATCGCTCAAGCATACTCGAGATATGGGCTCATCCTCGAGTCAGCCTGCTCAGAAACGTCGAGTCTGGATCCCGCACAATGTTTTTCACCGCCCTGCTCCAACACCGAGGCCTTCTTATGTTGCACCTCGTCTGCCTCCACCACCAAGACAACTGAATGCCTCAAGTGGACAGCCCAATGCTATGGCTCCTCCCCATAATGATGATTTATGCCCCGATCAGCCTCAGGTTGTACCACGCCCTCCTGTTGGTCGCAGGAAGAGCTGTCGAAACCGACATTTCAGAAGCTGTAACGCCAGTCCGTCTGCTATGGGTCGTGGCCAGGTCACTCATGTCAAAATGGAAGAAGCTCGTGAATCCCCTAAAATCGTCATGGGAACTCTTTCAGTTAATTCAGTGGCAGCTACTATTCTCTTTGATTCAGGAGCATCACATTCATTTGTGTCTCAACCGTTTGCTCAGTTGCATGGGTTAGCTATGAAACCGTTGGCCACTCCTTTAGCGGTTCACGCCGTCGGATCTCAGAGCCGTGCCACCATGGTTAGCCATTGTACTCCCATTAAAATTGGACGTCTAGTGTTCCATGCTTCTCTTATTGCCCTCAAATCATCTAACATAGATGTCATTCTCGGTATGGATTGGCGGGAAGCCCATAATGCTTTCATTGACTGTGCTGCTAAGAAAGTTCAACTCACACACCCTTCTGGTCAGACAATCAAATACTCAGCCCGAACAGTTCAGAATGCCGAGAGCCAGATGTATACTCTGAATGCATTGAATGCTTCGCCTCTTGAGGGAATTGAGAACGTTCCAGTCGTTCGTGATTTTTCGGACGTCTTTCCAGAAGAACTTCCAGGGATACTCCCGGTTAGGGCTGTCGAGTTTGTCATCGACTTGAAACCAGGCACTACTCCTATTGCCAAGCGCCCATACAAGATGCCACCTCATGAACTCCTTGAGCTAAAGGAGGAAATCGACAAGTCACTTCAAAAGGGTTTCATCCACCCCGGTTCTTCTGCTTGGGGAGCACCTTCGCTCTTTGTTAAGAAGAAGGATGGTACGAATCGTCTGGTCCAAGATTACCGACCTATCAACCAGGCAACAATTCAGAACAAGTATCCGCTTCCCAGGATCAACGATCTGTATGATCAACTTGCTGGTTCCTCAGTATTCTCTAAACTTGATTTGAGATTGGGATACCACCAGATCCGAGTTCGCAAAGAGGACATTCTGAAGACAGCCTTCGTTACTCGCTATGGGTCATATGAATACATTGTCATGTCCTTTGGCTTAACCAATGCTCCAGCAACGTTCTCTCGGTTAATGAACTACATCTTCATGGATTACCTTGACAAGTTTGTCGTGGTTTATCTGGATGATATCCTTATATATTCCAAGAATGAAGAAGAACACGCCGAACATCTTCGGCTTGTATTGGAGAAACTCCGAGAACACCAGCTATATGCCAAGTATTCCAAGTGTGAATTCTGGCTATCTGAAGTGACATATCTCGGTCACGTGATTTCCAAAGATGGCATCGCTATCAACCCAGAACGAGTTCAGGTTATTCTTGACTGGACTCCTCCGAAGAATGTCAAGCAAGTCAGAAGTTTTCTCGGACTCGCCAGCTATTGCCGCCGTTTTGTGTAGAACTTCTCCAAGATTGCCAAGCCTCTAACTGATCTGCTCCACAAAGGTGTTAAATTTGAGTGGACAAAAAAGTGCCAAGAAAGCTTTCAGACGCTTAAAGATATGTTGACATCTGCCCCAGTGCTAGCTCCCCCTGATACTCGCAAGGACTTTGTGATATACTGCGACGCATCCCGTCAAGGATTAGGCTGTGTCCTAATGCAAGAGCGCAAAGTGATTGCTTATGGCTCTCGTCAATTGCGTCCTCATGAGGAAAATTATCCAGTACATGATCTCGAGCTTGCTGCAGTTATTTATGCTCTGAAACTGTGGCGACATTACCTCCTTGGTAACCGTTGCGAGATATACACGGACCACCAGAGTTTGAAGTATCTGTATACTCAACCAGACTTGAACCTCCGTCAACAAAGATGGCTCGAGACAATAGCCGATTATGATATGAATATCTCTTATACCCCTGGCAAGGCTAATGTAATGGCTGATGCTTTGAGTCGCAAGGCTTATTGCAACAACCTCATGGTTCAGGAAGCGCAACCTATGCTTTATGAAGAACTTCGCAAGTTGAACCCTCACATTGTTCCACAAGGTTATCTCAATACCCTGGTTATTGAACCGGACCTCGAGTGCAACATCAAGACGAGGCAGAAATATGACTCTGAAGTCGAGAAGGTTAAGAAATACCTCTCCAGGGGAAATACTTCATTCTACCATGTTGGTGATGATGGTGCCTTGTTCTTCAAAGGTCGCCTAGTGGTCCCCAGAAGGCGCAATCTGGACTCTCGAACGGATGTCATGAAAGAAGCCCATGACACACCCTTGTCGATTCATCCCGATAGTACCAAGATGTACCAAGACATTCGTCAGCGGTATTGGTGGCCTGATATGAAGCGAGATATTGCTCAATATGTTGCCGAGTGTGACGTTTGCCGTCGCATCAAAGCAGAACATCAACGACCTGCTGGAACTCTGCAGCCACTTGAAATTCCTGAATGGAAATGGGACAAAGTGGAAATGGATTTCATTACTGGTTTTCCCAGGTCGCAGAAGGGTCATGATGCTATCTTTGTCGTCATTGACCAATTCTCGAAGGTTGCTCACTTTCTGCCAGTCAAGGAGACAATCACTGCTAGTCAGTTAGCAGACTTGTATGTTTCCAGAATCGTGTCACTTCACGTTATTCCATTGGAAATCAGCTCAGATCGTGGCAGCCTCTTTACTTCAAGGTTTTGGAACAGTTTCCAAGAAGCTATGGGAACTCATCTGTCCTTCAGCACCGCTTTTCACCCTCAGTCTCAGGGACAAGTTGAACGAGTCAATCAAGTGCTTGAAGATATGCTTCGAGCTTGCGTCATCTCATTCGGTAAGAAATGGGAGGAATCTCTCCCATATGCCGAATTCTCTTACAACAATAGCTACCAAGCTAGTCTGAAGATGGCACCATTTGAAGTTCTCTATGTCCGTAAGTGTCGAACCCCTCTGAATTGGTCAGAAACTGGGGAACGATCACTCGTCGGACCGGACATTATTCAACAAGCTGAAGATCAAGTCCGCATTATCCGTGAAAATTTAAAGACTGCTGAGTCTCGTCAAAAGAGCAATTATGACCGAAAACACAAGGTAATGGTCTATCAACCTGGCGAACAAGCTTACCTTCGCTTCACTCCGTTTAAAGGCACTCATCGATTCGGAATCAAGGGCAAGTTAGCTCCTCGCTACATCGGCCCGTTCCGCATTCTCGCCCGTCGTGGAGAAGTGGCATATCAATTGGATTTGCCGCCAAACCTTTCTCAAGTGCATGATGTCTTTCATGTATCGCAACTCCGTCGCTGCTTCAAGGATCCCATCCGAGCTATGGATCATGAAGTGCTTGAGTTGCGAGAAGATCTGTCTTATCCAGAATATCCGATCCGCGTTCTTGATCAAACTGAACGCCGGACCCGTCAGAAGTCGATCAAGTTCCTTAAGGTTCAGTGGTCGAATCATTTTGAAGATGAAGCCACTTGGGAACGCGAAGATCGTCTTCGTGAAGAATATCCCGCCTTCTTTCAATCTTCCTCTTAATTCTCGGGACGAGAATTCTTGTTAGAGGAGGAGAATTGTAACACCCCATGTACTTAACCACAATGATCACCTTTTGTTAATGCCATGTCAGCATGATTAACTAGCTTTGATCATCATTTGCATCATACATCATTTCAAACTTCAATTTAAATTGCAATTCAAATTTAAAGTGAAAAATGAAAGTTGTCCAAAATTGAAATAAAATTGTTCATTAAATAGCAAATAATTCATAACCAATTATGTTCAGGAAAACAACATCACTAAGAATCCTAAGTGACTACATCAACCTCAAACAATAGCAAACAACAATATTTTAATACCATTTTATTTAATAGAATTACAAATGAAATTATATTTTAGCCAAACCAATTTCTGGTGATAGAGAATATAGCATTGTAATATTTGAACCAAGTCACACATTTTATAAAAGTCATTTAGAGCCCTATCTATTTGCAAAACAGAAAATAAACAAAAGTTAAAAAGGAAAATAAAATATAAAAAAAGAAAAGGAGACAAAGCCCCCTGGCCAACTGGGCCTCGGCCCAGCCAGGCCGGCCCAGCCGCCCCCGCTGGCCTATAAGGGCCCCCTCCCTCTCACACCGAACCCTAACCCCACCCGATTCCCCACTCCCCCTTCGCCTTCTCTCCCCGTCGCGCCGTTGCCGTCGCCCGTCGTCGCCGCACGTCGCCTCGCCTCCTCGCCTCCTCCCCGAGCGGCTTCCACGAGCCTCGCCGGCGTTCATCTACACGGGGATGAGCCCTGTCGCCCTCCTCCCTCTCTCGGTCACCGCTAACGTCGCCGACGCCCGTGGCCTCTCCCGTCGCGCTCGCGCGCCCGTCCCTGGCTTCCCCCTCCCGCTGCTCGCTGTCGCCCGCCCCTCCGCAGACCCGCGTCGTCGCCGACGCCCGTGGCCTCTTCCGCCGCGCTCGCGCGCCCGTCCCCGGCTTCCCCCTCCCGCTGCTCGCCGTCGCCGCCTCCCGCTGCTGCTCGCTCGCGCTCGCCGCGAGCCGCCGTCCACCGCGCCCCGCATGCCCCTCGCGCACCCGCTCCGGCCGCGCTCGCCTGCTCTGCTCCGCCGCCGCCCCGTGCCGCTGCCGTCCTCCCCACCGCCGCGCTCCCGCTGGCCTCTCCGTCGTTGCGCTGCCACTGCCCGCGCGTAGCCGTGCCATGGATGCCGCGCCGTCTCCGGACGTGTCCGGCCGTGGTGTGCCCGCGCGCGCACTGTGGTCACCGGACATGTCCGGTGCCCGAACGGTCACGGGCGGACATGTCCGCCCCGTGACACTGACCGTAGAGGGCCCCCCTGTTCACTGTTTAAAATAATAATAATAATATAAAAATAAATAAATAAATTAGAGAATTGAAATAAATAATTAAACAATTAATTAATTAACTAACTACTTAATTAATTAATTAACTTAATTAATCCTGTTTAATTAAACTAATTAAATAATTAACCTAATTAATTTGTAATTAGTTAATTAATCACTAATTAATCTAAACAGTGACTGACAGGTGGGTCCCACCTGTCAGGTTGACCAGTCAACGTGACTATTGACTGCTGACGTCAGCAATTACTGTTTCGGATAATGTTGATTTAAATAATTAAAATAATTTCTGAAAATTAATAAAACTTTAGAAAATCATATCTTTTAAACCGTAACTCGGATTAAAATAATTTATATATGAAAAATGATCAGGAAAATATGATGAACCCGAATACGCTGTCCACATACCTGTCAGATGCCTCCAGCACTGCAAACATGGAACCTTCCCCTCCGGTTCATCTGTCTGATAGATGTCCGAAACTGGGAAAACGTTCCAGTTAATTCCCCGCTTCATCTGCCACGTGTAGCACTGCGTTAGGGCGCCCTAGCACAGCCTATTGTCATGCCAAGTATTTGTGTGCATTTGTCTGCTTTGTATTTACTGTTTCTTCCCCCTCTTCTCTCCGGTAGACCCCGAGACCGATGCTGCCACTGTGATCGACTACGT
The DNA here is from genome assembly GCA_039707655.1 of Elymus sibiricus. Taxonomy (NCBI): domain Eukaryota; kingdom Viridiplantae; phylum Streptophyta; class Magnoliopsida; order Poales; family Poaceae; genus Elymus; species Elymus sibiricus. Next base: position 119,594,911 of record CM077676.1, on the reverse strand, counting down.
CACCGACGACTTTACCAGCCTATCTCAGCAGAGCAACCAGGCAAGCAAACCCCCTTGAGCATGCCTATATCACCTATTCTTTCTCCCTCCTGCTTGCATTAGAATTTGCTGCTGCTATTGTTTTATCCTATTCTGATGCATAGCCTGTTTATTGTAACTTCTGTTGATACTTTACCAGATATCCTAAATGCTTAGTATAGGTTGGACGAAATCCATCTGTGGCCCCATCCTTGTCCTAGTCGCCCCGCTTAGCTACTAGGGCCCCGATCGATGTGATCGTCCGGCTGAGACCAGCACAGCACCGCACACCCCCTAAGTTGTTCGACTCTACAGAGTTATCCTCGAGTGACGAGGGTGATACCTCTTAACTCACTCCCGGTGATACCTCTGTAGTATAGTTAATCGGACGTGGATTACCGAGGGTGATTCCTCTTCTTCCACCTCCGGAGAAGCTTCTGTCGTGCAACCCCGCAAGTGTGAATGCCTTCGAGGGTGATTCCTCTAGGTTCACCTTGTCGGATACATCGAGTAGGGATTCATCGAGGGTGATTCCTCGGGTTTCCCCCTTGATGTGATGAACACACGGTTACCCTATTTATAATTCAGTCCCCGGGAAAAGTCGGGTCGACCCCGAGGGGTACCCGCGAGAGATGTGAAGTCGGGTTTGCCAGGAGGGCACCCGCGAGTGATACTGTGGCGGAACGACAGGGCAGGCGGAGACCACCCTGTTCGTGATCCGTGTGTTACTAAGTCGGAGCGACAGGTAGTCTGATCGTCTCTGCGAGCTCCTAATAATGCGATAACGGATTTGGGTATTGATCTGAGTGGGTCGTCGTGCCCTATACGCACTACCACCACGTGGGATAATGGTTTAATGGGGCCCTCTACATCGTACGTTTCTCCCGAAAGCTCTGTCAGATGTCCAGTTCAGCATTGTGGCACGGTCGGATCGTGCCGTTGGCGTTGGTGTCCACCGTCCTCACAACGACCCGGAGTGCACAGGGCGATGGCCTAAGACCCCTGAGCACTTAGGATGTAGACCGGCGGGGACCTCTCTATTGAGCCTAGGTAGGACGCTGCTTCGTGTCGATTACCCGAGGCCGGGCATTACCCAGCAAGTGTGTCCGGCCAGATGTAATCGAGCGTGTTGGGTAACAGTAGTGCACCCCTGCAGGGAAGTTATCTATTCGAATAGTCGTGTCCACGGTAACAGGACGCTCAGTGTTGTATCCCGATCTATTACTACTTGAACTGGATACCTGTTAATTAATTGTAAGCTCCGGGATTGCTTTCTCGCAGGGAGTCGAGGAAGGATCTCTGGGCTTTGCTTCAACATGCTTGTTAAATTATAATATGCTAATCTGCACTCTTGTTATGCTGCAAGACCCTGAAGATGCTAGTCTTCGATAGGCTAGGCCTTTCTCTCTATTCTGGCTTTGCTGCTATACAGTCCACAGATACAGCCTTTTCACTTGATACCAATGCATAAGTAGTATAGTTCTGATGTCAGTCTTGCGAGTACTTTGGATGAGTACTCACGGTTGCTTTGCTACTCTTTTCCCCCATACCCGATTGCTGTGACCAGATGACGGATCCTAGGAGCCAGCTGCTACCGCCGATGATTACTACTACACCTCTGGAGGATCCTCCTACTACGTGGAGACCGCCGACGACCAGGAGTAGTTAGGAGGCTCCCAGGCAGGAGGCCTCGCCTCTTTCGATCGTTGTCGTTGTTTTGCCCCGCCTGTTCAAGGCCTATCTGTTTTACTTTTATATCTGTACTCAGATATCTAATGCTTTCGCTGACGCTTGATCGCGAGCTTATGTATTCGAGCCCTCGAGGCCCCTGGCTTGTAATAATAAGCTTGTATTAATTTATTTTGTGTTTAGAGTTGTGTTGTGATATCTTCAAGTGAGTCCCTAGGCTTGATCGTGTGCATTTGCGTGTATGGTTAGCGCACGATTAAGTCGGGGGCGTCACAAAAGGATTCTCAAAACCTATCTTTAGAGGATGAGAAAAACTCTTATCTCAATGCTCAAGCTTCTAATGTGCTTTTCGATGCTTTGAGCAATGTAGTTATATTTCAACTCATGCCGTTTCGGGATGCTCATGAGTTGTGGACAAAGCTTCAAGACAAATATGGTGTGTCCAAGATTTGTGGGGATGATTGTTCTCCCTCCACCTCCGGTCGTCTTGTCTTCTCAACTTCTTCTACTTCACCTACATGTGGTTTGCCACAAGGTAATGATATGGTGAGTACTGTTGGTCCTTGCAATGATGATAGTGGGCTTATTATTGATGATCCTTCATCACTATCTTATTGCAATGCTCCATCATTGGACTTTAACACTAAGAGCACTCTAAATGCTTTACATGCTTGTGTTGATAGTCCTTGCATATCATGTAGAAATTGCTTGACCAAATCTCATGATGATATGCTTGCTATGTCTTGTTGCCATGATAAAAATGCCTCTATTTCCTCTAGTTATTGTGCTAACAATGTAGAGGAAAACCATTGGTCTATGGAACAAGATATGGTATTGATTGGTGCCTCAAGGGATCCTACATCATCATCTATTGCTTTTTGCCTTATGGCTAAGGCTTCAAAGGTATCTCCTACTTTGAACCCCAATATGACTCTTGATGATGATGTTGATGCTAATGATGAAGAGAATGATAATGTTGCTTCCTTAAAAATTAAGGGGAAAATGATTTTTAAAGCTCTTCATAAGAATAAAATTGCTCGTTCCAACTTCATGGAAATCATGTCTATTGCCATTGAGGGCAAGAAATACATTGAGGAGTTGGAATCTCATCTTAAGGAGCATGAGGTCACCCTTGAGAAAATGGAAGGTCATGAGCGTGATTACGCTAATGAGATTGCGGAGTTATCTCAAGCTCTTGAACATGAACAAACCACCAAGGAATCTCTTGAGGAAACTTTTGCTCTAGAATTATCGAGAGTGAAGGAATCCCGTGATAGAGCTCTCGAGGTGGCCAATGATTTCGAAACTAAAAATGCTAAGCTTGAAGTTGCACATGCTAAACTCCTTGAGGACTTTGAGCACCTCAAAAATGGCTCATTGGTCATTAAGAGTGAGCTCATCGGACTCACCGAGTCTCATGCTCAACTTAAAGCTTCATATTTAAAAGAGCTTGCCAAGTTGCCTTCTCCTCTTGTTAATAATGATGATGCTTGTGCTACTAACTCTATTTCTTGTGAAGCATCCATATTGAAGGAGAATGTTGAGCTAAGGGCTCAACTTGAGTTGCTATCTAGCAATTATGGGAAATTGGAAGAAAGTCATGAAAAGCTTTCTAGCTCTCATGATGATCTTCTAGTATCCCATAATGTGCTAAAGTTAGCTCATGAGGCTATTACTACTAAGGTAACATCTAGTGAGCCTCATGTAGACATTAGCACTACGTTTAGTCAAAATGCTTTATTGCCATGTGCTAGTCCTCGTAATTCATCTACTCATAATGTTGCTACATCCTGTGATGAATTACTTTCCTTGCCTTGTTGCTCTAACGATGAAGCTTATACTTCCTCTAGTACTTGTGTTGAGACTAACCATGTAGAGGAAATAAAAGAGCTCAAGGCCTAAGTCACTTCTTTGAAGAAAGACTTGGAAAAGTGTCATGAAGGGAAGTCCACACTCAACAATATTTTGAGTGTGCGAAAATCCCCCAATGACAAAGGTGGACTTGGATTCAACTCCAATAAGAAGAAGAAGTCCAAGATCAACAAGATGAAGGGCCAAGAACAAATCAAGAATTCGGCCAAGATTATTTGCTTCAAGTGCAAAATTGAAGGGCATCATGTTAGATCTTGCCCATTGAAGAAGAAGCCTCATAGTGACAAGCAACAAGGGAAGCGGCCACAAGTTCAATCTCATGCTCAACCACAAGTTGAAGAAAGGCCACTTCCCAAGAAGACTCAAGTTAATGTTTCTCAAGTTGAGAAATCAAGTGAGAAGAAAATGAAGAGTAGACGTTGCTACTTATGTCGTGAGAAAGGTCACGTCACTTCTTCATGAATGAATGGTACCTTATCCTCCCCTATTCTAATTGATGATATCTATTCTCTTGGGAAGGATAAGGTTGGCAATGTGTTTGCCAAGTTTGTTGGTACTCAAAGTGGTGTCAAGAAAAGAACCATTTGGGTAGCCAAGCCTATTGTGACTAACCTCTTAGGACCCAACTTGGTTGGGGACCAACAAGCTCAAACTTGATCAATAGGTGTTGTTGGAGGGCATTGGAGACTTGACTACATCATGAATAATTGAGGGATCTTCATCATTATATTTTCTCATGCCAAGCCATTTGGATTATCATGTGCCTATCTCATATCCAATGTGCCTCCTTGCGTTAACTTGTACTTAAATTGTTTACATTGAAAGTTACTTGCCCCTTTGCATGTTTTGGTTTTGTACCTTGCATGTGTGGGTACATGTTGTGCTTCCAATTTTCATATCTTGAGTAATCAAGTATGTGTATGTTGGTTTGCACATCATGTACGTGTGAGTCTTGAGTTGAGCCTAGTGTGCATCTTGTTTGTATCTTAGTGGCTCTTGTGAGAGATTAATGGAACATCCCATTTGGGGGGAGTGATGTGCTTTGTGCACTTCACGATCCCACAAATGTGTGTTCATGAGGAATACCACCTAGTATTGATATTCCAAGATTATCTAGTTTCTATGTGGTATATCTTCTCATGAGAAATTCAAATTCTAAATAATCCATTAATTATCTCTTGTTGGATCTTATTTGCCACTTGTTAAGTTTTGTTTTGGGTATCACATTATGGGGGAGTAATATGCTAGGTGTATATTACAAGCCTAGAAAATGTGTACATTTGAGGTATTGCCACTTAGAGTTGATATTATAAATCATCTTGTTCCTAGGTGGCATGTTAGCTCTACAAGAGTCATTTATTTCTGGTTTTGGTGTGAAGATGATATTGAATATCTTTGCTATCTACCATCGGGAATTATTTCCAAGTACTTCTTGTCTTTTGACAATTGGTACTCGCTTATGTGGTACAAATTTTTGATCATCTTTACGTTGGCTTGTGTTTTTATTGCCTTATTACTTGCCAAGGAATGTGTCAACTCCCGTTGTCTTCCGTGCCACTTGTGGATCTTATTAATTTCTTGATCTTGCCTAGTGTTTCTCTAGATATAGTGAAAGTGATGATCCCATTTTGTGCATTTTGTATTCAAATGCAAATTCTCTATAATGCACAACTCTTGGGGGAGCTATCCTATTTTCTTTAGAACACTCATCTTGTGATCCATATCAAGTATGTGTTGGTGGAAAACAAGTCGTTTCTTTTTGGTGCTTTGTGCCATCATGAAACTTTGTAGAGGGTTTGGTTTGTTTGGGACCTTCCTCTCTTTTGGGAGTCTGATATCGTTCAATTAGTGTGTTTCAATGGATATCTCATTCCTTGGTGTATCTTTTATTTGATATCCTTCATGTAATGATTTCTTCATTGGTATCTCGTTTTCTCTTGGTATCTTCTCGATTGGTATCTTATCAATCTTGTGTTGATTTGGTACTTGAAAGTCTAGAGCATGCACATTTATCTTTTGTACTCTCTTTCGCATGCTTTCTTTCTTTGACCCAATATATAGGGGAAACTCCACCATGTCACATATTGGCTAAGATGTGCATGAAATTCAATTTCATATCTATATGCACATATCTATGTGGAGTTTGTCCTATGTATTGGTGGGTCTCTAACTCCTTGGTCCCAATGAGTTTGGGTACCATTTTGTTTGTGTTGTTGTTCTAGGAACAATTGGAGATGCAATGGAGGCTCGGCTTACTCAAAAGGAAGGTGTTTTCACCATGTGCTTATTGGAGTCAAGCTAGGATGATCAATGAACTACTATCTACTACATTCAATTGGTATCTACTACATCCTTCCAATGCTATCTCGGTAACAAGTATCTATTCATGCATACATTTCTTGCATTCAACCTTGTGTAGGTTGCATCATTGCATGAATTTCTTGATTAGTTCTTGTGCTACTTGTTTCCTTTCTCAAAGCATCCCAACAATTATCTCTTGTTGCTAGTTGTGATGTCTTTGATGTTCGTGTAGTTGGAGTTCATTGATATACAATGAGATAATATTGAGCCTTGTGCTATGCTTTTCAAGCAAAGATCTTATTGGTATATTTTATGACTCCCGTTTGGATATCCTATTCTTTCCTTGTGTAACCTTTTTGTGTGTACATACTTCTTTGTGGATTGATATCATCATGATTTTCATCTACCTAGAATCTTATACACTTGTGAGAAGTTCCATCTTTAGTGGATATCCTTATTCTTTCACGTCCACCTTTTCATTCCTTTTTATTTCCTTGGTGGTTCCGTGAAAGGAGTTTCTTGAGTGCGGATCTTATATCCTTGCATCTTGATGCACTCATTTGTGGTGAAGATTGTTTTCCTCATACTTGTCTTGACGAGGCTTTTGCCATTTCGATTGGTATCCCTCCTCTTGACAAGGCTATCATTTTCTCTCTTCATCTTGGGTTGTCACAAGCTTTGTTGTTAATGTGCTTATTAGTGAGCTTGTGAACCCATTTGCTTGTTGTATGTGTGTGGTAAGGACATGTCTTGCACCTTGTATCTCATCTATTCAAGACTATGTTGATGCTTAATGCTCATCCTTTTATTAGTCTTCTCATGTGCTTTGCCATGAATCACACACATCGTTTTGGTTGAGCCTATTCCTAAGTTGCCTCTTTTACATGTTGCTCAACCATGTGTTTGTTGCAAGTGCTAGGCATAGTTTCCTATATGCCCACTTGCACTTGTTGTGAGTTTCTATTGATTTTGGGGGAGTGATGATCCTATTTTGTGCACGTTGTATCGAAATAAAAAACTATATAGTGCACAAATCATGGGGAGCTTCTCTAGCTTCTTTAGAACACTCCTTTGCCCATATCATAAAATATTTTATTCATGTGGCCCGTAGGATCATTTGGTTGCTTGTTTCATTTGGTACCTTTTGATTGCTTGCTTCACTTGTTGGTATGCCTTTGTGCCATATCATCCTTTTGCAATCTTTGGATCCTCAATATAGTTTGTCTTCCTCCCACTATTTATCATTGGATATGTGTATATCATTCCACTCATATGTTGAGAAATACACACACATTATGGAGGAACACATATTATATTGGCCTTCTTTGTTTTTCGCCCATTTTGGCAATCGATGCCAATGGGGGAGAAGTTTTGAGAGTTTAGATGTTTGAAGAATTTAGAGGGCCTTTGGTTTCTTGCTTTGGTTTTGTTCCTAAGCATTTGCATCTCATGCTCATGCATTATTAGTTGTTGCTTTTGCATGGTGATGCTTAATTCCTTATATAAACTCTCTTGAAAGTGATTGTCATCAATTACCAAAATGGGGGAGATTGAAAGAACATGTGCTGCCCCCATGTTTGGTTTTGGTAATTGATGACAATCTCTATGGACTAATGGTTGCCTTGAGTTATATTTGAAGGGTTTGTCCATAGGCTTTGCTTGAGGACCATTTGTTGGTTTCAAGGTTATTGGAAGAAGAATATGTGTTGACCAAGGTGCTATTCAAGGATTTATCCAAAGATTGGTCATGTGAGGGTTGAGCTTATTGCAAGCATGTCTTGAAGAACAAGATTGTGTGAACTTTCATGTTTACCTTCAAGACATCATCTTGGTGAATCAAGTTGATCAACACACAAAGCGTACAAGATGTATCGAGAGGGATCAAGTAATCCCATGGTATGGTAAGCATTGTCCGTTACGCTTTGTGTACTAACCCATGGTCTACGTGAGAGTTCTATGTGGGGTTAGGTATGTTTCCATGGGCTTGCGTCAAGAGGAAGATCTCATTGAACCCATGGAGGATGGCATCAAGTGGTGATCGTCATCAAGTTTCCGGTGTGCAAGTTCAAGTGGAGCATTGATACGTCTCCAACGTATCTATAATTTTTTATTGTTCCATGCTATTATAGTATCAATCTTGGATGTTTTATATACACTTACAAGAAATTATATATCATTTTTTGGGACTAGCCTATTAACTTAGTGCCCAGTGCCAGTTGCTGTTTTTGCTTGTTTTTGGTTTTCCAGAATATCAGTACCAAATGAAGTCCAAATGCACGAAACTTTTTGGAGATTTTTTTCTGGACAAAAGAGACACTAGAAGCTTCGGGAGAGGGCCAGAAGACAAAGGAGGTGGCCAAGAGCCACCAGGGCGCGCCCAGGGGGGTAGGCGCGCCCTGGTGCCTCGTGGGCCCACCTCTACCCCGTTTGACCTAATTCCACCTCTATAAATACTCTAAAATCGGGAAACCAACAGGGGAGTCCACGAAATACTTTTTCCGCCGCCGCAAGTCTCTGTTCTCAAGAGATCCCATCTGGAGGCCTTTTCCGACACTCTGCCGGAGGGGGATTCGGTCACGGAGGGGCTCTACATCAACCTTGCTGCCCTTCCGATGATGCGTGAGTAGTTTACCACAGACCTACAGGTCCATAGTTAGTAGCTATATGGCTTATTCTCTCTTTTTGATCTTCAATACAATGTTCTCCTCGATGTTCTTGTAGTTCTATCCGATGTAATCACTTTTTGCGGTGTGTTTGTTGGGATCCGATGAATTGTGAGTTTATGATCAGATTATCCATGAATATTATTTGAGTTTTCTCTGAACTCTTTTATGCATGATTGTTATAGCTTCATATTTCTCTCCGATCTATTGATTTGGTTTGGCCAACTAGATTGATTTTTCTTGCAATGGGAGAGGTGCTTTGTAATGGGTTCGATCTTGCGGTGCTCAATCCCAGTGACAGAAAGGGACATGACACGTATTGTATCATTGCTATTAAGGGTAAAAAGATGGGGTTTATTCATGCGTGAGTTTACTTTGTCTACATCATGTCATCTTGCTTAATGCGTTGCTCCGTTCTTTATGAACTTAATACTCTAGATGCATGCTGGATAGCGGTCGATGTGTGGAGTAATAGTAGTAGATGTAGAATCGTTTCGGTCTACTTGTCTCGGATGTGATGCCTATATACATGATCATTGCCTTGGATATCGTCATGATTATTTGCTTTTCTATCAATTGCCCAACAGTAATTTGTTTACCCACCGTGTGCTATTTTCAAGAGAGAAGCCTCTAGTGAAACCTATGGCCCCCGGGTCTACCTTTATCATATATTAAAAGTCCTAAAAATACTTTGCTGCAATTTTACTTTATTTATTTTATTTTGTATTTTTGTTCGATCTATCTATCTATCACCATACAATTTAATCTTGCAATTAACCGCCAAGGGATTGACAACCCCTTGTTCGCGTTGGGTGCGAGGATTTGTTATTTTGTGTGCAGGTGCTGCTAACGAGTTGTTGCGTGATTCTCCTACTGGATTGATAACCTTGGTTTCATAACTGAGGGAAATACTTATCTCTACTGTACTGCATCATCCCCTCCTCTTCGGGGAAATCCCAACGCAGCTCACAAGTAGCAAGCATCACGAAGAGATCATGATTGAAGCTTGCCGTCCATTGTGGTGACAATGGACTTGTGAAGATGTGTCGAAGAGTGGCTCGCCCATAGTGGAGTATGGGGGGGGCAATCAACTAGTCTTCATCGAGCCAACGCAATCAAGAAAGGTGGTCCAACTTGAGGAGGTCAAGATCGTCATCATCTAGCTCAAGTGGACTATGTGCAAGGCAAAGGTTTGCCCTTGATAAGTTTTCTATTTTACCGGTATCATGGTGGTAGTTGGGAGACCGGGTTATATGATCGATTGCCGTACTATCAAGGGGGCTCTCAAGTAAGTAGCTTGATCGTATCGTTCGTAGAGAGCTCAAACCATTGCATCATTGCATCATCTTTCTTGGTTCTTGTTTGGTTTTTTCTCCTTGTGAGATTTGGAGCTCTTGGTCATCTTCATGACAAGCTCGAGTTCATCGAAAACGAAGTTCACATGCATCTTCTATGATGTTTTCGATGTTGGGGTTTATGCCGGTTCTTTCACCGATGGAGATTTCTCACCTCTTCATCTTAGGCATATATACTTCCCCTACCACTTCTTACTATAACAAGCTTGAGTTTGCTGGATTCTAAGTTCGTATGCAAAAGTTGTGGCGGTTCTGGTTTCTGGACAGTTTTTCTGTGTCTGTTGGGTGGTTGGAGAGCTGCCAGCGGTAGTACCGCTCCTGGCAGCGGTAGTACCGCTTATAGGTGGTAGTACCGCTGCCAGTACCGCGCGTACTATCGCTCCTTCTCGGGTCTCGATTTTTCGTGTCAGGTTCAACGGTAGTCCATCGGTAGTCCCTCTGGCATACTACCGTTGAGTCCTTTTTGGCCCGGTTGGACAAGCGGTAGTTGAAGCGGCACTAGGAGCGGTATAACCACTTATAAGCGGTAGTACCGCGCCTACTTCCGTTGCCACTACCGCTCGTGACTCTACTCTTCGTTTTTCTCTGCGCGGTTGTTGAGCAGCGGTAGTACCGCTCGTGGAGCGGTAGTACCGCTTGGGTGGGGGCTGTGTGCATAACGGTTGGATTTTTTCCCCACCTATAAAAGGGGGTCTTCTTCCCCAATGGACCTTATCCTTTGAGCTCGTGTTCTTCCCCCATTATTGACCTTCTTTGAGCTTGCTATCTCTCAATCCCTCCATGGATTCTTGCTAGTTTTTTAGGGAAAAGAGAGAGGAGATCTAGATCCACATTTCCACCAATCACTTTCTCCTCTATGTGAGGGGAACCCCTTGGATCTAGATCTTAGAGTTCTTCGTGTTCTCTTCTTCGTTCTTCCTCTCATTTTCCTCCCTAGCATTAGTTGCTTTGGTGGGATTTGGGAGAGAAGGACTTGGGCACTCCGTGTGCCCTTGCCATTGCATTTGGTGCATCGGTTTGAGTTCTCCACGGTGATACGTGGAAGTGAAAGTTTAGAAGCTTGTTACTCTTGGGTGTTTGGGCACCCTAGAGCTTGTTCCTCTTGGGTGCTTTGGTGCCCTAGACGGTTGGTGTTGTCGGAGCTCAATCATTATGGTGTAAAGCTCCAGGCAAGCATCGGGGTCTCCAATTAGGTTGTGGAGATTGCCCCGAGCAATTTGACGGGTACCGGTGACCGCTCCCAAGGGTTGCCAAAGTGTACGGGTTCGGTGACCGCCCCCAAGGGTTGCCATTTGTACGGGTTCGGTGACCGCCCTCAAGGGTCCCTTAGTGGAATCACGACATCTTGCATTGTGCGAGGGCGTGAGGAGATTACGGTGGCCCTAGTGGTTTCTTGGGGAGCATTGTGCCTCCACACCGCTCCAAACGGAGATTAGCATCCGCAAGGGTGTGAACTTCGGGATACATCGTTGTCTCCGCGTGCCTCGGTTATCTCTTACCCGAGCCCTTTACTTATGCACTTTACTTTGTGATAGCCATAGTGTTTCATGTTATATATCTTGCTATCACTTAGTTGTTTATCTTGCTTAGCATAAGTTGTTGGTGCATGTCGGAGTCTAGGATCTGCATCCAAGAAACTTCTCCAAGAACTTAGGGTTCGAACTCTGGGGGCTTTGCTTGGCGACCAACGACATGACGACAACTACGGCGGAATCACGACGGGCTCACTGGCTCTCACCGGACACGAAGGGGACGCGCGAGCTACCCAGGTTCGGGCCACCGCGCGGTGTAATACCCTACTCCTGCCTGCGTTGGATTGCTCTATAATGGAGAGCTTGTGGCTCGAGGTACACGAGGTGTGGGGGGAGAATGAATCGATCCCCTTACATGGAAGCGGCCTCGCCCCTTTTGTAGTGCCTTGGTCCTCTTCCCCCAAAATATGAGCGGTAAAGGGTGGCCACAGGGCGGCAATTCAAAGGGGAACAGGCGCACAGGCTTATCCTGACTAAAGGCGGTCTCCGCCTGATAAAGCAGTCTTCCTGACGTGCTGGAGGGCTTGGCGATGACCTCTGTCCTGGCGCGCCAATCCGTCCTGATCTTCTTCTACCAAAGAGGAAACGCTTTGGGACTTGCTTTGGGGGAGGCAGACGCCGCTGCTCCCTTATCACCAGAATGGAAACTGGGCTCGGTCACGCCCCGCCTTCCTTATCCTGACAGCGGGACGTCACCCATGTGCTGGGCGTGGAGCCCCGCGGCTGATGCCGTACGACCTGCTTCATGAGAAGGCCTCGCAAGGGGAGCCTCGCGAGGCAACCTGGTGCTTGGCGGCCTCGGCAGGACCTGACTTGGCGGCGAGGGGCCTCGCGAGGCGGCTTCCTTCAGAGCGGCCGAGGCAGGGCCACCCTCATGGGCCAGCCCAAGCGTTGTCCTCTGGGCCAGAGGCAGACGGGCCGTGGTACCCTGGTTCCCACTGGGCCGACAGTTGCCCCCGGGCCCACGGCGCGCACGTTCCGCCCGTTAGGGACGAAATGACGCGGGGCCCATTGAGCTGCCGGGCCCAGAGGTGACGCGTGGCGGCTTTTACGGGGCGGGTCGCCCCCCACTCCCATGACGCCTCGGTAACCGCCGTCCTGGCGATAAAGCCTGCCCGCGCTGGGCGCAGGCACATCCTTCCTCCCCGTCTCCATCTCGCCCTTCATCTCGCGTGAGAAGCTCCTCTGTTCCTCCTCCTCCAACTTCCAATCTCTCCGCCGCCATGGCCCCTGGCAAGAAAGGGAAGAAGGAAACCGCCGAGCCGGGGCCGGGGCCCGTGCTGCTGAAATCCGTGATCCTCAGCGAGGAGGGCCTGGACAAGGTGCGGCCTGATACGTCTCCAACGTATCTATAATTTTTTATTGTTCCATGCTGTTATATTATCAATCTTGGATGTTTTTATATACATTTACAGCAATTATATATCATTTTTTGGGACTAACCTATTAACTTAGTGCCCAGTGCCAGCTGTTGTTTTCTGCCTGTTTTTGGTTTTACAGAATATCAATACCAAACAAAGTCCAAATGCCACGAAACTTTTCGGAGATTTTTTTCTGGACAATACCAACACTAGAAGCTTCGGGAGAAGACCAGACGCCATAGGAGGTGGCCACGAGCCACCAGGGCGCGCCTAGGGGGGGGGCAGGCGCGCCCTGGTGCCTCGTGGGCCCACCTCAGCTCCGTTTGACCTAATTCCACCACTATAAATTCCCAAAAATCAGGAAACCAACAGGGGAGTCCACGAAATACTTTTTCCGCCGCCGCAACCTTCTGTTCTCGAGAGATCCCATCTGGAGGCCTTTTTCGGTACTCTGCAGGAGGGGGAATCGATCACGGAAGGGCTCTACATCAACCTTGCTGCCCTTCCGATGATGCGTGAGTAGTTTACCACAGACCTTCGGGTCCATAGTTAGTAGCTAGATGGCTTCTTCTCTCTTTTTGATCTTCAATACAATGTTCTCCTCGATGTTCTTGGGGTTCTATCCGATGTAATCACTTTTTGCGGTGTGTTTGTTGGGATCCGATGAATTGTGAGTTTATGATCAGATTATCCATGAATATTATTTGAGTCTTCTCTGATCTCTTTTATGCATGATTATTATAGCTTCGTATTTCTTCTCCGATCTATTCATTTGGTTTGGCCAGCTAGATTGATTTATCTTGCCATGGGAAGATGTGCTTTGTAATGGGTTCGATCTTGTGGTGCTCAATCCCAGTGACAGAAAGGGACATGACACGTATGTATCGTTGCTATTAAGGGTAAAAAGAGGGGGTTTATTCATGCGTGAGTTTACTTTGTCTACATCATGTCATATTGCTTAAGGCGTTACTCCGTTCGTTATGGACTTAATACACTAGATGCATGCTAGATAGCGGTCGATGTGTGGAGTAATAGTAGTAGATGCAGGCAGGAGTCGTTCTACTTGTCTCGGGCGTGATGCCTATATACATGATCATTGCCTTGGATATCGTCATGATTATTTGCTTTTCTATCAATTGCCCCACGGTAATTTGTCTACCCACCGTATGCTATTTTCTTGAGAGAAGCCTCTAGTGAAAACTATGTCCCCCAGGTCTATCTAAATCATATACTAAAACCCTAAAAATACTTTCTGCATTTTTATTTATTGATTTTATTTTGTATTTTTGTTTCAATCTATCTATCTATCACATACAATTTAATCTTGCAACTTACCGCCGAGCGATTGACAACCCCTTGTTTGCGTTGGGTGCAAGGATTTGTTGTTTTGTGTGCAGGTGCTGCTAACGAGGTGTTGCGTGATTCTCCTACTGGATTGATAACCTTGGTTTCATAACTGAGGGAAATACTTATCTCTACTGTACTGCATCTCCCTTCCTCTTTAGGCAGTTACAAACGCAGCTCACAAGTAGCAGGAAGAATTTCTGACGCCGTTGCCGGGGAGACATCATCAACATCTATCAAGTACCTCCGCATAAAACTTACATCTCCTTGCATTTATTTTATTTGCATTTGCCACTCGTTTTCATCTCCCCCACTTCTAAAAAGTTTTTACAAAAATACAAAAATATTTTCCATTTGCCTTTTTCTTGTTTGCTTGTTTGCGCAGCCACGATGTCTCAAGAAAATACAAAATTGTGTGATTTTTCCAATACTAATAATAATGATTTTATTAGTACTCCGATTGCTCCTCCCACCGCTAGTGCGGAGAGTTGTGATATTAATGTCGTTTTGCTATATCTTGTCATGAAAGAACAATTTTCTGGTAGTCCTAATGAAGATGATGCATCCCATCTTAACACTTTCGTAGAATTGTGTGATATGCAAAAGAAAAAAATGTGGATAATGATATTGTGAAACTAAAATTATTCCCGTTCTCATTACGGGATCGTGCAAAAATTTGTTTTTCATCTTTACCATGAAATAGTATCGATTCTTGGGATAGGTGTAAAGATGCTTTTATTACCAAGTATTTTCCTCCCGCGAAAATTATTTCTCTTAGAAATCAAATTATGAATTTTAAGCAACTTGATCATGAACATGTTGCCCAATCTTGGGAGAGGATGAAATTAATGATAAGAAATTTCCCTACTCATGGTTTAAATTTATGGATGATCATACAAAAAATTTATGCGGGATTGAATTTTGTCTCTAGAAATCTTTTAGATTCCGCCGCAGGTGGTACTTTTATGGAAATTACTTTGGGAGAAGCTACTAAATTGCTTGATAATATTATGGCAAATTATTCACAATGCCATACTGAAAGAGTTCCTACTAGTAAAAAAGTGAATTCTGTTGAAGAAATTAGTACTTCAGTGATAAAGTTGATGCGCTTATGAAATTGGTTGCTAGCAAAAATACACTTATTGATCCTAATGATGTGCCTTTATCCACTTTGATTGAGCAAAATAATGATCCCGTAGATGTGAATTTTGTCTCGCGAAACAATTTTAATAATAATGCTTATAGAGGTAATTTCAATGCTAGACTGTTTCCTGGAAATTCCTCTAATAATTATGGCAATCCCTATGGTAATTCTTATAATAATAATAATAGGATGCTCTCTGATCTTGAAAGTAATATTAAAGAATTAATTAATGCTCAAAAGGTTTTCAACACTACGATACAAGAAAAATTGAGTAAACTTGATGATATGTCTAGGAGCATTGATAGAATTATTCATGGTGTGAAAAATCTCAAGACTAAAATTTTCCCACCTAAAATTTATATTAATGAATCAATTAAAGCTTTATATGTCTCCATGGATGAGAGTAAGAAAAGAACCTCCATGCTAAAAGCTAAACGAGAATTTCTAGAAAAAGTGATTCCTCCCGGTTTTTATCTTAGTACTGATGAGGATATTAAAATGATTGGTGTTTCATCTATTGATTCTTTGTTTAGCAAAATAAAACTTGATGAAAAGGGGGCTGAAGAACAGTCAACTTTAGCTAGTAGGCGTCCCCATAATTCGGAGGGTGAAAATCTTGATATGAAAATTGATAAAAGTGGGTCTGGAGAGGTAAAAATTTTAACTAGTGATGTGCCCACTATTTTGGATTACAAAGATTTTAATTATGATAGTTGTTCTTTGATTGAGTGCATTTCTTTGTTACAATCCATGCTAAATTCACCTAACGCTTATGAGCAAAATAAGGCTTTTACTAAACACATCGTAGAAGCAATGATGAAAGCATTAGAAGAAAAGCTAGAACTAGAAATTTCAATTCCTAGAAAATTATATGATGAATGGGAACCCACCATTAAAGTTAAAATTAAAAATTATGAGTGCAATGCTTTATGTGATTTGGGTGCTAGCGTTTCCACAATTCCAAAATCTCTATGTGATGTGCTAGGTTTTGCCAACATAGATGAATGTTCTCTTAATTTGCACTTAGCGGATTCTACTATTAAAAAGCCATTGGGTAGAATTAATGATGTGCTTATTCTTGCAAATAGAAATTATGTGCCCGTTGATTTTATTGTACTTGACATTGAATGCAACCCTTCTTGCCCCATAATACTTGGTAGACCGTTCTTACGAACCATAGGTGCCGCTATTGACATGAAAGAAGGGAATATAAAATTTCAGTTTCCACAAAAAAAGGGTATGGAACATTACCCTCGGAACAAAATTAAAGCACCATATGAATCCATTATGAGGGCCACTTATGGAATCAACTTGAAGGATGATAATACTTGAAACTATGCATTATGCCTAGCTAGGGGCATAAAACAATAGCGCTTGTTGGGAGGCAACCCAATGAATAAAATAAATTTTTGATTTTTGTTTCTGTTATCGTGTGTTTTCACATTTATTCTACTGTTATGATTGAGTTTTTGTGTTTTTAATTAGTGTTTGTGTCAAGTAAAACCTTTGGGATGATTTGGAAGATAGTATAATTGATGTTGTTTGGAAAACAGAAAGTTTTGCGTCCAGTGCTGGAATTTTATTTCTATACTGGAGAGTCAGAAAAATCTGAAATTTTTACAAAGTATTGGTATATGAATTTCCCACGTTGTCCTAATTTTTCAGAATTTTTGGAGTTACAAAAGTATGGCTTTTAAATAGATTTCTACAGACTGTTCTGTTTTTGATAGATTCTGTTTTTGATGCTTTGCTTGCTTGTTTTGATGAAACTATGGATTGTATCGGGGGGGTATAAGCCATGGAGAAGTTATAATACAGTAGTTATAATGCAAAAATAAAATATGAATGGGTTTACAACAGTACTTAAAGTAGTGATTTGTTTTGTTATACTAACGGATCTCACGAAGGTTTTGTTGAGTTTTGTGTGATTGAAGTTTTCAAGTTTTGGGTGAGATCACGATGGATGAAGGAATAAGGAGTGGAAAGAGCCTAAGCTTGGGGATGCCCAAGGCACCCCAAGGTAATATTCAAGGAAGACTCAAGCGTCTAAGCTTGGGGATGCCCCGGAAGGCATCCCCTCTTTCTTCTACCAACCATCGGTAATTTTACTTGGAGCTATATTTTTATTCGTCACATGATATGTGTTTTGCTTGGAGCATCGTGTATTATATGAGTCTTTGCTTTGTTTGCTTTTTAGTTTTTCACAATCATCCTTGCTGGAAACACCTATTTGAGAGAGCCACACGTTCATCATGATTTGTTAGAATACTCTATGTGCTTCACTTAAAAAAATTGAGCTAGGCAGTTGCTCTAGTGCTTCACTTAAATCTTTTTGAGCACGGCAGTGGCTATATTTTGAAGAAATAAACTCTCATGCTTCACTTATATTATTTTGAGAGTTGACAAGATAAAATTTTGATGAAATAAACTCTCATGCTTCGCTTATATTATTTTGAGAGTTGATAAGACTAAAATTTTGAAGAAATATATGCACTCTCATGCTTCACTTATACCTTTTTGAGAGTTGATAAAAGTAACGGTAATTTGCACAAGATGTGAATTTGGTCCCGAAGTGATGAATATTCAAGAGGGATATAATAAAAACTTTCATATAGATCATTGGATATGATAAGTGTGATTCCTTGCAATAGTTTTGCGATATGGAGATGATGATATGTGAGTCATGTTAGTGAGTAATTGTGATTTAGTAAGAATATTCGTGTTAAGGTTTGTGATTCCCTATGCATGCACATTAAGTTAATAGTTATGCAAAGAAATTATATCCTACTTATGGTGCATTATTCGGTGTTAGTTATGTTCAATGCATGTTTATGACCGTTTTCGCTTTTTGGTTGGTTGCTTCTCAATCTATTTGCTAGCCTTCATTTGTACTAAGCGGAAATACTGCTTGTGCATCCAAACTCCTTAAACCCAAGTTGTGCCAAATGAGTCCACCATATCTACCAATATGCGGTATTTCCATGCCGTTCCAAGTAAATTTGCGTGTGCCAACTCTAATTTTCAAAATAATTTTTCCGTTTTGTGTGCCTGTACCGCTCATGAAGCGGTAGGGGGTGGCCAATATTTTCCATGCTAGGTGTGTTATTCTCACGATGAGTGTTTATTCACTTGTTATTGCACGAGAGAGTGGCTGGTAATAGGGATGCCCAGTCCCACAATGAAATCAAAAATTAATAACAACAAAATTCCTTGGAAAGTGTTGGTATGGAGGGCACCCGTGGATACGGCTAGCCATGGAAAGGAAATAAACTTTACTTTCTGTTTGGGAACCGCCTATGATGTGTCTAGCATGGAAGATATTGGGAATTCTCGGTCGTTTTCGTTGACAGGAAAAGCATGCCTCTCAAAATATTTTTCTCTCTCTAATTTAAGCTTTGAGCTCTGGCATATTAGCAAATCTCTGCTTCCCTCTGCGAAGGACTATCTATTTACTTTATGCAATTTTTATTTTTATTTTGAGTCTCCATCTTCTCTTATAAAGCACCAACTAGAGATCACTATTGTCATACTTGTGCATTGTGTGTAGCTAATATTTGAGTGTGTTTCATGAATGGATCAATGATTGAGCATAATGGGCTAGGGATAACTTTCTTTAGCGTTGATATTTTGAAAGACATGGTTGCTTGTAAGCATGCTTGAGTATTTATATCTTCATGTAAAACTATAGACTATTGCTTTGAATCATTCAAGTCCAAATGTCCATGCTACAAAGAAAAGAATATGTGATGAATATGATAGGCAGCACTCCACATCAAAAATTCTGTTTTTATCATTTACCTACTCGAGGACGAGCAGGAATTAAGCTTGGGGATGCTGATACGTCTCCAACGTATCTATAATTTTTTATTGTTCCATGTTGTTATATTATCAATCTTGGATGTTTTTATATACATTTACAACAATTATATATCATTTTTTGGGACTAACCTATTAACTTAGTGCCCAGTGCCAGCTGCTGTTTTCTGCCTGTTTTTGGTTTTACAGAATATCAATACCAAACGAAGTCCAAATGCCACGATACTTTTTGGAGATTTTTTTCAGGACAATACCAACACTAGAAGCTTCGGGAGAAGACCAGACGCCAGAGGAGGTGGCCACGAGCCACCAGGGCGCGCCTGGGGGGGGGGGGCAGGCGCGACCTGGTGCCTCGTGGGCCCACCTCAGCTCCGTTTGACCTAATTCCACCACTATAAATTCCCAAAAATCAGGAAACTAACAGGGGAGTCCACAAAATACTTTTTCCGCCGCCGCAAGCTTCTGTTCTCGAGAGATCCCATCTGGAGGCCTTTTCCGGCACTCTGCCGGAGGGGGAATCGATCACGGAGGGGCTCTACATCAACCTTGCTGCCCTTCCGATGATGCGTGAGTAGTTTACCACAGACCTTCGGGTCCATAGTTAGTAGCTAGATGGCTTCTTCTCTCTTTTTGATCTTCAATACAATGTTCTCCTCGATGTTCTTGGGGTTCTATCCGATGTAATCACTTTTTGCGGTGTGTTTGTTGGGATCCGATGAATTGTGAGTTTATGATCAGATTATCCATGAATATTATTTGAGTCTTCTCTGATCTCTTTTATGCATGATTATTGTAGCTTTGTATTTCTTCTCCGATCTATTGATTTGGTTTGGCCAGCTAGATTGATTTATCTTGCCATGGGAAGATGTGCTTTGTAATGGGTTCGATCTTGCGGTGCTCAATCCCAGTGACAGAAAGGGACATGACATGTATGTATCGTTGCTACTAAGGGTAAAAAGATGGGGTTTATTCATGCATGAGTTTACTTTGTCTACATCATGTCATCTTGCTTAAGGCGTTACTCCGTTCTTTATGGACTTAATACACTAGATGCATGCTGGACAGCGGTCGATGTGTGGAGTAATAGTAGTAGATGCAGGCAGGAGTCGGTCTACTTGTCTCGGACGTGATGCCTATATACATGATCATTGCCTTGGATATCGTCATGATTATTTGCTTTTCTATCAATTGCCCAACAGTGATTTGTCTACCCACCGTATGCTATTTTCTTGAGAGAAGCCTCTAGTGAAAACTATGGCCCCCGGGTCTATCTAAATCATATACTAAAACCCTAAAAATACTTGCTGCACTTTTTCTTTATTTATTTTATCTTGTATTTTTGTTTCTATCTATCTATCTATCACATACAATTTAATCTTGCAACTTACCGCCGAGGGATTGACAACCCCTTGTTTGCGTTGGGTGCAAGGATTTGTTGTTTTGTGTGCAGGTGCTGCTACTGAGGTGTTGCGTGATTCTCCTACTGGATTGATAACCTTGGTTTCATAACTGAGGGAAATACTTATCTCTACTGTACTGCATCCCCTTCCTCTGCAGGGAATTACCAACGCAGCTCACAAGTAGCACGGCCGATGACGGCCGGCACCTTCAACGGGAACGGGGCGACGAAGATCTGGCCGGCGTCGCGCCCCGTGGCTCAGCGAGGGGGTATGACCTTCCCGTTCTTCCTCCACTCCGTCTTCGCCAGGCTGGTGCCTCCCTTCTCCGACTTCTTCGATGTCGTGCTCAGCCACTACCAGGTCCATGCGTTGCACCTGCACCCGAGCTCGGTCCTCCTTCTCTCCATCTTCGCCTACCTCTGCGAAGCTTTTCTGGGGGTGATGCCATCCATGGCCTTCCTTCGGAAATTCTTCCGCCTCCGACTAACCGAGGCGGAACAGTGCTCGGGCTGCGTGTCATTCCAGATGGTCACGGGCATGCGCGCGCACATCATCGACATGCGGATTCCCGAGGAGGTGGAAGGCTTCAGGGAGCGCTGGGTCTACATGGACGCGTGCCAGTACAACCCTTTACTCGAAATCCCGAAGGCGCCAGTGGTGCCGAGCTCCGTGTGGGGGCCCGCCGAGCTGACCGACGCCGCGCTGGGGCCGGTCATGGCAAGGATGCGAGTGCTCCAAGCCGGCGGGCTCTCCGCGAGCATGGTCGTCAAGGAGTTCATGCGCAAGCGCATTGCTCCCCTCCAGAGGCACTCACGCTCAGTATGGACTCACTCGGGCCTGGGGGACCCCATGAGGCTGAGCGCCGATCGCCTCGCCCAAGAGGTGGTGGAGGGGCTGGTGAGCGTTCTCCTTGGCGTGGGGACACCGTTCCCGCCACCAAGGGCGGCTCCAATTTACTGCTTCGGAAACCGGGAGGACGCACGGGCCGGCATGTCGCGGTTTGATCAGTGGGGGTTGGTGCCCTCGGGTCATGTGGGACCCCGCGACAATCAGATCCAGGTGTTGCTGATTCCCGAAGGCGACGACGACGCCAGGGTGGCGGCCGCAGCCGACGCCTGGAGCGAGGTGGCGGCCTCCCTGCCGATTCGCCGCTAGCCGACGGCAGAAGCCTGCAGCGGCGGCCGCAGCGACGCTGGAGGGTCCCGAGCCGAGCCCCTGCGGCTTGCGCCCCCGAAGGAGGAAACCTGTGGCGCAGAAATCCCTCTGCCTGGCGGGGCGATCCCGCCCTCCGAAGCTTCGGGAGGGGGCCCAGGCGAGCCTCCCGGCGGGGCCTCGGGAGGAGGCCCCAGCGAGTCTCGAGGGAGCGGCAGCAGCAGCCGCCCGGGAGGGAAGCTAAGGAAGCGGCGATGGGTCCCCAGAGACGAGTCAGTCTTCTTGCCCCGCGCACTCCCCGCGCCCACCACTTCACCTTGCAAGGCTCGGCCTCATCCCCAGTTATGCAGGAGGGACCCCCCGCCGAAGAAGAAAAAGGCGGGTACCCGGGACGAGGATGCCGGCGAGCCGGCCGGGGCTCAATGGGAGCTGGGGGCGGTCGACACACCGGCGCCCCCGCCGAGCCCTGTGGAGTGCGGTGGAGTCACCGAGGAGGAGCCTGCGGACTCTGCCCAGCCGCCCGAGGAGGCCTTCCCTCTTGCCGGAGGAAGAGTGCCTCCGGAAGAGGCCCGCACCGAGGGGGAGGTAGGCACCGACGTGGCGGCCACCACAAGCCTCAAACGATCACCAGGGCGCCATGAGCCGGAGGCGGCCGCGCCCAGCCCTCCCCGTACGACCGAGCGATCGGCAGGGGCGGAAGTTGAGGTGGAGGTCGAGGAGGATCCTGGCCGCCCGGAGGGGAACGAGGCCCCCTCAGGCGGGGGCCTGGGCGGGCCCGATGACGCAGCAGCCCCCGAGCCCTTAGAGCCACGGGGGGCGGAGATGGAAGGGCTGAGCGCGCCCTGGACCTTGGTCCCAGTGAGCCACAGCATCCTACTGCGGATCGGGAGTCTCCGCCACGCCCAATCGGCCCTCAGCTCCCTCGAGGCCGACCTCATGGCCGAGGAGGAGAACCTCCGCCTGGAGCGGGAGCGCGCCGCGGCTCATGACGCCCGGCTCACCTCCCGCGAGGAGGCGGTCACCCGGCGCGAGAGCATGGCGGTGGTCCTGGAGATGGACATGGAGATCCGGGAGCGCGAACTCCTGCGGACCACCATCGAGCAGGAGAGGGAGCGAGAACGCTTGGAGAACCTGGATCACATCGTGGCGGCCAGCGAGGCCTCCTACAAAGAATGCCTCGCGAAAGCCAACGCCACGCTTGAAGAAAAAGCTACAAAGTACAGGGCGGAGATCGACAGGCAGGGCCAAGACGAGGTCGCGCGGAAGACCAAGGCCCTAGCCGACACCTACTCCAAAAACTTGAAGAAGCAGGAGGACCGCTTCACGAAGAGGCGCGGCGAGCTCGACGCCGAAATCGCCGAGCTCAAGCGGCAGTTCACGGCGTCGGAGGCCGAGAGGCGGAGTGTGGCGGGGCTCCATGCCACGACCCGCCGTGAGTTGGAAGACCTCCAGGCTCAGGTGGGCGAGGTTAGTGATGAGGCGCAGCGGGCCCGCGACGAGGCCGCCCGGGGGCGCGGGGAGCAGCTCCAATGCTCCAAAATGTTCCGCGAGCTCATGGGGCGCGCTCCCAGCGCCGTGGCCGCTTTTTCGGTCGAGGGGGTGGAGGATCCCCTGGATACTGGCGATGCCAGCTACCTGGCCTTCTTCACAAGGCTCGTGGAGCGGCTGGAGGCGAGCTCCGCCCGGTGGGACGAGATCCGCGACGCTGAGTGCCGCGACCTTCTGCGCCAGGCGTCGACCCGCGTCTTCAGCAATCTGCTGCGCGTCGATGGCGACTTCGACTTCGGCCAGGTACTGTCTCCGGTCCCCAAGGAGCTCCGAGGCAAGCTCGCGAGGGCGGTGGAGGACCATGTGGCGAGTCTGCTGGAGCGGTTCGCGTCTGTCGGAGAAGGGTCCGGCGAAGACGGCAATGCCGCCGTTGACGACGCCGACGGTGGCTCTGCCGCCTGAACCCCTGCACTCACCTTCTTGTAATAGAGTAGATGCGGCCTCGTGGGGGCGTGAAAACATTTGCATGGTACTTTTGCTTTAAGCACTTAATGATTTATGCGTTTTTGTTTTCCTCTCAATGCCTTTATTTCCCTTTTACATTGCCTTCGTGCCCTGTGTCGCTGGGACCCAACCCCCGAGGCGGCCTACAACCGTCGCTGGTATGCCCAGAGCGTGCGCTCGGCAAGGCCAGAGGGTGTAGGGCTCTTAGGGCTGGTAGGAGTCCCTGAGGCGCGATGCTCTGGGTCCCCCCCTTGATGCGCAGGCGGCTCGTGCCAAGGAAATCAGGATGCCACGAGAGAGAAGCGAGAGGGAGAAGACCCGAGGGGTGGTTTAGACTTAGCTCCTTCGAGGCGTGCAGCTTGGGGCGAGTTCTTCGCAGGGCACGGCACGTGAGGCGCAGTCCCTCGTGAGGCCTTCCGCCCGTAGGACGCCGCTCGCGAGGCCTCTCGGGGGGGCTCCTGAGGCCTTCGGTATCCTGCACCAGGGAAACTGCCAAGTTTTCGCAAGTAGTGCAGCAGGGCGCGCTTGCGAGGTCGCCTGTGGGTGTTATGCGAGGAGACAAGAGCACCAAGGACCTGGTGAGGTGACGTACACGGGAGCAGGCCCGCGATCTACAGCTCAGTCACTTGGGTTTTTCAGTGTTGCTGGGACTGACCCGAGCACAGACACCGTGCCCAGCCCCCGCTCGCGTGACAGGCACGGGTGAGACCACGAACGCACGCCCCTACTGGGGCACCCTCAGCTGCAAGCACACAGGGTTTTGGTGGAAATAAGCTTTACTGATGCATGAAGCAGGTTCATTACATAACAGAAAGATACATGCTGCCGTGTTTGACACGGGTCAGCTTGAGGATGTGACGACCGAGGGCCCCTCAGGTAAGTAGGCCGCCAGCGCTGAGCATGGGGCATCCGCCAGCGCTGAGCATGGGGCTTCCACGAGAGTGGGAAGGAGCTCTCACATGCTGGAGGCAGCGCAGGTAGAGAGAGCCCCGGAGCATGTACAGCTCCATGTCGCTCATATCCGTGGGGCACGGATAGAACTTACGGTGATGGCGGGTGTTCCATGTGTTTTGTACCGGAACACCCTCCTCCGTCACGAGTGGGGCCGCGGTGGGCCGGGGGGCGGGTGTTAACCACCTTCGTATTCCTTGCGATGTAGGACTCCAGGCTCATGCGCATCAACCTCGCGAAGGTGGCTCCGGCACCCTCCAGGCCAAACGTCATATGCACGAGCCAGGGCGAGCCCGCGGTCTAGTCGATCCGCGGAGGAGGGAAGGGGCCCACGGGACGAGCCTGGTTGAGGGCGATGAAGTCGACGCACATGCGCGCGGCCTGGCGACGGGTGTGAGGCTGGCGATCCACTTGGGGTGGGGAGCTTCACAGGCGATTCCAGCATCCTGGGGCTTGTTGACTTCCTGGGCGATGACTTCCTGCTTCTCCGGCGCCTGACGCCATTACTTATGCTTGACGGGCCGCGCGCTCTGGCACGTGGCTGAGTGGTGCTCGATCACCTCCCTCGATAGGCCGGGCGCGCCTGATGCTGTCCAAGCCAATGCATCAGGGCTTGCCCGGAGGAAGGTGATGAGCGCGCCTTTCTATTTGGGAGAGGGTCCACCGTTGACAGCGAGGGAGGGGCCTGCTTCGCCCCCATCCAGCGACGCCTTCTTGGACTCGGCCCGCTCCTGAGAGAGCAGGGGCTTCTTCTTCACGGGCGTCTCCTCGGCAGGCCCAGGCACGTCCTCATCTGCCGGGTCGCGGTGGAGGCACTCTTGTAGGCGTGCTCGAGGGTGTGCAGTGCATCCTTCTCGTCGCAGCGGACGGTGAGGGTACCGCTGCAGCCGGGCATTTTGACGAGGCCGTAGGCGTGGTGGGTCGCGGCCATGAACTTGGAGAGCGCCGGGTAGCCCAAGATGGGTTGTAAGGTAGGCCGATGTGAGCCAGATCGAATACGATGAACTCCGTACGGTAGTTCTTGCGGGTGCCGAAGGTGACGGGAAGGCGCACCTGCCCCGGGGGGACAATGGAGCCATCGGTGACGCCCGAGAAGGCCTGGTGGGCATCAGGCGCTCGTAGGGCACTTGGAGCGTCTCGAAGGTCTCCACAGAGAGTACGTTGAGGCCGGCTCCACCGTCGATGAGCATTTTGGTGACGGCAACATTGCTGATGGTTGGTGTACACAGCAGGGGGACGGCGCCCACGGCCTTCGTGGACTTGGGGTGGTCGTTGGCGTCGAAGGCGATGGGGAACTCAGACCACTTGAGGTGGCCGGTGGACTCGAGTGCCGGGAGGGCCGCGTTCACCTCCCGAGAGAACTGCTTGAAGTAGTGGTTGGATGGAGGGGCCTGGGCCCTGCCGAGGATGCAGGCCACCCTGGCGGGGCTCTTGGTAGCCCCCAGCGTTCTCAGCGGGAGGGGAGTCATTGACGCGCATTGGGGCGGCGTTGGCTTGAGGGTCAGCCTGCCGCGGCTGGTTCTTGCCAGCCCTGACGGCTGTTATCGCCGGGGCCGTTGTTGTGGTTGTCGCCCCAGCGGCCACCTCCGCTGCCGTCAACGCGGCCCTTGCCGCGCTCCTTGCGGCTGCCGCGGCGCTCGATGCGGTCCTCGCAAAGCAACTTGAGCTCGTGGCAGTCTTCTATGCTGTGGGAGTTCATGTTGTGTTAGGCGCAGAAAGGACGGTCGTCCTTCTTGGCCTCGCCGCGGTCGCGGCCGCGCTTGTAATCCGGCTCCGCCGCCAGCACGGCAGGGCCCTTGCGCTTGGTGTCCTTGCCCTTGGGTTTCTCCGCGCCAGGCTCAGCGTTAGTGTCGTTGTGGAGGAAGAGGCGTCCCTCTTCGGCCTTGGCGCAATGGTCGGCGAGGACGAACAACTCTGCTGCGGAGTCGAGCTCGTCCCTGACTGAGAGCTTCTCGCACATCTTCACGTCAGTAACGCCGTTGGTGAAGGCGGAGACGATCGCGGCGTCGGAGGCCTTCGGGATCCTGTGGCGCACCTGGCTGAAGTGCTGGATGAACTTGCGAAGGGGCTCACCAGGGCGCTGGCGCACGGCCCGCAAGTCGTTGAGCGTGAGGGGACGCTCGTGCCCTTGAAGTTGGCGATGAACTACTTGCACAGGTCCTCCCACGAAGAGATGGACGCCTCGGGGAGGTTCATGAGCCATGAGCGCGCAGCGTCCTTGAGGGCCATGGGGAACTAGTTCGCCATGACCCGGTCGTCCCCCTTCGCGACCTGGATGCTGATGGTGTAGAGCAGGAGGAACTCCGTGGGGTTAGCGCTGCCGTCGTAGCGCAGAGGGAGCTCTGGCTTGAACTTGTCGGGCCACACCACGTGGCGTAGCTCGGAGACGAGGGCCAGGTAGCCCCTGTTGGTGACGGTGCCACCGTCGAGGGCCGCGCGGTTCTGGTGCCCAGCCATGGCGACGTCATGCAGGACGCGGTCCTGGCGGTTGCGCGCCTTCTCGAGGACCACGCGAGCGTCCGGGGGCGCGCGGCGGACGATCTGGCAGCTGTCGTCGTCGCCGTCCGGCGCGAGCGAGCCGCGGGACGGCTCCGGGGCGCGCGCTGCGGGGTGGCGCTTGGCCACATCGCGGTCCGGAGGAGGAGGAGGAGGCGCGTCGCGCCCGGCCCGGTCGGCGCGGGACGACGGAGCAGGCAAGGAGCGGGAGGGGGCCTGGCCATCGCGCGCAGCGTCGACAAGCTCGGTGATGCGCCCGAGCCAGGCGTCGTAGCCGTCCTCGGTGGGACGATAGCACAACAGCTCCTGCGCCATGAGCAGTGCAGCGTGCGGAGCGGGAGGGTCGCGACGCGCAAGCAAAGAGGTGGCAGCGGAGCGGCCGTGCGCCTGCTCGTTCACCGATGGGTGGGCGGAGGAGGCCACCCGCTCCCCAACAGGCTCGGTGGCGGCGCGAGGGCGCCGCCCAGGGGCACCTCGGGCGGCGGGCGCCGCGTGGACCCTGGCGGCGGCTCGGCGCGCAACGCGTTCCCGGCGGGCGGCGGCGTCGTCCATGTCGATGCTGACGTCGAGGTCGAAGGCGCGAAGACAGCAAGTCCCCCTACCTGACGCGCCAAATGTCGGAGTCTAGGATCTGCGTCCAAGAAACTTCTCCAAGAACTTAGGGTTCGAACTCTGGGGGCTTTGCTTGGCGACCTACGACATGATGGCAACTACGGCGGAATCACGACGGGCTCACTGGCTCTCACCAGACACGAAGGGGACGTGCGAGCTACCCAGGTTCGGGCCACCGTGCGGTGATATACCCTACTCCTGCCTGCGTTGGATTGCTCTGTAATGGAGAGCTTGTGGCTCGAGGTACACGAGGTGTGGGGGGAGAATGAATCGATCCCCTTACATGGAAGCGGCCTTGCCCCTTTTGTAGAGGCTTGGTCCTCTTCCCCGAAAATATGAGCGGGAAAGGGTGGCCACGGGGCGGCAATTCAAAGGGGAACAGGCGCACAGGCTTATCCTGACAAAAGGCGGTCTCCCCCTGATAAAGCAGTCTTCCTGACGTGCTGGTGGGCTTGGCGATGACCTCTATCCTGGCGCGCTGATCCGTCCTGATCTTCTTCTACCAAAGAGGAAAGCTTTGGGACTTGCTTTGGGGGAGGCAGACGCCGCTGCTCCCTTATCACCAGAATGGAATCTGGGCTTGGTCACGCCCCGCCGTCCTTATCCTGACAGCGGGACGTCACCCATGTGTTGGGCGTGGAGCCCCGCGGCTGACGCCGTACGACCTGCTTCATGAGAAGGCCTCGCAAGGGGAGCCTCGTGAGGCAACTTGGTGCTTGGCGGCCTCGGCAGGACCTGACCTGGCGGCGAGGGGCCTCACGAGGCGGCTTCCTCCGGAGCGGCCGAGGCAGGGCCACCCTCATGGGCCGGCCCAAGCGTTGTCCTCCGGGCCAGAGGCAGACGGGCCATGGTACCCTGGTTCCCACTGGGCCGACAGTGCACATAGGTGAGCCTAGTTGTTGTAGGTTTTGTGCTTGACAAATTAACCGCTAGGTTTATTGCGCATTTGTTCAAGCCTAAACCGTAATTATTTTAAAGCACCTATTCACCCCCCCCCCTCTAGGCGACATCCACTATCTTTCAGTTATGATCAATTGCATTGATCATGTGTTGGTTTGTATGACCTGGTGTTGCAGTTGGTGAACTTTGTACTGCAATTTGAAGTTAATGGATCTTTTGTTTGTCTCTGAAGAGATCATCCTATGTTGCTATTTCACTATTTGTTGCTATTTTTCTCACTGTTATGTGTGTGTTTACCATGGAGACCCGAAAGCAGATATAAATCTGGGCAGACATTTGAGATAAAATAGGATACTATGGTGCCCTAATTTGGAGGAAAATTTTTATTGTTCGTCCTGTATATAAGGTATATGACAGGAAACATATGTATGATATGATGGCATTTTGTTATGATTGTAGTACACTCATTTCAGTTAGAAGAGAAAATATATACCATCACTGAGAAAAGCATACTCATAACCATTTCAGTAAACTCATTTTCAGTACACTCATTTTGGTATACTATGGTAGCCCTTTGGCCTGCTAAGTAAACATCATAAGAAAACCATATTCATAACCATCACTGAGAAGTAGCAAGTAACCATCATAGCAAAAGCATAGTCATATCCGTCATTCAGAAGGACCATGTAATGATTACAAAATGATTAACAATTGATCCATACTCATGTGTACACATCAATATGATCAATTATAACACTTCTCATCATTCACGTCTTACTACATCATGCATTGGAGCTTAAGAACTAGAAGAGAGCCTTCTCATCTAAAGATGCCAAACATTGATGTTCTGTTGGTCTTAGTGGGCAGCACTGGCTCATCATCTGATTGATGCTCTGGACCTGCAGGCCTCTTGCCAACTGCAATAGCTAGTAGCCTAAGTTCCTCCTTCCTAGCATCAGCAGCAGCTTGCTTGTCTGCTCTTCTTTTTGCTAACTCCTCTTTAATAGTAGAGATAGTCTAATAGCTAATTGTTTCCGTGTTGTGACGGGGCATATTGTCGAAGTGTGTACTCAGGACACCAGGGATCGAGGATACCCTGTAATTTTGAGTTCAGCCAGGGGCTAAAGGCTTTGCCAATCCACGGCCAAGGTCACACAAGAACACATGAACACAAGGGGATTTCTATACAGGTTCAGGCTGCTATCTGAACGTAAAACCCTACTTCCTATCGGTATTGATATGAACGGGGGGAATAAAAGTGCTTTGGTGTTACAATGGAGGCGGTCGGGTGTTGACACCAGTTTTTGGCATGAAGCCAAAACACAATTAAGAAGGCCTCAAATGGAAAAGTACTCAAAGTGAGAAAGTTCTGTATCATCGAAAGGAGAAACTTTGAAGTTTGGGCCATAGCCATCCGATCTCATCTCTAAGGCCGAAGTTGTGTTCGAAGTACTAGGATTTTGTATCCAGAACACTATTCGGCTGATTACGCCCTCAAGATGATCTCATATGAGAAAACTTTCTACATGAATTGTCTTCGTCTCGTCGAATCGGTCGATTTTCATATAAAAATCGTCTCAATCCGAGTTCGTATGCAAAAGTTAGAGCTATCTGAATGCAGTCATGTCAAGAGGTGAAATAAGACGCGGGAGACCAGACACGTCTTGGCGAGTGTCTGATGCAATGCGTGAGCAATTAGCCATTCAAGATGGCCTCGAATCGAAAAACGTTCAACATGAAAGTTGTTCGTAACGTCGAAACGGTCAACTTTGATTTTGGGCACATTTTCATCCGAGGTCGTTTACTGCCACAAAAAAGACCCGCAAGGTACAGCCAGAAAGCTTGCCGGGATGGAAACCTTGCCGGGGAAATCTTGCCGGGATAGAAACCTTGCCGAGGAAATCTTGCCAGGATGGAAACCTTGCCGGGATAGAAACCTTGCCGGGGAAATATTGCCGGGATGGAAACCTTGCCGGGTGAAAGCTTGCCGACCGAGTGAAGAATGTCAATTTTGGGCGATCTAACCAGAAGCTAAAGACGGGCTTAAAAGATTATCTAGATGGCTTCGGATGAAAAAGTGTTCAACATGAAAGTTGTTCGTAACGTCGAAACGGTCAACTTTGCTTTTGGAGTCATCATCATCCGACGTAGTATACGACCTGCAGAGACGCTACAAGAGTCGGACGGTACAGTCAGCTACATGACCGAGTCCGACTCGAAATTAAAGATGACCCCGTGGAGTATTCAAGATGGCCTTATTTGGAAAAGTGATCAACATACGGATTGTCGGCCTCGTCGAAGCGCACAAAATTGGTATTTGAACCATCTCCATCGGAAGTCATATGCAGATTCCACGGTCCACGCAATGAGCAAGACAGAAGATTGCACCAGATTCGGGCTGAATCCGAGCGGGACCAGAACTAGGACTCTAGGACGAGAATTGATGTAATTTTCTTGTAAGGAAAGCCTAGATGAATCCTTTGCTTGTACGGGAAGTCCAGCCGCCTCTTATATATGTTGGGGGTGACGGCCGATTAAAACAACACACAATCGAACAAACAAATCTACATCCTTTTATCCTACTTTTATCCCTCTCCCTTGTATCTTTCTTCTCGTTCTTCGTATTGAAGTGCG
Source organism: Elymus sibiricus (assembly GCA_039707655.1). Lineage (NCBI taxonomy): Eukaryota > Viridiplantae > Streptophyta > Magnoliopsida > Poales > Poaceae > Elymus > Elymus sibiricus. Next base: position 119,563,679 of record CM077676.1, on the reverse strand, counting down.
GCGATCCACGAGGCCCTAGGGGCGATCAGGTCGACCTAGGGCAGCCCATAGCCGCTGCGCGCCCTGACGGGGTCCCTCCCGGGTGTGTGGGGTTTCGGGTCTACAAAAGCGCCTGCCGGATTGTCTTGCGTACCGCGCTTCCGGCAGGCCTCCCTCGACGTGAGCTGCGGTGCATCACCCCCGGCGTCGAGGGTACGCGTGACGCGTTCGTGTGCGAACACACTTTTTGGCGACTCCGCTGGGGACGAAAGAACAAGAATCATCATCAACCATGTCGGATCTCCCCAAGCCCTCAGAAATTAGCGCCGATAACATCATTAAGCCCGGTCTTGATGAACTATCGGATGAACATCGCCAAGCCTACGAAGCGCTCAAGAAACAGCGTGAAGAGGCTTTTGAGGTGCTCAAGAAGAAGCACGAGGAGGAGGATTTGAAGGCGTTTCTTTCAAGTTTCAAGAAAGACCGTCAAGGCAACATCACTCCGGTTGGAAACATTAATTTCCCTCCTCTCATTGACGAACAAGATGAAATCACTATGAGTAAAGTTTTTTCTCCTGAGCAAGTGGTTGTGATTGAAAGTCTTGTTAGTAAGGGTAATGTGATGACATACAATTCTTTCGTAGCAAATGCTAATGCTCAGAAAAATATGCCTCCGTCATCTAGTGGTAATGTTGGTGTATCCATTAGCCCAGAAAAACCTAATCCAACTTTACCTATATCATCGGCACCTCCCATGCAACAACATTACAATTTGCCGATGAATTTTTATCCTAGCCAAACCAATCAACTTGTGGCCGCACCTACATACCCTAATCCTATTATGAGTGTGCCCAATTCGGCTTCTACGCCGAATTACTTTGTCACATCACCTATGAATGCAAGCATGTTTGGTCTTCCGCCGAATTATGTTTCGGCGCCTACTCCACAAGTCACATCACTAGCTAGTTCCCAAGTTGCTCCTATGTCATTGCCACAAGCATCTTCATCTACCTCGGATCCAATTTTAGCCAAATTAAGGGAGGATTTGCATAAGATGTTTCAAGAAACTTTCGGAAACGAGCCGAAAGTAAAGAGTCGTGTGTATCAAAAGCCTTATCCTGAACACTTCGACGCAGTTTTGTACCCTCCAGGTTATAAGGTTCCTGATTTTGTCAAATTTAGTGGAGAGGGCACAAAAACAACTTGGGAGCATGTGAGTCAGTATCTAGCACAGTTGGGTGAAGCAAGTTCCATAGAAGAATTGAAAGTGCGGTTATTTCCCTTATCTTTAACTGGCACCGCATTTTCATGGTTTGCTGCTTTGCCACCTGGCTCAATTCTCTTATGGTCGCAACTAGAGCAAAAGTTTCATGATCATTTTTATAGTGGCGACAATGAGCTTAAGTTATCACATCTTACATCGGTTAGGCAAAAGCATGATGAATCGGTCACCGATTATGTCAAAAGATTTAGAGATATAAAAAACCGATGCTATAGCTTAGTGATAACCGAAAGAGACTTGGCGGATCTTGTCCTTAATGGTTTGAAAACTCACATTAAGGAGAGGCTAGAAAGTTATGAATTTTTAAATATTAACCAAGTCTTGCAGAAAGCTTTGGCTCAAGAAAGCCGAAGTAAAGAGATCCATAGGTCAACAACCGATCGTCCTAGAATGCATATGCTTGATTATAATGATGAATATTCGGACGATGAGGTTGATGTCTGTACCACTGAATTTGTTTGGTCCTCAAAGGCCAAACCCTATGCATGCAATGCTCTTAAGCTGATTCGTAAGAATCGTGATGAGGAGATGAAATTTACTTTTGATATATCCAAGTGTGATAGAATATTTGATGCTCTCTTGCAAGAAAAGATGATTAGAATATCACACACCATACCGCCGTTTGAGGAGCTGAAACGGCGTGCTTATTGCAAATATCATAATTCATTTTCTCATGCTACTAATGATTGCAATGTTTTTCGGAGACAGATACAATCGGCCATTAATGACGGACGACTGAGTTTTTCTGAGATGCAAGTTGATAAACAGCCCTTCCCAATGAATACCATGACTTTGGAGGGGAAGAAAATGTTAATTCGGCCTAACATAGCCGAATCAGCTAATAAAAACAATATTGTCATTGGTGAGCCCAGGAAGAACAAAGATGGCGACAAGATCTTGGGGAGGCAAGTCGTGCTTGAGAAGCAATCCGATGGTGGAGAGGTAATCAAGATCACCATAAAAAATCCTGCACTCGGGGGGCAACCGCAAGTACAAGAGGATACTCATGTTGAATTTATCAAGCCCAAGAATTCAGAAGTTGGCAAGCGTAAAAGGAGTGAAGCTAAGCACAAGCGAATCAAGCCAACTTTTGATATGTTGCTATCTAAATATGCAAGTCAAGCGGCCGGTTCTAGCTCCAATCGGCCATCATATTCAAAACGTTCAAGATCACCTCCGAAGCAAGAGTTTCGACACTATGCAAGGCCATACGGGTCATGGGCACCGGCACCATGGATGTTGCCACCCCCCTATGCGCCATATTACATGGGAGACTTCAATGGAGGATGGGGGCAACCCCCAATGGCTCCTTATGCTTTTCATATGGGGTGGACAACATCTAGAAGGCCTGCTCACAAAAAGCTTTATTATCCTACACAAGGCCGTTCAAGCCATGGTGCTAATCGGCCAACAAAAAATTCTCCAAGCGAAGCAGAATCTAGGGATCCCAAGTATATTCAACCTAAGTGGTGTCCTCCCGGTCTGTCCAAGACACAAAAAAGGAGATTACAACGTATGAGGAGACGCGAGAAGGCGGCACATGAAGTAGAAGAGCAAAAGGACGAATTGTTCAATAAAATTCGGCCCGTGGCGCCCACAAAACAAGTGTGGAGGCCTAAACAAAAAGGAAACGCAGATGTCTCTACACTAGCTACAACAGCACCTACGCCACCAAAAAAGGATGATGCAGCCCTTATTACATCTTCCACGCCACCTAAAACATCCCCTTTTATTGAGGAAATTTTAAGTCCAATATACACATTGGGAGATGAAGATGAGATGGAGGATTTTGAATCTACGCCGGTTCGGGATGGTGGCAATCGACTTCAAGATATATACTTGTCATCCTAAACACAAACATGGCCGATATATGATTATCGCCCTAAGAATATAAATGGCCGATGGAGTGTTGACATCGTCCTTAGAACCAATGTGGTACAAATTATTTTTCGGCACACAAGTTTTGCCGAAAAACAGGGGGGCATGTGTTGACACCAGTTTTTGGCACGAAGCCAAAACACAATTAAGAAGGCCTCAAATGGAAAAGTACTCAAAGTGAGAAAGTTCTGTATCATCGAAAGGAGAAACTTTGAAGTTTGGGCCATAGCCATCCGATCTCATCTCTAAGGCCGAAGTTGTGTTCGAAGTACTGGGATTTTGTATCCAGAACACTATTCGGCTGATTACGCCCTCAAGATGATCTCATATGAGAAAACTTTCTACATGAATTGTCTTCGTCTCGTCGAATCGGTCGATTTTCATATAAAAAACGTCTCAATCCGAGTTCGTATGAAAAAGTTAGAGCTATCTGAATGCAGCCATGTCAAGAGGCGAAATAAGACGCGGGAGACCAGACACGTCTTGGCGAGTGTCTGATGCAATGCGTGAGCAATTAGCCATTCAAGATGGCCTCGAATTGAAAAACGTTCAACATGAAAGTTGTTCGTAACGTCGAAACGGTCAACTTTGCTTTTGGGCACATTTTCATCCGAGATCGTTTACTGCCACAAAAAAGACCCGCAAGGTACAGCCAGAAAGCTTGCCGGGATGGAAACCTTGCCGGGGAAATCTTGCCGGGATGGAAACCTTGCCGGGATAGAAACCTTGCCGGGGAAATCTTGCCGGGATGGAAACCTTGCCGGGATAGAAACCTTGCCGGGGAAATCTTGCCGGGATGGAAACCTTGCCGGGTGAAAGCTTGCCGGCCGAGTGAAGAATGTCAATTTTGGGCGATCTGACCAGAAGCTAAAGACGGGCTCAAAAGATTATCTAGATGGCTTCGGATGAAAAAGTGTTCAACATGAAAGTTGTTCGTAACGTCGAAACGGTCAACTTTGCTTTTGGAGTCATCATCATCCGACGTAGTATACGACCTGCAGAGACGCTACAAGAGTCGGACGGTATAGTCAGCTACATGACCGAGTCCGACTCGAAATTAAAGATGACCCCGTGGAGTATTCAAGATGGCCTTATTTGGAAAAGTGATCAACATACGGATTGTCGGCCTCGTCGAAGCGCACAAAATTGGTATTTGAACCGTCTCCATCGGAAGTCATATGCAGATTCCACGGCCCACGCAAGGAGCAAGACAGAAGATTGGACCAGATTCGGGCTGAATCCGAGCGGGACCAGAACTAGGACTCTAGGACGAGAATTGATGTAATTTTCTTGTAAGGAAAGCCTAGATGAATCCTTTGCTTGTACGGGAAGTCCAGCCGCCTCTTATATATGTTGGGGGTGTCGGCCGATTAAAACAACACACAATCGAACAAACAAATCTACATCTTTTTATCCTACTTTTATCCCTCTCCCTTGTATCTTTCTTCTCGTTCTTCGTTCGTTCTTCGTATTGAAGTGCGGCAATCCACGAGGCCCTGGGGGCGATCAGGTCGACCTAGGGCAGCCCATAGCCGCTGCGCGCCCTGACGGGGTCCCTCCCGGGCGTGTGGGGTTTCGGGTCTACAAAAGCGCCTGCCGGATTGTCTTGCGTACCGCGCTTCCGGCAGGCCTCCCTCGACGTGAGCTGCGGTGCATCACCCCCGGCGTCGAGGGTACGCGTGACGCGTTCGTGTGCGAACATCGGGGTGAGACCAGTCATGGTCGGGGTACTAGCTAGAGTGCCCGAACACAGCTAGATCTAAACTCCTTCTACTTCTTCTATATTGGGCTCTCTCGAGGGAGTTTGTAGTCTGGTTGTTGGCATGTGTTTGCTTGTCTCTCTACTGACCATAGTCCTCCCCTTATATAGGCCTGGGGGCACCACATTGGTCTACTAAGTACGTGTGAACATATACAAAGAATGGTAGGCGAGGCGTGCCACTTGCCTCTTCCGTGCTCAGTAGATGAGCTAACACTGCACAATGTCAGGTTCTCGAATACTTCTATTTGATGTGACACACCGCGCCGTCCACCTCCCGCTTTACGCCGTGCCAGAGTCTGGTCTTGTTGCTCGTTTTTCCTGGTCGTCGTGATGATGGACCTACTTCGTAGGCCTGCGCGGGGCTACGTGGGGTAGCCTAACCAGGCCTTAAATGCTCGGTTGGTGGAGTGCTCCGCAAGGGTGTTGCCTCTGGGTGACGCGTGTCCCGTCTGCTCGGGGCCTCAGCCCCCGAGTTCGTCATTGCTGGCATCATGAGCCCCTCCGAGGATCTTCTGCGGAGCGTTTTGGGCGTAGGGGTTGTGATTCCTGCATTTTCCATAGTCCAGATCAGATAGTTGATATAAACAGTTACAACGGTCATTTTTCCCATGCTAGGGATATTTTTCGAGGAGGCTTATTTATTCAATGTTCCGGATACCCCGGTATCCAGAGTTCCGTCACATACATATTCTAGTGATCTAACACCAATTGTGTCCGATATATACCTTACACCCATCATATTCTAATGCAATAAGTTATTTTTTAGCTTAGTAAGTGATTTGATTTAATTGAGTTAATGCAAAATATTTGATTTGATTGCATGTGCCACATAGCTAGAATGATTTGATTTTATTTGATTGAGTTAATGCAAAATATTTAATTTGATTTGGTTGCCCGTGTCAAATAGCTCGAATGATTTTATTTGATCTCATTGACTGTGCCATATAGCTAGAATGATTTGATTTGATTTGATTGAGTTAATGCAATTACCTTACATCCATCAATGAGGCGCTGCAAAAGTTTGATTTGATTAAGTTAATGCAACATGTGAGAAGGAGAGGCTTCACGACTCCTCTTTAATACAGTATAGTAGATAGAAATACTTGCACGAATCTCAGTGTTCAGATGGTACGGTTAGGATCAATCTAGCGACAGTTACCTTGAGCAATACGCTCTGAGAAAGAACGGTCCAGATTGATGAGTACAGTTTGTGGCTTGCGCTACGGTATTTATTCCTTTTTCTCATTTACAGAACTGTAATCAGATCCTACACATCATCCATGAGATCACGAAACCCCTGCAAGAACATTGCCAAGCGGCGCCAATTCGTCACCAAACACCGCACCATGATCTAGCAAACAGACAAACATGTCGGGTTGCACAACCAGTCGCATTCATCGGCGACCGGTCGCATTCATCGGCGACAACCAATGCTAGCTGCCTCCGCGAGATCGCCGGCCGCCCCTGAAACCTACAAACGCAAGCCCCCAATCCACCAGTGCAGCCACATCGCACCCATATATATATGTACGCACACGCACGGACACGATCATCAGCAAATCAATCATTTTCCCAAGAGCTGAGCTGCACCGATCGATCGTCGCCATGGTGGCTATGGCGCCTGCGGCAGGGCTGGTCCTGGCTTCGCTCGCCGTGGTGCTGGCAACCACGCTGTGGACGGCGGCGGTGCACCTGGTGTGGCGCCCCTACGCCGTCGCGAGGACGTTCCGCCGGCAGGGGATCCGCGGGCCAGCGTACCGGTTCTTCGTCGGCAACAACGAGGAGACCATAGCGATGCGGGCGGCGACGGCCGACGACGTGCTCGACCTCGGCTCCCACGACATCATCGCGCGCGTGATGCCGCAGTACAAGGCGTGGGTCGCGTCGTACGGTAAGATGTTCCTGTCGTGGTCGGGGTACACGCCGACGCTCTGCGTCGGCGACCACGACATGGTGAAGCAGATCCTATCCAACAAGACCGGGCTGTACGCCAAGCCGAACCCGGGGCCCAACCTCCTGGCCCTGCTCGGCAAGGGCCTCGTGTTCTCCGACGGCGAGAACTGGGCGCGCCACCGCCGCGTCGTGCACCCGGCGTTCACCATGGACAAGCTCAAGATGATGACCAGGACGATGGCGGAGTGCGCGGGGGAGATGGTCCGGCCGTGGGAGGCGCGCGCCGCGGAGAGCGACGACGGCGTGGCGCGGGTGGACGACGTCGGGCAGCAGTTCGTGGAGCTGACCGCCGACGTGATCTCGCACACGGCGTTCGGGAGCAGCTACAGCGAGGGGAAGGAGGTGTTCGTGGCGCAGCGCGAGCTCCAGTACATCGCCATCTCCACCATCAACAACGTCCGCGTCCCGGGCCTCGAGTACCTCCCCACCAAGACCAACCTGCGGCGGCGGCAGCTCACGGGGAAGGTGCGCGGCACGCTCATGGCGATCATCCGCGAACGGCAGGCCGCCGCCAAGGAGGCCAGGGGCTACGGCAACGACTTGCTTGGCCTGATGCTCGAGGCCAACGCGTCGGCCGGCGCCGGCGGGCAGAAGGCAGCCACCATGAGCATGGACGAGATCATCGACGAGTGCAAGACCTTCTTCTTCGCCGGGCACGACACCACCTCACACCTCCTCACCTGGGCCATCTTCCTCCTCGGCACGCACCCCGAGTGGCAGCAGAAGCTCAGGGAGGAGATCCTCCGAGAGTGCGGCGGCGCGGGGACGCCGCTGCAGGGCGACACGCTCAACAAGCTCAAGCTGGTAAGCCCCTGCCCATCCCATCATTCTGACCCACTTAATGCACACTCCACAACGACGAGTGACACTCACTCCACCTGTGATCGATGGTGGCAGACGACAATGGTGCTGTACGAGACGCTGAGGCTGTACGGCGCGGTGATCATGATCGCGAGGCAGACGACGGCGGACACGGAGCTCGGCGGCGTGAAGATCCCCAAGGGCACGATCACCATGATCCCGACGGCGATGATGCACCGGGACGAGGAGGTGTGGGGCGCGGACGCCGGCAAATTCAAGCCGGACCGGTTCCGGAACGGCGTGGGCAGGGCCGCCAAGCACCCAAGCGCGATGCTGGCATTCGCCGTCGGCCCGCGGTCGTGCATCGGGCAGGACTTCGCGATGCTGGAAGCGAAGGCGACGCTCGCCGTGATCCTGCGCCGGTTCGAGTTCGAGGTCGCGCCGGAGTACGTGCACGCGCCGGCCGAGTTCCTGACGCTGCAGCCCAAGTGCGGGCTCCCCGTGCTGCTCAAGCTCCTGGGTCAGTAGAGCAGCTGCCTCTTTGAGCTACTACTGCTATAGTAGAAGTACAAAATACATGAGTGATTTGCTACCAGTGGGCTTGTATCTTCTTGGTTTTGGTTTTGGGCCGTGGGCTTGTATCTTCCCTGCGTATACCTCTAGCATTTGTCAGCAGAAGACAGTGAGGTGTTTTTATAAGTACTGATCGTTGAGGTTTCTCCTAGTCCTCGCTCTGATTGACTAATTGTCAAGGTTTATCCTCACTCCAGCTAAAAAGAAAAGGGTTTATCCTCACTCTAATTAAACTAACGGTTTTGCTAGATCACATCTAGATGTGACATAAGTATTGCACATCTAAGTCCCATGTCTTTGATTTTACGCGGAGATTCGTGTGACTATTTCTTTTTTATTTTTAGTTTTTTCTTTTTATGTTTGGTTGAGTCACTTAGATGTGCAATAACTATGTCACATCTAGATGTGTCCTAGACACACCCTTAAACTAATCATAAAGGTTTATTAGCCAGGATTAAAATAATCACCCACACTCTGATTAAACTAATCATGCAGATTTAAGATCACTATAATAAACTAACCACAAAGGTTTACGGAAATAACTGGCGACCGTCAGCCAGGACGGATTTCGCAGCGACCCCTCCATCTCCCATTGATTTCGTTTGCACAAATCCTGGCGCAATATCCTTGCCACGTCGGATTCGCAAACCCGTTCGCTATAAGGCAAACGCCAGCAAACCATATATTCAAAGTACTGGAGCTAGCCCATTGGCAAACAGCGCACCCCTTTGCCCAGGGGTTAATGGCATTTTTTATTTTTTTTATTATAAGAGATGGCATTTTTATTTCTATAAGAGATATAATTTTTTTATTATAAGGGATGGCATTTTTATTTATTTAAGAGATGGTATTTTTTATATTAAGAGATGGCATATATATTTTAAGAGAAGGCATTTTTAAATTTTAAGAGATGGCATTTTTTTAATATCAACAGATGGCATTTTTATTTTAAGAGATGGCATTTTTATTTTTTAAGAGATGGCATTTTTTTAATATCAAGAGATGGCATTTTTAATATTTAAGAGATGACAATTATTATTACTAACAGATGGCATTTCTATATTAAGAGATTGTATTTTTTGAAGAGATGACATTACTAATTTTTAAGAGATGGCATTTTTTTAATATCAATAGATGGATTTTTTTATTAAGAGACGACATTTTAATCTTTAAGAGATGAAATTTATTATTATTGAGAGATGTCATTTTTATATTAAGAGGATGAAATTTTTATTATTAAGAGATGGCATTTTTATTATTAAGAGATGACATTTCTTATTATTGTTAAGAGATGGCATTTTTATTATTAAGAGATGTCATTTTTAATATTTAAGAGATGACATTTATTATTATTAAGAGATGGCATTTTCTATATTAAGAGATGACATTTTTATTATTAAGAGACGGCATTTATTATTATTAAGAGATGGCATTTTTATTATTAAGAGATGGCATTTATTGTTATTAAGAGATGGGATTTATTATTAGTAAGAGATTGCATTTTTATTTCTATAAGAGATGGCATTTTTTATTTTTATTATTATAAGGGATGGCATTTTTATTTATTTAAGAGATGTTTTTTTTTTATTAAGAGATGGCATTTTTTTTTAATATTAAGAGATGGTATTTTTTAATATTAAGAGATGGCATTTTTATTTTAAGAGAAGGCATTTTTAAATTTTAAGAGATGTCATTTTTTTTAATATCAAGAGATGGCATTTTTAATTTTTAAGAGATGCATTTTTTTAATATCAAGAGATGGCAGTTTTAGAGATGACATTTATTATTATTAAGAGATGGCATTTCTATATTAAGAGATTGTATTTTTTGAAAGATGACATTATTAATTTTTAAGAGATGGCATTTTTTAAATATCAAGAGATGGCTTTTTTATTAAGAGACGGCATTTTTAATATTTAAGAGATGACATTTATTATTATTAAGAGATGTCATTTTTATATTAAGAGGATGAAATTTTTATTATTAAGAGAAGACATTTTTTATTAAGAGACGACATTTATTATCATTAAGAGTTGGCATTTTTATTATTAAGAGATGTCATTTTTAATACTTAAGAGTTGAAATTTATTATTATTAAGAGATGGCATTTTTATATTAAGAGATGGCATTTTTATATTAAGAGATGACATTTTTATTAATACGAGATGGCATTTTTTATTATTAAGAGACGGCATTTTTTATTATTAAGAGATGGCATTATTATTATTAAGAGATGGCATTTATTGTTAGTAAGAGATGGGATTTATTATTATTAAGAGATGACATTTTTAAAATTAGGAGATGGCATTTTTTATTATTAAGAGATGGCATTTTTTATTATCGAGAGATGGCATTTTTATCCCGAGGAATGCCCGTTTTTAAAGTTTTTACCATGGCATTTTCGTTTGTGTAGTTCATGCAACTTTTTCTTAATCGTGCTCATTTGTATGTTTTATAAAATTTAGAGAGATGGCATTTTTTATATAGTAGCCTGACATTTTTTCCATAAGTTAATTCATGGCAATTTAGTGTCTTTTTTGTTGATGGCATTTTTTCGGAAAAAAGGGTTAAACTGGGTTTATGGCCCAAACACGGGGTCGCGTTGGAGGCAGCGAGCTAACCAGGAGAAAACGTTCGCTGGAGGCAAACCCCCTAGCTGACGATCGCCAGGTAAGGGCGTCCAAGGTTTATTAGGGCATCTCCAAAGCGGACCCTCAAACCTTCCGCAAGCGTCCGGACCGGCCGCAGTTTGCCATCCAACGTGGTCCTGTATCGGTGCGCCGGCGCGTCCGGACGTCCGTTTACCCGCGAACCTGAGACAAACAAAGAAGGGCTTTGCTGGAGTCAAACCACCACGTACCCTCTCCTCCCTGTCCGGATGGCGGAAGGCCACGCTGCTATTTGGCTGATGCATGTTGCTTTGGCGGGAAGTGATCAGATAGCATATTGTTTGGCGGTAGGTTATAGCATGCATATATGTTGTTTGGCAGAAGGTTTAGCATGTAGTTGGCGGAAGGTTTAAACATGCATGCATGTTGTTGGCTGAAGGTTAGCTTGCATGCATGTGTTTACACACTTTTTTTCTTTTTCAAATGCTTTTATCCATGTAAAGTGTGACTGCTGCTAATATATTTGGCACGGATGATTGTTGTTGTTTGCCGGAAGACGGGTGGAAATTTGAGATATAGGGTTGGATGGATGGCTCCCGTATCCATGTCCGGACACCAGTCCAGACCGATTTTCGGACAAATACCGTGTCCGTCTGCAGGTCGACGTTGGAGATGACCTTAGCCAGGATCACAAAGAAATCGACTCCTGAGTCGTGACGTCCATTTTCACAAGTGGAACAAAAGTAAACATGAATTGATATCCATGATGTGCATGCCAGTTGCCAAAACAAAAACCATCTTTAGCCGGATGAAGGAAAAGCAAACCGGAACTGGAAACAGAAAAGGCACAGGAAGAAGTGCGGGTTCCCGGTGCTGCTCAAGCTCCTGGATCAGTAGAGCAACCTGCATCTTTGAATTACTACAACACCCGAGTAGAAATACAAAATACATGTGTGATTTGCTCACAAGTGGGCTTGTATCTTTTTGGTTTTGGTTTTTGAGCTCTGGGCTTGTATCTTCACTCCGTATACCTCTAGCATTTGTGAGCAGAAGACTGTGAGGTGTTCTTGTAAGTACAAATCATTGAGGTTTCTCCTCACACTAATTGAAGTGATTGCTAAGGTTTATCCTGGCTGATTAAACTGATCAGAAAGGTTTATCCTCACTCTGACTAAACTAATCACAAAGGTCAATTAGCCAGGATCATTGACTCCAAAAGAAATTCACTGAATTGATATCCATGATGTGCATGCCAGTAGCCAAAACAAAAACTATCTTTAGCCGGATGAAGAAAAGGCAAATCAGAACTGGATGGAAACAGAAAAGGCAGAGGAGGTTCAGGAATCAGGAACACCTTTCCCTCATCACTTTACAACACTGAAAGAAAGAAACAAAACAAAGTTGGTTCGATTCCTATTTCGAGATTCCCCTCTATCCAACCAGAATATATAGAATCCAATAATTCCATCGAGCCACGGCGACTTGCAACTAGTATAAGCAAACGTAGATACAGTAAAATAAATGGAAGATGTCCCTGGCAAGATGGGGGGCATATCATCATGTGATGGCACTGCTTCTGTGCAACAATGTACAGATGAAATTTCTGACGAATTTCATTTGCAGCAGTGGGACTGTGGGAGGCAATGGCAGATTGGATATATCGTGTCTATATTCGACCAATCTTGCAGTACAAAATCCTTTTTGTGCACACGGAATTTCCTTTTTGCTATTACAAGGTCGTAACAGGAAGTAGTAACGAACATCACAGGAACAGGCAAGGAAAAGGAAACCTTAGTTGGGAGCAGAAGCAGCAGCAGCGACAACAATGGATGATTTGATGAGACGATGGTGGACGAGAAGAATACCCGAAATGGTCAGGGAGAACCTTCCAAGATTCCCCCGGCAGCTCAGTTCCATCGATCCTCCCTCCACCAGATATGCTGGATTTGGAAGTGCGGGCCAGAAGTGGATCGAGATCCGTACTGGGAGGTCGTGGTGGTCATGAGGGCGGGGGGGCGAGGGGCTGCGGCTGCGGCAAGGCGACGAAGGGGTGCTGCATCAGCTGCGCGGCCGAGAGCCGCTTGGCCGGGTTCTTCTGCAGGCAGCAGGCGATGAACCCCCGGAACTCGGGGGAGGCGGTGGCAGGCGACGGCTCGGGCGGGTCGGAGTAGCAGATGGCAACCATGAGCGCGGCCCAGTCGCCCTGCCGGCCGAGGTTCTCGCCGAAGGGGAACCTGCCGAGGTAGAACTCGAGGATGCTGAGGCCGAAGCTCCAGATGTCGCCGGCGTAGCCGTCGTAGGCGCCGTCGTTGATGTCGGTGTTGATGCGCTCGGGGCTCATGTAGGCGATGGTGCCGACGGAGGAGTTGCAGGGGTCCATGGTCTGGTTGAGGATGCGACCGACCCCGAAGTCGGCGATCTTGACGCGGCGCGCCGAGTCGATGAGCAGGTTGGAGGGCTTGATGTCGCGGTGCACGATGTGGCGCCGGTGGAGGTAGGCGATCCCGGAGAGCACCTGGCGGGCGACGTGCGCGAGGAAGGGCTCGTCGGCGATGCGGCGGCCGTCGAGGGAGCCGCCGTCCATGTACTCGAGCAGGATCTGCAGCTCCCCGCCGCGCTCGTACATGCCGTGGCAGCGCACCACCGCCGGGTGCTCCGCGGTGCGCAGGATGGCGATCTCCCGCGCGATCTGGCGCCGCACCGCGTCGTCGTGGTTCCCGTAGAGCACCTTGAGCGCGTAGCAGCGGCCCGTGGCGCGGTGCCGCACCATCCACACCGTGCCGCCCGCGCCGCTCCCGACGCGGCGCACGCGCTCGAACTCCTGGAGCGGGGGCGGGGGCGGGGCCGCCGCGGGGGCGACGAGCGGCTGGGCGGGGCCGGCGCCGGGGGGGGCGGTGGTCGGGGGCGGGAGGGGGAGCGGGACGGCGAGGGAGGAGGAGACGTCCGGGCGCTGCGGCATCGGGAGGGTGAGATCCGGGCGGCGGCGCGGGCGGCCCGGCGTGCCCGGCTGGGCCGGGAGGCTGCTGCTGCCGCCGGCCGGACGCATGGCTCCCGTTCGCCGCGCGCGTGGGGGTGGAGACTGGCGCTGCTGCTGCTGCCGCCTAGCGGGGATTTGTCTGGTTGCGCGCCGGATGTTTAATGGGGGATCGGGTTTGTTGGGGGAGACGACCTGTCCTGAGGGGGGGAGAGGACAGGAAGCCGGAAGCGTGCTGCGTGCGTCGCGTCGCGTCGGCCGGGCGAACGGAACGGAAGCGCCTCCGCTGCTTCTTCGCCTCGGAGAAAAAGTGGGGAAATGTGGGCGCGTCACTGGGGAGTGGTGCCGTGTTGCATCTCGCTCTCCCTTACCTTGAGGTGGCAATGGGGATTACCCATGCGGGTATTGCACTCACGTCCCCGTCCCCATGACCGCCCTCCCATCCCCGTCCCCGTCCCCATACCCGTCTGCGGGGATCAAAAGTTTTCCATCCCCGTCTCCGTCGGGTACTTTATCCCCGTGGGGAAACCCACATACGCAATTAAGAACAACCTTCGATAATATTTCCGTAGAAAAAATAGCATTTCAACATAATAGACAATATGTTGTGGCTAGGTTAGAGGTTTCTGAGGGATTTTTGGGTCAAAGGGGTGGGATGTGTGGAAATTTAGGTGGGTTAGGGCGGGAATTACTTGGGTCTACTAATTTTAGAGCCCACATATAAGTACTTCATGGGTAAGGCGGGTAACGGTACGGGTATGCTATCCCATCCCCATCCCCGTCTTGCACGCTGGGTAAGGTATTTGACCCACCAGCTTCCCCGTGGGCATTCAAGATGGCACATACCCGTTCCCTAATAGAGTAATTACCCATGGGGATGCGGGTAACGGTTAACCATTGCCAGCTTGAGGCCCGCCTTACCAGATTACTAGCTCAGATAGTAACGTTCCTACCAAGTGCAGAAGACTGTTGTCTCGAAACAAAAAAGACCTTCGTAGCATCGTTGCGCTTTCAGTTTTTTTTTTTTTTGCGAATCCTTACGCTTTGAGTTACTTTTTACAATTATTATTCTCTTATAAATATCATTAAATTATGGTTGCCGGTACACACATTTTGATGCTCAAATCTTTCGAGACAGCGATTTCGGTCCCTGATCCTGCACTCGTCGCCAAATATGACACACATGGAAATGAACGATGAGTTGAGCGGCGGATGTGGTACATCTCATTTGCGACGAGGGGCACACATGCCCTAATCGTGAGACAATGCAATATGCTCCTTTTTCTGGGTGTTTTACCCTATATTGTTCAACAAATCATATGAATCCGCCTCCTCCTCTTAGATTGTAAAACTATGAGAGCAGACGAAAGGGGCGAGTGGCGGGCGATCTAACCCAGTGGAGGTGATCGACTGCTCGAGCACCGCAATGAACCTTTTCGTAACACGCCAGATTTGGTCACGTTTCAGTAAAGTCCAAGCACATAGCACTGCCGTCTAGAAACAAAAAAGGGCTTAGACCTATGTTGCATCGCTGGAATTTGTTGAGATTATGAGTAACTTTTATGATTATCCTTATAATTATCACTGAGTTTTGGTGGCCGTTACAGTCACCATGGTCCTCAGACTCTCAATGCAGCTATTTTCGTCCTCAGTTAGCGGCAACGACATCTGAGGGATGAACAATTTGGGAAGATTTCGACGAGGCAATGTAGGGAATCGAGCTTCATGTAGCCGAAGCGAGAAAATTTGGGGGTCAGTAGAGAAGGATGGTTTGGGTTAAGGTGAATGGTCGTTTGTCGAAACCCTTTAGACCAACAAGAGGGTTAAGGCAAGGGGATCCCAATTCTCCTTGCATGTTCCTGATTTGTGCAGAAGGTTTAACAAGCTTACTAAAATTCAAAGGGCCACAATATGTTAGCAAAGGAATTAGAGTGGGTATCCATACTCCATGGATATCTCACTTATTATTTGCAGATGATTGTATTGACTTCACTCAGGCTTCAAAGAAAGGAACAGAAAGACTTCAGGAAGTATTGGAAGCCTACAACAAGGGATCGGGTCAACTAGTTAACAAAGCAAAATCAGCAATCTTCTTCAGCCCAAACAGCAGTGAAGAGATGAAGTGAATTATGGAAATAGAAATAGAAGCTCTAGAGGAGAAATACCCGGGACTACCTATGGCCCTAGGAAGAAGAAGGACATGGGCTTTTGAAAAGCTAATACAAGATTGAGTAACTTAGCAGGTGGATGGTCAGAGAAAATGTTAAATTCTGTAGGTCGTGAAGTTCTTATTAAAGCAGTCATGCAAGCAATACCACATATTCAATGAGTTGTTTTATCCTCTCAAAAACTACTTGCAAGAAGATGACCTCGTCAATGGCAAAATTTTGGTGGGGAGGTGATGGGATAAGCAGAGAATGCATTGGAGAAAATGGGAGGAGATAGCACAACCAAAGAACTGGAGGTATGGGATTTAGGGAGATGCACCTGTTCAATCTAGCCATGCTGGGTATGCAAGGATGAAGGCTTTTAACAAACCCAAACTTTTTGTGTGCTATAGTGTTGGCGGGGAAATACTTCCATAACACGGATTTTATGAAAGCAAAGAAGAAGAAGAACAACTCACATGTTTCGCAAGCTATCTTAAAAGGAAGAGCAACACTTCACTTAGGCCTAATCAAGAGAATTGGAGATGGCAAGTCTGCCAATATACGGGAAGATAAATGGATTCCAACAATTCCAGGAGAGAAACCAATGTTCAAGAGAGAAGGAACAACTGTCTTAAATGTACCATGATACCTGGGTTGGAATGCTGAAAAACATGGTCTATATTCAGTTAAATCAGCACAAACTCCTTGCCATAAATTCAAAGGTTGATGCTCATTATTGAAGGAACACTGCAGTTTGTTCCAATGCCGAAGATAACAACATATGGAGCAAGCTCTGGATGCTCTCAGTCCCTCCAAAGGTACGCAATTTCTGGTGGAGAGTGATTAAAGGGTTCATTCCTGTGCGAGCTATTCTACATAAAAGACATATAGAGTTGCAAAGTATTGTTGGGCTAAGTCCCTCCACATGGAGGTGTGTTGGCATCCCAACATCAGCCCACACAAGTCCAACACATGTGAACCGTTGATCTGTTTTGCATCCAACGGTTGTGAGTGTTCCCTAGTGAAGGGAGCAAGGAGAAAACCCTAGCCACTCCACCCCTGCTGGTGGTGGCTGCCATCGTGAGAGTGAGTGTGGCGCCCCGCCTGAATACCACTGTAGTCAGACGGTCGCCGCACACACCAGCCCAGGAAATCACTCTGGCATGCGCTTTTACAACAAGTATCATGAACACAGGCATTTCTATTAATGGATACATAAGTCTTACACGGCATCTTACAAAGGTGATGGCAGCGGAAAAAAAACTCTATCTAAGGCGGCATGGTCTTGGCGCGGCTCCAATCCACAGGGATCTGACTGGGTTAGTCTTCTAGCTCGCGGACGCTCCGGCTTCTCGCTAGAGGACGTTAAATCCTTAGGTGAACCTGGCCACATTGAAGGCCGTTGAGTACTTTTGAATGTACTCGCAAGCAAACCAAATAACATATACACCAAGCAAAGCAATCCATGGCATTCAAGCGTGCATTTGTTATCTTAACAATATTAGCTATCATGTTATGGCAGGATTATCTAGCAGAATAATTACTAGAGTGAATGCAATGAGGTAAAGCATAACAATAAAGGTACTTAATCAAGTTTGATCTCGTGATCCCTCCGGATCGCATCCAGGTTCTCACGGTCATCCGACCATCTCTTTCATAGCCATCCCATGGCTAGCGTCTCAATCCCTGAGATCATCCGATGCCCATGCACTCGTACTGCAAGCCTGATGAATCATACCTTTCTCTGGTTCACTCTTAGCAATAACATTATCTGGTTTATTCCTCCAGACTCGACACAGACCAAATAGTGTGACCTAGTACGAACTGTGTCCCATGACCGAGGATGCGACTATTCGAATAGATTTACACTCTGCAGAGGTTGCGCACTTTACCCACACTATGGAGCTCCTAGCCTCGTACTCTAGTACATGCTCCCATTCGGGTGGACCGGTGCTGCTCCAACAAAACTTGTCTATTGCCTGGCACTCCTACGGCCCCACCGACAATCATACCCCTTCCGGGTCATGTCCTGGGTGGCCCCTGTGTCACTCCTAACACCTGCCACCGTCGTGGCCAAACTAAACTGTCCCAAACGGGGACCCGCGCGCAAACAACCTGGGCTCACAAGGTTATCGCCGCCTACCGGGCCAGGGTAGCACGCACGCATAACCTTCCCTCTTTGGAGGTACCGATAAGAGGCAAGACAATAGACCAAGTTAGGGCCTCCCCATAAAGGCAAATGTGGCTGCACTGATGAGCTCGGTTCGGTGGCACTATGATTCGATCCAGCCGACGGAGGAGGCTGTCATTATTAAGTCATATTCTTTTATTGCAATATCAATAATAATGCATGATGAAAACATATCAACCTATCTCCATACAGTATCACATACGAGTCACTAGTGCGATGTTATGATGATTACTAGCAAGTAATGTAAACAATAATACAAACTATCAGGAGTTTAATTATTTCTAGCACAAACATATTCATTAATTAAACATGCAAGAATAACACAGAGCAATGCTTTAGAGCATATATCAGATGGTCGGCTTGCCTGGGGTGAAGGAATACTCCGGGAAGAAGTGCGATCATCTCGCGGAAGAATTGTCGGAAAAGATTCTCTCTCTCGGGGGGCTGAATATAGGGCAGGGGAAAAATGGTCATTTTTAGAAGGTGTCAACATAGTGAAGATGATACCATCAGAACGGGCTCGATGAACTGAGAGCATGGGCTTTGGATTCACCTGAATCGGAGTCACGGTTAAAAAGTTGTGGTCGTTCGTTCGTTAGGCAGAAAACAAACAAAAATGTGTTCTTTTTCTGCGCTTAACTCACGAACATCCACGGTATAGCTGCTTCGGCGCCGGCTGAAAAACTGAAAACGCATTTCAGAGATTACGCTTTCAGCCACAGAAAACGTATTTCTCCGAGTGCGCCTCCACTTAACCAGCTGGGCCCGGGCCGCAGCCACTTACAGCCGGGCCCCACCGGTCCTCTCTCTCTCCTCCTTACTTCTTCAACCCCCGACAGAGAGGCAGGAGAGGCGCCTGCCACCGTGGTCCCGGCTGCTCCGCCGCACGAGGGGCCAAGCCGACGGCCGGGGCGGATGCCCCGCTCCACACCGCGCCCGCCGGTGGGTGCAGAGATGCTCGGGAGGGCCTGGAGGACGCTAGCCATGGGCGGCCAGAGTGGTGGCCACGGGCAGCACCGGGGAACGCGAGCACGGGCCATGCTGGTACTAGCAGAGGGTGGGAAGCTCCGCCTCGCCTCGGGGGTTCTTCAGGTGGAGAAAGGAGGGAGAGGGGAGCTCCGGTTGGCTCTAATTTGAGGGGGACCGATGGTGGCAATGGCGGCCGGAGCGACCGAATTGGGCGGGGGCGGTTGCTCCTTCGAGCTTGGGAGGGGCTGGGAGTGCTCTGCGAGTGAGGGGAGGGGAGGTGGTGAGCTCAAGAGGGCCGGGAGGCGGCTATATATAGGCGGCCGGCCAGAGAGGATAGGATCGGCCGTCGTGGCGTTCTTAGCGACGTACTGGAGCTCGAGGACACGCGGAGGGAGGGGGCGATGTCGGCAGGGTCTCCGGGAGAGTGAAGAAGCCGGCAGTGGCTTCGGGAGAGCTCCGGTTGGAGGTATACGGCGGCGACCACGTACGAACAGTGGCAGTACGGCGGCCGTTGTCGCGGCGTGGTGAGGAAGAAAACGAAGGGGGAAGCTGCTGGAGAGGGGGTGCGTGGACGCTTCGGAGCCATTGGACACGCCGGGACAAGCCGGAGCTGGCCGGAGCGAGCTACCCGACGAGGTCAGTACACAGAGCGCCGTCTCTGCATGGCCGCTGCATGGTCACCACGTGCAAAGCGTGGCCAGTGCACATAGGGGACCTCTCACCATGTCAACTATGTGAGTTGATGCATGAGGAGATGGCCTGGGTGGTCCAGATGCGAGGGAGGGCTTTGAATGGGTGAATCTAGTCCAGAAACTCCTCTGGACAGCAAGTGTTTGTGATGTGATGTGGGGAGATGAGCTGGTGTTTTGTTCTGGTTTCTGGCAT
This sequence comes from Elymus sibiricus, assembly GCA_039707655.1. NCBI lineage: Eukaryota > Viridiplantae > Streptophyta > Magnoliopsida > Poales > Poaceae > Elymus > Elymus sibiricus. Next base: position 119,543,673 of record CM077676.1, on the reverse strand, counting down.
GCAGTGGTGATCCATCAAGGTGAATAAGCTAGAAAAGTTTCAGGCCAAATGGATCACTCTAGATAGCACTGCCTTCACACATTGGCAATCTGGATAGGAATTGAAAATGGACGATTCTGGGATAATGCTTGGTTGTCATGAGCTGAATTTTTGTGGGTGGCAATCATCTTGGCATGACAGTGGTCTGGTAAAGTTTCAGCTCATTTCGATAAACATTGGAGGTACTTCCTTCACAATGTTGCAATCTGGATAGAAACTTGAGAAAATTGCTGGGGAATATTGGATGAATGGTTTGAGCTGATTTTTGGTTTACATGAGTGATTTATCAAGGTTAACCACCCTGCAAAATTTCAGCTCAAATGGATCCAGGGTTCAAGCACTTCCTTTGCAAATTGCCCAACTGGACAGAATTTGCAAATGGATGCTTTACTCAAAATTTGAACTATGAAATTTGGGTTCTTGATGGAAAGGGTGAACATATGGATAGGAGAAGCTCTACAACTTATTTGGGATTTTTCCTGGCTACCAAAATGGTAGTTCCTTTGGAAAGGGCCCAAAATGCAATATTGGATTTAAATAGGAAAATGCAATTTCCCTTATTTAATTATGGCCAATATTTTTATGGGAGCTCAATATGATCACAAATAATATCTCCACAAGTTTTCATGAACTTTGGATATGGATAGATATTTTCCTGGATTTAATTCCTTTAACTGGCAGAAAAAGAAATTAATTTTAAATGAAAAATATTGCAAATGACTTGGCAATATTTTTGAATATCCAAGGTTGATAAGTATAGAAGAGTCTCTGGAAAGAGTTTGGTAAGCAATAGATCAAAGGAAATTGGGGTTCCTTTATAACTGCAGGAATTAGGGTTTCCCTTCCGATAACTCGGAAGGTAGGGTTTCGGCGGCAAAACCCTGGGAATATAGTTTGGGTAGCCAAGTTGGGTTGGAGAGAATCTCTGGTCTGATAGGAAAGGCAAGCCTATATAACCATCTTCATATGCCCAAAGGCGAGAGAAAATCCAATAACATCGAAAAAAAAGACGGGAGTCAAATCCCGCGAAGGAAGAAATCGGGGAGCGAAAACCAGGGTGTCACAAACCTACCCCCTTAAGAAAATCTCGTCCTCGAGATTTTTGGGCTTACTTCCCGGTGAAGGGGGACATACCTGTGTGCGACTTGGATCCATCAGCTGTCTTGTCTTCGTCGGTTCACTGGCCTTTTAACTGCCTCTTCTGATGGCTCAGGTGTTGTCTTTTCACACAGCTACCTTGAATCCTTCTCTTTCCTATCAGGTGTACCTTTTGTCCTGGTGGTCTGTTTGTCTAGGGTTGGTGGTGTAGGAGATATGCCCTAGAGGCAATAATAAATGTTATTATTTATCCCCATGTTCATAATTATGTTTATGTTCCATGCTATAACTGCTATGGTTCTCGAGTCTTCAATAACCACGAGGCTCGGAGGAAGACTCATATGCACGTGTGGAATAATAAACGGTAAAATGTATTCCTAGTCATGCCTCTAAGACTAGCTCAAGTGTTGCATGATGGTCCTGTTTTCCTGATCATGGGCATGTCTATGCCGGCAACTTTGAGGGCACAATGTTAGGAGAACACTTGTGTTGAATCGACCCGAATTGATGTTATGCTATGAGATACATTCGTCACAAGTTAATGGTTAATAACACAGAGAAAGTTAACATTTGCATAATTCCTTAGACCATGAGAGTATCGAGTTTCTTCATGCTTGCTTCATGAACTTTGGGATTTGTTAAACGTCATCCGTAAATGGGTGGCTATTACGGCGGCTTACGGGTTCATGGAAAAGTATGTCAAGTAACTTGATAGCTCAAGATTGGGATTTGCTCCTCCGACGATGGAGAGATATCTCTGGGCCCTCTCGGTGTTACGGTATCCACCATCGTCTGGCCAGACACATTGTGATTTGATCACAGGGATGCCGGAACACGGGAACGATAAAAGAGAACAAAACCGGCAACGAGGTAACTGGCATTGTGGACAAGTGTTGATCCATGGGGATGCTGATGATTCTCACCTCGGGTATTTGTAACATATCGCGAAGCAACAGGAATAGCACACGGCAACTGGAGGTTCACTCGGATATTCATTCGTGTGGGTATAGGGGTCAATATGGGTGTCCACGGCTCCAATGTTGATCATTGATCGGAAAGTGTTCCGGGTCATGTCTATACTTCACCAAACCTATAGGGTCACACGCTTAAGGGTCATCTATCTGTTGAATACTAGACAGGGAGTCTGAGAGAAAGTCACCGGAAAAGTTTCGGAGAAAACGGAAACGTTCCAGAGAGAGCAACGGAATAGTTTCGGTAAAACTGAAAAGTTGTTTCAGGGTATACCATTGAGTCAAATTGGTTTCGGCACATCTCTGGAAATTCTTGGAGGGTGCCAGAATTGTTCTAGAAACTTCTGGGATTTTTCCGGGATAAAAACCGGAAATGTTCCGGAGCTGCCGGAACCGGTTTTGTTGCTTTTCGCAGATGAAAATCACTAATCCGGAATTGTTTCGGAACGTGTCCAAAATCATTTTAGTGGGTACTGGAATTATTCTAAGACCCACAGAAATATTTTCGGATTTAACGATCGCGGAAAAATGTTTCCGTGAATAGTGAAAGTGCTTTTTGGGTGGCTTCTTGGAGAAGCCACATTGAGGGCCTTTTGGTATTTTTCCCCTTGGCTTCTTGGAGAAGCCACCCTTGGGCTTGGCCTATAAATAGGGGTGGAGGGGGCTGCCTAAAGACACACTCTTTCTCAACATACACAAGCCATGCATGATCTGGCCTTCTTCTCTCCCTCCCCGCGAAATAGTTTCGTAGAGCCGAAAGGCTGTCTGGGTTCCGGTGGGAACTAGTTCTGGACGGTGAAGCCCTGCCGGATAGATGACACCGTATGTGTGCAACCCCGTAGAGAGGTCGTAGGTTCGATCTTTTTGCCCGAGGGGCTGTTCGAGGGTCCTCCCGAAGGGCTGTCCGAGTGACCCGCCAGAAGGGCTGTCCGTGAGGCCTCCCGGAGGGCTGTCCGATTATCCGTCCGGTGGGACTATCTGAAGGACTGTCCAGAGGCCTCCCGGAGGGCTGTTCGAGGATCCGTCCGGTGGGACTATCTGAGGGACTGTCCAGAGGCCTCCCGAAGGGCTGTCCGAGGATCCGTCCGGTGGGACTATCCGAGGGACTGTCCCGAGGCCTCCCAAAGGGCTTCCCGGAGATCCGTCCGGTGAGCTGATGAGGGAGTACATCCTCGCGGTTGGGAGGTTGTAAAATCCTAGCTGCGGGAATCTGCACCGCCGATCGTCATCGACTCTACTTCCGCTGCGCCACGAGTCGGTAACGAAAAGATCAAACCTTGTATGCAGTCTCCATAGTGGTCCTGGGCTGGTGCGTAGGTCGTAAAATTTTTGTTTTCTGCTGCGTTCCCCTACAGGTGGGTAGCGGGTAGTATCGACAAATAGCTTTGTTTCCAAGGCCTGGAGCTAGCTGCTTCCGTTTTATTGCGATACTTCGTACACTGACTGCCAAGGGCGAGACATCCTTTCTGGGTACAAGGCTCACGTGCTCGTATGGCCTCGAGTGACTAGGGGTGGCTTTCTTTCTATCTTGTCAGAAGGCTTAGTCTGGCTCTGGGTTCCGTACTGATATTTTCTTCTGTCTTATGCATTCTGACTTTGTCCTTTGGTGATCCACAATCCAAGGTACAATATGACCGAACTGTTACCGCCGTATCCTCAACTGAAATGTCAGGCATGATCACAAAGTAATCATAGACAGTAATCTCCTACTTCAATGACACCGTGGCATCTAGGAACCATCGATGCCGACGTGTATGTGCGTTTAGTTATTCTATCTGAATGTCTTATTTCCAAGTGAATTCAGATTGTCAAACTTTGTCAATTACTGAGGTGGCTCTGCCATATATAGCCTCTGTAGTCCTTGTTATGATCACTGAGCTGAACATAGTATGGCTAGCATCCGGTGTATCTTTCAGAGCATAGCCTCGTATCTTGGTTGATGGCTCGTATTCAGGATGAGTGCGGCAGGCTCACTTGTAACCGCAAGTAATGCATTGTCGTGGCCGCATTTGCAAGAGTCTGACAGGGATTGGTAATATCACCTTGTCTGTGAAGCTTCATTTTGTTGGACGTCACGGGTGTGGTTTATCCAAAGCTTCTTGGTTCTTGTGGGTTCCTTTTGGGGACCCGTCATGACCTGCCAACACGGCTCCTTGGTCACATCCAGCTTGTCAGGCTTGCACTTACGACTTACTCTTGCATATCTCATAGGGTTTGCTGTATTTATATCCGTCTTTGTAGTATGGGTCCAATGTTTCTCTGAACACAGTCACTCCCGTGTACGTGTGGCTTGCATGAACTGATGAACTGGATTGCATGCTCACAACATATGCAGAGGTAGGGTAAATCCTTTCATAACTACTGAGTTCCGAGGCGGACGGGTGTCTGGACTAGTTCGTGCTTCTGACAAGATTGTTGTGGGTACGATGGCGTGTTGAAGAAGGCTGAATTCCTTACGCCCGAAGCTTCTGCCATGGTAGTGTGCCGAAGAAGGCTGGGTATCGTACCTCAGAAGCTTTCCGTCATGTGGCTTACTGCGGTAGGTTGAGTGCCTCATGCCGGAAGCTTTCCGCGGTAGCCCGTTGAGGAAGATGGGAGTGTCGTACCCCAGAAGATTTTTCTCCTAGTAGCGTAGCGAGGAAGATTGGGAGTCTTGCGTCGTAAGCTCTTCTTGAGAGCTTGCGGAGGAAGGCTGGGTTTCTTGTACCAAAAGCCTTGCACTGCGATACGCAGTCGGACCAGTGGCCGGTTCTGACTTCCTTCCGGAATATCCAGAATTTACCCATGGGGGAGCTAAAGCTTGGTACAGGCCATACCTTGACTGAAGATATTCTGTTAGTCATGCACACCACTTATCCTTCTGCTGGTCAGACCCTTACTGTTGCAACGGTTGCACAACTGAGGCAGACTTCATGTTGATAATTAACCCGGGATACCAGATGTTGCCGGTAGTAAGCGGTTGGCGGGTAATTCCATTCGGTTTAGTTGTACTGCCAGGTATTCAAAATTTTCCCTGATTCCGGGCAGTCGTGAATTTATCCATATTTCTCGCAAACCTTGTTCACTTTGCCCAGAGAATTTGTACGTGCATCGGTAAATTCCAAAATATGCTTTGAAATTTGTATCAACATACCAGAGTTTTGTTGTTGCGCTCGACACCTTCACATTCTTGAAATATGTCTTCTGTGGGTAATAAATGATTCTTGAATCCATTAGGAAGAGACTCAAGGTCCACCCCACTGACTGAAATAATCCTTGTGTCGAGGGCGGAATCATTTGTCCCTACTGGTGTCCATTCCTGATAGCTCATCAGATTGTTCCTTAGGTGTGATCTGTTCTGCGGCAAACTCTTTCAGGGATATTCTGGCCTTATCTATTGCACGCAGATTCTGCTTCTGGCCCATCCTCTATTCTTGAAAAATCCGGTGATAATGTTCTAAATATCGGGCAGTTGGCTTTGCTTGACTCTTACTGAATTTGGATTATTGGGTATTATCCAAGTTGTATGCTGGTCTTCTTAACAGCACTTGCGGATGGATCCAGTCGGAGCAAGAGAACAGAATCGAGAAAAGAAGCAAGAACCGCGAAAAACCAAAAAGCAAATAAAGCTCAAATTTTGCGGACTTTATGCACGTGGCCAATGATTCACTAGTATAACTAGTATAACGCACTCGATGTACTTCTAAGGACTTAGAAGCAAAACCACACAATGCTCCTGGTAGCAATTGGGGTCAAGCTCCTACTACTTCCTTAGGGAACATCAAACTCGATGCACGACCATAGCCAAAGTGGATTAGTCAACGATCCTAGGGTTAAGGGGGAAAGATGGAACTTATATGCGTTTCCCAAAGGAAACTAAATTTGAGGAGAGAAATGCCATGGCTAGCAAGCAGGGTAGGGATATCTGGTTTACCTAGGAGTTGAGGGCTCACGGGTCAATGCCTGGTGTGGACTTTCCCCACCGGAGGCAAATGCCACGAGAGTTGGGGTCTGATGGAGCCAAAAACCTATGGGGTTGCCTTATAATTAATAGTAGCTGTGCCAGTCTTCCAAAGATGGCTGAAATCCATCTGGGCTTTCTACTGATCAAGAGGCAATGAAGTCTGGCTAGGGTAACCTACAGTCAGCCTGGCTCTGATACCATCCGTTGTGGCGCCCCGCCTGAATACCACTGTAGTCAGACGGTCGCCGCACACACCAGCCCAGGAAATCACTCTGGCATGCGCTTTTACAACAAGTATCATGAACACAGGCATTTCTATTAATGGATACATAAGTCTTACATGGCATCTTACAAAGGTGATGGCAGCGGAAAAAAACTCTATCTAAGGCGGCATGGTCTTGGCGCGGCTCCAATCCACAGGGATCTGACTGGGTTACTCTTCTAGCCCGCGGACGCTCCGGCTTCTCGCTAGAGGACGTCGAATCCTTAGGTGAACCTGGCCACATTGAAGGCCGCCGAGTACTTTTGAATGTACTCGCAAGCAAACCAAATAACATATACACCAATCAAAGCAATCCATGGCATTCAAGCATGTATTTGTTATCTTAACAATATTAGCTATCATGTTATGGCAGGATTATCAAGCAGAATAATTACTAGAATGAATGCAATGAGGTAAAGCATAACAATAAAGGTACTTAATCAAGTTTGATCTCATGATCCCTCCGCATCGCATCCAGGTTCTCACGGTCATCCGACCATCTCTTTCATAGCCATCCCATGGCTAGCGTCTCAATCACTGAGACCATCCGATGCCCATGCACTCGTACTGCTAGCCTGATGAATCATACCTTTCTCTGGTTCACTATTAGCAATAACATTATCTGGTTTATTCCTCCAGACTCGACACAGACCAAATAGTGTGACCTAGTACGAACTGTGTCCCATGACCGAGGACGCGGCTATTTGAATAGATTTACACTATGCAGAGGTTGCGCACTTTACCCACACTATGGAGCTCCTGGCCTCGTACTCTAGTAAATGCTCCCATTCGGTGGACTGGTGCTGCTCCAACAAAACTTGTCTATTGCCTGGCACTCCTACGGCCCCACCGACAATCATACCCCTTCCGGGTCAAGTCCTGGGTGGCCCCTGTGTCACTCCTGACACCTGCCACCGTCGTGGCTAAACTAAATTGTCCCAAACGGGGACCCACACGCAAACAACCTGGGCTCACAAGGTTATCGCCGCCTACCGGGCCAGGGTAGCACGCACGCATAACCTTCCCTCTTTGGAGGTACCGATAAGAGGCAAGACAATAGACCAAGTTAGGGCCTCCACATAAAGGCAAATGTGGCTGCACTGATGAGCTCGGTTCGGTGGCACTATGACTTGATCCAGCCGACGGAGGAGGTTGTCATTATTAAGTCACATTCTTTTATTGCAATATTAATAATAATGCATGATGAAAACATAACAACCTATCTCCATACAGTATCACATACGAGTCACTAGTGCGATGTTATGATGATTACTAGCAAGTAATGTAAACAATAATACAAACTATCAGGAGTTTAATTATTTCTAGCACAAACATATTCATTAATTAAACACGCAAGAATAACACAGAGCAATGCTTTAGAGCAAATATCAGATGGTCGGCTTGCCTGGGGTGAAGGAATACTCCGGGAAGAAGTGCGATCATCTCGCGGAAGAATTGTCGGAAAAGATTCTCTCTCTCGGGGGGCTGAATATAGGGCAGGGGTAAAATGGTCATTTTTAGAAGGTGTCAACATAGTGAAGATGATACCATCAGAACGGGATTGATGAACTGAGAGCGTGGGCTTTGGATTCACCTGAATCGGAGTCACGGTTAAAAAGTTGTGGCCGTTCGTTCGTTAGGCAGAAAACAAACAAAAATGTGTACTTTTCTGCCCTTAACTGATGAACATCCATAGTATAGCTGCTTCGGCGACGGCTGAAAAACTGAAAACGCATTTCAGAGATTACGCTTTCAACCACAGAAAACGTATTTCTCCGAGTGCGCCTCCACTTAACCAGCTGGGCCCGGGCCGCAGCCACTTAAAGCCGGGCCCCACCGGTCCTCTCTGTAACACCCCCAATGTCATGCTACAGTGATCTCAAGCTAATGGTGGCCATGTCATCATGCTTTACTAAGTCAAATTGTCACTTGTCCAAAATCAAGTCCAATTCCATTCAAATTGCATGTCAAATATTTGCATCTTCAAATGAGCCAGCAAAATAGTTCACATTATGGCAAATAATCCCTAAGTATTTGTCATGTTGAAACCAACCTCACCTAAATTTTCAAAATGCCCCTGGGAATTATTTGAGTGGTCCAGCAGCATTTATTTCAACCCTTCCAACTTCTAAAAATGGTTAGACAATTCCTTTTGGCCCCCAAACTTTTTATGACAGTGCCATATATTGCATTATATTTAAATGGCCAAGATCCACATTTTTGCAAAATGATTTGGTGGCTTAATTAAATGTAAATGGTGTCTGTTTAAAAGAAAACAGAAAACAAAAAGGAAAAAGGCTAAAATCTACCGTGTACTGGGCCTAAGTGCACAGTGCACCGGCCCAGCCCACCTCTCTCTCATCTCCCACCTCCCGCCTCTCTCCTCGCTGTCGACCACACAGCGCGTGCGCGCCCTGGCCCCCCTGCGCGATGGCTGACGCGTGCGCAGCAGGAGCTCGCCTCGCGGTGGATAAGTGCGTGCCCGATGCCGCCGGCCACCCTAGCCCCCTCCGTTCCTTCCCCTCGCGTCGCCCCCTTCTCCACCGCGCGCACAACCGCAGCCGTCGCCATTTCCGCCATGGATCACGCGGCCACCGAACACCCCGGCGACTAGCTTCGCGTCTAGGAGCTTCCTCTCCGTCGACCTCGTCGACTACGCCTGCTGGAACGAGCCGGGAGGCCCTCATTCGTCGCCATCGCCGCCATCTTCGCCGCCTCTGCCCGGAGCTCCCCGTCGCCGATTCGCGCCACCCCGACCGCCCCGTGCCACCCCGAGCTCGTCATCGCGTCCGTTGTGAGCTTGCGCACCTCCCCTTCCCCTTCATCTGCTCGCGCGCGTAGTCTGGGCTCGGTCCCGTGTAGCGCCACGTTCGGCTGCCGTCTGCCGTCGTCGTAGCATCCACCCCGGCCATCCCAGGGCCTCCCGCGGTCTCCTCTGGATACGCGCGGGCGAGGGCAACCCTCTGGTGCCCTCCGTTTGTTCCACCGCCGCCCATAGCTCCGCTCCGGCGAGCTCTCGCCGCGCTGGACGTCGTCGGCGTCCAAACAGCCGGCCTAATCGGCCATTAGGGCCTAACTAACCTGTTAACCCCCCCTCTAATACCCACTGACTGCCAGGCCCCATGCGGTTTAACTAACCCTAATAAAACTGTTTAGCTAATTATCTAAAACTGACAAGTGGGACCCATAGCTACTGTTCAAACGGATAAGCAGTGCTGAGTCAGCGTGCTGACTCAGCACTGGGACCCACTGTCAGCCACTCAGCCTCTCTGGCTGGGTACAAAAGTGGGTACACTTAGCAGTTTTCCTTTTTAGTCCGAATTAAAAAAATAACCACAAATTTCAGAATATTGTTTAAATCTTTGAAAAATCATAGAAAATAATCCGTAGCTCGGATGAAAAAGTTTTCTACATGAAAGTTGATCAGAAAAATGAGACGAATCCGAATATGCCCTCCATGTACCTGTCACATTCCCACAACACTGCAAACATGGAACCTTCCCCTCCGGTTCAACTATCTGACAAATGCCTAAAACCGGGAAAATATTCCCAGATATTTTCCCGCTACGTCTATAACGTGTAGCACTGCGTTAGGCCACCACGAGCACAGCATATTGCCATGTCATGCATTGTGTTGCATTTGTCTGCTTTTTATTTATTGTTTCTTCCCCCTCTTCTCTTCGGTAGACACCTAGACCGACGCTGCCCCCGAGTACGACTACGTCGTCGACGACCTCTCTTTAACCGCAGAGCTTCCAGGCAAGCAAACCCCCTTGATCATTTCAATATCCCCCATTTCTTTCTCTCCCATGCTTGCATTAGAATTTGCTACTGTTGTCCGAAAGCTCCTATTCTGATGCATAGCCTATTTTTGTAACTGCTGTTGATACCTTACCTGCTATCCTAAATACTTAGTATAGGTTGGTTAGTGATCCATCAGTGGTCCCGCACCCTTGTCCGTGTTGCCATGCTTTGCTTCCGGATGACTCGATCAATGTGATCGATGTGCAGAGACCGACACAGCACCGCACACCCCCTTTGTTGTACGACTCTGCAGAGCTACTATCGAGTGTCGAGGGTGATACCTCCTACCTCACTCCTGATGATATCTCTGTAGTATAGCTAGTCGGTTGTGGGTTACCGAGGGTGATTCCTCTTTCACCACCTCCGATGATGCCTCTGTCGTGCAACCCCTCAAGTGTGAACCCATCGAGGGTGATTCCTCCAAGTTCACCTTGGCGGATACATCGAGTGGGAGTCCATCGAGGGTGATTCCTCGGACTTCCCCCTTGATGATAAAAACACAATGTTACCTTTAACTGTTGCCCCCATGTATTGTTACTGCGGGACTGAAGGGGCAGGCGGTACCACCCCGGAAGAGGTGGACCTGAGTTCCCGATAGTCTCTTGTGCAGTCGGGTTGACCATGAGGGTACCCGCGAAATAATTACGCGGCACGGCCGGGCAGTCTTAGCCCTTGCTGTAAGTCCGCGAGACGGGACTACGGGACCACAGATCGTGGATCACTGATTGTCACCGCGAGCTCCCAATGCACTAACGGGTTTGGATATGTGATCTGAGTAGGCCTCTGGCCTTTTCGCACTAACCATCACGCGGGAATAGTATGGGCACTCGGCGTCGTATGTTTCAGCTGAAGTTCTTCAGACGTCAGCAACTGAGCGGCGCGCGCCCGGGTGGACCGCGAAAGCCTGCATGTGTATACAGGGGCTAGGTCTAGTCCCGGCCGCCCACGCAACGTGCAGGAGTGCAAAGGGCGATGGGCCTAGGACCCCTGAGCGCTTAGGGTGTAGACCGGCGTGCTGGCCTCTCTGTTGGACCTAGGTAGGGCTACGGTGTGTCGATCAGCCGAGGCCGGGCATGACCCGAGTAAGTGTGTCTGGCCAGAGTTAATCGAGCGTGTTGGGTAAGTTGGGGCACCCCTGCAGGGAAGTATATCTATTCGAATAGCCGTGTCCATGGTAACGGATGCTCGGAGAGTATCCCGATCTACTACAACTAGAACTGGATACTAGTGATGCTTAATATTATGTTAGCTCCGGGATCGCTTTCTCGCAGGGAGTCGAGGAAGGATCTCTGGGCATGGCTACTAATATACTTGTTGCTACTACTTTATTTATGTACTAATCTACACTCTTCTAATGCTGTAAGATGCTGCAAGTTGCTAGTCTTCGATAGGCTAGGTCTTCCCCTCTATTCTGGCATTTGTAGTCTAGTCCACAGATACACCCCCTTCATTTGATACCGATGCATAAATAAATTAGTTCTGATGTAAGTCTTGCGAGTACTTTGGATGAGTACTCACGGTTGCTTTGCTACCTCTTTTTCCCCATACTCGATTGCTGCGATCAGACGACGGATCCCAGGAGGCAGCTGATTGATACGTCCATTTTGCATCATGTTTTGCTACTGTTATTTATAGTGTTTTTAATCAATATAACACTTTGTGGAGCAATTCTAATGCCTTTTCTCTCTTAATATGCAAGATTTACACAAGGAGGGAGATTGCCGGCAGCTGGAATTCTGGACCTGAAAAAGCTATGTCAGAGATACCTATTCTGCACATCTCCAAATGAGCTGAAATTTTACAGAGATTTATTTTGGAATAAATAAAAAATACTGGAAGCAAGAAGTACTAGAGGGGGCCACCCAGGTGCCCACGAGGCACCAGGGCGCGCCACCCCCCCCCCCCAGGCGCGCCCTGGTGGCTCGTGGGGCCCCTGGCCAGCCCCTGGCCCCCATTTTCTGGTATATAAGTCCATTTGCCCTAGAAAAAATAGAGAAAAGACTTTCAGGACGGTGCGCCGCCGTCTCGAGGCGGAACTTGGACAGGAGCACTTTTGCTCTACGGCGGAGAGATTCTGCCGGGGATACTTCCCTCCGGGAGGGGGAAATCGTCGCCATCGACATCACCAGCGATCCTCTCATCGTGGGAGGACCAATCTTCATCAACATCTTCACCAGCACCATCTCATCTCAAACCCTAGTTCATCTCTTGTATTCAATCTTTGTCTCAAAACCTCCGATTGGTACATGTGGGTTGCTAGTAGTGTTGATTACATCTTGTAGTTGATGCTAGTTGGTTTATTTGGTGGAAGATTATATGTTCAGATCTATTATGCTATTCAATACCTCTCTGATCTTGGACATGATTATGATTTGTGAGTAGTTACTTTTGTTCTTGAGGACATGGGAGAAGTCTTGTCATAAGTAATCATGTGAATTTGGTATTCGTTCGATATTTTGATGATATGTATGTTGTTGATTCCCTTAGTGGTGTCGTGTGAACGTCGACTACATGACACTTCACCATCTTTGGGCCTAAGGGAATGCATTGTGGAGTAGTAATTAGATGATGGGTTGCTAGAGTGACAGAAGCTTAAACCCTAGTTTATGCGCTATTCCGTAAGGGGCTGATTTGGATCCATATGTTTAATGCTATGGTTAGAGTTATCTTAATTCTTCTTTCGTAGTTGCGGATGCTTGTGAGAGGGGGTAATCATAAGTCTGAGGCTTGTTCAAGTAAGAACAGCACCCAAGCACCGGTCCACCCACATATCAAATTATCAAAGTAGCGAACGCGAATCAAACAAACATGATGAAAGTGACTAGATGAAATTCCCATGTGTCCTCGAGAACGCTTTACTTACTATAAGAGATCGTTCTGGCTTGTCCTTTGCTACAAAAATGATTGGGCCAACTTGCTGCACTCTTTGTTACTATTGCTACTTGTCACTTGTTACAAATTATCTTGCTATCAAACTACTCGTTACCGATAATTTCAGTGCTTGCAGAAAACACCTTGCTGAAAACCGCTTGTCATTTCCTTCTGCTCCTCGTTGGGTTCGACACTCTTACTTATCGAAAGGACTACGATTGATCCCTTATACTTGTGGGTCATCAAGACTCTTTTCTGGCGCCGTTGCCGGGGAGTGAAGCGCCTTTGGTGAGTGGAATTTGGTAAGAAAACATTTATATTACGTGCTGAAATTTACTATCACTTGTCACTATGGAAAGTAATCCTTTGAGGGGTTTGTTCGGGGTATCTTCACCTCGACCGGAAACACAAATAGTTGCTCCTCAACCTACTGCACCTATTGAAAATATTTATTATGAGATTCCTTTGGGTATGATAGAGAAACTGCTAGCTAATCCTTATGCAGGAGATGGAACGGTACATCCTGATATGCACTTGATCTATGTGGATTGTTTAAGCTTGCAGGTTTGTCCGGAGATGGAGTTAAGAAGAAAGTATTCCCTTTATCTTTGGAGGGAAAGGCATTGATGTGGTATAGGCTATGTGATGATACTGATACATGGGACTGGAACCGATTGAAACTAGAATTCCATCAGAAATTTTATCCTATGCATTTAGTTCATCGTGATCGGAATTATATATATATAATTTTTGGCATCGTGAAGGAGAAAGCATCGCTCAAGCTTGGGGGAGGCTTAAGTACATGATGTACACATGCCCCAATCATGAGCTCTCAAAAGAAATTATCTTACAGAATTTTTATGCTTGGCTTTCTCATGATAATCAAACTATGCTCGATTCTTCTTCGACTGGCTCCTTTATGAAGAAAACTATTGAATTCAGATGGGATCTTCTGGAAAGAATTAAATGCAACTCCGAAGATTGGGAACTCGACAAAGGTAATGAGTCAGGTATAATACTTGAGTTTGATTGTGTTAAATCTTTTATGGCTACCGATGCTTTTCATAAGTTTAGCACTAAATATGGACTTGACTCTGAGATATTAGCTCCTTTTGTGAATCATTTGCTACTCATGTTGATCTCCCTAAGGAGAAGTGGTTTAAACATCATCCCCCTGTTAAAGAAAAGATTGAGGAACCCGTTAGTGTTAAAGAAGAAACAATTGTTTACCATGCTGATCCAGTTGTGCCCACTGCTTATATTGAGAAACCACCTTTTCCTGTTAGGATTAAGGAACATGCTAAAGTTTCAACTGTGGTTAACAAAAGTAATATTAGAACACCTAGACCCTCTGAACAAATTAAAGTTAAACCTGATGTTGCTATGGTTAAAGATCTCTTAGTCGATAATATAGATGGGCATGTTATTTACTTTTGTGATGAGGCTGCTAGAATTGCTAAACCTGTTAGAAATGAACGAGATATGTTAGACAAGAACAAGCCCGTAGTTGGCATGACTGTTGTTTCTGTTAAGATTGGAGATCATTGCTACCATGGTTTGTGTGATATGGGTGCTAGTCTGAGTGCTATTCCATTTTCTTTATATCAAGAAGTAATGCATGATATTGCACCCGTTGAGAGTGAAGATATTGATGTTACTATTAAGCTTGCGAATAGAGATACTATTACACCACTTGGGATTGTTAGAGATGTTGAAGTCTTGTGTGGTAAAATCAAATACCCTACTGATTTCTTAGTACTTGGTTCACAACAAGATAATTTTTGTCCCATTATATTTGGTAGACCTTTCTTGAATACCGTTAATGTTGAGATTGATTGTGCTAAATAAAAGGTTCGAGTTAAGTTTGGCGATATATCTCATGAGTTTAATTTCTCCAAGTTTCGTAGACAACCTCATAATAAAGAATTGCCTAGTAAAGATGAAATTATTGGTCTTGCTTCTATTGCCGTACCTCCTACTGATCCGTTAGAACAATATTTGCTAGACCATGAAAACGATATGCATACGAATGAAAGAAATGAAATAGATAAGATGTTCTTTGATCAACCACCTATCCTTAAACACAATTTGCCTGTTGAAACTCTTGGAGGCCCTCCTCCACCTAAAGGTGATCCTGTGTTTGAATTGAAGCAATTGCCTGATACTTTGAAATATGCTTACCTTGATGAAAGGAAAATATATCCTGTTATTATTAGTGCTAACCTTTCAGCGCATGAAGAAAAGAGATTGCTAAAAACTCTAAGGAAGCACCGAGCTGCTATTGGATATACTCTTGATGATCTTAAAGAAATTAGTCCCATTCTATGTCAGCACAAAATTAATATGGAGCCTGATGCTAAACCAGTTGTCGACCACCAACGACGATTAAATCCTAAGATGAAAGAGGTGGTAAGAACCGAAATATTAAAACTTCTGGAAGCAGGTATAATCTATCCCATAGCTGATAGTAGATGGGTAAGTCCCGTTCATTGTGTCCCTAAGAAAGGAGGTATTACCGTTGTTCCTAATGATAAAAATGAACTCATTCCACAAAGAATTGTAACTGGTTATAGGATGGTGATTGATTTTAGAAAATTAAACAAATCTACTAGAAAAGATCATTACCCCTTACCTTTTATTGATCAAATGTTAGAAAGATTGTCTAAGCATACACACTTTTGTTTCCTAGATGGTTATTCTGTTTTTTCTCAAATACCCGTGTCACAACCCGATCAAGAGAAAACCACCTTTACTTGTCCTTTTGGAACTTATGCTTATAGACGTATGCCTTTTGGTTTATGCAATGCACCTGCTACCTTTCAAAGATGTATGACTGCTATATTCTCTGACTTTTGTGAAAAGATTGTCGAGGTATTCATGGATGATTTCTCCGTTTATGGAACTTCTTTTGATGATTGCTTAAGCAAACTTAATCGAGTTTTGCAGAGATGTGAAGAAACTAATCTTGTCTTGAATTGGGAGAAGTGCCACTTTATGGTGAATGAAGGCATTGTCTTGGGGCATAAAATTTCTGAAAGAGGTATTGAAGTTGATAAAGCTAAGGTTGATGCTATTGAGAAAATGCCATGTCCTAAAGATATTAAAGGTATAAGAAGTTTCCTAGGTCATGCTGGTTTCTATAGGAGATTTATTAAAGACTTCTCTAAAATTTCTAGGCATCTTACCAATCTTTTGCAAAAAGATGTTCCATTTGTTTTTGATGATGATTGTCTAGAAGCCTTTGAAACACTTAAGAAAGCCTTAACCACTGCTCCTATTGTTCAACCACCTGATTGGAACTTGCCTTTTGAAATTATGTGTGATGCTAGTGATTACGCTGTTGGTGCTGTTCTAGGACAGAGAGTTGATAAGAAATTAAATGTTATCCATTATGCTAGTAAAACTCTAGACAGTGCCCAAAGAAATTATGCTACTACTGAGAAAGAATTTCTAGCATTTGTGTTTGCATGTGATAAATTCAGATCTTACATAGTTGATTCTAAAGTAACTGTTCACACCGATCATGCTGCTATTAAATATCTTATGGAAAAGAAAGATGCTAAACCTAGACTCATTAGGTGGGTTTTATTGCTACAAGAATTTGACTTGCATATTATTGATAGAAAGGGAGCTGAGAATCCCATAGCAGATAATTTGTCTAGAATGGAAAATGTTCTTGATGACCCACTACCTATTAATGATGATTTTCCTAATGAACAATTAGCTGTCATAAATGCTTCACGTAATACTCCATGGTATGCAGACTATGCTAATTATATTGTTGCTAAATTTATACCACCTAGTTTCACATACCAACAAAAGAAAAAGTTCTTCTTTGATTTAAGACATTACTTCTGGGATGACCCACATCTTTATAAACAAGGAGTAGATGGTGTTATTAGACGTTGTATACCTGAGCATGAACAGGAACAAATCCTACGGAAGTGTCATTCCGAGGCTTGAGGAGGACACCATGCGGGAGACAGAACTGCACACAAGGTATTACAATCTGGGTTTTATTGGCCTACTCTTTTCAAGGATGCTCGTAAGTTTGTTCTATCTTGTGATGAATGTCAAAGAATTGGTAATGTTGGTAGACGTCAGGAAATGCCTATGAATTATTCACTTGCTATTGAACCATTTGATGTTTGGGGATTTGATTATATGGGACCTTTTCCTAAATCCAATGGGTATACACATATTTTAGTTGATGTTGATTATGTTACTAAGTGGGTAGAAGTTATTCCAACTAGTAGTGCTGATCATAACACTTCTATTAAAATGCTTAAAGAAGTTATTTTCCCAAGGTTCGGAGTCCCTAGATATTTAATGACTGATGGTGGTTCACATTTTATTCATGGTGCATTCCGTAAATTGCTTGCTAAATATGATGTCAACCATAGAATTGCATCTCCCTATCACCCTCAAACTAGTGGTCAAGTTGAATTGAGCAATAGAGAAATAAAATTAATTTTGCAAAAAACCGTCAATAGATCTAGAAAGAATTGGTGTAAGAAACTTGACGATGCATTATGGGCTTATAGAACTGCTTATAAAAATCCTATGGATATGTCTCCTTATAAAATGGTTTATGGAAAAGCATGCCATTTACCTCTTGAGTTAGAACATAAAGCATATTGGGCAATTAAAGAACTCAATTATGATTTTAAACTTGCCGGTGAAAAGAGGTTATTTGATATCAGCTCATTAAATGAATGGAGAACCCAAGCTTATGACAATGCCAAATTGTTTAAAGAAAAAGTTAAAAGATGGCATGATAGAAGAATTCAAAAACGGGAATTTAAAGTGGGTGAGCAAGTTCTATTGTACAATTCTTGTTTGAGATTCTTTGCAGGAAAACTTCTCTCTAAATGGGAAATACCGTATATCATCGAAGAAGTTTATCGCTCCGGAGCCATCAAAATAAACAACTCCGAAGGCACTAATCCGAGAGTGGTGAATGGGCAAAGAATTAAGCACTATATTGCAGGTACTCCCATTAATGTTGAAACTAATATTATTGAAACAATTACACCGGAGGAATACATAAGAGAGACCTTCCAGAACACTCCAGAACCCTGAAAAGGAAGAGGTACGTGATACGGTAAGTAAACCGACTCCAAAAATTCCATAAAAATACTTTCTGTCATTTTTGGAATATTAGAAAAAATACAAAAATAAGAAACAGCCGAGGGGACCTACTTGGTGCCCATGAGGCACCAGGGCGCGCCACCCCCCCAGGCGCGCCCTGGTGGCTCGTGGGCCCCTCGTGAGCCTTCCCAACTCCGTTTTCTCCTGGATTACTTGTTTTGCAAGATAAAAAAATCTTTATATATACTCCCGTATGTTTTGACCACCGTATCGCATCTTGTTTCGTGCTATTTTTCTGACAGATCTAGATCGCCATGGCTCCCAAAAAGCTCCGTACCAAGCACCGTATTGTGCAACCATCGCCGGGCAAACGCCCTTACAGCGAGGTTTACTACGAGTGGTCGTCGGGAGAGGAAGACGATGGCAAGGAGGACAAGGCCGAGGAAATTGAAGGAACCCCGGCTCCAGAAGGAGGGCAAGCGATTCCCATGGAGGAGACCGCAGAGAAGGGAGATATACCTCAACCCTTATATGATCATCTCTCCCCATCCGTAATTGAAGCCTTAAGAGTCTTTGAAATAGTTTCTGTTCAGAATACATCTCTCACTCGTGAAGTTATTTTGTTGGAAGAGCAAAACATCGCTCTTCGGAGCATCAACCGTAGATTGATGTATCTGCTACAGCTGAAGGACAAGCTTGCCACTTCATCATCACCATCATCACCGAAGAAAGAAACTTGAGTACATGGGTATCGTATCACCATGGCTTGTGCCAAGCTTGGGGGAGGTGCCCCGGTATCGTATCACCATCACTTTTATTATCTTTACCTATTTTTAGTTCGATCCTTAGTTATTTCGTGATCTAGTTGAATAAAAGTTTAGTATGATCTATTTTCGGGTGTTAGCTTCGTGATCTATCTATCTATGTAATCGAGTTGAGAGTTATATAATAAAGAGTAGTTTGAGTTTTTGCTTCTCTACTTTCATATTTAAATTCTAGCAATGATAATAATGAAAAAGATCATATGCTAATCTTATGGAAAGTAATGACATTACATAAAGAAAAGTATAAGTGGTAAAATTTATTGGAAGTTAACAAACATAGCATTAGTCAATGATGCAATTCATGAAAAAGCTAATAGGGAAGAGAAAATTCACATGCAAATATACTATCTTGGACATATTTTATGATTGTGAGCTCCCATTAAATATTTTATGTCAAATTGTTGACGTTGGACAAGGAAGACAACGTAATGAATTATGTTTGTTCATATTCACATAGAAGTTATATTGTTATAGATCCTCCAACATGTGGTGCTTGCCCAATATCTTTGCTAGCCAAAAAATCCGCACCAAGTAGAGATACTACTTGTGCATCCAAAACCCTTAAACCCAGTTTCATGTCATGAGAGTCCACTATATCTACCTATGGATTGAATAAGATCCTTCAAGTAAGTTGTCATTGGTGCAAAAAGCAATAAAAATTGCCTCTAAATATGTTTGAACTTTTATTGTAAGGGAAATAAGCTTTGTACGAACTTGTGATGGTAAAGAAATAAAAGCGACATACTGCATAATAAAGGTTGCTATCACAAGGGGCAATATAAAGTGACGTTCCTTTGCATTAAGAGCTTGTGCATCCAACAACAAAAAGCGCATGACAACCTCTGCTTCCCTCTGCGAAGGGCCTATCCTTTACTTTTATGTATTTACTTTTTATGCAAGAGTCAATAGTGTTCTCCTCTACTTCCTTTTTATTTTTTTTCTCTTTTGCAAGCATCATGTGGTGGGGAAAGATCTAGGCATATATATCCAGTTGGATATGAGTGATCATGAGTTATTATTGTTGACATCACCCTTGAGGTGAATAAGTTGGGAGGCGAAATCACAAGCCCCTATCTTTCTATGTGTCTGGCTGAAACTTTTTGCTCCATATATATGTCATGAGTGTTAGCAATCATAGAAGACTAAATGATGGTTGAGTATGTGGACTTGCTAAATAGCTCCTACATGAGACCCTTCCTGAAAATATGATGAATTGTAATTGCATTGTTGACTGAGAACATAGTTTGTTAGTTTTCAAGAAAGTTTATGCCTTATACTCCATTGTTGTGATGAATTGTTACTTGCTCATGAGAAGTTTTATGATAATAAATATTGCTGTTATAATAATGATCATGATGCTACTATGTCCGTATTTTGTTTTTATCAACACCTCTCTCTCTAAACATGTGGATGATGTCTACTACACAACTTATTCTTGTAGACTCGTGTTGGGCCTCCAAGCGCAGAGTTTTGTAGGACAGTAGCAATTTTCCCTCAAGTGGATGACCTAAGGTTTATCAATCCGTGGGAGGCGTAGGTTGAAGATGGTATCTCTCAAACAACCCTGCAACCAAATACAAGAAATCTCTTGTGTCCCCAACACACCCAATACAATGGTAAATTGTATAGGTGCACTAGTTCGGCGAAGAGATGGTGATAAAAGTGTAGTATGGATAGTAAATATAGGTTTTTGAAATCTGAAAATATAAAAACAGCAAGGTAGCAAGTAACAAAAGTGAGCACAAACAGAACTGCAATGCTTAAAAACAAGGCCTAGGGTTCATACTTTCGCTAGTGCAATCTCCCAACAATGCTAACATAATTGGATCATATAACAATCCCTCAACGTGCGACAAAGAATCACTCCAAAGTTCCTATTCGCGGAGAACATAAGATAGAAATTGTTGTAGGGTACGAAACCACCTCAAAGTTATCTTTTCCGATCAATCTATTGAGCCATCCCTATAAGTGTCACGAATAGCCCTAGAGTTCGTACTAAAATAACACCATATGAAACACATCAACCAACCCTAATGTCACCTATATACTCCAATGTCACCACAAGTATCCGTGAGTTGATTATTCGATATGCATCAAACAACTTCAGATTCATAATATTCAATCCAACACAAAGAACTTCAAGGAGCACCCCAAAGTTTCTATCGGAGAAAAGATAATGAAAACGTGCATCAACCCATATGCATAGATTACCCCAATGTCACCGCGAGAATCCGCGAGTTGAGTGCCAAAACATATATCAAGTGAATCAATATAATACCCCATTGTCACCACGGGTATTCATATGCAAGACATACATCAAGTGTTCTCAAATCTGAAATGTTCAATCTGACAATAACGAAACCTCAAAGGGAAAAGATTCGATTCTTCACAACAAGGATAGAGAGGGAAGAAAACACCATATGATCCAACTATATTAACAAAGCTCGCGGTATATCAAGATCGTGCCAAATCAAGAACGCAAGAGAGAGAGATAAAACACATAGCTACTGGTACAAACCCTCAGCCCCGAGGGTGAACTACTCCCTCCTCGTCATGGAGACCGCCGGGATGATGAAGATGGCCTCTGGTGATGATTCCCCCCTCTGGCAGGGTGCCGGAAAAGGGTTGTAGATTAGATCATGGAGGTACAGAGGCTTGTGGTGGCGTAAAAACTCATCTAGGTTAACTTTCGGGGGTTTCTGAATATATATGATTTTTCAGCGTTGGAATCACGTGAAGAGGGGCCACAGGGGGCCCACGAGGCACCAGGGCATGCCTGGGGGGGTGGCGCGCCCTGGTGGGTCGTGGGGCCCCTGTGGGTCTTCTGGCCTCCTCCCGAAGCTTCTAGTGTCTCTTATGTTCCGGAAAAAATCGTCAAAAAGTTTCGCTGCATTTGGACTTCATTTGATATGGATTTTCTGGAAAACCAAAAACAAGCAGAAAACAGCAACTGGCACTGGGCACTAGGTCAATATATTAGTCCATGAAAATCATATAAAAGCCATATAAAAGTGCACCAAAATCATACAAAACTATGATAAACATGGCATGAATACTTCATAAATTATAGATATGTTGGAGACGTATCAGTGGACATGATTATCGATATCGGCTTTCGCTTGAGGACAAGCGAGGTCTAAGCTTGGGGGAGTTGATACGTCCATTTTGCATCATGTTTTGCTACTGTTATTTATAGTGTTTTTCATCAATATAATACTTTGTGGAGCAATTCTAATGCCTTTTCTCTCTTAATATGCAAGATTTACACAAGGAGGGAGATTGCCGGCAGCTGGAATTCTGGACCTGAAAAAGCTATGTCAGAGATACCTATTCTGCACATCTCCAAATGAGCTGAAATTTTACAGAGATTTATTTTGGAATAAATAAAAAATACTGGAAGCAAGAAGTACCAGAGGGGGCCACCCAGGTGCCCACGAGGCACCAGGGCGCGCCACCCCCCCCAGGCGCGCCCTAGTGGCTCGTGGGGCCCCTAGCCAGCCCCTGGCCCCCATTTTCTGGTATATAAGTCCATTTGCCCTAGAAAAAATAGAGAAAAGACTTTCAGGACGGTGCGCCGCCGTCTCGAGGCGGAACTTGAACAGGAGCACTTTTGCTCTACGGCTTTTGATATCACAACACAACTCTAAACACAAAATAAAAGTCATACAAGCTTTATATTACAAGCCAGGGGCCTCGAGGGCTCAAATACATAAGCTTGAGTACAAGCATTAGCGGAAGCAACAACAATATTTGAGAACAGACATAAAGAGGAAACAAGTCTGCCTTAAGAAGGCTGAGCAAAACAACGACTCTAGATCGAAAAGGCGCAGGCCTCCTGCCTGGGAGCCTCCGAACTACTCCTGGTCGGCGGTCTCCACGTAGTAGTAGGCTCCGGTGGGGTGGTAGTAGTCGTCGTCGACGGGATCTCTTATAGTAAGTAAAGCGTTCTCGAGGACACATGGGAATTTAATCTAGTCACTTTCATCATGTTTGTTTGATTCGCGTTCGCTACTTTGATAATTTGATATGTGGGTGGACCGGTGCTTGGGTGCTATTCTTACTTGAACAAGCCTCCCACTTATGATTACCCCCTCTCGCAAGCATCCGCAACTATGAAAGAAGAATTAAGATAACTCTAACCATAGCATTAAACATATGGATCCAAATCAGTCCCTTACGGAATAGCGCATAAACTAGGGTTTAAGCTTCTGTCACTCTAGCAACCCATCATCTAATTACTACTCCACAATGCATTCCCTTAGGCCCAAAGATGGTGAAGTGTCATGTAGTCGACGTTCACATGACA
Organism: Elymus sibiricus; assembly: GCA_039707655.1. Taxonomy (NCBI): domain Eukaryota; kingdom Viridiplantae; phylum Streptophyta; class Magnoliopsida; order Poales; family Poaceae; genus Elymus; species Elymus sibiricus. The sequence goes on along the minus strand of CM077676.1, from coordinate 119,520,464 downwards.
CCACTAAGGGAATCAACAACATACATATCATCAAAATATCGAACGAATACCAAATTCACATGATTACTTATGACAAGACTTCTCCCACGTCCTCAAGAACAAAAGTAACTACTCACAAATCATAATCATGTCCAAGATCAGAGAGGTATTGAATAGCATAATAGATCTGAACATATAATCTTCCACCAAATAAACCAACTAGCATCAACTACAAGATGTAATCAACACTACTAGCAACCCACAGGTACCAATCTGAGGTTTTGAGACAAAGATTGAATACAAGAGATGAACTAGGGTTTGAGATGAGATGGTGCTGGTGAAGATGTTGATGAAGATTGGTCCTCCCACGATGAGAGGATCGCTGGTGATGTCGATGGCGACGATTTCCCCCTCTCGGAGGGAAGTATCCCTGCAGAATCTCTCCGTCGGAGAGCAAAAGTTCTCCTGCCCAAGTTCCGCCTCGAGACGGCGGCACACCGTCCCGAAAGTCTTTTCTCTATTTTTTCTAGGGCAAATGGACTTATATACCAGAAAATGGGGGCCAGAGGCTGGCCAGGGGCCCCACGAGCCACCAGGGCGCGCCTGGGGGGTGGCTTGTAAAATAAAAGTCATATCTTGATCGTGTGCATTTGCGTGTATGATTAGTGCACGATTGAGTCAGGGGAGTCACAAGTTGGTATCAGAGCCGACTGCCTATAGGAAGCCCCTTTCCAACTCCTTGGCCGAAGTTGAGTCTAGTCTTTGAAAAACTGTTTTACTAACATGGCTGTGTGGCTTACGGGCCCACATCACCAATGGATGGGATTAGGATCTTTTATTCCTCTCCTTTACTCTGGGATTCTGATCTCTCTTCTTTTCGGGTTAAATGATTTTGCTAACTCTAACTCTAGGTTTACGTAACGACTTCATTACGGAGAGCCACTCATTGCCGATCATCCCTGGATATTTCAAGATATCCCAAAGCACTCTTCGATGCTATCCCGAGACCCTTGGGCTCATCTCTCTTTGATTCCCTACCGCCGATAAATCCCCGTGGATAACTACACATCCTTGCCATTCATACATTCATTCCCAGTTGCTCTTGTTATTACAAGATGCCTCGAATTACTCTCCGATATTCAGAGAATCCTTTGTGCCTACTACCTTGTAGCCCCTTCCTGCATGAATACACCTACGAATAATTCCTCACACTTACAAGGGATTCGTTCATCCCCAGTTGTTCATGTGTTTCACATAATTCCTCGAAATGCTATTTGATCTTCCGAAATCCTCAGTAGTCTATTGCTCTTGACATCCTTGCCTGCTTGCATTATGGTTAATTCCAGAAGTCTAGTAATCTTATTGGCATCCTTTGTCACTATCATTTTGAGTCCCTTGATTCAATATGTTGCGAATGCTCGCAATCATCAGTCAAATCCTAGAATTCATCTTTCCGGCTCAGACGTCATTTTGAACATGAGCTGGTTCTCGGCCAATCAATTTGCCATCGATTGTGCCCCCCTAAGTCTATTCAACTTATCCATCCTTGATCAGAGCGTCTGCTTCTGATCCCTCGATTTAGAAATCGCAAACTCTTTGTATTTTATACTTTGAGTTGATTAGATGATTCCATAACCTGATGCATTTGCATTCTTTCTTCTTCTGGTTGAGTACCGATATTCACATCAGATCCTTTATGGACCGCCAAATCTTTGTTGGATTATTATCCGACAGTGTCCTTCATATTCAATAACTTTGTGAGTTTTTCCTCGGATACATAATGCCTTTGGTAAATTGTATCCACTGCTTTGTCAACCATGCTCTGCTTTCGAGCTTGTGTTAATTACTCCTGAAGTTTGTGGTATATGTTCCTAAGATGCCCCGATGGGTTGAACCTATGCCTTCCCTAACCTGTGTGAACTCGAAAGTTATGCGGGTTATACTCTACTGGCATTCTGTCAGATAAAATTTCAACACTACAACTTCTTCAAAAACGAGAAGTGGATGAAAGGCTATGCATTGAAGAAGTGGGAGTCGACCTTGAACCTTTGTGCTCATGCCCATGGAAACGATGTAGACCGTCACAGAAGCTTCTTGTAAAATATTTAATCATTTGAATAATTCTTCTGGTATCATTAAATTTGATCCCTTGCAGTTATGGTTCTGACCATGCTGTCCTTATTCAATATATCTGAAAGAAATCCATTCCAGTGCCTTGTCTATTTTTTTGACAAGGTTAAAGTATCTGTTGTCGCAGGTCAACGACCTAGTTCAGCTTCTATTATGTTCTACCTTCGAGTATCACCCTCTGATATCTCGAGGATATCGTGCCATTGCACCATCTCTTATGAATTTTTGTTGGAATAATACTTCCCACAGTTTTAGTCACTCCGCATATTTGCATTGTCTGTGACTCGAGAACTCTGACAAGTGGCTCGAATCCACACTGTGATTCAATACTCCTAGTACTTTGTTGCTGGGAAGTTTAATACTCCATCATGTCATTCCTAGCCTGATCGGCTACATCCGTATCATACTACCTTTGACTGTGCTACCTCGTCCTTCTTTGGTGCATGAATTCTTCAGACCGTGAGCAAGGCTTACATCGAGTTTTCAACATCATTTTGTTGTCTTGAAAAGAAACTCCGATTCTGAGCTTGCATCTTATCTGTTGTTCCCATAACTTTCCACTTCGTCATTCCCTTGCTTGATGCCGTCGTTGTTCGATTGCATCCTCTTGAAACCTCTCGACAAAATGTGTCACGATCATCGTCAACATTTTGACTTCTTCTGAGGTGTCAATTGAATTCATGGTGAGAAATACCATCCTTGCCCCTCGATACTTTGTGTTGTCATCGACAACATCCTTGCCGTCCTTCCAACAAAACCTGGTCTTGTCTTGATTATAGCTTGAATTCCTCGCTATTCCTGCAATTGTTCCCTGTGTATTTCTTGTGATTTTCAGACCCAACCCTTACTTGAAACACCATATTATTGCTACCTCAAAGCATGACTGTGGTATTCCGAATATCAACAAGAACATCGGAAGCGCAATGCTAAATGTTTCTTGATCAATTATCCAAACACCATTGTATGGGTAACATCATGAATTTCCTCGCCCCTTTATCTAAATGATTTTGTACTTGCTGTCCTGTCATGTTTGTCATGCTCTGCTTTTTCCTTGGGAAGGATATACACCTAATATTTGTGTATAATCACATTTTCCTTTCCATTGGTCTGTTTAATCTGATAATCACATTTTCCTTTCCATACGTCTGTTTAACCTTTTAAATAATTTATTTGGTCCAAGCAGTAATACTTCCCTGCTTATGTAAACACCCCGGTGTACAACTCTGTCAGGAAGACCCTGTTACTATTGTTGTTGACGTTTCGGTAACCGCTGGTGGACAAGAACTATATCTATTGGTCCGCCTCGTTTCAACGAGCAGGAAAATGGTTCTCTTCGTCCCCCGCCCTTGGTACCGACGTTGTTGCCGACATAGCTAACAAGTTGTCCTCTAACATGCCTTGCTATCATGACCGTGCAAGATGTCACCGTCCTCCCAACTCATAATCCACACTAACTACATTTCCACAGGATCGAAACCTGACTCTCCTGTACATCCCTGTTCCAAAGTTATTCCTCGCGCTTGGCTTCGTATGTAATTCACGAGCCACATTCCTAGGGATGATCTATTCTAGTATCAGACGCAACATTTATTTCGTTGCTCTAAACCCCTTTCACCCTTTGTTCAGGTATCGAACGATTGTCTATTTGCTTGAAACTTCTTATTGTACCTTCTTATTTTGCTATCGATGTTTTCTTAAGTTTCAATTTGAGAGATACTTTCTGCCACATTCTCCGAGTTATCTACCAGATAATCGACCTTGCAAAGGTCCGTTCTCCCGACGATAACCCTAACTCCACCTCTTAAATCTCGGGACGAGATTTCTTGTAGTGGAGGAGATTTGTAACACCCCCAGTGTCATGCTACAGTGATCTCATGCTAATGGTGGCCATGTCATCATGCTTTACTAAGTCAAATTGCCACTTGTCCAAAATCAAGTCCAATTCCATTCAAATTGCATGTCAAATATTTGCATCTTCAAATGAGCCAGCAAAATAGTTCACATTATGGCAAATAATCCCTAAGTATTTGTCATGTTAAAACCAACCTCACCTAAATTTCCAAAATGCCCCTGGGAATTATTTGAGTGGTCCAGCAGCATTTATTTCGACCCTTCCAATTTCTAAAAATGGTTAGACAATTCCTTTTGGCCCCCAAACTTTTTATGACAGTGCCATATATTGCATTATATTTAAATGGCCAAGATCCACATTTTTGCAAAATGATTTGGTGGCTTAATTAAATGTAAATGGTGTCTATTTAAAAGGAAACAAAAAACAAAAAGGAAAAAAAGGCTAAAATCTACCGTGTGCTGGGCCTAAGTGCACAGTGCACCGGCCCAGCCCACCTCTCTCTCTCATCTCCCACCTCCCGCCTCTCTCCTCGCTGTCGACCACACAGCGCGTGCGCGCCCTGGCCCCCCCTGCGCGATGGCTGACGCGTGTGCCGCAGGAGCTCGCCTCGCGGTGGATAAGTGTGTGCCCGACGCCGCCGGCTACCCTAGCCTCCTCCGTTCCTTCCCCTCGCGTCACCCCCTTCTCCACCACGCGCACAACCGCAGCCGTCGCCATTTCCGCCATGGATCACGCGGCCACCGAACACCCCGGCGACTAGCTTCGCGTCTGGGAGCTTCCTCTCCGTCGACCTCGTCGACTACGCCTACTGGAACGAGCCGGGAGGCCCTCATTCATCGCCATCGCCGCCATCTTCGCCGCCTCTGCCCAGAGCTCCCCATCGCCGATTCGCGGCACCCCGACCGCCCCGTGCCACCCCGAGCTCGTCATCGCGTCCACTGTGAGCTTGCGCACCTCCCCTTCCCCTTCCTCTGCTCGCGCGCGTAGTCTGGGCTCGGTCCCGTGTAGCGCCACGTCCGGCCGCCGTCTGCCGTCGTCGTAGCAGCCACCCCGGCCATCCCACGTCCCCCCGCGGTCTCCTCTGGATACGCGCAGGAGAGGGCAACCCTCTGGTGCCCTCCGTTTGTTCCACCGCCGCCCGTAGCTCCGCTCCGGCGAGCTCTCGCCGCGCTGGACATCGCTGGCGTCCAAACCGCCGGCCTAATAGGCCATTAGGGCCTAACTAACCTGTTAACCCCCTCTAATACCCACTGACAGGCGGGCCCCACGTGGTTTAACTAACCCTAATAAAAATATTTAGCTAATTATCTAAAACTGACAAGTGGAACCCACATCTACTGTTTAAACGGATAAGCGGTGCTGAGTCAGCGTGCTGACTCAGCACTGGGACCCACTGTCAGCCACTCAGCCTCTCTGGCTGGGTACAAAAGTGGGTACACTTAGCAGTTTTCCTTTTTAGTCCGAATTAAAAAAAATAACCAGAAATTTCAGAATATTGTTTAAATCTTTGAAAAATCATAGAAAATAATCCGTAGCTCGGATGAAAAAGTTTCTACATGAAAGTTGATCAGAAAAATGAGACGAATCCGAATATGCCCTCCATGTACCTATCACAGGCCCACAACACTGCAAACATGGAACCTTCCCCTCCGGTTCAACTGTCTGACAGATGCCTAAAACCGGGAAAATATTCCCAGATATTTTCCCGCTCCGTCTATAACGTGTAGCACTGCGTTAGGCTACCACCAGCACAACATATTGCCGTGTCATGCATTGTGTTGCATTTGTCTTCTTTTTATTTATTGTTTCTTCCCCCTCTTCTCTTCGGTAGACACCGAGACCGACGCTGCCCCCGAGTACGACTACGTCGTCGACGACCCCTCTTTCACCGCAGAGCTTCCAGGCAAGCAAACCCCCTTGATCATTTCAATATTGCCCATTTCTTTCTCTCCCATGCTTGCATTAGAATTTGCTACTGTTGTCCGACAGCTCCTATTCTGATGCATAGCCTGTTTTTGTAACTGATGTTGATACCTTACCTGCTATCCTAAATGCTTAGTATAGGTTGGTTAGTGATCCATCAGTGGCCCCACACCCTTGTCCGTGTTGCCATGCTTTGCTTCCGGATGACTCAACCAATGTGATTGATGTGCAGAGACCGACACAGCACCGCACACCCCCTTTGTTGTACGACTCTGCAGAGCTACTATTGATTGCCGAGGGTGATACCTCCTACCTCACTCCTGATGATATCTCTGTAGTATAGCTAGTCGGTTGTGGGTTACCGAGGGTGATTCCTCTTTCACCACCTCCGATGATGCCTCTGTCGTGCAACCCCGCAAGTGTGAACCCATCGAGGGTGATTCCTACAAGTTCACCTTGACGGATACATCGAGTGGGAGTCCATCGAGGGTGATTCCTCAGACTTCCCCCTTGATGATAAAAACACAATGTTACCTTTAACTGTTGCCCCCATGTATTGTTACTGCGGGACTGAAGGGGCAGGCGGTACCACCCCGGAAGAGGTGGACCTGAGTTCCTGACAGTCTCTTGTGGAGTCGGGTTGACCGTGAGGGTACCCGCGAGATAATTACGCGGCACGGCTGGGCAGTCTTAGCCCTTGCCGTAAGTCCGCGAGACGGGGCGACGGGACCACAGATCGTGGATCACTGATTGTCACCGCGAGCTCCCAATGCACTAACGGGTTTGGATATGTGATCTGAGTAGGCCTTTGGCCTTTTCGCACTAACCATCACGCGGGAATAGTATGGGCACTCGGCGTCGTATGTTTCAGCCGAAGTTCTTCAGACGTCAGCAACTAAGCGGCGCGTGCCCGGGTGGACCGCGAAAGCCTGCGTGTGTATACAGGGGCTAGGTCTGGTCCCAGCCGCCCACGCAACGTGCAGGAGTGCAAAGGGCGATGGGCCCAAGACCCCTGAGCGCTTACGGTGTAGACCGGCATGCTGGCCTCTCTGTTGGACCTAGGTAGGGCTACGGTGTGTCGATCAGCCGAGGCCGGGCATGACCCGAGTAAGTGTGTCCGGCCAGAGTTAATCGAGCGTGTTGGGTAAGTTGGTGCACCCCTGCAGGGAAGTATATCTATTCGAATAGCCGTGTCCATGGTAACGGACGCTCGGAGAGTATCCCGATCTAGTACAACTAGAACTGGATACTGGTGATGCTTAATATTATGTTAGCTCCGGGATCGCTTTCTCCCAGGGAGCCGAGGAAGGATCTCTGGACATGGCTACTAATATACTTGTTGCTACTACTTTATTTATGTACTAATCTACACTCTTCTAATGCTGTAAGATGCTGCAAGTTGCTAGTCTTCGATAGGCTAGGTCTTCCCCTCTATTCTGGAATTTCTGCAGTCTAGTCCACAGATACAGCCCCTTCATTTGATACCGATGCATAAATAAATTAGTTCTGATGTAAGTCTTGCGAGTACTTTGGATGAGTACTCACGGTTGCTTTGTACCTCTTTTTCCCCATACCTGATTGCTGCGATCAGACGACGGATCCCAGGAGGCAGCTGATCCCGTCGACGACGACTACTACTACCCCGCCGGAGCCTACTACTATGTGGAGACCGCCGACCAGGAGTAGTTCGGAGGCTCCCAGGCAGGAGGCCTGCACCTTTTCGATCTAGAGTCCTTGTTTTGCTCAGCCTTCTTAAGGCAGACTTGTTTCCTCTTTATGTCTGTTCTCAGATATTGTTGTTGCTTCCGCTAACGCTTGTACTCGAGCTTATGTATTCGATCCCTCGAGGCCCCTGGCTTGTAATATAAAGCTTGTATGACTTTTATTTTGTGTTTAGAGTTGTGTTGTGATATCTTCCCGTGAGTCTCTGATCTTGATCGTGTGCATTTGTGTGTATGATTAGTGCACGACTGAGTCGGGGGAGTCACACTCTCTCTCTCCTCCTTACTTCTGCTTCAACCCCCGACAGAGAGGCAGGAGAGGCGCCGGCCGCGCGTGGTCCCGGCTGCTCCACCGCACGAGGGGCCAAGCCGACGGCCGGGGCGGATGCCCCGCTCCATGCCGCGCCCACCGGTGGGTGCAGAGATGCTCGGGAGGGCCTGGAGGACGCTAGCCATGGGCGGCCGGAGTGGTGGCCACGGGCGGCACCGGGGAACGCGAGCACGAGCCACGCTGGTACTAGCAGAGGGGGGAAAGCTCCGCCTCGCCTCGGGGGTTCTTCAGGTGGAGAAAGGAGGGATAGGGGAGCTCCGGTTGGCTCTAATTTGAGGGGGACCGATGGTGGCAATGGCGGCCAGAGCGACCGAATTGGGCGGGGGCGGTCGCTCCTTCGAGCTTGGGAGGGGCTGGGAGTGCTCTGCTAGTGAGGGGAGGGGAGGTGGTGAGCTCGAGAGGGCCGGGAGGCGGCTGTATATAGGCGGCCGGCCAGAGAGGATAGGATCGGCCGCTGTGGCGTTCTTAGCGATGTACTGGAACTCGGGGACACGCGGAGGGAGGGGGCGATGTCAGCAGGGTCTCCGGGAGAGTGAAGAAGCCGGCAGTGGCTTCGGGAGAGCTCCGGTTGGAGGTATACGGCGGCGACCGCGTACGAACAGTGGCGGTACGGTGGCCGTTGTCGCAGCGTGGCGAGGAAGAAAACGAAGGGGGAAGCTGCGGGAGAGGGGGTGCGTGGACGCTTCGGAGCCATTGGACACGCCGGGACAAGCCGGAGCTGGCCGGAGCGAGCTACCCAACGAGGTCAGTACACAGAGCGCCGTCTCTGCATGGCCGCTGCGTGGTCACCACGTGCAAACCATGGCCAGTGCACATAGGGGACCTTTCACCATGTCAACTGTGTGAGTTGATGCATGAGGAGATGGCCTGGGTGGTCCAGATGCGAGGGAGGGCTTTGAATGGGTGAATCTAGTCCAGAAACTCCTCTGGACAGTAAGTGTTTGTGTTGTGCTGTGGGGAGATGAGCTGGTTTTTGGTTCTGGTTTCTGGCATGCAGTGGTGATCCATCAAGGTGAATAAGCTAGAAAAGTTTCAGGCCAAATGGATCACTCTAGATAGCACTGCCTTCACACACTGGCAATCTGGATAGGAATTGAAAATGGACGATTCTGGGATAATGCTTGGTTGTCATGAGCTGAATTTTTGTGGGTGGCAATCATCTTGGCATGAGAGTGGTCTGGTAAAGTTTCAGCTCATTTGGATAAACATTGGAGGTACTTCCTTCACAATGTTGCAATCTGGATAGAAACTTGAGAAAATTGTTGGGGAATATTGGATGAATGGTTTGAGCAGATTTTTGGTTTACATGAGTGATTTATCAAGGTTAACCACCCTGCAAAATTTCAGCTCAAATGGATCCAGGGTTCAAGCACTTCCTTTGCAAATTACCCAACTGGACAGAATTTGCAAATGCATGCTTTACTCAAAATTTGAACTATGGAATTTGGGTTCTTGATGGAAAGGGTGAAGATATGGATAGGAGAAGCTCCACAAATTATTTGGGATTTTTCCTGGCTACCAAAATGGTAGTTCCTTTGGAAAGGGCCCAAAATGCAATATTGGCTTTAAATAGGAAAATGCAATTTCCCTTATTTAATTATGGCCAATATTTTTTATGGGAGCTCAATATGATCACAAAAAATATCTCCACAAGTGTTCATGAACTTTGGAGATGGATAGATATTTTCCTGGATTTAATTCCTTTAACTGACAGAAAAAGAAATTAATTTTAAATGAAAAATATTGCAAATGACTTGGCAATATTTTTGCATATTCAGGGTTGATAAGTATAGAAGAGTCTTTGGCAAGAGTTTGGTAAGCAATAGATCAAAGGAAATTGGGATTCCTTTGTAACTGCAGGAATTAGGGTGTCCCTTCCGATAACTCGGAAGGTAGGGTTTCGGCGGCAAAACCCTGGGAATATAGTTTGGGTAGCCAAGTTGGGTTGGAGAGAATCTCTGGTCTGATAGGAAAGGCAAGGCTATATAACCATCTTCATATGCCCAAAGGCAAGAGAAAATCCAATAACATCCAAAAAAAGACGGGAGTCAAATCCCGCGAAGGAAGAAATCGGGGAGCGAAAACCAGGGTGTCACAGTGAGAGCACACACACACACACACACACACACACACACACACACACACACAAGAGAGGAACATAACCTGATAGAAGAGAGGAGGAAGAAGTGGAGGTTCTGTCCAAATTTGTTGCATCTGACTAGACAGTGTTCAAGCTAGTAATTAAAGGCTCAAACGTGCTTGGATTGGCACCAAATTTGATGAGATCATTACTTACTTTGAGTACTTCAGTCTGATTAGCTGGTTTGAGGATTGGGTCAGTGGAGCATCAGATTTGAGAGTGGTTTTGTCAGCTCAGACTGCTATAGTTTCAGAACAGAGTAGTTTTGGGAGGCAACAGTTTGGGTAGACAAACGGTATCCGATTGACCTGAAATTTTGAGGGGATCTCAAGAACTCGTGTATCGTGGTTTTGTCACGGCAGATGCCCTTGTGAAAGGACTTGGAGATGAGGCCACCGCACGAGTGTGGAAGCTTAACGGGGTTGATCGGGAACGAGAAGACGGCGGGTTACCCAGGTTCGGCCCCTCACGGTGGAGGTAAAAGCTTACGTCCTGCTTGATTATATTGCTGTAGATCTTGATTACAAGGATGCGGATTCGCTAACCAAGCTCTTGAGGAGATTGCAACTTACTCTTTTTCATATAGGTGCTCCCCCTTATATATACAGGTGGAACCCTAGATTACATGAGAGTCCGGGTCGTCCTTTGACCCGTCTCCTACTCTTTCCTACTTGTTCTCCAAGATGGCCTTCGTGCCACTCATCATCCTCGTGAGCCGGCCCATTGCCTAAGCCGGCCGTTCCCGCCAGGCCTCGCCAGAGCCGGCCCGCCAAGAGTCCTTTAGCCCGGCAATGAGTTGACCCGCTGAGCCAGCTCTATGGCCGGGTTATCACTCTGTCGGGTCTATGTGCTGGTAAACATCCCCAACATTAGCCCTCAGTTTGACTTGAATTTATTCACATTAAACTTCATCCTGAAAAAGCAAAACATTAGTAAGATACTCTCCAAGTGCTTCCCAAGCCGGTCCCTTAGAACGCTGTCCTTGACCGGCTCGATTTGCCGGGTTAAGTAGATCGACGGGTCATTCCTTCAGGTTCAGACTTAGCATTTTGTATTTCCTTTTCCTGATGACGTCGCAATCCAATTCCGCAAAATTCGGGATGACATCATGTCGTATCTTTGAGTGGGTTTGTATAGTCCTGTCAGGCGCGAAAATTGAGGAGCCCGTAGCCAAAAATTACTGTGCCGCCTAGGGTTCCGCCCCTGCCGTTTTAATTTTTACTGTGCCTATAAAGAGGCTAGCTCACCCCCACTATCATTTTTCACCTCTTGCTCGTCTTCTTCCTCGCGTCCACCATTTCTCGCGCCCGAATCGTCGCCACCTTCGAACTTCTCCGACCACCTCGACCGCGTCCTTCTCCGCCGTCCGGTCGTCGCCGGAGCTCATCCAGAATACTCCGGCCACCTCCGCCGCTCACAGGTACGCCCAAATCCCTCTTTTAGATCTGTAGCACTCCATTTATCTGCATAGTTCATCGCAGTTCATCAATACTCTTCTCCTCCTTTCATTTAGTAGATTTAGAATCGGTTGAATGATCCGTGTAGGTACTTTAGTTATTGCGCCAATGCCATTTTTCCCGTATAGATCCCTACACTGCTTTCAATGGACCCCCATTGACAGACGGGCTCCCGCCTCTATCCATGTTTTAGGTCTTTAAAATTTATTTTTCGAAGTATTTCTAGATCTGTAAAAATAGCTGCTCCGTTGGATTCTTGTTTGCCGCTAGCTCAACACTTAGCAAATATCCAAACACCACTGAAATGCCGGCACCGGCTCATAACTTCACCGGCTTATCACTGTTGTCCATAGCTTGCATAAATCCGGGTCATGAGTTTAACCATCATGGTTGTCTTATCATTTTGCCGGGTTATACTTCATGAGCTCAGCACGCCGGCTTATCATTATTGCTTTTGCAGTCGAAACCTGAAATCGTCATGGCCCCCAAGACCGACAAGTCCTGCAACTGGGTCAGATCCCAAGTCTCAACTCTTATGTTGAATGAGCTCGTGGGGCAAGGACTCTTGCCGGCTCAAGAGACAATTAGCTGGCGGGCGCCTGATGAAGAGAGCTCCCCCCAGCCTAAGCAAGACGAAGTGGTGGTCTTCGCAGATCATCTTCAAAAGGGTTTTCGTCCGCCCGGGTCAAAATTCTTCCGTGACGTTCTCAATTTCTTCGACCTTCGGCCACGGGACCTTGGTCCAAACTCAATTACCAATCTCTGCCAGTTCCAAGTCTTCTGTGAAGTATACCTCCAGACAGAGCCAACTGTCCTTCTCTTCCGAGAGTTTTTCTATATCAATCATCAGACCGAGTTCACCGATGGCCCTAGCATAGAACTTGGTGGCGTTTCCATTCAAAGGCGAAGAAAAACTCCCTTTCCTGAGGCCAAGCTGGCGAGTCATCCCAAGGGCTGGAATAAAACTTGGTTTTATTGCAGAAACACCGCTCCTCAAGATGAAAACCCCCTGTCGGGTTACAGACTGGACCGGCTCAACGCCACGGTTGCCTTTCCGGGTTGGCCATCAGCAGAGGAACGTAAGCAAATTGCCCCTATTTACTCCAAGATAAGGGCCTTGGCTGCTAACGGCCTCACCGGGATCGACCTGACCCGGTGCTGGATAAGTTGGCGAATCCAGCCCCTTAGCCAGAGGGGCGACTTGATGTGCAATTATACTGGTGAGGCGGCTGACGTTCGACGCTTCAGACAAGTCAATTTATCTGCGAGTGACATCAACAAAGCCACCAAGAGATTATTGGGAGAGCCTCAAGAGAAATGCAACAAAACCGGGCTAGCACCCTTCTGTTTGACCAACCCTGTGCCTTCAGTAAGTGCTTGCCCCTTCTTATCCTGTTCTTGACTCGCCTTCTTCATCTCATTCTTAATTGCCGACTCGACACAAATGCAGGCAGACGACAAGTTTTGGAAAAGGAAGAAGCCTCGACAACCCGCCCCCGCTCCAGTGGAGCAACAGGATGAGCCGGCCGATGCTGATGAGCCGGCTACAGAAAATGAGGCTGAGGTAGAACTTGACTCGTTTGGTCGTCTTTTTATTCAACTTGCTGACGCCCCTTCTCTTCAGGACGAAGCTGAAATCAGCCACACCAACGAGCCAGAGGTAACTTTGATCTCTTCAGACTCTGACTCTCCAATACCTATTCGGAAGAAAACCCGGGCTGTAATCCGCAAGATTCGAAGGAAGCCCCGGGTTGCCGTCCGTAAGGTCCCTTTTTCACACCAGGACGCTCATTTGGATCCCCAATTTGTTTTGAAGAAAACACAGCAAGCCGGCACCTCCAAAAGGAAGACCCGGAGCAGTGAAGGCGAGTTAAGTGGCGGGCTTCCATACGAGCCGCCATCCCGTAGAGCGCGGGCAGAGGTGCTTCTTAGTCCAACTCCCTCTTTTCCTCTAGCTGGTCGTTTCAAAGAGCCCTTACATTTAAATGACTCGGCATATCAGACGTCCCCCTCCTCGGGCAAGTCAAGCGCTACGCAGGCGCCGGCTAGCAACATCAACCATGGGTAAGTAATCACTCCTGTAACATATAGCGGTTCCTTATTCCTCACCCTTTTAAATGAATTAACTCCTTTGTTTCTTGTACAGTGCCAAGGCTATCAAGAAGAAAGCACCAGCCGGGTCATCTGACCCGGTCATTCAACCAGGCTCTCAAGGAGAGAGGGAGACCACCTTGGTCACTCAGGACGAGCCGGCGGTCCAGAACAGCCCGCCACCTCAAGACACGACCAGCCCGGCTCGTGCTCCCTCGCCTGTTATCCAGGAAAGAGAAAATGCAACTCAGCAGCCCGAAGAGCCGCCCGTGGAACCGGCTCAGGATGATGTGGTGGTGACCGGAGAACAGCAAGCGACTCCGGAGGCTTCTACCGCTCTTACCAAAGTCCCTGACAAGCCTGAGCCGGCCTCGAAGGACAAGGGAAAGACGGCTCTTAACTTTTCTATGTTTGAAGATCAAGATGCCAGTACCCTGCACCAGGCTGTGCTGACCCGGCTGTCTAAAAGCCGGGACACAGAGATTGCTATGATAACCTCACTGAAGAGGAAATATGAGGTAATTTGCACTTCTTATGAACCATATATATATGTAGCCCCCAAGGGCCGGGTCATTATAGAATGATGACCCGGGACTTCAAAATTTAACTTGTAAGCAGAACTTCAACCGGCGACCCCAAAGGCCGGTTCGCCATTCATGACGGGCGGGTCTTCATAACTTAGCAGAATAGATCAATTTATGCATTAGCCCCCAAGTGCCATGTAGTGTGCCTGCAGCTGCATGGAACTTGCCTTGCTGTTTGTGTTAAGCTCAAAAACATATAGCCCCCATGTGCCGGGTTGTCCTTTAAGGGTGGCTCGGGTCATGCGTATATGATGTGTAACAAACTGCCCTGCAGGAAATGCTGGATCAAGTAGAGGCTCGGGCTTCCTTCTTCCGAAAGGAAGCAAGGAAGGAGAAAAAATTGCGCAAAGCAGCTGAAGAAGCCGCTGCTGAAGCCAATAAGTCCTTCGTCATTGTGAGGAACACCTTGCAAGAGACGGAAGCCGCAAGAGCCGCCTTAGCTGCGCGGGCTGAAGAGGCCGAAGCCAAACTTGAGCCGGTAACTCAAGAACTGGCAACTCTAAAAGGCCAAATTACCGCCATGTGCCGGGCCATCTTCGGTAAGCAAAACAGACCACCATGCACCAACTGTTCTGACTTAAAATATGCTGAGCCGGCTTGCTGATCGTGTAAACCTATTGTTGCAAGTCGGAAGAATCAAACTCTTGTGCAGAAACCAGTGGTGAAATTGAAGGCGGTGTACACCCTTGTAGAACAACTGTACATAGGCGGCTGTGGTTGTATAATGGCCGCAAAGAACACCAAGGCGCCGCCGCAGCTGATTGCCGACACCTTGAAAGAACTGTCAGTCGTGCCCAGGTGGTTCGAGGACTGGAAAAAGGCGGCTTGCCGTACTGGGGCCCTAACAGCGCTTGCTCGAGCCAAGGCATACGTGCCAGAACTCGATCCGGCTCAGGTTGTGGGCGGGTACCCAGAGTTCAACGTGGACGACTCACCATTTACCAAGAAGGACTTCCAACGCTGCATCAAAGAAACCCGGGTTGCCGCCACCGAAATTGCAGAAGAGGCCGATCTGACCAGGTACCAAGCGCCATACTCGAAGGAGAATGAGCGGATAGAGCCGCCTAATCATGAGCCGGTGGCCCTAACCCGTACGCGTAAGCCATCCTTTGCTCCTGAAGTCGACCCTTCCTCCCTAATATCCGTCGATGCCCTATTTGAAGCGTTGCGCTCAATTCAATGGTCAACCGGCGAGTCAAGTCAAGAGGCGGAGGATGACGACGGCCGCGAAGAGCCGGCACATGGTGCTTCATCGGGCGCTGGCACCAGCTCTGACCCGGCGACATAAACCGCCGGCTTATCCTTTTGTAGACCGAACTTGTAAAAATCTTTGCTGTGGCCACAGTAGATAGGCGGCTTGTAATAGTGTAGCATAAAACACTTAGTGCTGATGCCAGTGCCATCGTGTACTGAGCTTGTTTAGTGCCTGTACCAATACTATGGACGCCTTGCTTCTGTAAATCCTCTTTTGAGCTTCAAGAGCCGGTGTTGACAATAGAGTGAATCTGCATAAACAATAACAAGTGTATATAATGGTGACTGATGAAATCACATAGACAACGAGTAATCTGTGTTACTGTTTGTAATAACTCAAGAATATCAAAGTGAACTAAAGTAAATGCGATGCATGGATGTATGCATGTATGCAGCGATGAGATGAGTGCAAAAAAGAACATAATCGTAAGCCGGAATGCGCTTGAACCGGCCGGCTCATAAAGAGCAAGCCGGAATATGCTTTCATGAAGCTTGGCACTCTGGCATGTTGGTTTGTCCTCGCTCTCTGAAAGCCGGCCTTCACACAACCGATCGGACGTTTTAACTCTGACGAATTCAGGGTCACCTATGTGATTAACTCATCAGACGTACACCGGGTCGTTTTTAGGGAGTAGCATCTTGCTAACAGGCAGGTTTAACCAACATTGTGGCATCTCGCCGGGTTAAAGGGTTTTGTAAGCTAAACTCAATGGAGTTGGAAGCCCCCAAGTAACCAAGATCAACAAATAAAGATCCAGCACACAAATTTTGATGCAAAGCAACACCTTTGCACAGTGCTGCTGGTCGTTATTTTATTTGATCGAAAACAGGTATATACATGATAAGAGGTGTGTACAAAGATATGACCTAGTCGATGACTTAGGTGTAGTATGGCCGGAGCTGGGCAATGTTCCAGGGCCGGCTTGTTTCCTCCTCAGAGGTACGTGATTTATCTGCCTCACGTATATCAATCAGGTAATATGACCCGTTGTTGAGATTCTTGCTGACCACAAAGGGTCCTTCCCAAGGTGGCGAAAGCTTATGCATGCCTGTCTGGTCTTGTATCAGCCGGAGCACTAAGTCACCTTCTTGAAAGGTGCGGCTTCGAACTCTACGGCTGTGATAGCGACGTAGGTCTTGCTGATAAATTGCTGATCTGGATGCGGCAAGGTCGCGCTCTTCCTCCAGAGCATCAAGAGCGTCTTGGCGAGCCTGCTCATTATCGGATTCCACATAGGCCGCCACTCGAGGGGAGTCATGACGAATATCGCTTGGAAGTACAGCTTCTGCACCATAGACTAGGAAAAATGGCGTATAGCCTGTTGACCTGTTGGGAGTAGTCTGTATGCTCCAAAGCACCGAAGGTAATTCTTCCTCCCAGCAACCCGGCGTGCGCTGCAAAGGCACCATGAGCCGGGGTTTGATACCACGCAGCAATTCCTGATTGGCCCGTTCTGCCTGTCCGTTGGACTGAGGATGCGCAGCCGATGCTAGATCAAGCCGGATGTGCTCCTGTTGACAGAACTGTTTCATGACTCCCTTGGAAAGATTGGTCCCATTGTCTGTAATGATACTGTGCGGGTAACCAAATCTGAATATCAGCTTTTTCAGAAACTTGACAGCTGTAGCCGCGTCGCAGTTGCTGACCGGCTCTGCTTCCACCCACTTTGTAAATTTATCCACTGCGACCAATAGGTGAGTATGCTTGTTCTTCGAACGTTTGAAGGGTCCCACCATGTCAAGCCCCCAGACCGCAAAAGGCCAAGTTATCGGGATCATCCTCAACTCTTGAGCCGGCACGTGAGCCTGGCGAGCATATTTCTGGCAACCATCACACTTGCGTACAATGTCCTCTGCATCAGCATGGGCTGTGAGCCAGTAAAACCCGTGCCGGAAAGCTTTCGCAACCAGTGATCTTGAGCCAGCATGGTGTCCGCAGTCACCTGAATGAATCTCATTGAGAATTGCACGGCCTTCTTCAGGTGAAACACAACGCTGAAAAACACCAGTGACGCTTCGACGGTGTAACTCGCCATTGACAATAGTCATAGACTTGGATCGTCTGATGATCTGCCGAGCGAGGATTTCCTCTGTTGGCAGTTCTCCCCGGCTTAGATAAGCCAAGTAGGGGACCGTCCAATCAGGGATAGCGTGGACAGCAGCCACTAGAGCCGCCTCCAGGTCGGGAACAGCCAAGTCCTCCTATGTTGGTAACTTGACAGACGGGTTGTGCAAAACGTCCAGGAACACATTGGGTGGCACTGGCTTGCGCTGGGAACCCAAGCGAGAGAGTGTGTCTGCCACCTCATTCTGCCGGCGATCAATATGGTCAACTTGATAACCTTTGAAGTGTCCAGCAATATTTGTGACCGCATGCCGATAAGCCGCCATAAGGGGATCCTTGGAATCCCATGTACCTGAAACTTGCTAGGCCACCAAGTCTGAGTCGCCCAAACACCTGACCCGGCTCAGGTTCATCTCCTTGGCCATCCGAAGCCCATGAAGCAAGGCCTCATATTCTGCTGCATTGTTAGTACAGGGGAACATGAGCCTTAAAACATAACAGAACTTGTCTCCTCGTGGGGAAGTAATCACAACTCCAGCCCCCGAGCCTTCGAGCTGCCTTGAGCCGTCAAAGTGTATGGACCGGTACGTTGTGTCGGGCTTCTCTTCGGGAGCCTGCAACTCTGTCCAATCATTAATGAAATCCACCAATGCCTGAGATTTGATGGCTGTGCGGGGCACGTATTTGAGATGATGCGGACCAAGCTCGATGGCCCACTTAGCAACCCGGCCTGTCGCCTCCCGGTTCTGGATTATATCCCCAAGAGGTGCTGAGCTGACCATAGTGATTGGATGTTCGTGGAAGTAATGCTTCAGCTTGCGGCTAGCCATAAACACTCCGTAGACCAGTTTCTGCCAATGTGGATATCGCTGCTTGGACTCGGTTAACACCTCACTGATATAATACACAGGGTGCTGGACTGGATATTCCTTGCCGTCTTCCTTGCGCTCTACTACGACTGCCACGCTTACATCCTTGTTATTAGCAGCAATATATAGCAACATCGGCTCCTTCTCGCAAGGGGCAGCAAGGACTGGCGGCTCCGACAACTGCTTCTTGAGGGCCTCAAAAGCCTGATCTGCGGCATCACTCCAGACGAAGTTATCTGGTTTTTTAAGCAACTGGTACAACGGAATTGCCTTTTCCCCAAGCCGGCTGATGAACCGGCTCAGCGCCGCAACCCACCCAGCCAGCTTCTGCACGGCATTCAAATTGGCCGGCTTAGCCAGGGTCGTGATTGCTTTGATCTTTTCCGGGTTAGCTTCAATGCCACGCTCGGAAACAAGAAATCCCAGAAGTTTTCCTGCAGGGACACCAAAAACACACTTCTCCTGGTTAAGCTTCATCTGGTAGACCCGGAGATTGTCAAATGTTTCCTTGAGATCCTCCAACAGAGTTTCTTTCTTCCGGGACTTAACCACAATGTCATCAACATAAGCATGAACATTCCGCCCGATCTGTTTATGAAAGCAGCTTTGGACACAACGCTGGTAAGTCGCCTGCGCACACTTCAGACCAAACGGCATGGTTGTATAGCAGAAAGCTCCAAAAGGCGTGATGAAAGCCGTCTTTTCCTGGTCTTCCAGCTTCATTTTGATCTGATGATAGCCAGAGTAAGCATCCAGGAAGCATAGACTCTCGCAACCAGCCGTAGCATCGATGATCTGGTCAATACGAGGCAAGGCAAAGGGGTCACTAGGACAAGCCTTATTCAGGTCTGTGTAATCAACACACATCCGCCAAGTCCCGTTTTTCTTCAGAACAAGCACTGGGTTAGCTAGCCATTCAGGATGGAAGACTTCGACGATGAACCCGGCAGCTAGGAGCCGGGCCACTTCTTCACCAATAGCTTTCCGCCTTTCCTCATTAAAGCGACGGAGATACTGGCGAACTGGCTTGAACTTGGGATCCACATTAAGGGAGTGCTCAACGAGTTCTCTTGGTACACCTGGCATGTCAGAAGGCTTCCATGCAAAAATATCCCGGTTCTCACGGATGAACTCGATGAGCGCGCTTTCCTATTTGGGATCCATATTTGCCCCGATGGTGAACTGCTCAGAAGAATTGCCCGGGGTGAAATAAACTTGCTTTGTGTCTCTGGCCGACTTAAACTTGAGCAGAGGGTCTGACTCCGTCGTGGGCTTCTTCAGGGACGTCCTGTCAGACGGGTCAACATTGTCCTTATAATACCGCAATTCCTCCGCAGCACAAGCCGTCTCGGCGTATGCTGCATCTCCTTCCTTGCACTCGAGTGCAATTTTCCGGTTGCCTTCCACTGTGATGGTTCCCCTCGGTCCTAGCATCTTCATTTTCAAGTAAATGTACCACGGCCGCGTCATGAACCGCGCATAAGCCGGTCGGCCAAATAAGGCGTGGTATGGGCTTTTAAGCTTAACCACCTCAAAGGACAGGAACTCAGAACGCCAGTTATCCTCTGAGCCAAAGGCCACCTCAAGGGAAATTCTTCCCATGGGATAGGCTGACTTGCCAGGAACGATGCCGTGAAATACTGTAGAGGACGGAGTTAACTGCTTATCGGACAGATTCATCCGCCTGAACGTGTCGTAGTACAGAATATTGATGCTGCTGCCTCCGTCCATGAGCACCTTAGTCAGGGTATAACCACCGACTTGTGGCACAACCACCAGAGCCAGATGGCCAGGGTGATCGATGAGGACAGGATGATCTGCCCTGCTCCAGGTAACCGGCTGTTCAGACCAGTTGAGATAGTAAGGGGTTGCCGGCTCAACCGCGTGGGCGGCTCGTCGTTGCACCTTCCGATCCCGCTTGTAGGTACTGGTGGTGAAAACATGATACTGTCCACTATTTAACTGTTTCGGGTTACTCTGAAACCCTGTCGCACCAGCTTGATGCTGATTTCCCTGGTTGTTTCGCTGATTGCCGCCTCCAGCATTACCAGCCCCCTGAAACCCGCCCTCTTGGCCACTGTTCCCTCGGAAACCAGGTCCTGCGAAGGGCCCTTGCAAGACGGCTCCTGAGAAGCCGGGTCCCTGGTTGGCGGGTTGTCCGCCATTGCCGCCCCCGTTATGATGATTCTGGAAGACCCGCTTGGCAAACTCTTGCATCACATAGCAATTTTCCCAGGAGTGACTGGATGGTTTACCATTGTAACTGTGTTTTGGACAAGGAGCCTTGAGAGCTTCCTCATAAGTGAGAGGGCGATTACCAGACTGCCTCCTAGAACTGTCATTCTAGCGCTGACCTTTTATCTCTGTGTTTGTGTTCGCCACTAGATCAGAGCTACCGTCGTAACCCTTGCGTTTACCACCGTTGTTGTTCTGACCGTTACTGTTGCTCTGCTGGTGGCCCTTGCCACCACCTTTCTTGTCCTTGCCGGCTTTCTCCTCATCAGACGGCGGGTCTTTAGTGTTGTCAGACTCCGCATACCGGGTCAAGACATCCATCAGATCACCCATATCCTGGGTTTTCCTCTTGAGCCGCCCTAACTTCTGGACCAGTGGCTGAAATTTGCATGTTCGTTCCAGAACGAGCACCGCCTGAGCCGCCGAGATGCTGTCAAAATTGTGAATAACCTCCGCAACCCGGCGACCCCAATGGTGGGCCGACTCATCCTCGCGCTGAACACATCGTTCCAGATCAACAATGGTGATTGGACTTTTACAGGTTCCCTGGAAGTTCTTGATAAATCGCTCCTTCAGCTCCTGCCACGTGTTGATGGAATTCACCGGTAGATTTTTCATCCAGGTGCACGCAGGGCCTTCCAACATCAGAGGCAGGTAACGCGCACACACTGACTCACTTGTGCCCAACAAGTCCATTGCCAGCTCATAACTCTCGATCCACTCGGTGGGCTCCAGATTCGCTGTATAGTTAGGAACCTTGCGAGGACCTTTGAAATCGGGGGGTATGCGCGCTTCTCGCAGCGCTGGTACCAAACATGGAGTTCCGATCATGCGGCTTGAAGAGCCCCCAAGTCGGCCATCTGTCTGGGTTGCGACGGGCGAGTTGACGTTCTGCGGCGGGCTGATATCGGGCGGCGGGTTGACTCTCGCCGGTGTGTTGACGTGCGCCGGCGGGTTACGCCCTGCATGCGCGTTTTCTTCCTCCCATGCTCGTAGAATCCGAGCAGCATCCACAACGTCTTGCGGGACCCTGGGCTGGTGCTGCTCCGCCAGCGGCTGAGCGGCTCTTCTGCGGTGTGCGCTGCTGGAGACCGCAGGCGACTCAGGGCGCTGACTCCTGGTGCGGCTCTGATGAGGGGTCGAGTGAAGCCGATGCTGGTTGTGCGAGTAGTTGGCTTGCTGCACTACTGCTGTCTTGAGCATTGCGATGGCGTTCCTGGCCTCGGTCTGAATCAGGCCGTCCCCCTCGATCGGAATAGCCGCCAAGTTGTGGGTTGCAGCCAGCACGTTATCGACCGGGTTGGAGTAGTGTCCAATTGGGGTCTAGAACCGGTGAGACGGCGGCTGCTGTTGCTGATCTGGCGTGCGATGCCGGGCCGGCTCCCGCTGCTGAGCCGGCGGCTGCAAAGGCGGCTCTCCCGTGGGGATGATTCCAGCCCCTGGGTTCGTCGGAGCCGGCGGCGTGGTGAACAGCTGAGTCGGCTCGAGATTAGTCGGAAGCCGGCTCTGATGATGCCTCCTGTGGACGAGCTCCGAATCAGCCTGTTGGTGGTTCAGGTAATGTGCCTCCTCATCCAAGCGCCGCCTCTCCGCGGCAATCCGGGCCTGCTCCTGCACCATGCGGGCGTTCTCCGCATTGATGTCCTCTTGGATCTTGGCCATCTGCTCATGACACTTCGTGATCTCCGTGTTGCGCACCGCTGCGTTCTCCGCAGTGATCGGCTCGGTCAACAGGGCTGCCAGCGTGGTCATCAAGTCTGCGAGCGCCTGAACCCCGGTTTTCTGTGAGCCGGCGGCCGACGCTCCGGCTCCTCCTGAGCCGGCAAGGATGTTCTGGCCCGCCGTTGGATTGGCCGGGTCACGCACCGGATCTTGCCTACCCGCCATGTATACCGCTGCGAAGCGAGGCGGGTTAGGGCTCTCTGGGAAGACGTCCGTGTGCCCGAGCCCTCCATCATGCGGGGAAAGGATTGACTCGGTTTCTCCCATCGAGGACTCGCCGTCAGATTGAACGAGCGTGTCATCTCCAGACAGGGAGTTCTCCGATGAAGCCACCCCTTGGGTGAAACCCACAAAGACATGGTTCGGGGCGGCTTGACACGGGCCGGGCCTCGCCTGACTCGGCCCAGCGTGGCGTGCCGACTCAACGCCAGTGATGCTCCCCAACCCGGCGGCCGATTCGCCGACCACGCCGATGAAGGTATGGATTTTGCCGAAGGGGACCCGGTACCCGTACTCAATCGAGTCGACGTCGGGGCCCCAGTATGAATCGTCGATGTAGTACTTCCCGCGGCGGCTTTTTGTCATCATGCCAACCGCGTACTTCCTGAACCCTGGGAGAGATCCCGCTAAGAACTCAACTCCACCGTGCGTGGGCCCCACGGTGGGCGCCAACTATCGTGGTTTTGTCACGGCACATGCCCTTGTGAAAGGACTTGGAGATGAGGCCATCGCACGAGTGTGGAAGCTTAACGGGGTTGATCGGGAACAAGAAGACGCCGGGTTACCCAGGTTCGGCCCCTCACGGTGGAGGTAAAAGCCTACGTCCTGCTTGATTATATTGCTGTAGATCTCGATTACAAGGATGCGGATTCGCTAACCTAGCTCTTGAGGAGATTCAACTTAGTCTTTTTCATATAGGTGCTCCCCCTTATATATACAGGTGGAACCCTAGATTACATGAGAGTCCGGGTCGTCCTTTGACCCGTCTCCTACTCTTTCCTACTTGTTCTCCAAGACGGCCTTCGTGCCACTCATCATCCTCGTGAGCCGGCCCATTGCCTAAGCCGGCCGTTCCCGCCAGGCCTCGCCAGAGCCGGCCCGCCAAGAGTCCTTTAGCCTGGCAATGAGTTGACCCGCTGAGCCAGCTCTATGGCCGGGTTATCACTCTGCCGGGTCTATGTGCTGGTAAACATCCCCAATATCGTGTGTCTACTTCTCTGTCAAATTTGGTATTGTTTGGTTTAGCGGTTTAAGAGCAGTTTGCAAAACACTGAAGGGGACAGAAGTTGTGTAAAGTCTGCTTTGCTGAAATCTTGCCTCTTGTGGTTGTTGTTGCTGTTGCCGGTTGGCAACATGGAGAGTGTGTTGTAAATCGCTCTAGAGGTTCTAGAGAAGACTTTGTACTCACCATTCTCATAGTGAAGTTTTGTGGACTGGTCGGTCCACAGCCGTGGTTTTTTACTCCTCAAGTTGAGAAGGTTTTTCCACGTTAAATCATGTGTCACATATGCAAGTTGTTTGTCTTATTCCGCTGCTTACTTGTTGGTTGAAGTTGTCCTCAAAGTTCATCACAAGTGGAGGGGGTTGTGAGCATATTTGCCATGTCGGTGAATTTGTGCAGCGCATTGTTGTTGTCCAGCCCCAACAAGTATTTGTGTTGAATGTGGATCGACTGATGATACTATTTATCATGCTCTGTTAGAGCATCTACACCTGGGCGCCCCAAATCCGTCTCAAACGCCCGGGCGGGCTGACCGGTCACAAAAAATCGACCCAGCCGGGCGCCTCATACGGGCCTCAAACGCCCGGACTGACCGGCACCCCTCATATCCAGCCCAAATATAGGGCGGATATGACGCGGCCCGGGCGTGCCCGGGCGCGTCCGCCCCGTCAGCCCGGCCCACCGCTGGCCCATCCTGACCCCACAAAATCCCCCTCCGGAGCAAACCCTAGCTCACTTCACTCCGCTCCACTCCGCTCCACTCCGCTCCCCGACGCTCCCCTTTCCCCAATCCGTCCAATCCCTAGCGCCGGCGAGCATGTCCAGCACTGGCAGCCACTCCGACGGCAGCTCCGGAGACAAGGAGAAGCTGGCGCTCCGTATCGCGCTCGAGCACTCGCGGGTCGATACGGGCGACAGCTCCGGGTCCGGTGCGACACCTCGTGTCGCCCGTCACCGCAGCGCCGGCCCTTCCCGCCCCGCGCGCGGATCTGCGAGGCCTTCCCAATCTGCTCCGCCCGCCCGACGGCCTCCTCCACCTCCAGCCGCTGCTCCGCGCGGGCAGCGGTGGGTTCTAGTGCCCGCTCCGCCGGCGTCGCGGATGCGGACTCTGGAGTCGGAGGCACGCGCCACCCGTCGTGAGAGGCAGAGGGCAAGGGAGAGGGGGAGCGGGTCCGACGCGGCTGCGCAGTCTGCCCGCCGCCGCCTCGTGATGCCGGTGCCCGACGAGGAGGAGCGTCTCCTCCAGTGGGTGTACCGTCGGTCACTTACCACGGTGGAGATGGACGCCCGGCGGCTCCGGAGGATCAACGCCAAGCAGCTCCGGCTCGGCATTGAGCAATCCGAGCCGGAGGCGGCGGAGGCAGCGGCGAGGGTGGCCAAGCTCAAGCGCAAGCAAGACCGCATCGTCCGACGCTTGCAAGGCTACATCGTCATCTCCGATTCCTCCTCCTCCGACGTCGACCCACATGCTGCTGCGGACGCCTACAGCAGCGCCGGCGACCGGAAGGGCAAAAGGCCGGCGAGGAAGTGGTGACCTCCCCCCCCCCCCCCCCCCTCTATGTTTATATCGTTTTTAGTTGTAGAAGTTTAAGAACCTATCCGGTGACGAACTAAGATGATCTTTTGGATGTTGCAAAGTTTGTTAATGTTCGTTTGCAACCGATCTTGTGTTCGTTTGTGCTTGATTTTTGTTGTCCGTTGCTTGATCACGTAGAGTAGCTCAACGTTACATGTGTAATATGGATATGAGGTGCAGGATATGAGATACGCGGATGCAAAGAGGCAAATATGAGGAGTGCCCGGTCAGTGTCCGCGGACGCGCTCAGGCGCGTCCACGGGCGTTTGAGGGGCCGGATTTGCCCATCGCAGCTGTAGATGCTCTTAGAATGCACTTTCACAAATAACTTTTGGAGGTTATTCAAAGATATGTATAGAATAAAGATTCCCAAATTACATCATTTAACCTGGGCTATGGATATCTTGGATACATCCATCTGTGATGATGAAAAGGCCTGCTACATCTTATGTGGTATGTGGTCGGTGTGGAATGCACGTAATGCTCGCTTACATGGTGAATCAACAACCAAATTAACTCAAGCATGTAGATGGGCATATGACACTGCTGCAGATCTTATTCAAACTGCTAGAGCAGCCAGATCATGTAGTAAAGTAAAATCACAAGTTCATTGGCAACGACCGCATCAAGGATGTTATAAAATTAATGAGGGTGCATCTTATAATGCAGATGATATAAATGGAGCATCCGGAGCTATTACAAGAGACGATCAGGGGCATATAGTTGCAGCAAGTAGCATATGGCATGAATTTGTTCCTGATATACTGACAGCTTGATGAGATGGAGCACAACTGATGAAAACCTGGAGCATAAAGCAAGCCATATTCGAAACAAATTCGATGGAATACTTACCATTATAAAACAAATCGAGGAGCTAACGGAAAGATGTAACTATTTTGATGTTCGTCATGTTAAAAGGGAAGCAAATGAAGCTGCCCACAAATTAGCTAAGCTGGCTTGTACTAATCCAGAGTGTGCCTGGGATAGCCAGGTGTCGGAATGTATCCGACGCTGTAATGAGAAGGACTGTAATCCTGTACTGGATTAACGAAGCTCTTGGCTGATTCTCAGAAGAAAGAGAAGGCTGGTTTGGGTACTTGGAAGACTAGAGTTACTGAGAGATGGGAATACCTAGGTGTTTAATCCAATGGGGTCAAGGGCCTAAACACACACAAAATCCAAACCCTAGTGGGCGTGAAACTGAGAACTTGGGCATCATCCATGTACTACATGTGTATAATGATTTTGACCAATTAAAGTTGGGTGGCCGAAATTGCCATTTTAGGAGTTTGTGGACCATAGTGAGCACACAACCAAATTGAAGGACCACGGATGTAATGGCCTGGATGCATGATGTTGATTTTACAGGCCGTATCATTAAGGAGTTTAAGCTACGCACGTGTCTGCTTTAGTTGCGGCGTTCAAGTAAACCATTAGTCAAGGAGTTAAAACTTTATCAGTGTCCTGCCAAGGGAGAAAAATGTGTGGGCAATGTGGCAAAGCGCGTGCTAAGAACCTGAGCAGCAATCACACGGGTCTGATTCAGCAGATGCACCTGGCCATTCGTGCACCAGAAAAGATGCTCGCTTTCACAGCACGTGCTCGAGTAATTGCAATCCGGCGCCAAACAAGGAAAAAGTGCATGATAGAGCTAAGAAAAAGGTATGGAAAATGCAGGTGTCAGTGAACTAAGCCGCCGCTTGACTATCTACCCTTGATAACAAAGCAGGCAAAGCCTACCAAGATTCCCATACGTGTGATAAAGCAATATGGAATTCTCGTCACGTCCTAGGTTCCTTTGCCCGTTGGCCTCACTCTCCAGTTCCTACCACGGTTGCGGCGAAAAGAGGAAGAACTTTACCCTATCGACGTGCTCAGCTACTGCTGATGAACACATGACGGTGACCTTCACCGAGCAAAGGTTGGCCGCTTTACGATTCTCCTACCACAGGCGCAACAAAAGCCACAGCACCTGGTTCAGGATCAGATCAGATGGACAAGGCAATGATAGCAACTACTGCAATTAGTAAACATGTAGGCATTCTTGCACAAAACCGACCACGTTCTTAAATCGGCAACCACGAGTGGAGGTCACCAAAGCATACAGCAGCCGTCCGCCTGGGGCAGGATTGGTTCAGTGCCCCCAGAGAGGAATTGGGAGCCATTGGCAGGCCGACATGTACCCAGACTTGATGCTACTAAATCTTCCTGCGACTCCACAGGTTTGAGTTGACATTCAGTGGTACTTGGTAGGTGGCAACAGAGGCAACTGCTCAACATTGCAGGAGCCGCCTCCCCAAAAAGTGTAAACCTGCGGAAACCACATGAAGATCGCTGTCACAGGTCAACTACCGAGAGACAGACAGAAATAATAAAACATGTCAGGCAAATACATTAGGTTATGCTTATGTCATACACCCAATGCCTAATCCAGTAGTAAGAGCATCTCTAGCAGATCCTGGGATCCGTCCGTCCCGCAAAACTCGTTTACGGTATCCCGGAAACGATTTTTGCAGGACGCCGGACGCTAAGCCAGAGCAGATCCTTCATACCGAGCCGGCATATAGTTCATAATACATACCAAATTTCATACTCTACTAAATAAAAACGGAAATTAAACATAGCACACGGTAGTTCATACTACGGGGTGCATACTAGTCTACTCCTCATCGCCGTCGTCGTCGTCCTCGCGGGGCGGGTTGCCGTGGAGGTGGTGGTACATGAGGGTGCTGGAGAGGACCTGCGCGAGCTGGTACTCCTCGAAGAGCGCGGGGACGCGCGCGGCCGCAGCTTCATCTCCGGCGGCGACGGCCTCCTTGGCCTCAAACCACGCCTTCTCCGCCTCCCGACGACGCTTGAGCGCGGGGGAGAAGATGCGGTCAAGGCGGTTGAAGTTCCTCCACGCCCGTGCGCCGGCGCTGCGGGAGCGGGCGCCGCGGATGCGTGCCTGCTCCCTCCGCCGTTCATCCACCGGCAGGCAGAGGGAGGAGCTCCCAGCCTCCGCGTCGTTGCGGCGCTTGCGGGGTGGGTCGCCGCCGAGCCCGCCGCAGCCGCCGTTCCCGCCGCGGCCGCCGAGCCCCCCTCAGCCACCCCGACCGACACCAGCCGGGGACATCTCCGGCAACTTCCGGTGGGTAACCGCGCCGCAAATCGCAGCTGGAGTTCACGGGATTTCTCGCCGGAGGAGAGGTATCACGGCGAAGGCGAATGGGGGAAAAGAGGGATGCGAACCCTAAATCGTCCCGGAGCCGGCATATATACCGGAATCGCGGGCGGTTTACGGGCCTCCCGCAAATGTTTTACGGGCCGGGCCGTTTTTACCGGACCTGCTCGGGCCGTATTTTTGGGCCGTCCCGTAAAACCACCGGAAAACGCGCCACGGCAAGGTTATACGAGAACTGCTAGAGATGCTCTAACTTGGTTCTCCCTTACTATCGCCCTGCCACTTCACACAACTCTAGGACTTCTGAGGTTAACCGTTTTATGCAACGAAAAAAAAAGGGGTTGTCTACAGCTTTGGATATGAGTATGTACATAAGTCCACCTTCCATGACGAATTTGCTATCTATTGAATAAAACTGCTTAGTAAGAATGCACAAACAAGTGGTTTAGCTCTATCAAGAAATCACTCTGTGCACCTCTCATTTAGGAGTTCCTGAGAGGCAGAATACTAGTGCTTGGGCCTACTATCGTACCAATGCAGTTATCAGGTGAGTGTAGTATTGTTCAGTTATCTCTCTAGAGAAGCCATTTTTGGGTGAGTTGAATTGTTAATACATGAGTAACATGGCTCAGTTCGAAGAGAGCGGAACATTTATAGAACACTGAACACCTGTGACAGTAATATACCCCACTTACTGTATTCTTGTAGCCTTCAATGAAAGTCAATCGTAGCTTGGACCATATGTGGCTACAGGTGGTCCATATGAGTACCTCCATTGATCACATGCCGAACATTTATCAAGCTTAGTGCAGTTCTCCAGAGTGCAGAATTTACAGGACCAAGATGCGTACTTGGCTTTTGCAATTTTAGGTTTCGCTGTCCCACAAACTTCACAAATTGGTGCCAGAGGCTGCAGATGAAATGTATTAGAGAACGGGGAGCAGCAGTAATAGAAGTACATAGTAGGCCAGCCACTACACTTCTTTCTCAATGAAAAAAGAAGAAACAGGTTACAGATGTCTTTGAAAAAGAAAAAAGAAAAAAGAAAAAGATATTATAGATCGTATTAACAGCATAATGTGCAAAAACAAGAAAAGGAGTATTGACTTATATCATTTGTGTAAATGAACTTAAACATACTTATACCAATACATCCCAACAAATAAAGAAGTCATATCACTTTGCATCACTATATGTTATTATTATTAATGGTTTTTATCATAATAGTGACGGGAGTTAAATGTACACTGTTGATGCAGGTTAATTATTAATTACATGTTGCCAGTGGCTAAAAGAGTAACTTGATACGCATCAAAATGCAAGTTGCAAATGTGGCTTCAGAATATCATAAGGAGTCCATTTGTAAAGCGGAAGTCCAAAGGTAGGTAAGGATGAGATAGAAAGGTGGGCAAACAAATGTACGTCACAGAATAGTTCAATTTATCCTAGGGCGTTTCAAGTTCATAAATTATTAAAACTAGATTTCATCTTAAGTTTGGATAAGTCTAAATGTCTAATCTGCTCTGGAAGTGCCACTTTGATATGGACTCACTATTAGTGCGAACCATTTACATACCCACTACATTCACTGCACTTCAAAGACTATGCTAATAAATCATAACGGAACACATCCAGCTAGAACCAGCACTGTTTATGA
Source organism: Elymus sibiricus (assembly GCA_039707655.1). Classification (NCBI taxonomy): domain Eukaryota; kingdom Viridiplantae; phylum Streptophyta; class Magnoliopsida; order Poales; family Poaceae; genus Elymus; species Elymus sibiricus. Next base: position 119,490,493 of record CM077676.1, on the reverse strand, counting down.
AAGAGAATTTGTGCCTAGCTGAAGAGCTGGCCACCAAGCACACGTAGACATCAGGTTTTGTATGTGAAAGGGTATGAATGTTTTCTGTAATAGGTACTTCAGTGCAGTGTTGAAAAATAAAGTGGCTGATCAATTTACCTGATTAAGAAGAGTGCAAGCACTACACTCCCACATAGAACTAATGTCCGCATCAGTCGTTCTACCAGAAGAGGAATCACCTCGTGCTGGAACTTGAAATCCAGATGTAGTGCTGGGTTCTGCAGAACCACTAGAAAAATCACACTTTGTGTTTTTTGCACGCTTTGTACTTTTTCCATCCCTTCTTGTCAAGTTAGGTGGCTGCTCAAGAATAACAACATCTTCTGAATCATCGATGCCAGAATCATTATGTGATCCACACCACAAGTCATCCTGCATTCTCCTTTCAGCAGCCATGGCAGCAGCTTGTACTGGACTAAGCGCACTCATGATGGCATTGTTTCCACCCAACTTTCTTGGGCCGGATGGCAATAGAGCCCCATTCCTTGCCCGTTTCTGCGCTGCAGTTAGTGTAGCTTGTCGGAGAGATGGTGGCGGTGGATGTATTGAAAATCCACCTAATCGCCTGCCTGTACCATCAAACCCTTGCCCTGGCCCAGTGATACCCTTTGCAACAAGTTCTTCACATTCCTGAATCATTATGCATAAGCAGCATATAAGCATCTAGCGTTTGATTGTGCAAAATCCTATGTACAAGCACACAGATAATTCTGAAATCCAAATATTGATGTAATCACTTCCATTTGAACACTTGTTATGGTCAGGTAAGCAGATAGAAAAATTGTAATATTTCTAACAAGTAAATAGAAGGGCGGACCGCTTTTGACTGAGCTCCACAGGCGAACGAGAGGCGTCGAGAGACTTCCAGCGAAATCCACCAAATCTCACCGCCGGCGAGCTCCCGCCGCCGACGTCCGCCGTTCCTTCCACCTGGGTTGTAACCTCCTTCCTCTCCAGGGGTGGATTCCGTTTGCGCTGGGTCTCCAGAGACCCAAATCGCATCCTGCTTCCTACCTCTGTTTCCTCTCAAGGTAGGATTTTGCTTTCCTGTCTAAAATTTCTAGCAAGAATCAGCTGATTCGGGGCAAACAAGGGGAACCCGCTTGTGGATCTGCCTATTCTTGGTTGGCCTTTCTTGGTGGGGATTGGTAGCAGGATCTGACATTGACTGCGATTTTCAAGTTGTAGAAGATGGCCAGCAGAGGCAAGCTGATGTGGAAATCAGAGTCAGTTGTAAGAGGTCTAGGTGCAGAAAAAGGGAAGAATGCAGATGAAGAAGTGACAGCAAAATTCAGGAAGTTGAACCTGGCAGCTGGAGAGGATGAGAAGCTGATAATGTCAGATGATGAGGAAGATGAAGATGAACCAAAAGTCTTCTCTGTTATCGGTAAAGTCTTATCTCCAAGCACTCTTCAATTGCAGACTATCATGGGAGCTATGAAACCAGCTTGGGGAAATCCAAAAGGGCTAAGAGCAAGAACGGTGGGGGATAACATATTCATTGTGGATTTTATGACGGAGGCAGACAAAGAGAGGGCACTAGATGGAACCCCATGGCTTGTAGGGCGCCATGCAGTGCTCTTGAAAGAGTTTGAGAAGAATCTTAGACCCTCAGATGTGCGTTTTGAGTCAATGCATATTTGGGTCAGGATCATAAACATTTTTAAGTGGATGAACAATAAGAAAGGATGGAAGGTAGCGGGTCTTGCAGGCAAAGTTGATAAATTAGATGTTGATGAATTTGGCGATGCTGCAGGTAAATATCTTAGAGCAAGAGTGGAAATCCCAATTGAGAAACCACTGAAGAGGTATATCACAATTGAAACTTCAGAAGGTGATGAATACTACGATCTACAATATGAGAAGTTACCTTTCTTCTGCTTCTCATGTGGCATTATGGGGCATTCTGAATTAGAATGTCAAAACCCTTCAGGAAGAGATGCAGAAGGTAAATGGGAATATGATAATTCAATAAGAGCCCCACAAGAAAGGAGGAGGAGAATTCAATCCTTTGCACAGGCAGCGGCAACTTCAGATTGGAGTGGATCTTCAAACCGAAATGATTCTCATTCCAGTTCTAAAGGAAAATCCACTGAGCAATCTAATAGTCAGATCTTTGAGAAGGACAGATGTATCCCAGGAGAAGTGTCGAGCCCTTCGGAGAAAATGGACACAGGTAAGGGTGGAGGTGTCCAAAATAGCAACACTTGCATGGCTCTTTTTACAAGTCAAGCTCAGGATAAAAGTGTAACAGGAAGGAAGAGGAATGAAGGAAACTTAGTGACAGTCCCTGTTCGAGGAATAGATGAATTACCAAGAGAGTCCGGCCCATCGAACCTTATGGAGCTGGCGCAGAGGGATGCAGAGGGCACCAAAAAACAAAAGATGGAACGCTCCTTATCAAATGCACCATCGGCGGAGGCTGCCTATGTGAAGCAGCCCCGCCGGTCACAATGAAAACCTTATGCTTGAACTGCCGCGGGTGTGGGCAGCCCGAGGCAGTTCAGGAGCTCTGCCTTCTGGTGGAGCAGCATAGCTCAGATTTTGTCTTCCTCTCGGAGACAAAGATGTCTGAAGAAAGAGCAAAGAATCTGAGATTTAAATTGGGGTTTGAAAATGCGATAGCTGTAAGTAGAGGACTAGTTCTCATGTGGAAAAAGGGTATTATAGTGAGGGAACAAACTTAAAACAATTCTCACATAGATGTCACTGTCTTCAGTGAGAACTTGGGAGAAGAATGGAGATTCACAGGCTTTTATGGCCAACCACGAAGTCAAAAAAGGAAAGAATCATGGTATTTGCTTCAATTTCTAAGATGTGGAAGTGATTTACCCTGGCTATGTGCGGGAGACTTTAATGAAGTATTAGAAGAAGAGGAGCATTTTGGCTATAAGGAGAGAGGGGAATGGAGAATGTCTGGATTTAGAGAGGTAGTCCAACTGTGTGGCCTCTCAGATTTAGGCTATACAGGGTTTCCATATACATGGGACAATAGACAAGGAGAAAAGAACATCAAAGTTCGGCTAGATAGAGCGTTGGCTGATGAGAATTTTTTGCAGAAATATGGTGTTATAAAAGTGTTACATTTGCAAACCACAGAATCTGATCATTGTGCATTGCTAATAGATATTGACCAACAACAGCAAGGCGAAAGGGTGAAAGCAAAGAAAATGTTCCGGTATGAAGACATGTGGAGGAGAGAGCCAGGCTATTCTGACATAATAAAGAAATCTTGGTGTTGTAAAGGAGAAGGCCTGCAAGATGTAATGAATTCCCTTTCATTCATGCAGGAATCACTTCAAAAATGAAATCCCTTTCAGTTAGAGGCCGGTTAGCACAACTAAGAAGTCAACTAGAGGAAGTAAGAAGGAGCTGGCAGACAGGGCCGTCGTTAGAAGAAAGAAGCTTAATGGGTCAAATCTCAGAATTGCTAGCAAGGGAAGAGATTATGATGCGACAGCGATCAAGAGTAGGTTGGCTTTTTGAAGGGGACAGGAATACATCATTTTTTCACTCGAGATGTAAGGAGAGGGCTAGGCAAAACAGGATCAAATTCTTGCAGCGGTCAGATAGAACAATATGTTATAATCAGAAGGAGATGGAGGAAGAAACAAATCAGTTCTTCATAAAATTGTTCAGTGCCCAGGACAACCTCTCAACGGAAGAGGTAATAAGCTATGTACCTACAAAGGTTTCAAATGAATTGAATGATATGCTTTGCAGGACATTCTTGCAGGAAGAGGTCGAGCGGGCATTATTTATGATGAAGCCAAACAAATCGCCCGGTCCTGACGGATTCACAGCTGGGTTCTATCAAAATCACTGGGATATATTGAAGCCTAGCATTTGTGCGGCTGTTCTAAAATTTCTGAATGACGGTGCATTACCAGAAGAGGTCAATAAAACCATTCTTGTTTTGATTCCAAAGGTAAATCACCCCCAAGACTTGTCTCAGTACAGACCTATATCACTTTGTAACGTCCTTTATAAAATATGCTCTAAACTGCAGCTAATAGACTAAAATTGGTGATGGATGAGATTATTTCCCTAGAGCAGAGTGCTTTCATTTCAGGGTGATTAATTACTGATAATGTTTTAACTGCCTATGGCATTCATTACCTTAGAAAGAAGAAAGGGAAAATAGGGGCAAGTGCCATAAAATTAGATATGGCTAAAGCCTACGACCGTGTAGAATGGCAATATCTTCGGAAAATCATGTTAAAGTTGGGCTTCCACTCGGCATGGGCGAATTTAGTAATGAGATGTGTGGAAACAGTCAGCTTTTTCCGTGAAAATAAATCGGCACTTGACAAAGTCCTCTAAACCAACAAGAGGTTTGAGGCAAGGGGATCCCATATCTCCTTTCCTATTTCTCATATGCGCTGAAGGACTTTCTTGCTTACTAAATTTCAAGGGTCCTCAATACTTGTCTAAAGGCATTAAGGTGGGTATCCACACTCCATGGATTTCCCACCTTCTATTTGCTGATGATTGTATTATCTTTACTCAGGCAACAAAGCAAGCAGCGGAGAGAATTCAAGAAATTCTGAATATCTATAATAAAGGCTCGGGACAATTGGTGAATAAATCTAAATCTGCTATTTTCTTCAGCTCAAATAGCACGGATCAAATGAAAGAAGAAGTAATGCATGCTTTAGACATCAGAAGAGAAGCGCTCGAAGAAAGTACCTTGGCCTCCCTACGGCCCTAGGAAGAAGTACAACAGGAGCTTTTGAGAAGCTATGCACAAGAGTAAGCAACATGGCGGGAGGTGGATCAGAAAAGAGGTTAAGTTCAGATGGACAGGAGGTGTTTATTAAAGCGGTCATGCAAGCAGTGCCACTGTATTCAATGAGTTGTTTTAATCTCTCAAAAACAACTTGCAAGAAGTTAACAACATCAATGTCCAGATTTTTGTGGGGAGGGGATGGAGATAAGCAGAAATTGCATTGGAAGAAATGGGATGAAATTGCCCAACCAAAAGTAGCAGGAGGCATGGGGTTTAGAAATCTCCAGTTATTCAATTTAGCCATGTTGGGGAAACAAGGATGGAAATTGATAACAAAACCAGAATCATTATGTTCACGTGTCATGGCCGGGAAATACTATCATGGTACAGATTTCCTGAATGCCAAAAATAAAAAAGGCAGCTCGCAAAGTTTGGCAAGCAATTTTGAAGGGTAGAACAGTACTACAATTGGGATTAATCAAAAGAATAGGTGATGGTCTATCAACCAACATATGGAAGGATCGGTGGATACCAAGGATTCCAGGAGGCAAGCCAATATTTAGGAGCGAAGAAACTGTGGAAAAAGTTTCAGAGCTCATTAATGATGATGGAAGAAGTTGGAACATTCAAAAATTGAATAGTAATCTATCTCCTATGGAGGTAAATGAAATCCTTAAGATTCCTTTGGGAAGGTTAGACCAAGACCTATGGGCTTGGGGTGAAGAAAGACATGGCATCTACACTGTAAAATCAGCCTACAAAGTTTTAGCAAAGCAGTTCAGTGCTGAAAGTCAACATCATCAAGGAGTTGCACAAAGCTCAACTACTGAAGAGAATAAGTTATGGAAAAAACTTTGGAGCTTGCCAATTCCCCCCAAGGTAAAAAAAATCTGGTGGCGTGTTATTAAAGGCTTCATGCCTGTAAAGGCTATATTGAAAAAAAGACACATCGAAAAATTAAGTAACTGTGTTAAATGTGGTGCAAATGAAGATACTATCTTCCATGCTTTGATAGAATGTTCTTATGCCCGAGTTTTCTGGAAAAAAATTTAAAAAACTTTATGGCATTAAGCTTCCCAAACTACATCACCTAACTTGGGCCCAAGACATTCTAGATAATGATGTATGTGCAACAGAAAAGGCAGGATATATTTTGTGTGGCATGTGGTCAGTGCGGACATCACGAAATAATAGAATTCATGGAGATTCCTCAACTAATCTAATTCAAGCTTGCAGGTGGGCGCATGACACGACATCAGATCTGATGTTGAATGCAAAACCACAAGGAGAAGGAACCAAAACTAAGACCAAGACATACTGGCAACGTCCACAAGAAGGCTACTATAAAATTAATGTAGACGCAGCCTTCAATGCAAAAGATGAAAAAGGAGCTTCAGGGGTAATAATCAGAGACGCTGATGGCACTGTAGTAGCGGCGAGTAGTAAATGGTATGATTCAGTCCCTAATGTTTTAACAGCAGAAGCTTTAGCTTGCAGAGATGGAGCTAAGATGATGAAGATTCTCAATATTCGGCAAGGAACAGTGGAGACTGATTCTCAGGAGCTTGTGTCCTTTTGGAGATCCAGGAAACATCATAGAGCTAGCATCTTGTTGATTATCAATGAAATACAACAGCTGGTAGAAGGATGTAGTGGTTTTGATATTCATCATGTTAAGAGGGAGGCAAATATAGCAGCTCACAAAGTTGCCAAATTTGCTTCTGAATCAAATCCGGAGTGTGCCTGGATACATCAGGTGCCGGATAGCATCCTTCTGTGTACTAGACAAGATTGTAACCATGTTACTAGTTAATGATGAAGCTCTTGTTTGAATCGCAAAAAAAAAAAGAAAAAAAAAAGAAAGTAGGGCTACTAAATTACATGCTTCTGCTATGACTCAGTCAAATGAGGATAAACCAAAATTTACTAAACAAGACAGTTCCGTCTGTATATTGTTAATGACGACATGATCCAACGAAAATTTCAGGTTAAATGTAGTTAACCCCAAAATCAATTGAACCAAGCTTTCAGTAAACGGGCTAGGTTGCAAGGGAATATGCACAATATCTGCATTCTTATAGCCTAGTGCACACAAGCAACCGGATATATACATACACTGACACTAGTGAACCGCTATACAGGTGGAATCGTAGACATTTCAAGTACCAAATACAAGAGCAGAAACATGAACATACGGACCTTGCGGAGTTCGTCCCAGAGCTTGTAAAACTGCGCGTCGTGGGGCCCGCGCGCGTTGTGCGCGAGCTCGTGGAGCATGGTGTCGAGCACCTCCTCGTAGGGGATGAAGTCGAGGTCCCGGCCGTCGCGCCGCAGCCGCAGCTTCACCTCGACACCCCTGTTGACGTTGAGGCCCAGCAGCCTCGGGTTCTTGGGCCTGTTCCCACAATGAAATCGCCCCGGCACACGGTATTGGTCGACGGAGAAGCCGATGGGGGAATGAGGGATAAGGCTAGGGTTAGGGTTTGCTTACGAGAACTCGGAGAGGACCTTGACCCTCCACTTGCGGCGGCGCATGATGGGCTGGACCTGCTTGGCGATGCGGTCGAGGAGCGCGCGGGCGGCGGGCTCCTCGGGCTTCCTCTTGAGCGCCCGGATCTCCCACACCTTGTGCAGGTCGCCCACCTCCATCGCCGCCGCCGGGGATGATCTGACGGCGCCCGATTTGAAATCGATCGGGGGCGGCGAGGCGGGCGGGAGACGCGCACCGGGGGGGGGTGGCGGGGGGGGGTGTTTCGCGTTTATGCCTGTCGGAGGCGGGCGCGTCTGTGGGGGTGGGGGAGGGGATTCCCCGTCGGCGGTTGGGTCAGGATTTGGGGACGAATTTCGTTTTGTTTGTTTGGAACGGCTCCAATTTGTTTGAAACTTTTTTTTTTGCGAGAAAATTTGTTTGAAACTTTGCGCCGGAGTTCAACTTTACTCTCGAAAAAAACCCGGAACAAATTCGTGTTAGTCTGAATTTACTGCTCCGCGACTTTGCATGACTAGTTCACAACTTCACATTTGTTTCGAAAGAAAAAAAAACTTCACATTTGGATAAACCGAATCCGTCATGAGTCTCGGATCACAACCGGTAACACAGCAAATCAATGCCTATGCAGGGGACGTACTATAATTCAGAAACACAACTTAAAATTGAGATGTAACAAGTGCACTAACACAAAATTTTACGAACCTAACCTTCAAAAAAAAAAATCCCCGCAAGGAAAAAAACATAAAATTTAAAAGACATCTTTCACTTTGTTATCCAAAGTCTTCTACTACAAGCTTTTATATAGTAACATAAAAGGAGGCAAAAAAACTTGTTTACTTCGTGACAGCAAGAAGTTAGTGACAAGAAAACATAGCTGTAGGTGCCTTTTGGTTTGTGAATGAACTCTGTGATTAAGTATTGTGTTCCTAAGTTACTGAAAAATTTCCCCGCAAAAATTGGACAACACAACTCAACACAAAACAAAGCAAGATTGGACAGCGCATCTGAAAAACAATATCTACTTGTTTAACTAGAACTATTGAAGTATAAAGTTCAACCAGCCGTCCTAGCTCAGTTGGTAGAGCGCACGGCTTTTAACCGTGTGGTCGTGGGTTCGAATCCCACGGACGGCGTTGATTTTTACCATCGAGGACGCACCATACGAACTTTTGGTATGACTTGTGTATGACAGTTCTGATCAAACTAAACATGAATAAATCAAAGCGCAACAAAGTCACTAAATTGACTATCGACGTAAATCATACTCCCTAACTAAACATGAATAAATCAAAGCGCAACAAAGTCACTAAATTGACTATCGACGTAAATCATACTCCCTCCATAGCGTTGATTTTTATCTTGGCTTTGCTAATTAATTAGGGTGTTTACCAAATCATCCATCAGCGCGACATGCAACATCCAGACAGGGAGGTGTACATCGAGGACGCACTAGGAACCATACGAACTTTTGGTATGACTTGTGTATGACAGTTCCTGATCAAACTAAACATGAATAAATCAAAGCGCAACAAAGTCACTAAATTGACTATCGACGTAAATCATACTCCCTCCATATTTTTACGGAGCTTAATTTCCAACGCCGCTGTGATAAAATTGAAGCATTTTTTAAGCGCAGCTTCGGATTTTTTTTTTGTAATTGCATGTAGCCTACCGAAACCTTCGCGCATTCCTTTTTTATTTTACCTTTTTTTTTCTTTTATTGACCAACAATGATACCCAGAATCGGTCTAATTTCATCGGGCTATCTTTATCTAATTGCATGTAGCCCATCGAAACCTTCCCGCCAATCAGTTTAATTTATCGGATCTTTCTCTTTTTTATTGGGACCGCGTCACACTTTATGCCTTCATCGGGTCTTTATTTTTTTTATTGGCATGTGCAACCACACATCCGAATCACATTTTGTGGCTTCATCGTGTCTTTATTTTTTTATTGACATGTGCAGCCACGCATCACAGTTTGTAACGTCAATTCCTTCATTCATAGGATAAATGATACCCACACTTTACCCTCTTCTCTAGGTGGCTTGTTGATGTTTAGGCAACTGACGGATGTATATAAATTGGTTAATTAATTTTCATGTATAGAAGCGAGGTGGTACTATTAAGCTGTATGACGAACCAACTCTTTCACACATGCATTAGCTGGATCATGTGGTTGCAGATGTCGATGATGGGAGCCGAGGTGATGAAAAATGTGTTGTGCAGAACCAGGTGAATGAAAGCTGCAGGCGGGCGCGGGGGGGGGGGGGGGGGAGGAGGGGCGCAGCATGAATGACATACGAAAAAAATAGGCGATCTTAAGTATGACTCTGTCCCCCGCAAAAAAGGTATGACTCGGTCAGCATGGCAACAAACATATGGGTGATTCCAAGCCCAGCCTACGTTCAAAGCGAACTAAACATTTTTATTACAGAGTGATCAGCCTGGGTAGAAAGGCTGAACGAAGGTTTTAACGTACAGGCAGAAACATTTTTGACGGACGGGCAAAAACACTTTTTACTTTAATAGTTAAAAGTAGGTATAGATATAATAGGCATTTCAAAAATACACCATGTAAAGAAAAGTATTAATTAAGGATGCATCCTAAACATAAGTTTAGAAATAATTAACATGCAAGATAATAGCATATTTGGAATCTACACATTATTTTAAGGGATTTCCATATAAGCATGTTTATTTTGAAGTTATGCTTTGAAAGATATGATTTTTTTAAAGCATTCGAATCTGTTTAGAAAAAAGAAAGGTTAAAAATAGAGTAGCTGGACCGAAACTGCAACATTGCAGCCCATCAGCTAAGCCATGCTTGGGCGAGGCAATTTTATCGTACGCCAACAGAAATTGGGAAGGAAATACAGAAAAAGGGGAGAGGTGGGATTTGAACCTAAGTCTCCAGCATGGAGGGAGGACGCTCTAGCCACTGTGCTGCTTGCATGTATGTGACAAAAGAAGGGCTCGCTTTGATAAATAACCTAAAGCCTACGGCATTTTGTGAAGAGAAAACGAATCGTTTTTTCCACTTATCGGTGGCGTGGTGGGTAATTATTGATAACTCCGGGGGCAATTTCGATGATGGACGACCAGAAGCGATAGCCGCTTTATTATTAGGTAAAGATTGTTTTCCAAATCGTTAGTAAACCATTTTTTTTTTCATTTTTGGAATCAATCGTCAAGCAACCTGGGTAGACTATGTTTGAAGGCCGCCGATATCGCAAAATAGCTCGCAAACTAGTTTGTGTGCCCAAATGTTGCAACAATAGTTTCTTCCCGTCTTGCGTCAAGCAACCTGGGATACTCCATGTTTGAAGGCCACTGATATCGCAAAATAGCTCGCAAACCAGTTTGTGTACCCAAATGTTGCAACAATATAGTTTCTTTCAGTCTTGATAATATGCCATTTTCAAATGTTGTAAAACTAGAACAGTGTATGTAGTTTGTGACCCTGTGCCGCTCTCCTCCCAGTGGTGGCACGAGGAAACCCTAGCCATCGTTGCTCGTTGCTCCACCACCCCTCCACTTTTGTTGCCACCGGAAGATGTGGTCCAGATAAGTCCATGTTGCTGATGGCGACACCAGGTTGTGTTGCCTTGGTTGGTGTTCTTCCGCGGCCTTCTCCCACGGTGGTGCGGTGGTTCCGGATCGCTAATGGTGCGGGTGCTATTCCTACCCTCTTGTCCTATTGACATGGCTTCACAACGCGACTCTTAGTGAGGCAAACCGGCCTGGTGGCCGCAATGGCGGTTCGTGTGGCTCCAGCTCCTGATGGATGCAGCTCTGCGGCATGGCAATCTCCTACAGGCTGCAGCTCCCTGGTCGCAGGCTAGGCTGCCCCCGAACGTTGTGGCAAGGCATTGCAATGGTTGGAGCTGGGGCTTCAGATTGGGTCGACGGACCTATGTCGGGCCCTCTGTTGCGAGGCAACAAGACAACGGTGTGGCAGCTGAACCAGTTGGTCGCAGATCGGGAGGCGGGATTGTCGGCGAAAGCCAGGCTCAGCTATGGTCGGGTAAAACCCTAGATTAGGATTCCTAGAATAGAGGATGAATGCACTCGATGTCATGCTTTTCTCTTGGGAGGCATTGTCTTAGAGTTGGATTTGGTTAGAGGGATATATGGTTGGAGGCGGTTGTCATCGGTGACTCGTGTGGCAACGACATTAGGGTTTGAGCGAGGAGGGGTCGCGGCCAGGTTGTGACAGTTGGTTCTTCGTCATGCCTACGAGGCCCCGTAGTATGTTTTTCGCGAAGGAGTCTAAGCTATGACAATGACATTGACCAATGGCGAGTGGTTCGGCTCAGTGTTCTTTTGCCGCACCAACCTTGCATATTTCTCCTTCGTATTTGCCCGGTTGCCGACTATTGTGACAAATTGTATGTTCTCAAATGGTTATCCGTGTAGGTTTCTCAAATTGACGCATACAAATTTGGTGTCAAAATTTATTTTATGTTGTAAAAATGAAACATGGGATTGTTTACATGTTGTTGTAAAAAGATCGGGTAGTTATAAGAGGTAAAAAAGATTCCATGTTGCCGAAAAGAATTTGGCCCTGGTTTGCTTCAATCCGGCCTCCGTCACTGGTGTGCATGCAGGGTGCCATCCAAAGGGTGTCATGTTTCCTGATTAGTGGTTGTATGTGTTTTAGTATGATTTTCCGCAATTAACTTGTCAATTCTCTTCTTACATGCTTAATTAATGGGAATACATGGATCGAGGCAATTGCCTCTCAGTTCGAAAAAAAACAAAATGCTGCGAAACTTGTATCTGCCAGTCTGTACGTAGTTTCGTCCGGGTTTCTCTAGAACTCAACTTTTCATCTGCTCAGTCATCTGAACAACGAACATAGCTAGGCGACGACCGGATTAGTTTCAACTCCGTGGACCTGAGCACATATTGAACATGTAACCACACAACGGCACGTAGAGTTCTGGACTTCAAAGGAAGTGTAGCGCCGCACCAAAGCTTCCACGCAATTTCGCACACCAAGGCCAGAAGATCGCGGCAGAAGCAGAGACCATTTGTACGGTCGGCTCATGCATGCGTGAATGGACTACTCAAGGTCAGTGATCACCAAGAGAAGTAAGATGAAGTCTGGTAGTACATGTGGAACCGTAACACCACAGGGAACTTCTCAGCGGCTTCGCACACACACACATACATATGCCACGTATCTGAACCAGTGTGTGGCGGCCAACGCATCGCAGCAGAAGGTTAGCCACACACATACAGATGTACTACGTGTACAGGAGTCAAGAGGAGACTCACTCACTGATTGGCTGACCGCTGATCTACGTACTACGTACGTACGTACGAACCGTCCGGTTCCATCGGCCAAAATGACAGAAAGCCTCGAGAATCGACTTTCCGAAGCGTGGTGCAGTTCTTGCGTGCCGGTTTTGTTGGAGAGGGACGGCGGGGCTCTGCCACCGTACGTGTTCGATCGGTCTTCGTACATGCATGTGTATACGGTATACCCACACAAGGATTTGTACGTGGCAGAGCTAGCCCCAGTGGACGGACCATTTCTCGACTGGCGCGTGCATGCATGCATCATGAATGGGCTGCTGCTCGTGACCGGCCGGTCAGTGATCTCCCGAGTCACCAAGAGAAGTACACCCTTGAATTCTAATGCTAGTCTTAAACGTGGAACTGTAACACCACATCACACCAAAGGCCAAAGCCTCTGGACGAGTACGCAGCAGACAAAGCCACACGGACCATTTACAAGAGTCAAAGAAAAGACTTGCTTGTGTCTGAACCGGCTCCATGGCTTCCACATCGTTCTCTGAGGTCAAATGACTGAGAGCACGCGAGGCCACATATAGCCTGGAGAATGAACTTTCCGAAGGCGATCCCACGCGTGATGTAGAACTTATTGGCCGGCCGATATGATTCTTCATTCCCGTATCTCTTGCGTGTCAGCCTGTGTGTGTGCTGGTTTTCCTGGAGATAGAGAGGGACAGACTCGATCCATCTTCCATTGTTGATTGTTCGATGGGTCTATTACTCTATTTCAGGCTCTTCTCTCTACCTCTGGCATGTCTGATCGCGAAACTATGCGGAAAATGGCCTTCTGACCAGCTCGTTCATGTTAACCGGCCAACGTCGAAGATTCAACAAGGACCAGTTTACACGTAGGAGTATTAGTTACATCAACATCAGAGTACTACTACTACTATATATATAAGGCTGATTGAGCTGGACTGGGGAGATCCAAAAATGGAGAGCGCGCTCGCCCTCGCTTTGCTCGTTACGGCCACGCTCTGGAGCGTACCGGCGGCGGCGGCCATAGCGAATGTGCCGTTGCCGGCCGGCGACGCGACCATTTCCGTGGCGCCCGAGGCCTACCGCCTGGACCGGCTTCCCCGTGGCTCACCCGGAGATGCTACAACGGCTGGTAAATACAGTTGTAGTACTTTTAATAGAACCCTCGATAGTGTTTTTTCTTAGAGACCTTCAAGTTGTGCCGCGCAACCAAGACATAATCGCTGATGAGTTTCAGTATTTAGCGAAAACTCGACTCAGGTGTGTCTAGCTTTCATCTAGATGAGAAATAACTATGTCTCATCTAACTCCTACACCGTTGGATTACACGGAGATTCATGGGGATTTTTTTGTTTGGTTTATTAAATAGTGTTAGGAATTAGACGAGACTTTGTTAATTCTCATCACCAATTCTAATTCGACTCAAACACTAGCTACAACTTTGTGAAAGAAATTTCCCGCAAAAAAAACTGTGTGAAAGAAATACCGTTCTTCAAAACAACTTAATTTTTTTTAGCGTAACAACCTTAGTTTAGACTTTACTAGATTATTAGAGTTGGCGGGTACAGGTTTTTATTAAGTTTCGTCTCAGAGATATTTCCGGCCTGGTCCATGGATTTACCTTTCTTTTTTTTTTTTGAGTGGAGGTCCATGGATTTACCTAATAGGGGCAATCTTGGGCCTAAACCAAACGTATAGATCCTGGCCCGCACCCTAAAAAAAAGATCCCTGGCCCGCTGGCTCTATCTTCAGCCTTTCAGCCGACCGGCGCCTTTGCTCCAAAAAAAAAGCCGACCGGCGCAACGGCGGCGAGGTCGCTGCTCGTCGGAATGCGCGCAGTTCTAGACCTCCCGTCCCGACCCCCCACCGTCTGCGAGAGGCGTACGGTAGCGGGGATTGCTGTTGCCAATGGGGCAGAGTGTGGGGGCTACCTTGTTCCAGGTAGATGCAGCAGAGGCCCCTCGCCGTCGCCGCACCTGCGGCGGGCTCCCTCCCCAACCTAGGTGAGGAACTCCAAACCAAATCCGATTCCAAATAAGGCCGAGGAGGTTCTCCGTTGCCAATGCCGAGGCCTTGTCCACTTGGCCTTCAATCTCATAATAGATTTATTTATCGATGTGTGAAGAATTTCTTCAAGTACTGTAGTACCAAACAAGGGGATCGATGTGAATACTGTACTACAAACTGATTGCGAAGGGTAACTGTTTAATCCCACACATTTAAGCATAAGTTGTTGTGCATATCTAAGATTTGATGAAACCTAGAACATGTGTGTGATCTTCGCTCTTAATAAGTGGTTGACTGCAGTTCAAGTCCATCAGATAAAAAACATGTTCCCCTTTTTCTTTTATGTTTTTCCATTACAAAAATTTCTGCTATATGCCCTTATTAGATGGACAATATCGACCGATGCAGATCGTCGAGGTGGAAAGTAACATACTATCTGTTGTCCACATTCATTTTACACTTGTACCACTTTGAGTTGATATTAAGCCAAATTTATTTTCGGTCTGTACCAGTAAGTAACAGGCTTGTGTTTTACACGTGTAGGAGCACGTATAGCAACATGAGGAAAGCATGTAAGATCGAACTATATATCCAAACATGAGAACCAAGTTACTCTTGCATATTACATAAAAACATGTGATTTTCCCTCAAGTGTGAGAAGAAGTGCAAAGCTATATTCTGTTTACGTTAAACACTCTCATTTACGTTAAACACTCTCATGTGTTAGCCATATTGAAGCAATTAATTTTATTGTTGTGCTATGAAGCTCCTTTTTTTACATACAACTTGAGAACATTGTCTTGGCAGTCGGATAATATACTAAAACTTGTATTAATCCAGGGAGAATGAATGATAGAGTACTATCGAGAAGGAGCACAGGAGCTTTGGCCAGTGGCTATGTGAAGAAACTCAAGATTGCTGTGCCTGACAAACCGGGTTTTAAAGCTTTTGTGAATGCAACTGCTCATAAAGTCAGTGGTTATTGCATTGATATCTTTGAGGCTGCTGTGAAGAATCTACCACTTGATTACGAGTTCGTTGTCGTTGATGGTTCTTCTTATGACCAACTAGTACGCAACGTGTCTTTGGGGGTGAGCCTTGCTCCTTTCACTTGCATGCCATTTCTGCATTTCGTGAGAATCACATAACTTACATGTACTTTTTGGTTCTTACGACCAGATCTACGATGCAGTAGTGGGTGACATAACTATAACTGCTGAGCGAGCTGTTGACGTGGAGTTCACGATGCCATACACTGAGTCGGGCGTGTCACTGCTTGTGCTCACCGAGAATGACTCCAAGCCAACAATTGAATGGGTGTTCTTAAAGCCACTAACAATGGAACTTTGGTTAGCACTTGTGGGTGGCTTCTTCTTCACTGGACTAGTTGTGTGGATGATCGAGTGGCCCAGAAACCCGGAGTACCAAGGATCGAGTTTGAGACAGTGCAGCACTGCTCTCTACTTTTCTTTCTCGACTTTGACATTTTCTCATGGTTAGCAGGCCTAAACTTGCTCACAATACTTCATGCATTATAAGTGATTACATTATGTCCAGAATACTATAATTTATTGATTATCGTATTATCTGCACAGGTCAAATTATTAGAAGCCCCTTGTCAAAAATAGTTGTGGTGATATGGTGCTTTGTTGTGCTAGTTATAGTGCAGAGCTACACAGCTAGCTTGTCATCCATTCTTACTGCAAAGAGGCTCCGGCCCTACGTGACAGATCTTGACCAACTCCTGTCAAATGGTGATTATATTGGTTACCAATCTGGATCATTTGTACATTCTGTCTTGAAAAAACAAGGCTTCAATGTAAATAGGTTAAAGGCCTATAAGAATAAAGAGGAATATGCTAATGCTTTGAGGAACGGATCAAAGAATGGAGGTGTCTCGGCTATCGTTGATGAGATCCCCTATATAACCTCTTTTCTCTCTGACCCTCGATACCATAACGAATTCCAGATGGTTAATCGCATATACAAGACACCTGGACTTGGTTTCGTAAGCATCTCTTTCTAGTGCTTCAGTAGATCCACTCTGCATCCTTACAACAGCTACACTAATTATCATCATGTTTTTGTTTTCAGGTGTTTCCTCAAGAGTCTCCGCTGGTGCATAATCTTTCGGTTGCCATCCTGGAACTGACATTTGGGGCTGAGGGCTCACGAATTGAAGCGAAATGGTTAGGCACAGCGACACAATTGCCCAGCTATGGCATCCCCAACACAGACGCCACACCTCTCACTTTGCGAAGGTTCTCTGGTCTCTTCATCATCACTGTATGTATCTCAGCTCTCATGCTGTTGATAAGCATTGCCAAGTCAGTTCATACGAAATACACCAAAGTGAGGGATTCTGATATGCAGAGTGCCGATGGGGATGGTGGAAGTGAAGGCCACAGAGGATCTGTTCCGCTCCCGAACAACACGGGCAATGGGTCTATGGCTGATCAACCACACCATGAAGCCAGAAATGAGAATCCTCAGGGTGTCAGTGGGATTGGAGAAAGTCCTGGTGATGTAGAGCCCAATGGCTCTGTGCCCGAACATGCCATCCTAATCGAGATGAACACCCGATGAGATGCCGACAACTGTTCAGCATAGCGCGCATCAGTAGAAATGACAAATACTTCTGTTCCATCTTACGCAGATATTCACCGATGTCCTAAGGGAATGTGTGTAAGAAAGGGTGATGGGTCCAAATCATAGCCTAGCCAGGAATAGCAGTTTCAGTGACTAATACCCAGATTAATTTGTTTTCTGAATTTGTTGTCTTTGGTCTTATTTTTGAAAGAGCGTATATATTTCCGCTGCGAGACAAGTACCATGGTAATCCTACTATCGGCACAACTGTTCTGGGATTTACCAAGGAAATGCTACATACGCATCATATCTGTACCTAAATCAAACGTATTATTATTTCATACTGTATTTACCAAGTATTAAAGTCATACTTACCGACTAACTGTATTTACCGAACCGTATCCACCAAATTAACAAACGCGTAGGGCTACTAGAAGGTGACGCGCCCTTGTCTAGCGTTCAACGGGAGTCACCAAATCATTTGTTATTCGGACCAGCGTGTCTGGACACTTTTTAGGGAGGTTGCGTGTATGTAGTGTGACCGGACTCGAAAGTGTCCTTCTCAGCTCGAGCTCATATGAGCTCGAGTGAACAGTAAAATCAGAAGAATTTTTTTTAAAAAAAATCAGGAATTTTTTTCTGACAAACTTTAACAAATGCTTTCAAAATTTCATCATGGAATAACATTCATGAAAATCGTGGCAAAAAAAAAAATTCAGCAATCCAAAAACAACTTTTTTGGAGCATCGATTTTTTTTGTCACGACTCCCACAAATGTCATTTTATGATGAAACTTTGCAAGCATTGAAATGTTTTGTCAAAGTTTGCCACAACTTTTTTGGATTTTTTTCAAAATGTTCACCCAAGCTCATATGAGCTCGAGCTCAGTTAGTCCGCGTCCGTCCGGACTCCCCCAAACCTCCCTAAGTTTGGGGACGGTTTGTGGGATTTCGGACATCTAGACCAGTTCATGGAAATTTGGATTTTGCAAAGTAATTAACGACACTGCTTACTTATTTCCATACAGAAAAGTGGTGTGGTTTAGATTTGGATTTGAACTAAAAACCTTTAAAGCATATTTGATTTGGATTAAACTGCTGATGAGTAGTAGTTACAACTGTTAGATTGTTGCAAGAGGAAAAAGTCGCAACGCTGAATATCGCATATCAGACAAGTTGTGATTCCAGCAACCAGAAGACAAAAGGAGCATCAAGTAATGTGAAAACCCTGTGTGGGTGAGATGATACTTTTTTTTTTTGAGAAACAGGTGACGCGGTACCAGAGACATCACGAAGCGCTAATGGGCTGGTGGATGCCGGTTTTCCTTTTTCTTTTTTCCATTCATTTTTTGGGTCTTTTGTCTGTGTTTTTTCGTTTTTCCCTTTGTTTCTTTTCTTTTTTCCGTTACTCTTTCCATTTATTTATTTTCATTTTTATTATCCCATTTAATATTTCTGGTGGCATTTTATTTCTTTTTGTGTCTTTTTAATTTCCCCCCTTTTAAAACTTCCTGAACTTTTTCTTAAAACAATTCATGAAAATTTCTCAAATTAAAGATCAATTTGAAAACCACATATTTAATTTTATATAACACTATTTAAGTTTGTGCAGATTTCTTTGGTGCTCTATTTATTTAATTTGAGAATGTTTTCCGAGTTTATGAACTTTATTTAAAATTTTCGCATATTTTTATAAATTTTGTTACAAGTTTCTAAACAACTTATTTATTTGAATTTTTTTAAATTATTTTAATTTAATTTAATTTACGAATGTTTTATAAATTGCGGAACATTTTTAAAACCCATGTTATTTTTTATATTTGAGGACAGTTTTTGAATTCACTGAATTTTTGAACAATGTGAACATTTTGAAATTCATGATTTTTTTAAATTTTGTGAATATTTTAAGTAATTATTTTTCAATTTTTTGGAATTTTTTTTAAAAATTTTATGAAAATTTTTAATGCTTGAAATATTTTTTTACTTAATATTTCCTGAAAATACATGGTGCGCTTTGCACTGTTCCGCTACGCAACAGCCTGCCAAAGGAAAATCAGCCGAAACCAGAAATGGGCTCTGCCCACGTACCGGCTCTTCGCACGTTAGCTCCTCTATTCCACGCGGTACGCACAGGATAGGATTACTAATGTGTCGCCCATTCTCCTTGGTGCTTCTTCTGTTGTCTATGATGGCTTAACTCAACCATCGATACTTGAAGCCATTGCTTGCAGTGAGGCTCTCTCCTTAGAGCATCTACAGCCAGGCACCCCATACCCCCTTAAACGCCTTACTTGCAAGATTCTTTTGGGCATCGATACTTGATGGATTAATATAGTCTTGGATGTAGCATTTGCTTTGGATTATCTTCACAACCAGTGTGCATCTCCAGTTATACATTGCGACTTAAAGCCAAGCAATATTCTTTTGCGCCTTGACATGGCTGCATAGTTCATCGACTTTGGCCTGGCAAGATTTGAGTTATGTACATCAAGTGCACATCAAGATAGTTCAGCAAGTTCGGGCCGCCTAAAAGGATCCATAGGATACATCCCACTAGGTGAGATAACCTTACTTGCAAGATATTATTTCTGTGATTTCTTTATAGAGTTGTACACATGTTGATGACCCTCTAATTTAATTGTGTTCGTAACTGTAAATGCAGAGTATGGCATGAGCGAACAGATATCAACCAAGGGCGACGTCTACAGTTTTGGAGTGCTCCTGTTACAATTGATAACAGGGTGCAGTCCAACTGATGAAAAATTCAATGACGGTATAGGCCTTCATGAATTTGTTGATAGAGCATTTACACAGAATATTCATGAGGCAATTGATCCCGCAGTGCTGCAAGATGACAGAAATGCAGCTGACACTATGAAGAACTGTGTTATCCCATTGATTGTAATAGGCCTTTCTTGCTCCATGACATCACCAAAAGACCGGCCAGATATGGGACAAGTTTCTACCGAGATCCTTAGAATCAAGCACGTGTCCTCACACATGCGTGTCAGATGAAGCAAAGATTTGCAAGGATGGTTGCTGGCGACAGAAGTTCATCCAGGGACATAAAGTGATTTAACTACCTTCCATTCTGAATTCAGTTAGGCTCTGTTTGGTCCTAGACATTTCCAAACAGTGATATTCTCTTCTGCAATACCATTTCGTGTAATCTGTTTTTCCTTTTGGCCTTGTTGAGTAGTATCTCTAGACTCTAGTTCTCCACAAGCATCATCCAAGGGATCAAGACTCAATGTACCTGGGTGATTCACGTCCAGTCAAATCAAGTTAATGCTTCAGAAGATGATCCTGGATCCAATTGGGGATTAAATCTCGAGTCTGCACATGTACTATTTATTCAACATGACAAATTCCCCTACAAAACTAACTAAGTAGAACTGATCGAGAGACGAACTACAAGAAACTCAAAATATAAACTAATCTGGGTATCAATTACTTAACTGCTATTCCTAGCTAGGCTATGGTTTGGTGCCACTTTACACCATTTCCTTAGGAAATTGATGCATATCCACTTTTTCGTTTCTTCCAATGCGCGCTATGCAGAACAGTGTCGGCATCTCAGCCAGTGTTCATCTCGATTAGGATGGAGTGTTCAGACACAGAGCCATTGAGCTCTATGTCACCAGTACTTTCTCCGCCCCCACTCAGATCCGGAGGATCATCATTTCTGGCTTCATGGTGGGGTTGATCAGCCATAGACCCATTGTCCGTGCTGTTCTGCAGTGGATCAGATCCTCCGTGGCCTTCACTTCCACCATCCCCATCGGCACTCTGGACATGAGAATCCCTCACTTTGCTGTATTTGGCATGAACCAACTTGGCAATCCGTATCAACAGCATGAGAGCTGAGATACATACAGTGATGATGAAGAGACCAGAGAAACTTCGCAAAGTGAGAGGTGTCGCGTCTGTATTGGGGATACCATAACTCGGCAATGGTGTCGCTGTGCCTAACCATTTCGCTTCGATTCGTGATCCCTCATCCCCACCTATCAGGCCCAAGATGGCAACTGAAAGATTATGTACCAGTGGAGAATCTTGTGGAAACACCTGAAACCATAAACATCATGCTAGTTAGACCACATTATTTTGTCCAGAACGCAGCGTAACTCTTGTAAGGATGCAAAGTGAATCTACTGAAGGCACTGGAATGAGAAGCTTACAAAACCAAATCCAGGTGTCTTATATAAGCCGTTAACCATCTGGAACTCGTTATGATATTGAGGGTCAGAGAGAAAAGAGGTTAAATAGGGGATCTCATCAACTATAGCAGAGACACCTCCATTCTTTGAGCCCTTTCTCAAAGCATTAGCATATTCCTCTTCCATTGCATAGGCCTTTAACCTATTTTCAGCAAAGCCTTGTTTTTTCAAGACAGAATGTACAAATGATCCAGATGGGTATCCAATATAATCACCATTTGACAGGAGCTGGCCAAGATTTGTCACGGAAGGCCGAGCCTCTTTGCAGTCAGAATGGAAGATAAGCTAGTTATAGTTATGTCACCCCCTGCTGCATCGAAGATCTGGTCATTGGAACCAGCAGGTACAATGTGAGTACGTGATTCTCATGAAATGCAGAAATGACATGCAAGTGAAATGAGCATGGCTCACCCCAGAAGACACATTGCGTACTAGCTGGTCATAGTCATACAAACCGTCGACTACAACGAAGTCGTAATCAAGAACATGCGGTAGGTTCTTCGCGGCAGCCTCAAAGACGTCAATGCAGTAGCCAGTGACTTTTTCTGTAGTTGCATTCACAAAAACGTTAAAACCCGGATTGTAAGGCACAGCAATCTTGAGTTTCTTCGAATAGCCTCTCGTCGAACCTCCTGTGTCTCTTCTCGATAATATTCTGGTGTTCCTTCTCTTGAATTCTGAATTAATACAAGTTTAGTATACCAATAAATACTTCACAGTCAGTTTGTACTACTACAATAAGATTCGGTCTCGTCCCATCGATCCCTTTGTTTTGTACCAGCAAAGTGACAGTTACAGAAATTCCTTGCATATCAATGAGTACTTATGAGACGAAGCCACAGCGAACATCATCCAGCATTCCACCTTACTCGTAATCGGCATAGGTTTGGAGTTCCTCACCTAGGTTGGGGAGGTAGCCGGCCGCAGGGCCGGTCCTGAGATTTCAGGGGCCCGGGGCGAGACAACTCAAGAGGGCCCTAATGTCACTTTTTCCCTATTTGAATTGGAAATAAATACTACCTACACTATAATATATGTTGCCTTGTCATCTTGAGTATGCACAAAACCAAGGCCATAAACATTCACAGCAAAGGTCAATCCACACTTGTATATTTTATGTATTAGGTGAATTACTAACACTTTCGTGCCTAATCAAATTATTATAATCCTATATTTTTTCACTAGGTTTTGTCTTCAACGGTAAAGCTAATTCCTTGGAATTTGGAGCAGCAAAAGTACTTGTGTCTGTTAATAATATTTTTTCAATATGTCCTTTCCAGGACTATGTCAACTCATATACATGTTTTTCCCTTTTCCCTACACTAGATGGATACTTCCTAGATAAATCTTGCTAAATTAACATCAATCTTGCTAATTAGCACATAAACATACTCCCTCTGTAACTTAATATAAGAAGTTTTTTTTACACTATCTAGTGTCAAAAAACATCTTATATTATATTAAGATACACAGGGAGTATGTTACAAGAGATTAAGAACACTGCTAATTAAAAAAAGGCTAAGAAAGGCATGGAACAAGGTCTAGGTACCTGGATGGCTAGACGAGTCACTAACAAAAATCTGGCTTCCTTTTGTCTAATCCCAATCAACACGAGAGATGGGAGTGTGAGAAACAGATATGTATCAGGATGATATTCACGAAACAAACCATCTAACAGGACTATGAAAAGAGGGGATTTGCGTTGAAGAGGAGGTTAATTGAGATCTGGAAAATCACATTACCTTCTTACTTGGATCGGGTCCCGCAGCCAAAAATCTGTAAATCACGATCAGATGACGCGGACTGGCCGCCGTCGATCTTGCCATGGCCGAATCGTTGCCAATTGGGGAACGAGGAGTAGAAGCCGAGGAAGCTGCGCGTGTGCTACAAGCCTATAATTAATCGATCTGTTACATTTACTTTCCTTTTATGAGAACAAATCAATCCATTACGTGGGCTAAGAATCACGCATACATGGAAACTAAGCCTATGATTGCTATTTTTGTTCGTGACTCGTACGTAAGAAACGTATACATGGAACCAAGCCATCGGGGGCCCCTTCCTAGTCGGGGCCCGGGGCGGCCGCCCCTCCCGCCCCCCCTCAGGGCCGGCCCTGGCCGGCCGTAGGTACGGCGAGGGAGCCTGCACCAGTGCGACGCCTCTACCTCGAAGATGGGTGGGAGTCAGAGCGCGAGCTGCGAGGGCAAGCCCACCTCCGCATCAGCCGCATAGGCAACAGCGACCCGCCGCCGGTCGGCTGAAGGTCAACGAAAGTAGCCATGTTTGTTTGGGCTTTGGGTCCAAACAAAGGTTTTTGATATATTTTTAGTTAGTCTTTTTTTTGCGGGGTAGTTAGTCTTTTCTATTGGTTTTGTTCTTTTTACTTTTTCATTTAATATTCTTTTATAAAATATTTTTTTTATGTTTTTAGGCGAAAACATTTTTATATACGCTAAGACTTTTTCAATACACGAAATATTTTTAATATACCCTGAATATTCTTTCAGTATACAGTAATTTTGTTTGAAATAAATGTTGAACATTTTTTAAAGGTGTTCATGCAATTTAGAAAATGTTTACACATTTTAAAGAAATCGTTTAAATTAAAAAGAATTCGTGCATTTTAATAAAAAAAGGTTCACGTATTTTTTTCTAAAATGTAATTTCTAAAATATTCATGAAACACGCATTAAAAAAATCACAAATTTAAGATTAGAAAGTAATTTTAAAAATCAATGTTTTAGTAGGATTTTAAAAATCAAATGAGCAGGGATTCCACGGTGTACATTTTTTACACGGTATACATTATTCTTGACTTATTCTCTTATACCACCCTCTCTCACCAATCAACGAGAATTTTCCTCGGACCTCGGCTCAACAAAAAAAAACGAGGATTGTCCTTACACTAATTCCAACCTTCATAGATACAGGATTGTCACGTGCACCGAATCATTCTTAAGTCATTCCATTACATCTTTTTCCTTGAGCCAAATTTACTTTCTAATTCTAAGACGTGCAATGCGTGTATACATACTTTTTTTTGAGGGAATGCATGTGTATACATACTAGTATTTTTTAGTTTTGAGACTCCCTACCTCCTGGCTCCCGCTTTAAGCCGGAGGATGGTTCACTTCGAGCGCTAGCTAAATGTCTGGGCCATTGGTGAGGTAGCACAAATATATTTTTAGATAAAAAAAGCACGTGAGCGTTTTACTGAATAAAAAACACACTAATAGATCAAGAGAGAAAAAAACTTTTGTTAGTTTTGGTATGGCTTATGATATTCACGTTGTCATTGGAAAATATTATGTAGAATCACACTTTTTTGTGCATTCTTTTGTGCTATGCGCAAATTTTTTCACTTAATTCTAATTTGAAAATAATCATTCATTTCAAAATAAATAAGTGTCAACGTATCTCATAATTGTTATTTACGTATTTAGATAACACAATGTTCATATGTATGAAACAATATGTCCATGAGTTATTTTTTCTTCACATTGTGCTGAAGAAAAATAATAATATTTGCAATAAATAGGAAAATAAAAAACCAAAGAAATAAAGAAACCTCAACATAAAATAAAATAATAAAAATACAAAAGAACAATGTAAATTAAACATATAAAATAAAAAATAAAAGATATATTTAAAAAGTAATAGATCAAGGAAAAATGACAAGTTTTTATTGTGAGATTTGTACATGAATAATGCATAAAAATATTGTGTCAGTAGTTAAAAGTATTTACAGACTCAAAAAGTATTTTGTGTCAAAAAAATGGTGTTAACGTAACACTAATTCTTAATATAATGTGAAAGTATTCATGCATTTCAATTCATGACTATCAAAACATGTCCATGTATCTTACAAGAGATATTTATGTATTATAAAAAATATTCATATTTTTGAAAATAAATGTTCCTGAATTAATAAAATATTTTGCAAAATCCACTTACCAAAAAATTATGTAGCACTATATAAATGTTCATTTCTTTGTTGAAAGTATAAAAAAACAAAATCAACTTCTTAAAATAAGGTGATAAAAATAAAATATAATTGAAGAACTTAAGAAGGGGGAAAAAGAAAAGATTAAAGAGGAAAATGAAAGTACAAATGTAAATAAAGGAAAAAGGTAAAACCAAAGAGAAACGTAAAAATATAAGAATAACAAAAAAAATACAAATGAGATGAAAACAAGGCATGGTAAAAAGACATACACATAAAAGGAAAAGGATAAAGAAGAAAAACAGAGAAAAAAAAGACAGAGCACAATTGTGCTCTCGCGTGGAGCACATGGGCTGTTTGGTGGTGTTGTGCCACTTGTCACTGCTGAGGCTCTGACGAAGTTTTGGTGTAATCTTAACCTTTGCAAAGGTTACCCTTTAACTAGTGATTTTGTTATTGGGGTCAATCGAAGATAAAACTGAATCAGTCAGACAATTTTCAGTTAAGGCTGTTTTAGAGAATAGTATTTCTTCCCAAGGTTCTAGTGATTAAGTTCAACTTTTGATGAGTAATGAAACTTGGCCCCAAGAAATACATCCTCTGAGCATGCATAGAGGAAATGGACACACCAAGATACATCATGTACTTCCACACGTGAGGTACTCCCGATACTCAAATGTCAGAAAATATCACCGTAAGAATCACAACAGAAAGAAAATTTACTATAGGAGACAACATGTATCATATCCAAAACTCATGAAAAGAAAATGCAAACCTAGCTCTGAACGGTAGTCAGTTCGAACAGGGTTGTGAACTCGACCCACTGACTTTATCAATGCTAATTTTCTCTTCTTTTTTATCTCGAACTATGTATTGATTTTGGTTCTGAAAATTTATGATATGATAGATAGTCCATATCAAATTATGATAATTTTGGTTCTAAAACGGGAGTATTTTTTTATTAGTGTTTTCCATAATTTTCAAGAACTTTGAAATAAATCAAACTATGGAGATACATCCTCATAGCCAAGGTCCAGCCGGTGTGCTCTAAAAAAGATTTACCAGCCGGTGTAGCATCTTCGGGTGAGCCGCTGGGAAGCCGGCCGTCCAGGTGGTTGGCCCCCGGCGCCACTGAAATGCTCCCGCGGCCCCCCTTGCTAGCGCCGTCTGCCGGATCCTGGACGCCGGCTCGCACCGGCACAGCCGCTGTCGTGGCCGCCGGTACGGTCCGGAGCGTGAGTATAAGGAGCAAAGAGACGGCGAGCGCGAACTCCATTTTTGTATCTACCCCGAAGCCATCAGCTCAGTTAGCCATATATGTACAGTAGCACTCTGATGTTGATGCAACTATTAGGACCAGAGCTTGAACGGGTAACTGGTCTGTGTTGAATCTTCCACGTGAGTACATTGCCCGGAAACCTCACTCCGGTGACGTGAACGAGTCTAGAACGCCATTTACCGCATAGTTACGCCAGGGAGGTCGAATCCCCGCTGCCTCCTTGAAAGAGAGATGTGATTCAAATCGACCAAATAGACACGTACTAAGACCAACTCTAGTGGAGTCGTTATATTGATTCATCGTCATAATAACCGCTAATATGACGATTTTAGATCAAAATGACACTCTAATAAGGTCATCATACCGCTCCAAATCATCATAATTTACGAAGGCCCTACATACCTAGACTATATTTGAAGGATGTGGCCGTAGGTTTGGAGCGTGCGCCATCCGTCAACCGCTCGTGCGGGAGGGAACTTTCACCTCCCACCTCAACCTCCTGTGCGGTCCATCTTCTCTCTGCCAATCGCGCAGACAGACATACGCCAATGACGTCGGTTAGCGTGCTAATTAATGACAGACGCATGCCAACTGCCGACAGTCATTTCCATCACGTTTCCCGCCACATTCCCCCCTACCTGTCATGTTTTCCTACTGCTCACAACTATAAAATGGTCGTCTCCATGTTTGAGTAGCTCACCAACCACTCAGCCACTTTCCTCACCTCCACCCTTCCACTTCACTCCCCGTCGGCAAGACCGGGCGCCGCTCTTGAAGGAGGAGGAGTAGATGTTGGACGAGGAACAAACGAATGAGGAGGCCGCCCTCGTCGTCGAGGAGGAGGATGAGGATCACCCCCTCAATGAGTGGCCGGATTGGAATCACAAAACATATTCCATCGAGTGGGATATCCAGCACGGCTACGTGCAGATCCGTATGAGAAGGAAGACAGAGCTCACCCACACAGCTCATATCGGCCACCACGTGCTCCTCGTCGCCTCACTGTTAAGGAGGCATGGGATGAGCGGTATGCCAGATATGCGTCGGCCACCCGCCCTGGTGAATTCTTCAAGCACACCACCGTCGAGCAAGGGTTAAAGGCCAGGAATGACTGCATCATGTGGCTCCATTACGAGGAGAAATAGACGAATTTGGCGACGGAGAGGCAGTGCATCAGATGGCACGCATTCGACATGAAGATGGTGACATTCGCCATGATGAACCACGCCCTATAGGGCCTCGCCCCTCTTAAAAAGCCATCCCCGACCTCGACGACGATGGGTAGAAAGGGGTCGAAGATGAGGTCGTCGGAGTGTCACACCGCAGTGAGTAGAGGACAAGTCGACTCGTCACATATGCATGTACCCCGTGCACTACATCCATTCTCGTCGTGGTGGAGAGTAACTAGTGCTTCTCCCAAAACGTAAAAAGTCATCAGTTTAGTAAAGAAAAACGCTAATCAATTTTTTTCATTCCGATGTAACCACCTTGTAATGTAATGCTATCTTAAATTAATTTTAATCCCCCTAATTGGGTGTAGATTTTTGAGTTGACAAAAATAACAGAAAAACAACAAGACCAGAGGGGGAGAGCCCCCTCGGCATATTTTTTTATTGAAGGAGCCGAGAAACACAGTTGATATCCATTCCCCTCAGGGATCAAACCAGACTAGCCTGGAACGCAGGACTGTGCCCCTACCACTGAGCTAATGCCCAGCTCTCTAAAATAATACTCCCTCCATCACCAAATAAGTATTTCAAATTTGTACTAACTTTAATACACAATTGTTATTTTGGGACGAAGGGAGTAGGAAAGAAAAACATTTTTTTTTGAAAGAAAAGGAAGACCATTGTCTACCTTATGCATTCAAAACGGGGCAGGGCCCGAATGACCAGTGTCAAATTACATGAAGGTGGTGTTAACGCTGTACGTAATGTACAGCCGGCCGCCACCAAGCCTAAAAAGAGTTAGAGGGGGGGAGGAGGGGAGAAAACATTTGCATAGGTGATCATATTAACCTTATCTATCTCCGTACGGGCACGGTTGCTCCAGAGCTTGAGCGTTTGCGCTATCTCATTGAAAGTTCTCCTTGGTGTCCATATCTCATTTCGGAAAACTTGTGCATTTCGTGCTGTCCAAAGCGTAACAGCACATGCTGCAAAGAGGACATGCCATAGGTTGCCGAAAGCTGAGCTTGGTCCCGTTGATAGCAAAAAGTCCCGTACATCGACTGTCTGCCTAGCATCATTCTGCAACTGAGCTCGTTCCCATACTGCATCCGCCAGACGGCATTTAAGAAGAATATGGTTGCTGGACTCCGTAGCTGGGCATAGATCACAACCATTGTGCAGTGTAATCGAAGTCCAGTGCTTCCTTAGCATGTTATCTCTCGTGTTGAGCTGTCCCCGTAAAGCAAGCCACAAAAAAACCCGATGCTTGATTGGAATTAACTTATCCCAAACCTTTGCTGCCAGTGGGCAACCAACTGTTCTGAAAGTGAGAAGATTGTAGAAGAACGCTGTGCTTATTCTGTTTTCAAGAAGAGCTGGCTGTCTACTGTCCACTCGGTCGTCATTGGGTTGTATGTCGGCTAGCAGCTCCAGCAGATCATGAAGTTCTCTGGCTGCGGTGGTTGTGAGATTTGGATGCAGTTGAATGTTCCAGCCGCCCCCGGAAAATTGTGAAGCAACAGAACATGAAGACCGCATTATGGCGACTCTAAATTTAAGCACAGAGATAAGGTGGAGCTAGCACGCTCTATATTCGATATGATGACCGGGTGATATGGCAACTATTCTACCATTCTCCAAGAAAACCAACGCGCACACATGAAGAATCGTCTCTGCCGGTCAATAAATCACGCGTGGCATCGCCTTCGGAAAGTCAATTCTCGAGGCTATATGCGGCCGCGCATCCACTCAGTCATTCGACCACGGAGAGCGATGGAACCAGTCCACACACAAGTCCAGTCTTCTCTTTGACTCTTTATACTACCTGCAGCTTGGGAGACACTGACCGACGGGCCTCGAACCGATCGTCAATTGGTCCGTGGGCTGGCTTAACTTCTGCATGCGTTGGCCGACATACTGGCTACTATGAGCATGATTGGTTTGCAGCCAAATTTTGGCATGCCAATTGTTGGCAAGCCTATTTTTGGCAAAGCTAGAAGTTGCCAACATTTGGCAACTTTGGCTGCCAATTGGTTAGTTGCCGATTTTTCTGCCAATATATGGCTAAACAAGTTTGGCTATCAATTGGTTTGCTACCAAATATACACAACTTGTCCAAGCAAAGAGTGCATTACGTGAACAATCCATTGCATAATTTATAAGCTGGCTCACACAGTGGCATAATTTACAAGCACCCTCATACCATTGCATTGCCCAACGATTTTCAGAAACATAACTACCTACTCCTCTACGGACACATGAACTGTGTCAACCAAAAGCTTTTTGTCTCTAAGGTGAGCACACAGCTTGTCGAAAACAGCTGGATACATCCTCAGCTGGCGCAAACATGTCGTTTCTGAGGTGTCGATCAGCCTAATTAGTTCATCACTCCTCCAAATATCCCTCTTGACAAGTGGAGCATACTTCAGACGTTTAGCTCCATTCTTTCTCTCTTGTCTCTTGCTCCACCAAAGGACTAAAATTACAAAGAACATATACAGCAGATAGTAAATAATTTTTCAATACATCAAAAAATCAAAGAACATATATGTTCCATAGCACACCGTAGATATATGCAGAGGTGTGTGACTTCTGTTGTCAAACAAAGCAAGATGATGTTGCTCTGTCTTTTAGGCCCACAATTTTTTTTTGGATGCAAACCAATTAGCCTCTAGGTGTCAACCCTCTCATCGTGGCGAGAGGAGACCCTGGTGGGGCGAACTGCGAGGAGAACGAGGACGAGCGGTGGGGGCAGGAGTTGGCGGATGGGGAAAGGCAGGAAGCCAATATTTGGCTAGCCGCGTGTTGGCGCGCCCACGGTTTGGACCGAACCAATTCACCGCCAATTTTTGGTACGCGCCAATAGTTGGCTTGCCAAATTTTGGCCGTCAACCAATTAGCCTCTATATTCGTTTCACATCTCGAGCTCAGATGGACTTGTTATCACGCTCGTCCATCCTTCTCGTCATCTGTTACTCCCACCGTCAGTTGTATCTCATTTGCATATCAAGAAAATTTGGAAAACGTTTAAAAACAACCGGATGATTTCTCGCGAAAATCATCCGCGTCGCCTGGACGCCACGCGGCGCGATGGGACCATGCACGACACCACTCCTTCCTCCAGAACCACTCATTTCCTATCCTTACCTTTCTCTCTTTGACGGTCCTCGTCTCCTACCTCTCCGCCCAGCTCCTCCCACCACCACACTTGCGAGGCTGCGTCGGCGTCGTGCCTGCTGCTGCAATAGAGCGCCGACGAGGTCGTTGAGCTCCGCCGCGGCTGCATGGAAGCGCCACCGGAGCTGCAGGTTCCGCCATGGCCGTCGCGTGCTGCGTCGCAGCATCCGTCGTCATCGCCGGCGCTGCAACGGAGCGCGCCCGGGGCTTCAATGGAGCGCCACCGGGGATCGTTGGAGCTTTACTGCGGCTGCAATGGAGCTTTGTCGGAGCTTCAATGGAGCGCCGCCGGGGTTGTTGGAGCTCGCCGTGGCTGCAATGGAGCTTCGCCGGAGCTTCAATGGAGCGTGCCACGAGCTGCAATGGAGCGCCACCGGGGTCGTTGGAGCTCGCCGTGGCTACAATGGAGCTTCGCCGGAGCTTCAATGGAGCGTGCCACGAGTTGCAATGGAGCGCCGCCGGGGTCATTGGAGCTCGTCGCGGTTGCAATGGAGCTTTCGCCGGAGCTGCAATGGAGCGCCGCCGGGGTCGTTGGAGCTCGCCGCGGCTGCAATGGAGCTTTCACCGGAGCTGCAATGGAGCGCCGCTGGGGCTCGGAGCTTTTTCTCGCGCTGCGGTGCAGGGGGCCAGCCGCCCGCAGGGGTGGTGCTGCCGCGAACAGCGTTGCTGCAAGGCGAGGAATGATGCTAGGCACGAGCCTGGTGCTGCGAGCGAGCGAGGCATGGTGGCTGCGACTGCGAGCTCGTCGGAGCTTCACTGCCTGTCTAGGGATCCCGTGTGCGGGGGGGATTTCTGCGTTGGCTGCTAGTCGAGGAAGACGAGGCCACGGCGGCGTTGTATTGCGTGAGAACGACGAGGTCAGGTGTGATTTTTGCGTTGACCTAATCCTACGTCTGTCGGGGCTTTGATCGAACGGCTGGGGACCCGACTGATTTCCCCAGGAAATCAGTCGGGTGATTCGTAGCAGCCGCCAGAAAATTTCTAAGGCGTCTGCTGCGTCGTGCATCAAAACATTATTACTACTAAACATTCGAACCACTGCGTCTGCATTTAAGCGGCTCCGGTACGTCTGCCCCGACTATTAAGCAGGCCGGTCTTGCCCGCAAATCCTCGTGTCTCCGTTGTTCTAGATCCTTCACTTTCATCCAAGGTCTTTAGATGAGCCTAATTCCCTTCTGAACCCTTCTTATTGACCAAAGATGACGTAGAATCAAATAAGGACGAAATCGGGGAAGAATCCGTCTCAAAAGACAACTTTCAGGTTTGTCTGCATCTGGTACGACCAGCGGTACGACCAGCCACGGTCGTATCGAAGGCCGTCGAACGCTCTGAACTCCTCAAGTAAAACAATCATACCTTTCTCATACAAATTCCGATTTTGACGTTTTTGGGCTCGTTGGAATCGCGAGAACGACACCGATGCACCAGTGGTATTAGAGCATCTCCAACGCCGACCCGCAAACTGCCCGCATACGTCCGGACCGCGGAAGCCATCCAACGCGGGCCTGTATCGATCCGCAGGGCGGTCCGGATGCGTTTTCTCCCGTAAACCGAAGACAAACGTGGGGGGCTTTGCGGGAGTCCGGATGCCACGCCCGCTTCTGACCTCCCTGACCCACTCAAACCCCCTACCCGCCCCTCCCGCGCTTTCCTTCCGATGCACGCGCCGCATTCATGCCGGCCCAAAGCACGCAGCGGCCGGCATTGATGCCGAGATGTGACCGGAGGGAGGGAGGGCGGCGCTGACCAATGCGACGTCTCGGGAGCCGCTGCTTCAATGCCGCGTGCTGTTGCCCCTGCCCAATGCGATCGTGGCGAAGGCGCGCAGTCGCATTCTCCACTACCTCGGCAGCGGAGGGGGCGGCGATAGCTGTTCGTCGTCCCGGAGCGCCATGATGGCGCAGGAGTACGCCGACAGGGAGAAGCGCCGGCGGGACAGGCGCAACGCCGCGCGCCGATCCAAGTTCGCAGACTCCGACGTCCCGCCGCCACACATCGCGGCGGACCTAGACATGGCGTACGCATGGGCCCTGGACTGCTCCGTGACGACGTCGGAGACGGCCAAGCACCGTCTCCACCGCCTCGACGGGGAGATGGCCAGGTACGGCGAGGAATGGTCTCTCAGCGAGATCGACGCCACCAACGATGCCTGCTCCAACGACCGCCGCCTTCTCCCCCAGCCCATGTCCTCAGTGGTCGCGGCCGCACTGTGCATGACGCAGGCGGAAGCGGAGAGGATCATCTGCGAGCGTCAGGCGGCCGCCGGGAAGCCCTGCCGCGACGCCGCCACCTTCCGTCACCCGAAGCCGACTCCGCCGACTCCGACGCCGGATCGGGCGACGATGACGGAGGAGGAGCCGCCGGCCAGCCCGGCATGGCCTCCGAGGTCACCGTCAAGTATAGGATAGTTTAGGGTTTATTTTAAGATTTTTAGTTCACCGGACGAAATATCGCCCGGTTTTATGTACAAATTATCTTAGTTTAAATGAAATCCGCCGTGTTTATATAAAAAATTCCCTCGGTTTGTACGAATTCGTCCGGTTGGTTTGAATTGTTGTCAAAATGTATGCGGCTACGGTTGGATGGCGGCATCCCGCATCCGTGTCTGTGAACTGGCCTACCCTGTCCGCGGACGGACGCGGGAGGAAATTTGCGGGTTGCCGTTAGAGATGCCCTTAGATCTTGGTTTGGAGCATGATACGTCTCCAACGTATTTATAATTTTTTATTATTGCATGCTACTATATTATCACTTTTGTATTCTTTATATGCTATTTTATATTGTTTTTATGGACTAACCTATTAACTCAGTGCCTAGTGACAGTTCCTGTTTTCTGCATGTTTTTGGTTTTCCAGGAAATCCATACCAAACGAAGTCCAAACACGACAAAACTTTTTGACGATTTTTTCTGGACAGAAAGAGACCCTTGAGGCTCCGAGAGGAGACCAGACGATGTACGAGGAGGCCACAAGGCAGGGGGCTTCAAGAACGATATACACCAACTCTCCTTCCGCTGCAATTCGTAGTTGGTAATGATCCGATCTAACCTTGTATGCATTTTCATATTGATCCGGGACTTGATCGTAGGGTGATGTTTTTTGATTTTCTACTACGTTTCCCAACATCCGGGAGCGTCCGGGCGCCCCATTCCACCTCAGATATGCGCCGGGTATGGGAGGTGCCAGTCAGCCAGGACGTTTGGGCCGGGTTTTCCAGGTCCAGTTGAGTGGCAGTTTTCTGTCTGGGTAGTGATTGGGCAGGCCACAAATGTTTGGGCGCGGATTGGGGGCTCCGAGTGTAGATGCTCTAATAGCATCTATAGCCGGGCACCCCAAACCGGCCTCAAATGCCCGGGCGGTTCGTCCGGTCACGAAAATCTGACCTAGACGGGCGTCTCAAACCGGCCTCAAACGCCCGGGCTGACCAGCACCCCTCATATCCAGCCAAAATATGGCGCGGATATGGGCGCGCCTGGGCGCGTCCGCCACGTAGAACTGACGATGGGGTCCCACGCGAAATCGCCCGGAAACCCGGCTCCGATGGACGCCTCCTCCGTCGCCGCGGTGTGAGCGCCGCGTGGTGCCGCTCTGGCTCGCAGCCCGAGGCCAAATCCGACTATTTAAGCCGGCCGGCGTCCCCTAACCCTAGCCCATCCACCGCCTCCCTCTCTGCGCCGCCACCCGAGCCCGTCTGCCTCCTCTCCCCAGCTCTCCCACGCTCTCCGGCATCGCCATGGTCCGGCGGAAGATCACCACGTACGCTATGCTCACACCGGAGCGCCGGAGGCAGATCGCGGAGGAGATCCAGGCTAGGCGCGCCGCTCGCATCGCTGCCGGGCTGCCTCCGGACTCGCCGGAGCCGGAGGAGGAGGGGGAGCAGCAGCCGGAGGAGGAGGAGGGAGAGCAGCTGCCGGAGCCGATGGAGGTGGCTGATCCGGAGGAGGACAAGGCGGAGCAGCCTGCTCCGGGGTTCAACGTGGCGGAGGCGGAGGTGGAGTTCGCCATCGCCCAAGCCACGAAGATGGCGGAGCAACAGGCCATCCTAGAGGCCATCCAGGATGAGGCCTATGTGGAGGCAGTTCCTCCGGCAGGAGCAGGCGGTGTCCGACGCGCTCTTCGCCGAACTTGACGCGGAGATAGAGGAGGAGAAGGCCGGAGCGGAGCAGCCAGAGGAGCCGGAGCTGCAGCTGCCGCCCATGTACCCGAAGCCGGGTACGGAGATAGTCGACATCTCCGACGAGGAGTAGCTAGGTGATCTACGTAGTACGTATGTTTTTTCGTTTGTATGCTTTTGTATGGATTTAAGAATCTAGTATGAGGTGTTCGGATGCAGTTGTGCTAATTTGAGACGTGCCCGGTCACTCCCCGCGGACGCCCGCCCGTCTGCGGGCGTTTGAGAGGTCATATTTGTCGGCGTCCGCGGGTGTTTAAAAGGTCATATTTGTCATACGCGGCTGTAGATAACACCGGTAGACAGGGGTGTTTTACCTTCAAGTGGTTGTGTACCTGCTTATTGTTTAGGTAGAGGGGAAATACCTTTGGTTCCTGAGGTGGTATTAAAATAGCAATGTTGCAGAAAGCACCAGTGTAAGCGTTCTTACTTTAGTTTTCTTTTTCGTTCATAGTAGTTGGGTAGGGCACTTGATCTCAAAGCAACTTAACATCCCCCTAAAAAAAGCAACTTGACATAATTTATACCACATTATTGTGTGCAACATGCTCTTGTAAATTACTAATTCTCTTTGGCCAATCATCATCATCAATACTAAAACGCATACCGGGGCAGCACCGCAGCACGAACACTCGCCATCCCTGGATTAATTCAGTTCACAGTCTACACTATCAATCACCGGGATTGGCGAGGAGCGAAATGGAGGCAGGAACGAGGAGCCAAAAAACGGCCACGGACGAGAGCCCGCGCTCCGCGCCGCCGGTGCTGCCTGCCTTGGAGGTTGCGGCTTCGGCTGTTCGCGTTCACCACCGGCGCCGACCTCGCGGAGCGCCGCGACGGCACTGTCAACCGCTTCCTCTTCTCCCTGGGCGACAGGCAGACGCCGGCCAGTCCGCGCCCGGACGCGCTCGGCGTCCGCTCCGCCGACGTCACCGTCGACGCATCCCGCGACCTCTGGGCACGTGTCTTCTCCCCGGAAACAGAGGCGGCGGCCACGTCGACCCCGCTCCCCGTCGTCGTATACGTCCACGGCGGCGGCTTCACGTTCCTCTCCGCCGCGTCCACGTCCGTCGACGGCATGTGCCGCCGCTTCTGCCGCGAGCTGGGCGCCGTCGTCGTCTCCGTCAACTACCGCCTCGCCCCCGAGCACCGCTACCCCGCCGCCTACGACGACTGCGTGGACGTGCTCCGCTACCTCAGCGCCACCGGCCTCCCCGCCAACATCGCGGCCCCGGTCGACCTCTCCCGCTGCTTCCTCGCCGGGGACAGCGCCGGCGGCAACATCGCCCACCACGTCGCCCACCGTTGGACGTCCTCCTCCAACAACCCCATCCGCCTCGCCGGCATAATCCTGCTGCAGCCGTACTTCGGCGGCGAGGAGCGCACGGAGGCGGAGCTGAGGCTGGAGGGCGTGGCGCCGCTCGTGAACATGCGCCGCTCGGACTGGTCGTGGAGGGCATTCTTGCCGGAGGGGGCCGATCGGAATCACCCGGCGGCGCACGTGACGGGGGAGGCGGGCCCGGAGCCCGAGCTGGCCGATGCGTTCCCGCCGGCGATGGTGGTGGTCGGCGGGGTCGACCCACTGCAGGACTGGCAGCGGCGGTACGCCGCCATGCTGCGGTGCAAGGGGAAGGCGCCGCGCCTGGTGGAGTTTCCGAACGCCTTCCACGCCTTCTACGGCTTCCCGGAGCTCCCCGACGCTGGCAGGGTCGTCAACTCTTCCATTCACTGCGACCCGGCTGCCTGAGACGAACTCGCATTCCTATAACGTCGTAAGTGGTATGCGTCTGTGCATCGAAGAATTATATCGGCGAGATTGAGATGAACAGGCGTGCATGTGAACTGTGAGTTGTGCGTGTTAAGAGTTGTATCGCTGAGACTGAGACAATGATAAACTGTTTATTTTACAGTTAATTACACTCATGAATCATGTCCTGATAACTTTAGCTATATGTAATTCCGCAAAAAAAAAAAAAACTTTAGCTATATGTAAGGGAGGCTGCCAGGTGTCAGTCGGCTGATTTCAAGGGGAAATCAGTCGGCTCTTTAGTCGTCCGATTCAGTCCCCACAGCCGTTTTGATTGGTCAACTTAGAGACGTGTCGTTGTCACGCGACGCAACTCTGCTTCGTTACCTTCCTCGTCCCGCCCCCCACACTCACCCTCATTTTCCACGCACACGGGCAACCCCGACGAGCTCTGGCGAGAGGCCATGAAGGTTTACAGCGCCGTGATCTGCCTTGCAGTAACGCGTCTCGCGCTCGCCGGAGCGCCACCGCTGCGGATGGCCGACCCCTTGCAGCACCCCCGGTGCCTCCCCCTGTGCAGCATCGCCGCCGCTCGTGGCAGTCGCGTTTGCAGCCCCCTCCCGCGACGCAGCCTCGCCGTCGGGTCGTGGCAACTCATCTGCAACTAACCACCTCTTCCACGTAGCTCTGCTGTCGGCATGGCAGCAACTCGTACCATCGCCAGCTGCAACGCAGCTCTGCCGCCAGCCATGTTGGCAACTTGTAGCTCTCTCCTGGTACAACGTAGCTCCGCCGTTGGCGTGCAACAATGTCGGCGTAGCATCGCCTGCTGCACAGTGGCGGCGGCAGGAATGAAGTCCCTGGTATTCATTTGGTATTCATTGAACTATTTTTGCCCTGAATACCAGCAATATACAACAAATATAGCTATAGTATACACATGCATCAAAAAATCTTTGGTATTCATCCGAATACCAAAGAATACCCCTGGCGCCGCCCCTGCTGCTGCAACGCAGCTCTACCGTCGGCCATGGCAACAGTCGTAGTTCTCTCCTGCTGCAACGCAGCTCCGTCGTCAGTGTGCAGCAACGTCATCGTAGCATCGCATGCTGCAACACAGCTTTGCCGCCGACCATGGCAGCGGCTCGTAGCCTCTCCTACTGCAACGCAGCTCTGCCATCGGCGTGGCAGCAACGTCATTGTAGCATCGCCTGCTGCAACGTAGCTCCGTCGCCGGCCATGGCAACAGCGTCGTCCCAGCCTAGCCCGCAGCAGCACAAGTTGAGCAGCGGCTGGGGTTGTAGCAGAGTGTTATCCCCGGGAAGCCGGCTTCCAGCGAACGGTGAGAAGAAGGTGGGGCAGTAGCAAAATTTGAGAGGGGAGATAGACAACTGACGTGCGGCAAGGGAAGACGAAGACTAGGAGAAAAATCTGGACGGGTTCGCCAGGGGATAAGGTTGGATGGGATAGCGGTCGGTGGCCCACGGGAACACGCGTCGAGCGTTCAAGACGACTTACCAACGAGAAATCAGTCGGTCAAAATAAACATTTCCCATATGTAAGTCGCCTGAAAAATGATTTTGGGTCAGTCGATTTTTTTTGGCCGTTGATTCCTGCTTTGAGATTCGTACTCTTTTTTACTTGGGATATTTTGTGAGTTGGTTTGGGCTGTTTCTTTTTTATTGACCACATATTTGGGTTAGAGGATTTGCTACTGGGCTGAAGCCCATTAATTATACCACCCAGGCCTCCGTTCTCTCTCTCTTAGCTTTTATTATGTTTTTCTGTTTTTATGTGTTTCTCCTTTTGTTTTTTGTTTTTCCTTGGGATATTTTGTGAGTTGGTTTTTATTTATTTTTCCTTTTTAGGTATTTTTGAGATGTTGGGTGAGTGTAAATGTGTATACACATAAATACTACGAAATATGTGCGAAAATTACACTATTATATGATTGTTTTTTGCATACTATAAAAAGATGCAATTATAGTGCAAAGTTGTGTGCATTTTTTTTTTAAAATCATTATCTTTCTTCTTGAAGAGTAATACCAATGGCACCAGATGGAGGAGCTTCCTCTGCGTCAGTGTAAGTGGTAGGAAAGTATATTCCAGTGATTGATGTTGTAGAGCAAAAGTTTAGTTTCGAAGAAAGATTTACTTGAGTTTACCTCAACTCTTTCCCAAAAGGTTTTTTTGGCACAGTTTGACATGTACTTAATATCACTACGGTTTTACTATATTTAATTGATAGCTTAGACTTGCGTTTAATATAGAATGATAATGTACAGCAATGTTGGATTTCAACTATTTAATATAGATATTCGCAAAAAAAAAAACTATTTAATATAGATGATAATGTACAGCAATGCTGGATTTCAACTATTTAATATAGATCATTCAAAAAAAAAACTATTTGATATAGATGATAAGGTACATCAATGTTCCAGTTTCAAAAACAAAAATAATAATAGTAATACAACGAGTCGCCCTCAAAACAGAAGTGTACAACGAGTCTACGCAGTTGCGTAATCTTTCAAAATGTTGACGTAGCTGTTGCTTCCTGCCTCGGTCTTCCATAATCATCATAGTCAAATACGCTGGTTGTCCGTTGTCGCGCCAGGAACGCAGAAGACAAAACCTACAGTAGACGATTTAAAATCTTACAAGGCCCATCTTCCAACACCCATGTTCAGAATACAATACTAACTATATGATCATGCTGATACAAGCATCTCATTTTCACATGCATGGTGCCAACATGTATTACAAAACAGTCGATTTGCTCACCCCGTTCGCTCTCGTCTGAATGCCACATGCAAATAAAAAAAGGAGCAAAAACGAAAGCAAGTAGGAGCACTGTGCCCCGCTTTGACCTTTGACCTCGGTTCTGGATGGATAGCCACTGTGCTATCGTCCAAAGATATACCTCACGATCGACTGAGCTGTTACACTCGTTGGCTCTATGCATGGCACCTGCTAGAGCCCAAGACGCACTAGCATTTCTCTCCATCTTCCGGAGCAAATGCCGTGAATTAATTCATGGCCCCTCTTGGCGATGTAGATTCTCATATCCGTCCACACTAATGCTCGCCGTCCCGGAGTACACGAGTAATGCTACTTAAGAATTTTACAGGGTAGCTGAAGTGGACCAATAGAATTGGAGATTAGGGGAGGCTGGGGCCCACCCGGCTGAAAATCAGGGGGGGAGAAAGATTAGTTAGTTGAAGATCGTGTAAAACGTCCGTAACAGGTCCGTGTGTATAGGATTATCACGGAGTACAGAATGCGTAATCTTTCTTGTAAGCTCTCTTCAACGAGCTACGTAGTTTCCACGGAGTTGTCAAATGTCAACTTGTGTACAATTTTGACATCTCCATATGGCACTGTCAGCTCCATCTGTAAGTGTTGCATTTCACTGTCAACAGTGGTGGTGGTGTGCTAGCGCCTACCATCACCACTGAAGTCTCTCGAACACATGTGCACCGCTCCATGGAAGAAGAAGGGAACATCAAACGTCGAGCATCAAACTGATACGCATCGTTGTAGCCATCTTGTTCACGGACTCTTTTCTTGCGACATGGCTACAGTGGCGCGCGCATGCGCGCTCTGAAACTGCCATAGGTGTGACCTGCCCACTGGCGCTCACGCACAAGGTGCTGCCTATAAGAGGCGTGCTTATGCGTGATGATACGCATAAGCCACAGGCTCCTGATTATTAAACTAACAATCTGCTAGTAGTTCGTTTTTGTCTCTGGCTCTGACTGACAGAGGGTGAGGGAGGAGAAGACCACGGTGGGGAAGGAAGCCATGGGGGAGGAGGAGCAGAGGGAGAATGGCGGCGATGGGGGCGGGAGGAAGAACAGAACCAACAAGTACGCGGTGGCCTGCTCCATCATCGGCTCCATCATCTCCATCCTCATGGGCTACGGTGAGCACAGCGAAACATCATCTCCATCCTCTACTCTGCAGGTGAACGATGGAGCGTGTTAATGGATGTGTGGTGTTGTGGATGCAGACAGCGGCGTGATGAGCGGCGCGATGCTGTTCATCAAGGAGGACCTCAAGACCAACGACACGCAGCTGCAGGTGCTCGCCGGCATCCTCAACGTCTGCGCGCTCGTGGGATCCCTCGCCGCCGGCCGCGTCTCCGACTGGGTCGGCCGCCGCCTCACCATCTCGCTCGCCGCCTGCATCTTCCTCGCCGGGTCCGTCCTCATGGGCCTCGCGCCCAACTTCGCCACGCTCTTGGTCGGGCGCTGCGTCGCCGGCGTCGGCGTCGGCTACGCCCTCATGATCGCGCCCGTCTACGCCGTCGAGATCGCGTCGGCGGAGATCCGCGGCTCCCTCACCTCGCTCCCCGAGATCTGCATCAGCTTCGGCATCCTCATAGGTTACGTGGCCAACTACTTCCTCGCCAAGCTGCCGCTGGTCTACGGCTGGCGCACCATGCTGGGGCTCGGCGCGCTCCCCAGTGCCGTGCTCGCCGTTGGTGTACTGGCCATGCCGGAATCGCCCCGGTGGCTCGTCATGCAGGGCCGAGCCGAGGAGGCGCTCGTTGTTCTCCGGAAAGTCTGCAACACAGCGGAGGAGGCCGACGTGCGGCTCGCGGACATCAAGAGTGCCGCCGGGTTCGTCGAGGGCGACGCCGCGCCCGCGCCTCGCAGCGGTGGCAAGGGCGTGATGAAGGAGATGTTCCTGCACCCGACGCCGGCCGTCCGTCGCATCCTCGTGGCCGCCCTAGGCGTCCACTTCTTCCAGCATCTGACGGGCATCGAGGCCGTGGTGCTGTACAGCCCGCGGATCTTCAAGGCGGCCGGCATCGCCACCCGCAACCAGATCCTCGCGGCCACCATCGGCGTGGGCGTGACCAAGACGGTGTTCATCATGGTGGCGATCCTGCTCGTCGACCGGGTCGGCCGGCGGCCACTCTACCTCTCCAGCCTCGCCGGCATCATCGCGTCGATGGCCTGCCTCGGCCTGGGCCTCACCGTCATCGAGCGGTCGGCGCCGCACCACGGCGCGCCGTGGGCGGTGGCGCTGGCCATCGCCACGGTGTTCACCTTCGTGGCCTCATTCTCCATCGGCGTGGGGCCCATCACGTGGGCCTACAGCTCGGAGGTGTACCCGCTCCGGCTGCGCGCGCAGGGCGCCAGCGTCGGCGTGGCCATCAACCGCATAATGAACGCCGGCGTGTCCATGACCTTCGTCACCCTGTACAAGGCGATCACCATCGGCGGCGCCTTCTTCCTCTTCGCGGGCCTGGCGGTGGTGGCCGCCACCTTCTTCTACTTCTTCTGCCCGGAGACGCAGGGCAGGGCGCTGGAGGAGATCGAGGAGGTGTTCAGCCGCGGGTGGCGCGCGCGGCAGAGGCAGCAGGCGCCGTCGCCGTCGTCGGTGGAGCTGCCGGTGCCCGACAGCAAGGCGCGGCCGTGATCGCTGATGGAATGCTAGTAGTACTATGTAGTGTTTGACGCTACAAACCATGTACTGGGACGTGTCTGTGCCAGAGTCCGCATTATGCCCGTATGACATGAACTGTTCAGGAGATGGAGAAGTGAATTGTCCTGGTATGATTTTAGCTTTTTATAGTGCTGCACTTTGGAGGGTTTAAACATAGACAATAACCTAGCAGTATGTATAGTAGCTGTCCTAAGTCTTGTCCTGACTCCAAATCGATCTTTAACTCTGAAGAGCATTTGCTCTTATAATATCCTGTTTGGAAGTACTACAAGTCCTAAATAGTACACTCTCCACTGCAAATCAAATGAAATTCTACGTTTGCTCTAAATGAAACCTTCTTCTTATTTGACCAGGGTTTTCGGATTGTTGGAATAACAAGCAATGCCATTTTTCAAACTAATTTAATCCAGATTAATAGCATGACTATAGTTGTAACAAAATTAAGCACATAAGGTAGACTCGTCATGTGAGTGCATATAAAACAGAGAACCCCCCGCGCGAAGTTTATATCTTGCTTACATCGAGAGATCCATTTGTCTTGCCTACATGATCGACGAAGTGGACAGGACCAATAAGTGTCATATGAGCTGCTTTCTGAAGATTCCAACAGTGGTTCATGGAATCCTACACCCGGTTTTGGCCAGATTTGAGAAGGTTTCACGCGATTTTCTTCTTTTTTGTGTTTTTCTATGTCGATTTTCGGTAGTATTTTTTTGGGTTTTCCTGATTTTTCTATTACTTTATTTCTTTTTTATTTTTGAAAATACATGTTGACACTTTTTTTACACGTTGAACTTTTGTATACATGTTGAAAATTCTTTAGATGCACATTGAATATTTTTCAAATATATATTGACCATTTTATCAAAATACATGTTGAACATTTTTGTAAAATGGAAACTGAATATTTGAAAATGGATTGTGGACCCTTTTAAACACACATTGAACATTTTTTAGAAACTACGAGAATAAATTTTATATTGTATGAACATGTTTTAAAAATGTTATACAGATATTTCTAAACGGATGAACGTTTTTTAAATGTGGTGAACATTGTTTTGGATGCTATAATTTTTTTTTTACAAATTACACAATTGTTTTACATTACATGAACATTTTAATGTGCAGTGAATTCTTAAAAAAATAAGTATAATAGATGTGGAAATATATATAAATTTACAAGTTATAAAAATATAAACAAAAATAAAATAAAATAAAAATAAAAATAAAGGAAAAAATGAAACATACCTGCCTTTTTTAGGCTAATGAAACAGACCTACCTAACCGCGAGCGAGCAGCTAGCAGAGCTAGTGAGCGAGCGAGTGCTCGGGCGGCCCATCTAGGGAGGCGACGCCAACATCGGTCTCGCAACGAGGAGACCTAGCCGCACCCCATTTTAAGCAGAAGGTATGAGCTTTGCCTATACCGTACAATGTACTAATGGACCTATGAGATTTTTATAAATTTAAAATAAATGGGCCTAGAGCCCATAACTTTGAACATAAACTACCTTGGTGCGTGAAGTCATTTCTAACTATGAGGTTATGACTTGTAAAAAACTATGAGGTTATGTAATGATGATGTGTCCACCACACAATTACACTAAGATTTGTGCATTTATGGTCCAACCTCATGATTGTATCTCTGTATCTCTCAGCCCCCACTCTCTTATCTC
The DNA here is from genome assembly GCA_039707655.1 of Elymus sibiricus. Taxonomy (NCBI): domain Eukaryota; kingdom Viridiplantae; phylum Streptophyta; class Magnoliopsida; order Poales; family Poaceae; genus Elymus; species Elymus sibiricus. The sequence continues at coordinate 119,446,520 of CM077676.1, read as the reverse complement.
AGGCTGGTCAAAATGTGAGTATCATAGGTAGTATCACGCATGCCAACTAGATATTTTTGCTGAGGTGACATACAATTAAATGAGAAAAAAGATGACTGAGTATCATGATATGATACAATATCATATTAAATAATATACTAGTATGTGTAATGCATGGCAATAAATGATGTCACTATAATACCAAGTTATAATACTATGCAATGTGAAAGTAATATCATACACTAGTATCGTATTCATGATACAATATATGATACTTCCCATTATGACTAGCCTCACGTTTACATTAAACCAGTGGTCCCACTCATCTCTCACCCCAATAAATTCATGGTTTTTATTTCTCTTTTGATAGTTTTAATCATTCATATCCTTTAAACTAAAAATTGATTTTTGAAATTGTTTATATAATTGAATTTTTGGTGACAACACCTTTAAAACAAGACCAACCTTGAATACCTTAAACTAGTTTAAAATTTTAAGGTTTTAGTTTTATTAAATTAACTAAAAATATGTGTTAAGTAATGAAATATTATGACATCATTTTTGTTGAAAAAAGATAAGGTTGAAATAACTTTCGAATGGCGAAATTGTTGAATCACTCTTTCAAAATAATTTTATTGTTTCGTAAAATGTGTTTCAATTATTCCAGATAGTAGTGAAATAATTTTTTTTAAATATTTTCTAAAAATGTGATTAGTTATTTTAGTTTCATATTTCCTTACTCGAAATCTATCTTTAGAACTAACTAAAATACCTTTTTGAAATAATAGAAATGTGTCTTTTGAAAATAATAATTGAAATGGGTCTTTCGAATTAGTTGCAAAGGGTCTTTTTAAAAAATTGAAATTGGTGTTTGATATAACTGGGTCTTTTGAAATAATAAAATCGGTAGTTTGAAAATGATTTAAAAGGTGTTTTCAAAAAGTCAAGATAGCTTAATAAAAAAATTAAAATGCCATTTTGAAATTATTGAAATGGGAATTTTGAAATAAATGAAATCGGTCATTTTAAATAATTGAGATTGATTGTTTGAAATAATTTAAATTTAAATAGGTGTTTTCCAACAAAATGAGATCAGTCTTCTCAAATAATGAAATGGCTCTTTTGAAGTAATTGAAATTGGCAGTTTGAAATAACCGGTGGTATTTAGAAAAGATTTAAATAATTGTATTTGTATTTAAAAAAATGAAATTACGTTTATTGAAAGCGCAGGATAACTCCAAGAGGGGGGGGGGGTGAATGGGAGATTTTTAGAAATTCATCAAACTCCGAAAACTTTGACGAAAATCAGAGTGAAGAAATAGAAACATAATTGAAACTAAGTCTATACAGATATGGAAAGCATGCATACGAAGTATAAGCAAGTGAAGATTATGCAATCATACACACAGATAAGCATGAGGAAGATGAACTGAAGAAAATGAGATAGCATGATGAAAGTCTTCAGTTCAAATTCTTCAGAAAGGAAAGACACAAGTTCTTCAGCAGCGGAATAGTAGTAAAGTAAAGAGGTGAGGAATTTGAAACCAGTTGAGCTTGACGAAGACACAGCAATTTGGTAGACCAATTCCAGTTGCTGTATCAACTGTACGTCTGGTTGAGGCGGCTGAGTTTTACCTCAGAGGACACTTAGTCCTCACCGTATTCCTCTTGAGCTAAGGTCACTTAGTCCTCGCCCAATCACTCGTGGTAAGTCTTCAAGGTAGACTTCCGAAACCTTCACAGACTTGTTCACCGGCACGCCACAATTATTCTTGGGTGCTCAGAACATGATGCCTAACTGTCTGGAGGAATGACAGTCCTCAAAGGTAACAAGCGTCGGATCACACAGATCAACTTCTTCAGTGATGCTCAATCACTTAGGCTCTGGTTGTGTTTTTCCTCACTTGGGTTCTCACAAAGTCGTCAGAGGAAGGGTTGCTCTCAAATGACAAGTGTCAAGTTCTCTCTAGAACAGCCAACCAACTAGTGGTTGTAGGGGGCGGCTATTTATAGCCAGGAGGCAACTCGGCATGAAATGTCATAAATGCCCTTCTCATACAAGATCGTTGTCAGGATAAGGATCCACTCGACAGCTGGCACGCGGCGCAGCAACGGTCGGAATTGAACTCTCAATTTCGTCGAGGCACTCTATTTCCTCACGATAGGCAGATCGCACTGGCGAAATCCTAACTCCTCAGCCTGACCAAATTCATCAGAGACCAGATGAACTTCGTCACTGTCACTGTCAAATTCGTCAGCTGTTCCAGAGATTTTCAAAGGCTTCACTCGAAGCGGCTTAGGTTTGTATAGTTTTGAGCATCGCTTTGAAGTATGAAATATGTTTCACCTTGACCCCCTTTGACAGTACAGTTTTTCCTATGACTCAAATAAGAAGAAAAAGAAACTATGAAAACAAAATCTTCAAGCTTCAAAGTCTTCACATCAATTTCTTCAAAGGCCGCACCAAATTCTTCACTTGAAGAAATACATTTTTAGGGGTCGTCTTCGTGGTTAAACCAAGTCTTCAGGGACTATATTCCCCTGTGTACACTCACAAACACATTAGTCCCTTAACCTATTTGTCTTCAATACTCCGAAACAACTAAGGGGGCACTTGATGCACTTACAATCTCCCCCTTTTTGGTGATTGATGACAAATCAGTTAAGTTTTTAACGGGAGTAAAATAATGGAAGTGTAAGTACTGAATGTGAAGACATTGGTTACAAGATATTGAGGAACTCCCCCTGAAGATGTGCATATGAAGAATTTGCTTTTGATTGCAAATGCACATGGCAGGTTGAAATTGTGGAGATCCCCCCTATATCTTGGAATCCAATCATGCATGATCATAAGATATTGAAGAATTTGGATTCATGATGAAAATTGGTGTCTGACGAAATGTAGCATGCATGCACACTTAATATTGAGGAATTAAAGAGCATAAGCATACATGCAGATAAACCATAACAAAGCAGAGTCAGACCACCAACAGTTTAAGTAACAACTCTTCAAAGGGCAAATCGAATGAACACAAGAGTTGCAGCTTCGCAAAATAAAACACCCCATAGTTGTATATGACCCGCTTGAAGACTTAACACTCAAATTTCCCCCCCTTTGTCATCACATGACCAAAAGGAGACGAAACTAAGGACTAACGCGCCCTGAGGATTGAGCTCATGAAGCAGTCGAGGGAGCGCCAGCATTGTCGTCGGGGTCGCGGGTTGAAGAAGGACCTGCAGCAGTGTCTTCAACATCTTCATTTTCATCAGTAGCACGTGAAGAAGACACAGAGCTTGGAACCATCGGAGGAACTTGAACCTTCTTGAACTTCTTCTTGGGCGGATTGGCCCAATCAAAGTTCATTTGGAATTCCATTTCTTCAAGTTCATCAGGGGTTTTTAGATGTGAAAGAATGGCCCAACTTCTGTCAAATATCTCATGCAGATAATAATGATTTTTCCGCACAGAGTTTTGCGTCATAGTCATATTGCCCAAAATGGCATGGACCTGACGCTTAACCCAATTGTGGTTTTTGTCAACTTTCTGATGAAGACTTATGAGCAGCTCATGATCAGTCATCACTCGAGGAACTTCACCTTGAGGGGTTTGCTGAGTAGCATTTGCGTCAGTGTCATGGCTTGAGGAATCATAGCCAGTGGACTGTGAGACATGTTGACGAAATTGGCCATCAAGGGGACGAACTCCTTCATCAATAACAGTTTTCCCTTTGTTAGGAACTGAAGCAATTGTGCTTTGAAGAATTTCAACATCTGGCAGAAAACTGAGATGATTTTGACTGTCAGCTTTGTAGTTGATTGATGATCTTGTGCGGATGAATCGCATGAGCCAGGGAGCATAAGGCTTCAAGTCAAATGGAGATTCTGCGACAGTGGCCAAAGTCCTCATGAAGAAATCATGCACATTGATAGGAATACCATGGATGGTATTGAATAGCAAGTTCTTCATGATTCCCACAACTTCTTCAATAGGACTGAGGGTTTTGGCCAGAATGCGATATACTGTCCTTGGCACGGATAGCAAATCCTTCACTAAGAAGGTGGTTCTCTGAGGTTCTCCTTGAGCCAAAGGCTTCATCAGCACTTGCATCAGATGATTCGGCAATTCAGGTTCTTCATAAATCTTTCTGGCTTCAGCTGAGGGCAAATTAACAGGAAGAGCACGGAGCAATTCATCAACAGGAGCCTTGTAGTGAGTGTTCTCACTCATCCAGTCGAGAGCCCATGAGTGAATGTCATAAAAATCACCAGATAGGAGCAAGGTGGCATAAAACTGAAGAATGAGTTCTTCATTCCAATCACATACATCTGTGACGAAACTGAGTAGACCGGCATCGTGAAGAACAGCCAAAACTGGCCGAAAGCACGGTAATGATTCCATATCCACGTGAGGAATATGACGATGCGGGAACACCTTGTTCTTGTCAAACAACAGTGAGGAATAGAAGTTCATCTGAGCAGTTGTCCAAAATTGCTGACACCTGATTTTTGCAGAGTCATACGGGGACTCGCCTATGAAGAAATTCTTCTCTTGAAAGAAGGCGGCATTGTCGAATTTTGGCCTTCTGACGCTTTTGCCAACCTTGGGCATTAAGGGCACTGGCTGAAGATTTACCTTCTTTGGCCTCACATCGAAGATGGGTCTCGGAGAGCCCGTTGAGTCGTTGGGATCCGTGATGGCCAAAGACTTTGCAACTTCCTCAGCAGTTGCTTCTAGTACAGTTTCTGAATCGGCTGAGGGAGCTGGATCTTCTTGCTGAGGGGGTGGTGGTGCAATGTCATCAGTGACCATTGGTTGCACAATTTCTTCAGCTGATGCAGCTAGAATTTCTTCATTAATGGTTTGAAGGGATGGCTGGTGACCTTCAAAACCAGTTTGAATTTCCTCAGTAATAGCAGGTGACTGAGGTAGTTGCGTGAGCGGCGTGGTGAGGGGTGAGTTCGGATGAGCGACATCCCAGAAGTCATCATGGATAACTGGAGTTGAAGAACCCACATCCACGTCCTCATCAGTTTCTTCATCAGTCACTTGGACTGGAGGCGATGATACCTGGTGGAAAGAAGCATCTGCTTCAATCTCAATTTCTTCATCCACTTGCTCTGTGGAAGCAGCAGAGTGGGTATCGGTATCGTTTTCAGGTGGGATAACATAATCCACACCGAAGGGAACAATCTGGAACTCATCCATGTTTCTTGTTGGGGGTGCCGACGAAATTGGGATAGCATCAATTGGCTCAGTTGAAGACATTGGAGCCGTCTTCAACTTCTTCATAGTTTCTGCGGTAGGGGTTGCTGATGCTTTTCTCTTCTCAGCAGCCTTTGTTTTCTTCACTTCTGATGCAGAAGGAAGTGTGAGATGCTTCAAAGATGAAGACTGTTCAGGCGCTGCTGCTGAGGAACTTGGTGGTACAATTTCATCAGGCACAACTGATGCAGTCGCCCTGGCAGTTTCCTCAGGCGCAATAGTTTTCAGTTACCCTGGTAGGTTCTTGCTTAGGAGGTGCTGAAGAGCTGGATGGAGGTGCTTGGCCAAACCTTGCAGCCTCCCTTCTATTGTGGTCATCAACCACCTTGTTAGTAGCGGTGATGAATTTGTCCTTTACTCCGCAGCAGTGCTCAGCTTGGCGCTCATATTCCTCAGTCGGACGTTGAATTTCAGTTTGCATTGCGACAAGTTGCTGAGGGGATATGGTGAGCATGTTATCCTTGAGCTCTTTCTGTTTCCTTTTCATCTCCTTCCTCACAAGTTTAGCTTTTTCAATCTTGTGCTTCTCATTGAGTACAAAAGCAGACAAGACATGGCTTGGTCCAGGCGGCAGATTCAAATCGTCAAGTGGTGTATTAGGATTTTGGCACCAAATGTCGATGAAATCAAGAATGGTCTAGGGACTCAGAAATGAGGGCACTGTGGTGTTCTTGGCACAAGCGGCCTCCTCCATTCTTTTCTGAACATATTCGGCAAGTTCATCTTCATCAGCCATATCATGTTCGTCAGCTTGAAATGTAGGAGATAATGATTCTCGAGTCTAATATAACCACGAGGCTCGGAGGGAAACTCATGTGCACGTGTGGTATAATAAACGGTAAAATGTATTCCTAGTCTTGCCTCTAAGACTGGCTCAAGTATTGCATGATGATCCTGTTTTCCTGATCATGGGCATGTCTATGCCGGCAATTTTGAGGGCACAATGTTAGTAGAACACTTGTGTTGAATCGACCCGAATTGATGTTATGCTATGAGATACATTCGTCACAAGTTAATGGTAAATAACACAGAGATAGTTAATGTTTGCATAATTCCTTAGACCATGAGAGTATCGAGTTCCTTGGTACTTGCTTCGTGAACTTTGGGGTTTGTTAAACGTCATCCGTAACTGGGTGGCTATTACGGCGGCTTACGGGTTCACGGAAAAGTATGACAAGTAACGAGATAGCTCAAGATTGGGATTTGCTCCTCCGACGATGGAGAGATATTCTCGGCCCCTCTCGGTGTTACGGTATCCATCATCGTCTGGCCAGACACATTGTGATTTGATCACTGGGATGCCGGAACACGGAAACGAGAAAAGAGAACAAAACCGGTAACGAGGTAACTTGCATGGTGGACAAGCTGTTGATCCATGGGGATGCAATGAATCTCACCTCGGGTGTTTGTAATATATCGCGAAGCAACATGAATAGCACACGGCAACTGGAGGTTCACTCGAATATTCATTCGTGTGGGTATAGGGGTCAATATGGGTGTCCACGGCTCCGATGTTGATCATTGATCGGAAAGTGTTTCGGGTCATGTCTATACTTCACCGAACCTATAGGGTCACATGCTTAAGGGTCATCTATCTGCTGAATACTAGATGGGGAGTCTGAGAGAAAATCACCAAAAAAGTTTCGGACGAAACGGAAATGTTCTGGAGAGAACACCGGAATGGTTCCGGTAAAACTAAAAAGTTGTTTCAGGGGATACCATTAAGTCAAATTGGTTTCGGCACACGTCTGGAAATTCTTGGAGGATGCCAGAAGTGTTCTGGAAACTTCTGGGAATTTTCCGGGATAAAAACCGGAAATGTTCCGGAGCTGCCGGAACCGATTTGGTTGCTTTTCGCAGGTGAACATCACTAATCCGAAATTGTTTCGGAACGCGTCCAAAATCATTTGTGTGGGTACTGGAATTATTCTAAGACCCACAGAAATATTTTCGGATTTAACGGTCGCGGAAAATTGGTTCCGTGAATAGTGAAAATCACTTTATGGATATTTTTTTGGAAAGTCACCTTTTGGGATATTTTCCAAAAGGCTTCTAGAAGGGATTGGGGAGCAAGGCACCCCCATGTGGGGGGGGGGGGGCTAGAGCTGGCCGGCCAAGGTGGTGCTCCTCCATGGAGCTCCACATGGCACCCCTTTTCCCTTTTATTCTTTTATGTAAGACATAAAGTGGGGGTACTTTTGGCATTTTTGACTACCAACTTTACCCCTTGGCTATCCTATAAATAGAGGTGGAGGGGTGCTCTCCAACACTCATCCTTTCTCTCATACACATGCCATGCTCGTCTGGCTCTCTCTCTTTCCCTCCCAGCGAAATAGTTTCGTAGAGCCGAAAGGCTATCTGGGTTCCGGCAGGAACTAGTTCTGGATGGCGAAGCCCTGCTGGATAGCTGACACCGTATGTGTGCAACCCCATAGAGAGGTCGTAGTTTCGATCTTTTGCCCGAGGGGCTGTTCGAGTGTCCTCCCGAAGGGCTGTCCGAGTTACCGTTCGGGTTTCGAGGGTCCTCCCGAAGGGCTGTCCGCGACATCGTCCGAGGGACTATCCGACCGCCTCCCGAAGGGCTGTCCGGCGAGGGAGTACATCCTCGCGGTTGGGAGGTTGTAAATCCTAGCTGCGGGGATTTGCACCGACGATCTACTCCGACTCTTCTTCCGCTGCGCTACGAGTCGGTACGGATCAGATCAAACCCTGTATGACATCTCCATATTGGTCCTGGGCGTGCTCGCTGTACCGATTTTTTTTGTTTTCTGTCGCGTTCCCCTACAGTGGCATCATGAGCCATGTTATGCGTAGATGCAGGTTACGATCTAGAATACATGGAGATGTATGGGTATTGCATAATTTAATTTTGGAGTAGATGAGATATATTGCTGAAAATTATTTATGCGGGTAGCAGATGAAATATGTTACCCGATGTTCTTGTTGCTTCCCTAGAATTTGTGTATTTCTGATCTCGAGACAACATGGTGGAATTTCACAAAGTTCTGGCAATCCGCGATCCTGATTGATCAACAAAGTGCTATCAGTTCTTTGGGTTCCGCCATAGTCAAAAGAAAGATGAAATTCGCAGATGAAAGGGCAATGCAGATATGATCTGCACGGGGGTCATGCGTATGACAAAGTTTAGTATGGGGCTCGAGATTTAATTATCTCGTGTTTCATACACCCCACGATGTTAATCTAGCGACTTGAATAATCATACTTGATGATAATACGTTGGTAGCTGCGGTTTAAGTCAAAACCTTAGAAGCCACGTAAAATAAAATTTTGCATAAACCGATTAGAGGCCTCTAACTTGGTTTTGCAGGATGTGCATGTGATGTGGTATAGCAGTGCTCATATTAATTCGATTATGTATGAGATGACTATATGATGTAAATTTATTAACATGACCTGCGTGTCATGATTCGGCATGATGGCTGGAGCCATATGATTGTCACTTTAATGACCTGCATGTCAACCTTAAGTAATGCACTTATTTTATTAGCTATAGAGATAGCAATATTATCTGGTGCATCGACAAGGTGGTGGCAATCTTCGCGAAGGTGAACACCGACGCAGATGCCGAAGAAGAAGAAATATTTGACTTCTCCGTCAGAAAGGGCTATACCATATGATGCTATTATGAATTGCCTGAGATGTTTATCCCTTATGATGCACCCTTTTTGATTGCGCGGTAGTCGCTTTTTATTAGGGTGATCTCTCACTTAAAAATATCAATTAGTTAGTGTTCTCCCAAGTGTAGCACCGTCACGGCACCTATCTTTTCAGGGTACCACATGGATACATGGGTACGAACGATTAGTGAAGTGTGAGGTGGGTGAGTTGAGACCTCGCAGCGAGATCACTTGGTTGTCTTGACGTTCCGGAGGATCGTCCTGAGCTCGGAACACGCCCATCGAAAGATGAACAAGAGTCACATAGAGATGTGATTGGCAAGTTGGCCTACCAATTGAAATTCTCGTCACTTGAGATGGATACATCCTTGGCGTTGAATTACAATTTGGGTCTTGTATCACTCATAATCAATTTTGAGAGATATTGATTTGAGTGGGAGCGCACTTTAGAATAAAATTGTTTATTCACTAGTGCCAAAAATCATTATGAACAAAGTCTAAGTGAAACTTGTGTTTTCCGTTGTAGATCAAATGGCTCGCAACACCGCGTTCAACTTAGGCCCGATGTTAGAGAAAGAGAAGTTAGCTGCGATTGGAAACAACTATGCGGACTGGGTCCGTAACCCGAGGATTGTCCTCAGGAGCGCTAAGAAAATGTATGTGCTTGAAAATACTCTTCCAGCTAAACCGGCGGCCACTGCCCCGGAAGATGAACAAAATGTCTGGGCCACTAAGGATGATGATCACAACTTAGTGTAGTGCCTCATGCTAGCTTGCATGAGTGCAGGGCTTCAAAAATGTTTTGAATTCCATAAACCCCATGATATGATCCGGGAATTGGATGCTCTGTACAAGGAAACCGCACGGTCTGAACGATTTGATATCATGAAGGCCGTGATGGATTGCAAGATGGCTGAGGGCAGTTCAGTTGGCGAACACGTAGTCAAAATGATTGGCTATGCTGAAAGGCTTAAAACCCTGGAATTTCCAATTCCGCCTGGCCATATGATGGACATGATGCTTTCTTCACTCCCCCCGTCTTACGACGGTTTTGTCATGAACTACAACATGAGTGGGATGGAGAAAACACCGGAAGAGGTGCTCGCCATGCTGAAAACTGCGGAAGGAGGACTGCGGAAAAGTCGCAAGCAAGTGTTGCTTGTGAATAAAACCGCCAGTTTCAAAAAGAAAGGCAAGCCAAAGAAGGGCAAGGGCGCCGGTAAGACCGGCGCCCAAAGCAACTCTAAGGGTGGAGCCAAGAATGAAACTGAGTGCTTCTACTGCAAGGGCACAGGACACTGGAAGAGAAACTGCAAGAAGTATTTGGAAGATAAGAAGTCCGAGAAAACCGGAAAATGTATAATTGTTATACAAGTTAATGTCATTGACGTTTTGCTTGCTAGCGAAAATTCTAAGTCTTGGGTATTTGATACCAGATCGGTTGCTCACATTTGCAACTCGATACAGGGACTTCAGAAGGTGCGCAAGCTAGCAAAGAATGAAGTCGTGATGCGCGTCGGGAACGGCGCTGGGATCACCGCTCAAGCCATCGGCATTATGCCTCTACGTCTCCCTTCAGAATTTATCTTAGAACTAAATAACTGTTATTTTGTTCCACTATTGTGTAGAAACATTATCTCCAGATCATGTTTAGTACACGATGGGTATTCGTACAAGTCTGAGAACAATGGTTGTTCACTTTATTGTAAGGATATGTTTTATGGATTTGCACCCATTGTTGGGGGCCTTTTCATACTAAATCTTGAATGTGGAAATGATGTCTTTAACGTGAATGCTAAACGCCTTAAGAAGGCTGATACCACCACCACTTTCATGTGGCACTTTCGCCTTGGCACATCGGAAAGAAACGCATGCAAAGACTCCATAAAGATGGAGTTTTACCGTCCCTTGATTTTGAATCATTTGACACATGTGAAGCTTGCTTGATGGGGAAAATGACCAAGACGCCGTTCACGGGTCATCCTGAACGGGCGAGTGAATTGTTGGAAATAATACATAGTGATGTATGTGGTCCAATGAGCACAATCGCACGGGGTGGGTATTTCTACTTCGTGACTTTTACGGATGATTTGAGTAGGTATGGATATGTCTACTTGATGAAGCATAAGTCGGAAACCTTTGAAAAGTTCAAAGAATTTCAGAATGAGGTAGAAAATCATCGCAACAAAAGGATTAAGTTTCTGCGGTCTGATCGCGGGGGCGAATACCTTAGTCATGAGTTTGGCCAACATCTGAGTGACCGTGGAATCGTTTCACAGCTTACGCCTCCCGGAACTCCACAGCGAAATGGAGTGTCGGAACGACGTAATCGAACCCTGTTAGACATGGTAAGGTCGATGATGTCTCTTACAGATCTACCGATATCTTTTTGGGGTCACGCACTACTCACTACAGCTTATACATTAAACAGAGCACCGTCTAAGTCTGTTAAGACGACACCATATGAGATGTGGCATGGGAAGATTCCCAGTGTGTCGCATCTTAAAATTTGGGGTTGTGAGGCATACATAAAGCGTTTACAGCCAAGCAAACTCGATCCCAGATCAGACAAATGTTACTTTGTAGGTTATCCCAATAACACCATTGGGTATTCCTTCTACAACCAGTCCGAGGGCAAAGTGTTTGTCGCAAAAGTTGGACACTTTCTCGAGAAAGAATTTCTCGCTAAAGAAGTAAGTGGGAGGACAATACAACTTGATGAGATTAGTGAATCTTCAGCAACCATTGATATGGCTAAGGAGCCGGAAGAAATTCCGCTAATTATCCCTACAACCGAGCCGGAAGTTGTCGCATGTGATGCGGAAACTTCAGACAATGTTGTAACTGAACCACGCAGAGCAGGTAGGGCTATCCAGCCACCTGAGTGGTTTCATAACGAAATCTTCATTCTTGAAGACGATGAACCTGCGCACTACAAGGAAGCGATGGCGGGGCCCAGCTCAAAGGAATGGCACAAGGCCATGAAATCCGAAATGGAATCCATGTACGAAAACCAAGTTTGGAACTTGGAAGAACTTCCAGAAGGCGTAAAGCCCATTGGTTGTAAATGGATTTTCAAGAGAAAGACGGACGCGGATGGTAACATTACTATCCACAAAGCCAGACTTGTCGCGAAAGGGTTCACGCAAGTTCCAGGAGTGGACTACGACGAGACTTTCTCGCCCGTAGCTATGCTTAGGTCTGTTCGGATATTACTAGCAATTGCTGCCTATTTCGATTATGAAATATGGCAGATGGATGTCAAAACGGCTTTCCTAAATGGAAACCTGAAAGAGGATGTATACATGATACAGCCAGAAGGTTTTGTCGTTCATAAGGATGCTGGAAAGGTATGCAAACTTCAGAAAGCCATTTATGGTCTGAAGCAAGCATCAAGGAGCTGGAACATTCGTTTTGATGAAGTGGTCAAACAGTTTGGCTTCATCAGGAATGACGAAGAATCTTGTGTTTACAAGAAGTTTAGTGGGAGCGCAAAAGCATTTCTAATCCTGTATGTGGATGACATATTGTTGATTGGAAATGACGTGAATTTTCTTAACGAAATAAAAGACTCATTGAAAAAGAGTTTTTCAATGAAAGACTTAGGCGAAGCGGCATATGTATTGGGCATTAGAATCTATAGAGATAGATCAAAACGCCTGATAGCGCTTAGCCAAAGCACGTACATTGACAAGGTGTTGAAAAGGTTCAACATGGAGAACTCCAAGAAAGGCCTACTCCCCATGTCACCTGGCACAGTGCTTTGCAAGAATCAGTGTCCTCGGACTCTCGATGAGCGAGTATAGATGAATGATGTTCCATATGCTTCGGCAGTTGGTTCTATTATGTATGCCATGCTATGTACAAGACCGGACGTTTCGTATGCGCTAAGTGTTAGCAGCCGGTACCAAAGTGATCCAGGATTGGAACACTGGGCCGCAGTCAAGGGTATTCTTAAGTACCTCAGAAGGACCAAGGATTTACTCCTTGTGTACGGAGGTGATGAAGAGCTCATTGTAAGTGGTTACACTGATGCAGGCTTCATGACTGACCCAGATGACTTCAAATCTCAATCAGGCTATGTTTTCATATTGAACGGCGGCGCAGTTGATTGGAAAAGTTCCAAACAAAAGACTGTGGCGGATTCTACGACGGAGGCGGAATATGTTGCAGCTTCAGAAGCCTCCAAGGAGGCGGTATGGATCAAGCAATTTCTTGAAGACCTTGGTGTGGTTCCAAGTGCTCTGGACCCGGTGGAGATCTATTGTGATAATAGTGGCACCGTGGCTCAGGCAAGGGAGCCAAGTTCGCACCATAATACAAGACATATTGAACGCAAATATAAACTCATTCAACATCATGTCGAAGAGGGTTTAGTGAAAGTACGCAAAGTTCACACGGATCTGAACGTGTCAGACCCGATGACAAAGCCTCTACCACGAGCAAAGCATGAGCAGCACCGGATTTCCATTGGTGTTAGGGAAGCCATGTAACTAGATTATGACTCTAGTGCAAGTGGGAGTCTATAGGAGATATGCCCTAGAGGCAGTAATAACAGTTATTTTGTATCTCCGAGTTTGTAATGAATGTTTATGTTCCATGCTATAACTGCAATGATTCTCGAGTCTACAATAACCACGAGGCTTGGAGGGAAACTCATGTGCACGTGTGGTATAATAAATGGTAAAATGTATTCCTAGTCTTACCTCTAAGACTGGCTCAAGTATTGCATGATGATCCTGTTTTCCTGATCATGGGCATGTCTATGCCGGCAATTTTGAGGGCACAATGTTAGTAGAACACTTGTGTTGAATCGACCCGAATTGATGTTATGCTATGAGATACATTTGTCACAAGTTAATGGTAAATAACACAGAGATGGTTTACGTTTGCATAATTCCTTAGACCATGAGAGTATCGAGTTCCTTCGTACTTGCTTCGTGAACTTTGGGGTTTGTTAAACGTCATCCATAACTGGGTGGCTATTACGGCGGCTTACAGGTTCACGGAAAAGTATGACAAGTAACGAGATAGCTCAAGATTGGGATTTGCTCCTCCGACGATGGAGAGATATTCTCGGGCCCTCTCGGTGTTACGGTATCCATCATCGTCTGGCCAGACACATTGTGATTTGATCACTGGGATGCCGGAACACGGAAACGAGAAAAGAGAACAAAACCGGTAACGAGGTAACTTGCATGGTGGACAAGCTGTTGATCCACGGGGATGCAATGAATCTCACCTCGGGTGTTTGTAATATATCGCGAAGCAACAGGAATAGCACACGGCAACTGGAGGTTCACTCGAATATTCATTCGTGTGGGTATAGGGGTCAATATGGGTGTCCACGGCTCCGATGTTGATCATTGATCGGAAAGTGTTCTGGGTCATGTCTATACTTCACCGAACCTATAGGGTCACACGCTTAAGGGTCATCTATCTGCTGAATACTAGACGGGGAGTCTGAGAGAAAATCACCGAAAAAGTTTCGGACGAAACGGAAATGTTCCGGAGAGAACACCGGAATGGTTCCGGTAAAACTGAAAAGTTGTTTCAGGGGATACCATTAAGTCAAATTGGTTTCGGCACACGTCTGGAAATTCTTGGAGGATGCCAAAAGTGTTCTGGAATCTTCTGGGAATTTTCCGGGATAAAAACCGGAAATGTTCCGGAGCTGCCGGAACCGATTTGGTTGCTTTTCGCAGGTGAAAATCACTAATCCGAAATTGTTTCGAAATGCATCCAAAATCATTTGTGTGGGTACTGGAATTATTCTAAGACCCACAGAAATATTTTCGGATTTAACGGTCGCGGAAAATTGGTTCCGTGAATAGTGAAAATCACTTTATGGATATTTTTTTGGAAAGTCACCTTTTGGGATATTTTCCAAAAGGCTTCTAGAAGGGATTGGGGAGCAAGGCACCCCCATGTGGGGGGGCCCCCTAGAGGTGGCCGGCCAAGGTGGTGCTCCTCCATGGAGCTCCACATGGCACCCCTTTTCCCTTTTATTCTTTTATGTAAGACATAAAGTGGGGGTACTTTTGGCATTTTTGAATACCAACTTTACCCCTTGGCTATCCTATAAATAGAGGTGGAGGGGTGCTCTCCAACACTCATCCTTGCTCTCATACACATGCCATGCTCGTATGGCTCTCTCTCTCTCCCTCCCAGCGAAATAGTTTCGTAGAGCCGAAAGGCTGTCTGGGTTCCGGCAGGAACTAGTTCTGGACGGCGAAGCCCTGCCGGATAGCTGACACCGTATGTGTGCAACCCCATAGAGAGGTCGTAGTTTCGATCTTTTGCCCGAGGGGCTGTTCGAGTGTCCTCCCGAAGGGCTGTCCGAGTTACCGTTCGGGTTTCGAGGGTCCTCCCGAAGGGCTGTCCACGACATCGTCCGAGGGACTGTCCGACCGCCTCCCGAAGGGCTGTCCGGCGAGGGAGTACATCCTCGCGGTTGGGAGGTTGTAAATCCTAGCTGCGGGGATCTGCACCGACGATCTACTCCGACTCTTCTTCCGCTGCGCTACGAGTCGGTACAGATCAGATCAAACCCTATATGACATCTCCATAGTGGTCCCTGGCGTGCTCGCTGTACCGAATTTTTTTGTTTTCTGTCGCGTTCCCCTACATGAGGCACTACGGCCTTGCTCTTGGGGATGGGCCTTGTACCATGGCCTGCTGTAGCCTTTTTCTTCAGTCTCGGCGTGTTTGAGGATATATGCCCAGATGCTGAGGCACTTGATACTGCAATTGTGGCTGTTTGAAAGCCTTCAGTGCGCTGGCATGAAGCTAGCACGACTGTCGTTGAAGCTCTTGCAGCAGCCAATGAGGAACTTGTGGCTGGCGGAGGTGCTGAAGAAGTTGGAGCAGTAGGAGCCTTAGGCGTTGAAGCCTTTGATGATGATGGCTTGGGCTCTGAGGATTTTGCAGAAGTTTTATCCACTGAAGATTTTGGAGCTGAAGCTTTTGGCCGTGAGGGCACATCAGCTGAGGGCTTCGGCTTTTGAGCCGGCTTCTTCTGCATAGATTTCTTGGGAGCTCCGCCACTAGGGCCCGCACCCGCTTCTTGTGAAGCTTTTGTGGCCCTGTTAAATTCTTCAACAACTCTTTGAGCTTGCTTCTGCAATTTTGCTTGATGCTTTGCCCATTCCTCAGGGAATTCCTCACCTCTCCTTAAGTTTGTGGGATCTGCAGTTTGTCCAGGAGCCAGAGGTGGCCTTTTGTGTGGCACCCCGGCTCAGAGAACCGGTTCACCAGTGTTTCCAACCCAGAGATCATGTCTTCTGGAAACACACAACAACTTGGAACAGAACAGAACTGAACTTTATTGATATAACTCGAGTACAAGCTCATAGTTTACATCGATAGCGAGGCCAGAAGCACATCATGTGCGATGACAATATCTACATTATTTATGGAACACAGCAAGGCCTCGATACTACTAGGTAGAACTACGGCGTAGCGGAACATAGCGCGAAAAACTCCATCCACAGGGACACTGCTGGGACACGGCCTAGTTAGCGTAGCATGAACCATCGGGACCTCCGTCCTCGGCTTCTCCTGCATCTGGCATGATACGCCAGGTGAGTACTTGGAATGTACTCACAAGCTCACAGCAACCACAACAATGCAACAAACAACAGAATGGCAATCAACAAGTTAAGTGCTTAAGTAGTTTACTTACTGTTACCAATCATTAACTTACTCTCTTCCGGGTTGTCCCACAACCCTCAAAATACTCATGATCCATTGAGTACTTCCGATCATAAGACCAGTTCTTCCATCATTATTATTATTATTGCGGTTGACCACTCAGTGTGACCTAGTGCGGACTGTCCAATACCGTGGACGCAGCTATTCGAATAGATTCTTACACTCTGCAGAGGTTGCGCACTTTACCCACACCATGGAGCTCCTTGTCCCGTACCTCGGTACACTTCCCTCTTGGGTGGACCGGTGCTGCTCCAACGAAACCTGCCTAACCCATGACTCTTCCATCGTACCACCGACAATCATACCCTCCCAGGGTCATGTCCTGGGTGGCCCCTGTGTCACCCCGTGACACCTGCCACCGTCATGGCCAACTAAACTGTCTCAAACGGGGACGCCGGCAAAATAACTCATATGGGCTCACAGGATTATCGTCGTCTACCTGATCAGGGTAGCACGCACGCATAACCCTCCCTCTTTGGTGGTACCGATAAAAGAGCACACAGTCAGACCAAGTCAAGGCCGTCCCATACCGGCAGATGTGGCTGCACGGATAAGTCCGGGTCGGTGGCACTTGATCAACCAGATTAGGTCTAGTTTTGATAAGTACTTAACAAGCATGGTTATTTATCATGAATAACTTAACATGGCAGTAGCTAGGCATCAAAATAATCTACTATGAATTATCACATATTCAGATAATGCAAATAATTTAATTAAATAATCAACACTATTGAAATGCTCCATGCAATGGATGATGTGGCTTGCCTTGCTCTGTTGGGTTGTCCACAAACTCCTGGGCTTCAAAACCAAACTGATTTCCCTCTGAAAATATTTTTAAAATAGCAAAAGAAATTGTCACATAACACGTTTCTGTTTACCAGAAATTCCGTGAGCATGAGAAAAATACCAAAATTTACCAGAAAAAAGAGGGGCTCAAGACAAACCCAATGCAAAAAGAATAAATTGATTTGGACTTATGGATAAAAAGTTATGAGTGGTCAAAGTTTCTGGTCAAATCTGTTTTAAAAACAGAAATTAAAAAAACTACAGGGGGGCCACGTCGAAGGCGTAAAGTGGAGGGGAGCCTCCACTTACCGCTTCGGCGCGCGTGGGTGAGCCGCTGACGTGCGGGCCCCGCTGTCAGATTTAAAAGGGGAGAGAGAGAGAACAGAGCACCGCGGAGCTATGGCGATGGTCGCCGGCGATGCAGACCCCGCTTATGGAGACGAACACGTACGTACCCGTGGATTGGCGAGAGCTGGCCGGACGACGTCGTTCCCTTCCTCTCCGGCGGGGGCAGCTTTCGGGTGTCGCCGGAGACGGCGTTTCCGACAAGGTTTCGGCCAGGGAAGAGCTCGGGCGGGGTCAGGAGAGTGTGTGGAGCTCGCAGGTGGAGTCGGTTGAGGCTGGGGTGGAGCGAAATGGCGAGGGGGCAGAGCTCGGGTGGCGGCGGATCGCCGGCGAGATGCTAGGCCAGAGGGCCTCTCGGCCTTGGCTCGTTGCTTGGGACCTCGATTGGGAGCGGGTGGAGTGCGATGAGGAGCTAGGAGGGCTGGCCGTGGCTATTTATAGGCGGGGTGGAGCTCTCTGGAACCGGGCGATGCCACGGTCACGTCGCCGGCGCAAGGACGCCGTGCTGGCTGGCTTGGCACGGGCGACGGGATGGGAGAGGGAAGAAGAGTTAAGGCGCGCAGTGGCAGCTTGCGGAGGAAGACGACGGCCAACGGGGCCACTGTGCCCGCACGGGTGCCACAGTGCCCGTGTGCGGTGGCGGCCGCCGGGAGCGATTCCGACGAGGGGAGAACTCTAGAATGGCCAGGTGGTTGGAGGAGAGGTTGTCGGCGAGCCGAGACAAGGTACGGCCACGCGGGGCAGCCGGATGCATCACATCAGACGCGGGCGCGGTGCAGAGCGCGTGCATTGGCATGCCAATGCCGTGCTCACCACGGTGGCTGGCACCTAGAGGCCACGCAAGTCTGGCGCATCGTGTCCAGCAGGTTCTCCTTTGATCACTTAGTCCCCCTGTGCCCTTGGTTTGGCCAGATACACTCTGATTCGAAGGGTAGCTTCAACTACAGTTTCTGACAGAAACTTTGGGAGAGCTCTAGAGGAGAGATGAGCTGGAGATGAAGCCAGTGGAGATGTCTGGGATGATCTACTTTGGAAGGACTACAAGCTGGCCAAGTTTGAGAAATTTTCATCAAGATTTGAATGGGGTTCATGTACAACTGCTGTTACTGGTCCAGAAACAAGATGAGCTTGTAGCACTCATATAGTTGATCTTCTGGAGCTGGAATTTGGTGTGTGAGGGTTATTTGGTGGATAGATGATGTCATAAAAATTTCAGCTCAATTGAATACCTCTAGCTGGTACTTCCTTCACAGAGGTTTGAATTGAGCAGAAACTTGTCAGAATATTGCTGCTGAAAATTTGTACTGGACAAGATGATATTTTTGGATATTGTGGCAAGATAGATTCCCTAGCATCTCAGGGAATATTCTGAGAGTTTTCTGAGTTGGGAAAATATGAGTTGCTTCACAAAGGGCCAGTACTGTCCAAAAGGTAAATGGAGTTTTCTGGACAAAATTTTATACTAGACATTGAAATGTTTTTGAAGATTGTTGGAGTAGATGATGACAAGAAGGTGTGGTATTAATTTGGGATTTTTCTGATCATCAGAACTATAGGTTGCTTCATAACCCATAGTGATGACAGATTTTCCCAAAGGAAGAAAATGAATTATTGGGAAAATTGAGAATTGGGATTCGATCCAGCAGAGGTGTGGCAAGATTTTGGCAAGATGATGTGGGCTTTGGATCACTTAGAGAAAGATTCAAAAGTTTCCTAAGTCCAAAGTCAACTGAACAGATTCAAAAACCATCCAAATTGCAAATAAAGCCAGAAAGATTTTGAAAAGAAAAAGTTGCCAAAAACCAGGGTGTCACAAACCTACCCCCCCTTAGGATGAATCTCGTCCTCGAGATTCGGTTGCTCAGGGAACAAGTGTGGATATGCTGATCTCAGAAAATCCTCTCTTTCCCAGGTAGCCTCTTCCTCAGTATGATGATCCCATAATACCTTGTAAAATTTAATTGTCTTATTCCTGGTAGTTCTTTCCATCTCATCCAATATTCTGACAGGTTTTTCCTCGTAGGTCAAATCTTTGGTCAACTCTAGCTCACTCATATCTGCCTGTTTGATCGGGGGTGCAATGCACTTTCTTGGCTGTGATATGTGGAAGACATCGTGAACGTCAGATAGCTCCGGTGGTAATTCTAGATGATATGCCACTCTGCCTCTTCTAGCCATTACTGGAAAGGGACCGATATATCTCGGTGCAAGCTTTCCTCGGGTGTGAAACCTCTTTATTCCTTTCATGGGGGTAACTTGGAGATAAGCATATTCTCCGGGCTCAAAAGTTACTTCTCGATGCTTCGGATCATAATAACTCTTTTGACGGGACTTGGCTGCTCGAAGACGTTCCTGAATATCCTTGACTTGTTTCTCAGCCTCGAGCATCAAATCCATGCCAAAAATACGGCTGTCTCCTGTCTGAGACCAATTTAAAGGAGTACGACACTTTCGTCCATACAGAGCTTCAAATGGTGACATCTTGAGACTCGACTGATAACTGTTATTGTAGGAGAATTCTGCATAGGGTAGACTATCCTCCCATTTGGGTCCATAGGCAAGAGCACAAGACCGAAGCATATCTTCCAATATCTGGTTCACACGTTCGGTCTGTCCATCTGTCCGTGGATGATATGTCGTACTATGCTTTAGCACGGTTCCCAGGGCTTGGTGTAATCGTAACCAGAATGCGGAAGTGAACAAGGAGCCCCTATCAGATGTGATAGACTTGGGTACTCCGTGAAGACTAACTATCCGGGACATGTAGAGTTGTGCTAGCTGATTAGCTTTGAAAGTGGTCTTTACCGGAATAAAGTGAGCCACTTTCGTAAGTATATCCACGATGACCCAGATAGCATCATGGCCTCTTGTTGACTTGGGTAGTCCAACAATGAAGTCCATGCATATGTCATCCCATTTCCACTGGGGAACTGGTAAAGGTTGCAGTAGTCCAGCGGGTTTCTGGTGTTCAGCCTTAACTCTGTTGCAGATGTCACAACAGGCGACATAGTATGCAATGTCCCTTCACATTCCTGGCCACCAAAAGGTATCTCGCAAGTCCTGGTACATTTTTGTTCCTCCCGGATGGATAGAGTATGCGGATTCATGTGCCTCTCTGAGTATTTGTCGTCTCAAATTTTCTTGATCAGGCACGCATATTCGGTCCTCAAACCATAAAGTGCCATGGTCATCAATTCGGAAGGACTTGGCCTTTCCTTGCGGAATGTGCTCCTTGATTTCTTGTATACCTTTATCTGATTTCTGAGCTGCCTTAATTTCTTCCATAAGTGTTGGAATAATTTCCTTTGTATCTGGGCTAATTGGGCCGCATAGCACCATATTCAACTTGGCAAACTCTTCTTGTAGCCTCGGATGGATTCCCTCCATTAGTGCATTCACGGTGCCTTGTTTCCTGCTGAGAGCATCGGCGACCACATTAGCTTTTCCCGGATGATAATTAATTCCAATGTCATAGTCCTTGACCAATTCAAGCCATCTTC
Source organism: Elymus sibiricus (assembly GCA_039707655.1). Lineage (NCBI taxonomy): Eukaryota > Viridiplantae > Streptophyta > Magnoliopsida > Poales > Poaceae > Elymus > Elymus sibiricus. The sequence continues at coordinate 119,425,296 of CM077676.1, read as the reverse complement.
TCTGCCTGAGATTAAGATTGGGTTGGGTGAAAATATACTTGAGACTCTTATGGTCTGTGTATATTTCACATCGCTGCCCAATGAGATAATGCCTCCAAATCTTTAGTGCATGAATCACGGCTGCCAATTCCAAATCATGAGTGGGATAGTTCTCTTCATGGGGTCATAGCTGTCTGGATGCATATGCCACACCCTTTCCTTCTTGCATTAGAACGCAGCCGATTCCACGCCTGGAAGCATCGCAATATATGTCAAAGCTCTTGTGGATGTCTGGAAGAACTAAGACATGGCCGTAGTTAGCCTTGTCTTTAATTCCACGAAACTGCTATCACATTCTTCCGTCCAGGCAAATTTGTGGTTCTTTTTCAGCAATTCTGTCAATGGCTTGGCTATTTTTGAGAAGCCTTCAATGAAGCGACGGTAGTAGCCTGCCAATCCCAGAAAACTACGAACTTCAGTTACTGTGGCTGGTGTCTTCTAGTTTAATACCACGGTCACTTTGCTGGGGTCGACGGCCACACTGTCGGGGATATAACTCGCCAGTATAACCCTCCCGTTCAGGGCGGGGTTACCAATTGGTGGCTTACAGGATAAAGGACGCAGCCTTCAAAGATCAGGAGGCCCATCAGGCGACTCATAGAGCAGGCCGGGTTAGGGCCTAATACTTGAGGCGGTGGTTTATCCAAGGACGTGATATGTTTTCCTTTCTTGAGGAGGACGATGAGTAGGAAATAGACTAGATCACGGGTCGTGTTACGACTCGGACTCTGTTGTAAACCCAGGGCCTCGAGCTGTATATAAAGGCGAGCCCCTGAGGCAGAAAGAGGAGGGATGAAGGTCTCGAGTACTAGGTTAGCCAAGACAGCACCCTTGTAATCGAGACTAAGATGATCAATATCAATCAAGCAGGATGTAGGCTTTTACCTCCACCGCGAGGGGCCGAACCTGGGTAAAACTCGTGTCTTCTCGTTTCCGATCAACCCCGTTCAAACTACTACCTAGTTGCGATGGCCTCACGACTAAGTTCTTTCATGAGGACATCTGCCGTGACAAAACCACGACAGTTGGCGCCTACCGTGGGGCCACGCACGGTGGTTTGTGTTCTTGGAGGGATCTTTCTCAGGGATCGGGAAGCTCGCGATTGGCCGGATTCAGATTTCGATTGGTCCGATCTTCATCTGCAAACGGTGGCAACCCGCCGTATCAACACCCGGCTCACAACGCCGCAGCAATTCATCAAGTCATTCTGAATATACATCTGCTCAGCTGCCCGTCCATGCCGGCTCACAACACCGCGGCCGACTCGCTCGCCCCCACCAGCTCACAACGCCGCGGCCAACTCGCGCGCGCCCGCCGGTTTACAATACCGCGGCCGACTCGCACGTTCATCCAACAAAAATACCAGGTGCTATTCGCCCTATCTGTTTTTCAGTATATGTTAATTCATCCGAGAACAATTACTCTGCCCTGTAACGTTTTTACGCAGGACAATTATTCATCACAAAAGTGGCGTTATGCCGCTGTTACGGAGCGCGCACCATCATCATTTTACACTGGCGTTCGTTCGTGCCGCACTGCTCGACGGACACGCGTATAAGCCGCCGCTTCCGCGATCCAGTCTACATCAACACGCCAAGCGACTCCCTCGTCCGCGCCGGCTTACAACGCCATGGCTGACTCGCGCGCCCGCGCCGGTTTACAACGCCGCGGCCAACCCGCGCGCCCGCGTTGGCCTACAACACCGCGGCCGATTCTCTCGTCCGCACCGGCTTGCAACGCCGCGGCCGACTCTCCCGTCCACGCCGGCTTACGATGCCACTGCCGACTCCCACGTCTTCATCAACACACCAGAGCCACGCCCGCCCGTATGAACAGCTTAACGGACACGCGCAGGTCACCATCCCTGTAGCCTGGTCTACTCCAACAACACTGAAGCAAATAAAAACATATTATCAGCCTCCGCCCACACCGGATGGCTCAATGGACAGGCGCACAAGCTGCCGCCGCTGCGGTTTGGTTAAACTTCAAACAAACAGCCGGGACAAACCATCGGCCGGATTACTGACACGACTTATACGGGATCATCTATGAACCGCCACGGTCGACCTCAACCTTCCGCGGATTCACATCGCGTTATCAATGCCAAGGATATACAACGAGCGTCGCGAAGATCATCAACTCGCCACACGCTTCTGGTTTCAATAAATTTCAGCTATCAGCTGTCAACTATATGCCAGCTTATGCCACGGCCACATATAAAGAATCTCAAGCCGACTCTTCAAGTCATCTTAAGACTCGGAGGCTACGCAGACATGACTCGTCAGATTTGACCGGTTTCACAAATTCAAGAACCCCGGGTCATTGCAAGGAAGACAACCCGGTCCTGGGGGCTGTTGCCTTATTGGCGAAAAATTAAAGGTTTCCAAAGAGGACTAGTTGCCATGATGCGCAGTTCAAATATAGGTATCCTGCCTTCTTGGCAAAACATATAACAGGGTTACCAAAGAAGATTAGTCGCCATGATGCGCAGTCTAAACATGGGTATCCCGCTCAATTATGGTCACTTGGGGGCTTCCAACTCACTGAGTTTAGCTATCTCACCCTCTTGACTCGGCAAATGACGCCACATTCTCTTGGTTAAACCTGCCTGTTTGCTTGATGCTACTCCGATTAGGTGACCCGGTGTACTCTTGACAAGTCAATCATCTCTATGACCCTGAACTTGTCTTGGTTAAAACATCGGATGTCACGTGAGAGCCGGCTTACAGAGAGCGAGGACAAAACCGTGGGCTATCACGCCAGCTTCATTGAAGCAAGACTCGTGCCTCGAAAGCCGGCCTATACTGTCGTGCCTCGAAAGCCGACTTAACATTGATATCTATTCACAATTTCTGTTCAATTTTTAGAGGGGTTATCTTTGTTTTCCTTTGGCCATGAGCCGCCGGATGACACACCGGTTTAAAACAAAAGACCGGTTGCCTATTGACCATGAGTCAACAAAAATCATAGTAGTTTCTTTCAGACTGGGGGCTAACCACAAAGCCGGACAGCTATTAAAGCGCCTCGGGTTTTTTCTAAACCTGTGTTATGCAGAGAAGGATAAGCTACTGCTGGTTCCTACAAACATGACTCGCCACACCGTTACTCAACGAAGTGCAGATTGTCAAAAGAGACTGGCGGGTTAATATACAATTACACCAGTGCAGCTTGTTTCATCCAAAATACTGCCAGATGTTCACATGCACGAAGGCACGTTCATTAACCAAGTGTTTCCAACTATCCTATTACATAGCCACAGCTGGGCTCCGTGCTATCACAATTATTTGGCGACATCTACTCTTGGGCACCAGTTTTTACGCCCTCCGGGTCATCAGTTCCCGGGTTAGCTCCTTCCTGGTGTTCATCTACGGCTGGGGCCTCCGGGTCATCCTGCTCCGGCTCCGCTCTTCTTCCGATCTGAAGATTGTCCAGATCCCAGTCGATAGTTGTCAAAGCTTGAAAGACGGCATCTTCTTTCATGATTATTGATGGGTCAACATCAGGAGCAAAGATATGCTTACGCCGTGCCGAAGTTAGGTCGATGGGCGTGTAAGACGGCGGGGTGACCCGCACGTTCTCTTCGTTGTAAGCCGGCTGGTACTTCTTTAAGTCCAACTCTTCAACCAATTAACTCGCCAAAACACGAGTTTCCTTCACACACCGGGTGTAATCTTCTATGGTGAATTCGCTGCCATCAGTGTTGAATTCTGGAAACCCGCCGGCCATCTCCGAAGGATCCATATCTGGCACATAAGCTTTGGCCCGGCTTAAGGACAACATGGCGCCTGCTCGGGCGGCTGATTTCTTCAACTCTTCAATTTGGCCTGGCACGGTTGACAGTTGCTTCAACACATCCCTTATGAAACATGGCGGCTCTTTGTGACCCATCACAGTCATGATTGTGAACAAGCTCCCTGCATACAGTTGCTCCAAGAAAGTGTAAACCACCTTGAGCTTGACACGGGGGTCTTGACGCAGATTGATGCTTCTGCTACCTGCAATATTTGAAACACATTCGATTACAGAATTCCCATGCAAATATGATAGAGTGTTGGGCGAGTTATTCATGATTGCTTGGCGGGTCACTTACCAAAGATGGCCTGGGTCGTGTCGGTAATATAGCGCTTCAAGCAGCTTAATTCATCAGTAATGGGCTTGAGCCGGTTCTCTGCTTCTTCAGCACGTTTCAACAACGCTGCCTTTTCTTCCTCATGAGAGGTCTTCACAGATTTCAAGTTTTCAGCAGCTGTTGATACAGATTCTTGCAAGGCTGCGACAGATGACTCGGCATCTGTACGAAGTTTCTTTTCCATTTTGAGTTGCTCTTGTAAACCGGCCATTTTTGACTCGGCGTCATTGGGCATATCCTGTCACAACCAGATTTCATCAGTGGCATGCTATATACTGGAGCTCACAAAATTGCACAACCCGGCCCATGGGGGCTATGGGACAGCTCGCAATTCTGATCTAAAGTCCCAAGCAGTTTGCTAGCAATCTACATGGCACTTGGGGGCTAATGCAGGTCATTTTTTTCTCGTCTGTTGATCACTAGGGGAATAAGATCTGGCTCATCTTATCAAAATGAGTCGGCCCTTGGGGGCTACATGTCACTTTTAAAGGATAATTGTTGAAGATCCGGCTCATCTTATCAAAATGAGTCGGCCCTTGGGGGCTACATATTACTTTTAAAGGACAATTGTTGAAGATCCGGCTCATCTTATCCAAATGAGTCGGCCCTTGGGGGCTACACGTTGCTTTTAACAAATAGATGTTAAGAACCAGCTTGTTATATACATAACAACCTGGCCCTTGGGGGCTACAGTCCCAATGCGAGCATATCATACTGAAAGTCTTACACATATTCATTCTGACCTATGCCTAAGACTTGGCGGCTACACAAGATATATACAGTATGGAAAGAAGGGACATTTCTAACCTCATATTTCTTCTTCAGCATATTGACTAGGCTTACTTCCATTTCCCGGCTTACAGATAGCCGGATCAAGTACGCCTCATGGAGATCGGCCGCGCTGAGAACTTCAAAGTTTGGGAGCTCAAGCTTCCCTTTTCCTTTCTCAGACGCGACCGGCTCATCCTTTGATACAAGCTTGGTCAGAACGCTTGACGTCTCTGGCGTCTTGAAGGATACCCCTGTGATGCCAACGTCATCATCGGCTTGGGGAGATGACAAGACCGTATCTTCAGTCGCCTTTATTGGACTAAAAGGGCGAGTTGGACTTGGCGGGTTAAGATCTTCTGCCATGTCAGCATCGCCGACTTGAGTATCCACTTTTTCAGTTATTGGCGGCTCGTTTTGCTTGCGCGGACCAACATTTTCACCAGGCTGATCCTTTGCCGTCTCATGTTGACCTTTAGGGATCTCCACATTTGGGTCTTCTGTTTCAAAGTTCTCTGGGGCCGAAGATGACTCGCCAGTTTTTCTCTTCTTAGCCTTTGCCCTATGGATTCATAAGCAGACTCAAATAGGTGACATAATGGTTACAACAAGGCACGGTTTATAGAGAAGCACTTACCCTGGCTTAATGACCAAGGGTGGCAGTTGAGTGGCAGATGAGTCGCCAGATGATGGTGGCGACTCCTGGTAATTTGAATCAGACGGGTTAAGAGGATGCTTAAAAAGGCTGGCTCGTGGAAGAGATGGGGTTGGACTGTGAGGCACCTCATTGCGTCGCTTACGCGTGACCGAAGCATCAGGTAACCCGGTCAGGAGTTCTCCAGAACCACTTCGAGTTTGGCGCCTTGCAGAGCCGGCATGCTACGATTTCTTTACAGAAAATTGTGGGTCTAAATAAGCGTGTGGATGAGAAAATGGCACTTTTCTGACAGTTTTTCTGGCTCTTTGGGGAACAAAGTTTTCTGAGTCGGAGGAGATGGAAATTACCTCAACATCATCAGCCCGGCTAGTGTCAGCATCACCCTGAGAATACGAAGTGTTAGCCAGTTCAATAAAAAGATGGACAAGGGAGTCAAGTTCTACCTCTGCTCATCATCAGCTGCGGGTGACCCGCCTCTAGCTATCGCCTCACTTTCAATAGCCGGTTTATTCTTCTTTTGAGCCGGTGCAGCTTTAGCAGACCTGGGCTTAGTCGCTGGTACTTTCTTTTTCTTCTTGTTCCAAAATGGCGAGTCGGCCTGCACAATTTTAAACAAAGGTCAACAAGTAAAGTTTAAAGAGTTGATAAAGATGGACAAGTGATCACAAGAATGCTTACTGGAGGAGCCTGGTTAAGGGCATAGAAAGGATTCAGCCCTGTCTTGTTACAGTTTTCCTGTGACTCCCCAAGCAGTTTCTTCACAATCTTGTTTATTTCATCAGCTGACAGGTCAATGGGACTGAACCTTTGCGCATCATTTGATTTGCCTGAGTAATTGCACATTAAATCCACCCGGCGACTTAAGGGAAGAATCCTCCAAGTAATCCAGCACCGGGTTAGATCAACCCCGGTCAAACCATTGGCTAATAAAGCCCTCAGCTTTGGATATATGTGGGCGACTTGAGCGCGCTCTTCTTGAGGAGCCTAGCCAGGAAGTTCAATGGTGGAGTCAAGACGGTCAGGTCTGTAACCCGGCAATGGGTTCTCATCAGCAGGAGCTGTGTTCTTACAATAGAACCAGGTTTTATTCCATCCCTTTGGATGACTCGGCAGAGTGACTGGAGGAAAAGCAACGTCTCTTCGCCTCTGGATCGAGATCCCGCCAAGTTCTAGACTAGGGCCATCAGCACATTCAGTTTGCCGGTTGATATAGAAAAACTCCCTAGTGGCTTCCATTTGCAGATATGCCTCATAGAAGACTTGAAATTGGCATAGGTTGGATATAGAATTTGGACCAAGATCTTGAGGATGAAGGTTGAAGAAACTTAAGGCGTCCCGGAAATTTTTTGACCCGGGCGGAGAGAAGCCCCTAAGAAGATGGTCTGTAAACACCACAACTTCTCCTTCGCCGGGTTGGGGAACAGTCTCGCCTTGAGGAGCCCGCTAGCCAATCACCTCTTGAGCAGGCAGAAAACCCTGTTCTTTATAATCATTGAGCACGAGTTGTGAAACTTGGGAGCTCACTCAGTTGCAGACTGTGGTCTTTGCCATGATAAGTCGCCTAAAGAGTTAGCGGCTGCGGAGAAAATATGAATGGCGGGTCATGATTTAAATGGCGGCTCATCTTAAAGTTGAAGATTCTGATTTTTGCTAAGTACTGCAGGAACAGATTTCAAACAAAGTGGCTAAAATTATGGATCTACAAAATACGCGAAAAAGGAAAATATTTGCTATTCCTAACTCATACAGTGGAAGCGCGATTTGATTTATTCACAGTGTTTAATGAAGATCAGAAGTTCCTAGATGCAGAAGTGGTACTACAGCTAACATCGGAGTATTTCTACAACAAGTTCATTAGCATCTAGATCTAAAATAGCAATGATGGGATGGAAAGACGAACACCGATGAACTAGGTCAATGGATATATGACTGCTACAGATCTAGGAAGCAATGAGGCGTACCTGGATGCGGTGAGTGGTTCTGAGATGATCCTAGGCAGCCTCGACGACGGCGCGTACGAAGAACAGGATGCGGTTAAGGCCACCGGTGCACGTCAGGGTCGTACGGCGGTGGAGCTCCTGACACAGGCGGATGCGTCGCGAGGAAGAAGAAGCAGCAGTGGGGCGGTCGAAGCGGTAAAGTGAAAATGATAACCCCCTCAGGTGTATTTGTAAAAAAGAAAGAAGGGGAAGAGGCAGGTGCGAAAACAGAGGAGTGCAGTAACTTTTGTGAGTAGATGACGCCTCGATTTTCGGGCTTGACAGATATACTCAAAAGATTCGCTATGATGTCGCGCCTGAACCCCGCGATTTCTGGAAGGTGACGTCATGACACAAGAGGAGTCAGAAATGTTAAGGTAACAGTGTTTTATGAGCCGGTGAACTCGCGCGACTCAGCCATGGAATGAGCCTAAATGATGAAAGGAAGGATAACCCGGCAAAGTGACTTCTGGAGATTGATGCAAATAAATTCACCTCACTCTGGGGGCTAATGTCGGGGATATAACTCGCCAGTATAACCCGCCCGTTCAGGGCCGGGTTACCGATTGGCGGCTTACAGGATAAAGGACGCATCCTTCAAAGATCAGGAGGCCCATCAGGCGACTCATAAAGCAGGCCGGGTTAGGGCCCAATACTTGAGGCGGCGGCTTATCCAAGGATGTGATATGTTTTCCTTTCTTGAGGAGGACGATGAGTAGGAAATAGACTAGATCACGGGTCGTGTTACGACTCGGACTCTGTTGTAAACCTAGGGCCTCGACCTGTATATAAAGGCAAGCCCCTGAGGCAGAAAGAGGAGGGATGAAGGTCTCGAGTACTAGGTTAGCCAAGACAACACCCTTGTAATCGAGACTAAGATGATCAATATCAATCAAGCAGGATGTAGGCTTTTACCTCCACCGCGAGGGGCCGAACCTGGGTAAAACTCGTGTCTTCTCGTTTCCGATCAACTCCGTTCAAACTACTACCTAGTTGCGATGGCCTCACGACTAAGTCCTTTCACGAGGACATCTGCCATGAAAAAACCACGACACACACCCTGTTCTGATAGAACATGTCCCAGAAATCCCACCTCTCTTAGCCAAAATTCGCATTTACTGAATTTGGCGTATAAGCGATGGGTCCTTAGTCTTTCCAGGACAGTACGGAGGTGTTGCATGTGTTCTGCTTCATCCTTCGAATAGATAAGAATATCGTCGATGAATACTACCACAAATTTGTCCAAAAAGTCCATGAAGACTTTGTTCATCATGCTCATGAAGTATGCTGGAGCATTTGTCAGTCCGAATGACATGACTGTAAACCCATACAGACCATATCTTGTAGTAAAGGTTGTCTTGGGGATATCCTCTTTCCTGATTTTTAACTGATGATACCCCGTTCGAAGATCAATCTTGGAGAATACCCGAGCCCCGTTCAACTGGTCAAACAAATCATCAATGCGGGGAAGCGGATATTTATTTTTAATAGTGACCTCATTCAACTGGCGATAATCCACGCACATTCGCAGGCTGCCATCCTTCTTCTTGACAAACAGCATGGGTGATCCCCATGGCGAAGTACTTGGACGAATGTACCCTTTTTGCAATAATTCATCCAACTGTTTCTTTAGTTCCACCAGCTCTGGGGAAGGCATGCAGTAGTACTTCTTGTAAATTGGAGCTGTTCCAGGAACGACATCAATAGCGAACTCTAGTTCCCGATCAGGTGGCATTCCCGGTAATTCTTCCGGGAATACGTCCGGAAATTCACTGACTACTGGAATCAAATTTATATCCGTAGCAGTGGCTTTGAATGGCATTCCCTTCTTTGACATCATTCTGCTAGCAGTGAATTGCACCGTTTGGCCTGCCGGGTTAACCAATGTCACCTTCCTGGTGGCACAGTTGATACACACCAAGGACCACATCTGGTGCTTTGCGGGCTTCCTCAGCGGAGATATGATGGACTTGGCCGCGATAGAAGTTCGAATTGGGGCGGCGTCCAACATTGTTGACTTGTGGCTTGTAGTCGGATGATGACTTCCCATTTCTTGTGGGGCACTGCTTGGAGTAATGCCCGCTCTGGCCACAAGTAAAGCATGTGTTGTTGCGGCGGCAGTCCTCCAGCACTGGCTGTTTGCCGAAGGTCTTGTCCTGGCTGACGGGCTTATTGTTGTTATTGCCATTGTTCCAGGCAGGCTTGTATTCAGATGGACCTGGTTGCCAAATGCGCGGCTTCTGCGCAAACTGCTCACGGTTGTCCTTCTTGGGTTCAAACTTCCGCTTGCGATCATCATATCCTGACTTATGCTCCCGTTCAACTATGAAAGCCTTGTTCACCAAAGTCTGGAAGTCAGGAAAGTCAAGCATACAAAGCTGACAGCGGAGGGTATGATTGAGTCCTCCTAGGAATCGGTCTATCTTCCTTTCTTCTGTGGACACGTCATGGGTAGAGTACCATGCCAGATTATTAAACTTGTTCAGATACTCACCCACTGACATATTCCCTTGAGTAAGGGCCAAAAATTCCCTCTGCTTCACCTTCATTATGCCGGTAGGAATATGATACTTGCGGAATACCTCTTTGAACTTCTCCCAAGAAATATCTTCTCCAGGAGGCCACATTATTTTTGTATTATCCCACCATATAGCCGCTGGTCCTTCCAAGTAGTGAGTAACAAAAGGAACCTTATATGACTCATCACAGCGGGCTATGTCCAACTTCTTTTCCATGGTCCTCAGCCAGTCATCAGCTTCCATAGGATCCACAGCTTGACCAAAACTGGGTGGCTTGGTCTGCTGAAAATCAGACAACTTAGAATGTGTCCCATTGTGGTTGTTCTGACCCACCATAGTCTGCATACTTTTTAGAAATTCCATGAGATCTTGATTTCTTTTCTCTTCAAACATTCTCATAATCTGATCAGTGGTTGGTGACTGTGGTGGCGGAGGTGGCAAATCTTCTGGTGACTGTCCTGCTTGTCTGGCGGATCGACGAACGGGAGTTCCATCGCCGCCTTGATAACTACACCTCTTCATCCTAAATTTGTTCCCATTGCTAGATACCGAATCGATGAGAAACATCCATAAGGGAAAGCATGATAGTATGAAACCAGAAAAAGAAGCCAAATAAAAAGAGGGAATAAAGCGAACAACATAATTATACAAGGCAACCCAACATCATACATGACAAGCTAGTAGGGGGTAATCATGACTAGAACTGCTCACACGGCAGTTGACACATGCAGAGATGCTATGATGCATGCACTGAAACTCAGGCCTCCACTCTAGTAGCGCGGGTGGCACGGACACTGGCAAACTGAAGACTCCTCGTCATCTGATCCTGTCTCGGAATCTGAGCTGATGATGTGAATCTCGGTCTCCGGATCAAAGGTAACACGGCGACGCTGACGGGAAGGTTCTCCCTCTGAAGGAGAAGAAGCACGACGCCGCAGCATCGGAGCAGCTGGAGTAGCTAGGAGTGAGGCCCATTCTGCTGGGGTCTCACGTCGGCTACCAGACGAAAAGCCTGGCGGTCCGAACGAACTAGAAGGAGTGTCAGAAGGTGGAACGGGTGGAGTGTACACAGGTGAAAACAGAGGTGGAGGAGGAGACTGTGCTGCCGCAACAGCTGCAAGTGCCCCGCGGGCATGGGCAGCAAGTGCCTCGCGGGCATGAGTCAGCTCCTCAGCTAGTGAAGTGATCATACGGTAACTGGCGTTCAGATAACGAGATAACACACCAGTAGCACGATCACTCGCCGGGTCAACCGGTGCAAAAATGACTCGCCCTGTCGCAGGCGACAGGGTGGGGTAGTGAAACAAACCTGGATGAGTCTGCATCTCGACCTCGTGGAAGCGCAAGTCAGTGAGAGCCTCCATCGCAGCAAACTGGATCGCCAGCTCTGGAGTAGAAGCAGTTCCGCCCTTGGAAGAACAGGAGTAGCTGCCAATATCCGAACTCACAGTAAGAAAAGCCTCCACGTGATACTCGTACACTGAACCAGCAAGCTTCTCTCGGAACACCTGATACACTGGGTCTTCGCCGTTGGGATACAGCCGAAGCCAGACACTACGAAGCAGTACTGGAAAAGTGAACGGTGCCGGCTCATGATTGTAGTGGTACGGAACTGGTGCCATCTACACTCACAAGGCCAACGGTTAGCACAATAATAAACTATATATGCATGCCATGCAGCAATCAAATGCAACAAGCAAGACACACCCCAAGACTCTACACTAATCGTGGTTCTAGCGCAGGGTTAACTAGGTTGTCCTACAGTCAGCGCGGCTCTGATACCAAGCGTTGTGGCACCCCGGCTCAGAGAACCGGTTCACCAGTGTTTCCAACCCAGAGATCATGTCTTCTGGAAACACACAACAACTTGGAACAGAACAGAACTGAACTTTATTGATATAACTCGAGTACAAGCTCATAGTTTACATCGATAGCGAGGCCAGAAGCACATCATGTGCGATGACAATATCTACATTATTTATGGAACACAGCAGGGCCTCGATACTACTAGGTAGAACTACGGCGTAGCGGAACATAGCGTGGAAAACTCCATCCACAGGGACACTGCTGGGACACGGCCTAGTTAGCGTAGCATGAACCATCGGGACCTCCGTCCTCGGCTTCTCCTGCATCTGGCATGATATGCCAGGTGAGTACTTGGAATGTACTCTCAAGCTCACAGCAACCACAACAATGCAGCAAACAACAGCATGGCAATCAACAAGTTAAGTGCTTAAGTAGTTTATTTACTGTTACCGATCATTAACTTACTCTCTTCCAGGTTGTTCCACAACCCTCAAAATACTCATGATCCATTGAGTACTTCCGATCATAAGACCAGTTCTTCCATCATTATTATTATTATTGCGGTTGACCACTCAGTGTGACCTAGTGCGGACTGTCCAATACCGTGGACGCGGCTATTCTAATAGATTCTTACACTCTGCAGAGGTTGCACACTTTACCCACACCATGGAGCTCCTTGTCCCGTACCTCGGTACCCTTCCCTCTTGGGTGGACCGGTGTTGCTCCAACGAAACCTGCCTAACCCGTGACTCTTCCATCGTACCACCGACAATCATACCCTCCCAGGGTCATGTCCTGGGTGGCCCCTGTGTCACCCCGTGACACCTGCCACCGTCGTGGCCAACTAAACTGTCCCAAACGGGGATGCCGGCAAAATAACTCAACTGGGCTCACAGGATTATCGTCGTCTACCTGATCAGGGTAGCACGCACGCATAACCCTCCCTCTTTGGTGGTACCGATAAAAGAGCACGCAGTCAGACCAAGTCAAGGTCGTCCCATACCGGCAGATGTGGCTGCATGGATAAGTCCGGGTCAGTGGCACTTGATCAACCAGATTAGGTCTAGTTTTGATAAGTATTTAACAAGCATGGTTATTTATCATGAATAACTTAACATGGCAGTAGCTAGGCATCAAAATAATCTACTATGAATTATCACATATTAAGATAATGCAAATAATTTAATTAAATAACCAACACTATTGAAATGCTCCATGCAATGGATGATGTGGCTTGCCTTGCTCTGTTGGGTTGTCCACAAACTCCTGGGCTTCAAAACCAAACTGATTTCCCTCTGAAAATATTTCTAAAATAGCAAAAGAAATTGTCACATAACATGTTTCTATTTACCAGAAATTCTGTGAGCATGAGAAAAATACCAAAATTGACTAGAAAATAGAGGGGCTCAAGACAAACCCAATGCAAAAAGAATAAATAGATTTGGACTTATGGATAAAAAGTTATGAGTGGTCAAAGTTTCTGGTCAAATCTGTTTTAAAAACAGAAATTAGAAAAACTACAGGGGGCCCACGTCGAAGGCGTAAAGTGGAGGGGCGCCTCCACTTACCGCTTCGGCACGCGCGGGTGAGCCGCTGATGTGCGGGCCCCGCTGTCAGATTAAAAAGGGGAGAGAGAGAGAACAGAGCACCGCGGAGCTCCGGCGATGGTTGCCGGCGATGCAGACGGCGACGAGGTCCGGCGACTACGGGGATGGGACGAGCTCACAGAGACGAACACGTACGTACCCGTGGATTGGCGAGAGATGGCCGGACGACGTCGTTCCCTTCCTCTCCGGCGGGGGCAGCTTTCGGGTGTCGCCGGAGACGGCGTTTCCGGCAAGGTTTCGGCCAGGGAAGAGCTCGGGCGGGGTCAGGAGAGTGTGTGGAGCTCGCGGGTGGAGTCGGTTGAGGCTGGGGTGGAGCGAAATGGCGAGGGGGCAGAGCTCGGGTGGTGGCGGATCGCCGGCGAGATGCGAGGCCAAAGGGCCTCTCGGCCTTGGCTCGTTGCTTGGGAGCTCGATTAGGAGCGGGTGGAGTGCGATGAGGAGCTAGGAGGGCTGGCCGTGGCTATTTATAGGCGGGGTGGAGCTCTCTGGAACCGGGCGATGCCACGGCCACGTCGCCGGCGCAAGGACACCGCGCTGGCTGGCTTGGCGCGGGCAACGGGATGTGTTGGGGATATAACCCCGCGGTTAACCCTGTTGGCGACTCATAGTGCAAGAGCCTAAGCCGGCCCAGGAAGGCAAGGCGTGAAGACGACGACTTACAGATGGGCCAGTCGAAGGCCTAAAGCCTGGTGGCGACTCAGGCCCGAAAGGGTAAACCGCCATGTGAAGACTTATCTTGTAAGACTAGGAAAGTAGAACCTGGGTCGGTTACGTTGTGTAACCCGACCCGGACTCTTGTAAGCCCAGGGCCTATACCTATGTATATAAAGGTGAGCCCCTGCGGCGGGTGAAAGGGGGGTGAAAAAAGACAGACAAGCCTTACGGCGAGAGAGATCAAGCAATTGAGAGTTAGGGCAAGCAAGCCGCCCCTTGTACTCGATATACCAGTTAATACAGCTTAAGCAGGACGTAGGCTTTCACCTCCACCGTGAGGGGCCGAACCTGGGTAAAACCGTGTCCCTTGTCCCACTTAACCCCTTTGAGTCCACTTCCATGGCGTTGACTCCGAACCTAAGCCTTCGGGCATCTGCCGTGACAAAACCACGACAGTTGGCGCCCACCGTGGGGGAAGCGCTCGGTGGTGTTGAGTTCTCAAAGGGTGCTCTCCTCGGGGGCGAGGGGTACGTGGTCGGCGAGATGACTAAGAGCCGCCGCGGAAAGCTTTACATCGACGACGCCAGCTGGGGTCCTGAGGCTGACTCAATCGAGTACGGCTTTCGGGTCCCCTTCGGTGGAATCCATGTCTTCATCGGCAAGATTGGCGGATCTAAACCCGGGCCGGATATCTGCACCAACATCGTCGAGCCGGCCCGGCGCAAGCAACCCGCCCCAAGCATGCAACCCGCCCGTTCTGACCCGGGCAGGAAGCATGTCTTCGTCGGCTTCACTCAGGGCGTAGAACTTGAGGGTTCTGTGTCAGAGGAAGAAACTCACGACTACTCTGGGGAGGAATCTTCATGTGGGGAGACGGAATCGATCTATCAGCTTCTGGATGGAGGGCTTGGGGGCTACGACGAGCCTTACCCCGAGTCAGAATACCATGAGCCGGAGGGTTATGATCCGCCAAGTCATGCAGCCGTCTTCATGGCCGGTTCGGCGGCGGCTCAGGGCAGTACACCTGCTGGTGCGACCGTGTCCGGGTCAGGCGCGCCCCCGGCTCAAGTTCTCCTGGATCTGATGAACGAGCTTACAACCTTGATGGCAACTGAGGTCACTGTTGCGAACCAAGCGGCCCGCAATGCAGAAATCACTAGGTTGAAGGATCGGATGGCCGCGGTCCAGCAGGAAGTTAACGAGCTGAAAGCTCAGATGGATGCTGAGGCGGAGCGCCTTAAGGCAGACGCTCTTCGCCTCGAGATAGAGCAACAGTCGGCCGCGGCGGTTCAGCGGATGAGACATCAGTCCCGCTTGCCGGAGCAGTATGAAGCTAGGAATCTTTTCAACACGCCAGGAACGGGACGAAGTGTGCCTTTGGCCATAACCCGGACGGCGGAAATACCTGGGAGCCGGGTGGTGGTTCAGCGTCAAACCCCGCCACGACGGGGCCAAAACCTGCCACCGCTTTATCCGACACCGCCGGGTCATTATTCTAACCCGGCGGAGAACATGGTGGCAGCAGCAACCAGGCTTGATACAATTCCGATCCCCGATGAGGCGCCTTATGTAGAAGAGGTGCGGAACGCCATCGGATACCTGCGCACGGCGATGGCCCAGCAGGAGAAGTATAATTACAGCCGGAGTCGCGTGCACTCAACGCCCATCCACAGCCGTAGCTACAGCCGGCGTTATGAGTCGCCGGCGGTTTCTAGCAGCGAACGACATCGTAACCCGCCGCAAGCGGATCGGGCGGCTCTGGATGCTCAGACATTGGTGGATCAGGTGAGAGCACGGCGAGAAGAGGCGGCTCAGGCAGCGGCGGCGTCTCAGGAACACACAGTCGCCCCTTCCGTTTCAGGAGGAGCGGGGTTGACTTCCAACGCTGTGGGGGTGCCGTGTCTGGTACCGGCTCTGCGGAATGAGCGTCTGCCGAAGTATTTCAAGGGTCCTCATAAGGTGCCCAATTACACTGCTGATTTACCTCCAGAGGCCTGGGTTGAAAGTTATGAGCTAGCCATGGAGATGTTGGACGTTAGCGATGCGGTCTGCGCCAAGTATTTCATCATGATGCTGGAAGGGCCGGCTCGCACATGGTTGAAGGGTTTGCCACCCAACACCATTAACTCCTGGGCCGAGTTAAGGGCGAAATTCATCAATTTTTTTAAAGGAACATGCAAGCAGCCCATGACGATTGTGGATTTGGACCATTGTGTACAGCGTGAGGATGAGTCGGCTCATCACTGGGTCCGGCGGGTCTCTACTATCATCCACTCTTCGGAGCAGATTACGGCGGCTCAGGCGGTTTTAATTCTTGAGAAGAACTGTCACTTCACGCCTCTGAAGCAGAAGCTTGGCCGGCTCAAGCGGTCATGTCAAGATATGGGGGAGCTCATGGCGGCTCTCACCAAGTATGCAGATTCTGACAATACGAAGGACCCGGGCTCTGATGAGGAGAAATCAGGTCAGGGGAAGAAGGGTAACAATGGCAAGGGTCAACAGCCGGGTACGGCTGGAAGTAACAACGCTGGAAAGCGGAAACACCCGGAAGGCGGGTCAGAGCTAGTGGCTAATACCAACACTGGGAATAACCGTGCTAAGGGCAATGGGAATTATAGACAGCCTTTTAACAGGGGTAAGATTCCTCTAGAAGAGATGCTTAATAGACCTTGTCCAGAGCACAGCCGGAATGGCAAGCAAGCAGATCATACATGGGGAAATTGCAGCGTTATGCGGGATTTCCGGAACTACAGCATTCAGCAGCATCGTAACAACGGTAATAGCCCGTCGGGCGGCTCAGGGCCGGGCAGCCAGGGTCAAGGCAACCAAGGAGGTCATAACCAACAGTCTGGTGGCGGAAGCCAGCAGCAGAATAACCGGTCAGGGTATCAGAGTAACCCGAAGCAGCTCAGCGGGGGTTAGTACCACGTCTTCACAACCAGACTTGACAAGCGGGAACGGAAGGTACGCAAACGGGCGGTTAACGCGGTCATGCCGGCTCTCCCACAGTATCTCAAGTGGTCTGAGTATGACATCACTTGGAGCAGGGCGGATCACCCGCCACGTGTTGATAACCCGGGGCAGCTAGCCTTAGTAGTTGCCCCCCAAGTGGGAGGGTACAAGTTCACTAAAGTACTTATGGATGGCGGCAGCAGCATCAACATCTTGTACTATGACACCTTTCGCCGGATGAACTTACTTGACAAGGATCTTAAGCCTTCTTCAACAGTTTTTCACGGTGTGGTACCAGGAAAGTCGGCTTACCCAGTCGGGAAGATCTCTTTGGAAGTGGCTTTTGGTGATGAACACAACTACAGGGTGGAGTCTCTATGGTTTGAGGTGGTCAAGATCAAGAGCCCGTACCACGCTATTTTTGGACGGCCGGCTTACACGAAGTTCATGGCCAGACCCTGTTATGTGTATTTGCAGCTCAAGATGCCCGGCTTGGAGGGAACGATTACTGTACATGGTGATCGGAAGACGGCTATGGAATGTGAGGAAGGTGATGCGGCTTACGCAGAGACAAGCTGTGCAGAGGCAGAACTTAATTTCTATAAGCAGAATGTTGACCCGGCAGATATGACCTCTCTGAAGAAACCCAACACGGAATCCGAGCCACCCCTCAAGTTTTTGGCAGAAGATACTAAGTTGGTGGACTTTAAACCGGACGACTCATCACAGCAGTTCACTATTGGGGCCAATATGGACCCCCAATAGGAAAGTGCGCTCATCGAATTCATTCATGAGAATCGGGACATCTTTGCATGGAAGCCTTCTGACATGCCGGGTGTACCGAGAGAATTCGCTGAGCACCATCTTAATGTGGATCCTAAGTTTAAGCCGGTTAAACAGTTCCTCCGGCGGTTTAACGAAGAGAGACGTAAAGCCATTGGAGAAGAGGTGGCCCGGCTCTTGGCTGCAGGGTTCATCGTCGAAGTGTTTCACCCGGAGTGGCTTGCTAACCCGGTGTTGGTACTTAAGAAGAACGACACGTGGCGCATGTGTGTGGATTACACGGATCTCAATAAGGCGTGCCCGATTGATCCTTTTGCCCTCCCCCGCATTGATTAAATCATTGATGCCACGGCGGGTTGCGAGAGCCTATGTTTCCTGGATGCTTACTCCGGGTATCATCAGATCAAGATGGCGGTTAAGGACCAAGAGAAGACGACTTTCATAACACCTTTTGGTGCTTTCTGCTATGTGTCTATGCCTTTTGGGCTCAAGAGTGCCCAGGCGACTTATCAGCGCTGTGTGCAGAACTATCTTCACAATCAAATTGGGCGCAATGTTCATGCTTATGTGGATGATATTGTGGTTAAGTCTCGGAAGAAGGAGACTCTGCTCGAAGACCTGAAGGAGACGTTTGATAATCTACGGGTTTACAAAATAATGCTTAACCCGGCCAAGTGTGTTTTTGGAGTTCCAGCAGGAAAACTCTTGGGGTTTCTAGTTTCAGAGCGAGGCATTGAAGCTAACCCGGACAAGATAAAAGCTATTACCTCCCTGTCAGAACCGAAGTGTGTTAACGATGTTCAGCGCCTGGCGGGTCGAATCGCTGCGTTAAGCCGGTTCATAAGCCGCCTGGGCGAGAAAGCTATCCCCCTGTATCAGATGATGAAGAAGACAAACAACTTCATCTGGAGTAAGGAGGCGGGTGAGGCGTTTGAAGCTCTTAAGAGGCAGCTGTCTGAGCCGCCCGTCTTGGCTGCTCCGATTGAGAAGGAACCTTTGCTCCTCTACGTGGCAGCTAATAACAGAGCAGTCAGTGCCGCGGTGGTTGTGGAGCGAAAGGAGGCAGGGAAGGAATATCCGGTTCAGAGGCCGGTTTACTACATCAGTGAGGTGTTGAGTGAGTCTAAGCAGAGGTACCCCCATTGGCAGAAGCTGGTGTATGGGGTGTTCATGGCGAATCGCAAGCTGAAGCACTATTTCTTGGGGCACCCAATTACTGTGGTGAGCTCTGCCCCGTTGGGGGACATAATTCAGAACAGGGAGGCCACTGGTCGGATTGCAAAGTGGGCATTGAAACTTGGGCCTCTCAACCTTACGTACGTGCCTCGTACGGCTGTCAAGTCTCAAGTTTTGGTGGATTTCATTAACGACTGGACAGAGCTGCAGGCGCCCGAGGAAAAGCCGGATAACACTTATTGGACGATTCACTTTGACGGGTCTAGACAGCTAGAAGGCTCGGGGGCTGGGGTTGTCTTAACCTCCCCTAAAGGTGATACGTTCTGTTATGTGCTCAGACTAATGTTTACCTGTACTAACAATGCAGCTGAGTACGAGGCCTTGCTTCATGGTCTCCGCGTGGCGAAAGAGATGAGCCTGAGCCGGGTTCGATGCCTTGGCGATTCAGACCTCGTGGCTCAGCAGGTTTCAGGCACTTGGGACTCCAAAGACCCAAGGATGGCGGCTTATCGTCAGGCGGTGGATGAAATTGCTGGTCACTTCAAAGGCTATCAGGTGGACCATATTAACCGTCGCAAGAACGAGGCGGCTGACGCGTTGGCAAGACTCGGCTCACAGCGTAAGCCGGTGCCGCCTAACGTCTTCTTGGACGTGTTACACCACCCGTCTGTCAAGCTGCCTTCAGAGGAAGACCTGGCTGTCCCTGACCCGGAGGGGCCATTGGTGGCGGCTCTACATGCTACTCCTGACTGGACGTTGCCTTACTTGGCATATCTGACGCGCGGCGAGTTACCAGAGGATGAGATCTTGGCCAGACAAATCATAAGGCGGTCTAAATCTATGACTATCCTCAATGGCGAGTTACATAGACGCAGCGTCACCGGCGTCTTTCAGCGGTGTGTTTCACCAGAAGAGGGTAAGGAGATTTTAAATGAAATTCACGCTGGCGACTGTGGTCATCATGCCGGCTCAAAATCTTTGGTGGCCAAGGCTTTCCGTCATGGTTTCTTCTGGCTGACGGCTCATAAGGACGCGGAAGACCTGGTTCTTAAGTGTGACGGATGTCAGAAGTTTGGGCATCGTGCTCACGTACCGGCTCAGGAGCTGCGTATGATTCCAATTACTTGGCCGTTTGCGGTCTGGGGGCTTGACATGGTTGGACCCTTCAAGAGATCTAAAGATAAGAAGACCCACCTTTTGGTGGCGGTGGATAAATTTACCAAGTGGGTGGAAGCTGAGCCGGTCAGTAAGTGTGACGTGGCTACGGCGGTTCAATTTATTAAGAAATTAATCTACCGTTTTGGTTATCCTCACAGTATCATCACTGATAATGGTACAAACCTGTCCAAGGGGGCTATGCAGACGTTTTGTGAGAGTGAACATATCCGGCTTGATGTTTCGGCGGTTGCTCATCCACAGTCCAATGGTCAGGCGGAGCGTGCTAACCAGGAGATCTTGAAAGGTATCAAGCCCCGGCTTATGGTTCCTTTGTAGCGAACACCGGGTTGTTGGGTTGAGGAGTTACCATCAGTGATATGGAGCATCAATACTACTCCCAATAGATCGACGGGTTATACACCTTTCTTCATGGTTTATGGCGCGGAAGCTGTATTACCAAGCGACATACGTCATGACTCGCCGCGTGTGGCGGCTTATGTTGAGCAAGACAACGAGATGGCGCGTCAGGATGCGCTAGATGCTCTGGAGGAGAAATGTGATCTGGCGGCGGCTCGTTCAGCGATTTATCAGCAAGACCTGCGTCGCTATCATAGCCGCAGAGTTAAGACCCGGACGTTTCAAGAAGGCGACTTAGTGTTGCGTTTGATTCAAGACCAGACGGATATGCATAAGCTATCTCCTCCATGGGAAGGGCCTTTTGTGGTCAGCAAGAATCTCAACAATGGGTCATACTACCTAGTTGACGTGCGAGATGAGTCAAATACCTCTGGGCAGGAGACCCGCCGGCCGTGGAACATAGCTCATCTACGGCCTTATTACACATGAGTCGTTGACTCCCGTCGTTGTACATATTACATATATGATAAATAAAGTTGGCATCCCCATAAGCCGGGGCCTCAGCCGTTTTTTGGTGTATCTCAGATTGTGCACAAGTTATGTCATCGACAAGGTCAAATTGGGGTGCAGCGAGTTTAATACTTACCCCCTCTTTGATGACTTATTCCAAAATTGGGGTGCAGCGAGTTGAGAACTTACCCCCTCTTTTGATGATTTTTTCCAAATTGGGGTGCAGCGAGTTTAATACTTACCCCCTCTTTGATGACTTATTCCAAAATTGGGGTGCAGCGAGTTGAGAACTTACCCCCTCTTTTGATGATTTTTTCCAAATTGGGGTGCAGCAAGTTTAATACTTACCCTCTCTTTGATGACTTATTCCAAAATTGGGGTGCAGCGAGTTGAGAACTTACCCCCTCTTTTGATGATTTTTTCCAAATTGGGGTGCAGCGAGTTTAATACTTACCCCCTGTTTGATGACTTATTCTAAAATTGGGGTGCAGCGAGTTGAGAACTTACCCCCTCTTTTGATGATTTTTTCCAAATTGGGGTGCAGCGAGTTGAATACTTACCCCCTCTTTGATGACC
Organism: Elymus sibiricus; assembly: GCA_039707655.1. NCBI lineage: Eukaryota > Viridiplantae > Streptophyta > Magnoliopsida > Poales > Poaceae > Elymus > Elymus sibiricus. The sequence goes on along the minus strand of CM077676.1, from coordinate 119,403,625 downwards.
TTTTTTCAAAATTGGGGTGCAGCGAGTTAGCCACTCACCCCCTCTTTTGATAACCTCTCCAACATTGGGGTGCAGCGAGTTGGCCACTTACCCCCTTTTTGGATGACTTGTAAGAGCAGAGAACATCATACATCATGCATTGCATCATGCATCGTGCATTGCATCATACGTCATGCATTGCATCATACATCACACTTACATATCATTCCGGTTTTGACAAGCCGGGTCAAGGAAAGATTATAAAACAAGACGCAAGACCATGAAAGACATCTCCGGGTTGTGCTGTTATAAGCCGCCCTGACAACAATACAGAAGTTTTCTGTCTTGTTTCTTTTGCAGGTTTTATCTTTACTGATAAGCCGCCATGGCCCTTGAAAGCATGGTTGAGAGTAAGAGCATATGAAAGATATCATTGCAGCAAGACTATTCAAAAAGGGTTATACGTGCACGAAGGCATGACTCAGGCATTTCAGATGTCTCTACAGCTATTACAAAAGCTCCCCATGGAGTACAAGACAAGGCAAGATTAAAGTTTTTTACAAAAGACAGCCTTGGCGGCTCAGACAGGCCGAGTTATCAGTTTCAGCCGAAAGTACAGCTCGCTGGCTAGTCATCCTTCGCCGGGTCTTCGACCTCTTCGATCTGAAGATTGTCGACATCCCAGTTGCAGCGTGTTAAGGCCTCAAATTGGGTCTGGTCGAAGAAGGGAGATGCATCAAGGTCAGGAGCGAAGAGCTGCTTACGACGTGCGGGAGTCAGGCTCCTCGATTCAAAGGTTGGGCCGCGCACGCGTTTGTTTTTCGCGTCATAAGCCGCCTGGTATGTGGAAAGGTCTAACTCATTGGCAAGACTTGAGGCCAGCACCCGGGAATCTTTCATACATTTGACGTAGTCGGCTTCTGTGAAATCTGAGCCGTCGACCTTTTTGGCTGGGAACCCGTCCGTCATTTCCGCTGTAGTTAACTCCGGGGCAAAAGCAAGACACCGGCTTAAAGCAGCCATGGCTCCCTGCCTGGCGGCTGACCGTTTGAGTTCTCCAACCTGTTTGGACAGGGTGGATAGAAGTTCTATCACCCCCTTGATATGCTTTGGGATGCATTTCTCGGTCAGCATCGCCTTCATGGTGCAGAGGGTCCCGCAATATAACTGTTCGGTTAAGGAGTAGATGGCTTTCAGCTTAATCACGCTGTCAGAAGCGAGTTGGCGGCTCCGTTCACCTGCAAGATAGTCAAGTTTTATAAGCCGCCTGTATGAGTTATTCAACAAGACAAGGTAATTTTCAAGTGCTTGGCACTTACCGAAGATCGCAGAGGTCATTCTGGAGATATGGTCTTTGAGAGTTTGTAGCTCATCGGACACAACCTTAAGCCGGCTTTCAGTGTCGTTGGCTCGTTGGGTTATAGTAGCTTTTTCCGCCTCAGCCGTCTTCTGATAAGCAGTGAGTTCAGCCCGGGTTTTCTCCAGCTCTGTCATGGCAACTCGCCATTTATTGTCCGCCTCAGCCCTGGCGGCTTGTTGCACAGCGAAATTCGACTCAGCAGTTGCTAAAGCTTCCTGCGTTACGCAAAAGATAGTTTCAAAGGTTTTCAGTCAGGATGTGATTCGCACATTGGTGAAACTATTGTGTTATAAGTCTCAAGCAGATTGCAAGCAATATACTTGACACTTGGGGGCTAATGCCTGTGTTTTTCTCTAAGTCTACATGGCAGTCCCGGCTCATCTTTGTTAAAGTTAAGCCGGCACTTGGGGGCTACACAGAGCTCTCCAAAGTTTACAATGGAGTTCGGGCTCATCGTCATGACCCGAACTCGGGGGCTACACTTGGATCAACCCTTTCAACTAAGTACCGGCTCAATATCAGTATTACCCCGATACTTGGGGGCTACATGTATTATAATTTGAAGTATGACAAGAAGTATAAGACCCGGTCTATTATTTTGCAAGACTAAACCGGATCTTGGGGGCTACATAAGGGTATAAGGAAAGCAAGAAAGGAGCAGTACCTCAAATTTGGACTTCATAAGGCTAACAAGTTTTCGCTCCATGTTGTGGCTTCCGCTGAGGCGATTTAAATAGCCGGCATGAAGATCATCTGTAGACATCTTTTCCAACGAGGGCAATGCAAAGTTGAATCTTTCTGGCGAGTTCTCTTTAGCCTCGCCGGTGTGTCTTGTCAGCACATGAGAGGTCGATTGATAACCCGCCCCAGTAAGAGCGACGTTTTTGGTAGCTGGAGAGCTCGGCGTTTGGAAGTCAGTTCGTGGAGGGCTCGTAGGAGCGACCGTATCATGAACAGCCGGCTCGTGGGGCTGAGGATCATCGGCAGGTGTTTCTTTTATAGCTTCTGTAGGCTCAGCATGAGGTACAGGGGAAGCTGGCTTGGATTTCTCCGGCTCTTGGACAGTGGGGGCGGCTTCAGACCCGCCGGTTTTCTTCCGCTTCGCTTGAGCCCTAGAGAGCAAAAACAATTGTCAAATAAAAGACAAGATTGAAGAAAAATATAGTGCAAAGGAAAAATGCATACTCTGGGTTGATTCTCAATGGAGGCAGCTTAGTGGCCGTTGAGTCGCCAGACGAAGGGGGCGAGTCCTGGAAAAGTTACAGTTCTTCAGGTAAAGTAAGGTTGCAAGACAAGACTGTTAAGATGATCAAACTTGGGTAAAAAGTACCTCTGCAGGACGCTTCCGGGAAGCCGGGGAGTTGGGTAAGCCGCCGATTAGCTCCTCAGAGCCGGCACTCCGGGTCTGACGCATGGAGGTGTGCTGTTGCTTTTTCAAAAGAAAATGGCAGTCCAAGTAAGCAAGAGGATGAGAGAATGGGACTTTTCGGATAACCCGCCGTTTCTTCTTTGGGGGAGAATTTTCTAAATCGGAGGAAATATTGATTACCTCAGGAGCGTCCACACGGCTGGTCTCTGGTTCAACCTGTGAAATAAATATCATCAGTAAGCTGTATAAAGAGACGGTCAGAAGAAGTCAAGCTTTACCTCTGAATCGTTAGACTCAGGAATGGAGGAGGCGGTGGTTCTCCTTTTATGAGCAAGGGTTTTACCCGCCCTGGGCTTCCTCACGGGCGGGTTGAGTTTTTTCTTCCAGAAATCTGAGCCGGCCTGCGCACAAGCCGCCAGAGAGGTTAAAAGATGCAAATTAAAACGAGCAAGACGAAGATTGTAAGGTTTCCAGAAGTTTTTCTTACAGGCGGAGCCGGGTTCTGGGCATAGAAGGGTCTCAGCCCAATTTTATCACAAATTTCCTGTTTTTCGCCGAGAAGATTTTTAACGCTATTGCTGATTTCCTGTTGTGACAATTGGGCGTTTGAGAAGCAGAGGGGGTCATTGGGTTCACCCGTGTATTCAAACATAAGCCGGTCACGCCGGCTCAGGGGCGATATTTGCCAACTGACCCAGCAGCGGGTCAGGTCGACACCAGTTAATCCGTTTGCAATCAAAGCTTTGATCTTGGCAATGAAGTGGCATACTTCGCTCTTTCAGTAGTGGATAGCCTGTCGGGAAGTTCTCCGGAGCTGGGAAGCCGGGTAGGGCGGTAACCCGGCAGCGGATTTTCACCCTCCGGAGAAGTGTCTTTGCAATAAAACCAGGTCCTGTTCCAGTTCTTAGGATGACTTGGCAGGGTAGCAGATGGGTAAGGCACATCTCTCCGCCTCTGGATAGTCACGCCGCCGAGTTCCAGACTTGAGCCGCCTGCTTTCTCAGTTTGGCGGTTGATATAATGGTAATCACGGAAAATGTCCACAGAAGGTTCTTCTTGCAGATACACCTCACTCAAGACTTGGAATTGGCAGATATTGGTGACTGAATTGGGGCCTATGTCCTGAGGGTGAAGTTTAAAAAAGTGCAGAACATCTCGGAAGAATTTAGACCCGGGCGGGCTGAAGCCGCGGACGAGGTGGTCAGCGAAAACAACGACTTCTCCGTCTTGAGGCCTGGGTCTTTTCTCTAACCCGGGAGCCCGCCACTGAATGACGTCCCGAGCCGGTAACACGCCTATCTTCACATAGTCTAACAGTAGATCTTCGGTAACTCCGGATTGGACCCAGTCACAAGACGATGTTGCGCTTGACATATTGGCGGGTTAAGTGCTGAAATTTAAAAGCCAGAGGTATGTTGGCGGGTTAAGTGAAAGAAGCAATAGTCAAACTTTATGGCGAGTTACAAACATATGTGCTAAGCCGCCCGAAAGATCAATGGCGGGTCAGTCGTCAGTACCCCCAAGATGGCCCAAGATTTCACTAAGTATGGGACAAACAGATTTCACAATCCGCGGCAACATTTTTGGATCTACGAGCGGTTCGGAAAGGGGGAAAAAGACTAACCCTAGCAGACAGTGGAAGAACAGATAGATCAGGGACTCATTAATGCTGAAGTAGAATCAATCCGTACAAGATACAAAGGGGGAGCTGATCACTACCGTAATGTATTTTGACTCGATTTGAATTAAAATACCGTTCCTAGCCCTAAGAACGCGAAGAGCAGGGATGAAATCCGGCGAGCTCCATGAACAGTACAGATCTAATGCGAGTCCAGGGAGAGGCAGAAACTTTACCTTGATGATTCGAGGGAAGAGCGGAGGAGCACCGCGGTTCTCTGGTCCCAGTTGGGTTGGTGCAGTGGCCCGTTTCGAGTTCGCTGGAGAGGAGCGACGGCGGCGGGGCTGTTTGCTACAGTAGTCGTGACGGCGTCGGGAGGAGGAAGAAGAAGTGACAGGGTAAAAGAGCGACCCTGTGCCCGTTTATAAGGGTAGGTGGGGTAGTGAAACGGCAGGCCCGGAGATCGAGGAGACGATATAGTTATCATGGCTGAGATGGCGCCTCGTTTCTCGGATGGCGGGTAAATGAAAGATTCATTGTGACATCACTGTTGGATATGGCGGGTTAGGGAAGACCAGTCAAAGTTGCAGTTCCAGAAGACCCGCAGAAGACTCGCCAACTGAAGAATTTAAATTGACAAGAACAGGTTCAAATCAATTTGGGGCCTAATGTTGGGGATATAACCCCGCGGTTAACCCTGTTGGCGACTCATAGTGCAAGAGCCTAAGCCGGCCCAGGAAGGCAAGGCGTGAAGACGACGACTTACAGATGGGCCAGTCGAAGGCCTAAAGCCTGGTGGTGACTCAGGCCCGAAAGGGTAAACTGCCATGCGAAGACTTATCTTGTAAGACTAGGAAAGTAGAACCTAGGTCGGTTACGTTGTGTAACCTGACCCGGACTCTTGTAAGCCCAGGGCCTATACCTATGTATATAAAGGTGAGCCCCTGCGGCGGGTGAAAGGGGGGGTGAAAAAAGATAGACAAGCCTTATGGCGAGAGAGATCAAGCAATTGAGAGTTAGGGCAAGCAAGCCGCCCCTTGTACTCGATATACCAGTTAATACAGCTTCAGCAGGACGTAGGCTTTCACCTCCACCGTGAGGGGCCGAACCTGGGTAAAACCGTGTCCCTTGTCCCACTTAACCCCTTTGAGTCCACTTCCATGGCGTTAACTCCGAACCTAAGCCTTCGGGCATCTGCCGTGACAAAACCACGACAGGATGGGAGAGGGCAGAGGAGTTAAGGCGCGCAGTGGCAGCTTGCGGAGGACGACGACGGCCAACGGGGCCACAGTGCCCGCACGGGTGCCAGAGTGCCCATGTGCGGTGGCAACCGCCGGGAGCGATTCCGGCGAGGGGAGAACTCTAGAATGGCCAGGTGGTTGGAGGAGAGGTTGTCGGCGAGCTGAGACAAGGTACGGCCACGCGGGGCAGCCGGATGCATCACATCAGACGCGGGCGTGGTGCAGAGCGCGTGCATTGGCATGCCAATGTCGTGCTGACCATGGTGGCTGGCACCTGGAGGCCACACAAGTCTGGCGCATCGTGTCCAGCAGGTTCTCCTTTGATCACTTAGTCCCCCTGTGCCCTTGGTTTGGCCAGATACACTCTGATTCGAAGGGTAGCTTCAACTACAGTTTCTGACAGAAACTTTGGGAGAGCTCTAGAGGAGAGATGAGCTGGAGATGAAGCCAGTAGAAATGTCTGGGATGATCTACTTTGGAAGGACTACAAGCTGGCCAAGTTTGAGAAATTTTCATCAAGATTTGAATGGGGTTCATGTACAACTGCTGTTACTGGTCCAGAAACAAGATGAGCTTGTAGCACTCATATAGTTGATCTTCTGGAGCTGGAATTTGGTGTGTGAGGGTTATTTGGTGGATAGATGATGTCATAAAAATTTCATCTCAATTGAATAACTCTAGCTGGTACTTCCTTCACAAAGGTTTGAATTGAGCAGAAACTTGTCAGAATATTGCTGCTGAAAATTTGTACTGGACAAGATGATATTTTTGGATATTGTGGCAAGATAGATTCCCTAGTATCTCAGAGAATATTCTGAGAGTTTTCTGAGTTGGGAAAATATGAGTTGCTTCACAAAGGGCCAGTACTGTTCAGAAGGTAAATGGAGTTTTCTGGACAAAATTTTATACTGGACCATGAAATGTTTTTGAAGATTGTTGGAGTAGATGATGACAAGAAGGTGTGGTATTAATTTGGGATTTTTCTGATCATCAGAACTATAGGTTGCTTCATAACCCATAGTGATGACAGATTTTCCCAAAGGAAGAAAATGAATTATTGGGAAAAATTGAGAATTGGGATTCGGTCCAGCAGAGGTGTGGCAAGATGATGAGGGCTTTGGATCACTTAGAGAAAGATTCAAAAGTTTCCTAAGTCCAAAGTCAACTGAACAGATTCAAAAACCATCCAAATTGCAAATAAAGCCAGAAAGATTTTGAAAAGAAAAAGTTGCCAAAAACCAGGGTGTCACATTTTGCAAGGTGGCTTATGGCGAATTCCTTTATATACTTTGGAGTCACATATCTGTATGCCCTCCATTCATAAGCCCACCTGCGTTTAATTTTCTGTAAGCGCGTCTTGCGCTGCTTGTCAGTCTCTTTGCCACGAGTTGCCTCATCTGGCGTACAGTACCCTGCATATATTTCATCAGGAATCTCAAAAGCAGTATGTTCCTCTTTCCTCTTGCCTCCCTTCTGAGGCCTTTTTCCATCTGTCATTTTCTTCAACTGAGGGGTTTGAACTTTTGATGTTTCTGAAGAAGTCTGGAGATTTTCCTCAAGCAATGCTGCAAATGAATTAATTTGATGAGAACCAAGAGATTCGTCTGCAGACATGGGTACCTATGAACAGAGTATAGTTGTGAGGAAATTGGGAAGAGTCACATGCGTTCTCAGGGATTTTCAAAATAAATCCAGTTGAGGAAATTGACCCTTATCGTCTTGAAGAAATTCACTAAGTGTTCTTGACTTTGATTCCATGGTTGTACAGATTGAAGCAATTTGCACAACTGAGGAATCTATGAATTAAGAGTAGCTTAGGTGAAATAACCAAGACTGGCCAGAAGGAAGTGCTGAAGATTTGGAAAGAATTGGTAAAAACAACACTTGAAGAATTTGAGGCAGTAAAAAGATCAAACTTGGGCTGTAAAAATAAATTTTAATTACCCCAAGGATGAACTCGATGAACTGGACGACGAGTCAAAGGAAATCGTCAGTTCAGATCTCTCGTGCCCTAACTTAGCGATGAAAGACAGCTACGGCGGTGGCGGAGGTGAAGAAATCCGCGGCCGGCGCGAGTATGACGACGAAGAAGTCAAGGCAGTGAAGCTCTTCCTCTCCGGCGACGATGAATTCCAGCGGTGGCGCTAGGGTTTTGAGAGCGACAGGGGCACGAGAGTGAAATGAACTAGGGTTGACGAGGTCAAGCCTTTATATAGGCGCGGTGAAAACTGAGCGGTCTGAAGATTTTGGACGGATAAGCCCCTAGCGTTTCGCATTTGAGTGACACGCGTCACTTATGCATTTTGAGTGCGCTTATCCACGCGTCGAATGCGCGGGGTGAGGTTACTGTGGCAACCACCAAAAATTGATTAGAATATTTTCAAAATGAGTTCGCAATTTCTTCAACTGACAAGGACACAGTGAAGACTTTGAACAATGTCAATTAGAACGCATATGAAGAGATTGAGAACAGAGTGGTTTGAGTTTAGCATAGAGGGGAGCGGGTCCGATCACATCCACATAGATGACAAAAAAACAGTTTGAAGAATTAGCTATATGTGGATGCTGTTGAGGACATGAAAAACTCAAATATATAGAATCTCCTCAAGAAATGAAGAATAACCACAAATGACGACTATGAAAAGTTTGATGAAAATTGCAAATGACGAAAAACTCAAATTGAAGCAAGTCATAAAGTGGTGGTGGCGTTACCCACCGTATAAGAACTATGATGATTTCAGACACCGCGTACAATTGTTGTAGGGTTTTGAGAATCAAGTTCTTCATTAATTTCTTCACACTTAGAGGGTTAGTCTTCATTGATTGAAGAAAAATGTTACTTCGTGTGTTGTGCATCAAAGTCATCAAGAATGCATAACCGTTAGGATGTGTGTCCTTTTCAAAGGACATTCGAAGATTCTAGAATGTTTAGCTCACACCGCAACATGCAAAACCTTCTCTCATCCAAGGGCTTAGTGAAGATATCGGCAAGCTGGTCTTCTGTCTTCACGTGGTCGATGACGATGTCTCCCTTCAGCACATGATCACGAAGAAAATGGTGACGAATCTCAATGTGCTTCGTCCTTGAGTGTTGCACAGGGTTGTGGGCGATCTTGATGGCGCTCTCGTTGTCGCAGTAGAGTGGCACTTTCTTCACGTTGACGCCATAGTCCTTGAGGGTTTGCTTCATCCATAGTAATTGAGAGCAGCAGGCGCCAGCAGCAATGTACTCAGCCTCGACAGTGGAAAGTGAGACGCAGTTCCGCTTCTTGGAGGACCAACATATAAGAGATAGTCTGAGGAAATGGCATGTGCCTGGGGTTGACTTGCGATCCACACTGTAAGGTAACGCAGCAGAAAACAAAAAATTCCGACCGACTCACCATCCCAGGACCACTATGGAGACTGCATACAAGGTTTGATCTTTTCGTTACCGACTCGTAGCGCAGCAGAAGTAGAGTCGATGACGATCGGCGGTGCAGATCTCCGCAGCTAGGATTTACAACCTCCCAACCGCGAGGATGTACTCCCTCGTCTGCCCCTCGGACAACCCTTCGGGAGGCGGTCGGACAGTCCCTCGGACGGTGTCGCGGACAGCCCTCCGGGAGGACCTTCGAAACTCGGACGGTCACTCAGACAGCCCTTCAGGAGGACCCTCGAAACTCGGACGGTCACTCGGACAGCCCTTCGGGAGGCACTCTCGAACTAAGACCGAAACTACGATCTCTCTACAGAGTTGCACACATACGGTGTCATCTATCCGGCAGGGCTTCGCCGTCCAGAACTAGTTCCCACCGGAACCCAGACAACCTTTCGGCTCTACGAAACTCTTTTCGTGGGAGGGAGAGAGAGAGAGAGCCAGACGAGCATGGCATGTGTATGAGAGCAAGCATGAGGTTTGGAGAGCACCCCTCCACCTCTATTTATAGGAAAACCAAGGGGTAAAATTGGCATACAAAAATACCAAAAGTACCCCTACTTTATGTCTCACATAAAAGAATAAAAGGCAAAAAGGGGTGGCATGTGGAGCTCCATGGAGGAGCCCCACCTTGGCCGGCCACCTCTAGGGGGGCCCCCACATGGGGGTGCCTTGCTCCCCAATCCCTTCTAGAAGCCTTTTGAGAAATATCCCAAAAGGTGGCTTTCCAAAAAAAATATCCATAAAGTGATTTTCACTATTCACGAAACCAATTTTCCGCAACCGTTAAATCCGAAAATATTTCTGTGGGTCTTAGAATAATTCCAGTACCCACAAAAATGATTTTGGATGCGTTCCGAAACAATTTCAGATTAGTGATTTTCATCTGTGAAAAGCAACCAAATCGGTCCCGGCAGCTCCGGAACATTTCCGGTTTTTATCCTGAAAAATTCCTAGAAGTTTCCAGAACACTTCTGGCATCGTCCAAGAATTTCCAGGCGTGTGCCGAAACCAATTTGACTTAATGGTATCCCCTGAAACAACTTTTCAGTTTTACCGAAACTATTCCGGTGTCCTCTCCGGAACGTTTCCGTTACGTCCGAAACTTTTCCGGTGATTTTCTCTCAGACTCCCTGTCTAGTATTCAGCAGATAGATGACCCTTAAGCGTGTGACCCTATAGGTTCGGTGAAGTATAGACATGACCGGAACTCTTTCCGATCAATGATCAACATCGAAGCCGTGGACACCCATATTGACCCCTATACCCACACGAATGAATATTCGAGTGAACCTCCAGTTTCTGTGTGCTATTCCTGTTGCTTCGCGATATGTTACAAATACCCGAGGTGAGAATCATCGGCATCCCCTTGGATCAACACTTGTCCACAATGCCAGTTACCTCGTTACCGGTTTTGTTCTCTTTTCTCGTTTCCGTGTTCCGGCATCCCTGTGATCAAATCACAATGTGTCTGGCCAGACGATGGTGGATACCGTAACACCGAGAGGGCCCAGAGATATCTCTCCATCGTCGGAGGAGCAAATCCCAATCTTGAGCTATCAAGTTACTTGACATACTTTTCCATGAACCCGTAAGCCGCCGTAATAGCCACCCATTTACGGATGACGTTTAACAAACCCCAAAGTTCATGAAGCAAGCATGAAGAAACTCGATACTCTCATGGTCTAAGGAATTATGCAAACGTAAACCATCTCTGTGTTATTAACCATTAACTTGTGACGAATGTATCTCATAGCATAACATCAACTCGGGTCGATTCAACACAAGTGTTCTCCTAACATTGTGCCCTCAAAGTTGCCGGCCTATCCATGCCCATGATCAGGAAAACAGAACCATCATGCAACACTTGAGCTAGTCTTAGAGGCCAGACTAGGAATACATTTTACCGTCTATTATTCCACACGTGCATATGAGTCTTCCTCCGAGCCTCATGGTTATTGCAGACTCGAGAACCATAGCAGTTATAGCACGGAATATAAACTTAACTACAAACATGGAGATAAATAATAACATTTATTATTGCCTCTAGGGCATATCTCCTACACACATGATCTACAGCATACTCAGAATCGGAATATCCAGCTAGCTCAAGTGATGAACCCTTGGGATACCATAATCGAAGCGTTGGTGTGTGAGCTAAATATCAAAGAATTCGTTTCACAGCCTGGTGGTGTGATTCCTTCGATGACGCTTGAAAGAGGGCACACATGCAAACGCTAAGCATAATATTTGGCCTATGCACATAGGTAAAGGAGCGAACCAATGATGCAGCGATATACCTTTTGATCGAAATCTTTACCATTTTCGTCAGTATTGAGTTGGCCATTTGTTGGCATTGGTATCTTGAGGCCTTTGCAATCTTGCATTCCGAATTTCTTCAGGCAATCTTTGAGATATTTCTCCTGAGATATGAAGATGCCATTTGGTTGTTGACGAATTTGAAGTCCGAGGAAGAATTTCAACTCCCCCATCAAAGACATCTGATATTCTTCTTGCATCATATGTGCAAATTCGTCACTGTATTTCTTGTTAGTGCAACCAAAGATAATATCATCAACATATATTTGACATATGAACAGTTCATCATCATAAGATTTTGTGAAAAGAGTAGGGTCGAGTGAACCGGGCTTGAACCCCTTTTTCTTCAGGAACTCCTTCAGTGTATCATACCAAGCCCTCGGGGCTTGCTTAAGACCATAGAGAGCCTTGTTGAGTCTGAAGACTTTGTCAGGATGCTTTGGGTCCTCAAAACCTGGTGGTTGAGCAACATATAGTTCTTCCTCAAGCTTACCATTAAGGAAGGTACTTTTCACATCCATTTGATATAAGAGGATATCATGATGGTTAGCATATGCAAGCAATATACGAATGGCTTCAAGCCTAGCAACAGGTGCAAATGTTTCATCGAAATCAATACCCTCAACCTGTGTGTAGCCTTGAGCTACAAGACGGGCCTTATTCCTCACCACTTGGCCATTTTCGTCTTGTTTGTTGCGGTAGATCCACTTAGTGCCGATGATATTGTGCTTGCGTGGATCAGGACGCTTGACAAGTTCCCACACATTGTTGAGCTCAAACTGATACAATTCATCTTGCATTGCTTCAATCCATTCAGGTTCTAGAAAGGCTTCATCAACTTTGGTGGGCTCTGAAATAGAGACAAAAACGTAATGCCCACAAAAGTTGGCTAAATGTGAAGCTCTTGAGCGAGTGAGGGGACCAGGTGCATTAATGTTGTCGAGGATCTTCTCAATCTGCACTTCATTTGCCACTCGAGGATGTGCTGGACGAGGGCCTTGCGGTTGTTGTTGCTGTGCAGATTCCTCAGCATCATTTTCATCAGGATGTTCATTTTCTTCACGATGAGGAACAACCACTTCTTCATCACCAGCAATTTCCTCACTGGGCATGATTTCACCAGTGCCCATTAGCTTGATAGATTCCTCAGGAGGCATTTCATCAAGCACAGGAGGCAGGTGCTCTCTTTGCGAGCCGTTAGTTTCATCGAACCGCACATCTACAGTTTCAACAACCTTGTGATGAAAGGAGTTAAAGACTCTGTAGGTGTGCGAGTCCTTTCCGTAACCAAGCATAAAACCTTCATGTGCTTTCGGTGCAAATTTAGAACTGTGATGAGGATCTCTAATCCAACATTTAGCACCAAATACTATGAAATAACTCACATTGGGTTTCTTGTCAGTGAGGAGTTCATATCGGGTCTTCTTGAGGAATTTGTGAAGATATACCCGGTTGATGATTGATGTCTACTACACAACTTATTCTTGTAGACTCGTGTTGGGCCTCCAAGCGCAGAGTTTTGTAGGACAGTAGCAATTTTCCTCAAGTGGATGACCTAAGGTTTATCAATCCGTGGGAGATACACCCTTTACTTTAATTATTTTAAATTAAATTATTTTATTTGGAATTGGAACATTTCCGCGGGTACTTTTTTTTACTTTTTAGAAAGTAAAGTTCTTTTTCGAAAGATTACCCCTGTCTTTGTTTATGCTTCGGACGCTGTGCCCCGACCCGAGTCCCCACGTCCGCTTTTATCCGCCCGCAACCCGGCCAACACAACATTCCTCCCATCCCAGGAATAATTGAAGAAAGTTATCTCCAGTCACCAACATTAGCATAAAAAAAGATGGTCTCTCTCAAACAACCCTGCAACCAAATAACAAAGAGTCTCTTGTGTCCCCAAGACACCCAATACAATGGTAAATTGTATAGGTGCACTAGTTCGGCGAAGAGATGGTGATACAAGTGTAGTATGGATAGTAGATATAGGGTTTTGTAGTGCGAACAATAAAAAACAACAAGGTAGCAACTAACAAAACTGAGCGTAAACAGTATTGCAATGCCTAGAAACAAGGCCTAGGGTTCATACTTTTGCTAGTGCAATCTCTCAACAATGCTAATATAATTGGATCATATAACCATCCCTCAACGTGAGATAAAGAATCACTCCCAAGTTCCTATTAGCGGAGAACATAAGATAGAAATTGTTTGTAGGGTACAAAACCACCTCAAAGTTATCCTTTCTGATCGATCTATTGAGCCATTCCTATAACTGTCACAAATAGCCCTAGAGTTCGTACTAAAATAACACCATATGATACACATCAACCAACTCTAATGTCACCTACATACTCCAATGTCACCACAAGTATCCATGAGTTGATTATACGATATGCATCAAACAACTTCATAATCATAATATTCAATCCACACAAAGAACTTCAAGGAATACCCCAAAGTTTCTATTGGAGAAAAGATAATGAAAACGGGCATCAACCCCTATGCATAGATTACCCCAATGTCACCGCGGGAATCTGTGAGTTGAGTGCCAAAACATATATCAAGTGAATCAATATAATACCCCATTGTCACCACGGGTATTCATATGCAAGACATACATCAAGTGTTCTCAAATCTGAAATATTCAATTAGACAATAACGAAACCTCAAAGGGAAAATATTCGATTCATCACAACAAAGATAGAGAGGGAAGAAACACCATATGATCCAACTATATTAACAAAGCTCGCGATACATCAAGATCGTGCCAAATCAAGAACACGAGAGAGAGAGATCAAACACATAGCTACTAGTACATACCCTCAGCCCCGAGGGTGAACTGCTCCCTCCTCGTCATGGAGACCGCCGGGATGATGAAGAAGGCCTCCGGTGATGCTTCCCCCTCTCCGGCAAGGTGCCGGAAAAGGGTTGTAGATGAGATCGTGGAGTTACAAAGGCTTGCGGCGGCGTAAAAACTCATCTAGGTTAACTTTCAGGGGTTTCTGAATATATATGATTTTTCAGCGTTGGAATCACGCAAAGAGGTGCCACAGGGGGCCCACGAGGCACCAGGGCGTGCCTGAGGGGGGGGGGGCAGGCGCGCCCAGGTGGCTCGTGAGGCCCTTGTGGCTCTTCTGCTGCTCCTCCGAAGCTTCCTGGGTCTGTTTCCTTCCAGAAAAAATCGTCAAAAAGTTTCGCTGCATTTGGACTTCATTTGATATGGATTTTTTGGAAACCAAAAACAAGCAGAAAACAACAACTGGCACTGGGCACTAGGTCAATATGTTAGTCCATGAAAATCATATAAAATCCATATAAAAGTGCACCAAAATCATACAAAACTATAATAAACATGGCATGAATACTTCGTAAATTATAGATACATTGGAGACGTATCAGCATCCCCAAGCTTAATTCCTGCTCATCCTCGAGTAGGTAAATGATAAAAGAAATAATTTATGAAGTGTGAATGCTAGCATAGTGCATAAGTTTGATCAATGATAATTTCAACCACTTTTCCTAGTATCATAACATCAACTCTTTCTCATAAAACTCACCATGATAAAGTAGCAATCAATTCACATGTTATGGTTCAAACAATGCAATCTCTTGAAACTTAACAACCTATGTTCTTAGTCACCAAACAATTGCAATTCAACTTAATTTCAACAAAGTCTAAGTAAGAGCTCCACATACTCAATTATCATATAGTCTTCTATGATTGCTAGTACTCAAAGCATATTTTTAGAACAAATGGCATCCATCGAACACAGAGAAAGATAGGGGCTTAGTGTTTTGCCTCCCAACTTATTTATCATAGAGATAATTGTCAACAATAATAATTCATGATCAAATATATTTGACTGGCCATATGTGCCTGGATCTTTCCCCACCACATGATGCTTGCCAACTAGAGAATAATTGAGGTTGAAATGAGAATGAATACTTATTGACTCTTGCATAAAAGTAAATACATAAAGTAAAAGATAGGCCCTTCGCAGAGGGAAGCAGAGGTTGTCATGCGCTTTTTAGTTTTGGATGTACAGGCCCTTAATGCAAAGGAACGTCACTTTATATTGCCCCTTGTGATAGCAACCTTTATTATGCAGTCCGTCGCTTTTATTTCTTTACCATCACAAGTGCATACAAAGCTTATTTCCCCTTACAATAATAGATCATACATATTTAGGAGCAATTTTTATTGCTTTTGCACCGATGACAACTTACTTGAAGGATCTTATTCAATCCTTCGGTAGATATGGTGGACACTCATGGCAAGAAACTGGGTTTAAGGGTTTTTGGATGCACAAGTAGTATCTCTACTTAGTACGAATTTTTGGCTAGCAAAAGATCCTAAGCAAGCACCACATGTGGGAGGATCCATAACAATATAACTTCTATGCAAATATACCCAAACAAAACTCATTACGTTGTCTTCCTTGCCCAACTTCAACTAATTTGCTCAAGTTTTAAAATAATTAATGGGTATTCACAATCATAAAAGATGTCCAAGATAATATATTTATATGTGAAAGTCCTCTTCCTTATACTAATCATTCATGAATTGCTTGTATGACCAATATTGTGATTGTCAAGCTTCAATATATTTCACTTTCTAAACCCAATGTGAAACTACTACTAGGTATGATACAAGCATATGAGGCACATATAATTTCAACTTTATGATATTCAACTTATTCAACAATTTACTCATAGGATATAAGTGAAGAACAAGAGTAAATGACAAACTACTCCAAAAGTTATAAGTGAAGATCAATGAGTAGTTAAGCAAATAAGTAGCTATGTGAAGACTCTCTCTCATTTAAGATTTCAGATCTTGATAATTTTATTCAAACAGCAAACAAAATGAAAATAAAAGGACACTCCAAGAATAGCACATATCATGTGAACAAGTAAAAATTTAGGCTAACCGATAGGTGTTGATGAAGAAAGGTGGGATGCCAACCGGGGCATCCCCAAGCTTAGTTGCTTGAGACTTCTTAGAATGTTATCTTGGGGTGCCTTGGGCATCCCCAAGCTTGAGCTCTTGCGTCTCCTTAATTCCTCTCATATCATGGCTTCTCCTAAATCTTAAAAACTTCATCCACACAAAACTCAACAAGAACTCGTGAGATAAGTTAGTATAAATCAACTCAAAACCTTAGCATTCTCTACTGTAGCAAATCACAAAAATTATAATTAAACATTGCATACTAAATGCCTCTTCATATTTAATACTCCTATCCACAAATATAAACATTAAACACGCAAACATATGCAAACAATGCAACTATAACAGCAATCTGCCAAAACAGAACAGTCTGTAAAGGGTGAATAATAATTCATACTTTACTAACTCCAAAAATTCTGAAAAATTACCACGTGACAGATAACTCATGCATGCTTACTGTGTAAAAATTTCAGATTTTTATCCTGTTCTGACTATTCAGGAATATTCTGGACGTAACAGAAAACTTTCTGTTTTCAAACAGCAACACATGAACTTGCAAACTAAGCATGGTAAAGGCTATAATTGGCATTTTATTGAACTAAAAGATACAAAACATGATTATTGATAACACAAAGCAAATATCAACAGAATAACATGACGCTCCAAGCAAAACTCATATTATGTGACGAATAAAAATATAGCTCCGAGTGAGGTTACCGATAGTGTTGAAGACGAAAGAGGGGATGCCTTCCGGGGCATCCCCAAGCTTAGACGCTTGAGTCTTCCTTGAATATTAACTTGGGGTGCCTTGGGCATCCCCAAGCTTAGGGTCTTGCCACTCCTTATTCTCCTCATATCGATATCTCACCCAAAACTTGAAAACTTCAATCACACAAAACTTAACGGAACTTGTGAGATAGGTTAGTATGATAAAAATAAATCATCCACTTAGGTACTGCCAAGAAAAGATTCATAATTGTTTTCACATAATGCCTACTGTACTCTATCATTTCCACAATTTATATCTGATAATATAAGCTATGGAAACACTAAAACAAGAAACTATGCAATAAAAACAGAATCTGTCAAAAACAGAACAGCATGTAGTGAGCGATTTAAAAACCATAATTCTGTACCTCCAAAAATTCTGAAAAATGAGGACAACATAAAAAATTTGTAACCCAATACTGTGTAAAAATTTCAGAATTTTCTCACGCTCCAGTACATAATTGAAATTCCAGCACTGGATGCAAAAGTTTCTGTTTTTGCACAGAATCAAATCAGCAAGCATCCACACTATCCCAAAGGCTTTACTTGGCACATTATTGAAAGAAAACATATAAAACATGATTACTACAGTAGATTAATCATGTGGACACACAAAAATAGTAGGTACAAATATTGGGTTGTCTCCCAACAAGCGCTTTTCTTTAATGCCTTTTAGCTAGGCATGATGATTTCAACGATGCTCACATGAAAGTAAAGAATTGAAACACAAAGAGAGCATCATGAAGCATATGACTAGCACATTTAAGCCTAACCCACTTCCTATGCATAGGGATTTTGTGAGAAAATAGTTTATGGGAGCAAGAATCAGCTAGCATCGGAAGGCAAAACAAGAATGACTTCAAAACTTTCAACACATAGAGAGGAAACTTGATATTATTGAAATATGTAGAAGCATATATTCCTCTCTCAAAATAATTTTCAGTAGCATCATGAATGAATTCAACAATATAGCTATCACATAAAGCATTCTTTTCATGATCTACGAGCATAGAATTTTTACTACTCTCCACATAAACAAATTTCTTCTCATTCATAAAAGTGGGAGTATCATATGAAACTCGAATACTATAAATTGTTTCCACATTAAAAGAGTAATGTTCAGAAAAAGGGTAATCATAATTATGACAAGTTTTATAAATATAATCATCACTACTTTTTATAACATAAGTATCATCACAATAATCATCATAAGTAGGAGGCATGCAATCATCATAACAAAGTTGATCATTCAAAGTAGGGGGACTAAAAAGATCATCTTCATTAAGCATAGCATCCCCAAGCTTGGGACAAACATTAATTGTAGCAAATAAATTCTCAAACATGTCATTCTCATCAAACATAGCATCCCCAAGCTTTTTGGTTTGCATATCATTAGCATTATCACTATTATCATCAATAGTATGAATAGCACCAATAGTATAACAATTATTATCATATTCCTCCAAGTTGGTGCCATAAAGATTTTCAAGATCATAAGAAGTATCATTATCTTCCCAATCATAATCATCACAACAAGCAATAGGCATAACAAAATCATCATCAAGTGTATCATCTTCCACAATTATTTTTGATTCATTCTCCTGAGGTACAACAATAGTAGGAGCAACATTGTTTGGGAGAGATACCTCTTTGCCTCTACTTCTCCTTCTTTTATTTTTCTTTACCACATTATGTGTGGGTTTATTTAATTCTTCCGAGCTTCTTATTGAAGAGATTGGTTGGATAGGAAGCTCCTCCTCGTTACCTGTTTCATCATGAGAGAAAATAGGAGGGAAAGGGGGGATCTTTACCCGTTCATTAGTATTTCTTTTATATTCTATTTGTTTTCCCATTTTTCTATAGTTGGCAATATAAGCATTCTCCTTGCAATTTACCATACAAAACATATAGATTTCCTTTAGATTAGTTTCAATGTCATCCGTGAGAATGAATACTTCAAACCAACAATTTTTATGTGACAATTCCTCACACCCCAAGAATAGATAAAGCTCCTTATATAGTTCGAGGGCGGTCAAGTCATTACAATATTTAGCCATGATTCGATCATGAAAAAGTATGCATTGAAAATTAAGGTGACCAACTTTATTGCAAAGTTCACAAGTAATAGGATAAAGAGAACATAATTTTGTAGCAAATTCATCTATCACTTTGAGAAAAAATTGGTTCTATCATGTTTATGCTTCTTACAAAATCTATCATCCCTATAAGGCATGTCTTCACAAACTTTATGCACTCCACAAAAATTGACATGCTTATAAGAAACATTTTTGTCATTACTAGTGCAATCATCTTTAGTATTTTGGATATTCATAGAATTCATACTAACAACATTGCAATCATGCTCATCATTCAAAGATTTTATGCCAAACATTTTATTGAATTCTTCTTCTATCAATTGAGCACAATTTTCTGCTCCATCATTGTCAAGAAAAATATTATAAAGACGAATAATATGAGGCAACCTCAATTCCATTTTTTTAGTTTTCTTTTATAAACCAAACTAGTGATAAAACAAGAAACTAAAAGATTCAATTGCAAGATCTAAAGATATACCTTCAAGCACTCACCTCCCCGGCAACGGCGCCCGAAAAGAGCTTGATGTCTACTACACAACTTATTCTTGTAGACTCGTGTTGGGCCTCCAAGCGCAGAGTTTTGTAGGACAGTAGCAATTTTCCCTCAAGTGGATGACCTAAGGTTTATCAATCCGTGGGAGGCGTAGGATGAAGATGGTCTCTCTCAAACAACCCTGCAACCAAATAACAAAGAGTCTCTTGTGTCCCCAACACACCCAATACAATGGTAAATTGTATAGGTGCACTAGTTCGGCGAAGAGATGGTGATACAAGTGTAGTATGGATAGTAGATATAGATTTTTGTAGTGCGAACAATAAAAAACAGCAAAGTAGCAAGTAACAAAAGTGAGCGTAAACGGTATTGCAATGCTTAGAAACAAGGCCTAGGGTTCATACTTTCGCTAGTGCAATTTCTCAACAATGCTAATATAATTGGATCATATAACCATCCCTCAACGTGCAATAAAGAATCACTCCCAAGTTCCTATTAGAGGAGAACATAAGATAGAAATTGTTTGTAGGGTACGAAACCACCTCAAAGTTATCCCTTCCGATCGATCTATTGAGCCATTCCTATAAGTGTCACAAACAGCCCTAGAGTTCGTACTAAAATAACACCATATGATACACATCAACCAACTCTAATGTCACCTAGATACTCCAATGTCACCACAAGTATCCGTGAGTTGATTATACGATATGCATCAAACAACTTCATAATCATAATATTCAATCCACACAAAGAACTTCAAGGGGCACCCCAAAGTTTCTATCGGAGAAAATATAATGAAAACGGGCATCAACCCCTATGCATAGATTACCCCAATGTCACCGCGGGAATCCGCGAGTTGAGTGCCAAAACATATATCAAGTGAATCAATATAATACCCCATTGTCACCATGGGTATTCATATGCAAGACATAAATCAATTGTTCTCAAATCTGAAATATTCAATCCGACAATAACGAAACCTCAAAGGGGAAATATTCGATTCATCACAACAAGGATAGAGAGGGAAGAAACACCATATGATCCAACTATATTAACAAAGCTCGCGATACATCAAGATCGTGCCAAATCAAGAACACGAGAGAGAGATCAAACACATAGCTACTAGTACATACCCTCAGCCCCGAGGGTGAACTACTCCCTCCTCGTTATGGAGACCGCCGGGATGATAAAGATGGCCTCCGGTGATGCTTCCCCCCCCTCCGGCAGGGTGCCGGGAAAGGGCTGTAGATGAGATCATGGAGGTACAGAGGCTTGCGACGGCGTAAAAACTCATCTAGGTTAACTTTCGGGGGTTTGTGAATATATATGATTTTTCAGCGTTGGATTTACGCAAAGAGGTGCCACAGGGGGCCCACGAGGCACCAGGGCGCGTCTGGGGGGGGGGGGCAGGCGCGCCCAGGTGGCTCGTGGGTCCCCTGTGGCTCTTCTACTGCTCCTCCAAAGCTTCCTGGGTCTGTTTCCTTCCAGAAAAAAATGTCAAAAAGTTTCGCTGCATTTGGACTTCATTTGATATGGATTTTCTGAAAAACCAAAAACAAGCAGAAAACAACAACTAGCACTGGGCACTAGGTCAATATGTTAGTCCATGAAAATCATATAAAATCCATATAAAAGTGCACCAAAATCATACAAAACTATAATAAACATGACATGAATACTTCATAAATTATAGATACGTTGGAGATGTATCCATGATGTGACATGCAGTGTCAATTACTTCAGGCCAGAAATGACGAGGTGTCTTGTATTCATCAAGCATAGTACGCGCCATCTCGATGAGGGTTCTGTTCTTGTGCTCCACGACTCCATTCTGCTGAGGCGTATAGGGAGCAGATAACTCATGAGTGATACCAAGTTCATCAAGATAGTCGTCGAGGCCTGTGTTCTTGAACTCAGTGCCATTGTCACTCCTGATGTGCTTGATCTTGAGACCATAATTCGTCATGGCCCGATTGGAGAATCGTCTGAAGACATCCTGAACTTCAGTCTTGTAGGAAATGATGTGCACCCAGGTGTAACGAGAGTAGTCATCAACTATGATGAATCTGTAGAGAGATGCTGCATTGGTTAGTGTGGCATAATGTGTGGGACCAAACAAATCCATATGAAGCAATTCAAAAGGACGAGTAGTGGTCATGATTGTCTTCGCCAAGTGCTTGGATTTGGTCATCTTTCCAGACTCAAAAGCACCATAGAGATGATCTTTGACGAATTTGACACCCTCGATGCAGATGAAAAGCCTTTCCTGACGAGAGTGCTCAAATTCCTCATCCCAACATGTCCAAGTCGTTGATGCCATAGCCAGCATTCTGAAGCTTTTTCCATTAGATATGTCGTAGGCTGAGGACCTGTAGAGAAATCTACAATATACAAGTCACCTCTCCTAAAGCCTTCGAAGACTTTGGATTTGTCAGATTCCAACAGCACAATGCATCTATATTTGCCAAAGATGACAATCCTATCAAGATCACAAAGCATTGAGACAGACATGAGGTTGTATCCAAGGGACTCGACAAGCATCACCTTTTCCATGTGTCGATCCTTTGAAATAGCAACCTTACCTAGACCCAATACCTTGCTTTTTTCTTTGTCAGCATATGTGATATGCTTCCGATGAGACGGAGTAAGGGGAGCATCAGTGAGAAGATTCCTATCTCTAGTCATATGATTCGTGCAGCCACTATCCAAGACCCATTCAGTGGCTGAAGGTGTATCATCTTGTAGAAGCATTAGTCTGACTTACAAATTCATATACTTCAAGGTGAAGAATATGATGAAGATCAATTTCGTCAGACAATTTCATCAAGGAATAATATCTAGCAGCATAAGGGATGTGTGAAATGAAACATTCATTTCATCGTGATTAGCCTGCATCCCAACAGGCATTATGTCAGGTCTTCAGCAAATTCATCAGACATTTCAGTTGTCTGAAGACCTGACCCTGCAGAAGAGATTAGTTCTTCTTCTTAACCACCCACATCTGCATGGGTGGCTGAGAAGCAATGTAGCGAAGTGCATTAATGGAGAACTTAGGCATTGAAGAATATGCATTTCTCTTCATAGGAGGGTTATAGTAATTAAATGAATAGGCAGAGAAATTCTTCGAAGATTTGTGAACATAGTGGTTCGAAGAATAATGCACATATTCATCAGATCTCTGTCTATTTCCCTGAAAAATAGAGTCATTAGCACGACCATGAGTAGGTCTGCGTCCATTTGACGACTTTGAACCATGTGAAGAATTTGCCCTGGGAATGTTTTTCCGCATAGGTGGTGTCATGACGACATTCACCTGAAGATTCTCAATGATACTTTTGGGTACCCAGATTTTCTTCAATGGGGAACCATTCCTGCAGCTAGTACCAACAAATCTGGCAAATACTTCACCATTCTGATTTTTGAACAGTTTGAAGTTTGAGTCAATTGACTCATCTAAAGAACATGAAGAATCACAGTTATAGCCAGAGAGAGTTGATGGATCAACTGGAGGTCCCTTTGCAGCAACCCAAGTGGTTTTGGGATACTGCTCAGGCTTCCAATACGAACCATCAGCGTTGAGCTTTCTCTTAAAAGCAATACCCTCTTTCCTAGGGTTCCTGTGAAGAATTTGCTTTTTGAGCACGTCACACAGGGTTTGATGCCCTTTGAGGCTTTTGTACATGCCAGTGACATACAATTCCTTCAGCCCTGCATTTTCATCAGTATCACTGGTGGCTTCCTCAGATGAGGGGTTAGTGGCCACCGTAGCTGTTGAAGCAATTGAAAGTACAGAAGCATTTGAACATTCAGCTGAAGAATTTGCATTATCACGTTCAAGGCATTTTAGGCATGGTGCAACAAATTCTTCCTGAGCGGTACTGATCTGTTGAGCGAGGAGTGAATCATTTTCTTTTTGAAGATCATCATGAGACGCTCTCAGCTTCTCTAGGTCTTGCTTCCTTTGAATAAATTCATAGGACAACTTTTCATGTTCGGCTGAGAGGGCCACATGACGACTTTGAAGTTCGTCATATTAAGACTTAAGCCTTCTGAGATCCTCAGACAAAGCTTGGCTATGATCCATTTCCTCGTTCAACAGGTCATCGCTTTTGTCTAGTAGTTTTTGAATCTTTTCCATGGCATGCTGTTGCTCAGTTGCAATTTTAGCAAGTTTCTTATAGCTTGGTTTAGATTCACACTCAGAGTTGTCATCACTGGAAGTTTCAAAGTAAGCTTCTTGTGAGGTTACCTTAGCACCTCTTGCCATGAAGCAATATGTGGGAGTGAAGTCATCAGCACAGTCATCATTGTTGGTGGAGATACCATTATCCTCAGAGTTGAAGATAGACTTGCTGACATACTCAGTAGCGAGTGCAAGGCTCGCCACACCTGTGTCTGACCCCTCCTCAGATTCCTCAGCTTGCTGATCATCAGATTCTTCTTCAGAATCCATTTCCTTCCCAATGAATGCACGAGCTCTGCTACAACTGGTGTTCTTGTGAGATGAGGACTTTGATGAAGACTTTGAGGACTTCTTCTTTTTGCCATCAGATTCATCATCATCCCTACTCTTCTTCTTCTTCTTCTTCTTCTTCAGCCAAAGAGGGCAATCGGCGATGTAGTGGCCTGGCTTCTTGCATTTGTGACAGGTTCTTTTGTTGTAGTCTCGAGCAGACGCTTCTCCAGTGTTCGTTGAGTCGTACTTTTAAGATTTTCCAAATCGGTTCTTCTTGGAAAAATTCTGGAACTTCTTCACAAGCATAGCCAGTTTTCTGCCAATTTCCTCAGCACCATCAGAACTGCTCGCATATTCCTCTTCTTCTTCCGATGAAGAAATGGCCTTGGCTTTTGCTTTTGCCTTCAGAGCGCGAGGACGACCATAGCTGGGTACATACATGTCTCTCTTATCTGCTTGCTGAAATTCATGTGTGTTGAGCCTCTCAAGAATGCCAGCAGGATCTAGCGACTTGTAATCAGGGTGCTCTTATATCATCAGTGCCAAAGTGTCGAAGGAACTGTCCAGAGACCTCAGCAATTTCTTCACCACCTCATGATCGGTGATGTCAGCAGCGCCAAGAGCTTGAAGCTCATTGGAGATATTAGTGAGGCGGTCGAAGGTTTGCTGCACATTTTCATTGTCGAGCCTTTTGAAGCGATTGAAGAGATTGCGCAGGACATCAACTCGGGAGTCACGTTGAGTAGATACTCCCTCATTGACTTTAGAGAGCCGGTCCCAGATTAGCTTTGAAGTTTCCAAGGCACTCACTCTACCATACTGGCCTTTGTTTAGATGACCACATATGATATTCTTCACTTGAGAGTCCAGTTGCTTGAATCTCTTCACGTCAGTGGCGTTGATGCTTGGAGCAATGGAAGGCACTCCATTCTCAACGACGAACCAGAGATCATTGTTAATAGCCTCAAGATGCATTCGCATCTTGTTCTTCCAGTAAGGATAGTCTGTGCCATCGAAGATGGGGCACGCAGCGGAGACCTTGATCATTCCCGTGGTCGACATAACTAAAACTCCAGGTGGTTAAACCAAAATCACATAGAACAAGGGAGTACCTTGCTCTGATACCAATTGAAAGCACAGGATAACTCCCAGAGGGGCGGTGAATAGGAGATTTTTAGAAATTCGTCAAACTCCAAAGACTTTGATGAAAATCAGAGTGAAGAAATAGAAACATAATTGAAACTAAGTCTACACAGATATGGAAAGCATGCATACGAAGTATAAGCAAGTGAAGAACATGCAATCATACACACAGATAAGCATGAGGAAGATGAACTAAAGAAAATGAGATAGCATGATGAAAGTCTTCAGTTCAAATTCTTCAAAAAGGAAAGACACAAGTTCTTTAGCAGCGGAATAGTAGTAAAGTAAAGAGGTGAGGAATTTGAAACCAGTTGAGCTTGATGAAGACACAACAATTTGGTAGACCAGTTCCAGTTGCTGTATCAACTGTACGTCTAGTTGAGGCGGCTGAGTTTTACCTCAGAGGACACTTAGTCCTCACCGTATTCCTCTTGAGCTAAGGTCACTTAGTCCTCGCCCAATCACTCGTGGTAAGTCTTCAAGGTAGACTTCCAAAACCTTCACAGACTTGTTCACCGGCATGCCACAATTACTCTTGGGTGTTCAGAACATGACGCCTAACCGTCTGGAGGAATGACAGTCCCCAAAGGTAACAAGCGTCGGATCACACAGATCAACTTCTTTAGTGATGCTCAATCACTTAGGCTCTGGTTAGGTTTTTCCTCGCTTGGGTTCTCACAAAGTCGTTAGAGGAAGGGTTGCTCTCAAATGACAAGTGTCAAGTTCTCTCTAGAGCAGCCAACTAACTAGTGGTTGTAGGGGGCGGCTATTTATAGCCAGGAGGCAACCCGACATGAAATGTCATAAATGCCCTTCTCAGACAAGACCGTTGTCAGGATAAGGATCCACTCGACAGCTGGCACGCGGCGCAGCAATGGTCGGAATTGAACTCTCAATTTCGTCGAGGCACTCTATTTCCTCACGATAGGCAGATCGCACTGGCGAAATCCTAACTCCTCAGCCTGACCAAATTCGTCAGAGACCAGATGAACTTCATCACTGCACTGTCAAATTCGTCAGCCGTTCCGGAGATTTTCAAAGGCTTCACTCGAAGCAGCTTAGGTTTGTATAGTTTTGAGCATCACTTTGAAGTATGAAATATGTTTCACCTTGACCCCCTTTGACAGTACGGTTTTTCCTATGACTCAAATAAGAAGAAAAAGAAACTATGAAAACAAAGTCTTCAAGCTTCAAAGTCTTCACATCAATTTCTTCAAAGGCCGCACCAAATTCTTCACTTGAAGAAATAAATTTTTAGGGGTCGTCTTCCGTGATTAAACCAAGTCTTTAGGGACTATATTTTCCTGTGTACACTCAAAAACACATTAGTCCCTTAACCTATTTGTCTTCAATACTCCAAAACCACTAAGGGGGCACTTGATGCACTTACATTTATAAATAATTAAAATGGTTTTTTGAAATAGTTGAAATGTGACATTTAAAATTATAGAAATAGTGAAACAATCAAAACAACCTTTTTGAAATTCTTGAAATCATTTTATTAAAGTAATGATATATTTGATTTTTTTAATAATTGAAATCAGTAGTTTAAATTAAATGAGATTGGTTGTTTGAAACAATTGGATTGGGTCTTTAGAAAGAAAAAAATGAAATGGTTCTTCTGAAATAATTGAAAATGGCCTGTTAAAAAAATTAAATTTAAATTTTGAAATAATAGAAATGGCCTTTTGAAATAATTGAAATCTGACTTTTAAAATAACTGAAATAGGACTTTTCAAATAATTGAAATTGGTGTTTCAAAATTATTGAAATGTGTCTTTGAAGTTGTTAAAATGGGTCTTTTGAACACAAATGAAATTGGCATTCTACTTTTTTGAAAATTTTCATGTTAAACAAATGAAATCAATCTTTTGAAGTAATTTAAATGGGACGTTTGAAATAATTGAAGTCGGTCATTTAAAATAATTGAGATCAACCTTTGAAATAACTGAAATGTTTTTTTAAGAATTTGAAATAAGTCTTTTGGAATAATTGAAATGGCCCTTTTAAATTAATTGAAATTGGCCTTTTTAACAATTAAAATGGGTCTTTCGAATATTGAAATCAGTCTGTTGAAAAAATTGAAATGACCTTTTGAAATAATTGAAATGGGAATTTTTAAATAATTGAAATAATGAAGCACTCAAAATCTCCATTTTGAAATAATGAAGTAATAGTTATTATTTTATGAATAGAGAGAAACAATCAAAACCAGCTTTTGGAAATAGTGGAACAATTTAAAGTTTTATGAAACTGATTTCAAATATAATTGAAATAAAATAAAAAGTAGATCAAATATATCAAAGATTGATCTTATTATGAAGGTCTTCTCACTACGAATTCAAATATATAAAAAATTTCTATCATTCAAAACATGACAATGAAATTAAATACACGTCCTTTGTATGGGGAGGAGAATGCATGCAATGGTCTTTCTCTCTGCCCTGTCACTTTCCCTCCTAGTAAGTGCACTTGTATTCCTCTCTCCAACTTTCTGTTTTGCACAGAAGTGTGTTGTCAAATTATATTACTCCCTCCGTGATACGTCTCCAACGTATCTATTGGATGTTTTATATGTAATTATATATCATTTTTTGGAACTAACCTATTAACCTAGTGCCCAGTGCCAGTTGCTGTTTTTTGCCTATTTTTGGCTTTTCAGAAAATCAATATCAAACGGAGTCCAAACGAAGAAAAAACTTTGGATTAATTTTTTCTGGACCAGAAGGGACCCTCGAAGGTTCGGGAGAAGACCAGAAGAGCCATGAGGGAGCGACCAGCTCGGAGGGCACACCCCCCAGGCTTGTGGGCCCCTCGTGGCACCTCTTGACCTAATTCGGCCGCTATAAATTCTCAAATATTCCCCATATACCGAAGAGCAACCTAGAAAAACTTTTCTGCCGCCGCAAGCCTCTGTTCTTCTGTGATTCCATCTGGAGGCCTTCTCCGGTAATCTGCCGGAGGGGGAATCGATCATGGAGGGCTTCTACATCAACCTTGCCGCCCTTTTGATGATGTGTGAGTAGTTTACCATAGACCTACGGGTCCATAGCTAGTAGCTAGATGGCTTCTTCTCTCTATTTGATCTTCAATACAATGTTCTCCTCGATCTCCTTGGAGTTCTATTCAATGTAATCTTCTTTTGCGGTGTGTTTGTTGGGATCCGATGAATTATGGGTTTATGATCAGATTATTCATGAGAAATATTTGAGTCTTTTATGAACTTATTTATGCATGATTGTTATAGCTTTGTATTTCTCTCAGATCTATCCGTTTGGTTTGGCCAACTAGATTGATTTATCTTGCAATGGGAGAGGTGCTTTGTGATGGATTCAATCTTGCGATGTTCTATATCCCAGTGACAGAAAGGGACAAGACACATATTTTTATTGTTGCCATTAAGGATAAAAAGATGGGGTTTAATCATATTGCTTGAGTTTACTTTGTCTACATCATGTCATCTTGCTTAAGGCGTTACTCTGTTTTCATTAACTTAATACCGTAGATGCATGCTGGATAGCGGTCGATGGGTGGAGTAATAGTAGTAGATGCAGGCAGGAGTCGGTCTACTTTTCTCAGACGTGATGCCTCTATACATGATCATTGCCTTGAATATCATCATAACTATGCGCTTTTCTATCAATTGCCCAATAGTAATTTGTTTACCCACCGTGTTCTATGCGTTCGAGAGAGAAGACTCTAGTGAAAACTATGGCCCCGGGTCTACTTTTATCATATATTAAAATCCAAAAATACCTTGCTGCAATTTTATTTCCTTTCTTTTGTTTCGCAATTTACTTTTCTATCTATCACTATCAGAATTAATCCTTGCAACTAACCGCCAAGGGGATTGACAACCCTCTTGTTTGCGTTGGGTGCAAGTATTTGCTTTTGTGTGTGTAGGTGCTGCTAATGAGGTTCTGTGTGGTTCTCCTACTAGATTGATAACCTTGGTTCTTAACTGAGGGAAATACTTATCTCTACTGTGCTGCATCATCCTCTCCTCTTCGGGGAAATCCCAACGCAGTTCACAAGTAGCACTCCGGTCCATATTAACTGTAGTTGATTTACTACAAAGTTATACTAAATCAGTGACAATTAATATGGATTGGAGGGGGTATATAATTATCATGAGTCTAAATGGGAGGCAACAAACGATGGATGTTTCACGGGAACAAACCGGAACCGTTAGATTTTGCAACTTCTACCTTGGTGGGATATGTGCAAACCCCGGTTTTATGTATTCCGTACGCAAAGCTCTCTCTAGTGGCAAGGGCATGTAATGGCAAGGCATCGACCATTGATACGTCTCTGTCATATCTACTTTTCCAAACACTTTTGCTCTTGTTTTGGCCCCTAATTTGCATGATTTGAATGGAACTAACCCGGACTGACGCTGTTTTCAGCAGAACTACCATGCTGTTGTTTTTTGTGCAGAAATAAAAGTTCTTGGAATTGGATGAAACTTTTTGGAGATTTTTTATGGAATAAATGAAAAATACTGGAACCAAGACCCACTGGAGGGGGACCACCCAGTGCCCACGAGGCACCAGGGCGCGCCACCCCCCCAGGCGCGCCCTGGTGGCTCATGGGGCCCACGTGGCTCCGCTGCCCCTAATCTCTGGCCTATAAATTCCTATTTCCCAAGAAAAAAATAGGAGAGGAAGTTTTATTGCGTTTCACGATACGGAGCCGCCACCACCTCCTGTTCTTCATCGGGAGGCCAGATCTGGAGTCCGTTCGGGGCTCCGGAGAGGGGGATCTTCCGGCATCGTCATCATCAACCATCCTTCATCACCAATTTCATGATGCTCACCGCCGGGAGTGAGTAATTCCTTCGTAGGCTTGCTGGACGATGATGAGTTGGATGAGATTTATCATGTAATCGAGTTAGTTTTGTTAGGGCTTGATCCCTAGTATCCACTATGTTCTGAGATTGATGTTGCTATGACTTTGCTATGCTTAATGCTTGTCCCTAGGGCCCGAGTGCCATGATTTCAGATCTGAACCCTTTATGTTTTCATGAATATATTTGTGTTCTTGATCCGATCTTGCAAGTTGTACGCACCTGCTATGTGTTATGATCCGTGATACATCTCCAACGTATCTATAATTTATGAAGTATTCATGCCATGTTTATTATAGTTTTGTATGATTTTGGTGCACTTTTAAATGGCTTTTATATGATTTTCATGGACTAACATATTGACCTAGTGCCCAGTGCCAGTTGCTGTTTTCTGCTTGTTTTTGGTTTTCCAAAAAATCTATATCAAATAAAGTCCAAATGCAGCGAAACTTTTTGACGATTTTTTCTGGAACATAAGAGACACTAGAAGCTTCGGGAGGAGGCCAGAAGACCCACAGGGGCTCCATGAGCCACCAGGGCGCGCCACCCCCCCAGGCGCGCCCTGGTGCCTCGTAGGCCCCCTGTGGCCCTTCTTCGCGTGATTCCAACGCTAAAAAATCATATATATTCAGAAACCCCCGAAAGTTAACCTAGATGAGTTTTTACGCCGCCGCAAGCCTTTGTACCAAGGAGATCCCATCTAGATCCCTTTTCCGGCACCCTGCCGGAGGGGGGAATCATCACCGGAGGCCATCTTCATCATCCCGACGGTCTCCATGACGAGGAGGGAGTAGTTCACCCTCGGGCTGAGGGTATGTACTAGTAGCTATGTGTTTGATCTCTCTCTCTCTCGTGTTCTTGATTTGGCACGATCTTGATGTATCGCGAGCTTTGTTAATATAGTTGGACCATATGGTGTTTCTTCCCTCTCTACCTTCTTGTGATGAATTGAATCTTTCCCTTTGTGGTTTCATTATTGTCGCATTGAATATTTCAGATTTGAGAACACTTGATGTATGTCTTGCATGTGGATACCCATGGTGACAATGGGGTATTCTATTGGTTTACTTGATGTATGTTTTGGTGATCAACTCGCGGATTCCCATGACCTTGGGGTGATCTAGGCATAGGGGTTGGTTGCACGTTTTCATTATCTTTTCTCCGATAAGAAACTTTGGGGTACTCTTTGAAGTTCTTTGTGTGGATTGAATATTATGATTATGAAGTTGTTTGATGCATATCGAATAATCAACTAACGGATACTTGTGGTGACATTGGAGTATCTAGGTGACATTAGAGTTGGTTGATGCGTATCATATGGTGTTATTTTAGTATGAACTCTACAGCTATTTGTGACACTTATAGGAATGGCTCAATAGATCGATCGGAAAGGATAACTTTGAGGTGGTTTCGTACCCTACAAACAATTTCTATCTTATGTTCTCCACTAATAGTAACTTGGGAGTGATTCTTTATCGCACGTTGAGGGATGATTATATGATCCAATTATGTTAGCATTGTTGAGAGATTGCACTAGTGAAAGTATGAACCCTAGGCCTTGTTTTTAAGCATTGCAATACCGTTTGTGCTCACTTTTGTTACTTGCTACCTTGCTATTTTTATATTTTCAGATTACAAAAACCTATATCTACTATCCATACTACACTTTTATCACCATCTCTTCGCCGAACTAGTGCACCTATACAATTTACCATTGTATTGGGTGTGTTGGGGACACAAGAGATTTCTTGTATTTGGTTGCAGGGTTGTTTGAGAGATACCATCTTCAACCTACGCCTCCCACGGATTGATAAACCTTAGGTCATCCACTTGAGGGAAAATTGCTACTGTCTTACAAAACTCTGCGCTTGGAGGCCCAACACAAGTCTACAAGAATAAGTTGTGTAGTAGACATCAAGCTCTTTTCTGGCGCCGTTGCCGGGGAGGTGAGTGCTTGAAGGTATATCTTTAGATCTTGCAATCGAATCTTTTAGTTTCTTCTTTATCACTAGTTTGGCTTATAAAAGAAAACTACAAAAAAAATGGAATTGAGGTTGCCTCATATTATTCATCTTTATAATGTCTTTCATGAAAATGATGGAAAGGAAAATTGTGCTCAATTGATAGAAGAAGAATTCAATAAAATGTTTGGCATAAAATATTTGAATGATGAGCATGATTGCAATGTTGCTAGTATGAATTCTTTGAATATCCATGATGCTAATGATATGCAAAACTACAATCTTGGGGATGCTATGTTTTATGAAGATGATATTTTTACTCCCCCAAGTTTTGATGAGAAAATTTATTATGATGATTGCATGCCTCCTATTTATGATGATTATATTGATGAAAGTGGATCTGGAGAGGCCATGACTTTATTTAATGATGATTCCACTATTTTGGAAGAAGTTTCAATTGATTATGACAACAAAGTTGCTATCTATGATGATTATTGTGATGACATGTATGCTATAAAGAATAAGGATAACTATGTAACTTGTAATCATGATTTGAATTTTCAATTGGATGAGAAGAAATTTGCTTGTGTGGAGAGTAATAAATTTTCTATGCATGTGGATCATGAAAAGAATGCATTATGTGATAGCTATATTTTTGAATTCATTCATGATGCTACTGAAAATTATTATGAGAAAGGATCATATGCTTGTAGGTGTTGCAATAATATCAAGTTTCCTCTCTATGTGTTGAAAGTTTTGAAGTTATGCTTGTTTTGCCTTCCTATGCTAGTTGATTCTTGCTCCCATAAACTATTTGCTCACGAAATCCCTATGCATAGGAAGTGGGTTAGGCTTAAATGTGCTAGTCATATGCTTCATGATGCTCTATTTGTGTTTCAATTCTTTACTTTTATGTGAGCATCATTGAAATCATCATGCCTAGCTAAAAAGGCATTAAAGAAAAGCGCTTGTTGGGAGACAACCCAATACTTATACCTTATGTTTATGTGTGTTCACATGATTAAGCTACTGTATTAATCATGTTTTATATGTTTTGTTTCAATAATGTGCCAATTAAAGCCTTTGGGATAGTGTGGATGATAGTTGATTTGATTCTGTGCAAAAACAGAAACTTTTGCGTCCAGTGCTGGAATTTCTATTCTGTACTGGAGCGTGATAAAATTCTGAAATTTTTACAGAGTACTGGTTTACAAAATTTTTACGTTTTCCTCATTTTTCAGAATTTTTCGAGGTACAGAAGTTTGGTTTTTAAATCTCTTACTACACGCTGTTCTGTTTTTGACAGATTCTGTTTTCGATGCATAGTTTGCTTGTTTTAGTATTTCCATAGCTTATATTGAGTAATATAAATTGTGGAAATGATAGAATATAGTAGGCATTATGTGAGAACAATTATGAATCTTGTCTTGACAGTACCTAAGTGGATGATTTATTTTTATCATACTAACATATCTCACGAAGTTCCGTTAAGTTTTGTGTGATTGAAGTTTTCAAGTTTTGGGTGAGATAACGAAATGAGGAGAATAAGGAGTGGAAAGACCCTAAGCTTGGGGATGCACAAGGCACCCCAAGGTAATATTCAAGGAAGACCCAAGCAACTAAGCTTGGGGATGCCCCGGAAGGCATCCTCTCTTTCGTCTTCAACACTATCGGTAACCTCACTTGGAGCTATATTTTTATTCGCCACATAATATGAGTTTTGCTTGGAGCATCATTTTCTTCTGTTGATATTTGCTTGGTGTTATAAATAATCATGTTTTGTATCTTTTAGTTCAATAAAATGCCAATTATAGCCTTTACCATGCTCAGTTTGCAAGTTCATGTGTTGCTGTTTGAAAACAGAAAATTTTCTATTATGTCCAGAATATTCCTGAATAGTCAGAACATGATAAAAATCTGAAATTTTTACACAGTAAGCATGCATGAGTTCTCTGTCACGTGGTAATGTTTCAGAATTTTTGGAGTTAGGGAAGTACGGATTCTTATTCACCCTTTACAAACTATTCTGTTTTGGCAGATTGCTGTTATAGTTGCATTGTTTGCATATGTTTGCGTGTTTAATGTTTCTATTTGAGGACAGGAGTATTAAATATGAAGAGGCATTTAGTATGCAATGTTTAATTATATTTTTTGTGATTTTCTACAGTAGAGAATGTTAACGTTTTGAGTTGATTTATACTAACTTATCTCACGAGTTCTTGTTGAGTTTTGTGTGGATGAAGTTTTTAAGATTTAGGGAAGCCATGATATGAGAGGAATTAAGGAGACACAAGGGCTCAAGCTTGGGGATGCCCAAGGCATCCCAAATTAATATTTCAAGAAGTCTCAAGCATCTAAGCTTGGGGATGCCCCGGTAGGCATCCCACCATTCTTCATCAACAACTATCGGTCAGTTTTGGTTGAGCCTAAGTTTTTGCTTCTTCACATGATATGTGCTATCCTTGGAATGTCATTTTATTTTGTTTTCTTTGCTGTTTGAATAAAATACTTAAGATCTGAAATTTTTAAATGAAATAGATTCCTCACATAGCTACTTAATTGTTTGACTACTCATTTGGTCTTAACTTATATCTTTTTGGAGTAGTTTGTCATTTACTCTTGTTCTTCACTTATATCCTATGAGTAAATTGTTGAAATGAATTGAATATCATAAAGTTGAAATTTATATGCTTCATATACTTGTCCCATGGGGAGTAGTGACTTCACATACAAGAAGTATAAGTGGTAAAATTTATTGAAAGTTAACAAACATAGCATTGGTCACTTGAACAATTCATGAAAGAATTTTGAAGGAAGATAAATTTCACATATAAATATACTATCTTGGACATCTTCTATGATTGTGAGCCCCCATTAATTATTTTCAAGCTTGATCAAGTAGTTGACGTTGGACAAGGAAGACAACGTAATGAGTTATGTTTGTTTATATTCACATAGAATTTATATTGTCATGGATCCTCTAACATGTGGTGATTGCTTAGGATCTTTTGCTAGCCAAAAATTCATACTAAGTAGAGATACTACTTGTGCATCCAAAAAGCCTTAAACCCAATTTCTTGCCATGAGTGTCCACCATATCTACCTATGGATTGAATAAGATCCTTCAAGTAAGTTGTCATCGGTGCAAAAAGAAATAAAAATTGCTCCTAAAATATGTATGATCTTTTATTGCAAGGGAAAATAAGCGTTGTACAAACTTGTGATGGTAAAGAAATAAAAGCGACGGACTGCATAATAAAGGTTGCTATCACAAGGGGCAATATAACGTGACGTTCCTTTGCATTAAGAGCTTGTGCATCCAACAACAAAAAGCGCATGACAACCTCTGCTTCCCTCTGCGAAGGGCCTATCTTTTACTTTTTTGTATTTACTTTTCTGAATTTAGTTTTATGCAAGAGTCATTAATGTTCATCCCTATTTCGCTCTATTTATTCTTTAGTTGGCAAGCATTATGTGGTAGGGAAAGATCCAGGCACATATATCCAGTTGAATATAGATGATCATGAGTTATTATTGTTGACATTATCCCTGAGATAAATAAGTTGGGAGGCAAAACATTAAGCCCCTATCTTCCTATGTGTTTGACTGAAACAGTTTGTTCTAAAAATATGCTTTGAGTGTCAGCAATCATGGAAGACTAAATGATAGTTGAGTATGTGGAATTTGCTAGATCAAAGCTCCTACATAGACCCTTCCTGAAAATAAGATGAATTGTAATTGTTTGATGACTGAGAACATAGTTTATTAGTTTTCAAGAAAGTTTATGGCCTATACTTTAAACATGTGAATAGCTTGCTACTTGATCATGAGAAGTTTTATGAGATGAGCTACTGATTATGATATATAATGATGCTAGGAAAAGTGATTGAAATTATCATTGATCAAACTTATGCACTATGCTAGCATTCACACTTCATAAATTATTTCTTTTGCCATTTACCTACTCGAGGACGAGCAGGAATTAAGCTTGGGGATGCTGATACGTCTCCAACGTATCTATAATTTATGAAGTATTCATGCCATGTTTATTATAGTTTTGTATGATTTTGGTGCACTTTTATATGGCTTTTATATGATTTTCATGGACTAACATATTGACCTAGTGCCCAGTGCTAGTTGTTGTTTTCTGCTTGTTTTTGGTTTTCCAGAAAATCTATATCAAATGAAGTCCAAATGCAGCGAAACTTTTTGACGATTTTTTCTGAAACATAACAGACACTAGAAGCTTCAGGAGGAGGTCAGAAGACCCACAGGGGCTCCACGAGCCACCAGGCTGTGCCACCCCCCCAGGCGCGCCCTGGTGCCTCGTGGCCCCCCTGTGGCCCTTCTTCGCGTGATTCCAACGCTGAAAAATCATATATATTCAGAAACCCCCGAAAGTTAACCTAGATGAGTTTTTACGCCGCCACAAGCCTCTGTACCAAGGAGATCCCATCTAGAGCCCTTTTCTGGCACCCTTCCGAAGGGGGGAATCATCACCGGAGGCCATTTTCATCATCCCGGCGGTCTCCATGACGAGGAGGGAGTAGTTCACCCTCGGGGCTGAGGGTATGTACTAGCAGCTATGTGTTTGATCTCTCTCTCTCTCGTGTTCTTGATTTGGCACGATCTTGATGTATCGCGAGCTTTGTTAATATAGTTGGATCATATGGTGTTTCTTCCCTCTCTACCTTCTTGTGATGAATTGAATCTTTCCCTTTGAGGTTTCGTTATTGTCGGATTGAATATTTCAGATTTGAGAACACTTGATGTATGTCTTGCATGTGGATACCCATGGTGACAATGGGGTATTATATTGGTTTACTTGATGTATGTTTTGGTGATCAACTCGCGGATTCCCGTCACCTTGGGGTGATCTAGGCATAGGGGTTGGTTGCACATTTTCATTATCTTTTCTCCGATAAGAAACTTTGAGGTACTCTTTAAAGTTCTTTGTGTGGATTGAATATTATGATTATGAAGTTGTTTGATGCATATCGAATAATCAACTCACGGATACTTGTGGTGACATTGGAGTATCTAGGTCACATTAGAGTTGGTTGATGCGTATCATATGGTGTTATTTTAGTACGAACTCTAGAGATATTTGTGACACTTATAGGAATGGCTCAATAGATCGATCGAAAAGGATAACTTTGAGGTGGTTTCGTACCCTACAAACAATTTCTATCTTATGTTCTCCACTAATAGTAACTTGGGAGTGATTCTTTATCGCACATTGAGGGATGATTATATGATCCAATTATGTTAGCATTGTTGAGAGATTGTACTAGTGAAAGTATGAACCCTAGGCCTTGTTTTTAAGCATTGCCATACCGTTTGTGCTCACTTTTGTTACTTGCTACCTTGCCGTTTTTATATTTTCAGATTACAAAAACCTATATCTACTATCCATACTACACTTTTATCACCATCTCTTTGCCGAACTAGTGCACCTATACAATTTACCATTGTATTGGGTGTGTTGGGGACACAAGAGATTTCTTGTATTTGGTTGCAGGGTTGTTTGAGAGATACCATCTTCAACCTACGCCTCCCACGGATCGATAAACCTTAGGTCATCCACTTGAGGGAAAATTGCTACTGTCTTACAAAACTCTACGCTTGGAGGCCCAACACGAGTCTACAACAATAAGTTGTGTAGTAGACATCAATCCGCATACCCCAAGGTGACAATAATTGGGATTCTTTCCGGTGATTGCCATAGTTTGAGGAGTTCATGTATTCAGTAAGTGTTAATGCTTTGTTCCGGTTCTCTATTGAAAGGAGGCCTTAATATCCCTTAGTTTCCTTATGGACCCCGCTGCCACGGGAGGGTAGGACAAAAGATGTCATTTAAGTTCTTATCGCAAACACGTATGACTATATACGGAATACATGCCTACATTACATTGATGAATTGGAGCTAGTTCTGTGTCGCCCTAGGTTATGACTGTTACATGATG
This sequence comes from Elymus sibiricus, assembly GCA_039707655.1. Taxonomy (NCBI): domain Eukaryota; kingdom Viridiplantae; phylum Streptophyta; class Magnoliopsida; order Poales; family Poaceae; genus Elymus; species Elymus sibiricus. Next base: position 119,365,641 of record CM077676.1, on the reverse strand, counting down.
AATGTTATCCAACATAAATCACCGATCCAATGCCTACGAGCTTTTCACATATTGTTCTTTGCTGAGTTACTACTGTTGTTACTGCTGTCACAATTGCTACTACTATTGCTGTTACTGTTACCGTTACTCTTATTGCCACTGCTATCAAACTATCATACTACTGTGCTACTGATCACTCTGCTGCAGATATTTAGTCTCCAGGTGTGGTTGAATTGACAACTCAACTGCTAATACTTGTAAATATTCTTTGGCTCCCCTTGTGTCGAATCAATAAATTTGGGTTGAATACTCTACCCTCGAAAACTGTTGCGATCCCCTATACTTGTGGGTTATCAAGACCTTTTTCTGGTGCCGTTGCCGGGGAGCATAGCTCTATTTGCTGAGTCACTTGGGATTTATATCTGTTGATCACTATGAAGAATCTAAAAGACACTAAGACCAAGATCGTTCCCTCTAAGACGAGGGGAGGTAAGGAACTGCCATCTAGCTCTGCACTTGATTCACCTTCTATTTTGAGTAAACTTGCAACACCACCACCTGCTATTAATTCTGATATGTCACAAGTTATTGATGATACCACTTCTTCTATGAATGATACTCATGATAATGCTAGTACAATGCTTGATAATGGTGTGCCACTTGGTGAATTTCTTGATGAACAACTTGCTAAAGCTAAAGAAATTGAAAATGCTGAAACTTTTGAAAATTGTGATTCACCTATTATGCCTAGCTCTCCTACTAGAGTTGAAACACCTGATGAACACTGCTTTGATAGAGAGATGGCTAGAGCCATTCTTGCTTGTAATGATAGAAATGAAGTTATCAAATTGCTTGTTGAAATGAAAGAAAAATCTATGAGGGAGAGAATGAAATATGATCCTAAGTTTGCTACCTCTCCCATATTTGTCATTGATAAGGATTATGAATTCTCTGTCCATCCTGATTTGATTACTTTGGTTGAATCTGATCCTTTCCATGGTTATGAAACTGAAACCGTTGTGGCACATCTTACTAAATTAAATGATATAGCCACCCTATTTGCTCATGAGGAAAAAAATTCGCTATTACTATATTCTTAAGTTATTTCCTTTCTCATTAAAGGGTGATGCTAAGGAATGGTACAATACTCTTGCTCCTGGTTGTGTGCGTAGTCTCCAGGATATGATTTATTACTTCTCTGAAAAATATTTTCCTGCTCATAAGAAACAAGCTGCTTTACAGGAAATATTTAACTTTGTGCAAATTAAAGAAGAGAATCTCCCCCAAGCTTGGGGGAGGCTTCTCCAATTACTTAATGCTTTGCCTGATCATCCCCTTAAGAAGAGTGAAATACTTGATATCTTCTATAATGGACTAACCGATGCTTCTAGGGACTACCTAGATAGTTGTGCTGGTTGTGTTTTCAGGGAACATACTATTGAACAAGCTGAGGAATTATTGAATAATATATTGAAGAATGATAATGATTGGACACTTCCTGAACCACCGCCTAAACCCACTCCGAAGAAGAGGGGTATTTTACTTCTCAGTCCTGAAGATATGCAAGAAGCAAAGAAATGTATGAAGGAAAAAGGTATTAAAGCTGAAGATGTTAAGAATTTACCACCTATTGAAGAAATACATGGTCTTGACAAACCGCCACAGGTGGTAGAGGTAAATTCTCTTATAAAGTTTGATGAAAGTAATATTCCTTATAACAAACCTCCTAGTCAATGCTTGTATGAATTTGACAATTATATTATTAAGCAAGATCACTTCAATGCAAATGTTATGAAACGATTGAAACGAATGCTTACATGATTGATCGCTTGAGTGACTTGTTATTTAGAATTGCTAATGATGTTAAAGGTGTAAGTAAACATGCATCTATGGTTCAAACCCAATTAGAACAAGTTGCTAAATCTCAAAGTGAATTGCTCAATGAAATGAATAACAATATGAATGATCATGCTGTTAGAGTAATGACTAGAGGAGGTAGAATGACTCAGGAGCCACTTTATCCTGAAGGTCACCCTAAAAGAATTGAACAAGACTCTCAAAGAATTAATGTTGATGCACCTAGTCCATCCAAAAAGAAAAAGGAAAAGAAAAATGATAGGACTTTGCATACTTCTAGTGAACTCGAGGTAGAAAAACTCTTAGAGGATAGTAATGATATTTCTATTTCTGATGCTGAAACACAATCTGGCAATGAACAACCACTTGATGATAATAATAATGATGATGCTCATGTGGATACTCAACCAGATAATGATAAAGAACCTGATAATGATGTTGAAATAGAACCTGCTGTTGATCTTGATAACCCACCTTCTAAAAATAAACGCTATGATAAAAGAGACTTCGTTGCTAGAAAACATGATAAAGAAAGAGAACCATGGGTTCAAAAACCCATGCCCTTTCCTCCTAAACCATCTAAGAAAAAGGATGAGGAAGAATTTGAACACTTTGCTGAAATGCTTAGGCCAGTCTTTTTGCGTACTCGTTTGACTGATATTATAAAGATGCCTCCTTATGCTAAATATATGAAAGATATTGTCACAAATAAAAGAAAGATACCTAAAGCTGATATTTCCACCATGCTTGCAAATTATTCTTTTAAGGATGGAGTGCCTAAGAAACTAGGAAATCCGGGAATACCAACTATACCATGCTCCATTAAACGAAATTATGTCAAAACTGCTTTGTGTGATTTAGGAGCCGGTGTTAGTGTTATGCCTTTCTCTTTATACAAAAGACTTGATTTGGATAAACTCACTCCCACTGAAATATCATTGTAAATGGTTGACAAATCAACTGCCATTCCTATCGGTGTTTGTGAGGATGTGCCCGTTGTAGTTGTTACTATCCTAACAGACTTTGTTATACACGATATGCCCGAGGATGACAACATGTCGATTATCCTTGGTAGACCCTTTTTGAATACTGCAGGGGCTGTTATTGATTGCAACAAAAGCAAGGTCACTTTTCATATCAATGGTAATAACATACGGTGCACTTTCCGAAGAAACAATTTCAAGTAAATGATATTCATATTATTGAAAAGACTCCGACAATTACTATTGGAAGTTTTCAAGTCCCTCTTCCTACTGTCAAAAAGAAATATGAAACTCTTATTATTGGGGAGATGCATATCCCTGTTGAGGTAACCTAGTGTTTTACGAAGATTCTTCGGTTTCATGTTACTCGGAAATGGTTTGTTAATAAGACTTGATCAACCTTATTAATGGATTCTTTTTGAGGGGCATGTGGTCGATGAATTTTGTAAGCACAACTTTCTGTACCCACTTTTTGTTTTCTGTTATTTTTAGTTAAATGCAATAAAATGCCATGATTATCCTGTTTTCTGAATTATCCGTGCAATAAAAAATGCCCATAAATGAAAGTGCTCAGAATGCAATGAAATTTTGATATGAATTTATATATAATATTTAAGAATTTTTGGCACTGGAAACATACCAGGGGGATGCCCCAGGTGCCCACGAGGCACCAGGGCGCGCCACCCCCCCTGGCGCGCCCTGGTGGCTTGTGGGCCCCATAGGGACCCCCTCACTTATTCCCTCAGCCCACTTCATCTCTTACCTCTAGCAAAAATTCCTGGTAGCTCTCTCTCTCCTGTTCTTGCTCCCAAACCTGAAATTTTCGATCTCTTTGCTCGGAGCTCCGTTTCCGAAACTATTTTGGGAGATTGCTCCTTGGTATGTGACTCCTCCATTGCTCCAATTAGTTTTTGTTTTAGTGGATTATATTTTGCATAGTTAGCTGCTCTTGGTGCTACTGAAAATGAGCTTGCATGTTGAATTCTTTGAGTTCCAAGTAGTTTGAATGCTTGATATGGCCTCTAGACATCCATATGAGTAGTTGCTATCAATTTTGTGAAGTTTTGTTAACATCATTTTGTGGTCCAAATTTTTTTAGAAATTTGTTCTTAGGAAAATAAATATCTTCCGGAGGAGTTCTTCGAAGAGGAACGCCAAGGGAGTCCTTGGGGACTCCTCGGACAGCGACCTCAACATTCCGCGCAGGACGGAGGTCCGGCCGTGCGAATGGCCGCACAATGCCTTCATGAACGAAGCCGGATTCTACCAAGAGTTCGCGCAATTCGTTGCAAATGCCGGATTGACCGACTTCCTCGCAGATGAGTGACCAGCACCACATCCTTACAAATTCGTTTGTGCAAAACTTTCATTTTCTGAATAGGCTTAAACCTCCCATGGTTAGCTTTAATTTATATGCTGAACATCATCAGATACCTCTGGCTGAATTTTGTGAGATATGTTTGATCCCCTCTGATGGGGAAATCAGAGAGCCTCGACCGGAGGAGTTTGAGGGCTTCCTCCACACTTTAACTGTGGGAGAGACAAGGGGCGCGTCGAGAGCCCAGACCACTAGCTTGCAGTTTCCCTCTGTTCATTACTTTGCTTTATTCATAGGGAAATGCTTGACTGCTAGAGAGCAAGGTGGTGCGCTATGTGCACCTGACTTTGCCATTTTACGCCGCGCACTTTATAATGACAACACTTATAACTTGGGAGCTATCATTGCACACCGCCTGCACACTAATAGGACTAAGGGTAAAATTCATGGTGGTATTTATGCTACTCGCTTAGCGAGACATTTTAATGTTAACATTCGCCCTCATGATTACTTGTTGCCTAGAGTTTACTTAGATCACCAATCTATGAGGGACCACCACTTTCTTGATGCTCCTGAGCCTCCTCACCACATTCGTTATAACTTGGTTTTTAGTGAGGATACTCGTGATATTATTCCGTTGCCTGCACCTGCTTTGTTTGATTCTCATGCCAGGAACGGATATACCGTGATGCCACCGGACATCGTTGCTTACCGGAACGCCTTGGCAGCGGCAGAGGAGGAGGCCCAGGATTGGGACGCTAGGGTGCCGCCGCCTCAGGACTTTCACATGGGACCGGATGGCTACTACGGATGGCCGTGACCAAGCTAGGCAAAATCCTAAGCTTGGGGGAGTACGTATCTCTCACCGACATTTCATTTATGATCACACATTTCATTCCAGTTGTCGGTGTTCATACTTTTTCATTGTATAATCCATGCTAGTTTTATTTTCTCGCTTTCTTCTTATGTGTTTGAAAAACTTTGAGAAAATCCAAAAACATTTCTCGTTTCTTTTCGGTTTTCTTTCTAGTTTAATTAGTTGTAGTTTCGTAGTAGTAAAAGAAAACCCAAAAAGATTTCCCGTTTCTTCTTTTACTTGTTGGGAGCTTTCCCGTGTAAATAGTTTTTCTCGTTTTCGTTCTTTCTTCTTTATTTTATTTTCTTCAGAAAAACTAAACACTCCAAAAATATTTCAGAGTGTTTCTTTGAAATTCTTTTCTTTTGTTGAGTCATTGTAAGGAGAAGACCACGATGAAAATGTTGAGTGGCTCTCATATGCATTGTTGTTGATCTAACAAAGAGCCCATTTTACCTTGTCTTCTCCTTTGAATAAAAATGCTTGCAGATTCCAGCTTAGTCCACGGCACTCTTGCACTATTATTATTTTCACATCATTCGGTCGTGCAAGTGAAAGGCAATAATGACGATGATTTGATGAAGTGACTGTGACAAGGAAAAGCGGGTATGAACTCAACTTGTTTTTTGTTTTTGTAAATATGTTTAACTCAGTATCCATGATTCAGCATATTATGATTAAACATGTTTATGATGACACTTAGAGATTATAGTTGCTCATGCCATGCTTAAGTAGCTAGGAGTAGATAATGATTTATCTTAGGTGTCAACATGCATTAAAATGCTCATGATGTAGTATGATGATATAGTATCCTCCTCTGAATGTTTCGAGTGGCTTGACTTGGCACATGTTCACGCATGTAGTTGATTCAAAACCAACATAGCCTCCACGATATTTATGTTCATGGTGCTTATATCCTACTCATGCTAGTATTCAATGTTGATTATTCGTAATGCATGGTTATGACCGTTTTCGCTCTCTAGCTGGTCGCTTCTCAACCTATTTGCTAGCCTTCGCCTGTACTAAGCGGGAATACTGCTTGTGCATCAAAACCCTTAAACCAAAGTTATTCCAGATGAGTCCACTATATCTACCTATGTGCGGTATTACTCTGCCGTTGTAAGTAAATTGCATGTGCCACCTCTAAATATTCAAATGAACATCTGTTTTGTGTGCCCGTACCGCTCATGGAGCGACAGGGGGCGGTCAATATCTTCCATGCTAAGCGGGTTATTCTCATGACGAGTGTTTATTCACTTGTCCTTACACGAGAGGGGATGGTAATCGGGATGCCCAGTCCCACCATTTAAATTGCAAAATAATAAAACAAACTCCCCCAGAAAGTTGTTGGTATGGAGGGCACCCGAGGATTCGGCTAGCCATGGCATGTGATTGTTGGTGGAGGGGGAGTAAACTTTACTTTACCGCTTGGGAACCGCCGCTAATGTGTTTAGCATGGAAGATATTGAAAACTCTCGGTCGTGACGTTGACAGGAAAGGCATACCTCCCAAAATTATATTTATCTCTGATTTAAGCTTCGAGCTCTAGCACCTCTGCAAATCCCTGCTTCCCTCTACGAAGGGCCTATCTATTTACTTTTATGTTATTTTACTTTTATTTTTGAGTCATCACCTTCTCAAACAAGCACCAGTCGTGAGAGCACTATTGTCATTCTTATGCATTGTGTATAGTTAATGTTGTGTGCATCATGACTGGATCTCTTCTACCATGAATTACAATGTTTAGTCGCTGCTTGAACTTTGGAGGTGCTCTGCATTTATGTTTTGCGGTCTCAGAAAGGGCTAGCGAGATACCATGTTATCATATTATATCATGATTGTTTTGACAAAGTGTTGGCATTTGATATATTTTATTATTGCTCGCTAGTTGATTATGCCAATGATATGAGTGAATATAATTTCTAAGAGTTATCATTTGCATGGTTAGTCATAATCTTTGCTGAAAACCTGGGTATTATTTAAGCATATATACAGATACAAGAACAAAAGAGTTTGTAAAAGTTTTTCTTTATCACATTCAGTTTGTCAACTGAATTGCTTGAGGACAAGCAATGAGTTAAGCTTGGGGGAGTTGATACGTCTCCGTCGTATCTACTTTTCCAAACACTTTTGCTCTTGTTTTGGCCCCTAATTTGCATGATTTGAATGGAATTAACCCGGACTGACGCTGTTTTCAGCAGAACTACCATGGTGTTGTTTTTTGTGCAGAAATAAAAGTTCTTGGAATTGGATGAAACTTTTTGGAGATTTTTTATGGAATAAATGAAAAATACTGGAACCAAGACCCACTGAAGGGGGACCACCCAGTGCCCACGAGGCACCAGGGCGCGCCACCCTCCCAGGCGCGCCATGGTGGCTCGTGGGGCCCACGTAGCTCCGCTGACCCTAATCTCTGGCCTATAAATTCCTATTTCCCAAGAAAAAAATAGGAGAGGAAGTTTTATTGCGTTTCACGATACGGAGCCGCCGCCACCTCCTGTTCTTCATCGGGAGGCCAGATCTGGAATCCGTTCGGGGCTCCGGAGAGGGGGATCTTCCGGCATCGTCATCATCAACCATCCTTCATCACCAATTTCATGATGCTCACCGCCGGGAGTGAGTAATTCCTTCGTAGGCTTGCTGGACGGTGATGAGTTGGATGAGATTTATCATGTAATCGAGTTAGTTTTGTTAGGGCTTGATCCCTAGTATCCACTATGTTCTGAGATTGATGTTGCTATGACTTTGCTATGCTTAATGCTTGTCACTAGGGCCCGAGTGCCATGATTTCAGATCTGAACCCTTTATGTTTTCATGAATATATTTGTGTTCTTGATCCGATCTTGCAAGTTGTACGCACCTGCTATGTGTTATGATCCGCATACCCCAAGGTGACAATAATTGGGATTCTTTCCGGTGATTGCCATAGTTTGAGGAGTTCATGTATTCACTAAGTGTTAATGCTTTGTTCCGGTTCTCTATTAAAAGGAGGCATTAATATCCCTTAGTTTCCTTATGGACCCCGCTGCCACGGGAGGGTAGGACAAAAGATGTCATGCAAGTTCTTATCGCAAGCACGTATGACTATATACGGAATACATGCCTACATTACATTGATGAATTGGAGCTAGTTCTGTGTCGCCCTAGGTTATGACTGTTACATGATGAATGTTATCCAACATAAATCACCGATCCAATGCCTACGAGCTTTTCACATATTGTTCTTTGCTGAGTTACTACTGTTGCTACTGCTGTCACAATTGCTACTATTATTGTTGTTACTGTTACCGTTACTCTTATTGCCACTGCTATCAAACTATCATGCTACTGTGCTACTGATCACTCTGCTGCAGATATTTAGTCTCCAGGTGTGGTTGAATTGACAACTCAACTGCTAATACTTGCAAATATTATTTGGCTCCCCTTGTGTCGAATCAATAAATTTTGGTTGAATACTCTACCCTCGAAAACTGTTGCGATCCCCTATACTTGTGGGTTATCAACCATCCATTTGCTATTAGATATGTGCGTATTTTTTCTTTCCTTGTGTATTCTCACAACAACCGTGTGCATCTCTTTCATTAAGTCAACTCAGGTTGTCTTGTCTATAGTCCCACCACCACTTAGAGAGTGACTATCGGAGAGCAGCACGCTACATGTGGTCTATTCCACCCAAAGTCCAACATTTTACTATATTTATGAAAAAATAGATGCGTGATATCTTCTGAACTGAAATTTTGTTTATGGTTTTTTGCATATTTGAATTTCTTCGCAATGAAATCTTTAGAACTATATCAATATATGATACATTTCAAACTATTTCATACTTCATTGTTTTTGTCATGTTTCAGTCCCACTGAAATAAGCAGCTTTCGAGAAATAGATTTTAATGATTTCAAAAACTGATTTCACTCATTTTAAAAAATTAATTTTTGAAATGACTGAAATTAGTTGTATGAATTTTTCAAATATTTTTTTGAAATATGTGAATGGGTCATTTCAAATATGTGAAATTTATTGTTACCATGTGTTAAATTGATTATTTCAAATATATGAAACACGTTATTTGGATGTGTGAAATTGTTTTTAATACAGAACATTGTAATGTGTATGAAATTGATTTCAAATCTGGCTGAAGCAATCAATTTATCAAATGTGTGAAAAAAAATTCTTGTGTTGAGTGAAACTAGTTTTTTTTTGGAAACGAGTGATTTTTTTGAAAATTCTAATATTTTAATTGAGTGAAATCAAATTTTGAATTGAGTGATTTTTTTTAACTGAGTTAAGTCACTTTGAAAAGCAGTGAAAATTGATTCTTCGAAATGAGTGAGATACCTTTTTTTATATTGGTAAAATTAGTTTTTGAAATTGAGTGAAATATGTAATTTTTAGCTAAGTTAAGTTACTTTTTGAAATGAGTGGAATCGGTTCTTTGAAATGACTAAAATAATTTTTATATTAGTATAATTAGTTTTTGAAAATGAGTGAAATCTGTATTTTCTAATGAGTGAAATTATTTCGTTGAGTGGGCTGAAATCAGTGTTTGGAAAGGAGTGAAATCTGTTTTTTTAAAACTTGTTAACTTAAAAAAATGTGAAATTGATTCTTGCAGTGTGTGAAACAAACTGAAATCAAAATATGATTGAAACAGTAAAATTCAAACTATTCAAAATGCTTCCAAGACCTGTCTTGTTTAAAAGATCTTATCGTTTTGGATTCAAATATATAAAATTTGCAAAAATGAAAATTTGGTTCAAAAGTTATCAACCTTTCCAAATGTCACAATGAAATAAATACAAGCCTTTTTGCATGAGAGAGAGAGAGAATGCATGCAGCCGTCCTTTTCTTCACTCTCTCGTACCTAAAAGCTGACATAAACTGGACGCGGAGTTTCTGCTCCCGAGCTCAAATGAGCTCGGGTGAACAGTAAAATTGAAAAAATTCAAAAAAAATCAAACAAAATCTGAATTTTTTTTGTGACAAACATTGACAAAAGTTTTAAGTGCCTGCAAAAATTCGTCATGGAATCACATTTCTGGAAGGCGCGGCAAAAAAAACAAAATTGATACTCTGAAAATGCTACATTCAAAAGCATTTTGGAGCACTGATTTTGTTTTTTTTTGCCACGACTTCCAAAAATGTGATTTCATAATGAATTTTTGCATGCACTTAAAAAATTTGTCAATGTTTATCACAAAAAAAATTCAAAATTTTTTGAATTTGATTTTTTTTTACGATTTTACTGTTCACCGAGCTCATTTGAGCTCGGGAGCAGAAAGACACTTTCGACATAAACCTGACATGCAATGGTTGTATTCTCATCTCCACGCTTCGAATTGCACATCAATGTTTATACTCCCTCTGTTCTATAATATAAGACGTTATTACATCCAATATACTCATACGGAGGGAGTAATGCACAGTTGTCACACGTCTCAAAACAAGGTTCCAACTTCGCCGTTACATACCCTTGCCGATAGAAAAAACTATTTCCATACTGCCCTACGCCGTAGCCAGCCAACTATAGTTGTATCCACAGTGAGAAACAGAAAAACAGAAGAAACTCTCTCTCTCTCTCAGACATCAACCAATATATCTAATGTGTCAAAATGTGCTACTCCCTCCGTTCCCAAAATAAGTGTTCAACTTTAGTACAACTTTATACTAAAGTTAGTATAAAGTTGAGACACTTATTTTGAAACGGAGAGTAGATTATTTGACCATTCAACAGTCAACTGTGTCGCGGGAACCGGCTAGTTCAGAGCACTACCAGAAGCTACACAGAAACCGCAGGCGCATACATAGCAAGCTAGCATAGGTACACGTACCTCCCCGCTGTGGAAGTACGAGTGCACGTAAAACGACTGTACTGTACTAATATATGTAGTACGACCTGAGTGCATGCACGTACACCCTTTGACTTGGTTCATGTATAAACTAGTACGAACGTCTCCGTATGAGTATGTTCGAAGCCACTGCTCATTCCCTCGCTTAACTGCACATACCATTTTCATGACCTAAAGAACTTGAGCGGATAACCTCTGAGCTCACCGTGAACTGATCAAACAAAGCTACAAAATCTATTGCTTCCTCCGGCAGAGAACATTGCACCACCGGCCGGCCGAAACGTCACTGCGTTCGCGAGCTAGGCAGCGAGGCGGCTGACCGGCGATCGACCGAGGATGCTCCACGAAACTTACCCGTCGCCCGTCACAGGCTCACTCACGTAGCACGTAGCTCGATCGCTGTATATAAATGCTGGTACTGTACTACTCCGTAAGAAAACCACACAGCAAGAAAGTACAATACACAAGTGCAAAATTCAGTATCGTGCCATGGCATGGTCGGCGGGGCGCTGCTTCTCTCTGCTCCTGCTTTGGAGCATGGAACCAGATCCTCTGCCGTGCCACTGGGCACGGCACAGGTACCGTGCCTTCTTACAACGACCCCAGCGACGCATTAATATGGGCCAAAAAAATAGCAAAGCCCATTCACACAGGCCCGATCTACCCAGCCGTTCTGGCGCCAAAATACGCCGCCGTATCATCTTCTGGCGCCAAAACGCAGAACAGAGCATCGTGAGCGCACGCGGCGGCGGCCGATGCGGCGAAGCTTGCGCTCCCCCTCACAAAGCGTCGTGAGCGTGCCGGCAGGTCCGTCGGAACGATCTTGGTGATTCTTCCTTTGGGGCCGTCACATACCTTTGATCAGCCTCTTCTCTGATCGCTCCGCCGGCCAGGCTGCGCTCCTACTTCATCGTTCATACCAGTCAAACCCTCCATACAGTGTAAAGGTAATCCAACAATCAGATTGACCACATGCATATATCATATTATTAGTAACTAGATCCACTTCTCATTGATTCTCAGTGTTACATGTATTCTTTTTGTAGCCTGCAATACTTGTTGGGCTCTGCCATTCTTCATTGCTCATCCGATGGAAAACTAGACCAGTAGAAATTTGAACAAAATTGGTGAAGAGGAAAATGAAGGAGAAAATGAGCAAGTCAAATCTGAGAAGTACTATATTTAGTCAACTCTGTTTTGTAGTACTGCCTTTTGCCATCTTTCCATTCAGAAATTGGTTGTGAACACTATGCTTTTGATGCACAACTCAACTAGCAATCAAACATTTGAACATAAATTGCTCTTGACCTGCTCTTTTGTTTTTTCCAGGACAAGTGCCATACCTAGCTGGGCACCACATATTGGCATGAGATTTAGCACTTTGGAAGATGCTTGGAACTTTTGGGAATATTACGGAGGTCGAATTGGGTTTGGTGTCAGGAAGAGGTATGCAAATCCAAGTAAGTTTGACGGTATAATCACATCAAGCAGATTTGTGTGTCGCAAAGAGGGACATAAGAAATCAGACAGAAGAGATCACCTGAGTAAGCAACCTCGAGCTGAAATTAGGTCTGATTGCCCAGTTCACATTGGCCTTACCATAGATCGAGAAGTGGGGAATTATGTAGTTTTTGATCTTGTTCTCGAGCACAATCACAAGCTGCAATTGCAGGAAACATGTCATCTTTTGCCATCGCAGCGGAAGATTTCTGAACTTCAAGCTTTTGAGATTGAAAATGCCGCTGAGTCCGGTATTAGGCCAAAAGCCGCACATGAGCTAGCTAGTCGGCAAGTTGGTGGATCTTTGAATCTTACGTACACTCCTCGTGATCACAAAAATTATTTGCGTAGTAAGCAGCAAAGGGAGCTAATTTATGGGGAAGCAGGGAGCATGTTGAAATATTTTCGGGATAGAACCATTGAGAATCAATCATTTGAGTATGCCATACAACTGGACTGCGAAGAACAAATTGCAAATATTTTTTGGGCTGATGCTAAAATGATCATTGACTATGCTCATTTTGGTGATGTTGTCACTTTTGATACAACCTTCGGAACAAACAAGGAGTATAGACCATTTGGGGTATTCCTTGGATTCAATCATTTCAGAGAAACGGTTGTTTTTGGTGCTTGTCTTCTATATGATGAAACATTTGATTCTTTCCGGTGGTTGTTTGATATTTTTTTGTCAACACACAACAAGAAGCAACCTAGAACAATATTCACGGATCAAGACACTGCAATGGGAAATGCGGTCGAGGATGTATTTACAGAAGCAAGGCATGGACTATGCACTTTTCACATAATGCAAAATGCCATCAAACATTTGTCTGCTCATTGCACTAAAGAATCAAATCTTATTAAGGATTTTAGTGCTTGTGTGTTCGGGTATGAGGACAAGGAAACATTTGTGGAGGCTTTCTACACCCTGAGAACTAAGGTAGAGAAGCAAACTTGGTTTGATAGCATCTATAAAGTAAGAGAAAAGTGGGCTGAATGTTATATGAGGGATGCATTCACCTTAGGGATGCGAAGCACACAACTAAGCGAGAGCCTAAACAATGACTTGAAACTCCACCTGAAATCAGACCTTGACCTTGTTCGTTTTTTCAAGCATTTTGAAAGGGTTGTGAAAGGGAAACGAGACAATGAGTTGAATTCAGAGTATGAGTCCAGAGAGAAACTACCTAGAATCAAAATAACTACACCGATGTTAGTCCAAGCAAGCGAGGTATACACTCCTGGCATATTTGAAAGTTTTCAAACAGAGTACGTGAGATCTATAGCAGCCTGCAGTAAAGTACTGGATGGGGATTTTGTATTTGCAGTGGAAGTTGGTAGCCTTTGCGGAGATCCAATATTTGAAGATGAGCGTGCAGTTGTTGGTAATCCGTTGGAACAAACAGCCACATGTAGTTGTGGGCAATTTGAGAGAATTGGACTACTATGCGCCCATGCTCTAAGAGTTCTCGATTTGATGAACATTAAATTACTGCCACCACATTATATTTTAAAGCGTTGGACTCTAGGTGCACGGTGTGGAACTATCCAAGATAGAAGTGGAAGGAATGTTGTTGAGAATCCAATGCTGGAAGCCATTCTTAGCTGCAAATTTCTCACACACAAATTTATCAATTTAGCCACTCAAGCACTAAGCTCCCAGCCATGTCGTATTTTACTTGACAATGCACTTGATATCCTCACTAAGGAAGTTGAAGAGCAATTGAAAAAGGAACGTGAAGGTCACCTTGTCGAGGAATGTGATACCCAAGTGGTACCTGAAGAATCAAATCAAGATTTAAGTGCTGCACGCCTAAAGAAAAAATCCCCACAGAAAAAAGGTTCGAAGCGAAAGAGAACTTGGATCGATAGGCAACACAAGAAATGGAAGACAAGACCAACTGAAGTTAAAGAGACACAAGAATTACCTACGGCATGTTATTTATATGCTGAAAAATAATTACTTTGTTGACCTTTCAAATATAGTATGTTTGTATGACTGAATCTCTTATGTCATTTTGTTTTCAGCAACCAGAGAATGAGATTCAGCAACAAATGAAAGGGCGAAAAAGACCAACCAAAGCTAAAAAGACACAAGTATTTCCTACAATATGTCTTTTGTATGCTAAAAGAAATTTACTTTCTTTACCATTCAAGTGTAGTCTTTTACTTTGTTCTCCCTTTACATGTAGCAGCAAGAGAATGGAATCAAGAAAACCAACAAAGGAAGCAAACAGCCTACCAAAACCACTAGTGCACATGACTTGCCTATGGGTTCCCAGCAACACAAAGATGAGACTCATTCATTGACAGAGAAAGATACTGAGAGCATTGGGAATGATTTTAATGGTTATGGATGTATTAAGAGTTACACTGAATTATTGATGGTATGCTTCATCCCATTTACCATTATGCTTGACTAACCGTTTCAGCAAAATAGATGCTTTTTCTAATATGAGTAGTCCTTTAATGATGCAGGGTTCTAGTGTCGAACAACTGTACGTAAATGATATGTTTCTATCAGATCCCTTTTGTCATCAGTAGAATTGAAGATCCATTTGGCGACTGGAGGACTTGAAGAGTGGTGGATTCTAAAGATTGGACGGATGCTGCTGGTCATGCATTCATTTTTCTTATATAGTGTTAGTCATGTAGTAATTAGTTAAATCTGCCCCAAGGAAAAACATGTGGAAATTCTAGTATTTTACCTTTTGTACTGCTCTTGAATTTGTCAATGCGAGACCAACAGTTGATTAAGACCATTAAGTGGAATGCACTTGATTGTAACAAGCATAGCTTGCTTGTTTAAATTTCAGTTTTTCTATTGCAGTGTGATTCTTCAGTTTTGTAGCAGGTTCAGTTCAGCCGAGTGTGATTCTTCAGTTTTGCAGCAGCTTTTTACTTCAGTTTTGTGGCAGCTGTGAACGGCTGATGCATTAGGCTTCTTCAGTTTTGCAGCAGCTTTTTACTTCAGTTTTGCGGCAGCTGTGAACGGCTGATGCATTAGGCTTCTTCAGTTTTGCAGCAGCTTTTTACTTCAGTTTTGCGGCAGCTGTGAACGGCTGATGCATTAGGCAACGACTGGGTAGATGGGCTTTCTGACCCATGTCAATGCGTTCGCAAGGCTCGTAAGGAAATCAGTGCGTCGCTGGGGTCGTTGTAAGAAGGCACGGAACCTGTGCCAGGTTCCGTGCCTTCTTACAACGACCCCAGCGACGCACTCGCCGAATCTTTAGCGACGGCGGTGCCGGTGGCGGTGACGGTGCGTGTGGGCGTGGTGCTGGACCTGACGAGCGACGCTGGCAGGGAGAGACTCACCTGCATCTCTGTGGCCCTAGATCGATTCTACCTGAAGCATCCGAGCTGCAGCAAGCGGGTAGAGCTACGCGTGAAGGACTCGGGCGGAGAGGCCGTCAAAGCGGCGCAAGCTGGTACACCCCCACCTAGTTTTTTTTTGTCTAAAATTACTCCCCCGCAGTTTTTTTTTGAGGGGTACTTCCCGCAGCTAAGGATGAAAACTGGGAGTGGATAATCTGAAATAAATACCTACTCGTATCTGAAACGTCCGCACTCCAAGTAAAACAAAAATAAAAATTAAAGATATCTGAATTTATTTTACAAATACAAACACAAATATGGCACAAGATTTTGACACAAATATGAATATGGATATATTTGTATGTAAATAAAATTTCGTAAGCTAATTTAAGAATTTCTAGCCCCAATATGCAATTATCCAACATAAAAACCTAATAAGTTGTCAATTTTTTGTTTACTTTCTATATGATTAAATAGGAAATAGTATGCATTATATAGAGGTTGCGTCAATTAATTATGATTGGAGAGAGTAGTATTTATTCATAAACATGTCTACCACTGACTTATTGTATGTTGCAAGTTGATTATTCCGTGTCACATAGCTGGAGTATGTCGCTATTATTTGTATCCGTTTCGAATCGAGTAAACATCTGATATGTGATATGTATCCGTAGTCAAGTAACATCTAATCCGCATTCGTATCCGATAAAACCTGTATTTACATTAGTATTTGTTTAGAAAATATGAAGACGGAAGTGGTAAGAGCACTATCCGATTTGCATCAGATCTGTTTCCACCCCTACCCGCGCCCACTCTTTTACCCTTGCATTTTGACCTGAGGCCATATGCACGTGTGTGAATAATAATTTAAAAGAAATAGGAAAAAGATCACAATATGGAATTTTTAGGCATTGAAGATGCTCAGGTCTTCTGGCTGCACACCGAGTTTTGCGACGGAAAGACTTTTGTGGTGTCCTTGCACCAAAAAAGTCGATGCTCTCTAAAAAGTCTTTGCTAGAGCGCCAACTTTTTTTCTTTTTGCACAAGGCACCACAAATGTCATTTCTTCATGAAATTTTGCTTAAGGTTGGAAAACATGATAGAAATGTCAAATTTCATATAATTTTGAATTTGCTTACTATTTCTTTTGAATTTACTTCTTATGCGTGTGCTTAGGAGCTCAGTTGCATAAAGCAATTTTGGATAAATATTTTATTTTGCTAAGACAAGGTTTTTGTTAATGACATCTTTCTTAATACTTCATACTACTTATGTAATACAATATCATGTAACATGTACCACTATATTTGTTTTCCTAATTATTTATTTATAATTGTAATTTGCATTGGATAAAACATACCTCCTCCATTCCTTTTTATTAGGTGTAATTTTTTTGCGGTTACATGTGTCCTGGTTTTAGGTAGATTCTGAATTTTCAGGTGTATTTACCTTTTTATCCAAATAGATGCCAATTCAACCCCCTCCCCCACGAATCATAAAGACCATTAATTCATCGTCAGTAATTTCATCAAAGTAATATTGTTATTAGAGACATTTCAGCTCTAAATTATCCTTACTCACCATGCACAATTTTTTTTAGTACATACACAATTTTCTTTTGACCCTAAGACGTTGACGCTTAGGAAAATACACATAAAAAGTGATCCTTGGGTCATTGTTACAATTTTCATAATGTAAATTTTACCACTAAATATAATCATGTTTTCTTCTAATAAGCCTATAAATATTGATTCAATCGGCATCTTTTTTTTTGCGAAATCTCACCCATTTTATTGATTTGTAACAATGGATTCAATCGGCATCTAATGTCCATTTTTTATCTCTAGGATATTTATTTTATACTCATATTGTAACACAAGTCCACGCCCAACATTGGACAAACAGGCATCTAGCAAAACATTCGAAAAACAAGCCAAAGCCCATCTAGTTCGAAACAAGTCCAGCCCATCAAGTTCGCCAAAACAAAAAAGAGTCGAAGCCCATCTCTGTGTTGACCACAAGCGCTCAAGGTGTTCGACGCTTCGACCCTGCGCCGCCGTGGCCTCCATCTCCGCCGCCGCCGGCGCTGCGAAGGCCTTCGCTCACAAGGTTTCCCCTCTCTTCCCGGCAGGTCTTCCAACTCCGAATGTTCTTCTTTTGCTGAACCGTCCTTGCCTCCCCCGTCCTTCGCAGAGGGAGCACGCCGCCCGCGGTGCCGCCGACTCCCCCCCCCCCCCCCCCCCCCCCCCCCCCTACCGCTTCCCTTTTTCCGTACGTGTGGGAGAGTCGAGTCGAATTTTAACATCTGCGCATCATGCGACAGTTTGACCTATTTCTTAAGCTAATTTTTGGTGCCCGTGGTCTTTGCAGCCGATGATCTTGTCAGTAATGCCCGAGTGCAAGCCATCATCTGGGGTCCTCAAACGTCGACAGAAGCAGATTTCCTCTCCCACCTGGGCCGCCGCCACCGTATTTCGGTTCTCTCCTTCTCGGGCATTTCGCCAACATCCTGTGCCTTCTGGCTAGAAGATCCCGCAACAGCTTCCAGGTGTCACAGCAAGATTGGCTTTACGCTTGAAAATGACACTACAACATTTCTTAGCCCAAAAACTGGTAGACGAAATGGCAGGCAATTACAGACAGGAAAAACAAGGGTGAACTGCAGAGGCCATAATAAGACGATGCTCAGGATTGCCGTGCCGCAGAAAGAAGGTTTTGAAGACTTTGTGCATGTCGCTGATCCTAATACCAGTTACCAAAAGGTCACTGGCTACAGCATTGATATCTTTGAAGCCGCTATGAGGCAGCTACGTCGTCCACCACGCTATGAGTTTTATGTCTTCCATGCTTCCTACGATGAGCTAGTAGGCAACGTCTCTTCGGGGGTGAGTGAGCTTTTCTCATACATACTTGCATGGTTTGGCTTGTAACATTTGTTTATTTGTGCTACTAAATTCATTTTGACCTCTCTAATTTTCTGATTGATGAACAGGTGTATGATGCAGCAGTTGGTGATGTTAGCATAACTCCTGATCGAGCTGCTGACACAGATTTTACAATGCCATACACACAATCTGGAGTGTTTATGCTTGTGCTTGCTGAGGACGAGCCAGAAACAGTTGAGTGGAAATTTGTGAAGCCACTAAGTTCAGCGCTTTGGTTTACAACTGTGAGCTTCTTCTTCTATACTGGCTTTGTTGTGTGGATGATTGAGCGTTCCAGAAATCAAGAGTACCAAGGATCAAATTTGAGACAGTTGAGCACCGCTTCTTACTTCGCTTTCTCCACTTTGACATTTTCACATGGTTCGCACTTCATACTTAAACTTCTTGGCAAAATTTGATGTCTTATAAGAGATTCGATTAATTTACTACAGTACTCCTGTAATAAGTTTTTTTTTTTAAATGGACTGTAATAAGTTCTTGGTTATTCCATGCACAGCTCACACTATTAGAAGCCCCTTATCAAAAATTGTTGTGGTGGTATGGTGCTTTGTTGTGCTGATTGTAGTACAGAGCTACACAGCAAGCTTGTCAGCCATACTAACCGCCAAGAGCCGTCGGCCTTCGGTGACAGATCTGAACCAGCTTCAGCTCAGGGATGGCTTTGTTGGACACCAGGAGGGATCATTTCTGCGGTCCACCTTAATAAAAGATTATCATTTCAGAGAAAATAGGCTCCGGAGCTTTATCAAGAAAGAGGAATATGCTGATGCTTTGAGAAATGGATCGGTATCAGCTATTGTTGATGAGCTTCCCTTTTTGAGTTCATTCCTCTCTGATCCTCAAAATAAGGAAGACTTTAGGATGGTTAATCTCATATACAGGACTCCTGGATTTGGTTTTGTAAGCTTCTTAATCTTAAGCTTAGTATATTCAGAATTTGTCCT
This sequence comes from Elymus sibiricus, assembly GCA_039707655.1. Taxonomy (NCBI): domain Eukaryota; kingdom Viridiplantae; phylum Streptophyta; class Magnoliopsida; order Poales; family Poaceae; genus Elymus; species Elymus sibiricus. The sequence continues at coordinate 119,346,095 of CM077676.1, read as the reverse complement.
TTAAGTGCTATGTTGCATCCTAGGGACAGAAGTTAGTTAGTACCATCATTTTTTTATCTTCAAGTATGGATTTTCTAAGCATGGGCGTACATCTACTCATCCAGCTACACCAATTAATAGTTTGGAACTTTGGATGTACTGTACGAAAAATTCTCAGAGACATATCTTGGCTTTTGAGAGAAAAGAATAGACTACACTGGCATATACAACCACTTGTTCATTTGTATCTATCACATACAATTTAGTTTTATTCCCGAATTTTAGTGTGACAATTGTATCATGCTTTTTTTACCTCAATCACGCCTGTCATCTTGTATCAAAATGTAATACTATCATGAATGTTTTTGGACTTTGTACATCTCCATGCCACTAAAATATATCCAAAGTTACGGGTTTACCTACAACCATGCTTACCTTTTATCTTCAGGCATTCTGTCTGTTGATCTTTCTACTGCCATCTTGAACATAACTGGAGGTGACGAGGGTTCGAGGATTCAGACAAAATGGCTAGGCACAGAATCGTCGGCGGCGGGTGACGGCAGCTCCGAACCCGATTCCACACAAATCAGTCTGCAAAGTGTCGCTGGTGCGTTCATCATCACCGGAGTTATTTCAACTCTCATGCTGCTGGTAAGCATTGGGAGGCTGGTATATGCCAACCGCACAAGTGGGAGAATAGCCGATGTGGAAAGTGTCGATGTTCATGGTGGTGACGGCGTCGGCCAAGGTTCCCTTCATTTGGAGAATGGCAGCATAGGTCACAGTTCTGCTGCCTCTGATCAACCCCTATGCGAAACCGTGAATAGCGAGTCCCATGGGTGCGTTGAGAATGCGGGCGGCCGAGAGGCTTGTCGGATGCAGCAGAATGCCTTGCATGGTGGCTCTGCGACTGCAGAATCCATCCAGATTGAGATGAGGACTGTCTGAGATGAAGTCGATAGGGATGATACTTAGTTTTGAGTACCTGTCATGTTGCCTTGAATTTGTAATGAATACTAATAGTAGTAGTGTTTAGCAGAGTGTAAGGTTTTGCCACAAAATCAGCTATTACTAGTTTTGTAAACTAATACTACTCGCTCTGTTCCATAATATAATATAGTGCGTATAGATTTTTTGAGAAGTCAAACTTTGCAAACTTTGACCAAGTATATAGAGAAAACTATTTATATCTACAATACCAAATATACAAAAAAAATATGAAACTACGTCTTATGATGAATCTAATGATATATGTTTGTCATTCTAGATGTAAATTTTTTTCTCTACAAACTTGGTCAAAGTTGTTCAGTTTTGACTTTCTAAAAAATCTATATGCACTACATTATGGAACGGAGGGAGTATTTTTTTGCCAAGTGGGTGGCTCACTCGGTTGATATTATCGAGGGTTTTATCATGATTAACTCGTATGAACTGGTGATATATTTTCCTTTGAACATTTTACCCATCACTTATTGATCTTCTGGCCTCTGCAGGCGGATGCACACATCCATTCTCCCTATGGTTTGCTTCTAATTTTTGTTGTCCCTCTTCCTCTTCTTTGCCTTTTCCCCTCTTCCAGTTCCTAGAGCTCTCACAATCAGGCAAGTTGAATTGCGTGCTGGTTATAGTGAATTTGCAAACTGTAGTTCGATGACCAACCTAGCGCTAAGCTACACATTAAAATAAATGAAAACTTAACTCACTCTGCACCTCTCTATATACCGAAAAAGGCTTTCGCCCCGCTTTATATATAAAGCAACGATCATCAACAACCCGGTACAAACGCACGCCATCACAACACACGCACACACCCAAGGCAGGATACATAGGCACTGAGCGCAGCAACACCACCCCTAGCACTACAAAAGCAACCAGGGGCTTCAACCGGAAACGCGCCACCGTGAAGAGGTGAAGCCGCATACGACGAACCGTGGGCTCCAAGGCGGCGCCAACATGATACGACACCGGAGCGCCGCCACCGCCCGATTCGAGGATCAGAGTTTCCCCTGGAGCAGCATGACGGGCAATGAGAGCCACGACGACGCCTTCAAGAAGGGAACGAGCTTCGCCGCCGCCGGTCCATCCGAAGATAGAACAGGTTTTCACTCCGGTCAACACTCACTGCCACTGAACGCCACACCCCGGCTACCACGCCGCCCAAACGGCCATGGCCACCGGGCAGCAAGCCACGGTCTCAGCCCACGAGCACCGCGCTACCACCACCAAGGCCGCCGCCCCGGCATCCAAGACCTTGACACCACCTCACGCGAGACCCGCCGCTACCCTAACCAAAGAGACGAGCAGAAAGGTCCCGCCTTTCACACCCCTGGGTGCCCCCCAGTGCTGAGACCCAATAGGTCAGCCAAAACTGGCCTCCATCGACCCGTCCTACAGGGCACAAGACGAGCTCAGTCCTGTGGCACCGTGTGCGAGACGAGGTCGGTCCTGCTGCACCGTGCGCGAGACGAGGTTGGTCCTGCAGCACCGGGCGCGAGACGAGCGATGGACGAGGTTACAAACTGTTGATGTTGCAGGCGTTTCTATCCTTGATCACATATCATGCAATCAACCTCGGGATTTAAGGACAGATAAAGGGGGGGGGGGGGTCGGGACTCCCGGGTGCTATAGCACCTTTTCGTTAAGGACATGTATGAATGTCTTTTCATATAACACATATGCAGTAGATGATGGTTCTGCAACTTCTATTTTTATCAAGTTATGCAATAGTGACAAAGACTAATGTCTGCAGTGCTACTGGTGTACCATTTGGAAAACTAACATGCAGTGACGATTTATAAGATGATTAGTATGTCACAACCCTTAAATTGTTGCTTGCTACACTTTGATCTTGATGTGATTTGGTTCTTGAAAACTGAAAGTTAACCGTTTGCTTCATATATTATTGTACGAATTATGGTTTGTAGAAGAATAGTGGGGGAGGATCTGCAATTATCCCTTTGTAAGTTTTACTAATACAAATTCATTTTGAGTTGAAAGATCCCTAAATCATTTACCCTTTTGCTAAAAATAATGCTCTTATGTACATCTGATCATTGAGTACTAAAATGGGCTTTGTTGTTTTCAGTTTGATGTGATATTTGTTGGGTAGCACTGAGTAAAGCCAGCAAAGGCGAAAGCCGAAAGAGATACTCGCAACCAAGTAGATATTTATGTGGTCTAAATTACACACATCTTCAGTACACTTACTGAATCGTCCTATGTTTATGGTTTTGTGAAACACCACTTAACATGTACTTGTTTCTCATGTGGCAGCGTGAAGGATTTTTCAAGGAGTTCGCTGATGTCGTCGAGTGTGGAGTGAGGATGTGTGTGTGTGTGTGTGTGGAGGAGGAGGGGGTCTGCTTGAGCCATTGGTCTAGGAAAGTGTGTGTGTTTTCCCGTTGCAAGGCACGGACCTTTTGCTAGTATTTTAAGTATATAAATTGATATATGGTTGTGCGCATCCTTTGATGTAGAGGCCGGGGTTATCCTCCTTTCCAAAAAAGAACCCCGGAGGCTCCGGCGAAGCGCAGCAACTGAGGCATGCGTTTTCGTGACGACATTAGGTTCATCAATGGACCACCCCCAGTGTAAAGCCTTAGCAGACATACATAATGGAGGCTAGGGGTGTACTTTTTTCGGGTGCACAAACAGATTTAGCACAATATACATTCAGTTTGGTCTTAAGTCTTAACAAATCTTTTCTGGGCCGTTTTGCAGCTACACATTTGCGATGATGATCCTGGTCTATTATCGGTCCTGGTACTCCCTTAGACTTACCAAAAAGATGTTAGAAGATTGTTTGACATGCTCAGGAACAACCCCTACTTCCGAAGGTTCAGGAGTCTTGACCAAGTCGAGCATATGGAGGAGTACCGTCTCTCTAAACACCGACCCGAGGGTATACTACTTGCGGCTGTCTACTTTCATGTGGTTCCGTAGGGTAACACGAGCATGTCACGAGTTGATTATGTACAGCCAATAGTGTTGGATCACCTCGCCATTGAGTTCATGTTGGCAATCTCAATTCACTAGCAGGAAAGGTGCAAGGAAACTGTGCAGATTCATTGCATGAGAGGCTACTGTGTCTACTGAGCAAGGCCTCTCTTATTCCCCATGTTTCCCATTCCCACTGATTTTTGGAAGCAGATTCTTCATTGCCTTTTATCTCGAGGCTCCAAACTAGTATTACCCCCTTTTTTTTTTGTCACCGAGGAGCAACCTATTTGATTGTAGCAAAGAAGTGTGGCCAGTATGTAATAGCTCCATGTTACTACTTAAGTGAGGATGGGACAGTATATATATGCAGCCATGGCAAACAACATGGTGTGCGCTTGGAGGTTATTGGCTTAGTACTATCCTGCATTGGTTTCATGTCATAACCTTCTGTAAAGAAGAGACGCTTCTATACTTACTGTTTTAAGCTTATCTTTAAAACAAGGATAAAGCTCCCATCGGTGTTAAGGTGGATTATGCTAACCTTGATTAATAACTTTTCAGTTTTGCCATTTGATTAACCAACTTATTCCAATTTCTTTAGGTAAAGTAAAATATAAAACAATTCAGCAAGCACAAATTGATCCGAGTAAAATGCATCCTAGGTCCTCGAACTATTTTAGAGTTGTCAACAAGGTCATCGAACTATGAAAAGTGCCAACATTTGATCACTGAAAAAAATAGCGCGCTATATGTAGCGCCGTTAATAGGAATTGTCTCGCTAAATTGATCAATGTACAATGTCTCGCTAATAGCACGTCATAGCACGATAATAGCATATTTTCAGGGACGGCGCTATTTTGTATAGCGTGCTATTGTTTTTCCTTGTATTTGATACTTACGATTCACACGATCTCATGTGCTGCTGCACTTACATGGGCGCCAAGGCTGGTGGTGCAGGTTCGTGGGGGGACGGCCCTGTCGAGCTGCCCCCGACGGGCCCTGAGCTTTCCTCTGGAACAGGGGCAGAAGCTAAGTTTCTGGCGGATCCAGTGTCTCCCACGGGAGTAGAGTCAGAATTTCACATGGCTCCTTCTTGCCGACCTGCGGCTCCGGCGGCCAGACTCTGCGGGCGACTCACCTCCTCTGTTCCCTGGCCGTTGCTCACGGTCTCGCCTCGCGGTCCTTCAAAGGTGTCGAAGCGCCGGAGCCATGTGCGCCGCCATGGCAGCGCTCCTGTCGTGGGCTCCGTTTCAGCCCTTAGCTCGCCCCGCGCGTGCTCTCGGGAGACGAACCTGGTGAGGTGGATCAGGAGCATGAGGCACGAGACTACCACGTTTATGAGGAACAACCCGCGGAATCTCCAAAGCCCGAGCCTAGCGCCAGCCCCGCCGATGCCGTCCCTGCCCACACACGCTCCGGGGTGGCTGAACCACTTGTCCTTGATGCGCGTGAGCTTGTCTTCCTCTGCCAGCTCCAGGATGGCGAGTGACACGTCCTCCACCAGTGGGGATCCCTTCGGAAACACAGTAGTATCCCAAATCAAGATAAAAATATCGGGGCGCACCGTCCATTGAATACTTAAATGTTAACGAAATCGATATAATAGGAGCCCACCGGCCCATTGGGTTGAATGTTGTATAGTACTCTCTCTGTCCGGAATTATTTGGGCCGATGTGTCCGAGCGGCGGCGCCGGGCTTCCACGGGGTGCGGCGGTGCGCCGGCAAGACAAGGGGGGGGGGGGGGGGGGGGGTCTGTAATCCGGTATCTAGTCTATCACGATGAGATTGTGCAAACTACTAGTTACTTTTGTTAGATTGGTTAACTTCTCTTTAGAATTGGTTGACTGCATAGTCGAGATCAATTGAAGCCTAACATGTTATGCTTTACAAAATCTGGAGTAAAACACCAACTTTGGCATGATTGTTGGTCGTAGAGATACATCTCTATTTTAATATAATATAAATATAGTTTTCTTTTCCATTGCCAAATAGTACTCACTAGTTTACAGAGGGAGTACATATTATGTTTTATCCTTTTGTTATACATTTTAGACTTGACCGGGATATTGTTCGAAGATTGTTTGACATGCTCAGGAACAACCCTTACTTCCGAAGGTTCCGGAGTCTTGACCAAGTGGAGCATATCGAGGAGTACCGTCTCTCTAAACACCGACCCAGGGGTATAGAACTTGCAGCTGTGTACTCTCATGTGGTTCCGTAGGGTAACACGAGCATGTCACGAGTTGATTATGTACAGCCAATAGTGTTGGATCACCTTGCCATTGAGTTCATGTTGGCAATCTCAATTCACTAGCAGGAAAGGTGCTAATCCGACCTAAGGAGGTACAAGGAAATTGTAGAGATTGACTGCATGAGAGGCTGCTGTGTCTACTGAGCAAGGCCTCCCTTATTCCCCATGTCTCCCATTCCTACTGATTTTGAAAGCACATTCTTCATTGGCTTCTATCTCGAGTCTCCGAACAGTATTACCCTTTTTTCCCCACCGAGGAGCAACCTATTTGATTGTGGCAAAGAAGTGTGTCTAGTATGTACCAGCTCCATGTTACTACTTGAGTAAGGATGGGACAGTATATATATGCAGCCACGACAAACATGGTGTGCGGTTGGAGGTTGTTGGGTCAGTACTATCTTGCATTGGTTTCATGTCATAATCTTCTGTAAAGAACGGCCGTACCAAACGCTCCTATCGTTGTTGTTTTAAGCAGTACAAGTAAGCTTATATATATCTTTAAAACAACGATAAAGCTCCCATCGGTGTTAAGGTGGGTTACGCTAATCCCGATTAATAATTTTTCAGTTTTACCATTTGATTAATTGTTTCAACTTATTTAGATAAAATAAAAATATAGAACGGTTCAGCAAGCACCAATACTATTTCAAAGGTATCACATAGGTCATCGAATTATGAAAAGTGCCAGCCAAGTCCTCGAAGATCCTCCAAGTGCAATAAGTGTGTACGTACATGTCACCTCTGAAATAGTCCGAGAACCTACGTGACACCACTGAAGTAGTTTGAGGACCTAGATGACACATATTGCACTACGAGAACTTGGATAATGATTTTCATAGTTCGAGGATATACGTGACACCTTTGAAATAGTTCAAGGACCTAGGATGCACTTCACTCAGTTGATCCTAATAAGGACAAACAATGAAAGTGAAGCAAATTGGAACATATAAAGACTCATGATAACCATCCACAGGCATCATATTCAACTTTTCATTTGACATCTCAAAAAATATATATTGAACTTAAATGACATATAGAGTGATGTGTCCTTTGGGGCCCTTCTTTCCGTTAGAAAATACTTGTTTTGAAAAGAATGTGAAACCTTTGAGCTCTGCATCTTAAAAAGAAATACTACTAGTTAGATTTGCTTTTCGCATTAACATAATGCGTACTTGTGTATACGCCTCTAGCGACATTTCTCTTCAGAATTATTTATGCCTATCAAATATGCACATTGATACAACCGACCCTGTTGTTTGGAAACGCTATGCGGATCATTGAATTGTTGTTGATTCTCCGTAAAAAAAAACTTGTCATTGATTGTTGTAATTTGATGAAATTTGTGTTACTGAAAAAGGAGGCGGACGGACAAGTAGAAGAAAATTAGGGAACATCATTGGGCACCCGACGGCAGACATGATGTCCAGGAACAACGAACAAGTAGGCAAACACGTTGAAGGATGCTATTGGTGTAGCCCTTATTAAGGAACTCGTCCGGGTCGCATTAGACATGCAAATGAACTTTATAAGATTTGGCTAGTTTGCCTCCTTGCCGATAGACTAGACACTAGAAACAAGTGTTTTCAAATTCTTATACCAAACCTACGACATAATCGCAATCTACATGTCATAAATTTCTTTTGCCAACATTTGATACGTACGATTCAGACGATCTCATGTGCTGCTGCACTTACATGGGCGCCAAGGCTGGTGGTGCAGGTTCGTGGGGGGACGTCCCTGTCGAGCTGCCCCCGACCGGCCCTGAGCTTTCCTCCGGAACAGGGGCAGAAGCTGAGTTTCTGGCGGAGGCAGTCTCTCCCACGGGAGTAGAGTTAGAGTCTCCCATGGCTCCTTCTTGCCGATCTGTGGCTCCGGCGACTAGACTCCGCGGGCGACTCACCCCCTCCGTTCCCTGGCCGTTCCTCACTGGCTCGCCTCGCGGTCCTTCGAAGGCGTCGAAGCGCCGGAGCCACGCATGCAGCCATGGCAGCGCTCCCGTCGAGGGCTCCGTGTCGGCCCTAAGCTCGCCCCGCGCACGCTCTCGGGTGATGAACCTGGCGAGGTGGATCAGGAGCATGAGGCACGAGACGATGACGTTGATGATGAATAGGCCGCGGAATCTCCACAGCCCAAGCCTGGAGTCAGCGCCGCCGTTACTCCTGCCCACGCAAGCCCCGGGGTGGCTGAACCACCTGTTCTCGATGCGCGCGAGCTTGTCCTCCTCCGCCAGCTCCAATATGGCGCGCGACACGTCCACCGCTACAGGGGATCCCATCGGGAACACCTGAACATATCAAAGACAAACTCATCCTTGTTTACACGTGTTCTAATTAACGGGAGCATGTCATCTGCATGCATGTAGACGAATGCTGATATATAAAGGGAGCGGCTAGGCAACAGTCGACTGAAAATCGAGAAAGGGTTAGTTGATTCTCTTCCTTCTGTCTCCACCGTTCGATTAAGATCCAATGGACGCTGTTCGTCTTCAACCTCCTGTCTCTTCTTCCTCTCTCTCACCCGCCGATCCAGCCGAGCCCTAACCGCCAGCCCCCGCCTCCCGCGACCGCCTCGCCGCCCTGCCCTCCCCTGAACCACCCCCCACCGCCAGTCTTCCGCCGCCCCCGGCCATCCCTCTAGGCCCCCCGGGCCGAGTTTTTTCTCCGGCGAAGCCCCACCACCGCCCTACCCCCCGCCCCCCCACCGCCGGCCACCACCGCCCCCACCCTGAACCCTAAGATAGATAATGGGGTGATGACGGCGAGCCCCTTCCTTCTCTCCGGCAAGGCCCTTCCTTCTCCTTTCTTCTTCTTCCTTCATTCAAAAATCGACTGACCCGAATGCGAAAATTCAGCTGACTGAAATGTAGCTAAACTTATAAACGCATGCATGCACGTACAAATCCAAACCCGCCGCTCTTGTAGGTCGGGCCGACCATGGAGTAGCCTTCGCAATAGCGCGACAGGAAGAGCCGCAGGTAGGGCACCTCGTCGAAGATTGCCCTGACGCCTCCCTTGTCTGACCCCTTCTCGAGGGCATCGGCGTATTGGTCCATGGTAGTGTACCTCCTGAACTTTGCCTCGTCGAAGCCCATCTCCTTGAGAAAGTCCTCGATGAAGGATCCCTCTTGAAACCCAACGTAGTCGCTCTCCCTTAAGTCGTTTATCGCTGGTTGGAGCTGCCGGACCGTGAGCATCGTCGTGAGGTTCGCCGTGTAGCTTGTAGTGAGGATGAGCACCGCAAACACCCACATGATCACCACCAGCTTCGACAGGTTGCTCTCCAACTTCTCCTCTACAAGCAAGCGTGTGTGTCAATCAACCAGTAAGTTCAGAACTGGCTGGATACGAATCATAATATCATAGAAAAACGATGGGGAGAAGAACACATACTGTGGGAGAAGACCATGGTTGAGAATGCAAAGTAGAAGACAACGCCGAATTGCTTCGAGCGCGTGCCACGGAATCGGGGGTTGATCCTGTGCTCGATGGCCCACACGACGAAGCCTGTGAAGAAGAAGAAAGCGAGGCTAGTGAACCAGAGCTCTGGTGTTAGCGGCTTCACGAAGATCCACATGCTGTTGAGGTTATCTTGCTCTGACACGATCATCGACCAGCCTGTGTCGGCGAATGGCATCGTGAACGAAACCCGCTTCATCCTGCTCGCTGTGATGGTCACGTCTCCGACCACCACGTCGGCCTTCTGCAGCGATGACTTCAAAAGTTCAACTTATTAATCTTACAGCAGTCAGCAGCACAAGTAATAACTACGAAAAAGAGAAGGCCTGTAATTTCATTTTCTTAAGTCAAGTAAGTGGTGCAAAGTTTGACCATGTTTGTAGAGAGAAGTATCAATAATTACAATATGATATGAAATTAATATAATATAAAAAATTATTCTACTCCATATTATATATTTTTCTAATGGTACTTATTTTGTATTCTAGACTAGATGTTCAAAAAAAATCTACAGTGCACCGTTTAACTTAGCTAGACAGAAAACTTTTAGGGCTTCTTTTTGAAGTAGGAGGGAGTATCATGCAAGACATGAAAGTAGTAGTTTGTTTCGTCATCTGACCTTGTCACGCACCAGGTTCACAAGAGCTTCGTATGACGACTCCGTGCTATCGTTAGCTGGCACGTAAGTGACGTAACTGTACGCAAGTGGATAGTTGAGTCTTTCCATGACAGCGTAGAACACGTCGATGCAGTAGCCTGTCACACTCTCGTTGGCCGCGCTTGTGTTGCCGGAAATCTGCACGAATTGGCTGAACCCGCGCATCATCGGGACGGCGACGCGAAGCGGTCGTCCTTCCGGCGACTCGCTCCATCCGATCGGAACAGACGCCGTTTCGCCTGGCCAGAGGACTTGCTTCAGCTTGTTGCCAAACCTGGGGTTCAAGCTCGTGGTGATCCCCAACTCCGGCGTCCAGAAACCGACCGTCCTTTCCCCATTCCCGATGATATTCACGATCTCGTACGCCAAGACCTGCAGCTGCCCGCCGACCAGCTTGAACCTTCCGGCCAGGCCGTCAAACTTTGTGACGAGCAGAGCGTCGAGGAACGTGATTTGTCGTGCCGTTCGGAAGGAGACCTCAGCTGCCGCCGCGGCTGCCCATGCCGTGTCATACAACCAGAGCAGCCACACGGGCGCACTCTGGTCGCCGTGCACGGCGGCGTCGTCGTCGTCGGGAGCCAGGCTCTCCTGCCGAAACCTCACCTTGAGCCGCCTGTAGAAGCTCCTGACTTGGTCTGTTGCCTGCACATAGGGCCGCACGATGACAACCCCCTGCATGCAATCCACGTCGCTGCGGTTGAGGCTGTCCGCTGGGTTGCCAACAGTGGCGGTGGCAATCCAGACGTACCCCTCCGACATCATGCCGGCGACCATGGCTCGGCGGAAGAGGCGCCCTGCCAGAGCGGGATGCATGTGAACGACGTACACCCGCGCCGGCATTTTCCTCAGAGCGAGGAGCGCCGCGTCGAGGTGTCTGTCTGCCGCGTCGGCCGGCACGGCCACGCTGTCCGTCACCTCGCGAGCGGGGTGCCCACCACGCCCCAGCCGGAGCGCGTGGACCAGCGCCGGGAGGATGCTGATGCCGTAGAGCGAGTCCTCGTGCAGCAGGACGACCGCGCGCCACGCGAATGCCTCGAGGATGGCGGCGATAGGCGTGGCTACGGAGGTGCTGTTGGCAGCGGTGCGTACGAGGGAACGTGCTAGGGATGAACCCGACGCCGGTGTGGTGGCGGACAACGAAATGATCGGGATGTCGGTTCGTCTCGCGATGCTGGCGAATAGCTCGACTTCAGGCGATGTCGTATGAGGCGAGATGATGGCTTGCACCTGTGCACCCTTGTTCACGAGCTCCTCCGCTGAGAAACAAGGATACATCACAAATTAGAAACCATCTGATCGATCACATTTCGGAGCAGTTTTTTATTGTTGGAATTTTCAGAAGAAAACCAGAGATTTTGTTGACCACCGAGAAAGTTTGGTACCGCCCGTAAAATTCGAAATTATTTGAATTTAAACGTCTGACTAATGTAAAATAGCACTCGTATGCATATGTAGACAGAACAAAAATTTCTTGACCTTGTGATAAGGCGTGAAACGAGGTTCCTGCGAGTCGCAGGATAGGATTATATATAGTACTTCCTGTGGAAATACCACTTGAAATTAATATACTTACCTATCTAAAAAAATTGAATTCAAAATCCGTTTGAAATTTTTGGGAAAAAAATCCGAAAATACTGAGATTTTTTCCAAAAATCAGGTTTGCCGGTCCCTCCCAAAAAAACCAAAATCAAGAAAAAATAACCTTGTTACCGAGTAGCATTATTGCACAGGCTACACCTGAGTGTAAACACCCGAGAGTAGAAAATCCACTCTCACTGAGAAAACACATATCAAACGTGATCCAAAAATTCTGAATTTTTACGACATCAAACATGATCAAATGTTTTATAGACTTGAAATTTTTCATCCACAAATATCACTTGAGGAGCTCTCGACAAAAAAAAAAACGATGGTCAATGTTTTGTGCACTTTTTGAATACATGAATTTTTTTTATTGAGAGATCCTCAAATGTTATTTGTGGATGAAATTTTGCAACAACCTAACACATTTGATGTCACAAAATTTCAGAATTTTTGGATCACGTTTGATTTTATTTTTTTGTAAACTCAGATGTAGTACACCTGAGAGTAGAAAATACACTCTCTTACAAGATTGATTTTTGGTCCGGTTTACGGAAACAAAAGCTTCGAGGAATGCAAGTCAGAGGTGCAAAACTGATGTTGCGGGTTGCGTCTGATGTTTTCAGCAGGAAAAAAGGTTGCGCTCCGATGGTGCTAAGAAATATTGCTGGATGAACGCAGTCTGGAGCTGGATTTCAAGAGGAATTGGCTTCATTGGAAGTTAGGGAGTGATCAGTTCTGTAGCTAGTGGTTTTAGCTTATGTTCTGGAGTTTATTTTATGTAGCTTTCTTCCTTTTGTTCGTGGTAGTACTCTAGAATATCATATAAGTAGAAGTTTTCCTGTAATAAGGTAGTTTTGGGTAGTTGCTATGTCTGCTGGAGATTCAAGTGGAATTGTTTCTGAGGTTATGAAGCATGTTGCTCAGTGTATTGATTCCCGGGAACCGATACAACGGTCCTGTGTAAGATTTTATCCGATTTCAACAATGAAGTTGGGGAGAAACCCCTTAATTCGAAAAAATCTGATCGATCACAATCAGTACCAATACATATTCATCCCCAAACCAGTCAATAGCTAGGTTTTCTTTTATCAATTTCATCGATTAAGTACAACAAAAATGAAAATTAAAGGAGCAAAAAATTTAAAAACAGCAAAACTATCCGTTTGTTTGCATATTGGGCTGAACGTTAGCGCTACGGTCCAATGTTGCTTGCTTGGATAATGCAACGGATCAAATGACACGATACTTTTAAATGCTATTTTTGAACTTCAAAATGTTTTAGCTTCAGGGTTGACCATCACCGGAGGCACTTTGGGTGCTGGGTCTATCACCACCCTGGCCACGCCGGAGGCGAGGTAGATGAGAAGATGTCCACGCTCCGATCCATAGAGAGGCTCGGGAGCTTAGAATGGGAGAGAGGCGGTTTTATCATCTCTCAACATTAATTATGTGTCACATAGACAAAAATCTAATGTGACATGCAAAAGATTCTTGGTAAGGATATGGTCGTTGTTGTAGTTTGTTGATCACTGTTTTGATCGCTTCGGGATTTTTTTTCCTTTTTGCTCGCTAAGCCGTTGATTTGTTCTTGTATGACTTTGCTATTTGCTGGCGTGTTTAGTTGTATATGTGCTTTCGTGTTGGTTGTGTACATCTCATCTATGCAGAGGCCGGATCCTCATTGTGTTTGTATCCACTTGATGCTTCATTTTGAGTAAATAAAAGCCACCTTTTGTCAAAAAACAAGATGATGCCAAGGTGGAGCGTTGGGAGAGACCTAAATCCCGCATTACTTAGATGGTTAGGTTTCTTGTGGTGGAAATGGTCCACTCGGGTTTAAGTCCTAAACTTGACATGGGTGCTCACATATTTTCTGGATATATTTCTGGTTCTTCGATACTATTTTTCAGCGATATGAAGTGCCCATCAATTACGAGGCGTCTATGGAGACTTCGTCAATCTGAAGATCTATTGGCTCAGTTTGTCTGGAGTTCTCACAGGGGTGTAGGGAGCGTGTGTATGTTCACAGGGGTTAGTGTGCGTGTGTGTATGCGAGCGTCTGCGATTGTACTGTATTTAAAAAAAACAAGTATAACTAGACGATACCTCATGCGTTGTTGTGGGAAGTTCTTGCAATATATTTCAATGAGATCCGGTTATATGAACATTTAACTTTAGATTTATAATATAAGAACTAAAACTGAAATTACTGTTGGAAATATGCCCTAGAGGCAATAATAAATTGGTTATTATCATATTTCCTTGTTCATGATAAATGTTTATTATTCATGCTAGAATTGTATTGACTGAAAACTTAAATATATGTGTGAATAAATAGACAACACCATGTCCCTAGTGAGCCTCTACTAGACTAGCTCGTTGATCAAAGATGGTTATGGTTTCCTGACCATAGACATGAGTTGTCATTTGATAACGGGATCGCATTATTAGGAGAATGATGTGATGGACAAGACCCAACCGTAAGCTTAGCATCAGATCATTTTAGTTATTTACTACAGCTTTCTTCATGTCAAGTATTGATATGTCTCCAACGTATCTATAATTTATGAAGTATTCATGCCATGTTTATTATAGTTTTGTATGATTTTGGTGCACTTTTACATGGCTTTTATATGATTTTCATGGACTAATATATTAACCTAGTGCCCAGTGCCAGTTGCTGTTTTCTGCTTGTTTTTGGTTTTCCAGAAAATCTATATCAAATGAAGTCCACATGCAGCGAAACTTTTTGACGATTTTTTCTGAAACATAAGAGACACTAGAAGCTTCGGAAGGTGGCCAGAAGACCCACAGGGGCCCCACGAGCCACCAGGGCGCGCCACCCCCCCCCCCAGGCGCGCCCTGGTGCCTCGTGGGCCCCCTGTGGCCCTTCTTCGCGTGATTCCAACGCTGAAAAATCATATATATTCAGAAACCCCCGAAAGTTAACCTAGATGAGTTTTTACGCCGCCGCAATCCTCTGTACCTCCACGATCTAATCTACAGCCCTTTTCTGGCACCCTGCCGGAGGGGGGAAAGCATCACCGGAGGCCATCTTCATCATCCCGGCGGTCTCCATGACGAGGAGGGAGTAGTTCACCCTCGGGGCTGAGGGTTTGTACCAGTAGCTATGTGTTTTATCTCTCTCTTTCGCGCGCGTTCTTGATTTGGCACGATCTTGATGTACCGCGAGCTTTGTTAATATAGTTGGATCATATGGTGTTTTTCCCTCTCTATCCTTGTTGTGATGAATCGAATCTTTTCCCTTTGAGGTTTCGTTATTGTTGGATTGAATATTTCAGATTTGAGAACACTTGATGTATGTCGTGCATATGAATACCCGTGGTGACAATGGGGTATTATATTGATTCACTTGATATATGTTTTGGCACTCAACTCGCGGATTCCCGTGGTGACATTGGGGTAATCTATGCATAGGGGTTGATGCACGTTTTCATTATCTTTTCTCCGATAGAAACTTTGGGGTGCTCCTTGGAGTTCTTTGTGTGGATTGAATATTATGACTATGAAGTTGTTTGATGCATATCGTATAATCAACCCATGGATACTTGTGGTGACATTGGAGTATCTAGGTGACATTAGAGTTGGTTGATGTGTATCATATGGTGTTATTTTAGTACGAACTCTAGGGCTGTTTGTGACACTTATAGGAATAGCTCAATAGATCGATCGGAAAGGATAACTTTGAGGTGGTTTCGTACCCTACAAACAATTTCTATCTTATGTTCTCCGCTAATAGGAACTTGGGAGTGATTATTTATCGCACGTTGAGGGATGGTTATATGATTCAATTATGTTAGTATTGTTGAGAGATTGCACTAGTGAAAGTATGAACCCTAGGCCTTGTTTTTAAGCATTGCAATACTGTTTGTGCTCACTTTTGTTACTTGCTACCTTGCTGTTTTTATATTTTCAGATTACAAAAACTTATATCTACTATCCATACTACACTTTTATCACCATCTCTTCGCCGAACTAGTGCACCCATACAATTTACCATTGTATTGGGTGTGTTGGGGACACAAGAGATTTTTTGTATTTGGTTGCAGGGTTGTTTGAGAGATACCATCTTCAATCTACGCCTCCCACGGATTGATAAACCTTAGGTCATCCACTTGAGGGAAAATTGCAACTGTCCTACAAAACTTTGCGCTTGGAGGCCCAACACGAGTCTACAAGAATAAGTTGTGTAGTAGACATCAAGCTCTTTTCTGGCGCCGTTACCGGGGAGGTGAGTGCTTGAAGGTATATATTTAGATCTTGCAATTGAATCTTTTAGTTTCTTGTTTATCACTAGTTTGGTTTTATAAAAAGAAAATTACAAAAAAATGGAATTGAGGTTGCCTCATATTATTCGTCTTTATCATGGCTTTGTTGAAAATGATGGATCGGAAAATTGTGCTCAATTGATAGAAGAAGAATTCAATAAAATGTTTGGCATAAAATCTTTGAATGATGAGCATGATTGCAATGTTATTAGTATGAAT
The DNA here is from genome assembly GCA_039707655.1 of Elymus sibiricus. Classification (NCBI taxonomy): domain Eukaryota; kingdom Viridiplantae; phylum Streptophyta; class Magnoliopsida; order Poales; family Poaceae; genus Elymus; species Elymus sibiricus. The sequence goes on along the minus strand of CM077676.1, from coordinate 119,329,721 downwards.
TCTATGAATATCCATGATGCTAATGATATGCAAAGCCATAAGCTTGGGGATGCTATGTTTGATGAAGATGATATTTTTAGTCCCCCAAGTTTTGATGAGAAAATTTATTATGATGATAGCATGCCTCCTATTTATGATGATTATATTGATAAAAGTGGATTCGGAGAGGTCATGAATTTATTTAGTAATGATTACACTATTTTGGAAGAGGTTTCAATTGATTATGACAACAAAGTTGATATCTATGATGATTATGATGATGACATGTATGTTATAAAGAATAATGATAACTATGAAATTTGTCATCATGATTTTAATTTTCAATTGGATTATGCCAATCAAGTATCTCATGATAGTTATTTTGTTGAATTTGCTCCCACTATTATGAATGAGAAGAAACTTGCTTATGTGGAGAGTAATAAAAATTCTATGCTTGTGGATCATGAAAAGAATGCTTTATGTGATAGCTATATTTTTGAATTTCTTCATGATGCTACTGAAAATTATTTTGAGAGAGGAATATATGCTTCTACATATTTCAACAATATCGAGTTTCCTCTCTATGTGTTGAAAGTTTTGAAGTTATGCTTGTTTTGCCTTCCTATGCTAGTTGATTCTTGCTCTCCTAAATTGTTTGCTCACAAAATCCCTATGCATAGGAAGTGGGTTAGGCTTAAATGTGCTAGTCATATGCTTCATGATGCTCTCTTTGTGTTTCAATTCTTTACTTTTATGTGAGCATCATTGAAATCATCATGCCTAGCTAAAAAGGCATTAAAGAAAAGCGCTTGTTGGGAAACAACCCAATATTTATACCTACTGTTTTTGTGTGTTCATATGATTAATCTACTGTATTAATCATGTTTTATATGTTTTCTTTCAATAATGTGCCAAGTAAAGCCTTTGGGATAGTGTGGATGCTTGTTGATTTGATTATGTGCAAAAACAGAAACTTTTGCGTCTAGTGCTGGATTTTATATTCTGTACTGGAGCGTGACAAAATTCTGAAATTTTTACACAGTATTGGGTTACAAATTTTTTACGTTGTCCTAATTTTACAGAATTTTTGGAGGTACAGAAGTATGTTTTTTAAATCACTTACTACACGTTGTTCTGTTTTTGAGAGATTCTGTTTTCGATTCATACTTTGCTTGTTTTAGTGTTTCCATAGCTTATATTGAGTAATATAAATTGTGAAAATGATAGAATACAGTAGAAATTATGTGAGAACAATTATGAATTTTGTCTTGACAGTAACTAAGTGGATGATTTATTTTTATCATACTAACCTATCTCACGAAGTTCCGTTAAGTTTTGTGTGATTGAAGTTTTCAAGTTTTGGGTGAGATATCGATATGAGGAGAATAAGGAGTGGCAAGACCCTAAGCTTGGAGATGCCTAAGGCACCCCAAGGTAAAATTCAAGGAAGACTCAAGCGTCTAAGCTTGGGGATGCCCCGGAACGCATCCCCTCTTTCGTCTTCAACACTATCGGTAACCTCACTCGGAGCTATATTTTTATTCGTCACATAATATGAGTTTTGCTTGGGGCGTCATTTTCTTCTGTTTATATTTGCTTGCTGCTATCAATAATCATATTTTGTATCTTTTAGTCCAATAAAATGCCAATTATAGCCTTTACCATGCCCAGTTTGCAAGTTCATGTGTTGCTGTTTGAAAACAGAAAGTTTTCTGTTATGTCCAGAATATTCCTGAATAGTCAGAACATGATAAAAATATGAAAATTTTACACAGTAAGAATGCATGAGTTCTCTGTCATGTGGTGATTTTTCAGAATTTTTGGAGTTAGGGAAGTATGGATTCTTATTCCCCTTTTACAGATTGTTCTGTTTTGGCAGATTGTTGTTATAGTTGCATTGTTTGCATATGTTTGCTTGTTTAATATTTCTATTTGTGGATAGGACTATTAAATATGCAGAAGCATTTAGTATGCAATGTTTAATTATAATTTTTGTGATTTGCTACAGTAGAGAATGTTAAAGTTTTAAGTTGATTTATACTAACTTATCTCGCGAGTTCTTGTTGAGTTTTGTGTGGATGAAGTTTTAAGATTTAGGGAAACCGTGATATGAGAGGAATTAAGGAGACACAAAAGCTCAAGCTTGGGGATGCCCAAGGCATCCCAAGATAACATTCCAAGAAGTCTCAAGCAACTAAGCTTGGGGATGCCTCGGTTGGTATCCCACCTTTCTTCATCAACACCTATCGGTTAGCCTAAGTTTTTTTTACTTGTTCACATGTTATGTGCTATTCTTGGAGTGTACTTTTATTTTTGTTTTGTTTGTTGTTTGAATAAAATTATCAAGATCAGAAATCTTAAATGAGAGAGTCTTCACATAGCTACTTAATTGTTTGACTACTCATTGATCTTCACATATATCTTTTTGGAGTAGTTTGTCATTTACTCTTGTTCTTCATTTATATCTTATGAGTAAATTGTTGAAATGAATTAAATATCATAAAGTTGAAATTTATATGCTTCATATGCTTATCCCATGGGGAGTAGTGACTTCACATACAAGAAGTATAAGTGGTAAAATTTATTGAAAGTTAACAAACATAGCATTGGTCACTTGAACAATTCATGAAAGAATTTTGAAGGAAGAGAAATTTCACATATAAATATATACTATCTTGGACATCTTCTATGATTGTGAGCCCCCATTAATTATTTTCAAGCTTGATCAAGTAGTTGACGTTGGACAAGCAAGACAACGTAATGAGTTATGTTTGTTTATATTCACATAGAAGTTATATTGTCATGGATCCTCTAACATGTGGTGCTTGCTTATGACCTTTTGCTAGCCAAAAATTCATACTAAGTAGAGATACTACTTATGCATCCAAAAACCCTTAAACCCAGTTTCTTGCCATGAGAGTCCACTATATCTACCTATGGATTGAATAAGATCCTTCAAGTAAGTTGTCATCGGTGCAAAAACCAATAAAAATTGCTCCTAAAATATGTATGATCTTTTATTTCAAGGGAAAATAAGCGTTGTACGAACTTGTGATGGTAACGAAATAAAAGCGACGGACTGCATAATAAAGGTTGCTATCACAAGGGGCAATATAACGTGACGTTCCTTTGCATTAAGGGCTTGTGCATCCAAAAATAAAAAGCGCATGACAACCTCTGCTTCCCTCTGCGAAGGGACTATCTTTTACTTTTATGTATTTACTTTTATGCAAGAGTCAATAAGTATTCATTCGCATTCCAATCTCAATTATTCTCTAATTGGCAAGCATCATGTGGTAGGGAATGATCCAGGCACATATATCTAGTTGAATATAGGTGATCATGAGTTATTATTGTTGACATTATCCATGAGATAAATAAGTTGGGAGGCAAAACATTAAGCCCCTATCTTCCTATGTGTTTGACTGAAACGGTTTGTTCTAAAAATATGCTTTGAGTGTCAGCAATCATGGAAGACTAAATGATAGTTGAGTATGTGGAATTTGCTAGATCAAAGCTCTTACATAGACCCTTCCTGAAAATAAGATGAATTGCAATTGTTTGATGACTGAGAACATAGTTTGTTAGTTTTGAAGAAAGTTTATGGCCTATACTTTAAACATGTGAATAGCTTGCTACTTGATCATGAGAAGTTTTTATGAGATGAGCTACTGATTATGATATATATTGATGCTAGAAAAAGTGATTGAAATTATCATTGATCAAACTTATGCACTATGCTAGCATTCACACTTCATAAATTATTTCTTTTATCATTTACCTACTCGAGGACGAGCAGGAATTAAGCTTGGGGATGCTGATATGTCTCCAACGTATCTATAATTTATGAAGTATTCATGCCATGTTTATTATAGTTTTGTATGATTTTGGTGCACTTTTATATGGCTTTTATATGATTTTCATGGACTAACATATTGACCTAGTGCCCAGTGTCAGTTGTTGTTTTCTGCTTGTTTTTTGTTTTCCAGAAAATCTATATCAAATGAAGTCCAAATGCAGCGAAACTTTTTGACGATTTTTTCTGGAACATAAGAGACACTAGAAACTTCGGAAGGTGGCCAGAAGACCCACAGGGGCCCCACGAGCCACCAGGGCGCGCCACCCCCCCAGGCGCGCCCTGGTGCCTCGTGGGCCCCCTGTGGACCTTCTTCGCGTGATTGCAACGCTGAAAAATCATATATATTCAGAAACCCCCGAAAGTTAACTTAGATGAGTTTTTACGCCGCTGCAAGCCTTTGTACCTCCACGATCTAATCTACAGCCCTTTTCTGGCACCCTGCCGGAGGGGGGAAAGCATCACCGGAGGCCATCTTCATCATCCCGGTGGTCTCCATGACGAGTAGGGAGTAGTTCACCCTCGGGGCTGAGGGTTTGTACCAGTAGTTATGTGTTTTATCTCTCTCTCTCTCTCGCATTCTTGATTTGGCACGATCTTGATGTACCGCGAGCTTTGTTAATATAGTTGGATCATATGGTGTTTCTTCCCTCTCTATCCTTGTTGTGATGAATCGAATCTTTTCCCTTTGAGGTTTCGTTATTTTGATTGAATATTTCAGATTTGAGAACACTTGATGTATGTCTTGAATATGAATACCCGTGGTGACAATGGGGTATTATATTGATTCACTTGATATATGTTTTGGCACTCAACTCGCGGATTCCCGTGGTGACATTGGGGTAATCTATGCATAGGGGTTGATGCACGTTTTCATTATCTTTTCTCCGATAGAAACTTTGGGGTGCTCCTTGGAGTTCTTTGTGTGGATTGAATATTATGACTATGAAGTTGTTTGATGCATATCGTATAATCAACCCACGGATACTTGTGGTGACATTGGAGTATCTAGGTGACATTAGAGTTGGTTGATGTGTATCATATGGTGTTATTTTAGTACGAACTCTATGGCTGTTTGTGACACTTATAGGAATAGCTCAATAGATCGATCGGAAAGGATAACTTTGAGGTGGTTTCGTACCCTACAAACAATTTCTATCTTATGTTCTCCGCTAATAGGAACTTGAGAGTGATTCTTTATCGCACGTTGAGGGATGGTTATATGATCCAATTATGTTAGCATTGTTGAGAGATTGCACTAGTGAAAGTATGAACCCTAGGCCTTGTTTTTAAGCATTGCAATACTATTTGTGCTCACTTTTGTTACTTGCTACCTTGCTGCTTTTATATTTTCAGATTACAAAAACTTATATCTACTATCCATACTACACTTTTATCACCATCTCTTCGCCGAACTAGTGCACCCATACAATTTACCATTGCATTGGGTGTGTTGGGGACAGAAGAGATTTCTTGTATTTGGTTGCAGGGTTGTTTGAGAGATACCATATTCAATCTACGCCTCCCACGGATTGATAAACCTTAGGTCATCCACTTGAGGGAAAATTGCCACTGTCCTACAAAACTCTGCGCTTGGAGGCCCAACATGAGTCTACAAGAATAAGTTGTGTAGTAGACATCAAGTATCTGTTCCTTAGACCATGAGATCGTGCAACTCCCTGACACCGGAGGAATACTTAGTGTGTATCCAAACGTCACTTCGTAACTGGGTGATCATAAAGGTGCTCTACAGGTATCTCCGAAGGTGTTTGTTGGGTTGGCACGGATCGAGACTGGGATTTGTCACTCCGTATGACGGAGAGATATCTCTGTGCCCTCTCGGTAATACAACATCGTAAAGAGCTTGCAAGCAATGTAGCTAATGAGTTTGCCACGGGATCTTGTATTACGGAACGAGTAAAGAGACTTGCCGGTAACGAGATTGAACTAGGTATGGAGATACCGACGATCGAATCTCGGGCAAGTAACATATCGCCGGACAAAGGGAATTGCATACGGGATTAACTGAATCCTCGACATCGTGGTTCAACCGATAAAGATTTTCGTTGAATATGTAGGAATCAATATGGGCATCCAGGTCCCGCTATTGGTTATTGACCGGAGAGGTGTCTCGGTCATGTCTGCATGTTCCCGAACCTGTAGGGTCGCACGCTTAACGTTCGATAGTGCTAGGGTAGTAATGAGATATTAACAGTGGAAAGTCTGAAGGTTGTTTGGAGTTCCGGATGGGATCCAGGATATCACAAGGAGCTCCGGAATGGTCCAGAGGTAAAGATTCGTATATAGGAAGTCCTATTTTGGTCACCGGAAAGATTTCAGGATTTGCCGGTATTGTATCGGGTATGCCGAAAGGGTTCCGGAGGTCCACCGGGGGGTCCCACCTGCCCCGGAGGGCCACATGGGCAGCAAAGGGGGCGCACCAGCCCCTGGTGGACTGGGCGCCACTTCCCCACCTGGGCCCATGCGCCTAGGGTTGGTGGGAACCCTAGATGGGGGCGCCCCCCTTGGCTTGGGGGGCAAGCCACCCCCCTTGGCTTGGGGGGCAAGCCACCCCCCTAGGGCCGCCACCCCCTCCTTGGAGGAGGGGCTAGGGCCGGCGCCCCCTCCCCCCTTGCCCCTATATATAGTGGGGGGTGGGAGGGCAGCCGCACGCCTCCACCCTTGCCCTCCGTTGCTCCCAACTCCTCCCACCTTTCCTCCGGTACGCGCTTGGTGAAGCCCTGCCGGAATTCTGCTGCCACCATCACCACCACGCCGTCATGCTGGTTCCGATCTCATCTACCTCCTCCCCCTCTCTTGCTGGATCAAGAAGGAGAGGACACCATCGAGCTGAACATGTGCTAATCTCGGAGGTGCCGTCCGTTCGGCACTAGATCGGATTGGATCGCGATTGGATCGTGAAGAGTACGACTACATCAACCGCGTTACGACGCTAACGCTTTCGGTCTACAAGGGTATGTAGACACACTCCCCTCTCGTTGCTTTGCATCTCCTAGATTAGATCTTGGGTGTTTCGTAGGAAATTTTTTGATTTTCATGCAATGATCCCCATCAATTACATATGCCATGGTATCATATATAATTATAAAATATTATTGAATATAAGTAACATAATATGATTAAAATATTTAAGCGTCTTTGCATTCATGGTTGCATGTTGAGGTGGAATTTTTCCATGCATTGTTGCATATTGATGTGGTATAGTTGCATATTGAGATAAATATGTTATTGGAGATCACCTACCTAGTTATATAGGATTTACAAGAGAACTTTAATTAACATATTACAATATTTTAAACATATTCAGTTGATCAAAATCCTGGTGCAAGTAAATAGACTTACATAGTGTAATTGTTGTAATAACTACACCTTTTATTTTCTCAATGGCAATATGTATCGGAATTTTATGACCATGTATATTTAAACAAATATTCTGAGGCAAGCTACACCCCTATTGAAACAGAGGGAGCATATAACTACTCAAACGTTGATCATTCTTATAGAAAGCAACATTTACAATACACAATCAATACCGTTAGATTCACCTTTACAGAAATCGCGACACCGACACTTGAAGTTTTTATATCATTGAAAGCATGTTAAATTAATTATCAGTTTGTATAAAGTTTTGAACTGATTAGCGTGATAGACAGAGATACAAAGTTATATAAGTTTCTTTCCTCAAAATACTTTTACATGTTTGACTTTCGAAATATGATGCAAGAACCTTATAAAATTGAGGAGGAAATTAGTAATTTAGAGCATGTTCTTCAAGATGTTCAAACAACATATTTGTCTGCCGGAAGGTGAGTGGCCTGACATCCAAAGCTAGTTTCCTCTCAACCTCAACTCGATAGACCTATGTGTGAGAAATAAATAGACGGGATAGACCTATTTTGCCAGTGCACGTATCATTGAATCGATAACGGTTGTGAAAAGTTTTTCGAAGAGAATGGTAAATGTGTGGTAGTTCATGATTGACCAACACGACCATTAGGGCCTCATTTTTTCGCAGGAATTTTAAAACGTAGGAATAAAGAAAACACATGAATAAAATCAATGTCATGCAATCTTCAATACTACAGAGTTGTATGGATGTTTGATTGTGCACATGAAAACCATATAATTCTTCGCAAGAGGTTGGAGTGGATAAAAAATTTCATATGAGATCTAGTCCTCTATAACACTATGCTCCCTAGTTTTAAAGAGCTCACGTTCAGTTTAGGTCTCCAATTGAGATTGGGTCACATGATTTTGACCGGGTCAACAATTTCTCAAAGCTATCTCATTCAATTCTTTTATACTATACACTATGTTTCGTAATTTTTAAGACCTCATAATTAATTGAGGTCTTCAATTTAGAATTTGTTCAACCCGATTTTGACTGTGTCAACAATTTCTCAAGGGCCCTTCCTTTTTTTTTAATTTCATATGTTCCCATTTTGAAGCTCTTTCATTCAATTTAGGTATTCAATTTTGGATTTGGTTTACGATTTTGACCGAGCCAATGATTTTTGAAATCAATCAGCAGCAACCGGCCTATAAAAACATATCAATCTCCCGCACCCTCCCACCACCTACAGAAAAGAAGCGTCACCATGTAATACTGTAGCACCAATATAGTACATGCAGCCATCGACGTGGAAATTTATCCACATAAATATACGTTGGTTAGTGGATAACACAGAACCACACACCATAAAAGGCCCATCAAATCGCCGGATTATAGATAAAAATAAAACACACTCCATCATCTCCCCCACCCGCCAAACTAAATATTCCATCTGTTCCAAAATATAAGGGGTATTAGTTTTTTGGAAAGTCAAATTTCTTTAATTTTGACCAAGTTCAGAGCAAAAAATATCAACATGCACAATATTAAACAAAAAAGTATGGAAATTCATTTCATGATGAATCTAATCATACCGATTTGATATTATGAATTTTGATATATTTCTCTACAAATTTGATCAAACTTAAAAGGTTTGACTTTTCAAAAAAAAAGTAATACACCTTATATTTTGAAACAGAGTGAGTATTTTTTTTAAGAAACCCAACAACACAACGGCGCAGCAAAGCGCGCCTAACCCTTCTAGTACAAATGAATCCTAAGGAAAACTCTATAGATTATAATCCTACAAATCAAACAATCCCATAAGAAATACCCTTTTTTTTTTAGATCCCCTTGGCTTAATACAGCTGTAGTATCTGAACTCACGCCCTACGCACACCACACACGCTCATGCCACACATACGCCACCAGGGCGCAAGCTAAGACCTAACAGACTATATCTAAGCACCTGAGCCCGCGAGCCTAGTTCATACGCCAGGGACAGCCCTGTGGCAGTGGGTACACCACACTACCTCTTACAGAACCGCGTGGGGAATGGCTCTATTATTTAGCAGGGAAAGGCTGGCTACTGGGCCAGCCCACTATTTATAGGATAGTCCCTTAAAGCCCTCCACAAATTTGCTACACTGCCTAGTGTCCACACAGGTGAGCCGGCCGAACATCGCTCCCGCTGGGAGTCGATCTCGGGCGGGCAGGGTAGCCACTGCTATTCCTTGCTACTGAGCTATCGCTCAGTTCTCCATAAGAAATACCTTTGACAACCCTTTGAATCCAAGAGACCCTTTATCGGCATATTCCTGTCTATTACAAATGTCAAAAGAAATAATTGCCTTATAGGAGACCTACAAAAATCCCGTATTCCAAAAGATCCTATAATCAATTGGATGGAAGTGCTTTGATTGAGTTACGCGCAGTGCTAATTTCGTCGGGAAATCTACTACTCCTACTTCGGGCTGACAAAAAATCACATGTAGATCAAGCATGCATTGACAATCACATGATAATTAACCAAGGTAGATACCACACTTACCAGCGTACACCGCCGTGGCGAGCTCCCCGCGAGAATCCCTCCGGTGGAGCTCCACCCGCGTGGTGTAGCTCGGGTTCTTCAGGTAGAAGTCGTCCAGGGCCATGGAAATGCAGGCGAGGCTCTTCCTCCCCGTCTCGCTTGTCAGGTCCAGCACCACACCGACGGGCACCGGCACCGCCGCCGCCGCCGCGGCCAACGATCCAGCCATGCTCCAAAGCATGAGGAACGATATCAGGCCTCCAGGACAGGCGAGCAAGCGCCAACTTGTTGGCCACTCCATGCATACGGTAGAATTTTCACTTGGGCGTAATTACGCGGAACGTTCGGTAGGTTGGTAAGAGACCACGACTACGTTCTGTATAGAGTATAGACACAAGTATATACTGCAGCGAACGACCGGTGACAGGTGTGGCGAAATTTCCTGGAAAATCCTTTCACCTGTTTGTGGTACTAGTTGAGCAGTTATACATGCTGAGAAACTTCTATAGATCGATAGCGTTGACATTCTCTTATTTATTTTTCCGACATATAGAAGGCACTAGTTTTTCCTTTCTCTTCAAGGGAAAGTAGTGTCTGCATCCAAGGTTTAGCATCAGTACAAGTGGTACATGAGAACAGAAGTATGAATGTTGAAGCTCATTCCCTGGCAAAGGCGGCGACTACCCTAGCTCGTGGCCGACATGTGTGGCTTTTAGATAGACCAGATTTAATCTGTATTCCTGAAAACATTTTGAGTGAATAAAGTGTTTTTAGTTCTAAAAAAAAAAACATTGATGGCCGGCGCGCAGACGGTGGGTATACCTGGCCACGGGCAGCCCGGCCCGACCTGAAAAAGCCTGACCCGACCCGGCCCGGTCTTGCCCGTGGGCCGGGCCTGGCCAGGCCAGCCATATTTGTGATTTACTGAAGAGGCCTGGCCCGAGACCCGAGGCCCGGCGGGCTTTTTTGTTGATGGGCCGGGCTTGGGCCTGGGTTCTAGGTCCAACAGCCGGGCCGGGCCCGAGCCCAGGTTTTTTTCTTCGGGCTTAGTCAGGCCCGGCCCGGCCCGAGTTTTGCCCAGGTATACGGTGGGTTACCTTGCAGTGCAGTACAGAGCTGAAGCTAGATTGGGCGACAACAAACAAGTACTTGTTGGCAGCCATCGATCCGTGCTGGAGCTATCGATCGATCCGCTCGCAAGTTTTGTTCTTTTCGTTGTTAACAGTCACGGCAAGTCTGCATCGAAGCTGGAAACAAAACCGGCAAGCTGTCTGTTTATCTATTCTTATTATTGCGTAGGGATGGCACCCGCAGGGTTTGGGTACGGGTTGAGCCACCCCATACCCTTACCCGTCCCGCCCGAGCTTACCCATCACCCTTACCCATACCCGTCAACGAGTACAATTTTTCCCCATACCCGTTACCCGACAGGGTAGACGGGTACCCGCGGGTAAAATTACCCTCGTTTGCAAAGCATCAATTTGAACAACTCATAGTTATAAATAACAATATATAATCATAATGTATAAACAACACATCAAAAACTACAACATATTTAACAAACAATATCACTTTCTCATAAAGAACAATATAATATAGTCATAGTCATACATTTTGAGTTAAATTCGCGACAAAGTGTAGAGATAATTTTGAGTTCACATAGATTTTATACGGTACATGGGTATGTGGGTATGGGTTATACAATCCCATACCCGTACCCGCTCTACCCGATGGGTTTCAGATTTCCCTATTTATATACCCATGGGTAAATTTTTATCCCATACCCTTACCCTAATAGGGTTTTTACCCGCAGGGTACGTGGGTAATGGGTACCCACTGCCATCCCTAGTCAAACTGACACGCCTCCGTACTACTACTAGTAGTAAACTTACTCCATGTTAAAACAAAAAAAAAACCTTTTTTTTTTAAACTTTACTCCTTATCATTGTTGGTTTCAACCTTTAGACCAGTACACGCCATTGGCCATCTGTATTCCGTCGTTTCACGAGTTCTTCTATGGGAATTTTTATTGCCTCCAGCATATCTCTACCTAATAATAAAGCACACATCGCTTCTGGTTGTCTGTCATGTCTTTTAGTAAAAAAGTCCCTGTAGTTTGTTGAAATCAACCCGCAGTCCATCTTTAAGTCGGGACGAATCGTTTTTCCCGTTTTACATAAAACCCACTGACATTTATACTAATCAACCCGTAGTCCAACATTAAGTCACGGTGAACCGTTTTCTGAAATTTTACATAAAAGCCCCTAATATTTGCGTTAATCAACCCGCAGTCTATCTAGAATAAATATTTTTACAAAATAATCATATCTTTTAAACCCTAACTCCAATTTTAACATGTTATATATGAAATTTGATTAGAAAAATGTGTAGAATCTGAATATAATATTATTTTTCTCTATTAACTATTAAAAAAATGCTATTTAGGGTGCTACCTAAATCAATGGCGCATGATATGTCATTCCTTCGTACCGGCGTCGATTCGTATTGCAAATAAACATGCCGCACGCATTGCTTGGCAAGGAGCGAGTGAGGGAAATGGTTACAATGAATAATACAATCCGTAGGAATGTTGTACTTCCACCAGTTTCTCTCTTTGTACATGTCTCATGATCGAAGACCCTACGTACGTATTTTTTTGGGCGAAATCCATACACATACGTACAACGGATATACTATTCTTTTTTATAGTGAATACACAAATAATTTTTATAGCATATACATACACTTATAAAATTCATGAACATCAAAAGTACATGAAGATTTATTTTGAAAATATCCAAACAATTCTTGTGATAGTCATGAACGTTAATATTGAAACTGATACATAGGATCTTAATTTGTGTTTTATCCGCTGCATGTGATGGTGACACATATAGACTTTCTTAAATAGATTTAATTTATAGACGCGACCTCCTTAGTGTCGAACGGCACTGACCGGTTGCTATCTGAGTCTGGCCATAGGTGCACGCCATCAATATTACGGGTCAGAACCAAAATTGAATCGAAATGAAAACAATGGCTTGGATAGAAAATATTTACTCTCCCGTTGCAACGCACGGGCATGTTTGTTAGTAATATACTATACTAATAGCTGCCTGCTGCCAACACTCGGAAGTCATCGTGCATGCGCACGGCGATACTGTATATACCAAGTCAAGACTCGAAGCGAACCAACCTGTGGTTGGATGGTTAGAGGGACTGTGGTATCCCCAGCCCACCAAGGTTCAAATCCTGGTGCTCGCATTTATTCCTGGATTTATTTCAGGATTTCCGGCGATGCGCATTCAGTGGGAGGAGACGTTCCCGTCGATGACGAGCTGCCTACGGTGACTTCGTAAATTTTAAGATGATATGCCGGCTCAGTCTCTCGAAGGTGCTCATAAGGGTAGGGTGTGCGTGCGTGCGTTCATAGGGGTGAGTGTATGCGCGTGTATATGAGCGCTTGCGACTGTACTGTGTTCAAAAAAAAAGTCAAGACTCGAAGACATCATGCATGCGCACGGCGATACTGTATATACCAAGTCAAGATTCGAAGTCGTCGTGCTAGCTGTAAATCGGAAGCATCAGGGAAATTTGGCCACGCCGGCCATCCGGCCCGCCTCTTGTGTCTTGTGCACGTACGTGGCTCGATAGCTACGTGGTACGTACCGGCATGTACTTCACGGACGGAGCAGTATATATGGAGTACATTGGCCACGTATCTATCTATCTAGGCCGGTTCAAGTAATTTACACCCAATTAAGTACGTAAGTAGTAGTGAGATCTCAACCTCACGCATGGAGTCGCGGGCAACAAGGCGCTTGCTCGCGTTCGTCTCGTTGCTCACGATGTGGAGCATCGCCGTCCACGTTTCATTGTCGGCCGCGGCGGCGCCGGAGCCGGTGGGGGTGGGCGTGGTGCTGGACCTGACGAGCGACGTGGGGAGGAAGAGCCTCACCTGCATTTCCAAGGCCCTGGATGGGTTCTACCTCAAGCATCCGAGTTGCACCAAGCTGGTGGAGCTACGCGTGAGGGATTCGGCCGGAGAGGCCGTCAAGGCGGCGCACGCTGGTAAATTTAACCTTTTTTTTTTAAACGGTTATTTTTTTTAAACGGGTAAATTTAACGTCCAAGCTAGCGTATCCTCAGCTTTGCGTGTCTACAGTACCACTCTTTAATTAGGAGTTTGGGCCAAATTTAAAAATGCCATACATCTCCAAACATAAAAACAAGATGCCCCGGATCGGATGATGGCGGGAGAACCGAGATGTCGTCCTGCCTCCACTGGCCCGGTACAGGAGGGCAGACCGATTTGTTCTCTCTTTCTCTATACATAAATTAGGAATTTAGGCCCCACGAGGGGAATTTTCCCCAGCTTTTTTCCCTCCTGTTGTGAAGCAAACCAAATTAAAAGTTCTAGAACTTTGGAAGTTTCAAATTTCTGAACTTCCAAATTAAAAATTGTTCAAATCCCTGAAGTTGAAATTTCGAATTCAAAATTCAAAAGTTCGAAAATCTCAGGAGTTTTTTTTTTAAATTATGGAAGTAGGTCCAAGTCTTTCAGAAAGCTAGTACGGTACTATTTTCTCTGAAGGTGCTGAACAAGGAAAACTTGCCCAAAACATAGTGTGCCAAATACAGAAATTCATCAGAACGGAAAAGAAAATCTTTGTCTCAAAAGTGACCGCGCCTCTTTTGGTGGGCGGATGACCGCCAATTAGGTTCGCCCCAGAGAAATACTATCTCTCAAACCGTTAAGCGAATTCACCACACGCCTGTAGTTCCTCACTTGCCTAATTGTTTCCATAACATGCTTTTGACTGGCAATTTTTGTGATGTGTTTGAGCTTTGCAGCCGAGGACCTCATCAAGAATGCCCCAGTGCAAGCCATCATCTGGGGCCCTCAGCCACTTACCAAAGCAGATCACGGCGTACACCTGGCCCAGCACAACCATATTCCATTTCTCTCCTACAACATTTCTCCAATATCCTGTGCCTTCTGGCTTGAAGAAACTGTAACAGCTTCCGTCGGCCATCCGAAGATTGGATTTACATTTAGATCAAGTGACAGTATGATATTTCTTTACCCAAGAACCGTGCGAAGAAAGGACATGAAACTAGATACACAGAATTCTAGTCAAGATTGCGGAGGGCAGACAGTGTTGAAGATTGCCGTGCCATTAAAAAATGGTTTTCATGAATTTGTGGAGGTTACTGGTCATATTTCCGAGAAACAAAACATCACTGGCTACAGCATTGATATCTTCGAGGCAGCTATGAGGACTTTAGATCCTGTTCCGTGCTATGAGTTTATTGTTTTTGACGGTCCTTATGATGAGCTAGTAGGCAATGTGTCTTTGGGGGTGAGGCTTACTCCTACACACTTTCATCTCATCTTGTTTTGTTAGCATTTTTTTTGAAACTAAATACATTTGGATCTTTCCTAAATTTGTGGGGGATAAACAGGTGTATGATGGTGCAGTAGGCGATGTGATCATAACCGTGCAACGAGTTACAGTCGCAGACTTTACGGTGCCATAAACACAGTCTGGTGTGTCTATGCTTGTGCTTACCGAGGATGAACCAAACACAATCAGTTGGACATTTGTAAAGCCACTGAGTAAGAATCTTTGGTTTGCAACTATTGCCTTCTTCTTCTATACTGGCTTTGTTGTGTGGATGATTGAACTACCCACAAATCAGGAGTGCCAAGGATTAAGTTTGACACAGTGTAGCACTGCCCTCTACTTTGTTTTCTCAACTTTGACGTTTTCTCATGGTCAGCACATCAGCCTAAAACTTCTAACGATACTTGATGCCTTATCAATATTTCATTGTTTTGTTACCATAGTTCTATGATAACATAATTGTCTGGTTCTTCCATGCACAGGTCAAAGTATTAGAAGCCCCTTGACAAAAATTGTTGTGGTGATATGGTGCTTTGTTGTGTTGATTCTGGTACAGAGCTATACAGCAAGCTTATCATCCATGTTGACTGCAAAGCCACTCCGCTCTAGGGTGTCAGATCTAGACCAACTTCAACGCAACGGCGACTTTGTAGGATACCAAGATGAGTCATTTGTGCGGTCCTTCTTGATAAATCGTCATAATAGCAGTGAAAGTAAGTTAAGAAACTACAGCACCAAAGAAGAATATGATGTTGCTTTGAGGAAGGGGTCCAAGAATGGAGGGGTGTCAGCCATCGTCGATGAGATTCCCTATTTAACTTCTTTCATCTCTGATGGTCGGTACAAAAAGGACTTTATGATGCTTGGGTGCATATACAAGACCCCTGGATTTGGTTTTGTAAGCTTCTCAACCTACCTTGGTATATTCACGATTACTCCTTGTTGCGTATGTTTCATTCTTGGGAGTACTTTCTAACATCATGTTTTTATGGTCAGGCATTTCGTCAAGGTTTTCCGCTAGTACATAACCTTTCGAATGCCATCCTAAACCTAGCAGAAGGGGTTAGTGGTTCACAAATAGAAGTTAAATGGTTCGGCACAACTTTACCATCGATTGGTGCTAGCACAATTTCTGACAGTGATTCTATGCCTCCCACATTACAAAGCTTCTCCGGACTCTTTGTGATCACTGGATCCATTTCAACTCTCATGATACTGATAAGCATTGTGAAGTTGTTTTATGACAAATGCAACACCTCGAGAAACACTCTTCGTGACCAACAACCTCTTGGTGAAGCTAGCACTGATGATACAAATCAATACAATAGTGCCGAGGATTCCCATTCGATACGAATCAGCATGGGCAACAACCCCGGCCCTGACCAACAACCTCTTCATGAAGTTAGCAATGATGATTTCCAGGGTGTCCATGGGGAAGGCAGAAATGAAGGGGGTGCCCAGCCTGATCTAATGCAGCAGACTGGCATGCACAATGGCTCTATGCCTGCAAGACACATTCAGATTGAGATGAGCAATGTCAGAGATGAAGGGAATCGCTAGATGCTCATGAGTACTTCTCTTATCGTTGAATCAGTGTCCACAACGAATATCTTATATGTTCTTTAATTCCATTTGTAAATACATGATGATTTTGACATACATATAGTAATCGGCATGTAATTTTGACTCTTACGGTGTAACTTTTACATGAATGTGTTAGTACCTATTTATTCACCACAAATAAATCCTGGTACTCATACTAAAAAGGTTGTCTGCATTCCTAGTTGGTGCAGAGTGGGATCAAGCGGACCGGGTTTCGCAGCAGGAAAACGACGACCTCGCTATCTCCTTCCTTCCTAAGGAGATCGACGAGGCTTTGTGGTCTATGAAGATAGACACTGCCCCCGGTCCCAACGGCTAGCCAGTTGCGTTCTTTAGGAAGTTTTGGCCACTTCTTAAAGAACTCTTCTGTGGGATCATTCGGATTCGCTTTAGACACGGTAGACATCTCGCGACTTAACTACGACGTCATTAGCTTGATTCCTATGGTTAAGGGTGCAGATTCGATCAAACTTTTCCGCCCCATTATTGCGCTTATCAACATGCCATTCAAGATCTGGGCCAAAGCATACACGACTAGGTTGTCGCCTATTGCCCAACGCGTGATCCATAAAAGCTAATCCACCTTCCTCAAAGGTCGTAATATCCTTGAAGGTCCCATTTCCCTTCAGGAGATTGTTCATGATCTCAAGCGCACCAAGAAGCAAGCTATTCTTCTTAAGCTCAACTTCGAGAAAGCCTACGACCGTGTAAGCTGGGAATTTGTACGAGAAGTTCTCCTCAAAAAGGGTTTTGAGGCAGGATGTGTTCATCGCATCATCCAGCTTGTCTCGGGAGGACAAACATTGGTGTCAATTAAAGGTGATGTTGGGAATTTCTTCCGCAACAGACGTGGCCACCGGCAGGGCGGCCCCATCTTGCCGCTGATTTTTAACTTTGTTGTGGATGCCCTCTCAGCCATGTTAGAGAAGGCTAGGGTAGCCGGCCACATTAAAGGTGTTGTCTCCAACCTCATCCCTGGGGGGGGGGGGGTTCCCAATTGCAGTATGCTGACGACACGATGTTGTTGTTCGAACCTGGCGATCACAGTATTGCTATGGCCGAGTTTCTTCTTTTAAGCTGCGAAATCCTCTCGGGTCTTAAGATCAACTTCCTCGAAAGTGAGGTCATAGCCATGGGGATGGATGAGCAAGCTAGTCAGAGGGTGGCTGACTTTCTCAACTGCAAGCTTGGGGGTTTGCCGATCAAATATCTTGGTCTTCCCATCTCGAATAGGAAATTATCTATCCTTGAGTGGGAACCGTTGTATGGCAAGGTTGCAAGTAGGGTTAGTCCGTGGAGTGGTCGTTTCATGTCCTCGGCGGCTAGGCTGATTATTACTAACTCTATACTCTCCTCGCTCCCGCTATTCACGATGGGTATGTTCCTGCTGGCCGATGGGGTGCACGCCAAGCTAGACACCCCTCGCTCCCGGTTCTTTTGGGAAGGGGCCGGGACAAAATGGAAATACCACACCACAGCTGCTTTTAGAAATCCACAGCCGAACCAAACACCACCTAAATGGGTGGCGGTATGCCGGCCCAAGAAACACGGTGGGCTAGGCATCCTCAACTCCAAGCTCATGAATGTGGCCCTTCTCACTAAGTGGGTCTGGAAGATCTCCCAAAACGAGTCGGGGCTCTGGGCAGATCTTTTGCGAGCTAAATACTTCCCAGACGGGAATTTCTTCACTTCCAAGGCCAAGGGCTCGACCTTCTGGAATGGGTTCCAGGCGGTAAAACTGGCTTTTGGGGTAGGGGGCCATTTCCAAGTCCAAAACGGCAAGTTTACTCGATTCATTGTTGGACATTGCCAGGGGGCTTTGCAAGGCAGGGATCCCACTAAAAACTAAAATTTCCCTTTGGCAAATGTTTCGCAATCGTTTACCTACCTCTGACAACGTGGCCAAGAGCAACGGACCCTCATATGGGACCTGCGCAGTTTGCGGTTTAGGAAAGGACGCCAACCATGTTTTTTTCCACTGTCACCTGGCACGGTTTGCGTGGAGCAGTTCAGGAAGAATTGGAACCCCTCTTCGGGGGATGAACTCCTAAACATCCTTGGGCAGAACGGGGCGCATTTGCTAGGGTAGTGTGGCCTAGCGTTGGGGCAATGTTATGGTCGCTATGGACCATTAGAAACAAGATTACCATCGAGAAGAAGTTCCCTTCTCACCCAGTTGATGTCATTTTCAAATGTCACCTCTTTCTTCAGACATGGATGCCCTTGGGGAAATAGCTGGACGTTGAGCTCATGCAGGAGGCCATGGAGCGGATCGGGTGCATTCAGATCTCTGCGCGTGAAGACTCTTCTCACACTTGATCATATTTTGTTGGAGTCTGTGCACTCGTTGGTGGAACTAGGCCTTTAGTCCCTTGTTAGCAGCATTTATATTGTTGGCCCAGTTCTAGGTTGCTTGTAACGTATTTTATTTCGGTTGGTGTTTGTAATTTCTCTTAGAACCTAGTTCGGATGCTGCCTGTGGTGGGCTTTATTAATTTAAAGCCGGACGCTTCTTGCTTCTTCATTCTAAAAAAAGTTGCCGCAGAGTCCGGGAAGTGAAATTCCCTTCCAAAATTTTGCAAACAGAGCCTTGTGTCATTGATTAGGCATGCGGTTGTGCAACGTGACCATCCGGGTTCAATTCCTAGAATTGACAGGTGATACACAAAGGTTTTTCCCATTTATTGAGGATCAAGCTTGATGTGTGGTGTGACCACTCATTAAGATAAAATCTTGGTACTTGTAAAAAATTCTTTAAAGGATCAGGCTTGTTGTGTGGTGAGACTACACTTCAAGATAAAATCTTTGTACTCATACTAAAAATTATGTAAGCATCCCTAGTTGGTGTAGAGACCGGAAAGTGAAATCAAGCAAACAAAGCCTTGGCTCACTGGTTAGGCATACGGTTGTGCAGCCTGACCACCCAGATTTAATTCCTAGAATTGATAGGTGATGCATAGGGTTTTCTCCATTTATTGAGGATCAAGCTTAATGTGTGGTGTGATCACTCGTCAAGATAAAATAATGGTACTCATAAAAATATATTTGAGAACCAGGCTTGATGTGCGATGGGATTACACTTCAAGATAAAATCTTGTTACTCATAGGCTGTGTGCATCCCTACTTGGTGCAGAGGCCGGGAAGTGAAATTCTCTCCCAAAGTTTATACCTTGCGTCACTCCCAGGGAAACGCCAAGGGCCCCAACCGAAGCGCCGCCAGCCCCGATCGTGACAGCTCCCCTGCCGCCGTTGCTGCCGGCATTGGTCACGGTGGTGGCGGGCCCGGGGTTGAAGGTGCTTGGTCGGGCGGATCACGACACTTTACCCATGAGGCGACTGGGGCGGTGCTCGTTGGGCGGTCGTGTGCGGCAGTCAGGGCGGCGACCCTTGGCTATGCGGCGGTGGCCGTTGTCTGCATGGCCTACGGGGTGCGTGCTCTGATGGGCTACCCTGCTTGGTGATGGTTGGTGGCAGTGGGCCGCGGATCTGGCGCCCGTCCAGATCCATCGTCGGCGCGGCTAGGGGTAGTACGGCGACGCGGTTGGGACTTGCGCAGAGCCGATTTGCGCGATTGATGGCGATCCAGCCGGCTGCAGGTAGGGTAGAAGTGTCTGCCGGTGAAAACTAAGCTCCGACTTCGGTCATGGCGGGCGATGGCAGTGTCTATGCGTCGTTACCTTGTTGAAGGCATCATCACTACAGTCATCATCTCCTCGCTCGGGCTGTTCCGAGAGGAAACCCTTTTTCTTTATTGTATGAAAGCACTCGTATGCCACTAAGATATTGTCTGTAGTCATTCTTCCAGGAACAAAAGCACTCTGAGTTGGGCTGATAATATCTGATAGGATTATCTTCAATCGATCAACAATCATTTTTGAAATAACCTTATACACCACATTACACAAACTAATTGGTCTAAACTGAGTTAACTTTTCTGAAGAGTTAACCTTTGGGATCATTACAATTGCAGTATCATTCCACCCCTCCGGTATAGAACATATATTCACCGCCTGGAGAACCTCTTCAGTTAAATCATCCCCCAACATAGACCAAAATCTTTTGTAAAAAATAGCATGGAGGCCATCTGGGCCCGGTGCTTTTAAATCTCCAATGTCGAATAGGGCCTTTCGAACCTCCTCGGCCGTATAAGGGGCGAGAAGAGCATTATTCATTTTTTCTGTTTCTTTTCTTTGGACAAGAGATAGAACCTCCTGGTTCAGTTGGGTTACTTCTGAGGTAAAAAGTTTAGAAAAATACCC
The DNA here is from genome assembly GCA_039707655.1 of Elymus sibiricus. Taxonomy (NCBI): domain Eukaryota; kingdom Viridiplantae; phylum Streptophyta; class Magnoliopsida; order Poales; family Poaceae; genus Elymus; species Elymus sibiricus. Next base: position 119,308,735 of record CM077676.1, on the reverse strand, counting down.
CATAATGTGATCCTTCATCTTCGTGTCCTTGGCGACGACGAGATTGAATGAGGGGGGGGGGGGGGGGTTCACTTTGGACACAATTGTAATCTTATCTCTCAATGTATGGTCTTTATAAGAGTTAGGAACTTGTCCGTAATTTTTTTATTTCTTTCCGGTGGTGTAAAATACACAACATCACCACTCAATTAATGCAGTACTGGGTCCTTTGGGGCCCTTCTTCCGGTTGGAAAATACTTGTTTTAAAAAAGGAGGTGAAATCTTTGACCTCTGCATCTTAAAATAAATACTCTCTCTGTCCCAAAATAAGTGTCGTTGATTTAGTGCAACTTTGTACTAAATAATCGACACTTATTTTAGGACAAAGAGAGTACTAGTTAGATTTTTTTTTTCACATTTCACTCGAAAAAAAAGGATTTCTTTTCATATTAACATAAAATACGCGGCTAGCGACATTTCTCTTAAGAATTACTGATGTCTACCACATATACACATTGTATACAACTGACCCTACTGTTTGGAAATGCTATGCGGATCATTGAATTGTTGTTGCTTCTCTATAAGAATTTTTTTAAACATAATTAAGACACATACGCTCATACATATGCACATACACTCACCCTTATGAATGCACGCACGCACACCCTATTCCTATGAGCACCTCCGACAGACGGAGCCGGCACATCATCTTGAGATCGATGAAGTCGCCACAGACGTCTTCGTAGTTGACGGGAACGTCTCCTCCCACTGAACGCACATCGTCGGAAAGTCTAAAATAAATCCAGAAAAATGCAAGTACCGGTGTCAAATCTAGGACATGAATCCTGGTGGGCTCGGGATACCACTGTCCTCCTTACCACCCAACCACATGTGGTTCGTAAAAAAAATATTGTTGAATGTTGCAATTTGATGAAATTTGAGTTACAAAAAAAAGGAGGCGGACGGACAAGTAGAATAAAATTAGGGAACATTAGAGCATCTCCAATAGATGATGTAAAATACATCACCAAAAATGCTAGATGTAAAATTTACATCACCAAAAAAAATATGTTTTACAACACCAAAAGGGCGAACTCCAATAGATGATGTATTTTACATTAGCCGCGCGGCCGCCGCTCCAACAGGTAATGTAAAAATGGCCAACGGCCGCGCCAGCAGCATTACAGCCGCACTCGAGAAGCACTATAGCCACACAACTTTAAATAAAAATCATCCCAAATTAATACATAAAAGCAATACGACAATTTCATCCGTTGACAACATCAAATTATTACATAATCTATGAAATCCAGAAGATGAAATGCAATACAAATACAACAAAATTCTTTTACAATGCAACAAACAATAAAATGAAATTACGAGACTTGATCCCCATACCATTTCCACCACTCTTCCATGACATCTTTCTAAAGATCATTGTGTGTATCGGCCTCTCTAATGTCATGGTACACCTCAATAAAACGTTTGATCTGGTTCTCTTTTCTAGTCAGCAGAACGCGTACGCCCATGAGATCATAGAAGATGTAATCAGAATCCTGCCCATGCTCATTCTCAATGATTATGTTGTGCATGATCACGCAAGTAGTCATAATGTACCAAAGATTTTTCTGATCCCAGAATCTAGCCAGTTCTCGCACAATAGCAAACTGGGATTGCACAATCCCAAATGCCCTCTCAACATCTTTCCTAGCCGTTGCTTGAGCATTGTGAAAATAGAGTTCTTTCTTACCTTGGGGCCTTTGGATTCGCTTCACAAAAGTACTCCACTTCGGATAGATCCCCTCTGAAAGGTAGTACCCATAGTTCTAGGTGCGGCCATTTGCTTTGAAGGTCACCGGTGGAACTTCTTCATTGCCTTACTTGGCAAAAAGAGATGATTTGTTGAGCACATTGATGTCGTAACAAGATTCAGGCATCCCAAAATATGCATGCCAAATCCGTGTCTCCTTATTGGCAACGGCCTCAAGAATGATGGTGGCATCCTTGGAGCGTTCTCTGAACTGTCCATGCCATGATGTAGGACAATTCTTCCGCTTTCAGTGCATGCAATCAATAGACCCAAGCATACCTGGAAACCCACGGGCTTTGTTCATCTCCAAAAGTCTCTGAGTGTCCTGAGCATTGGGTGCTCTCAAGTACTCTGGACCAAACACTTCTACCATAGTCTTTGCAAATTGTTTGACATAAAAGATAGCACCGCTCTCTGCTATCGCCAAATTGTCATCAAAGTAGTCAGCCGGAACACCATAGGCCATCATGCGCAAAGCGGCAGTGACCTTCTGCTCAAAGCTATGTCCAAGCGAACCGGCACAATTCCTCCTCTACTCAAAGGCTCGGTCATGTTGCTTCATGGAATTGCAAATGTGAATGAACAAATCCATGGACATCCTGAATCGGCGACGAAAGTACCTCTTTGGAAAAATGGGAGGAGTACCAAAATAGTTACGCATCAATCTCTCATGCGCCTCGGCATGTTCTCTCCGCATGTACTCACAGCCAAACATGGAATCGCCATGCTTCGGCTTCTTCCGTGCATCGCTACCAGCATAGCAATGTCCTCTTCTTCGGTCAAATCGAATTCCTCATACGATGAGGAATCGTCCACAAAAGTGAGTCGCACGAGCTCATCTAAAATACGAAAATCACCGTCAAACTACATTTTCATGCCCGATAAAAAGAACTCCTAGTTTTTGTGAATTTTTACCTTGGGAGAATTTTCTCGAACACGTTGTGCGCGAGGCGGAAGAAACCGGCTGACGGCTGGTCGGAGACTTGAGGGGCTCACGTCGGCCGTCGGGGGTGGGCGGTGAGGTCAACTACGGCTCCTAGTCACGCGGCGGCTGGTGGAGGAGTCCACTAGAGGCAACGCAACACTGGCGCCGCCGACCAAACAATGGATGGGCGGCGGGGTTGCAGTGTTCGTGCGGCTGCCCCGCTAGCTCCAGCGGCGTGCTGTGCAACTCCGGAAGGCGGCCATGAGCTGTTGTAGTCGTCACGGCCGCCTGCGCTCCGGCGAACAGACGAATCAACCGAAAAAACGGCGGCAGGGCCGATCCAAATCGGCGGGTGGTTGGGGGCTCCGGTGGCGCGGCTGGCGTCGGGGATGGGCGGCGGGGTCGACGATGGACGGACGGGCGGCGGCCGCCGCGTTTCCGGGGCGAAATCGCCGGCGGCGGGAAGCGGAAGTTTCCTATTGGCATTTGGGCGTTCGCGCGGCTGCTGGCTTTTTACATCTGGTGTGGCCAAGTGATGTATATTTGCATCACTTGGTGATGGATTTCACATCAGATATAAATTTGGAGTAATTTTTTTATACATTTACGGTTGAGGAGGTGTTTTTGGGCCTTGGTGATGTAAAAAGCGATTATTTATACATCTAAATCATCTGATCTGAGGTGCTATTACTGGATACCCGATGGCGGACAAGATGTCCAGGAACAACGAACAAAGTAGGAAAACACGTTGAGGGATGCCGTTGGAGTAGTCCTTATTAAGTCGCACGTCCTGATGGTATCAGACATGCAAATGAACTTATAAGATTTGGCTAATTTGCCTCCTTGCCGATAGACTAGACACTAGAAACAAGTTTTTTAAAATTCTTGGACGAAACCTACGGCATGTATAATCGCAATCTACCTGTCATAAATTCCTTTTGCCAACATTTGATACGTACGATTCACACGATCTCCAATGCTGCTGCACTTACATGGGTGCCAAGGCTGGTGGTGCAGGTTCGTGGGGGGACGGCCCTGTCGAGCTGCCCACGACGGGTCCCGAGCTTTCCTCCGGAACAGGGGCAGAAGCTGAGTTTCTGGCGGAGACAGTGTCTCCCACGGGAGTAGAGTCAGAGTCTCCCATGGCTCCTTCTTGCCGATCTGTGGCTCCGGCGGCCAGACTCTGCGGGCGACTCACCTCCTCCGTTCCCTGGCCGTTGCTCACGGGCTCGCCTCGCGGTCCTTCGAAGGCATCGAAACGCCGGAGCCAAGCACGCAGCCATGGCAGCACTCCAACGGTGGGATCCGTGTCGGCCCTTAGCTGATCGCCGCGCGCGCGCTCTCGGGTGATGAACCTGGCGAGGTGGATCAGGAGCATGATGCACCAGATGACGGCGTTGATGAGGAACAGCCCGCGGAATCTCCAAAGCCCGAACCTAGCGCCAGCCCCGCCGTTGCCGCCCCTGCCAACACACGCTCCGGGGTGGCTGAACCATTTGTCCTCGATGCGCGTGAGCTTGTCTTCCTCTGCCAGCTCCAGGATGGCCAGCGACACGTCCTCCACCAGTAGGGATCTTTTTGGAAACACCTATAGTAGTATCCCAAATCCACTTCTGCGTACACCCCACCTAAGTACATCAACGGCCGTGATTACCCCATATATCCCTTCATAATAAAGGACATGATGGTCTATTTTAAAAGTACGTCATTCGCATCGAGACCTTCAATACACGCGGCTTGCGTACGGCCCAGCGCGCCATACGACCCACAGAGACCACACACAACTGGGCCGGCCCACCAGGCGCTAGGCACTTGCTATTCAAAGAGCGACGTAAAAATTCTGGAAAAAGGAGTGAGTGAGCTTGTCTTCCTCTGCCAGCTCCAGGATGGCCAGCGACACGTCCTCCACCAGTGGGGATCCCTTTGGAAACACCTATAGTAGTATCCCAAATCCACTTCTGCGTACACCCCCCCTCCCCCCCTAAATACATCAACGGCTGTGATTACCCCATACCCCTTCATAATAAAGGGCATGATGGTCTATTTTAAAAGTACGTCCTTCGCACCGAGGCCTTCAATACGCGGCTTGCGTACGGCCCAGCGCGCCATACGACCCACAGAGACCACACACAACTGGGCCGGCCCACCAGGCGCTAGGGCACTTGCTATTCAAAGAGCGACGTAAAAATCCTGCAAAAAGGAGTGAGTTCGCAGCATGAATCGAACTCATACCATCTTTCTATAAATTACCCTGCTTTCCACCCAATTACGCTACCCACTAGTGATAATAAAAAGCACAAAATATATAAGAACATACTACTGCGCCCCTACAGTGCCCCAAGTTTATATGGGCCGCGAATTTTGTAGCCAGCCCGAAGGCCCATCAATCTGGACCTCCCAAGAAAGAATAATAAAGCTTGTAAAAAACCTGGGGTGACCAGCTAGACCGTAGAAGTTTTATGGTTAGAGAAAGGGAAATAGCCTTTATGACTTCAACATTCTATCAACCGTACGCTTCCTGCCATTTGTGGAGATACTTTCTAAAATGCCAAAACGCCTCCATTCACTTGACGCATGTGAGGAAACATCTTTGCTTTTTCTAGGCTTTTCATCAAAATGCCTTAAAAAATCCATATTAAGGGAATTAAGAAGAACACCTCATAAATACTTTTTATGCACGCAGCCTGCCATGGACGACAACTTGATCCAGCGGATGTTTTTCTCTAACAAGGTAGGGCCATCTTAGATTTTGGCACAGGGCCCTCAATTTTGATGGCCCGGCCCTAGAACACAGAAACACCCCTAGCTTTAAGGGGGGAAAATTTCGCGAAATAGAAAAGCGTTCAACGATTTGAAAAAAAGTTCATGAATTTGACAAAAATGTTCGCAAAGTTGAAAAAAGTTCATCGATTTGAAAAAAAGTTAATGAATTTGAAAAAAAAGTTCACAAATTAAATACTTTATTCACAGGAGGCCGCCCGACTAGGCCGGTCCACTGTCACGCGCGGAAACAGGGGAAAAAATATAAAATAACCGTTTTAAGTACTTGTTTAAATTATGATTTTAAATACTTTTTCCTTCAAACCTGGCATGGATACCTACAATGGATACTAGACCATGTTTAATGAAGGGTGTCCGGGTTGGCCGGAAGGCTCCGTCTGAGGGTACGTTGTTTCTCGACATCCTTCAAATGGCCTCAATTTTTTTCCACTAGCTTCTATGATCAATTCAAGGCACCATGACAAGTTGTTTGAATTTTTGATAATTCTTGCATTTTCTAGAGTTTTCTTGGTGAAAACTTGCCAATAAATGGCTGGACGTGACGCAACTTGCATACGCTGTTGAAATTTGTTCAAACCTTGCATGGATGCCTACCATGAGCATTCCCACCTACTTGAAAAAGTTGGGATCATTTCAAGCATGTCGAAAAATAGATCATGTTCAACAGAGGGTGTTCGAGTAGGCGAGAAGGGTCCGTTTGAGAGCATGCTTTTTCGGCGTCCATCAAATGACCCCAAATTTTCCATGATCTTATATGACCAATTAAAGGCACCATGCCAAGTTGTTTTGGTATTCGACAAATTTGGCATTTTCTGGAGTTTTCTTGGTAAAAAAGGCTGATAAATGGCCGAACGTGTCGCAACTGGCATACGGTGTCGAAACTCGTTCAAACATGGCATGGATTCTTACCATGGTTATCCCCACCTGCCTGCAAAAGTTGGGGTCATTTTAAAAATGTTCAAAACTAGACCATGTTCAACGAAGGGTGCACTCGGATGGGCATGCCCATGGTAGGCAACCATGCCAGCTTTGAACAATTTCCGACACAGTATGCAAGTTGCGACATGTCTGGCTATTTATCCGCCTTTTTACTGAGAAAACTCCAGAAAATGCAGAATTTGTCAAAAACCAAAACAACTTGGCATGGTGCCTTGAATTGGTAAAAGGCCATGGAAAAAACTTGGGCCATTTCAAAGATGTTAAACAACGTGCTCTCAGACGGACCCTTCTGGCCTTACCCGTACACCTTCCGTTGAACATGGTGTTTTTGTGGACATACTTGAAATGACCCCAACTTTTGCATGCATCTGGGCATGCCCATGTTAGCCATCCATGCCGGGTTTGAGCGATTTTCGACACCGTATGTAAGTTGCAACATGTCCGGCCATTTATCGCCCTTTTTTGAGCAAGAAAACTGCAGAAGATGCAAAATTTATAGAAAATCAAATAGTTGGGGTCATTTGACAGATGTCGAGAAACAACGTGCTCTCAAACGGAGCCTTTTGGCCTACCCGGACATCCTACGCTGAACATGGTGTTTTTTTTACATTCTTGAAATGATCCCAACTTTACCCGCCGGTGGGCATGCCCATGGTAGACATCCATGCAAGGTTTGAAGGAAAATGGTATTTAAAATCATAATTTGAATAGGTACTTAAAACTGTTATTTTGAGTTTTTAACATAACTAATAAATACAAAGGGATAACATTGAAAGTAGTAAATTTTTTCTAAAAGTATTTAATAAATATTTTACTGGAAAAAGAATTTAAAATCATTATTTCAAACATCTACTTAAAACTTGTATTTCGGTATTCAAAAGGAGAAAAAAGAAGTAACGAAAAAAATAGAAAAGAAACTAAAACACTCAGACCTTGGCCCAACTAGGTGACGACATCACTCCCGTCGGGCGTGTGTTGGGCCGGCCCAAGAGCTTGCGGATTTGAAAAAGGTTCATCAATTTTTTTTAAATATTCGTGGATTTGAAAATTTTCGCAAAATTTCAAAAAAAAAAATTCACCAAAAAAGTTGCGAAAAAAACGTTCCCAGTTTTGGGAACCTCGGCTTCCCAGCCATTTTTCAGGTTTTGGGAACCTTCTCGGAGGTCGTGAACCGCGTTTTTTTTCTCTTTATTTTTCTTTTTTCTTTTTATCTTCTCTCATGTTTTCTTTTTTCTGTTTCTTTTTCCCCTTTTTGTCTTCTTTGACTTCTTGTCTTTTTATGTTTACTGTTTCTATTTCTCATAAATTTAAAAATTTCAGAATTCAAAATTTTTGTTCCGAATTTCAAAATATTTCATGTTTTTAAAATTTTGCTCTTTTTTCAAAAAAGGGTTCAAAATTTCAAAATTTTCATATTCATTAATCAATGTTAAAAAAATCCAGAAAATGTTCAAAATTTCCAAATATTGTTTAGGTTTCAATTTTAGTTAATATTTATTAATCAATGTTCCAAATAAATTCAAAAAATGTTCACAATTCAAAAAAATGTTCGTAAATTTGGGAAAATGTTAGCATTGTCAAATTTTGTTCAGAGTTTGCAAAAGTGTTGTTGTTTTCAAGAAATTGTTCGTAGATCCAAAAAAATTGATTTCGAATTTTTTTTGAAACTTTTAATAATGTCCCTATTTTCAAATTCGATCACAAATTAGAAAGATGTTCCATTTTACAAAATTTGTTCACAAATTCATAAAATGTTCGGGGAGTTTCAAAGAATGTTCGCGCTTTCAAAATTTGTTCGGAATTTAAAAAATGTTTCTGTTTTCAAAAAAAAATCTGCACATATACAAAAAATGTTCGTGGAAATCCAAGAACAAATTTGTTTCAATTTTTGTTCGTATTTTTCTTATTTTTTGTGGAATTCCAAATTTCTTACTGTTTTTGAAACAATGTTCATGTTCAAAATTTTGTTCGCTCTTTTTAAAAAATGTTCGTGTTTTGACATTCTGAGCAAGTTTGAAAGAGATGAACATTTTTTTGAAATTTCTGTACAATTTTTAAAATTCGAATATTTCTATTTTATGAGCAGAAAAGGAAAAATAAAAACCCGAGCGAAAACCTTGCATAAAAAATGAAAGAAAACCCAAAGAGTGAAGGTGCTGTGTTTTTTTCTTAGCGTTATCTATCTCGTATAAGAGGATGAAAACATGGTTCGTAGGCACACGACATTAGCTATCCCAGATGGTTTGGTCGGTTGCACATTGTCCATGAGGACTGTAGTTCGAATCCCAGGTCATGCATAAATTTTTTCGAAGTTTAAAATTAAAAATAAATAAACGGGCTGAGAAATAAATAAACGGGCTGAGCCCAGGAATTGTACGAACCTATGGTGTATACGATCTACATATTGAAAGTGCGTACAACCTGTGAAAGGTCCATACTTTAGATAAAATTATCAGTGCGCACTGTCATAATTCACCCATGAATACCTAAATGTTTGCAACAAAAAGAAATCGATATAACAGGAGCCCACCCCCATTGGGTCGAATACTGTATAGTACTGTACTCCCTCCATCCGAAATTACTTGTGCTCACTTGTGCTAGATACATCCGTTTGAGCGACAAGTAATTCCGGACAGAGGCAGAGAGCGATCAAGTTTAAGCTAGTAGAAATCAATAGATCAGATGTTTCGCACTTGTAGAGTGGAGCAGTAGTTCTTGTGTTCAACCCTTGCTTTGCCATTTTGTCGTTCTTTTTTCAATGTTTATCACCATGTTTTATTGTTGCTTTCAGTTTACTTATTGTTTTCTTTAGGGAACGGAATATCATTACTCTAATAGAAGAGCTACAATCATCGGCAACTATGCTAGCAATGTCCTCAGGGTAGTTTCTCAGCAAGCATGCCGTGCGCTGTTTTTTTCTTCGAAAAGGAGGATTACCCCCGGCCTCTGCATCACCATGATGCACACAGCCATCTTTATTAATTATTCACCAGAGTCTGACAAAATGAATACAAGGATCAACCCGAAGCCCTTTCTAGGCGAACAAAGTCGCTACACCTACAAGTATACAGATGTGCCCTGTCCGCATAACAGACACAATCTAATCCAGAGGCCTTAAGACCATCCGGTCTAGGCGTCCCATACATGCACCGCCTGCGCACGCTCAAGGATCCGCCGCCGCCATCTTCCGCCATCCCGTCTTCAGGAGAAATCACTGCATAGATCTTGCCAGTCCCATCTGCCGTAGATGTCACCACGACAACAGACAGTGCCACCAGCCTGCGCGCGTCAATCAATCCGCGACCAACTCTGAGACTCCACTGCTCCACGCCGTCGAGACCCACCGTCTTCAATACGGTTGATGTAACACCGCTCAACCTATTGGCCTCTCCAGTGAACCACTGCTCCAAGACGATGCCCCCAGGAGGGAGAACGACACCAAAGTCTCCGACATCATCCGATCCGGGAGACCCAGATCTAGGGTTTCCCCCGGAACAGCTACCACCTGGAGGAAAAGGGGCGCGCCATCTGCAACTGCCGACGCACCCAAGCGGTGCCCAACGCCACATAGCTCTCACGACGACGCCTTCAAGAAGGAGACGACGCCAAGAGCGCCGTCGCCGCCCTAGGGTTTTCACCCGAGAGACCGTGAGGTGGGAAAAGGTAGGGCAGACCCGAACAACGTCTCCAAGAAGAAAAACGACACCCTTGGGTGTCGTCGCCGTCGCGGCCTACATGAGCCTCTTGGGTAACGCAGCAGAAAACAAAATTTTCCGACCTACGCACCAGCCCAGGACCACTATGGAGACTGCATACAAGGTTTGATCATTTTCGTTACCGACTCGTAGCGCAGCGGAAGTAGAGTCGATGACGATCGGCGGTGCAGATCCCCGCAGCTAGGATTTACAACCTCCCAACCGCGAGGATGTACTCCCACGTCATCTCACCGGACGGATCTCCGGGCAGCCCTTCGGGAGGCATCGGGACAGTCCCTCGGATAGTCCCACCGGACGGATCCTCGGACAGCCCTTCGGGAGGCCCCTGGACAGTCCCTCGGATAGTCCCACCGGACGGATCCTCGGACAGCCCTCCGGGAGGCCTCACGGACAGTCCCTCGGATAGTCCCACCGGACGGATCCTCGGACAGCCCTTCGGGAGGCACTCTCGAACTAAGACCGAAACTACGATCTCTCTACAGAGTTGCACACATACGGTGTCATCTATCCGGCAGGGCTTCGCCGTCCAGAACTAGTTCCCACCGGAACCCAGACAGCCTTTCGGCTCTACGAAACTATTTCGCTGGGAGGGAGAGAGAAGCCAGAAATGTCATGGCATGTGTATGTGAGAGCAAGGATGAAGCATATGGGGCTGCCTCCTCCCCTCTATTTATAGGAAAAACAAGGGGTAGGATGGGCATATCCAAAATGCCATGTCATCCCAAAATATCTTGGGAAGATATTTGTGGAAAGCCAACTTCCAACCATATCCATAAATCTGATTTCACTATTCACGACGACATTTTTCAGCGTCTGATCGAACTGAAAATATTCATGTGGGCTTAGAACATTTCCAGTACCCACCAAAATAATTTTCAATGCGAGCCGGAACAATTCCGGTTTAGTGATTTTCATCTGCGAAAAGCATCTGAAGCGGTTTCGGCAGCTCCGGAACATTTCCGGTTTTCATTCCGGAAAATTCCAGAAAGTTTCCAGAATGATTCTGGCACCCTCCAAGAATTATCAGGCATGTGCCGAAACCAATTTGACTTTATGGTGTACTCCGAAACAACTTTTCGGTTTAGTGATTTTCATCTGTGAAAAGCAACTAAAGCGGTTCCGGCAGTCCGGAACATTTCCGGTTTTTGTCTCTGAAAAATCTCAGAAGTTACCGGAACAATTCTGGTACCTTCCAATAATTTCCAGGCATGTGCCGAAACCAATTTGACTTTATGGAATACCCTGAAACAACTTTTCAGTTTCACCGGAACTATTCCGATATTCTCTCCGGAACGTTTCCGTTTCGTCCGAAACTTTTTCGGTGAATTTCTCTCAGACTCCCCGTCTAGTATTCAGCAGATAGATGACCCTTAAGCGTGTGACCCTATAGGTTCGGTGAAGTATAGACATGACCCGGAACACTTTCCGATCAATGATCAACATCGGAGCCGTGGACACCCATATTGACCCCTATACCCACACGAATGAATATTCGAGTGAACCTCCAGTTGCCGTGTGCTATTCCTGTTGCTTCGCGATATGTTACAAATACCCGAGGTGAGACATGTAGGCATCCCCGTGGATCAACAACTTGTCCACTATGCCAGTTACCTCGTTACCGGTATTGTTCTCTTTTCTCGTTCCCGTGTTCCGGCATCCCCGTGATCAAATCACAAAGTGTCTGGCCAGACGATGATGGATACCGTAACACCGAGAGGGCCCAGAGATATCTCTCCATCGTCGGAGGAGCAAATCCCAATCTTGAGCTATCAAGTTACTTGACATACTTTTCCATGAACCCGTAAGCCGCCGTAATAGCCACCCATTTACGGATGACGTTTAACAAACCCCAAAGTTCATGAAGCAAGCATGAAGAAACTCGATACTCTCATGGTCTAAGGAATCATGCAAACATTAACCATCTCTGTGTTATTAACCATTAACTAATGACGAATGTATCTCATAGCATAACATCAATTCGGGTCGATTCAACACAAGTGTTCTACCAACAATTGTGCCCTCAAAATTGCCGGCATAGTCATGCCCATGATCAGGAAAACAGGATCATCATGCAATACTTGAGCCAGTCATAGAGGCTTGACTAGGAATACTTTTTACCGTTTATTATCCCACACGTGCACATGAGTTTCCCTCCAAGCCTCGTTTTATTTGCAGACTCGAGAATCATTGCAGTTATAGCATGGAACATAAACCTAATTATGAACAGGGAGATAATCAATAACATTTATTATTGCCTCTAGGGCATATCTCCTACAGACTCCCACTTGCACTAGAGTCAATAATCTAGTCAATGCTAATGCACTTTACACCTATGGCATACTGGTGTAAAATATGCTTCGCATGTGGTATAGCCTGATATCCAACGGATCTGACGACTTCAGCTCCGTGTGTTACTTTGCATATCCTTGCGTTTTCACGCTTTCACAAAATTCATATTTTGTCTGGACTTGGCCTTGCATATGTGTTAATCATTGGTCGAAACCTGATTCCTCAGACTGAGCTATGGAGCAACTATCTGCAATAGTGTCCCATAGACCAAAGCCATCTTGGAACCATACTAAGTTCATGAATGAACTATATGATTCAACAACTTCTTTGTCGCTTCTTAAGCATCAACATACTTAGCCTTTGTTATAGAATTCGCCACAGTATCTTGTTTGGAACAATTTCCAACTACCGTGCCACCATATTGTGTATCACACAAAACCCTCAATTTAAATCGAAAATCGCATGGAGCATTGATGAAGACTGTATCGATGTAATCACTTACAACGAGCACTTCATAATCTCTACTTGCGAGAAAACATGTCATCAGCACTACTCTTAGCACTTAATGACATCTTTCACTGTTGTCCCATGATCAGTACTTTGATCACTATGGTATCTATACTCGCAACAACTTTGGAGTATTGGACATATCTGTTTGTTTTTACATACCATGGAATACATGGTTAATCCAAACACAAGAGTGTGTGGAATCTCCATCATGTATTTTACTCATCAGTGTTTTGGGACACCGAGTCTTGCAAAAACTCTTTCCATGTGACTTCGGCAAGAATCACTCCTTGGCGTTTTAAATGCTAAAAGGTTTTAGCATCTTGTCAATATGTATTCATTGCTTAGCCCCATTAGGTAAATCTATCTCCATAGATCATCATGCCTAATATTGAGGCTATTTAGCCTAAGCACTTCATTGAAAAACTATTTTCAAATGAAGTCCTAATTCGTGTCAAGAAATTTATTTCCAATTAACAATGTGTTAAGTACACAAGGTTTTTAGAAATATTATTATGCTCCCACTTACTTTCTTGAATAACAAGCATCTTCGATACCCATTTGATGAAGTCAAACCCCCTTGACCATTTCATCAAAAACGAAGATTCCAACTCCACTTTGCTCTCTTCTGTCCATCGCTGGAACTCTAAAGTTTGCATACTTACTAGCATCCTCTGGATCGACAAATTACTTTGGACTGTATCACATACAAGTCCTAGGTTTCATTTCCATCAGATGGAAATCTTTTTGTCATCCATGTTTCATATCTCATGATTGAAATATGTATTAATTGCTAGTTCAACCCAAACCGACTTCAAGCATCGCTACGGTGAGACAATCTCATCGTAGTCAACTCCTTGAACTTGTTATGGCAACAAGTCGAGCTTTATGGATAAAACATTTTATCCGTATCAGTTTTTAGTTCCATAAATATCCGTTAGACTCTAAGCCTTCCGAAAGGTGTATCAAGATTTTAATCTTGAAACATTGATATGGAAACTATCTCAGATTGTATTGGCATTTAGCCAATTCCGGAGTCAGGGCCCATCATCGCTTCCTTATGTATCGTAGGTATACTGTTGTCCAACAACAATATCTCGTTTGCGCACCTGAGAGGTTTGCACGAGCCTTGCCTACGTGGTTCAGCTGCAAGTTCGACTGAAGTCCATACATTTTATTGTAGAGACTTCCGTATCAGTCGCAGTAGGAAACTCCGGAATCACTTCCAAGGTTTCTTTCCTTTGATCTGATGACGAAGATACTGGTTATCTCGTCGAGTTGCACTGTCCTCCCACTCGCCTTTTGTAAGAACTATTCTCTTTAAAAGCATACCGTTTTGCGGCAAAAATCCTTTGCCTCGGTATAGTGGTGGGGAAATACCCAATGACTTGGGATAACCTTACAAAGTAGCACTTGTCTGATTTGGAATAGGTTTGTAACCTTTTACACAAGCCCCATATTCCAAATGTTAAGAAAAGATATAACATGGTTGGGCGTACCATACCATGGCATCATTTCAACAGACCCGATGGAGCTCTTTTCAGTGTAAAAGCCGCAGTCTCTAAAGCATCACCTTTTTAAAAGGGGTAATGGCAAATTTATTTATGTCATCTTTGATCTTACCATGTCATGAATGGTTCGATTACATCTACACAGACTCTCCACTTGCAGTGGTGTTCCGGGAGGTGCAAGTTATGAAACCCCTTTCACAACTCATCAGACATTCGCTAAACTTGTAACTCAAATATTCCTTTCTGCAATCGAATTGTAGAAACATATTTTTCTTGTTACAATAACTTCTACTTCATTTTTGAAAACCTTCTGAATGAATTCAAAAGATCCAGACTTACGTCTCAACAAGTAAATATCCATATATCTACTTGAGTCATTTCTGAAGATAGATAAATCCACTACTTGCAACAACATTTATTGGACTACACACATCATAATGTATGATCACCAATATGTTCTTTGCTCGTTCCTTATGGCCTGGGAACGGTATTTCAGTCACTTCACTTTTCAGAGGAAATTTGCAAGTGTCAGATGATTCAAAATCAAACGACTTCAAAATCCATCATAATGGAATTTCCATGCGGGTTTCTCCAATGTGACCAAATGCAGTGCCACACTTGTGTGGTATTCTTTTAGTCTTGCGACATTTAGCGTCAGTGTTTATGGATGTATCATATTACCATCAATATTCATAGCATACATCCCATCCTGTATGGAAGCATGGCCCTTCATGTTATTCATAACACCGAACATCATAAGTTCTCTTATGAACAACCTTCTTGCAAGATACCTTATGCAAAGGGCTAGAGTGTGAAACTCTAAAATGAATTATGAAAGTAAACCCAGAGGTAATGTATTAATATCAATATTCATAACATACATCTCATTCATAATGAAAATATGGCCCTTATGTTATTCATAACATCGAACATCAAAAGTTCTCTTATGAATAACCTTCTTGCAAGATACTTTATGCAATGGGCTAGAGTGTAAAACTCTAAAATGAATTATGAAAGTAAATACATAGGGAATACACCGTTGGAAGGTATAGTAACATTTACTATGTTCCCTGCGTGTATCTAAACCTCATTCCTGGCTAGTCTTTCAGGCCATAGTAGTTCTTCAATCGAGCTGCAACAGAATGCAATCGAGCGGGTATCTTTGTGATTTACTCACAATACCCAAGAATTAGTGATTAACATGTTTAACCATAATTCCTAAGAACTATATCTTTGACCAGCCTTCTTTACATCAAAAACTTGTATGACATTCATACATGAGCTGGATATTCCAGTCTTCTTTCCTTTTGTCATTATACTTCTAACAGTTTAACTTTCAGTATTTCTCCTACTCTCAGAAGAAGCACCCAACTTAAGAGTGGCGATAGCCCCGGACTTCCTAGGCGTGAAAGTTTCACTAACACCCTTCGGACACTTCCTTTCTCTTTAAGTTGTTGTTTTATTCACCATCATCATATGACTGGCGTTCTTCTGGATCCCTCTCTTATCAGTCTAATGCATAGTAAACTCCTTTACTAACAGTTTGCAAACAAATATTGCTTTGGATATCTCATATCTTTTAGCTTTTGTCTGTCTCTGAAAATGATTTTCAGATTCCATGAATATCACATAACTATCCAAACTTTTGAAGTTCGGGTCTCATGGAAGCAAACGCATTGCACTTGACTAAAACAGAATTCTAGCTTTTGGATCGAAGGACGAGAGTCACATGATCCATAGCATTAGCGGGAGAATACCGAAAGTATGCGATAGGACAAAGTCCTTCTCGGCACTCTAGAGGACAATCCTCACATTACGTTACCAGCCGTAAAGTTTTAACCAGATATTTAACAGCTATTCAATTTTAATAGGGAAGGTGGAAACGCGAGCCATTATTCTACAACTATTATGCAAACCACACTTAGACAGTGTTCAAAATTAATTGCACTGAGAATTAAACAAGTTAATTCTATAATGCGCTCCCACTCAAATCAATATCTCTCATAATTGATTGTGAGCGATTCAAGATCCAAATTACAATTCAACGCCAAGGATGTATCCATCTCAAGTGACGAGAATTGTAATCGGTAGGCCAACTTGCCAATCACATCTCTATGTGACTCTTGTTCATCTTTCGATGCGTGTGTTCCGAGCTCATGACTTTCATGCCTGAACGTCAAGACAACCAAGTGATCTCGCTGCGAGGTCTCAACTCACCCGCCTCACACATCCCTAATCGTTCGTACCCATGTATCCATGTCATACCCCGAAAAGTTAGGTGTCGTGACGGTGCTACACTTGGGAGAACACTAACTACTTGATATTTTTGTGAGAGATCACCCTAATAAAAGCGACTACCGCGCAATCAAAAGGGTGCATCATAAGGGATAAACATCTCAGGCAATTCATAATAGCAAGATATGGTATAGCCCTTTCTGACGGAGAACTCTTGTATTTCTTCGTCTCCGGCATTCGCGTCGGTGTTCACCTTCGCGAAGATTGCCACCACCTTGTCGATGCACCAGATATTATTGCTATCTCTATAGCTAATAAAATAAGTGCATTACTTAAGGTTGACACGCAGGTCATTAAAGTGACAATCATATGGCTCCAGCCATCATGCCGAATCATGACACGCAGGTCATGTTAATTTACATCATATAGTCATCTCATACATAATCGAATTAATATGAGCACTGCTATACCACATCATATGCACATGCAAACCATCCTGCAAAACCAAGTTAGACGCCTCTAGTTGGTTTATGCAAATTTCATTTTACGTGGCTTCTAAGGTTTCGAACAAACCGAAGCTACCTACGTATTATCATCAAGTATGATAATTCAAGTCGCTAGATTAACATCGCGGGGTGTATGAAACACGAGATAATTAAATCTCGAGCCCCATACTAAACTTCGTCATACGCATGACCCCCGTGCAGATCATATCTGCAATGCCCTTTCATCTGCGAATTTCATCTTTCTTTTGACTATGGCGGAACCCAAAGAACTGAAGCACTTCGTTGATCAATCAGGATCGCGGATTGCCAGAACTTTGTGAAATTCCACCATACTGTCTCGAGATTGAGCAAACGCAAATTCTAGGGAAGCAACAAGAACATCGGGTAACAGACTTCATCTGTCACCCGCACAAATAATTTTCAGCAATAGAACTCATCTACTACCTAATTATATTGTGCAACACCCATACATCTCATGTATTCTAGATCGTAACCTGCATCTTCGCATAGCACGGCTCTTGATGCCACTCTTAGGTAACGCAGCAGAAAACAAAAATTTTCCGACCTACGCACCAGCCCAGGACCACTATGGAGACTGCATACAAGGTTTGATCATTTTCGTTAGCGACTCGTAGCGCAGCGGAAGTAGAGTCGATGACGATCGGCGGTGCAGATCCCCGCAGCTAGGATTTACAACCTCCCAACCGCGAGGATGTACTCCCACGTCAGCTCACCGGACGGATCTCCGGGCAGCCCTTCGGGAGGCATCGGGACAGTCCCTCGGATAGTCCCACCGGACGGATCCTCGGACAGCCCTTCGGGAGGCCCCTGGACAGTCCCTCGGATAGTCCCACCGGACGGATCCTCGGACAGCCCTCCGGGAGGCCTCACGGACAGTCCCTCGGATAGTCCCACCGGACGGATCCTCGGACAGCCCTTCGGGAGGCACTCTCGAACTAAGACCGAAACTACGATCTCTCTACAGAGTTGCACACATACGGTGTCATCTATCCGGCAGGGCTTCGCCGTCCAGAACTAGTTCCCACCGGAACCCAGACAGCCTTTCGGCTCTACGAAACTATTTCGCTGGGAGGGAGAGAGAAGCCAGAAATGTCATGGCATGTGTATGTGAGAGCAAGGATGAAGCATATGGGGCTGCCTCCTCCCCTCTATTTATAGGAAAAACAAGGGGTAGGATGGGCATATCCAAAATGCCATGTCATCCCAAAATATCTTGGGAAGATATTTGTGGAAAGCCAACTTCCAACCATATCCATAAATCTGATTTCACTATTCACGACGACATTTTTCAGCGTCTGATCGAACTGAAAATATTCATGTGGGCTTAGAACATTTCCAGTACCCACCAAAATAATTTTCAACGCGAGCCGGAACAATTCCGGTTTAGTGATTTTCATCTGCGAAAAGCATCTGAAGCGGTTTCGGCAGCTCCGGAACATTTCCGGTTTTCATTCCGGAAAATTCCAGAAAGTTTCCAGAATGATTCTGGCACCCTCCAAGAATTATCAGGCATGTGCCGAAACCAATTTGACTTTATGGTGTACTCCGAAACAACTTTTCGGTTTAGTGATTTTCATCTGTGAAAAGCAACTAAAGCGGTTCCGGCAGTCCGGAACATTTCCGGTTTTTGTCTCTGAAAAATCTCAGAAGTTACCGGAACAATTCTGGTACCTTCCAATAATTTCCAGGCATGTGCCGAAACCAATTTGACTTTATGGAATACCCTGAAACAACTTTTCAGTTTCACCGGAACTATTCCGATATTCTCTCCGGAACGTTTCCGTTTCGTCCGAAACTTTTTCGGTGAATTTCTCTCAGACTCCCCGTCTAGTATTCAGCAGATAGATGACCCTTAAGCGTGTGACCCTATAGGTTCGGTGAAGTATAGACATGACCCGGAACACTTTCCGATCAATGATCAACATCGGAGCCGTGGACACCCATATTGACCCCTATACCCACACGAATGAATATTCGAGTGAACCTCCAGTTGCCGTGTGCTATTCCTGTTGCTTCGCGATATGTTACAAATACCCGAGGTGAGACATGTAGGCATCCCCGTGGATCAACAACTTGTCCACTATGCCAGTTACCTCGTTACCGGTATTGTTCTCTTTTCTCGTTCCCGTGTTCCGGCATCCCCGTGATCAAATCACAAAGTGTCTGGCCAGACGATGATGGATACCGTAACACCGAGAGGGCCCAGAGATATCTCTCCATCGTTGGAGGAGCAAATCCCAATCTTGAGCTATCAAGTTACTTGACATACTTTTCCATGAACCCGTAAGCCGCCGTAATAGCCACCCATTTACGGATGACCTTTAACAAACCCCAAAGTTCATGAAGCAAGCATGAAGAAACTCGATACTCTCATGGTCTAAGGAATCATGCAAACATTAACCATCTCTGTGTTATTAACCATTAACTAATGACGAATGTATCTCATAGCATAACATCAATTCGGGTCGATTCAACACAAGTGTTCTACCAACAATTGTGCCCTCAAAATTGCCGGCATAGTCATGCCCATGATCAGGAAAACAGGATCATCATGCAATACTTGAGCCAGTCATAGAGGCTTGACTAGGAATACTTTTTACCGTTTATTATCCCACACGTGCACATGAGTTTCCCTCCAAGCCTCGTTTTATTTGCAGACTCGAGAATCATTGCAGTTATAGCATGGAACATAAACCTAATTATGAACAGGGAGATAATCAATAACATTTATTATTGCCTCTAGGGCATATCTCCTACAGAGCCGACCTGGGAATTATCCCAATCCGGATCCCCACCTCCCGCTCCGTCCCAACCCGGTAACCGGCTAGCAGCACGGCGATGTCCGGTAAGACGAAGTGCACGCAACATGAGTTGGAGGAAGAAGCAGCTCGGCGTCGTTGGCCGCCGGGGCAGCAAGCCGCGGCACCAACCCGCCGGTGAATCGCCGGCCATCTGGTCTGATCCCCGGCAGCCCAACCGCCCCGCCGCGCCACCGGACAGGGAGGCCATCCCAGGGGCCACCGTCCCTGATCCAGGGCCCTCCGCCCCAGATCGGGAAGGGCTGCGCCAGCCCTGCCGCCAAGGCCACCGCTGGGACGCCGGCCGGCCGCCACGCCGTCGTTGTCCATCAGGGCGCCTTGGTCCAGATCGGCGCCGCCACGATCCAAATCGGGATCACACCCTCGGGATGGGGCGTCCCGCGCCACCCAAAGACCCCGAGAGGGGAGGCAGTACCTCCGCCGCCGCCGTCGGACGCACGGGCTTTGCCTGGCGCCGACCACCGGCGGCGGTGGAGGGGAGGGAGGGGAAGGCGGGGAGAACCGGCGGCTAGGGATGAGGCCCCTCGGTCGCCCGCGCGGGGGGCGACGGAGGGGAGAGGAGGGAAGGAGCGGCGGTGATCTGGCGACGGCGGCGGCGATCTGGTGGTGGCTCGCGAGGGAGGGCTTTTTCTTTAAAGTGCAATGAGAAGATCGCCGTGCGCTGTTGAGACTAGCCAATGTGAGCAAGAATACTATGACTAGCTACATTTACACCATGTCCGATTTTAACGTACAAGAGGCGTCTGATCTCAATCACCCCTTGTGCGTGCAATTTACTTATTGTATCATTATTGAATATCACATAAGAACTTGCAATTTCTGTTTAAAAATTGTAATTCTAGATGTGGCTCGTGCAGAATACCACATAAGAGTATTATGCATTTTTTAACTATGTGTTTTATCAGTTTCATTAAGAAAAGAAATTGGGGGGAAACCCCAATTAATTCAAATATATAGATAGGCCTGCAGACTTCACCTAAAATTTTCAAAAAATATTTTATGGTTTCTACTAGGACCTAGCATGCAAATGATACTCCCTAATAATTCTTGTTATTGTGAACAATTGCTTTCAATATTGATTATTTTTACTTTGAACCCATCCCGGTAAATTAGTACATACAATGGATCTGGAGCTAGCTCGTGGAATTGGTAGAAAAGTACCAAGATGCATGGGAACACACTTACAAATCCAAACCCGCCGCTCTTGTAGATCGGACCGACCATGGAGTAGCCATGACTGTAGCGCGATAGAAAGAGCCTTGCTACTTGTAGCTTGCATTGGTATTATCCCCGAAGAGGAAGGGATGCTGCAGCACAGTAGAGGTAAATATTTCCCTCAGTTATGAAACCAAGGTTATCAATCCAGTAAGAGAACCACGCAACACCTCGTTAGCAGTACCTGCACACAAACAACAAATCCTTGCACCCAACGCAAACGAGGGGTTGTCAATCCCTCGGCGGTCAATTGCAAGATTAAATTGTATGTGATAGATAGATAGATTGAAACAAAAATACAAAATAAAATAAATAAAGAAAAGTGCAGCAAATATTTTTAGGATTTTAGTAATTGATTTATATAGACCCGGGGGCCATAGTTTTCACTAGAGGCTTCTCTCAAGAAAATTGCATACGGTGGGTAGACAAATTACTGTTGGGCAATTAATAGAAAAGCAAATAATCATGACGATATCCAAGGCAATGATCATGTATATAGGCATCACGTCTGAGACAAATAGACCGACTCCTGCCTGCATCTACTACTATTACTCCACACATCGACCGCTATCCAGCATGCATCTAGTGTATTAAGTCCATAAAGAACGGAGTAACGCCTTAAGAACGATGACATGATGTAGACAAGATAAACTCACGTATGAATAAACCACATCTTTTTACCCTTAATAACAACGATACATACGTGTCATGTCCCTTTCTGTCACTGTGATTGAGCACCGCAAGATCGAACCCATTACAAAGCACCTCTTCCCATGGCAAGATAAATCAATCTAGTTGGCCAAACCAAATCAATAGATCAGAGAAGAAATACGAGGCTATAATAATCATGCATAAAAGAGATCAGAGAAGACTCAAATAATATTCATGGATAATCTGATCATAAACTCACAATTCATCGGATCCCAACAAACACACCGCAAAAAGTGATTACATCGGATATAACTCCAAGAACATCGAGGAGAACATTGTATTGAAGATCAAAAAGAGAGAAGAAGCCATCTAGCTACTAACTATGGACCCGAAGGTCTGTGGTAAACTACTCACGCATCATCGAAAGGGCAGCAAGGTTGATGTAGAGCCCATCCGTGATCGATTCCCCCTCCGGCGGAGTACTGGAGAAGGCCTCCAGATGGGATCTCTCGAGAACAGAAACTTGCGGCGGCGGAAAAAGTATTTCATGGACTCTCCTGAGGGTTTCTGATTTTTCTGGAATTTATAGTGGTGGAATTAGGTCAAACGGAGCTGGGATGGGCCCACGAGGCACCAGGGCGCGCCTGCCCCCCCAGGCGCGCCCTGGTGGCTCGTGGCCACCTCCTCTGGCGTATGGTCTTCTCCCGAAGCTTCTAGTGTTTATCTTGTCCAGAAAAAAATCTCCAAAAAGTTTCGTGGCATTTGGACTTCGTTTGGTATTGATTTTCTGTAAAACAAAAACAGGGCAGAAAAGAGCAACTGGCACTGGGCACTAAGTTAATAGGTTAGTCTCCAAAAATGATATATAATTGCTGTAAATGTATATAAAAACATTCAAGATTGATAATATAACAGCATGGAACAATCAAAAATTATAGATACGTTGGAGACGTATCAAGCCTCAGGTAGGGAACCTCATCGAAGATGGCTGTGACACCTCCGTTGTTTGACCCTTTGTCGAGGGTGTCCGCATATTGATCCATGGAGGAGTACCTCTTGAGCCTCGCCGTGTTGAAGCCCTTCTCCCTCAAGAAGCCCTCGATGAAGGAACCCTCTTGAACCCCCACGTAGTCCCTATCCGTCCATTCGTTCATCCGGATTGAGCTGCTGGATCGTCAGCTCTGATGTTATATTCGCCGTGTAGCTTGTTGTGAGGATGAGCACAGTAAAAACCCACATGATCACCACGAGCTTCGACATGTTACTCTCCAGCTTCTCCTCTGCAAGTAGGTGTGTAATTAAACTACTAGTAGGGGTGCAAATTGCTAATAATTACCGTACCCTTCCAACCTCTTTAGTTTGAAATGTTTAGCTCATTTGATTGAGCTAGAGAGGGTAGAAGGGCACCCTAAATGTTACTCATTTGCATCCCGGCTTTTAAGTTTTAGTACACATTACACACACATATATTGCATAATGTGTATAGATAAGTAAGAAAACTGATGGGTCATGAAATATATACTGTGGGAGAAGACCATAGTTGAGACTGCAAAGTAGAAGAGGATGCCGAATTGCTTCCAGGGTGTGCCGCGGAACTGAGGGTTGATCCTATGCTCGATTTCCCACACAACGAAGCCAGTGAAGAAGAAGAAAGCAATGGTGGAAAGCCAGAGCTCTGGTGTCATCGGCTTGGTGAAGGTCCACATACTATCACTGCTATCCTTGGGCGCAATGATCATCGACCACCCCGTGTCCGCGAATGGCATCGTGAAGGACACAAGCTTCATCCTGCTCGATGTGATCGTCACGTCTCCGGCCACCACATCGGCCTTCTGCATACAAAGACCCTCCGATCCATATTAATTGACTCTGGTTTAGTACAATGTTGTTTTAAATAAAAGTCAACTACTCCTCATTAACGCACAGAGACTGACCTTGTCATGCACCAGGTTCACATGGGTGTGTTTATTTTACTTGCTAAGTTGGTGTATGCTAGTAGATCCTAGTTCCACTCAGTAGGTTGTAAATGTTGTGCATATGCTCGATTGACGTGTCGACAACATGTGCTACGATCCTCATTACATTTTTATCACTCAAGGATTTATTTTCAGACATATTTGTTATGCGACCATATCGACATAACTGCAGCAAAACAAAAACAAAATATTTAGATTCATCCTTTTACATGGTGCATGTATTATTATCCAAACCCCTCCTTAAATTTTGAAGTTGCCATGCTAATTTGCATAAATTTTTCCCTATACAATATACAATGTTGCCATGCTAAGTTTTATGGAACAACCGTGGGAAATACCCTTAGGTTCCTGGGTGTATATACAACCAGGAAAGGAAAAAAGTTAATAATTAAAAAATGTCAAACAAGTTTGAAAGTTTTTTTACAATAAACTTGACTTTCTTTTGCACTAGTATATAAATTTTCACAAATAGAAAACCAGCGTTGACTTCAGGGCAAAAAAATTTATTTGCTATTATCGGTCACTATTCACACTATTTTGACCGAATTTTTTGTCTTTTTTAAAAAGAAGTCAATGAGATTTTCTCTTTTTGTGGAATTTTTTTACCGGTACAATGGAAGGTCAAGTTTATTTCAAAATTATTTTCAGAATTTATTAATATTTTATTTAATTACTATTTTTCCATATAGGGTGTATATACACCCATGCACCAAAAGTTCCTATCCGAACAACCATGACCTATACTAAGTGTTACCAACCCCAATCACAAAAGTTTTACAGAACAAATAGTCGTATCCCATCCCCATGTTAAAGTTCGTAAAAGTTGCCATGCTAAGTTTTATCGAGCTACCATGACCTATACTTTTTTTTCGAGAGCACACCATGACCTATACTAAGTATGAACTAAATTGCCATAGGATCTGGTATGAATATTTGAGCATGTTGTACATAATTTACCATGCATAATGTGATTAAAGAAGATGACTCTCAATCTTTTTTGTTTCACTTTAGCTATATGCAAGTCGCTTGAATTTTAAATTTGGGTAAGTCTCTTTTGTATCTAGTCCATCTTTTCACCTTTGGTATTTGTCAGTCGACTGACCAAATTTCAGGCTCAGTCAATTCTTTTCCCGCCTCTAATAACTAGTTGGTCTCTACCCATGCTTTTGGACCTTGAGGAGCCCACATCCCAAAGCTACTAATAGACCCAATTCATTTTATTAGTAATGTGATATACCTAAATAGTTGATCCCCATTATCTCAATTCTCTCAACATGCACACATGCCACCTTACCAAACATGCCACATCATCGCCCCACTAATTATTTCTTTTAACATGCATGGGAAATGCTATTTATATTCTCTCTCAACATGCACACATCTCAACTCTCCACACATGTCACCTCATCAATCACACTAATTATATTTCTCTCAACATGCATGGGAAATACTACTTATATTCTCTCTCTCTCTCTCTCTCTCTCTCTATATATATATATATATATATATATATATATATATATATATAGATAGATAATATATATAGATATGATACATTGTATTTGATTATTATATAGGTGTGAATGTATATATATTGCAAGAGATCTTCGCTGCAACGCGCGGGGTATCATCTAGTATTTTTAACAATCCACGATTGCTAGGCTTTCCGTAATACCGGTTGGTCTTTGCCCATTCTTTTCCTATTTTAACAATGAATCATTTCTGTTTTTGCTTTTGACATTTCTTTTTCTTTATTAGTCGGTCTTTTTTTTCTTTTATGTGTATTTTTGGAATGTTAGAGAAGAGTAAATTTATAGACATAAATATACTAAAATATATGCAGAAATTACACTATTATATGATTATTCTTTGCATACTACAAAAATGTGCAATTTGAGTGCAAAGTTGCGTGCAATTTTTTCATTTTCTTTCTTCTTAAAGGGTAATACCAATGTCACAAATTCATTGTTCCTTATAAAATTTAATTATTTTGAATTTATTTTAGTTATTATTTTATTTTATTTCTTCTTGAACGTAATACCAATGCCACTAATTCATTCCTTCTAAGGAAACTACTTTTTATAACACAAAACTCCACTATTACATGTTTCTTCTTAAAACGTCATTTTTGTGCATGTTATGTGCAAATTTTGTCTTTTTATTTTATTTTAATTTTCTTTTCTTCTTAAAAGGTAGTACCAGTGCTTCTAATTCATTTTTCCTTCGAAAAATCTCATTATTTTGATTTTAATTTTGATTTTATTTTCTTTCTTCTTTAATGGTAATACCAATGCCACTAATTAATTGATTTTTAGGAAACTTCCTTTTTGTGATAATTCCAATATCATATGCTTATTCCTGCATATTATAAAAAAACACAACTTTTGTGTAAATTCTGTGTAAATCTTGTCATTATTATTTTTTCTTTCTTCTTAAAGGTTAATACCAATGCCACTAATTCATTCTTTCTTAAAAAACTTCATTATTATGATTTTTTTTAGTTTTTATTTCATTTTCTTTGTTCTATAATGGTAATACCAATGCTACTAATTCACTAATTTTTAGGAAACTTCTTTTTTGTGAAATTTCCACTATTATAGGCTTATTCTTGCATATTATAAAAAAAAGAGCATTTTTGTGTAAATTTTGTCATTATTTGTTATTTTCTTTCTTCTTAAAGGGTAATACCAATGCCACTAATTCATTCTTTCTTAAAAACCTTCATTTATGATTATGTTTTATTTTTTTATTTCATTTTATTTCTTCTTTAATGGTAATGCCAATGCCACTAATTCATTCATTTGTAGGAAACTTACTTTTTGTGAAAAATCCACTATTATATGTTTATTATTACATGTTATAAACAAACCGCATTTTTTTGTAAGTTGTGTGGAAATTTCATGATTTTTTATACTATTATTGTTATTATTATTTTCTTTCTTCTTAAAGGGTAATACCAATGCCACTAACTTATTGTTTCTTAAAAAACTTCATTATTTGATTTTGTTTTATTTTTATTATATTTTTTTATTCTTAAAGGGTAATACCAAAGCCACTACTTCATTGTTTCTTAGACAACTTCCTTATTTTTATTTTGCTTTTATTTCATTTTCTTTCTTCTTAAAGTGTAATACCAAAGCTACTAATTCATTCTTTCTTAGGAAACTTTATTTTTTTATCTCATTTTACTTTACTTTAATGGTAATACCAATGCAACTAATTCATTCCTTCTTACAAATTTCCTTTCTGATATAATTTCACTATTATATATTTATTATTGCATATTATAAAAAAGCAATTTCTGTGTGAATTGTGTGCCAATTTTGTCGTTATTTGTTTTAATTTTTAATTTCCTTTCTTCTTAAACATAATAACAATGCCACTAATTCATTGTTCCTTATAAAACTTCATTATTTTGATTTTTTTAGTTTGTTTTCTTTTTTCTTTAAGGTTAATGCCAAGGCCAATTATTCATTCCTTATTGGAAACCTTTTTGTGAAAATTACATTATTATATATGCTTATTCTTGCATATTTTGAAAAGGTGCTATTTTGTGTATATTGCGTGCAAATTTTGCCATTGTTTGTTTTAGATTTTTTTTCATATTCGTTTCTTCTTAAAGTGTAATACCAATGACACTAATACATTCTTTCTTGGAAAATTTTATTATTATTATTATTATTATTATTATTATTATTATTATTATATTTATTTTAGTTTAGTTTTTATTCATTTTCTTTCTTCTTAAATGGTAATACCAACACTAATTAGAAAACTTCATTGTTCTGATTTTTGTTTTTGTATGTATTTCATTTTCTTTCTTCTTTAATGTAATATCAATGCAACTAATTCATACCTTCTTAGAAACTTCGTTTTTGTGAAAATTTTCCACTATTATTTTATTAATGCATATTACAAAAAAACATTTTCAATGTAAATTGTATTCCAATTTATTTGCTTTTTTTAATTTCCTTTCTTCTTAAAGGTAATAACAATGTCACTAATTTATTGTTCCTCATAAAAATTTATTATTTTGATTTTTTAAGTTATTACTTTATTTTTCTTCTTCTTTAAGGTTAATACCAACACCAGTAATTCAATCTAGTAACTTCTTAAAGTGTAATACCGAAGCCACCAATCATTTAAAAAAAACTTCAATACTTTGATTTTATTTTAGTTTTTATTTATTTCCTTTCTTCTGTAATAAGTTTGGGTCAGTCGATCTAAATTTTGTTTTCAGTCTATTAGACTGGCCATAATGGGAGTAACTTCAAGAGTAACATAAGCTCTAACTCAGCAAAATTGCCTATGTGGCATTGAGTTAATGAGGAGAGAGACAAATTGAGTAACTTAGCTAGTTACCGTAACATCACATATCCCTATACAATATGAGTCTATAACCTAATGAATGAAGGTTTGCATGACACCACACTTATGTTACTACCCACTATGAAGTTAGTAACATAGCCTACGATAATGTGTATGTTATTCTTGAAGTTACTCTCCACTATGGCTAGCCTTAACATGCATGGGTTGTTACTAGATTGAGATGCATTTATTTAGTCAGCATCGATCGAGGGAAGGGAGTGCGCGTGCGTACGTATACTTGCAGTCACGTACAATACTTTCATTTTGCAAATAGTGACGTATAGCACTTGAGATCCATGCATGCGATTGAAGGCTTTGTCCTCCGATCAAAGAAGAAGAA
Source organism: Elymus sibiricus (assembly GCA_039707655.1). Lineage (NCBI taxonomy): Eukaryota > Viridiplantae > Streptophyta > Magnoliopsida > Poales > Poaceae > Elymus > Elymus sibiricus. Next base: position 119,280,147 of record CM077676.1, on the reverse strand, counting down.
GGTAGCTATCTAGCAGTGTTGGTGTAGGTATGTGCGTACGTTGTTTTCTGTACGTGCACTGGCACTGCTCGGCGCCGCTTGCGCGAATTCTTCGAAAGCGAATTAATTCGCGCGTGGACACCGGCTGGGCAGCTCACCTCCAGCCGCTCCCCTTTTGTATTTGTTTTGCACTTCTGCTGCAGTTATGTGGATGTGGTCGCAAAACAGATATCTCTGACATTAAATCCTTGAATCATACAAAAATAGAAAGCCACACTTTTTTTTTTCTCCACATAACTAAATGGCACCTCAATCGATGTTTTTGATGAACGCCTCAAGAGTCTTCATCTGGACTACGTGACATATGTGGTAAGCAATGCAAACTATTCAAAAAATATATTCTTCATCTGGTTTAATAGATCTCCCTTAGGAGTTAGGTCACTTCTAAGTAAGAAACTTCGTCAGTTTTTTTTTTTTTTTTTCGAAACAGAAACTTCGTTAGTTGTAAGATGTCAGTCCCAATATCAGCAACAATACGACATGTCCGTACCTCTCCACCACAGCACCAGACACTCCCATCCATATAAATTATTGCTGGAAAAAGAAAGAAAAAAAGAGAGTAACAACATAGTATTTTTTTGCGGAACAAACCCCAGATCATATACTTAAACAACACCAGTGGTACATGCACCCCAAATAAAACAGAAATTACAACCGGGTCCTTGGGGCTCCGACCCACCAAAAACTCCGATGTGGGCTGAAGGCGCGCCGCCACGCCAACGCCACTTCCACTTGGAGCCGGCGTGACCTTGTATACTGCGGACGGGTTCTTCATGGCCGGGAAGTCGTCAACCTCGGTCCAGTAGGACCAGCACACCGGAGATGCAACAGCACAGAGAACCACAGGGGACGAGACATGGCCTCCCAAGGAGGGAGATCTGGCGCCGCTCCAACTCCTAAACTGGACTCCTAGGCTCCACGACAAGGACAGAGCGCGCCCCACCACCATGGGGATGAAGCCAGGAGAGGAAATTTCCCCAACATGGCCACCTTCTGCACCGCGATGGACATGCCCAGAAACACCAAAGTTCAGCAGATCCAACCGATCCCCAGCACACAAATCTGCACACACCCCGCCGAGGCCACAGAGGACGACGGCAAGAACTGTAGCTACTTTATTCGCATCGGCAGCACCGGTGGAGCCTCATGGAGGCCAAATGGGGTCGTGACACCCCCCCCCTCCAAAACTGCAAACAAAAACTACTATGTATACCAGCCGTTTTAGTCAGCCTATCAATGGATAATTCTCCTCCCAACCTACTACTATTAGAATGGATTCACCGGAAGTGTTGGGGGTCTTTCCCAGCATGTAGACCCGGCAGGGAGATGATGAAGGGGAACGCGACAGAAAACAAAAAAAATCGCACTACGAACATGCCCAGGATCACTATGGAGATGCATACAAGGTTTGATCTGATCGTTACCGACTCATGGCACAGCGGAAGTAGAGTCGATGTAGATCGTCGGTGCAGATCCCCGCGGCTAGGATTTACAACCTCCCAACCGCGAGGATGTACTCCCTCGTCTGCTCCTCGGACAGTCCCTCGGACAGCCCTTCGGGAGGCGGTCGGACAGTCCCCCGGACGGTGTCACGGACAGCCCTTCGGGAGGCACTCACAGAAACTCGGACGGTCACTCGGACAGCCCTTCGGGAGACACTCTCGAACAGCCCCTCGGGCAAAAAGATCGAACCTATGACCTCTCTACGGGGTTGCACACATACGGCGTCAGCTATCCGGCAGGGCTTCGCCGTCCATAACTAGTTCCCACCGGAACCCAGACAGCCTTTCGGCTCTACGAAACTATTTCGTGTGAGGGAGAGAAGAAGCCAGATCATTGCATGGCATAATGTAAGAGAGAAAGAGTGAGTTTGGGCAGCCCCCTCCACCCCTATTTATAGGCCAAGCCCAAGGGGTAGAGGACACTTGGAAATACCAAAATGCCCTCAAAGGTGGCTTCCCAAAGAAGCTACCAAATAGTGTTTCCACTATTCATGAAAATATTTTTCCGCGACCGTTAAATCCAAAAATATTTCTGTAGGTTCAGAACATTTCCAGTACCCACTAAAACAATTCTGGACGCGTTCCAAAACATTTTCGGATCAATGATTTTCATCAGCGAAAAGAAAAATAAGAATGCGTTTTCACTATTCACGAAGGCAATTTTTCGCGTCCGTTAAATCCGAAAATATTTCTGTAGGTCCAGAACATTTCCAGCACCAACTAAAACAATTCTGAATGCGTTCCAAATCATTTCTGGATCAATGATTTTCTTTAGCGAAAACCAACCAAAGCAATTTCGGCTGCTCCGGAACATTTCCGGTTTTTTCTCCGGAAAAATTCCAGAAGTTCCCAGAACATTTCTGGCACCTCCAAAAAGTTCCAGGCACGTGCCGAAACCTATTTGGCTTAATGGTTTACTCCGAAACAACTTTTCGGTTTTACGGAAACTTTTCCCGTGTTCTCTCCCGGAACTTTTCCGTTGTCTCCAAAACTTTTCCGGTGACTTTCTCTCAGACTACATGTCTAGTATTCAGCAGATAGATGACCCTTAAGCGTGTGACCCTATAGGTTCGGTGAAGTATAGACATGACCGGAACACTTTCCGATCAATGGTCAACATCGGAGCCGTGGACACCCATATTGACCCCTATACCCACACGAATAAATATTCGAGTGAACCTCCATTTGCCGTGTGCTATTCCTGTTGCTTCGCGATATGTGACAAACACCCGAGTTGAGATTTATCGGCATCCCCGTGGATCAACACTTGTCCACAATGCCAGTTACCTCTTGAGCTATCAAGTCCCTTGACATACTTTCCCATGAACCCGTAAGCTGCCGTAATAGCCACCCAGTTACAGATGACGTTTAACAAACCCCAAAGTTCATGAAGCACGCATGAAGAAACTCGATCCTCTCATGGTCTAAGGAATTATGCAAACGTTAACTTTCTCTGTGTTATAAACCATTAACTTGTGACGAATGTATCTCATAGCATAACATCAATTCTGGTCGATTCAACACAAGTGTTCTTCTAACAATGTGCCCTCAAAGTTTGTTGGCATAGTCAGGCCCATGATCAGGAAAACAGGATCATCATGCAACACTTGAGCTAGTCTTAGAGGCCAGACTAGGAATACATTTTATCATTTATTATTCCACACGTGCATATGAGTCTTCCTTCGAGCCTCGTGGTTATTGCAGACTCGAGAACCATAGCAGTTGTAGCACGGAATATAAACTTAATTACGAACATAGAGATAAATAATAACATTTATTATTGCCTCTAGGGCATATCTCCTATAGACTCCCACTTGCACTAGAGTCAATAATCTAGTTAATGCTAATGCACTTTACACCTATGGCATACCGGTGTAAAATATGCTTCGCTTGTGGTATAGTCTACGTCTAACGGACCTGAAAACTTCAGGGCCGTGTGTATCTTTGCATATCCTCGCGTTTTCACGCTTTCACAAAATACATATTTTGTGTGGACATGGCTTTGTATATATGTGAATCACTGGTCGAACCTTGATTCCTCAGACTGAGCTATGGAGCAACTATCTACAATAGTGTTCCATTGACCAAAGCCATCTTGGAACCATACTAAGTTCATGAATGAACTATATGATTCAACATCTTCTTTGTCGCTTCTAAAGCGTCAACATACTTAGCCTTTGTTATAGAATTCGCCACAGTAACTTGTTTGGAACAATTTCCAACTACCGTGCCACCATATCATGTATTACACAAAACCCTTAACTTAAATCGAAAATCGCTTGGAGCATTGATGAAGACTGTTTCGATGTAATTACTCACAACGAGTACTTCATAATCTCAGCTTGCGAGAAAACATGTCATCAGTGCTACTCTAGTACACAATGACATTTTTCACTGTTGTCCCATGATCAGCACTTTGATCATTTTGGTATCTATACTCGCAACAACTTGGGAGTATTGGACATATCTGGTTGTCTTACATACCATGCAATACATGATTAATCCAAACACAAAAGTGTGTGGAATCTCCATCATGTATTTTGCTCATCAGTGTTTTAGGACACCGAGTCTTGCAAAACTCTTTCCATGTGACTTTGGCAAGAATCACTCCTTGACGTTCTTATGCTAAACTGTTTTTAGCATCTTGTCAATATGTATTTTTGGCTTAGCCTATTAGGCAATTCTATCGCCATAGATAAATATGCCTAATATCAAGGCTACTTAGCCCAAGTACTTCATCAAAAAACTAATTTTCAATGAAGTCCTAATTTGTGTCAAGAAATTTATATTATTTCCAATCAACAATGTGTCAAGCACACAAGGTTTTTAGAAATATTATTATGCTCCCACTTACTTTCTTGTAACCACAAGCATCTTCGTTATCCATTGATGAAATCAAACTCTTTTGACTATTTCATCAAAAACGAAGATTCCAACTCCATTTCACTCTCTTCTGTCCATTGCTGGAACTCTGAAGTTTGCATACTCGCTAGCATCCTCTGGATAGACAAAATACCTTGGACTGTATCACATGCAAGTCCTAGGTAGTATTTCCATCACATGGAAATCCTTTTGGCATCCAAGTATCATATCTCATCATTGAAATATGTATTAATTGCTAGTGTAACCCGAACCGACTTTAAGCATCGCTACGGTGAGACAATCTCATCGCAGTTAATTCCTTGAATTTGTTATAAGCAACAAGTCGAGCTTTATGGATAAAACATTTTTATCCGTATCAGTTTATAGTTCCATTAATATTCGTTAGACTTCAAGTCTTCCTAAGGGTTTATCAAGATCAAATCTTGAATCATTTATATGGAAACTATCTCGGATTATATTGGCATTTAGCCAATTCCGGAGTCAGGGCCCATCAACGCTTCCTTGTGTATCGTTGGTATACTGTTGTCTAGCAACAATATCTCGTCTGCGCACCTGAGAAGTTTGCACGAGTTTTGCCTACGTGGTTCAGCTGCAAGTTCGACCGAAGTCCATACATCTCATGTAGAGGCTTCCTTATCAATCGCAGTAGGAAACTCTGGAATCACTTCCAAGGTTTCTTTCCCTTGACCTGATGACGAAGATAATGTTATCTCATCAAGTTGCACTGTCCTCCCACTCACCTTTTTGCAAGAAACATTTTCTTTCAAAATCATACCGTTCTTTGTGGCAAACTTTTGCCTCGGTATAGTGAGGGAGGAATACCCAATAATTTGGGATAACCTACAAAGTAGCACTTGTCTGATTTGGAATAGGTTTGTAAATGTTTTACACAATCCCCATATTCCAAATGTTAAGAAAAGACATAACATGGTTGGGGTTACCATACCATGGCGTTATTTCAACAGATCCGATGGCGCTCTTTTCAGTGTAAAAGCCGCAGTCTCTAAATCATTACTTTAAAAGGGATAATGGCAAATTGATTTATGTCATCTTTGATCTTACCATGTCATAAATGGTTTGACTACATCTTCATGGACATTCCACTCACAGTGGTGCTCCGGGAGGTGTAAGTTATGAAACTCTTTTCATAACTCAACAGACATTCGCTAAACTTGTAACTCAAAATTTCTTTCCGCAATCCAATTGCAGAAACATAATTTTCTTTTTACAATAATTTCTTCTTCATTTTGAAAACCTTTTGAAAGATTTCAAAAGATCCAGACTTACGTCTCATCAAGTAAATATCCATATATCTACTTGAGTCATTTCTGAAGATAGATAAATCCACTACTGGCAACAACATTTATTGGACTACACACATCATAATGTATGATCACCAATAAGTTCGTTGCTCGTTCCTTATGGCCTGTGAACAGTATTTCAGTCACTTCACTTTTCGGACGAAAGTTGGAAGTGTCAGATGATTCATAATCAAACGACTTCAAAATCCATCATTATGGAATTTCTCCATGCGGGTTTCTCCAATGTGACCAAATGCAGTGCCACACATATGTGGTATTCTTTTAGTCTTGCGACATTTAGCATCAGTATTATAGATGTATCATATTACCATCAATATTCATAACATACATCCCATCCTTGATGGAAGTATGGCCCTTATGTTATTCATAATACTGAACAACAATTGTTCTTTTATGAATAACACTCTTGCAACAAACATTATGCAAATGGGCTAGAGTGTATAAAACTCTAAAATGAATTATGAAAATAAATACAGAGGTAATGTATTATTATCAATATTCATAACATACATCTCATTCATAATGAAAGTGTGGCCCTTATGTTATTCATAACACCGAACATCAAAAGTTCTCTTATGAACAACCTTCTAGCAAGATACCATATGCAATGGGCTAGAGTGTATAAAACTCCAAAAATGAATTATGAAAATAATTACATAGGTAATACACCGATGGAAGGTATAGTAACATTTACTATGTTCCCAGCGCGTATCTAAACTTCATTCCCGGCAAGTCTTTTAGGCCATAGTAGTTCTTCCATCAAGTCGCAACAGAATGCAATCGAGCAGGTATCTCTGTGATCAACTCACAATACCCAAGAATCAGTGATTAACATGTTTAATCATAATTCCCAAGAACTATTTCTTTGACCAGCCTTCTATACATCAATAGCTTGTATGACTTTCATACATCAGCTGGATATTCCAGTCTTCTCTCTTTTTGCCTTTATACTTCTAACAGTTTTACTTCCAATATTTCTCCTACTCTCAGAAGAAGCACCCAACTTTGAGAGTGGCGTCAGCCTCGGACTTCCTAGGAGTGTAAGTCACACTAACACCCTCTGGACATTTCCTTTCTCTTTAAGTTGTTGTTTTATTCACCTTTATCACATGACAGGCGTTCGTCTGGATCCCTCTTGTATTAGTCTAATGCATAGAAAACACTTTTACTAATAGTTTGCAAACAAACATTGCTTTGGATATCTCATATCTTTTAGCCTTTGTCTGCATCTGAAAATAATTTTCAGTTCCATGAATATCATATAACTATCCCAAACTTTTGAAGTTCGGATCTCATGGAAGCAAACATATTACACTTGACCGTAACGGAATTCTAGCTTTTGGATCGAAGGACGAGAGTCACATCATCCATAGCATTAGCGGGAGAATACCGAAAGCATGCGATAGGACAAAGTCCTTCTCGGCACTCTTGAGGGCAATCCTCACATTACGTTACCAATCATAAAGATTAACCAGATAAATAACAGATTATTCAATTTCAACAGGGAAGGTGGAAACGCGAGCCATTCTTCTATAACTATTATGCATATAACACTTAGACAATGTTCATAATTAATTGCACAGAGAATTAAACAAGTTAATTCTACAGTGCGCTCCCACTCAAATCAATATCTCTCATAATTGATTGTGAGTGATACAAGACCCAAATTTTAATTCAACGCCAAGGATGCATCCATCTCAAGTGACGAGAATTTCATTTGGTAGGCCAACTTGCCAATCACATCTCTATGTGACTCTTGTTCATCTTTCAATGGGCATGTTCCGAGTTCAGGACGATCCTCCGGAATGTCAAGACAACCAAGTGACCTTGCTGCGAGGTCTCAACTCACCCACCTCACACTTCTCTAATCGTTCGTACCCATGCATCCATGTGATACCCTGAAGAGATAGGTGCCGTGACGATGCTACACTTGGGAGAACACTAACTACTTGATATTTTTAGTGAGAGATCACCCTAATAAAAAGCGACTACCGCGCAATCAAGAAGGGTGCATCAAAGGGACAAACATCTCAGGCAATTCATAATAGCATGATATGGTATAACCCTTTCTGATGGAGAAGTCTTGCATTTCTTCATCTTCGGCATTCGCGTCGGTGTTCACCTTCGCAAAGTTTTCCACCACCTTGTCGATGCACCAGATAATATTGCTATCTCTATAGCTAATAAAATAAGTGCATTACTTAAGGTTGACACGCAGGTCATTAAAGTGACAATCATATGGCTCCAGCCATCATGCCGAATCATGACACGCAGGTCATGTTAATTTACATTATATAGTCATCTCATACATAATCAAATTAAATATGAGCACTGATGTACCACATCATATGCACATCTCATGTCATCTTGCAAAACCAAGTTAGACGCCTCTAATCGGTTTATGCAAAATTTTATTTTACGTGGCTTCTAAGGTTTTGACTTAACCGCAGTTACCAACGTTTATCATCAAGTATGATTATTCACGTCGCTAGATTAACTTTGCGGGGTGTATGAAACACGAGATAATAAAATCTCGAGCCCCATACTGAACTTCGTCATACGCATGACCCCCGTGCAGATCATATCTGCATTGCCCTTTTGTGTGCGAAATTTCATCTTTCTTTTAACTATGGTGGAATTCAATGATCTGTTAGCGCTTCGTAGATCAATCAGGATCGCGGATTGCCAGAACTTTGAAACTCCACCATGCCGTTATCAAGATCAGAAATACGCAAATTTTAGGGAAGCAACAAGAACATCGGGTAACAGATTTCATCTGCTACCCGCACAAATAATTTTCAGCAATAGAACTCATCTACTACAAAATTATATTGTGCAACACCCAAACATCTCTATGTATTCTAGATCGTAACCTGCATCTACGCATAGCACGACTCATGATGCCACTGAAGGGGAACGCGACAGAAAACAAAAAAATTCCACACTACGAACATGCCCAGGATCACTATGGAGATGCATACATGGTTTGATCTGATCGTTACCGACTCGTGGCGCAGCGAAAGTAGAGTCGATGTAGATCATCGGTGCAGATCCCCGCAGCTAGGATTTACAACCTCCCAACCGCGAGGATGTACTCCCTCGTCTGCTCCTTGGACAGTTCCTCGGACCGCCCTTCGGGAGGCGGTTGGATAGTCCCCCGGACGGTGTCACGGACAGCCCTTCGGGAGGCACTCACAGAAACTCGGACGGTCACTCGGACAGCCCTTCGGGAGGCACTCTCGAACAGCCCCTCGGGCAAAAAGATCGAACCTACGACCTCTCTACGGGGTTGCACACATACAGTGTCAGCTATCCGGCAGGGCTTCGCCGTCCATAACTAGTTCCCACCGGAACCCAGATAGCCTTTTGGCTCTACGAAACTATTTCGTGTGAGGGAGAGAAGAAGCCAGATCATTACATGGCATAATGTATGAGAGAAAGAGTGAGTTTGGGCAGCCCCCTCCACCCCTATTTATAGGCCAAGCCCAAGGGGTAGAGGACACTTGGAAATACCAAAATGCCCTCAAAGGTGGCTTCCCAAAGAAGCTACCAAATAGTGTTTCCACTATTCATGAAAATATTTTTCCGCGACCGTTAAATCCGAAAATATTTCTGTAGGTCCAGAACATTTCCAGTACCCACTAAAACAATTCTGGACGCGTTCCGAAACATTTCCGGATCAATGATTTTCATCAGCGAAAAACAAACAAGAATGCGTTTTCACTATTCACAAAGACAATTTTTCGCGTCCGTTAAATCCGAAAATATTTCTGTAGGTCCAGGACATTTCCAGCACCCACTAAAACAATTCTGAATGCGTTTCGAAACATTTTCGGATCAATGATTTTCTTCAGCGAAAACCAACCAAAGCAATTCCGGCTGCTCCGGAACATTTCCGGTTTTTTCTCCGGAAAAATTCCAGAAGTTCCCAGAACATTTCTGGCACCTCCAAAAAGTTCTAGGCGCATGCCAAAACCTATTTGACTTAATGGTTTACCCTGAAACAACTTTTCGGTTTTACGGAAACTTTTCCCGTGTTCTCTCCCGGAACTTTTCCGTTGTCTCCGAAACTTTTCCGGTGACTTTCTCTCAGACTCCCTGTCTAGTATTCAGCAGATAGATGACCCTTAAGCGTGTGACCCTATAGGTTCAGTGAAGTATAGATATGACCGGAACACTTTCCGAGCAATGATCAACATCGGAGCCGTGGACACCCATATTGACCCCTATACCCACACGAATAAATATTCGAGTGAACCTCCAGTTGCCGTGTGCTATTCCTGTTGCTTCACGATATGTTACAAATAGCCGAGGTGAGATTTATCGGCATCCCCGTGGATCAACACTTGTCCACAATGTAGTTACCTCGTTACCGGTTTTGTTCTCTTTTCTCATTCCCGTGTTCCGGCATCCCTGTGATCAAATCACAATGTGTCTGGCCAGACGGTGATGGATACCGTAACACCGAGAGGGCCCAAAGAATATCTCTCCATCGTCGGAGGAGCAAATCCCAATCTTGAGCTATCAAGTCCCTTGACATACTTTCCCATGAACCCGTAAGCCGCCGTTAGCCACCCAGTTACGGATGACGTTTAACAAACCCCAAAGTTCATGAAGCAAGCATGAAGAAACTCAATACTCTCATGGTCTAAGGAATTATGCAAACATTAACTTTCTCTGTGTTATAAACCATTAATTTGTGATGAATTTATCTCATAGCATAACATCAATTCGGGTCGATTCAACACAAGTGTTCTTCTAACAATGTGCCCTCAAAGTTTGCTGGCATAGTCATGCCCATGATCAGGAAAACAGGATCATCATACAACACTTGAGCTAGTCTTAGAGGCCAAACTAGGAATACATTTTATCATTTATTATTCCACACGTGCATATGAGTCTTACTTCGAGCCTCGTGGTTATTGCAGACTCGAGAACCATAGCAGTTATAGCACGGAATATAAAGTTAATTACGAACATAGAGATAAATAATAACATTTATTATTGCCTCTAGGGCATATCTCCTACAGATGACCCGGCCTTAGAGCAGACTCAGCGGGTTATCTCACTGCGGGGTTAAGAAGACACTCAGTGGGCCGGTTTTTTGGAGGCCCGATGAGAAAAGCCGGCTCAGCATATGGGCCGGCTCAAGAAGAAGATGTACGGCTTCGAAGTTGCCTTGGAGAATAAGTAGGAAAGAGTAGGAGACGGGTTAGGATTATGACCCGGATTCTCATGTAAATCTAGGGTTCCACCTGTATATATAAAGGGGAGCACCTAGGCGAAAAAGATTAAGTTGCAATCCCTCGAAAGCTAGGTTAGCGAATTCACACCCTTGTAATCGAGATTCAAGCAATACAATCAAGCAGGACGTAGGCTATTACCTCGATCGTGAGGGGCCGAACCTGGGTAATCTTGCGTCTTCTCGTTCTCAATCAACCCCGCTAAGCTTCCACCCTTGTGCGATGGCCTCATCTCTAAGTCCTTTCACAAGGGAATCTGCCGTGTCAAAATCACAACAGTTGGCGCCCACCGTGGGGCCTACGCACGGTGGAGTTGAGTTCTTAGCGGGAGCTCTCCCAGGGTTCGGGAGATACGCGGTCGGCTTGATGACTAAGAGCCGCCGTGGGAAGCTCTACATCGACGATTCGCACTGGGGCCCCGACGCTGACTCAATTGAGTATGGGTACCGGGTCCCCTTCGGCAAGATCCATACCTTCATCGGTGTCATCGGCGAGTCGGCCGCCGGGTTGGAAGCTGTCACCGGCGTAGAGTCGGCTCGCCGCGCCAGTCCAAATCAGGCAAGACCCGGCCTGCCTCAGACCGGCTGGAAGCACATCTTCGTAGGGTTCACCCAAGGGGTGGCCTTGTCGGAGAATTCCCTGTCTGGAGATGATACGCTCGTTGAATCTGACGACGAATCCTCGACGGGAGAAACTGAGTCGATCCGTCCCCTGCATGATGGAAAGCTGGGATATACTGACGAAGTCTTTCCAGAAGCCCTTGAGCCGCCTCGTTTTGCAGCGGTGTACATGGTGGGTAGACAAGATCCAGTGCGTGATCCGGTCGATCCAGCGGCCGGGCAGAACCTCACCCTAGCCGGCTCAAGAGGAGCCAGCGCGGCAACCGCCGGCTCTCAGAAAACCAGAGTACAGGCGCTTGCGGACTTGATGAATACGCTGACAGCCCTGTTGGCCGAGCCGGTTACTGTGGAGAACCCCAATTGGACACTATTCCAACCCGGTCGATAACGTGCTGGCTGCGACTCACAACTTGGCGAGGGAGATGGTCCGGCTCAGGCGGAGGCCAGGAACACCATTGCGATGCTCAAAACAGCAGTGGTACAGCAAGCCAACTACTCTCATAGCCAGCATCGGCTTCACTCGACCCCTCACCAGAGCCGCACCAGGAGCCAGCGTCCAGAATCGCCGGTGGTTTCTAGCAGCGCCCATCGCAGAAGAGCCACCCAACCTCTGGCGGATCAGCACCTGCCCAGGATCCCGAATGCACAGGACATTGTGGACACCGCTCGGGCTCTACGAGCGTTGGAGGAAAACGCGCGTGATGCGTATAACCCGCCGGCGAACATCAACCCGCCGACAGCACACGACCCGCCCACCGCAACCCAGACAGCTAGCCTGCTTGGGAGCTTATCAAGCCGCATGATTGGAACTCCTTGTTTTGTCCCGGCGCTGCGAGATGCGCGCATGCTACCAGATTTCAAAGGTCCTCGCAAAGTTCCTAACTATACAGCGAATCTGGAGCCAACAGAGTGGATCGAGAGTTACGAGCTGGCAATGGACTTGTTGGGCGCAAGTGAGTCAGTGTGTGCACATTATCTGCCTCTCATGTTAGAAGGCCCCGCACGCACTTGGTTGAAAAACCTACCGGTGAATTCTATCAATACATGGCAGGAACTGAAGGAGCGCTTCTTCAAGAATTTCCAGGGAGCCTGTAAAAGGCTAACCACTATTGTTGATCTTGAACGTTGTGTTCAGCGGGAGGATGAGTCAGCACATCACTAGGCTCGTCGGGTTGCGGAAGTTATACACAGTTCAAATAGCATTTCAGCTGCACAGGCGGTGCTCGTTCTGGAACGAACATGCAAGTTTCAGCCGCTGGTCCAGAAATTAGGGCGACTCAAGAGAAAGGCCCAGGATATGGGCGATCTCATGGATGTCTTAACCTGGTATGCTGAGTCGGATAATACAAAGGATCCGCCGTCTAATGAGGACAAATCCGGTAAGGGCAAGAAAAACGGTGACAAGGGTCCCCAGCAGAACAATGGCAATGGGCAAAACAACAACGGGGGTAAGCGTAAAAGTTATGACGGCGGCTCTGATTTGGAGGCAAATACAAATACAGGTAACAAAAATCAGCGTCAGAACAATGGTTCTAGGAGGCAGTCCTCCGGTAATCGCCCTCTCAGCTTCGAGGAAGCTTTCAAGGGTCCATGTCCAAAACATAGTTACAATGGTAAGCCGTCCAGCCACTCCTTGGAAAATTGCTACATCATGCAAGAGTTTTCTAGACGGATCTTCCAGAATCATCATAACGGGGGTGGCAACGGCGGACAACCCGGCAACCAGGGACCTGGCTTCTCTGGAGCCGGCTCACAAGGGCCCTTCGCAGGCCCCAGGTTCCAAGGGAATAGTGGCCAAAGCGGCGGGTTTCAGGGGGCTGGTAATACTGGAGATGGCAATCAGCGGAACAACTAGGGAAATCAGCATCAGGCCGGTCAATCAGGGTTCCAGAGTAATCCGAAGCAGTTGAATAGTGGACAGTATCATGTCTTCACCACTAGTACCTGCAAGCGTGATAGGAAGGTGCAGCGGTGAGCCGCCAACTTGGTTGAGCCGGCAGCCCCGTACTATCTCAATTGGTCAGAACAGCCGATCACGTGGAGCCGGGCGGACCATCCAGTACTCCTTGAACACCATGGTCATCTGGCGTTGGTAGTGGCACCTCAAGTCGGCAGTTACAAATTAACAAAAGTTCTCATGGACGGCGGCAGCAACATCAATATATTGTATTATGATACTTTTAGGCGGATGAATCTGTCTGATAAGCAGTTGACTCCGTCCTCCACAGTATTTCATGGCATCATCCATGGCAAGTCGGCTTATCCTGTGGGCAGAATATCCCTGGAAGCAGCCTTCGGTTCAGAGGATAACTACCGTTCTGAATTTTTGTCCTTTGAGGTGGTCAAGCTTAAAAGCCCATACCATGCCTTATTTGGCCGGCCGGCTTATGCACGGTTCATGGCGCGGCCATGCTACGTTTATCTGAAAATGAAGATGCCAGGACCAAGGGGAACCATCACAGTTGAAGGCAATCGGAAAATTACGCTCGAATGCGAGGAAGGAGATGCAGCATATGCCGAGACGGCTTGCACTGCAGAAGAATTGCGGTATTATAAGGACAACATTGACCCGTCCGACAGGACCTCCCTGAAGAAGCCCACGACGGAGTCAGACCCTTTGCTCAAATTTAAGTCAGCCAGGGACACCAAGCAAGTTGATTTCACTCCGGGCAAGTCTTTTGAGCAGTTCACCATAGGGGCGAATATGGATCCCAAATAGGAAAGCACGCTCATCGAGTTCATCCGTGAGAACCGGGACATCTTTGCATGGAAACCTTCTGACATGCCAGGTGTACCGAGAGAACTCGCTGAGCAATCCCTCAATGTGGATCCTAAGTTTAAGCCAGTTCGCCAGTATCTCCGTCACTTTAATGAAGAGAGGCGGAAAGCTATTGGTGAGGAAGTGGCCCGGCTCCTAGCTGCCGGGTTCATTATTTCCATCCTGAGTGGCTAGCCAACTGGGTGCTTGTTCTGATGAAAAACGGGACTTGGCGGATGTGTGTCGATTACACAGACCTAAATAAGGCTTGTCCTAGTGACCCCTTCGCCCTACCCCGTATTGACCAGATCATTGATGCTACGGCGGGTTGTGAGTGTTTATGCTTTCTGGATGCTTACTCCGGTTATCATCAGATCAAGATGAAGCAGGAGGACCAGGAAAAGACGGCTTTCATCACACCGTTTGGAGCTTTTTGTTATACGACCATGCCGTTTGGTCTAAAATGCGCACATGCGACTTAACAGCGCTGTGTCCAAAGCTGTTTCCACAAATAGATCGGGTGGAATGTTGATGCATATGTTGATGACATTGTGGTTAAATCTCGGAAGAAAGAAACCCTGTTGGAGGATCTCAAGGAAACATTTGACAATCTCCGTGTCTACCAGATGAAACTTAGCCCGGAGAAGTGTGTCTTTGGTGTCCCTACAGGAAAGATTTTGGGATTTCTTGTTTCCGAGCGTGGCATTGAAGCTAACCCAGAAAAGATCAAGGCAATCACGACCCTGGCTAAGCCGGCAAATCTTAATGCTGTGCAGAAGCTGGCTAGGTGGGTTGCGGCATTGAGCCGGTTTATAAAGCCGGCTTGGGGAGAAGGCAATCCCATTGTATCAATTGCTCAAGAAATCAGATAACTTTGTTTGGAGTGATGCTGCAAATCAGGCTTTCGAGGCCCTCAAAAAACAATTGTCTGAGCCGCCGGTCCTTGCTGCCCCTCATGAAAAGGAACCAATGTTGTTATATATTGCTGCCAACAACAAGGCTGTAAGCGTTGCAGCCGTTGTAGAGCGCAAGGAGGACGGCAAGGAATATCCAGTTCAGCGCCCTGTGTATTACATCAGTGAGGTGTTAAGAGAGTCCAAACAGTGATATCCGCATTGGCAGAAGCTGGTCTACGGAGTGTTCATGGGTAGCCGCAAGCTGAAGCATTACTTCCATGAGCATCCAATCACTGTGGTCAGCTCAGTGCCCCTTGGGGACATAATCCAGAACCGGGAAGCCACAGGCCGGGTTGCTAAGTGGGCCATCGAGCTCGGTCCACATCACCTCAAATATGTGCCCCGCACAGCAATCAAATCTCAAGCGTTGGTGGATTTCATCAATGATTGGACAGAGTTACAGGCTCCCGAAGAGAAGCCCGACACAACATATTGGTCCATACATTTCGACGGCTCAAGGCAGCTCGAAGGCTCGGGGGCTAAAGTTGTGATCACTTCCCCATGAGGAGATTGATACGTCTCCAATGTATCTATAATTTTTTATTGTTCCATGCTATTATAGTATCAATCTTGGATGTTTTTATATGCAATTATATATCATTTTTTGGGACTAACCTATTAACCCAGTGCCTAGTGCCAGTTGCTGTTTTCTGCTTGTTTTTGGCTTTTCAGAGAAACAGTACCAAATGAAGTCCAAATGCCACGAAACTTTTTGGAGATTTTTTTTGGACAAAAGAAACCTGGGAAGCTTCGGGAGGAGGCCAGAAGCCTCACGGAGGCTTCACAAGGCACTAGGGCGCGCCCCAGGGGGGCGCGCCGTGCTACCTTGTGGGGCCCACGTGACTCCGTTTGACCTAATTCCACTTCTATAAATTCACAAATATTGGGAAACCCCCAAAGAACCAGAAGAGAAAACCTTTCCGCCGCCGCAAGCCTCTGTTCTTCCGTGATCCCATCTGGAGGCCTTTTCCGGTACTCTGCCGGAGGGGGAATCGATCACGGAGGGCTTCTACATCAACCTTGCTGCCCTTTTGATGATGTGTGAGTAGTTTACCACAGACCTACGGGTCCATAGCTAGTAGCTAGATGGCTTCTTCTCTCTCTTTGATCTTCAATACAATGTTCTCCTCGATGTTCTTGGAGTTCTATCCGATGTAATCTTCTTTTGCGGTGTGTTTGTTGGGATCCGATGAATTGTGAGTTTATGATCAGATTATTCATGAGAAATATTTGAGTCTTCTCTGAACTCTTTTATGCATGATTGTTATAGCTTTGTATTTGTCTCCGATCTATCAGTTTAGTTTGGCCTACTAGATTGATTTATCTTGCAATGGGAGAGTTGCTTTGTGATGGGTTCAATCTTGCGGTGCTCAATCCCAGTGACAGAAAGGGACATGACATGTATTTGTATTGTTGCCATTAAGGATAAAAGGATGGGGTTTATTCATATTTCTTGAATTTGCTTCTCTACATCATGTCATCTTACTTAAGGCATTACTCTGTTTCATACTTAATACCCTAGATGCATGCTGGATAGCGGTCGATGGGTGGAGTAATAGTAGTAGATGCAGGCAGGAGTCGGTCTACTTGTCTCGGACGTGATGTCTATATACATGATCATTGCCATGAATCCGTCATAATTATTTGCTTTTCTATCAATTGCCCAACAATAATTTGTTTACCCACCGTATGTTTATGTGCTAAAGAGAGAAGCCTCTAGTGAAAACTATGGTCCCCGGGTCTATCTTTATTATATAAAAAACCTAAAAATACCTTGCTGCAATATATTTACTTTTATTTTAATTAGTAGTTTAGTTTATCTATTTACCTCGATAAGATTTAATCCTTGCAAATAACCGCTAAGAGGATTGACAACCCTCTTATTTGCGTTGGGTGCAAGTGTTTGCTCTTGTGTGTGCAGGTGCGCTTAACGGAATTTTTCTTGGTTCTCCTACTGGATTGATAACCTCGGTTCTTAACTGAGGGAAATACTTATCTCTACTGTACTGCATCATCCTCTCCTCTTCGGGGAAATACCAACGCAGACTACAAGTAGCAGGAAGAATTTCTGGCGCCGTTGCCGGGGAGACATCATCAAAATTACCAAGTACCTTCGCACAAACTATCATTCACTTGCATTTATTTTATTTGCCTTTTATTTGCATTTGCCTCTTGTTTTCATCTTCCCCACTTCTAAATTTTTTTTTACAAAAACACAAATTTTTTTTTGCTTGTTTGCTTGCTTTTATTGCCTTCATGTCAAACCCTCAAGAACGGAAAGTAAAACAAAAATTTAAGATACTATGGATCACCTTAAGGTTTTCTACTTGGATCATCTTCGATCCATTTGTGCTCGTGTTGAATCCCCAACTAGTTTAGTTGAGGGAAAATCATTAGATGAGCATGCTCATTTTGTGCGTCACCGTTTGTCTCAAAAACGGAGACTCTTATGGAATCAAATAAATTGTTTGCTATGCTATGCTTGGAATCTATGTGAAATTTATGATTTTACTTGTTGCTCTAAGAACCCTAAAAAACACCTTCCCTACCTATGTGAGTTTAATGATAATGAAATCTTATCTTCTTATGCCAAGGGTGTTTATAGTTACTATGATATCGAACAAATTAAAGAATTTGTTGCTTTTAAGGGTGCTTATGAAGTTGCTTCTTTAATTGAAAAGTATGATATTACTCTCTACAAATCTTGGCATACTTAAATATTGCTATGAAAACTATGCTCCTAATGCCTATGTTAGTGAATTCATTAGGAGAATGTCTGCTGCTTTGGAAGAGAATAATGATATGCATGAATCCATAGACAATTGTGATTCCGTTGATTCGATTGAAATATCCCCTCTTGCTGAATTTGATGCTTGCTATTCTTATGGCCATGATGCCAATATTAATGATGCTTATAGAGATGAACTTGCTATAGTTCCTTATGTTAAAAATGAAATTATTGCTATAGCACCCATACTTGATAGCTCCTTGAATGAAAAGCATGATTGCAATGATGTTATTATAAATTTTATTAATGTCAATTGTGTTAATGATATGCAAAGCTACAAGCTTGGGGATGAAAATTTTGTTATGTGCACTACTTATTGCAATGATCATGATTGGGGTGATGATGCTTCTTATGATCTTGAAAATTTATTTAAGCCTCATGATGAATATGTTATTGATAATAAAATTTGCAATACTATTAAAAGTGGGTTTGGAAGAGCGTCAACTTTTTAGGTAATAATGATCCCACTACTTTGGAGAATTATCAATCTTATGAATTTTTTGATAAATGTGGGTTTGGAGAGGTCATGACTTTAGTTGATGTTAATCCCACTATCTTGGAAGATTATAAATTTTGTATGCATGTGGATCATAGAGAGAATATTGTTTATGATAGCTATATTGTTGATTTTGATTATGATCCTACATGTAATTATTATGAGACAGGAAAATATGGTTGTATAAATCTTCATGTTACTAAATTGCCTCTCGTTATGTTGAAATTATTAATGCTCCATTCTTCCTATTGGCATATGCTAGATATTGCTTGTCTTGATAATTTCTTTGCCTATAAAATGCCTATGCATAGGAAGTATGTTAGGCTTAAATGTGTTTTTCACATGCTATATGATGCTCTCTTTGTGCTTCAATTCGTATCTTTTATGTGAGCATCATTAAAATCTCGAAGCCAATCTTAATGGCTATAAAGAAAGAGCTTGTTGGGAGACAACCCAATATTTTCTTCTTGAGTGTTTGCATGATTATAGCTTCTGTTAGGATTATGTTTTTATGTTTTAATTAGTGTTTGTGCCAAGTAATGCCTTTGGGATGATTCGGAAGATAGTATAATTGATGCTGTTTGCAAAACAGAAAGTTTTGCATCCAGTGCTGGAATTTTAATTCTGTACTGGAGCGTTAGAAAAATCTGAAATTTTTACACAGTATTGGTATATGAATTTCCCACGTTGTCCTAAGTTTTCAGAATTTTTGGAGTTACAGAAGTATGCTTTAAATAGATCTTTACAGTCTGTTCTGTTTTAGACAGATTCTGTTTTTATTGCATAGTTTGCTTATTTTGATGAATCTATGGATCGTATCGGGGGGTATGAGTCATGGAGAAGTTGGAGTACAGTAGCATTATGCCAATATTAAATATGAATCAATTTACTACAGTACCTAAATTAAAGATTTGTTTGTTATACTAACGGATCTCACGAGGTTTCTGTTGAGTTTTGTGTGCTGAAGTTTTCAAGTTTTGGGTGAGATTATGATGGACAAAGGAATAAGTAGCAGCAAGAGCCTAAGCTTGGGGATGCCCAAGGCACCCCAAGGTAATATTCAAGGAATACTCAAGCGTCTAAGCTTGGGGATGCCCCGGAAGGCATCCCCTCTTTCGTCTACAATCTATCGGTAACTCACTTGGAGCTATATTTTTATTCATCACATGATATGTGTTTTTACTTGGAGCGTCTTGTGAAATAGTTTGTTGCTTTTGTTTGCTTTTTAGTTTGTCACAATCATCTTTGCTGAACACACCTTTTTGAGAGGGACACACATTATTCGTGATTTGTTAGAATACTCTATGTGCTTCACTTATATCTTTTGAGCTAGGCAGTTGCTCTAGTGCTTCACTTATATCTTTTAGAGCACGGCGGTGATGATATTTTAAAGAAATAGTTGCACTCTCATGCTTCACTTATATCTTTTTTTTAGAGTCTCATGATAGCAATGGCAATATGCACGGGTTATGAATTTGGTCCTGATATGATAGGTATTCACGAGGGATATAATAAAAACTTTCATGTAGATCACTGAATATGATAAATTTGATTCCTTGCAATAGTTTTGTGATATTAAGATGGTAATATGGCGGAGGTATTAGTAGATAATTGTGGTTTAGTAAGAATAATTGTGTTAAGGTTTTTGATTCCCGAAGCATGCACGTATGATCTGTCATTATGCTAAGAAGTTGGAGCATGATTTATTATTGATTGTCTACCTTATGAGTGGCGGTCGGGGACGAGTGTTGGACCTTGTCCTACCAATCTATCCCTCTCGGGGTATGCGTAGTAGTACTTTGCTTCGAGGGCTAATAGACTTTCGCAATAAGTATGTGAGTTCTTTATGACTAATGTTAGTCCATGGATTATACGCACTCTCACCCTTCCGCAATTTGCTAGCCTCTTCAGTACCGTGCATTGCCCTTTCTCACATCGAGAGTTGGTGCAAACTTCGCCGGTGCATCCAAACCCTGTGATATTACACTCTATCACACATAAGCCTCTTTATATCTTCCTCAAAACAGCCACCATACCTACCTATCATGGCATTTCCATAGCCCTTCCGAGATATATTGCCATGCAACTTCCACCGTTCCGTTTTTATGACATACATCATCATTGTCATATTGCTTTGCATGATCATGTAGCTGACATAGTATTTGTGGCTCAGCCACAGTTTATCATTGTTATACATGTTACGCTAGCATCATTGCACATCCTGGTACACTACCAGAGGCATTCATATAGAGTCATATTTTTGTTTTAGTATCGAGTTGTAATTTTGAGTTGTAAGTAAATAGAGGTGTGATGATCATCATTATTAGAGCATTGTCCCAGTGAGGAAAGGATGATGGTGGCTATGATTCCCCCACAAGTCGGGATGAGACTCTGGACGAAAAAAAAAGAGAAAAAAAGAAGGAAAAAAATATAGAAAAAAGGCGAAAAAGAGCCATGAAAAAAAATATAAAGAAAAAAAAGGGAAAAAAATTATTATAAAATAAATGAGAGAAAAAGAGAGAAGGGGCAATGTTACTATCCTTTTCCACACTTGTGCTTCAGAGTAGCACCATGTTTTTCATATAGAGAGTCTCCTATTTTGTCACTTTCATATACTAGTGGGAATTTTTCATTATAGAACTTGGCTTGTATATTCCGATGACGGGCTTCCTCAAATGCCCGAGGTCTTCATGAGCAAGCAAGTTGGATGCACACCCACTTAGTTTTCATGTTGAGCTTTCATACACTTATAGCTCTTAGTGCATCCGTTGCATGGCAATCCCTACTCCTCGCATTGACATCAATTGATGGGCATCTCCATAGCCCGTTGATTAGCCTCGTTGATGTGAGACTTTCTCCATTTTCGACTTCTCCTAATTATCTCTATCACCATACTCTATTCCACCCATAGTGCTATATCCATGGCTTGCGCTCATGTATTGAGTGGGAGTTGAAAAAGCCGAAGCGCGTTAAAAAGTATGAACCAATTGCTCGGCTTGTCATCGGGGTAGTGCATGATAAATACTTTGTGTGAAGAAGATGGAGCATGACAGGATTATATGATTTTGTAGGGATAACGTCCTTTAGCATTTTTATTTTGAAAGACATGATTGTTTGCTAGTATGCCTGAGTATTGATGTCTTTATATCAAATTATAGACTATTGCTTTAAATCATTTGGATCTTATTATTCATACCGTAAGAGAGAGATTACATGATGAAACATGATAGGTAGCATTCCACATCAAAATTCTGTTTTTTATCATTTACCTACTCGAGGACGAGCAGGAATTAAGCTTGGGGATGCTTGATACGTCTCCAACGTATCTATAATTTTTGATTGTTCCATGCTATTATAGTATCAATCTTGGATGTTTTTATATGCAATTATATATCATTTTTTGGGACTAACCTATTAACCCAGTGCCTAGTGC
This sequence comes from Elymus sibiricus, assembly GCA_039707655.1. Classification (NCBI taxonomy): domain Eukaryota; kingdom Viridiplantae; phylum Streptophyta; class Magnoliopsida; order Poales; family Poaceae; genus Elymus; species Elymus sibiricus. Next base: position 119,258,107 of record CM077676.1, on the reverse strand, counting down.
CAGTTGTTGTTTTTTGCTTGTTTTTGGCTTTTCAGAGAAACGGTACCAAATGAAGTCCAAATGCCACGGAACTTTTTGGAGATTTTTTTCTGGACAAAAGAAACCTGGGAAGCTTCGGGAGGAGGCCAGAAGCCTCACGGAGGCTTCACAAGGCACTAGGGCACGCCCCAGGGGGGCGCGCCGTGCTACCTTGTGGGGCCCACGTGACTCCGTTTGACCTAATTCCACTTCTATAAATTCACAAATATTGGGAAACCCCCAGAGAGCCAGAAGAGAAAACCTTTCCGCTGCCGCAAGCCTCTGTTCTTCCGCGATCCCATCTGGAGGCCTTTTCCAGTACTCTGCCGGAGGGGGAATCGGTCACGGAGGGCTTCTACATCAACCTTGATGCCCTTCCGATGATGTGTGAGTAGTTTACCATAGACCTACGGGTCCATAGCTAGTAGCTAGATGGCTTCTTCTCTCTCTTTGATCTTCAATACAATGTTCTCCTCGATGTTCTTGGAGTTCTATCCGATGTAATCTTCTTTTGCGGTGTGTTTGTTGGGATCCGATGAATTGTGAGTTTATGATCAGATTATTCATGAGAAATATTTGAGTCTTCTCTGAACTCTTTTATGCATGATTGTCATAGCTTTGTATTTCTCTCCGATCTATCGGTTTAGTTTGGCCTACTAGATTGATTTATCTTGCAATGGGAGAGGTGCTTTGTGATGGGTTCAATCTTGCGGTGCTCAATCCAAGTGACAGAAAGGGACATGACACGTATTTGTATTGTTGCCATTAAGGATAAAAATATGGGGTTTATTCATATTGCTTGAATTTGCTTCTCTACATCATGTCATCTTACTTAAGGCGTTACTCTGTTTCATACTTAATACCCTAGATGCATGCTGGATAGCGATCGATGGGTGGAGTAATAGTAGTAGATGCAGGAAAGAGTCGGTCTACTTGTCTCGGACGTGATGCCTATATACATGATCATTGCCATGAATCCGTCATAATTATTTGCTTTTCTATCAATTGCCCAACAGTAATTTGTTTACCCACCGTATGTTTATGTGCTCAAGAGAGAAGCCTCTAGTGAAAACTATGGTCCCCGGGTCTATCTTTATTATATAAAAAACCTAAAAATACCTTGCTACAATTTATTTACTTTTATTTTAATTAGTAGTTTAGTTTATCTATTTACCTCGATAAGATTTAATCCTTGCAAATAACCGCTAAGAGGATTGACAACCCTCTTATTTGCGTTGGGTGCAAGTGTTTGCTCTTGTGTGTGCAGGTGCGCTTAATGGAATTTTGCTTGGTTCTCCTACTGGATTGATAACCTTGGTTCTTAACTGAGGGAAATACTTATCTCTACTGTACTGCATCATCCTCTCCTCTTCGGGGAAATACCAACGCAGACTACAAGTAGCAGAGATAAGTTTTGTTATGTGTTAAGACTTATGTTCCCTTGTACTAACAATGCAGCAGAATATGTGGCTTTGCTTCATGGACTTCGCATGGCCAAGGAGATGAATTTGAGCCGGGTCAGGTGTTTGGGCGACTCAGATCTGGTGGCCCAACAGGTTTCTGGTACATGGGATTCCAAGGATCCCCTTATGTCGGCTTATCGGCACGCGGTCACCAACATTGCTGGACACTTCAAGGGTTATCAAGTTGATCACATTGATCGCCGGCAGAACGAGGTAGCGGACGCACTCTCTCGCTTGGGTTCTCAGCGTAAGCCAGTCCCACCCAATGTTTTCCTGGACGTGTTGCATAACCCGTCTGTCAAGTTGCCAACAGAGGAAGACTTGGCTATTCCTTACCCGGAGGCGGCTCTAGTGGCTGCTGTCCATGCTATACCTGATTGGACAGTTCCTTTCTTGGCTTATCTAAGCCGGGGAGAACTCCCAGCGGAGGAAATCCTCGCTCGACAGATCATCAGACGATCCAAGTGTATGACTATCATCAATGGCGAGTTGCACCGGCGAAGCGTCACTGGTGTTTTTCAGTGGTGTGTTTCACCCTAGGAGGGCCATGCCATTCTCAATGAGATTCACTCTGGCGATTGTGGTCATCATGCCGGCTCACGATCACTTGTGGAGAAGGTTTTTCGGCATGGGTTTTACTGGCTCACAGCTCACGCTAACGCAGAGGATATCATACGCAAGTGTGATGGTTGCCAGAAGTATTCTCGCCAGGCTCATGTGCCGGCTCAGGAATTACGGATGATCCCGATAACCTGGCCTTTTGCAGTCTGGGGGCTTGACATGGTAGGACTCTTCAAACATTCTAAGAACAAGCATACACACCTGCTGGGGGCTTGCAGTCTGCATAAGAGAGTTTGTTGTTTCGCCTCAAAATTGTGTGTTGAGTCTTTATTGATTGATCGTTGGTTACTTGGGGGCTTCCAACTCATTGAGTTTAGCTTACAAAACCCTTTAACCTAGCGAAAAGCCAAAAGTTGGTTAAACCTGCCTGTTAGCAAGATGCTACTCCAAAAAGGTGACCTGGCGTACGCCTGATGAGTCAATCACAAAGGTGACCCTGAATTCATCAGAGTTAAAACGTTCGACTGGTCGCGTGAGAGCCGGTTTTCAGAAAGCGAGGATAAACCAACAGGCCAAAGTGCCTGCTTCATGAAAGCAATTCAGACTTGTGCTTTTAAGCCGGTCTTTCAAGCTGTGTTCTAAAAACCGGCTTGTTACAATTATGTTCTCTTTTTCTTGCATTACTTTCATATCTGCATGCATACACACATTCATACCTGCATCTACCTTAGTTAATTTGGTTTTCCTGGTTCATTACAAACAGTAACATGGTTGCTAGTTATCTGTATGATATTCATCAATCAAAACTATTGCTATCTGCAGTTGTTATTGTTTGTGCAGAATCACTCTTGTTACAAAAACCAGCTCTAGATGCTGAAAAGAGGATTCACAATGACAAAACACCTGTATAAGTGCGCAGGCAAGGCATCCACAAAAATGTTTGTACAGGTAATAGCAACACAGTGCACGATGGCCCTGGCATCAGCAACAGTTTTGGACGCTAAGTTATTACAAGTCGCCCATCGGGCTGCAGACTTAAAAGGTATTCATCCACATTCTATTACAAACAAGGAAGAGCCGGTGTTTGCCAGGTTAAGGACGCTGGAAGATCAAGGAGCGCTTTATCCCGGCTCTTCGCGATTCTCGTCATCCTCTGCCCCTTCCTGGCTTGTGGATTCGCTGATCGACCACTGGATGGAGCGCAAGGCTTCAAACATTGCATCAGCGGTTATCACAGAAGAAGGAGCAATGTCAAGGGCAAAAGGTTGCTTACGAGCTCGAGTGAGAGCAACTGCCTGAGGGTTAGGCGGCTCAATCCGCTCATTGTCCTCAGAGTATCCGGCTTGGTATTTGGACAAATTCACCTCTTCGGCAATGGCAGTGGCGGCAACCCGGGTTTCCTTTAGGCAACGTCAGAAGTCCTTCTCAGTAAAGGGGGTGTCATCTACATTGAACTCAGGATACCCGCCCACAATCTGAGCCGGATCCAGTTCTGGCACATAGGCCTTGGCACGAGCGAACACCGTCAGAGCCCCAACACGACAAGCCGCCTTTTTCCATTCTTCGAGACACTTGGGCATAGCTGACAGTTCCTTCAGCATATCAGCGATCAACTGTGGCGGCGCCTTAGTATTTTTCGCGGCCATTATGCAACGGGAGCCGCCTATGTACAGCTGCTCCACAAAGGTATAAACCGCCTTCAATTTCACCACTAGCTGCTGAACAAGGTTGTGGCTCCTACGGCCTTCAAGGATAAATGCAAGCGATGTTAGTAAGGCCGGCTTAGCATAATGAGCTGGTACAATTGACTAATGTTAACATCTTTTTACTTGCCGAAAATGGCCTTGCACATAGCGGTGATATGTCCCTTCAAGGTGGACAACTCTTGTGTAACTGGCTCAAGCTTTGCCTCGACCTCCTCAGCGTGCTTAGCTAGGGCGGCTCTTTCTGCCTCGGTTTCCTTCAAGGTGCTTCTCACAAGGAGCAGAGACTTGTTGGCCTCTAAAAATGCTTCTTCGGTTTTTTCACGAAGTTTTTTCTCCTTCCTTGCTTCCTTTCGGAAGAAGGATACCTGTGTCTCCACTTGATTCAACATGTCCTGCAAGGCAGCTTCGGTTATACATCATATAAGCCTATCCCGAGCCGCCCTTCCGGTCGACCCGGCACATGGGGGCTACATGTTTCAGCGCTTCACCAAAAATAGCAAGTTCCATGCAGATGCAGGCATTCCACATGGCACTTGGGGGCTAATGCATAATTCGATTTATGTTACCACCTATGGAGACCCGCCCATCATAATATGACAAGCCGGCCTTTGGGGGCCACCGGTTGAGGTTATGCATGCAAGAAAAGTTTTTGAAGTCCAGGGTCATCATCTGATAATGACCCGGCCCTTGGGGGCTACATATATATATGAATATCATGACAGAGGACAAAAGTTACCTCATATTTCTGCTTCAATGAAGTTACCATTGCAATTTCCGTGTCACGGCTTTCAGACAGTCGGGTTAGCACGGCTTGGTGCAGTGTGTTGGCGTCTTGCTCTTCAAAGGCAGAGAAGTCAAGAGCCGTCTTCCCCTTGTTCTTAAGGGGCGGCTCAGCCTTGGTAGGAATCTTTGTTAGAGCAGTAGAGGTTTCCGGTGGAGCAGTTTTCTGTTCACCGGTCACCACTACTTCATCTTGAGCCGGTGCCACGGGCTGCTCTTCAGTTAAATGTTCCTTCTCCTGAGTAACAGGAGAGGAGGCATGAACCGGGCTCACTATAGTGTCTTGGGGCGGCGGGCTGTTTGGAAACGCCGGCTCGTCCTGGGTGTCCAAGGTAGTTGCCGTCTCTTCCTGGGAAGGACCTGTTGGAATGACCGGGTCAGACGACCCGGCGGCGGTCTTCTTCTTAATGGCCTTGGCGCTATACGAGGAACAAAGAGTTATTCAAGTAAAGGATAAAGGGCAAGACTGTTATGCGACATAGGAATAATCAAGGTGCTCACCCCGGGTTAATGTTGAAGGCCGGCGCTTGAGCAGCGCTTGATTCGTCCGAAGAGGGGGACGTCTGGTATGCCGAGTCATTTAAATGTAAGGGCTCTTTGAAACGACCAGCTAGAGGAAAAGAGGGAGTTGGACTAAGAAGCACCTCTATCCGTGCTCTACGTGCTGGCGGCTCATATGGTAGCCCGCCACTCAATTCTCCTTCACTGCTCCGGGTCTTCATTTTGGAAGTTCCGGCGTGCTGTGTTTTCTTCAAAAGAAATCAGGGATCCAAGTGAGCATCTTGATGTGAAAAAGGGACTTTACGGAAGGTAACCCGGGGTTTTCTTCGGACTTTGCGGACTACGGCCCGAAATTTCTTTCGAACAGGTTTTGGGGAGTCAGAGTCTGAAGAGATCAAAGTTACCTCTGGCTCGATGGTGTGGCCAATTTCAGCTTCTTCCTGTGAGGAGTGAGCATCAGCAATCTGATTAAAAAGGCGGCCAAGAGAGTCAAGTTCTACCTCATTATCCTCATCATTGTCTAGATCCTCCTCCTCGTTTTCCCAAGGAGGAGTAGGGTCTTGAACCTCAACCCGCCACCAGTCGTCGTTCTCTTGTATCCTGGTGGGTGGATGGAATTACGACAAGGATAAAAGATACCGGCAAAATGAAAGACGACAAGAAGACGGCTGACCTCAGGAGCCGGGTTGTTCGAATAAAAGGGGGCAAGCCCCACGAGCTTAATATCGTCCTTTGTTTCACCAAGAAGTTTCTTGGCAAACTTTAGGACGTCTTTTTCCTTGAGGTTAACCCAGTGATGTCTACTACACAACTTATTCTTGTAGACTCGTGTTGGGCCTCCAAGCGCGGAGTTTTGTAGGACAGTAGCAATTTTCCCTCAAGTGGATGACCTAAGGTTTATCATTCCGTGGGAGGCGTAGGATGAACATGGTCTCTCTCAAACAACCCTGCAATCAAATACAAGAAATCTCTTGCGTCCCCAACACACCTGTCGGGGGGATGACCCCCGGGTAGGCAACGGAGCCCGGACCCCTTTTCAAAATCGGAGCAAGCCAAGCTCCTCAGTCCGGCTAGCCTGCTCGGCACGGCGACCCGGATCAGCCGGCTAGCCGCGAGAGGACAATCCCTCACGACGAGGCAGGCGTGGCTACAGCACTCCCTCCTTTGCGCCGGCCCCGGCGGGCGTGGCCACAGCGCACCCTGCGCCCCCGCCCGGGGCGGGCGGGGTGCGGGCGGCGCAATCTTGTAGCTGGGCGGCACCAGCCACCCTGTGACGCAAGACAAGACATGCCACAGTGCCGCGCAGCCGACCGGACCCGTGCCCGGCGGCCCCGGCACGGCCCACACCCGGCGGACCCGGCGACCCGGCGGCCCGCACCGCCGGCTCCCAGACAATGGCACCAGGGCCCCACACTTATGTATCTTTACCGATGTAACCCTGGGGGGTCGAGCTATAAGACCCCCCAGGAGGCCTCCATGCAGAGGGGTTGGTTGAGCTTGGTTCACACTATCTTCCACGCACACACATACACTCACATGAGAGGTAGAACGGAGGTCCAGCTCCTTCTTCCTCCTCCGTTCAAACAGCTCCAGGAGCAACCTTGTAGCCCTTGTGCACTCCATACTCCATTCGGCAGGACTAGGGGTATTACCTCTCCGGAGGGCCCCGAACCTGGGTACGTCTCGTGTCTCACACTTGCTCATGCCGACCTCGCTTCTAGAGCCCACCGGCGTCCTCACGTAGCCCCACCATTTTTAGCCATCTCATGGCATCTGCCGTGAGAATACCATGACAGTTGGCGCCCACCGTGGGGCTACTCGCGGCGCTGGCCGGAGTCAAGTTCCAGACGAGGCCCTTCACCAGCTCCGACGAGCGCATCGTGCACGGTTTGGTCCGCGCGCCTTGCACGGCCAACCCGGCCGGCTGCGACGCTGCGCCAGGCGCGGACACCGCCTGCCCCGCAGGCTGCCTCGTCGTCCCTTTCGGCGCGCTGCGCATCTTCGTCGCGCTCGTCCCCGACGAGTACCCCAGCGAGGTACACAGCTTCGCCGACTCGCCTGTCCCCGTTGGCTGCGCCGTCTCCGACGATGTCACGGCCCTCTGTGCCCGCGCGGAGGTGCTGACCATCAACACTAGCTCCGGCTCCTCGCGCGGCAAGGAGAAGGCCACCGCGGATGCCGCTGCCTCGGCTACGGCCCCGCCACACCGGGCCGACCCGCTCTGCGAGACGATCCAGAGCCTACAAGCCCTCATCACGCCCGACGCCGACACGGCGGCCGCAGCAGCTCAGCTCAATGAGGACCATTAGCATCTGCTGGTCGAGGCCACGGAGCTCGCGGCAACGCGGCGCCGGCTGGAGTCCGCCCAGCGAGAGTATGACAGCGCCCACGGCTTCACGCCGGCCGCCGCCGAGCCCAGCCGGGTCGCGGAAGTGCGGATCCGTGGGGGCACGATCGGCCGTGCGCTAGGCGCAGGCCTGCCCGTGTACGACACCCCCGTCAAGAACATGCGCGCAGCGCAGGCGGCCATGGCGGATCTCGAATTCCTGGAGGGCGAGGAGCTGCTGTAGCATCAACAGCGCATCCGCGATCTCATCACCGCGGCGAACGAGCAACAGAAGCACTTCGACCCGGCCCAGCCATCCGCCTCCGCCTCAGGAAAAACCGGGAACCCGGAGAGGGCCCTCCGGGACGCGCAGCAGACGTCCTCCCACGCCACTAGCGCGAGCCGCTCTGGCCGGCACCGGTCCGGTCGGAGCCGGCACAACCATGCCGCAACCGCTGGAGACGGCATTGCCGACGAGACGGCTGGCGACGGCCGGGTTCAGTCACCGGAGCCCCCCGTGCGGCCGGCTCGGCGGCGCGAGCCGGCCCCGGAAGCCCCTGCACCCCGCGGTCCCGTGGCGGACCGGATCGGTCCCCGCGGTCCCGTGGCTGACCGGCTCGGTCCCCGCGAGCCCTACGACAAAAGCGACGCCCGTCACCGCCTCGACCGGCTAGCACGCTCCACGGCCCTGGAGGAGGAGAGCTCTGTCGGCCCGGCGTGCTTTGGCCCCCGCATTCGCGAGGAGCCCTTCCCCAAAGGCTTCTCGCTGCCCCGCGACTCCCCCAAGTACAACGGAGTCACCAAGCCGAAGGACTGGCTGACTGACTACACCACGGCTGTCGGCATAGCCGGCGGCAACCGGCGCGTGGCCGTACGATACGTCTCCCTCATGCTGCTCGGCTCGGACCGGACGTGGCTTAACAGCCTGTGAGCCGGCAGCGTTAACTCCTGGCTGGATTTCGAAGACGCGTTTATCCGCAACTTCACCAGCACCTACAAGCGCCCTGGCAAGCCTCGCCAGCTCTCCATGTGCGTCCAGAAGCCAGGCGAGCCCCTTCGCGACTTCCTCACACGGTGGACGGAGTTGCGCAACTCCTGCGAGGGGGTCCACGAGGTCCAGGCCATCCAGTACTTCATCGACAGATGCCAAGACAGCACTCTGGTCAAGCACCGGCTGGTGTGCGACGAGCCGGACACCCTGGCGGAGCTCATGGCCGTGGCGGACAAGTACGCTACGGCCGACTCCGCGATGAATGTGAAGGTCACGATCGACGCAGACGGCAAGCAGCGCCGGCAAGACAACAACAACAACAACAACAACAACAACAACAACAACAACAACAACGGCAAGCGCAGGAACGACCAGCAGGCGCCCCGCTACGACAACCGGCAGGTCGCCGCGGTGGAAGGGGAGCAGCCGGCCGAACAAGGCTCCAGCCAACGCCCGCGCACTAGCAAGGCCGCCTGGCAGCCCAAGTTGTCTTTCGAGCAGATGCTCGATGCTTCGTGCAAGAACCACAGCGGCGCGAAGCCGTCGACGCACACGCTCCGGCAATGCAGCTTCACCCAGCGCCTGTTGAAGGGCAACCTTCCACCCCCGCCACCCGGAGCCGGCCCGCAGCAGCCGCCGCTTCCCCCACCCCCGCCGGCGCCCGGTGCCCTCGCCGACAACGCCTTCCCCCGCCCGGACGCGTCCTACGTCGTCTTCACCAGCGAGGGCAATGACAGGCACGCCAAGCGCAGGCACGCGGCCGAGGTGAACGTTGTTGTCCCTCTGGTTCCCCAGTACATGCATTGGTCCTACCGGCCGGTCAGCTGGACCCGAGAGGACCACCCGGCCGTCATGCCCATGCCGGGTGGCTACGCCCTGGTGCTCGACCCCACCTTCGTCTCCGAGAAGCGCACCTGCCGTTTTTTGCGGGTGCTGATCGACGGCGGCAGCAGCATCAACATCCTGTACCACGACACCATGACCAAGCTCGGCATCGAGGCGCGACAGCTGGGAGCCGACCCGGACGGTGTTCCACGGCATCGTGCCGGGTCTCTCCTGCTCTCCGATCGGCTGGATCCGACTTGACGTCTTGTTCGGCTCCAGCAGCCATTTCCGCCGCGAGCCGATCTGGTTCGAGGTGGTGGACCTGGGCAGCCCCTACCACGCGCTGTTGGGCCGGCCCGTAATGGCCAAATTCATGGCGGTCCCCCACTATGCCTACCTGAAGTTGAAGATGCCGGGTCCCAAGGGCCTCATCACCATCGTCGGCGACTACAAGAAGTCCCTCGAGTCCGCCAAAGCTGGCTCCCAGCTGGCCGAGTAACTGGTCATCGCCGAGGAGAGGCGCCAGCTCGACCGGATCGTGGCGCTGGCTGGCGCGCAGCCGGCCGTGCCGACTCCGCCCAAGCCGGCCGCCAACGAGGCCTCCTTCCAGCCGTCAAAAGACACGAAGAGGGTCCCGCTCGACCCGGCCGACCCCAGCTCCAGCAAGTACGTCATCGTGGGCACCCGCCTCGACAGCAAATAGGAAGGCGAGCTCGTCGACTTCCTCCGTGAGAATCAGGACATCTTCACCGAGCACAAACTTCACGTCCACAAGGACGCCAAGCCTGTCCGACAGCCGCTACACCGCTTCTCCGAGGAGAAGCGAAGAACCATCGGTGAAGAGATCGCTCGGCTGCTCGCAGCCGGCTTCATCATGGAAGTTTTCCACCCCGAGTGGCTGGCCAATCCAGTCCTCGTCCTGAAGAAGAATGGCACCTGGCGCATGTGCATCGACTACACCAGCTTGAACAAGGCCTGCCCCAAAGATCCGTTCGCTCTGCCCCGGATCGACCAAGTCATCGACTCCACAGCCGGCTGCGAGCTCCTGTCCTTTCTGGACGCCTACTCCGGCTACCACCAGATCAAGTTGGACCCGGCCGACGCCCTCAAGACGTCCTTCATCACGCCCTTTGGGGCGTTTTGCTACATCACCATGTCGTTCGGCTTGAAGAATGCCGGCGCCACCTTCCAGCGCTGCATGCAGAAATGTCTGCTGCCCCCGATCGGTAGAAATGTGCACGTCTACGTCGACGACATCGTGGTGAAGACCAAGCAGCACCTCACGCTCCTGGCCGACCTCAAGGAGACCTTTGCCAACTTGCGCCGGTACCAGATCAAGCTCAACCCGGAGAAATGCGTCTTCGGCGTGCCGGCTGGCCAACTCCTTGGTTTCCTCGTCTCAGAGCACGGCATTGAGGCCAACCCGGAAAAGATCAAGGCGATCGAGCGCATGCGCAAGCCGGCCCGACTGCGCGACGTCCAGAAGTTCACCGACTGCTTGGCCTCTCTCAGCCGGTTCATCAGCCGGCTGGGGGAGAGGGCCCTGCCCCTGTATCAGCTGATGAAGAAGATGACGGCGTTCAAGTGTAGCGACCAGGCGGACCAAGCTTTCCACGACCTCAAGCGCATGCTATCCACCGCACCCGTCCTGGCCGCGCCGGCTGAGAAGGAGCCACTTTTGCTGTACATCGCCGCCACCTCCCTGGCGTTCAGCACGCTGCTGGTGGTCGAGCGCCCTGAGGAGGGCAAGGTGCAGCCGGTCCAGCGTCCAGTGTACTTCCTGAGCGAGGTGCTCTCCGCCTCCAAGCAGAACTACCCCCACTACCAGAAGATGTGCTACGGCGTGTACTTTGCCGCCAAGAAGCTGAGGCAGTACTTCCAGGAGCATACCATTACCGTGGTGAGCACGGCCCCCATCGGCGAGATCATGGGCTGTCGGGATGCCTCTGGCCGGGTGGCCAAGTGGGCCATCAAGCTAGCCGGCCACACGATCCTCTACGAGCCTCGCACCACCATCAAGTCCCAGGCGCTGGCCGACTTCCTCGTCGACTGGACAGAGACCCAGTACCTGCCGCCGGCGCCCGAGTCGACTGACTGGCGCATGCACTTCAACGGCTCCAAGATGCGCAACGGCTTGGGAGCCGGCATCGTGCTGTCTTCCCCCAAGAACGACCGACTGCGGTACGTGCTGCAGATCCATTTCGCCGCCTCCAACAACGTGGCCGAGTACGAAGCTCTCGTGCACGGCATCCGGCTGGCCAAGGAGATCGGCATCCGGTGCATCCTCTGCTACGGCGACTCGGACCTGGTGGTGCAGCAAGTTTCCGGCGACTGGGACGCCAGAGACGCCAACATGGCCAGCTACCGCTTCCTGGTCCAGCAGCTCTCCGGCGGGTTCGACGGTTGCGAGTTCCTCCACGTCCCCCACGCGGACAACGAAGCGGCTGACGCACTGGCTAAAGTGGGCTCCACCCGGCAAGCCATCCCATCCGGCATCTCCCTCGAGCACCTGCGGAAGCCGTCCATCAAGCCGTCTCCCGAGTCGGAATCCATCTTCGTCTCGGACGACCCCGACGCGCCCCCACCCAACCCTGGAGTTCCCGGCCCAAGCTCGGGGACTGCCGGTTCCGGCTCGGGGGCTGCCGACTCCGGCTCGGGGACTGCCGGCTCTGGCTCGGGGGCTGCCGCCCCGGATCCCATCCCGGTGGCCGTCGTCTCAGTGGTGACGGCGCCGTCCTGGGCTCGGCCGATCCTCGCCTTCCTGGAAGACGGCGACCTTCCCAGCGACGAGGCTGAAGCCCGACAAGTGCAGCGGCGAGCGTCCGCCTACAGCATCATCAACCACGAGCTGGTCAAGCGCAGCACGACAGGCGTGTTCCAGCGCTGCGTCGAGCAGGAAAAAGGGATCGAGATCCTCATCGACATCCACCAGGGCGAGTGCGGGCACCACGCCACCTCGAGGTCCCTGGTGGCCAAGGCTTTCCGCCATGGCTTCTACTGGCCCACGGCCCTGCAAGACGCCGAGCAGCTGGTCCTCAAGTGCGAGGGCTGCCAACGCATCAGCAAGCGCAGCCACCAGCCGGCCACAGCCCTCCAAACCATCCCAATCACGTGGCCCTTTGCCGTCTGGGGGCTCGACATGGTGGGGCCTTTCAAGACCGCCCGAGGCGGCATGACGCATCTGCTGGTCGTCGTCGACAAGTTCACCAAGTGGATCGAGGCAAGGCCAATCAAGAAGCTCGACGGGCCCACGGCCGTCCGGTTCATCAAGGATATCGCGGTTCGCTACGGCGTTCCCCACAGCATCATCACTGACAACGGCACCAACTTCGCCAAGGGCGCGCTGGCCGACTACTGCTCCGCATCCGGCATCCGACTCGACTTGGCCTCCGTCGCACATCCCCAGTCGAACGGCCAGGCCGAGCGGGCAAATGGCCTCATCCTAGCCGGCATCAAGCCGCGACTCATCGAGCCACTCGTGCGCTCACCCGGCAGCTGGCTTGATGAGCTGCCGGCCGTCCTCTGGAGTCTCTGGACGACACCCAACCGCTCAACCGGGTTCACCCCGTTCTTCCTCGTCTACGGAGCCGAAGCAATTATTCCAACCGACGTCGAGTTCGACTCGCCCCGGATGACCATGTACACAGAAGCCGAGGTAAAGGAGGCACGCGAAGATGGCGTCGACCTGCTCGAGGAGGCGCGCCTCCTGGCCCTCAGCCGGTCAGCCATCTACCAACAAGGCCTGCGCCACTACCACAGCAAGAAGATCAAGCCCCTAGCATTCCGCGAAGGTGACCTCGTGCTCTGGCTCGTCCAGCGGACAGCCGGCCAGCACAAGCTGGCCTCTCCTTGGGAGGGCCCCTGCATCATTAACAAGGCTCTCTGCGACCGGAACGCGTACTACCTCATCGACGTGCAGAAGTCGAACAAGCGCAAGCGAGGAGTCCAACCGGCCCTGGAACGCGGAGCTCCTTCGTCCGTTTTACAGTTGAACGCATGCACATATGTATCACTACCTTTTGGGTTTAGTGAAAGCAGCAAGTACCCCCGCACGACACTCGGGGGCTACCTTTTCCGTTTTTACCAAGCTTTGTGTCTATGCACTTCCCCGTTTTTCAATTCTCCCGCCGAGTCGGCGCGTCCGGCTTGGGGGCTCGGGGGCTGGCCGGCTAGACCGCACCTCGCCATTTTCCTTAGTCCATTTCGAAGCGTACAAGCCGCCAAAGCCCTCCCTTCGCCCCAAGCCACAGACCGGCTCCCGGCTGTCCGGCCGGCAAGAGCCAAAGGCCGGAAGTGTCTTCATGCAAGAATGGCTAAGGGGAAGAGTCCGGCTCGGCCAATCCGGCCCAACCCGCCCTTTCTCACCAATTTGATGCACGACCGGCTGCGCGCCAGCCGGCTTCGCCGCCTGCCGCCAGCCGGCCCAGTGGGTGTTCCACTCGCGCTCAACGTCTGAAAAAGCCTAAGTATTGTACGTCCCCTCTCAAGGCCGAATCCCCGTCCTAGCCACAGACCGCCACCCGGCTGTCCGACTAGCGGGAAGGGAGTCCAAAGAAAAGACGAACAAGAAAAGGCCCAAGGCCGAACAGCAAAAGCGAAATTACATGCAAAATTTATAAATAGCAAGGGCCCGTGGCCACAAGTCCATTACATGAAACTACACCCCCAGTGGGTGGACCTGCTACCTAACCAAGTTTGAGTACAGGAAGGATAAAGATAAAAAGAAAAAAGTCCTAAGCGGCACCCGCATCGGCTCCGGTCGGCGTCGGCTCGGCTGAGGTGGACGCGGCCGCCGGGTCGGGCCCAGTGCACTCCGGCCTCTCGGTCGTGGCGGCGTTGTTCGGGTCGGCCTCGTCGTCGGCATAGACCCCCGTCTCGGCCGAGCTGCCGTCCGGGTCGTTGAGCAGGAGGCCAAACTCGTCGGCAGGGAGCTCCTCGCCGTCCTCCGTCCGCTCCAGGATGAACTCGTCGTGCGGGGCGAACAAGGCTAGGTAGCTGGCCCACCCGGTGATCCGCTGCGCCCGCGCCGCCAAGTCATCCTCCGCGCCGGCCCGCTGCGCCGCCAGGCGGTTGAGGTCCATGCCTGGATACCAAGACACGACGAAGCGCAGCTTCGTCTCCGCGCCGGCCCGGGCCGCGGAGGCCCTCCACGCGCCGAGTCGCTCCACGCCAGCTTCCAGCCACCGCGCCAGCCGGGTGACGCTGTTCGGCACCACCGCGCCCGGCCAGGGGCTGCTCGCCATGCTCACCCCGGCCTCAAACAGACGGCGCATGTGCCCTTCCACGGCTCCAAGACGGGCCTCACCGGCGAGGATGATTTCCGAGAGGCTCCAGGCGGCGTAAACATCAATCTCCGCCCCTGACGTGCGCTGGTCCACCCGATAGGCATGCACGGCCGCGTCGGCCGCCTCCTGCGTCTCTGGGAAGACTCCTGGAAAAGGAAGGAAACAACTTAGCCACAAGAAAAACAACTTGCTGGCTAGGCCAGCCGGACCAAAGAAAAAGATAGCACTCACAGGCGAAGGCCTCATCGAGGTGCTGCGCCTCGCTCAGAATCCCGTGCTCCCGCAGGGCCGACGCGCGGGTCTGGGCCTCGAGATCCTTCTTGAGCTGGGCACTCCTCCTGCCGGCGTTCGCCACCTCCTCGGCCGCCTTGCCGCGCTCTTCTGCCAGCCGACCCAGCTCCGCCTGGTGGGCGTCCTCCATCTTGGCCTTCTCGGCCACCAGCCGGTCCACCTCGGCCCGGAGCCGGCCGCGGTCGGCGATAGCAAGATCGCGCTGCAGGCCGGCTTCGGCAAGCCGGCCTCGGAGACCCGGCACCTCGGCCGCGGCGGCTGCACGACGAGGTTCCCGGTCAGACGCCGGATGCAAGGAAAAGAAGAAAAAGACAAGCTTTAAGATTCGACCCGGCTGCTCCAAAGTCCGGCCCGAACCTCGGGGGCTACACCCAATGGGTGCGCTGGCACGCCCCAACTGAAGGCATGCAAGTCGTACCTCGGGCCTGGCGCAGCTCCTCTTCCTTGACGGCAAGCTGGGCCTTGGCCTCGCGGAACTGCTCCAGAAGCCGGTTGTACGCGCTGGCCCGCAGGTCGTACAGATGCTGCGTGAAGACAAAAGTTTGAAGAGTGCAAAAAACGCACATAAAGACCCGACCCGGCTGCTCCGCAGCCGGCCCGGGTCTCGGGGGCTACACCCAGTGGGTGCGCTGTCGCGCCCCCACTGATTCAACGGCCAAGACAAGCAGAAACTAAAAACTCACCGCGACCGCTTGCTCCAGCTTCCGCGCCCACTCCTGGTCTTCCCGGACGAAGGCCTGCAGGCGCTCGCCCCGCCCGCGAAGCTGCGAGCGCAGGGCATTCGCCGCCTCGTCCTCCCGGGTGCGCGGCCTGACCACAGCCTTGCCGACGTTCGCCCACGACTGCTGCATCGCGGTCCCGACGCCGGATCCGCTTCCACCCGGCCGCTCAGAGTGCGTAGTGGCTTGGGGAGGAACGACCACCAAGGCACCAGCGTCCCCGGTCGCGGCCCCCGGGGCCGGCGTCGGCTGCGCTTGGCCAGACGGTGCGGAGTCCGCCTCGCGCTCCTCTCCGCCGCCCTTGCCTCCTCCTGCCGGGTCGGCCCGGGGCGGAGTGTCTACGACAATGTTCTCATCGACATCCGACTCACCGTCGGACGGCTCCGTCCGCCCTGCCGGCTCGCCCGCCCCCTCTGGCTGCGGCTCGATGATCGTGGCGTCCGGCGTCGAGCCCCTCTCCATCTCCGGCCAGGCCGGGTCCGCGGTGGTCCTGGCCCGCATCGCAGAGGCCCTCTCCCATGCCCGGGCTGACGCCTCTGCCATCTCCTTTTCGGCCTCCGCCCGATCCCGCCAGGCAGCGGGCGCCGCCGCGTCAAGATCCTGGCCGGACTGGCGGGCCGCGAGGTCCTCCTCCGCGGTCCGGTCCGGCTCGCGGTCGACGGCGCTGCTCCGGGTTTTCCACTAGATGGCCTCGCCCGCCGCGGCCGCCGTCGCCACCACCGCCAGGTCAAGGGCGGACCTGTGCACAGCAAGTTTAGCACGATAAAGGCATGGGCAAGAAACAAGCGAGGAGCAGAAGACGACAAGAGACACTTACCCAATAACCTTCGGGACATCCCGCCTCGGGCCCACGGATGGGGTGAGCCGGCGCTTCTTCTTGACAACGGCCCTCTCGCGCCCCCGCCCCGCCGCCGCCGGGTGCTTTGCGGCCGGCCTCGTCTCGACCGCCTCCTTCCCATGCGGCCGGCTACCGGACGCTGCCGCACGAGCCGGCCCGACGCCGGCCGTCTTCCGCGGCAGTCTCG
This sequence comes from Elymus sibiricus, assembly GCA_039707655.1. Taxonomy (NCBI): domain Eukaryota; kingdom Viridiplantae; phylum Streptophyta; class Magnoliopsida; order Poales; family Poaceae; genus Elymus; species Elymus sibiricus. Next base: position 119,241,616 of record CM077676.1, on the reverse strand, counting down.
GGGGGTCAATGCTGGCGTCCTCCCCAGCCGAGGGCGCTGCACTGCGGGCACCGGTCAGGCCCTCCTCCTCGTCATCCGGCCAGTCGCGCAGAAGATCTGGAGGCAAAGACTTACCCGCGTGCCGTGACCCGCCGGCCGTGGCGTCGGTCGGGCGCGCTTCGACCTCCCTCTCCTCCGCCTCAGCGCCGGCCTCCTCCACATCCGAGTCGGGCAAGTCGGCCAGCAGGATCTGGGGATTCGGCCCATCGTGGCTCTGCTGGTTGGCGAAGAGCTGCGGCCCTCCCGTCATGTCAGGGCACAGGAATAATGTTGAAGCGGCAAAGAATAATGACCAGGGACTTACCGCCGGCGCCGGGTTCCCCCGGTGGTAGGGCTCCTTCCCGAAGCTCCACCCCTCCTCCTTCAACCCGGCCTTGGAGATGTAGTTCACCCGCTGAGCGATCCCGGCCGGGCCCAGCTCCTTGGTCGACATCCGGGTCGGGTCGTGCCGGCCGCTCATGTCGCAGATCCGGTGCGCTCGGCGCTGCAGCGGCAGCACCCGGCGGGCGATGAAGGCCGCGATGAGATCAGCCGGCACCAGCCCCTCGCGATCCGTCATCTCCCCGACCCGGTGGCAGATGTTCAAGAGCTCCTGTGGAGGCTTCTTGGGGCAGTAGCCCCAATTCGGCTTCTCGAGCGGCGGCACGTCGACAAAGGGCGGGAGATTGATGACGTCCACCGCCGGGTCAGTGTTCCGGACGTAGAAGAAAGTTGTCTGCCACTTCTTGGCTGAGTCCTCGAGTGGCAACTTGGGAAACGTCCCGTTCGGCCGGCCGGTAACCACCGCTGCCCCGCAGTCGGACATGATGCCGGCTGATGCCCCCTGCTGCTTGAGGAAGAACATCTTCGCCCACAAGTCCACGTTCGGCAGCATGCCGAGATAGCCCTCGCAGAGCGTGGCGAAGCCCGCGATCTGTAGCACGGCGTTGGCGCCGAGATGGTGCGGCTGCAGCCCGAAGAAGTCGAGGAAGCCGCGGAAGAAGAGGCTTGCGGGGAGGCCGAACCCGCGCTCGAAGTGCGAGTAGAAGACGACGTGCTCGCCCTCCCGCGGCCACGGCACCCTCTCCGAGCCGGGCGCGCGCGTGGCCAGCGCCTCCGCCGGCGGCAGCCGCTTCGTGCGGCGGAGGTACCGGATATCCGCCTCGCTCGTAATGGAGCCCTCCCAAGAGCCTTTCGGCAGCGCCATTGGAGGGCTCTCCGGGCGTGAAGGTGCGGCGACGAAGAAGAGGAGGAAGGGGAGAGCTGCGCGCTGCGGGCCCCTGGTCGCGGTGCGCAGCGACTGGCACGAGAGCGCGCGGCGGCGGAGCGTGGCAGAGAAGAAGTAGAGTGAGGGGCGGGAGTGCGTGCGTGAGCGTTTCCGTCGCACTCCCTCCCTTTCATTTATAACCGCGCGAGAGCGTGGGGAAGTGGGATCGTCTGCGCCCACGATCTCCACTCCCCCGCACTGTGCGGGCATGTTCCCCGCGTACATTAACTGCGTGGGGAAGCGCAACCGTCCAGGGTCGCCACAATAAATCCCCCACGCGTGGGCCGAGGGCGCGGCGTGGTGGGGCCCGGTCCGCCGTCGCGTCCCATCGTGCGCGTGGTCTGGCAGGCCTCGCCCGCCGCGAAGCAGCACGTGGCGGTCCGTCGAGCAGCGGCGGGCGCGAATCGTCATACGAAACAAGACTCGACCGGCGGACGCTTCTGTTTCCCGCCCCGGCCGGGGTGCCACGATCCGGCTTCCGGAAGCCGGCGCCGAGCGGATGTTCCCAGCGTCCGCCGCCAGCGGATGGACGGTGCCGCCCAGCCGGCCTCCTGCACTTCACCAGCGAACCGACTCCTCAGGGGGGTAAGCTGCGAAGGCCCCCCTGCCTGGAGCCGGCGAGCCTTCACAGCTTCAGGGACTACTGTCGGGGGGATGACCCCCGAGTAGGCAACGGAGCCCGGACCCCTTTTCAAAATATCGGAGCAGGCCAAGCTCCTCAGTCCGGCTAGCCTGCTCGCCGGCTCCCCAGTGCGAGCCAGCTCGGCACGGTGACCCGGATCAGCCGGCTGGCCCATGCCGGCTGGCCGCGAGAGGACAATCCCTCACGACGAGGCAGGCGTGGCTACAGCACTCCCTCCTTTGCGCCGGCCCCGGCGGGCGTGGCCACAGCGCACCCTGCGCCCCCGCCCGGGGCGGGCAGGGTGCGGGCGGCGCAATCCTGTAGCTGGGCGGCGCCAGCCGCCCTGTGACGCAAGACAAGACATGCCACAGTGCCGCGCAGCCGACCGGACCCGTGCCCGACGGCCCCGGCACGGCCCGCACCCGGCGGACCCGGCGTACCCGGTGACCCGGCGGCCCCCACCGCCGGCTCCCAGACAATGGCACCAGGGCCCCATGCTTATGTATCTTTACCGATGTAACCCTGGGGGGTCGAGCTATAAGACCCCCCCAGGAGGCCTCCATGCAGAGGGGTTGGTTGAGCTTGGTTCACACTATCTTCCACGCACACACATACACTCACAGGAGAGGTAGAACGGAGGTCCAGCTCCTTCTTCCTCCTGTGTTCAAACAGCTCCAGGAGCAACCTTGTAGCCCTTGTGCACTCCATACTCCATTCGGCAGGACTAGGGGTATTACCTCTCCGGAGGGCCCCGAACCTGGGTACGTCTCGTGTCTCACACTTGCTCGTGCCGACCTCACTTCTGGAGCCCACCGGCATCCTCACGTAGCCCCACCATTTTTAGCCATCTCATGGCATCTGCCGTGAGAATACCACGACAACACCCAATACAATGGCAAATTGTATATGTGCACTAGTTCGGCGAAGAGATGGTGATACAAGTGTAGTATGGATAGTAGAAATATATCTTTATAATCTGAATAAATAAAAACAGCAAGGTAGCAAACGATAAAAGTGAGCACAAACGGTATTGCAATGCTTAAAAACAAGGCCTAGGGTTCATACTTTTGCTAGTGCAATCTCTCAAGAATGCTAACATAATTGGATCATATAACAATCCCTCAACGTGCGATAAAGAATCACTCCAAAGTTCCTGTTAGCGGAGAACATAAGATAGAAATTGTTTGTAGGGTACGAAACCACCTCAAAGTTATCCTTTCCGATCGATCTATTGAGCCATTCCTATAAGTGTCACAAACAGCCCTAGAGTTCGTACTAAAATAACACCATATGATACACATCAACCAACTCTAATGTCACCTAGATACTCCAATGTCACCACAAGTATCCGTGAGTTGATTATACGATATGCATCAAACAACTTCATAATCATAATATTCAATCCACACAAAGAACTTCAAGGAGCACCCCAAAGTTTCTATCGAAGAAAAGATAATGAAAACGTGCATCAACCCCTATGCATAGATTACCCCAATGTCACCGCAGGAATCCGCGAGTTGAGTGCCAAAACATATATCAAGTGAATCAATATAATACCCCATTGTCACCACGGGTATTCATATGCAAGACATACCTCAAGTGTTCTCAAATCTGAAATATTCAATCCGACAATAACGAAACCTCAAAGGGAAAAGATTCGACTCATCACAAGAAGGATAGAGAGGGAAGAAACACCATATGATCCAACTATATTAACAAAGCTCGCGATACATCAAGATCGTGCCAAATCAAGAACACGAGAGAGAGATAGAGAGATCAAAGACATAGCTACTAGTACATACCCCTAGCCTCGAGGGTGAACTTGTCCCTCCTCGTCATGGATACTGCTGGGATGATGAAGATGGCCTCCGGTGATGATTCCCCCCTCCGGCAGGGTGCCGGAAAAGGGCTCCAGATGGGATCTCCTTGGTACAGAGGCTTGCGGCGGCGTAAAAACTCATCTAGGTTAACTTTTGGGGTTTTTTGAATATATAGGATTTTTCAGCGTTGGAATCAAGCAAAGAGGTGCCACAGAGGGCCCACGAGGCACCAGGGCGTGCCTGGGGGGGTGGCACGCCCTGGCGGCTTGTGGGGCCCCTGTGGCTCTTCTGCTGCTCCCCTGAAGCTTCCTGGTTCTGTTTCCTTCCAGAAAAAATCGTCAAAAAGTTTCGCTGCATTTGGACTTCATTTGATATGGATTTTCTAGAAAACCAAAAACAAGCAGAAAACAGCAACTGGCACTAGGCACTAGGTCAATATGTTAGTCCATAAAAATCATATAAAAGTGCACCAAAATCATACAAAACTATAATAAACATGGCATGAATACTTCATAAATTATAGATACGTTGGAGACGTATCACCCAGCTAAATCGAAGTGAATCTTCTGGATGACCGGTGTAGGTATGCATAAGCCGGGTCCTAAAACCGAGTGGCTGAATTCGCCACTCAACCCAAGTTCGGGTCAGATCGACGCCGGTGAGGCCATGGGCAATCAATGCATTCATCTTTGGATACAGGGTGACGGTGTCCTGGATCAGGGGGTGCTAGCCCAGTCGGCCCGTCTCCTCGGATGGGCCGAGGGGCCCTCGTACGTGATCAAGATGAACTCCGGAGGCCGTATACAGGAAGCGTGATCGAGACTGTCTCTACCGAAGACTTGACGTATACTCCAAGATCTCTCCTGCCGCCTCTCTCCTAGATACCGACTTTGTAACCCTAGATACCCTCCCTGGCGTGTATATAAGCCATAGGGTTTAGCCCGTAGGGGGGACATCAACGCAATATCGCTCACCTAGCCCTAGAAGTTAGACACACATTACGATCTCGAGGTAGATCAACTCTGTATTCGATACTTCTCCATTAATATAAACAGAAGTAGGACGTAGGGTTTTATCTCCATCAAGAGGGCCCGAACCTGGGTAAACATCGTCTCCCTTGTCCTTGTTACCACCGATCTGAGATCCACAGTTCGGGACCCCCTACCCCGAGGTCTGTCGGTTTTTACACCGACACCGGTGCTTTCATTGAGAGTTCCGCTGCGCGATCACCAGAAGGATCGATGGCTCACCTGCAGATCAACTGCACCAACGGCCACGGGGACGTTTACGCCCCCGGCCAGCTCTTTGTCTTCGGCAGCATGGTATTTTGCGTCGACTCGACAGGTCATCTGACCTCTGTCGAGAACTACGCCCAAGGTCGGATCATGACCTTCGGTGGCCTCGAATACACTGCGGATTCCCATGGTGAACTCATCCTATCGGGATGGACTCCCGGCCGGATTGAGAGCTCGACCGGTTCTGGAGGCTTGACTCCGGAACCAAACTCTGTCGTGGTGCCTCTTGAGACCCCTGACGCCACCACTCCGGCCAGTTTCCTTCCGATTGCCAGTCCGGAGATAGATCCGGCTCCCACTCCCAAAATTACGTCAGTGCTAGAACTGACTTCAGCGCAGAACTCAGAATTATGTTTGGATTCCCTTCGCACCGAAAACGCATCCGGTTACACGCTGGGCGTGCTTCGAGTCAGCCCTGCCTATGGCGCATCAATGAATCCCGAAGAGTTATCTCACCTCGATGAGATGCTTGACCGCATCCGGAGCTTGTCCATCTCGGACGGCAAGACTTCGGTTTATAATTAGATCGGACTTAAAGCCGACGATGGGGAAATTTACATCCCACCCACCACCCACCTAGTCGCCATGATCGACGATTTAACCGACGTGCTGGACTATGGCGAGGCCTCAGACATGGAGGAAGACGTTGATGGCCCCATCGAGAACACCTTCCCCCGGTAAACGCGGGCAGATGGACCGCCACGTCCACCTACGATGTTTACATGGTGGACACCCCCAAATCCCCTCCAAGACGTCGGCGAAGACGCCGAAGGGGTCCTAACGGGGAACCCAATGGTAATGACGCGACAGCCCATAACGGCGACGCGGAAGACGGCGATGCCGGTAACCGTGAAGAGGACGCTCAAGCCTCCCCACTAAGGAACGGCACACCGGACCGACTTCTCAGGGACTCAGATCTCGATGACCTCTTTGAAGGGGCCGACGACAACTACATGCCGGAATCCGAGGAGGACGAGAGCCTCGGTATCGAGGACTACATCGTCCCTGAAGACCCTTTTGAACAAGAGCGGTTCCGACGGCGCCTTGTTGCGACCGCCCGGAGCATGAAATGCAAGCAGCAGCAGCTGCAGGCCAATACCGATGCACTAAATGAAAAGTGGATCGAAGTGCTCTCCGCCGAGCAAGACATGGAGAACCGGCGCCATAGTGCGCCGAAATCATACCCACGCAGACGTCTCTTGCCGGAGTTCAACGAAGAGCTCGCTGATGACCTCGACCGACCCCCTAGAGGCCAGGACAGGCCAAGACGAGAAGATCTCAGTGAACGGCCACCTCCACGCCGTTATGGCAAGGACCCCATGGATTACTTAGATCCTCACGACGCTAGACGTCGCATTGAGGAAAATAGGGCTCCCCGTCGGTCCATCTATGGATCAAGGGGACGCGTGCCTGCTGGGCTCGACGGCTATGATGCCTGGGTGGACAGGAATGGCCATGCCCGAGATCAAGCCTACTCACGGCTTTCTCCCGACCTCCGACGAGATGCTCCTCCGTTCCGAGGTCCGGCTCACCCAATCTGCTTCACAGATAGGGTGATGGAACATCAATTCCCGGAGGGATTTAAGCCCATCAATATAGAGTCATACGATGGCACCACGGACCCAGCAGTGTGGATCGAGGATTTCCTCCTACACATACACATGGCTAACGGAGATGATCTCCACGCCATTAAATATCTGCCGCTCAAGCTAAAGGGGCCGGCGAGGCATTGGCTTAACAGCCTCCCTCCTCACTCTATCGGCAGCTGGGAGGCCCTAGAAGACGCTTTTAGAGCAAACTTCCAGGGCACATACGTCCGACCTTTGGACGCTGATGACCTTAGCCGTGTCACCCAGCAGCCAGGCGAATCAGCCTGGAAATTTTGGAACAGGTTCCTCACCAAGAAGAACCAGATCATAGACTGCTCCGAAGCCGAGGCCATCGCCGCATTTAAAAACAATATCCGAGATGAATGGTTGGCTCGTCAACTCGGCCAGGATAAGCCGAGGACTATGGCGGCCCTGACCTCACTGATAACTCGCTTTTGTGCGGGAGAAGACAGCTAGCTTGCCCGTAGTACTCATAACGGCGAGGCAGGCACCTCGAAAACTCGCGACGCCAAAGGAAAACCCAAGCGCAACAAAAATAAGCGCAGGTACAAAAATGGCGGAAGCGACACTGAAGACGCTGCGGTCAATGCAGGGTTCACCGGACCTAAATCCGGGCAGAAAAGAAAACCCTTTAAAGGGAACAAAGATGGACCTAGCCAGCTTGATAGGCTCCTGGACCGCCCATGTGGAATTCACGGCACTCAGGAAAAACCAGCAACCCACACTAACAGGAATTGTTGGGTCTTTAAACAAGCCGGCAAGATAGCGGCAGAGGGTCAGGATAAAACCCAACACCGCAGCGAAGACGAGGATGAACCTCGGCGGCCCAATAATGGAGGCCAAAAGAAGTTTCCTGATGAGGTAACAGAGGTCAATATGATCTATGTCACCCACATCCCTAAAAGGGAAAGGAAGTGTGCGCTTCGGGATGTATACGCGCTGGAGCCCATCGCCCCGAAGTATAACCCATGGTCGGCTTGCCCGATCACGTTTGACAAGCACGATCATCCGACCAGCATCAGGCATGGCGGATCGGCGGCACTCGTACTGGACCCTATTGTTGATGGTTATCATCTAACACGCGTCCTGATGGACGGAGGAAGCAGCCTCAACCTCATCTACGAGGACACAGTTCGGAAGATGGGCATCGACTCGTCTCGGATCAAGCCGAGCTCCACCACCTTTAAAGGTGTCATTCCGGGCGTCGAAGCCCGCTGTACCGGAACGGTCACCCTAGAGGTAGTCTTCGGCTCGCCCGAGAACTTCAGAAGTGAGGAGTTAATCTTCAATATCGTACCTTTCCGAAGTGGATACCATGCGCTCTTAGGGCACACAGCCTTCGCGTGTTTCAACGCAGTCCCGCATTACGCCTACCTCAAGCTCAAAATGCCGGGACCTAACGGCGTTATCACAGTCAATGGTAACACTGAACGTTCACTCCAAACAGAGGAACAGACCGCGGCTTTCGCAGCCGAGGTGCAGGCGTCCGAGGAGGCAGCCCGTAGCGATAAATGTGCCGCCCGCTCTTTAAAGCACGCCCGGGCTGCACAAATCGACCTCGGCCAAGTACCCCCCGCACCCGAAATAGGGATGCGGGATCCTCGCGTGCCCTCTCTGGAGTGGGCACTATGTCCCCGGAGTGCATAATTTCGCACTGAAGATTCCCTGGGCCGTCGAGGAGCCAGACATTTACTCAAACATCGGCACGGTTCAACCAAGCACAGACGTGGCTTCGAGCCCCTGCACAGGCAAGTCTCTGTAAAAGAAACAGCCAAACATGACTACGTCCCTATGGTTTCAACCGCAGAGCGGACTTCGGCAACGCCTCCTCTAAAGGAGCTCGTTCAATCAAACACTTGAAGTGTATAAAGGGCCGGAAGGGCATCAACCTTCACAAATTCCTCACCATTAATGGTGAATATCTAGTCAACAGCTCAGAAACACAGACGTGCGGCAGGTAGCGGCCCGGATTCTTCAAAATCCGTTAGCAATTATCCGCCCTGTTTCTTCCTCTTTCTTCTTTACTTTTTACATTGTATTCTTTCAATTCCTCTCGCCGTAGCTGGGCATGTACACGCTTGAAATTATATAAGGAAATTGTGCCCCTTCAAGGTCTCTATCATATTTCTTTATCAGCATGGCCCCTGTGGGACGAAGAAGTTCTCTAAAAAAGATACAATTGTATAACAAGTCCGAAGTATTCGGCGTCTCAGATTTTGGCCTTATATGCATCAGTTTCGAACCTAGATTTCGGTCCATAGTTGGGTTGCCTGGCTCCTATGTATACCCCTTACGTTTCCGATGAATTCGGCTAAGGGCGTAACGGGAGAACCACTGCGATTGCGCTGCCAGGTCAATTGGCATAGCGCCTCAGTGGAGAAAGCCGAAAACTGACTATCTGGGTCTGCGTAAACTGGTCCGCCATCCGTAGACCGCGTCAAGCGATGTGACGATAGAGATCACCCGTGTTAAACGAAGGGCTTTCATTCCTAGCCGAAGTGTGTCATGGTCTAGACCTCGGCCGACCTGGCCGAACACTTCCTACACCGGGGGCTGGTCATTAGCCCCCCAAGTCAAACTCCTATGACTAAGTGAAAGGTATAAAGCCACTATAGTCTGATTGCCTAGTTCCTATAAAGCACCGACCACCTCCGGGTACCAAGACGTCGGCTAAGGGTCAAATGTACCTTAAGGAACACCCTTTGTATGACCTACACTGGGGCTGAAGCCGACGACTGGCCACTCTCATTTTAAAACAGCCGTATCGGAGGAAAAATTAATTATAAAACAACACACATGGAATTTAAAGCCATCTTCATTCAATCAAAAGATAAAGTTTTATACATCATACACTTCGGCATTCCGAAGTACTGTCTAGAAATACATAGTGTCCTTTGGACACATGGCTTCTGTGGTACAAGCTCCCGCCTCCACCTCGGCGAAGAACTGCTCGGCGGTGTGCGGCTTGTCGGCAGGAGGGCCCGCGGCACATGTAACCGCATCAACCTTTCGGAAGTGCGTCTTCACGCAGGCGTACGCCCTCCGCGCTCCTTCAAAGCACGCGGACCTCTTCTAGCGGTCCACGCAAGGCACGGCGTCTTGGAGATGGGCCGTAAGCTGAAGAGGCTCTTTGGCATGGCTTCGGCAGGCCATAGCGCGATGCAGAGGTCCTGGAGCGCTGGTCTCATCATATGAAACAACTCCACCAGCTGCTTGACTCGATGATTCAGCAGCTGTGCGGACGGCGACCCCGGGAACTGCCCCCAGAAGGCCTTCTCCGCCTCGTGGCCCACTAGCTGGCCGAAGTACGCCACCGCATCCGCCGCGCTCTGCGGAAGATCCGCAAAGACCTCTGCAGAACGCCATAACTGGGTGAGCTCGACACACCCTTTGCTGCCAAATGAACACTGCAACAAAAATAGCTTACCCGAGGCGATTTGCCCCACTTGCTGGAGCACCTCGCGGTCAGCTCGGGCCGAGGTCTTGAGCTCGGAGTGGGCAAGTTGAAGCTTCTCGAGCTCCTCCTTTGTTCGTTGCCCCTCCTCCTGAAGCTTGCCGCGTGCTTCAAACACGCCTGCTTGGTGCTTCTCCCCAGCCGCCTTCTCGGCGGCCCGGGCCTTCTCTGCCGCGGCGGTAGCAGCCTCCTGCTGCCGCACCTCCTGCTGAGCCCTTTCGAGCTCGGCCTTGAGCGTCTCCAGCTCCGCCAACGCTGCTGTTGTCAAAAACAGTTCGGCCTTAGTTGTTTTCTTTAACAAAACATATCATACCTCCTTCGTCCAAAGTACAGGACAAGTTTAAACTTGCTTACCTTGAGGCTGCTTGAGTTTCCGGTTCATCTCTGCAATCTCCTCAGAGACGGAGTCCAGAACCGAGGTCGAAACCTGGCACAAAAAAGATCCTTATTACAAAGGGAACAGTTAAAATCACTAAAAGGTTCCAGGATGGCTGCCTCAAGCAGCACCCTGGGGGCTACTCAACGGGCTCCTACTTAATCCAACGACCCCGATGCCGGTTTCTTGAAACCGACTTCGGGCTCGGGGGCTACTCACTCACTAAGCCGTTTAGCAGGCTGTACTCTTATGTCCTCGAACAAACTCATAACTCAAAATAAAAAGTTCAAATAAACAAATTAGACTGGATGCGCAGATAGAAAGCGTACCTCAAAACCTGCTACGAGGTTCTTGAAAACCTCATGCAGGCCGGCCCCTGCGGACCGGTAGCCCTGTAGCGCCGCGCCTATCAAGGCACGGTGCTCTTCCTTGATGGAGGAGCCCTTCAGGGCGTCCTCCCTCTCCTCGGTCCACCCCGCGCCAGCCCGTCCTTGGGCAGTTGGCTGGGGTGGAGGGATGACCTTGGATACATCTACCCGGGTAGCCTCCACATGGGGCGGCGGAGCCGAGGTAGATGTCGGCTGGGCCGATGACTGACCCAGCCCTTCTTCGATGACCGCGGAGCGCTTCTCCCCCGGGTCCTGGTGGGCCGAGGTGTTGACCTCGGCCATGATGGCCACCTCGTCGGCCCCCGGCATGTTAACGTCAGGGACCAAGGTGGATGTTGCCTTCCCTAGCCCGTCATGCGCCGGGGGAGGATCAGCGGGCTCTGGAGTCCCGCTGGCGGATGGCAACCCGCTTGAGGAACCACTAGGGATTATCCTCGGTGGACTACATAAGAAAAGACGCCTTTGTAAGTTTTCCCTTGCCTAGAAATAGCTTGTCAAATTAAAAGACAGGATCCAAAGACAACGGCTTACCCTTGGGGCGCCGGCTTCTTCCTCCCCACAGCAAGGAGGTCTTCTTCTGAGTCACCGGAGAGTTCGGCTCTCTCCGATAACTTGTTGGCAGCCCCGGACGAGGTTCGCCTCGGCCTCTTGGGGCCCTTCGGCGGCATGCCCACATCGGCGTCATCTAACGCCGACCTCTTCCCCTTCGGGGGGGGGGATCTCCTCCTCCTCACCCTCCTCTGTGTCGCCGTCTTGGGCGGCGGAGGTGTGGGTCTCTTCGGACCGGGTGACCGAAGTCCCCCGAGTCCGAGCACTTGACCTACCCCTCTGGGACTTCGTCCCTTTGGGGGCCACCACGTGCGGCTCCTCGGTCAGGAGTGCTGAGAGCAGGGGAGTCGGAGGTTCCTCTGGTAGTGGGGCCGGGCATCGCACTCCTTGTACCCAGGCCAACCACTTCTGCAAAACATCAAACACGACGATTCAAGCAAAACTTTACTCCTCGGTATGATGGGCAAAGAGTAACGATTGAGGGGCAGAACCACTCACTGGGGGGGCTTCGTAGCCATGTTCGAGGCCGCGGTCCTCCCCTTCCTTGGGGATCTTGTCCTTGGCCAGCTTCATGAGTCTCGTCCACATGGCGGCCAAGGTGGAGCGGAAGAAGGTGGTGATGGTGTCCATGTCCTCGGGCTTTTGCGCCCACATCGGGACAGCCCGAAGTTGAAGGGGGAGTATGCGGCGGTTGAGCATGACGTTGATGACGTTGACAAGCTCCACCTTCCCCGTGGTGGACCACCACAAGATCATATCGATCAGGGTCTCCACCTCTTCTGGGTTCCCCCAGGCGACACCCTTCTCCTTCCAGGATTTGAGCTTCTTGGGAGGCCCGGCTGAGAAAGCCGGGACCTCGGTCTGACCAGGGGCGAGCGGCTCAGTGATGTAAAACCACTCTTTCTGCCACTCCTTCACCATTTCGATGAAGGTGCCCTTGAACCAGGTGGCCCCCTGGTTTTTGCTGATCATGGCCCCTCCGCACTCCGCGAGATCCGAGCCGCCGGACTTTGGCTTAACCCCGAAGAGCTTCAGCCATAGGCCGAAGTGCGGCTCGCAGCAGAGGAAGGCCTCACAGACCGTGATGAACGAGGCGAGGTGAAGGATGGAGTTGGGGGGCATGTGGTGGAAGTCCAGCCCATAGTAGTACATCACTCCACGCACGAAGGGATGCAACGGGAACCCCAGACCTCGGATGAGGTGGGGGACGAAGACTACCCGCTCCCCGGTGTTGGGAGCGGGCACCAGCTGGCCAGCCTCTGGAGCACGGGCGACGGTGGCGGGGGTCAGGTACCCCATGTTGCGCATCTCCGAGATGGTCGCGGCCGTCACGACGGAGCCGCCCCAGTGACCCTTGAGGGTGTCAGCCATGGCTGGTGGTGGGGGTTGGGCTCGCAAAAGGGAAGAGTGGGCAGGATGGATCTGGGCGCTGGAGCTAGACGAAGCAGTAGAGGGGGAGAATGGGAGCGTAGTCGATTGCGCTGTCCACCTTTTTGCTCTTATAAGCCTGTGAAAGGCCAAGAGCATCCCTCGCTGCGCCGATAAACTCGCTATTCCCATCAAAAATGCCGTTGAAGCATATGGGGGGAAACAAAATCTTGATGATATCCCTAAGAAAGCGGGCACGATCTCTGCCTCGAGGGGACGTGCCAGAAAAAGGCTGCCTCGAACCGCGATTTAGGGGGGGAGGCAGTAACTGCTCGACCTGTCGCGGGGCAAGCCTCTTCGATAAAGTTGTCAGGCCGGATTGGACCGTTCATACCTGAACAACGAGCCTTCGAGGCCAATATATCTACCCTCTTCGACCAGGGTGCAAGCTCGGCTGGACCTCGGATGTCAGCGCTCCATTAAGAGAAGATGAAATATGAAGGGGAACTCGTCTGTCAAGCCAAAGACTCCGGATCCGAGGTGGTGTTTGTTGAGAAGGTCATCCTCGGCATAGAAGACCAGTTCAGGGGCTACTGACAGTGTCCTGGATCAGGGGGTGCTAGCCCAGCTAGCCCGTCTCCTCGGATGGGCCGAGGGGCCCTCGTACGTGATCAAGATGAACTCCGGAGGCCGTATACAGGAAGCGTGATCGAGACTGTCTCTACCGAAGACTTGACGTATACTCCAAGATCTCTCCTGCCGCCTCTCTCCTAGATACCAACTTTGTAACCCTAGATACCCTCCCTGGCGTGTATATAAGCCATAGGGTTTAGCTCGTAGGGGGGACATCAACGCAATATCGCTCACCTAGCCCTAGAAGTTAGACACACATTACGATCTCGAGGTAGATCAACTCTGTATTCGATACTTCTCCATTAATATAAACAGAAGCAGGACGTAGGGTTTTACCTCCATCAAGAGGGCCCGAACCTGGGTAAACATCGTCTCCCTTGTCCTTGTTACGACCGATCCGAGATCCACAGCTCGGGACCCCCTACCCCGAGGTCTGCCGGTTTTTACACCGACACAGGGGCTCCAGATTTTCTCTCTCTTCCCTGGAAGCGAGACCCGGGAAGGCTGCATTGGCGGCAAGCCAGCTTGCTCTGTAACCCGGCAGTGGGTGCTGCCCGTCAGGAGAGGCATCCTTGCAATAGAACCAAGTCCTGTGCCATCCTTTGGGGTGGCTGGCCGGCTTGGCGTCAGGAAAGACTGTGTATTTGTTACTGAAGAGAAAACCGTTCCAGCTGTTCCTGAATAGCTTCCTTCAAAAGGATTTCCGCTTGCTCGGTGAATGTCTTGCTAGAAGATATAATTTCTTGGAATTGAGGTTTAGTATCTTTTAGGTGTTTACGTAACTCATCCAGAAGTTTATTTACCTGTTCAATTTCTAACGAATCAAGATATCCTCTTCTTCCGGTATAAATAGTAGCTATCTGCTCTTCCACTGGGAGAGGATTTGCCTGGGATTGTTTAAGCAATTCCCTTAATCGTCGACCCCTTGCCAATTGATTCTGACTTGTTTTATCGAGAGCAGAGGCGAATTGTGCAAAGGCTTGTAACTCTGCGAATTGAGCTAGTTCCAATTTTGATTTGCCAGCTACTTGTTTCATGGCTTTAATTTGAGCCACGGATCCTACTCTGGAAACAGAAATACCCACATTAATAGCGGGTCGAATTCCGGCATAGACACACATACGATATGTGGATTAGTAGAATTTAGGATATTACTCTATCTTTCTTTATGATGAGACCATCCTCATCTTAATTTCCTATTCCACTCTTATGGAATAGAGTACCGGTATTTTACCAGAATCCATACATAAATCGTATTCCCTTTTTATTTCAGACCTCTTTTCCCCATCTCACTTCTACTGCTTATTTTGGATGTCTATGTGACCCATAGAAAGTTGGTCATATAATACATACATAATTGTATGTATAACTATAAGAAAAAGGAATGTAAATTGTATAAGATTAAGAAAGCTCGTGGGTTAGAGATATAGAAAAGGATTAAAAAAGAGGGAATTCCTAATCCAATCAAAAAAACCATTTTGGTCTTAGTGTGGATAGAGGATCTTCTTATGTTATACTATATAACTCTCATCCATGAAATATAACTCTCATCCATGAATTGATTTGATAGATTCAATATTCATAATATTGAATTGATTCAGTATTATCAGAATGCAAGCCCTACCCTTGAATTTACAAGATACCCCTTTTTCCTCTCCATGGGATTACATCCCGAGTTATTGTGAAAATAAAAAATAAAGAAGTTCTGGAAGTCAATATTCTCGCATTTATTGCTACTACACTGTTCATTCTAGTTCCTACTGCTTTTTTACTTATTATTTATGTAAAAACAGTCAGCCAAAATAATTAATTGGAATTCCAATTAATCATGGAAGAAATGAAAAAGGGATTAAATAAAAAAAATCCAAGTCTTAAATGAAAGGATCTGGTTGGAATCTTAAAGTGTGGTAGAAAGAACTACATATAGTTTTTTCTACGACACTTTAGAGTCTTTCTATTATATTATCTTTGAATCTACATAGAATAGATTGGTAGATTGAAATAGTTAAGTGGTCTATTCTTAACTAAGATTTTCTTATTTATACATGTTCTACTTTTTTTCTGTTCTGGCTCGATTATTCCATCTAGTCGAGCCATTCATTCCTTTTTATGAAAGAAAGATAAGGGACAGAAAAAAATGAAAGAAACAAACGTATTAAATAAGCAAAAGGAGAGAGAGGGATTCGAACCCTCGATAGTTCCTAGAACTATACCGGTTTTCAAGACCGGAGCTATCAACCACTCAGCCATCTCTCCACAGCCTAATCCTTATTTTACTCCTACAAATAGAACATAGCCATATAAAAAATAAAAATATTTATTAGCCTCTAGAAAGATATCAGATACAAGTTCCTTTTCGATATATCTCTGTATACTGTATACACGGATACGGGATAACCTTATTAGTTCGTGAACTTGGGGGATTATGTGATTCGTCAGAAAAAGGAGTGATAGTTACTTTTTTCTCTATAACAGGATTCTTAGTTTCTCGTTGGGCTTCTTTGGGACATTTTCCATTAAGTAATTTATATGAGTCATTGATCTTCCTTTCATGGGCTCTATATATTCTTCATACCATTCCTAAAATACATAACTCTAAAAATGATTTAAGCACAATAACTACGCCAAGTACTATTTTAACGCAAGGCTTTGCCACGTCGGGTCTTTTAATTGAAATGCATCAATCCACGATACTAGTACCTGCTCTACAATCTCAGTGGTTAATGATGCATGTCAGTATGATGTTATTAAGCTATGCAACTCTTTTGTGCGGATCCTTATTATCTGCCGCTATTCTAATCATTAGATTTCGAAATAATTTCCATTTCTTTTCTAAAAAGAAAAAAAATGTTTTAAATAAAACATTTTTCTTTAGTGATATTGAATATTTTTATGCAAAAAGAAGTGCTTTAAAAAGCACCTCTGTCCCTTCATTTCCAAATTATTACAAATATCAATTAACGGAGCGTTTGGATTCTTGGAGTTATCGTGTCATTAGCCTAGGATTTACCCTATGGTTTCCTCCGTTGGATGGAGATTCCACCAAGTTCAATACTTGGGCCATCCTTATACTCTGTTTGGCGGTTCAAGTAGAAGAACTCCCGGAATAGGCTGATGGACGGCTCAAGTTGCATATAAACTTCACAGAATACCTGGAACTGACACGAATTGAAGATGGGGTTGGGGCCAGGTCTTGAGGCCTGATGTTGAAGAAGTGTAGCACGTCTCGGAAGAACTTAGAGCCGGGGGGACAGAAGCCCCTGGAGACATGCTCAACAAATATGACGACTTCATTCTGTCCTGGCTGAGGGTAGACTTCTTCCTCAGGGGCTCGCCATTCGATGGTGTCTTGAGCCGGCAGCAGCCCGGAGTCCACCAGGGCTTGCAGGCTAAGTTTTGACATGCTAGATTTGGCCCAGTTAACGATCTTAGGCTTGGGAGCCATTGGTTCAGCTGCCATGAAAAAGAAAAGAATATCACAAGCCGGCAATACAAAGATTTTTCGGGTTATTGTAAAACAAAAATATGAGCTGGCGGTTGGAGCGTTTGCCAGGTCACAGGAAGAGGTATGATTAAATTCCGGGTCAAACTTCATGCGTGAAATAAGCCGGGAATCTCACAATGAGGATTTTTTTGCAAGTATGGAGCATACTATGGGTCATGAGTCGGTAAACAGGTTTCGCATGAGCTAACAGATTCAGTAGATCTGGAAAATGGCCTAAAATAGAAGAATAAAACCTAGGTGTGTTCTTCGTACAATGAGGTGAACCACAATGGGATCTGTCCGGGGCAGAGTAATGGATCTACGAGGCAAGAAAATATGGCGGTCCGATTCTACAAACCGTAAAGCAGAACCCCGCAAGTGTTCTTGGATCTATGTATCGCTAGGAAGAGGAAATGGGAAGAACAGCCAAAGAACAGCGGCAATGGAGAAGAAAATCCTTACAGATTTAGATGAGGAATCTTGCAGTCTTCGTATACGGCGGAGGCGGACACGTTAGCAGCACCAGATGGGCTCCGGCGATGGGAGGAAGGTCCGGACGGCGCTGAACAGGCGGCAGCGACGAGCTCGAGTGGGCGCAGCTGCGTCGGAGAGTCTGAGGAGGAAGACGAGGAGTGTTAGAGAAGGAAGCAGTGGAGGCATTGGTCTATTTGTGGGCGCAGCGGGACCCCCAAACGGCATGCGCAAAGCCCCAGGAGGCGCAGTGAACAGTGGCAAAAAAGGCTCCTCAATTTTCGCGCCTGACAAGATAATACAAATCCATTCAAAGATTCCCTATGATGTCATCCCGGATTTTGTGGAAGTAGGGTCTGATGTCATGAGATAAAAGCAATGAAAAATGCCAAGTTTGAAAACAGAAGAATGACCCGGCGCTTGCTTAACCCGGGAAATTATGTCTGATGCAGACGATGTTCCAATAAGCCGGCTTGAGAAGCAATTGGTGGGTTCACTTCCTTGTTAATGATTTGTCTGTCTTTTAGGGTGGAGTTTAACATGAATGAATTCAAGTCAAACTGAGGGCCAATGTTGGGGATATTTCCCAGCATGTAGACCCGGCAGGGAGATGACCCGGCCTTAGAACAGGCTCAGCGGGTTATCTCACTGCGGGGTTAAGAAGACACTTAGTGGGCTGGTTTTTTGGAGGCCCGGTGAGAAAAGCCGGCTCAGCATACGGGCCGGCTCAAGAAGAAGATGTACGGTTTCAAAGTTGCCTTGGAGAATAAGTAGGAAAGAGTAGGAGACGAGTCAGGATTATGACCCGGATTCTCATGTAAATCTAGGGTTCCACCTGTATATATAAAGAGGAGCACCTAGGCGAAAAAGACTAAGTTGCAATCCCTCGAAAGCTAGGTTAGCGAATTCGCACCCATGTAATCGAGATTCAAGCAATACAATCAAGCAGGACGTAGGCTATTACCTCGATCGTGAGGGGCCGAACCTGGGTAATCTTGCGTCTCCTCGTTCCCAATCAACCCCGCTAAGCTTCCACCCTTGTGCGATGGCCTCATCTCTAAGTCCTATCACAAGGGCATCTGCCGTGTCAAAACCACGACAGGAAGGATATACACGTATTCTGTGCGTGTAAAGCTAGCTAGCTTCGTATTCCATGCACGTTGACCCTGTTCAAGAATTCGTTTAATTAACCAGTTAACTTGCCGATTAATCCCTACTCGCACGGTCACCGAATAGCCGATAAACTGATAAATTGGTTGATTAATTGATTAAATGGCCAATTAACTTGCCGATTAGCCTATAAATCCCCTACTCGCCAGGCTACCGAGCAGCTACCAGTTAATGATTTCCTCAACAATGCACGTTGATCGATTGTTGTACGCTTCCTTTCTGCTGCATGTGCACCCCCCCCCCCCCATTGCTTGTTGCTTGTCACGCTCCGCCACTGATCGGCAGCACCTCCGCCTCCTTTGTAGAAAAGTTGGCACCAAGCATCCACATAGTTTGCCATTAACAAAAAGGAAAAGAAAATCATACGCTGCTAGTAGTGGCGCCTTTTTGGTGTTGCTCTTTAGAATGTTGTATGTTTACTTGATCTTGAGGGTGTTAGATGTCGGCAGGATGGCATGTTCCTTATATCTTCTACACATGAGCCTTGCTATGTGGTTTCGTTCTTCAATGAAAATTGGTAACCCTTTAGTTTTTCTCAGGATCATGTTTAAACAAGAATTCATATGAAAAGGTGATACATTAATTTTCCAGTCATTTGTTAATCATCTCCCTTTCTTTCCCAAGGACCGAATCTTGGTGAACATGCTATATCACTCCAAGCTTTAGCACTGACCCGTGAATTGCGCCACACTCACTGGTAGGCTAGGTTCATGAGGCTTCCTATTCATCGCTCCATGCGACCGTATTTCGACCAAATGCACAAGGTCATGTCTTTATGGGCCTGCCTAGTCGGCGTCTTCATTATTGGGCGCACCTTTCCTCCAATTTTACAACAATTTTTTCTTTTGATTTTTTGGGTTTCTTTGTTTTTTCAATCGGTTTCTTTCTTTTTTCAATAAAAATATGAACATTTTGTAAACTAAATGAATTTAAACGATCATTTTTAAAACAATAAACATATCTGCATTTACAAAAATATTTATAAAAATTATATGGACACTTGTTAATTACGTGAATATGATCATTTTCTAATTATATGGGCACTTTATTTAATTAGATGAACATCTTTTCAGAAAACATGAATATTTTTTCATAGTATATAAACAGTTTTCTTATTTGCACGAACATTTTTTAAGAATGTGTGGACATTTATTGAAAAGTTGATCGTGTATTGAAAAAAAATATGCGCCATGTATAAGAAAATGTTCATCGTGTATTTAAGAAACAAATGTCCTGTATACACACAAATTAAAAAGTATATTTTCTAATAAAACAGAAAGGAAAGGGAAAAAAGATGGAGGTAAACCGGAAAGAAAACCCTGAGAACGATACTAGCCGGGACAGAAGAAGCGGACAAAACAGTGGGAATAGAAAATTGGCAAAATGGGCCGATCCATTGGGCGCCCCTATGTATCGCTTATACCTAGACAAAGGGAACCCTCGCGTCAAGGCAGCGCAAGATGGACCGGCCCATGCGCGCTGGAGGCCACAGCCTCGTTTTTCTGTTTTCGTTATTTTTTTTATCTTTTTTTTCCTTTTTTTTAACTTTGTTTATACTTCCAAGTAATCTAAATAAAATATGTTACAAAAACACTTTACATCAAATATTTTAAAAAATGTTAACCAAGCGTTTGAAAAATGTTTAATGTGTGCAGAGAAAATGTTTATTATGTATACGAAAAAATATACATTGTGTGTGAAAAAAGTTTATCATATATTTAATTTTTTTTAATCAAGCATTTGAAAAACGGCTAAACAATTATTTGAAAAATGTTAATTAAGCATTTGAAAAATATTAAATGTGTAAATGTTGAACATGTATTCAAAAAAATGTAATCAAGCACTTGAAAAATATGAAATGTGTATAGAAAATACGTTAGCCGTGTATTTAAAAAACAATTAATCTCATATTTGAAATTTTTAATCCAGCATGTGAAAAATGTTAATATGTGTATAGAAAAAATGGTGACCATGTATTAAAAAAATATTAATCTTGCATTTGAAAAATGTTAATTAAGCATCTGAAAAATGTAAAAATGTGTATAGAAAAAAGTTGACCGTGTATTAAAAAAATGACTTGTATCTGAATAATGTTAAACGTGTATTAGAAAAATGTATTACATATATACAAATAATTTACAATGTGTATGGGAAAAAGTAGGCATAAAAAAATATAAGTTCTCAAAAAATGTTAATCATGTATTTAAAAAATGTTAACTGTGTATATAAAAAATGTTTCAAATGTATACAAAAAATGTTGAATGTGTACTAAAAAAAGTTAACATGTGTTGAACCAAGAAGAAACCGATGAAAAATGACAAAATAAAAATAAAAATGAAGAAGGCCCAATGAAAACCATAACAAAAAACAAAGAAAATGAAAACCCTAAAGAAACTAATTCAAAAGATTTAAACAGAGAAAACCAAGAAAAAAAAAAGGAAAACATAGAAACCTGAGGAAAACCAAGAAAGAAACAAAAAAACTGAACAAATAGAGCAACAAAAGAATTTTTTTAATGAAAACCAAGAAAGAAACAAATAATAATAAAGAAAAATGAAAAACCAATGAAAAACGTTGAAAGAAATGAAGAAAACCGATGATAAAGCATAGAAAATAGAAAGACACAAAAAAAAAGCAAAGTAACAACGAAAAAAGATAGAAAAACGGAAAAGAAAAAAAAGAAAAAAGAAAGAAGTAAAAACCAAGCGGGAACCAGCAAAGTCAGCGAACCAGCGAACTCAGCGAAAAAGAAACGAAACCCAACGAAGGGGAAAAAGATGACATCAGATCAGCCCAGTAGCTATAGCGTGGTGGTAAAACCTCTAGCGAGACCTATGGTAACCTGGTTATAAGCGAGATATAACATCTGATTAACTCTTGCTTTGAGCGGCAAATAGGAATCACCCAGCCCTGAAATGACCCGCAGAGTCTATATACCTTTTTTTTAGAAACACCTGTAATTTTATTCATACTCATAAGAATTACAGGTACACTGATTTGGACTTAAAATCCAAGAAAATACAAAATAACTCTTATGACTAAGAATTACAATGAAGTTTGGATAGTTATGTGATATTCATGGAATCTGAAAATCATTTTCAGAGACAGACAAAGGCTAAAAGATATGAGATATCCAAAGCAATGTTTGTTTGCGAACTGTTAGTAAAGGAGTTTACTATGCCTGTCATATGATGATGGTGAATAAAACAACAACTTAAAGAGAAAGGAAGTGTCCGAAGGGTGTTAGTGAAACTTTCACGCCTAGGAAGTCCGGGGCTAACGCCACTCTTAAGTTGGGTGCTTCTTCTGAGAGTAGGAGAAATACTAAAAGTTAAACTGTTAGAAGTGTAATGGCAAAAGGATAGAAGACTGGAATATCTAGCTCATGTATGAATGTCATACAGGTTTTTTGATGTATAGAAGGCTGGTCAAAGATATAGTTCTTGGGAATTATGGTTAAACATGTTAATCACTAATTCTTGGGTATTGTGAGTTAATCACAAAGATACCCGCTCGATTGCATTCTGTTGCAACTCGATGTAAGAACTATTATGGCCTGAAAGACTAGCCAGGAATGAGGTTTAGATACACGCAGGGAACATAGTAAATGTTACTATGCCTTCCATCGGTGTATTCCCTATGTATTTACTTTCATAATTCATTTTTAGAGTTTCACACTCTAGCCCTTTGCATAAGGTATCTTGCAAGAAGGTTATTCATAAGAGAACTTTTGATGTTCGATGTTATGAATAACATAAGGGCCATACTTTCATTATGAATGAGACGTATGTTATGAATATTGATAATAATACATTACCTCTGTATTTACTTTCATAATTTATTTTAGAGTTTCATATACTCTAGCCCTTTGCATAAGGTATCTTGCAAGAAGGTTATTCATAAGAGAACTTTTCATGTTCGGTGTTATGAATAACTTGAAGGGTCATGCTTCCATACAAGATGGGATGTATGCTATGAATATTGATGGTAATATGATACATCCATAACACTGACGCTAAATGTCGCAAGACTAAAAGAATACCACACAAGTGTGGCACTGCATTTGGTCACATTGGAGAAACCCGCATGGAAAATTCCATTATGATGGATTTTGAAGTCATTTGATTTTGAATCATCTGACACTTGCAACTTTCCTCTGAAAAGTGAAGTGACTGAAATACCGTTCACAGGCCATAAGGAACGAGCAAAGAACATATTGGTGATCATACACTATGATGTGTGTAGTCCAATGAATGTTGTTGCAAACAGTGGATTTGTCTACCTTCAAAAATTGACTCAAGTAGATATATGGATATTTACTTGCTGAGACGTAAGTCTGGATCTTTTGAATTCATTCATAAGGTTTTCAAAAATTGAAGTAGAAGTTGTTGTAACAAGAAAATTATGTTTCTACAATTCGATTGTAGAAAGGAATATTTGAGTTACAAGTTTAGCGAATGTCTGATGAGTTGTGAAAGGGGTTTCATAACTTGCACCTCCCGGAACACCACTGCAAGTGGAAAGTCCGTGAAGATGTAATCGAACCATTTATGACATGGTAAGATCAAAGATGACATAAATAAATTTGCCATTACCCCTTTTAAAGAGTAATGCTTTAGAGACTGCGGCTTTTACACTGAAAAGAGATCCATCAGGTCTGTTGAAATGACGCCATGGTATGGTATGCCCAACCATGTTATATCTTTTCTTAACATTTGGAATATGGGGCTTGTGTAAAAGGTTACAAACCTATTCCAAATCAGACAAGTGCTACTTTGTAAGGTTATCCCAAGTCATTGGGTATTCCCCACCACTATACCGAGGCAAAGGACTTTGCCACAAAACGGTATGCTTTTAAAGAGAATAGTTCTTACAAAAGGCGAGTGGGAGGACAGTGCAACTCGACAAGATAACCAGTATCTTCATTATCAGATCAAAGGAAAGAAACCTTGGAAGTGATTCCGAAGTTTCCTACTGCGACTGATACGGAAGTCTCTACAATAAAATGTATGGACTTCGATCGAACTTGCAGTTGAACCACGTAGGCAAAGCTCGTGCTAACCTATCAGGTGCGCAAACGAGATATTGTTGTTAGACAACAGTATACCTACAATACACAAGGAAGCGTTGATGGGCCCTGACTCCGGAATTGGCTAAATGCCAATACAATCCGAGATAGTTTCCATATAAGTGATTCAAGATTAAGATCTTGATACACCTTTCAGAAGACTTAGAGTCTAACGAATATTTATTGAAACTAAAAACTGATACGGATAAAATGTTTTATCCATAAAGCTCGACTTGTTGCAATAAACAAGTTCAAGGAGTTGACTACGATGAGATTGTCTCACCGTAGCGATGCTTGATGTCGGTTCGGGTTGAACTAGCAATTAATACATATTTCAATCATGAGATATGAAACATGGATGACAAAGGGATTTCCATCTGATGGAAATGAAACCTAGGACTTGTATGTGATACAGTCCAAAGTAATTTGTCGATCCAGAGGATGCTAGTAAATATGCAAACTTCAGAGTTCCAGCGATGGACAGAAGAGAGCAAAGTGGAGTTGGAATCTTCGTTTTTGATGGAATGGTCAAAAGGGTTTTTGACTTCATCAAATGGGTATCGAAGATGCTTGTGATTCAAGAAAGTAAGTGGGAGCATAATAATATTTCTAAAAACCTTGTGTACTTAACACATTGTTAATTGAAAATAAATTTCTTGACACGAATTAGGACTTCATTTGAAAATAGTTTTTCGATGAAGTGCTTAGGCTAAATAGCCTTAATATTAGGCATGATGATCTATGGAGATAGATTTACCTAATGGGGCTAAGCTATGAATACATATTGACAAGGTGCTAAAACCTTTTAGCATTTAAAACGCCAAGGAGTGATTCTTGCCGAAGTCACATGGAAAGGGTTTTGCAAGACTCGGTGTCTCAAAACACTGATGAGCAAAATACATGATGGTGATTCCACACACTCTTGTGTTTGGATTAATCATGTATTCCATGGTATGTAAAAACAACCAGATATGTCCAATACTCCAAAGTTGTTGCGAGTATAGATACCAAAGTGATCAAAGTACTGATCATGGGACAACAGTGAAGGATGTCATTAAGTACTAAAGTAGTGCTGATGACATGTTTTCTCGCAAGCAGAGATTATGAAGTGCTCGTTGTAAGTAATTACATCGATACAGTCTTCATCAATGCTCCATGCGATTTTCGATTTAAGTTAAGGGTTTTGTGTAATACACAATATGGTGGCACGGTAGTTGGAAATTGTTCCAAACAAGATACTGTGGCGAATTCTATAACAAAGGCTAAGTATGTTGACGCTTAAGAAGCGACAAAGAAGTTGTTGAATCATATAGTTCATTCATGAACTTAGTATGGTTCCAAGATGGCTTTGGTCTATGGGACACTATTGCAGATAGCTGCTCCATAGCTCAGTCTGAGGAATCAGGTTTCGACCAATGATTCACACATATGCAAAGCCAAGTCCACACAAAATATGAATTTTGTGAAAGCGTGAAAACGCGGGGATATGCAAAGTTACACACGGAGCTGAAGTCGTCAGATCCGTTGGACATCAGGCTATACCACATGCGAAGCATATTTTACACCAGTATGCCATAGGTGTAAAGTGCATTAGCATTGACTAGATTATTGACTCTAGTGCAAGTGGGAGTCTGTAGGAGATATGCCCTAGAGGCAATAATAAATGTTATTGATTATCTCCCTGTTCATAATTATGTTTATGTTCCATGCTATAACTGCAATGATTCTCGAGTCTGCAAATAAAACGAGGCTTGGAGGGAAACTCATGTGCACGTGTGGGATAATAAACGGTAAAAAGTATTCCTAGTCAAGCCTCTATGACTGGCTCAAGTATTGCATGATGATCCTGTTTTCCTGATCATGGGCATGACTACGCCGGCAATTTTGAGGGCACAATTGTTGGTAGAACACTTGTGTTGAATCGACCCGAATTGATGTTATGCTATGAGATACATTCGTCATTAGTTAATGGTTAATAACACAGAGATGGTTAATGTTTGCATGATTCCTTAGACCATGAGAGTATCGAGTTTCTTCATGCTTGCTTCATGAACTTTGGGGTTTGTTAAACGTCATCCGTAAATGGGTGGCTATTACGGCGGCTTACGGGTTCATGGAAAAGTATGTCAAGTAACTTGATAGCTCAAGATTGGGATTTGCTCCTCCGACGATGGAGAGATATCTCTGGGCCCTCTCGGTGTTACGGTATCCATCATCGTCTGGCCAGACACTTTGTGATTTGATCACGGGGATGCCGGAACACGGGAACGAGAAAAGAGAACAATACCGGTAACGAGGTAACTGGCATAGTGGACAAGTTGTTGATCCACGGGGATGCCTACATGTCTCACCTCGGGTATTTGTAACATATCGCGAAGCAACAGGAATAGCACACGGCAACTGGAGGTTCACTCGAATATTCATTCGTGTGGGTATAGGGGTCAATATGGGTGTCCACGGCTCCGATGTTGATCATTGATCGGAAAGTGTTCCGGGTCATGTCTATACTTCACCGAACCTATAGGGTCACACGCTTAAGGGTCATCTATCTGCTGAATACTAGACGGGGAGTCTGAGAGAAATTCACCGAAAAAGTTTCGGACGAAACGGAAACGTTCCGGAGAGGATATCGGAATAGTTCCGGTGAAACTGAAAAGTTGTTTCAGGGTATTCCATAAAGTCAAATTGGTTTCGGCACATGCCTGGAAATTATTGGAAGGTACCAGAATTGTTCCGGTAACTTCTGAGATTTTTCAGAGACAAAAACCGGAAATGTTTCGGACTGCCGGAACCGCTTTAGTTGCTTTTCACAGATGAAAATCACTAAACCGAAAAGTTGTTTCGGAGTACACCATAAAGTCAAATTGGTTTCGGCACATGCCTGATAATTCTTGGAGGGTGCCAGAATCATTCTGGAAACTTTCTGGAATTTTCCGGAATGAAAACCGGAAATGTTCCGGAGCTGCCGAAACCGCTTCAGATGCTTTTCGCAGATGAAAATCACTAAACCGGAATTGTTCCGGCTCGCGTTGAAAATTATTTTGGTGGGTACTGGAAATGTTCTAAGCCCACATGAATATTTTCAGTTCGATCAGACGCTGAAAAATGTCGTCGTGAATAGTGAAATCAGATTTATGGATATGGTTGGAAGTTGGCTTTCCACAAATATCTTCCCAAGATATTTTGGGATGACATGGCATTTTGGATATGCCCATCCTACCCCTTGTTTTTCCTATAAATAGAGGGGAGGAGGCAGCCCCATATGCTAGATCCTTGCTCTCACATACACATGCC
Organism: Elymus sibiricus; assembly: GCA_039707655.1. Lineage (NCBI taxonomy): Eukaryota > Viridiplantae > Streptophyta > Magnoliopsida > Poales > Poaceae > Elymus > Elymus sibiricus. The sequence goes on along the minus strand of CM077676.1, from coordinate 119,214,728 downwards.
ATGACATTTCTGGCTTCTCTCTCCCTCCCAGCGAAATAGTTTCGTAGAGCCGAAAGGCTGTCTGGGTTCCGGTGGGAACTAGTTCTGGACGGCGAAGCCCTGCCGGATAGATGACACCGTATGTGTGCAACTCTGTAGAGAGATCGTAGTTTCGGTCTTAGTTCGAGAGTGCCTCCCAAAGGGCTGTCCGAGTTACAGTTTGAGTTTCGGGTGTCCTCCCGAAGGGCTGTCCGAGTGACCCGCCCGAAGGGCTGTCCGTGAGGCCTCCCGGAGGGCTGTCCGAGGATCCGTCCGGTGGGACTATCCGAAGGACTGTCCAGAGGCATCCCGGAGGGCTGTCCGAGGATCCGTCCGGTGGGACTATCCGAAGGACTGTCCAGAGGCCTCCCGGAGGGCTGTCCGAGGATCCGTCCGGTGGGACTATCCGAGGGACTGTCCCGATGCCTCCCGAAGGGCTGCCCGGAGATCCGTCCGGTGAGCTGACGTGGGAGTACATCCTCGCGGTTGGGAGGTTGTAAATCCTAGCTGCGGGGATCTGCACCGCCGATCGTCATCGACTCTACTTCCGCTGCGCTACGAGTCGGTAACGAAAAAGATCAAACCTTGTATGCAGTCTCCATAGTGATCCTGGGCTGGTATGTAGGTCGGAAATTTTTTGTTTTCTGCTGCGTTACCCAACAGTGGCATCAAGAGCCGTGCTATGCGTAGATGCAGGTTGCGATCTAGAATACATAGAGATGTATGGGTGTTGCACAATATAATTAGGTAGTAGATGAGATCTATTGCTGAAAATTATTTGTGCGGGTGACAGATGAAGTCTGTTACCCGATGTTCTTGTTGCTTCCCTAGAATTTGCGTTTGCTCAATCTCGAGACAGTATGGTGGAATTTCACAAAGTTCTGGCAATCCGCGATCCTGATTGATCAACGAAGTGCTTCAGTTCTTTGGGTTCCGCCATAGTCAAAAGAAAGATGAAATTCGCAGATGAAAGGGCATTGCAGATATGATCTGCACGGGGGTCATGCGTATGACGAAGTTTAGTATGGGGCTCGAGATTTAATTATCTCGTGTTTCATACACCCCGCGATGTTAATCTAGCGACTTGAATTATCACACTTGATGATAATACGTTGGTAGCTTCGGTTTGTTTCGAAACCTTAGAAGCCACGTAAAATAAAATTTTGCATGAACCGATTAGAGGCGTCTAACTTGGTTTTGCAGGATGGTTTGCATGTGCATGTAATGTGGTATAGCAGTGTTCATAATAATTTGATTATGTATGAGATGACTATATGATGTAAATTGATTAACATGACCTGCGTGTCATGATTCGGCATGATGGCTGGAGCCATATGATTGCACTTTAATGACCTGCGTGTCAACCTTATGTAATGCACTTATTTTATTAGCTATAGAGATAGCAATATTATCTGGTGCATCGACAAGGTGTGGCAATCTTCGCGAAGGTGAACACCAACGCGAATGCCGAAGACGAAGAAATACAAGACTTCTCCGTCGGAAAGGGCTATACCATATCATGCTATTATGAATTGCCTGAGATGTTTATCCCTTATGATGCACCCTTCTTGATTGCGCGGTAGTCGCTTTTATTAGGGTGATCTCTCACAAAAATATCAAGTAGTTAGTGTTCTCCCAAGTGTAGCACCGTCACGGCACCTAACTTTTCGGGGTACGACATGTACACATGAGTACGAACGATTAGGGATGTGTGAGGCGGGTGAGGTCAGACCTCGCAGCGAGATCACTTGGTTGTCTTGACGTTCAGGCATGAGAGTCATGAGCTCGGAACACACGCATCGAAAGATGAACAAGAGTCACATAGAGATGTGATTGGCAAGTTGGCCTACCGATTGAAATTCGCGTCATCAGTGATGAACCCGTCAATGGCGTTGAATTGAAATGCGGATCTTGTATCACTCACAATCAATTATGAGAGATATTGATTTGAGTGGGAGCGCACTGTTGAATTAACTTGTTTAATTCTCGGTGCAATTAATTATGAACACTGTCTAAGTGTGATTTGCAAAATAGTTGTAGAATAATGGCTCGCGTTTCCACCTTCCCTATTAAAATTGAATAAGCTAGTAAATATCTGGTTAAATCTTTACGGTTGGTAACGTAATGTGAGGATTGTCCTCAAGAGTGCCGAGAAGGACTTTGTCCTATCGCATGCTTTCGGTATTCTCCCGCTAATGCTATGGATCATGTGACTCTCGTCCTTCGATCCAAAAGCTAGAATTCCTTTTCAGTCAAAGTGCAATATGTTTGCTTCCATGAGACCCGAACTTCGAAAGTTTGGATAGTTATGTGATATTCATGGAATCTGAAAATCATTTTCAGAGACAGACAAAGGCTAAAAGATATGAGATATCCAAAGCAATGTTTGTTTGCGAACTGTTAGTAAAGGAGTTTACTATGCATTAGACTGATAAGAGAGGGATCCAGAAGAACGCCTGTCATATGATGATGGTGAATAAAACAACAACTTAAAGAGAAAGGAAGTGTCCGAAGGGTGTTAGTGAAACTTTCACGCCTAGGAAGTCCGGGGCTAACGCCACTCTTAAGTTGGGTGCTTCTTCTGAGAGTAGGAGAAATACTAAAAGTTAAACTGTTAGAAGTGTAATGGCAAAAGGATAGAAGACTGGAATATCTAGCTCATGTATGAATGTCATACAGGTTTTTTGATGTATAGAAGGCTGGTCAAAGATATAGTTCTTGGGAATTATGGTTAAACATGTTAATCACTAATTCTTGGGTATTGTGAGTTAATCACAAAGATACCCGCTCGATTGCATTCTGTTGCAACTCGATGTAAGAACTATTATGGCCTGAAAGACTAGCCAGGAATGAGGTTTAGATACACGCAGGGAACATAGTAAATGTTACTATGCCTTCCATCGGTGTATTCCCTATGTATTTACTTTCATAATTCATTTTTAGAGTTTCACACTCTAGCCCTTTGCATAAGGTATCTTGCAAGAAGGTTATTCATAAGAGAACTTTTGATGTTCGATGTTATGAATAACATAAGGGCCATACTTTCATTATGAATGAGACGTATGTTATGAATATTGATAATAATACATTACCTCTGTATTTACTTTCATAATTTATTTTAGAGTTTCATATACTCTAGCCCTTTGCATAAGGTATCTTGCAAGAAGGTTATTCATAAGAGAACTTTTCATGTTCGGTGTTATGAATAACTTGAAGGGTCATGCTTCCATACAAGATGGGATGTATGCTATGAATATTGATGGTAATATGATACATCCATAACACTGACGCTAAATGTCGCAAGACTAAAAGAATACCACACAAGTGTGGCACTGCATTTGGTCACATTGGAGAAACCCGCATGGAAAATTCCATTATGATGGATTTTGAAGTCATTTGATTTTGAATCATCTGACACTTGCAACTTTCCTCTGAAAAGTGAAGTGACTGAAATACCGTTCACAGGCCATAAGGAACGAGCAAAGAACATATTGGTGATCATACACTATGATGTGTGTAGTCCAATGAATGTTGTTGCAAACAGTGGATTTGTCTACCTTCAAAAATTGACTCAAGTAGATATATGGATATTTACTTGCTGAGACGTAAGTCTGGATCTTTTGAATTCATTCATAAGGTTTTCAAAAATTGAAGTAGAAGTTGTTGTAACAAGAAAATTATGTTTCTACAATTCGATTGTAGAAAGGAATATTTGAGTTACAAGTTTAGCGAATGTCTGATGAGTTGTGAAAGGGGTTTCATAACTTGCACCTCCCGGAACACCACTGCAAGTGGAAAGTCCGTGAAGATGTAATCGAACCATTTATGACATGGTAAGATCAAAGATGACATAAATAAATTTGCCATTACCCCTTTTAAAGAGTAATGCTTTAGAGACTGCGGCTTTTACACTGAAAAGAGATCCATCAGGTCTGTTGAAATGACGCCATGGTATGGTATGCCCAACCATGTTATATCTTTTCTTAACATTTGGAATATGGGGCTTGTGTAAAAGGTTACAAACCTATTCCAAATCAGACAAGTGCTACTTTGTAAGGTTATCCCAAGTCATTGGGTATTCCCCACCACTATACCGAGGCAAAGGACTTTGCCACAAAACGGTATGCTTTTAAAGAGAATAGTTCTTACAAAAGGCGAGTGGGAGGACAGTGCAACTCGACAAGATAACCAGTATCTTCATTATCAGATCAAAGGAAAGAAACCTTGGAAGTGATTCCGAAGTTTCCTACTGCGACTGATACGGAAGTCTCTACAATAAAATGTATGGACTTCGATCGAACTTGCAGTTGAACCACGTAGGCAAAGCTCGTGCTAACCTATCAGGTGCGCAAACGAGATATTGTTGTTAGACAACAGTATACCTACAATACACAAGGAAGCGTTGATGGGCCCTGACTCCGGAATTGGCTAAATGCCAATACAATCCGAGATAGTTTCCATATAAGTGATTCAAGATTAAGATCTTGATACACCTTTCAGAAGACTTAGAGTCTAACGAATATTTATTGAAACTAAAAACTGATACGGATAAAATGTTTTATCCATAAAGCTCGACTTGTTGCAATAAACAAGTTCAAGGAGTTGACTACGATGAGATTGTCTCACCGTAGCGATGCTTGATGTCGGTTCGGGTTGAACTAGCAATTAATACATATTTCAATCATGAGATATGAAACATGGATGACAAAGGGATTTCCATCTGATGGAAATGAAACCTAGGACTTGTATGTGATACAGTCCAAAGTAATTTGTCGATCCAGAGGATGCTAGTAAATATGCAAACTTCAGAGTTCCAGCGATGGACAGAAGAGAGCAAAGTGGAGTTGGAATCTTCGTTTTTGATGGAATGGTCAAAAGGGTTTTTGACTTCATCAAATGGGTATCGAAGATGCTTGTGATTCAAGAAAGTAAGTGGGAGCATAATAATATTTCTAAAAACCTTGTGTACTTAACACATTGTTAATTGAAAATAAATTTCTTGACACGAATTAGGACTTCATTTGAAAATAGTTTTTCGATGAAGTGCTTAGGCTAAATAGCCTTAATATTAGGCATGATGATCTATGGAGATAGATTTACCTAATGGGGCTAAGCTATGAATACATATTGACAAGGTGCTAAAACCTTTTAGCATTTAAAACGCCAAGGAGTGATTCTTGCCGAAGTCACATGGAAAGGGTTTTGCAAGACTCGGTGTCTCAAAACACTGATGAGCAAAATACATGATGGTGATTCCACACACTCTTGTGTTTGGATTAATCATGTATTCCATGGTATGTAAAAACAACCAGATATGTCCAATACTCCAAAGTTGTTGCGAGTATAGATACCAAAGTGATCAAAGTACTGATCATGGGACAACAGTGAAGGATGTCATTAAGTACTAAAGTAGTGCTGATGACATGTTTTCTCGCAAGCAGAGATTATGAAGTGCTCGTTGTAAGTAATTACATCGATACAGTCTTCATCAATGCTCCATGCGATTTTCGATTTAAGTTAAGGGTTTTGTGTAATACACAATATGGTGGCACGGTAGTTGGAAATTGTTCCAAACAAGATACTGTGGCGAATTCTATAACAAAGGCTAAGTATGTTGACGCTTAAGAAGCGACAAAGAAGTTGTTGAATCATATAGTTCATTCATGAACTTAGTATGGTTCCAAGATGGCTTTGGTCTATGGGACACTATTGCAGATAGCTGCTCCATAGCTCAGTCTGAGGAATCAGGTTTCGACCAATGATTCACACATATGCAAAGCCAAGTCCACACAAAATATGAATTTTGTGAAAGCGTGAAAACGCGGGGATATGCAAAGTTACACACGGAGCTGAAGTCGTCAGATCCGTTGGACATCAGGCTATACCACATGCGAAGCATATTTTACACCAGTATGCCATAGGTGTAAAGTGCATTAGCATTGACTAGATTATTGACTCTAGTGCAAGTGGGAGTCTGTAGGAGATATGCCCTAGAGGCAATAATAAATGTTATTGATTATCTCCCTGTTCATAATTATGTTTATGTTCCATGCTATAACTGCAATGATTCTCGAGTCTGCAAATAAAACGAGGCTTGGAGGGAAACTCATGTGCACGTGTGGGATAATAAACGGTAAAAAGTATTCCTAGTCAAGCCTCTATGACTGGCTCAAGTATTGCATGATGATCCTGTTTTCCTGATCATGGGCATGACTACGCCGGCAATTTTGAGGGCACAATTGTTGGTAGAACACTTGTGTTGAATCGACCCGAATTGATGTTATGCTATGAGATACATTCGTCATTAGTTAATGGTTAATAACACAGAGATGGTTAATGTTTGCATGATTCCTTAGACCATGAGAGTATCGAGTTTCTTCATGCTTGCTTCATGAACTTTGGGGTTTGTTAAACGTCATCCGTAAATGGGTGGCTATTACGGCGGCTTACGGGTTCATGGAAAAGTATGTCAAGTAACTTGATAGCTCAAGATTGGGATTTGCTCCTCCGACGATGGAGAGATATCTCTGGGCCCTCTCGGTGTTACGGTATCCATCATCGTCTGGCCAGACACTTTGTGATTTGATCACGGGGATGCCGGAACACGGGAACGAGAAAAGAGAACAATACCGGTAACGAGGTAACTGGCATAGTGGACAAGTTGTTGATCCACGGGGATGCCTACATGTCTCACCTCGGGTATTTGTAACATATCGCGAAGCAACAGGAATAGCACACGGCAACTGGAGGTTCACTCGAATATTCATTCGTGTGGGTATAGGGGTCAATATGGGTGTCCACGGCTCCGATGTTGATCATTGATCGGAAAGTGTTCCGGGTCATGTCTATACTTCACCGAACCTATAGGGTCACACGCTTAAGGGTCATCTATCTGCTGAATACTAGACGGGGAGTCTGAGAGAAATTCACCGAAAAAGTTTCGGACGAAACGGAAACGTTCCGGAGAGGATATCGGAATAGTTCCGGTGAAACTGAAAAGTTGTTTCAGGGTATTCCATAAAGTCAAATTGGTTTCGGCACATGCCTGGAAATTATTGGAAGGTACCAGAATTGTTCCGGTAACTTCTGAGATTTTTCAGAGACAAAAACCGGAAATGTTTCGGACTGCCGGAACCGCTTTAGTTGCTTTTCACAGATGAAAATCACTAAACCGAAAAGTTGTTTCGGAGTACACCATAAAGTCAAATTGGTTTCGGCACATGCCTGATAATTCTTGGAGGGTGCCAGAATCATTCTGGAAACTTTCTGGAATTTTCCGGAATGAAAACCGGAAATGTTCCGGAGCTGCCGAAACCGCTTCAGATGCTTTTCGCAGATGAAAATCACTAAACCGGAATTGTTCCGGCTCGCGTTGAAAATTATTTTGGTGGGTACTGGAAATGTTCTAAGCCCACATGAATATTTTCAGTTCGATCAGACGCTGAAAAATGTCGTCGTGAATAGTGAAATCAGATTTATGGATATGGTTGGAAGTTGGCTTTCCACAAATATCTTCCCAAGATATTTTGGGATGACATGGCATTTTGGATATGCCCATCCTACCCCTTGTTTTTCCTATAAATAGAGGGGAGGAGGCAGCCCCATATGCTAGATCCTTGCTCTCACATACACATGCCATGACATTTCTGGCTTCTCTCTCCCTCCCAGCGAAATAGTTTCGTAGAGCCGAAAGGCTGTCTGGGTTCCGGTGGGAACTAGTTCTGGACGGCGAAGCCCTGCCGGATAGATGACACCGTATGTGTGCAACTCTGTAGAGAGATCGTAGTTTCGGTCTTAGTTCGAGAGTGCCTCCCGAAGGGCTGTCCGAGTTACAGTTTGAGTTTCGGGTGTCCTCCCGAAGGGCTGTCCGAGTGACCCGCCCGAAGGGCTGTCCGTGAGGCCTCCCGGAGGGCTGTCCGAGGATCCGTCCGGTGGGACTATCCGAAGGACTGTCCAGAGGCCTCCCGGAGGGCTGTCCGAGGATCCGTCCGGTGGGACTATCCGAAGGACTGTCCAGAGGCCTCCCGGAGGGCTGTCCGAGGATCCGTCCGGTGGGACTATCCGAGGGACTGTCCCGATGCCTCCCGAAGGGCTGCCCGGAGATCCGTCCGGTGAGCTGGCGTGGGAGTACATCCTCGCGGTTGGGAGGTTGTAAATCCTAGCTGCGGGGATCTGCACCGCCGATCGTCATCGACTCTACTTCCGCTGCGCTACGAGTCGGTAACGAAAAAGATCAAACCTTGTATGCAGTCTCCATAGTGATCCTGGGCTGGTACGTAGGTCGGAAAATTTTTGTTTTCTGCTGCGTTACCCAACAGGGCGTCGAATCACTATATCTTCATCATGGTGTCGATGAAATATTTCATCTCCACAAAGAATCAGACCAACCAAAAAAGCTTGACACAACAACATAAATTCATTAGATCCGAATAATCGGATCTGGAGGACACCCATGTCTGCAAAGGAGTACCATCTCGCATTAGGCGAGCGTGCTATGGGCCGGCCCATTTCGGGTTCCTGGAGGAATTGGTTTTAGGCGCTATTTTACTCTTTTTTTCTGTGCGTTCTTTGTGTTGGTTTTCATTGGTTTTCCTTCGTATACATTTGCAACATTATTATTATGCACGTTTAACTTTTTTAATACATGATTAATGTTTTTTTCAAATATATAAGTTTTGATGTCTACTTTTTTTAAATATGTTGTATATTTTCCGTATAAATGTGAAACATTATTATTATACACGTTTAATTTTTTTAAAATACATGATTAACATTTTTTTTCAAATACATGTTTTGAAGATTTTTTCGAATCCATGTTGGAAAAAAAATCAAATACACATGGAAACATTTTTTTATCTACACGAACATTTTTTGTAAATCATATCTAGATTATTTGTACATTGTATAGACATTATTTGAAAATGTCACAGACATATTTTTTGAAACATCTGAACAGTTTTTGAATGTACCGTACATTTTTTTATTGATATGAAACATTTTTTTAACCACAGAAATATTCATTTATATCCTATAAACATTTTTGAAATGTCACTTACATTTTTGAAATGCGTGAACTTTTTCTAAATGTCAATTTTTTTTTAATTCTATCAACATTTTTTTTAAATCATGCTAACATTTGTTTACACTGCATTAACATTTTTCAAATTCGATGTGTTTTAATTTTTTTAAGTAATTTTAAGTTTTGAAAAACATGTATTTACAACATTTTTAAAATGTGAAGAAAACAAAAAATAAATAAAAAACAAACAAGGAAAATGAATTAACCTATATGAAGCTACTTGGCCGGCACATTAGAAGCGACGAGACGAGCTTGTGTCTAGCTGCGGGGGAGACACAGCCGCTCCCTACAAGAACGATCAATCAATGGATAAACCCTCTTCGGCTATGCACTTACATGAAAGTCCATGCCCAGCCCAGCAGGTCGTGGAATACGTTGCAGTAGTAGTACCGAAATGAAGCTCATTGTGAGAGGACTACTTCCATGAAAATCCCTGCCCAGCCCCGCAGGGTCGTGGAACACTTCGCCTTGCCGGCCATCGATCCATCTGGGGCGATAGATCATCTAGCATTTTTCGTTCTGTCCAACTAGTACGTCACTGCTGAAGTCTCTTATCTCAATCTTCGCCGTTGGTCCAGAGTCTGTAGTTACGTCATGTGCAGTTGTGCACAGCAAAATGACTGGGAACATCAAACACAATAAGCTGCGGTCAAAGGACGCACTCTGGGGTCACCCACGTGGCGATTTTCACTGTGCTATGCGCGGCTCGTTATTGGGCGCTTTCAGCGAGAAGAGAGAGGGGCCACGTTGAAGGAAACTTCCTGCGGCTTTCCCCTTTCCTTTTCCTCTCAGCACGCAACGCCCCCAACTCCATGTCCCATAAAAAAAAGCCCCCAACTACATGTCGGCCACCCCAAATCCCGGGGCTTTTTGATTATTTGTCACCACTTATTTTGTACTTTGATGATTTGCCTTCCGTTACTTTGTAATTGATCCGATGACACCCTTTACCTGGCACTTTGCTAATTTGCCCTCTGGCAAGTGGGTCTCGCAAAAAAAGACCAAAATACCCTTGCCAATCGATTGACCAGGAATCGCTCCAGAGCTGTCGGTCGTCGTTCTCGTCGTTCTCATCCCCTTCTCTCGCACAGGAGACGGCGGCGGCTACTGGATGTGACTCGCCGCCATTGGTCGTCAACAGCGGCAGCCCTGGTGGTACTCGACGGCGGCGGCTACATCCCGGCCAGGAGGTGAGTCCCTCTCTCCCACTCCCTCCCTCTCTCCCACTCCTCTCCCCGGCCACCTAGGGTTAGGGTGACTAGTCGCCGCCGCCGCCCCTCGCGTTTTGCTCCGCCGCCGGCAACCACCTGCCTGTGCGCCACCGCTCCGGTCACCGCTTGCCCGTGCGTCCCCGTCGCCCGCGTGCCCGTGCACGCCGCCACTGCTGCTGCACTTGGCCGTGCGTGGCGGGCCACCGGGGAGCAGTTGCTGCTCGTGGCCGTACGTGGCCTTTGTTGCCGCTCTTCGCCGTGTGTGGCCGCGGCTGCTGCTTCCGGTGGCCGTGTGTGGCCACTGCTGCTGCTTCTCACCCCATGTTTGCTCTGTTGCTGCTCATGGCCGTGACCGCCGCTGCTGCTCGTGACCGTATGCTGCAGTGATATTCCTATTTGGTTATTACTTGTCACTAGAGATTTGATGGTTGGTTGATTGATTGTGATGCAGACCATAAATTTGAGATGAGCTAAGTGTCGGTGATGGCCGAACCGGAGACGGGCGACGACATACCTGAGACTTTGTTCTCAACCAAGCCGAGGTGAGAAAGCAAAGTATCTCCTGACCCTTTTATTGTTCATTGTTGAATAGAACACACTAATTCTGTAGTGTGTTTCTCGTTGTTGCTTATTGTCGAGTAGGACGCCTCCACCACCCAATGTTTTCACAATAACCATTAGAGTTGCTCCTTATGTCGTCAAGCTTGACGATGGAAGTGAGGAACATGTTGAAAGGCACGATGTTGTATTTGACGTAAACATTGCGGGAGGGCTGTCATGGGTTAATTTCAATGCTATTGTGGAACAACATATCAAAATGGGGCCACACCAGGAGGTAAAGTTATTTGCTTATGACCGTGTCTTGAAAACAATTGATCCAATGGGCAATGGTCAGCAACTGGTGATGCACTTGATGAGTGATCAGTGGGACTGGGAGGCAAAGAGATCATTTTTATACGGTGATGTGGTTACATTGGAGATACCTAATGCAAAGAAATCTGAAAAAAAAGAGCTCCTACTCCCAAAAAGCCAGCTGCCCCAAAAAATCCCAAAAAACCACCAGCTCCTAAAAAGCCTGCTGCCCCAAAAAAGCCAAGTGCTCCTAGAAAACCCAAAAAACCACCAGCTCCCAAAAAGCCAACTGCTGCTAGTAAGAAGGCGGCAACAAACACTTCTGTAGAATGCAGTGCTAGCTCATCTATGGTTGTTGATAATTCAAACTTGTCAGCTTTTGAGTTGGCACAGACAATGGGCAGTCAGTATAGAGTTTTTCCAGATGATATGGAGTTTTCACCGGATGATGTTGACCACCCAGCCACAATGCAATCTCAAAGTGTTTGTGATGTAGCTGATAGTAGTGAGAGATGTGAGTCCTCTGTGCTTACTCAGGAAGAACCACCCATAGATTAGAGCTTGATTGAGATAGCTCATCCCATATTTGATGACAATATGTGCGATCCTCTTGGTATCAACGATGTCGACATTCCCATAACCGAAGAGAATATGTGCGATATTCTTGGTATCAACGATGAGGCGGTCCCCGAGCCACCACCTTCTCCACCTAGTGAGGAGGTTTACATGACCGATGAGGAGGATCGTCAGCTTTTCATTGAGGCTGCCATTCCTGTTGATGATAGTGTGCCACTAGATGAGGAGATTGCATATGACAAAGAGAACCCACAGATGTATCTTGGTGCTTTGTTTCCTTCAATGAAAGATTTTAGGATGGCTATCAGACAATATGCAATTAAAAGGGAGATTGACATTTGGGGATATAAGACTGATAAGAAAAGATATCTTGGCAAATGTAGAGCCAAGGGTTGTCCATGGAGGATTACAGCTAGACTAAGGACTGATGGACAAAGCATAAGGGTACTAACGTTTTATTTAAGCATTGTTATTGTTGCTGTTTTTTCTATGTTTTTCCTATGTTGTGATGTGCTTCATCTTGTATTGCAGGTTACCAAGATTTCTGTGAAGCACAAGTGCTCCTCTACTGGTAGAATAAAAAGCAGCATGACATCTCAAGGATGGGTAGCACAGAGGACCCTGCCCATTATATAGAGTGACCCTACCATTGGATGCAAAGAGCTGTTGGGGCAGTTGGAAGATACATATGGCACAACCAATGAGTATCATACAGTGTGGAAAGGCAAAGATATAGCACAAAAAGAGATTTATGGTAGCATGAGGCAGAGTTTTCAATATTTGTTTAACTTCAAAGCAGAAGTTGAGAAGAGATCACCAGGCAGCATTGTAGAGGTGGATATGAAGATGGTTGACGGTATTGTTCGCTTTAACCGATTCTTTATGGCTCTTAAACCTTGCATTGATGGCTTTAACGCTGGTTGTAGACCATATCTTAGTATAGATTCAACTGCACTCACCGGTAAATGGAGAGGTCACTTAGCAGCTTGTACAACATTAGATGGGCATAATTGGATGTATCATGTAGCATTTGCATTCATTGATGGTGAAACCGATGAAAATTGGACATGGTTCATGTCACAACTAAACAGGGCATTAGGTCCTGTTTCCCCTCTAGCTATATGCACAGATGCATGTAAAGGTTTAGAGAATGCAGTCAAAAAAATATTCCCTCATGCAGATCAAAGAGAGTGTTTTAGGCATCTCATGGCTAACTTCTCTAAAAAGTTCCAAGGAGATGTGTTTGGCAGAATGTGGAGATGGTGGTCCTAAAAAGAGGTGTTGGAAGGCCTAGAAAAAACAGGTACAAGAGCTTCCTCGAAGGTGGAGATGGTGGTCCTAAAAAGAAGAAAGAGCCAAAACAGCTAGGCAGCAAGAATAGATGCAAAAGATGCCACATTTTAGGCCACAGGCAGTCCACCTGTCCGTTGAATGGACCAAGGCCAAGGTACGTGTAATGATCTATGTTTATATTCATCACTTGTAATGATCAATGTTTATTTCATCGATTATTTGACTGTGTACTAACTTGTTTATGTGCAGGAAAAGAAAGAAGAGAGCACCAAGATATCCAGCTGATGATGATGCCTCGGCGCCGGAACCTGAAGTGGCAGCCCAACAACCTGAAGTTGTTGTCACTCCCAATAGGCACATGATCACTATGCCACAAAATCATCAAGGCAGCCCCATTCCAGTGACAAGAAGGTAACACATCCACATACTATAGTAATATCTAATTTTTCCTTGCAATTCTTACATTTCTCAATACATGCAGGATGTTGGCTATGGCGTTGGCTGATGAGGCAACACATGTAGCACCACAACTTGAAGTTGTTGTCACTCCCAATAGGCACATGATCACTATGCCACATAGTCTTCAAGGTAGTCCCAATCCTATGACAAGAAGGTAAACACATCAACTGTTCTTTGTAATGTTAATTTTTCCTTCCAAATCTTATATTTCTCAACACATGCAGGATGTTGGCTATGGCATTGGCTGATGAGGCGTCGCAGCAACCTACCCCAACTGTGAAGGACACCACGATGGCATATGACATGGCCTCAACCTCGAAAGCTAGGAAGTTGACCCCGAAGAGAAGGAAGAACTAGTGTTGCGCTTGATCTTCTATGTTCTTCATGCTTTTGGTTGTAATATGCCGGACTTGGCGCCCATTACTTTGTGTGCAAAATGGCAGCAACTATTATCCTATGTTTTTGCTTGTAATATGCCAGACTAGGCACCAATCTACTTATGTGAACGAGGATGATGATGTGAGATGCTTTAGTTTGCTATATTTTGTGCAAACTGTGTGATGTTGTATTATATTTAGCAACATATTTTGTGCAAGTACTATCTAGCAACATATGTTTGATTATTTGCATAACTTCTTTCAATCATCGAAAAAGAGGCAAAATGTTGTCCAAATTGAAACAAAATGCTGCCCAAATTTTGAAAGTTGTCAGAAAATTTTGAAAAATTTACAGAAAATCACTCATATATGTGTGACTAATCTGGGAAAGTTTCATAAAATTTTGATGAATGGTTAAATGGTTTCATGCTGTTTCAACTTTCAGCCTAAACAATTTGACCGAATTTTGGCCAAATTTTAAAAGTTGTCAGAAAAATTTCAAAAAAATACAGAAAATCACTCATATATGTGTGACTAATCTGGGAAAGTTTCATCAAATTTGGATGAATGGCTAAATGGTTTCATGATGTTTCAACTTTCAGCCTAAACACTCCATCCATCAGCATCTCACGCGCCCCACCAGACATTGCAGCCGCGGGTGTCTGGTCCCTCGCGTGAGCCCTCCTCGCTCCTCCACCTCTCACCACCACACATCACCACCGCCTCTCCAAACTCCTCTGCTGGCCGAAGCTCCTCTCCAACCTACTGCCGCTCCTCTCCTGCTGCTCCTCTGCTACCGCTCCTCTCCATTCCCAACTGCTGCTACTTCTCTCCATCGCCAACTGCTGCTGATCCTCTCCAACTCCCTCTGCTCAAGTTCCTTCTGTCAACCCCTCATCAGCTACTGCCCCTGCTTCTTCTCTGAGGCGGCAGCTGCAGCAAGGGCCGGCGGCAGGGAGCAGCACGACAAGCGGCGGGCAGCAGCAAGGGCCGGCGGCGGCGGCTGGGAGTGCCTACCCAACGGCCCGGAGGACGAGGCTAGGGTTCATCCTCCTTCATTTGGGTCAAACAGGTGCCTAGGGGTAGTTTGGTCACTGTTTTTAGGCATATAATTCCACTTACAATTTAAATGATTGTTTTTGAGGCAAAAAGGGTAAAAGATCAAAGTTCAAACTAAGTTGTGGCAAAAAATCAAATACTGTGTAACTAGTGGCAAATTGTCATTGTCAAAGAGCAAAGTAAGTCGTGGCAAAAAATCAAATGCCCCCCAAATCCCGTGGAGATCGCGCCGCCCGCCGCACCCCCCCCACCCACCAACCAGCACCACAACATCTTCTCGGCGGCGGCGGCGGCCGGAAGTGGACGAGCGCTACACGGGCGCGCTGGGGCTCTACCTGCACTCGGACTGCCGGACATCGACCACAAGAAGCTGTGTTGGCTCATCCTCAAGGCCAAGCTCGCGCCATGCCACCCAATGGATCGATAGATAGAGCGTCGCGGGTGGAGAGGCGGCCGGCCGGTGGAAGGGGCAGCCTCTCGATTATTGGTTCTCGGAAGTGCGACAAAGACGAGGAAGAAGCCGGGCGCCTGGTTCCCCGCGGTTCGTGCTGTTCCTCTCCTCCATGCCCCCTCTCTAATCTGTTGCGCCGTGATCCGATCTGTCCGTGCTCACGGCGGATGTCGGTTCTCGCACGGTGGATCTCACCGTTGATTCGCGCTTTGTTTCTCTTCTTGTGGTCCGTTTCGTCGCCAAAGCGTTGCCCGGGTGGAGACGCGGAACGGCTGGTGTTCTTCGCGAACGAGCTTTTGATTTGTCTAGCTAGTGAATTGATATTGTTAGTTTCTCGCATCAGGTTACCAACACAATTGGCAAGGGCTACAATCTGATGAAATTCCTCCATGAACAAAGCTTGAGGAACCTGAAGTCTGCAGTACTTCAGTCCCAAGGCCTCCGATGCTTGGTTTCAGATGATTGCAACAAGTTGCTTGCTCTTGTCGGGGCTGAAAAAAGGTAAGCAGTGACATTTTCAGGCAACTTAGTTTAACTAGCGATGCTTCTCTTT
Source organism: Elymus sibiricus (assembly GCA_039707655.1). NCBI lineage: Eukaryota > Viridiplantae > Streptophyta > Magnoliopsida > Poales > Poaceae > Elymus > Elymus sibiricus. The sequence continues at coordinate 119,198,800 of CM077676.1, read as the reverse complement.
CTTTCTACCTGTAGATTTTAGGGAAGTTGGCTGCTACTTCTCCACGTATACTTAAAAAAATTCAGCAACTGCCGTGATGTACAGGTATTAGCTAAATTAATACATGTACATAAATGTCTGTCGGACTGATCTTCAGTTTAAATAGGCAAGCAAGCACCGCTGTACGCAACAAATAAAAGGCAAGAAAGCAATGCATATATCCACAACAAGGAATTGGTCTCCAGTGTTTTGCTGTTCGTTTGGTTCGTTTGACTATAGACATAGATGTAATGCTCCAAACGAAGCAATACCTTCTAACTCCAATACTATGCTTTTTATATGACAAAAAGAATTTTTAGGACAATACCTTCTAACTACATAATCTGTTTTTCTGTTTTCCCAGTTACACTCCGTGGGAATTATGCTGTGTGTGTGTGATATGCAGGGAGCAGTTTAAGGAGTCTGCTGCAGATGTTGCTCGGTTGCGGAAACCTGTGCAGAGATCCCAAATGGCACAACTTGAATCAGCATTTCTCGAGGTTGAAGTCTGAACCCACACATCAGAAATACTCTAAAGAAGCAGCAGCATCCAGTCTGCAGTATCTCAGTTCGTTTGTGGTGGATGGATGGAGAAAGGGAGGGAGGTGAGGTGAGATGGACTCGGTGGTCTACCACGTTTGGTTTGTTTGGGTGGAAAGATTCTTGACCACTGACTCATAGCTGATGCTGACTTGTGATCATCTGGCAAGGAGGTCTCTCTGGCAAGTCCAAGATGGTGTCAAAGAAGCAATCTATTGTGATGTCCTTTGTTGCAAGCTGTACTCGGTCCTGTCAGTACTTATCTTGCACCACATTAATTAATCACATTGAGTTTTGATCTTTATGTCATCATATCTATTCTCTTGGTGCAAGTAGGCGCGAAAGGACTAATGCAAGACAATCTTGACATGATTTGCACTGTAAGATTGATGGACCAACTATTTTGAGCAACGTTGGAGAATTTTTTAGAGGGATACCCTTGCGTGATTTATCATGTTGATGTCATGAGCACAGCTCCAGTGATGCTACTTTCCTCGTGGACAAAACTTTGCTCAGGTAATGTTCGTAACCATTTAATTGTTGGGTACTTTTACATGGTACTTTTTTTATAATGATATGGGCATGTGGCTTTTGCATAAAGAAAGGGCTCGTTCGTTCATGGAACTTGGGGAGATACAATCTTTGATATATGAGCGTCTTAATTTTTTCATCTTCTTGTGCTGTACCATTTGAAACTACATCCTTCTTGTATAAAGTACTTACCATTTAATGGACTTGTACAGAATCTTGTGTGCCGAAAGAACCTCATAATTGATAAGAGCATTCGCACAGCATATGTCCGGGAAATCAGATCAGCGCAACATTTCATTTCCATAGAAAATCAATATTTTCTTGGTTCTTCGTATGAGGGGCCATCCTATGTGAATTCAGGTTTGGGGTTCTTCCTTTGTATCCTATCTGAAACTTGGAATATTGATTGTTAGGCATAGCTTAACTTCCGCAGTTGCTTGCATATTCTTCTGCTGGTAAAACAGGGCAAAACACGCACCACAGAATGCAGGGAGAAGATAGATTTATTTTTCTATTCGTACTTTTATTAGATAGATCACATTTCAACGAGAAAATGAATTTATTTTTCTATTCCTACTTTTGTTAGACAGGCCACATTCTTTTTGGTTCACTCATGCCTTTGTTGCTGACGGTGTTGTTGTGTAAATTCAACATTGATGTTTAGTGTTATAACATGATTTACACAAACTGAAAATTTGATCCCTTGGGATGTTACAGGTGCTGAAAATTTAATACCAATGGAATTGCCCCTCAAAATTGCAACCAAGATTACAGCGAACGATTTGCAGTTTATGTAGTCATACCAATGTGGCCTGAAGGAGTCTCTACCTCAATATCTGTGCAAGAAATTCTTATAGTTGAGATTTACCCCTGAAATAGAAGAGTTGGGCAGGCATGTGGTTTTAATTCTTCATCAGAATGAACCTTACAATTCTGTATATCTTTCTTTCTCAAAGCATCACCCATGAGCCATGTTTCCCTTGTTTATTTGTTAGCATCAAAAGCAGGCTCCAGCTTGTATGTATGCGAATTTTTAGGGGAGTCGGCTGCTACTTCTCCACGTATACTTAAAAAATTACATGTTATTAGGTGTTGATATCTTGGTGGCACAATGGCGGTGGCACGATCTCCCATCAGTGATGAACTGCCGTGCGGGTGGGTGATCTCGAGGGACAAATCAGGTAACAGCGTACCTATAAACAAACTAATTTTCTGGCCCTACTTTTTCAGAAAACTTATTAAATATTCCGAAAATCAGGATGCTACATATAGTGCCTTTCTGTGGTCTGTAGCAAAATAATGCTCTTATTTTCAAATGTATGTACTAGCGGGGGTCATACAGGTGTATAGAAAAACCTTATTTTGGATACACCCGTATTGAATGTCTTGATCTTTGTCTGCCTTCCTGTTATATGATGCCATTTCTTTGATTATACATTTTGGAAGAAACCTTCCCAAATGCCTAAACAGGGGCTCTTGCTTTGTTTATCAGTTGCTTAATTACATTGCAGATGTCAGTACTTTTGGGTTAGTCCCTTTTTCTTTCGTTCTATATTATTTTACTTATGTGCCATCTAGAGCTCTTGATTATTGTACTGATCTCACTGCAACAACACTTATAATGAGTTTTAGTCCTTCACATTCTGTTTTACATGTGTACATAATTTATGCTTTCGCATGCATTTCATTAATGCTACCTTTTGCTTAGATATCTATTTTTCTTTCACTGGAAGTTATTTGTGGCATTCATATAGATAATATAAATTGCTTTGCTTATATCATGTAGTCTGTAATCTATCATTCTTAAGAAGTTGCTCCCCACTACTCCCTATTCTCTCACCATGCACACTGTCCACATCAGCAATGTGCCACGTCATTATTCAGTTTTCAAAAGCAGCCAATCAGCCCCGCCACATAAGCCTTTAGTCACGTCCCCACATCCTGTAATAGTTCATCTGCCCCACGTAGCCTTCAGTTATGGCTTTTATCAAAGACACAAGTTCGTCTTCCCGAGCTGCGCAATAAAAATCCGAGATTTGTTTCGGAAGCCCGGACGTCTTCTCCGCTTCCCCTCCCTGATCGACTCCTCTTCGCTTATAGAAAAATCAAAGGAGAACACAGATCTTTCCCATGTCAACAGTACGGAGCAGGGCCGCTGTCCGCCTAGGGCGCTCTTCCAGCAAGACCGCCAGTCCGGCTGCCTCTGGTAGCCCTCTCCGAGTTCACCTGCATCTACGCCGGCGACGCCCTGCTCCAATCTTGGTCTCCCTCCATCGTCTTTTCCTTCCCTAGATCTTACTGCTGCCCCTGACCTCCATTCGAGGGCGTCAGGTCGGTACGCCGCCAAGATCCAGGACGCGGACGTGAAGACTCTCCCGCCGAAGCCGTTGAATCTTCTTACCTATCATCGCACAGGGTCAGGTGCTTTTGTTCATGCCGATTCCTCAGCCCTTGACAGTACTCCCAAGAACAACCAACTCATCAACAATCGATCTGACTGCTGGCCATTGTCGTACAATTCTAGGACCAAGCAACGGTGAGTGCTCCGACATGTTCCAGTATGGATTATCTGGACCTCACATATCCATCTTATGATCACATTTGTAGTTTTTTTATGCGATGATGAATTGTTTTTATTGCTGTTATAGATTCATCATCGTAGTCTTCAAGATTGCAGCTTTGATCTGAATTTACAAAAGGAAAAAAGTAACAGGTAAGGTGCTCCCAAATTCACATGTGTAGTATGAAGATTTGTTTATGCATAAAATTGTGAATTAGTTTTGTTCCTGTTGTAGATTCATCTTTGTATTTGCCCAGATTGCATCTTTGATTTGAATTAGCTGAAGGGAAAGAATTAGCAGGTAGCAAAAGGAAAATAGCAGGTAAGGTGATACAAAATTCACATGTGTCATATCACAATTAGAATTTTTTTTCTGCATACAATTATAAATTACTTTTGTTGCTGTTGTAGATTCATCTTTGTATTTTCCCAGATTGCAGCTTTGATCTGAATTAGGAAAAGGAAAAATTAGCAGGTAAGGTGCTCTTACTGTGCTTTATATGGTCAGTAACCTGATGGTTCAGTGAGATATATCACTGCCTTTTATTTTGCATGACAATCTAATTTACTATTCATGTAGTGATGTACATACACGTTTATTACTTAGTTGATACAGTAATGGCAAAAGCTTTTTGATATATAACCATCTCATCGAGTGACAGGCGGGATTATAGATTAAAAGAGATATCAACATCCTCAAGGGCAAGCTTGAGCTGCAGTTCAGCTCCGAGGACTCATGATACTCTACATGTGAGTTGCCTCCGTCCCCGCCTCCCTCTGGCCTGATTCGGTCTGATCCCGTGCTGATGTAGGGTTTCCGCCCCCTGTTTGTCTCTTTTTGTCACGCAACATGATATACAACCTGTGCACGCAGAAGGCCCCACACGACTCCTCGCAGTAGCTCCACAACAAGTACCGCGAGTCCTTCAAAGAGTACATCCGGGCCACGGTGAGCTGATTCGCCTGCTCCAGCTAATGCGTACATGCCATGTCGTGTGTTCAGATTCTCTTCCATCTGAAGTTGGCTAAGAGCTTTGCTCAAATTGTAGTTTTGATCTGAATTACCATATCTGGAGGGGGTAAAGGGTGCTCGCTGTGGGTTGAATCACCAGTACCAACTTGGCAGGGGCGGAGCTACGTTGGGGCTAAACTGGGCCTTGGCCTGCCCAGCCCAGCAGATAATAAGGAAGGATGGCCTAAAAACTGGGCCTCAAGAACAAGCGTTGGATGTACTTTCTTAGTCCGGCCCGCCCAGACATCTGACTGAAGCTCCGCCACTGCAACTTGGTACGATGGGTTTGATCAGTATTGCCTCTAATTGTTTGGCAATATGCAGATACCAGTGATTCATATATCGATGTTTCCATACTGTATTTATCAAACCTTTTTATTTGCATACATGCGTGCAAGTTAATTCCTGAGGGCATATGCTCTCTATTTATTTCCTCTGTTTCCCCGTCAAGATAATATTGTGTGTTATGGTGTTTATCTTTTCCTCTGCCTCAACATGCATTCCTTTTATCCGTTATTGTACTTACCTTCTGTCTATCTCTCTATCATAAATCATGACCATGTACATCTTACCAAGTCGTTTTGTTAATTATGATTAAAAAATTGATTTGTTAATTTGCTTTATGGAAATTCGATTGTATAGCTAAGTAGTTAGACAAATTACATCCTGGATTGACAACCATTGCATTTTCTTTAGGTGCCTGACATGCTATATTTCCCTCTATTGAATGTAAAAATATTTGAGTGCCCCAGATGAATTATTTATAGTCATTTGTTAACATTTAAAGTAGGAGCTGCACTTCCGTAAAGATCTTATACTCATTATAGGATACAGAAACTACATGCAAATTTTCTTGCCTGTGTTTTGCATCTTAGATTATGTTCATTATTTTTTCAGGTTATGCAATAATAGAGTGCTGTTTTTTACCCTTTTGAGGAATATAGCAGTTAATTTGCATTCTGACAATTTTGATGAATGATGGGTGCATATGAGAAATCGTAGAGTATAAGAAGAATTGATTGATACCTTATTTGTTTACTGATGATGGAATGGCCGACTGGAATTTGTTAGTTTTGTTTGTGGCCGGCTGGAATTTGTTAGTTTTGTTTGATGTTGTTACCTCGAAGCAAAAAATATGTTATTTGATGCTTCTTTTTTTCCATGGAGTCATGTAATGTGAATCACTACTCGGGTCAAACTCTACACGTCCAATGAACTATAGTATCCCGCAGCAACGCGCGGGGTATCATCTAGTTGCATGTATATCTAACACGTTCTTTTCTCTTTAGCCTTCACGTTGTTTCTATAGCCTGCATTTTGACCTTGCTAATTTGTTGCAACACTGCCATTAATGTAATAGGAGTCTAAGGACTGGTTCATCCCATTTCAAGCGCAAGGCAAGGCGTCGCTTCGCGCTCACTATTCATTGTCTCTAGATGCACCGTCGATGACTATAACCCCGCCGGCTATACATAGAATCCATGTACCATGTTTCCTATCTCTGTAATACCTTTCAAGTCTGCCTTAGGACGCGAGGAAGTATGCCTCTACTTTTGGAGGTTGTCATGTGCCATCCGTTGCTTTTGTACCACTACCAATCTACCATCGCTCATGTAACCTCTACAAGTACATTCTCTGAGTATGTTGCTTTTGCATAACTCTATCTTAAAGTTTCAGTTAGGAACTTGCACGTATCAGTACTAAATATGCATGTAGTGTGATGGAATAACACCCCGTGGTACAAACAAGAAAGTGGAAGGGGCGAGTCCCTACCTGGCACCACCCCAAATTCCTCTCAAGAGGCCCGCAATGGCGGGCCCCAACCACTAGTTTACATATGATCTCCGTGATGCCCATGCATGCGCAAGTGCTTACCTCCTTGGCTCATTCATGTCCAAGGAATATCAAAAACGATTATTGGTCAAGGCTCTGATTTTCTTGTAGTTTTGGTCCCTCTCTGCTTCACGCCAGCAACATTCTACCTGACACGACGAGACTGGGACAGCCGAAGCTCGCATGCAAGCACTCGCGTACGACGTGAGTAAATATTTTAAGAGAAATGGAGCTAGCGAGCGACGTTGGCAAATCTAACTAAGATCGATCTGGCCCAGCAGTCTGCATACGTAGCTGTGTTGGATCCATGGTGTTCTTTGAGAGTCTAGCCACTGCATGCATGCAACCATCGTTTGAACTTTGAACCATCGTGTATGTCACGTGCCACGCGCGGCTATACTAATAACTGGCTGTTGGAATCCTTCCTCGCAGCTGGGCTTTACTAATTTGCTAACCTTGAAGAAATGTTTTAGTTTACATTGTTTGTTTTAAGGTTGCTTACCACATACACCATGTGGTTGTTTGTACATCCGTTGAAGCAACAGACTTGACCATTGACCTAAGCAAGTTATCCATATAAGGACATCTCCAACGCCGTCCATCAAAACATCGCTAAATGTCCGGACAATATGATTTGAACACTTTATGTCATCCAAAGCCGTGCATCAAACGTCCGTGGACCGGTACGCACGTCCAAATTCCTGCAAAACGAAAGCAAAGCTCTAGGGGAGGTTTGCGGACGTCTGGATAACCGCTACGTAGGCGTCTGACACCCCCGGCCCGCACAAAACCCCTACTTAAAACCCCACTTTTCTCACTCCGCCCCTCCGCCCTTGCTCTATATCCGCATAGTATGAGACTGACGTCGTCGTTGTACCACCCACTCCGCCGCCTAGGCCTTGCCAGACCTTTGACGGTCCACCCAGGCGCCAGCCCCGACTTGCCTATGCCTCCCTTCCACCCCTGATCCGGACGCTGCCCAAGTGTCGTCCACGGAGGACGCCACGCCCCGGAAGTGTTTTCTTTGAAGCAAACATGATGGATTCGGCCACAGAGTACTTCTACGCTGAGTTCATGGATCCATCCTCGTCAGATGAGGATGAAATGGTGATGATGCAAGCGGTTATTGAATATGTGGAATGTGCGGAGGAGCATGTTCTCAATTTATAGGGATCAATCAAGGGACATCGAGTGTTGAATCGAGGCATGGGGACATATGATGCCGATAGATGATTACTTAGTCCCTGATGCGTTAGTCGAGTCCTTTTTCCGCCGTCAATTCCGGATGAGCCGAATTGTGTTCGATCGCCTCTACAATGGTGTCTGTGCCTATGATGAATACTTCATCTTGATAAGAAGGATGCCGTTGCAAACATTGGATTCTCTGGCCACCAGAAGTGCACAGTTGCATTGAGGATGCTTGCCTATGGCATGGTGATACGTCCATTTTGCATCATGTTTTGCTACTGTTATTTATAGTGTTTTTGATCAATATAACACTTTGTGGAGCAATTCTAATGCCTTTTCTCTCTTAATATGCTAGATTTACACAAGGAGGGAGATTGCCGGCAGCTGGAATTCTGGACCTGAAAAAGCTATGTCAAAGATACCTATTTTGCACATCTCTAAATGAGCTGAAATTTTACGGAGATTTATTTGGAATAAATAAAAAATATTGGAAGCAAAAAGTACCAGAGGGGGCCACCCAGGTGCCCACGAGGCACCAGGGCGCGCCACCCCCCCAGGCGCACCCTGGTACTTCGTGGGGCCCCTGGTCAGCCTCTGGCCCCCATTTTCTGGTATATAAGTGCATTTGCCCTAGAAAAATATAGAGAAGACTTTCGGGACGGTGCGCTGCCGTCTCGAGGCGGAACTTGGGCAGGAGCACTTTTGCTCTCCGGCGGAGAGATTCTGCCGGGGATACTTCCCTCCGGGAGGGGGAAATCGTCGCCATCGACATCACCAGCGATCCTCTCATCGTGGGAGGACTAATCTTCATCAACATCTTCACCAGCACCATCTCATCTCAAACCCTAGTTCATCTCTTGTATTCAATCTTTGTCTCAAAACCTCAGATTGGTACCTGTGGGTTGCTAGTAGTGTTGATTACACCTTGTAGTTGATGCTAGTTGGTTTATTTGGTGGAAGATTATATGTTCAGATCTATTATGCTATTCAACACCTCTCTGATCTTGGACATGAATATGATTTGTGAGTAGTTACTTTTGTTCTTGAGGACATGGGAGAAGTCTTGTCATAAGTAATCATGTGAATTTGGTATTCGTTCGATATTTTGATGATATGTATGTTGTTGATTCTCTTAGTTGTGTCGTGTGAACGCCGACTACATGACACTTCACCATCTTTGGGCCTAAGGGAATGCATTGTGGAGTAGTAATTAGATGATGGGTTGCTAGAGTGACAAAAGCTTAAACCCTAGTTTATGCGCTATTCCGTAAGGGGCTGATTTGGATCCATATGTTTAATGCTATGGTTAGAGTTATCTTAATTCTTCTTTCGTAGTTGCGGATGCTTGCGAGAGGGGGTAATCATAAGTGGGAGGCTTGTTCAAGTAAGAACAGCACCCAAGCACCGATCCACCCACATATCAAATTATCAAAGTAGCGAACGCGAATCAAACAAACATGATGAAAGTGACTAGATGAAATTCCCATGTGTCCTCGAGAACGCTTTACTTACTATAAGAGATCGTTCCGGCTTGTCCTTTGCTATAAAAAGGATTGGGCCACCTTGTTGCACTATTTGTTACTATTGCTACTTGTCAGTTGTTACAAATTATCTTGCTATCAAACTACTCATTACCTATAATTTCAGTGCTTGCAGAAAATACCTTACTAAAAACCGCTTGTCATTTCCTTCTGTTCCTCGTTGGGTTCGACACTCTTACTTATCAAAAGGACTACGATTGATCCCCTATACTTGTGGGTCATCAAGACTCTTTTCTGGCGCCGTTGCTGGGGAGTGAAGCGCCTTTGGTGAGTGGAATTTGGTAAGGAAACATTTATATTACGTGCTGAAATTTACTGTTGCTTGTCACTATGGAAAGTAATCCTTTGAGGGGTTTGTTCGGGGTATCTTCACCTCGACCGGAAACACAAATAGTTGCTCCTCAACCTACTGCACCTACTGAAAATATTTATTATGAGATTCCTCCGGGTATGATAGAGAAACTGCTAGCTAATCCTTATGCAGGAGATGGAACGGTACATCCTGGTATGCACTTGATCTATGTGGATGAAATTTGTGGATTGTTTAAGCTTGCAGGTTTATCCGGAGATGGAGTTAAGAAGAAAGTATTCCCTTTATCTTTGGAGGGAAAGGCATTAATGTGGTATAGGCTATGTGATGATACTGATACATGGGACTGGAACCGATTGAAACTAGAATTCCATCAGAAATTTTATCCTATGCATTTGGTTCATCGTGATCGGAATTATATATATAATTTTTGGCCTCGTGAAGGAGAAAGCATCGCTCAAGCTTGGGGGAGGCTTAAGTACATGATGTACACATGCCCCAATCATGAGCTCTCAAAATAAATTATCTTACAGAATTTTTATGCTCGGCTTTCTCATGATAATCAAACTACGCTCGATTCTTCTTCGACTGGCTCCTTTATGAAGAAAACTATTGAATTCAGATGGGATCTTCTGGAAAGAATTAAACGCAACTCTGAAGATTGGGAACTCGACAAAGGTAATGAGTCAGGTATAATACTTGAGTTCGATTGTGTTAAATCTTTTATGGCCACCGATGCTTTTCATAAGTTTATCACTAAATATGGACTTGACTCTGAGATAGTAGCTTCCTTTTGTGAATCATTTGCTACTCATGTTGATCTCCCTAAGGAGAAGTGGTTTAAATATCATCCCCCTATTAAAGAAAAGATTGAAGAACCCGTTAGTGTTAAAGAAGAAACAATTGTTTACCATGTTAATCCAGTTGTGCCTACTGCTTATATTGAGAAACCACCTTTTCCTGTTAGGATTAAGGAACATGCTAAAGCTTCAACTGTGGTTAATAAAAGTAATATTAGAGCACCTAGACCCTCTGAACAAATTAAAGTTGAACCTGATGTTGCTATGGTTAAAGATCTCTTAGTCGATAATATAGATGGGCATGTTATTTACTTTTGTGAGGAGGCTGCTAGAATTGCTAAACCTGTTAGAAATGAATGGGATAAGTTAGACAAGAACAAGCCCGTAGTTGGTATGCCTGTTGTTTCTGTTAAGATTGGAGATCATTGCTATCATGGTTTGTGTGATATGGCTGCTAGTGTGAGTGCTATTCCATTTTCTTTATATCAAGAAGTAATGCATGAAATTGCACCCGTTGAGATTGAAGATATTGATGTTACTATTAAGCTTGTGAATAGAGATACTATTACACCACTTGGGATTGTTAGAGATGTTGAAGTCTTGTGTGGCAAAATCAAATACCCTACTGATTTCTTAGTACTTGGCTCACAACAAGATAATTTTTGTCCCATTATATTTGGTAGACCTTTCTTGAATACCGTTAATGCTGAAATTGATTGTGTTAAAGAAAAGGTTCGAGTTAAGTTTGGTGATATATCTCATGAGTTTAATTTCTCCAAGTTTCGTAGACAACCTCATGATAAAGAATTGCCTAGTAAAGATGAAATTATTGGTCTTGCTTCTATTGCTGCACCTCCTACTGATCCGTTAGAACAATATTTGCTAGACCACGAAAACGACATGCATATGAATGAAAGAAATGAAATAGATAAGATGTTCTTTGATCAACCACCTATCCTTAAACACAATTTGCCTATTGAAACTCTTGAAGGCCCTCCTCCACCTAAGGGTGATCCTGTATTTGAATTGAAGCAATTGCCTGATACATTGAAATATGCTTATCTTGATGAAAAGAAGATATATCCTGTTATTATTAGTGCTAACCTTTCAGCTCATGAAGAAAAGAAATTACTAAAAACTCTAAGGAAGCACCGTGCTGCTATTGGATATACTCTTGATGATCTTAAGGGCATTAGTCCCACTCTATGTCAGCACAAAATTAACATGGAGCCTGATGCTAAACCAGTTGTCGACCACCAACGACGATTAAATCCTAAGATGAAAGAGGTGGTAAGAACCAAAATATTAAAACTTCTGGAAGCAGGTATAATCTATCCCATAGCTGATAGTAGATGGCTAAGTCCCGTTCATTGTGTCCCTAAGAAAGGAGGTATTACCGTTGTTCCTAATGATAAAAATGAACTCATTCCACAAAGAATTGTAACTGGTTATAGGATGGTAATTGATTTTAGAAAATTAAACAAAGCTACTAGAAAAGATCATTACCCCTTACCTTTTATTGATCAAATGTTATAAAGATTATCTAAGCATACACACTTTTGTTTTCTAGATGGTTATTCTGGTTTTTCTCAAATACCCGTATCACAACCCAATCAAGAGAAAACCACCTTCACTTGTCCTTTTGGAACTTATGTTTATAGACGTATGCCTTTTGGTTTATGCAATGCACCTGCTACCTTTCAAAGATGTATGACTGCTATATTCTCTGACTTTTGTGAAAAGATTGTTGAGGTGTTCATGGATGATTTTTCTGTTTACGGAACTTCTTTTGATGATTGCTTAAGCAACCTTGATCGAATTTTGCAGAGATGTGAAGAAACTAATCTTGTCTTGAATTGGGAGAAGTGCCACTTTATGGTGAATGAAGGCATTGTCTTGGGGCATAAAATTTCTGAAAGAGGTATTGAAGTTGATAAAGCTAAGGTTGATGCTATTGTGAAAATGCCATGTCCTAAAGATATTAAAGGTATAAGAAGTTTCCTAGGTCATGCTGGTTTCTATAGGAGATTTATTAAAGACTTCTTTAAAATTTCTAGGCCTCTTACCAATCTTTTGCAAAAAGATGTTCCATTTGTTTTTGATTATGATTGTCTAGAAGCCTTTGAAACACTTAAGAAAGCCTTAACCACTGCACCTATTATCCAACCACCTGATTGGAACTTGCCTTTTGAGATTATGTGTGATGCTAGTGATTATGCTGTTGGTGCTGTTCTAGGACAAAGAGTTGATAAGAAATTAAATGTTATCCATTATGCTAGTAAAACTCTAGACAGTGCCCAAAGAAATTATGCTACTACTGAGAAAGAATTTCTAGCAGTTGTGTTTGCATGTGATAAATTCAGATCTTACATAGTTGATTCTAAAGTAACTGTTCACACCGATCATGCTGCTATTAAATATCTTATGGAAAAGAAAGATGCTAAACCTAGACTCATTAGGTGAGTTCTATTGCTACAAGAATTTGACTTGCATATTATTGATAGAAAGGGAGCTGAGAATCCCATAGCAGATAATTTGTCTAGAATGGAAAATGTTTTTGATGACCCACTACCAATTAATGATGATTTTCTTGATGAACAATTAGCTGTCATAAATGCTTCTCACACTACTCCATGGTATGCGGACTATGCTAATTACATTGTTGCTAAATACATACCACCTAGTTTCACATACCAACAAAAGAAAAAGTTCTTCTTTGATTTAAGACATTACTTCTGGGATGACCCACATCTTTATAAAGAAGGAGTAGATGGTATTATTAGACGTTGTATACCTGAGCATGAACAGGAACAAATCCTACGGAAGTGTCATTCCGAGGCTTACGGAGGACACCATGCGGGAGACAGAACTACACACAAGGTATTGCAATCTGGTTTTTATTGGCCTACTTTTTTCAAGGATGCTCGTAAGTTTGTCTTATCTTGTGATGAATGTCAAAGAATTGGTAATGTTGGTAGACGTCAAGAAATGCCTATGAATTATTCACTTGCTATTGAACCATTTGATGTTTGGGGATTCGATTTTATGGGACCTTTTCCTAAATCCAATGGGTATACTCATATTTTAGTTGCTGTTGATTACGTTACTAAGTGGGTAGAAGCTATTCCAACTAGTAGTGCTGATCATAACACTTCTATTAAAATGCTTAAAGAAGCTATTTTCCCGAGGTTTGGAGTCCCTAGATATCTAATGACTGATGGTGGTTCACATTTTATTCATGGTGCATTCCGTAAATTGCTTGCTAAATATGATGTCAACCATAGAATTGCATCTCCCTATCACCCTCAAACTAGTGGTCAAGTTGAATTGAGTAATAGAGAAATAAAATTAATTTTGCAAAAAACCGTCAATAGATCTAGAAAGAATTGGTCTAAGAAACTTGACGATGCATTATGGGCTTATAGAACTGCTTATAAAAATCCTATGGGTATGTCTCCTTATAAAATGGTTTATGGAAAAGCATGTCATTTACCTCTTGAGTTAGAACATAAAGCATATTGGGCAATTAAGGAACTAAATTATGATTTTAAACTTGCCGGTGAAAAGAGGTTATTTGATATTAGCTCATTAGATGAATGGAGAACCCAAGCTTATGAAAATGCCAAATTGTTTAAAGAGAAAGTTAAAAGATGGCATGATAGAAGAATTCAAAAACGGGAATTTAAAGTAGGTGAGCAAGTTTTATTATACAATTCTCGTTTGAAATTCTTTGCAGGAAAACTTCTCTCTAAATGGGAAGGACCGTATATCATCGAAGAAGTTTATCGCTCCGGAGCTATCAAAATAAATAACTCCGAAGGCACTAATCCGAGAGTGGTGAATGGGCAAAGAATTAAGCACTATATTTCAGGTACTCCCATTAATGTTGAAACTAATATTATTGAAACAATTACACCGGAGGAATACATAAGGGAGACCTTCCGGAACACTCCAGAACCCTGAAAAGGAAGAGGTATGTGATACGGTAAGTAAACCGACTCCAAAAATTCCATAAAATTATTTTCTGTCAGTTTTGGAATATTAGAAAAAATACAAAAATAAGAAACAACCGAGGGGACCCACCTGGTGGCTCGTGGGCCCCACGTGAGCCTTCCCGACTCCGTTTTCTTCTAGATTACTTGTTTTGCAAGATAAAAAATCTTTATATATACTCCCAGACGTTTTGACCACCGTATCGCAGCAATCTCCTTTGTTCTTGTTTCGTGCTATTTTTCTGACAGATCTAGATCGCTATGTCTCCACCAAGCTCTTCCAAGGACAAGTTCTACGAGAAGGTCATCAACCCCTACCTACCGGAGGTGATGAAACACCCTCAAGCCATTGAGATGCGTGAGGGGGTGCTTCACATCCTGGATGTTCAAGGACCCAAGAAGACCGTGAGCGTGGAGTCCAGGCTCGAAGCGGTGGAGCAGGAGATCTTCAAGTGCCAAGGGATGGTGGAACGTGGACTCAACGCCAACCACTCCATGATCACGGAATTCACCCGTAATCACAAGGTGGAGGGTCAATCGATGGGAGACATCATCTTCAAGCTTAATGAACGAATCGACTATCTCCAAGGCCAAATCTATGATCTTCAAAACCAAAATTTTGAGTATGAGGCAAGATTCAAAGGTATGAGTTTAGCTGCAAGTTTCAGGACTCCGGAGACTCATTCATCTTTTTATAATGGGGAACCTATGCCATGGAAGTCGGAGGACAAGCCCATCACTTCATCACCACCACCATCACCGAAGAAGGAGACTTGAGCACATGGATATGGGCACTCCCCTTGGCTTGTGCCAAGCTTGGGGGAGGTGCCCCGGTATCGTATCACCATCACTTTTATTATCTTTACCTATTTTTAGTTTGCTCCTTAGTTATTTCGTGATTTAGTTGAATAAAAGTTTAGTATGATCTATTTTTGAGTGTTAGCTTCGTGATCTATCTATCTATGTAATCGAGTTGAGAGTTATATAATAAAGAGTAGTTTGAGTTTTTGCTTCTTTACTTTCATGTTCCAATTCTACCAATGAAAATAATGAAAAAGATCATATGCTAATCTTATGGAAAGTAATGATGTTACATAAAGAAAAGTATAAGTGGTAAAATTTATTGAAAGTTAACAAGCATAGCATTAGTCAATGATGCAATTCATGAAAAAGTTAATAAGGGAAGAGAAGATTCACATGCAAATATACTATCTTGGACATCTTTTATGATTGTGAGCCCCCATTAAGTATTTTATGCCAAATTGTTGACATTGGACAAGGAAGACAACGTAATGAATTATGTTTGTTCATATTCACATAGAAGTTATATTGTTATAGATCCTCCAACATGTGGTGCTTGCCCAATACCTTTGCTAGCCAAAAATCCGCACCAAGTAGAGATACTACTTGTGCATCCAAAACCTTTAAACCCAGTTTCATGTCATGAGAGTCCACTATATCTACCTATGGATTGAATAAGATCCTTCAAGTAAGTTGTCATCGGTGCAAAAAGCAATAAAAATTGCCTCTAAATATGTCTGAACTTTTATTGTAAGGGAAATAAGCTTTGTACGAACTTGTGATGGTAAAAAATAAAAGCGACAGACTGCATAATAAATGTTGCTATCACAAGGGGCAATATAAAGTGACGTTCCTTTGCATTAAGAGCTCTTGCATCCAACAACAAAAAGCGCATGACAACCTCTGCTTCCCTCTGCGAAGGGCCTATCCTTTACTTTTATGTATTTACTTTTTATGCAAGAGTCAATAGTGTTCTCCTCTACTTCCTTTTTATTTTTCTCTTTTGTAAGCATCATGTGGTGGGGAAAGATCTAGGCACATATATCCAGTTGGATATGAGTGATCATGAGTTATTATTGTTGACATCACCCTTGAGGTGAATAAGTTGGGAGGCGAACTCACAAGCCCCTATCTTTCTATATGTCTGGCTGAAACTTTTTGCTCCATATATATGTCGTGAGTGTTAGCAATCATAGAAGACTAAATGATGGTTGAGTATGTGGACTTGCTGAAAAGCTCCTACATGAGACCCTTCCTGAAAATATGATGAATTGCAATTGCATTGTTGACTGAGAACATAGTTTGTTAGTTTTCAAGAAAGTTTATGCCTTATACTCCATTGTTGTGATGAATTGTTACTTGCTCATGAGAAGTTTATGATAATAAATATTGCTGTTATAATAATGATCATGACGCTACTATGTCCGTATTTTGTTTTTATCGACACCTCTCTCTCTAAACATGTGGACATGATTATCGATATCGGCTTTTGCTTAAGGACAAGCGAGGTCTAAGCTTGGGGGAGTTGATACGTCCATTTTGCATCATGTTTTGCTACTGTTATTTATAGTGTTTTTGATCAATATAACACTTTGTGGAGCAATTCTAATGCCTTTTCTCTCTTAATATGCAAGATTTACACAAGGAGGGAGATTGCCGGCAGCTGGAATTCTGGACCTGAAAAAACTATGTCAGAGATACATATTCTGCACATCTCCAAATGAGCTGAAATTTTAGGGAGATTTATTTTGGAATAAATAAAAAATACTGGAAGCAAAAAGTACCAGAGGGGGCCACCCAGGTGCCCACGAGGCACCAGGGCGCGCCACCCCCCCCAGGCGCGCCCTGGTACCTCGTGGGGCCCCTGGTCAGCCTCTGGCCCCCATTTTCTGGTATATAAGTGCATTTGCCCTAGAAAAAATATAGAGAAGATTTTCGGGATGGTGCGCCACCATCTCAAGGCGGAACTTGGGCAGGAGCACTTTTGCTCTCCGGCGGAGAGATTCTGCCGGGGATACTTCCCTCCGGGAGGGGGAAATCGTCGCCATCGACATCACCAGCGATCCTCTCATCGTGGGAGGACTAATCTTCATCAACATCTTCACCAACACCATCTCATCTCAAACCCTAGTTCATCTCTTGTATTCAATCTTTGTCTCAAAACCTCAGATTGGTACCAGTGGGTTGCTAGTAGTGTTGATTGCACCTTGCAGTTGATGCTAGTTGGTTTATTTGGTGGAAGATTATATGTTCAGATCTATTATGCTATTCAACACCTCTCTGATCTTGGACATGAATATGATTTGTGAGTAGTTACTTTTGTTCTTGAGGACATGGGAGAAGTCTTGTCATAAGTAATCATGTGAATTTGATATTCGTTCGATATTTTGATGATATGTATGTTGTTGATTCTCTTAGTGGTGTCGTGTGAACGTCGACTACATGACACTTCACCATCTTTGGGCCTAAGGGAATGCATTGTGGAGTAGTAATTAGATGATGGGTTGCTAGAGTGACAGCAGCTTAAACCCTAGTTTATGCGCTATTCCGTAAGGGGCTGATTTGGATCCATATATTTAATGCTATGGTTAGAGTTATCTTAATTCTTCTTTCGTAGTTGCAGATGCTTGCGAGAGGGGGTAATCATAAGTGGGAGGCTTGTTCAAGTAAGAACAACACCCAAGCACCGATCCACCCACATATCAAAGTATCAAAGTAGCGAACGCGAATCAAACAAACATGATGAAAGTGACTAGATGAAATTCCCATGTGTCCCCGAGAACGCTTTACTTACTATAAGAGATCGTTCCGGCTTGACCTTTGCTATAAAAAGGATTGGGCCACCTTGCTGCACTCTTTGTTACTATTGCTACTTGTCACTTGTTACAAATTATCTTGCTATCAAACTACTCGTTACCTATAATTTTAGTGCTTGCAGAAAATACCTTGCTGAAAACCGCTTGTCATTTCCTTCTGCTCCTCGTTGGGCTCGACACTCTTACTTATCGAAAGGACTATGACTAATCCCCTATACTTGTGGGTCATCACATGGCGGCAGATTCGTGGGACGAGTACCTCCGGATTTCTGAAACCACATGTCTTGATGCCATGGTCAGGTGTTTGGACCAGAATACTTGGGAGAGCCAACCGCGGAAGACACTGCACTGTCGGAAGCAAGAGGGTGACTAGGCATGCTCGGATTCCTGGATTGCATGAACTGGCAATGGAAGAATTGCACATATGCTCTGCAAGTGCAATATCAGGTCCATCGCAAAGCCCACCATCATTCTTGAGACAATTGTTTCACAAGACCTTTGAATTTGGCACTCTTTCTTTGGGATGTCCGGGTCGCACAATGACATCAACATATTGTAGTAGTCTCTATTGTTTGCAAGGTTGTCTGCAGGAGAAGCTACTTCGTGCAACTACACCATTAATGGTTATGACTACAACATGGGCTATTATCTTTGTGATGATATCTATACTTGGTGGACGACCTTCTTCAACACCATCTATGATCCAAGGGGTAAGAAAAGATCTCAGTTTGACCAAGGATAAGAAGGATCTAGAAAGGATGTCGAGAGGGCATTTTGAGTGCCCCAAGACCATTTTGCAGTTGTTTGAGAACCTAAAAAAATATGGGGTCTATAGACGTTGTGGGAGGTGATGACAGCTTGTGTGATCATTCACGATATGATTAGATTGTGAAGGATGAGAGTGGCAGAGTTCACCACGGTCTAAATTTGATCATATCCAACTTCCAGAGCATAATCCGATGACGTTTAATGATTTTATCCGAATGCATCAACAGATTCGCCATCGAGCATATTTGGTTCCTCTTGTTTTCCTCCCCTAACCCTAGACGGCAAGGGCAAACTTTCCCCTCCAGACTTCACTGGCGAGTCCCTCGATTCGCTTCCCCTCTGCCTGCCGCTCTGGCGGCCGGTGGCGGGGAGGGAATCCCGGTGCCTCCGCTCCAGTTAGTAGTTTAGGTTAGAGTTTTTTAGTCCTCGCAGGTGCGGTGCTTGGGTGGATAGCGACGATTCTTCTTCGAGTTTGTCTTCCAGGCTCCGATCTTTGTTGAGTTCGTCTGTATGGACGTAGTCGACGAAGCTCTGGCGCAGATTCCTGTTGTCTCCTTGGGGTGGTGAGGTTAGGTTTCTCGTCATGTGGCGAGATTTGGTGTCAGGTGTTTCAGATCTATGCAAGGTTTCAACGGCGATGACTGCGGCTCCAGGGCGCTGGTCCCTAGGGGCACACGCAAGAAGACTTCCCGGCTATCATCGACAAAGGCAAGCCGGCTCCGGTAGGGGAGCGCCGACTGCAGCACGTCGGCGGCTCGTTCTGGCGGCAGTAGTGGTTGTTCGGTGGTCTCGGAATCTCGATGTAATTTTTATTACGTTTGAGATGATTTGTACTTCTGGTAAACTTTTATAATAGATTTGATGTTTTTCGCAACAAAAATAAGATTCACCATCAGGGAACTCTTGAGAAGTTTCCAAATGATCTTGTTGAACATTTGTGGGCGATTTCAGGGGAGAACTAAAAAATGTGTCCAAATGAGTTGAATTCAAATTTAAATTATTTTTATTGGAAAACATCATGTTAGATTGTAATACTTATTTTGAATTATTGTTGCATTGGAATATTGACATAACATTATTATGGACAAATGATGATATTTATTTTTAATTATTTAAAGCCGCCCTCTGTTTCAATTTGGGGTGTCTATTTTGATGGACAATGTTGGAGATACCGTAACGACCCAGGAAGAAACGGATGCCTAGAGGTATAGAGGTAGAGCGTAGAGCCTGCATGAGTATTGGCTAGCTGCCGGAAGTGCCCAGGAAGTTTCGCCACATGACATTATTGATCCCTGCCCCTACGTCAACGCGGTATGGTATGTATACATGGATAATGTATGTACATATATTATTCCTGGCGAGTATATATACATGTATGTATGTACACTCGTCACTTACGGTCCACTGTAAACCAACTCATTAACAGTTAGTAGCTAGTGATAATTCAGCCGCGCGCAAGGAGTGGCCAATAAGGCGCTCGCTCGTAGTCCTCTATCTCCTCTTGCGTTGGACCAGCGCCGTCGCTGTGACACCCTGGTTTTCGCTCCTTGTTTTTTTTTCCTTCGCGGGATTTGACTCCCGTCTTTTTTTTCCGATGTTCTTGGATTTTCTCTTGCCTTTGGGTATATGAAGATGGTCATTTAGTCTTGCCTTCCCTATCCAACCAGAGATTCTCTCCAACCCAACCTTGCTACCCCGGATATATTCTCAGGATTCTGTGGTCGAAACCCTACTCTCCGATCCACCGGAAGGGAAACCCTAATTCCTCCCGTTACAAAGGAACCCCAATTTCCTTTGATCTGTTGCCTCCCAAATTCTTCCCAGTGATCATCCTATCTTTTTAAACCCTGGATATGCAAAAATATTGCCAAGTCATTTGCAATATTTTTCATTTAAAATTAATTCCTTTTTCTGCCAGTTAAAGGAATTAAATCCAGGAAAATATCTATCCATCTCCAAAGTCCATGAAAACTTGTGGAGATATTATTTGTGATCATATTGAGCTCCCATAAAAATATTGGCTATAATTAAATAGGGGAAATTGCCTTTTCCTAATTAAAGCCAATATTGCATTTTGGGCACTTTCCAAAGGAGCTACTATTTTGGTAGCCAGGAAAAATCCCAAATAATTTGTGGAGCTTCTCCTATCCATATATTCACCATTTCCATCAAGATCCCAAGTTCCACAGATCAAATTTTGAGAGCATCATCCAATTCTTGTTTCTGGATTTATTTTGAGGTTGTGAAGCAACTATATTTTATATTGCTTAAAAATCCTAAAATAAATCCAGGACCTCACATTCCATATATTATGTGAGTATGCCAAAATTCACATCATTTAATCTAACCAATTTCTCCCAAAAATTCCATCAAGTTTCTGTCTAGATTCTAGCTCTGTGAAGGAAGTACCATTTTGGTATATCCAAATGAGCTGAAATTTTCCCAGTACTTTCACATCTCCAAATAATCACTCTCCACAAAAATTCAACTCATTCCACCAAGCCATATGAGTGCAGCTTCAAGGTCAAGTTTCTGGACCAGATTATGCTTTGTGAAGGAAGTATATGCAAACTTGGTCCAAATGTCTTCCAATTTTACCAGAACCTAGTCCTTCCTACCCTATCTCATTGTGACAAGGATCCAGATCCATTTCTTCAGAAGATTCCAGCCAATTTTGCTGTCAGAACCTGTTTCTGCAAGTACCACTCACCTCAGAGCAACCTAGCTGGTTCCAGCACCTTATTCTATTTATTTGAGAAGTGATACACCCCGTTGACATGATGTTGCATCCGGGAAAACTCCAGAGCACATGGCGCCCGTGGTGACCACGCTTGAGACATGCCAAAACGGTGGTCAGCGCACTATTTTCGTCGGCAGGCCAGCCCCGGCGTGTCCCGGCATGTCAAGTGGCTTCGCGGCGTCCACCTGCCACTACTAGACCCTTCTAACCCTCCCCATTCTTTCTCCTCACGAAACGGCGAGCGCCGCCGCGGCACTGTCTTCCTCGTGAACCTCCTCTGTCTTTTCCCTCCCATGGCATCTTCCTCCCGAGCCATCCCCTCCTTATGGCGTCGTCAGGTCGGCACCGCGCGCGTCCAACGCCAGCTCACCGCGAGCTCCAGTGCGCGGCTAAGGACGCCACGGCGGCCGTCCCCATCCATCCTCCTCAGCCGGCTATAAAAGCCGTGGCCCGTGCCTCCTCAAGCTCACCCCACACCTCTCTCCCTCTTCCTGGTCCTCTCAGAGCTCCCCAAGCCCCTCGCTTTCTCCCCGGAGCCCCTCTGCTCCGCCTCCGGCCGCCTCGGCCTCCACCTCTGATCCGAGTCGACCGAGCACTAGAGCCACCCCTGGCCTCCCCCAAACCACTCTCGAGACTCCCCACACTCCCACGAACCCACCAGCACCCTCGCTGGGCCGTATCCCCCACCGCAGCCGGCCAATTCGCCGGAGCTGCCGCGGCGCTGCCTCCGCTGTAGCTCCTCCCTCCGGCCACCCCCGCGGCCGAGAGAACCATCCCCGGGTGCGGAGTGGATCTGCGGATCCATCCCCATCGACGCCCAAGGCAGCCGCGGCCTCCATCGCCAGGAACTAGCGCCGGCGTCGCCTCTGTCCTCGGGTGCGGGAAGATGAAGACGACCCAGGCAGGGGAGGAGAGAGAAGAGCGCGGGCCCCGCCTGTGGCAGAATACGCTTCCCCGCGGCGGAAGCGTATTTCCTGGAAAGGCGCCTTCTATTTAACCCCGCCAGCCGAAACCTCTATTTTGCGAACGTTCACCAGTTAGGCGCAGAAATGAACATATTTTCGTTTGTTTTCTGCCTAACGAATGAACGGCCGTTTCTCTTCAACCGTAACTCCGAATCAGGTGATTCCAAAGCCCACTTCTTTAGTTCGTCGAGCCCGTTCTGATGATGTCACTTCCACCATGTCATAACTTTCTGAAAATACCCATTTTGCCCCTGCCCTTATTCAGCCCCTTCGAGAGGGAATCTTTTCCGGCGAATTCTTCCGCGAGGTGATCGCACTTCTTCCGGAGTATTCCTTCACCCCCAGGCAAGCCGACCATCTGATATATGCCCTAAAGCATTGCTCTGTGTTATTCTTGCGTGTTTAATTAATGAATATGCCTGTGCTAGAAATAATTAAACTCCTGCTAGATTGAATTTGTTATTTACATTAGTTGTTAATGCTCATCATATTATCGCCCTAGTGACTCGTAGATGATAGTATGGAGATAGGTTGTTATATTTTCATCATGCATTACTATTGTTATTACAGTAATTAAGAATGTGACTTAATGACAACAACCTCCTCCATCGACTGGATCGAGTCATAGTGTCACCTATCCGGACTTACCCGTGCAGCCACATTTGCCGGTATGGGACGGCCCTAGCTTGGTCTATTGTCTTGCCTCTTGTCGGTACCACCAAATAGGGAGGGTTATGCGTACGTGCTGCCCTGATCAGGTAGACGACGATAATCCTGTGAGCCCAATTTAGTTATATGGATCCAGGTCCCTGTTTGGGATAGTTTTGGCCACGACGGTGGCAGGTGTCACGGGGTGACACAGGGGCCACCCAGGACATGACTCTGGGAGGGTATGATTGTCAGTGGGACCGTAAGAGTGCCAGGCAATAGATCGGTTTTGTTGGAGCAGCACTGGTCCACCCGAATGGGAACATGTACTAAAGTACGAGGCCAGGCGCTCCATGGTGTGGGTAAAGTGCGCAACCTCTGCAGAGTGTAAATCTATTCGAATAGCCGCGTCCTCGGTCATGGACAGTTCGTATAGGCCCCTATTTGGTCTTTGTCGAATCTGGAGGAACAAACTATATAATGTTATTGCTAAGACTAAACCAGATAATTGGTCAGGTTTGTCAGACTTGCAGTAAGGATGCATGGTCATCAGATGATGTCAGAGGTATGAATGTTAGCCATGTGATGGCTATGAGTTAAAGGGTCGGATGACCACAAGTTTGGACCGGATTTGGATCCTAAAATATTCGGAGTATGGATTGTTTACTTGTTATGCTTTACCTTACTCTAGTAACTATCATGCTAGATAATTCTATTAGGACATGATCAGTAATAATGATGCCAGTTAATCCTGCTATGGCATGATAATTAATGTTGCTAGATGATCAATCTTACTAGATAATCCTGCTAAGACATGATAGTTAATACTGTTAAGATGTCAAATGCATGCTTGAATGCCATGGTTTGCTTTGCTTGGTGTATATGTTGGTATGGTTTGCTTGCGAGTACATTCAAAAGTATCTCGTTTTCGTGTTCCGGCATCCCTGTGATCAAATCACATTGTGTCTGGCCAGACGATGATGGATACCGTAACACCGAGAGGGCCCAAAGAATATCTCTCCATTGTCGGAGGAGCAAATCGCAATCTTGAGCTATCAAGTCCCTTGTCATACTTTTCCATGAACCCGTAAGCCGCCGTAATAGCCACCCATTTACGGATGACGTTTAACAAACCCCAAAGTCCATGAAGCAAGCATGAAGAAACTCGATACTCTCATGGTCTAAGGAATCATGCAAATGTTAACTTTCTTTGTGTTATTAACCATTAACTTGTGACGATGTATCTCATAGCATAACATCAAATCGGGTCGATTCAACACAAATGTTCTTCTAACAATGTGCCCTCAAAGTTGCCGGCATAGTCATGCCGATGATCAGAAAAAAAGAACCATCATGCAACACTTGAGCTAGTCTTAGAGGCCAGACTAGGAATACATTTTACCGTTTATTATTCCACACGTGCATATGAGTCTTCCTTCGAGCCTCGTGGTTATTGCAGACTCGAGAACCATAGGAGTTATAGTACGGAATATAAACTTATTTACGAACGTGGAGATAAATAATAACATTTATTATTGCCTCTAGGGCATATCTCCTACAGACTCCCACTTGCACTAGAGTCAATAATCTAGTCAATGCTAATGCACTTTACACCTATGGCATACTGGTGTAAAATATGCTTCACTTGTGGTGTAGCCTGATGTCCAACGGATCTGACAACTTCAGGTCCTTGTGTATCTTTGCATATCCTCGCGTTTTCACGCTTTCACAAAATTCATATTTTGTGTGGACTTGGCTTTGTATATATGTGAATCATTGGTCGAACCTTGATTCCTCAGACTGAGCTATGGAGCAACTATCTACTATAGTGTCCCATTGACCAAAGCCATCTTGGAACCATACTAAGTTCATGAATGAACTATATGATTCAACATCTTCTTTGTCGCTTCCAAAGCGTCAACATACTTAGCCATTGTTATAGAATTCACCACAGTAACTTGTTTGGAACAATTTCCAACTACCGTGCCACCATATCGTGTATTACATAAAACCCCTTAAGGTAAATCAAAAATCGCATGGAGCATTGATGAAGACTGTATCGATGTAATTACTTACAACGAGCACTTCATAATCTCTGCTTGCGAGAAAACATGTCATCAGTGCTACTTTAGTACTCAACGACATTTTTCACTGTTGTCCCATGATCAGTACTTTGATCACTTTGGTATCTATACTCGCAACTGCTTGGGCGTACCGGACATATCTGGATGTTTTACATACCATGGAATACATGATTAATCCAAACACAAAAGTGTGTGGAATCTCCATCATGTATTTTGCTCATCGGTGTTTTAGGACACCGAGTCTTGCAAAACTCTTTCCATGTGACTTTGGCAAGAATCACTCCTTGACGTTCTTATGCTAAACTGTTTTTAGCATCTTGTCAATATGTATTTTTGGCTTAGCCTATTAGGCAATTCTATCTCCGTAGATAAATATGCCTAATATCAAGTCTACTTAGCCCAAGCACTTCATCGAAAAACTATTTTCAATGAAGTCCTAATTCGTGTCAAGAAATTTATATTATTTCCAATCAACAATGTGTCAAGCACACAAGGTTTTTAGAAATATTATTATGCTCCCACTTACTTTCTTGTAACCACAAGCATCTTCGTTATCCATTGATGATATCAAACTCTTTTGACTATTTCATAAAAAACGAAGATTCCAACTCCATTTTGCTCTCTTCTGTCCATCGCTGGAACTCTGAAGTTTGCATACTCACTAGCATCCTCTGGATTGACAAAACACCTTGGACTGTATCACATGCAAGTCCTAGGTAGCATTTCCATCTCATGGAAATCCTTTTGGCATCCATGTATCATATCTCATGATTGAAATATGTATCAATTGCTAGTTTAACCCGAACCGACTTTAAGCATCGCTACGGAGAGACAATCTCGCCGTAGTTAATTCCTTGAATTTGTTATAAGCAACAAGTCGAGCTTTATGGATAAAACATTTTTATCCGTATTAGTTTATAGTTCCATAAATATTCTTTAGACTCTAAGTGTTCCGAAAGGTGTACCAAGATTTTAATCTTGGATCATTTATATGGAAACTATCTCGGATTATATTGGCATTTAGCCAATTCCGGAGTCAGGGCCCATCAACGCTTCCTTGTGTATCGTAGGTATACTGTTGTCAAACAATAATATCTCGTTTGCGCACCTGAGAGGTTTGCACGAGTTTTGCCTACATGGTTCAGCTGCAAGTTCGACAGAAGTCCATACATCTCATGTAGAGGCTTCCGTATCAGTCGCAGTAGGAAACTCTGGAATCACTTCCAAGGTTTCTTTCCTTTTGACCTGATGACGAAGATACTATTATCTCGTCGAGTTGCATTGTCCTGCCACTCACCTTTTTGCAAGAACCATTTTCTTCAAAATCATACCGTTCTTTGTGGCAAACTTTTTGCCTCGGTATAGTGATGGAGGAATACCCAATAACTTGGGATAACCTACAAAGTAGCACTTGTCTGATTTGGAATAGGTTTGTAAACATTTTACACAAGCCCCATATTCCAAATGTTAAGAAAAGATATAACATGGTTGGGGTTACCATACCATGGCGTCATTTCAACAGATCTGATGGCGCTCTTTTCAGTGTAAAAGCCGCAGTCTCTAAAGCATTACTTTAAAAGGGATAATGGCAAAATGATTTATGTCATCTTTGATCTTACCATGTCATAAATGGTTTGATTACATCTTCACGGACATTCCACTCACAGTGGTCTTCCGGGAGGTGTAAGTTAAGAAAACTCTTTTCACAACTCATCAGACATTCGCTAAACTTGTAACTCAAAATATTCCTTTCCGCAATCTAATTTACAGAAACATAATTTTTCTTGTTACAATAATTTCTACTTCATTTCGAAAACCTTTCGAATGATTTCAAAAGATCCAGACTTACGTCTCATCAAGTAAATATCCATATATTTACTTGAGTCATTTCTGAAGATAGATAAATCCACTACTAGCAACAACATTTATCGGACTACACACATCAAAATGTATGATCACCAATAAGTTTGTTGCTCGTTCCTCTCTTATCAGTCAAATGCATAGTAAATACTTTACTAATAATTTGCAAACAAACATTGCTTTGGATATCTCATATCTTTTAGCCTTTATCTGCATCTGAAAACAATTTTCAGTTTCCATGAATATCACATAACTATCCCAAACTTTTGAAGTTTGGGTCCCATGGAAGCAAACATATTGCACTTGACCGTAACGGAATTCTAGCTTTTGGATCGAAGGACGAGAGTCACATCATCCATAGCTTTAGCGGGAGAATACCGAATGCGATAGGACAAAGTCCTTCTCGGCACTCTAGAGGACAATCCTCACATTACGTTACCAACCGTAAAGTTTAACTAGATAAATAACAGCTTATTCAATTTTAATAGGGAAGGTGGAAACGCGAGCCATTATTCTACAACTATTATGCAAATCACACTTAGACAGTGTCCACAATTAATTTGCACTAAGAATTAAACAAGTTAATTCTAAAGTGTGCTCCCACTCAAATCAATATCTCTCATAATTGATTGTGAGTGATACAAGATCCATATCTCAATTCATCGCCATAGAATCATCATCTCATGACGGGAATTTTAATCGGTAGGCCAACTTGCCGATCACATCTCTATGTGACTCTTGTTCATTTTTCGATGCGTGTGTTCCGAGCTCAGGACGATCCTACCATGAACGTCAAGACAACCAAATGATCTTGCTGCGAGGTCTGACCTCACCCACCTCACACTTCTCTAATCGTTCGTACCCATGCATCCATGGCGCACCCCAAAAAGATAGGTGCCGTGATGGTGCTACACTTGGGAGAACACTAACTACTTGATATTTTGAGTGAGAGATCACCCTAATAAAAGTGACTACCGCGCAATCAAGAAGGGTGCATCAAGAGGGATAAACATCTCAGGCAATTCATAATAGCATGATATGGTATAGCCCTTTCTGACGGAGAAGTCTTTAATTTCTTCGTCTTCGGCATTTGCGTCGGAGTTCACCTTCGCAAAGTTTGCCACCACCTTGTCAATGCAATAAATAATACTGCTATCTCTATAGCTAATAAAATAATGCATTACAACAAGGTTGACACGCATGTCATTTTAAAGTGACAATCATATGGCTCCAGCCATCATGCCGAATCATGACACGCAGGTCATGTTAATTTACATTATATAGTCATCTCATACATAATCAAATTAAATATGATGAAGACTATACCACATCTCATGCACATCTCATGTCATCCTGCAAAACCAAGTTAGACGCCTCTAATCGGTTTATGCAAAAATTTATTTTACGTGGCTTCTAAGGTTTCAACCAAACCGCGGCTACCAACGTTTATCATCAAGCATGATTATTCAAGTCGCTAGATTAACTTTGCGGGGTGCATGAAACACGAGATAATAAAATCTCGAGCCCCATACGGAACTTCGTCATACGCAAGAACCCCGTGCAGATCATATCTGCATTGCCCTTTTGTCTGCGAAACATCCATCTTTCTTTAACTATGGTAGAACCCAAAGACACTGAAGCACTTCGTTGATCTGTCAACCAGCATACTCAGGAGCAGCATGGAAGGATCGCGGATTGCCAGAACTTTGTGAGATTCCACCATGCCGTTAAGATCAGGACTACGCAAATTCAAGGGAAGCAACAAGAACATCGGGTAATAGATTTCATCCGCTACCCGCACAAATAATTTTCAGAAATAGAACTCATCTACTACAAAAATATATTTGTGCAACACCTATACATCTGATGGAAATATGCCCTAGAGGCAATAATAAAGTTGTTATTATTTTATATTTCCTTGTTCATGATAAAGGTTTATTATTCATGCTAGAATTGTATTGACCGGAAACTTAAATACATGTGTGAATACATAAACAAATACCGTGTCCCTAGTGAGCCTCTACTAGACTAGCTCGTTGATCAAAGATGGTTAAGGTTTCCTAACCATAGACATGAGTTGTCATTTGATAACGGGATCACATCATTAGGAGAATGATGTGATGGACAAGACCCATCCGTTAGCTTAGCATATGATCATTCTGTTTATTGCTACTGCTTTCTTGAATGTCAAATACATGTTCCTCAGACCATGAGATCATGCAACTCCCGGATGCCGGTGGAATACCTTGTGTGCTATCAAACGTCACAACGTAACTGGGTGATCATAAAGATGCTCTACAGGTATCTCCGAAGGTGTCCGTTGAGTTGGCATGGATCGAGACTGGGATTTGTCACTCCGTGTTTCGGAGAGGTATCTCTAGGCCCTCTCGGTAATGCACATCATAAGAAGCTTGCAAGCAAAGTGACTAAGGAGTTAGTTACGGGATGATGTATTACGGAACGAGTAAAGAGACTTGCCGGTAATGAGATTGAACTAGGTATGGAGATACCGACGATCGAATCTCGGGCAAGTAACATACCGACGGACAAAGGGAATTACGTATGTTGTCATTGCGGTTCGACCGATAAGATCTTCGTGGAATATGTAGGAACCAATATGAGCATCCAGGTTCCGCTATTGGTTATTGACCGGAGAGGCGTCTCAGTCATGTCTACATCATTCCCGAACCCGTAGGGTCCGCACGCTTAACGTTCGTTGACGATATAGTGTTATATGAGTTATGTGAATTGGTAACCGAATATTGTTCGGAGTCCCGGATGAGATCCCGGACGTCACGAGGAGTCTCGGAATAGTCGAGAGGTAAAGATTTATATATGGGAAGTCATATTTTGGGTTCCGAAAAAAGGTGCAGTTTTTTTCGGTATTGTACCGGGAAGCTTCCAGAAGGTTCCGGAGGATTCCGGAGGGGTCCGGAAGTCCACAAGTGGGTCCACCACGTCCCAAGGGCTGGCATGGGCTAAGGGGAGGCGCCCTGGCCTTATTGGGCCAGGCGCACCAAGTCCTCAAAAGCCCACGCAGCTAGGGAAGAAAAAAGGAAGAGTCCTAGTAGGAATAGGATAGGACTTTGGAGTCCAAGTCCACGTGTGTACTATTCATGGTTACTGTTCACGTGGCACTATTCCTTCTACTCCAAGCCCCTACACATATATAAATAGAGGAGAGGGGGCGCCCCAAAGGAGACACAACATTGTCTTAGCCGTGTGCGGCGCCCCCCTCCACAGTTCCGTCCCTCGGTCATATTTTCGCAGTGCTTGGGCGAAGCCCTGCGGAGATAGCATTACCATCACCGTCACCATGCCGTCGTGCTGCCGGAACTCATCCACTACCTCGCCGTCTTGCTGGATCAAGAAGTCGAGGACGTCACCGAGCTGAACGTGTGCTGAACGCGGAGGTGCCGTACGTTCGGTACTCGGTCGGTTGGATTGTGAAGTTGTTCGACGACTTCAACCGCGTTGTTCTAACGCTTCCGCTTACGGTCTACGAGGGTACGTAGACACACTCCCCCTCTCGTAGATATGCATCTCCATGGATAGATCTTGCGTGTGCGTAGAATTTTTTTTGTTTTCCATGCAACGTTCCCCAACAGTGGCATCATGAGCCAGGTCTATGCGTAGATGATATGCACGAGTAGAACACAAAGAGTTATGGGCGGTGATCGTCATACTGCTTACCACCAACGTCTTATTTTGATTTGGCGGTATTGTAAGATGAAGCGGCCTGGACCAACCTTACATGTCCACGTACATGAGACCGGTTCCACCGACAGACATGCAACTTGTTTTGCATAAAGGTGGCTGGCGGGTGTATGTTTCTCCTACTTTAGTTGAATCAAATTTGACTGCGGCCGGTCCTTGTTGAAGGTTAAAACAGCAAACTTGATAAATCACCGTTGTGGTTTTGTGCCGTAGGTAAGAACGGTTCTTGCTAGAAGCCCGTAGCAGCCAAGTAAAACTTGCAACAACAAAGTAGAGGACGTCTAACTTGTTTTTGCAGGGTATGCTGTGATGTGATATGGTCAAGACATGATGTGATATACGTTATTGTATGAGATGATCATGTTTTGTAATTTATCGGCAACCGGCAGGAGCCTTATGGTTGTCTCTTTATTGTATGAAATGCAAGCGCCATGTAATTGCTTTACTTTATCGCTATGCATTAGCAATAGTTGTAGAAGCAATAGTTGGCGAGACGACCACGACGCAACGATGGAGATCAAGGTGTCGAGCCAGTGACGATGGAGATCATGACGATGCTTTGGAGGTGGAGATCAAAAGCACAAGATGATGGCCATATCATGTCACATATTTTGATTGCATGTGATGTTTATCCTTTATGCATCTTATTTTGCTTAGAACGACGGTAGCATTATAAGATGATCCCTTCACTAAATTTCAAGATAAAAGTGTTCTCCCCGAGTATGCACCGTTGCGAAAGTTCGTCGTTTCGAAGCACCTCGTGATGATCGGGTGTGATAGATTCTACGTTCACATACAAGGGGTGTAAGCCAGTTTTACACAAGCAGAATACTTGGGTTAAACTTGATGAGCCTAGCATGTACAGACATGGTCTCGGAACACTGGAGACCGAAAGGTCGAACATGAGTCATATAGTAGATATGATCAACATGGAGATGTTCACCATTGATGACTATCCCATCTCACGTGATGATCGGACATGGGCTAGTTGATTTGGATCATGTATCACTTAGTTAACTTGAGGGATGTTAATTTAAGAGGGAGTTCATTAGTAATTTGATTAATTGAACTTAATTTATCATGAACTTAGTCTTGATGGTTTCTTTGCATATCTATGTTGTAGATAAATGGCCCGTGCTACTGTTCCGTTGAATTTTAATGCGTTCCTAGAGAAAGCTAAGTTGAAAGATGATGGTAGCAACTACACGGACTGGGTCCGTAACTTGAGGATTATCCTCATTGCTGCACAGAAGAATTATGTCCTTGATGCACCGCTAGGTGATGGACCTGCTGCAGGAGCTGCTGCAGACGTTGTGAACGCCTGGCAGGCTCGATCTGATGACTACTCGATAGTTCAGTGTGCCATGCTCTACGGCTTAGAACCGGGACTGCAAAAGCGTTTTGAACGCCACGGAGCATATGAGATGTTCCAAGAGCTGAAATTGATATTTCAAGCTAATGCCCGGGTTGAGAGATATGAAGTCTCCAACAAGTTCTTTAGCTGTAAGATGGAGGAGAACAGTTCTGTCAGTGAACACATACTCAGAATGTCTGGGTACCACAACCACTTGACTCAGCTAGGAATTGATCTTCCGGTTGAGAGTGTTATTGACAGAGTTCTTCAGTCACTGCCACCAAGCTATAAAGGCTTCGTGATGAACTATAATATCCAAGGGATGGAGAAGACAATTCCCGAGCTCTTCGCGATGCTGAAATCAGCGGAGGTAGAAATCAAGAAGGAGCATCAAGTGTTGATGGTTAACAAAACCACTAGTTTCAAGAAAAAGGGCAAGGGAAAGAAGGGGAACTTCAAGAAGAACGGCAAGCAAGTTGCCGCTCCCACGAAGAAACCCAAAGCTGGACCCAAGCCTGAAACAGAGTGCTTCTACTGCAAAGGGACTGGTCACTGGAAGCGGAACTGCCCCAAGTATTTGGCGGATAAGAAGGATGGCAAAGTGAGCAAAGGTATATTTGATATACATGTTATTGATGTGTTCCTCACTAATGCTCGCAGTAGCGCCTGGGTATTTGATACTGGTTCGGTTGCTCATATTTGTAACTCAAAACAGGAGCTATGGAATAAGCGAAGATTGGCTAAGGACGAGGTGACAATGCGCGTCGGGATTGGTTCCAAGGTTGATGTGATCGCCGTCGGCATGCTACCTCTACATCTACCTTCGGGATTAGTTTTAGACCTCAATAAATGTTATTTGGTGCCAGCGTTGAGCATGAACATTATATCTGGATCTTGTTTATTGCGAGATGGTTATTCATTTAAGTCAGAGAATAATGGTTGTTCTATTTATATGAGTAACATCTTTTATGGTCACGCACCTTTTGTGAATGGTCTATTCTTGTTGAATCTCGATCGTAGTGATACACATATTCATAATATTGATGCCAAGTCCTCAAAAGCCCACGCAGCTAGGGAAGAAAAAAGGGAGAGTCCTAGTAGGAATAGGATTGGACTTTGGAGTCCAAGTCCACGTGCGTACTATTCATGGTTACTGTTCACGTGGCACTATTCCTTCTACTCCAAGCCCCTACACATATATAAATAGAGGAGAGGGGGCACCCCAAAGGAGACACAACATTGTCTTAGCCGTGTGCGGCGCCCCCCTCCACAGTTCCGTCCCTCGGTCATATTTTCGCAGTGCTTGGGCGAAGCCCTGCGGAGATAGCATTACCATCACCGTCACTACGCCGTCGTGCTGCCGGAACTCATCCACTACCTTGCCATCTTGCTGGATCAAGAAGTCGAGGACGTCACCAAGCTGAACGTGTGCTGAACGCGGAGGTGCCGTACGTTCGGTACTCGGTCGGTTGGATCGTGAAGTTGTTCGACGACATCAACCGCGTTGTTCTAACGCTTCCGCTTACGGTCTATGAGGGTACGTAGACACACTCCCCCTCTCGTAGCTATGCATCTCCATGGATAGATCTTGCGTGTGCGTAGAAATTTTTTTGTTTTCCATGCAACGTTCCCCAACAACATCTCTATGTATTCTAGATCATAACCTGCATCTACGCATAGCACGGCTCATGATGCCGCTGTAGGGGAACGCGACAGAAAACAAAAAAATTTGGTACTGCGAGCACGCCCATGATCACTATGGAGATGCATACAAGGTTTGATCTGATCATTACCGACTCGTAGCACGGCGGAAGTAGAGTCGATGAAGATCATCGGTGCAGATCCCCGCAGCTAGGATTTACAACCTCCCAACCGCGAGGATGTACTCCCTCGTCAGCCCCTCGGACAGCCCTTCGGGAGGCGGTCGGACAGTCCCCCGGACGGTGTCACGGACAGCCCTTCGGGAGGCACTCTCGAACAGCCCCTCAGGGAAAAACATCGAACCTACGACCTCTCTATGGGGTTGCACACATACGGTGTCAGCTATCCGGCAGGGCTTCACCGTCCAGAACTAGTTCCCACCTGAACCCAGACAGCCTTTCGGCTCTACGAAACTATTTCGCGGGAAGGGAGAGAGAAGGCCAGATCATGCATGGCATTTGTATGTGAGAGTGAGTGAGTGTGGAGAGCTCATCTCCACCTCTATTTATAGGAAAACCAAGGGGTAGGGTGGCATTTGAAAAACCCAAAATGCCCATGCTTTATGTCCCACATAAAGGGCAAGATGGGGAGGCTTCCAAATAGTGTTGCCTGCATCACCATGCCTGCATCATCCCCTAATAGTGTTTCCACTATATACATATAGTGTTTCCACTATTTAAATATAGTGTTTTCACTATTCAGAATGGTGTTTCCGCTATTCATGAAACATTTTTCCGCGCCTGTTTAATCTGAAAATATTTATGTAGGTCCAGAAAATTTCTAGTACCCCCTAAAATAATTCTGGACGCGTTCCGAAACATTTCCGGATCAATGATTTTCATCAGCGAAAAGCAACCAAAGCATTTCCGGCTACTCCGGAACATTTCTGGTTTTTTCTCCGGAAAAATTCCAGAAGTCCCCAGAACAATTCTGGTACCTCCAAAAAGTTCCAGGCGCGTGCCGAAACCTTTTTGGCTCAATGGTTTACTCCAAAACAACCTTTTGGTTTTACCGAAACTATTCCGGTGTTCTCTCCGGAACTCTTCCGTTGTCTCCGAAACTTTTTCCGGTGACTTTCTCTCAGACTCCCTGTCTAGTATTCAGCAGATAGATGACCCTTAAGCGTGTGACCCTATAGGTTCGGTGAAGTATAGACATGACCAAAACACTTTCCGATCAATGATCAATAGCGGAACCATGGACACCCATATTGATCCCTATACCCACACGAATAAATATTCGAGTGAACCTCCAGTTGCCGTGTGCTATTCCTGTTGCTTCACGATATATTACAAACAACCAAGGTGAGATTTATCGGCATCCCCGTGGATCAACAACTTGTCCACTATGCCAGTTATCTCGTTACCGGTTTTGTTCTCTTTTCTCGTTTCCGTGTTCCGGCATCCCTGTGATCAAATCACATTGTGTCTGGCCAGACGATGATGGATACCGTAACACCGAGAGGGCCCAAAGAATATCTCTCCATCGTCGGAGGAGCAAATCCCAATCTTGAGCTATCAAGTCCCTTGTCATACTTTTCCATGAACCCGTAAGCCGCCGTAATAGCCACCCATTTACGGATGACGTTTAACAAACCCCAAAGTCCACGAAGCAAGCATGAAGAAACTTGATACTCTCATGGTCTAAGGAATCATGCAAACATTAACTTTCTCTGTGTTATTAACCATTAACTTGTGACGATGTATCTCATAGCATAACATCAAATCGGGTCGATTCAACACAAATGTTCTTCTAATAATGTGCCCTCAAAGTTGCCGGCATAGTCATGCCCATGATCAGGAAAATAGAACCATCATGCAACACTTGAGCTAGTCTTAGAGGCCAAACTAGGAATACATTTTACCGTTTATTATTCCACACGTGCATATGAGTCTTCCTTCGAGCCTCGTGGTTATTGCAGACTCGAGAACCATAGCAGTTATAGCACGGAATATAAACTTAATTATGAACATGGAGATAAATAATAATATTTATTATTGCCTCTAGGGCATATCTCCTACATTATTGATCCTATTTCCAAGAAAAAAAACATCACTGGCTACATCATTGATATCTTCGAGGCTGCTATGAGGAATTTACATCCTCTCCCATGCTATAAATTTATTATTTTCAACGGTACCTACGTTGAGCTAGTAGGCAACGTGTCTATGGGGGTGAGGCTTACTCTTGCTCACCCGCATCCCAATTTTTTATGAGTATTCATTTGTTAATATTTCAGTTTCTTAAACCTAAATAAATTTTTAATCCCAACTAAATTTTTGGGTGATGAATAGGTGTATGATGGTGCAGTGGGAGATGTGACGATAACCGCGGAGCGAGTCACTAGCACGGACTTTACAATGCCATACACACAATCTGGCGTGTCTATGCTTGTGCTCTCTGAGGATGAGCCAGAAACAATCCGTTGGACATTGGTAAAACCACTTAGTGGGAAGCTCTGGTTAGCAACCATGGTATTCTTCCTCTATACCGGCTTTGTTGTGTGGATGATTGAACTACCCAGAAATCAAGAGTACCAAGGATCAAGTTTGAGACAGTGTAGCACTGCCCTCTACTTTGTTTTCTCCACTTTGACGTTTTCTCATGGTCAACACCTCAAGCTTAAATTTCATGATCAAATTCGATGCCTATTCTGATTAGTTTCTTACCATATATCTAAGGTAACATAACATATTCGTTATTCCATCCGCAGGTCAAAGTATTAGAAGCCCCTTGTCAAAAGTTGTTGTGGTGATATGGTGCTTTGTAGTGTTGATTCTAGTATAGAGCTACACAACAAGTTTGTGACACCCTAGTTTTTCTCAGCTTTTCCTTGCAAAAAATTAATTTGGAATTGGGTTTGGTTGTGTCTTTGAATAGCTCTATGGACTTAAAACTTAGGAATATTTTATTGATTTTCCTTCCCAAGTAACTCAGGCCCTCAAAAACTTCTCTCAAGTCATGTCATATCCATTCTTGCTCCATCTCAATTTTATTCCGACCTAATATTCCTTTTTTCCATTAAAGGAATAACCCTTTGAGCTCTAGGTTGTGAAGCAACCTATATTTCTGTTCTTTCAAAAATTCCAAGAAAATTCTCATAAATCCTTTGCACCATGTGAACCTTGGATATGTGAAAATATTCAAGATTTACTCCTCATGGTGAGCTCAGCATCCAATCTTTGATTCTGGTCTTAATTTTAGTTTGTGAGCCAACTATATTTTATATTGCTTCAAAAATTCTGAAATTAATCCAGGACATTTTCCTACCCATATTATCAGTCTCCACAAATTTTGGGCTCATTTCATTCAGCCAATTTCTCTATAAAACTCCTCCAAATTTTTGTCCAGTGGGAAGTGTTGTGAAGGAAGTACCCTGTACACTAACCCAATTGGGCTGAAATTTTTATAGCATTATGGCATCCCCAAATCACCCATAAATACCAAGTTTCAACTCCAGGAACCCATCCTAGTGAGTGCAACATCCTCTGCAAGATTTCTGGATCAAAGATGCAGTTGTGAAGCAACCATGCTCTACACTGATCCATTTGGTCTGAATTTTTCCCAGCATATGCACCTTCCTACTACACTCTAACATGGCAAACTTTTACTCCCAGAGCCCTAGCCATTTTACCTCAACTTGCTGCCCAAGTTTCTATCCAGAAACATGTCTGGAACCTAGCCAGCTGTCACAGCCACCTCTTGCCAATCCAGAAGCATGGAGAGCTCAGTGGAAAGATGGACTATCGCACGGACATGACCGGGCAGGCCAGAGGACACCACGTACGCCAGTGCATGCGGTGACCACGCGTCTGGCCGAGCCAAAACCGTGCTGTGCACGTCGCCCGCGTCGGACACGCTCGCTCCGGTCACCTCTCGATATCCCTCTTTGTCCTAGTATGAGCTCCTCTAGTTGCTGTAAAAATTTGGGATTTTTCTCTGCTGTCTAGAATTTCTGGTCAAAATAAAATGCTTTATGTGGTAATTGAAAATGCTTCCAAAAATGTTTTTCAGATTGTTTTGCCTAGTTGGTGAAGACCAGGAGTACTCCCACACTCTGTTGGTGCAAGGCAAGCCACAACTCTCATTTGCATAATTGCATTGCAATATCATAGTTTAAATATTTATTTTAATGCCAAATATGAATTATTTATGAATGGATTGATTCATGCAATATTTTGAAGATTTTGGGCTAAGTTACTGTCATGATGATGATGGGATTATAGATTAGTAGTGGATTTCCAGATTTATGTCGTAATGCTGTCGGACTGTGAGATTACCGTCTATGATTATTTTGTGATACTTCCGGAACTGCATATATGGGATCAGTAGTAAAAGTAGATCATAATGCTCATTGGATTTCCAGTTGGTCATTGTAGTAACTTGGATCATTTATATATCGGACTGTCAGTGATAACTATGATTACTCGGGGATAAATTCCTTCATCGTTGATCAAGTGCCACTGAACCGAACTTTCCAGTGCAGCCACACCTACCGGAATGGGACGGCCTTGTCTTGGTCTAATAGCGTGCTCTTCTATCGGTACCACCAAAGAGGGGAGGTTATGTGTGCGTGCTGCCCTGATCAGGTAGACGACGATAACCTTGTGAGCCTGGTTTAGTTATTGAGCTCAGGTCCCCGTTTGGGACAGTTTTGTTTGGCCACGATGGTGGCAGGTGTCAAGAGTGACACAGAGGCCACCCAGGGCATGACTCTGGGGGAGGATGAGTGTCGGTGGTACGATAGAGGAGTCACGGGTTAGGCAAGTTTCATTGGCGCAGCACCGGTCCACCCGAAAGGGAAGTGTACCGAGGTACGGGGCCAGGAGCTTCATAGTGTGTGTAAAGTGCGCAACCTCTGCAGAGTGTAAGAATCTATTCGAATGGCCGAGTCCACGGTATTGGACACAGTTCGTATTAAGTCACACTGTTTGATCAACACTAATGAGGGAATGACGTGTTAATGATGGAAGAACTCGTCTCAGTATGGTTAGGTGACCGATTGTTGAGATCCGCTGGTAAATGTTGAGGATAATCTCGATTGTCGGAAGTTCTTGAGGTGACAATGAGTTGGTCACGAGAGTAAGTGGTTCAATCATGTGGTTCAGGGCAAAGTGGTTCTGTAGTGGTAACAAGCTTGATAGATGTAGCAATAGTATGTTATTATTTTCTTCCACCCTTTTTAGTAGCATTAAATCTGATTTAATCATGATTGCTATGACATTGTTATGCCTTGATGCTCTTGATTGTTGCGAGCTTGCGAGTACATTCAAAGTACTCACCTGGCGTGTCATGCCAGTTTGCAGGTGCCGCCATGTTTGCATAGTGGAGGTATTCAAGTCGCGAGCTAGGATGTGTCCCTAGCCGGAGTCCCTACGGAGTGGAGTCCATTTCGACGCCGTAATTCTGCTGCTAGGATTCGAGATGCTGCTAGCATAGAATTGTCGTAGCAAGCGTAGCTTTGCCAAGGCAACCCTTTGTAATATCTCAAACCCTTGTACCCCAACTATTTGTAATAAAGAGCTGATTTGTTCTATGCCAAGCAGTGCCGTATTCCAGAAGACTTGATCTCTGGGTTGGAATACGGGGTGCTCCGGTGACTCTGAGCCGGGGTGCCACAAGGTTTGGTATCAGAGCCAAGTTTGGCTATAGGACACCCTAGCTAACCTGGACGTTAGAAACCGTTAGTTTAGAGTCCACTCTGTTTGTGTGTTGCATTTGAGTGCTGCACTTGGCTGATGCATTTGTGTGTTGCATGGCATACATATAGATTTGGTTCACTAATCAGTTGATTTTGTAGATGGCATCCGTTCCTGTTGATTACAACTCAGCCCCTGTACCCCTCAGCTTCGCATCCCTGCTTTGGGATGTCTGGCGTCTTCTCTATCCCAATGGAGAGATGCCAAGGTACCAAGTGTTCCAGACCCTACTTGCGGGAATGGTGCATGAGTATCATGCCAGTGTCATTCTGTCAGTCAACCTACCTTTGGGGAAGCGCACCTACAGTCTCCATGGTGGTTATGCCTCTACCCCGGACCACACTGTCCAACTTGCCGCTCTGGCAGGCCTCACTATTATTCGCCATCAGGAAAACGCGATGTAGGAGAATCTTGCCTTCCAGTACTATCCCACCATGTCCACCAGTCCTAGACGGATTAGATTTCCTC
This sequence comes from Elymus sibiricus, assembly GCA_039707655.1. NCBI lineage: Eukaryota > Viridiplantae > Streptophyta > Magnoliopsida > Poales > Poaceae > Elymus > Elymus sibiricus. The sequence goes on along the minus strand of CM077676.1, from coordinate 119,158,854 downwards.
CTGTCCGCTCAGATGACGATGTCGCTATGGCATACATGTCTCGTTACATGGTCGCAGAGTACATCCTCATCGCTGAGCTAGTCCGAGATGCAACTCGTGCCCGGAGAGCCCTTGGTATGGCTTTAGCTCCGTCAACCTCTCCGCCCGCTCCTTCGCTCTCCAGCAACCCGCCATCCAACCCTAGTACCTAAGTATCTGCGAAGTTCATGTTGCATGAGTTGTAGTAGTGCCAAGTGCTGTAAATTACCCTGAGTAGCAATAAAGTGTGGTTTTGCAAGTTTGGTGCTTTTCCTTGAATAGTCTTTATTTGCTTTTCTTTGGTTCCTCGGTGTCATACTACCTTCTCTATGGACGTTGCTCATCAACTATCGGACACGAAGAAATAATGAGGATTGCCAGTACTTGTAGGATAAGTTGAGCAGTATGAAATCCTTAGGATCACGTTGCTCGAGGGAGCATTGGGTTGAAAGCAAACAATATTCTGAATTGACTATCAGTGTCAAGCTTATATCAGCAATGCAATTAGCAGTAATGGTTAAACAAGCAGGAAGGCTAGTGTGTGCAAAACCAGTGATATGGCTACAGTACAAGTTGGGATTCAAGAAGGATAGTCGGCCAACTCTTTCGCAGGAAACCAACAAGCGGAGTTGTGAGGATGTATATATGTAGCAGCATAGCACAGTAAGAAACTTCTGGTATAAGCAATCCAGTCCTCCTCTGCACGCCACCGAAGAAACTTACAAGGCAAGGCTCTTCGAGTCTTCCTCAGTACGATATGTGAATGGCTTCCAGCACAAGATACCCGGTCTTCTTCGGTAAGCTATCGTGGGAAAGTTTCCAGCATAAGCACGATACTGATGGCTTCCACCACAAGCTATCCAATCTTCGTCAGCACGGTACTACAAACAGTTGGCAGCATTGGTATAAGTTAGAACACGGTGTATTGGAAGTACATTTCGAGAAGCTAAGCCATAATCGCTCAGTCAGAAATATGAGCTGGTCAGGACACAAAAGTCAGCCTTGGGAATCAGATGTTCAGCTACACATGCTTCTATATACATTGTGGAGTATTGCCCGAGTAATGATAGTCCCTCGTACGAAAGCAACTATGTTTGAGCCGGACTACCACAGGAAGGTAAGGATCCAACACCTGCGTAAGTTATGCAAGTGAAGCAAACGCCAGTATAACCATCAGCATGTTAGGAGGACTCACAAGCTTGGAACTACAATTTGGGCAGTGGATACCAAGATACTTATGAACTTGGTATATGGTTCCGATGAACCCTTGCTTGCTTTTCTTTGGAAACGGCACCACGCCTGTGTTCTGAGCTGTTTTTCGGCCGTTTGGGGTGGATGCCGGCATTATATTTCTCTTTTCAACAACTGTCTTGTGTTCTGAGCTGTTTTTTTTCGGCCGTCACAGGCAGCTGTTGAATTTCTTTTGGTAGCGGCAACTCTATGTTCTGAGCTGTTCTTCGGCCGTCTTAGGGAGCCGCTACATTCTTTTTGTCAACATGGTCTCATGCTCTGAGCTGCTTTCCAGCCGTCTTGAACCATGATTGAATTACTCCAGTAAAAGTCCCAGATCTGAGTTGTAAAGACCGTTCTGGTGGCCACTGGTTTATTTGCCGATTTTATGCAAAAGGTTCGGAGGACCAATGCCTTACCACTACAGCTTGTGAGGTGAAAAGCTTGCCAGATAAGTGTGACTCCACTAGGTTGAGGACCAGTCATGCTTGCCGGAATTTGGCACCTGATAACACCCATGGTCATATGAAGAGTTGAGGATACGTGACCAAATTCCTGCGGCACAAGAATCAGAAAAGAGAACAACAAGGAAGAGCAAGACTGAAGATGTAGGCGTGACGATCACTACCGAAACCACATGATACAAATACCTAAGATGGGCTGATTTCGTATCAATACACCACCAAGTGGTCCGCTTGCTCTGTAATGAAGGATTTCATATCCGGCATTGCAAGGCTTGCGGATATCTCGACAGGATGGGCACTTGCAATGCTACCCAATAACTTTGGATCAAGTGCCCACACTCCCCTGTCATGAGCAACGTTATTCTGTCAGGACCACCATTAGTCAAGGTATTGCAATAAGGTATTACTCCCTTGGACCTGACGAACAGCAGCCAAATCGTCAATACAGAATGAAGACAAAACAGTCAGCTCAGAGGATTCAGCCACCCTGCAAACAGTCAGACCCCACCAGGAAAAACATTGTGATTCTCAGCATTGTAACTCGATGCAATACCCAGTTTGGCCGTGTCCGCGAAGGAAAGTTGTCCATAATTCTTATTGGTACCAGACGGGAACAGGATATGCTCATCAAACATCGCTCCCGGACTCATGGAAGGTGACTTACTCCAGTCAGGAAAATATGCCAGATGAACCAGCAGGCATGGTAATAATGAAGTCAACATACTGTTGGATATGTGAGGAAAGATCTGTCAGAATGTGGGTGCAGTAAAGCAAACCACCTCAGAATAAGAAAGTCAGGCCATATGAAGTTCGTGAGGAAACATTATATCAAGAAAAAGGATACTCGAGTTGGAACCGGTTTTTCCTTAAAGGCAGAAAATTCATACTGGTTCCCTGAGCAACCAAATCTCGAGGATGAGATTTATCCTAAGGGGGGTAGGTTTGTGACACCCTGGTTTTTCTCAGCTTTTCCTTGCAAAAATTTTATTTGGAATTGGGTTTGGTTGTGTCTCTGAATGGCTCTATGGACTTAAAACTTGGGAATATTTTATTGATTTTCCTTCCCAAGTAAATCAGGCCCTCAAAAACTTCTCTCAAGTCATGTCATATCCATTCTTGCTCCATCTCAATTTTATTCCAACCTAATATTCCTTTTTTCCATTAAAGGAATAACCCTTCGAGCTCTAGGTTGTGAAGCAACCTATATTTCTGTTCATTCAAAAATTCCAAGAAAATTCTCATAAATCCTTTACACCATGTGAACCTTGGATATATGAAAATATTCAAGATTTACTCCTCATGGTGAGCTCAGCATCCAATCTTTGATTCTGGTCTTAATTTCAGTTTGTGAAGCAACTATATTTTATATTGCTTCAAAAATTCTGAAATTAATCCAGGACATTCTCCTAACCATATTATCAGTCTCCACAAATTTTGGGCTCATTTCATTCAGCCAATTTCTCTATAAAATTCCTCCAAATTTCTGTCCAGTGGGAAGTGTTGTGAAGGAAGTACCCTGTACACTAACCCAATTGGGCTGAAATTTTTATAGCATGATGGCATCCCCAAATCACCCATAAATACCAAGTTTCAACTCCAGGAACCCATCCCAGTGAGTGCAACATCCTCTGCAAGATTTCTGGATCAAAGATGCAGTTGTGAAGCAACCATGCTCTACACTGATCCATTTGGTCTGAATTTTTCCCAGCATATGCACCTTCCTACTACACTCTAACATGGCAAACTTTTACTCCCAAAGCCCTAGCCATTTTACCTCAACTTGCTGCCCAAGTTTCTATCCAGAAACATGCCTGGAACCTAGCCAGCTGTCACAGCCACCTCTTGCCAATCCAGAAGCATGGAGAGCTCAGTGGAAAGATGGACTATCGCATGGACATGACCGGGCAGGCCAGAGCGCGCCGCTTGCGCCAGTGCATGCGGTGGCCACGCGTCTGGCCGAGCCAAAACCGTGCTCTGCACGTCGCCCGCGTCGGACACGCTCGCTCCGGTCACCTCTCGATGTCTCTCTTTGTCCTAGTATGCCGACGTCGTCGCCGCCATCCACCTGGCCAGCCTGGACCCTTCTAGCCCCTCCGGCGAGGCTCGCCGCCGCACACGGCCAAGTGCGTGCACGGGCGGCACAGTGGCCGTACGGGGATGGGCTGGCTGGCAGCTTCCCGGCGAGCCGTCGCCTTGCGCTTAACTCCCCTGACCTCTCTCGTCGCTTCACCTCACTCCGCGACAGCCACCTCACCGTACCCGCTCCGGCGACGTGTCCGCGGCGCCGAGTGGCTCGGCCACCCTCCGTCCACCTATAAAAGGCCCTCCCCGGCCTCGTCTCGCTGCACCCCTCCCCTCCTCTCCCTCTCAATCGCCACCAGAAGCGCCAGGGCAGGCCGGAGAGCCCTTCCTCTCCAACTCCGGCGAAGAGCTCCGCCATTCTGCTCCAGCTCCTCCAGCTTGTCTCCGTCCACCCCAACTCCAACCAGGCCCACCAGGGAGTTCGTGGAGCTCCACGGGTCCTCCCCAACCTCTCCTCAGCCCAAGAGCTCGTCGGAGTCACCGGATCGATCGACCACCGTAGCTCACCGCCGCCTGAGACGAAGGGGGCGACTGCGTCCGGCCACCGTTCGAGGAGCCACGGGTACGGGAGTACTCGCCGTCGTCCGCTCGTTCCATCCCCGCCGTCGCCCCGCTCCGCCGTGGCCTCTACGCCGGCGAACGTCGCCGGTGAGTCCCGCCGCCCACTGTTCTCCCTCTCTCTCTGTTTAAACCTGGCACCAGGGCCCCACCTGTCGGCGACTCCACGCGTGCCCGAACCGGTATGTGAGTGGAAACGCCTGGCCGGTTTACGTCTTCGACGTGGCCGCTTCTGGGATTTTCCAGTTTTCTGTTTAATTCAAATAATTCCAAAAGTTTGACTGAACTTTGACCATCATTATCTTTTAAACCATAAGTCCAAATGAGTTCATTCTTTTTGCATTATTTTTCTTATGAGCTCCTCTAGTTGCTGTAAAAATTTGGGATTTTTCTCTACTGCCTAGAATTTCTAGTCAAAAGAAAATGCTTTATGTGGTATTTGAAAATGCTTCCAAAAATGTTTTTCAGATTGTTTTGCCTAGTTGGTGAAGACGAGGAGTACTCCCGCACTCTGTTGGTGCAAGGCAAGGCACAACTCTCATTTGCATAATTGCATTGCAATATCATAGTTTAAATATTTATTTTAATGCCAAATATGAATTATTTATGAATGGATTGATTCATGCAATATTTTGAAGATTTTGGTATAAGTTACTGTCATGATGATGATGGGATTATAGATTAGTAGTGGATTTCTAGATTTATGTCGTAATGCTGTCGGACTGTGAGATTACCGTCTATGATTATTTTGTGATACTTTCGGAACTGCATATATGGGATCAGTAGTAAAAGTTGATCATAATGCTCATTGGATTTCCAGTTGATCATTGTAGTAACTTGGATCATTTGTATATCGGAATGTCAGTGATAACTATGATTACTCGGGGATAAATTCCTTCATCGTTGATCAAGTGCCACTGAACCGAACTTTCCAGTGCAGCCACACCTGCCGGAATGGGACGGCCTTGGCTTGGTCTAACAGCGTGCTCTTTTATCGGTACCACCAAAGAGGGGAGGTTATGCGTGCGTGCTGCCCTGATCAGGTAGACGACGATAACCTTGTGAGCCTGGTTTAGTTATTGAGCTCAGGTCCCCGTTTGGGACAGTTTTGTTTGGCCACGACGGTGGCAGGTGTCAAGAGTGACACAGAGGCCACCCAGGGCATAACTCGTTGGAGCAGCACCGGTCCACCCGAAAGGGAAGTGTACCGAGGTACGGGGCCAGGAGCTTCATAGTGTGGGTAAAGTGCGCAACCTCTGCAGAGTGTAAGAATCTATTCGAATAGCCGAGTCCACGGTATTGGACACAGTTCGTATTAAGTCACACTGTTTGATCAACACTAATGAGGGAATGACGTGTTAATGATGGAAGAACTCGTCTCAGTATGGTTAGGTGACCGATTGTTGAGATCCGCTGGTAAATGTTGAGGATAATCTCGATTGTCGGAAGTTCTTGAGGTGACAATGAGTTGGTCACGAGAGTAAGTGGTTCAATCATGTGGTTCAGGGCAAAGTGGTTCTGTAGTGGTAACAAGCTTGATAGATGTAGCAATAGTATGTTATTATTTTCTTCCACCCTTTTTAGTAGCATTAAATCTGATTTAATCATGATTGCTATGACATTGTTATGCCTTGATGCTCTTGATTGTTGCGAGCTTGCGAGTACATTCAAAGTACTCACCTGGCGTGTCATGCCAGCTTGCAGGTGCCGCCATGCATGTTTGCATAGTGGAGGTTGAGTCGCGAGCTAGGATGTGTCCCTAGCCAGAGTCCCTGCGGAGTGGAGTCCATTTCGACGCCGTAATTCTGCTACTAGGATTCGAGCTGCTGCTAGCATAGAATTGTCGTAGCAAGCGTAGCTTTGCCAAGGCAACCCTTTGTAATATCTCAAACCCTTGTACTCCAACTATTTGTAATAAAGAGCTGATTTGTTCTATGCCAAGCAGTGCCGTATTTCAGAAGACTTGATCTCTGGGCTGGAATACAGGGTGCTCCGGTGACTCTGAGCCGGGGTGCCACAAAGTTTGTCATCTATTCTTACTGCAAAGAGGCTCCGTCCTTGGGTAACAGATCTGGAGCAACTCCGGCGTAACGGTGATTTTGTAGGATACCAAGATGGCTCATTTGTGCGATCCTTCTTGATGAATCATAATATCAGTGAAAGTAAGCTAAGGAACTACAAGAAAAAAGAAGAATATGCTGCTGCTTTGAGAAAGGGGTCCATGAATGGAGGTGTGTCAGCTATCATTGATGAGATCCCCTATTTAGCATCTTTCCTCTCTGATCGTCGGTACAAAAATGACTTTAAGATGCTCGGGTGCATATACAAGACTCCTGGATTTGGTTTTGTAAGCGACTCAACCAGGGCCGGTCTTGGGGGGGGGGGCGAACGGGGCGGCCGCCCCGGGCCCCCAAAAGTCAGGGGCCCCCTCCCAGGTGTACGTACGTATATACAGGTCTTCGATGGAAAAAACTGAAACTAATCTCTCACGTCTCAGCGCGCCTCGCTCAGCTTTAGCCCGATCACTGCTAGCCTAGGAAAGTAAAGATATGTTGGGCCTGGCTCATGTTTGTACGTAGTTACGTGGAAACCGGAGAGAAAAAGGAATCGTTGGATTGACTTCCTCCTGTAACTTTGGATCGGTTGTTCCCTGCCCTTTTTCCTGTTCGTCTAATCTCTTCGACTCTGCCTCCTCACGAGTAGTCACGAACGACGCGACGACTGCGGCAGGTACACGTCTGGTCGCGCCCTCTTCCCTCGCATGATCTTCGTCCTATTTCTTTTCTTTCTAATCCTAATTCCCAATTTCTCGATCGATCGAACAACTTAACAGGGAATTGACGAATTGTTTTTAGGGCGCTCGAATCACTACGCCCATGTTGCCGATTAGATTACAGAGAGAAGGTACTATACCAGACCCTAGCAGTTTCTCATTATATTAGATGGTCTTCTGTATTTAATCTAATATTTTAAATTTTAATTAGCTTTGCGCGAATTTTAAAAGCTAATTGTTCCTTTGAATTTGAGCAGGATTTTCTTTACTATGCCTGTTACCATGGCATCAGCTGAAAGAAGTTTTTCAAAGTTGAAATTGTTGAAGAACTACCTGAGATCTACAATGTCGCAAGAGAGGTTAAATGGCTTGGCAACTTTATGCATCGAGAAAAATATGCTTGATGAAATAGATATTGATACTATCGTTAGCGATTTTGCATCTTAGAATGTTAGGAGAAATTTTTGAAGGTAATATGTGATACATTGTGTGATATGCACAATCATTTTGGATGCACTTAATTATTTTCTTTGATACAAATTATATGTACATATGATGATTATTAATTAGACATTTATACTAAGGGCCCCGAAGGGCCCCGGATTGTAGTTTCGCCCCGGGCCCCCAAAATCTCAGGACCGGCCCTGGACTCAACCTATATTTCTGATTTTTTTTTTTTTTTTGCTACAGTACTACACCGCATTATGAGGACAAAATTAAGTTGATAATTAACATCATGTTTTTATCCTCAGGCATTCCGTCTAGGTTCTCCACTAGTGCGTAACCTTTCAACTGCCATCTTGAACCTTGAGGGAGGGGATGAGGGATCACAAATTGAAGAGAAATGGTTCGGCACAACTTCGCCGTCAATGGGTGTTGGTGCAGTCCCTGACGCTGATTCTGCACCTCTCACACTACAAAACTTTTCTGGTCTCTTTGTCATCACGGGATCCATTTTAACTCTCATGTTGCTAATAAGCATTGTGAGATTGGTTTATGCCAGATGCATCAAGTTGGGAAAGGCGGACGTGGAAATCATCAGCTACAATTTTGTGGATGAGGGTACGTTACAAAATGACATGGGAAATAACCCCAACCCTGGTCAACAACACATCCGTGAAGCTAGCGGTGATGATTCCCCGGGCATCCACGGAAGCGGCGAAAATGATGGGGATGTAGAGGTTGACCCAGTGCACCAGATTGTTATGCACGATGGGCATGTGCCTGCAGAGCACACTTAGCTTTAGATAATCAATGTCTGAGATGGATTTGTTAGGGGACTAAGGGGAGAACCAGATGCCCATGAGTGGTGTGTATATTTGCTTCTTTAGATTGATATTTCCTATGTTTGTGAAGCAACTGATGTTCTAGAAGTTCTTTAGTTCTATAGTAAAAATATGATCATTTAGACATAGTTCTACTTTTGGTCTGTAAGATGTAACGTTGATTCATGCGAGGCAAGTAAGTTTCTGGTATTGGGGGACACGTCTATTTCTGAAAGGATGTAGTCTACACCTTCATCATCACCCACTTTATTATATAAAGGTGTCATGCCATGCATATGCATAGGCTACAAAGTTGTACGGAACTAGGATTATTGTGTAAGTATAACTTGCATGAAGTTTGTTTCGCTATGGATCAAATTTAGTTTATCAAATAGTTCCTGCCATGTTTCTTGACATGTGACTAATTTTTGATATGTGCTACAGATAATATGTCTTCTACTAGCCTACTAGATCATGATGCCTCGCGTTGCCGCCCTCGTCAAAGTTAATGGTAAATTTGTATAAATTAGCAAATATGTAGGTATTTGTTTGTTAGTAATGAAGTGGTGAATAATTTTACTAACGGCAATATCTTTCAGCCAATCCTTTCATGATAAGTTCGTAGCATCTAGCTGTGAAAGCTCATAGGGTGTCGTTTTGATGCCCTGAATCCACACTTCACAAGTCCTTGATGTATTTGGCGCACCATCAATGTAATATTGCTTTGTCAGGTGTGAGTGTGTGACTGCTTCTATGGATATACTCATATACAAATCTAAAGGATGCAACATTGATGCCATACTTTATATTATCACTACGACCGCAAGGCCTAAGCCCAGATATGTTCTGTTAAAATAAAAACCAGAGTTGTACAATTCGTTAGTACTTGATGCTGGTATATACTGATCACAAGAGGCTTGGTAAGGTGGTAAAACCAATAATAATATCTCAACACATCAAAAAAAATGTCGGGTGTATTTGAATAATTCAAGACAAGGAACAGTGGAAATTCCACGAGACATGTGTAGAGTATGTTTTTTTTAACCTTTACTGTTCATCAATGGTGAATTAGTAATCACCAGATTAGCTTTTTTTTTTAAAGAAACATACTCTATATTAGTACTAGTCACCAGATTAGCTCTCCTCAGGCGCCCTAAATGGGACGGCCCAGCGCGGGATGAGCGTTGGCTCTCCAGTGCACGTATTTTTTTTGTTTTATTACTTTTACTTATATTTCTAAAATGGAAAAATACTTTTAAAAATCTAAAACAACTTTCATCGCCCATTCAGAAGACGTTCGAGTAATTCAAAAAAAAAGTTGATAACATTAAAAAAATGTATGTGACATTTCAAAAATCTTCACACATTTCAAAAAAATGTTTGTGCCATTTAAAAAAAATGTTTATACAATGTAAGAAAATATTCACGTAATTCAACAAAACAAAGTCTTGTACCATTCAAAAAAAATGCATGATATTTTAAAAAATATTCACGCATTCCAAAAAATGTTCATGACGTTCTTAAAAAATGTTTGTACAATGTAAAAAAATGTTTAATACCATTAAAAAAAGTACGGTACATTTTAAAGAATGTTCACGTGTTTATAAAATAGGTATGTGTCATTAAAAAATATATTTATACAATGTAAAAAAGTGTATGTGTAGTTTTAAAATAATGATCCATATCATTCAAAATAATATTTCAATGTGTATTTGAATTATTTTAAACATATTCAGAAAAATATTCAGAACCTATATTTATGAAAATGTTAATCATGTATTTTGAAAATGTTAAACATGTATCAAAAAAATCTTTATGTATAAGGAAAATGTAAAATGTCTATTGAAAAAAGTAGACATGTATTAAAGAAAGAAAAAGGAAAAGGGAAAAAGAAAAAATGAAGAAAAAACCGTAAATAAAGCACACCGAAAGAAAGAAAGAAATAGAAAAATTTAAAAAGAAAAAGAAAAAGGAAAAAATCAGAGAAAACTGAAGAAAGAAATACGAAAAATAGAAAAAAAGGGGAAACCGCATGGAAGGTTCTAAAACTGGACCAGGCCGGTTTACATAACCTTCCCAAAAACACTTAGGTGGGTCAGCCCACTAAGGTGAACATGCCTCTCACGCTAGAGGCCATACCGAGGTACGTCTCAGTACGGACGCGAAATAGCTCTCACATCTTGGGGATGGTGCAGAGCACAAAACAGGTTGGGAGTTTGGGCCTATGTATGGCTTTGACCATCGGGGGCTATGATGGAGATCGACCTGCGGAGCAGCGGCCCGATTACAGTGGGCTGAGCAGGTCATGCGACTAAGAGGTTAAAAATCCGCCACATGCTAGTGGTGGAAGGACCCATAGATCTGAATTGTGTGTAAATATATTCGGATGGCTGATGACACTAAATGATCCTCAAAAAAAGGTTGATGACACTAAATCACTATGAAAGCTCATAGGAGGCTGAGTTTAAAATAAATATGAATCACTATATATCAAGTCGTCTATATAAAGTAAATATCACAACAAAGAGGTATTTGTGTGTCATTACAGAAGTATTTACATACTTACTCCCTCCGTTCCAAAAATAAGTGACACTTATTTTGGAACGGAAGGAGTATTAGTTATACTTAGCTTTAGACTATGAAGCTCAACAAACAAGTTCGTAATATATAGTGGAATTTGAAGCAAGAGGCATGTAAAATCTTTTTTTTTCTTTTGCGGGTGTAGAGGCCTGTAAAATCTAACAGGACCGTATTGTCGTTGTCTTCTTTCTCACCATTGAGGCACAATTGTTTTAAAGACCTGTCTAACAAGAAAAAAAAAAGGATTACTAACTAACTAGAGCAACTAACACATTAATTTTTTTTGTGAGGGAACACGTTAAAGTTAGTAATTAACCAGACAAGCTAAATACCCGTGCGTTGCAACGGAGACAACTTTATTCTAGTGGTTCAACATAGGAAAATTTTAGTTGGGTTGATATTGAGATATGTTTTTTTTTCTTGAGGAATATCACGCTTTATTGATCAAGGATAAATAAGAGAGAGTGCCTCCCGAATACAATCCGGGATTACATGAAAAATATAGAGTAACTAGAGGACTCAGATGATCTAGCTAGAATATGTGCCGCGACATTCAACAAACGATCTACATGACTAAAGCGAACAGACGAGAAGAATGACGCCAACTCCTTAATATCAGCAGTGATGAGCCCCACCGACGAGCGATCAATCATCTAAGCATTGATTCTCTGGATAACGGACAAACAATCTGACTGAAAAACGGCCCTTGGAAAGCCTTGCTGACAGGTGAGAGCCATCGCACGCCGTAGTGCCAGTGAGATATGTTGTGGTGAGGGAATCCATGGGCAAAGATTGAGATTGAGATATCACATACCGCATCCAATTCCAGCATACCAGCCAAAGACTCGGTCATGCATCATGCACGCATACGGCAATATTTAACGTCACGTGGCCGTTGGAATATCATTTGGGCGGTCGACGCTACAACTTAAGTATTTTTTTCTTTTGCGGGTATCTTTCCTACTTATAAAGGTTTGAGTTGGTGGTGAGTTCACTCACGCACCTCTTACACTTACACGTGAGACATAGTGCAACCGTTACCAAGATAAAAAAATCTTAGCGTGTGGGCTCCATCGAAACAGGATGTTGTGTCAGAGTGAGCTGCTCTTTACCATCTAACCACGCAAGCAATCATGTCATGATATGGAAACAACAAATTTTAAATACTGACTGCCGCAACTCTCCAATCGCTGTCCTGAGCAGAGGCCGTTGGCCTGTCGCCGGTCTGAGTTAGGGCTTTTTCGTTCTAGTGTAGGGATTGTGGTAGGTGCAGCTTATCGACATGGGATCGGCGCTACTGGTGGTGTCCCCCGTCGCTGCTGCCTGCTAGTCTGGGCGGTGCTCTGGTTCATGTTCTTTCAGGATAGGGGTAGGAGCTGTAGTCTGCTGGCGACAGTAGTGTGCTACTGGTGGTGGTCGTCGGTAGTGTGGCTTGCTAGTGAGGATGGTGTAACCCGTGTTCTATGTAGTAGAATCATTTCTCTGCTGGTATATCTGTTTCCTTATGTGTGACAACCGCTGCAACATTGTTTCCTGGAACGTTAGGGGCCTCAACATGCCGGCAAAGCGTTCTGCTGTTCATGAGGCAATTGCTGTTTGGAAACCTGCGATCGTATGCTTGCAGGAGACCAAGATCAGCTCATGGGATGCTTCCATGGTTAGGGATATAGGTGGATCCTTACTTGATCGGGCCTACCATCTACCTGCATCGGGCACCAGGGGAGGGATTAGTCTGTTTTGGAACAGTAGCTTAGTGCACGCCTCCGGTTTCGTGGCACTGCAGTTCACCTTAACTGCTGAAATTAGATTGCTAGCTGCTGATACACAGTTCTGTCTGACTACGGTCTATGGACCCGTTGATGATAGCTCCAAAGATAGCTTCTTGACTGAGATGTGCAGCACTGCACCTCGCCTGGGCCACCCTTGGGTTGTGCTTGGCGATTTCAACCTGATCTACGAGGCCAGGGACAAAAACAACCTAAACCTCAACCGCAGGCTCATGGGCAAGTTCCGCAATGCCATCAATTATGCTGAACTGTTTGAGATCAGATGCAAAAACAGGAAATTCACTTGGATCAATGAGCAGCAGCCCCCCACTCTAGTTGCCCTGGACCGCGTCTTCTGCAACCCTGCTTGGGATGCTCTGTTTCCCTCGGTTCTCCTGCATGCAGCCTCCACTTCAGTCTCGGACCACTGCCCACTGGTCCTCTCAAGCGCTAAACCCCCGATCAGCAAGCCCAAGTTTAGATTTGAAGCTTTTTGGCCACAATTCCTTGGCTTCCAAGAAACTGTTCTTGCTGCTTGGTCCAGGCCAGTTCCCTCGAACTGCGCTATCAGGGTGCTGCACACCAAATTGCTCCTCACGGCAAAGGCACTGAGAGCCTGGAGCAGAGGCTTGTTCTCCGACGCCAAGCTACAGTTCCTCATGGCCCAGGAACTAGTACTACGTCTTGATACAGCTCAGGAAAAGAGAGTGCTCACAGCCGCTGAATTTGAATTCCGAAAGAAGCTGAAATTGCGCCTGCTGGGCCTGGCTGCGATTGAAAGGGCTAGAAAGAAGCAGTGCTCCAGGATTAATTGGCTAAAGGCTGGGGATGCTAGTACAACTTTTTCCATGCTAAAATCAACGCTAGGAGGAGGAAAAACTTCATTCTTTCCCTGAAAAAGAATGGAGTGGCTGTTACAAGCCACACGGAGGAGGAGGTGATCAAGGACCATTTCACCAAGGTTTTGGGCACACAACAGCGCCGCGCGTGTACCATCAATTGGGATGAAATTCAGTTACCGCAGCTTGACACATCTGGGTTAGATCTCCCGTTCTCTGAAGCTGAAGTTTGGAACGCCATCAAGCTCTCACCACCAGACCGCGCCCCTGGCCCGAATGGCTTCCCCGGTGTCTTCTACAGAAGATGCTGGCATATCATCAAGTCTGACCTGCTTCAGGCCCTGCGCCAATTCTTCGACTTGAACGGTGGTGATAGCTTCCAATGCCTCAACTCAGCCACGGTGGTGCTCATTCCGAAGATTGCGGATCCGTCTGAAGTGGGGCACTTCCGGCCGATCAGCCTTGTGCACTCCTTTGCAAAGCTTATTGCAAAAATTTTATCCCTCCGCCTTGCACCCAAGCTTGGCAGCTTGATCTCTCCGACGCAGAGCGCTTTTTTGAAAACTAGATGCATCCATGATAGTTACTTGTTCGTCAGGAATGCTGCGCGTAGCCTGCATCGTAGAAAGAAGCCTGCACTGCTCTTCAAGATGGATATTGCCAAGGCCTTTGACACAATCTCCTGGGAATACCTGCTGGAATTACTTCAAAAAATTGGGCTTCTCCGCCCGCTGGCGTGATTGGATCTCCCTGCTGCTACGGTCGTCCTCCTCTGCAGTCCTCCTCAATGGTGTCGAGGGCCAACTGATTGACCATCGCCGAGGGCTCCGCCAGGGCGACCCGCTGTCCCCCTTCCTCTTCATCCTGGCAATCGACACCCTTCAGCGTGTCCTGGACCGTGCTGCTGCCCTGGGGTACCTGTCACCGCTACCCGGACGGGAGATCAAGCTGCGTGTCAGCCTATATGCGGACGAGGCAATCATCTTCTCCAATCCATGCAATGATGAGGTCTCTTGCCTGCTTGCGATCTTGGAAAGGTTTGGGGAGGCCACGGGGCTTCGTGTGAACCCCTCAAAATCCACGGTTGCACCCATCCAATGCCACGCCTTGGACCTGGACAGTATCTTGCACGGTTTTTCCGGCCGACGTGTGGGCTTCCCAATTACCTACTTGGGCCTGCCAATTTCTTTAGGAAGACTGCGGAAAGTGCACCTCCAGTTCATCTTCGACCGCATCAAAGCAAAGCTGGCAGGATGGAAGGGGCGGCTAATGAACAGCGCGGGCCGGCGAACGCTTGTCCGCTCGGTGCTCTCTGCTATCCCGATCTTCGCGCTCACTGCCATTCAGGCCTCAAGCGGATTTTTGAAGGACATTGACAAGCTATGCCGTCGTTTTCTCTGGGCTCAGGAGGAGAGGCTGTCGGGAGGTAAATGCAAGGTAAACTGGCGCACTGTCTGCTCCCCTGTGGAGCTTGGTGGCCTGGGTTTGTTAGACACTGCGAAATTTGCAAGGGCTCTTCGGCTGAGGTGGCTATGGCTGTCCTGGGACAAAGTCGCCCGACCTTGGGCCGGCTTCCCCTTGCCGTGCGATGATCAAGACCGTGAGCTCTTTGCTGCTGCAACGCGAGTGACAATTGGCAATGGTGAGCGCGCCCTCTTCTGGGAGTCCACCTGGCTGGGCCCGATGCCATTGCGCGCGATTGCGCCGTCCCTCTTCGCTCGCTCCAGGTGCAAGACACGTTCGGTGAAGGAGGCGCTTCAGGGTCACAAGTGGATTAAGGACATTCGTCGCCCCCCCCCCCCCCCCCCCCCCCCCCCCCCCCCCCCTCTCTCTGACGCCAACATTTCTGAATTCCGAAGGCTATGGAACACGATCAGAGAGGCTGGGATCACGCTGCAGCCGGATGTGCCGGATAGTATTACCTGGAAGACATCGGCCTCCGGCAGCTACAGCGCGGCGGCGGCGTATAGACTGCAGTTTGCCGGTAGGATAGACTCCAATTATGCCACCATGTTCTGGAAGGCCTGGGCTCCACCACGCTGCAAGTTCTTCACCTGGTTGCTGATGCTGGACAGGCTGTGGTGCGCGGACAGACTGCAAAGACGAGGGTGGCCGAACGACTATTTCTGCCCACTCTGTGTTCGAAACTTAGAAACCTCTGTTCATCTACTCTGGCACTGCCCGGAGGCGCGGCGGGTCTGGAGCATGGCGGCAGGCTGGCGCGGCTGCTCCGCCCTCGACCCGAGCACTTGGCCTGATGGCGACCGCTCGGAGGTGTATTGGTCCCTTATCGCTCCCTGCCTCATAATATAAAAAGCCAGCAATTGCTGGTAGTTTCAAAAAAAAAGGGGCACGCCCCCAGCTCCATTTTCATACAGAAAACGAAACCAGCATACACGCCAAGCAACAGTCTGAAAGACTCGAAAGAAAATAAGAGCAGCCATTAAGGTCGTACTGTACTATGTTTTTGGCTGTCAAAGTACAGACATACTAAAGCGACCATACGAAAGACAACGACATGCGTCAGAAATTTTAAAAATGTTGACCATGCATTAAAAAAAATGTTAATCTCGCATTTGCAAAATGTTGATAAGGCATTTGAAAAATGTTAAATGTTCATAGAAAAAATATTGACCATGTATCAGAAAAATGTTAATCCTATATTTGAAAAATGTTAATCAAGCATTTGAAAAAAGTTTAAAGTGTGTATAGGAAAAATGGTGACAATGCATTCAAAAAATATTAATCTTGTATTTGAAATTTTTTAATCAAGCATTTGAGAAATGTTTAAAATGTGTATAGAAAATTGTTGACTATGTATTAAAAATGTTAAATTTGTATTGGAAAAATGTAAACGTGTATTAGAAACTTTTGTTGGCATATACAAAAAATGTAGAATAAAAACAAAAAGAAACAAAGAAAACCAAAAAAATGAAACCCTAAAAAGAAAACAAAATAACCAAAAGAAAAAAGAAAATGAAAAATAAAATCAAAGAAACAAATAAAAAAAGAATGAAAAAAAACAAAAAGCAGAGAAGAAGAAAGAAAATAAACATCCCGAAAGAAAAAACAAAAAACAAAACCAGTGAAACCCGGGCTCATTTCGCCTCAACTCATCCCGCCCTATTGCTTGATCAGAATCCCAATGCCAACCCGGTGGGTAGCACCGTTGCAACCTATCTAGGAGACCATAGTTCGAATTCCGCCGCGGCGCTCCTATTTCACTATTTTTCTTTTAAACGTGTGCGCAAGTGGGCTGGCCCGTTACTGTTGAAGCTCGCAGCAAGAGTTCCCACGGTCTCGCTTAATACAAGAAATAGTCGCCGCGGCGATCCACAAGGAGCGTCGACGCCTGCAGCGCAGGTTTTCTTGTTTGAGAATTAGAAAAAAAAGCGACCATCGACCAGGCCCAGTAACATGACCAAACTGCACGTCTCTTTCCCGCGACCACCTTGCAATGAGTTTTCACAAAAAAAAAAGAGCAACAGTAGAATGTTTTTTTTCTTTCTCTTCCTTTTCCCCTAATATTTCTGATTTTGTTTTCCTCTATCATTTTTGGTAAAAATGATCGTCGCATATTAAAAAATATTAATGGAATGTAAAGTTTATACTCGCAGTTTTAAAATAAAGTTTGTCCAATTTAATAAAATGTTTCTGACAGTTAGAAAATGTTCACACATTTCAAAATATGTTAATCACATTTTTTCAGAACATTCTTTAAAATATGTTAATTATTATTTTCATCATCCTACTTTGATGTGGTTCCGTGGCAGAGCACGGGCATCTTACTAGTAACAACTTAAGCATTGACATCGATCATGTTGTTGCGTCTAGCGATGGAGGAAGAACGGATCAACAGTCGGAAGGTTTTGTACGCCCAGGAAATTAAATTTCGCCATCGCGTGGCGAGCGATGTACTACCCTTGCCACGGCTATGTTTCACCTCGCTCACCACGCGGCACACATCAACATATGTACACGACAGACATGCAACTTGATCAGCAACCGCACGCGCTCTCTCATGGCGGAGCCGTCAGCTGTGCTCGTGTTCCTCTCTTTGCTCGCGCTCTGGAGCAGCGTCGTCGCCGTTGTTGCATCACTGCCTGGGGCGGTGGTGCCGGCGCCGGTGAGGGTGGGCGTGGTGCTGGACCTGACGAGCGACGTGGGGAGGGAGAGGCGCCGGTAAGTTTAAATCTCGCTAGTCGTCTTCACTTCAAGACACATCTCCTTTGCATTATTTACATCTTCATTGCTTGAGCTTAATTTGAGTACTATGACATACAAGTTCATTCAATACACGCAACTTGTTTTCTGTGATATTTGCACTTCAGGGCAAGGGCCTTAATTTGTTGTATCACTAAGATAGGATTTCATAATGTTGTACTTGTGTCAGCATGTATCAATGAAATAGTGTTTGTGGTGACTTCGTCACACTGAAGATCTGTTGGTGGCTCCTCTCTCGGAGGTACTCCTAGGGATAGGGCGTATCAATAGGTTTATCCTTTCAAATGGATGTAGACGTTGAAGACATTTTTTGCCCATATATGTCGGTGCAATAATCCTAGGTATATGTATCCCTAGAAAACTATTGGAATTGCAGCAACATACTAGCTCATGTGCGTCGTGAATAATTCTATACTTAAGCTTGGGAACATCAATTGTAGATGTCGACCCAACACGTGGTTGATTGTTCGGTTGCCCTCTATCGAAAGTATTAGTGTTTGGGAGTAGCGGGGGAAGGAGGACGCGGGAAGAATGAGGAGAGATGATAATAGGGAGCGTTGTCTGACATTGGCGGCAACTGAGACCAGTGAGTAACACAACAACCCCAGGAGTAGAGGGATTCACTAGGGCACTGACCAAAAAGGTCTAGTGGAATAGGGAAGACGGAGCGTCGTGATGGCGGAGCTAGTGAGAGGAGGTGAAGTAGGGGAGGAGAAAGAATGGATGGATGTGGTTTTTGAGAGAAGGAATGAAGAATAAATGAAGAAGAAGCAACCGGACGAGGAGAGGGAGGAAGGTCGCACCCTGGTGCTCTTAGGGCCTCTTTGATTAGGGATTCTGAAGCGTTTCATTCCTTCGGAATTTTTCTCATAGAGCATGTTTGGTTTGTAAAATCATAAGATTTATGTTTTATGGCCTACTTTGTATGCAATATCATATGAAAATTTCCATTGAGCCCCCGTAATTTTTTTCCATTGAGAACAACCTCATGAAAAATTTCCTTTGTTTCCATAACAACCATGGCATGCTCCTACCTATACGAAAAATTCCTGAATTTCCCCTGCAACCAAACAACTTCTTAAATTTTACAAAGGGATATACTTGAGTCGAGATGTTGATTCCTCTGCTTAAGTAATGAAAGTGTTTTATTCACACAAAAAAAAGATGTTGATTCCTCCACACAACAATTTGCTAACGTGTAGCAAGCAGCAAGCAGCAAGAGGAAGAAAGTAACCGGGAGTTAATCCCAAATCGGTAAACAGTAGATCGATCGGGTTGGCCCAGTGCAAAGCCGGCCCGTGCAACGCACCAATCAAGGGCCCAGGCCCAAACATCCACTCGCTTCCGCAGCCGCTCTCTCTCTCTTCGGCTCCTCGCAAAGCAACGCGTGCCGCCGTCCGTCCAGCCGCCATAACCCCAGCACCGGCGGCCGTCGCCGGCCTCCAGCTTGCGTCGTACTCGGCAGGCCATCGCCTCAATGTTACGTCGCGCCGTTCCCGCCCGGCGCCGATATGCGGAGTCCCTCCTCCGTTTGCGGCCCTACCACCACTCGGATAGCCATGGGCGATGGCCGTACCAAACCTACTGCCGCTCTGACCTATGTCGACCCAGTGCGCTGCCATGGCCTCCACCTTCGCTGCAGCTAGCACCAATGCCTCCTTCGCTCTCGCCCACAAGGTACTTTTTCTTGCTTCTCCACTGGCTGGTACAGAGCGGCAGGCCTAATTTTTCTCTTCAGTTATTTTTGTAGGTGCCGAAGTTAGGAAATCAGACCAGGATTCCTGATTTCTTAAAAAAAAAAAAAGACCAGGATCCTTGATGCAGATGCACGACACACCTAGTGCCTCACGTTGCATACGAATCTTCAATGAATAATGCAAAAAAAATAAAATTTGATGAATATTGCAAAAACTTTGATGAATAATGCATCAATAGACCTATTTGCTATTGTTTTTAGATTATGTTATTTGCTTGTCTAATTTTGTGACCTGTATGTGTTTTGCAGCCGAGGACCTGATCAAGAATGGGCAAGTGCAAGCCACCATATGGGGCCCTGGGACACTGAGCGAATCAGATCAGGCCGCACACCTAGGCCGCCGCCGCAACCATGTTCCGGTTCTCTCCTTCTCCGGTGTTTATCCAGCATTGTGTGCCTTCTGGGTAGACCTGTAGCAGCCTAAGGAGGTCATGCCAAGTTTGGATTTACACTTGGAACTGACACTATAACCTTTCCTAGTCCGAGAACAGGCAGAAGAATTAGCAGAAAACTAGGTACAAGGATATCAAGGAAGAAATGCAGAGGCAAGACGGGGCTGAAGATTGCCGTGCCGCTGAAACTGGGTTTTCAAGTTTTTGTGAATGTTATTGATCCTGTTTCCAAGAAACAAAACGTCACTGGCTACAGCATTGATATCTTCGAGGCTGCTATGATGAATTTGCATCCTCGCCCATGCTATAATTTTCTCGTCTTCAATGGTACTTATGATGAGCTAGTAGGCAACGTGTCTTTGGGGTTATGGCTCCATCTCATCCTTTTACAAGTACTGATTTGTTAACATTATAATTTCTTGTTCCTAAATACATTTTCATCTCTTCTAAACAGGTGTATGATGGTGCAGCAGGTGATGTGACCATAACCGCGGAACGAGTCACTACCACAGACTTTACAATGCCATACACACAGTCGGGTGTGTCTATGCTTGTGCTTGCTGAGGATGAACCGGATACAATCCGTTGGACATTTGTAAAGCCACTAAATGGGAGGCTTTGATTTGCAACAGTTGTCTTCTTCTTCTATACTGGCTTTGTTGTGTGAATGATTGAACTACCCAAAAATCAGGAGTACCAAGGATCAAGTTCGAGACAGTGTAGCACTGCCCTCTACTTCATTTTCTCCACTTTGACATTTTCTCATGGTGAGTACTTCAAGCTTAAACTTCCTGACAGAATTTGATGCTTTATAATAAGTATTTTAATTAGTTTCTCATCATAGTTCGAAGATTATATAATCTTTTGGTTATTCCATGGACAGCTCCTATTATTAGAAGCCCCTTGTCAAAAATTGTATGGTGCTTTGTGGTGCTGATTCTTGTACAAAGCTACACAGCAAGCCTGTCATCCATTCTGACGACAAAGAGGCTCCGTCCTTTGGTGACAGATCTGGACCAGCTCAGGAGCAGTGGTGACTTTGTAGGATAGCAAGATGATTCATTTGTGCGGTCCTTCTTGGTCAATCATAATTTCAGTGAAAGCAGGTTAAGGAACTACACAACGAAAGAAGAATATGCTGCTGCCTTGAGGATGTGGCCCAAGAATGGAGGGGTGTCGGCTATCATAGATGAGATCCCTTATTTAACTTCTTTCCTCTCTGACCAACGGTACGAAAATGATTTTAGGTTGCTTGGATCCATATACAAGACTCCTGGATTTGGCTTTGTAAGCTACTCAACCTTAATGCCTTGGTATATTCCTGATTTGTTCTTGCAGTGCTATGCTGCAATCTGGATACAAAACTAAGTTGCTGACATCGTGTTCTTATGTTCAGGCATTCCGTCTAGGTTCTCCGCTAGTGCATAATCTTTCGACTGCTATCTTGCACCTAGCAGGAGGGGATGAGGGCTCACGAATCGAAAAAAAATGGTTCGGCTCAGCTTCACATCCGATGGGTCCTAGCATGGTCCCTGACATGGACTCCACGCCTGTGACTTTCCAAAGCTTCTCCGGTCTGTTCGTCATCACAGGATCCATTTCAACTCTAATGCTGCTGATAAGCATTATAAGGTCGATTCATGCCAAATGCACTGGGTTGAGAAAGGCTGATGTGGAAAGCGGTAGCTACAGTGGCGCCGAAGATGAGTCTCGTCCATTGCAGAATGCCATGGGTGACAACCCCAGCCCTGTTCCACAACCCTTCCCTGAAGCTGGCAGTGATAATTCCGGGGGTGTCGAAGGAAGCAGCGAAAATGTTGGGGGCGTAGAGCCTGACCCGGTGCAGCAGAATGACATGCACGATGCATCTGTGCCTGCAGGACACATTCATATTCAGATTGAGTTGAGCAGTGTCTGAGGTGAAGGGGAGCGCCAAATGCTCACGAGTACGGCTCGCGTCATTGAAGCGATGCTGCATTCCAAACCTTGGACTAGGTAGACTTAGTTATTTCTCTCTTTCCTACTATTTGGGAAAAGGAGAGATGGATGTTCAGTGTGCATATTCTCTTAATACTGATACGTACTTCTTATGCTTTTGAAGTACTGTACTGATGTACTAGAAGTTCTTTAATTCCATTTGTAAATTTGTTAAAGATACGACACGCAATCGAACACGATGAAGAACGAAATCAAACACAGGGACACAAGGATTTAACGTGGAAAACCCCTCCAACACGAAGGGGAAAAAACCACGGGCGTCAGCCAACAAATCTTCACTATATCGGAGGAGGTTACAAACGCCGCGTCCTTGAAAGGGGCCCCACATGGGCTAACTTCAGACTTCGCTACGCTCCACTTCGGCCCGAGCCTCCCGGCGACGGGCCTCGGCCTTTATCTTTATACTTGAATTTGGATCACAACTTAACAAAATTGATGGTGATTTAGACATAGGCATAGTCCTCAACATGTAACTTTGAACAAATTTATTCACAACAAATCTAATTGTATTTTTTTTCGACGAGAATCTAATTGTATTATTTACATGCATTTTACAAACCTGAATTCGAAGTTGGAAAAGTTCATGCTTTCTAGAACATCACCTATAATCTGAACAGAGGCAGTACTACATAGGTAGTGTATGACTTTATTTATGTGCTTCAACGTACCAGGAGAATACTAAGAATGAGCCCTGCCATTAAAAGCGTTCCTGTATTCCGTACCTTCAATTTGATATAACTGTCTTTTTTCCCCTTCTCTCTCTCTCTCTCTCTCTCTCTCTCTCTCTCTCTCTCTCTCTCTCTCTCTCTCTCTCTCTCTCTCGCAAAGTAGAGATATATGTTGTCTGACTGGCGTGCACATTGGTCTGTTCAGATTGGCATTACTTACCATGCAAAAAAAAAAAAAAAAGATTGGCATTACTTATGCTGCCTCCAACATATTGTTGCAGAGATGTTTTTCAGTTGAACGTATCAGTACCGAAATTGCTTTGAGAAAAATCAAAATTTCATCTAACCAATGCCAATAGTTTTGATCTATAATATATTAAAAACATAAAAATGAAACGGCTTCTCTCACAGACGGGGACAGACGGACAGTTGCAGTGAGATGGAGAGAGTGCATCAATAACTCAAGGATATTTCCACGTCAATGCTCCATTTTAATTATGTCGCCTCTTCTAGATTTTCTGTCGAACTCGAATCTTCGTGGGTATCTTTCAGCCGAAATATTTGATTGACTCCATCCTCCGAGCAAACAGCAGGATCGTTCTTAGAGCCTCATTTGTCCGGACGAAGTCAAGCTTGTTTAGGCCTTCCATTCTTACAATATTGTCAATGGAACAGTCCACAGACAGCCTATTTCAACACAAAAATATTGGTTTGCCGAATTTTCTGTCAAGACCGTGCTTGCTAATGATTCACCAATATTGGCAAGTGGAAATGCAACAAAGTGGCTAAGAGCATCTCCAGCATATCACAAAAAATCGTTCCCTATAATTGGTTATTGGGACTTTCTTAATACTTTTATTAGGGTTTCCAGGTGTGGTGCTTTTGCAGCTCCCCAATAAAATCATACTGAAGCATTATTGGGGGAGCGGCGGTGCAGCGGGACAGCTGCGAGGGTATGGCGTGCGGCACGACGGGGCGGCCGTGCAGCCAGCGACACGCCGGCGAGCGTGGAAGGTGTTTGCGCGGCAGGCCCGACGACGAGGCGGACTTCGGTCGGTGTTTGCTGTGGTGCGTCGAGGCGCGAATACTCGGGCAGTTGCTTGCCTCCCTCCAACGTCGATGGAATTATTAGGGTAGTTGCATCTTCCCCTCTATATAGGGAAGTTGGGGTGCTTTTTTATTTTATCACCAAAAAATATTGGGAATAGCAGATCTGCTGGAGCTTGTTATTTGTGACAACTCTCCTTATACCAGGAATTCTTTGAGAAAGGGGAGTTGTTGGATATCCTCTACCTTTCATACTGGTGGTATCATAACAAGTATCAGATATGTCAACTAGGCATTTTTGCTGAGATGGCATACAATTAAATGAAGAAAGAAAGCGTTCGGTATCATATCATGATACTGTACGTATCACAATAAATGATGTGCTACTTTATGTCATGCATGTCAATAGATAAATTTATCTAAATATCCTAGTATCATATACATAACTCCTACTACGAGCAGCATAGAATCACGGCCAAAAGCCAGGTAAGGCCAACTTTGCAAAGCTTCTGCGTAATTTCCTTCTGATTGAGTCAACATCCGTTACTGTCGTTCATTCTATTAAAAAAAATCCCCATTCCAAATCCGTACATGCGTGTGGACTTATCCCCTCTCGGTAAGCAAAACTCTCGACAGGTACATCTTGTTCATTCATTCATACGGTCCTTACACGCTTCAAGGTCAACAGTCAACGGATGGGTGTCTTGTCACTAGCTTTATAAACGGATCTTTTTTGTCTATAGGATTCCTATCAACAGTACGGAGGACTGAAACACTTGGAACTTTTTCTTCTATATGTGAGATTGAATCTAATGAAAAAAATTAAGAATTCCTCTACACTACCTTTTATAAAAAAAACCATTGACTCAAATAATTTATGTTTTTGAAACATTTCTATCAAATAGGACTTAGTGCAAATTCATTTACATAATCGAGTAGGCATTAAAGTCCTACACTTTTTGTCTTGAATATTTTGTGGAGCATTGAAATCCCCCCATTACCCCCCCCCCCCCCCCCCCTCTCGACAACAACGACACCGGATAATACCCAAGCCTTCATCAAACACCACTACAATGTCCCCAACATTTTTAGTGGGGTTGTCAATCCTCCCCCCCCCCCCCCCCCCCAAGAAGTAGATAATGGTATACAGAGTATCACTAAAAATAAAAATGCAACAAAATGAGATGGTGGTTTTCTTCAGACAAAATTGGACTGGAGCTCATATCTTCACTAGTAGCATCTCTCATGAAAGCAGTAACACATAAATACATACATAGACATGTAAAATTAATCAAATAAATAATCATGACGAATTATGACACATGTTGGGATCATGTTATATTGACATGATGTCCATAATCCAAAAGACAAACATACATTGTATCTAATGGCTAATACATGACTCAAAATGATTGAAATCCTCATATACACTTGAGTATTAAGTAATTAAACAGAACACCAGATAGAGCAGGATGACATACATTTGAGAGTAATATTCGGTTCACCCCGCGTGTTAACAGTGACAACAAGTCAACACTCCTTTTACCGTTAACGAGGCAAACACCTCAAAACTTTTCCTCTCTTACTTTCACCAAGAATATTTCATCAGATGTACACCACTCCCACTAATGTTCGTTCATCTAAGTTGGTCAACGCTTAGACTAATAAAAATGGAGATAAATATACCTCTGTACATAATCCATACATCCATGATAATCTCAACCATAGTAATTCTTTACCACATATCAAAAGATTCAGCACGAGAATTATACATACATGAACACAATCATGTCGCGCAGTTCATGTAATATAAACATCGAAGGACATTGAGAAATTTTCTACATACCTACTACTACAAACCCATAGTCTATGGGGTAGACTACTCACACCCCATGGGGAAGTATTGGAGAGGCATTGTTGGCGAAGATTAGTGGTGAATTCCCCTCGAGCAGAGTACCAAAGAAGGGCCGCAGCAGGGCTCCGCCTTGGATCGTGAATATCTTGTTGTGGCGGCAATGGAAAGAGGATCGATAATAATCTAGGCATAAGGGTGCCCTACGATCACCCAGGAACAATATGAAGATGCATAAACGGTTTTGATCACGATCGTTACCAACTCCGGAGTGCAACAGAAGTAGACGAGTCGATGTAGATTGTACTTGGAGTCCCTCGAACCGTCGATGAACGATCCCGCGAACCGCCCACGAATGTCCCTCGAACGGAAGACTGAAAGCACGACCTCTCTACTTGGTTGCAAGCGTACGGTCTTCACGATCCGGCAGCGCTTCGCCGTCCAGAGCTAATTGTCGCCGAAGAATTAGAGAGAGGAGATTAGAACCACACTGGGCTTCTAATTATGAGGATTAGAGGTCGAGGTCAAGCTCTAATTGATCAACTAGGACTAGAACTAGAGGACTAGAGGAGGCTCCAAAAGTTGTGTCACTGGTACAGCGAGCTGCTATACAAATGGTTTTTAACCCCTTTCCGCGACGGAGTTTTAAACCGTCGCCTTGCCTGTGTGTGCGATAGGGGGGTCCTTCCCACACGACCCAGAAACCGTCGGCGATAGGGAGCGCTGATGCAGACGCGTCCCCAAATGTAATCGTATGCGATGCACGAACATATCGCCCACGTTTCTCATGAGTCAAACATTTCTAGTTGAGCAGGGAAACCAAATGGTGTTTCACATTGGACCGTTTGTGAAATAGTACCTAAGGCACACGGGCCATCATAGAAACTGTGCGTGATATGTGGCCTATCGCACACGAGTATTATATGGCAATCGTCTGCCATGCATGACATCATCGTACACGTTTTCTGAACAATTTACGAGTGGGATTGTATTTTGCATTGGGCACAGTTTTCTCTAAACTCTCATGTGCGATAATGTGCTATCACAAACGGTTCAGGAGCCCCTACGCACAGGTAGAAGTGCTCCAAATCGTCTACGATTTGTTGTGTATCACCGACGGTTCCGCTATGAGTGGCGTGTGCTTTCCGTTCTGGATCGCACACACTCATTTAGTCGAACCGTGTGCGCATCAATGGCCAGGTTAAAGCAAGAATAACACATTTGAATTGCCCTGCAAAAAGCAAATTCGCCACAATATGCAATTAAACAAATAGTGTCCACATGACAAACATTCATCAGAATTCGCAACAATATGCAATTGAACAAATGCTAGCTAAATTCCACTGATTTATCGACAAACGCAGTACATAATCATAGTGTACGAAATACGAAGACCTCATCACATGGAAAACAATGCATCAATGTGTATATGTTTAGCGGCTAACTCGTGTTAAATGTTTACTCATTGTTTCAGGAACAGCCATGCTGAAATCTTCATTATCATCAGTGGGATTGATGTAATGATTCAGGAAGAAGTTGCTGATAAATCTCCTAACCTCCATCAATTTACCAGCGGGGAGCGGTTCAGGGGTCATCGGTTCAAAGATGAGCTGCAGGATTTTTAGATCAGAATGTGCCATACGAGTGGAGTAGAAGATATTAATTAAGATACAGACTTACTGGTGCTAAATTGCTTGCATCGTTACAACAATCAGTAGATTTGAAGATGGAGATCATGTGTCTACAGACATAGTATCCACAAAGGTTGGTCCCTGGTTGTTGCTGAGGACACTAAATTTTTTTGTACAGAATTAGTCATGTATTTGCCGTGTTAGGAGCAACCTAACCGGTGTAAGATGTTTTTTTTTCTTTGGAGAGAAATAGAAAGATGTTTATTTAGAAACTTGAATATCAGACTAGCGTAATAAAAGGTATTTGCAAACTTTTGAATACATTTTCCGAAAATAACGGATTTCGGTGTCTTACCGGATAAACGATCTCGTGTTGCAGAGGTAGTGCACTCTTGAATTGGTTCCCTCGTTTAGTTATGCACGATGCCAACACACTGCAAATGAAGATGAATTTCCACATACTCAGTTCTTGAACCAGATATGAATGCAAATTTTAACATCATAGAATTCAATACCTATCCATGAATTGCTGAAGATGCGTCAGATCCTGAGGCTTTATTGAATCTCTGAGAGAATCCAGGTAGTAAACATTGTTCTGGTTTGGAGCAATGACTACCAAGATCCAGTGAATGCTACAGATTAAGAAAACCATGAACTTACGAACTATGACAAAATGTGAAAGACGGTCAATGTATGTGTGGTTGTTTATTTGACTTACCCTTCATGATATGGCCAGAGAAAGAGTTTTGCATGGGGCGTGCGACACAAGATACTGACGACCTTGCGAATGGCCCACTCCCGATTATCTGTGCCACCATGTAATAATGTGCCATTTGCTACGTGAGGATCTATGAAATACACTCCCTTCATTTTTCTTTGCGTGATCAATCCCCTGAGAGGAATACAATACAGTTAGCTTTTTTTTATTACAGCCTTGTATGGAGAAGTTGATCAGAGTTGGTGAAGTACTTACAACATCAGGCATTTAACAAGAGTCATATCGAGCACATTGAAGTTGAAGAAGAGATGAAAGTTCTCGAATTCCACACTGATGGATCCTTGATCGTGACCGAAATGATCACTGTCGTAGTAGACTAACAGAACCTCATGACCTTCTGACATTTCATCCATGCAATATTTATGTAACTTGCTGCAACTAGAACTGCACTCCTCTAAGTATTCGTCAACAAGAAATGGCTGGCCATGGACGTACTTGCGTGCTACAAGTACGTCTGCTTTATTTTTAGCAAGTATCCTTTCGACTTCTTCATCGGGCAAGCTGTCAGAACCAGTATAACTCTACGATTCGAACAACTTGCTGGTAATTTGGTTCTGGGTGATGAGTGCTTTTAGTAAGAGGCTCTCATTCGCATTCTTCCTCGGTCTCGGGGGCCGCTTCCTCGCGGGTGCGGCCGTGGCTGCTTTCCTCTTGGTACTTGAAGCACTTCTAGTGCAAGGTCTGGATCGTTGATATACGGACTGCTGAGCAGGCAGTGAAGATACGATGGGCTGCTGAGCAGACGGTTTAGCTACGCCGGACTGCTGAGCTGGCGGTGCTGCTATGATGGACTGCTGAGCTGTAGGAGCAGAGGCGTCGGACTGCTGACCAGGCGGTGAAGCTAGGTCAGGCTTCTGCGCAGGTGGTGCCAACGCGTCGGTGTGCTGAGGAGGCTGTGCCAACGCGTTGGTTTGCTGAGCAGGCAGTGCCGATGCATCGGTATGCTGATCACGCGGCTGCGAACCGACGGACTGATGAGCAGGCGGTTCCGGACCTTCTGACTGCTTAGCAGTCCGTTCCACCGGGTTGGTCTGCTGAGCATGCGGTGCCGCTGTGTCTCCCCCTGCTGCTTCAGTGGCCGGCATCTGAACCGGTGGTGCGTCTTCAGCAGTTGTAGGCCTTGCCGCTGCCTGCTCAGGGGCGGACGATGACATGGCCTGTACGGCACGACGTCGGGCGGGCTGATCACATGTTGATGCATCAGCCATCGGATTACGAGTATTAGGTTCCTCGAGGGAAGCACGCAAGAGCTCCTGTGGCAAGGAGAGAGTCGCCGGTTGAAGGGCGACATTGATTGCTCTTGGCGGGGCTTGAGGGATCTCATCTATGAAGTCTATTTCCTTTCGTGGCCACTGGATATGATTTAACAGTGTTTCTTGTAAGGTCCTCTCCTCATCACAGTCCCCTAGGACATTCTTCAGGGCAAATTTATTGAATCCAGGCTTTACTTTAGTCACGTAGCACTTCACACAGCCCGGCTTCAATGGCACATTGTCCAACAAGAGGCCCCCTTCCGAGTGGGGGGACAAAACCCAGGCGGTTGCACATTTTAACGTACCTTCATAATGTGTCAGCACGCCCCTCAGTTTGTCTTTCATTCCAGATAGATCAGATATAGCATCATCATGCGCAGCTGCAGTCTCAGTGTCGCTGGGGCCAGCTGATGCACAACTACTCTTGTGCGGTGATGTCGCGCAATAAGCAGCATCGTCCATGCCCGCCTCCCCTCCCGTCTGCTGGCTATCTCTTAGTGTTAGAGTCTTCTGCGTCATCATTGACTCCTCAATTTCCATTCAAACTTTCGGATACATGTCCATCCTCAACCTTTCTTACAATTCTTCCTTCTTCTGTTCACTCCTCGCTTTTTTCATGGCAAGCCTCTCTTCTTTGCTGAGTGTGAAAGCCCTCTTGTGCGGGACATTGACACCTATACTCCTTGCACGGCCAGGGGGCTCTTTTGTTGCCAGAGCATCGGACAAAATGTCACATGGCACTGAGTTCCTATAGAAACTTCCAGGGTTGTTGGTGGAAGCCTTTAACATCACGCGATACAGTTCTTCGTCATGTGAGTTTTCAAAGTAATAAGAACCGTCGTCACGCCTCCTTGCGTGTGCCCGCAAGTAGTCTCTAGCGCGTTCGCCCCTGATTTCACTAAAGGTCGGTTTTCCACCCGCATCTACTGCCTCTTTGTCCTCCTGGTCCCATATCGGTTACATGTTGTAGTATCCTGCCACACCCATACGGTGGGGGTGTGTGTTCCTCTTCTGAAGTTCCGATTGCTTGGCACTCTTCTTGGTAAACTCTGTAGTTGCCCTGACCCTTTTGAATTCTGCCCAGTCTGCCTTTGTAATTTGGGGGTATGCAGGGATTGGGTCCTTGCCTTCACTCAAGTACTTCTTGTACAATACGTGCTTCCAGTTTCTCCAAGCATCCCTGGCCTTCTTCAGTGCAGCGTGTTCCACCTGCATTCTCCACTCCTCTGGAACGTTGAAGTGTTCCATGATCTCCCGGACTATCCAGTGCCGTGTTTCTGTGTCAGACTTCCGAAACCCCGGCAGATTAATGTTGAGCCTTACCCTGCCAACAAATCCACACACACTCCTGAACCTCGTGCGTGCTTTATCTGGTTTAGTTAGAGCCCAAGATTTTAAATCGATGTCGGCTACTTCATATACACCTTTAGGCTGGTGTGTGGGCTTTCTTGGAGCGTTCTTCCATGTCCTGACCGGAAGGGTGATTCCGGCAGCTCTATCCCGTTCCAGATTACTTGTTCCCTGATCATCTGCTGGAGACCTAGGGTTGTCGGACTCAGATGAAGATACATCGCCTGAAGCATGAGTGTTGTCGCTGCTACTCGGCATCTACAGAGAACAAATGAGAAATTCAGAAAAGGAGGATAAGCATAACACTAACAACTTGGTAGCAAGCTGTCTAGACATGTCATGTAATAATTTGGAAAATGTACGGCTAATTTGTTCATTTTGTGTGACTTGGGCGCCCACGATCTGTAAATCGACAATAACTAATTGGAACAAATACAGCTTATATGTACAAGTTAGGAAGGTAGATAATGAACATATATACGCTCTCCGTTATTTTATAGCCAATTTGGGAACATACAGAACCAAATAGGAAGAGGGATCGCGAGGAAATATGCCTCACCTCGATGGAGAGCAGTAACTGACAGGTTTTTGTGCAAACCCGGTAGGAGAGGCGAGCGGTACATGATGGATATGGTCGAGGGCGGCTGGCGAGCAAATGAAGACGGCGAGGCGCGGGCAGCCGCGTGTTGGGAATGGCAGCGAAGGTAGGGTTGACGCCGAAGAGCGGGCACACGACTGGGTTGAGCACGCCGGATAGGGTTCTGGTGTGGATCTGGGGGAGGGGGGAGCTGGCGATGGAGTTTTGGTAGAATATGCGGACTGTTGAGTGAAACGGGGGCGGGCGGTGGGGGGGTGTTGGCGGCTTCGGTGAAAAAAGGGCGCCGGTCGTGGCGCGGAAAGGCCTATGCAAACGGAAGCCTCTACGAGCCCGTGTGCACAAACAACATAATTTTGTTTGAAATAAAGACGTGGTAATTTTGAAATGAAGACGTGAGTTCAACGTTTCGCCTCAATTTTTTTCCCATGGTACGCAATCCACCATCATAACCTAGGTTTGATTTTCTGGCGCATTTCAGGTCTCGTTTGCTACATTTAAGCAATTTTTTGCATTTACCATGCATTTAGTGCATATAAATCAAAACCCTACTGCAACTACATGTGGGTGTTAGCAAAAAAGGTGTAAAAATCATTTTTTTGTTGGTTTGCTAGTTTTTATTCATTGTCTGAGAAACGGGAAGAATTTTCAAACATTTCGGCCACGAGATGCGGCCACCGGCGTAGGGCTTGTTGGTAATTTAATTACAGGAAATGCGGATGGACTTCGAAAATCGCAAAAATCAGTGTGCCACTGTGGCGCGATCTCAAGACCGAGTGTAAAAAAATTGGTAAAGTTTGGCATAAGTTACGATGGTCGCTCCTTACAAATCGAAGCATCTCACAAGAAGGATCATAGTTCCCAATAGGAGACGTGGCAATTCGGACTCCGATCGTTGGTTACTTTATCGTTTCGCCTCAAAAAAATTCCACAATACGCAACCACCATTACACGCCAGTATTGATTTTCTCGCGCATTTCGGGTCTCGTTTGCTATATTTAAGTCATTTTTGCATTTACCATGCATTTTGTGCATATAAATCAAATCCCAACCGCAACTACATGTGGGTGTTGGCAAATAAGGTCTACAAAATCATTTGTGTGTCGCTTTGCGTGTTTTCATTCATTGTCCAAGGAATTGGAAGATTTTTCAAACATTTCGGATGCGAGATGCGGCCACCGGCGTAGGTCTTGTTGGTATTTTAATTACAGGAAATGCAGATAGAGTCCAAAAATCATGAAAATCGGTGTGTCACCATGGCGTGCTCTCAAGACCTCATGAATTTTTTTTGGTAAAGTTTGGCACAAGTTTGGATGATCGCTCCTTGGAAACCGGAGCATCTCACAAGAAGGTTCATAGTTTCCAAAAGGAGACGTGGTAATTCGAACTCCAGTTGCTGGTGACTTCATCGTTTCGCCTCGAATTATTTTCCACGGTACGCAATCACTATTATAGCCTAGGTTTGATTTTCTGGTGCATTTCGGGGCTCTTTTGCTATATTTAAGCAATTTTTTGCATTTACCGGGCATTTAGTGCATATAAATCAAATCCCAACTGCAACTGCATGTGGTGATGAAAGGGATGAGGATCGCCGTTCGATCTGGGTGCATCTAACTGTGCAGACGTACGATCCGTGGGGTTTGGGTTCTGGCCAATCAGAACGCACGACTCAGATCGCGCGCAGTAGGGGTCATCGGCCACGGTTTGATAGGCACACGGCTTTCGTGAATGAACCGTGTGCTATTGGAAAACATCTACATCAAGGAGCAACATAATTTCGTTTGAAATGAAGATGTGGTAATTTTGAAACAAAGACGTGAGTTCAACGTTTCGCCTAGAATTTTTTCCACCGTACGCAATCACCATCATACCCTAGGTTTGATTTTCTTGGGCATTTCAGGTCTCGTTTGCTACATTTAAGACATTTTTTGCATTTACCATGCATTTAGTACATATAAATCAAAACCATACTGCAACTACATGTGGGTGTTAGCTAAGAAGGTGTAAAAATCACTTATGTGTCGCTTTGCTAGTTTTAATTCATTGTCAGAGAAACGGGAAGAATTTTCAAACATTTCGGTCGCGAGATGCGGCCACCGGCGTAGGGCTTGTTGGTAATTTAATTACAGGAAATGCGGATGGACTTAGAAAATCACGAAAATTGGTGTGTCACCGTGGCGCGATCTCAAGACCGAGTGGAAAAAAATTGGTAAAGTTTGGCACAAGTTACGATGATCGCTCCTTGCAAACCGGAGCATCTCACAAGAAGGGTCATAGTTCCCAGTAGGAGACGTGGCAATTCGGACTCCAATCGTCGGTGACTTCATTGTTTTGCCTCGAAATTTTTTCCATGGTACACAATCACCATTACACCCAAGTATTGATTTTCTGGCGCATTTCGGGTCTCGTTTGCTATATTTAAGCCATTTTTTGCATTTATCATGCATTTTGTGCATATAAATCAAATCCCAACCGCAACTACATGTGGGCTACTTGCAAAGCAGGTCTACAAAATCATTTGTGTGTCGCTTTGCGTGTTTTCATTCATGTCCAAGGAATGGAAAGAATTTTCAAACATTTCAGATGCGAGATGCGGCCACCGGCATTGGTCTTGTTGGTATTTTAATTACAGGAAATGCAGATGGAGTCCGTAAATCGCGAAAATCGGTGTGCCACCATGGCATGCTCTCAAGACCCCGTGGAAATTTTTTGGTAAAGTTTGGCACAAGTTTGGATGGTCGCTCCTTGGAAACCAGAGCATCTCACAAGAAGGATCATAGTTTCCAAAAGGAGACATGGCAATTCAAACTCCAGTTGCTAGCGACTTCATCGTTTCGCCTCGAATTTTTTCCACAGTACGCAATCACTATTATACCCTAGGTTTGATTTTCTGGCGCATTTTGGGGCTCCTTTGCTATATTCAAGCCATTTTTTGCATTTACCAGGCATTTAGTGTATATAAATCAAATCCCAACTGCAACTGCATGTAGTGATGAAAGGGATGAGGATTGCCGTTCGATCTGTGTGCATCCAACGGTGCAGACGTATGATCCATGGGGTTTGGGTTCTGGCCAATCAGAACGCACGACTCACATCGCGCGCAGCAGGGGTCATCGGCCACGGTTTGGTAGGCACACGGCTTTCGTGAATGAACCGTGTGCTATTTGCAAACCAGATTGCATATGTTCTGTTCATACATACTGGAGTGAGATAAATTGAGTGTGCTAGCTATAGGGTATACAATCATAAATAGTTCAAACTCATTGCCTGTGCTGATGACATATCAAGGTTAACATATTAATCGTTCTTAGATCAACAGAAGGCCGGGCATAACTCACAATTCAGTACATGCGACAGTTCTAATTGAATGAATTAAGTTGCAGAATAGACATAATAAATAGTGTTACGTATTAATTCCCATGTACATGGGAGAACTGGGATCATTAGGTTGACCCCGAATGAACTTAGGATTTCTGATGATTTTAAGCCTCTCTTTATGTTTGGTGCATGATCCCTTCGCTGGCATCTCAGCAAATTCATCGTACTCGTCCTCATCAGCAACACCCTTGACGCCCAGTACCCTCCTCTACCCACGCATCAGTACATGGCAGTTCTTATGCAAGGGGTCTTTCACATAGAAAATCTGGGTTGCATCGCTGGCAAGAATGAACGGGTCCTTGTGATATGCCATCTTTGTCATGTTAACACAGGTCTTCCTGTATTCATCAACCTTTACCTGACTAAGAGGGACCCATTTGCACCTGAATAATGACACCTTAACTTTCATATAGTTAAGCTCCCAAATCTCTTCGATGGTTCCATAGTATACCCTTTTATCAGCTTCATCTACAGTTATGCATTCTATTCAAATGGAGCTGTTCTGATATGAGGTCTTCTTATCACGTTCCTCAGTGTAGAACGTGTAGCCACTTATGTCATACGCTTGGTACCTCAATACCGTAGGTGATGGCTTTTGTGCCAACCACGTTGCAATGTCATCCATGGATCCGCATGACAAACGATCCTTCAGCCATCTGACGTAGTCCTTATTGTGTGCCTTCATCACGACATCTAATGGATGCACCATGGGTAAGAAGCTTTGTCGTATCCTCGCCAAGTGTTCTTCAGCATAAGCGTCGAGAACTGGGCTGTTAAGCAGTACCGTCAAATGGGCTTGATCGGTCTCATCTCCGGGTGCAGCATGTGGCGCGCCAGCAAGGACCGGCTTACCAGCCAGCCTTCCCTCGTGGCGAGAGAGGGGCAAACCTATAAGTCTTTGTTTCATGTATTCGGTGCAAAACTCAACCACCTCATCTGCGGTATAACCTTGTAGGATGCTTGCCTCTGGATGACATCGGTTCCGACAATAGCGCTTCAATATTCCCATGAACCGCTCGAAGGGATACATGTTGCAAAGAAACATAGGACCACACTACTTTATCTCGCCGACAAGTTGCACAGTGAGATGGACCATGACATCAAAGAATGACGGTGGGAAAAACATCTCTAGGTTGGACAATATTCTTGCAATATCCTCTTGCATATAATCCAGCTCCTCACGATTTACCACTTTCTACCATAGTTGGTTGAAGAAATCACAGAGATCAATGAGTGTATTTCTTATGTCTATGTCCATCAAATTCCCGATGGCCACCGGGAGGATTTGTGTCAACATTACGTGGCAATCATGTGACTTCATGTGTGCCAACTTCATTTTACCCGAGCTCACATCCACGAGACTTCTGATGTTTGCGGAGTAGGAAGAGGGTGTCTTAATTGACAACAAATAATTGTAGAACTCTTTTGCTTCTTTTGCAGTGAAATTGTAACTCTGGCGAACGTGGAGGAATTTGTCACCATCTTCTGCTTCATTCATGCGTTTTGGTTGATCACCAAGCATATCGAGTCATGCTCCGTCACCATCCTTTGTTTTACCTTTAATCTTGAGCAGAGTACCAAGGATGCTTTCACATATGTTCTTCTCTACGTGCATGACATCGATGCAGTGACGTACAGTTAGAATCTCCCAGTAAGGTAATTGCCAGAACACTGATTTCTTCTTAAACACTTGCGTCCTGGGTGTTTTTTTCGACGACGAACCGGGTCCCTTGCCAAGCACAACTTCAAATTTTTTAGCCATTCTGTGGATCTCCTTCCCAGAATTAGGTCTTGGGCCCAAACCTACCTCTGCCGTACCATCAAATTCAGCTTTCATCTTTCGGTATGGGTGTTCTCTCCGTAAGAATCTATGATGACGCAAATACACGGTTTTGTGCGAGTTGGGAAGAAATCTACTCGTTGTCCTATCCATGCATGTGACACATCCTACATGTCCCCTTGTTTTCTGCCCCGACGTGTTACCTAATGTCAGCATATCTTGAATGGTGTGCAGCAGCAATGCATGTAGATCGAAAATCTCCTTTTTGTAAGCATCATAACATTTTACAACAGGCTCTTTTACCCACAATGTCAGCAGTTTTTCTACCAGTAGCTGAAAGTAATTGTCGATATCATTTCCAGGTTGCTTCGGGCCTTGGATAATCATTGACATCATGATGTATTTTTTCTTCATAC
The DNA here is from genome assembly GCA_039707655.1 of Elymus sibiricus. Taxonomy (NCBI): domain Eukaryota; kingdom Viridiplantae; phylum Streptophyta; class Magnoliopsida; order Poales; family Poaceae; genus Elymus; species Elymus sibiricus. The sequence goes on along the minus strand of CM077676.1, from coordinate 119,122,161 downwards.
ACAACCAAGGAGCAAGGTTATATATGCACAGAAGCACCGGCCATGTGCTGTGTTTGGTGCTCATATCACCAAATGGATTCATCCCGTCAGTACACTCCCCGAGCCATATACTTCTAGGATCCTTGGCAAAGTCTTTGTACTTTTCCTCGATTGACTCCCACTGAGCCCCATCTTTCGGGTGCCTCAAATATTCATCCGCAATTCGCTCATCATGATGCCACCGCCACCTCTTTGCCTCTCTAGGGTTTGCAAACAACTTCAACCTTGGAATTAAAGGCAAGTACCAAACAACCTTGAACGGGATTCCTGTCTTGATCTCGTCGTCCAATTTGTACTTGTCCTTTGCTTTCCTGCGCTTGTATCGTGGATGCTTGCATATGCGACATGCACGCAAATCTTTGTACTCACCGCGGTACAACATACAATCATGCACACAAGCGTGTATCTTCTGGACTTCAAGTTCCAATGGGCAAACAACTTTCTTCGCTTCGTTCATGCTTTTGGGGAGCACATTATCTTCTGGAAGAATGTCTTTGAAAAGACCTAACAACTCTGTGAAGCCCTTGTTTGATAGACCGTTTTCTGCTTTAAATCTGAGAAGCGCGAGTGTGGAACTCAACTTGGAATATTTCTTTTTGCAACCTGGATACAAATCTTTCTTTGAGTCCGCATCAATGGTTGGCAGATCCTTGTACCCAACCATATCTTTATCCGGGCCCTGGAAATCTGCAATCATAGCAGCAAAATCTGGCATACCATCAAGGTTGTCGTCTTCGTCACCGTCTTGGTTTTCCAGTGGGATTTTTCGATTGTCTCTATTCCGTTGGTAGCTTGACGTTTGAGCCCCGAGGTTAGATTCAACATCCATGTGACTCTGATTGGGGTTTGGCATCTCGCCGCCCTTGTTACCTTCATCCATGACCGGCTCTTCACCGTGTCTAGTCCAACGTGTATATCCATCCATGAATCCCCGCTTGAATAAGTGGTACTCGACGTCAATAACTTTATGTGACTCTGTATTGCCACAATACTTGCATGGACACAGGATGTAATCAGCATTATGGACTCTCTTCTTTGTCCTTTCAGTCAAAGTGATGAACTCCGTCACGCCACTCGCAAACTTTGAGCTTCTCCGATCCTTCATCCATTCAGATCATTCCATCTGCACCACACGAGGGGTAATTAAAAAAAAGCATTAATAAATGGATTAATTGATGCCCAAAGATGCGTGCATAAATCACAAGATTTTATTTTCATAATTCACGGAGGGCGCTCCATATTGTTTTATCCAGCCGTGCGATGACACAAATTAATGACTAGTCAATTTACACGCAGAGTACAGTATACTACCCTTATGAATTGAATACCTTAATTAAGCCACTCAACGAAAAGAATACCTTAATTAATTAGCCGCGCGGCGACCTCCACCCAGCAGACAGAGAAGCGCGATGCCGCGGCACGCCGAGACAGCAAGGTTGAGGAGCAAAGCTTAGTGGGGCATCCGCCTGAAGTTCGAGCCCCACTATCCCGCCTTCGACCGCGAGGGATGTGCTCCAATCACGCCGCCGCCGACCTCAAGGATTGAGATCTCCTCCTATCTCCCGCCGCCGACCGAGGATTGACCTCCTATCACACCACCACCACCGACCGACCGAGGATTGACCTCCTATCCGGTAGCCGCTGCCTCGGCCGCCGCCCCCATCTCTATCTGCAGAGCGGCTGTTTTTATTTTTTGACAGGTATCCGCAGAGCGGCAGTACATCAAATACGGTTATGTCACGGGAACCATGTGTCACGCACGTTGTCTTCTCACATGGTTTGGTGTGGAAATCGTGTGTGAAGTTGTAATATCGAACACAAACGATATGTACAAACCGTGTGCCGTATACAACAGAGTGCGATAAGTAGTTCCCGACCGTTATCAGATCCCCACGGTTTCCCCATTTCCCCCAAATTCCCTCGCGTGGTGCTGACATTGGGGGAATGCGGACGAGTGGTGCTGATGGTTTCGGTGCGGCTGCTCCGGCTCGTCAGTCACCACCGAGTGCTTGCCTAAGGTCATCAGAAGGCCGTTGTACTATGGATCCGAATCGTCTTGTCAGGTTCCAATCAATCCTGATCTTTTTTAGCATGTCCAAATTAAAGTAGCTCCCTGCTCAATCCGTCCTGAATGACCCCCGCTCCCCCCACCCAGGAAAGCGATCAACCGCCGGATTCGGAGTATGACTCCAGACTCCCGCAACATGAGTTCGACTCCGAGTTTAGCGCCACCAAAAAGTACCAAAAGCTGAGTTTTGCGCACGGACACACTCCCGCTCGACGTGTATGCACGGAGGGATTTGACATTGGCAGACGGTTTCTCAGTTGCCCCTTAGAGGTTAGTGCTAAGTGCATCATTTAAGTTGAGTTAATGCCCCCGCCCATCCTGAATATTTAACATTGGCAGGGATATGAGGCTTGTGCCTTTGTTAACTGGTTGGATAATGAATGGCATGGTAGGTCTCAGAGTGTTATCACCAAGCTCGCAAAAGATAACGTAAAGCTGAAGAAGAAACTGACTGATCTAGAGTGTACAATCACTACGATGAAGCAAGAAAGACTCAATCACATGCAACAGATGAAAGCAAGAGACAAGAAGGAACTAGCATGTGTAGTTGTAGTTGTCGCATTAGCCATCTTCTATGCATTGTTTGCAATGATGATTAGGGGTTTTGTTTGATTATTACTGGCTACATCAATAAGCAGAGCTCATCTATTGCTTGACAAATGTCCTATGAAAACTGCTTGTTTCACATTTGGACGCTCCAACCTGTGTGTGTAATTATCACATTGAGAACTGTGCAACTGCGGGAATTTGGAGCGACTGGGTACTAATAATTGTGGTTGATTATATCAGGATTCTAACTGCCTGCCAAGGCGCCAATAAAAACCGTCAGTCCCCCGCTTCAATTGCCATTCCTCTTTGCTTCATACCCCGCTTCAGTCTCCACCGTCTTCATCGTTCCGGCCGGCCGCGCTACACACTTACACACACTCTGCAATCTCACTTTGTGTACGTACCGCAGCCATGTCGAGCGACAGCGAGGACGACAGTTCCGCCAACAGTCTTCCTCCCGATGATAGGTCAACCTCGGAATCATCCCGCTCATCTTCCATGAGTCTGGCGTCGAGCCCTGACCTTGATTTTATCCGGATCATGGAAGGGACACCACCGCCCGAGTCATCAGACGACGACCAGACTGACGAGGACCCATCGGAGGACGATGAAGACGATGACGATGATGATGATGAGGAGGAATGTTCGAACGAGGAGGATGCCGACGAGGACATCAACGACGATGACGACAGCGGCGGCGATGAAAAGCCAACGGTCAGCGGCAAGAAGCGTCCTAACCAAGACGATGTCGCGGGGCCATCCAACAACAACAACAAGAAGAAGGACTAAATTAAGCAGACTGTATATCTCTGTTGCCGTTCGCTCATATTAATCTGTGTCCCCTGTCAATCTCATCGCAGACTGTTAGCAATACGTATTCGACAGAGATCTTTTACATTATCGCCTATAGTTGGTTTCTTGAATTGTGTGCCCTGTCGAGCACACAATTCACAACAAAAAATCATATGCGTTGTCTATAATTATCGCACACAATTCTGATTACCAACCTGTTTGCCGGATATCACACACATCTTGTTACGCCGAATCGTTTCTGTTCTTCTGGATCATCGCAAACAGTTCATCCGAGTGAACTGTATGCCGTGTATCGCACACACCTCGAATTGGCTGCCCATTTCTGTTGTGTTGGGTAATCACAAACAGTTCATCCGAGTGAACTGTATGCCGTGTATCGCACACACCTCGAACTGGCTGCCCAATTCTGTTGTTCTGGCTCATCGCAAACAGTTGGTATGGATCAATTGTATGCCACATATCGCACACGCGTCTCTAATCTGAATCATTTTTTATGTCTCCGGCATCACACACAGTTTGTCTTATTGGTGACGGTTTTATTACGACACTGTTTGCGATGCATGCATTGCACACAGTTTGGTCGTGGGGTCTCTGATTCATGTGTCACGTTAGCGGTTGCATGCAGTAGTGTGTGTCCAAAAGTGCCTTGAACCTCTACTATATATAGGTTGAGGGGAGAGGGAGGGATGCCACAAGGAGGGGAAGGACTTCCCTCCTTGCGCTGGCCAAAGGGGGGAAGGAGGAGTCCCCCCCCACCCCAATTCGGCCTCCCTCAAGGGAGAAAGGGGCGCCTCCCCTACATGGGCCCTTGTGGCCCAATTCTCTCTCCACCGCTTGGCCTTTTAAGGCCCGTTGATATTAAATTAAATATAAAAGCTTCCTAACAATTACTAGAGCCTTTTATTATTAATTTAACACCTTCGAAAATATTTTCCACCTATATATTATTTATCGATAATACCCGGTATTGCTCGATAAACTCCGAAACCCTTCCGGTGACCCCGAAACGCTTCCGGTTCCTCTTGGAACTATTCCAAATATTAATGAAACAATTCCACAAATAAATCCTCGATACTCTCATCCTACTAACACTCTGCAGATCGTGATTACCTTAAGCTTGTGACCCCGTAGGTTCGGTAAATCATAGACATGAACGAAACTCCTTCGTTCAATGACCAATAGCGGAACCGTGGACGTCCATATCGATCCCTATGATTATACGAATGATATTCGAGTGAACCTTTGGTTATCATGTGATGTTACCTTTGCTTCTTGATACTTCTACAAAACCCGAGATGCATCGGTATCCTCCTGAGTCATACACATGCTCATTATACTGTCATCCTCGTTACCGGTTTTGTTCTTCTTTCTCGTTGAAGTGTTCTGGTATCCCCGTGACATAGTCACATGTGTCTGGCCAGACGATGATGGATGCCTTCACACCGAGAGGGCCCTAAGAATATCTCTCCATCGTCGGAGGAGCAAATCCCACTCTCGATCTTTCTAGTTCCTTGTCAAACTTTCCGATGAACCTGTAAGTTGTCGTTATGATCACCGTGTTATAGATGACGTTTGAGCAACCCCAAAGTCCACCGTACGGTAGGAAGTGACTACGATACTCTCATGGTCTAAGGAACTAAAACCACATGTTAACACTCTGTGTTATAACAATTGATTTCAGACGATATGATCTCAAAGTATAACAAACAAGTTTGGGTCGATTCAATGTGATCGTTCTTCTAACGTCATTCTCTCAATGTTGTTTTAGGACTATCGTTACACTTAACGATATCATAAGATCCGGAAAACATGATCACCAACAACACTTGAGCCAGTCGTAGAGGCGAGACTAGGAACCTGTTATTTATCGTTTCTCATTCCACACGTGCATATGAATTTTCCACTGAATCGCATATTCCAGGATCATAGCAGTTATAGCATGAAATATAAACTCTTAATTATGAAAATGGAAATATAATAATACATTATTATTGCCTCTAGGGCATATTTCCAACAGTTGGCACCCGAAGTAGGGCACTAAGGGTGACCTATGGGACCCACACACTCTAGGTCATGCCCTTGTCCTAGGAGCACCAGGGGTGCGTCTGGTCTGATACATCCTACACATATCTATATTTTTGTTGTGTTTCATGCTATATTCATGTCATATAGGCATAGTTTTATCATTTTCTCAACTAGCATATTAATAAAGTGTCGATGTGTCAGCTGTTGTTTTTTAGTATTTATGGTTTAACAAAAAAGGGTATTTTATGGGGATATAAAAAATTAGGACAATCTGAACAAGAATTTTCCTGGAAGAACGAAGAAGATAGAACAAAGAACCACTAGAGGGAAGGGCCCACACGACTGGAATAGGCTCTCTGGCCTTGGGGCGCCTGTATGGGCGTGCGGGGCCCTTGTGCACTGCCTCCACCTCATCTTCGTCTCGATGGCTTTATATAACTCTGAAACTTTTTGTCATATTTATCGAAGAATTTTTTGTTATCGCCTCACTGTGATCCAACACGGCCCAATGTGGAGTCCTTTTCTGATACTTTGTTTGAGGGAAAAACATCACCGACATATTCTTCTTTGACGTTGCTTCTGCCATGGTGATGTGTGAGTAGTCCTCTCTTGGACTATGGTTTCATAATAGTAACTATGTTGCATCTGCCCACCCCCCTTAATATAAAGATCACATGAGACCCCTAACTTGATTGTATTCCATCTGATGCGGTGTGATGAATTATCACTTGATGATCATATTAGATATGGATTTGTTCTTTTGCATGATATATAGATGTATATCTCTTTGTCTATTATTTTATTCACTGACCATGTTTAGATAAATGATCTACAATAGTTAGTTCTATACCTTACTTCGGGTTGATATTTGTGAGTGAATATTTTTTGTGACAGTTAAGAATACAAAGCTATATCCTTGCCACTAATGATAAAAGGATAGTTGCCTAGTTGTCTCGATGATGAGGTGGAGGTAAAGAGAATATATTATCAATGATATGTCACTTTGCTTAATGCAATACTATGTTTTATTACTCAATACTTGATATGCATGCTGGATAGCAGTCTTTGGTTGGAGTATTAGCTGTAGATGCATCCTGGATAGTGGTCTATAGATACATGTGTATTGCCTATATGTTATCATGACATTTATAATTTGCCATAAAGACAACAATTAATCGGTACACAATATGATTATGTTAACATGCCAATGCTATTTGGAGAGATACCACCTGTGAACTTAAGAACCCCAGTCCAGTTTTTCTCATTGATACAAGCTTTCTTTTACTTGTATATGCACTTTTTATATTCTGTAATTTGTTAACTTTCGCACGCAGAAACAATTACAAAACACTCAATACGTCAATCTCTTGTGCAATTAGCAAAGCTAGTGAGACTGACAACCTCACTAATCTGTTGGGGACAAAAGTTCAGTTTCTTAGCTGAGTGCAGGGCTGGTGAATAGGCATGTGGTTTGTGAATCGCGGATTGATTACCTTGGTTCCTTAACTGAGGGGCAATTTTACTTCTTACCAAAAACCCTTGTGTTTCGGGCCCAACAATACCTTTTGCAAGTAGCAGGATCCACATGCAGCCTCGGACCCTCCCCATCTGGCAGATAATTAGAGGTTAGTCAAACAAATATAAATAATGTATAAAAACTATAAGAAATTGGCATGGAGATTTCAAGATTTATAGATATGTTTAAGACATATCATCGGGGCGGTGTAAAGATAACCTTCTAGGGTTCGGGGTGCCGGTGGGGCAACTCGAAAGAGGCGGTGGAGTATGAGGCGGCCGCGTGCACAAAACGATCGCTCTGAATGACCCGGATGATTTTTCATGGGAGGAGACTATTATTGTTTCCCTAAATAGGGGCCTTTAACAGTTTTTAGGGGCTATAAGCAAAAACCTACTCCAGCAACAAGGAGCGGGGCGTGCAGCTACAATAGTGCTTACAGGTGTCACATGGGTGCAACGAGGATAGCAACTAATCAACCAGTACTCCTTTGGGAGCCCCCGCAAGGGTCACTTTTCATGGGCTCGGAGTGCACCACTTGGCGCGCTCTCAGCCGCCGCCACGTGTCGCGCTCTGGCGCTCCAGATATTATTTTTACGCATTTTCGGCTTTTAGATGATTTTTTTGGGGTTTTTTGGCTTCCCGGTTTTCTCAGGTTTTGGAAAAAAAATTCAAAATAAAAATTTGCCCAAAAAAACGTGTTGAGGCATAGATTTGTTTTTTCTTGGAAGCACGGATTTCCTTCCGCGAGAGATACAGTCGTGCCTCTCAGAAAAGGGGATAATGCGTTTTTTCCTTCCGCGAGAGGCATATATTTACCTCTCGTGGAGGCACGGATTTGCTTCCGTGAGAGGCACAGTCGTGCCTCTTGGATAAGGGAAAAATGCATTTTTTTTCTTCCGCGAGAGGCACAGATTTACTTCTCATGGAGGCACGAATTTGCTTCCATGAGAGGCACTGTCATGCCTCTCAGAAAAGGAAAAAATGCGTTTTCTTTTTTTTTTTTCCTTCCGCGAGAGGCACAAATTTACTTCTCATGTAGGCATGGATTTGCTTCCGCGAGAGGCACGGTCGTGCCTCTCAGAAAAAAGAAAAAAATGTTTTTTCTTACGCGAGATGCACATATTACTTCTCGTCGAGGCATGGATTTGCTTCTGCGAGAAACACAATTGTGCCTCTTCAAAAAGGGAAAAAACGTGCTCCCGGTTCGGGTTCTTTCGTCTGGTTTTTTCGTGAAAATAAAGTTCATCGAAGCCTATCAACATGCGATCTAGTTTTGAGGATCTCGACATGAGGAATTCAATGGTGAAAATGATTCGAGATTTCGATGCACGGGTTAAGAGATAAAACATTTTAAATAAACAAATATACGAAAAAGGGAAAACTCCCAAGTTGCGACAAGTGGCGCACATGTGATACGTCTCCAACGTATCTATAATTTTTTATTGTTCCATGCTATTATAGTATCAATCTTGAATGTTTTATATGCAATTATATATCATTTTTTGGGACTAACCTATTAACCTAGTGCCCAGTGCCAGTTGCTGTTTTTGGCCAATTTTTGGCTTTTCAGAAAATCAATATCAAACAGAGAAAAAAAATTCGATTAATTTTTTCTGGACCAGAAGGGACCCTCGAAGGTTCGGGAGAAGACCAGAAGAGCCACGAGGGAGTGACAAGCTCGGGAGGCGCGCCCCAGGGGGGTAGGCGTGCCTCCCAGGCTTGTGGGCCCCTCATGGCACCTCTTGACCTAATTCCGCCGCTATAAATTCTCAAATATTCCCCATATACCGAAGAACAACCTAGAAATTTTTTTCCGCCGCCGCAAGCCTCTGTTCTTCCGCGATCCCATCTGGAGGCCTTCTCCGGTAATCTGCCGGAGGGGGAATCGATCACGGAGGGCTTCTTCATCAACCTTGCTGCCCTTCCGATGATGTGTGAGTAGTTTACCATAGACCTATGGGTCCATAGCTAGTAGTTAGATGGCTTCTTCTCTCTCTTTGATCTTCAATACAATGTTCTCCTCGATCTGCTTGGAGTTCTATTCGATATAATCTTCTGTTGCGGTGTGTATGTTGGGATCCGATGAATTGTGGGTTTACGATCAGATTATTCATGAGAAATATTTGAGTCTTTTCTGAACTTATTTATGCATGATTGTTATAGCTTTGTATTTCTCTCCGATCTATCCGTTTGGTTTGGCCAACTAGATTGATTTATCTTGCAATGGGAGAGGTGCTTTGTGATGGGTTCAATCTTGCGGTGTTCTATATCCAAGTGACAGAAAGGGACAAGACACGTATTTGTATTGTTGACATTAAGGATAAAAAGATGGGGTTTAATCATATTGCTTGAGTTTACTTTGTCTACATCATGTCATCTTGCTTAAGGCGTTACTCTGTTTTCATTAACTTAATACCCTAGATGCATGCTGGATAGCGGACGATGGGTGGAGTAATAGTAGTAGATGCAGGCAGGAGTCGGTCTACTTGTCTCGGACGTGATGCCTATACACATGATCATTGCCTTAAATATCGTCATAACTATGCGCTTTTCTATCAATTGCCCAACAGTAATTTGTTTACCCACCGTATGCTATGCGTTCAAGAGAGAAGCCTCTAGTGAAAACTATGGCCCCCAGGTCTACTTTTATCTTATATTAAAATCCAAAAATACCTTGCTGCAATTTTATTTCTTTTATTTTGTTTTGCAATTTACTTTTCTATCTATCACTATCAGAATTAATCCTTGCAAGTAAACGCCAAGGGGATTGACAACCCTCTTGTTTGCGTTGGGTGCAAGTATTTGCTTTTGTGTGTGTAGGTGCTGCTAACAAGGTTCTGTGTGGTTCTCCTACTGGATTGATAACCTTTGTTCTTAACTGAGGGAAATACTTATCTCTACTGTACTGCAACACCCTCTCCTCTTCGGGGAAATCCCAACGCAGTTCACAAGTAGCAGGAAGAATTTCTGGCGCCGTTGCTGGGGAGACATCACCAAAACCTATCAAGTACCTTCGCATAAACTACCATCTACTTGCTCTTATTTTCATTTACCTTTTTATTTGCATTTGCCTCTCGTTTTCATCTCCCCCACTTCTAAAACAATTTTACAAAAAACGCAAAAATATTTTATTTGCTTGTTTGCTCGTTTGCTTGCTAAAATTGTGTGGCTCAATGAAAATAAAAAACAGACTTATGGATCCTCATCCACTTGCTAATCTTTTCAAACAATCCAATTATGACAAACCAATTGCTAGTGAGTTGAGTGTACTTGATTTTCTTTATGAAGTTTTGCTTGAAAATCATGAATCTGAAAATTGTGATGAAGTGCTAAAAGAAGGAGTTTATAAAGTGATTCATGGTAGCTCCTTGAATGAAAAGCATGATTGCAATGATGTTATTATAAAGTCTATTAATGTCAATTGTGCTAATGATATGCAAAACTACAAGCTTGGGGATGACAATTTTGTTATGTCCACTACTTATTGCAATGATCACGATTGGGGTGATAATGCTTCTTATGATCTTGAAAATTTATTTAAACCTCATGATGGATATGATATTGATAATAATATTTGCAATAATATTGAAAGTGGGTTTTTAAGAGTGTCAACTTTAGGTAAAAGGAATCCCACATATTCGGAGAGTGTTCAATCTTATGAAAATTTTGATAAAAGTGGGTTTGGAGAGGTCATGACTTTAGTTGATGTTAATCCCACTATCTTGGAAGATTATAAAACTTTTATGCATGTGGATCATGAAGAGAATATTTTATATGATAGCTATATTGTTGAATTTGAGTATGAGCCCACATGTAATTATTATGAGAGAGGAAAATATGGTTGTAGAAATCTTCATGTTACTAAATTACCTCTCTTCATGTTGAGATTGCTATTGTTTCTTTCTTCTTCCTTGCATATGCTAGATATTCCTTGTCTTGATAATTTGTTTGCTTATAAAATGCCTATGCATAGGAAGTATGTTAAACTCAAATGTGTTTGTCGCATGTTTTATGATGCTCTCTTTGTGTTTCAATTGTTATCTTTCATGAGAGCATCATTGAAATCTCAAGCCTATCTTAATGGCTATAAAGAACGAGCTTGTTGGGAGACAACCGAATCTATTTATTTTCTGTTTTTGGAGTTTACACAATTATAGCTTCTGTTATGATTGTGCTTTATCTTTTAATTAGTGTTTGTTCCAAGTAATGCCTTTGGGATGATTTGGATGATAGTATAATTGATGCTATTTCGAAAACAGAAAGTTTTGCCTACAGTATTTGATTTTTGGCTCTGTACTGGAGCCTCAGAAAAATCTGAATTTTTTACACAGTATTTGTATATGAATTGTTTACGTTTTCCTAATTTTTAGGAATTTTTGGAGTTACATAAGTATGGATTTTAAATAGATCTTTACAGACTGTTCTGTTTTAGACAGATTCTGTTTTTGTTGCATAGTTTGCTTATTTTGATGAATCTATGGATCGTATCGGGGGGTATGAGCCATGGGGAAGTTGGAGTACAGTAGCATTATGCAAATAGTAAATATGAATCAATTTACAAAAGTACCTAGAGTTTAAGATTTATTTGTTATACTAACGGATCTCACGAGGTCTCTGTTGAGTTCTGTGTGCTGAAGTTTTCAAGTTTTGGGTGAGACCACGATGGATGAAGGAATAAGGAGTGGCAAGCCCTAAGCTTGGGGATGCCCAAGGCACCCCAAGGTAATAGTCAAGGAAGACCCAAGCGTCTAAGCTTGGGGATGCCCCGGATGGCATCCCCTCTTTCGTCTACAATCTATCGGTATATCACTTGGAGCTATATTTTTATTCATCACATGATATGTGTTTTACTTGGAGCGTCTTGTGTTATAGTTTGCTTGCTTTTGTTTGCTTTTTAGTTTGCCACAATCATCTTTGCTGAACACGCCTTTTTGAGAGGGACACACATTATTCGTGATTTGCTAGAATACTCTTTGTGCTTCACTTATATCTTTTGAGCTAGTCAGTTACTCTAGTGTTTCACTTATATATTTTAGAACACGGCGGTGGTTATATTTTAAAGAAATAGTAGCACTCTCATGCTTCACTTATATATTTTTGAGAGTCTAATAATTAGCAATGGTAATATGCACGGGTTATGATTTTGGTCCTAATATGATAGGTATTCAAAAGGGATATAATAAAAACTTTCATGTAGATCACTGAATATGATAAGTTTGATTCCTTGCAATAGTTTTGCGATATTAAGATGGTAATATGTGGGAGGTACTAGTGAATGATTGTGGTTTAGTAAGAATATTGGTGTTAAGGTTTGTGATTCCCGAAGCATGCACGTATAGTCTTTAGTGTGATGAAGTCGTAGCATGATTTATTATTGATTGTCTACCTTTGCGTGGAGGTCGGGGGCGCGCGATGGTTAACTCCTACCAACCTCCCCCCTAGGGGCATGCGTTTACTTCGAGGGCTAATAGACTTTTGCAATAAGTACGTGAGTTCTTTATGACTAATGTGAGTCCATGGATTATACACACTCTCACCCTTTCGCAATTTGCTAGCCTCTTCGGTACCGTGCATTGCCCTTTCTAACATTGAGAGTCAGTGCAAACTTCGCCGGTGCATCCAAACCCCGTGATATGATGTAGACAAAGTAAACTCAAGAAATATGATTAAACCCCATCTTTTTATCCTTAATAGCAACAATATAAATACGTGTCATGCCCCCTTCTGTCACTGGGATTGAGCACCGCGAGATTGAACCCATCACAAAGCACCTCTCCCATTGCAAGATAAATCAATCTAGTAGGCCAAACCAAATCGTTAGATCAGAGAGAAATACAAAGCTATAATAATCATGCATAAAAGAGTTCATAGAAGACTCAAATATTTCTCATGAATAATCTGATCATAAACTCACAATTCATTGGATCCCAACAAACACACCTCAAAAGAAGATTACATCGGATAGAACTCCTAGAACATCGAGGAGAACATGGTATTGAAGATCAAAGAGAGAGAAGAAGCCATCAAGCTACTAGCTATGGACCCATATGTAGGGGAACGCGACAGAAAACAAAAAAATTCGGTACAGCGAGCACGCCCAGGATCACTATGGAGACTGCATACCAGGTTTGATCTGATCCGTACCGACTCGAAGCGCAGCGGAAGAAGAGTCGGTGTAGATCGTCGGTGCAGATCCCTGCAGCTAGGATTTACAACCTCCCAACCGCAAGGATGTACTCCCACTCTAGACAGCCCTTCGGGAGGCGGTCGGACAGTCCCCCGGACGATGTCGCGGACAGCCCTTCGGGAGGACCCTCGGAACCCGAACAGTAACCCGGACAGCCCTTCGGGAGGACGCCGGAAACTCGAACGGTAACTCGAACAGCCCTTCGGGAGGACACTCGAAAACAGCCCCTCGGGCAAAAGATCAAAACTACAATCTCTCTATGGGGTTGCACACATACGGTGTCAGCTATCCGGCAGGGCTTCGCCGTCCAGAACTAGTTCCTCCCGGAACCCAGACAACCTTTCGGCTCTACGAAACTATTTCCTGGGAGGGAGAGAGAAGCCAGACAAGTCAAATGGCATGTGTATGAGAGCAAGGATGAGATTTGGGGCTGCCTCCCCACCTCTATTTATAGGATAGCCAAGGGGTAAAAGTGGTATACAAAAAGTACCAAAGTACCCCCACTTTATGCCTTTTCAAAAGAGAATAAAGCAAAGAAGGGTGGCAAGTGGAGCTCCAAGGAGCCCCACATCCCTTGGCCGGCCACATCTTGGGGGCCCCCCATGGGGGGCTTCCTTGGCCACCAAGTCCATCTAGAAGCCTTTTTGGAAATATCCAAAAAGGTGCTTTCCCAAAAATATCCAGAAGGCACTTTCACTATTCACGAAGACATTTTTCTGCGTCCGTTAAAACCCAAATTATTTCTATGTGCCTAGAATAATTCCAGTACCCACACAAACAATTTTGAACGCGTTCTGAAACAATTTCGGAACAATGTTTTCTTCAGCGAAAAGCTATCATAGCGGTTCCGGCTGCTCCGGAACATTTTCGGTTTTCTCTCCGGAAAAATTCCAGAATTTACTAGAACGATTCTGGCACCCTCCAAGAATTTCCAGACATGTGCCGGAACCAATTTGACTTAATGGAATACCCTGAAACAACTTTTCAGTTTCACCGGAACTATTCCGGTGTTCTCTCCGGAACGTTTCCGTTTCGTCCGAAACTTTTTCGGTGATTTTCTCTCAGACTCCCCGTCTAGTATTCAGCAGATAGATGACCCTTAAGCGTGTGACCCTATAGGTTCGGTGAAGTATAGACATGACCCGGAACACTTTCCGATCAATGATCAACATCGGAGCCGTGGACACCCATATTGACCCCTATACCCACACGAATGAATATTCGAGTGAACCTCCAGTTGACGTGTGCTATTCCTGTTGCTTCACGATATATTACAAATACCCGAGGTGAGATTTATTGCATCCTCGTGGATCAACAACTTGTCCACTATGCAAGTTACCTCGTTACCGGTTTTGTTCTCTTTACTCGTTTCCGTGTTCCAGCATCCCAAGTGATCAAATCACAATGTGTCTGGCCAGACGATGATGGATACCGTAACACCGAGAGGGCCCGAGAATATCTCTCCATCGTCGGAGGAGCAATTCCCAATCTTGAGCTATCAAGTTACTTGACATACTTTTCCATGAACCCGTAAGCCGCTGTAATAGCCACCCATTTACGGATGACGTTTAACAAACCCCAAAGTTCATGAAGCAAGCATGAAGAAACTCGATACTCTCATGGTCTAAGGAATCATGCAAACATTAACTATCTCTGTGTTATTACCATTAACTTGTGACGAATGTATCTCATAGCATAACATCAATTCGGGTCGATTCAACACAAGTGTTCTACTAAAATTGTGCCCTCAAAATTGCCGGCATTGACATGCCCATGATCAGGAAAACAGGATCATCATGCAATACTTGAGCTAGTCTTAGAGGCAAGACTAGGAATACATTTTACCGTTTATTATACCACACGTGCACATGAGTTTCCCTCCGAGCCTCGTGGTTATTGTAGACTCGAGAATCATTGCAGTTATAGCATGGAACATAAACATTCATTACAAACTCGGAGATACAAAGTAACTTTTATTACTGCCTCTAGGGTATATCTCCTACAGACTCCCACTTGCACTAGAGTCATAATCTAGTTACATGGCTTCCCTAACACCAATGCTGTCCGGTGCTGCTCATGCTTTGCTCGTGGTAGAGGCTTCGTCATCGGGTCTGACACGTTCAGATCCGTGTGAACTTTGCGTACTTTCACTAAACCCGCTTCGACATGATGTCGAATGAGTTTATATTTGCGTTCAATATGTCTTGTCTTATGGTGCCAACTTGGCTCCCTTGCTTGAGCCACGGCGCCACTATTATCACAATAGATCTCCACCGGGTCCAGAGCACTTGGAACCACACCAAGGTCTTCAAGAAATTGCTTGATCCATACCGCCTCCTTGGAGGCTTCTGAAGCAGCAACATATTCTGCCTCCGTCGTAGAATCCGCTACAGCCTTTTGTTTGGAACTTTTCCAATCAACTGCGCCGCCGTTCAATATGAAAACATAGCCTGATTGAGATTTGAAGTCATCTGGGTCAGTCATGAAGCCTGCATCAGTGTAACCATTTACAATGAGCTCTTCATCACCTCCGTACACAAGGAGTAAATCCTTGGTCCTTCTGAGGTACTTAAGAATACCCTTGACTGCGGCCCAGTGTTCCAATCCTGGATCACTTTGGTACCGGCTGCTAACACTTAGCGCATAGGAAATGTCCGGTCTTGTACATAGCATGGCATACATAATAGAACCAACTGCCGAGGCATATGGAACATCATTCATTTGTATTCGCTCATCGAGAGTCCGAGGACACTGATTCTTGCAAAGTACTGTGCCAGGTGACATGGGGAGAAGGCCTTTTTTGGAGTTCTCCATGTTGAACCTTTTCAACACCTTGTCAATGTACGTGCTTTGGCTAAGCGCTATTAGGCGTCTTGATCTATCTCTATAGATTCCAATGCCCAATACATATGCCGCTTCACCTAAGTCTTTCATTGAAAAACTCTTTTTCAATGAGTCTTTTATTTCATTAAGAAAATTCACGTCATTTCCAATCAATAATATGTCATCCACATACAAGATTAGAAATGCTTTTGCGCTCCCACTAAACTTCTTGTAAACACAAGATTCTTCGTCATTCCTGATGAAGCCAAACTGTTTGACTACTTCATCAAAACGAATGTTCCAGCTCCTTGACGCTTGCTTCAGACCATAAATGGCTTTCTGAAGTTTGCATACCTTTCCAGCATCCTTATGGACGACAAAACCTTCTGGCTGTATCATGTATACATCCTCTTTGAGGTTTCCATTTAGGAAAGCCGTTTTGACGTCCATCTGCCATATTTCATAATCGAAATAAGCAGCAATTGCTAGTAATATCCGAACAGACCTAAGCATAGCTACGAGCGAGAAAGTCTCGTCGTAGTCCACTCCTGGAACTTGCGTGAACCCTTTCGCGACAAGTCTAGCTTTGTGGATAGTAATGTTACCATCCGCGTCTGTCTTTCTTTTGAAAATCCATTTACAACCAATGGGCTTTACGCCTTCAGGAAGTTCTTCCAAGTTCCAAACTTGGTTTTCGTACATGGATTCCATCTCGGATTTCATGGCCTTGTGCCATTCCTTTGAGCTGGGCCCCGCCATCGCTTCCTTGTAGTGCACAGGTTCATCGTCTTCAAGAATGAAGATTTCGTTATGAAACCATTCAGGTGGTTGGATAGCCCTACCTGATCTGCGCGGTTCAGTTACAACATTGTTTGAAGCCTCCGCATCATATGCGACAACTTCCGGCTCGGTTGTAGGGATAATTAGCGGAATTGCTTTCGGTTCCTTAGCCATATCAACGGTTGCTGAAGATTCAATAATCTCATCAAGTTGTACTGTCCTCCCACTCACTTCTTTTGCGAGAAACTCTTTCTCGAGAAAGACTCCGTTTTTAGCGACAAACACTTTGCACTCGGAGGGTTGGTAGAAAGAATACCCAACTGTTTCCTTGCGATAACCTACAAAGTAACATTTGTCTGATCTAGGATCGAGTTTGCTTGGTTGTAAACGTTTTACATAAGCTTCACAACCCCAGATTTTGAGATGTGACAAATTGGGTTTCTTCCCATTCCATAACTCATATGGTGTTGTCTCAATAGACTTAGACGGTGCTCTGTTTAATGTGTGAGCGGCAGTGAGTAGTGCGTGACCCCAAAAAGATATCGGCAGATCTATAAGAGACATCATCGACCTTACCATGTCTAACAAGGTTCGGTTACGTCGTTCCGACACTCCGTTTCGCTGTGGAGTTCCGGGAGGCGTAAGCTGTGAAACGATTCCACGATCACTCAGATGTTGGCCAAACTCATGACTAAGGTATTCGCCTCCGCGATCAGACCGCAGAAACTTAATCTTTTTGTCACGATGATTTTCTACCTCATTCTGAAATTCTTTGAACTTTTCAAAGGTTTCCGACTTATGCTTCATTAAGTAGATATAGCCATACCGACTTAAATCATCAGTAAAAGTCACGAAGTAAAAATACCCACCCCGTGCGGCTGTGTTCATTGGACCACATACATCACTATGTATTATTTCAAATAATTCACCCGCCCGTTCAGGATGACTCGTGAACGGCGTCTTGGTCATTTTCCCCATCAAGCAAGCTTCACATGTGTCAAATGATTCAAAATCAAGTGACGGTAAAACTCCATCTTTATGGAGTCTTTGCATGCGTTTCTTTCCGATGTGGCCAAGCCGACAGTGCCACATGAAAGTGGTGGTGGTGTCAGCCTTCTTAAGGCGTTTAGCATTCACGTTAAAGACATCATTTCCATATTCAAGATTTAGAATGAAAAGGCCCCCAACAATGGGTGCAAATCCATAAAACATATCCTTACAATAAAGTGAACAACCATTGTTCTCAGACTTGTACGAATACCCATCGTGTACTAAACATGATCCGGAGATAATGTTTCTACACAACAGTGGAACAAAATAACAGTTATTCAGTTCTAAGATAAATCCCGAAGGGAGACGTAGAGGCATAATGCCGACGGCTTGAGCGGCGATCCCAGCGCCGTTCCCGACGCGCATCACGACTTCATTCTTTGCTAGCTTGCGCACCTTCTGAAGTCCCTGTATCGAGTTGCAAATGTGAGCAACCGATCCGGTATCAAATACCCAAGACTTAGAATTTTTGCTAGCAAGCAAAACGTCAATGACATTAACTTGTATAACAATTATACCTTTTCCGGTTTTCCCGGACTTCTTATCTTCCAGATATTTCTTGCAGTTTCTCTTCGAGTGTCCTGTGCCCTTGCAGTAGAAGCACTCAGTTTCATTCTTGGCTCCGCCCTTAGAGTTGCTTTGGGAGCCGGTCTTACCGGCGCCCTTGCCCTTCTTTGGCTTGCCTTTCTTTTTGAAACTGGCGGTTTTATTCACAAGCAACACTTGCTTGCGATTTTTCCACAGTTCTCCTTCCGCAGATTTCAGCATGGCGAGCACCTCTTCCGGTGTCTTCTCCATCCCATTCATGTTGTAGTTCATGATAAAACCGTCATAAGACGGGGGGAGTGAAGAAAGCATCATGTCCATCATATGGTCAGGTGGAAGTGCAAATTCCAGGGTTTTAAGCCTTTCAGCATAGCCAATCATTTTGACTACGTGTTCGCCAACTGAACTGCCCTCAGCCATCTTGCAATCCATCAAGGCCTTCATGACATCAAATCGTTCAGACCTTGCGGTTTCCTTGTACAGGGCATCCAAATCCCGGATCATATCACGGGGTTTATGGAATTCAAAACGTTTTTGAAGCCCTGCACTCATGCAAGCTAACATGAGGCACTGCACTAAGTTGTGATCATCATCCTTAGTGGCCCAGACATTCTGCTAAACTTCCGGGGCATCTGCCGCCGGTTTAGCTGGAAGAGCAGTTTCAAGCACATACATTTTCCTAGCGCTCCTGAGGACAATCCTCAGGTTACGGACCCATTCTGCATAGTTGTTTCCAGTCGCAGCTAACTTCTCTTTCTCTAACATCGGGCCTAAGTTGAACGCGGTGTTGCGAGCCATTTGATCTACAACGGAAAACACAAGTTTCACTTAGACTTTGTTCATAATGATTTTGGCACTAGTAAATAAACAATTTTATTCTAAAGTGCGCTCCCACTCAAATCAATATCTCTCAAAATTGATTATGAGCGATTCAAAATCCACATTTAAATTCAACACCATTGATGTGGACATCACTGATGACGAGAATTTTAATCGGTAGGCAAACTTGCCAATCACATCTCTATGTGACTTTTGTTCATCTTTCGATGGGCATGTTCCGAGCTCAGGACTATCCTGCCTGAACGTCAAAGACAACCAAGTGATCTTGCTGCGAGGTCTGACCTCACCCGCCTCATTCCTCTCAATTCGTTCGTACCCATGTGGACATGGCGCACCCCGAAAAGATACGAATTTCAGATGGTGCTACACTTGGATGAACACTAACTACTTTGATATTTTTAAGTGAGAGATCACCCTAATAAAAAGCGACTACCGCGCAATCAAGAAGGGTGCATCATAAGGGATAAACATCTCAGGCAATTCATAATAGCATGATAGGTATAGCCCTTTTTGACGGAGAAGTCAAGTATTTCTTCGTCTTCGGCATTTGCGTCGGTGTTCACCTTCGCGAAGATTGCCACCACCTTGTCGATGCACCAGATAATATTGCTATCTCTATAGCTAATAAAAATAAGTGCATTACTTAAGGTTGACACGCAGGTCATTAAAGTGACAATCATATGGCTCCAGCCATCATGCCGAATCATGACACGCAGGTCATGTTAACAAATTTACATCATATAGTCATCTCATACATAATCGAATTAATATGAGCTTTGCTATACCACATCACATGCACATCTTGCAAAAACAAGTTAGACGCCTCTAATCGGTTTATGAAAATTTTTATTTTACGTGGCTTCTAAGGTTTTGACTTAAACCGTAGCTACCAACGTATTATCATCAAGTATGATTATTCAAGTCGCTAGATTAACATCTCGGGGTGTATGAAACACGAGATAATTAAATCTCGAGCCCCATACTAAACTTCGTCATACGCATGACCCCCGTGCAGATCATATCTGCAATGCCCTTTCATCTGCGAATTTCATCTTTCTTTTGACTATGGTGGAACCCAAAGAACTGATAGCACTTCGTTGATCAATCAGGATCGCGGATTGCCAGAACTTTGTGAAATTCCACCATGCTGTCTCGAGATTGAGCAAACGCAAATTCTAGGGAAGCAACAAGAACATCAGGTAACAGATTTATCTGTCACCCGCATAAATAATTTTCAGCAATAGATCTCATCTACTCCAAAATTATATTATGCAATACCCATACATCTCCATGTATTCTAGATCGTAACCTGCATCTACGCATAGCACGGCTCATGATGCCACTGTAGGGGAACGCGACAGTAAACAAAAAATTTCGGTACAGCGAGCATGCCCAGGATCACTATGGAGACTGCATACAAGGTTTGATCTGATCCGTACCGACTCGAAGCGCAGCGGAAGAAGAGTCGGTGTAGATTATCGGTGTAGATCCCTGCAGCTAGGATTTACAACCTCCCAACCGCAAGGATGTACTCCCACTCTGGACAGCCCTTCGGGAGGCGGTCGGACAGTCCCCTGGACGATGTCGCGGACAGCCCTTCGGGAGGACCCTCGGAACCCGAACAGTAACCCGGACAGCCCTTCGGGAGGACGCCGGAAACTCGAACGGTAACTCGAACAGCCCTTCGGGAGGACACTCGAAAACAGCCCCTCGGGCAAAAGATCGAAACTACAATCTCTCTATGGGGTTGCACACATACGGTGTCAGCTATCCGGCAGGGCTTCGCCGTCCAGAACTAGTTCCTGCCGGAACCCAGACAGCCTTTCGGCTTTACGAAACTATTTCGTGGGAAGGAGAGAGAAGCCAGACAAGTCAAATGGCATGTGTATGAGAGCAAGGATGAGATTTGGGGCTGCCTCCCCACCTCTATTTATAGGATAGCCAAGGGGTAAAACTGGTATACAAAAAATACCAAAGTACCCCCACTTTATGCCTTTTCAAAAAAGAATAAAGCAAAGAAGGGTGGCAAGTGGAGCTCCAAGGAGCCCCACCTCCCTTGGCTGGCCACATCTTGGGGGCCCCCCATGGGGGGCTTCCTTGGCCACCAAGTCCATCTAGAAGCCTTTTTGGAAATATCCAAAAAGGTGCTTTCCCAAAAATATCCAGAAGACGCTTTCACTATTCACGAAGACATTTTTCTGCGTCCGTTAAAACCCAAATTATTTTTGTGTGCCTAGAATAATTCCAGTACCCACACAAACAATTTTGAACGTGTTCCGAAACAATTTCGGAACAATGTTTTCTTCAGCGAAAAGCTATCATAGCGGTTCCGGCTGCTCTGGAACATTTTCGGTTTTCCCTCCGGAAAAATTCCAGAATTTACCAGAACGATTCTGGCACCCTCCAAGAATTTCCAGACATGTGCCGGAACCAATTTGACTTAATGGAATACCCTGAAACAACTTTTCAGTTTCACCGGAACTATTCCGGTGTTCTCTCCGGAACGTTTCCGTTTCGTCCGAAACTTTTTCGGTGATTTTCTCTCAGACTCCCCGTCTAGTATTCAGCAGATAGATGACCTTTAAGCGTGTGACCCTATAGGTTCGGTGAAGTATAGACATGACCCGGAACACTTTCCGATCAATGATCAACATCGGAGCCGTGGACACCCATATTGACCCCTATACCCACACGAATGAATATTCGAGTGAACCTCCAGTTGACGTGTGCTATTCCTGTTGCTTCACGATATATTACAAATACCCGAGGTGATATTTATTGCATCCTCGTGGATCAACAACTTGTCCACTATGCAAGTTACCTCGTTACCGGTTTTGTTCTCTTTACTCGTTTCCGTGTTCCAGCATCCCAAGTGATCAAATCACAATGTGTCTGGCCAGACAATGATGGATACCGTAACACCGAGAGGGCCCGAGAATATCTCTCCATCATCGGAGGAGCAATTCCCAATCTTGAGCTATCAAGTTACTTGACATACTTTTCCATGAACCCGTAAGCCGCCGTAATAGCCACCCATTTACGGATGACGTTTAACAAACCCCAAAGTTCATGAAGCAAGCATGAAGAAACTCGATACTCTCATGGTCTAAGGAATCATGCAAACATTAACTATCTCTGTGTTATTACCATTAACTTGTGACGAATGTATCTCATAGCATAACATCAATTCGGGTCGATTCAACACAAGTGTTCTACTAACATTGTGCCCTCAAAATTGCCGGCATTAACATGCCCATGATCAGGAAAACAGGATCATCATGCAATATTTGAGCCAGTCTTAGAGGCAAGACTAGGAATACATTTTACCGTTTATTATACCACACGTGCACATGAGTTTCCCTCCGAGCCTCGTGGTTATTGTAGACTCGAGAATCATTGCAGTTATAGCATGGAACATAAACATTCATTACAAACTCAGAGATACAAAGTAACTTTTATTACTGCCTCTAGGGCATATCTCCTACACCACAGGTCTGTGGTAAACTACTCACACATCATCGGAAGGGCAGCAAGGTTGATGAAGAAGCCCTCCGTGATCGATTCCCCCTCCGGCAGAGTATCGGAAAAGGCCTCCAGATGCGATCGCGGAAGAACAGAGGCTTGCGGCGGCGGAAAGGTTTTCTCTACTCTCTCTCTGGTATATTGGGAATATTTGGAAATTTATAGCGCTGAAATTAGGCCAGGAGGGGCTATGAGGGGCCCACAAGCCTGGGGGGCGCGCCCTACCTCCCTAGGCACGCCCTCCAGGCTTGTCGCCTCCTCGTGGCTCTTCTGGTCTTCTCCCGAAGCTTTGTGGGTCTCTTCTGGTCCAGTAAAAATTAGTCCAAAGTTTTTTTCTCGTTTGGACACTTTTTTGATAATGATTTTCTGAAAAGGCAAAAACAAGCAGAAAACAGCAACTGGCACTGGGCACTGGGTTAATAGGTTAGTCCCAAAAAATGATATATAATGGCATATAAAACATCCAAGATTGATACTATAATAGCATGGAACAATCGGAAATTATAGATACGTTGGAGACGTATCAAGCATCCCCAAGCTTAATTCCTGCTCGTCCTCGAGTAGGTAAATGATAAAAACAGAATTTTTGATGTGGAATGCTACCTATCATGTTTCATCATGTAATCTCTCTTACGGTATGAATAATAAGATCCGAATGATACAAAGCAATAGTCTATAGTTTGATATAAAGACATCAATACTTAGGCATACTAATAAACAATCATCTCTTTCAAAATAAAAATGCTAAAGAACGTTATCCGTACAAAATCATATAATCATGTCATGCTCCATCTTCATAACACAAAATATTTATCACGCACTACCCCGATGACAAGCCGAGCAATTGGTTCATACTTTTTAACGCGCTTCAGCTTTTTCAACCCCCACGCAATACATGAGCGCAAGCCATGGATATAGCACTATGGGTGGAATAGAGTGTGGTGGTGGAGATAAATAAGGAGAAGTAAAAAAAAAAGATAGTCTCACATCAACGAGGCTAATCAACGGGCTATGGAGATGCCCATCAATTGATGTCAATGCAAGGAGTAGGGATTGCCATGCAATGGATGCACTAAGAGCTATAAGTGTATGAAAGCTCAACATGAAAACTAAGTGGATGTGCATCCAACTTGCTTGCTCATGAAGACCTCGGGCACTTGAGGAAGCCCATCATCGGAATATACAAGCCAAGTTCTATAATGAAAAATTCCCACTAGTATATGAAAGTGACAAAATAGGAGACTCTCTTTATGAAAAACATGGTGCCTGAAGCACAAGTGTGGAAAAAGGATAGTAACATTGCCCCTTCTCTCTTTTTCCCTCATTTTTTTCGTGGGCTCTTTTTGGCTTCTTTTTTTTATTTAGAACGGCATCATGGACCTCATCCCCACTTTTTCGAGGACTCATTAGTCTCCACCATTCTTTCCTCACTGTGACAATGCTCTAATAATGATGATCATCACACTTTTATTTACTTACAACTCAATATTACAACTCGATACTAGAACAAAAATATGAATCTATATGAATGCCTCTGGCAGTGTACCAGGATGTGCAATGATGCTAGCATAACATGTATAAAAATGATGAACGGTGGCTGAGCGACAAATACTATGTCGGCTATATGATCATGCAAAGCAATATGACAATGACGATGTGTGTCATAAAAACGGAAAGGTGGAAGTTGCACGGCAATATATCTCGGAATGGCTATGGAAATGCCATGATAGGTAGGTATGGTGGCTGTTTTGAGGAAGATATAAGGAGGCTTATGTGTGATAGAATGTATCATATCACGGGGTGTCGATGCACCGGCGAAGTTTGCACCAACTCTTGATGTGAGAAAGGGCAATGCACGGTACCGAAGAGGCTAGCAAATTGCGGAAAGGTGAGAGTGCGTATAATCCATGGACTCACATTAGTCATAAAGAACTCACATACTTATTGCCGAAGTTTATTAGCCCTCAAAGCAAAGTACTACTATGCATGCCCCTAGGGGGATAGATTGGTAGGACAAGTCCATCGCTCGTCCCCGACCGCCACTCATAACGTAGATAATCAATAATAAATCATGCTCCAACTTCTTAGCATAACGACAGATCATACGTGCATGCTTCGGGAATCACAAACCTTAACACCAATATTCTTACTAAACCACAATTATCTACTAGCACCTCCCACATATTACCATCTAAATATCGCAAAACTATTGCAAGGAATCAACTTATCATATTCAGTGATCTAGATGAAAGTTTTTATTATATCCCTCTTGAATACCTATCATATCAGGACCAAATTCATAAACCGTGCATATTACCATTGCTATTCATTAGACTCTCAAAAATATATAAGTGAAGCATGAGAGTGCAATTATTTCTTTAAAATATAACCACCGCCGTGCTCTAAAAGATATAAGTGAAGCACTAGAGCAACTACCTAGCTCAAAAGATATAAGTGAAGCACATAGAGTATTCTAACAAATCACGAATAATGTGTGTCCCTCTCAAAAAGGTGTGTTGAGCAAAGATGATTGTGACAAACTAAAAAGCAAACAAAAGCAAACAAACTATATCACAAGACGCTCCAAGTAAAACACATATCATGTAATGAATAAAAAAATAGCTCCAAGTGAGTTACCGATAGATTGTAGACAAAAGAGGGGATGCCTTCCGGGGCATCCCCAAGCTTAGACGCTTGAGTCTTCTTTGAATATTACCTTGGGGTGCCTTGGGCATCCCCAAGCTTAGGCTCTAGCTGATCCTTATTCCTTTATCCATCGTAGTCTCACCCAAAACTTGAAAACTTCAGCACACAAAACTCAACAAAAACTTCGTGAGATCCGTTATTATAACAAACAAATCTTAAACTTTAGGTACTGTTGTAAATTGATTCATATTTAATATTGGCATAATTCTACCGTACTCCAACTTCTCCATGACTCATACCCCCCGATACGATCCATAGATTCATCAAAATAAGCAAACTATGCAACAAAAACAGAATCTGTCTAAAACAGAACAGTCTGTAAAGATCTATTTAAAATCCATAATTATATAACTCTAACAATTCTGAAAAATTAGGACAACGTAAAAAATTCATTGACCAATACTGTGTAAAAATTTCAGATTTTTCTGACACTCCAGTACAGAATTAAAATCCCAGCACTGGACGCAAAACTTTCTGTTTTCCAAACAGCATCAATTATACTATCATCGACATCATCCCAAAGGCATTACTTGGCACAAACACTAATTAAAAGATAAAAACACAATCATAACAGAGGCTATAATTGTGTAAACACACAAAAACAGAAAGTAAAAACAAAAATTTATTGTATTCACTGGGTTGCCTCCCAACAAGCGCTATTGTTTTATGCCCCTAGCTAGGCATAATGCATAGTTTCAAGTGTTGTCATCCTTCAAGTTAATTCCATAAGTGGCCCCAATAATAGATTCATAAGGTGCCTTAATTCTCTTTCTAGGGAAGTGTTCCATCCCCTTTTTTAATGGAAATTGAAATCTTGTATTACCTTCTTTCGTATCAGTAATAGCACCTATTGTTCGTAGAAAAGGCCTACCAAGTATTATGGGGCAAGAAGGATTGCATTCAATATCAAGAACAATAAAGTCCATGGGCACATAATTTCTATTTGCAAGAATAAGCACATCATTTATCCTACCCAATGGCTTTTTAATAGTGGAATCCGCAAGATGCAAATTAAGGGAACAAGGATCCATATCGGTGAGACCTAGCACATCACACAAAGACTTTGGTATAGTGGAAACGCTAGCACCAAGATCACAAAGGGCATTACATTCATAATCCTTAATTTTGACTTTAATAGTAGGTTCCCATTCATCTTGTGATTTTCTAGGAATTGATACTTCCAACTCAAGTTTTTCTTCATGCGCTTTCATCATGGCTTCTACAATATGTTTAGTGAAAGCTTTATTTTGTTCATATGCATTTGGTGAATTAATCATGGATTGCAACAAGGAAATACACTCAATTAAAGAACAACTATCATAATTAAATTCCTTATAATCCAAAGTAGTGGGTGCATTACTATTTAAAGTTTTGACCTCTCCAAACCCACTTTTTTCATATTTTTTTTCATTAAGATTATCACCCTCCAAGCAATTGGGACTCCTTCTATCTAAAGTTGACTCTTCTTCAGTCCCTTTTTCATCAAGTTTTATGTTACTAAATAATGATTCAATAGAAACCGGGTGGAATCGCTTTTTCTAGGAATTCTCGCTTAGTTCTCAACCTAGCGGTCCTTTCTTTACTTTCATTAATGGAGACATAGATAGCTTTAATAGACTCATTTATATCATGCTTGGGTGGCAAGATTTTAGTTTCGAGATTTTCCACATCGTGAGCAATTCTATCCATGTTCCTAGCCAATTCATCAACTCTATTCAATTTTTCTTCTATCATAGCATTGAAATTCTTTCGTGAATTAATAAATTCTTTAATATTACTTTCAAGATCGGAGGGCATCCTATTATTATTATTATTACAAGAAATACCATAGGGATTGCCATAATTATTAGAGGAATTTCCATGAAACGGTCGAGGATTGAAATTACCCGTATAAGCATAGTTGTTGAAATTATTTCTAGAGACAAAATTCACATCAATAGCATCATTATTTTGCTGAATCAAAGTACACAATGGCACATCATTAGGATCAATTTGAGCATTTTTACTAGCAACCAATTTCAATAAATCATCCATCTTATCACTCAAAGTATTAATTTCTTTCACAGAATTTACCTTCTTACCAGTTGGAGTTCGTTCAGTGTGCCATTGGGAATAATTTGTCATGATATTGTCAAGAAGTTTTGTAGCTTCTCCCAATGTAATTTCCATAAAAGTGCCACTTGCGGCAGAGTCTAGCAAATTTCTAGAAACAAAGTTTAGTCCCGCATAAAATTTTTGTATGATCATCCATAAATTTAAGCCATGAGTTGGGAAATTTCTTATCATTAATTTCGTTCTCTCCCAAGATTGTGCAACATGTTCATGCTCAAGTTGCTTAAAATTCATAATTTGATTTCTTAAAAAAAATCTTAGCGGGAGGAAAATACTTGGTAATAAAAGCATCCTTACACTTATCCTAAGAATCAATACTATTTCTAGGCAAGGATGAAAACCAAGTTTTAGCACGGTCTCGTAGTGAGAACGGAAATAATTTGCATTTGACAATATCATTATCCACATCTTTTTTCTTTTGCATATCACAAAGCTCAATGAAAGTATTTAGATGGGATGCAGCATCTTCATTAGGACTACCAGAAAATTGTTCTTTCACAACAAGAATAAGCAAAGCAGCATTAATGTCACACGACTCCGCACTAGTGGCGGGAGGAGCAATAGGAGTACTAACAAAATCATTATTATTAGTATTGGAAAAGTCACACAATTATGTATTTTCTTGAGAGATCGCGACGAGGCAAGCAAACTAGGAAACAAGCAAATAAAAAAAATCGTTTTCGTAAAAAAAATTAGAAGTGGGGGAGATGAAAACTAGAGGCAAATGCAAATAAAATAAATGCAAGTGGATGATAGTTTGGCGAATGTACTTGGTAATTTTGAGGATGTCTCCCCGGCAACAGCGCCAGAAATTCTTCCTGCTACTTATAGACTGCGTTGGTATTTCCCCGAAGATGAGAGGATAATGCAGTATAGTAGAGATAAGTATTCCCCTCAGTTAAGAACCAAGGTTATCAATCCAGTAGGAGAACCAAGCAAAATTCCGGTAAGCGCACCTGCACACACAAAAGCAAACACTTGCACCCAACGCAAATAAGAGGGTTGTCAATCCTATTAGTGGTTATTTGCAAGGATTAATTCTAATAGTGATAAATAGATAAACTAAAAGTAAATAAATTGCAGCAAGGTAATTTTAGGTTTTTTATATATGATAAAGTAGACCCGGGGGCCATAGTTTTCACTAGTGGCTTCTCCCTCGAACACATAGCATACGGTGGGTAAACAAATTACTGTTGAGCAATTGATAGAAAAGCAAATAATTATGACGGATTCATGGCAATGATCATGTATATTGGCATCACGTCCGAGACAAGTAGACCGACTCCTGCCTGCATCTACTACTATGACTCCACCAATCGACCGCTATCCAGCATGCATCTAGGGGATTAAGTATGAAACAGAGTAACGCCTTAAGCAGGATGACATGATGTAGACAAAGTAAACTCAAGCAATATGATTAAACCCCATCTTTTTATCCTTAATGGCAACAATACAAATATGTGTCATGTCCCCTTCTGTCACTGGGATTGAACACCGCAAGATTGAACCCATCACAAAGCACCTCTCCCGTTGCAAGATAAATCAATCTAGTAGGCCAAACCAAATCGATAGATCGAAGAGAAATACAAAGCTATAATAATTATGCATAAAAGAGTTCAGAGAAGACTCAAATATTTCTCATGAATAATCTGATCATAAACTCACAATTCATTGGATCCCAACAAACACACCGCAAAAGAAGATTACATCGGATAGAACTCCAAGAACATCGAGGAGAACATGGTATTGAAGATCAAACAGAGAGAAGAAGCCATCTAACTACTAGCTATGGACCCGTAGGTCTGTGGTAAACTACTCACACATCATCGGAAGGGCAGCAAGGTTGATGAAGAAGCCCTCTGTGATCGATTCCCCCTCCGGCAGAGTACCGGAAAAGGCCTCCAGATGGGATCACGGAAGAACAGAGGCTTGCGGCGGCGAAAAGGTTTTCTCTTCCATCTCTTTGGTATATTGGGAATATTTGGGAATTTATAGAGCTGGAATTAGGTAAGGAGGGGCTACGAGGGGCCCACAAGCCTGGGAGGCGCGCCCTACCCCCTGGGCGCGCCCTCGAGACTTGTCGCCTCCTCGTGGCTCTTCTGGTCTTCTCCCGAAGGTTAGTGGGTCTCTTCTGGTCTAGAAAAAATTAATCCAAAGTTTTTTTTTCTCGTTTGGGCACTTTTTGATCATGATTTTCTGAAAAGGCAAAGACAAGCTGACAACAGCAACTGGCACTGGGCACTGGGATAATAGGTTAGTCCCAAAAATGATATATAATTGCATATAAAACATCCAAGATTGATACTATAATATCATGGAACAATCAAAAATTATAGATACGTTGGAGACATATCAGAGTTCTATCCGATGTAATCTTCTTTTGCGGTGTGTTTGTTGGGATCCGATGAATTGTGGGTTTATGATCAGATTATTCATGAATATTATTTGAGTCTTCTCTGAACTCTTTTATGCATGATTGTTATAGCATTGTATTTCTCTCCGATCTATCCGTTTGGTTAGCCAACTAGATTGATTTATCTTGCAATGGGAGAGCTGCTTTGTGATGGGTTCAATCTTGCGGTGCTCAATCCCAGTGACAGAAAGGGACATGACACGTATTTGTATTGTTGCCATTAAGGATAAAAAGATGGGGTTTAATCATGTTGCTTGAGTTTACTTTGTCTGCATCATGTCATCTTGCTTAAGACGTTACTCTGTTTTATACTTAATACCCTAGATGCATGCTGGATAGCGGTCGATGGGTGGAGTAATAGTAGTAGATGCAGGCAGGAGTCGGTCTACTTGTCTCGGACGTGATGCCTATATACACGATCATTGCCTTGAATATCGTCATAACTATGCGCTTTTCTATCAATTGCCCAACAATAATTTGTTTACCCACCGTATGTTCTGTGCTCGAGAGAGAAGCCTCTAGTGAAAACTATGGCCCCTGGGTCTACCTTTATCATATATTAAAATCCAAAAATACCTTGCTGCAATTTATTTACTTTTATTTTATTTTACAATTTACTTTTTATCTATGACTATCAGAATTAATCCTTGCAAATAACCGCTAAGGAGATTGACAACCCTCTTATTTGCGTTGGGTGCAAGTGTTTGCTTTTGTGTGTAGGTGCTGCTAACGAGGTTCTGTGCGGTTCTCCTACTGGATTGATAACCTTGGTTCTTAACTGAGGGAAATACTCATCTCTACTATACTGCATCATCCTCTCCTCTTTGGGGAAATCCCAACGCAGTTTTCAAGTAGCAGGAAGAATTTCTGGCGCCGTTGCCGGGGAGACATCACCAAAACTTATCAAGTATCTTCGCATAAACTATCATCCACTTGCACTTATTTTATTTGCCTTTTTATTTGCATTTGCCTCTCGTTTTCATCTCCACCACTTCTAAAACAATTTTACAAAAACACAAAAATATTTTTTATTTTCTAGCTTGCTTGCTTTGTCGCGATGTCTCAAGAAAACACAAAATTGTGTGACTTTTCTAATACTAATAATAATGATTTTATTAGTACTCCAATTGCTCCTCCCACCACTAGTGCGGAGTCATGTGACATTAATGCTGCTTTGCTTAATCCTGTTATGAAAGAACAATTTTCTGGTAGTCCTAATGAAGATGCTGCATCCCATCTAAATACTTTCGTTGAACTTTGTGATATGCAAAAGAAGAAAGATGTGGATAATGATATTGTTAAATTGAAATTATTTCCGTTCTCATTACGAGATCATGCTAAAACTTGGTTTTCATCCTTTCCTAGAAATAGTATTGATTCATGGGATAAGTGTAAGGATGCATTTATTGCCAAGTATTTTTCCTCCCGCTTAGATTATTTCTTTAAGAAATCAAATTATGAATTTTAAGCAACTTGAACATGAGCATGTTGCACAATCTTGGGAGAGAATGAAACTAATGATAAGAAATTGACCAACTCATGGTTTAAGCTTATGGATGATCATACAAAAAATTTATGCGGGACTAAACTTTGTTTCTAGAAATTTGCTAGACTCTACTGCAGGTGATACTTTTATGGAAATTACATTGGGAGAAGCTACAAAACTCCTTGATAATATTATGAAAAATTATTCTCAATGGCACACTGAACGAACTCCAACTGGTAAGAAGGTAAATTCTGTTGAAGAAATTAATACTTTGAGTGATAAGATGGATGCTCTTATGAAATTGGTTGCTAGTAAAAGTGCTCACATTCATCCTAATGATGTGCCATTGTCTACTTTGATTGAGCAAAATAATGATGCTATTGATGTGAATTTTGTCTCTAGAAATAATTTCAACAACAATGCTTATAGGGGTAATTTCAATCCTCGACCGTTTCCCGGAAATTCCTCTAATAATTATGGTAATTCCTATGGAAATCCATATAATAATAATATGATACCCTCTGATCTTGAAAGTAATATTAAAGAATTTATTAATTCTCAAAAGATTTTCAATGCTATGGTAGAAGAAAAATTGAATAAAGTTGATTACATGGCTAGGAACATGGATAGAATTGCTCATGATGTGGATACTCTCAAAATTAAAATTTTGCCACCCAAGCATGATATAAATGAGTTTATTAAAGCTATCTATGTCTCCAATAATGAAAGTAAAGAAAGGACCGCTAGGTTGAGAGCTGCTACTTGTAATCTGCGTTGGTATTTCCCCGAAGAGGAGAGGATGATGCAGTACAGTAGAGATAAGTATTTCCCTAAGTTAAGAACCAAGGTTATCAATCCAGTAGGAGAACCAAGAAAAATTCCGTTAAGCGCACCTGCACACACAAGAGCAAACACTTGCACCCAACGCAAATAAGAGGGTTGTCAATCCTCTTAGCGGTTATTTGCAAGGATTAAATCTTATCGAGGTAAATAGATAAACTAAACTACTAATTAAAATAAAAGTAAATAAATTGCAGTGAGGTATTTTTAGGTTTTTTATATAATAAAGATAAACCCGGGGACCATAGTTTTCACTAGAGGCTTCTCTCTTGAGCACATAGACATACGGTGGGTAAACAAATTACTGTTGGGCAATTGATAGAAAAGCAAATAATTATGACAGATTCATGGCAATGATCATGTATATAGGCATCACGTCCGAGACAAGTAGACCGACTCCTGCCTGCATCTACTACTATTACTCCACCCATCGACCGCTATCCAGCATGCATCTAGGGTATTAAGTATGAAACAGAGTAACGCCTTAAGCAAGATGACATGATGTAGAGAAGCAAATTCAAGAAATATGAATAAACCCCATATTTTTATCCTTAATGGCAACAATACAAATATGTGTCATGTCCCTTTCTGTCACTGGGATTGAGCACCGCAAGATTGATCCCATCACAAAGCACCTCTCCCATTGCAAGATAAATCAATCTAGTAGGCCAAACTAAACCGATAGATCGGAGAGAAATACAATGCTATAACAATCATGCATAAAAGAGTTCAGAGAAGACTCAAATATTTCTCATGAATAATCTGATCATAAACTCACAATTCATCGGATCCTAACAAACACACCGCAAAAGAAGATTACATCGGATAGAACTCCCAGAACATCGAGGAGAACATTGTATTGTAGATCAAAGAGAGAGAAGAAGCCATCTAGCTACTAGCTATGGACCCGTAGGTCTATGGTAAACTACTTACACATCATCGGAAGGGCAGCAAGGTTGATGTAGAAGCCCTCCATGATCGATTCCCCCTCCGGCAGAGTACCGGAAAAGGCCTCTAGATGGGATCATGGAAGAATAGAGGCTTGCGGCGGCAGAAAGGTTTTCTCTTCTGGCTCTCTAGGGGTTACCCAATATTTGTGCATTTATAGAAGTGGAATTAGGTCAAACGGAGTCACGTGGGCCCCACAAGGTAGCACGGCGCGCCCCCCTGGGGCGCGCCCTAGTGCCTTGTGAAGCCTCCGTGAGGCTTCTGGCCTCCTCCCGAAGCTTCCTAGGTTTCTTTTGTCCAAAAAAAAATCTCCAAAAAGTTTCGTGGCATTTGGACTTCATTTGGTACTGTTTCTCTGAAAAGCCAAAAACAAGCAAAAAACAACAACTGACACTAGGCACTCGGTTAATAGGTTAGTCCCAAAAAATGATATATAATTGCATATAAAAACATCCAAGATTGATACTATAATAGCATGGAACAATCAAAAATTATAGATACGTTGGAGATGTATCAAGCATCCCCAAGCTTAATTCCTGCTCGTCCTCGAGTAGGTAAATGATAAAAACAGAATTTTTGATGTGGAATGCTACCTATCATGTTTCATCATGTAATCTCTCTCTTACGGTATGAATAATAAGATCCAAATGATTCAAAGCAATAGTCTATAATTTGATATAAAGACATCAATACTCAGGCATACTAGCAAACAATCATGTCTTTCAAAATAGAAATGCTAAAGAACGTTATCCCTACAAAATCATATAATCCTGTCATGCTCCATCTTCTTCACACAAAGTATTTATCATGAACAACCCCGGTTTTAGCCAAGCAGTTGGTTCATACTTTTTAACACGCTTCAGCTTTTTCAACTCCCACTTAATACATGAGCGCAAGCCATGGATATAGCACTATGGGTGGAATAGAGTATGGTGATAGAGATAAATAGGAGAAGTCAAAAATGGAGAAAGTCTCACATCAACGAGGCTAATCAACGGGCTATGGAGATGCCCATCAATTGATGTCAATGCGAGGAGTAGGGATTGCCATGCAACGGATGCACTAAGAGCTATAAGTGTATGAAAGCTCAACATGAAAACTAAGTGGGTGTGCATCCAACTTCCTTGCTCATGAAGACCTCGGGCATTTGAGGAAGCCCATCATCGGAATATAGAAGCCAAGTTCTATAATGAAAAATTCCCACTAGTATATGAAAGTGACAAAATAGGAGACTCTCTATATGAAAAACATGGTGCTACTCTAAAGCACAAGTGTGGAAAAAGATAGTAACATTGCCCCTTCTTGTCGTGCGTACGACCATCTATGGGGCCATCTAGCCCCTTTGTGGTTTGGCTAGGGGAATCGACGAGCACAAAGAGCAGAATCAACAGAGAACGCAAGTGATTTTACCCAGGTTCGGGCCACCGTGAGGTGTAAAACCCTACTCCTGCTTTGGTGTATTGGATGTGTATGAACACAAGTACAAGGAGCGCTTTCTCCGGCAAGGTGCGGGAGGTGGAGCTACGCATGCAAGTTGTGCAAGGGTTCGAACGGGCGATCCTCGTAATAGTTGCCTTGGTCCTCCTTTTATAGCTCAAGGGGTCACCACAGTGGCAAAACAGTCATTACAAATTGATTAGATAGCAAACAGTGCTATCATACCTAACTATGCCAGTTTAGGACAAAAGGCAATAAATGCTCTGTTAGGTGTCATGTGGAGGAGGAGCCCTGGCAAGGATTCTACACCGCTTGCCCAGCTACCTTCTATTAACTTGACACGCCTTCTAGACGGGTGTCATTAAAGGCAAATATCCTTCCAGCGCTCTGACAAGTGCCCGACAAATCCCACCTAACTGCCTGCGGGCTCGACACCTCATCGATTAGCGACTAGCTGCTCGATGAGGTGGAGCGTTAACAGCTAGCGAGAGCTTGCCGGCACGGAGCTTGCCGGGTCTTCACCTTGCCGGTCAACCTTCGCCGGCAAAGGTTATCTTCAGTGTATGAACCTGATGCTTCATCTTGATCTTCTCTCCAGTAGCATCCGCAACTGGGTCTTGAGTTTTGCTCTTGGTAGTTTCCGGCAAGCCTGGCTAGCAGGGAAGCTGCCACTGTCTGTGCATAAGTCAGGGTATAAAATACCCATGTTTTATACACCGACAGGAGCCCCCGGGCCTGGGCCATACGCCCGTCCGAAGCATCATTGGGCTAGGCCAAAACAATGCACAGACACGCGGCGGGAAAACTGCCACCGTAATTTTAGTCATGATGGTTTTCCTGACGCACGTCCAATCCACGCATTAAATGCGGGTCGTGGGAACGTGGACTATTGTGGTTATTTCGCGGTAGTGCGCCTGTAAAAGCGCTGCTGGGGTAAACAGTGAAGAGCCAGCCCCCTCACGCCTTCCCCATAAAAAGGCAACCACGAGGAGGCATTTCTCATTCACCCCTGCTTTCCCCTGCTTCATCTTCTTCCTCTCGCCAGAACTGCTTCCGCCGCCTCCGCCACCGATTCGCATCTCAACTCGACCCCTTTTCTCCTCCTTGAGCTCTGATGGCACCCAAGAAGGCCGACGCGGAGGGGAATAAGCCTGCCCAACCGCTCGACCCCAAGGCGGAGAAGAAGAAGAAGGAGTTGGAGGAATTGGAGAAGCGGCGGAGAGAGAATGTGATCTTCTCGCCGTCTTCCATGGATGCCAATACTCTGATCAGGAGGTACGCTTACATGTGGGGGAAGGACACCAAGAATCACAAGGCCCCAGTGGTTCTTCCCGAAAGCGACAAGATTCCATCGGATTCGTATCCGTTCTTCTGCGCTTATTTTTACTGCGGTCTGGTTCCTCCGTTCTCAGACTTTTTCAGCGCAATGATGTTCAGCTTCGGGTTCAGACTGCTGGATTTTACTCCAAATGCTATGACTTGCATGGCAGTCTTTGCCCATCTGTGTGAAAACTTTGTCGGAGTTGCCCCCAACATAGATCTATTCCGCCATTTCTTCGTTCCCAGCATCGAAGACAATTCGCTCTCCGACAGTGTAACATGGATTCCAAGGGCCAAAACCAAAGGCGAGTATCTTGCCGGGCAACTTCATCTCAAATGGGACGAATGGAGAGCAGAATGGTGCTGGATCCAGGAAAAGGATTTCCCTCCGTTCTGCTTGCCGCCCACAGCGAGGGTTCAACGCGGCAAGAATTGGAGTAATTTTGGCGCCATCGAGGAGAGACTTCACCCGGCACTGAACAGAATTGCTCCCTTAAGGCCGCCAAGCTGATCGTAGAAATGGTTTGCGCTGATTTCCTCCGGCGACGTATCTCGCTGCTGCAGAAGAGGGAGTGGTACACTTGGGAATAACAGGGTGCCGCTGATATTATGCGGTTGTATCTTGCGACCGGCAACAACTTGACGGTTATGGAGCATGCCTGCCTCTGCGAACAGCTGTTCCGGAAAACCGGCACATTCCACTTGCCGGACGGAGTCGTCCCGCTGCACATCAATTCTGCCAAGGACTCCATATTGTCGATGATGCCGGACTGCGACGCTCACGGAGTCAGAGCAGACTGGCCAATGCCCACCTTGGAGAACGAGATGAATTGGGCTTCCAACCTGATGGAGAAAGCTTCCCGGAAAGAAACGGATCTCATCCGGGCCACCAGAGATGAAGAACTGCCGTACATCGCCAGCAAGGCCACAGAGATCGCGAGAATTAACGTGGCAGGCGGTTCTGGTGCTGCGGCAGCTGAAGATGATGATGAAGAACATCATGAAGAAGAAGCTGCCAAAGAGCAACAAGAAGAGCCTGCCGGGGGCGAGGCTGCCGGGACCGAAGTTGCCGGGGAGCCTGAAGAGGAAGAAGGCCCTCGAGCCCCGAAGAAGAAACGCCGTCTTCGAAGGGCGGTCAGTCAAGAGCCGATGCGCACTTCTTCGCCATGGGCTGGTCCTACGGTGAAGAAGACGACCACAAAGACCGCCCGCCAAGAAGAAGTACGCCGGCAATCAACTCGGCGTCCTCAAACTCAACCTCTGTCCTCCCAACAAGAGGTTGCCGAGGAAATTGGATCTACTCAGCTGGCGGGTTCATCTCCTCCGGTACTCAAGAGGGCCAGAGAATCGCCTCCGCCAGCGAGATACAATCTCTTCGTCCTCAGCGAGTCTGAAGAGGAGGTGTAAGTGAAATTGTTTATCTTCGTCAAGTCTTGACTGCATTTGATCACCATTTTTACTTGATTTCTTTTGTTTTGGCAGAGATCCAGAACCACTCGTACACCGAACGAAACGGGCCAGGCCTGCAACAGAACAAGATCCCACGGCAAGTGCTGGGCAGGGGGTTGTAACGGTTGAAACCATTGTTGTCAGCCCCTAGTCCAGCCCCCCTGCGCGAGAACGTGGTGCAGATCCCGCCCACTAGCGCCAGCACTGAAGCTCCTTCCTCTGAGCCAAATAAAGAGATGGGAGAGGTCCGCCAAGAGGAAGAACACCAAGAGGCGAATCCTACTGTGGCTCCCCGGCCCGTCAACCATTGTTCCGGAGAGTGCTTCTCCGACAAGGGCCTCCACCGATGAGCCTGTCCGCACAGAGGCTACTCCGACAAGTGAAGCCGCCGATGACCGTGCGCCGGCAACACAGTTGCCGGGGAAGGAGATGCCCTTTCTCAACAAACACCAACGGGTAATCCTCTTGCCTTTACACATCTCTCAAGGGATTTTTTGTTTTTTTGTTTTCTTGAACTTGACTTGTCATTTTGAATCTCATTTCGCCCTTGCTTCTGCTTCAATCCACAACTCCAACCTCTACCGAACAAGGTGAAATCCTTGTGGAGGTAGCCAATATCGCAAAGGATGCCGCCGACGAAGCTGCCAAGATCGCCACTGAAGAGAATCTTGTGCAAGTTACCGATGAGACCACGTCTGACCCCGCCAGGATGGATGTGGATAAGGCGCCCGTCAACACTGACACGCTGAACCCCGACAACCAACCAGCAGCGTCAATCTTGCAGAGCCCATCAAGCAGCCTGGCGATAATTGCTTCCCAGCATGAATCGGGAGCCCCCAGTTCATCTGGCACTGCAGGGCCGAATTTTGTTGAAGAAATAGCCCGGATCCTGCTCCCTCTGACCCAAAGAACCGACGAGGCCACTGATGTAACTGACAATGCCGAAGATCTTGCCTTCATGGAAATCATGGCCGTCGGATTCAAAGGTGTCCAAGAAAGGTACAGCTGGAGGTGGGACAGGGTCCAGGAAGAGCGCAAAGCTGCGGACCTGGTTGATCAGAAGCTGAAAGAGAAGGCGAACGAGGTACGTACATGGTATAACCAGCAGGCTCGCATCCTCAGAAATCAGGAGGAAAAGCTTGCCGCCTCTAAGAAGGAAGCGGCAAGCTCGGACGGCAAGCTGACAGAGCGCGCAGCGCAGCTCGACGCCAGAGAGAAAGAACTTGCTGCCCACGAAGAGGCCCTCGCCGCCAAACTCCACGGCAAGGATGAAGAAATTGAGAAACTCCTTGAGCAAAGGACGCAAGAGCTGGAAAAGAATCATAGAGATACTATTGAAACTCAAGCTCGAGATAATGCTGCCAAGCTCAAGGAGGCTTTCGACAAAGTCGCTGCCGCTGCCTCCGCCAAGACAGAACTAGAATCCCAAACGGCCAAATTAAAGGAAGACCTTGCCGGTAGCGGCAAAGAAATCAAGTCTCTTAAGAATGAAGCGCTGAAGGCAGCCCGCACTCTAGGGGACTTGAAAATGTAGCTGTCGTCTAAGAACCAAGATCTTGATGCCGCCGCCAAGACAATCGGAGATCTGAAATCCCAACTGGCCACCTTGGTAACAGATTTGGAATCCGCCAAGGAAAGGGAGAGAGTCTTGACGGAGAAACTGGAGAAGGAAGAGGCCTTGAAGAAGGATGTTGAGAACAACTACACCCAACTGCGCGATAACTTTTCCCTCTGGACCGGCAGGCTTGTCAATGTTGCTGAGCGTATCACTTCCCAGATTGCCGTGATGGACATGAAGAGCTGGGGTTTTACTGTCAACGACAAGGAGGCCACCAGCGTCAGACAGACCAAGTTCTTCGAGGGCCTCATTGATGCCTTGAAGACATATCACGAGGACAGGTCTGCCGCGTTTGCTGATGAATCCCGGAAATTTGTGCGTGAAATTGTATACAAGGTGCTGCTCAAACTTGCTCATCGCAATCCCAGCTTTGATCTCTCCGGGGTCTTCAGGAAGCTGCCGGAGAACACTGATGTTACCGCCGCCGACAAAATTGCTGCTCCTCTTGCCGACAAGGTCCTCCAGGTTCCCAGAATCCAAGGCGATCGCCAGGATTGAGGTTGCCGTTATATCCATCGCTGCGCTGTCATGTAAAAGATACATTCGATCTTATGTCAGACCGGCACATCTTTTGTGATGTAATATAACTTGTGCTGATGGATGAATGTATGCCGTTTCCCCTGTCTTATTTTGTCTTTGCATGTTTGTGTTCCCTACGCTGTTTGGAAACTTGCCGGTGCGCACACTTGCCGCGAGCGCTTTGAGGAACGGATCCTTAGCAGCCTGCTGGAAGTGCCGCCTCTGGCAAGGTAACTTGTCAGCCACAGTGCAGCTACAGACCTTGCCGAGCGGACTCGAGGCAAAATCAGAGCACGAATGATCACGACAAGGTTCCTTCGCGTGCAGATTTTTCATACAAACACATAATCGTTCAAGGGAAATTGCAAATATGACAAGGAATTTGTTTCGAAGTTTTTCAACTTAGCTTTTCCTTGTACTGTCTCTCTTGTCGCATGAAATGATCACTTGAACGTCATTTACTCCCATTGTCACTCCCCTGGGAAACTTGAACGCGAGGGATCCTTCTGTCCTTTGAGAAAAAGAAAGAAGAGAAAAGAGTGGTTTGTGAACCTTGACGGTTCATCAGCCATTTCATACAAATTAAAGTGTAATCACAACGTCACATGCATTTATATACAACTGAATATGTACAAAGAGTTGCAAAACACTTAGCTTTATTTCACTTATGCACAGGATCTGCGCCTAGCTTTGTACAAAGGGTTACAAGTCTTGCCGACAAAGCTTGTACAAAAGGGGTTGCTGGGAGGCCCGGCAACTACGCCTTATGGGTAGAACTTGTGAAGATGCTCAATATTCCATGAATTTTGCACTGGATGCCATCTTCTGTCTCCAAACGGACTACGCCAGGTCTGGTGACTCGCACTACCCGATAAGGGCCTTCCCACTTCGGCATCAACTTGTTTGATCTCTTGGAGGATTGAATGCGCCAAAGAACAAGGTCACCTTCCTCAAGGCTTCAGGCGTGCACTTTGCGGCTATGATAGTGGCGCAAGGCTTGCTGGTAGCATGCAGATCACACAGCCGCCCGAAGACGATCTTCCTCAAGGAGTGTTGCGTCATCTTGCCGTAGCTGCTCTTGCTCTACCTCATAGTAGGCAAGCACTCGAGGTGACCCACATATGAGTTCCGTGGGTAGCACCGCTTCTGCACCATAGACTAGGGAGAAGGGTGTTTGGCCGGTAGCTCGATTTGGTGTCGTTCTAAGTGACCAAAGAACTGCCGGCAACTCATCAATCTAGTGTCTTCCACACTTGTACAGCCTATCAAAAGTTCTTGTTTTGAGACCTCGCAGCACTTCAGCATTTGCCCTTTCCACTTGGCTGTTGCTTTTCGGGTGACCAACAGATGCAAAACAGATTTTGCTGCCAAGGTCCCGGGTGTACTGCATGAAGGTGCGGCTCGTGAATTGTGTGCCATTGTTGGTGATGATCCTGTTAGGGACACCAAAATGGCAAACTAATCCTTTGAAGAACTTGACGGCTGACTGTGCTGTCACCTTCCTCACTGGCTCCACTTCAGG
Organism: Elymus sibiricus; assembly: GCA_039707655.1. NCBI lineage: Eukaryota > Viridiplantae > Streptophyta > Magnoliopsida > Poales > Poaceae > Elymus > Elymus sibiricus. The sequence goes on along the minus strand of CM077676.1, from coordinate 119,081,030 downwards.
CCACTTTGTGAAATTGTCGATGGCGACGTACAAGAACTCAAAGCCCCCGGTAGCACAGGGGAAGGGGCCCAAAATATCAAGCCCCCAGACCGAGAAAGGCCAGGAGAGAGGGATTGCTTGAAGAGCTTGAGCTGGCTGATGTATGTTCTTTGAATGGAACTGGCATGCTTCACACTTGGTTACTAGCTCAGTTGCATCCTGGAGGGCAGTGGGCCAATAGAAGCCTTGACGGCAAGTGCTCTTGATCCTATGTGAGAACCACATATGCCTACATGTATCTCCGCCAATAGCTTTAGTCCATCTTCCCGGCAAATACACTTCAATTTCACACCGTTCGGTCTGTTTCTGTATAGCTTGTTATCCACAAACTGATACATACTTGACTGACGGGCTACTTTCTCAGGTTCTTCTTGGTCATCGGGAAGTTCTCCTGTTTGAAGGAAATGAACTATTTGTTGTGCCCAAGTTGGAGCCTACGGCTCGACAACAAGGACTAAAGGCATTTCTTCGGCCATGGGAGCACTTGCTTCAGCAGCAAGAACCTGAGGTTCTGCACGAAGCCGCTGCTCACCAGCGGTCGTGTCGTTGTTCCCGGCAACTTTCTTGCCGGTGGCTTCTGAGAGCTCTGCCGGAAAATACTTGCCGGTGTTCAACTTTCTTCTTTTGCTGGCCTGTGTTGATGGAGTGACTGATGGTTGATTCAAATGGAGCACAAAAGTTCCCGGTTCCACGGGTAGCTTTTGAGCGGCACACTTTGACAGATGATCAGCAATGCTGTTTTCCGCACGAGGGATGTGCTCTGTTTGCAATCCGTCAAAGTGCTCTTCCAATTTCCTCACTTCCTCCACATATGCTTCCACATTTCTGTGCAGCTGGGGCTCAAAACCAATCTGGACTGCTCTCGTAAATGTTGAACCAGCACTCTTTAATCCGAAAGGCATACGCACGAAGCAGTATGTGCCACATGGAGTAATGAATGCGGTTTTCTCCTCATCTTCCTTGGCCATGAATATCTGATGGTACCCAGAATATGCATCAAGGAAGGAGAGTAAATCACAGCCGGCAGTAGAGTCTATAATTTGATCAATGCGCGGCAAAGGGAAAGGATCCTTTGGACATACTTTGTTAATATCAGTGTAGTCGACACAAAGTCTCCACCTTCCATTTGCTTTTCGCACTACAACTGGATTTGCCAACCAAGTTGGGTGTAGTACACCTCTAACCAAGCCTGTTGCTTCAAGTTTTCTGATTTCTTTGGCAATAAACTGTTGCCGCTCCAAAGCTTGCTTCCTGATTTTCTGCTTGACGAGCCCAGCATGAGGAAAAACAGCAAGGTGGTGCTCAATTACCTCCCTGGGAACAGCGGGGATGTCAGACGGTCGCCATGCAAACACATCGACATTCGCCCGCAGGAAGGTAACGAGCGCCTTCCTATTTGCTGTCAAGGGTGGCACTAATGGTGAAGGTACCGTCAGTGCCATCCTCCTTTGCCGACACCTTCTTTGTTGCTGGTGGAATGTCCTTGGATTTCTTGCCGGTAGAGCACTCCGGCAAGTCTTCAACAGGTGCGCAGCACTCCGACGAGGGGCGCTTCCTGAAACTCTTGCCAAAGGTCTTGCCGAATTTCTTGCTTTTCTTTTCCTTGGCGGGAGCTGGCGGCTTCTGCTGCAACCGCATCTCTGTATAGTTTGTCGATGCATATGACTGCATCTTTCTTGTCGGAATTGATGGAAATGACACCCATCGGCCCTGGCATCTTCAACGTGTTATAGGCATAATGGGACGCTGCCATAAACTTAGCCAAAGCTGGGCGGCCAAGAATTCCATTATACGGCAAGGGGATCTCGACAACATCAAACACAATCTTCTCTATTCTGCAATTCAATTCCCCGCCAAACGTCACCGGCAATGTGATCTTTCCCTTGGGTTGGCTCCTTCCCGGATTCACTCCTTGAAATGTACCAGTTTTCTCGAACTCTTCGTCGGGAATCTGCAGCCTCTTGATAACTTCTGGAGAAATCAAATTTAGCCTGGCCCCACCGTCAACTAACATTTTTGTGACCTGGAGGTTGCGAATTATTGGTGAGACCAACAACGGCAAACACCCGACCACAGTTGTGCGATCAGGGTGATCCTCGGCATCGAAAATGATAGGCGTGTGTGACCACTTGAGTGGCTTTTGGGCGCCTATTGTCGGTTCTGCTGCGTTGACTTCACGCGCCCACTACTTGAGTTGGCGGTGAGAGGAGTGCAGAGATGCACCTCCGTCAATGCACATGGCCTCTGTTGCCTTTTGGAATTCTTGTTCACTGGACTCGTTGTCCTCTTCCTCTTCACTTCCATCATCTTCCTCTTTCTTTTCTCGGCCTCTAGCAGGCTTTTCTTTTTGCTGCTTGGCCTTGCTGCGGCGGCCTCCTCGACCACCACGACCCTTTTTGCCGGATCCGCCAGCACCATCCTGGCCCTTCTCCTTGTCGCGTTTTTCGTACTCAGTTTTTTGCTTCTCCGTGAGGTGCTCAACTTCTCAGCACTCTTGGAGATCATGGCATTTGGTGCGGTGAATCTTGCAGTATGGCCCATCAGACTTGCTGGCCTTCTCGTTTGCCGCCGCCTCCTGGCAAGCGGCGCATACAACAGCCTCTTTGCCGGAGTTGTCTGTTTTGGCTTTCTTGGCGGACTCAGAGTTGCCGGAACCCTCGACAGCCATAACAGTCTTGCATTTGCGCTTCCTGTTGCGCTTTCGGCCCTTCTTCTTCGGGGTGGCGGCATCGTCGTCTTCCGATTCGACTTCTGCACCTGCATCTTCCCCAGGGAGTCTCCTCCCTTCTTCAGCTTGTGCACATTTATCCCCCAACGTATAGAGCTCGTTGACGGTCTTTGGCAACTTGACGTTCATCTTCTCCCGCATCCTTCGACTGTGCACACTCGTGTGAAAGGCGGCAATGATGGCTGCGGGGTGCACATCTGGAATGTTACGGTGCACACAGCTGAACCTCTGAATGTACTTGCACAAAGTTTCACCATCTCTTTGCGGGATTACTTGCAGGTCGTTGGGCTGTCCAGGGGCCTTGTGGCCTCCGGTAAAGGCACCAACAAACTCATTGCAGAGATCTGACCACGAAGAAATGGAGTTTTCCGGCAAGTTCATCAGCCAAGATCTCACGTTGGGCTTCAGCACCAATGGAAAGTAGTTGGCGACATTCTTCTTGTCTCTTCCCCCGGCAGCTTGCACGGCAATCGTGTAGATGCCCAGAAACTCTGCCGGGCTCAGCTTGCCGTCGTACTTTTCTGGCACTTCCGTCTTGAAGGCCCGGACGGACGGCCATCGGACTTGCCGCAGCTCACGAGTGAAGGCTGGACATCCAACCTCATAAGGCAGATATCCGCCAACCCCGGGCGCAGGCTCATCAACGACTGGGCCTTTGCGCGCGTCAGATTGATGGCGCGCCTCCCGACACCGTTCGATGGTGGTGCGGGCATCCTCTACCCGCCTGTCTTGCAGCACTCATCGCTGATCTTGTCGCGCTCGCGGATCCGAAGAAGCCATCGACATCTCATCGGGCTCGAAAGATCGTTGAGCTTGCCGCGGTTGCTGTTGACGTTGTTGTTGACACTGTTGCCGTGGAGGTGATTGCACCGTTGGTGCAGCACCTTCAACGCGGCCACCAATTGGAGCTACTGGTGTTGTTTGCGGACGCCGTGAGGGCTCCGCTTGCTGTGATCTGCTCGTCTTGGCAAATCCAATCAGGCTCTGGATGGTGGCTCTCCACTCATCCATTTTGTCTGAGGATCTGGAACTTGATCGACAGGCGTCTTGCCATGCGGTCGTCACTGCCCGGAGTCGTCGAGGCCGCTCGGAGTCACATTGCACCCATTATGCGACGAGCGCGATGTGTGCCTTGATGCAGCATCTCTGGACGTCGTCGTGGCAGGATCTTGACTTGCGTCGGCCCGGGCATGATTGCTCCGGTGGCTGCGCTCGTCGACGCGAAGAGGAGGAGGAAGACGTCCATCCGCTCCGCTCGCGCCATCACGATTCTGTTCGCTGGAGGGGTGAGGAAGCTGACCACCTCCAGCGCCTCCGCCTCCTGCTCCGGCCATGGTGGGCATGGCGACCACGCGTCCTGCGCTGGTCATGCCAACCGTGATGTCCGCACTGCCCGCGTTGGTCGCGCCTCCTGCGCCACCTGCGGATACGTGCGAAGAAACCTTGGAGGTGGAAGGAGCTGTCATCGTGATGCCCTTCTTCTTGGGAGCCATCGATGACGTGGAAGATGATGATGAATTGGATGAAACTGACGTGCACTCTGCTGATTCAGGTTTGCGCAAGCGATGCCCCTACCTGGCACGCCAAAGATGTCATGTGTACGACCATCTATGGGGCCATCTAGCCCCTTTGTGGTTCGGCTAGGGGAATCGATGAGCACAAAGAGCAGAATCAACAGAGAACGCAAGGGATTTTACCCAGGTTTGGGCCACCATTAGGTGTAAAACCCTACTCCTGCTTTGGTGTATTAGATGTGTATGAACACAAGTACAAGGAGCGCTTTCTCCGGCAAGGTGCGGGAGGAGCAGCGACGCATGCAAGTTGTGCAAGGGTTCGATCGAGCGATCCTCGTAATAGTTGCCCAGGTCCTCCTTTTATAGCTCAAGGGGTCACCACAGTGGCAAAACAGTCATTACAAGTTGATTAGATAGCAAACAGTGCTATCATACCTAACTCTGCCAGTTTAGGACAAAAAGCAATAAATGCTCTGTTAGGTGTCATGTGGAGGAGGAGCCCCGGCAAGGATTCTGCACCGCTTGCCCAGCTACCTCCTATTAACTTGACACGCCTTCTGGACGGGTGTCATTAAAGGCAAATCTCCTTCCAGCGCGCTGACACGTGCCCGACAAATCCCACCTAACTGCCTGCGGGCTCGACACCTCATCGATTAGCGACTAGCTGCTCGATGAGGTGGAGCGCTAACAGCTAGTGAGAGCTTGCTGGCACGGAGCTTGCCGGGTCTTCACCTTGCCGGCCAACCTTCGCCGGCAAAGGTTATCTTCAGTGTTTGAACCTGATGCTTCATCTTGATCTTCTCTCCAGTAGCATCCGCAACTGGGTCTTGAGTTTTGCTCTTGGTAGTTCCCGGCAAGCTGCCACTGTCTGTGCATAAGTCAAGGTATAAAATACCCATGTTTTATACACCGACACTTCTCTCTTTTTCTCTCATTTATTCTATATTTTTCTTTTTCCCCCTTTTTTTCTTCCCTTTTTTTCTTTATATATTTTTCCTTTTTTTTCATGGCTCTTTTTCGCCTCTTTTTTTTCTATATACTTTTTTTTCGTCTGGAGTCTCATCCCGACTTGTGGGGGAATCATAGCCACCATCATCCTTTCCTCACTGGGACAATGCTCTAATAATGACGATCATCACACCTCTATTTACTTACAACTCAAAATTACAACTCGATACTAGAACAAAAATATGAATCTATATGAATGCCTCTGGCAGTGTACCAGGATGTGCAATGATGCTAGCGTAACGTGTATAAAATGATGAACGGTGGCTGAGCCACAAATACTATGTCAGCTATATGATCATGCAAAGCACTATGACAATGATCATGTGTGTCATAAAAACGGAACGGTGGAAGTTGCATGGCAATATATCTCGGAATGGCTATGGAAATGCCATGATAGGTAGGTATGGTGGCTGTTTTGAGGAAGATATAAAGAGGCTTATGTGTGATAGAGCGTATCATATCACGGGGTTTGGATGCACCGGAGAAGTTTGCACCAACTCTCGATGTGAGAAAGGGCAATGCACGGTACCGAAGAGGCTAGAAAATTGCGGAAGGGTGAGAGTGCGTATAATCCATGGACTCACATTAGTCATAAAGAACTCACATACTTATTGCGAAAGTTTATTAGCCCTCGAAGCAAAGTACTACTATGCATGCCCCTAGGGGGGAGGTTGGTAGGAGTTAACCATCGCGCGCCCCCGACCGCCACACAAAGGAAGACAATCAATAATAAATCATGCTCCAACTTCTTAGCATAATGACAGATCATACGTGCATGCTTTGGGAATCACAAACCTTAACACAATTATTCTTACTAAACCACAATTATCTACTAATACCTCCCTATATTACCATCTTAATATCGCAAAACTATTGCAAGGAATCAAATTTATCATATTCAGTGATCTACATGAAAGTTTTTATTATATCCCTCTTGAATACCTATCATATTAGGACCAAATTCATAACCCGTGCATATTACCATTGCTATCACGAGACTCTCAAAAAGATATAAGTGAAGCATGAGAGTGCAACTATTTCTTTAAAATATCATCATCGCCGTGCTCTAAAAGATATAAGTGAAGCACTAGAGCAACTGCCTAGCTCAAAAGATATAAGTGAAGCACATAGAGTATTCTAAAAAATGACGAATAATGTGTGTCCCTCTCAAAAAGGTGTGTTCAGCAAAGATGATTTTGACAAACTAAAAAGCAAACAAAAGCAAAAAAACTATTTCACAAGACGCTCCAAGTAAAACACATATCATGTGATGACAAAAAATATAGCTCCAAGTGAGTTTACCGATAGATTGTAGACGAAAGAGGGGATGCCTTACGGGGCATCCCCAAGCTTAGACACTTGAGTCTTCCTTGAATATTACCTTGGGGTGCCTTGGGCATCCCCAAGCTTAGGCTCTTGCCACTCCTTATTCCTTTGTCCATCGTAGTCTCACCCAAAACTTGAAAACTTCAGCACACAAAACTCAACAGAAACCTCGTGAGATCCGTTAGTATAACAAACAAATCCTTAACTTTAGGTACTGTAGTAAATTGATTCATATTTAATATTGGCATAATGCTACTGTACTCCAACTTCTCCATGACTCATACCCCCCGATACGATCCATAGATTCATCAAAATAAGCAAACTATGCAACAAAAACAGAATCTGTCTAAAACAGAACTGTCTCTAAGATCTATTTAAAAGCCATGCTTCTGTAACTCCAATTTTTTTGAAAACATAGGACAACGTGGGAAATTCATATACCAATACTGTGTAAAAATTTCAGATTTTTATGATGGTCCAGTACAGAATTAAAATTCCAGCACTGGACGCAAAACTTTCTGTTTTCCAAACAGCATCAATTATACTATCTTTCAAATCATCCCAAAGGCATTACTTGGCACAAACACTAATTAAAACATAAAAACAATATCATAACAGAAGCTAAAATCTTACAAACACTCAAGAACAGTAGGTAAAAGCAAGAATTTATTTTATTCATTGGGTTGCCTCCCAACAAGCGCTATTGTTTTATGCCCCTAGCTAGGCATAATGCATAGTTTCAAGTGTTGTCATCCTTGGTTTTGACATCCTTAGGTGTGTGATTTTCAGGAGGTTTTTCAAAAACAATGGGGAACACATCATCAACCAAAATACTAGGGTTATTAAGGCTACCTTCTTCAAACCCCTCTTGGTTCCCCTTTACAATCCAAGCAAATTTATGATTAATTCCATTAAAAACTTGTTGAATGATATGTATGGGAGGAACTTCTTTTTTTAGTATTTTCATCAAAAGCATGGTGATCATGAAAAACATATCGCAACATATATTCCTCATTATATAAAATTTTATCTATCATAGGATTTTCTTGACTCATATTATAGAAATCAAAGATCTCTCTAGCTTCTCGCACTATGTAATCAAACTCATTCATAAGGATAAGAACAGCTATCTTTTTAGCTTTGGGGTTATTTATAACCGACAACTCATAAAACAATCTTTGCAAGGTAGGATGAGTATGAATAAATCTTCTTTCAAGTTTAAGAATGAGTGTGGAGATAGCTTCCCCATAACTGTTGGTTCTTTTAAGAATTGGGGTGTCATTACAAACCAAAATTCAAGTGCAATTAAAGAGCTCTTGAATAACATTCTTCCCTATGATATTTCCACTTCCTACTACAAAAAATTTTGAGTCTAAATTTGAGGGAATTTCTATCTTAGGAATTTTAGTATCCTCATCTTTTTCAATGACAAAATCAGACATAGTGGCAACTTTAAGCAAATATTTTTGTGTTTTTGTAAAAAAAAATTAGAAGTGGGGGAGATGAAAATGAGAGGCAAATGCAAATAAAAGGCAAATAAAGTAAATGCAAGTGAATGATAATTTGTGCGAAGGTACTTGGTAATTTTGCTGATGTCTCCCGGGCAACGGCGCCAGAAATTCTTCCTGCTACTTGTAGTCCGCGTTGGTATTTCCCCGAAGAGGAGAGGATGATGCAGTACAATAGAGATAAGTATTTCCCTCAGTTAAGAACCAATGTTATCAATCCAGTAGGAGAACCAAGCAAAATTCCGTTAAGCGCACCTGCACACACAAGAGCAAACACTTGCACCCAACGCAAATAAGAGGGTTGTCAATCCTCTTAGCGGTTATTTGCAAGGATTAAATCTTATCGAGGTAAATAGATAAACTAAACTACTAATTAAAATAAAAGTAACTAAATTGCAGCGAGGTATTTTTAGGTTTTTTTATATAATAAAGATAGACCCGGGGACCATAGTTTTCACTAGAGGCTTCTCTCTTGAGCACATAAACATACGGTGGGTAAAAAAATTACTGTTGGGCAATTGATAGAAAATAAAATAATTATGATGGATTCATGGCAATGATCATGTATATAGGCATCATGTCTGAGACAAGTAGACCGACTCCTGCCTGCATCTACTACTATTACTCCACCCATCGACCGCTATCCAGCATGCATCTAGGGTATTAAGTATGAAACAGAGTAATGCCTTAAGCAAGATGACATGATGTAGAGAAGCAAATTCAAGCAATATGAATAAACCCCATCTTTTTATCCTTAATGGCAACAATACAAATACGTGTCATGTCCCTTTCTGTCACTGGGATTGAGCACCGCAAGATTGATCCCATCACAAAGCACCTCTCCCATTGCAAGATAAATCAATCTAGTAGGCCAAACTAAACCGATAGATCGGAGAGAAATACAAAGCTATAACAATCATGCATAAAAGAGTTCAGAGAAGACTCAAATATTTCTCATGAATAATCTGATCATAAACTCACAATTCATCAGATCCCAACAAACACACCGCAAAAGAAGATTACATCGGATAGAACTCCAAGAACATCGAGGAGAACATTGTATTGAAGATCAAAGAGAGAGAAGAAGCCATCTAGCTACTAGCTAGGGACCCATAGGTCTGTGGTAAACTACTCACACATCATCGGAAGGGCAGCAAGGTTGATGTAGAAGCCCTCCGTGATCGATTCCCCCTCCGGCAGAGTACCGGAAAAGGCCTCCAGATGGGATCGCGGAAGAACAGAGGTTTGCGGCGGCGGAAAGGTTTTCTCTTCTGGCTCTCTGGGGGTTACCCAATATTTGTGAATTTATAGAAGTGGAATTAGATCAAACAGAGTCATGTGGGCCCCACAAGGTAGCACGGCGCCCCCCCTGGGGCGCGCCCTAGTGCCTTGTGAAACCTCCGTGAGGCGTCTGGCCTCCTCCCGAAGCTCCCCAGGTTTCTTTTGTCCAAAAAAAAATCTCCACAAAGTTTCGTGGCATTTGGACTTCATTTGGTACTGTTTCTCTGAAAAGCCAAAAACAAGCAGAAAACAAACAACTGGCACTAGGCACTAGGTTACTAGGTTAGTCCCAACAAATGATATATAATTGCATATAAAAACATCCAAGATTGATACTATAATAGTATGGAACAATCAAAAATTATAGATACGTTGGAGACGTATCAAGAGCTAAGCGAGAATTCCTAGAAAAAGCTATTCCACCCGGTTTCTATCGTAGTAATGATGAACATATTAAAATGATTGGTGTCTCACCTATTTAGTAATATAGAACTTGATGAAAAAGGGACTGAAGATGAGTCAACTTTAGCTAGAAAGCGTCCCAATTATTTGGAGGGTGATGATCTTAATGATAAAAATGATAAAAGTGGGTTTGGAGATATCAAAACTTTAAATAGTGATGTACCCACTACTTTGGATTACAAGGACTTTAATTATGATAAGTATTCTTTAGTTGAATGTATTTCCTTGTTGCAATCCATGATTAATTCACCTAATGCCTATGAACAAAATAAAGCTTTTACTAAACATATTGTAGAAGCTATGATAAAAGCTCATGAAGAAAAGCTTGAGTTGGAAGTTTCAATCCCTAAAAAATTACATGATGAATGGGAACCTACTATTAAGGTTAAAATTAAAGATTATGAATGCAATGCTTTATGTGATCTAGGTGCTAGCGTCTCTACTATACCAAAATCTTTGTGTGATGTGCTAGGTCTCACGGATATGGATCCGTGTTCCCTTAATTTATATCTAGCGGATTCCACTATTAAAAAACCATTAGGTAGAATAAATGATGTGTTTATTCTTGCTAATAGGAATTATATGACTATGCTTTATAATTAAGACCGGATTCATCCTCGCAAACGCATCAACCTTGAAGCCATGACTGATCTACAGTGTCTGGATGAAGCCATTGATTGTCTTCGTGATATTGGTCTGCTTCCCTTTGTGACTGACAAAGAGCACTGGAATGAAGAGCTTCTACTCCAATTCTATTCCACCCTCCACATCTCTGGTTACAATAGAGATTTAAAACACCTGGGTTCTTGAGTAAATGACAGGTGACACACACCACATTGCTCATACAAGAGACCTTCTTGAGCTAGTACACCTGTTCACTCCTGGTGATGATTATGAATTAGGCTATGAAGCCCATGCTAGAGCGGTGGAGAGCATCTTTCACAAGCCAGAGCCCAACATGACTCAGATGCTAACAATGATGAAGCCATTGCCTGCTGAAGCTGATTGCCCCAAGGAGTTTCTGGTCAATGACCTCGAGTATTTCCTCGTACCATCTATCATATTCTTCGGCATACTCTGTGGCCAATTAAAGGGCACTCCCCTTCCAGCAAGGTTGAAGGAGCTATGAAGACAATGCTCTACAACATCATCAATGGCATCAGATTCAACACCCACGATTTCTTCATCAGACAGCTTGCTGCCTCTGGGATGGATCTATTTGGCCTCAAGATTTATGCTCCCTGGATTATGCGCCTTATCAAGATTCGTTCTTCAGTGCAATATCAACCCTCAGGCCGCAACCATCACATTTTTCTGCCTGAGATTGCTCCTGTTGAAGACATATATCCACTTGCAAATAAGACTCCATTGGTGGAAGTTCCTGGCTCTCATCACAGCGATGCTATCCCTGTTGAAGCCATCCATATTCCAAGTACTGCTTCAGCTGGTCATCTCACTAGACAGTTTCGTCAACCGCTTGATGCCAATACTGAAGCCACCACCAGTACTGTGCCTCCAAGACCCCAAAAGTGAGCGTGTGTCTTATCTGACAGAGAGCTTCTTGTTTCTCTTCATCAGAAGCAAGACAAGTATCATAACTGGCTCAAGAGACAAATGCAGAGCATCATATCTGATCTCAACAGAGTTAGAAACCTCTCCACGAAGAATGCCTTTACAGCTCATGAAGCCAACCATCGTGCTTGGAAGAGCCTCGCGCTGTTATGCTCTGAAGATGACCTTGTTGCCGATGGCTTCAAGGAGAGTTTCAAATTTGGCTCCAAGCCTCCCTCATCAGAGAAGTGGCGTGCTACGCCTTCACTTGAGGACTCGGATTACTCTTCTTCAGCACCCACGGTTCATGCCAGGATTGTTGATGAAGAAGATGATGCCACTTCTCCAGCTATGGCTTCACTACACCAAGATGTTGCATCAGGCCCGTCTGCACCGCCAAACTCCAGCATCGACCCGGCTGCCCCAACATCTTCGTCGCCTCCTCGGGACGTTTAGACATCCTACGTCTTCATACCTTTTTGGTCATTCAATGACAAAAGGGGGAGAAGCATATGGTTTGATAGTCTTCAAGCGGGCATTTTGGGTCGGGCTTGCTATATTTTGTTAAGTTTGCAACTCCCGTTTTGAAACCCTTGGTTATTTGGGTTGTAAACTTAAGTCCTGATGGACGTCTGCTATATTTGCTACTTATCATTTCTACGCGACTGCTATATCTGATCTTATGCGCTTGAAGTCATTCTGTAGACGCCCATTTTTCATTGTGCATTCCATTATCTTCAGAATACGCTGTATGCACATGTTGTGACTTCATGAATAGAGGGAGATCTCCACAAAGCAAAACCTGCCATGTGCATTTGCATTCAAAAGCAAATTACTTATATGCACATCTTCAGGGGGAGCTCCTCAAATTTCATGAAGCCAAACACCTTGTTCCTTAAACTTTCACATATTTTTATCCCCGTTGAAACTTCAACCAGTTTGTCATCAATCACCAAAAAGGGGGAGATTGTAAGTGCATCTAGTGCCACCCCTTGTTGGTTTTGGAGTATTAAAGACAAACTTGGTTGAAGGGACTAATGTGTTTGTGAGATTCACAGGAGAACACAGGTAGAAGTCCCTATTGATTTGGTTTACCCATCAAAGATGACCCCTAAAAATGTATGAAGACATTGAAGACAATGGTGGTTCACGAAGACATTCGCGTTGAAGATAATGGCTCACGGAGACATTCGCTTGAAGCAAATGGAACGCGAAGACTTAGTCTTTTGGTAGTTTTATTTTCTGCTTTCTTGAGTCATAGGAACCACCGTACTGCTAAGTGGGGTCAAGGTAAACAAAGTCAGAAACTGACGTGATGCTCAACCCAAATCCTATGTCTTCGAGCGAAGACAAATGAGAGAAAACCTCTTCCAGAGTTGGTTGAGTCAGCTTTGCTTGGAGCCCAAGTAAAGTTGCCGCGTGTGTTGGGATCCGACCGTTGGACACATGTCAGCTTCCCTATGACCCAAGGTCATTTTGGACATATCATGTCGGGTTGCCTCCTGGCTATAAATAGCCACCCCCTACCACCATAAATTGGTGGATGCTCCGAGTTAGTGCACGGCTTTTGTTGTTTGAGAGCAACCCACCTTGAAGCCTTTGAGAGAGAATCCTTGCGAGGACAAAACCCAAAACACCCAGAGCCCAGAGTGATTGAGCATCACTGAAGATATTCTGTTCCGAGTGAACCGAAGACTTATTACACTTGAAGACTGTGATCTTCCAGCCGGTTAGGCGTCATGTTCTGAGCATCCAAGAGTCATTGTGGATTGCCGGTGAATGAAGTCTGTGAAGGTTTGGAAGTCTACCTTGAAGACTTACCAGAGTGATTGGGCGAGATCTGCGGGTCTTAGCTCAAGGGGAATAAGGTGAAGACGTGGTCTTTTGAGTTCAATCTTAGCCTCCCTAACCAGACGTACAACTCTCACAGCAGTTGGAATTGGTCAAACAAATCTATGTCTTCCCCGAACTACTGGTTCTATCCATTCACTTCCTTACTTACTGTTTTGAACTATGAAGCCTTTGCATGCTTGTCTGTGTTTAAAGATATTCCTTGAAGCCATTCATCTACTTACTCATTTATCTTCATGCTTCTTGTGTTTATGTTCAACACATGCTTGTATGTATGATGGCTATGCTTCTCATAACTGTTCATCTTATTCATAGGCTTTGCTAGTTCTTATCTTGCATCCGCTTACTTCGAAGACATTGCCTGTTTTCGAAGCCTTTCATAAAAATCGCCTATTCACCCCCCTCTAGTCAATAACTAGCACTTTCAAAACTACTCACACATCATCGGAAGGGCAGCAAGGTTGATGAAGAAGCCCTCCGTGATCTATTCCCCGTCCGGTGGAGTACCGAAAAAGGCCTCCAGATGGGATCGCGGAAGAACATAGGCTTGCGGCGGCGGAAAGGTTTTCTCTTCTGTCTCTCTGGTATATTGGGAATATTTGGGAATTTATAGCGTTGGAATTAGGTCAGGAGGGGCTACGAGGGGCCCACAAGCCTGGGGGCGCGACTACCCCCCTGGGCGTGCCCTCCAGGCTTGTCGCCTCCTTGTGGCTCTTCTGGTCTTCTCCCGAAGCTTCGTGGGTCTCTTCTGGTCCAGAAAAAATTAATCCAAAGTTTTTTTTCTCGTTTGGACTCTTTTTGATAATGATTTTCTGAAAAGGCAAAAACAAGCAAAAAAACAGCAACTGGCACTGGGCACTGGGTTAATAGGTTAGTCCCAAAAAATGATATATAATGGCATATAATTGCATATAAAACATCCAAGATTGATACTATAATAGCATGGAACAATCAAAAATTATATATACGTTGGAGACGTATCAAGCATCCCCAAGCTTAATTCCAGCTCGACCTCGAGTGGGTAAATGATAAAAACAGAATTTTTGATGTGGAATGCTACCTATCATGTTTCATCATGTAATCTCTCTCTTACGGTACGAATAATAAGATCCGAATGATTCAAAGCAATAGTCTATAGTTTGATATAAAGACATCAATACTCAGGCATACTAACAAACAATCATGTCTTTCAAAATAAAAATGCTAAAGAACGTTATCCCTACAAAATCATATAATCCTGTCATGCTCCATATTCTTAACACAAAATATTTATCATGCACTACCGCGATGACAAGCTGAGCAATTGGTTTATACTTTTTAACGTGCTTCAGCTTTTTCAACCCCCACGCAATACATGAGCGCAAGCCATGGATATAGCACTATGGGTGGAATAGAATGTGGTGGTACAGATTAATAAGGGGAAGTCAAAAATAAGAAGATAGTCTCACATCAACGAGGCTAATCAACGGGCTATGGAGATGCCCATCAATTGATGTCAATGCGAGGAGTAGGGATTGCCATGCAACAGATGCACTAAGAGCTATAAGTGTATGAAACCTCAACATGAAAACTAAGTGGGTGTGCATCCAACTTGCTTGCTCATGAAGACCCCGGGCATTTGAGGAAGCCCATCATCGGAATATACAAGCCAAATTCTATAATGAAAAAATCCCACTAGTGAAAGTGGCAAAATAGGAGACTCTCTATATGAAAAACATGGTGCTACTTTGAAGCACAAGTATGGAAAAGGATAGTAACATTGCCCCTTCTCTCTTTTTCTCTCTCTCTTTTTTGTGCGCTCTTTTTGGCCTCTCTTTTTTCGTGGGCTCTTTTTTTGGCCTCTTTTTTTTCCTCACTGGGACAATGCTCTAATAATGATGATCATCATACTTCTATGTACTTACAACTCAAAATTAAATTACAACTCGAAAGTAGAACAAAAATATGACTCTATATGAATGCCTCTGCCAGTGTACCAGGATGTGCAATGATACTAGCGTAACATGTATAAAAAATGATGAACGGTGACTGAGCCACAAATACTATGTCAGCTATATGATCACGCAAAGCAATATGACAATGACGATGTGTGTCATAAAAAACGGAACGGTGGAAGTTGCATGGCAATATATCTCGGAATGGCTATGGAAATGCCATGATAGGTAGGTATGGTGGCTATTTTGAGGAAGATGTAAGGAGGCTTATGTGTGATAGAGCATATCATATCACGGGCTTTGGATGCACCGGCGAAGTTTGCACTAGCTCTCAATGTGAGAAGGGCAATGCATGGTACCGAAGAGGCTAGCAAATTGTGTAAAGGTGAGAGTGCGTATAATCCATGGACTCACATTAGTCATAAAGAACTCACATACTTATTGCGAATGTTTATTAGCCCTCGAAGCAAAGTACTACTACACATGCCCCTAGGTGGATAGATTGGTAGGAAAAGACCATCGTTCGTCCCCGACCGCCACTCATAAGGTAGACAATCAAGAATAAATCATGCTCCAACTTCTTAGCATAACGAGAGATCATACGTGCATGCTTCGGGAATCACAAACCTTAACACCAATATTCTTACTAAACCAAAATTATCTACTAGCACCTCCCACATATTACCATCTTAATATCGCAAAACTATTGCAAGGAATCAAACTTATCATATTCAGTGATCTACATGAAAGTTTTTATTATATCCCTCTTGAATACCTATCATATTAAGACCAAATTCATAACCCATGCATATTACCATTGCTAATCATTAGACTCTCAAAAAAGATATAAGTGAAGCATGAGAGTGCAACTATTTCTTTAAAATATAATCACCGCCGTGCTCTAAAAGATATAAGTGAAGCACTAGAGCAACTGCCTAGCTCAAAAGATATAAGTGAAGCACATAGAGTATTCTAACAAATCACGAATAATGTGTGTCCCTCTAAAAAAGGTGTGTTCAGCATAGATGATTGTGACAAACTAAAAAGCAAACAAAAGCAAAAAAAATCTATATCACAAGACGCTCCAAGTAAAGCACATATCATGTGATGAATAAAAATATAGCTCCAAGTGAGTTACCGATAGATTGTAGACGAAAGAGGGGATGCCTTCCGGGGCATCCCCAAGCTTAGACGCTTGAGTCTTCCTTGAATATTACCTTGGGGTGCCTTGGGCATCCCCAAGCTTAGGCTCTTGCCGCTCCTTATTCCTTTATCCATCGTAGTCTCACCCAAAACTTGAAAACTTCAGCACACAAAACTCAACAGAAACCTCGTGAGATCCGTTAGTATAACAAACAAATCTTAAACTTTAGGCACTGTTGTAAATTGATTTATATTTAATATTAGCATAATTATACTGTACTCCAACTTCTCCATGACTCATACCCCCCGATACGATCCATAGATTCATCAAAATAGGCAAACTATGCAACAAAAACAGAAACTGTCTAAAACAGAACAGTCTGTAAAGACCTGAATTAACGTCATATTTATGTAACTCCAAAATTTCTGAAAAATTAGGAAAACCTGGGAAATTCATATATTAATACTGTGTAAAAAAATTCAGAGTTTTATCAGGCTCCAAGAAAAAAATCAAAATTCCAGCATTGGACGCAAAAGTTTCTGTTTTCCAACAGCATCAATTATACTATCATCCAAATCATCCCAAAGGCATTACTTGGCAAAAACACTAATTAAAAGATAAAAACACAATCATAACAGAGGCTATAATTGTGTAAACACACAAAAACAGAAAGTAAAAACAAAAAAATTATTTTATTCATTGGGTTGCCTCCCAACAAGCGCTATTGTTTTATGCCCCTAGTTAGGCATAATGCATAGTTTCAAGTGTTACCATAGGTGCTATTATTGATATGAAAGAAGGTAATATAAGATTTCAATTTCTGTTAAAGAAAGGAATGGAACACTTCCCTATAAAGAGAATTAAGCCACCATATTAATCTATCATGATAGCCACCTATGGAATTAATTTGAAGGATGACAACACTTGAAACTATGCATTATGCCTAGCTAGGGGCATAAAACAATAGCGCTTGTTGGGAGGCAACCCAATAAATAAAATAAATTTTTGTTTTACTTTCTGTTTTTGTGTGTTTACACAATTTTAGCCTCTGTTATGATTGTGTTTTTATCTTTTAATTAGAGTTTGTGCCAAGTAATGCCTTTGGGATGATTTGGATGATAGTATAATTGATGCTGTTTGAAAACAGAAACTTTTGCGTCCAGTGCTGGATTTTTGATTTTTTTCTGGAGCTTCTGAACCTTCTGAATTTTTTTACAAATTACTGATGTATTAATTTCCCACGTTTTCCTAATTTTTCAGAATTTTTAGAGTTACAGAAGTATGACTTTAATTCAGATCTTTACAGACTGTTCTGTTTTGGACAGATTCTGTTTTTGTTCCATAGTTTGCTTATTTTGATGAATCTATGGATCGTATCGGGGGGTATGAGTCATGGATAAGTTGGATTACAGTAGAATTATGCTAATATTAAATATGAATCAATTTACAACTGTACCTAAAGTTTAAGATTTGCTTGTTATACTAACGGATCTCACGAGGTTTCTGTTGAGTTTTGTGTGCTGAAGTTTTCAAGTTTTGGGTGAGTCTACGATGGATAAAGGAATAAGGAGTGGCAAGAGCCTAAGCTTGGGTATTTCCAAGGCACCCCAAGGTAATATTCAAGGAATACTCAAGCGTCTAAGCTTGGGGATGCCCCGGATGGCATCCCCTCTTTCTTCTACAATCTATCGGTAACTCACTTGGAGCTATATTTTTATTCATCACATGATATGTGTTTTACTTGGAGCGTCTTGTGCTATAGTTTGCTTGCTTTTGTTTACTTTTTTAGTTTGCCACAATCATCTTTGCTGAACACACCTTTTTGAGAGGGACACACATTATTTGTTATTTGTTAGAATACTCTATGTGGTTCACTTATATCTTTTGAGCTAGGCAGTTGCTCTAGTGCTTCACTTATATCTTTTAGAGCACGGCGGTGGTTATATTTTAAAGAAATAGTTGCACTCTCATGCTTCACTTATATCTTTTTTAGAGTCTAATAAATAGCAATGGTAATATGCATGGGTTATGAATTTGGTCCTAATATAATAGGTATTCAAGAGGGATATAATAAAAACTTTCATCTAGATCACTGAATATGATAAGGTTGATTTCTTGCAATAGTTTTGTGATATAAAGATGGTAATATGTGGGAGGTGCTAGTAGATAATTGTGGTTTAGTAAGAATATTGGTGTTAAGGTTTGTGTTTCCCGAAGCATGCACGTATGATCTATCGTTAAGCTAAGAAGTTGGAGCATGATTTATTATTGATTGTCTTCCTTTGCATGGCAGTCAGGGGCGCGCGATGGTTAACTCCTACCAACCTCCCCCCTAGGGGCATGCGTAGTAGTACTTTGCTTCAAGGGCTAATAAACTTTCGCAATAAGTATGTGAGTTCTTTATGACTAATGTGAGTCCATGGACTATAGGCACTCTCACCTTTCCGCAATTTGCTAGCCTCTTCGGTACCGTGCATTGCCCTTTCTAACATTGAGAGTCAGTGCAAACTTCGCCGGTGCATCCAAACCCCGTGATATGATACGCTCTATCACACATAAGCCTCCTTATATCTTCCTCAAAACAGCCACCATACCTACCTATCATGGCATTTCCATAACCATTCCGAGATATATTGCCATGCAACTTCCACTATTCGTTTTTATGACACACATCATCATTGTCATATTGCTTTGCATTATCATATAGCTGACATAGTATTTCTGGCTCAGCCACCGTTCATCATTTTCATACATGTTATGCTAGTATCATTGCACATCCTGGCACACTGCCAGAGGCATTCATATAGAGTCATATTTGTTCTAGTTTCGAGTTGTAATTTTGAGTTGTAAGTAAATAGAAGTATGATGATCATCACTATTAGAGCATTGTCCCAGTGAGGAAAATAAAAGAAAAAAGAAAAAAAAGGCCAAAAAGAGCCCACGAAAAAAAAGAAAAAAAAAATGAGAGAAAAAGAGAGAAGGGGCAGTGTTACTATCTTTTTCCATACTTGTGCTTCAAAGAAGCACCATGTTTTTCATATAGAGAGTCTCCTATTTTGTCACTTTCATATACTAGTGGGAATTTTTCATTATAGAACTTGGCTTGTATATTCCGATGATGGGCTTCCTCAAATGCTCGAGGTTTTCATGAACAAGCAAGTTGGATGCACGTCCACTTAGTTTTTCATGTCGAGGTTTCATACACTTATAGCTCTTAGTGCATCTGTTGCATGGCAATCCCTACTCCTCGCATTGACATCAATTGATGGGCATCTCCATAGCCCGTTGATTAGCCTCGTCGATGTGAGACTATCTTCTCCTTTTTACTTCCCCTTATTAATCTCTGCCACCACATTCTATTCCACCCATAGTGCTATATCCATGGCTTGCGCTCATGTATTGCGTGGGGGTTGAAAAAGTTGAAGCGCGTTAAAAAGTATGAACCAATTGCCTGGCTAAAACCGGGGTTGTGCATGATAAATATTTTATATTAAGAAGATGGAGCATGACAGGATTATATGATTTTGTAGGGATAATTTTCTTTAGCATTTTTATTTTGAAAGGCATGATTGTTTGTTAGTATACCTGAGTATTGATGTCTTGATATCAAATTATAGACTATTGCTTTGAAACATGATGAAACATGTTAATATTCATACCGTAAAGAGATTACATGATGAAACATGTTAGGTAGCATTCCACATCAAAAATTCTGTTTTTATCATTTACCTACTCGAGGACGAGCGGGAATTAGGCTTGGGGATGCTTGATACGTCTCCAACGTATCTATAATTTTTGATTGTTCCATGCTATTATAGTATCAATCTTGGATGTTTTATATGCAATTATATATCATGTTTTGGGACTAACCTATTAACCTAGTGCCCAGTGCCAGTTATTGTTTTCTGCTTGTTTTTGGTTTTTCAGGAAATCAATACCAAACGATGTCCAAATGCCATGAAACTTTTTGACGATTTTTTTCTGGACAAAAGAGACCCTTTAAGCTTCGGGAGGATGCCAGAAGCCTCACGAGGAGGCCACAAGGCAACAGGGCGCGGCCCCAGGGGGGCGCCCTGATGCCTTGTGGGCCCCTCGTGGCTCCTTTTGACCTAATTCCACTTCTATAAATTCTCAAATATTCGGAAACCATTAGAGAGCCAGACGAGAAAACCCTACCGCTGTCGCAAGCCTCTGTTCTTTCGCGATCCCATCTGGAGGCCTTTTCCGGTACTCTGCCGGAGGGGGAATCGATCACGGAGGGCTTCTTCATCAACCTTGCTGCCCTTCCGATGATGTGTGAGTAGTCTACCACAGACCTACGGGTCTGTAGCTAGTAGCTAGATGGCTTCTTCTCTCTCTTTGATCTTCAATACCATGTTCTCCTCGATGTTCTTGGAGTTCTATCCGATGTAATCTTCTTTTGCGGTGTGTTTGTTGGGTTCCGATGAATTGTGGGTTTATGATCAGATTATTCATGAATATTATTTGAGTCTTCTCTGAACTCTTTTATGCATGATTGTTATAGCTTTGTATTTCTCTTTGATGTATCCATTTGGTTAGGCCAACTAGATTGATTTATCTTGCAATGGGAGAGGTGCTTTGTGATGGGTTCAATCTTGCGGTGCTCAATCCCAGTGACAGAAAGGGAGATGACATATATTTGTATTGTTTCCATTAAGGATAAAAAGATGGGGTTTAATCATATTGCTTGAGTTTACTTTGTCTACATCATGTCGTCTTGCTTAAGGCGTTACTCTGTTTTATACTTAATACCCTAGATGCATGCTGGATAGCGGTCGATGGGTGGAGTAATAGTAGTAGATGCAGGCAGGAGTCGGTCTACTTGTCTCGGACGTGATGCCTATATACACGATCATTGCCTTGAATATCGTCATAACTACGCGCTTTTCTATCAATTGCCCAACAGTAATTTGTTTACCCACCGTATGTTCTGTGCTCGAGAGAGAAGCCTCTAGTGAAAACTATGCCCCCGGGTCTACCTTTATCACATATTAAAATCCAAAAATACCTTGCTGCAATTTATTTACTTTTATTTTATTTTGCAATTTACTTTTTATCTATGACTATCAGAATTAATCCTTGCAAATAACCGCTAAGGGGATTGACAACCCTCTTATTTGCGTTGGGTGCAAGTGTTTGCTTTTGTGCGTATAGGTGTTGCTAACGAGGTTCTGTGTGGTTCTCCTACTGGATTGATAACCTTTCTTCTTAACTGAGGGAAATACTTATCTCTACTATACTGCATCATCCTCTCCTCTTCGGGGAAATCCTAGCGCAGTTTACAAGTAGTGAGCATTGTCCCAATGAGGAAAGGATGATGGAGACTGTGATCCCCCCACAAGTCCGGATGAGGCTTCGGACGAAAAATAAAAAGAAGGAAGAAAAAGAGGCCAAAAAGAGCCCCAAAAAAATGAGAGAAAAAGAGAGAAGGGGCAATGTTACTATCCTTTTCCACACTTGTGCTTCAGAGTAGCACCATGTTTTTCATATAGAGAGTCTCCTATGTTGTCACTTTCATATACTAGTGGGAATTTTTCATTATAGAACTTGGCTTGTATATTCCGATGATGGGCTTCCTCAAATGCCCGAGGTCTTCATGAGCAAGCAAGTTGGATGCACACCCACTTAGTTTTATTTTGAGCTTTCATACACTTATAGCTCTTAGTGCATCTGTGGCATGACAATCCCTACTCCTCGCATTGACATCAATTGATGCGCATCTCCATAGCCCGTTGATTAGCCGCGTCGATGTGAGACTATCTTCCTTTTTTACTTCCCCTTATTAATCTCTATCATCATTCTATTCCACCCATAGTGCTATGTCCATGGCTTGTGCTCATGTATTGCGTGAGGGTTGAAAAAGCTGAAGCGTGTTAAAAAGTATGAACCAATTGCTTGGTTGACATTGGGGTAGTGCATGATTAATACTTTGTGTTAGGAAGACTAAGCATGACGGGCTATATGATTTTGTAGGGATAGCGTTCTTTAGCATTTTTATTTTGAAAGGCATGATTGTTTGTTGGTATGCCTGAGTATTGATGTCTTTATATCAAATTATAGACTATTGCTTTGAATCACTCGTTTCTTAATATT
This sequence comes from Elymus sibiricus, assembly GCA_039707655.1. Taxonomy (NCBI): domain Eukaryota; kingdom Viridiplantae; phylum Streptophyta; class Magnoliopsida; order Poales; family Poaceae; genus Elymus; species Elymus sibiricus. The sequence continues at coordinate 119,058,570 of CM077676.1, read as the reverse complement.
CATACCGTAAAATAAAAGATTACATGATGAACATCTCTACTCCTATAAAAAACCGAGTTGGTGATGATGGTGTGCCTGCCATCCAACATTTTCGACCATCAGATGTGAATCCGACGCATGAGAGACAACCCACCTCACATTTACAAAAACACCCTTAATCTGTACGTCCTGATCCTTCTATCCCCACCTCATCCAACCATACGCAGTCGATCCTTCCAGAAAAGGGGAGAAACAATGGACGAGCTGGGCTGGGTAGGTGGCCGCCGCCGCTCACACGCCGCCAGCGCCGGCCGCTCCGAACATCTCTCCTGACCCCTCTCTACCACAACAGCCCCACCACTCACTACCACCTTCACCTCCCCATCCCCTCCTCCCCGTTGTCTCCTCTTCCACCCAACCCGTCTCCTTCTACGCCGACGTCGGCAAGTATGCCACCTGTTCCGTTGATACGTCTCCGTCGTATCTATAATTTTTGATTGTTTCATGCCAATATCCTACAATTTCCACATACTTTTGGCAACATTTTATATTATTTTTGGGACTAACATATTGATCCAGTGCCCAGTGCCAGTTCCTGTTTTCTGCTTGTTTTTTTGTTTCACAGAAAATCCATATCAAACGAAGTCCAAATGCAATAAAATTTTATGGAGAATTATTTTGGAATATATGTGATTTTTGGGAAGTGGAATCAACGCAAGGCGGTGCTCGTGGGCCCCACGAGGCACCAGGGCACGCTAGGGGGGCCAGGCGCGCCGTGGTGCCTCGTGAGGTCCTCGTAGGTCGGTTGGTGCTATTCTTCGGGTGCAAGGAAGCTAATATCTGGAAAAAAATCGTGTTAAAATTTCAGCACAATCGGAGTTACAGATCTCCGGGAATTTAAGAAATGGTGAAAGGCTAGAAAACAGGAACGCGAAACAGAAGAGAACAGAGAGAGAGATCCAATCTAGGAGGGGCTCCTGCCCCTCCGCCGCCATGGCAGCCATGGACCAGAGGGGAAACTCTCCTCCCATCTAGGGGGGAGGCCAAGGAAGAAGAAGAAGGAGGGGGGCTCTCTCCCCCTCTCTCCCGGTGGTGCCGGAACGCCGCCGGGGCAATCATCGTGACGGCGATCTACACCAACAACTTCGCCGCCGTCAACACCAACTCTCTTCCCCTCTATGCAGCAGTGTAACACCTCTTCTCCTCGCTGTAATCTCTACTTAAACATGGTGCTTAATGCTACATATTATTATCCAATGATGTGTGGCCATCCTATGATGTTTGAGTAGATTCTTTTTGTCCTATGGGTTGATTGATGATCGTGATTGCTTTGAGTTGTATGTTTTATTTTGGTGCTGTCCTATGGTGCCCTCCGTGTCGCGCAAGCGTGAGGGATTCCCGCTATAGGGTATTGCAATACGTTCATGATTCGCTTATGGTGGGCGGCTAGAGTGACAGAAGCTTACACCCGAGTAAGGGGGTTGTTGCGTATGGGAGTAAAGAGGACTTGATACTTAATGCTATGGTTGGGTTTGACATTAATGATCTTTGGTAGTTGCGGATGCTTGCTAGAGTTCCAATCATAAGTGCATATGATCCAAGTACGAAAAGTATGTTAGCTCATGCCTCTCCCTCATATAAAATTGCAATAATGATTACCGGTCTAGTTATCGATTGCCTATGGACAAATCTTTCTCTTGTGTTACAAAAGCTTTCTACTAAACAACTAACTTTTATTATCTTGCAAATTACTCATAGTTTTATTCTCGCAAAGTACTTCTAGTTTTATTCATGCAAACCTATCCTATCACCTACAAAATAGTTTTATACTTGTTCTAGGTAAAGCGAACGTTAAGCGTGCGTAGAGTTGTATCAGTGGTCGATAGAACTTGAAGGGAATATTAATTCTACCTTTAGCTCCTCGTTGGGTTCGACACTCTTATTTATCGAAAAAGCTACAATTGATCCCCTATACTTGTGGGTTATCAAGACCTTTTTCTGGCGCCGTTGCCAGGGAGCAATAGCGTGGGGTTGATATTCTCGTGTGTGCTTGTTTGCTTTATCACTAAGTAGTTTGTTATTTTGTGCTCTTGTTTTCTATCTTTAGTTATGGGTAGGAAACGTAAAATACCAAAAAAAAATTAGTTGTACCTGCTAAACCAATGGTTGAAGAACCACCCAAAATCTATCATACTGCTGAAGCTTTCTACTTGGATCACCTTCGATCCCTATGTGCTCGTGCTGAAAACCCAACTAGCTTAGTTGAGAGAAAATCATTAAATGAGCATGCTTATTTTGTGTGACACCGCTTGTCTCAAAAAGGGAAACTTGTATTGGATCAAATTCATCGTTTGCAATGTTATGCTTGGAATTTATGTGAAATACATGATTTTACTTGTTGTTCTGAAGACCCTAAAAAACACCTTTCTTACCAATGTGAGTTTAAGGATAATGGAATTGTATATTCTTATGCCAAAGGTGTCTATAGTTACTATGATATTGAACAAATTGAAGAATTTGTTGCTTTTAAGGGTGCTTATGAAATTGCTTCTTTGATTGAAAAGTGTGATGCTACTCTTTACAAATTTGAAAATTTTGCCATACTTAAATATTGTTATGAAAACTATGCTTCTAATGCTTATGTTAAAGAATATATTGAGGACGCCTCCGCTGTCCAAGAAGAGACTAATATTTTGCAGGCTCCTATGGAAAAAGAAATTGATGACACTGTGAGCTCATTAGATGAAAAAGATGACGAGGAGAGCGAAGAACAAAAGGAGGAAGAGCGGATTAGCTACCCGTGCCCACCTTATAATGAGAGTAACTCTTCAACTCATACATTGTTTAATTTCCCTTCATGCTTACCGAACGATGAATGCTATGATACTTGCTATGACCCCTTGGATTCGTTTAAAATATCCCTTTTTGATGAAATTGATGTTTGCTATGCTTGTGGCCAAGATGCCAATTTGAATTATGCTTATGGAGATGAACTTGCTATAGTTCCTTATGTTAAACATGAAATTGTTGCTATTGCACCCACACATGATAGTCCTATTATCTTTTTGAATTCTCCAAACTACACTATATCGGAGAAGTTTGCGCTTATTAAGGATTACATTGATGGGTTGCCTTTTACTATTGCACATGATGATTTTGATGAGTATAATATGCATGTGCTTGCTGCTCCTACTTGCAATTATTATGAGAGAGGAACTACATCTCCGCCTCTCTATGTTTCCAATGCGATAAAATTGCAAGAAACTGCTTATACTATGCATTGGCCTTTACTTGATGTGCATGAATTGTTCTTTTATGACATGCCGGTGCATAGAAAGAGAGTTAGACTTCATCATTGTGTGATATATGTTACTTTGTGCTCACTACTAAAATATAAATCATTGTTAATTAAAATTGGCTTTGATATACCTTGGGATCCGGGTGGATCAATTACTTGAGCACTTTATGCCTAGCTTAATGGCTTTAAAGAAAGCGCTGCCTAGGAGACAACCCGGAAGTTTTAGAGAGTCATTTATTTCTATTGAGTGCTTTCATAAAGTTTAAAAACAAAAAAAATATAGAGGGGAACCTAAAACTTTTCAAAAAGGAAAGTGATAGTAAGAAAGACGAGCACCGTTGAAGTGGGGGGGCTCCTTGAACTTTGTTCATGCCCATGGAAACTTTGTGAATCTTGAATTACAGAAAATTTTCAACAAAAAATAATTATCCCCTTATACAAATCCATTGTATTATAAAAATAATGTGCCAAGATTTACCGTTAGGATGTTTAAATTGCTTGTTTTGTATGTGCGGTGCAAAAACAGAAACTTTTGCTGTAGTGCATGAATTTACATTTTTTACTGGAACGTGCAAAAATTCTGAAATTTTTACACAGTACTGCTATGAAATTTTTTTATTTTTTCCTAATTTTTCAGAATTTTTTGGAATTACATAAGTATGGTCAATGTTCAGATTACTACAGACTGTTCTGTTTTTGACAGATTCTGTTTTTTGATGCATTGTTTTGCTTGTTTTGATGAAACTATGGATTGTATCGGAAGGTATAAGCCATGGAGAAGTTATAATACAGTAGGAATAATGCAAAAATAAAATATGAATGGGTTTTCAACAGTACTTAAAGTAGTGATTTGCTTTATTATACAAACGGATCTCACGAAGGTTTTGTTAAGTTTTGTGTGGATGAAGTGTTCAAAGATCGAGGAGGTATTGATACGAGAAGAATGAGTAGAGGCAAGAGCTCAAGCTTGGGGATACCCAAGGCACTCCAAGTAAATATTCAAGGAGACTCAAGCGTCTAAGCTTGGGGATGCCCCAGAAGGCATCCCATCTTTATTCAACAATTATCGGTATGTTTTGTTTTTTTTGTTCACATGATATGCGTAAATTCTTGGAGCGTCTTTTGTGTTTATTTTTCCCTTTTCTTTTATGCACCATGCTGGTATGAGATAGTCCTTGGTTGATTTATAGAATGCTCTTTGCACTTCACTTATATCTTTTGAGTATGGCTTTATAGAATGCTTCATGTGCTTCACTTATATCATTTGAAGTTTGGATGCCTGTTTCTCTTCATATAGAAAACCATTATTTGTAGAATGCTCTTTTGCTTCACTTATATTTATTAGAGTGTGGTCTTTTATAGAAAGAATTAAACTCTCTTGCTTCACTTATATCTATTTAGAGAGTCAATAGGAATTGGTCATTCACATGGTTAGTCATAAAATCCTACATAAAACTTGTAGATCACTGAATATGATATGTTTGATTCCTTGCAATAGTTTTGCGATATAGAGATGGTAATATGTGGGAGGTACTAGTAAATGATTGTGGTTTAGTAGGAATATTGGTGTTAAGGTTTGTGATTCCCGAAGCATGCACGTATAGTCTCTCATTATGCTAAGAAGTTGGAGCATGATTTATTATTGATTGTCTTCCTTTGCGTGGAGGTCGGGGGCGCGCGATGGTTAACTCCTACCAACCTCCCCCCTAGGGGCATGCGTAGTAGTACTTTGCTTCGAGGGCTAATAAACTTTTGCAATAAGTATGTGAGTTCTTTATGACTAATGTGAGTCCATGGATTATACGCACTCTCACCTTTCCGCAATTTGCTAGCCTCTACGGTACCATGCATTGCCCTTTCTCACCTCGAGAGTCGGTGCAAACTTCGCCGGTGCATCCAAACCCCGCGATACGATACGCTCTATCACACATAAGCCTCCTTATATCTTCCTCAAAACAGCCACCATACCTACCTAGTATGGCATTTCCATAACCATTCCGAGATATATTGCCATGCAACTTCCATCATCATCATATACATGACTTGAGCATTCATTGTCATATTGCTTTGCATGATCGTAAGATAGCTAGCATGATATTTTCATGGCTTGTCCGTTTTTTGATATCTTTGCTACGCTAGATCGTTGCACATCCTGGTACACTGCCAGAGGCGTTCATATAGAGTCATATTGTTCTAGATATCGAGTTGTAATTTTGAGTTGTAAGTAAATAGAAGTGTGATGATCATCATTATTCATTATTAGAGCATTGTCCCAGTGAGGAAAGGATGATGGAGACTATGATTCCCCCACAAGTCGGGATGAGACTTCGGACAAAAAAAAGTGAGGCCAAAAAGAGCCCAAGAGCCGTCCGTCCCCCAAGTCTGCGGCACCCCCTTCTCTGATGCAGCAGCCCCTCCGCCCACCACCTGCCCTACCCATCTCCTCCGAGGCCGATGTCGACAAGTACCCCCCCTCGCATCGTCCACCCCCAATTCCCTAGCGCCTCTCATGCAGCAGCCCCGCCGCCCACCACCTCCTCCCTGCCGACGCGCTCCGCGTCCGTCCAATTCGAGTACGAGCTACTCCCCGAGGGCCTCTACGCCGTCTGCAATTGGAGCACCACCCACGAGCTCCATACCCTTGTCCTCCTCCAGTCGACTATGTTAGGAGATGTTGATCTTGTGTGATGGTTGACATGGAGGTAATATGCGCTGCTATTGTCTTCTTCCCAATTCCAAGTTCAAATTTTGTATCACCCAAAGTTGAAATCGACGTGCCCAGCTCAAACTGTATAGAAACCACTCATGTAGCCCAATATAAATAAAGTGGGCAGCTATCTGGGACTCATGTTTGTTCAAACTACACCCTAAGAAGCCACACAATTTTCAGATCGAATGGAGTGTGAGGTGTGATTCACTGCCATTCACCATCTAATCTGCTTCATGAAGGACCAAAGTATGGCTATGGATAAATAGTAAAATCTTCTATATGTCTTCTCAACCCTTGCTTCATCTCTGTTAGCCAATCTTTACTTGTGCAATTTCATATATGTATTGGAACTGTCTTCAATTGTCTCCATAAGCAATGTCCACTGCAACAATGTTTGGTTTCAATTTATTATCCAGAATCCTCTTGTGGAATGAAATTTTGAGTATTGGAAATGTTGGTGTATACCTTCCTGAACGGTATTTTCATACGGCGAATCTAATAAAAATATTCTTACTGTCCTGAGTAAGTAATAGGAAGGCCAGTCCAACTCCATTGTAATTTTTACAAAAACATGGTCTGCAAAGAAGTTCTCAGTGTGTAGTCCAAGGTATGAATCAAGTACAATTTGGTGGTTGTAAAAATTCAGTCTATCTAACTAGGGTCAGTCATCTAAAATTGCTTCCCATGTATTGTTCCGATGTTTGTGCAGAGGACTTTCAGAAAAAAGAACTTAGATACTTGCTTTAGTGCTCATCATATTTAAAAAAAATCATATGTGTGTTTTGATTATTTTTTGGTAGTTCTCTTTGTTACTCCCTATGTTCAAAAAATTTGGATGACGCCAATACCAGGCCTCTTTTTCATCGAGGTCCATCCTTTGCTTGGTAGCTCCACATCCAAATTTTCAGGTCACGCCCCAAACATTAGTTTCCTTGTTGTGTGTTCTCGGCATCTTTTTTTTGCAGAAACCTGGTTGTTGTAATAAAGTTACAAGAGGTCCATTACTATTTTTTTGTGTGTGTATGTACATGTGCACTCTCGCCTTCTATATACGCATGATTTCAAAGCATCTTTACTGTACATTTTGTTTCTTTGTTTGGTACAAAATGTATTGCAAGTGTTGTTTGCTGTTTTTTGCTTTGTTTAAATATACTACAGACCCTCTTCAGGCTCAGTTTTTTTCTCTGAATATACCCAGACAGTTATCTATATAGTAGTGATTATCTGGTGTCCTTTTAGGTGAACAGATAAATGAAGCAAAACCCCCAGAACTAATATTGTTGGCACATATGTTTTGAGCAAACAACTAAAAGAATGGTATACTATGCTTGACAAATTTTTCCATTGCCTAACAGATGCTTAAGATATGTAACTAATTAAGTGAACTAGCTGTGTGAGTTATGTGTGTAATATTTCTTCTCTCATGGTGGCATTGTATATGGATTCATTTTCCTTGTGCATATTTAGCAAAACATTCAGTTAAATACTTTTACGTCACTCCTGTTTGTCCTGGAACCATTTATAAATGTCAAGTGTGTGCTCAAGCTATAGTATGTATGTTATTTGGATATATTAATTGCTGCCATTTATCTTCACATTTACCTCTGGTGTGCTTAATATACTGGCATGAAATGATCAATGCTGACCTCCTGGATGAACAATAACATAATAGCTTGTTTGCTTTCTACAACCTTTCCAAGGAAAGAAGCAGTTTTGTTGCAGTAGTTCTAAGGATGGACATGATAATATGTATTTGACATCGCTGGTTGTGCTGCTGATTTGGGAGATCTGATGTGAGCGCGGTCATCGCATCTTTCACAATACAGAGTTATCAGCTATGATGCCCGCGTGCCTCGCAATTGACGAAGCAAATGCTGGAGGGACGATGCATTGCACATAGATTTACAAAGTAGTCTAGCTTAGTGAGCCCTGATCATTTTTTTTGTACTTGTATATACTCTCTTATGCACGCAAATTATGTATCAAGTGTTTTATTTTGTGTCTTTTTCATGTGAGTTCTCTCGGCCAATTGCCGATTGCGATATGTTTGTGTGACTATAATACACTTAGCAAACTATTTTAGTAATCCCTCCATTTGAACTAAAACAACGTCACTTATTTCCATTTTAACTAAAATAGCGTCACTTATTTCCAAATGGAGGTAATAATATTTAGTCTTGGTTGATCACGCTTGAAGTATTGCAGATTGCTATCTTGAAGATACTATTATGTTTATGTGATATGTGGTATGATTCTTTTTTATTCAAATTTTGCAAAGTGGTTTGGAATGTTACAAAATCAATTTATTTGAGATGTCATTTATCATTATATTTTTGCCCATGGGTGGAATGTTGCATTGTATAATGCTCTCATGCATGGAGAGATTACATATGCGCGACATGGGTGGCATATCAGGGTATGTGCTAACAAGGCTGAGCCCAGGGTTGAAGGATAAAGTCAATAGTCATCGCAAGTTTCCACATGCGTGTAGATGGATTTTCTATTTGATGCATGTTATCTGTCCCCTTAATGTAGGATTGAGCAAGCAATGAGAAAGCTCAGTAGAGAGAATAAGAAGTCTAACTGCAAGGCAAAAATGGAGAAGAAAATGTTTGGCTTAGTTGACGGGTTCTATCAATCGAAAACCATTTGTTTGGTTGTGTTTGAGATGTACAATAATGGCTATATTGTTGATAGGCTTAAGTTCTTAATAGCATACACAACATATTTTTATTGTCTGTAGCAATGTACAGTTCCTTATTACTATCTCTAGGTATATTTTCTTTTTATTGTCCGTAGCAACGGATGGCTGCTTGACTATGTAATAAATCCACCTAATCATGTGTGATCCCGTAGCGTAGCATGGGCATCTTACTAGTGTTAGGTAGCATTCCACATCAAAAATTCTATTTTTATCATTTCCCTACTCGAGGACGAGCAGGAATTAAGCTTGGGGATGCTTGATACGTTTCCAACGTATCTAGAATTTTTGATTGTTCCATGCTATTATAGTATCAATCTTGGATGTTTTATATGCAATTATATATCATTTTTTTGGGACTAACCTATTAACCTAGTGCCTAGTGCCAGTTGCTGTTTTTTTCCTGTTTTTGGCTTTTCAGAAAATCAATATCAAACGGAGTGCAAACGGAGAAAAAACTTTCGATTAATTTTTTCTGAACCAGAAGGGACTCTCGAAGGTTCGGGAGAAGACCAGAAGAGCCACGAGGGAGCGACAAGCTCGGGAGGCGCGCCCCCAGGCTTGTGGGCCTCTCGTGGCACCTCTTGACCTAATTTCGCCGCTATAAATTCTCAAATATTCCCCATATATCGAAGAGCAACCTAGAAAAACTTTTTTGCCGCCGCAAGCCTCTGTTCTTCCGCGATCCCATCTGGAGGTCTTCTCCGGTAATCTGCCGGAGGGGGAATCGATCATGGAGGGCTTATTCATCAACCTTGCTGCCCTTCCGATGATGTGTGAGTAGTTTACCACAGACCTACGGGTCCATAGCTAGTAGCTAGATGGCTTCTTCTCTCTCTTTGATCTTCAATACAATGTTCTCCTCGATCTCCTTGGAGTTCTATTCGATGTAATCTTCTTTTGCGGTGTGTTTGTTGGGATCCGATGAATTGTGGGTTTATGATCAGATTATTCATGAGAAATATTTGAGTCTTTTCTAAACTTATTTATGAATGATTGTTATAGCTTTGTATTTCTCTCCGATCTATCCATTTGGTTTGGCCAACTAGATTGATTTATCTTGCAATGGGAGAAGTGCTTTGTGATGGGTTCAATCTTGCGGTGTTCTATATCCCAGTGACAGAAAGGGACAAGACACGTATTTGTATTGTTTCCATTAAGGATAAAAAGATGGGGTTTAGAGTTTACTTTGTCTACATCATGTCATCTTGCTTAAGGCGTTACTCTGTTTTCATTAACTTAATACCCTAGATGCATGCTGGATAGCAGTCGATGGGTGGAGTAATAATAGTAGATGTAGGCAGGAGTCGGTCTACTTGTCTCGGACGTGATGCCTATATACATGATCATTGCCTTGAATATCGTCATAGCTATGCGCTTTTCTATCAATTGCCCAACAGTAATTTGTTTACCCACTGTATGCTATGCGTTCAAGAGAGAAGCCTCTAGTGAAAATTGTGGCCCCCGGGTCTACTTTTATCATTTATTAAAATCCAAAAATACCTTGCTGCAATTTTATTTCCTTTCTTTTGTTTTGCAATTTACTTTTCTATCTATCAATATCAGAATTAATTCTTGCAAGTAACCGCCAAGAGGATTGACAACCCTCTTGTTTGCGTTGGGTGCAAGTATTTGCTTTTGTGTGTGTAGGTGCTGCCAACGAGGTTCTGTGTGGTTCTCCTACTGGATTGATAACCTTGATTCTTAACTGAGGAAAATACTTATCTCTATTGTACTGCATCATCCTCTCCTCTTCGGGGAAATCCCAACGCAGTTCACAAGTAGCAACATGCAGTGCGTCACTTGTCGTAATCTCAGAAGGTGAGAGTGACCTTTGCAAAGAGTACTTAATCAATGATTTCGTGCAACGAGATGTTTTTTTGGAACGACAACGTGGCACACAGGGCCCACGGGGACGATAGCCCATGGTGGAGGATGCCGCTAATTTCAGTCGGGTGTTTCGAAGCATTTTTCATTTAATATACAAAATAATATAATAGCCACAAAAAATATACTATATATAATATACGGTGAGATCTACGAAAAATAAATAAATAAGATTAAAAGCACCGTGCCTTTTTCTTGCAAAAATGTAGAGGGAGTCAAGGATACCACGTTCTGGAAGCTACCACCAGCCCGTGGAAGGATCTTTTTTGTATGTGGCTGGCAGAAGGATTGCTTGTCCATGAAAATGTGACCACACATGTCATGTACTGCTATTTCTTCACGACATCTTAATTATATCTGTTGGAAATATGAGCAATTTACCATATGATTTTATTAACAGAAATAGTAGATAAAACATGACTATCATAGTAGATATAAGACAAGTCATGCAATCTGACAAAGAGTATGCAAATAGTATCTAAAGTAGTGAATATGATGGGAACATATCTAGAACAAAGGCTAGAACAAGAAACTGTGGCAAAATCTCAAACAGAAAGAACAGGAACACGTAGTGAGCACCAGCAGTAGCATTGGCATTCGCGTTGACGTCGTCGCCAGCCATGTCGTCGAAGAGGTTGTCGACGTCAGGGAAGAAGTCGTCGTTTGGGAAGTAGTCGTCGGTGACCGTGGCGTCCGTGATGAAGAAGTCAGTAGTCGCGCAGAGCGCTCCCGAAAAACCTTATCACCCTTCTCCCATACAAGACTCGAAGTGGCGGGGTTTCGGAGGCCTACTGTCCCGACCTGCGGTGCACGCCGCAAGCCGGGATGGCGAAGAACCTAGCAGCAGCTCAGAGTTTGGAACTCGGTGGCTAGAGGAAGATGATGTTCTGATGTGTCTCTCTGGAGAGGAGCGACCTCTCTTTTATAGGCACGGGAGAAGGAGGCGAACAGGCTGCGACGGGAGGCGAAGCAAAAGAGGGAGACGAAACGAACAGGCAGCAGCCGAAGGGTGCAGCGTTCGCATTCAAACTCCACTACAGCAAAACTTTTCAACTCCCGTGTGACCTTTCGTATACCAATCGTGCGTGGCAAAAATTTAGACAACGGCTCGGTTCATTCCCGGGACGCGGCGCGTCGTGGCATGGCGAGGCGGGCGGTGGAGGAGGAGCGTGCGTGTATGTCTCTCTTGTTCTCATCCTCATACATGTGGAGAAACAACCTCCCTTATAAGGAGGTCTAACTCCTACTAGGTGAGCAGTATGGGACTAAACTTTTGTCCCACCTCTTGCCTTGCATGAATGGGCTAAGTGGGCCTCTAGGATTTATTAGGAATTCTGAAAATGCTGTTGGGCTGGCCCAAAAATAGACTAAATTCCAGCAATATCTAAATCCTGTTAAACTTCCACCTAGAACTCTATGCTACACTAGTAAGCAACTTGAACAGTGGACTAGGCCTTGAACTGCAAGTTTTCTGCGAATCTAGCTTCACACAAAGTCTTGACCGATACTGGGCTACCGTGGGACTTCCCCGTGGGTGGAGCTTATGCGTCATACTCCGAGGCATTTCATGAGTTTACTAGAGAGCACCCTACTCTCACAGATTGCGACATTTAACAATCAGACTCATATAGGTGTGTTCTTCAAAAGATGTTCTGCAGGACGACATCTCTGCTTAAATAAGCCTCTTAGAACACATTAAGATATACATCAACCTACCATGCAGATTAGGAGAGTATTGCATCTTCATGGAGTGGTATAATTAATAGTAAGGATATTCTCCTCGCAGTTGACCAACAGCTTGTCTTCCACATCTAATTCACGGGATCTCCGATCACATAGACTAGGTAACCACTGTGAACAACTCATACTATGGGTCTCATACCCATCTCCTTCGATGCATTATCTATCACATTACGTGATAGACCCTTGGTAAAAGGATCTGCCAGATTTTTAGACGTTTGGATATAATCCAATGCAATAACTCCGGAGTTTCTCATTTTCCTGACCGATTTTAACCTTCTCTGAACATGTCTTGATGACTTCATGTTATCCTTTGAGCTACTCACTTTCGTGATCACAGTTTGATTGTCGCAGTTCATAAGGATACCCGGTACAGGTTTCTCAACAACCGGCAAGTCATTCAAGAGCCGACAAAGCCAATCTGCTTCGACCGTAGTTGTATCTAGTGCTGTGAGTTCTGCTTCCATTGTTGACCTCGTTAAGATGGTCTGCTTGCAAGACTTCCAAAAAATAGCGCCACCTCCATGAGTGAATACATATCCGCTCGTGGCCTTTATCTCATCAGCATCTGAGATCCTGTTTGAGTCACTATACCCTTCAAGCACCTTTGGGTACCCAGTGTAGTGAATTCCATAATTCGCAGTGCCTTTCAAATAACGCATAACTCTCTCTAGAGCTTCCAATGATCATCTCCCGGTTTTGAAACAAATCGGCTCAGTTTGCTAATAGCAAAAGAGATGTCAGGTCTTGTAGCACTGGCTAAATACATAAGCAAACCAATGATCTGAGAATATTTCAATTAATCTCTAGCAATTCTTCGATTCTTTCGAAGCAACACGCTAGCATCATATGGTGTTGGAGAGGGCTTGCAGTCACTGTAGCCAAAACGACTCAAGATCTTTTCCACATAGTGAGATTGAAGCAATGTAATCCCACCATCATCATCTCTCAATAGCTTGATGTTCAAAATAACATCCGCTACTCCTAAATCCTTCATCCCAAAACAACGAGATAGGAAATCCTTGACCTCCTTAATAACATTCAAATTTGTTCCAAAAATCAATATGTCGTCGACATACAAGCAAAGGATAACTCCCTCGCCCCCACCATGGCAATAGTACACACATTTATCAGCTTCGTTTACAACAAAGTCTGCAGCTGTTAAAGTTCTTTCAAACTTCTCATGCCACTGCTTAGGTGCTTGCTTAAGTCCATACAAAGACTTCAACAATTTGCACACCTTTCCTTCCTGACCGTCCACTATAAACCCATCTGGTTGTTCCATGTAAATTTCCTCGTCCAACTCTCCATTAAGGAAAGCAGTCTTAACATCCATTTGATGAACGAGAAGACCATGTGAGGCAGGTAGTGAAAATAGTACTCGAATAGTGGTCAGTCGAGCCACAGGTGACTAAGTATCAAAGAAGTCTTCACCTTCCTTTTGGGTATAACCCTTAGCCACGAGCCGTGCATTGTACTTTTCAATAGTACCATCAGGCCTAAGCTTCTTCTTGAATACCCATTTGCACCCTATAGGTTTGCACCCATAAGGACGATCAGTTATCTCCCAAGTTTCATTTACCAAGATGGAATCCATCTCACTACAGACCGCTTCCTTCCAGTAGTCAGCATCTTCAGATGCATAGGCCTCTGAAATAGAACTGGGAGTGTCATCTATGAGATACACAAGAAAATCATCACCAAAAGACTTTGCAGTCCTCTGTCTCTTGCTCCTTTTGGGAGTCTCATTGTTGTCCTCCACGGGATCTTCAAGAAGTTGCATCAGAATGGTAGGTTCAGAAATTGCAACTACATCCCGACTCGATGAACTAGGCAACTCCTGACTTGATGAGCTACCCATATCCTTCATGGGAAAGATATCTTCAAAGAAAGTCGCATCATTTGACTCCATGATTGTACCGACATGCATGTCTGATACCTCGAATTTTACAATCAAGAATCTATAACCAATGCTATGAAAGGCATAGCCCAGGAAAACACAATCCACAGATTTTGGTCCAAGTTTGCGCTTCTTTGGAATTGGCACATTGACTTTCACCAAGCAGCCCCAGGTTCGTAGGTAAGATAGTTTTAACCTTTTCTTCTCCCATTCCTCGAACGGAGTTATCTCTTTGTTCTTTGTGGGAACTCGGTTTAGGACATGACATGCAGTCAATATCGCCTCCCCCCCCCATGCCTTGGAGAGACCCGATGTGTCTAACATGGAGTTAACCAAATCAGTTAGAGTACGGTTCTTTCTTTCGGCTACCCCATTTGACTGAGGTGAATAGGGAGGCGTCCTCTCATGGATTATACCATGTTCCGCACAAAAAGAATCAAATTCATTGGAAAAATACTCTCCACCACGATCGGATCTTAGCCTCTTGATTTTTCGATCAAGTTGGTTTTCCACTTCAGCTTTATAGATCTTGAAAAAGTTCAAAGCCTCATCTTTTGATTTCAAAAGATACACATGGCAGTATCTAGTGGAGTCATCAATTAACGTCATGAAATATTTCTTTCCACCTTTTGTCAAACCATTCATTTCACAAAGATCTGAATGTATGAGTTCTAGTGGCGCAATATTTCTTGTTTCCGCAGTTGTATGAGACTTACGAGGTTGCTTAGCTTGCACACAAACTTGACACTTAGATCCCTTGACAACGGTGAAATTAGGGATTAAGTTCAACTTGGCTAGCCACGTCATGCAACCAAAGTTAACATGACAAAGACGTGAATGCCAGACATTTGATTCACTATTGTTGCAAACATGATTACCAACTTTATTACAAACATCTGACAAGGATAAGCGAAACAAGCCTCCTGACTCATACCCTTCACCAATAAAGGTTCCATACTTGGATATTACAAATTTATTGGACTCAAAGACAAGCTTGTAGCCATCTCTACACAGAAGAGATCCGCTAACAAGATTTTTATTGACGGAGGGGACATAATGCACGTTCTTCAGCCGCACGATCTTCCCCGAAGTAAACTTCAAATCGACCATGCCAACACCACGAACAGAAGCACTTGAACCGTTGCCCATCAGCACGGAAGTAGTCCCTGCGGCCTGATATGAAGAAAACATGGAAATATCACCGCATACATGTACATTAGCACCTGTGTCAATCAACCAATCAGGAGAACGACATACTGAGAGAATAGTGGGAAGTATACCGTACCCAACATCCTTCATCTCAGTGTCACCAATGACAACATTGGCGATCTTGTCGCCTTTCCCATGTTGACACGTGTCATAACGGTTAGGGCAGCTAGGAGCCCAATGATCAGGATCTCCGCAGACATGACAAACACCTTTCTTCTTGTCAGTCTTCTTCTTGAAGTTGGTGTGCTGCGAAGCCTTGTTCTTTCCATCAAACTTCCCTTTACCATCAAACTTGCCCTTGTTCTTGAACTTGTGGGGCTGGAAGTTTTTCTTCTGTACCAGATTGGCACTAGAACCTCCCTCAATACCTCGAGCACGTATGTCTTTTGCTCTCGCCTTTTCTTCCACATCAAGAGACCAATGAGATCCGGAATGGAAAACTCCTGCCTCTTATGCTTCAGAGAGGTAGCAAAGTTCCTCCATGAGAGAGGAAGCTTAGTGATGATGCCTCCGGCAACAAACTTGTCTGGTAATATACAATTGAAGTGCTCAAGTTCTCTTGCAAATGACTGTATCTCATGAGCTTGCTCAACCATGGAGCGCCCATCAGTCATCCTGTAGTCATAGAATTGTTCCATGATATACAGCTCAGTGCCAGCATCCGAGACCCCAAACTTGGCCTCGAGTGCGTCCCATGGATCTTTTCCATTATCAATTGATGCATAAGCATCAACTATGTTCTCACCAAGAACACTCAAAAGAGCAGCCTTAAACAAGGTGTCAGTTTTCTGAAAAGCTTGTTCCTGTTGAGGATCAAGATCTCCTTCAGGTTTGCCAAGAGCGACGTCATAGCAGCTCATGGTTTGAAACCATAAAACGGCTCTCACACGCCACCTCTAATAGTGCACACCCTCAAACATAGGAGGCCTCATGGAAGCAGCAAAACCACTCGGGGTAAATTGCCTATAATAAGGTTTTTGGATTGTTGGAAATATGAGCAATTTACCATGTGATTTTATTAACAGAAATAGTAGATAAAACATGACTATCATAGTAGATATAAGACAAGTCATGCAATCTGACAGAGAGTATGCAAATAGTATCTGAAGTAGTGAATATGAAGGGAACGTATCTAGAACAGAGGCTAGAACAAGAAACTGTGGCAGAATCTCAAACAGAAAGAACAGGAACACGTACTGAGCACCAGCAGTAGCATTGGCATTCGCGTTGACGTCGTCGCCAGCCATGTCATCGAAGAGGTTGTCGACGTCGGGGAAGAAGTCGTCGTTTGGGAAGTAGTCGTCGGTGACCGTGGCGTCCGTGATGAAGAAGTCAGTAGTCGCGCAGAGCGCTCCTCAAAAACCTTATCACCCTTCTCCCATACAAGACTCGAAGTGGCGGGGTTTCGGAGGCCTACTGTCCCGACCTGCGGTGCACGCCGCAAGCCGGGATGGGGAAGAACCTAGCAGCAGCTCAAAGTTTGGAACTCGGTGGCGAGAGGAAGATGATGTTCTGATGTGTCTCTCTGGAGAGGAGCGACCTCTCTTTTATAGGCACGGGAGAAGGAGGCGAACAGGCTGCGACGGGAGGCGAAGCAAAAGAGGGAGACGAAACGAACAGGCAGCAGCCGAAGGGTGCAGCGTTCGCATTCAAACTCCACTACAACAAAACTTTTCAGCTCCCGTGTGACCTTTCGTATACCAATCGTGCGTGGCAAAAATTTAGACAACGGCTCGGCTCATTCCCGCGGCGCGGCGCGGCGCGGCGAGGCGGGCGGCGGAGGAGGAGCGCGCGTGTATGTCTCTCTTGTTCTCATCCTCATACATGTGGAGAAACAACCTCCCTTTTCAGGAGGTCTAACTCCTACTAGGTGAGCATTATGGGACTAAACTTTTGTCCCACATCTTGCCTTGCATGAATGGGCTAAGTGGGCCTCTAAGATTTATTAGGAATTTTGAAAATGCTGTTGGGCTGACCCAAAAATAGACTAAATTCCAGCAATATCTAAATAGCTACCCTCCATTAACATATTTCTTTATGTCATTTGAGCACGCAAAATGCATCAAAAATATCCAGTTAACATGCAACGAAGACTCACCTTAATATGCATACATGCATGGTAATTTTTATCTATTATGCTATTTATATTTGAATGAATATTATTAGTTCTCGTATTACCGATCCAATTTTTTTTGTTTCATATCATTAAAATATATTGCAAAACATTTCGGGCATGTTTGGTTGTCCGCATACACCTCAATCAGCCCCGCATGGAAAGAATTTGCCCTGTTTGCTTGCATGCATTTACTGTTGGGCCTGTGTACCACGAAATTTAAAGCACCTCTGGGCCTGGTTCCCAGTGAACGCTCGATTTGGCCGTTTTTCGGGAGCCATGCCCGAGAGATGCACTCAACCCACGTGGGTGGCTCTCGTGGTACAGTTTGGAGGCATTTGGTTACCTGCATTGTTTTTTTAGCACTTTGCATACTTTTCCCACTTGAGCCTGGTTGAGCTAATCCAGGCGAATAACCATTATCTGCACTTAGTTTGGTTGCTTGCATATAGCCTGCTTGCATTAGGGGAGCATTTTTTGCCAGCCGTTTGGTTGCATGCATTGGCTTGGCAGATGCAAGTACCCGATGTTTGGTTGCATACATGCAACGTGATTAAGAGTTAACACCTACACATGACACACTGAGTTACAGTAAAGTTTTTGGCAGTGTGCTCACGATGGCGGACTTGGCGTCGACCCCGCCGGCGTGGATGAAGTTGTCGGCCGTCTTCACGACGGCTATGACGTCAGCACTCCGGTCGCTAACCTGCAACCAAGCTGCACGATGCGTCCAAAACACAAGGCCTCCATGAGCGACAGTCCCCACAAAACTCTGGAGTTACAGAGAGGCGTACGCGAGCGCCGCCGCCTCCCTCGACGCCGGCCTCCAATCCAAAATCATCCCTCCCCTAATCCAACAAAGAGGATTCTCTGTCTGACCTCGCGCTTTGTTCGGTAGAGAGACAGAGCGCCCGGCTCACGGTGCCGACGCGCCGCTTCATTGCCCCCGCCCACCGCCTCGGCTGCGTCGCCACGCTTACGCCCCCGCCTCCGCTGGACTGCTGCGCCGCCACTGCGTCAGGCCGGAACTCCGCCCCTGTCGGCTCTCCTCGGCTGCATCGCCACGGACACCTGCTGGTTGAGCTCGCCCACGCATTCCACTCTCGTCGCGCTGCTGCTCCAAGAGGTGATGGATTTTCCCAGCACTTGTTTCCGAGCGCCTCTGCCTCGCATCCGAGCAGACGCTCCTCCTCGCGCCGCCCGGCTGGCGAGCCCCTGCGAGCGTCGCCGTTCCCCGGCTCGCCCCCTCCTCCGTTCTCCTCTCTCTCTCCTGCTTCTTCTCCCTCTACTCCTCTCTGATCTTCCCCTTCTCTTCTATGCTCACAGCCATACAGGACGCCATGGCCGCCCCAGAAGGTCACCTCGCCTCTACGGTTGACGAAACTACGAAATGATCGCCTGAATGGAACCATGACAACGATGTGCATCTTTTTCTTATAAACCTTATCTCGAATCGAAGTACCGTTGTGTAGATTAGAAGGGACGAAGAAAATGAGATTAGGGAGGAGAGTGTAGTGGAGGTAGGAGAAGAAACGACGTACAGAGCTCCCATCCCTCCTGTATTCTCTCGTGCAACGGAACCCACCACGTGCGCTCGAGGTGGCTCGACCCAGCCTGGCTCGCTGGAAACTGCCGATTCGGCCGTTCCTAGTAGGCCTAGCTGGGGAGTGCTTTAAGTTCTGTGCGGGCCAACATTTGTATGCGACCCAGCCAACCAAACGGGCCAAATTCTTCCCGCGCGGGTCTGGTTGGGGTGGATGCGGGCAACCAAACGCGCCATTGCACGTGTTCTAGTGTGATCTATCCTTAATCTCTTTCACCTTCTAGTCCACACAACGATGGTCCTATTTGAGATAAGGTCTACACGAAAAAGATGCACATCGATGTTGTGGTTCCATTCAGACGATCGGTTCGTAGTTTCATCGACTGTAAACGTTCAATTTCATGTTCATGTTTGGAGCTATTTTGAATGAATTTTGTCAAATTCGTCGCGGACGGTCGACCGTTTGAAATTTTCTTTGACAACTAGTTTCATTTCATAATTTCTCATGACTTCCGTGTTGCACATTTTCTGTTTCGACGATCGTAGATGAGTAGATCTACATCTTTCTCATGACTATACATATACGTATGTGTGGGCTGTTTTAATGACAGTCCTTAATCTCCTCCGAAGTCTCTTCTAATCGTTCCTTTTGGCCTCCTCTCTCGCGTCCTGCTACATAGGCGTCATCGTCGCCGTCGTTCATCTTGGCCTCCTCTCTCGCGTCCTATTACACTGGTGCGGCCGTCTGCGTCGTTCCTTTCGGCCTTCTCTCCCACGTCCTACTAAACTGGCACCATCGCCGACGTCGTTCCTCTCGGCCTCCTCGCTACATCCTACTACACTGTTGTCGGCGTCGTTCCTTTCTGCCTTCTCTCCCACGTCCTGCTACACTGGCGCCATCGCCGGCATCATTCCTCTCGGCCTCCTTGCCTGCGTCCTACTATCCTATCGCCGGCGTTGTTCCTCTTGGCCTCCTCGCCTGCGTCCTACTACACTGTTGTCAGCGTCGTTCCTCTCAGCCTCCTCGCCTTCGTCCTACTACACTGTCGCCGGTGTCGTTCCTTTCGGCCTCCTCTCCCGCATCCTACTACACTGACGCCGACATGGCGCGTGCACTGCATTTCTCCTCCCCCATCCTTTGCCTCAGTGCTTCTCCACACAGATTTTCTCTGCGGCGACGACGCTAGCAACTAGTTTGCCGCGCCGCCGGCAGAAACGCTCGCCCACAACTCCATGCTCATCGTGTCGGACGCGGCACCGCGGTCCCCGTCCACCGTAGTTGCTAGGCTCTCTAGTGTAACTCTTTGTGTTCAGTGTAAGTGTTAACTCTTAATCATATCATGTGTATGCAACCAAACACCGTGTAGTTGTATGAGCCGAACCAATGCAGAATACCAAACGCCATGCCAAAACTGCTCCTCTAATGCAGGCAACCTAGATGCGGACAACCAAACGATGTGCAGATGATGATTTTTTGCATGTGGTAACCAAACACGCCCTTCGGCGACAACGTGCTGAGTTTATATGGAGCAACCCGTGCAGCAAACACGTAACCGCGGCCCCAGGTAGGAGTATTAAAGATTCTTCATCCCAAATAAACATAAAATAGCGACGAAGTCTACCGTATGCATGCATGGATTGGTCAGATATGCGCTTGCTCGCCGGTGCAGGCGTGCTGTCTTTGCTCATGTTTTGTATGGCCCGACCATCAGCCGCGGCGGCGGTGCCGCCGGTGAGCGTAGGCGTGGTGCTGGATCTGACGAGCGACCTGGGGAGGAAGAGCCACACCTCCATTTCCATGGCCGTTGATGACTTCTACCAGAAGCACCCGAACTACGCCACGCGGGTTGAGCTGCGCCTCAAGGATTCGCGCGGAGACCTCGTCACGGCGGCACACGCTGGTAAGTACGTCCGGCTCGATTGATTCCTCATTGGTAAGTACGTACTAGTACTATGATTTGCTTGTCTTTTCTGGTTATATCATGTCATCGTGCATGCATATGTTGCGCAACTTGCGTTTGATTTTGATTTTCGTCGTGTGAATATTCCTGCAGCCGAGGAGCTCGTGGACAAGAATGCCCAGGTGCAAGCTATCATCTCGCCTCAGACATCACCCGAAGCTGCCGAGCTATTCGCCGGCATAGCGGAACACAGCAACATCCCGATCCTTTCCTCCTCCGCTACCACCTCGCCGGCATCGAGCTCATCATTGCGGTCGCGTTTCTTCGTACGCACCGCACCCAACGTCAGCTCCCAGGCGGCGCCGATCGCTGCTGTCCTCGAGGCGTTCGCGTGGCGCGCCGTCGTCCTGCTTCACGAGGACTCGCCCTACGGCATCGCCATCCTCTCGGCGCTGGTCCACGCGTTCCAGGGGTCATACGAGCTCACGGATTGCGTAGCCGTGCCTGGCGACGCGACAGACAGTCGCCTCGACGCGGCGCTCCTCGCCCTCAAGGCCATGCCGACGAAGGTGTACGTCATGCACATGCCTCCCGCTCTGGCCGCGCGCCTCTTCCGCCGGGCCTTGGTCGCCGGCATGATGTCGGAGGGGTACGTCTGGATTGCCACCGCCGGCGTTGGCAACGAGGCGGACAGCCTCCCCAACCCCGGCGAGATCGATTACATGCAGGGGGTCGTCAGCCTGAGGCCTTACGTGCAGGCAACGGACCAGGTCAGGAGCTTCTGGAGGCGGTTCAAGGCGAGGTTTCGGCAGGAGAACCCAGGTCTCGAGCACGACGATCCCACTGTGCCGGTGACGCTGCTCTGGTTGTACGACACGGCATGGGCTGCCGCCGCAGCAGCTGAGGTCACCTTCCGAACGGCACAACCAATGGCATTCATCGATGCTCTGCTCGTCACAAAGTTCGACGGCCTGGCCGGAAGGTTCGGGCTTGTCAACGGGCAGCTGCAGGCCTCCTCCTACGAGATCGTGAATATCGTCGGCAATGGCGCAAGAACGGTGGGTTTCTGGACGCAGGAGTTGGGAATCTCGACGAGCTTGGACCACACGAGTGCACGGAAAGAACTGAAGCAGATCCTCTGGCCTGGCGAGACAGCGGCTGTCCCGATCGGGTGGAACAAGTCACCCGCCGGACGGAGCCTTCGCGTCGGCGTTCCGGTGAGGCGCGGGTTCAGCGAATTCGTGGAAATTTCCACTGATCCGAGCATCTCCGCGGACAGAGTGTCGGGCTACTGCATAGATGTGTTCAACGCGGTCATGGCTAGACTGGACTATCCGGTTGCGTACTATTACCAGCTAGCGAACGACAGCATAGCGTACGATGCACTTCTGAACCTGGTGCATGACAAGGTCAGTCCGCGCGTTTCTTAGTCAACTTTTGTTTTTCTGAGAAACACAACCCTACCCCTACCCCTACGAGTATCTCCAAGAGAATTTGGATAGCATGCAGCAGTAGCCGTCAAGTTTTCTCATACCGTTTTACACTTGCACGGATCATAAAGTCTGACTGAATGATTCTCACTGATTACATGGAAATACTAGTTATCTTCATGCACTAGAAAAATCATTAATGTTTCATTTTGTCGTCGGTTTTTACTCTGGAGTGTTGCCGTCGCATGCAGAAGTACGACGCGATGGTCGGAGACGTGACGATCACGTCGAGCAGGATGAAGTTGGTTTCTTTCACGACGTCGTTCGCGGACACGGGGTGGTCGATGCTCATGGCAAACAAGGACAACAGCGACAGCATGTGGATCTTTACAAAGCCGATGACACTGGAGCTCTGGCTCACCATCCTTGCCTTCTTCATCTTCACCGGCTTCGTTGTGTGGGCTATTGAGCATCGGATCAACCCTAGGTTTGGTGGCACGCCCTGGAAGCAGTTCGGCGTCCTCTTTTACTTTGTCTTCTCAACCATGGTGTTCTCCCACAGTATACCCCTTCAATCACATCGTTTCCCTTGTTTTTCTACACATGCATTATGTGTTTATATGTGGACTAAAATTAGTAGTTTGCACACTTGCAGAGGAGAAGCTTGAGAGCAACCTGTCAAAGCTCGTGGTGATCATGTGGGTGTTTGTTGTGCTCATCCTCACAACAAGCTACACCGCGAACCTAACGTCGGTCTTGACGATCCAGCAGCTCCAACCAGCGATAACCGAATGGACAGATAGGGACTACGTGGGGTTTCAGGAGGGTTCCTTCATCGAGGGCCACCTGAGGGCGTTGGGTTTCGACAAGGCGAGGATCAGGTCGTACTACTCCATGGATGACTACGCTGACGCCCTCAATAGAGGGTCCGACAATGGAGGCGTCACGGCCATCTTCGATGAGGTCCCCTACCTCAGGCTCTTCCTGTCGCGGTACTGCCACGGCTACTCCATGGTTGGTCCGACCTACAAGAGCGGGGGTTTTGGATTTGTACGTTTGCTTTTTCCATGCATCCCAGCAATTTTTCAGCATATTTCATACTTGCTTCAGATGGAATGTATGGATTATTTTAAGGGAATGGGTATTCAAAACTAAAAATTCATCCAATAATACAGAAAGTAAGTGCTCATAACATTAAGAATAAAATAAAAAGGGCGAGCAACATGTGCATGATGGGTCCAAGTAGAAACCAACAAATAGTTTTGAAAACTTTATTCAGAAGTTTATAAGCCTATATGTCCAGAATTATTTTTACTTTTTTTTAAAAGAGAATGGGATATGCAAGCTAGGTTCTATAAGAAACGGTCATAACAAGGCAGGTGGTCAACTATCTCAAATTGATGAGCATTTGAATGACGTAGACCATCCTCCTCAAAGAAGAAAGAAAACCTCAAATACTGTTGCGAATTTAAAATAAAAGTTTATATATAAGCACGCATTTATTAGTACCATGTGATTTGTTTTTATATATTATTTAACACATGTTAAAGAAATTGTATAGTTAATGTAGGCACAGAAGCAACATATTTGTTTGCACACAAATTATAAGTGCTTGTATTCATCTTTATTGAAAAGAGCCCTTGTATCCATAATGTCACAATAATAAACAAACTAAAATAAATAAAAGATATACTCCCTCCATCCCATAATGTAAGACTGTAGTGTCAAAAAACGTCTTACATTATGGGACGAAAAAACGTCTTCCATTATGGGACGGGGGGAGTACTATATTAAAAAAAATGATCAGAAAAGGCCAAGGCAGCCTTTTGAATTTATGAACTAATATGATGCCGATTCGGGAAGCTTGAGTTTGTACGTGACCTCTCCAATGCGCAACAGCTATGAAGATTAAAGATCACGGTGTCCACTTTTCGAAAAAGCTTTAAAAAGAGCTTTAGGTCCGATGACAGACTTGTTCTAACTTCTAACTTTAGAGTGACATTCTGATCTGTACTTTTCTGTAAAAAAAAAATACTGCTCCACTCTACAAGTGTTAATCTGATTTATGGCTTTCTACTAGTTCAAATTGGATCACTTAACAACACATACTACTGATTCAACAGATTTTGAGTATTCACGCTTGATATTTTCACCTTAATTTTGTGTAGGTTTTCCCGAAGGGATCTCCACTGGTGGAGGACGTGTCGCGCGCCATCATGGAGGTGGCAGAAGATGACAAGCTTACGCGCATCGAGAACAAATGGTTTAGCCACCCCGGAGCCTGCGTGGGCAGCAATGGCGGCGCCGATGCTAGGCTCGGGTTGTGGAGATTCCGCGGGCTATTCCTCATCAACGCCGTCGTCTCGTGCCTCATGCTCCTGATACACCTGGCCAGGCTCGTCTACGAGGAGCGCGCACGCGGTGAGCTAAGGGCCGACACGGCGGGAGTGCTGCCATGGCCCTGCCCATGGCTTCGGCGCTTCTACACTTTCGGGGGGCAGCGTGGAGAGCCTGTGAGCCATGGCCGGACGGCGGAGGAACTAAATCACGTGCAGGGTCTAGCCGCCGGAGCTGCAGATGAGCAAGAAGGGGCAATGGGAGACCCTGACTCTGTCCCAGAGGAAACCACAGAGCCCGTTGCTGGTAACTCCACAGGGCAGTCCCCACACGAACCTGCAGCAGCCTTGGCGTCCATGTAAATGCAGCAGAGGCATACTAATATGTCGGTAAAGGAATTTTTCACACGTAGAATTGGTTAAACTTTTCTTTTTCACAAAGTTAGACCTTTCTAGACCTATGGCTACGGCAGCCGGTTTGGGGAGGGCACCTATTTTTCACGCTCTACTCTAGCAAGCCCCTACTTTTCACGCTCTACTCTGACTCTATTTTTTTTCACCCGCAAAAAAAAAGGCAGCCCCCTATTTTTGCAGCTCATATTTCTATTTTTCTCTTATATTCATGTATTTTTTTTAAGTAGCTTATATTCTTTTTGAGCGTGAACGGCAGGAGCTCTGCCTTTGCATTATAGAAGAGGGAAAATGGTCCAGTTAATAGGGAAACCGGACCCGAAAACCATACAACGCGCGGTTAATATGGGAAACCGGCAAAAAATCACTCATGGCACATCATCTGTGAAGTAGCTTATATTCATGTATAAACACTCCACTTCACGTCTATTTTGGCAGCACCATAATTTACTTTCATATTTCTACCGAATAAAATTCAATAATATCTGTATGCCTACTTTTGAATGATGAAATTCAAATTCATTTTTAACATGTACGTGTCTAGACTTCTATTAGAAAATTTTCATAACACCACATGGTTCATCAAACATAATGCAATCAAAATGTGTGTAAATAAACTACATGGTGGGGAAAAATATCAAACATTTGGAGGGCGGAGGCGGTCAGCTGGAGGAGAGAGGCGTGTGGGCGGCACCAAAGGAGGACGGCGGAGGTGGAACATGGTATATGGAGGGCTGACAAGGGCGATGGGGGCCCTCACATCATGCTCTTGCCGGACTCCCATGATGGAGTCGACTGTGGTCAGCAGCGTGGGAGACTGTGCGAACACGACGCGATTAGGAGCTCATCAACAAGGGAAGTCCGACGGCCGAGAAGAAACTCCGGGGAACACGACATGGTCGTGGCCTCACTTCCATGCACCTATAATCAAAGGAGAAAAATCGGTAAAGTGCCCCTGCAATCAACTGGGAGAGAGGATTAGCACAACCGGTGGACGCATGCACGCGCATCCGGTCGGCACACAACACACACACCCGCGTCGGGTCCGTGGCAGGGCGTGCGTGTGTGCATGCGTGTAGTAGCTCGGGGTGTGCGTGTGTGTGCGCATCCAGCGGGTGTGTGTAGGACTAGGTCCAGGCGGTTGAGGGATCGCGAGGTGGGCGTGATCGTTGCGGGCTCGCCGCGAGACGTGCGCGTTCGTGCGCGTGGTGGTCGCGAGCGGAGCAGGCCGATCGGGGTGCCGGCTGGGTAGGGAGCCTGCGGGTCGTGCCCAGCGCAGGCCCAGCTACAAAAGGCCTCGAGTTGATCATTGTAACTGTGTGGTGTGAGTTGGAGCTCAAGGAAAATCGCGGTTGTTGCGGCAGGCGTACGTGCGCCGGAAACACCACCGTGTCCATTGTGCCTTCTTCTTCCTCCTTTCTTCTTCGGTTCGTGGCCAGAGAGAGGTGACAGAAAGAGAGGTGGAGCGACGGTGAACTAGGGCAAGGGCTGCGGCAACAACCAAGAGAGAGAGAGAGAGGTGGAGCGACGGTGAGCTAGGGCAAGGGCAGCGGCAACAACAATTGGTATCAGAGCCATCTTTGCGGGGGTGATCGCCAGCGGCCATGTCTCTCGTTCCGTACGACGGCGGTGGTGGCGCGATGTCGTTGCCGGTCCCGCCGCTGACGCCGGTGAACTACACCTCCTGGGCGATCAAGGTGGAGGCAATCCTTGATGCCTAGGGGCTGTGGTGTGTGGTTGCGCCGGCGGAGGGCGCGGCGATCGACGCCGGCAAGAGCAAGACGGTGCGGGCGATGCTGCTGGGCGCGCTGTCGGAGGAGGTCTTGATGCAGGTGGCGACGAAGACAACGGCGAAGGAGGTCTGGGACAGCCTCAAGGTCCGGTTCGTCGGAGCCGATCGGGTGAAGGCGGCGCGGCTCGCAACGCTGCGCGGCGAATTCGATCGCCTGTGCATGGATGACGGCGACGAGCTGGATGCGTATGCCGGCAAGGTCAGCAGCATGGCGGTGAGGTACGCCGACCTCGGGGCGACGCTCGACGAAGCGGCGATGGTCAAGAAACTGCTCGACACCGTGCCGGACCGGCTGTACGCCGCGGTGGCCGGCATCGAGCAGTTCTGCGACGTCGAGGAAATGCCGTTCGTGGAGGCGCTCGGCCGGCTGAAGGCGTTCGAGGAACGGACACGGCGGCGCACCCAGAGCAGCGGCGGACGGAGCGGCGATCAGCTGCCGCTCGGGCGGCGCGGCGGCTTCAGGAGGGCGGCGGCTTCGACCACGACGACGACGGCGGTGGCAGCACGGCGTCGGGCGGCGGAGGGAAGCGGCGCGGCCGCTGCTACAACTACGGGCAGCGCGGCCACTTCCGGCGCGACTGCCCCAAGCCGAGGAAGGCAGAGGTGGCGGAACAGGCGCTCGCCGCGGTCGCCGACGTCCATGACGACGGGCTCCTCTAGGGCGTGGCTTAGGTGGTGTGTGTTGGCCAATAAGCCACGGCGATCACGTCGGGTGCGTGTGCGTGCGCGCGGGACGTGTCGGGTGCGGTGCGGGCCGCGTCGGGTCTATGGTAGGGCGTGCGTGTGTGCGTGCGTGTAGTAGCTCGGGGTGTGCGTGTGTGTGCGCACCCAACAGGCGGGTGTAGGACTAGGTCCAGGCGGTTGAGGGATCGCGAGGTGGGCGTGATCGCTGCGGGCTCGCCGCGAGCCGTGCGCGTTCGTGCGCGTGGTGGCCGCGAGCGGAGCGGACCGATCGGGGCGCCGACTGGGTAGGGAGCGTGTGGGTCGTGCCCAACGCAGGCCCAGCTACAAAAGGCCTCGAGCTGATCATTGTAACCGTGTGGTGTGAGTTGGAGCTCAAGGAAAATCGTCGTTGTTGCGGCAGGCGTACGTGCGCCGGAAACACCACCGTGTCCACTGTGCCTTCTTCTTCCTCCTTTCTTCTTCGGTTCGTGGCCAGAGAGAGGTGACAGAGAGAGAGGTGAAGCGATGGTGAGCTAGGGCAAGGGCTGCGGCAACAACCAAGAGAGAGAGGTGGAGCGACGGTGAGCTAGGGCAAGGGCTGCGGCAACAACAGACACCGCCACATCTTGATGTATTGATGCCGCTGGGGAGAAGCCGGGTTTGAAGCAGACTACAGAAGCCGCCGTTGTCACAGCAGTATATCACTAGTGCAGAATCGGCCTATAGTGCCGGTTCGTAAGGGCTTTTAGTCCCGGTTCAGGAACCGGCACTAAAGGGTGGGGACTAAAGCCCCCCCCCCCCCTTTAGTCCCGGTTCAACACGGCCCGGGACTAAAGGCCCACCACGTGACACGAGCCGGCGCCGGGGGCTGGGGGACCTTTAGTCCCGGTTGGTAACACCAACCGGGACTAAAAGTATTTCATTTAATTCTGTGTTTATGAATTATGGTTTATTTTTCCTTTTAATTTTGTGTTTTCCATTTAATTCTTTTTCATTTCAAACATATTTTACGCTACTACATACTGTACATGTTATGCATATATATATAAATAGAATTTCTCGTAGAACCGATCATATATATATCATCGAATTTCTCATACGACCATTCACATACACACATATATATACAATTTGGTATATACAATTTCTTCTACAATTTGCGGATCATTACATGCAGGCATTACAGCTTGTAATGGTATTCTCCTTTGGGATCTATGACCTGGTCGAGCAAAAATCCCGCTATTTCCTCTTGAATTGCTCGTACGCGATCCGTTGGTAGGAGCTTGCCCCGCATCTCCCACGGCTTTAAAGAAGGAGATCAAGATGAATATATTAGTTGTGTGTATATATATTAGATCATGATAAAAAAATTGTGGATAGTGTTCTGGCAAACGTACCCAAAGTTGTCTTTCAGATTTTTCCATTTCGGACGTCATCATGCGAATGGTCTCGCAAACGTAGTATGCGCATAAATTATTCCCCGGCGCCTGGCTCAGCCACTTTACGAGAATAAAATTCAATCAGATAATAATTAATCAAGCATGATAATGGTATTGAAACTAGAATTAATCAAGCTAGCTAGTACTCCCTCCGTCTGAAAAAGCTTGTCCCAAGCTTGTGCCTCAAATGGATGTATCTAGCACTAACTTGGTGCTAGATACATCCATTTGAGAGACAAGCTTTTTCGGACGGAGGGAGTACTACTTAATTACCTTGGGTCGCACCCATTTCAGCTGTTGTTTCCATTCGCCGGGGACCTCTTTGATAAACTTTTGCCAAGCCCTGCCCGCCGGCAAAGAAAATGAATAAAGGAGTTATTAATTAGTTGATATCAGGAAATGAACTAAAGAGGCCGACATAGTGCGATAATGATTGAAATTACCTGTCGACCGTCCCCCTCACGATTTCGTATTCGGATGGCTCTTTATATAGTGAGTCCAGTACTTGAACTTTTCCCTTGTCAACTTCAATGATTAACAAGATCCAGTGAAAACTGCATGCGCACATGTTTGTATAATTAAGCGGGCATGTGCATAACTCATCAACTACACTTATTAACATCTAGTAAGCAAAAATAGAATTTGTAGTACAAGATATAGTAACACTCACCCGAAGTTGTAAGGAAGTAGTATTTCTGATTGGGTGTTTAGTCGCTTCAAAAACTCTAGCAAGCTGATCTCTGTGTCTTCTCTCGACCATTCAGTTGACCATGTCTTTTGATTAATCGTATTTGGGTCAATGAACCCAATGCCATAGCGTCTAGCTTTTTTCATTTCATACATCTTCATTCTGCATAATACCATAGAAAAGAATATAGTGAGGATAATTACAGGTAATGAACGAGCACAACTAGTTAGAGACTTAAATTACAGAAAGAAATCACTTACAGACAATAGCAACTGACGATAGATTTGTCGAGTGCGTCTTGATTGAATAACTGAAACATCTCTTCAAACTCAACCCACAAATCTTTTGCATGGAAGTAATGCTCTTCCTTGACTTTCACCATGAGGGACTCTCGATCGGTCTTTGCTGCTTCTATCATGTACCACTTATGCAAATTGTACATTCTCGTTGGTAGAAGCGGGACCTGCTCAGGCTTGACCAGAGGTTGGCCGCGGACATATTTCCATCTTAGTTCCTCCTCTTTAAACACGGGGAGTTCCTCGGTGCCTAGGAGTTGTTCAACAGTGAGACCGGCCTCTTTAGCCTACCTTCTATGATCGTCGGTTATTACCAGCTGATGGGCGGTACTCACATGTATTTGTACAATGAGCGGGGGGTCGATTGCACTGCCTGTTCTCCCAGCTGGGGAACAGTTTTCCCGCTTTTTTTGCCAACTGCTTGGCTCGAGCTCGAGCTCGACTCCTTCTTTTGTTGTGCTGATATAACTTCTTGATACAACGCTCATAGTCTGAGTCCGTATGCTTGACAGCCGGTTGAGCATTATCAATAAACTGTTGTATGACATCCTCACGTACTTTCTCCTTTGGCGGCGGGGGCGGTTTCGGTCCAAAATGGGCCTTCAATTGGGCAGCCACTTCGGCTTTGGTTTCCTCCTCAGTCAGGTGGTAAGGCAATTTCGGAAGAGGCTTGAGGCTTGGACCATATTTGTATTTCTTGACTGTTGTACCGCTAGCCGCCATAGCTACGGCGCCTCTCTTCCACTCTTGCCTAGGCGGCAGAGCCCGCTAAGACGGCGGAGACGGCTGACGCGGTGCCGGACTTGGAGGAGGAGGAGTCGGCTGACGCGGTGCCGGCGGAGACGGCTGACATGGTGCCGGGCTTGGAGGAGGAGGAGGAGGCTGACGCGGTGCCGGCGGAGGAGTCGACTGACGCGGCAGCGGACTTGGAGGAG
Source organism: Elymus sibiricus (assembly GCA_039707655.1). Taxonomy (NCBI): domain Eukaryota; kingdom Viridiplantae; phylum Streptophyta; class Magnoliopsida; order Poales; family Poaceae; genus Elymus; species Elymus sibiricus. The sequence goes on along the minus strand of CM077676.1, from coordinate 119,027,599 downwards.
CAGGAGTCGGTTGACGCGGTGGCGGACTTGTTGCAGCAGGAGTCGGTGGCCTTGGAAAGACGATGCAATCCTTTTTCCATAGAATGATACGATGTATGGCCTCTCCCAGTGTGCTCTCCTCGTCACCTCCAGGAATGTCAAGCTGTAGCTCGTAATATCCTGACATCACTTCATCAACCCCGACACGAGCATAGCCAGCTGGAATCGGATTGCAATGGAAGGTTGCTTCAGGGGGATTTGTTAAAGCATGGCCGTCCGCCACCTTCATGGATAGGTTCTTCACTTTCATGTGTAGCTCACAAGTAGTCCTATCTTTGATATCATCCACAGGGTATCTAGCCAGCAGTGCATCATCGGCCGGGGTGGAACCCACGCTGCTTCTCGGCATAGATGGGACGGTGCTATCCAATGCTGGATCGATCTGCTTCTGTTGCCGCTGAGACGCCCTTTCCTGGCTAAGTGAGTCGATCTGCTCCTGCTGCCGCCTGAAAGCGCGTTCCAACTCCAAGTGACTAGAGTATAGGCCTTGAAGGAGGAGTGCTTCCTCCTTCCTCTTCTCCTCCTCCAGCTTCCTCTTCTGCTCCTCCTGCTGCTTCTTTCTCGCACGGCTTCTATAATCGGCGTTCCAATCCGCAAACCCCTCAAACCACGGAACAACGCCTTTGCCTCGTGTTCTTCCCGGGTGTTCAGGATTCTTCAGGGCACGCGTAAGCTCGTCGTTCTCTCTGTTGGGCGTGAACACCCCCGTTCGAGCTTTTTCTATTGCAACAAGTAAATCGTCCTGAGCTTTTTTAAGACTTGCCCGCTCCATAATCAGCCCTGTCTCTGGGTCCAACTTCCCCCCATGCGCATAAAACCAAGTCCTGCACCTGGGGGGCCAGTCCAATGTAACTGGAGTGACCCCTGCATCCATCATCTTTTGCTCAGCGAGATCCCACTTAGGCAGGGCCACCTGGTAGCCACCTGGCCCGAGAGTATGGTGCCACTTCTTTTTCGCAGCATTAATCTTGTTTTGTCTCGACCGTTCCTGAGCTAGTTCCGATTCCTTGAACTTCATGAAATCGTCCCAGTGATCTCTTGCCTTCTCCAGTGTTCCATTGAATTCTGGAGTCCGCTTTCCTGCTCTGACGTACGCGGCCCATATATTTTTCTTGTGGTTGTTGAATGCTATCGCCATCTTCTTAAGAGCACTCTTCCTGACTTTCGCCAGATCTGCATCTGTCAAATGATCTGGTAGGGTGAAATGTGACATGAGCGATTCCCAAAGCAGATCTTTTGCTCTTTCGTCGACAAAAGTAATTCCTGGATCTCCCTTTGCTGGCTTTTTCCATTCTTGAACGGAGATCGGGATTTGGTCCCTGACAATAACTCCGCATTGACGAGTGAACTTGGTCGCATTCTTCTTAGGTTCAAGCGGTTCGCCATTTGATTTGATAGCATCGATGTTGTACTTTACGCCAGCCTGCAACCTTTTGGCCGGGCCTCGAACTGCCCTGCCGCTTGTAGAAGATTTGCTCGATCCGGAGGGCTAAAAGAAGAAAGATCGATTCGTTAATATATACAAATCAATTAATACATGTAATGATCACCGGATGGCTTATATAATAAATATACCTCTAGCTCGCCGGTCTTTGTTATTTGAAGAACATTTCCTTCGTCATCATTGTTGTCGCCTTCATCTATTCGTTCGTCTTCATCAAACATCATACCCTCACCCGAAGGGTTCAGATATTGCGAGCCGTCATCATGATCATCTGGGCTTGGGGAGCGTATGATGTCGAACAAAGCCTCTTCTCCTTCTCTGCCGGTATTGTCCATAGCTTTTATTTAACTAATCCAGAAGAAAGATAAAATAATTTAGTATTCAAATTAGAATGCATGCAATCAATAAGGAAAAACTGAATCATAGTAGATAATATGCATCTCGAATAATCCAGATAATATGCATCATCGAATATAATCTCGAATACATCGTCTCGAATATTATCGAATAATATAATCTCGAATACATCGTCTCGAATATAATCTCGAATACATCTCGAGTATTATCACTAATACATCTCGAATATTATCATATATATATAACATCACTAGCTAATACAGATCGAATATTATCGAAAAATCTAGTTCACTCGCGGTTCCTGAGGCGCGGGCGGTGGACACCCAAAGAGAAGGAACCATCACAGGATCATAGCTCGGGTGAGATCCCTGAAGAACCTGCCAGGTATTGGAGAACCTGACGTCCAACGCATCCATGTAGCGACGGACGTGCTCGTCCTCCTTCCTGACACGGCGACGTACCACCTCCGGCGGGGCCGGCTGCCTCCGCACTGAAAGTGGCCCACGCGAACGCCACCAAAGAAGCTCCGGGTCGACGACGGGACCCGGGGCCGGGCTCCTCACCAAGCTGCGTGCCCCTGAAGGTAGCACCTCCCAGTGCCAGCCCGGTGGAGCCCAGTCCCGAACGTGGCGCCTCTGAAGCAGGACGTCGTCGCGAACGAGTCGACGACGAGGATGCGGGCCGGGCATCGTTGACGTCGAGAACAAATTCTATGCAAATTTAACATTTTTTAAATGCTTGATTGTGATTTTTGTAATTCTTTTTCACTTGATTTTGCAAATACATAACAAACTTTTGCAAATACAACATTAAAATATGCAACTTTTTTCTATGCAATTTTTTTCTATGCTTGGTCAAAATTCCTCAAATGTTTTCTATACATTGTATACATAGATATACTAATTGCTATACATTGGATCAAATGTCAAAATTCCTCAACTTTTTTCTATACATTGTATACATACATATATATATATATACTAATTTCTATAAATTGGATCAAAATGTCAAAATTCCTCAAATGTCAAAATTCCTCAAAATTTCTATACATACATTATACTAATTAATTCCTCAAATGTCAAAATTCCTCAAAATTTCTATACATACATTATACTAATTAATTCCTCAAATGTCAAAATTCCTCAACTTTTTTCTATACATCTAATCATCTAGTGAAAAAAAAATGTCAAAATTCTTCTGAAAAATGTCAAAATTGCTATACATATATACTAAAACATACAAAAATACATATAAATCATTTAACTTAAGAAATGTGTGTGTGTGTGTGTGTGTGTGTTCATGCATGTGTGTGTGTGTGGGCTCTCGGGGAGGGGCGGCCATGGCGGCAGGGGGCGAGGGAGAGGGGGGAGAGGGAGGAAAGGAGCTCACAGTGGGGCGACGGCGAGGCGAGGCGAGTCGGGGGCGGCGACGGCGTCGGGGCAGGTGGCGCGGCGAGGAGCTCGGGGAGGAGCGGGCGCGGGCGGCGTCGGGGATCGGCGAGGAGGCGCGGGCGGCGACGAGCTCCGGCGTCGGGGGAGGCGAGACGGCGTCGGGGCAGGCGCGTACGGTGGCAGCCTGGCGGTGCGGCGATCTCCTCTGTAGTGTGGTCGAAGAAGCAGAGAACTGCACAAAAATTTTAAGTGTTGTATATATATGCGGAGACCTTTAGTCCCGGTTGGAGCCACCAACCGGGACTAAAGGGGTGGTTTTGGCCAGGCAGAGCGGCGGGAAGCCAGACCTTTAGTCGCGGTTGGTGGCTCCAACCGCGACTAAAGGCCCCCTTTAGTCGCGGTTGGAGCCACCAACCGCGACTAAAGGTTGTGCTCGCGCAGGCGCGGTGCAGGGCAAAGTTTAGTCCCACCTCGCTTGGCGAGAAGCGCCAGCACCAGTTTATAAGCCCCGCCGCAGCCACTCCATCGAGCTCCTCTCTAAGCAGGCCTTTGTGGGCCTATTGAACCTGTGCTGCCCTGTTGGGCTTACTGGGCCTTGCGGGCCTGCATCCTGGCCCAACTACAGGTGGGGTTTCTAGTCGTATGCAGGCCGTTGGGGCCCAGTAGGCGGGCTTTTTTTAATTTTTTTTTGTTTTCTGCTTTATTTATTTTCTTTTGTTTCTGAGTTGTTTTTTTTGCTTTATTTAGAGTTTCTTTGTGAATCTTTTTGCTTTAGGTCACAAAAAATTATAAACTTTCTGTTAGTGCCAGTAGTTTTCAAATTTGAATAGTTTAAATTTGAATTATTTGAAATTTGTGTGAATCACTAGTTTCTGAATAACTTTACTTTAAAAATAGATTTTTCAGTGATTCTTTTTTCTGCTGTTTAATATAGTGTGTTTTATCATTATATTCAATTTGGTAATTCTTAGGTTATTTTAAAAAATGAAATGCCTTTGTAACAGATGGGTTTTCGTCCGAAACCCTGATACTTCGAAAGAGATTGTCCATTTTGTACACGAAGTGAATCTAGTTTTTGCCGTAACCCTCTCAACTTTTTAGCACATGCTATGTGGGTGAAATGATGATACCATGCCAACTTTCAACCTTTTCAAAGTTCATTTGTAGTGCTTTTCAATTTCAGGGTCATTTAGCTCAAAAAAATCAGTAAATGCATGAAAAATAGCAAATGAAGTTAGAAAGGCTTGAAAATTGATGACGTGGCTTTGAATGGTGCATACTGAACGCACAAAAAGTCTGGAGTTGAAATAAGTTTAAAAAAATGAAATGCCTTTGTAACAGATGAGTTTTCGTTCGAAAGCCTGATACTTCGAATGAGATTGTCCATTTTGTACACGAAGTGCATCCAGTTTTTACCGTAACCCTCTCAACTTTTTAGCACATGCTATGTGGATGAAATGATGATACCATGCCAACTTTGAACCTTTTCAGAGTTCATTTGTAGTGCTTTTCAATTTCAGGGTCATTTAGCTCAAAAAAAATCAGTAAATGCATGAAAAATAGCAAATGAAGTCAGAAAGGGTTAAAAATTGATGACGTGGCTTTGAATGGTGCATACTGAACGCACAAAAAGTCTGGAGTTGAAATAAGTTTAAAAAAATGAAATGCCTTTGTAACAGATGAGTTTTCGTCCGAAAGCCTGATACTTCGAAAGAGATTGTCCATTTTGTACACGAAGTGCATCCAGTTCTTCGCGTTTCAAATGCCAAAACACATAAGTACCCTAACTATTACAAAGATTCCCTCCGGTTTGTCCGAAGTGGGACTTTCCAGATATATAAGTCCGGAAACTCACTAGAGAAGAAAGTGATGACAGTGAAGCCGATCACATCCCAGAGTGGGATCTTTGGGTATAAAACTTTTTCTTCGCGTGTGTCCCTTTGCGCCGTAACCATGGACAATCTTCATCGTTTAACTGGATGCTCGGGTCAATATTCACTGTGAAGGGAGCAATTTCATGAAACTTTTCATAATCTTCTGACATGTCTGTCTTGTCCTCCACTCCCACGATGTTTCTTTTCCCTGAAAGAACTATGTAGCGCTTTGGCTCATCGTATGATATATTCGCTTCCTTATCTTTTCTTTTTCTCGGCTTGGTAGACATATCCTTCACATAGAAAACCTGCGCCACATCATTGGCTAGGACGAATGGTACGTCTGCGTACCCAAGATTGTTGAGATCCACTGTTGTCATTCCGTACTGCGGGTCTTCCTTTACCCCGCCTCCTGTCAGATTGACCCATTTGCACCGAGACAAAGGGACCTTCAAACCACGTCCATAGTCAAGTTCCCATATCTCCTCTATGTAACCATAATATGTGTCCTTTGGCCTATTGGTGTTTGCTGCATCAAAGCGGACACCACTGTTTTGGTTGGTGCTCTTTTTATCTTGGGCGATCGTGTAAAATGTATTCCCATTTATCTCGTACCCTTTGAAAATCAATATAGTCGAAGATGGTAACTTGGACCGCAAGTACAGCTCATCTGCAACAGTGTCGTCATGCATGAGACGTGTCTGCAACCAACCGGCGAAAGTCCCCGTTTGTTCATGTGTAATCCAGTCGTCAGACTGCTCCGGGTGTTTGGAGCGTAGAATATTCTTGTGTTCCTCGATATACGGAGCCACCAAGGTGGAACTTTGTAGAACTGTGTAGTGTGCTTGCGCCCAAGAATGCCCGTCATGGCATATTACTGAATTCTTTCCTAGCGTGCCTTTTCCACCCAGTCTGCCCTCATGCCGCGATTCAGGAACACCAATCGACTTAAGGTCAGGAATAAAGTCAACACAAAACTCAATGACCTCCTCTGTTTCATGGCCCTTGGAGATGCTTCCTTCTGGCCTAGCACGGTTATGAACATATTTCTTTAAGACTCCCATGAACCTCTCAAAGGGGAACATATTGTGTAGAAATACAGGACCCAGAATGGCAATCTCTTCGACTAGGTGAACTAGGACGTGCGTCATGATATTGAAGAAGGATGGCGGGAACACCAACTCGAAACTGACAAGACATTGCACCAAATCATTCTCTAACCTTGGTATGATTTCTGGATCGATTACCTTCTGAGAGATTGCATTGAGGAATGCACATAGCTTCACAATGGCTAATCGAACGTTTTCCGGTAGAAGCCCCCTCAATGCAACCGGAAGCAGTTGTGTCATAATCACGTGGCAGTCATGAGACTTTAGGTTCTGGAACTTTTTCTCTGCCATATTTATTATTCCCTTTATATTCGACGAGAAGCCAGACGGGACCTTCATACTGAGCAGGCATTCGAAGAAGATTTCCTTCTCTTCTTTGGTAAGAGCGTAGCTGGCATGACCCTGATACTGCTTTGGATCCATGCCGTCTTTTCCGTGCATACGTTGCTGGTCCTCCCGTGCCTCCGGTGTATCTTTTGTCTTCCCATACACGCCCAAGAAGCCTAGCAGGTTCACGCAAAGATTCTTCGTCACGTGCATCATGTCGATTGCAGAGCGGACCTCTAGGTCTTTCCAATAGGGTAGGTCCCAAAATATAGATTTCTTCTTCCACATGGGTGCGCGTCCGTCAGCGTCATTCGGAACAGATTGTCCGCCAGGACCCTTTCCAAAGATTACTTTTAAATCCTTGACCATATCAAGTATATCATCACCAGTACGGTGGCGAGGCTTCTTCCGGTGATCTGCCTCACCTTTGAAATGCTTGCCTTTCTTTCTTACGGGATGCCTGCTCGGAAGAAATCGACGATGTCCCAGGTACACATTCTTCTTACATTTATCCAAATATATACTGTCGGTATCATCTAAACAGTGCGTGCATGCGTGGTATCCCTTGTTTGTCTGTCCTGAAAGGTTACTGAGAGCAGGCCAATCATTGATGGTTACAAACAGCAACGCTCGCAGGTCAAATTCCTGCTGTTTGTGCTCATCCCACGCACGTACACCTTCTATACTCCACAGCTCTAAAAGTTCTTCAACTAATGGCCTTAGGTACACATCAATGTCGTTGCCGGGTTGCTTGGGGCCTTGGATGAGCACTGGCATCATAATGAACTTCCGCTTCATGCACAACCAAGGAGGAAGGTTATAGATACATAGAGTCACAGGCCATGTGCTATGATTGCTGCTCTGCTCCCCAAAAGGATTAATGCCATCTGCACTTAAACCAAACCATACGTTCCTTGCGTCATCTGCAAAGTCCTTCCACTTTCTCTCGATTTTTCTCCACTGCGATCCGTCAGCGGGTACTCTCAACTTCCCGTCTTTCTTACGGTCTTCTTTGTGCCATCGCATCAACTTGGCATGCTCTTTGTTTTGGAACAAACGTTTCAACCGTGGTATTATAGGAGCATACCACATCACCTTGGCAGGAATCTTCTTCCTGGGGCGCTCGCCCTCAACATCATCAGGGTCATCGTGGCTAATCTTATAGCGCAATGCACCGCATACCGGGCATGCATTCAAATCCTCGTACTCACCGCGGTAGAGGATGCAGTCATTAGGGCATGCATGTATCTTCTGCACCTCTAATCCTAGAGGGCAGACAGCCTTCTTTGCTTCGTACGTACTGTCGGGCAATTCGTTGTCCTTTGGAAGCTTCTTCTTTAACATTATCAGCAACTTTTCAAATCCCTTGTCAGATACACCATTCTCTGCCTTCCATTGCAGCAATTCCAGTGTGGTACCCAGCTTTTTCTTGTCATCTTCGCAATTTGGGTACAACAATTTCTTGTGATCCTCTAACATGCGCTGCAACTTCAGCTTCTCCTTTTCACTTGCGCAGTTTCTCTTTGCATCGGCAATGGCCCTACCAAGATCATCAGCGAGCTCATCTGATGCCTCTTCTTCAGCTTCTTCCCGCATTGCCGGCTCAGCTTCTTCCCCCATTGTTGTACCATCGTATTCAGGGAACCCATTGCCATGATAGCTGTCGTCATCCTCTTCTTCTTCATTCTCTTCCATTAGGACCCCTCTTTCTCCGTGCTTGGTCCAACAGTTATAGCCGGACATGAAACCGGACTCAAACAGGTGGACGTGAATGGTTCTTGAGTTAGAGTAATTTCGATCATTCTTACAGCCAGCACATGGACAATACATAAAACCATCCGCCCGCTTGTTTGCCTCAGCCGCAACCAGAAAAGTACGCACGCCATTAATGAACTGGGGAGAGCATCGGTCATCGTACATCCATTGTCGGCTCATCTTCATTACACAACACCGAAAAGACCAAATTAATACAAGTTCATACATAAAGTTCATACACACTTGTTCTCATAAAACAACATACAAACTCTCTAGCTAAAGCATTTAAATGCAACAACAAATGCGACCAAGATCGCAACTAAGGTAACAATTGATCCAACAGCATAGTGATACCAAGCCTCGCTATCAATGGCATATTTTTAAATTTTCTAATCTTCAAGCGCATTGCATACATCTTGATCTTGTGATCATCGACGACATCGGCAACATACAACTCCAGTTTCATCTTCTCTTCTTCAATCTTTTCAATTTTTCTTTCAAATACTTGTTTTCTTTTTCAACTAAATTTAACTTCTCGACAAGAGGGTCGGTTGCAATTTCCGGTTCACATACCTCCTAGATAAAAATATCTATGTCAACTTGATGGGCATAATTGTCATAAACACGAAATGCAATAAATAGTTATAAAAGAGAATATACCACATCCGAATCATAAACCGGACGAGGGCCCACGGGGACGGATATCAAAACCATATGCCACTATGTATAACAAACAACGTACGGGTAAGAAAATTATACAAATAACTATCTAAATCACACAAACATGATTTTCTTTTTATAAAAAGGATAAGAATAAGAGGCTCACCAAGGTGGTGCCGGCGACGGAACGGTGCGGGCGATCGACGGTGGTTAGGACGGGGACGGGAAGGCACTAAGTAAACCACACCTACACATCCAAACTAAGAAGTTAATTTGAGCTCAAATTGCATATAAATCAAATAAACTACCACATATAAATACTCCCAAACTAAAACCCACAAATCACTATACTTATAGAGCATTGCAAGAGCTAATCTAGCAATGAGAGATGAAAGGACAAAGTTGCTAACCTTTGTGAACACTTGGATGGATGGGGTGCCTCCAAATCTTGACAAATTTTGGTAAAAATGGAGGATGAGCTCGAGGAAGAGGGGAAGAACAGAGAGGAGAGGAAAGGGGAAGAACAGAGAGCTAGGGCTGGACGAAGGGTTTATATAGGAGCATCTTTAGTCCCGGTTCGTTATACAAACCGGGACTAAAGGTGAGCCTCTAGTACCGGTTCGTGACACGAACCGGGACTAAAAGTGATCGTGGGGCCCCAGCCTGACACCAGCCTGCCATCACCCCTTTAGTCCCGGTTCGTGTCACGAACCGGTACTAGAGGTTCAACACGAACCGGGACTAATGATGCCCGCCCCCCTAGCCGTTGGAACCGGGACTAATGGTCACATTACTACCGGTCCGATTCCAAACCGGGACTAATGGGGCTCACGTAAAGTCTTTTTTCTACTAGTGTATAAGTACATCCAGATGAGGATGTGAAGGGAACTGTTTTGATTTCAAGACTTGAAGGCAAAATTCGGTGGAGACATATTGATTCACGGAAGATGAAGGAACCATCAGGATAGGAGACGACACAATGTTTGTTTCAATAAAAAATAAGACGAAGAGGGAGATTGAATCAATCATCAATGGCTTTTGATGTGTTTGTGTGATTGGAATTGGAGGAGACGAAGAGAATTGAAGAGACAACATACAACCCAGCCATAACAAATTGAGTGGAAGGGGAAGCAACGACAAATTTAAAGCGCGGGGCAGTAGAGAAAAAGAGGATTAAAATTATTTGAGATCATAGGTGACCTGGCTGCATGAGAATAGTAGTTGATGTGGATATGCTGCATGTCAAAAGAAATAAGATAACGAGGCTGAACTATTTAAGTATTATAGATTATAGATACCTTCATCATGCGGTATACGGAACTGAAGTTAACAGCTGGAGTAGTTTGGAGACAAATTCTTTGCCGGCCATGTATCAAAGTCAGGCCAAGTCTACATCAATCAAAGATTTAAACAAAACTATCGGTGTACCATCTACTGCATGTATTGTATGTATGAAACTGTGAGATGCATTGGTCGTTCTCTAGCCTCCGGTCACCATTAATCGACGTAGACCTTCGCCATCGGTCTCTCTCGCCGCGGCCGGCGGTCACCATTAAACGACTCGGCACATGCGTGTGCCACGTACGATTTCCGTCAAGCCCAAGCAGCTGACACTGCAGTTTCGGTTCTGCTATTAATGCAGCAAGGGTCTATGTCCATTCTTGCCGCGGTTGTCGTTACTTTTTGCTCCTCGTCTCTGCTTCACTTCCGCTAGCAAACATTCTACGGCTTGACAGTTGACACTGACAAGTGACAACCGAACCTTCGCCGGAAGTCATATGCCCGCCTGTGCCTGGACTCACTAGCGTGGTGTGCAGGCAGCTTCGGTCGCAAGTTCTTGGCTGAAATGCACGTACAATATAGCTAGTACTGTTGTGTTAATGTAGGATTATGTTCTTGACTCAGGAATTTCATTGGTTCAGGGCGCGGGTTGGACCACTATTATGAATTTATGATAATAGTAGTGCTATCGCACAAGCCAAGGAGACAAAACAAAAATCCAAGCACATACAGAGGCATTTTAAGTTTAACCTGATACGAGATTTCGTAAAGGTTGGTGATATAAAGATATGAAAGGTTTACACGGATGCAAATGTTGTTGATCCACTAACGAAAGCCTCTGCCGCAGCGGAAACTTCATCCATGCTTGACAAAGCGGTTGTCATTATTTTTTCTCCTTGTCTATGCTTGACTTACGCTAGCAAACATTCTACTTGACAGTTGACACTAACACCAGAAGCTTCGTCGAAACTCACATGCCTTAGTCCCTCGCGTCGCGGGTAGGCAGCTTCGGTCGCAAGTTCACGTATAGCTAGAATATAGCACTGTTATGTTTAATGCAGTAACCAATTAACTTCCTTGAACATTGCTGCCGTAGCATACTTGTATTCGATCGATTCATCAGTTATGAGTTCTTTGAGAATGTACTGAATCCAGCATAGTAGTAGCCAAAGATTCCAAGTTATCATGCATGTGGGCGTTATTTTTTGCTAGCTGGCCGAAGATTCGAAGTCACCATGGAGTATCTAAAGGGTTAATACACCGGTTGACGCGACAACTTAAGCTTCGTTTGACCTGATCATCTTTTTCTATCTACTACTCGCGATGGAGGAAGCACGGGTTCCTTTTACTTCTGGCTTAAGGTACCGCTCGAAGAAACCTAATCTTAAAAAGGAAGTGAGCCTAGCTCAACTGGTTGGGGGAGTGGATGTACAAACCCAGCACCTGAGTTCAAGTCCTCACGGAAGCGAATTTAGGTTCCTATTTATTCTTGAGGACCAGCCTTTGCTGGTACTCATGCAATTTATCTAGAGGACCAGGCTTGGTTAGTAACCAAGATAAAAATCCTGGTACTCATGCATAATGGCTGTATGCATCCTTAGTTGGTGCAGAGGCCGGGGAAGTGAAATTCTTCCCCATTTTTGAAAAAGAAATCCGGAGTGATTAATACCGCCGCTCCCGCCGCCTCGATCGGATCTCATCTCCTAGGCGACTAGCGCCGCCGCCACCAGCCCACCGCCGTTCGCCTCCCCCCTCCCCTCCCTTCCACTCCCTCCCGGGTCGCCTCGCGCGGGGCGACTCCGGAGGCCCCTCTCCCGCCCTAGCGAGCCGCCGCTTGATCTACTCCCTACGGCCGCTGCCGCCGTCTTCGTCGGCGGTGGCGGCCACACCCAGCCTGTCAAAGATGGGGGGTGAGGGCGGGCGAGCTCCGACGGTCTCCTACGCGCGAGGCGGGCCGTCACCGGGGCGGCGCATGTGGAACGAGGGTGGTGGCGGAGGTTTTCCATGGCGGCGCGTTGACCGGCGACGGGGGCTCCTCCTCGCTGCGCGGTTCGGCCGGTTCCGGCGGAAGATCGCCCTTGATTCTACCGTCTTCTTCCTCGACTGGCCTGGCCGGTGAGGTTTGGAGCGGCAGATCCAACAGGGTGCCGGCGGGTGGCGTGGGGGCTACTAGCTCGGCTTGAATAAAGGTGGTGGTCCTAGGATTCCAATTCGCGCCAAGATGAGGATCTGCCCATCGATCTGGCTGGCGTGTCGTGTTCCGGAAGGCTCCGCCAGCGAACTCCACTGGGCGATTCATGCCTGGAGATTGCTGGATCGGGTGGGATTCGGTCGTGCGCACCCATGTTTTTCTCTGACCGTTTGGTTTCAGAGGGAGCGCTGCGAAGCTCTGCTGGCTGTTACCATCATGGGGTATGCTTTCTCGTTCCATGGTGAAGTCAGCTGGCGGAGAATGTCATGGAAGCTGAGATCTGAGGACTAGCAATGGTGATTCGAGTCTCTGTGGCGATGAGGAATTGGCTTGGTGATTCGTGACTTGGAGCAGCGGCATCGGCACAGGAGAAATTCAGAGTCTAAACTTTCGGGGTGAAAACCCAAGGTCTAGCCTTATTTGGTTGTGCCTGCAATGGCTTTGTTGAAGGCATTGTTTTTGAGAGCGCGGACGTTCTCCAGGGTGAAAACCTATGATCTATGATCAGGGCGACGACGACGCTTGTGCACTGTTTCCTTCTTGAAGGCGTCGCTTTTGGAGAAGATGGATTTCTGTCGGTGTTTGGTCCGCTGCTACAAGGAATGGATCATTGTAGCAGGACTTTTCTTTTTTGTAATTCTTCTTTCTTTTTTGGCTGTGTGCATCCGTATTGCCATTAGGGCACTGCGTTGTTGCAGAGGCTGGGTGTAATTGGTATCTTCGCGATATTAATATATTTCCTTTATCGAAAAACACACACACAGAGAGAGAGAGAGAGAGACTTTCGTTGCATTGTCCAGAGATGTTGCCTGCATTAGTATCGGCTTGGTAGCCGGCGGAGGATGAGGATTGGCCAGGAAATTTCGCCACCGGCCACCCTTGCCACTGTTCCACGTCGCTCCCCACGCGGTACATACATATCAACATACGTAGTACGGCGGACAGTATATATAAATGGTGTACATTTGTACCGTATCGACGGAGAGTAAACTACACCGAATTAGTAGTGAGAATGCCACCGCGCGCGCGCATGGAGTGGCCGGCAGCAAGGCTTGTGCTCGTCCTCGTCACTTTGCTCACGCTCTGGAGCAGCGCCGTTGCCGTTGCATCGCTGCCAGTGGTGGCGTCGGCGGCGCCCGTGCGGGTCGGCGTGGTGCTGGACCTGACGAGCCACGCGGGGAGGGAGAGGCGCGCCTGCATTTCCACGGCGTTGGACGACTTCGACGCCGCTCACCCCAGTTCCGACGCCGCGCGGGTCGAGCTGCTCATACGGGACTCGCGCGGGGATCTCGCAACGGCGGCACATGCTGGTACATTATTACTAGTAATATCGAAGATAAATATCCCTCTCGTTCCTTCACTTTAAGATACTCCCTCTCTAAACTACCCCTTCCATCCCATAATATAAGAACGTTTTTCAGCTACAATAGGGTGTATTAGATAGACCATACCCTGTGTGTTGCCGCGGGAATCAGCTATAATATTTTTTAATGAAATCTAATTGTATGAACATGAATATTTGAATTAACAATAGTATGGACGTGATGTTTCTTAGCTATAGCTCGTATGAACAGTAAAATCCAAAAAAAAAAGACAGACATTGACAAATGTTTTGAGTGCTTGAAAATTTTCATCATGAAATGGCATTCGTGTGAAGTCATGGAAAAAACAATATTAACACTCTGCACGAATGTCATTCTATGATAGAACTTTGTAAGCATTCAAAACATTTCTCAAAGTTTGCCACAGAAAAAACTAAAAAAAAAATCATTTTTTCCGGATTTTATTGTCATGCGAGCTCATTTGAGCTCAAGAGGACTTTCACAATAGTATTGCATATCTTTAACCACATTACATACGCCCTTAGTTACCAGTTGAAAGGGAGTTAGAAAAAAGTGTGGGATAAGAAAACTTTATATGAAGTGCGTATGCATGCAATTAGTTGTCGTGAGGTGGCATAACTGCATGTGCTCTTAAGTAAGTTAGCTATTTAGGTAGAGAAATACATAAGTTTAAATTTCAGTATGACATAAGTTCATTCAGTAAGTTAATTCTCTTTTCTAGAAAGATTTTTTTTTTTTTAGAATTTTTTAGAAAGATTTTGGTTTCGTAAAGGTTTAAATTGATCGGGTCGGCTCTATGCAACGATGGCCCACGCAACCAAGCACAGCCCAGGCCCAAAACATCCGCTCGCTTAGCCAGCGCAAGCATCCACTCCGGCGGTCTCCAGCCGTCCAGCGCAAGCATCCACTGGCTTCGGCACAGCAGTCGCGGTCTCCTCGAGAAGCAACGCGCGCCGTCCAGCCGACATAACCCCCATCACCGGCGGCGTCCTCACCAGGCCATCGCCTCAAAGTTCCGAGTTCCGACGCGCCGCTCCCGCCCCCGCCCCCGCCCGGATCCGAGATGCCGAGCCCTTCCTCCGCCCGCCGCCCTACCACCACTGGCTATGCTCGATGACCGTTGGCCGTACCACCGTTGTCCCTCTGAGTCTCTGATCTGTGTTGACCCACCCAGCGGGCCGCCATGACCTCCATCTTCGGTGCAGCTAGCGCCAATGCCTCCTTCGCTCTGGCCCACAAGGTACAGAGCGGCAGGGCCGAAATTTCTTTAGTTTTTTTGTTTATGTGCCTAATTTAGGAAATCAGAGTGATGCAGATGCACGGCGCACCTTAGTCCCTCACTCTGATGATGCCGATGCAAATCAGTGAATAATAATAGTACAACAGTTGACTTATTTGCTTGCCTAATTGTTCCAAGATTATGCTATTTGCTCGGCTAATTCTGTGTTGCTTATTTGTTTTGCAGCCGATGACCTGATCAAGAATGGGCAAGTGCAAGCCATCATATGGGGCCCTGAGACACTGACCAAATCAGATCGCGCCACACACCTGGGCCCCCACCGCAACCACATTCCGGTTCTCTCCTTCTCCGGCATTTCTCCAACATCGTGTGCCTTCTGGCTGGAAGATCCTGTAGCAGGTTCCCGAGGTCATGTCAAGTTTGGATTTACACTTGGAAGTGACAGTATAACCTTTCCTAATCCAGAAACCGATAGAAGATATAGAAGAAAACTAGATACAAAGAAATCAAGAAAGAGTTGCAGAGGTAAGACGGGGCTGAAGATTGCCGTGCCGCTGAAACTAGGTTTTCAAGTTTTTGTGAATGTTATCGATCCTATCTCCAAGAAACAAAATGTCACTGGCTACAGCATTGATATCTTCAAGGCTGCTCTGAGGAATTTACATCCTCGTCCGTGCTATACATTTTTTGTCTTCAACGAAACTTATGATGAGCTAGTGGGCAACGTGTCGTCGGGGGTAAGGCTTACTCCTACACTACTTAAATCTCATTCTTTTTACGAGTATCAGTTTGTTAACCTTATAATTTCTTATACATAAATATACCTTTTAATCTGTGTTAACTTTCTGGCGGATAAACAGGTGTATGATGGTGCAGTAGGCGATGTGACCATAACAGCTGAACGAGTCACCACCACCGACTTTACAATGCCATACACACAGTCTGGTGTGTCTATGCTTGTGCTTGCCGAAGATGAACCGGATACAATCCGTTGGACATTTGTAAAGCCACTAAATGGGAAGCTCTGGTTTGCAACCATGGTCTTCTTCTTTTATACAGGCTTTGTCGTGTGGATGATTGAACTACCCAGAAATCAGGAGTACCAAGGATCAAGTTTGAGACAGTGTAGCACTGCCCTCTACTTCGTTTTCTCCACTTTGACATTTTCTCATGGTCAGCACTTCAAGCTTAAACTTCCTGACAATATTTGATGGATTATAATAAGTGTTTTGATATATTAACACAGTTATAAGATTACAATCTCTTGGTTATCTCATGCACAGGTCATACTATTAGAAGCCCGTTGTCAAAATTTGTTGTGGTGATATGGTGCTTTGTAGTGCTGGTTCTTGTCCAGAGCTACACAGCAAGCCTGTCATCCATTCTGACTGCAAAGAGGCTCCGTCCTTGGGTGACAGATTTTGATCAGCTCCGGCATAATGGCGACTTTGTAGGATACCAAGATGATTCATTCGTGCGGTCCTTCTTGATGAATCATAATATCAGTGAAAGCAGGTTAAGAAACTACACCACGAAAGAAGAATATGCTGAGGCTTTGTGGAAGGGGTCCAAGAATGGAGGGGTGTCGGCTATCGTTGATGAGATCCCCTATTTAACTTCTTTCCTCTCAGACCCTCGGTATGGAAATGATTTTAGGATGCTCGGGTGCATATACAAGACTCCTGGATTTGGTTTTGTAAGCTACTCAACCTAATGCCTTGGTATATTCCTGATTTGTTCTTGCAGCATAAAAGAAGTTGCTGACTTCCTGTTCTTATCTTCAGGCATTTCATCTAGGTTCTCCGCTAGTTCATAATCTTTCGACTGCCATCCTGAACCTAGCAGGAGGGGATGAGGGATCACGAATCGAAGTGAAATGGTTTGGCAAAACTTCATCGCCGATAGGTGCTGGCACAATCCCAGACACTGATTCTGCGCCTCTCACTTTCCAAAATTTCTCCGGTCTCTTCGTCATCACGGGATCCATTTCAACTCTCATGCTGCTGATAAGCATTATGAGGTTGATTCATTCCAAATGCACTGAGTTGAGAAAGGCTGATGTGGAAAGTGTCAGCTACAGTGGCACCAACGATGAGTCCCGTCTGTTGCAGAATGGCGTAGGTGACAACCCCAGCCCTGATCAACAACCCTGCCATGAAGCTGGCAATAATAATTCCGGGGGTGTCCATATGAGCGGCGAAAATGTTGGGGACACAGAGCCTGACCCAGTGCAGCAGAATGGCATGCATGGTGGCCCTGTTCCTGCAGAACACATTCAGATTGAGATGCGCAATGTCTAAGGTGATGGGAAGCGCCAGATGCTCATGAGTAGTTCCCTCGTCATTGAAGTGATGCTGCATTCCATACCTTGGACCATATAGGACTTGTTTTATTCTCTCTTCCGCGCTCTCTTGGAAAGAAGAGGTAGATGTTCAGTGTGCATATTCTCTTTAGACCGATACTTATGTTTTCAAAGTAATACCGATGTACTAGAAGTTCTGTAATTTCATTTGTAAATAGATAAATAGATGGTGATTTGGACAGGTATAGTCCTCAACATTTGTAAATAACAATATAATGGTATTATTTGCATTTTACAAACCTGAATGTTCGAAGTTGGAGAAATTCATGGTTTCTAGAACGTCAACTATAATCCGAACAGAGGTAGTATTACATATGTGGTGTCTGACTTTAGATGTGTGCTTCAGCCTACCAGGAGAATGCTAAGAATGAGCCTGGCCAAGTGCAAGCAGCAAGCAGATTGACATGGCCACTGTCTGAGACGAATCTGCTAGGGATCGGAGCAGGGATGCTTCTGTTGCCATGAATCTGTGGTATTAGATTGACTTTATTTCTGTTGTCTTCTCGAAGCAGCGATGTACTGGTTCTCCAGCTCCTTTATAGACAGTTGATGGTTCAGACAACACATAATCTCCAACATACATGGTCTTGGTGAAGAAAATCACAACTTTCAGATGAACATATCAGTACCGAATTTGTCGAGAGAAATTTTTTAACGGCACTGCTTTCATTTAACCAATGGTAATTTCTTTCTTTAATACATCGAGAATAGCCAAAGTTACGAAGTATGCGCGCATAACAGCCTGACAGGAGAACGCTAAGTTTGGTTCTTTAATTAGCCGCTTGGCTGATCTGGGAACGGATGTCTGTACCTTGAAATAACTAGCACCAATGCATTACCATGAGTCTTTGATGTGACATTAACAGTTCGTAATTGTTACACAGTTTCAAGCTATCTTAGCTCAGCTTACTTGTCAAGTTGTCTTTTCTCCAAAAAAAATAATAAAATATATGTACCCTCTTGAGTCATTCGCCCGCCACAAAAGAAGAAGAAGAAGAAAAAGTGAAACGGCTTTTCACAGACAGGGATAGTTGTAGTGAGATGGAGAGAGTACGTCAATTCCACGTCAATGCTCCAATTTAATTATTTTGCATCTGCTAGATTTCCTACAAACTCGGATCATCATGGGTATCTTTCAGCGGAAATATTTGTTCAACTTCATCTCCCGAGCAACAGCAGGACCAATCTTGGTGCCTTATTTGTCCAGGTAAAGTGAAGCTTGTTTAGGCCTTTCGTTCTTATACCCAGTTTTTTTTTTTTTTGAGCAAAAGAGGGTTTCCCCTCCGATTTCATTTAGAGAAACCAGGAACAAGATCCAAATTCAGTCTGTTACGAAAAATAAAAGAAAAAGCAGGAAATTCATAGTCTAGCAGCACGCAGGCCAAGCATTTTATCTTACAGACTCCAAAAGCGATCGAATCTAAGCTAAACCAGGAGAACAGCTTGTAACAAACGCCCAAAAGACGCCCAGCCAGCGAAGAAGCTTCAGAGACCTTCAGACAGCAGCATTCAGCCACCTATTCTCAAGACTCCATCCCTGCGTCACACGATACACATCACTTGCCACCTGTTCTATTAGCCTTGCCCCCAGTATCAGCATTCTTCCCTCTGGTTGTTTTGTCTGCAAAACAGCCCAATCCGTGATCCATTTGCACAATAGTACAAGAACAGTCATAGGATCATGATATTTTTTTCTATCAAAGATGATATCATTTCTACATTTCCACACTGCCCAGAACAGCGCAACCCACCAGCACCAATCTTTTATCCTTTTTAGGGAATAGCTTAATCCATCTATCAAAACAATCATGTATATCTACAGGCATAGAATGTAAATCAAAGGCACATCTTAATAGATTCCATATCAGCCTAACAACTGAACAGGAGAAAAACAAGTGATCAATAGTTTCATCCTGACCACAGAACACACAATTCTTGTTTCCTTTCCACCCCCTTTTCAGAAGATTATCTCTGGTCAGGATGTTTTTTTTTATTAAGCAACCATAAGAAGAATTTGATTTTAGCATGAACCTTAATTTTCCACAGAAATTTCTGTGGGAAACCACTGCCACTCTTGGCCAGGTGGAGGTAAAGTGATTTAACCGAAAACTTTCTATCAGGGGAGAGCATCCACATAGGGACATCGATCTTTCCCCCCATACATCCTCACCTCCTCACATCTACTCCCCCCGTCCCATAATATAAGAGCGTTTTTAACATTACACTAGTGTAAAAAACGCTTTTATATTATGGGACGGAGAGAGTACTTTTCAAAGAATCCCACAGCTTAATTGTCTCTCCATACAAGGTTCTTCTAAAAGTGAATTGCTGCCACCCTTTGGAAATGGCATCAAACGCGGAGATATTGTGGTCATTACTAATAAAATATAGACTTGGATATGCATCTTTTAAAGGTTTATCATCGACCCAATCCTCCCAAAATCTAGCATTTCTGCCATCTCCCAGTTTTTTTTATTATGTTGATAAAAGAGGCTTTTGATCTTCATAAGACTAGACCAAAAATGAGAATCCCCATTTTTATGTTTAATACCAGAAAGACATTTCCCTTTGACATATTTGGATAAAAGGATCTCTTGCCATAATCCAATTTCACTTTCTAACTTCCAAAGCCATTTAGCCAGCAAGGCTTTATTAAAAAGATCTAAGTCAATAATCCCCAGCCCCCCTGCTGTTTTGGCATACAGCAGGTTTTCCAGTTCACTAGATGATACTTTTTCTTATCTTCATCAGCTTGCCAAACCAACCTAGCCCTGTAGAAGTCAACTTTCTTTCTCACCCCCATAGGCAAAGGATAGAAAGACATCATATATATAGGCATGTTAGTAAAGCAATATATCTACCAGCTATATTCAGTAATCTCCCCTGCCAGCAGGCACATCTTTTCTCAATCTTCTCAGTCATCACTTTCCAAAAACTATTTCTAAGCCTGATATCTGAGATTGGGAGTCCAAGGTATTTCAAAGGAATAGAACCCATCCCACAGGTAAAAATTTCTTGGTATAGAGCAGCTTTATTAACTGCCTCCCCAAATAAGAAAATTTCACTCTTATGAAAATTTATAGTCAGCCCTGACATCTGTTTAAAAGCAGTAAGGATGAACTTTTAAATTCCTAGCACTATCCTCATCATCTTGCAATTCTTATACCCAGTTACCAGAATATTGTAAATGGAACAGTCACAAACAGCCTATTTCAACGGAGAGAATTGTCTAGCCAGGATTGCTGTGAAGACCGTGCTTGCTAGCGATTGAGCAATATTGATTGATAAATGAAATGTGGTGGCTAAAGATCAAAGATGGTATAGCTTCAATCGGTTAATTGGCTTGAATTTTGGTTAGGCTTACAAAGCCGATGACTATACATACTATGGGAATGGGGCAGCCAAAGGGGCCAAACCGTTGTTACATGTTGCGGCTCAAGTCTTTAGCAGAAGAAGAGGCTGAGCGCCCTTTGTGTCAAGGATCGCTGGATGATGTCCAAGGGGTTGCTGATTAGTCCTTGTCTAATCCAGATTGACTAGTTGTAGTTATTTCTTGATTTTCTTTTGAGAATACCGATTACAACACAACTCATACAACGTCTACTAAAGACTGGATAGGAGATGCAAAGCCTCAAGATTGACAAAGTCACCACGGACGTCTTTCTAGCTATAGATGGGAACATCGCCTCCCACTCAAAGAATAAGCCCCAACAATGAGGTACCAAAGCGTCAAACCTGAAATTTGATTCCTAATGAGACTGGACCAACAGATCTACAAATTCATGAGATCCCTCCAACTCAAGATATATATATAGTAGGGTAGAATCGCATCATATATATTCCGGAGAGAGGTTGACTTGTATATGCATATATTACATAACCAGAGGGCGGCGGCAGATACTCCACGAAATTTCGCCGGTCCTCACTACTAGGGAAAAGGCTAGCAGTAGCGCGGGTCTAAGGTGTATCAGTAGCACGGGGTCCCGCGCTACTGATATGGCGCTACAGCTAACTAGTAGCAGTAACGCGTGTTGAACCGCGCTACTGATAATATCTGTAGCGCTTTACCATAAGCAGCGCTATTGCTAACTTCATTCCCCTCGCTACTGCTAGTTTTATTAGTTTCTGATTTTTTTTTCCTGCATATTTCTTTTGTATTTGTACAGGCTTTATACAATAATCTCTAGCATATCATGCACATACAAATGTAGTCATAGCATACACATACAAATAGTCTCATCAAATCATGTCATCATCATAATCATCATCCAACACAAAGTGGTCTCTCGTCATCATCTCGAAATAGCGATACAAGTCTCGAATACTTGCAACTACATCGTCATCCATCTAAACAATGATATACACGAGAAGAGCTATCACTATGAGTGAGAGCGGAACTATGCAGTACATGAGGCGGCGGTTATGAGTCCTCTCTCGCGCTAGCGTGAACCTCAAGTAACTAGCTTCTGCTTCTTGTCTGCTTTTGAACCCTTTATGGCTGGCGCCCGAAAACCGCTCCACCTGCGCCTGACACTCAGGCCACTCGTCGTACACTCCCGGAACCTTCCCTGTGTACACGACATAGCACTGCTTCTTCGCCATCAAGGATCTAGGTACCTATTAGAGATGCATCTTCATCAAGAGAATGTACACTCATATGCAACAAAATATACTTGAGCAACACGAAAAAGAAAGGGTTAGCAAATAGATGCAACATATAGTAAACATAAATAATGAACGCAGTTTCATCGTACGCAAACTAATTAACTAGAGGTACGCATGTCATCGTACCCAAACTAACAAAGTAGCGTTACGCAAGTTTGGCAGGGACCGTGGACATCACAAAGTTTCATCGCTACAGAAAGTATACAAGTTCAACCGACACATATCATCATCATCGGCATCGTAAATCACTAGAAGTTCCATCCTTCCATATCATCGAGGATGCACCCTAGCTTCTTGAATGGCGTGAGGTCCTGACGTTGCATGCCTATGCAAGTCCGGACGTCAGCTCGCGATATAGGGCCGTGGTGGAACATCCCCTTCTCTTCGACGACTTCTTTCATGATGATCGTCGCAATGTCCCTCTGGATGCGAAAGAAGTCATCTCTAAGTTTATAATCCGCTTCTCCTTGAGATTCTACCCACTTGCGGATATGATCATTGCTTCTGGTTGTCATGCGAAGCTTTTGGTGATCCCTTCTGAACTCCATCATGAGATGGAGGAGGTAGAATCCATCGTTCCTGCTTTGTTTCGGGACATGGATGCAGCAGAAGTTAGTTTTATGCGAGAACCCGTCTTGCGGTTCCTTTGTTTCCTGATCTGCAGGTGGCCACCCCTCAAGCTGAAGCCTTGGAGAGCATCATCTAGAATATTCATTACGTGGGTGTAGTCCTTCTTCTCGTAGTTTCTGGTAGGGTCGAAATATACGGCGTGGGAGACTCGCGGGTAAAGAACGATAAGGATGGCGCGCCCGTTGCTGTGGGGAAAAAACACCTCAAATTATTCTCCATATGAGCGAGAAGGAATGATTGAAATGTACGAAAGGGTTGTCCGGCACTGACTTACATTGGATGATAAGGCAGGATGACAATTGGCTGGTCCTTATTCCTTATCATGAAGTTTTCGAGGTACTCCCTAGCAGTTTTACGCTCAAAGTCGCCGAGACTCAAGAAGGACTCGTGCATGTAGTATGGATCCGCCACACAGATTTGCGAGACTTGTTCTCTCTTCATGACGGAGCTCATATGTAGTGCAAAAAGGCGGACGATTGTAAAATCAAGCCGCCTTGTCAGAAACATCTCAAAGATATGCTCAAACCGCAGGAAGAACACCTCCGCGGGCCGTGTGTCGACGTAGCACTTCCCCTCAGGCACACGAGCCGCGTATGTCGGATATCTTGGATCCTTCGAGGCTAGTAGGCTTATCTCAGTCGACAGCACATGGTCGTGCAGTCTCCTGAGATCCCCTGATATGGCCTCCAGCGGTTTCGGCGGTAGCATCGGCTCGCCCGTGACATGGAATATGGCCGCACCTTTGACGGGTACACGCTCTTCAAAATCCGCCGTCTGGCTGCTATGTGCTCTGGCTTGTTTGTAGGCAGCAGAGCCTTTCCTCGCCGGTCTCTTCCTCTCCTTTTTCTTGGGCTGACCTTCCAGACCCTTCATTACCCCCTGCCCCAGTGTTGTCGGGCTAAGCACTGTACGACCCTTGGCTAGTTGAGCCTGCATTGAGGCGGCATCTTCAGGCGTGTCCTGTGAGGATTGCATGAAGAGAGACTTCTTGCAATCAACCCTGCTAGGACGTTCCTGCCCGGCAGGCACATCATCCATCTCCTCATGAGCATGCTGATAGCCCGAGTCGTCATATGGCTGACTCATCATTTCTAAGTCGTCGTCATTGAGGAACCGAAGAGGGTCATCCTCGTCCATCTCATCATCCATTCTTTGTTCTACGGGGGCGATTACATCAGCCACTATTGGACCCCCTTCCTCGCGTCGTCCGCCGCTCTCACCCGGCACTACAGGCGCTGGTAATTGCGTAGGCGGGGTGGTGGTGTTCATACCTGCTTGCTGATGTGTGGTTATTGGTGTGCTCTCGGCCGCCTCCAGACGAAGAAGATTCTTCGGCCATAGCAGCATCCAACCCTTGCAGTTTCCAAGCCGCGGCGGGGTCTCGTCGTCCTCTCCCCCGAGCCGTACTGGAGGAGGCAAATCCTCGTGCCCCAATTTCACACTCGACAAGGTAACCCTGAAGTGGCCACCGGGGATCGGCTGGCCGTGGAACATGAGTTCCAAGGGCTTCGTTATCACCGCCTTTCCCACGTCCACCTTCTGGCCTTTGATCAAGTAGAGTACGGTGCACGGGGTTTCGTCGGCCTGCAAAGACATGTCTGTGGCGTAAAACTTTCGAAAGGCAACGAAAATGGAATATTCGAGATATATGTTGGTGCGACGTGTAATTACCGTGAGGGTGTCGAGCTCAGCCAAAGACGAAGGCCCGACTAGCGCGCCAGAGACTGAGGACGGACTGCTATGAGCGGGTGCGGGTGCGGGTGCGGGCACGGTTGCGTGAGCAGGTGATATCGATGGTGCGGTTGTGATGTTCACCGAGTTGCTCCCGACGAAGCTGGGCATGGGAAAATCATCTACCGTCTTGTCTGGATTTTCCTTAGTCCAGTTGATGATAGCCGGGATCAAGTTAGTAGCGAAATCATTTCCGCAGGCATCTACAGCTGCAGCGACTGCCTGCTGGACCAACTCATTTTTCTCCTGAGCTGCTTTTTTCGCGTCCTCAGCTGCTTTTTTCTCGAACGCAAGCTTCACCTTCTCGTCGATGTCCGCCTGACTGAACTTCTTTTTCTGCTTCTTGGCCTCCGGGCCCTCATTGTAAAAGACCTTCCACGTGGCGCTGTCTCCGGCGCCGTGCACACGTCCATATTGCGGCTTCTGGTCCAAAGGGAGTCCCTTAAGTTCGTTCAAGGCCCGGTTGAGAGGGGTGTCCCACTTGGGCCTCATCGACGAAGACTCGCTTTCGGCTGCAAGCTTGTGTTGCTTCTCCTGCAGAAGGAACGTGAACCGTTTACGAATGTGTAGTCGACTTGATCATAAGCTAAATGTAAGGTGGTAAAAGAATAATTACCAGTATTCTAACCAATTTCCTCGTGATCGGGTCCGTGTAAAAAACCTTCTTTTCCTTGTCCCACTTGTAGCGGGCCCTGATGAAGTCACGCTCCAAGGGGGCGGTGAACTTCGCGAAGGGGTCTGGGAGACCCGCGGCTTCACGTTCCGCGTCCTCCTTATCCCATATGGGCCTTTTGCCAAGGTAGCCACGGCTTCCGAGGCGTTGGTTCCCCGTGTTCCTTTGCTGAAGCGCCTTGAATTTCTGAGCCTTAGCCTTGGCGTCCTCGGTAGCGCAAGTGTCCTTGAACTTTTGGAACTCCTCTTCCGTAAGTGTCGGATTTTCCTCCAGAATCTTGGAGAGGGGTTCATCAGCCTCAATAGCTCGTTTCACCCTCCCTTTCCAGGAGGCCAAATCATTGCTGAACATGCCCATAGCGTGATTGTTAATCTTTTTCATCTTCGGATCATCCCACGGGAATTCTATGCTGTCATCCCGGTCGGGGAACTGGAATCTCTTGTGCAGCTTCATTAGGAGCAACTGCTTCAAATGTTCTTTACCCCTTAAGTCATCGTCGTTGATGCTCGCGGTTTCCCTTAGGATGCATCCGAGTTGGTTCCCGTAGCACTTGCGAGGTTCATCCGGCTCTAATGGCTCAAACTTGCCAGGGGCCATCTTTGTGATGAGCAGTCGTCCGATGCCGAGTTTGTTAGGTTTTCTTATCCTCTGCTTCTTCTTGTCGTTGGCGGCTTCGGCGCCGGTACCTTCCCCGCCGGTCTCGGTGTCGCCATCGGTGCCGGTGCCATTGGTGTCGATGTCGGAGTCAGCACCATCACCGAGGCCACCCTGCAAACCTTGACTGTGCTTAGCAGCCAAATAGTCGAGGTAGTTATGTTCACCCTCATAATCCATCTCGTCTGCACCGTGGTCAGAAGGCCCGGTTTCTTCGTTGTTCGACATGTTTCCTACGATTAAGTCTCCTCGTTTAATTCTTAAACTATAATAAAATGAGAAATGACATAAAAAAGGGTCTATGGTTTGCCGGAATGCCGTTTCATTCCCGTCGCAGCAAATCCCGGCACTCGATATGCCTACTTTCTAGCACAAGTCATGCCAAAATTCACGGAAAATTTCGGCATGACCTTTGCTAAAAAGTGGACATATCGAGCGCCTGAAATTCACCGGAACGGAAATGAATCAACATTCCGGCGAAACATAGGCCACTCGGATCATTTACCCTGCACATAACCATCATTTTCCAAACATCACATGTCCAAAATATCACATGTCCAAATTCCAAATATCACATGTCCACATACATGTCCACTTCAAATTTGCATATAACAGCAAGAAAAATATAGAACTTCAAGAAAATGCAAGAAGTCCTTTTTCTTCACAATATTTGAAACTAAATTCAGCCTACCTAAATTTCTGTCCTAATTTGAAACCTAGCTAAATTTCTGTCCTAATTTGAAAACCTAGGGTTCATACTAATTAACTAGGTTCGTACTACCTAATCTGCCCTAGGGTTCATACTAATTCACCTAGGGTTAATCAATTCTGTTTTATATTTAAATAGCAACAATTGCTTTAACTAAAATAAATAAATACCTAGAATTCATTTAACCCATACTAATTCTGTTTTTTAACTAGGGTTCATACCACCTAATTAACTATAGGGTTCATACCACCTAATTAACCCTAGGGTTCATACTAACTACCACTAAAAAATAGCCACTAATCTGTCCTAGGGTTTTTTTTAACTAGGGTTCATACTACCTAATTAACTAGGGTTCATACTAATTCTAATTAACTAACTAGCACTAAAAAATAGCCTAGGGTTCATACTAACTAGCACTAAATAGGTAGGGTTCATACTAACAGAGAGAGAGAGAGAGAGAGCAGAGAGCAGAGAAGAGGGGAGGGGAGAGGGCTTACAGAGGGCAGAGAGAGAGATGGGGTCGGGGGAGACGGCGGCACCGAGGCGTGTCGGAGGCGAAGCGGGGTCGGGGGAGACGGCGACTCCGGCGAGGGCGAGGGCGAGGGCAGGGCTCCGGCGAGGTCGAGGAGGAGGAGGCAGAGACTCCAGCGAGGGCGAGGGCAGGGCTCCGGCGGCGCTCGAGGCAGGGGCGCGGCGAGGGCAGGGGCGCGGCGAGGGCACGGGCTCCGGCAGCGATGAGGGGGAGAAGAGAGTGGGGATTTGGGGGAGGAAGCAGAGGAGGGAAGCCCGCGGGGGGGTTATGTCAACGTATCAGTAGCGCGGTTCTAGAACACGCGCTATAGCTAAGATAGCTATAGCGCGTTTCATTAAACAGCGCTACTGATATACGGAGTAGCTATAGCGCGTGTTCCGTAAACGCGCTACTGCTATCGCCTGTAGCTATAGCGCGTTTCCTGAAACAGCGCTACTGCTATACGTATTAGCTATAGCGCGTGTTCCGTAAACGCGCTACTGCTATCGCCTGTAGCTATAGCGCTTTTCTTCAACAGGCGCTTCTGCTATTGTTTTCATTTTTTCTTTTTCTTTTCCTGTTTGTTTCTTCTATTTTCTTTTCCTTTTCTTTTCTTCTTTTTCTTTTCTTTTCCTTTTTTATTCCGAGAGCCGGAACGAAGGGAAGGTGATACAATGTATATAACTAAGGCGGTATATATTGCATCATTTGACCCATAACGGTTAAGTGTGTATACAAAATAGGAACATATATATTACATCATTTGACCCATGCATAACGGTTAAGTGTGTACACAAAATAGGAACATATATATTACATCATTTGACCGATAACGGTTTCTCAGCGTCGACGTTTTCGTTTTTGAGTGAGCTTCTTTCCCTTCTTGTTCGTTGACGAATAATTGAGCCCCTCATTGTGACTTTTCCTTTTCCATGGAGTACGATCTTTCTTAGGTAATGTAGTATTGATTCTTCTTTTGACGTATACTTCATCGTCATCATCATCTTCCCTCATCGGGTTGCCGTACTGGTCGTAGTCTTCCTCGTTGGCGACTCCATCCATTCCAATGATGTTCCTTTTGCCTCTCCTCACGACAACACGGCTGGGATTGCTCGGGTCGGTGATGAAGAAGCATTGTGTCACATGCTTAGCGTGTACCCATGGCTCATTTTTTGCGATGGCGTTCACGGTAGCGCTCTTGGCGTCGGGTATAGACATGGTAGTGAAATACCGGTTTTCTCTTTCGACATTCTTAGCCCATCTGACACGGAACATCGTCGCGCTGTGCAGTCCAGAGTAGTCAAGCTCCCATATCTCCTCGACCCTTCCGTAGAATCTCTCAGTTGCGCCGTTGTCGCCGGTCATGCATTCCATCGTCACCCCTGAGTTCTGAAAATCACTGTTCATATCTTTGGCCTCCGTGTAGAACATGTATCCGTTGATATCGTATGCCTGATAGGTCGCGAGGTTAGCCGCGGGGCCATGTGCTAAGGCGTATATGAGCAATCCGTCCTTAGAGCCCTCTTCCAGGGGATTAGCAAGAATATGCTCTTTGAACCAATGCAGGAAAGTGGAGTTGTGCTCTCTAGTAACTTCGGCGTCCGTCCTGCATAGCCCACGGTCACGATACTTCTTTGCGATGGTTTCTTTGTGCAGTGTCACGAAAGGATCTACCTCGTCTAGGTGATGTAGCACTACTAAGTTTGCTATGTCAAAGTCGTTGCATCGATCCGAGTAACCCACATGCAGTTCCCTGCGACCGTTGGAGTGACCTTCTCCTTCAAGCCTCCCAAGGTGCTTCTTAACGGGTAAACCAACACCAGGCCGGTCTCCGCCATATAGATAATTCTCGCAAAAAGAGATGCACTCTTGTGTCAGATAGCCCTGGACGATGCTTCCATCCGGACAGGACATGTTACGAACGAATCCTTTGATGACCCCATTCATCCTCTCGAACGACATCATGTTGTGCAGGAATGACGGCCCCAGGTCTATTATGTCGTCCACAATATGGACACACAGATGCACCATGACGTCAAAGAACGCGGGCGGGAAGTACATCTCAAGCTCATTTAGTATCACAACGATCTCTTCCTGTAGCCTTCGGAGCTGCTTCACACTGA
Organism: Elymus sibiricus; assembly: GCA_039707655.1. NCBI lineage: Eukaryota > Viridiplantae > Streptophyta > Magnoliopsida > Poales > Poaceae > Elymus > Elymus sibiricus. Next base: position 118,998,530 of record CM077676.1, on the reverse strand, counting down.
TCGACTTTCGAGAGATGACGTCGAAAAAGTTGCAGAGACCAATAAGCGTGTCACGGACATGCTTGTCCATTATCCCTCTAAGGGCAACAGGTAGTATCTGCGTCATCATCACATGACAGTCATGGGACTTCATCCCGCTGAACCTTTTCTTCTTCATGTCTAGAAATCTGCTTATCTTCCCACAGTAACCGGAACTAACTTTGATTCCGGTAAGGCACTTGAAGAATTGATCGATCTCAGCCGGACTTAAGGTAAAGCAAGAAGGGGGGCAATAATCCTCTTCCTTCACTTTTTTTTCCCTTCTTCTCCTGCGCCTCCGTCTCCGTCTCTGTCTCCTCTGACTTTTTACGGGGCGGCATGTGCAGATCTGCCCTGATATTCAAATCTTGCAAGTCTCTTCTTGCCTTCGGCCCATCCTTGGTCTTATCCGGCATGTTCATCAGTATCGCAAGCAAGCTCTCAAGGACATTCTTACAGATATGCATTTGATCAAGGCAATGAGGCGTGTCGAGTTTGTGCCAGTACTCCAAGTCCCAGAAAACAGACCTCGTCTTCCATACCTTCAGCAGCGGCTCCGGCGCCTTTTTCATCGCCTTTCCCGGCGCGGGGCACTGTTCCCAGTTTTTCAACAGCTCATCGATTTCGGCGCCGCTCCGCTTACGTGGAGGTCCTCGATGCTCAGTCTCACCATTGAATAGATCTCCATGGTTTCTCCACGGGTCGTCCTTCTCGAGCCATCTTCGATGCCCCATGTACACGATTTTCCCAGACCCGCCTTCTTTCGTTGACGTTAGCTGCTGAGACGTCGTATCATCCATGCACCGCGTGCATCCGCAATATCCGTGGCACACCTGGGCTGCGACATATCCGTAACCGAGATAGTCGTGCACCGTCGTGATCAGCGCGGCTCTCATATTGAAATACTCGCCTTTACTGGCGTCCCATGTCTTGGCCGGTGTTTTCCATAACGTGTCTAACTCCTCTTGAAGTAGCCCCGGATACAGATTAATATTATTTCCCGGTTGTTTCGGCCCTTGAATCAGCATGCTCATGTGTATGTACTTCGACTTCATGCACACCCAGGGGGGGATGTTGTACATCCATACAAACACGGGCCATGTGCTATGGTTGGTGTTCTGGTTGCCAAACGGATTCATGCCATCAGTACACGCGCCAAGCACGATGTTCCTTGCATCACATGCGAAATATCGATATTCGCCGTTGAACGCTCTCCACTGGCTTGCATCCGCGAGATGTCTCAGCTTCGGATCATCTCCATCGTCGGGCTTTTTCCTCTCCGCGTGCCAACGCATGAGCTTTGCTTCCTTGGGATCTACAAAATAACGTTGCAGACGGGGAGTGATCGGTAAGTACCATACAACTTTCTGGGGAGATTTCTTTCCGGCCTTCTTGTATCGAGAAGCATTGCACACCGGACACCTGGTTTTTTCCGCGTGCTCCTTCCGATAAATGATGCAATCGTTGATGCATGCATGGTATCTAACGTGCGGCAGATCAAGAGGGCACACAATCTTCTTGGCCTCATTCACACTAGTAGGACATAGATTCCCCGCGGGAAGAACATCCTTTAGGTACTTGAGAAGCTCATCGAGGCTAGTGTCAGTCCATTTGTTTTTAGCCTTCGTCTTCAGAAGTTCGAGCGTGAAACTCAAGCGGGTCACTTCGGGATCGCAACCATCATACAATGGAGTGTTCAAGTCTACCACCAGTTGCTCCAGCTTGGCCGCCTCTCTAGAAGCAGCTCTGTCAGTACTCGTCTCCTTGCGAAGCAGTTCTCGAACATGAGGGTCCCGCACGATTGAACTTAGTAGCGACGAAGTCTGCGGCGTGTCCACGTTTTCTCCGCCGCCATGTCCGGCCTCTTCTCCGCCGCCATGTTCGCCGGCCTCTTCTCCGCCGCCATGTCCGGCCCCTTCTCCGCCGCCATTATCATCGGTCATCTCTTCATCTTGCCCCATGTCGTCATTGCCTGCCCAGTCGGCGTCCTCATCATCATCATCTTCAATTATCCACCGAGTATAGCCATCCATGAAACCAGTCATGAGCAGGTGCGCCATCAAACGACCATCCTCATAGGGGTCGAGCCAAACTCCTCCTTTGCATCTTCGACACGGACATAAAATCTCTGTCCGGTTATTTTCATTCATATCCTGCACCGCCGACTGCAACCACCTTTCCACCATCGTTTCACTGACCATCATGAACGCCTGCGCGGTAATAATAAACAAATTGATTATAAAAATGCATGCATGCATCACAGTCATACAAAAATTCGGCATGACCTTCCCTAAAAATAGGACATATAGAGTTTGCCCGGAATTCGCCGAAACGGAAATAAATCGACATTTCGGCAAAACATAGGCAACTCAAGCACAATTCGGTGGCAACTCATGTCACACACACAATTTCCATCATATCGCCCGATTATGTCATATCGCACACATACACATATTTCCATTCTTGCAAAAGCACAAATTTTTAATCACCTATCTCAAGATATATAGCTAGCACGATGATGATGATGTCGATCGGTGTCGCCACACACCTAGGGAATGATCAAAAGTGGACAAAGCTTACTTCTTGACATGGCTAGATCTAGTTAGGGAGGTACATAGGTCACTTCACTAAATGGGTAGACCTACCTAGCTAGTTGGGGAAGGAGATGACTTTAACTAGTGGAGGAGAGGAAAAAAGAGAAAGGAGTTGCATTAATGGAGGTGGTGTAGTTAGCTAGGAGCAATAAAGAGAGAGAAATAGAGGTAGAAGAAGAGAGTAATGGGGGGGGAGAAGTAGTGAGGAAGAAGCAAAGTGAGGGAGAGAGGAGGTGGGAGCTAGGGGAAAGTGAAAGGAAGAGAGGGTGGGGGAGGGGGGGAGGGTGGAGGAAAAGGTGGTGGCTGCGCTTTAGCAGTAGCGCGCTTATGGAAAACGCGCTGCGGCTAAATATGTAGCAGTAGCGCCCTTCTGGTAGACGCGCTACTGCTAAGTGGGTCCCGCCATGTGGCCAAGTTCAAACTTAGCCGTAGCGTCCTAACCTAAAAACGCGCTACTACTATTTGGTTATCAGTAGCGCGGTTTCTGTACAGGCGCTACTACTATACCTAGTCTGGCGGCAACGGCGTGGCAATTATAGTAGTAGCGCTCTTTCTTCTTCACGCGCTACTGCTATCATGGTATCAGTAGCGCTCTTTGATGGAACGCGCTACTAATAATTAGCAGTAGCGCCTTATTTTAATACGCGCTGCTGGTAAGATTCTGTGTATAAGGTTTTCCGTAGTAGTGCCTCGCTAGTTCACGCCGTTCCTCGCTGTGCCGTATATATGTTATGCATCAGGTACACCAACCTAGAAAGTTACACTACTAAATACACGTGCCAAACTGAAGATCCCGCTGTATGGAGTGGTCAGGGAGGCGCTTGCTCGCCGTCGCTGCGTCTGCAGGCATTCTCTCCATGCTCATGCTCCGGAGCAGTGCGGCCATGGCGGCGGCGGTGCCGGTGCGAGTCGGCGTGGTGCTGGACCTCACCAGCGACGCCGGGAGGAGGAGCCTCACCTGCATTTCCATGGCCCTTGAAGACTTCTACCTCAAGCACCCGAGCTACGCCACGCGGGTGGAGCTGCGCGTCAGGGATTCGCGCGGAGACATCGTCACCGCCGCATACGCTGGTATGTTCGATCATGTTGGATTTTGTGGTACTCGATCATCGGTGCAAGGACGATTCTATGGCAACTGTCGTCGTAGGAATTTTTCTTGCATCTTTTTTTCGCGAATACGCAAAGTTTGCGTATCATTGCATTGATAGAAAAAGTTAGAATGAGTACATGAGGTGGTACAATACATGACACGGATGCAAGGGGCTTGAACATGGGTATCTTTTCCAAAATTTCTGCAAAATTTTACTGGTAAGCTCGCCATTCATGCATGTATGGCATCCAAATAAATTTCTTTAGGCTACTTCTATATATGTATTGTCTAGCATGCTCATGTAGGAGTACGTAGACTAATATTTAATGCAAATGATCCCACTTTAATTAAGACTATATGTGTCTAATTAGATGATGAGTATGAGATTTTTTTTATTAGATTGCGTTAAGAGGGCGTATCATCATCCTAACTTTGTGCCAAGGGAGGATGCCAGCATAGAGCATCGGGAGATTAATACCGCCATCTTTTATTTATTTAGTCTTTATATACTTCCTCTATTTGAAGTTTACTTTGACCGTCCAGCAGATCAATACTATGGTGGAGTATATGAATTGTTTGCAAAAAAAAAAAGTTGCATTCATATTGGAAATGAATTTTCAATGGTACAACTTTTATACACAAATATTTCATATATTAGTATTTATCTTGTTGACAATCAAAATAAATCTCGAAATACAAATTAGATCCTACATACTTATATCCTAATGAAGGAAGTAATATGATTAGAAAACTATCGAGATAGCTAGGTTGCAAGGGTCACGTGGCTAGTAGTCTCGCTCAGAAGACTATGGGCTCCCGAGGTCAACCACGTTCTGGCTATTATGAAAAGCCGTGGGCCCAATGGCTTGGCAACTCATTTTACAAAACATACTGGAAACGGATGTGGAGTATCTTAGCTCGAGCTCAAATGAGCTCGGGTGAACAGTAAAATTCAAAAAAAAATGGCAAACATTGATGAAAGTTTTGAGTGCTTGTAAATTTTCATCATGGAATAATATTCGTGTAAGTCATGGAAAAAAAACTAAATCGGAGGTCCAAAAATGCTATTTTCGAAAGCATTTTGGAGCATCGATTTTTTTTTGGCACAGCTTCCACTATTGTCATGCCGTAATGAAACTTTGCAAGCACTCAAAACATTCACCAATGTTTCCTTCAAAATAAATTCAGATTTTTTTTGAATTTGTTTACATTTTTTTCAAATTTACTGTTCATGTCAGGTGCATATGAGCTCGAGCTAAGAAGAGGACTTTCCACTGGAAACTACGATTATTTGCTTGTTCCTAGTTTTATGAGATGATTGTACATTCCGAAAGACATGCATTTTTTTTACCAACTACTATTGCCTTTAGTCGAACCAAGTTTCATATTCATTAATTTATAGCAGTCAAACATACTCTGTCCATGAAAAAATATAGTGCATATACATTTTTTCACAAATCAACCTTTGCAAAGTTTGATCAAAGTTGTAGAAAATTATCAACATCACTAATATGACATAAACAGAATATAAAAAAAAATATTTGATGATATATCTAATGATATTGATTTAATATTATAGACATGGAGATTTTTCTCTATAAACTTGGTCAAAGTTTATAAATCTTGAATTTTGAAAGAAAAAAAATCCATATACACTGTAATTTTTAATGGCTGGAGTATATAGGTTCCGCTGGTAGTAAGAAAACAAACAGTAAAAGTTCTTGTAATTGGGTTGAGGAGTTCCCTATTTTTCTTTTGAGCGATCTTACCAATGAAGTAACTAGTATTTGATAATAAAGCTAACCATGATGTCATTCCCTAAAGAATCAGTGACAACAACAGATTGATATTGTAAGATTTATCATAAAATATGCATTCAAAATATTTGCTCCTTTCCTTCAGAAATACAAGAGGTACTATTATGCTTGTAGATAGTCAATGGCATATAAAATAATGATATTCTGTGCTTGTTTTGGAAAAATATTTCATATAATTTTTTATAGTTGTTTTAGGTATAACTTATGAGCTCGCATATTATAAGTGAAAAAGATTGTCGAACAATTAATTAGTGGACTGTGAAAAGTCAGATATGTTCTCCGTTGTTGGACGAATAGAGTAATTACTTTTACGCAAGGCAACACATCTTGACAAAAATATGACGGTCAAAAGTGAACTTCATGAGCATACCAATTTCTAAAATGACATATTGTAACTCTAAGAGGGTGATATACATTTGCCTAAATTACGAACGTCCTTTAACGCAAGCCACACATACAATGTGGTTACATCAAATGATCGCCCGAGCTTTATGAGTGCCACATGGATACAAATTCAAGAAAATATGTACCAACCTTTCACATCAAAGATTACTTTTTGCTAGAAAAGGCGGATGATCTCCCTGTCTAAGCCATTTTCTGGTATAAACAAAAGACCAACATGATCATTAACCATCACTTCTGCTTTACGATGAGTTAGAGAGCTCATTACCCGATCTGCAAAATTCACAGGAAAACCTTTTCACAACATTAATATATTTAAATACCGATTAATTTTATCACCAGTTTATTAAAACTTTAAAGAGAAAATCTGCTTTATTCATGTGCACTTCATGTAAGATCCCATGCAACAACACCACACTATCTAAAATGTACCGCCTTTTAATAAATGGAGTCAAACAGGTAAAATTATGTTATCAGCTACTAAAATAGCCACATTATTAATGATTTTAGTGAAAAGAATTAACAACGCATTACACAAACATATAGGCGTATATGGTTGTATTTTATCAGCATCCACACGTTTTAGTAGCAAAGTTAAAACCCCATAATCAAATCTGGTGAGATCCATCCTACCATGATAAAACTCATGAAACCAATACAGTAAATTATTTCACAAAATAGACCAAAAATGTTGGTAAAACTCAACAGGGAACCGAACAGGACAAGGAACCCTATTGTTTTTCATTTGAAAAGCAACCCCCGTAATTTATCTAGAGTAAAATTTTCTCCTAATTTGTTTTTTGTTATTATCATCTAGAACATAAGGCATGGGGCAATCTATAGAAATATTTACTATCATCAAGAAGACCAAACAATTTTTATATAAAAAAAGTAGTGCAAAAGTTAAATAGTTTTAATATCCATATATATATAACCTCATCTCTTGTTGTGAAGACACTTTTTTTTTCTTTTCATTTCCTAACACTATGTTTTGTCACAAAATAAGAAGTTAAAGCGTTACCTTCTAAACATTCTCTCCCTAGCTCTCTGGAACAATATGATTTCCTTTTCTTTACAAATCTTACCAAGTTGATCATCTAATTGTTTCCTAAGAGTATATTTCTCAAGTGATAAACCCAAAACTTCACTTTCTTTGTCAGTCTCACTTACAGAAAGAGAAAGCACTTTCTTCTGCTCTTACAAAACCATAAGTTATTTAAATTACACGCTTAAGAGTATTCCTTAATTTCCTAGCCATACACTACTATTTTTCTAAAACACATCAACAACATAAATAACTAAACGAGATTTTGTTAACTAAAGGATCGCGATCATCTCCAAGGAACCAACATAGTTCAAATTTGAAAGGCCTTTCAACATTCAATTGAGACATGATAAAATGTAACACAAGAGGGGAATGCTCACAAATATTCCTAGGTATAACTCTCATATACACCAAAGCAAACATATGTTCTGAAGACAAAGAAACAAGAATTCTATCTAGCTTTTCAGAAGTAGGGTGTTCTGTATTATTACTTCACATATATCTTCTCCTAGCCATATCTATTTTTGTAAGGTCCCAGTGTGCGATATAACATTTTTTTTTTCGAAACGGAGGCAAAAGATTTGCCTCATCCATTAATTAAGAAGGAGTTTATAGGTGCTTTTACAACAAACAGATTACAAAAGTCGTTATTCTCCCGACATGATGCGACCCAAATTTTTTGCACCCGCAGTTACCCAAAGTTTTGCTTCGCATTGGATGTTTGACAACAAGATGGACGGAAGAGTGGACTTGTGTCGGAACACCCTTGCATTCCTCTCGCACCAAATGGTCCAACATGTTAGCATCGTGAGGGAGGCAATCACCTTCCGATTAGGCATGCAGTCGCCTGACATGTCGGACCACCAGTCCTTGAGCGAGCGTTTAGATGGCCAAGTGGAGAGGTCGATGTAGTCGAGGTTGAGCCAACCCTTGATCATACCCCAAAGTCTGGTGGAGAATCGACACTTGTAGAAAATATGGCCAACCGTCTCCAGCGTCTGCTTGCAAAGCGGGCAAAGTCCACAGTTAGGCCACCCTCTTTTTTCCAATCTATCTGCCGTTCAAACCCTATTTTGGATAGCCAACCATGCAAAGAATTTCATCTTAGGGGGAGCCCAAGCCTTCCAGACCGCGGCGTGCATGGGCGAGCGGACCGTCCCAATAAGTTGGGCGTTGTACACGGAGGTGGCGGAGTAAGTCCCGTCAGATGTGTGCTTCCATGTAATACTGTCCTCGGTGTCCTCCACAATAGGTATTACCCTCAGGCGAGCCCATAAGGTGACAATTTGCCGGATGTGTTCCATTGTCCAATCGTCAGGGAGCTTTATTTTAGTGAGCCATTTGTTCTCACGCATGGCCTCCTGAACTTTCCAGTTTTTTCGCGTGGAAGCCTCGAAAATGAGGGGAGCGATGTCGATCGGTTTTTCTCCATTAGCCCAAGGGGAATCCCAGAAGGGCGCACGTGCACCATTGTCAATGGTGATGCGCGAAGATGCATAGAATAGGTTGCGATCCAAGGCGTCACAGGGGTTAGCCATGCCCACCCACATCTTCGAAGGTTCCGCCCACTCAAACCATAGCCATCTAAGCCTCAGCGCCGTAGCAAATTTGGCCAGATCGAGAATTCCCAATCCCCCAAGCTCGGTCGGGCGGCAAACCGAGTTCCAGTTGACCTTGCATTTCGCCCCAGTTGTAGTGCTGGTGCCCGCCCAAAGGAAGGCCCTCTCAATCTTGGTAATGTTAAGGAGAGTGCTAGCAGGAGGGTTGAGAGCAATGATGTGGAATATCACTTGAGAGGTGAGCACTGATTTGACCAGCGCGCCTCGCCCAATGGTGGTAATGTTCTGGCCGTCCCACGGAACAAGCCTGGACGCCACCTTGTCCACCAGAAACTGAAAGTCTGCAGCCCTTAGTTGCCGTACTGATAACGGAAGGCCCAAATATTTGATTGGGAAGGTGGCTCGAGCAGCAGGCATAGCAGCAAGGATGGTGTCCAAGTTGACATTCCCGCACCTAATTGGAACGACCGAGCTTTTTTGGAGGTTCGTACATAGGCCCGTCACCTTTCCAAAGCAGTTTAGGATATGGGCGAAGTTGATAATATCCTGCTTCACGGGCGCCATGAAAACAACCGCGTCATCAGCGTAAAGGGACGTGCGGAAGATGGCCTTTCGCCCCCGCAGCTTGTGTAGCAGACCACGCTGGGTTGCAATCTCAAGAATTTGTTGCAAAGGATCGATTGCTAGGACGAAAAGCAGAGGAGAGATTGGGTCCCCCTGCCGGAACCCGCGGCCGTGCTTAATGATGGGGCCGGGTACCCCGTTGAGTTGGATCCTCGAGGATGACGAGCGGAGGAGGGCGGTGACCCATTCCCGGAACCGCGGTGGGAAGCCCCTCCGCTGAAGAAGGTCAAGAATGTATTCCCATCTAACCGAGTCGAAAGCCTTGCGAATATCGAGCTTGAAGAGGAGCGCGGAGGTTTTGCTTTTGTGGAAAAGATGTCACCATTTACGTAATCTTCTATCTAATGAATCGATTGCTTTTTCTAAACATTGAAGCAACCACAAGCTGTAATGGGCAAAGCATTTTTGTCAAAAACATGTGATCAACTAAGAAGATTTTAATATATCTGATATATGGAGCACTATAAATGTTAACTAAATTCCATGTATCCCGAGAGCATTTGTCCTTAGGAGCAATTTGTGCACATCACGTTAAGGCCGCAAGGGATGAAGGTAGAGACTTTTGTTGTGGTGCTATTGCTACAAAGTGTGCCATGAAACTAAGAATTCCAATTAGATATGAAAGTGAAACTGAAGCACCAGGAACCAAGTCTACCACTTTTATTTTCCAGTTCATTTAAATTAGAACACTACCTTTTAGTTTCTTGAACACCTAAAAATCTCAGCATGTAATCACGAATAGCATTTTTGAGGAAATTCCTCCTTAATTTTTCATCTAGCCCTCTGGCATTTCAGAACATGTCTGCCATCGGAATACTATTGTCCTACCTCTACCCCATAGGAAAATCTCCACCCTAGCTCCTGCTAATTAATTTTTTCTTACTCATAAGACTAGCCAATCCCTGCACCACATCATCTAAAGAACCGTCTACATTGTTTTCACCACCTTCATCAGAAAATAACCCCTGAATAAGCTCATATCGGAACTATTAACTTAGAAGTACCACACTCATGGTCCCTTTTTTACCTTTTTCACTAGTAGAATGAGAAATGTTGCTTCTAGCTTCCTCTAAACTCAAAAAGTTTGAATAGTTTTCTCTACTTCTATTGGATTACCTCCTCGTTTGGCACCAACTCTACTGTAGCATGTGCATAGTGTGAAGTAGCATCCTTAAATTTAGATATTTGTTCTCCCCACCCCCCCACCATCTATCGATAGTTCTCATTTTTGGTGTATGCATGTTTCTGCAGCAGAGGAGCTCATGAACAAGAACGCACTCGTGCAAGCGATCATCTTGCCTCAGACGACATCACCGGAGGTTGAGTTATTCGCTAGCATGGCCAAACGCGGCAATATACCGATACTTTCCCTCTCTGCCACCACGCCACCATCGAGTTCGTCACAAGGATGTTTCTTCTTGCACACCGCAGCCAACAGCAACTCCAAGCTGGCCGTGCCTATTGCGGCTATTCTCGAGGCATTCACATGGCACTCCGCCGTCCTGTTGCACGAGGACTCGCCATATGGCATCGGCATTCTCTCGGCACTGGTCCACACGTTCCAGGGGTCACACAGCCTAACAGATTCCGTGGTTGTGCCTGCTGATGCGACCGACAGCCGCCTTGACGCGGTGCTCCTTGCCATCAAGACAATGTCGACACGGGTGTACATCGTGCACATGCTCCCTGCTCTAGTGGTGCGCCTCTTCCGCCGGGCCATGGTCATGGGCATGACGGAGGGGTATGTCTGGATTACCACCACAGGCATTGGCGAAGCTGCTTACAACCTCCCCGACTTCGGTGACATTGATAACATGCAGGGGGTTGTCAGTCTGCAGCCTCATGTGCAGGCAACAAAGCAACTCAAGAGCTTCTTAAGACGATTGAATGCGAGGCTTAGCCAGGACAGTGCTGCTACAGATGACCCGAGTGTGCCGGTGTCTCTGATATGGTTGTATGACATAGCATGGGCAGCCGCGGCGGCAGCTGAAGTTTCCTTCCGATCAGCAGCAGAACAAATTACATTTCTTGACGCTTTGGCCATTGCCAAGTTCGACGGCCTGGCAGGAAGATTCAGGCTGGTCGATGGGCAGCGACAAGTCCTGGCGTACGAGATCATGAATATCATCGGCAAAGGTGAAAGGACGGTGGGTTTCTGGACGCCCGAGTCTGGGATTTCGGCGAGCTTGGACCCCAAGAGTGCAGGCAAAGAGCTGAAACAGATTGTCTGGCCAGGCGAAACGGCCGCCGTGACGATCGGGTGGAGCATGTCACCGAATGGCCGACTACTTTGCGTCGCCGTCCCGGTGAAGCGTGGATTCAGCCAATTCGTGGAGATCTCCGGCAACCCGAGCAGCGCCACCGAGAGAGTGACAGGCTACTGCATAGATGTGTTCCACGCTGTCATGACGAAGCTGAAGTATCCAGTTGCGTACAGTTACGTGCCAGTTAACAACAGCTCTGACTCCGAGTCATACGAAAGGCTTGTAGAGCTGGTGCCTGACAAGGTTAGTACGAGCATCCAAACACTGATATTTTTCTAGTAATACTAGTACCCAGAGATTAACAAGTTTTTTTTTTTTTTTGAAATGGAGGCAAAGATTGCCTCATCTATTAATTAAGCAGAAGAGAATTGCCCAGTTAATTACGGAAAACCGGGCAAAAACCGGAACAACAAGGGCCAAGCCCACTCCCAAAGACAGACACATACAGGGCAAAGCCCACCCTAATCGACAACATGTCGACCTGCGGCCAGACAACGCAGCTCCGACTCTGACGGAGAACTCAGAAGAACAATACCAGGCGAAAGCTGGCGCCATGGAAGATCGCCGAACGGGCCACTTGCAGCCAGTCATCGTATACCACAGGGCCCCGCCGCCGCAGCTTCGACTCCACAGCAACAAACAAACCGAGGCAAAATCGCGGGCACGCCGGAGAAGAGCCGACTACCGCAACCATTGCCGCGTCGCCGACATCGCTCCCACCATCATCGTTGCCATAGAAGCCTGGTCGCCACAGAGATTCTCTCGGGGCCGCCGCCCCGACATCCACCGCTCCGTCGCGCCCAGCGCACTCCACCGGCACCGCCTTCCGGGGCCGCCGTCCCGACATACCACCGCTCCCCTTAAGCAGCAACGCCGCACAGCCCAGCTGCCCGCAGCCCACGCTGCTCAGGTCAACCGCGCGCAGACCACGAACGTCGCACCACATCCGGGGCCGCCGCCCCGACATAAAGTCAGACCGCCCCCTCTGGGGCGCATCGATCGAGCCGACACCCCCACCGCTCAAGCGGGACGAGGATGCCACCCAACCAATGTCGAGATAGAGCCCCACCTCATAGAGCTGCCACTCGCATTGTTCCCGAGATCGCCATCTCGGCGCACAAACAGAAACCACCCGGAGCCGCCGCCCCGACGTCCACTGTCCCCGCCGACGAAGAGATCCGTGCAAACCGCAATATGCTGACTCTCCAAGACGATGCCTCAAAGAAGGAAACGACGTAGCCGCCGTCATCGCCCGCTTCGACCATCCGAAGCTAGAGATTTCTCCCGGAGAGTCGTGTAATGGAGCTCCACGGCAACACCTTCAAGAAGGGGAACGACACCATGGCCATGGCGCCGCTGTTGCCGGCACCGACCCAAAGTCAGTGCTGGACTTTCGCCCGGAGCTCCTCCACACCTCCGAATCCGAGCAGATCCGAAGCACTGCACAACACACAATCCCCCGGTCGACGTCCACCGGCTCCACCTCGTGGTGCAGCAGCCGCCGCACCTCTCAAACGCGCGGACCCGCCAGATCCGCGGCCTCCCTGTCGCAGCCGCGCTGTGCCGCCCTGCGCGCGCCTCCCCGCGCTCGAACGCGGCCGCACAGCTCCAGATCCGCCGCGCCCGCTCGCCGCACATCCGGACGCCCCTAGGCCAGCGCCCCACGCCGCGCGACCCCACACCCGGCCGCGCCAGCCCGCGCACCTTGCCGCCTCGCCGCGCCGCCCGTAGCGACCACGAGCCCGAGCTCCCCCCAATGTGACGGCCCGAGCCGCGCGACCAGGAGGAGGGGGAAGAGGGCCCCGCCGCCACCGAGCCGCGCGGGCTTCGCCCGGCGACTCCTGCCGGCGGCGGCGAGGGGAGGGAAAGCCGGTGAGAGGCGCTGGCGGCGGGGTAGGGTTCGCTCCCTGGTTGCCCGCGGGAGCGACCGAGGGGAGCGGAGGGTAGTGTAGGAGATTTATGATTGGTCTGTGAGACTAACAAGTTGAACTTTGTTGAAGTCGTCTTCGCAGAAGGCGGACGTGGTGGTCGGAGACGTCACGATCACCGCGAGCAGGATGAAGCTGGTTTCCTTCACGATGCCGTTCGCCGACATAGGCTGGTCAATGATCGTGGCAGAGCAAGACAACAGCAACAGCATGTGGATCTTCGTGAAGCCGCTGACACCGGGACTCTGGCTCACCAGCCTTGCCTTCTTCTTCTTCACCGGCTTCGTCGTGTGGGCAATCGAGCACAAAGACAACCGTCGATTCCGTGGCACACCATGGAATCAATTCGGCGTCCTCATGTACTTCGCATTCTCGACCATGGTCTTCTCCCACAGTAAAGCACCATCACGTCCCATCGTTTCTCTACGTACAGATACTGCATGTATATGTAGCAGTGAAAAAAATAGCATGCTATAGCAAAATAGCGCCGGCCTTAAAATCCGCTATTAGTGTGCTATATTGTGTGTGCTATTAGCAGAACACTGTAGACTAATTTATTCAGCGACTCATTCTTTAGCATGCTGTAGCGTGCTATTAGTAGCCAGCGCACTATTTTTTTCAGTGATATGTAGACTAAAACTAATATGTTTGCACACTTGCTTGCAGAGGAGAAGCTGGAGAGCAACCTATCAAAGTTCGTGGTCATCATGTGGGTGTTTGTTGTGTTGATCCTGACGACAAGCTACACGGCGAACCTGTCCTCGATGCTGACGATACGGCACCTCCAACCAGCGATTAACAACCTGAGAGAGTGGGACTATGTGGGGTACCAGGAGGGTTCCTTCATCGGGGGCATCCTCAAGGAGATGGGCTTCCAAGAGGCGAGGTTGAGGACGTACTCCTCCATGGATCAAAACGCTGATGCCCTCAAGAAAGGGTCGGACAACGGAGGCGTCACGGCGATCTTCGACGAGGTACCATACCTGAGGCTCTTCCTGTCACGCTACTGCGAAGGCTACTCCATGGCCGGTCCGACCTACAAGAGCGGCGGGTTTGGATTCGTATGTGTGTTCCCAATACTTTTAATACTCCTACACATATCTGGATCAAATGTTTACTTATGTTGAAATGTGGAACAACTGTAAGTTTTCTTGTTGTTCAGGTGTTCCCAATGGGATCCCCTCTGGCGGTGGACGTGTCGCGTGCTATCCTGGAGCTGGCGGAGGAGGATAAGCTTGCCCGCATCGAGAACAAGTGGTTCGGCCACCCCGGGGCGTGCGTGGGTAGGGGCAGCGGTGGTGCCGATGCTAGGCTGGGGCTGTGGAGATTCGGTGGGCTGTTCCTCACCAATGGTATGGTCGCGTGCCTCGTGCTCCTTATCCACCTCGCTAAGTTTACCTCCCAAGCGTGACCACACAGCAGCGCCGCCGCCCGCTGCTTCCTTCCTTCCTCTCCCCTTCGTCGCCCCCCGCGCGGACGGCCGAGGGGCCCCAACCTTAGCCCCCGGTCACTCCCCCTCCCATCCCTCCCCTCCGCCGCCGCTGGAGGAAGCCGCCGGGCTAAGCCCGGGCGACTGACGGTGGTGGCGGAGGAGCCTCTCCTTCTCGCGCGCGAGGGTGGCGCGGGGCACCCGGGCGAGCGGAAGTGCGCCCCCGGATCCGAGCCTCCGCGGCGGTGGCTCGCTCCCGGCGGCGAGCGGCGGCGGATGACTAGTGGTGGAGCTGCTGCATCTGGCCACGGCGCTGCGGCACCTCGGATCGACGGCGGCGTGGAGGGCTTTGGTGGACTGGTCGGCTGCGGGCGTGGTTGGCCCTTCGGTCAGATCTGATCTGGCCAGAGTGGCTTGCTCTCTCCGCGGCGACAGAGATCGGTGGTGGTCCGTGCGCATGATGCGAGATGGAGGTTCCTCGAGCGGATCCGGGTGAAAACCTCGTTCTCGGCTTGTTGCCAAGACCGGCGATGGCAGCACTCTTTTGTGTCGTTACCTTCTTGAAGGCATCGCCGTGGAGAAGCTCCAGACCTCTATCCGCTACCTCCGGGGGAAACCCTAGATCAGTAGATCGGATGACGGCGGCGCTCTGGTGTCGTTTCCCCCTTGGGGCGTCATTCTTGGAGGTGTACACGGGCTCGAGGGACCAGTGGACGGCTTCTTTGGTGGAGCGGTGCTTCATCTTACTCATTGATGACGGCGGATCTCGGCGGCGTCGCGCAGTGGAGACTCGGCGTCCGATGCGCGGAGATGGACTCGCGCAGGAGAAGGACGCTGTCTGGCGTCGTGGTGGCGTCGATGGCAGAGAGGGCTGGCAAGGTCGGTGCGTTAGTTTCTGCTCTGAAGATGGATTGGTGGAAGACGGCGGCGACGACACATGAGAGTGCGTCGGACCGGTTTGTACCCCAAACCCAGTATGTGGCTCGGTTGGGGCCTCCGGCTTTAGATATTAGGCTTTGGTGCGATGTCTGTTTGGTATTAGACTCGAACTATCGGCACCCCTTCATCAAGTGGATAGCAGTAGCGACAGTTGTTGCTAAGATGGTGGCTTCAGACTACCTGATGTACTATTTTGTAAGGTCTTTATGAATAATTAATAAAATGGATGCATGCATCGCCCAGATGCAGAGGCCGCGGGTAATCCTCCTTTTCTTAAAAAAAAAAAAAAAGAAAAAAAAAAGAGCGTGACCAGCTCATCGCCAACGCGGGAGCACTGATATGGCTACGTGCATGGCTCCGGCGCCTCGACGCCTTCCAGGGGCGGCAAGGCCAGACTGGGAGCAACAGCCGCGGGGTGGAGGGGCCAAATCGGTCTGGCCGCCGGATCTACAGAGCAAGGAGCCACGGGAGACTCTGCAGTCTCTACTCCGGTGGATGACTCAGATTCTTCGAGAAACGCTGCTTCTGCCCCTCTTTTGGAGGAAATCTTAGCATCCGTTGGTGCCGCTTGATAGGGTGGTCGGTTCACGAACATTCGGCAGCCTCGGCGTCCATGTAATGCAGGATATATATAGATGATAGACTCATCTTGGTACGCTTGGCTTACAAATCTAAATATATCAGATACTACAGTAAGAAACTAAAATGGATACTTGTATGCAATGTTCTGTTCCAGAACTGTGACAATCACATCAGATATAATAAAAAAAAGTTGCATACATTATATTAGCTGATTAAAACAGGCTTGCTGTGATAGAAGGAAATATTGACATTAGCACATAAAGAAATATAAGCTTACCTCTAGAAACTAAGTCAAGATTCTTATATATTCTGTTCAGTGCGGAACTGCAAATTAACGCTAATTTTTTTAAAATAATACATTTTTTTAATAAATTTGATAAATAATACACGGTTCTCAAATTTTACAAAAATAATACGGCGTCGGCCCTGGCTAAGCCGACTGGATCCAGTCGGCCACGGCGGAGCCGATTAGGATCTAGTCGGCCTAGCCCAAGCTGACAGGGTTCTTTCGGCCACTACGAGGCCGACAAGTGGCTTCTCGGCCACGTGGAGGCCGACTATAGGCCAGACCATGTCACAACCAGCCCCCTCGGCCTGGGGGGTTCGCAGTCGGCCGGGCCCAGGCCGACAGGCCCAGTCGGCTTGCCCCAGGCCGACAGGACGCAATCACCACCAGCCGGCCGTGCGCACCCCTTTCTTCCTCCTCTGTTCCTCTTATCTTCTTCTGTTCTTCCTTTCTTCTCTCCCCACCCGAAAAAACTCTCATTTATACACCATTTGGTAGCCGATTTCTTGCCCATTTTCCACCGTAGTTGTATTCTAGAGGGTTGGGGGAGGCAAGGGAGACCTCGATCTCGCGATGGGATAGCTCGTGGTGGTGGTTACGAGCATTTTGGTGGAGGTGGTGGTGGTGGTGGTGGTGGTGGTGGTGGAGGTCGAGGTGGTGGTGGTGGTGGAGGTCGAGGTGGTGGTGGAGGTCGAATTGGTGGTGGTGGTGTATGAGGTCGAGGCTCCGGTGATTGAAGGCCGTTGTTCGTCGTTGCTTCGCACACTTCAAGGGTAAGATTCAACCGACATTTTGTCGGTCATAGTTGTTCCGGTACTATTCAGTTGGTTCGGTGATATTTCGGTGTGTGATTATTCAGTTGGTTCGGTGATATTTCGTAATATATTTAGATGTCAAATATTTAGGTGTGTGAATTTTTTTAGTTGGTCCGGTAATATTCCATAATATATTTAGATGTCAAATATTTAGGTGTGTGGATATTTTTAGTTGGTCCGGTAATATTTCCTAATATATTTAGATGTGAAATATGTAGGTGTGTGAATTTTTTTAGTTGGTCCGGTAATATTCCGTAATATATTTAGATGTCAAATATTTAGGTGCGTGGATATTTTTAGTTGGTCCGGTAATATTCCCTAATATTTAGATGTCAAATATGTAGGTGTGTGAATTTTTTTAGTTGGTCCGGTAATATTCCGTAATATATTTAGATGTCAAATATGTAGGTGTGTTAATATTTTAAGTTAGACCGGTAATATTCCGTAATATGTTTAGATGTCAATTATTTAGGTGTGCGAATATTTTTAGTTCGTCCGGTAATATATTTAGATGTCCTGTTGCTTAATAGTTGTCCATGTTGAATAATTTTCTAAGTAAGCAGAGATGTCTGATCTGGCGAAGTTCGTATTTTACTACGGTCCTGGTACTGTCCAAACAACTGAGATGGGAGCTGATCTGAGTGATTTTCAGTACATAGAGGTGCCACTGACTGCCCCTCAAACATGGTCCGTTAGTCAGTTGAAAGAATGGTTGACAGGATGTTTAGGGCTTAAACGGTAGGGCTGAATTAAAAAATACAGCTTACAAACTACATGAAGGCATCATCGTCATCCTTCGACGATGCGGCACTCTTGGCCTTCGACGATGCGGTACTCTTGGCCTTCGACGATGCGGTAGTCTTGGCCTTCGTGCTCGGCATGAAAATATCGTCTTCGTCCTCGCTGTCTTGGGTCCATAAATAAGTATGTTCTGCTGTAGCCTTTAGGAATGCTTCACTCTTATGTTGTTGCTTTTTCCACCTTCCATGCAATCTGAGAAGTTCTTTTCGTATCTCCTCAAAGGTCCTTGCAGGCCACCCGCACCTACTTAATGCGTGAGCCAACTCATTCAGTACGGTGTCACTACTGAGTAATTCGTCCCATGGAACTATCCTATTGTCTATCTTGAAATCGCTGACTAACCTCAGAAGACATTTGGACATACTAGGGTGAAAACTACGATCAAAAGGATAATCGGACATCTTGACGAGACTACACTGCTATGCTTACCCACCTTAGTGAGTCGGGGGGGTTTTATAGGTTGAGAGGATAAGATGGCGGGAATGAAGATGGTGGGAAAGGGTTGGCGGGAAAAAAATGGCAGGAAAGAAGATGGCGGGAAACGGTTGGCGGGAAAGAAGATGGCGGGAAACGGTTGGCGGGAATGAATGGCTGGAAAGGGTTGGCGGGAATAAATGGCGGGAACATATGGAGGGAAAGTGTTGCGGGATAAAATTGTGGTCGAAAATATGGTTCCATGCAGGGCGCGGGTGAAAAATTTGGTGGCATGCAGCGGTCGGCTTAGCCTAAGCCGATTTCAACTAATTGGTTTCGACGAAGCCGATTAGTACTAATTGGTTTCAATCAGCTTCGCTAAAACCGACTGAAGATCACACCTCTGGACGACTGGCCAGTCGGCATGACTGGGTCCTAGTCGGCTTGGGCTAGGCCGACTGGGTCCTAATCGGCTTCGCCGTGGCCGACTGGATCCAGTCGGCTTAGCCAGGGCCGACGCTGTATTATTTTTGTAAAATTTGAGAACCGTGTATTATTTCTCAAATTTATTAAAAAAATGTATTATTTAAAAAAAATTAGCCAAATTAACACGGACGTACTTTTTACACCAGAGTGAAAAACGCGTGGCTCAGTTCCTCGGACTTTTGCATCCGTGGAAAAGGCAGAACCTATAATTTATCGTGTAGCATATACATAGTAGACAATTCTTGCTGACCTTAACTATAATAATTACCGAAATAACACACTAGGTTCAGGAAAATAGGAAAAATGAGCAGTGGTTAATTTTTTATGGAAAAACAGGATGACTAGGACACCCCTTGAGAAAGACATTGCACTAAATGATATAGATGTGTACAGCTGCAACTCGTGTTGCTAGAGGAACTGCCAGGTCCGTGAGGGTAAAATTAACGTGCAGCTCTGTGTTTTTTTTGGCCAATAACGACAATTTTTTGCAATGCATTTATCTAAAACCACTTTCTTGGCAAGCAAACAATTCACCAAACACTTGGAGTGCATTGCCCACCAGAAGGAAATACGGAGGGACAGGAGGAAGGATTGGACCTGAGCAAAGAAGAGAAGGTGCTATTGGCTGGACAGAGTAGCTCAGCTCGAGGTAAATCGGCGTGGCGAGCTCAGGGCTGACGCCGACGCAGAGCTCGCGGTCGCGGCAGGAGCGCTGACATGGCTACGTGCGTGGCTCCGGCGCTTCGACGCCTTCCAGGGGATGCCTTGTGCTGAGGATTTATTTTTCCCTCGTCGCTGAGGGTAACTCTAACCGATCCCTTATAACCGGTTAGAGGAGTAAAAATACGGTTTTACTTCTTTAATCAGGACCTAGCCGATCCCTTATCCGTTGTAAGGGAGTAAAATTTTACTCCTTTTCTTTAAAGTCTTCTTATATCGGGCGAGCTGCTTGGCCTTGCCTCTGGGCGATGTATCCTGGCGGATGCAGGACCGTCCGCCTCCTCTGTCTCAGGCGACGCGTCTGCATCATCGGAGTCCACCAGGTCTGCCCATGGCTAGACAACCAGTTGGTTTTGGGAGTTGCAAGGATCGATGTACCTGCATGCATTCTAGTTATCTTCTGCTGTCGTTTGGTCTCGTAGCACTTCATTCTAGTTTATGGCCCTATGGGCGATGTATCTGCATTTGTCTGCATATTTCCCTTTCCTGGTCATCCGCATGCCAAACCATGTACGCTCTCATGAGCTCTATCTTAATCAAGAATCACTACTTGTCTTTTCTAGTCTCCTACTGTACTCTCCTGCCTTGCGTTTCACTTTGCTCATAATGCGGATTACTAGCTGGAATGTTAGAGGACTTGGGGATACTGACAAATGTTCGCTGGTCAAAGATGCACTTCTGTCCAGTCGATCGAACGTTGTTTGCCTGCAGGAAACCAAATTGCAGGTGATTGACACGATGAAGGAAGCCTCCTTCCTGCCCTCCCATCATCGATCCTTCATCTTCATGCCGGCTTGTGGCACCTCTGGAGGCCTACTTGTCGCATGGGATGACAGTTGACAGCACTCTGAGCGGCACCGAGCTGAACAGGCACAGGTTCAGCATAACCATAAGCTTCCAGTCCAGAAACAACAACGACAGCTTTGTGCTGTCCACGGTGTATGCACCATGTGAGGATGAGGATAGAACAGAGTTCTTTACAGCAATGGATCAAGTTGCAGATTCAATAACTGGGCCCTGGATCATTCTCGGAGACTTTAACATGTACCGTTTTGCACATGAAAAGTCACAAGGGAGGAAGAACTGGACTCTAATGGACAGGTTCAATGCATGGATCAGGGAAAGCGGACTGGATGATATAGAAGTGGCTAACAGAAACTTTACCTGGTCCAACAAGTGGGTCCGGCCAACTCTGGTCAAGCTTGATAGAATCCTGGTGAATGCAGAATGGAATCTAGGTTTCCTCGACACCACAGCCACTGCTCTGACGGCAACGACATCTGACCACGTCTTGTTATGTGTTGAATGCTCCACAGACACACCCAAGAGCTCCTTCTTCAGGTTTGAGAACTACTGGTTGCAGATTCCGGAAGTCCGAGATTTGATCACCACCTGCTGGAACAGGGGTACCAGACATTTCGCTGCTGCAGCGTCCTTGCTAAGCTTTAAGCTGAGAAGAACTAGAGCTGAAATAAGAAGATGGAGGCGTACCAAAACACCAATACAGCATACACTGGAGAACTGCAAGCATGTTGTGCTCTATTTAGATGCTGTGGAAGAGAAAAGGAATCTATCCCGGCTGGAATTTTCTCTGAGGAAGCATGCCAACATGAAAGCACAACAGCTGATCCTATGGCAAACCAGTGTCTGGAGGCGTCGTGCGAAAATAAGGGGTTGCACCCTTGGCGATGAAAACACAAAGTTCTTCCATGCAGCCGCAAACTGCCAGCACAGGAAGAACAGAATCAGGATGTTGGTGAAGGACGGAATTGAATTTTTCAGGGAAGAAGACAAGATTGAGATTGCCACCAATTTTTACACTGATATTTTTGGGAAAACTTCTACATCCATGCCCACTGTCGTCCCTGCTCAGCTGTACGGACGAACCACTTTAAGTTCCCTCGAGGAGCCTTTCACATGGGGCGAGATAGCAACTGTGATTCAGAAGAGCCCTAACAATAGGAGCCCAGGACCAGACGGATACACTATTGAGTTTTACAAGCACTTCCAAGAGATGCTGAAAGAGGACTTGATGCGTTTCTTCCATGAGTTCTACGAGCATGGCTCTAACCTTCGAGACATCAACACCGCACCTATCGTGTTGATTCCCAAGAAGGAGAACCCAACCAATATCAAGGATTTCCGACCTATCTCGCTGGTTCACAGCGTACCCAAGTTGGCCACCAAAGTGCTTGCAGTAAGGCTTCAAAGAGAAATCCCACAGCTTATACATCCGATGCAGTCTGGCTTTCTCCCTGGCCGTTGCATTGTTGAAAATTTCGTCCTCGCAGCAGAGTTTGTGCAGCAAGCAAAGAGGAGGAAGAAACCCATGATTGTGTTGAAGCTGGATTTTCAGAAGGCTTTTGACAGTGTAAGCTGGGAGGCCTTAAGACAGATTCTTACAGCCAGAGGCTTCGGCAGCCGATGGATGCGATGGATGACTGACATCTTGGAATCCAGCTCCTCCAGGATTTTAATGAACGGGCACCTTGGGGACAGGATTATATCCAAGAGTGGGCTGAGACAGGGTGACGCGCTCTCCCCCTACTTGTTCATCCTAGTGGCAGACGTCCTACAACAGATGTGCAACCAGGAATACAGGACCGGAAATCTCAAGCATCCACTTGGCGTGGACGACCTTTTTCCTGTCCTGCAGTATGCGGATGATACGCTTTTGTTGTTACAAGGAGAGGTCCAACAAGTGCGAGTGATCAAGCGAATTCTTGATGATTTCTCTGGTTTCACTGGACTCAGGATCAACTTTCAGAAAAGTACTTTTGTTCCTATCTGCTTGGATTCACATACATGCCAACAAGTGCTACTTGTGAGCTGCGTTGGCATTTCCCCGAAGAGGAGGGGATGATGCAGTACAGTAGAGATAAGTATTTCCCTCAGTTATGAAACCAAAGGTTATCAATCCAGTAGGAGAATCACGCAACAACTCGTTAGCAGCACCTGCACACAAAATAACAAATCCTCGCACCCAACGCGAACAAGGGGTTGTCAATCCCTTGGCGGTTAATTGCAAGATTAAATTGTATGGTGATAGATAGATAGATCGAACTAAAATACAAAATAAAATAAATAAAGTAAAATTGCAGCAAGGTATTTTTAGGATTTTCAATATATGATAAAGGTAGACCCGGGGGCCATAGTTTTCACTAGAGGCTTCTCTCTTGAAAATAGCATACGGTGGGTAAACAAATTACTGTTGGGCAATTGATAGAAAAACAAATAATCATGACGATATCCAAGGCAATGATCATGTATATAGGCATCACGTCCGAGACAAGTAGACCGAAACGATTCTGCATCTACTACTATTACTCCACACATCGACCGCTATCCAGCATGCATCTAGAGTATTAAGTTCATAAAGAACGGAGTAACGCCTTAAGCAAGATGACATGATGTAGACAAAGTAAACTCACGCATGAATAAACCCATCTTTTTATCCTTAATAGCAATGATACAATACGTGTCATGTCCCCTACTGTCACTGGGATTGAGCACCGCAAGATCGAACCCATTACAAAGCACCTTTCCCATTGCAAAATAAATCAATCTAGTTGGCCAAACCAAATCAATAGATCGGAGAGAAATACGAAGCTATAACAATCATGCATAAAAGAGTTCAGAGAAAACTCAAATAATATTCATGGATAATCTGATCATAAACTCACAATTCATCGGATCCCAACAAACACACCGCAAAAAGTGATTACATCGAATAGAACTCCAAGAACATCGAGGAGAACATTGTATTGAAGATCAAATAGAGAGAAGAAGTCATCTAGCTACTAACTATGGACCTGTAGGTCTGTGGTAAACTACTCATGCATCATCGGAAGGGCAGCAAGGTTGATGGAGAGCCCCTCCGTGATCGAATCCCCCTCCGGTAGAGTGCCGGAAAAGGCCTCCAGATGGGATCTCTCGAGAACAGGAACTTGCGGCGGCGAAAAAAGTATTTCGTGGACTCCTCTATTGTTTTCCCAATTTTAGAGAATTTATAGAGGCGGAGTTAGGTCAAACGGAGCCACATGGGCCCCACGAGCTACCAGGGCGCGCCCCACCCCCTGGGCGCGCCCTGGTGCCTCGTGGGCCACTGCTCCATCTTCTCGTCCCCTCCCGAAGCTTCCAGGGTCTCTTATGTCCAGAAAAAAATCTTCAAAAAGTTTTGTGGCATTTGGACTTCATTTGGTACTGATATTCTGAAAAACCAAAAACAGGCAAAAAACAGCAACTGGCACTGGGCACTAAGTTAATAGGTTAGTCCCAAAAAATGATATATAATTGCTTGTAAGTGTATATAAAACATCCAAGATTGATACTATAATAGCATGAAACAATAAAAAATTATAGATATGTTGGAGACGTATCAAGCATCCCCAAGCTTAATTCCCGCTCGTCCTCGAGTAGGTAAATGATAAAAACAGAATTTTTGATGTGGAATGCTACCCATCATATTCATCATATACTCTTTTCTTTTGTAGCATGGACATTTGGACTTGAATGATTCAAAGCAATAGTCTATAGTTTGACATGAAGACATAAATACTCAAGCATACTAACAAGCAACCATATCTTTCAAAATATCAACGCTAAAGAAAGTTATCCCTAGCTCATTATGCTCAATCATTGATCCATTCATGAAACACACTCAATATTAGCTACACCCGATGCACAAGTATGACAATAGTGCTCTCTAGTTGGTGCTTTGTAAGAGAAGATAGAGACTCAAAATAAAAATAAAAATTGCATAAAAGTAAATAGATAGGCCCTTCGTAGAGGGAAGCAGAGATTTGCAGAGGTGCCAGAGCTCAAGGCTTAAATTAGAGAGATAAAATTATTTTAAGAGGCATGCTTTTCCTGTCAACGAAAACGACCGAGAATTCCTAATATCTTCCATGCTAGACACATTATAGGTGGTTGCCAAACAGAAAATAAAGTTTATTTCCTTTCCACCATTCTTTCATAATCCATGGCTAGCCGTATCCACGGGTGCCTTCCATACCAACACTTTCCAAGAAATTTATTATTATCATCATATTATTATTATTATTTTTCATTTCGGGACTGGGCATCCCTAATACCTTGCCACTTTCTCGTGCAATGACAAGTGAATAAACACTCATCGTGAGAATAACACACCTAGCATGGAAAATATTGGCCACCCCCTGCCGCTTCATGAGCGGTACGGGCACACAAAACAGAAAATTATTTTGAAAAATTAGAGTTGGCACATGCAAATTTACTTGGAACGGCATGGAAATACCGCATATAGGTAGGTATGGTGGACTCATTTGGCACAACTTTGGGTTTAAGGAGTTGGACGCACAAGCAGCATTCCCGCTTAGTACAAATGAAGGCTAGGAAATAGATTGAGAAGCGACCAACCAAAAAGCGAAAACGGTCATAAACATGCATTGAACATAACTAACACTAAATAATGAACCACAAGTAGGATATAATTTCGTTGCATAACTATTGACTTTATGTGCATGCATAGGGAATCACAAACCTTAACACTAATATTCTTACTAAATCACAATTACTCACTAACATGACGCACATATTATCATCTCCATATCGCAAAACTATTGCAAGGAATCAAACTTATCATATCCAATGATCTATTTGAAAGTTTTTATTATATCCCTCTTGAATATTCATCACTTTGGGACCAAATTCATATCTTGTGCAAATTACCATTACTATTATCAACTCTCAAAAAAATATAAGTGAAGCATGAGAGTGCAAATATTTCTTCAAAATTTAATCTTATCAACTCTCAAAATAATATAAGTGAAGCATGAGAGTGCAAATATTTCTTCAAAATTTAATCACCGCCGTGCTCAAAAAGATATAAGTGAAGCACTAGAGCAACTGCCTAGCTCAAAAGATTTAAGTGAAGCACATAGAGCATTCTAACAAATCATGATAAACGTATGGCTCTCTCAAATAAGTGTGTCCAGCAAAGATGATTGTGACAAACTAAAAAGAAAACAAAGCAAAGACTCATATAATACATGACGCTCCAAGCAAAACTCATGACATGTGACGAATAAAAATATAGCTCCTAGTAAAATTACCGATAGTTGGTAGAAGAAAGAGGGGATGCCTTCCGGGGCATCCCCAAGCTTAGACGCTTCAGTCTTCCTTGAATATTACCTTGGGGTGCCTTGGGCATACCCAATCTTAGGCTCTTGCCACTCCTTATTGATGGAAATATGCCCTAGAGGCAATAATAAAGTTGTTTTTATTTTATATTTCCTTGTTCATGATAAAGGTTTATTATTCATGCTAGAATTGTATTGACCGGAAACTTAAATACATGTGTGAATACATAAACAAATACTGTGTCCCTAGTGAGCTTCTACTAGACTAGCTCGTTGATCAAAGATGGTTAAGGTTTCCTAACCATAGACATGAGTTGTCATTTGATAACGGGATCACATCATTAGGAGAATGATGTGATGGACAAGACCCATCCGTTAGCTTAGCATATGATCGTTCTGTTTATTGCTACTGCTTTCTTGAATGTCAAATACATGTTCCTCAGACCATGAGATCATGCAACTCCCGGATACCGGAGGAATACCTTGTGTGCTATCAAACGTCACAACGTAACTGGGTGATCATAAAGATGCTCTACAGGTATCTCCGAAGGTGTCCGTTGAGTTGGCATGGATCGAAACTGGGATTTGTCACTCCGTGTGTCGGAGAGGTATCTCTGGGCCCTCTCGGTAATGCACATCATAAGAAGCTTGCAAGAAAAGTGACTAAGGAGTTAGTTACGGGATGATGTATTACGGAACGAGTAAAGAGACTTGCCGGTAACGAGATTGAACTAGGTATGGAGATACCGACGATCGAATCTCGGGCAAGTAACATACCGACGGACAAAGGGAATTACGTATGTTGTCATTGTGGTTCGACCGATAAGATCTTCGTGGAATATGTATGAACCAATATGAGCATCCAGGTTCCGCTATTGGTTATTGACCGGAGAGGCGTCTCAGTCATGTCTACATCATTCCCGAACCCGTAGGGTCCGCACGCTTAACGTTCGTTGACGATATAGTGTTATATGAGTTATGTGAATTGGTAACGGAATGTTGTTCGGAGTCCTAGATGAGATCCCGGACATCATGAGGAGTCTCGGAATGGTCGAGAGGTAAATATTTATATATGGGAAGTCATATTTTGGTTTCCGGAAAAAGGTGCAGTTTTTTCGGTATTGTACCGGGAAGCTTCCAGAAGGTTCCGGAGGATTCCGGAGGAGTCCGGAAGTCCACAAGTGGGTCCACCACGTCCCAAGGGCTGGCATGGGCTAAGGGGAGGCACCCTGGCCTTATTGGGCCAGACGCACCAAGTCCTCAAAAGCCCACGCAGCTAGGGAAGGAAAAAGGGAGAGTCCTAGTAGGAATAGGATTGGACTTTGGAGTCCAAGTCCATGTGTGTACTATTCACGGTTACTGTTCATGTGGAACTATTCCTTCTACTCCAAGCCCCTACACATATATAAATAGAGGAGAGGGGGGCGCCCCAAAGGAGAACACAACATTGTCTTAGCCGTGTGCGGCGCCCCCCTCCACAGTTCCGTCTCTCGGTCATATTTTCGCAGTGCTTGGGCGAAGCCCTGCGGAGATAGCATCACCATCACCGTCACCATGCCGTCGTGCTGCCGGAACTCATCCACTACCTCGCCGTCTTGCTGGATCAAGAAGTCGAGGACGTCACTGAGCTGAACGTGTGCTGAACGCGGAGGTGCCGTACGTTCGGTGCTCGGTCGGTTGGATCGTGAAGTTGTTCGACGACATCAACCGCGTTGTTCTAACGCTTCCGCTTACGGTCAACGAGGATACGTAGACACACTCCCCCTCTCGTAGCTATGCATATCCATGGATAGATCTTGCGTGTGCGTAGAAATTTTTTCTTTTTCCATGCAACGTTCCCCAACACTTATTCTTTCATCCATCGTGATCCCACCCAAAACTTGAAAACTTCAATCACACAAAACTCAACAAAACCTTCGTGAGATCCGTTAGTATAATAAAGCAAATCACTACTTTAAGTACTGTTGCAAACCCAATCATATTTTATTTTTGCATTATACCTACTGTATTCTAACTTTTTCATGGCTTATACCCCCCGATACAATCCATAGTTTCATCAAAACAAGCAAAACAATGCATCAAAAACAGAATCTGTCAAAAACAGAACAGTCTATAGCAATCTGAACATTGACCATACTTCTGTAACTCCAAAAATTCTGAAAAATTAGGACTACGTGGGCAATTTGTATATTAATCATGTGCAAAAACATTCAGAATTTTTTGATGCTCCAGTTATTTTTAAGAATTTCTGTACTGGATGTAAAAGTTTCTGTTTTTGCACGGAATCAAGTCAACTATCATCCAAACTATCCTAAAGGATTTACTTGGCACAAACACTAACTAAAACATAAAAACACAATCATAACAGTAGCATAATTGTGTGCACACAATAAAACAGAAAAATAATCACAAAAATTAAGATAACTATTGGGTTGCCTCCCAACTAGCGCTATTGTTTTACGCCCCTAGCTAGTCATAATGCATAGTTTTAAGTATTGTCATCTTTGATTTCCAATTCCTCAATCACACATCCATATTTCCTAGGAGTTCTAGCATGCATATTTTTAATGATCACACTCCTAGGAACAAAGTTAAGGAATTTATTCTCATAAGTGGGTTTCTTTATCAATTCAACAAAATTGGGGTAGACACTAATCATTTTAAGATCTTCGTTGTGGCTGCTGGGTGTAGCACCCTTGTTTTTAGGAACATATATAAACTTGCAATTCTTGCTAGGAGGAGTCTTTTCAATAGTTTTAGTGGAAGAAAAAGCGGAACCCAAATTATTAATAATTTCTTCCAACTTATCAATCCTAGCGGGACTTTGTTCCATCCTTTCATTAATTATCGGTTCTTTCTCTTTTAGCATCTTAAGAGTAATCCCTACCTTTGATCCAAACTGAGTAACATGATTGTGAATCTTTTTATCTAAACTTTCAATATGCTCTATGGTAGGCATTGATGACCCACAAGTATAGGGGATCAATCGTAGTCCTTTCGATAAGTAAGAGTGTCGAACCCAACGAGGAGCAGAAGGAAATGACAAGCGGTTTTCAGCAAGGTATTTTCTTCAAGCACTGAAATTATCGGTAACGAGTAGTTTGATAGCAAGATAATTTGTAACAAGTGGCAATAGTAACAAAGAGTGCAGCAAGGTGGCCCAATCCTTTTTGTAGCAAAGGACAAGCCGGAACGATCTGTTATAATAAGCAAAGCATTCTCAAGGACACATGGGAATTTCATCTAGTCACTTTCATCATGTTTGTTTGATTCGCGTTCGCTACTTTGATAATTTGATATGTGGGTGGACCGGTGCTTGGGTGTTGTTCTTACTTGAACAAGCCTCCCACTTATGATTAACCCCTCTCGCAAGCATCCGCAACTACGAAAGAAGAATTAAGATAAATCTAACCATAGCATTAAACATATGGATCCAAATCAGCCCCTTACGGAATAGCGCATAAACTAGGGTTTAAGCTTCTGTCACTCTAGCAACCCATCATCTAATTACTACTCCACAATGCATTCCCTTAGGCCCAAAGATGGTGAAGTGTCATGTAGTCGACGTTCACATGACACCACTAAGAGAATCAACAACATACATATCATCAAAATATCGAACGAATACCAAATTCACATGAGTACTTATGACAAGACTTCTCCCATGTCCTCAAGAACAAAAGTAACTACTCAAAAATCATATTCATGTCCAAGATTAGAGGGGTATTGAATAGCATATTGGATCTGAACATATAATCTTCCACCAAATAAACCAACTAGCATCAACTACAAGATGTAATCAACACTACTAGCAACCCACAGGTACCAATCTGAGGTTTTGAGACAAAGATTGAATACAAGAAATGAACTAGGGTTTGAGATGAGATGGTGTTGTTGAAGATGTTGATGAAGATTGGTCCTCCCACGATGAGAGGATCGTTGGTGATGACGATGGCTTCGATTTCCCCCTCCCGGAGGGAAGTATCCCCGGCGGAATCGCTCCGCCGGAGAGCAAAAGTGCTCCTGCCCAAGTTCCGTCTCGAGACGGTGGCGCACCATCCCGAAAGTCTTCTTATTATTTTTTCTAGGGCAAATGGGCTTATATACCAGAAAATGGGCACCGGAGGCTGGCCAGGGGCCCCACGAGCCACCAGGGCGCGCCTGGGGGGGTGGCGCGCCCTGGTGCCTCATGGGCACCTGGGTGGCCCCCTCTGGTACTTCTTGGCTCCAGTATTTTTTATTTATTCCAAAATAAATCTCCGTGAAATTTCAGCTCATTTGGAGATGTGCAGAATAGGTATCTTTGACATAGCTTTTTCAGGTCCAGAATTTCAGCTGCCGGCAATCTCCCTCCTTGTGTAAATCTTGCATATTAAGAGAGAAAAGGCATTAGAATTGCTCCACAAAGTATTATATTGATTAAAAACACTGTAAATAACAGTAGTAAAACATGATGCAAAATGGACGTATCAACTCCCCCAAGCTTAGACCTCGCTTGTCCTCAAGCGAAAGTCGATATCGATAATCATGTCCACATGTTTAGAGAGAGAGAGAGAGGTGTTGATAAAAATAAAATACGGACATAGTAGCATCATGATCATTATCATAACAACAATAATTATTATCATAGAACTTCTCATGAGTAAGTAACAATTCATCACAACAATGAAGTATAAGGCATAAACTTTCTTGAAAACTAACAAACTATGTTCTCAGTCAACAATGCAATTGCAATTCATCATATTTTCAGGAAGGGTCTCATGTAGGAGCTTTTTAGCAAGTCCACATACTCAACCATCATTTAGTCTTCTATGATTGCTAACACTCACAACATATATATGGAGCAAAAAGTTTCAGCCAGACACATAGAAAGATAGGGGCTTATAATTTTGCCTCCCAACTTATTCACCTCAAGGGTGATGTCAACAATAATAACTCATGATCACTCATATCCAACTGGATATATATGCTTAGATCTTTCCCCACCACATGATGCTTGCAAAAGAGAAAAATAAAAAGGAATAGAGGAGAACACTATTGACTCTTGCATAAAAAAAATACATAAAAGTAAAAGATAGGCCCTTCGTAGAGGGAAGCAGAGGTTGTCATGCGCTTTTTGTTGTTGGATGCACAAGCTCTTAATGCAAAGGAACGTCACTTTATATTGCCCCTTGTGATAGCAACCTTTATTATGCAATCCGTCGCTTTTATTTCTTTACCATCACAAGTTCGTACAAAGCTTATTTTCCCTTACAATAAAAGTTCATACATATTTAGAGGCAATTTTTATTGCTTTTTGCACCGATGACAACTTACTTGAAGGATCTTATTCAATACATAGGTAAATATAGTGGACTCTCATAACATGAAACTGGGTTTAAGGGTTTTGGATGCACAAGTAGTATTTCTACTTGGTGCGAATTTTTGGCTAGCAAAGATATTGGGCAAGCACCACATGTTGGAGGATCTATAACAATATAACTTCTACGTGAATATAAGCAAACATAACTCATTACGTTGTCTTCCTTGTCCAACGTCAACAATTTGACATAAAATACTTTATGGGGGCTCACAATCATAAAAGATGTCCAAGATAGTGTATTTGCATGTGAATCTTCTCTTCCCTTATTAATTCTTTCATGAATTGCATCATTGACTGATGCTATGCTTGTTAACTTTCAATAAATTTTACCACTTATACTTTTCTTTATGTAATGTCATTACTTTCCATAAGATTAGCATATGATCTTTTTCATTATTTTCATTGCTAGGATTGAAACATAAAAGTAAAGAAGCAAAAACTCAAACTACTCTTTATTATATAACTCTCAACTCGATTACATAGATAGATAGATCACAACACTAGCACTCGAAAATAGATCATACTACACTTTTATTTAACTAGATCATGAAATAACTAAGGATCGAACTAAAAATAGGTAAAGATAATAAAAGTGATGGTGATACGATACCGGGGCACCTCCCCCAAGCTTGGCACCAGCCAAGGGGAGTGCCCATACCCATGTGCTCAAGTTTCTTTCTTCGGTGATGATGGTGGTGATGAAGTGATGGGCTTATCCTCCGGCTTCCATGGCATAGGTTCCCCATCATAAAAGGATGAGCGAGTCTCCGGAGTCCTGAAACTTGCAGCTAAACTCATACCTTTGAATTTTGCCTCATACTCAAAATTTTGGTTTTGAAGATCATATATTTGGCCTTGGAGATAGTCAATTCGTTCATTGAGCTTGAAGATGATGTCCACCATTGATTGGCCATCCACCTTGTGATCGCGGGTGAATTCCGTGATCATGGAGTGGTTGGCGCTGAGTCCACGTTCCACCATCCCTTGGCACTTGAAAATCTCCTGCTCCACAGCTTCGAGCCGGGCCTCCAAGCTCCCGGTCTTCTTGGGTCCTTGAACATCCCAGATGTGAAGCACCCCCTCACGCATCTCAATGGCTTGAGGGTATTTCATCACCTCCGGTAGGTAGGGGTTGATGACCTTCTCGTAGAACTTGTCCTTGGAAGAGCTTGGTGGAGCCATAGCGATCTAGATCTGTCAGAAAAATAGCACGAAACAAGAACAGAGGAGATTTCTGCGATACGGTGATCAAAACGCCCGGGAGTATATATAAAGAATTTTTATCTTGCAAAACAAGTAATCCAGGAGAAAACGGAGTTGGGAAGGCTCACGAGGGCCCACGAGCCACCAGGGCGCGCCTGGGGGGTGGCGCGCCCTGGTGCCTCGTGTGCACCTCGTGGGTCCCCTCGGCTGTTTCTTATTTTTGTATTTTTTCTAATATTCCAAAACTGACAGAAAGTATTTTTATGGAATTTTTGGAGTCGGTTTACTTACCGTATCACATACCTCTTCCTTTTCAGGGTTCTGGGGTGTTCTGGAAGGTCTCTCTTATGTATTCCTCCGGTGTCATAGTTTGAATAATGTTAGTCTCAACATTAATAGGCGTACCTGAGATGTAACGCTTAATTCTTTGCCCATTGACCACCTTTGGATTAGTGCCTTCGGCGTTATTTATCTTAATGGCTCCAGAGCGATAAACTTCCTCAATGATATACGGTCCTTCCCATTTAGAGAGAAGCTTTCCTGCAAAGAATCTCAAATGAGAATTGTATAATAGAACATGATCACCTACTTTGAATTCCCGTTTTTGAATTCTTTTGTCATGCCACCTTTTAACTTTTTCTTTAAACAATTTGGCATTTTCATAAGCTTGGGTTCTCCATTCATCTAGCGAGCTGATATCAAATAACCTCTTTTCTCCGGCAAGTTTAAAATCATAATTAAGTTCTTTAATTGCCCAATAAGCTTTGTGTTCTAACTCAAGAGGTAAATGACATGCTTTTCCATAAACCATTTTATAAGGAGATATACCCATAGGATTTTTATATGCAGTTCTATAAGCCCATAATGCATCGTCAAGTTTCTTAGACCAATTCTTTCTAGATCTATTGACGGTCTTTTGCAAAATTAACTTTATTTCTCTATTGCTCAATTCAACTTGACCACTAGATTGAGGGTGATAAGGAGATGCAATTCTATGATTGACATCATATTTAGCAAGTAGTTTATGGAATGCACCATGAATAAAATGTGAACCACCATCAGTCATTAAATATCTAGGGACTCCGAACCTTGGGAAAATAACTTATTTAAGCATTTTAATAGAAGTGTTATGATCAGCACTACTAGTTGGAATAGCTTCTACCCACTTAGTAACGTAATCAACAGCAACTAAAATATGAGAATACCCATTGGATTTAGGAAAAGGTCCCATATAATCAAATCCCCAAACATCAAATGGTTCAATAACAAGTGAATAATTCATAGGCATTTCCTGACGTCTACTAATATTACCAATTCTTTGACATTCATCACAAGATAAGACAAACTTACGTGCATCCTTGAAAAGAGTAGGCCAATAAAAACCAGATTGTAATACCTTGTGTGCAGTTCGGTCTCCCGCATGGTGTCCTCCGTAAGCCTCGGAATGACACTTCCGTAGGATTTGTTCCTGTTCATGCTCAGGTATACAACGTCTAATAATACCATCTACTCCTTCTTTATAAAGATGTGAGTCATCCCAGAAGTAATGTCTTAAATCAAAGAAGAACTTTTTCTTTTGTTGGTATGTGAAACTAGGTGGTATAAATTTAGCAACAATGTAATTAGCATAGTCGGCATACCAAGGAGTATTACGAGAAGCATTTATGACAACTAATTGTTCATCAGGAAAATCATCATTAATAGGAAGTGGGTCATCAAGAACATTTTCCATTCTAGACAAATTATCAGCTACGGGATTCTCAGCTCCCTTTCTATCAATAATATGCAAATCAAATTCTTGTAGCAGAAGAACCCACCTAATGAGTCTAGGTTTAGCATTTTTCTTTTCCATAAGATATTTAATAGTAGCATGATTGGTGTGAACAATTACTTTAGAATCATCCATGTAAGATCTGAATTTATCACATGCAAACACAACTGCTAAAAATTCTTTCTCAGTAGTAGCATAATTTCTTTGAGCACTGTCTAGAGTTTTACTAGCATAATGGATAACATTTAATTACTTATCAAATCTTTGTCCTAGAACAGCACCAACAGCATAATCACTAGCATCACACATAATTTCAAAAGGCAAGTTCCAATTAGGTGGTTGAACAATAGGTGCAGAGGTTAAGGCTTTCTTAAGTGTTTCAAAGGCTTCTACACAATCATCGTCAAAAACAAATGGAACATCTTTTTGCAAGAGATTAGTAAGAGGCCTAGAAATTTTAGAGAAGTCTTTAATAAACCTTCTATAGAAACCAGCATGACCAAGGAAACTTCTTATACCTTTAATATCTTTAGGACATGCATGGCATTTTCTCAATTGCATCAACTTTGGCCTTATCTACTTCAATACCTCGTTCAGAAATTTTATGCCCCAAGATAATACCTTCATTCACCATAAAGTGGCACTTCTCCCAATTCAAGACAAGATTAGTTTGTTCACATCTCTGCAAAACTCGATCAAGGTTGCTTAAGCAATCATCAAAAGAAGTTCCGTAAATGGAAAAGTCATCCATGAAAACCTCAACAATCTTTTCACAAAAGTCAGAGAATATAGCAGTCATACATCTTTGACAGGTAGCAGGTGCATTGCATAAACCAAAAGGCATACGTCTATAAGCATAAGTTCCAAAAGGACAAGTAAAGGTGGTTTTCTCTTGGTCGGCTTGTGATACAGGTATTTGAGAGAAACCAGAATATCCATCAAGAAAGCAAAAGTGTGTATGCTTAGACAATCTTTCTAACATTTGATCAATAAAAGGTAAGGGGTAATGATCCTTTCTAGTAGCTTTGTTTAATTTTCTAAAATCAATTACCATCCTATAACCAGTTACAATTCTTTGTGGAATGAGTTCATTTTTATCATTAGGAACAACGGTGATACCTCCTTTCTTAGGGACACAATGAATGGGACTTACCCACCTACTATCAGCTATGGGATTGATTATACCTGCTTCCAGAAGCTTTAATATTTCAGTTCTTACCACCTCCTTCATCTTAGGATTTAATCGTCGTTGGTGGTCGACAACTGGTTTAGCATCAGGCTCCTTATTAATTTTGTGCTGACATAGAGTGGGACTAATGCCCTTAAGATCATCAAGAGTATATCCAATAACAGCTCGGTGCTTCCTCGGAGTTTTTAGTAATCTCTTTTCTTCATGCTCTATAAGGTTAGCACTAATAATAACAGGATATATCTTCTTTTCATCTAGATAAGCATATTTCAATGTATCAGGTAATTGTTTCAGTTCAAATACAGGGTCACCCTTAGGTGGAGGAGGGCCTCCAAGAGTTTCAACGGGCAAATTGTGTTTAAGGATAGGTGGTTGATCAAAGAACATCTTATCTATTTCATTTCTTTCATTCATATGCATATCATTTTCATGGTCTAGCAAATATTGTTCTAAAGGATTAGTAGGAGGTACGGCAATAGAAGCAAGACCAATAATTTCATCTTTACTAGGCAATTCTTTATCATAAGGTTGTCTACGAAACTTGGAGAAATTAAACTCATGAGATGTACCACCAAAATTAACACTAACAGTTTCTTTAACGCAATCAATCTTGGCATTAACGGTATTCAAGAAAGGTCTACCAAATATAATGGGACAAAAATTATCTTGTGGAGAACCGAGGACTAGAAAATTAGTACGGTATTTTATTTTTCCACACAAGACTTCAACATCTCTAACGATCCCAAGCGGCGTAATGGTATCTCTGTTTGCAAGCTTAATAGTAACATCAATGTCCTCTATTTCAATAGGTGCAATATCATTCATAATTTCTTGATATAAGGTAAACGGAATAGCACTCAGACTAGCACCCAAATCACATAAGCCATGATAACAATGATCTCCTATTTTAACAGAGACAACAGGCATGCCTACTATAGGTCTGTTTTTATATTTAGGATCTGGTTTAGCAATTCTAGCTGCTTCATCACAGAAGTAAATAACATGCCCATCTATATTATCGACCAAGAGATCTTTAACCATAGCAACATTAGGTTCAACTTTAATTTGTTCAGAGGGTCTAGGTGCTCTAATATTACTTTTGTTAACCACAGTTAAAACTTTAGCATGTTCCTTAATCCTAATAGGAAAAGGTGGTTTCTCAACGTAAGCAGTAGGCACAACTGGATCAACATGGTAAACAATTGTTTCTTCTTTAACACTAATGGGTTCATCTATCTTTTCTTTAACAGGGGGATGATATTTAAACCACTTCTCCTTAGGGAGATCTATATGAGCAGTAAATGATTCACAAAAGGAGGCTACTATCTCAGAGTCAAGTCCATATTTAGTGCTAAACTTATGAAAAGCATCGGTATCCATAAAAGATTTAACACAATCGAACTCAAGTGTTATACCTGACTCATTACCTTTGTCGAGTTCCCAATTTTCAGAGTTGCGTTTAATTCTTTCTAGAAGATCCCATCTGAATTCAATAGTTTTCTTCATAAAAGAGCCAGTCGAAGAAGAATTGAGCATGGTTTGATCATCATGAGAAAGCCGAGCATAAAAATTCTGTAAGATAATTTCTCTTGAGAACTCATGATTGGGGCATGTATACATCATGTACTTAAGCCTCCCCCAAGCTTGAGCGATGCTTTCTCCTTCACGAGGCCAAAAATTATATATATATATATATAATTCCGATCACGATGAACCAGATGCATAGGATAAAACTTTTGATGAAATTCCAATTT
This sequence comes from Elymus sibiricus, assembly GCA_039707655.1. NCBI lineage: Eukaryota > Viridiplantae > Streptophyta > Magnoliopsida > Poales > Poaceae > Elymus > Elymus sibiricus. The sequence goes on along the minus strand of CM077676.1, from coordinate 118,961,319 downwards.
CAATCGATTCCAATCCCATGTTCCAATATCATCACATAGCCTATACCATGTCAATGCCTTTCCCTCCAAAGATAAAGGGAATGCTTTCTTCTTAACTCCATCTCCGGATAAACCTGCAAGCTTAAACAATCCACAAATTCCATCTCCGGATAAACCTGCAAGCTTAAACCTGCATAAGGATTAGCTGGCAGTTTCTCTATCATACCCGAAGGAATCTCATAATAAATATTTTCAGTAGGTGCAGTAGGTTGAGGAGCAACTATTTGTGCTTTCGGTCGAGGTGAAGATACCCTGAACAAACCCCTCAAAGGATTACTTTCCATAGTGACAAGTGACAGTAAATTTCAGCACGTAATATAAATGTTTCCTTACCAAATTCCACTCACCAAAGGCGCTTCACTCCCCGGCAACGGCGCCAGAAAAGAGTTCTTGATGACCCACAAGTATAGGGGATCAAGCGTAGTCCTTTTGATAAGTAAGAGTGTCGAACCCAACGAGGAGCAGAAGGAAATGACAAGCGGTTTTCAGCAAGGTATTTTCTGCAAGCACTGAAATTATCGGTAACGAGTAGTTTGATAGCAAGATAATTTGTAATAAGTGACAAGTAGCAATAGTAACAAAGAGTGCAGCAAGGTGGCCCAATCCTTTTTGTAGCAAAGGACAAACCGGAATGATCTCTTATAATAAGCAAAGCGTTCTCGAGGACACATGGGAATTTCATCTAGTCACTTTCATCATGTTTGCTTGATTCGCGTTCGCTACTTTGATAATTTGATATGTGGGTGGACCGGTGCTTGGGTGCTGTTCTTACTTGAACAAGCCTCCCACTTATGATTAACCCCTCTCGCAAGCATCCTCAACTATGACAGAAGAATTAAGATAAATCTAACCATAGCATTAAACATATGGATCCAAATCAGCCCCTTACGGAATAGCGCATAAACTAGGGTTTAAGCTTCTGTCACTCTAGCAACCCATCATCTAATTACTACTCCACAATGCATTCCCTTAGGCCCAAAGATGGTGAAGTGTCAAGTAGTCGACGTTCACATGACACCACTAAGAGAATCAACAACATAAATATCATCAAAATATCGAACAAATACCAAATTCACATGAGTACTTATGACAAGACTTCTCCCATGTCCTCAAGAACAAAAGTAACTACTCACAAATCATATGCATGTCCAAGATCAGAGGGGTATTGAATAGCATATTGGATCTGAACATATAAACTTCCACCAAATAAACCAACTAGCATAAACTACAAGATGTAATCAACACTACTAGCAACCCATAGGTACCAATCTGAGGTTTTGAGACAAAGATTGAATACAAGAGATGAACTAGGGTTTGAGATGAGATGGTGCTATTGAAGATGTTGATGAAGATTGGTCCTCCCACGATGAGAGGATCGTTGGTGATGACGATGGCTTCGATTTCCCCCTCCCGGCGGAATCGCTCCGCCGGAGAGCAAAAGTGCTCCTGCCCAAGTTCCGCCTCGAGATGACGGCGCACCGTCCCGAAAGTCTTCTTATTATTTTTTCTAGGGCAAATGGGCTTATTGCTACTTGTAGCTTGCATTGGTATTTCCCCGAAGAGGAAGGGATGATGCAGCACAGTAGAGATAAGTATTTCCCTCAGTTATGAAACCAAGGTTATCGAACCAGTAGGATAATCACGCAACACCTCATTAGCAGCACCTGCACACAAACAACAAATCCTTGCACCCAACGCAAACGAGAGGTTGTCAATCTCTCGGCGGTCAATTGCAAGATTAAATTGTATTTGATAGATAGATAGATTGAAACAAAAATACAAAATAAAATAAATAAAATAAAATGGCAGCAATATTTTTAGGGTTTTAGTAATATGATTTAGATAGACCCGGGGGCCATAGGTTTCACTAGAGGCTTCTCTCAAGAAAATAGCACACGGTGGGTAGACAAATTACTGTTGGGCAATTGATAGAAAAGCAAATAATCATGACGATATCCAAAGCAATGATCATGTATATAGGCATCACGTCCGAGACAAGTAGACCGACTCCTGCCTGCATCTACTACTATTACTCCACACATCGACCGCTATCCAGCATGCATCTAGTGTATTAAGTCCATAAAGAACGGAGTAACGCCTTAAGAACGATGACATGATGTAGACAAGATAAACTCACGTATGAATAAACCCCATCATTTTACCCTTAATAGCAATGATACATACGTGTCATGTCCCTTTTTGTCACTGGGATTGAGCACCGCAAGATCGAACCCATTACAAAGCACCTCTTCCCATGGCAAGATAAATCAACTCAGTTGGCCAAACCAAATCACTAGATCAGAGAAGAAATACGAGGCTATAATAATCATGCATAAAAGAGTGCAGCAAAGACTCAAATAATATTCATGGATAATCTGATCATAAACTCACAATTCATCGGATCCCAACAAACACACCGCAAAAAGTGATTACATCGGATAGAACTCCAAGAACATCGAGGAGAACATTGTATTGAAGATCAAAAAGAGAGAAGAAGCCATCTAGCTACTGCCTATGGACCCAAAGGTCTATGGTAAACTACTCACGCATCATCGGAAGGGCAGCAAGGTTGATGTAGAACACCTCCGTGATCGATTCCCCCTCCAGCAGATTACCGGAGAAGGACCCCAGATGGGATCTCTCTGGAACAGAAACTTGTAGCGGTGGAAAAAGTATTTCGTGGACTCTCTTGAGGGTTTATGATTTTTGAGAATTTATAGTGGTGGAATTAGGTCAAACGGAGCTCTATGGGCCCCACGAGGCACTAGGGCGCGCCTGCCCCCCCAGGCGCGCCCTGGTGGCTCGTGGGCCCCTCCAGGGTCTTCTGGCCTCCTCGCGAAGCTTCTAGTGTTTATCTTGTCCAGAAAAAAATCTCCAAAAATTTTCATGGCATTTGGACTTCGTTTGGTATTGATTTTCTGTAAAACAAAAACAGGGCAGAAAACAGCAACTGGCACTGGGCACTAATTTAATAGGTTAGTCTCCAAAAATGATATATAATTGCTGTAAATGATTATAAAAACATCCAAGATTGATAATATAACAGCATGGAACAATCAAAAATTATAGATACGTTGGAGACGTATCACTTATATACCAGAAAATGGGCACCGGAGGCTGGCTAGGGGCCCCACGAGCCACCAGGGCGCACCTGGGGGGGGTGGCGCGCCCTGGTGCCTCGTGGGCACCTGGGTGGCCCCCTCTGGTACTTCTTGGCTCCAGTATTTTTTATTTATTCCAAAATAAATCTCCGTGAAATTTCAGCTCATTTGGAGATGTGCAGAATAGGTATCTCTGACATAGCTTTTTCAGGTCCAGAATTCCAGCTATCGGCAATCTCCCTCCTTGTATAAATCTTGCATATTAAGAGAGAAAGGGCATTAGAATTGCTCCACAAAGTATTATATTGATTAAAAACACTATAAATAACAGTAGTAAAACTTGATGCAAAATGGACGTACCAGGCATTTTATTTTCAATAGCATCTAACCTTTGCATAACATGTTCCAAGGTTAAGACGGTTTCATTAATAGTGATAGGTGGTGATCCTACTAAATTTCCCATAGCATTGAAAGCATCCATATGGTGACTACTCAAGAAATTCTCTCCAGTGATCATGTCTGATACATCTCCAACGTATCTATAATTTATGAAGTATTCATGCTATGTTTATTATAGTTTTGTATGATTTTGGTGCACTTTTATATGGCTTTTATATGATTTTTATGGACTAACAAATTGACCTAGTGCCCAGTGCCAGTTGTTGTTTTCTACTTGTTTTTGGTTTTCCAGAAAATCCATATCAAATGAAGTCCAAATGCAGCAAAACTTTTTGACGATTTTGCCAGGCGCGCCCTGGTGCCTCGTGGGCCCCCTGTGTCCCCTCTTGCGTGATTCCAATGCTGAAAAATCATATATATTCAGAAACCACCGAAAGTTAACCTAGATGAGTTTTTACGCTGCCGCAAGCCTCTGTACCAAAGAGATCTCATCTACAGCCCTTTTCCGGCACCCTGCCGGAGGGGGGAATCATCATCGGAGGCCATCTTCATCATCTCGGTGGTCTCCATGATGAGGAGGGAGTAGTTCACCCTCGGGGCTAAGGGTTTGTACCAGTAGCTATGTGTTTGATCTCTCTCTCTCTCTCTCTCTCGTGTTCTTGATTTGACACGATCTTGATGTATCGCGAGCTTTGTTAATATAGTTGGATCATATGGTGTTTCTTCCCTCTCTATCCTTGTTGTGATCAATCGAATCTTTTCCCTTTCAGGTTTCGTTATTGTCGGATTGAATATTTCAGATTTGAGAACACTTGATGTATGTCTTGCATATGAATACCCGTGGTGACAATGGGGTATTATATTGATTCACTTGATATATGTTTTGGCACTCAACTCGCGGATTCCCGAGGTAACATTGGGGTAATCTATGCATAGGGGTTGATGCATGTTTTCATTATCTTTTCTCCGATAGAAACTTTGGGGTGCTCCTTGGAGTTCTTTGTGTGGATTGAATATTATGATTATGAAGTTGTTTGATGCATATCGTATAATCAACTCACGGATACTTGTGGTGACATTGGAGTATCTAGGTGACATTAGAGTTGGTTGATGTGTATCATATGGTGTTATTTTAGTACGAACTCTAGGGCTGTTTGTGATGCTTATAGGAATAAGTCGATAGATCGATCGGAAAGGATAACTTTGAGGTGGTTTCGTACCCTACAAACAATTTCTATCTTATGTTCTCCGCTAATAGGAACTTGGGAGTGATTCTTTATTGCACGTTGAGGGATTGTTATATGATCCAATTATGTTAGCATTGTTGAGATATTGCACTAGTGAAAGTATGAACCCTAGGCCTTGTTTTCAAGCATTGCAATACCGTTTGTGCTCCGTTTTATCAATTGCTACCTTGCTGTTTTTTATTTTTCAGATTATAAAAACCTATATTTACTATCCATACTACACTTGTATCACCATCTCTTCGCCGAACTAGTGCACCTATACAATTTACCATTGTACTTGGTGTGTTGGGGACACAAGAGATTTCTTATATTTGATTGCAGGGTTGTTTGAGAGAGACCATCTTCATCCTACGCCTCCCATGGATTGATAAACCTTAGGTCATCCACTTGAGGGAAAATTGCTACTGTCCTACAAAACTCTCCGCTTGGAGGTCCAACACGAGTCTACAAGAATAAGTTGTGTAGTAGACATCAAGCTCTTTTCTGGCGCCGTTGCCGGGGAGGTGAGTGCTTGAAGGTATATCTTCAGATCTTGCAATTGAATCTTTTAGTTTCTTGTTTTATCACTGGTTTGGTTTATAAAAGAAAACTACAAAAAATGGAATTGGGGTTGCCTCATATTATTCATCTTTATAATGTCTTTCTTGAAAATAAGGATTCCGAAAATTGTGCTCAATTGATTGCAATGTTGTTAGTATGAATTCTATGAATATCCAAAATACTAATGATGATTGCACTAGTCATGACAAAAATGTTTCTTATAAGCATGTCAATTTTTGTGGAGTGCATAAAGTTTGTGAAGACATGCCTTATAGGGATGATAGATTTTGTAAGAAGCATAAACATGATAGAACCAATTTTTTGCTCAAAGTGATAGATGAATTTGCTACAAAATTATGTTCTCTTTATCCTATTACTTGTGAACTTTGCAATAAAGTTGGTCACCTTAATTTTCAATGCATACTTTTTCATGATCGAATCATGGCTAAATATTGTAATGACTTGACCGCCCTCGAACTATATAATGAGCTTTATCTATTTTTGGGGTGTGAGGAATTGTCACATAAAAATAGTTGGTTTGAAGTATTCATTCTAACGGATGACATTGAAACTAATCTAAAGGAAATCTATATGTTTTGTATGGTAAATTGCAAGGAGAATGCTTATATTGCCAACTATAGAAAAACGGGAAAACAAATAGAATATAAAATAAATACTAATGAAAGGGTAAAGATTCCCCCTTTCCCTCCTATTTTCTCTCATGATGAAACAGGTAACGAGGAGGAGCTTCATATCCAACCAATCTCTTCAATAAGAAGGTCGAAAGAATTAAATAAACCCACACATAATGTGGTAAAGAAAAAGAAAAGAAGGAAAAGTAGAGGCAAAGAGGTATCTCTCCCAAATAAGGTTGCTCCTACTATTGGTGTACCTCATGAGAATGAATCAAAAATAATTGTGGAAGATGATACACTTGATGATGATTTTGTTATGCCTATTGCTTGTTGTGATGATTATGATTGGGAAGATAATGATACTTCTTATAATCTTGAAAATCTTTTTGGCACCAACTTAGAAAATTGTGATGATAATAATTGTTGTACTATTGGTGCTATTCATACTATTGATGATAATAGTGATTATGCTAATGATATGCCAAGCCACAAGCTTGGGGATGCTATGTTTGATGAGAATGACATGTTTGAGAATTTATTTTCTACAATTAATGTTTGTCCCAAGCTTGGGGATGCTATGCTTAATGAAGATGATCTTTTTAGTCCCCCTACTTTGAATGATCAAATTTATTATGATGATGACATGCCTCCTATCTATGATGATTATTGTGATGATACTTATGTTATGAAAAATAGTGATGATTATTACTATAATACTTGTTATAATTATGAAAATCCTTTTACTGAACATCACTCTTTTAATGTGGAAACAATTTATAGTATTCGAGTTTCATACGATACTTCCACTATTATGAATGAGAAGAAAATTACTTGTGTGGAGAGTAATAAAAATTCTATGCTTATGTATCATGAAAAGAATGCTTTATGTGATAGCTATATTTATGAATCCATTCATGATGCTACTGAAAATTACTATGAGAGAGGAACATATGATTCATGATGCTCCCGTTATGTTTCAATTCTTCACTTTTTATGTGAGCATCATTAAAATCATCATGCCTAGCTAAAAGGCAATAAAGAAAAGCGCTTGTTGGGAGACAACCCAATATTTATACCTACTGTTTTTGTGTGTACACATGATTAAGCTACTGTAGTAATCATGTCTTATATGTTTTCTTTCAATAATGTGCCAAGTAAAGCTTTTGGGATAGTGTGGATGCTTGTTGATTTGATTCTGTGCAAAAACAGAAACTTTTGCGTCCAGTGCTGGAATTTCTATTATGTACTGGAGCATGAAAAAATTCTGAAATTTTTACACAGTATTGGGTTACAATTTTTTTACGTTTTCCTAATTTTTCAGAAGTTTTGGAGGTACATAAGTATGGTTTTTAAATCGCTTACTACACGCTGTTCTGTTTTTGACAGATTCTGTTTCCGGTGCATAGTTTGCTTGTTTTAGTGTTTCCATAGCTTATATTGAGTAATATAAATTGTGGAAATGATAGAATACATTAGGAATTATGTGAGAACAATTTTTAATCTTGTCTTGACAGTACCTAAGAGGATGATTTATTTTTATCATACTAACCTATCTCACCAAGTTCCGTTAAGTTTTGTGTGATTGAAGTTTTCATGTTTTGGGTGAGATATCGATATGAGGAGAACAAGGAGCGGCAAGACCCTAATCTTGGGGATTCCCAAGGCACCCCAAGGTAATATTCAAGGAAGACCCAAGCAACTAAGCTTGGGGATGCCCCGGAAGGCATCCCCCCTTTCGTCTTCAACACTATCGGTAACCTCACTTGGAGCTATATTTTTATTCATCACATAATATGAGTTTTGCTTGGAGCATCATATTATTCTGTTGAGATTTCTTTATGTTATCAATAATCATGTTTTGTGTCTTTTAGTTCAATAAAATGCCAATTATAGCCTTTACCATGCTCAGTTTGCAAGTTCATGTGTTGCTGTTTGAAACCAGAAAGTTTTCTGTTATGTCCAGAATATTCCTAAATAGTCAGAACATGATAAAAATCTGAAATTTTTTCAAAGTATGCATGCATGAGTTCTCTGTCACGTGGTAAATTTTCAGAATTTTTGGAGTTAGGGAAGTATGAATTCTTATTCACCCTTTACAGACTGTTCTGTTTTGGCAGATTGCTGTTATAGTTGCATTGTTTGCATATGTTTGCTTGTTTAATGTTTCTATTTGTGGATAGGAGTATTGAATATGCAGAGAAATTTAGTATGCAATGTTAAATTATAATTTTAGTGATTTTCTATAGTAGAGAATGTTAAGGTTTTGAGTTGATTTATACTAACTTATCTCACGAGTTCTTGTTGAGTTTTGTGTGGATGAAGTTTTTAAAGATTTAGGAGAAGCCATGATATGAGAGGAATTAAGGAGACACAAGAGCTCAAGCTTGGGGATGCCCAAGGCATCCCAAATTAATATTTCAAGAAGTCTCAAGCATCTAAGCTTGGGGATGCCCCGGTAGGCATCCCACCTTTCTTCATCAACAATTATCGGTCAGTTTTGGTTGAGCCTAAGTTTTTGCTTCTTCACATGATATGTGCTATTCTTGGAATGTTATTTTATTTGGTTTTCTTTGCTGTTTTAATAAAATACTTGAGATCTGAATTTTTTTTTTAAATGAGAGAGAGTCCTCACATAGCTACTTAATTATTTAACTACTCATTTGATCTTCACTTATATCTTTTTGGAGTAGTTTGTCATTTACTCTTGTTCTTCACTTATATACTATGAGTAAATTGTTGAATAAATTGAATATCATAAAGTTGAAATTATATGTGCTTCATATGTTTGTATCATGCCTAGTAGTAGTTTCACATTGGGTTTAGAAAGTGAAATCTATTGAAGCTTGGCAATCACAATATTGGCCATACAAGCAATTCATGAATGATTAGTATAAGGAAGAGAACTTTCACATATAAATATATTATCTTGGACATCTTTTATGATTGTGAATACCCATTAATTATTTTCAAACTTGAGCAAATTAGTTGAAGTTGGACAAGGAAGACAACGTAATGAGTTATGTTTGGGTATATTTGCATAGAAGTTATATTGTTATGGATCCTCCAACATGTGGTGCTTGCTTAGGATCTTTTGCTAGCCAAAAATTCGTACTAAGTAGAGATACTACTTGTGCATCCAAAAACCCTTAAACCCAGTTTCTTGTCATGAGTGTCCACCATATCTACCTATGGATTGAATAAGATCCTTCAAGTAAGTTGTCATCGGTGCAAAAAGCAATAAAAATTGCTCCTAAAATATGTATGATCTTTTATTGCAAGGGAAAATAAGCGTTGTACGAACTTGTGATGGTAAAGAAATAAAAGTGACGGACTGCATAATAAAGGTTGCAATCACAAGGGGCAATATAACGTGACGTTCCTTTGCATTAAGAGCTTGTGCATCCAAAAATAAAAAGCGCATGACAACCTCTGATTCCCTCTGCAAAGGGCCTATATTTTACTTTTATGCATTTAATTTTATGCAAGAGTCAATAAGTCTTCATTCGCATTTGAACCTCAATTATTCTCTAGTTGGTAAGAATCATGTGGTGGGGAAAGATCCAGGCACATATGGCCAGTCAAATATATTTGATCATGAATTATTATTGTTCACAATTATCTCTATGATAAATAAGTTGGGAGGTGAAACACTAAGCCCCTATCTTTCTCTGTGTTCGATGGATGCCATTTGTTCTAAAAATATGCTTTGAGTACTAGCAATCATAGAAGACTATATGATAATTGAGTATGTGGAGCTCTTACTTAGACTTTGTTGAAATTAAGTTGAATTGCAATTGTTTGGTGACTAAGAACATAGGTTGTTAAGTTTCAAGAGATTGCATTGTTTGAACCATAACATGTGAATTGATTGCTACTTTATCATGATGAGTTTTATGAGAAAGAGTTGCTGTTATGATGCTAGGAAAAGTGATTGAAATTATCATTGATCAAACTTATGCACTATGCTAGCATTCACACTTCATAAATTATTTCTTTTATCATTTACCTACTCGAGGACGAGCAGGAATAAAGCTTGGGGATGCTGATACGTCTCCAACGTATCTATAATTTATGAAGTATTCATGCCATGTTTATTATAGTTTTGTATGATTTTGGTGCACTTTTATATGGCTTTTATATGATTTTTATGGACTAACATATTGACATAGTGCCCAGTGCCAGTTGCTGTTTTCTGCTTGTTTTTGGTTTTCCAAAAAATCCATATCAAATGAAGTCCAAATGCAGCGAAACTTTTTGATGATTTTTTCTGGAAGGAAACAAACCCACGAAGCTTCAGAGGAGCAGCAGAAGAGCCACAGGGGCCCCACGAGCCACCTGGGCGTGCCTGCCCCCCCCCCCCCAGGCGCGCCCTGGTACCTCATGGGCCCCCTGTGGCCCCTCTTCGCGTGATTCCAACGCTGAAAAATCATATATATTCAAAAAACCCCAAAAGTTAACCTAGATGAGTTTTTACGCCGCCGCAAGCCTCTGTACCAAAGAGATCTCATCTACAGCCCTTTTCCGGCACCCTGCCGGAGGGGGAATCATCACTGTAGGCCATCTTCATCATCGGGGCTGAGGGTTTGTACCAGTAGCTATGTGTTTGATCTCTCTCTCTCTCTCGTGTTCTTGATTTGGCATGATCTTGATGTATCACGAGCTTTGTTAATATAGTTGGATCATATGGTGTTTCTTCCCTCTCTATCCTTGTTGTGATCAATCGAATCTTTTCCCTTTCAGGTTTCGTTATTGTCGGATTGAATATTTCAGATTTGAGAACACTTGATGTATGTCTTGCATATGAATACCCATGGTGACAATGGGGTATTATATTGATTCACTTGATATATGTTTTGGCACTCAACTCACGGATTCCCGAGGTGACATTGGGGTAATCTATGCATAGGGGTTGATGCATGTTTTCATTATCTTTTCTCCGATAGAAACTTTGGGGTGCTCCTTGGAGTTCTTTGTGTGGATTGAATATTATGATTATGAAGTTGTTTGATGCATATCGTATAATCAACTCACGGATACTTGTGGTGACATTGGAGTATCTAGGTGACATTAGAGTTGGTTGATGTGTATCATATGGTGTTATTTTAGTACGAACTCTAGGGCTGTTTGTGACGCTTATAGGAATAGCTCGATAGATCGATCGGAAAGGATAACTTTGAGGTGGTTTCGTACCCTACAAACAATTTCTATCGTATGTTCTCCGCTAATAGGAACTTGGGAGTGATTCTTTATCGCACGTTGAGGGATTGTTATATGATCCAATTATGTTAGCATTGTTGAGAGATTGCACTAGTGAAAGTATGAACCCTAGGCCTTGTTTTCAAGCATTGCAATACCGTTTGTGCTCCATTTTATCAATTGCTACCTTGCTGTTTTTTATTTTTCAGATTATAAAAACCTATATCTACTATCCATACTACACTTGTATCACCATCTCTTTGCCGAACTAGTGCACCTATACAATTTACCATTGTACTGGGTGTGTTGGGGACACAAGAGATTTCTTGTATTTGATTGCAGGGTTGTTTGAGAGAGACCATCTTCATCCTACGCCTCCCACGGATTGATAAACCTTAGGTCATCCACTTGAGGGAAAATTGCTACTGTCCTACAAAACTCTACACTTGGAGGCCCAACACGAGTCTACAAGCATAAGTTGTGTAGTAGACATCAGTGTCTAGTACAAATCTATACCAAGTAGTAACACCCACATAAAAATTGCGAAGAAGGACGGTAGTAGATTGCTTACGAGTTGATCTATTATGAGCACCGCAAATCCTATCCCAAGCATCTTTTAAATTTTCTCCTCCCCTTTGCTTAAAATTGAGAACTTCATTTTCAGGGGTACACGCAAAAAGGGAAGAACTAGCCATAACGATAAAAACGAGCAAACGAGAAAAACGGCAAACGGAAAAATATTTTTGTATTTTTGTAAAAAAAAATTAGAAGTGGGGGAGTTGAAAACGAGAGGTAAAGGCAAATAAAATAAATGCAAGGAGATGAAAGTTTATGCGTAGGTACTTGATAGATGTTGATGATGTCTCCCCGGCAACGGCGCGAGAAATTCTCCCCGGCAACGGCGCCAGATATTCTTCCTGCTACTTGCGATCTGCGTTGGGATTTCCCCGAAGAGGAGGGGATGATGCAGTACAGTAGAGATAAGTATTTCCCTTAGTTATGAAATCAAGGTTATCAATACAGTAGGAGAATCACGCAACAACTCGTTAGCAGCACCTGCACACAAAATAACAAATCCTCGCACCCAATGCGAACAAGGGGTTGTCCATCCCTTGGCGGTTAATTGCAAGATTAAATTGTATGGTGATAGATTGATAGATTGAACTAAAATACAAAATAAAATAAATAAATTAAATTGCAGCAAGGTATTTTTAGGATTTTCAATATATGATAAAGGTAGACCCGGGGGCCATAGTTTTCACTAGAGGCTTCTCTCTTGAAAATAGCATACGGTGGGTAAACAAATTACTGTTGGGCAATTGATAGAAAAGAAAATAATCATGACGATATCCAAGGCAATGATCATGTATATAGGCATCACGTCCGAGACAAGTAGACCGAAACGATTCTGCATCTACTACTATTACTCCACACATCGACCGCTATCCAGCATGCATCTAGAGTATTAAGTTCATAAAGAACGGAGTAACGCCTTAAGCAAGATGACATGATGTAGACAAAGTAAACTCACGCATGAATGAACCCCATCTTTTTATCTTTAATAGCAACGATACAATACGTGTCATGTCCCCTACTGTCACTGGGATTGAGCACCGCAAGATCGAACCCATTACAAAGCACCTCTCCCATTGCAAGATAAATCAATCTAGTTGGCCAAACCAAATCAATAGATCGGAGAGAAATACGAAGCTATAACAATCATGCATAAAAGAGTTCAGAGAAAACTCAAAAAATATTCATGGATAATCTGATCATAAACTCACAATTCATCGGATCCCAACAAACACACCGCAAAAAGTGATTACATCGAATAGAACTCCAAGAACATCGAGGAGAACATTGTATTGAAGATCAAATAGAGAGAAGAAGCAATCTAGCTACTAACTATGGACCCGTAGGTCTGTGGTAAACTACTCACACATCATCGGAAGGGCAGCAAGGTTGATGGAGAGCCCCTCCGTGATCGAATCCTCCTCTGGCAGAGTGCCGGAAAAGGCCTCCAGATGGGATCTCTCGAGAACGGGAACTTGCGGCGGTGGAAAAAGTATTTCGTGGACTCCTTTGTTGGTTTCCCGATTTTATACAATTTATAGAGGCAGAGTTAGGTAAAACGGAGCCACGTGGGCCCCACGAGCTACCAGGGCGCGCCCCACACCCCTGGGTGCGCCCTGGTGCCTTGTGGGCCACTGCTCCATCTTCTCGTCCCCTCCCAAAGCTTCCACGGTCTCTTATGTCCAGAAAAAAATCTCCAAAAAGTTTCGTGGCATTTGGACTTCATTTGGTACTGATATTCTGAAAAACCAAAAACAGGCAAAAAACAGCAACTGGCACTGGGCACTAAGTTAATAGGTTAGTCCCAAAAAATGATATATAATTGCTTGTAAGTGTATATAAAACATCCAAGATAGATACTATAATAGCATGGAACAATCAAAAATTATAGATACATTGGAGACGTATCAACAAACTGCTCAAATCCTTCAATGCCAGACTACATCTTTCCTAAAAGTGCAGTGGTCAAATCATACTGAAGATGAAGCCACTTGGGAACGTGACGATCGTCTTCGGGAGGAATACCCCGATCTGTTTCCTTCTACCTCCTGAATTCTCGGGACGAGAATTTCTTTTAGAGGAGGAGAATTGTAACACCCCTATGAAATGAGCTACAGTGATCCACCATGTTAATGCCAAGTAATCTGTGATTTGCAATGATAATCATGTTGGAATAATATCTCATTTCAAATTCCTCCACTGAATTCAATTCAAATTCAAAGTGAAGTTTGAAGTTGCTCAAAAATTACTGGAAAATAGTTCATGTTGTGACAAAAATACCAAAACAATTTAATGTTAAGAAAAACAACATCACCTATTTTCCTAAAATGGGCTAGAGCAATTAAACAGTGCAAAATAGCACTTTAAATGCCATTTCCATTTTTGAAAAATTCAAATGGATTCCCAAATTGCCCAAACTTTTTGTGGCAGAGCAGAATAAAGCATAGTAATTATGTGGAGCAATATCACATTTTACAAAATGCATTTGGGCAGCTCATTTATTTTTCTAAGTCTTCTGTAAAAAGAAAACAGAAAAAGAAAAATCAAAAAGGCCTAACCGGCTGGGCCTAAGTGCACAGTGCACTCGGGCCAGCCCAGCCGGCCTGTCTCCCTCCTCTCTCTCTTCCCCTTCGCCGTGTCGCCCGCGCCGTGGCCAGAGCGCGGCTGCTCCGGCCGCTGGCCGACACCACGACGCCACCGACGCGGGGAGAGTATAAGGCCGAGCCATTCCTCCCCCTGGACCTCTCACCACTCTCCCCTCGCCTCTCTCGCTCTCTCCCGCGCTTCCTCTCCCTCTCCAGTACGCCGCCGACGTCGTGCCGTCGCTCCACCGCGGCCAACGACCTCGCCTCGCCGCCTCTCCATGTCTGTCGTCTCCGCCGTCGTCGATTACGTCTTCCACGTCGTCTATCGCGAGCAGAGGAGCTCCATTGCGCGGATCCACGCCGCCCCCTCTTCTTCTCGGTCTTCGGCGAGCTCCACCGACTCCGGCCTTCTCTGCAGCTCCTAAACCCCCACGGGCCTTTCTTGCGCCACACGGTGAGCTTCTCCCTCTCATCCCCTCTCCGTTTGAGCTTGCGCGCCCTCTAGCTAGCTAGCTCGCCGTGGCTGTGCTCGCCGCCGCAGACGTGCTCGTCGCTGTCGAGCTCGTCTGAGCTCGCAGTCGTGCTCAGCATCGCCGTAGGAGTCGAACGCACCTATCGCCGCCGCTTGCCGTGCTCGGATTCGCCGTTGCCAAGAACCACCCAAGAACGCCGCCGCCTCCGCCGCTCGCCGTCGCTGTCTCCAGCCGTCTCCGGCCAAACCACCGCCACCAAACGACGCGCGGGCGAGCGCACGTTCGAACGCGCCCAGCCGCGTGCAAAATGGCCGCTGGAGCGCGTTTTCCGGCGTGTTCCCGTGCGCGCCGCCGCGTTTGCGCGTCGCCGGCGGTTAAACGCCGGCCGCCGCCGACGTGGCTGGCCTGGGGCCCACCCTGGGTCGCTGACCAATGGGTCCCTGGGCCCGGTTGACCGCGTTGACCGTGGTCAACGTGCTGACGTGGCAGTTACTGCCGCTGACAAGTGGGCCCCCTTCGTTAATTAGTCTAATTAAACTGTTTTCTAAATAAACTTAATTAATTAACCTAATTAGCACTGACACCCGGGGCCCACCCCTCTAAATAGTTCTGTTTAGTTTAAACTAACTCTAATTAGCACTGAGACACTGACCAGTGGGACCCAGCTGTCAGGTTTGACCAGAACAGCTGTGGTTGACCCAGTGACGTCATGCTGACGTCACACTGCCATCATCAGCAACTATTCTGGATAATGCGATTTTATTAATTAAAATAATTCCAGGAATTTCAGAAAAAGGTTTAAAAGTTTAAAATTCGAAGAAATAAAACCATAGCTCGGATCGAAAAACTTTCTACATGAAAGTTGATCAGAAAAACGAGATGATTCCGAATACACAGTCAAAATGCTTTACCATCACTCCTATCTATCTGAACTTGGAACCTTCCCCTCCGGTTCAGTATATCAAAGTCAGCCTAAACGCCAGGAAAATATCCCAGATATTTTCCCGTTTCGTCTGCGACATGTAGCATTGCATTAGGTCATCACTAACATTGCATACTGCCATGCCATGCATTGTGTTGCATCTGTTTGCTTTTATTTATAGTTTCTTCCCCCTCTTCTTATCCGATAGCCCCCGAGACGGATGCAGTTCCGGAAACCGACGACACCAGTGACGACCCCTCCTTTGCCGCAGAGCTTCCAGGCAAGCAACCCCCCTTGACGCATGCCTATATCACCTATTCTTTCTTCCTCCTGCTTGCATTAGAATTTGCTACTGCTGTTGATTTATCCTATTCTGATGCATAGCCTGCTTCTTGTAACTTCTGTTGATACCTACCTGATACCCCAAATGCTTAGTATAGGTTGGCAGGAAACCATCTGTGGCCCCTCTTCCTTACCCTAGTTGCCCCGCGTAGTTACCAGTACCCCGTTCGATGTGATTCATGGGCTGAGACCAGCACATCACCGCACAACCCCTAAGTTGCTCAACTCTAAAGAGTTATCATCGAGTGCCGGGGGTGATACCTCTTATCTCACTCCCGATGATGCATCTGAAGTATAGATAGTCGGTTGTGGGATTACCGAGGGTGATTCCTCTTTCACCACCTCCGATGAAACTTCTGTCGTGCAACCCCGCAATTGTGAATACCATCGAGGGTGATTCCTCCGGGTTCACCTTGACGGATACATCGAGTGGGAATCCAGCGAGGATGATTCCTCGGATTCCATTTTGATGTTTTGGACACATGGTTACCTTGACTTTACTACTGTTACTGGTTAAAGTCGGGTCGGCCCCGAGGGGTACCCACGACAGATGTGGATTCAGGTTGACCATGAGGGTACCCGAGAGATGAATGCGTGGCACGGCCGGGCATTCTTAGCCCTTGCTGTAAGTCCACGAGACGGGGCGACGGGGTCACATGATCGTGAGTATCCGCTTGTCACCGCGCGCTACCAACGCACTAATGGGTTAGGATATGTAATCTGAGTAGGCCTCTGGCCTTTTCGCGCTAACCAGCACGTGGGAATAATATGGGTACTCGGCGTCGTATGTATCAGCCGAAGCTCTTCAGACGTCAGCAGTTGAGCGGCGCGCGCCGGGTTGGTCTGGGAAATCCTGCGCTTGTATTAAGGGGGCTAGGACTGCTCACCGGCCGCGTTCACAACGCGCAGGAGTGCAAAGGGCGATGGGCCCAAGACCCCTGAGTGCTTAGGATGTAGACCAGCGTGCTGGCCGCTCTGTTGAGCCTAGGTAAGGCTACGACATGTCGATCAGCTGAGGCCGGGCATCGACCGAGCAAGTGTGTTTGGCCAGAGTTAATCGAGCGTGTTGGGTAAGTTGGTGCACCCCTGCAGGGAAGTATATCTATTCGAATAGCCGTGTCCACGGTAACAGGACGCTCGGAAAATATCCCGATCTACTACAACTAGAAATGGATTAAATATATATTGGCTCCGGGATCGCTTTCTCGTAGGGAGTCGAGGAAGGATCTCTGGGTGTTGTTGCTACTTATTGCTACTATTATATTTATGTACTAATCTGCACTCTTCTAATGCTGCAAGACCCTGAAGATGCTAGTCTTCGATAGGCTAGGCCTTCCCCTCTATTCTGGCATTTCTGCGGTCTAGTCCACATATACAGCCTTCCTTTGATAATGTTGCATAACTAGACTAGTTCTGATGTAAGTCTTGCGGAGTACTTTGGATGAGTACTCACGGTTGCTTTGCTTCCCCTTTTTCCCTATACCCGAATGTTACGACCAGATGACGGAGCCTCGGAGCCAGCTGCCCCAGTCGACGACTACTACCGCTAGTACCCCTCTGGCGGATACAACTACTACGAGGAGCCCTCCGACGACCAGGAGTAGTTAGGAGGTACCCAGGCAGGAGGCCTGCACCTTTCGATCTAGTGTTTTGTTTTGCCCCGCCTTCTTAAAGGCCTATCTGTTTAACTTTTATGTCTGTACTCAGACATCTAATGCTTCCGCTGATGCTTGTATGACATCGAGCTTATGTATTCGAGCCCTCGAGGCCCCTGGCTTGAAATATAAAGCTTGTATGACTTTTATTTGTGTAGAGTTGTGTTGTGATATCTTCAAGTGAGTCCTTAGGCTTGATCGTGTGCATTTGCATGTATGATTAGTACACGATTAAGTCGGGGGTGTCACAAGTTGGTATCAGAGCCGACTGCCTGTAGGAACCTGTCGGGACCAAAACTGGCAGATCTCGGGTAGGGGGTCCGAACTATGGGTCAAGGAGCAGATGGTAACAGAGAGCGTAGGGACAACGATTTACCCAGGTTCGGGCCCTCTCGAGGAGGTAAAACCCTACGTCCTGCTTGACTGTATTGATGTAATTGTATGAAGGTTACAGAGTTGATCTACCTTGAGATCCGATGGGCTAAACCCTAGATTATCAGTCTCCCCACTACGGACTAACCCTCCTGGTTTATATAGACACCAGGGGGGCCCTAGGGTTACATATGGTCAGTTACCATCAGGGATAAACATGCCGGTTACGCCATCTATTCCTTGGAGGAGACGCCAAGACTTCAGAGATTTCCTTCTATCACACAGGGTCGTCCACGATCCAGCCTTCCATCGAAGTGTAGAGAGCGGCCCACCAGTCCGGCCAGTGAGAAATAGGCCGGCAGCCCGAGTACCCCCTAGTCCGGGACACCCTCAGTAGCCCCCGAACTAGTCTTCGAAGCCGAGGTAGATGCCGAACACCATTGGCTTCGTGGACCAGTTCACTTTCCTCCGTGGCTCCGGTAACAGGCATGTATCACTCTGAGTTGTATTTCCAAGCATTATCCGGTCATGTATGCGCTGAACTATATCTTGGTAACGAAGTACAATAATAACTTAGCCCCGAAGGCTAGCCGCTTCGACGCGAACAGTGTTCTCATCTGACAACTTTTACCGAAGGGTCACACCTTGCCACGACCGCAAGTTGGTTTATGACAAACTCGATTCGCGGTTCGAGGTGGTTTTCATTGGCACGTTCCATCGATATGGAGATCGTGTCCTGTTTTCAAGGGATATAATCAATAATCCGCCTCACCCCACGCGCGCATAACGGCACGGTTATACGGGGAAGCGGCGAGGACTGCGGCGCAGTAAAGGGACCGTGGGTTTTACAGCCCATAAAAGGGGCACATTCCTTGTTTCGGTCGCACGCCCTCATTCCCCTCTTTCGCCATTGCCTTCCCCATCTCTTGAGCTCCAACGCCCAGATCCGCCCTCTCAGAAACCCTTCCTTCCACCCGCCCCATCTAGCAATGACGGGTTCCGGGTCCAAGGGCAAGTGGGAGGCTTCGAGCGTCACCAACAGCGCCATTTTGGAGTTAAAGAGCGCGGGCTACCTTCCGGCCGACATCGCCCACCGTGCTCCGGAGGCGGGCCAGGTTATCCCCACGCCACGGCAAGGCGAGAGAGTGGTGTTCATACCCCACTTCATCCGGGGCCTAGGTTTCCCCCTTCACCCCTTCGTCAGGGGCCTCATGTTCTTCTACGGGCTCGACTTCCATGACCTCGCGCCGAACTCCTTCCTCCACATCTCGGCTTTTATCATTGTCTACGAGGCCTTTCTCCGAGTCCGGCCACACTTCGGTCTGTGGTTGAAGATATTCAACGTCAAGCCGAAGATAGTAGATGGTCAACAGGCGGACTGCGGGGGGGCCATGATCAGCAAACTTCCGCGGGTGGAGTGGCCAGATGGTACCTTCATCGAGACCGTCAAGGTATGGCAAAAAGAGTGGTTCTATATCACAGAGCCGAGGCACGCGAACTGGGAGGCGACTCCGGCCTTCCGCTCCGGGCCCCCCACAAGGCTAGTCTCATGGACCAAGAAGGGCCTCGACTGGGGGTCGAACAAGGAGGTAGGGCTGCTGCAGAGCCGGATTGCCAAAATGATAGAGAAGGGCGTTGCGCTGGTCGACGTGATCCAGATCACGCTCGTCCGCCGAATTCTCCCCTTCTAGGACAGGGCTTCCCCCATGTGGGCCTATAAGCCCGACGACCCGGCCACCGTACGCAGCTTCCTCCGCACCTCCCACGCCCAATTGTGGAGGGCGCTATTCAAGCCGCAGAAAGATTGGCCGACCGAGAAAGAAGACGTCGGACTTGACGCTGCAAATCCCCCACGGGATGTATGAGTAATTTTGTGTGTTTTACCCGAACTGTTCCCTTTTGACAAGGTACTCAGTTTCGCTATTTTTTATCCACAGAGTTGGCTGGAGAAAGCTCAGTGGATCGACAACCCGGCGCCGCTGCCAGAGGAACCTAGGACGCCCCTCCTGGCGGCCATGTTGGCCGTAGTGCCATACGAGGTGCCGGAAAAGAAGGAGAAGAAGTAGCAACAGGGGGAGGCCAGAGAGGGCCTCCGCACCCAAAGACCCCCGGGCGCTAGTTCCGGGGACACCAACGATCCCTCCGCGCAAGAGGAGGAGAAGGAGCAAGGAGAGGACGGGGAGGAGGACGATTCCTCCCGAACAAGGAAGAGGGCGGCGTCCGAGGATGCCGAGGAGGAGCCCCCTCGACCCGCTCCCAAAAGACCGTGCAAGGCCAAGGTAGCCTTGTCCGGCGATAGCTCGGCTTCTGCCGAGGATTCTGAGGCCTCCGAACAGGTTCCTCAGAAAATTCCCAGGGCCAAGCCGCAGGCTCAAAGGTACGCGCTCTAGCGACCGCCTGGCCGCCTTTAGCCAAACTGGGTTTGATACTAATCAAGTTTCTGTTTGCAACTTTGCAATCTGCTGCGCGATCTCCCCATCGACCAAGCTTCGGAGGGGGATTCTCCGCTGGCGGCACTAGCGGAGAGCGGCACTGGATCCCGCGCCCCGTCTTCCCCAATCATGAAGGAAACCGAGGAGGTCCTGTCGAATAGGACTCCTCCCATGCCACATATAGGGGAAGGAGGCGATACTATCATGGCCGAGGTGAATGCCTCGGTCGCTGAAGACCAAGAGGGGAGGGCCCCTCTGGTGAACGAAGAGGAGCTCGGACGAGCCGAGCTTTCTCCGAGGACGACTCCAGAGACGTCAAAGCGTCCGGAGTCCGGCGCCCAGGGCGTCGAGAGGGAAGGAGCCGAAGGGCCACCGCCACCACCGCCAGCCCCAGAGCAGGCGTCAACCGGGTGGCCGGACACGATGGAGGACGCTATAACCAGCTCCTCCATCGCCGAAGAGCACCGTGCCCTTATGGGCGCGGTGTTGCAAAGTATTCGGTCCGTGGACCACGGACTGAAGGAGGCCTTTAGTGGCCTTCTTACCGGCTTCAAGGTGAGCAAAGTAATGCTTTTTTCCTTAGGAAAATTCATTTGTGCAAATATACAGCCTCATACATAGTATCCCCCGAGATTCTGACCGGTTGAGCAAAGCCGGTCGGAGGATCAAAAATCGACATCTCGGATACTAATATGTGTAGAATAATGCGCAGGCATCATCCTCGGCCGCAGCTGCCAATGCCGAAGAGTTGGCTGAGCTGAATCGGAAGCTAAAGAGCTCCGAGGACGATCTGAGCCTGGTGAACAAGAGGTTCGACGAGGCGCAAGGTAAGGCCGAGTTGTGATAGTGAATACCGCCGTAGACTTGTAAGCAGTGTTCGATGTATCCTAATGTGGATAACCGATTGAAATGCAGCTGTCGCCGCGGAGGTCGAAAGCCTCAAGGCCACACTGAGGACAGCTCAAGCGGACGCGGCGATGCAAAAGGCGGCAGCCGAACACGCAGCTGCCGAGCTGGCGGCGCTGAGAACCACAAGCGAAAAGCACGAGGCCAGGGTGTTGGAAGTGCAGCAGGAGCTCGGGGATGCCGTCACAAGGTGTGAGGCCCTCGAGCAAAAGAATAAGGAGCAGGCCGCCGAGCTGACCTCGTTGGCAGCGGTGGCTAAGGAAGCACGGACAGAGGCGCGCGGCTATCAAGAAGAGCTCCGCCAAGTCAGGCTGATCGCGGACGGTAAGCCGTACTTGTTACAATGTGTCTGTGGAGGTAACAGGTTCGCGTTGCTTACGCGGTTATGGCGTTCCGCAGGCGCCTTTGCGGACCTCCCGAAGAGTGCGGCGGATGCGGCGAGGTTCTTCGCCGGCCAGGAGGGTTGGGCCGAGCAGAGGCTTTTCTGGGCGCAATTTCAAGCGCCCGAACACCCTCCCCTCCTCAACAACCAGATGAAACAGCTAATGGAGCTGCATCGGATGGCGGAGCCGGTGATGAAGGACCTCTGCGTCAAACTATGGCCGTCTGAGCCGCTGCCGAGCAGCTACTTCGGTCTGGTGCAGAGGCTGTTCGGCGCTCCTGCACAGGTCGATGCCTGGAAGCGCTCCACATGTATCGAGGGTGCTCGGATGGCCTTCGGCAAGACAATGGTACATTGGCCGAAGCTAAAACCCGCTGAGATAGCTACCAGACCTCCGCCGCCAGGGAAAGAGCATAGACGTCCCGAGCAGTACTTTCCGGCCGTGATGGACGGTGCTCGGGCAGTAGATGCCCAATGCCCAAAAGATGTAATTTATGAGTAGAGGTATTTTCCTTGTAACCAAGGTGTTGAAACTTTTGCTTTATTGTAGTGCAAGTGATCGGCTATGAATATAGTGCCGGATTAATTTTGACTCCTGTGCGGCCGATTTGAAACTGAAAGTTACCAGTCGTCGGCTTCAGCCCCCTAGCAGATACTGCATGGGGTGTTTTCTCGTAATACGTAAACCCTTAGCCGACGTCTCGGTGCCCGGGGGCGGTTGTATGTATGGAAAACCAGGCAATCAGACTATGTGGTTTTAGTGCTTTCACTTAGCCAGAGGAGCTTGACGGTGGGGGCCGATGACGAGCCCCCGGTGTTTGTGATATTCGGACGAGCCGCGGTTGATACCATCATCACATGGTTTCTGTGATAGAGAACCCTTCGTATGACACGGACTAACCTCCAACGATTTTAGGCTAACGCCAGTCATCGGATCGCCGACCAGTTCTCGCTTATTGGGACAGTCAGTTTTCGGCTTTCTCCACTGAGGTACTTAACCAGGCGAGCTAGAAATACAATCGCAGTGGTTCTCCCTTTACCCTCTTAGCCGAACAGTGCGGAACGTAAGAGGGTAAACACAGGAGCCGGGCAACCCAACTATTGACCAAAGACGCAATTCGGAACTGATTCATATAATGCAATATCCGTGACACCGAGCACATGAAAAAAAAAAGTGCTGGTATAGAGTTTTAAGGCAAGATCTATGATCGAGCCCCCGGTCTATTAGCCGGTTTAAAAGAAATGTATCGTGATAGTTTACTTCGGCGGAAAAAGGCGGAAAGGAATATGCAACGTGAATGACTGCATGAGTATACCAGAATAAAGTGGTCTTTGCCTCCTTTAAATGTGTGACGTCCAACCGTACAATTCGTATTGCCGAAGTAACTAGAATAGATACTTTAAAGGAATGTATATATTGAGAGTAAAGGTTTACACAGGGCTTCCATGAGTGGTTTGACGTCCCTACTACGCCCTGCTGCACGTCTGCGCCTTTGCTCGTCAAGAAGCTGTCGTGGAAGCGAAGCTGTCCGCCGTGTATTCGGCGTAAGTAGTAATCTTTGGCGGGAGAGCCCTTGAAAAAGGGTTTTGGGAAGTCGCCATGGTATATTAGCTGGACGCTGATCGGGCCCTAGATGGTGCCCATTGTTGATGTCGATTCGAAGACATTTGGTGGCCATTGGTCGGTCGAACCGAGCTCTGGACCTTTTGTTTACTGTGTCCCCACAACTGCCCATGGAATTTTGAGCGCGAAATTGTGCACTCGAGGTACGTATTTCGCGACTAGGTGGGCCGTGCTGTGGGGCGCGTATCCCTATTTGGGTGGAGCATGAGAGCGCGCTGGGATCAAGGCTGCAGCTCGGGAGCGTTTGCATGTGTCCGGTGTCTTGACAGTGGACTGGGACTGCGACGCCTCTTCGGCAGCTTGGACTTCGGCGGCGAGAGCCGCAGTGTGTTCCTCTGTTCGGAGCGAGCGCTCAGTATTACCGTTAATGGTAATAACGCCCCGTGGCCCTGGCATTTTCAACTTCAGGTACGCATAGTGCGGGACGGCGTTAAAGCGAGCGAAGGCGGTCCGCCCGAGGAGTGCGTGATAACCACTGCAGAAAGGAACGATATCGAAGATCAAGTCCTCGGCGCGGAAGTTGTCGGGCGAGCCGAAGACTACTTCCAAAGTCACAGATCCCGAGCAGCGTGCCTCGACGCCAGGTATTACGCCTTTAAAGGTGGTGTTGCTGGGTTTGATCCTTGATGGGTCGATCCCCATCTTCCTCACTGTATCTGCGTAAAGCAGGTTAAGACTGCTACCTCCGTCCATCAGGACTCTAGTGAGGTGAAATCCGTCCACGATGGGGTCGAGCACCAGAGCGTCCGTTCCTCCATGGCGTATACTGGTCGGATGATCTCGACGGTCGAAAGTGATCGGGCAAGCCGACCAAGGGTTGAATTTCGGGGCTACCAGCTCTAAGGCGTAAACATCCCGAAGCGCGCGTTTCCGCTCCTTCTTTGGTATATGCGTGACGTAGATCATGTTCACGGTTTTGACCTCCGGAGGGAACTGTTTTTGGCCTCCATTGTTCGGCCCGCGAGGTTCGTCGTCGTCCTCACTGTGGGGGCCCTTGCCCTGTTCTTCGGCTGTGGCCTTTCCGGCCTGCTTGATTACCCAACAGTGACGGTTGGTGTGGTTAGCTGGCTTGTCGGGGGTGCCGTGAATCTGGCAGGGCCTATCCAATATTCTGTCCAGCGCAGACGGGCCATCTTGGTTCCCTTTAGAGGGTTTTCTCCACTGTCCCGATTTCGAGCCGCTGAATCCGGCGTTCACTGCTGCGTCATCGGCTTCACCGCCG
Source organism: Elymus sibiricus (assembly GCA_039707655.1). Lineage (NCBI taxonomy): Eukaryota > Viridiplantae > Streptophyta > Magnoliopsida > Poales > Poaceae > Elymus > Elymus sibiricus. Next base: position 118,936,674 of record CM077676.1, on the reverse strand, counting down.
TTGGTTGAGTGTCGGCGCTTGTTGTTCCTATTGCGCCGGGATTTGCCATTCCCATCCCGGGTCTCTGAAGTACCGGGGTCTTCGGGGTGGTTGCTTCGACGAGCTAACCAGCTATCCTCACCCGCGCAAAAGCGGGTCATGAGAGAAGTAAGGGCCGACATTGTTCTTGGCTTGTCTTGGCCGAGCTGGCGAGCGAGCCACTCGTCCCTGATACTGTGTTTGAATGCCGCAATCGCTTCAGCGTCCGGACAGTCGACGATCTGGTTCTTCTTGGTCAAGAATCGGTTCCAAAATTGCCGGGCTGACTCTCCGGGCTATTGGATAACATGGCTCAGGTCGTCGGCGTCCGGTGGTCGAACGTAGGTGCCCTGAAAGTTAGCTCGGAATGCATCTTCCAGTTCTTCCCAGCTCCCGATGGAATTTTCGGGTAGGCTGTTCAGCCAATGCCTGGCCGGTCCCTTAAGTTTCAGTGGTAAGTACTTGATAGCATGGAGATCATCTCCTCGAGCCATATGAATGTGGAGAAGAAAATCCGCAATCCATACACCTGGGTCAGTTGTCCCATCATAGGATTCTATATTAACGGGTTTAAACCCCTCGGGGAACTGATGCTGCATCACCTCATCAGTAAAACACATTGGGTGTGCGGCGCCCCTGGCCCGGGCCGCATCGCGCCGAAGATCAGTTGTCATCCGGGCACGGTGCTGATCCCGAGCCCTGTCATTTCTATCGCACCAGGCCTGGTGTCCGTCCCGTCCAGCGGGTGCGTATCCTGTGGGTCCATAGATGGACCTCGACTGAATCGCTCGTGTGTTCAGGTCGTGGCGCAGATCGTATTGGTCGTCCGGTTGAACCGGGTCTTTGCCTGCTCGGTGAGAAGGCACGAGTGGGTATTCGGCTTCCCTGGCCGTCCTATCCCGTCCTCGAGGGGGCACGGGTGGGAGTTTGGCTTCTCCGGCCGCTCTATCTCATCCTCAAGGGGGCGCGGGTGGGAGCTCGGCTTCCACAGCCGGCCTATCTCGTCCTCGAGGGGGCCGGTCGAGCTGGTCTGCGTAAGTTCGTCTGGGAGGTACGGGCTCGAAGGCCTCATCCTCGAAGTCTAGAAGGAGGCGCCGCCGCTGGTAACTCCTATATTGGCCCTGACGTTGATCGCCGAGGCCTTCTTCGGCAGCTAGGACCATCGTCCATCTATCGTTGAGTGTATCCTGCTCGGCCTTGAGCTGTTGTTGTTTCATCTTTAAGCTTCGGGCAGTGGCAATAAGTTGCCGTTTGAATGTTTCTTGTGCCAGGGGATCCTCTGGGACGATAAAGTCCTCGGGTCCGAGGCTATCTTCCTCTTCAGATGGGGGGAGGTAATTACTGTCCTCGGAATCATCGAGGTCCTCGGGGTCACCCTGGTCCTGATGCCCTTCAGGGGTGTCAGGTCGTTGCTCGGGCGTGTTGTCGCCGAGCTCCTCCAAATTATCCGGAGTCTCATTAGCGCCGGTGTCGTTTGTGTCTGTGTGATTTTCCTTGCCCTTCCCCCGCCCTCTGGCCCGCCGTCGGCGGTGTCTGGGCGGGTCTTCGGTACTGTCATCGCCGCCTTTGTTGGTTGTGTCACCGTCCTTCACGGGGGTGTCGACCATGTAGACGTCATAAGTGGAGGTGGCGGTCCACTTTCCGGTTTTTGTAGTGGCGAGGAAGGTGTCCGTGGAGGGCGGGACGTCCATGTCCTCGTCCATTTAGTCAGCCTCCTCGGAGGCGTAGTCCAGCATGTCAGTTAAATCTTCGACAGTAGCTACCAAGTGGGTGGTGGGTGGGATGCAAAATTCCCCGTGGCCGGCATCCTGTCTGACCTGCTCCTGGTCCGAGGACGGGCCGTCCGCGATTTTTGTCATTTGGATCCGGTTCAGCATCTCGCTTAAAATCGAGGAATCCACCGGATCTGCGTTCGGACGGTCCCTGGAGTTGAGCTCCGGCGTGTCGTTAACGGGAGTGTGCTCAGCCAAGGGTGACCCCTGGTTCTCCGGCACCGGGGTTGGAGCCAAACTCAGGGTCAGGTCCGACCTGAGGCCCGCCCCGAGGACTGGGGCGGGGAAGGGATCCGAAGTCAAGGCCTCGGGGTTGGTGGGTTCCTCGGGTGAAGCCGAGATCCCAGTGAAGATCAGATCGCCTCGAGCGTCGGCGACGAACTGAAGGCCGCCAAACCTGATTTCCTGCTCGGGGGCGAAGTTGCCGACCTGTTCGAGGTGACCGGTCGGATCGGCGTATAGCACGATGCTGCCGAATGCGAAGAGCTGGCCGGGGAGGAAGATGTCCCTGCTACGAATTCCGTCGCTGAAGAGAAGAGTTGTCCGAGGACGATGGTATCCCCGCTGCAGATTCCATTGCTGAAGAACTGTCCGGGGACGGCGAGCCATTGATCCTTGGCGACCCACGACGGGACTCTCAATGAAAGCACCAATGTCGGTACCAAAACCGGCAGATCTCGGGTAGGGGGTCCGAACTATGGGTCAAGGAGCAGATGGTAACAGAGACCGTAGGGACAGTGATTTACCCAGGTTCGGGCCCTCTCGAGGAGGTAAAACCCTACGTCCTGCTTGATTGTATTGATGTAATTGTATGAAGGTTACAGAGTTGATCTACCTCGAGATCCGATGGGCTAAACCCTAGATTATCAGTCTCCCCACTACGGACTAACCCTCCTGGTTTATATAGACACCAGGGGGGCCCTAGGGTTACATATGGTCGGTTACCATCAGGGATAAACATGCCGGTTACGCCATCTATTCCTTGGAGGAGATGCCAAGACTTCAGAGATTTCCTTCTATCACATGGGGTCATCCACGATCCAGCCTTCCATCGACGTGTAGAGAGCGGCCCACCAGTCCGGCCCATGAGAAATAGGCCGGCAGCCCGAGTACCCCCTAGTCCGGGACACCCTCAGAACCCCCTTTCCAACTCCTTGGCCGAAGTTGAGTCTAGTCCTTGCAAAACTGTTTTACTAACATGGCTGTGTGGCTTACGGGCCCACGTCGCCAATGGGTGGTATTAGGATCTTTTATTCCTCTTCCTTACTCTGGGACTCTAATTTCTCTTCTTTTCAGGTTAAATGATTTTGCTAACTCTGACACTAGGTTCTCGTAATCACATTCACCCGGAGAGCTGGATTGTCTGCAACTAATCCTTTCCTTTGGTCGGATTAATCTGATAATCACCTTTTCCTTTTTATTGGTCTGTTTAACCTTTTCTTTCCAATGCTATCATATGCTTCTCACACTGTCTTTTGACATCTTGCACTCCTTGTTTCAGATGCGTCCCGCAAGACAGCTAGTACGCCAGACCATGGCTGTTGATGCGACTGGGTTTTCGGCCATTTTGGTCGATCTTCTGACCAGGCTGGGATATCGCTGGTATCCCGAGTACACGGTTTACGAGGATTACCGCGAGTTTAACCAGGAGCAGTACCATGCTGTGGTCCGCATCTTTGATCGGCAGGATATCTCTATCACTGAGTTGCACACCTTTCATGGTGTTGGAGTGACTGTCGACATGGCCGTCCATGATGCTGCCTATACTGCTATTGCCCGTCTCCGTGGAGAGCACAACAGTCGCTTAGAGGAGACTGCTTTCAGATACATCCTGTATGCTCCTGCTGGGGATGAGACTGGATACTACACTGCTATCTGTACTCCCTACGTGTCGCGTCGTTATGACCCGCAGGTTTTGGTACAGTACACTCAGGCTCTGGACCACACTGCTTGAGCTCTTGCTGTCGAGTTGCACGCCACTCGTGCTCGTCTTTACGACGCTCTGACACAGTTGCTACCAGCAGTCAGTGCACGGATGCACCCAGAGTACATTCTTTACCCGCGCAGGACGAAGATGCCACCAGGTCTTGAGTGGCCTACTGTTGGAGGTCTTACCCCTCCACGTGGTCCTCTTCTTCCAGTTCGGGACCAGATTCTGCACCAAAGTGTTCACGGAGCGCAGGATCCTTACATCGAAGGTACCCTGCGTCGTCACCTGCAGCTGCCTGGCTTCAGTGGTTTTCTCCGACGTTGATGTAGCATATCGCTATGTCGCGTTGTTGTATCCCTCCACCACGTGCCTGCGTGTCGCCTAGTTGTCTAGCTTTTCTTTTCGCTGTTGTAATGCTGGCTTGTAACCGAACCTATGTATGGATCTGTATGTCATGTTTGACTGTGATGTTGTATCTATTGCACTTCCTTTTGTTGTGCATGTTACTTCATGAATGAATCCATGCTACTGCAATGCTCGTTGCTAAACTACCCCCTGTTGAATTTTTAGCAGGATGGTTAGACCCATAGGTCATGGCCGTGGTGCCAACAATCCACCACCGCCCGACTATATGGCTGCGATGATGCAACAATTCGAAATGCACTGCCAGTTTATGCAAGGGCTGATGGATCAGTTTCCCCGCCCCAATGCCAACCAACAGCCAGCCGCAATCACCTTGCAAGAGTTTGTGCATCTGAATCCAACTATTTACCGCAACTCAGTTCAGCCGCTTGACGCTGATGACTGTCTCCGCGACATCACCTTTGAGATGGAGTCTGCGAACGTGGCCCCTGCCAACTATGTCACTTTTGCATCCTACTTTCTGAACGGACCCGCAGCCCAATGGTGGGACACTCACAGGCAAACCTTAGCTGCTGGAACCATCATCACCTGGATGGAGTTCAAAGCTGCTTTCCATGCCCGTTACATTCCGCAAGGAGTCATGGACCGGAAGAAGCGAGAGTTCCGCAATCTCTCCCAGGGCAGCAAGTCTGTAGAAGCTTATCAGCGGGAATTTCTGGAGTTATCTCGCTATGCTGAAGAGGACATTGCTACTGACACCCGCAGACAGGAAAAGTTCCGGGAAGGGCTCAACCCTGAAATCAAGATAGCACTCCTAGTCCACGACTTTGCTGACTTCGCCACCTTGGTGAATAAGGCTATTCAGGTTGAGACTGGTATCAAGGATAACAAGGACGCTCTTAAGCGCACCTGTGAAGCGGGCTCATCTTCGGGCTTGTCTTCCCAGAAGCGCCGCATCTGGATCCCTCAAAGTATGTACCGTCCAGCTGTACCTGTTCAGAGGCCATCGTATGTTGCACCACGTATGCCCCCTCCACCTCCAAGGCAATTCAGACCTCAAGCTCCAATGCCTCGAGCTCCTGCTCCACGTCCCGACAATGGACTCTGCTTCAAGTGTGGCCATCCAGGTCACCGTGCCAGAGACTGCTCCCAGAGTTAGAATCAGCTTGTGCGTCCCTCTGCTGGCCGTGGTAATGGCCGTGGCAATAATCAGCCTCGCAACTATAATGCCAGACCTTCATATGGTCGTGGGCAGGCTTATCATGTCAACATGGCTGAAGCTCAAGATCATCCAGAGACTGTGATGGGTACTCTCCTTGTTAATTCAGTACCAGCATCTGTTTTATTTGATTCAGGAGCATCGCATTCTTTCATATCAGAAGAGTTTGCATTCCTGCATGGCTTTACATATGAAAAATTGCACCATCCGTTAGCGGTAAACACTCCCGCGGGCCAATGCCAAGCCTCCATGTTCAGCCCCGATGTCACCATTGATATTGAAGGGTTGGAGTTTCGTGCTTTTCCCATTATTCTGAAGTCTTCCAAAGTTGACCTCATTCTGGGAATGGATTGGTTGAAGGCTCACTACGCCTTGATCAATTGTGCCACTAAAGTCGTACACCTCCTGCACCCATCAGATGAGCTAGTAAATTACCATGCTCATGTTGTTCAAAGTGCCGAGGCTCAAATCTATGCCCTGAATGCGTTGAACGCTTCTCCTCTTGAGGGGATCAAAAACATTCCAGTCGTTTGCGACTTCCAAGATGTCTTTCTGGAAGAACTTCCAGGAGTACCCCCTGCTAGGGCTTTTGAGTTTGTCATCGACCTTAAACCAGGCACAACTCCTATTGTGAAGCATCCGTACAAGATGCCTCCGCATGAACTCCTTCAACTTAAGGAGGAACTCGACAAATCACTTAGCAAGGGTTTCATTCGCCCAAGTTCCTCTGCCTGGGGAGCACCTTCTCTCTTTGTCAAGAAGAAAGATGGTACAAACCAATTGGTCCAAGATTACCGGCCTATCAACCAAGCCACCATTCAGAACAAGTATCCGCTTCCTCGGATCAATGACCTATATGACCAACTTGCTGGATCATCAGTGTTCTCTAAACTCGACTTGAGGTTGGGTTATCATCAGATCCGCGTCCGCGAAGAGGATATTCCCAAGACTGCCTTTGTTACTCGCTATGGCTCCTATGAGTACACTATCATGTCTTTCGGCTTAACAAATGCACCAGCAACGTTCTCCCGTCTGATGAATTATATCTTCATGTATTACCTCGACAAGTTTGTCGTGGTTTATCTGGATGATATTCTAGTATTTTCCAAGAATAAGGAAGAACATGCTGAACATCTTCGTCTTGTTCTGGAAAAGCTTCGAGAGCACCAGCTATATGCCAAGTATTCCAAGTGTGAATTCTGGTTATCTGAAGTAACCTACCTTGGACATGTGATTTCCAAGGATGGCATTGCTGTCAATCCAGAACGAGTTCAGACTATTCTTGACTGGACTCCCCCGAAGAATGTCAAGCAAGTTAGGAGTTTTCTCGGGCTCGCAAGTTATTGTCCTCGTTTTGTCGAGAACTTCTCAAAGATTGCCAAGCCTCTGACTAATCTGCTTCACAAAGGCGTTAAGTTTGAGTGGACAGATAAATGTCAGGAAAGTTTCCAAACCCTCAAGGACAAGCTGACCTCTGCTCCAGTGCTTGCTCCTCCGGATTCTCACAAAGACTTCGTGATCTATTGCGACGCCTCTCGTCAGGGATTAGGCTGTGTCCTGATGCAAGAGCGCAGAGTAATTGCTTATGCCTCGCGACAGTTGCGTCCTCACGAAGAGAATTACCCAGTGCATGATCTTGAACTTGCTGCAGTGATTTATGCATTGAAGCTGTGGCGACATTACCTTCTCGGTAATCGGTGTAAGATATACACTGATCACCAAAGTTTGAAGTATTTATTTACTCAGCCGGACCTCAATCTCCACCAATAGCGATGGTTGGAAACAATTACGGACTATGACAGTGGTATTTCATATACCCCTGGCAAGGCTAATGTGATGGCTGATGCCTTGAGCCGCAAGTCCTATTGTAACAACCTCATGGTTCCACGAACTCAACCTCATCTGTACGAAGAACTTCGCAAACTGAACCTCCACATTGTTCTACAGGGTTCTCTTAATACCCTTGTTATATAGCCAGATCTTGAGAAGGCTGTTAAGCGTGCGCAAGCTAAAGATGCTGAAGTTGATCCGATGAAAAGAGATCTCCACCTTGAAAAGTACAGAGATTTCTCGCTTGCTCAAGATGGAACTTTGTATTTCAGAGGCCGCATTGTGGTACCTCGGTTCGAGCTTATGACCGACAAGGTTATGAAGGAGGCTCATGATACACCACTGTCTATTCATCCGGGTAGCACCAAAATGTATCGTGATCTCCGTCAAAGGTACTGGTGGTCAAGAATGAAGCAGGATATTGCTCGATATGTTGCTGAATGTGACGTTTGCCGACGCGTGAAAGCAGAACATCAGAAGCCTGCTGGAATTCTACAACCGCTCCCTATTCCTGAATGGAAGTGGGACAAAGTGCAAATGGACCTTATCACTGGCCTTCCCAGGTCACAGAAGGGTCATGATGCTATTCTTGTCATCATCGACCACCTCTCTAAAGTTGCACACTTTCTGCCAGTCAAGGAGACGATCACTGCTAGTCAGTTAGCGGATTAATATATCTCCAGAATTGTATCACTCCACGGTATTCCGAAGGAGATCAGTTCAGACCGTGGCAGCCTTTTCACCTCAATGTTCTGGAAAAGTTTCCAAGAAGCTATGGGAACTCATATAACCTGGAGTTCAGCTTATCACCCCCAGTCCCAAGGCCAGGTTGAACGGGTTAATCAAGTGCTGGAAGATATGCTGCGAGCTTGTGTTATTTCTTTTGGCAAGAAGTGGGAAGAATCTCTCCCGTATATTGAATTCTCTTACAACAACAGTTATCAAGCCAGTTTGAAAATGGCCCCCTTCGAGGTTCTATATGGACGTAAGTGTCGAACCCCTCTGAATTGGTCAGAAACTGGGGAACGACCGCTCGTGGGTCCGGATATTATCCAACACGCCGAAGAGCAAGTCCGAATTGTGCGGGAAAATCTCAAAGCTGCTCAGTCTCGCCAAAAGAGTAATTATGATCGTAAACACTGGGGATCGATCTATCAACCTGGTGAGCAAGCTTATCTGCGTGTCACTCCTATGAAGGGCGCTCACCGCTTCGGAATCAAGGGCAAGTTAGCTCCTCGCTACATTGGCCCCTTCCGCATTCTCGCCAGACGTGGACATGTGGCATATAAATTGGAATTGCCACCGCAATTCTCTCACATCCACGATGTCTTCCATGTGTCGCAACTTCGCCGTTGTTTTAAGGAATCTCTGCACCGAGCAGTGGATCATGAAATGCTTGATTTGCAAGATGATCTATCTTATAAAGAGCATCCGATCCGCATTCTCGATCAAGCTGAACGTCGGACCCGCCAGAAGGCAACCAAGTTCCTAAAAGTGCAGTGGTCAAATCATACTGAAGATGAAGCCACTTGGGAACGTGAGGATCGTCTTCGGGAGGAATACCCCGATCTGTTTCCTTCTACCTCCTGAATTCTCGGGACGAGAATTTCTTTTAGAGGAGGAGAATTGTAACACCCCTATGAAATGAGCTACAGTGATCCACCATGTTAATGCCAAGTCATCTGTGATTTGCAATGATAATCATGTTGGAATAATATCTCATTTCAAATTCCTCCACTGAATTCAATTCAAATTCAAAGTGAAATTTGAAGTTGCTCAAAAATTACTGGAAAATAGTTCATGTTTGACAAAAAATCCAAAACAATTTAATGTTAAGAAAAACAAGATCACCTATTTTCCTAAAATGGGCTAGAGCAATTAAACAATGCAAAACAGCACTTTAAATGCCATTTCCATTTTTGAAAAAATTCAAATGGATTCCAAAATTGCCCAAACTTTTTGTGGCAGAGCAGAATAAAGCATAGTAATTATGTGGAGCAATATCACATTTTACAAAATGCATTTGGGTAGCTCATTTATTTTTCTAAGTCTTCTGTAAAAAGAAAACAGAAAAAGAGAAATAAAAATGCCTAAACGGCTGGGCCTAAGTGCACAGTGCACTCGGCCCAGCCCAGCCGGCCTGTCTCCCTCCTCTCTCTCTTCCCCGTCGCCGTGTCGCCCGCGCCATGGCCAGAGCGTGGCTGCTCCGGCCGCTGGCGGACACCGCGGCGCCACCGACGAGGGGAGAGGATAAGGCCGAGCCATTCCTCCCCTTGGACCTCTCACCACTCTCCCCTCACCTCTCTCGCTCTCTCCCGCGCTTCCTCTCCCTCTCCAATACGCCGCCGACGCCGTGCCGTCGCTCCACCGCGGCCAACGACCTCGCCTCGCCGCCTCTTCGTGTCTGTCGTCTCCGCCGTCGTCGATTACGTCTTCCACGCCGTCTATCGCGAGCAGAGGAGCTCCATCGCGCGGATCCACGCCGCCCCCTCTTCTTCTCGGTCTCCGGCGAGCTCCGCCGTCCGGCCTTCTCTGCAGCTCCTAAACCCCCACGGGCCTTTCTTGCGCCGCACGGTGAGCTTCTCCCTCTCCTCCCCTCTCCGTTTGAGCTTGCGCGCCCTCTAGCTAGCTAGCTCGCCGCAGACGAGCTCGTTGCCGTCAACGTAGTCGCTGTCGAGCTCGTATGAGCTCGCAGTCGTGCTCAGCGTCGCCATAGGAGTCGAACGCGCCTATCGCCGCCGCTTGCCGTGCCCGGATTCGCCGTTGCCGAGAACCACCCGAGAACGCCGCCGCCTCCGCCGCTCGCCGTCGCCGTCTCCGGCCAAACTACCGCCACTAAACGACGCGCGGGGGAGCGCACGTTCGAGCGCGCCCAGCCGCATGCAAAATGGCCGTCGGAGCGCGTTTTCCGGCGTGTTCCCATGCGCCCCGCCGCGTTTGCACGTCGTCGGCGGCTAAACGCCGCTCGCCGCCGATGTGGCTGGCCTGGGGCCCACCCTGGGTCGCTGACCAATGGGTCCCTGGGCCCGGTTGACCGCGTTGACCGTGGTCAACGTGCTGACGTGGCAGTTACTGCCGCTGACAAGTGGGCCCCCTCCGTTAATTAGTCTAATTAAACTGTTTTCTAAATAAACTTAATTAATTAACCTAATTAGTCACTCACACCCGGGGCCCACCCCTCTAAATAGTTCTGTTTAGTTTAAACTAACTCTAATTAGCACTGAGACACTGACCAGTGGGACCCAGCTGTCAGGTTTGACCTGAACAGCTGCGGTTGACCCAGTGACGTCATGCTGACATCACACTGACGTCATCAGCAACTATTCTGGATAGTACGATTTTATTAATTAAAATAATTCCAGGAATTTCAGAAAAAGGTTTTAAACTTTAAAAATTCGTAGAAATTCAACCGTAGCTCGGATCGAAAAACTTTCTACATGAAAGTTGATCAGAAAAACGAGACGATTCCGAATACGCGGTCAAAATGCTTGACCATCACTCCTATCTATATGAACTTGGAACCTTCCCCTCCGGTTCAGTAGACCGAAGTCAGCCTAAACGCCAGGAAAATATCCCAGATATTTTCCCGTTTCGTCTGCAACATGTAGCATTGCATTAGGTCATCACTAACACTGCATACTGCCATGCCATGCATTGTGTTGCATCTGTTTGCTTTTATTTATTGTTTCTTCCCCCTCTTCTTATCCGATAGCCCCCGAGACCGACGCAGTTCCGGAGACCGACGACACCAGTGACGACCCCTCCTTTGCCGCAGAGCTTCCAGGCAAGCAACCCCCCTTGACGCATGCCTATATCACCTATTCTTTCTTCCTCCTGCTTGCATTAGAATTTGCTACTGCTGTTGATTTATCCTATTCTGATGCATAGCCTGCTTCTTGTAACTTCTGTTGATACCTACCTGATACCCCAAATGCTTAGTATAGGTTGGCAGGAAACCATCTGTGGCCCCTCTTCCTTACCCTAGTTGCCCCGCGTAGTTACCAGTGCCCCGTTCGATGTGATCGACGGGCTGAGACCAGCACATCACCGCACAACCCCTAAGTTGCTCGACTCTACAGAGTTATCACCGAGTGCCGAGGGTGATACCTCTTATCTCACTCCCGATGATGCCTCTGAAGTATAGCTAGTCGGTTGTGGGATTACCGAGGGTGATTCCTCTTTCACCACCTCCGATGAAACTTCTGTCATGCAACCCCGCAATTGTGAATACCATCGAGGGTGATTCCTCCGGGTTCACCTTGACAGATACATCGAGTGGGAATCCAGCGAGGGTGATTCCTCGGATTCCATCTTGATGTTTTGGACACACGGTTACCTTGACTTTACTACTGTTACTGGTTAAAGTCGGGTCGGCCCCAAGGGGTACCCGCGAGAGATGTGGATTCGGGTTGACCATGAGGGTACCCGAGAGATGAATACGTGGCACGGCCGGGCATTCTTAGCCCTTGCTGTAAGTCCATGAGACGGGGCGACGGTGTCACATGATCGTGAGTCTCCGCTTCTCACCGCGCGCTACCAACGCACTAATGGGTTAGGATATGTAATCTGAGTAGGCCTCTGGCCTTTTCGCGCTAACCAGCACGTGGGAATAATATGGGTACCCGGTGTCGTATTTATCAGCTGAAGCTCTTCAGATGTTAGCAGTTGAGCGGCGCGCGCCGGGTTGGTCTGGGAAAGCCTGCGCTTGTATTAAGGGGGCTAGGACTACTCACCGGTCGCGTTCGCAACGCGCAGGAGTGCAAAGGGCGATGGGCCCAAGACCCCTGAGTGCTTAGGATGTAGACCGGCGTGCTGGCCGCTGTGTTGAGCCTAGGTAGGGCTACGACGTGTCGATCAGCCGAGGCCGGGCATGGACCGAGCAAGTGTGTCCGGCCAGAGTTAATCGAGCGTGTTGGGTAAGTTGGTGCACCCCTGCAGGGAAGTATATCTATTCGATTAGCCGTGTCCACGGTAACAGGACGCTCGGAAAATATCCCGATCTACTACAAATAGAAATGGATTAAATATATATTGGCTCCGGGATCGCTTTCTCCCAGGGAGTCGAGGAAGGATCTCTGGGCGTTGTTGCTACTTATTGCTACTATTATATTTATGTACTAATCTGCACTCTTCTAATGCTGCAAGACCCTGAAGATGCTAGTCTTCGATAGGCTAGGCCTTCCCCTCTATTCTGGCATTTCTGCAATCTAGTCCACATATACAGCCTTCCTTTGATAATGTTGCATAACTAGACTAGTTCTGATGTAAGTCTTGCTGAGTACTTTGGATGAGTACTCACGGTTGCTTTGCTTCCCCTTTTTCCCTATACTCGAATGTTACGACCAGATGACAGAGCCCCGGAGCCAGCTGCCCCAGTCGACGGCTACTACCACTACTACTACCCCTTTGGCGGATACTACTACTATGAGGAGCCCTCCGACTACCAGGAGTAGTTAGGAGGTAACCCGATAGGAGGCCTGCGCCTTTCGATCCAGTGTTTTGTTTTGCCCCGCCTTCTTAAAGGCCTATCTATTTAACTTTTATGTTTGTACTCAGACATCTAATGCTTCCGCTGATGCTTGTATGACATCGAGCTTATGTATTCGAGCCCTCGAGGCCCCTGGCTTGTAATATAAAGCTTGTATGACTTTTATTTGTGTAGAGTTGTGTTGTGATATCTTCAAGTGAGTCCTTAGGCTTGATCGTGTGCATTTGCGTGTATGATTAGTACACGATTAAGTCGGGGGCGTCACAAATTCCTAGCTACTTTATGGGATGTTTCTTATGGCCAAAGCAATCAATTGAAAAACTGGAGCAGATTCTGAGGGGCTTCTTATGGCAAGGGAAAAATCATGTAGGCGGAGGCCAGTGCCTTGTTGCCTGGGAAGTGGTAACGATGCCAAAGGAGAATGGAGGCTTGGGAGTGCGAGACCTCAGGGCACATAACTTGGCGATGGTGTGCAACCTAATGGCTAGGGTTCTACTGCATCCCAACAATAGTCCATGCTATAGCTGGTTTGCTTTAAAATACTATCAGAGGGAAATCTCAAGCCAGGCACGCAGTGGGGATACAGCTACCTGGAGGGACCTCAAATCCTCCTTACAGTTGTTTTTCCAATCTACAAAGTGTCAGCTAGGAGACGGGCGTGCCACTTCCTTCTGGTTCGACTCATGGCTACAGTGTGGGCGACTTATTTTCGTCTTCCCGACACTGTTTACCTTCGCGATAGCCAAATTCTGCACAGTCACTTCTCAGTGCAACGACGGCCACTGGGCCCTGCAGCTGCACCCAAACCTTTCTCTCCTGGCATCACAAGAGCTGCAAATGTTGCATGGTTACTTAGGAAGTGTGCAGCTACAAGTGAACACATCAGATACCCGGCTACCTATCACTGAGGACAGGAGGTTATCGACAGCATATTTCTACAAACTCCTGACCTTCAGGGGGAAAATCTGCCCTTTGGCACCTTTCACTTGGGACAGGATCATTCCGAACAAACACCGTGTCTTCTTGTGGCTTGCTTCCAGAGACAGTCAAAACACAAGGGATAGTATGATTCGGAAACATTGGATCAAAGTTGTAACTCACAATGGATGCGACCTATGCCCAGCTGCAGAAACCATGAATCATGTCCTCCTTCGGTGCAAGTTAGCAGAAGTAGTGTGGACCAAACTTGAACTGAAGGACCTGGCTATCTCTTCGACAGCAGTTCAGGACTTCTTCAGTTCTGAGCAACCGCGAGACAGGCATGGCAAGCACTGGCATGTTCTTTTCGTGGCCTGTGCCGTCATTCTCTGGAATGCTCGAAATGCACAAGTCTTCAGGGGCGAGTACTGGCGGCAGGGACGTGTCTTCGGTGAGATCGCTCAGCTGCTCACACTCTGGACTACGCGCACACCAGAGGACGAGACTAGAGTTACTATGCGTTCTTGGGCCAATGTAATAACCTCCGCATAGTTTCTTTGCTGCTTTAATCCCCCCTTCTCCCCTCCCTCTTGTGAACTTTCTATGTAGGTCTGGTGGTGGCATGCTGCATTTTCTGTGCGGCGTTAACATCACCTTCATGTAAATGACCTCGGTCATTCGGGCACCTAGCCCATTTTGAATGCATAAGGTAGAGAATGCCCTACCTTTTTATTCAAAAAAAATCTCCTTATACTTACTCTGTCGCGCGGCGGCTGAGTAAAAGCCGTGCCTCTCCTCCACTGCCTCACCCCTCCCCTCCCGAACCGCATCTATGCCAGCGCCGCCCTCCCACCCCCCACTGGCATCCGCCCGCCGCTGAGGATGCTCAGTAGGCTCCGCCACTGTACCCTACCACTTGGATTTGCGCTGCCTCATCCTGTGGCCGGCGAAAAAGCGGTGGCTCTGCGGTTGCTGCCATCGCCGCCGGATTTGGCGATTCCGGCCGCCGGCGGCTGCGCGTAGCCATGGATTGGCCGGGAAGTGGACCGCACGGCCATGGCGACTCCTCCGGGCCGCATGCAGGTACCGGTTCCTCCTCTAGCCACCCAAATCTCTCCCGTCGGAGGTTTGCCGGCAAATACACGCCCGGCCATCACCCGGGCTCGGCGCTGGCGCAGCGGCTCGCTGGCTCGCCGATGCCGGTCATACAATTCGACGACTGCACGCGGAAGGTGGTGCGCCGAGTTTCTACCACGCCGCAACACCCCAGATGGGTGTTCTTCAAGTGCACAAATGATGGGGTATGTGCTTGTTTTGATTCAGTTGTTCACCGGATTCGACGCAATTTCGGTAGCTCATCTATGTGCTTGTTTGCTCGTCTATGTGTGTAGGATGGATGCAAGTTTTGGTATTGGGAAGAAGAATACATCGATCTATTGATAGCATGAAAATTGATAGATGTTCGTGTACTCGTTGCTAGAATTGAGGCTAGAGATGAGGCTAGAGATGAGACTAGAGATGAGATTACTAAAGAAGCAACGTCTACTTCTTTAGAATCGAAGAAGAAAGAAGTGTTGAATCTCAAGAATCCGCAGATCAACAATGAAGACATAGAGAAGATATTAATCCAAGTAGTGGGAGCAGTTAGGGAAGTTGGAAATCTTCTAAAATGTCTAATTGTTGTTCTTGTTTCTTTGGTCTTGCTCTAGTGGCGAAGAATTGGTGAATTGTGTACTCCAATGTCATTGAATGAAATAAAAAAGCAAGGAAATATGTTTCGGTGGCCGAATAGGTGATGCAAATGGGAAAAAAATTACTCCACTAAGTTTAGGGGATCGGATAGAAACGGCCAAAACTTAGTGGAGTAAATTTACTCCACTAAGGTTTACTCCGCCATTTTACTCCTCTAGTTTTAGGGGATCGGTTAGAGTTGCCCTGAGTTTGCATTGCGCTAGAGGAGAAGGACGCCCCCGATCCAGAAGGACAAGCCGGTCAACACAATCCTGAACGCACGCATCACTTAAATCCAACGGCAGGGGAGTGGACCGATCTGGCGCTCTAGCATCGCCCTTTTTGAAAAGCAACTTCGCCGATTAGGTCGGCTATATAGAGCATCTACAGCCCGGCTCCTCAAATCGCCTCCTATACGTTCGAGACGGACGGCTCGGTCACTGGACGGTCACAAAATTGTGACTCAGCCGAGTTTTCTATATCGGTCCTAAACGCCCGGGATGATCGGAACCCCCCATATCTAGCTCATACTTGGGTGGATATGAGGAGACCCAGATGCGCTCGGCCAGGACGTCGCGTCGAATCCAACAGGTAGGACTCACCACAAATTCCACCAAATCCCCTGACCCTGCCGGGTGAGTCATCTTCCTCTCCTCTCTTCTCCCTCGTCCGCCCCGACCCTTCCCTAGCTCCGCCGCCCTCCCGACCCCTCAGTGCCGCCACCACCACCACAAAACTCCTCCCCAGCCATCTCGACGCTTCGGACACCGTCGCCGCCCTGGACGCCACCGTCGTACGTCCGACTATTCTCGGACTGCATCCTGCCCTCTATGTGTTTGATAAATTGTCCGAGCAGTTTTTTGTGATTCTTTTGTAGGCAAAATGATGGATTCTAATGGTTCATCGGATGAGGGGTATGGAAACACGGAGCTTGATGAATTAATGCAAAAGGAGTTCTTCGATTCGTCGGAGTCGGACGAAGATGTCGAGATGATGACGATCATAAGCATCCAAGAGGAGATGGACAGGGACGAGTGGAGCACATTATGAACTTCAAGGGTTCGATCAAAGGGAGAAGAGTTTTGGACCGGGATAGGGTCGCTAGAGCACGGCTGCTCTACAAGCACTAATTTGATCCCAAATCAACATCCCCTGATACATGGTTTCGTCGACGCTTTCGTATATGCAAACCCTTGTTCTTGCACGTGGTGGAGGGAGTGGAGGCACATGATCCGTGCTTCAGGCCCATCAGGGATTGTTGCGGACAACTCTCGTTCTCTGCTAAGCAAAAATGCATGGCTGCTATGAGGAGCGGCCCTTTGTTTCTCCCACCGGTCAGTATTGTGTTATTCGCGGCCTGTTATTATCAACCGTTCACTGCCCCTCCACAATAGAAAACTTCACTGCCTGTCCTCGGCACCACTATATCTTCACCGTTCTCGGCGCCACTCTCTCCCGTCCATCATCGTTCCCGGTACCGGTATTATTTCCCTTTTTTCTCCCCCTCTCCTCCGGCTTTGTCTGTCAGAGAGAGTTCGGCGCCATGGTCGGCATTGCATGGCGCAAAGGCACATATCTGCCATCGTTCGATGTCGTCACTACCTTTGTGGACGTTGTCGCCGTTGATGGGTAACGTTGCATGGGAAACAAAAAATTTCCTACGCACACACAAGATCTATCCATGGTGATGAGCATCTACGAGAGGGAGAGTGAATCTACATACCCTTGTAGATCGCTAAGCGGAAGCGTTAAGAAACGCGGTTGATGTAGTCGAACGTCTCCGCGATCCAAATCGCAAGTCGTCCCTCGATCCGATCACGAACTAGTGTCGAACAGACGGCACCTCCGCGTTCAACACACGTACGGCTTGATGACGCCTTCACCTCCTCGATCCAGCGAGTGATGATGAAGTAGTAGATGAGTTCCGGCAGCACGACGGCGTGGTCATGGTGGTGAGGAACAATCTCTGCAGGGCTTCGCCAAGCACTACGGAGATTATGACGGGAGAACTAGAGGGTTAGGGTTGCCGACACACGGCTTGGGAAATCTTGATGTGTCCCGTGTGCTAGCCCTGCCCCTCTATTTATATGTTGAGCCTTGGGGTCTAAACTTGGAGTAAAAGCCTCCTCTAGGTCGGTTTTGCCTGCACAAGGTCGGTTTGGCCCGCAGGGAAAGAGTCCAACTCGGATCCCTGCAGTACCGCGCACAAGCGGTAGTACCGCTCACGAGCGGTAGTACCGCTTGAGCGGTAGTACCGCTATCACACAAGCGGTAGTACCGCTTGCGTGGTAGTACTGCCTTACAACGGTAGTACCGCTTAAGGCAGCAGCGAAACTTCCTTTTGCACTTTCCAATACCTCGTGGGCTTTATCCCTTTGGCCCATATAAAGTGTTGCTGCACCCGAACACTTCGGTAAACACCCGGAACCCCTTCCGATATATTCCGAAGATCAAAACACTATTATCACATATATCAATCTTTACCTCCGGACTCTTACGGAGATCCTCGTCATGTCCGGGATCTTATCCGGGACTCCGAACAACCTTCGGTCACCAACAAAATAACTCAACTATACTAATCGTCACCAAACGTTAAGTGTGTAGACCCTGCGGGTTCGAGAACTATGTAGACATGACCGAGACACCTCTACGATCAATAACCAATAGCGGGACCTGGATGCCCATATTGGCTCCTACATATTCTACGAAGATCTTTATCGGTCGAACCTCTATGTCAAGGATTCAGTTAATCCCGTATACTGTTCCCTTTGTTCTTCGGTATGTTACTTGCCCGAGATTCGATCGTCGGTATCTCTATACCTAGTTCAATCTCGTTACCGGCAAGTCTCTTTACTCGTTCCGTAATACAAGATCTCGTGGCTAACACTTTAGTCACATTGCTTGCAAGGCTCATTGTGATGTTGTATTACCGAGTGGGCCCTGAGATACCTCTCCGTCACACGGAGTAACAAATCCCAGTCTTGATCCATGCCAACCCAACAGACACCCTCGGAGATACCTGTAGAGCACCTTTATAGTCACCCAGTTACGTTGCGACGTTTGATACACACAAGGTACTCCTCCGATGTCAGGGAGTTGCATGATCTCATGGTCATAGGAACAGATACTTTGACATGCAGAAAACAATAGCAATAAACTGACACGATCATATGCTACGTTTACAGTTTGGGTCTTGTCCATCACATCATTCTCCTAATGATGTGATCCCGTTATCAAATGACATCTCATGTCCATGGCTAGGAAACCTTCACCATCTTTTGATTAACGAGCTAGTCAACTAGAGGCTTACTAGGGACACAGTGTTGTCTATGTACCCACACATGTATTTGAGTTTCCAATCAATACAATTATAGCATGGATAATAAACGATTATCATGAACAAGGAAATATAATAATAACCAATTTATTATTGCCTCTAGGGCATATTTCCAACAGTCTCCCACTTGCACTAGAGTCAATAATCTAGTTCACATCACTATGTGATTTACATTGTAATGAATCGAACACCCATGCAGTTCCGGTGTTGTTCATGTTTAGCCCTTGGAAGAGGTTTAGTCATCGGATCTGCAACATTTAGATCCGTGTGTACTTTGCAAATATTTATGTCGTCCTCCTTGATGTAATCGCGGATGGAATTGAAACGTCGCTTTATGTGTCTGGTCCTCTTGTGAAATCTTGGTTCCTTGGCTAGAGCAATGGCACCAGTATTATCACAAAACAGAGTCATTGGGTTAAGCGCACTAGGCACTACTCCAAGATCTGTCATGAACTCCTTCATCCAGACACCTTCCTTCGCCGCCTCCGAGGCAGCGATGTACTCCGCTTCGCATGTAGAATCAGCTACCACGCTTTGCTTGGAACTGCACCAGCTAACCGCACCCTCATTAAGAATAAACACGTATCCGGTTTGCGACTTAGAGTCATCCGGATCAGTGTCAAAGCTTGCATCGACGTAACCCTTTACGACGAGCTCTTGATCACCTCCATAAACGAGAAACATGTCCTTAGTCCTTTTCAGGTACTTCAGGATATTCTTGACCGCCGTCCAGTGTTCCATTCCTAGATCACTTTGAAACCTTCCGACCATACTTATGGCAAGGCTGACATCGGGTCTTGTGCACAGCATTGCATACATGATAGAGCCTATGGCTGAAGCATAGGGGATGACACTCATCTTTTCTCTATCTTCTGCAGTCACTGGGCATTGAGTCTTACTCAACTTCACACCTTGCAAAACAGGCAAGAACCCCTTCTTGGACTGATCCATTTTGAACTTCTTCAAAATCTTATCAAGGTATGTGCTTTGTGAAAGTCCTATTAAACGTCTTGATCTATCTCTATAGATCTTGATGCCCAATATGAAAGCAGCTTCTCCTAGGTCCTTCATTGAAAAACTCTTGTTCAAATATTCCTTCATGCTTTCCAACATTTCTATATTGTTTCCAATCAGTAATATGTCATCCACATATAATATTAGAAACGCTATAGAGCTCCCACTCACTTTCTTGTAAATACAAGCTTCTCCGTAAACTTGTATAAACTCGAACGCTTTGATCACCTCATCAAAGCGAAGATTCCAACTCCGAGATGCTTGCACCAGTCCATAAATGGATGGCTGGAGTTTGCAAACTTTGTCAGCATTCTCTGGATCGACCAAAGCTTCTGGTTGCATCATATACAACTCTTCCTTAAGGAAACCGTTAAGGAACGCTGTTTTGACATCCATCTGCCAAATTTCATAATCGAAAAAGGCAGCTATTGCTAACATGATTCTGACGGACTTAAGCATCGCTACGGGTGAGAAGGTCTCATCATAGTCAACTCCTTGAACTTGTGAAAAACCCTTTGCCACAAGTCAAGCTTTATAGACGGTGACATTACCGTCCGCGTCCGTCTTCCTCTTAAAGATCCATTTGTTCTGAATGGCTTTACGCCCTTCAGGTAATACTTCCAAAGTCCACACTTTGTTTTCATACATGGATCCCATCTCGGATTTCATGGCCTCTAACCACTTCTCGGAATCCGGGCCCATCATCGCTTCTCCATAGCTCGTAGGTTCATCGTTGTCCAACAACATGACCTCTAAGACAGGGTTGCCGTACCACTCAGGAGCAGTACGCGTCCTTGTCGACCTACGCGGTTCGATAGCAACTTGATCCAAAGCTTCATGATCATCATCATTAACTTCCTCTTCAGCTGATGTAGGCTCTACAGAAACATCTTTCTGCGTTGCACTACTTTCAGGTTGAAGTAAAGGTTCAACAACCTCATCAAGTTCTATCTTCCTCCCACTCAATTCTTTCGAGAGAAACTCTTTCTCAAGAAATGTTCCGTTTTTAGTGACAAACACTTTGCCTTCGGATCTGAGGTAGAAGGTATGCCCAACTGTCTCTTTTGGGTATCCTATGAAGACGCATTTCTCCGCTTTGGGTTCCAGCTTTTCAGGCTGAAGCTTTTTGACATAAGCATCACATCCCCAAACTTTAAGAAACGACAGCTTTGGCTTCTTGCCAAACCAAAGTTCATATGGAGTCGTCTCAACGGATTTCGATGGTGCCCTATTTAAAGTGAATGCAGCTGTCTCTAATGCATAACCCCAAAACGATAGTGGCAAATCGGCAAGAGACATCATAGATCGCACCATATCCAATAAGGTTCGATTACGACGTTCGGACACACCATTACGCTGTGGTGTTCCAGGCGGTGTCAGTTGTGAAACAATTCCACATTGTCTTAAGTGACTGCCAAACTCATAACTCAGATATTCTCCTCCTCGATCAGATCGTAGGAATTTAATCTTCTTGTTACGATGATTCTCAACTTCACTCTGAAATTGTTTGAACTTTTCAAATGTTTCAGACTTGTGTTTCATTAAGTAAATATACCCATATCTACTTAAGTCATCAGTGAAGGTGAGAAAGTAACGATAACCACCGCGCGCCTCAATACTCATCGGACTGCATACATCAGTATGTATGATTTCCAATAAGTCACTTGCCCGTTCCATTGTTCCAGAGAACGGCGTTTTAGTCATCTTGCCCATGAGGCATGGCTCACATGTGTCAAGTGATTCAAAATCAAGTGACTCCAAAAGTCCATCAGCATGGAGCTTCTTCATGCGTCTTACGCCAATATGACCTAAACGGCAGTGCCACAAGAAAGTGGTATTATCATTATCAATTCTACATCTTTTGGCATCAATGTTATGAACATGTGTATCATTACTATCGAGATTCAATAAGAATAAACCCCTCACATCGGGTGCATGACCATAAAAGATATTACTCATATAAATAGAACAACCATGATTCTCTGATTTAAATGAGTAACCATCTCGCAATAAACAAGATCCAGATATAATGTTCATGCTTAACGCAGGCACCAAATAACATTTATTCAGGTTCATCACTAATCCCGATGGTAATCGAAGAGCGAGCGTGCCGACGGCGATCACATCAACCTTGGAACCATTTCCCACGCGCATCGTCACTTCGTCCTTTGCCAGCCTTCGTCTATTCCGCAGTTCCTGTTTTGAGTTGCAAATATGAGCAACCGCACCGGTATCAAATACCCAGGCACTACAACGAGAGTTGGTAAGGTACACATCAATAACATGTATATCATATATACCTTGTTTGTTGTTGGCCGCCTTCTTGTCAGCCAAATACTTGGGGCAGTTCCGCTTCCAGTGTCCAGTTCCCTTGCAATGAAAGCACACAGTTTCTGGTTTGGGTCCAGCCTTGGGTTTCTTCACGAGAGGAGCAACTGCTTTGCTACTCTTGGAGTTACCCTTCTTACCCATGCCATTTTTCTTGAAACTAGTGGTTTTATTGACCATCAACACTTGATGCTCCTTCTGAATTTCAGACTCAGCGGCTTTCAGCATCGCAAACAGCTCGGCGACTGACTTGTTCATCTCGTGCATGTTATAGTTCAACACGAAGCTCTTGTAGCTAGGTGGCAATGATTGAAGAACTCTGTCAGTGATAGCCTCTGGCGGAAGGGGCATCCCCAATTCAGCCAGACGGGTGGAGTACCCAGACATTCTGAGTACGTGATCACTGATAGACCCGTTCTCCTCCATCTTGCAAGCATAGAACTTATCGGAGATCTCATACCTCTCGATCCGGGCATTCTTATGAAAGATAAACTTCAACTCCTGGAACATCTCATATGCTCCATGACGTTCAAAACATCTTTGAAGTCCCGGTTCTAAGCCATACAATATTGCACATTGAACTATTGAGTAATCTTCAGAACGAGCCTGCCAGGAGTTCACAATGTCTAGAGACTCAACTGGAGCGGGTGGATCACCAAGCGGTGCATCAAGGACATAAGCCTTCTGGGAAGCCGTAAGGATAATCCTTAGATTACGGGCCCAGTCTACAAAGTTACTTCCATCATCTTTCAACTTAGCTTTCTCTAGGAACGCATTAAAATTCAGGGGTGCTACTGCGCGAGCCATGATCTACAACATAAATATAGCAAAGACAACTTAGACTATTGTTCTAGATAATGAGTTTAGTTAATCATATTACTTAAAAACTCCCACTCAAATTGACATCCCTCCGATCATTCGAGTGTAACATGATCCAAATCCACCAACTCAAGTCCGATCATCACGTGAGTTGAGGTGGTTTCAATGGTGAACATCTTCATGTTGATCATATCTACTATATGACTCATGTTCGACCTTTCGGTCTCTTGTGTTCCGAGGCCATGTCTGTACATGCTAGGCTCGTCAAGTTTAACCCGAGTGTTCCGCACGTGCAACATGGCTTACACCCGTTGTATGTGAACGTAGAGTCTATCACACCCGATCATCACGGCGTGTCTCGAAACGACGAACTTTCGCAATGGTGCACACTCGGGGAGAACACAATTTTATCTTGAAATTTAAGTGAGGGATCACCTTATAATGCTACCGTCGTCCTAAGCAAAATAAGATGCATAAAAGGATTAACATCACATGCAAATCATAAGTGACATGATATGGCCATGAACTCGTGCTTTTGATCTCCATCTCCAAAGCACCGGCATGATCTCCATCGTCACCGGCATGACACCATGATCTCCATCATCTTGATCTCCATCAACGTGTCGCCATGAGGTTGTCGCGCCGACTGTTGCTTCTACGACTATAGCTAAGTCATAGCGATAAAGTAAAGCAAAAACGGCGAAAATAATTAAAGACAACTCTATGGCTCCTGCCAGTTGCCGTACTCATCGACATGCAAGTCGTGATATTCTATACAACACATGATCATCTCATACATCACATATATCTCATCATGTAATTGGCCATATCACATCACAACATACCCTGCAAAAACAAGTTAGACGTCCTCTAATTGTTGTTGCAAATTTTACGTGGCTGCTACGGGTTTGCAAGAACCGTTCTTACCTACGCAAAACCACAACGTGGTGTAGTGATTGCTTTTTGATCTTCTAAAAGAACCCTCTTCATTGAAATCGATTCAACTAAAGTGAGAGAGGCAGACACCCGCTAGCCATCTTTATGCAACAAAGTTACATGTCAGTTGAAGGAACCGGTCTCTCGTAAGCGTACGAGTAATGTTGGTCCGGGCCGCTTCATCTCACAATACCGCCGAATCAAGTATCAACTAGTAACGGCAAGCAATATGTATACACCCACGCCCACAACTCGTTTGTGTTCTACTCGAGATCTCATCTACGCATAGACCTAGCTCAGATGCCACTGATGGGTAACGTTGCATGGGAAACAAAAAATTTCCTACGCACACACAAGATCTATCCATGGTGATGAGCATCTACGAGAGGGAGAGTGAATCTACATACCCTTGTAGATCGCTAAGCGGAAGCGTTAAGAAACGCGGTTGATGTAGTCGAACGTCTCCGCGATCCAAATCGCAAGTCGTCCCTCGATCCGATCACGAACTAGTGCCGAACAGACGGCACCTCCGCGTTCAACACACGTACGGCTTGATGACGCCTTCACCTCCTCGATCCAGCGAGCGATGATGAAGTAGTAGATGAGTTCCGGCAGCACGACGGCGTGGTGATGGTGGTGAGGAACAATCTCTGCAGGGCTTCGCCAAGCACTACGGAGATTATGACGGGAGAACTAGAGGGTTAGGGTTGCCGACACACGGCTTGGGAAATCTTGATGTGTCCCATGTGCTAGCCCAGCCCCTCTATTTATATGTTGAGCCTTGGGGTCTAAACTTGGAGTAAAAGCCTCCTCTAGGTCGGTTTTGCCTGCACAAGGTCGGTTTGGCCCGCAGGGAAAGAGTCCAACTCGGATCCCTGCAGTACCGCGCACAAGCGGTAGTACCGCTATCACACAAGCGGTAGTACCGCTTGCGCGGTAGTACTGCCTTACAACGGTAGTACCGCTTAAGGCAGCAGCGAAACTTCCTTTTGCACTTTCCAATACCTCGTGGGCTTTATCCCTTTGGCGAAAGTGTTGCTGCACCCGAACACTTCGGTAAACACCCGGAACCCCTTCCGGTATATTCCGGAGATCAAAACACTATTATCACATATATCAATCTTTACCTCCGGACTCTTCCGGAGATCCTCGTCATGTCCGGGATCTTATCCGGGACTCCGAACAACCTTCGGTCACCAACAAAATAACTCAACTATACTAATCGTCACCAAACGTTAAGTGTGTAGACCCTGCGGGTTCGAGAACTATGTAGACATGACCGAGACACCTCTACCATCAATAACCAATAGCGGGACCTGGATGCCCATATTGGCTCCTACATATTCTACGAAGATCTTTATCGGTCGAACCTCTATGTCAAGGATTCAGTTAATCCCGTATACTGTTCCCTTTGTTCTTCGGTATGTTACTTGCCCGAGATTCGATCGTCGGTATCTCTATACCTAGTTCAATCTCGTTACCGGCAAGTCTCTTTACTCGTTCCGTAATACAAGATCTCGTGGCTAACACTTTAGTCACATTGCTTGCAAGGCTCATTGTGATGTTGTATTACCGAGTGGGCCCTGAGATACCTCTCCGTCACACGGAGTAACAAATCCCAGTCTTGATTCATGCCAACCCAACAGACACCCTCGGAGATACCTGTAGAGCACCTTTATAGTCACCCAGTTACGTCGTGACGTTTGATACACACAAGGTACTCCTCCGATGTCAGGGAGTTGCATGATCTCATGGTCATAGGAACAGATACTTTGACATGCAGAAAACAATAGCAATAAACTGACACGATCATATGCTACGTTTACAGTTTGGGTCTTGTCCATCACATCATTCTCCTAATGATGTGATCCCGTTATCAAATGACATCTCATGTCCATGGCTAGGAAACCTTCACCATCTTTTGATTAACGAGCTAGTCAACTAGAGGCTTACTAGGGACACAGTGTTGTCTATGTACCCACACATGTATTTGAGTTTCCAATCAATACAATTATAGCATGGATAATAAACGATTATCATGAACAAGGAAATATAATAATAACCAATTTATTATTGCCTCTAGGGCATATTTCCAACAGCCGTTCCATGGCATCGTTCGTCCGATCCAGCAGTTGCATTCCACCAATCATCGGACACCAGGTCTCCTGCGCATGTGTGTGCATACGGTCGTAGACCCGGCATGTGCTTCATCATTCTTCAATCACGTTTGCGGCCACAATGGTGAGCTCTATTCCTTTCTATTAGTGTTGAAATTTGAAGTTTGCTATGCATCTTGTGGATGAGTCATTATTATTGAGCTATAAATTTGTATGTTAGTTTACTATGCAAGTTAGCAAGTTATTTGTGCATACTAAGACATGATTTAGAGGCTGATTGGTTTGCTACCAACATTTGGCAGTTGCCAAAATTTGGCATGCCAACTTTTGGCATCAAACCAATTAGGCTCTTAGAAGCGAACCAACCTATGGTTGGATAGTTAGGTGGACAGTGGTATCCCCAGCCCACCAGGGTTCAAATCCTTGTGCTCGCATTTATCCTGAATTTATTTCAGGATTTCTGGCGATGCGCATTCAGTGGGAGGAGACGTTCCCGTCAACTACGAGGCGCCTACAGTGACTTCGTAAAATCTCAAGATGATATGCCGACTCAGTCTCTCGGAGGTGCTCATAGGGGTAGGGTGCGTTCATACGAGTGAGTGTATGCGCGTATATATGAGCGCTTGCGTCTGTACTGTGTTCAAAAAAATTAGGCTCTTAGAACCTGAAGGCCTCACTACAAAGGTTTTATTTGTATCACCCATGAGGAGCATGAAGGTTTTATTCGTTTCACCAATGATGAAAAAATGAAAAATATATGTGTTAGTAATTTTTTCCATATGATTTTCGTACATAGCTTAAACAAACTAGCTTATGATATTGCTTGGGTGATATCACTTTTAGTACTACACTTTGTACTATCACTTTTATTACTATGTATTTGGCTATCAAGTATAGCAAATAAACATGTTCTATATTTTGTGCCAACAGGCTTATAGAAAACATCGTTGTTGTTGCGACCTTTTTAGTGTACTGCATAAAACATTTTTTCCGTAAGAGTGTTTTGTGCAGTGCAACTAAAATGTCACATAGGGGACGTTACTCTATTTAAGGTGCACTACACAAAAAATTCAACCAAATCGCAGAGCAACTGCAGTTTGAGTTAGGCCTTCTTAGCAATTTTTAAAGCAAACTCTAGTTTCTCTACTTTTATCAAGTTGTTATTTATTATACATTGTTGATTCTTAAACAAAATTGATATGTGTTACAGCTTTGGGAAAGTTGCCCGCTTCCCTTTCCCATTGATTCGTTAACATAACTATCCGCTCGGTCAACCTCAAATGGGAGAAGTGCAAGGTCAATTGATGGATTCCTTAGAGTGAAAATTGCTCACTCCCGTAGGAATTTCATCGACGTCAAACGTCAAGATTTCTTTGTGGTCGACTATTTTCTTAGAAGTCTATATAACTTTGCGTTTCAGCTTGGTGGCTATGATATCTCTAACATGTGGACAAAAAAATGTATGAATGCAATGCTTTTATGAAATGAATGTGGATGTGCTTGTGGATTGTGCTCTGTACAAGTCTTGTGCTTTAGTAGCTTGGGGTTGCATGTCATCACTGACCGGCCTGCCTGGACATTAGTGACGAGTCTGCGGTCAGTACACGGTAGTCATCACCGACTGGTTTTCAGCCGGTCACTAATAGAGATGTCGTCACTGACCCTTAGCCACAGACGAGCCGGGAGCACGTCACTGACCCTTAGCCATAGTCGGTCGCTCTGCGTGGCGTGATGGGCGGCATGGAGGAGGGGCACGCTCGGAGGCAGGGACGGCGATGGTTGCTGGTGTGGCGGCGTGTCTGGATCTTCTTCCTCGGGCGGTGCGGGCCGAGGGTGGCATGGCCGCGTGGGTGCACGCTGGTGGTTGGCGAAGCGTGCCTGGACGAGAGGAGGCGGTGGGTATGTCGATCCAGACCTGGCGCGGTCACCTCCAGCTGGTGGTTCGTGGGTCGGTCGTCTCTGGTGGTCTTGGCTGCTGGTGGGGCGTGGCACGGTGGCGAGCTCTGGTGGGGTTGTCCGGCGGCGTGTCGTTGCTATGACGGCCTCGTCTAGGGCATGGGTGGTGTGGGTCTGTGGGGACATCGGCGCTCGAAGCTGGTGGATGTGCCCCCACCGGTGGGGTAGTGTAGCGGCAGCGGTCGTCCTTCCCCTAGGTCTAGGCCAACGGCGTGGCTGTGAGCCGGGATCGCGCTCGGGTGGATCTGTATGGGGCCCAGGGCAAGTCGAAGTTGGCACTCCCGGTTGATGAGATTGGGCTTGATTCAGGTGATGCCCGCAGGCGATGAGGCCCCTCTTCCTGTGGATATTGTGGGCATTGGTGATGGTCGGGGCACCACTACACCATCGGGCAGATCGGCGTCAAGGGACACAGGCATGGAGTCGTGCGAGCGTGCTTGGTGACAATCGTCGGTAGTCACGGGGTTGTGTCTCCCCCGGTCCACCGGGATGGGCTGGAGACGCAGGTGTGGGCGCCTCCTACCGTGGAGGCGTCGACCCAGACTCCATGGCTAATGTCGGGCTAGAAATGAAAGGAGACGCCTTTTACTCCTCCTACCGTGGTGGGTGTGTCGCGATGTGGGCGGTTGGGGTGTCTCAGACATGGTTGCCGGGGCGGCGGCCCCAAATGGCGGTCTGAATGGTTGGCTCTCCAGCGGGCACCATGGTGGCGGTGATGGCCTTCCCTCTTGGTTGTGTTTGTGACAAGAGGTGGAGTGACGGGTGGCTCAGGCGCTCTCTGTCACTGGCAGTGGTGGCGCCCCGATCCAGATCCGGAGTTCTAAACTCGCCGCGCTTGTCCTGGAGACCTCGTGGTGGCACGGGGAGCTGCCGAGCAAATGTTTCGCGCTTTGTCGTCGACAACGGAGACGCTCGCGGGTGTCATTCTCTTCTTGAAGACGTCGTCGTGGTACTTCTCTTCGTATTTGGGTTCTGTGTGAAAACCTTTGTCCGTTATGGACTTGGCAGCGGCGACGTTTAGCGCCGTTCTCCCTCGTGGGGGGCGTTGTCTTGGAGCTTAGTTGTTTAAGGACGTAGCGAGGCGTTGTCGTGGAGCTTACTCAGTTCTTCCTGTGCTCTCTTTCGGTAGCGCAGTCACGTGCGTCCTGCGTGATGTGGTTATTCTAGGATCAGCATTGTATGAGGGCTACTCCATCACCTTGTATCGTTCGGTTGTGTACTTTCTTCTATTGTTGCTTTTATTTATAAAGTGAGGCGAAAGCCTGTTTTGTGAGAATCTTTTTTTTTCCTACAGTTTCGGAGGTCAAAAAATGAGTAAAACCTGTCCGTAAATTCAGCATTATTACTGAATCTCCATATGAGGAGAACTACAACAGCGAAATGGGTCGTGCGTGGAACACCCTGTATACCCTGCAGCAGTATACGGAACTGAAGCACGGCATGGATCAAAGTCCTTGCCGGCCATGGATCAAAATCACGGCATGTCTGCATCGAGGATGTAAACAAAACTGGCCAACTGTCGGTGTAATCGTTTACTGTACGCGTACAAAACTGACAAAACTGTATATGCGTCGATCGTTCCCTAGCTAGCTTCGTCCTTAAGTCACCATATAAATCGATGTCAAACCTTCGCCATCAGTCTGGGCGCGGCTTCGATGCAAAAGAAGAAAAAAAAGGTCTGGGCGCGGCTGTACGTGTACGTGCCACGATTTCCGTGAAGCCGGCCCAAGCAGGCGCAAGTGCTTATGGATGTTCATTCATGTCCTGTTGTTGCGGTTTGTC
Source organism: Elymus sibiricus (assembly GCA_039707655.1). NCBI lineage: Eukaryota > Viridiplantae > Streptophyta > Magnoliopsida > Poales > Poaceae > Elymus > Elymus sibiricus. Next base: position 118,907,116 of record CM077676.1, on the reverse strand, counting down.
CTTATTTTCTTTCTCCTTGTCTCTGCTTCACCTACGCTAGCAAACATTCTAGTACTTGAGAGTGCATGGACACTGAGTCACTGACACAAAAAACTTGGTCGAAACTCAATGCATGCCTGCCTCTGCCTGGACTCACTCGCCAACTCGCGTCTAGGCAGCTTCGGTGTAGACGCAAGTTCTGCACAGAGTTGTACGTACGTAGCTACGTGCGTACGGTTATGTTTGTCAATGCAGCAACCAATTAGCTAGTCCTTGAACCTTGGCTTGGCAGACATACTTATATCCGATCGATCCATGAGGCATGCATGAGTGCTCCTTTGGGAATCTACTGTATCCAGAATACCAGCCAAAGACTCGAATCCTTCATGCATGCATGTGCACGGCAATATTGAACGTCAAGTGGCCGTTGGAATCCTAACAATTTTGTTAGGTTGTCTCAAAAATTAACTACTGTACATCGGTTGACGCGAGAACTTAAGCATTGACCCTGATGGTCATCTTTCACACACACACACACACACACACACACACACACACACACACAGAGTTTCGTTGCATTCTCCACAGATCTTGCTTGCATTACCATCGGCTAGCCGTCGGGGGATGAGGATTGTCAGGAAATTTCGCCACCGGCCGGCCATCCCTGACACTGTATCACACCACACGTCGCTCCCCACGCGGTACGCATCAACATACGTACACCGCGGGCAGTAGGTATATATACGCGGTACATTTGTCACTTATCGACGTACTCGCTACACCAACCCGTCCGATCAGCAAGTAGATTAGACCCAACTAGTACTGAGAATCCAACCGTGCGCTCCCATGGAGTGGCCGGCAGCAGGGTGCTCGCTCGCGCTCGTCTCTTTGCTCACGCTCTGGAGCGGCGCCGTCTTCGCTGCATCGATGTCAGCGGCGGCACCGGTGCAGGTCGGCGTGGTGCTCGACCTGACGAGCGACGTGGGGAGGGAGAGGCGGGCCTGCATTTCCACGGCGCTGGACGACTTCAACGCCGCCCAGTACTCCAGCTCCCGCGCTGCCGCCGCGGGACGGGTCGAGCTGCGCGTACGGGACTCGCGCAGGGATCTCGCCGCGGCCGCACATGCTGGTAAATGAACATCGACGATAAATATCTCTCTACTCCTCACTTCAAGCTAGATCACCACTGCATTTATTATCTACATATATATACGATAAATCACGAGTGGACATGCAGCCACGCGAGGATGAAATCTAGGACGTTAATAAGTCGGAGATTCGTGCAGTTTGCATACCATAAATTGTGTATAATTTCTACCAGCAACTCAGAAAGATGGTATTAGGAGCGTATCTCACCGAACAATAAATGCACCAGATCCACTAGTCTGACAAGAAGAGTTAATCTCTCATTTATTTGGAGCATATGTCCAACGGCAACCTGCACCACCACTCTGCATTTTCTCTCCAACCCATCTCACCCTGCAGCTCCTCCCTTACTAATCCTCCTCCCATCCACTCTCCATCCACCAGCTCCCCTCTCCCTCATCCTCCTTGCATGGTTCTTGCAATATGTTCATGTGCTCCACCTCCATACCTTATTGTTCATCAGCTCCTCTATCCCAATGAACAGCCCAAGGAGGTTGCTCCTCTTCCACTAATCTCCTGCCCGAACATGCCGCCGATGATGAGTGTGGTCAGGTTCAGAACAAGAGGGAACCTCCATGGCCATGTGAGGGGAGAGGGATAAGCCCATGGTTGTTGAGAATGTGTAAAATCGATTTTTTTTCAGTTCAGTGCCACCATGAGTGGACCTTTTACTTCCACATCTCCTCAAAATTAGTTCTCCATAACGTATCATCTTCAAATTCATCTCCTCTACGCCCACCAAGTGTAAACACGAATCCATTTTGGCTTTTTGCATGTTCCATTATCTACCAGTGATGTTAGATCTGAGAGTTTAACATTTGAGGAAGAGAGGGAAAGGAAGGGAATGTGCCTTAGTGCCTGAGGTTGAGGATGGCACATCCATGGTTACAAAGTAGCATTATGGCCCGTATAACACCATGCATTAAGTGCATTGGTCCCACGTTGTTGACTAAGCGGGGTTACACTCGTTTGTGTTGAGCAGCTGGCCAACGACAATATTTATTAGGGAGAGTATCTGCAAAGGGTCACTTGTTCCACACTTTTTTTTTCCAGTGGTAACATTAGCTGCATCTACGAGATTGGATTGACCATGTGTGTTTAAGTAGTTACCACAAACATGTGTGTTTAGGTTCTAAATGCTACCCACAAAAAAATTATTTCTGAATGCTTGCTTTTGTTATTGCGTTAGACCAACATGTGTTAATGTTTAAGTAGCTCTTCCGTGAGCATATAATTGGGCGCCCATAATCTTGACGTACATAATTACTTGATTTTGCTGATATAAAACCTAGTCTAGCTAGACATGCACTAACAATGGTCGAGCTAAGCAAACAAAAATCAAATATGATCATAATCACATGAGTCCACAGGCGCATTGAGTGAACTATTGAGACGTTGCACCCCACCCCAGCTGCTCATTTTAACGGACTGCATTCTTTATCTGCAACATTTATTACATCTCTCCCTCTTGCATTTATGTATCCGTAGTGCAGACATGCATTTCAGCAAGAGGACAAACTGGTCTTATGTATAGACATTGTATACTCGCTCGCCTATCCCTACGTATTGCTGCAGTATTCAATTAATCATTATATTAAGTGTGAATCGCATAGCAGCAATCATCGGCCAGGATAACATCCTCGCGTGGCACCATGTCCCAAAAATTCATGTCCATATATATAGGAGTACTTATATACGCACACTTGTTTTCTGTGGTAAATGCACTTCCGGGAAAGGACCTTTGTATTATTATCCCTTTCTATGGGAAGCTCCTATTTTATGCTACTCCCTTCGATCTAAAATAAGTGTTGTGGTTTTAAAATTTCAAATTTGAACTAAAACCACGACACTTATTTTGGATCGAAGGGAGTAACTTTTTTTAGCACAACCTCCTAGATTTTATTGATTGTTAATCATCAGTTTGGATTATACGGCCGGTAGACCAAGGCACGTGTGTTCATCTTGTTCTAAAGAAGATGCTAACTGTGTCAAACTGTTACGTTTCGCATAGGAGCTCGCTCAGGCAGGCCGTCCCATTACCGCTCAGCGCTGTAGCGAGCGATGTGTCTCAATTATTTTTCCGTCTTACCAGTTTTCGATCGGTTTTCTATTTTTGTTTTTCATAATTAAAAGGACATGGGTATTTATTTATTTATTAAAAGTGAACATATTTTCAGAAAAGCTAAAAAAATTATAAATTATAAAAACTATTAAAAAATATTGTAGATTTTATGAAAAAAAATGACATGTTCTTGAAAAAACGAAAACATTCTTTATACTGTGAACATTATTTTAAATTTGTGAAAAAATTTGAAAGAGAAATAACCAAAAATAAAAAGGAAATAAAAAACAAAAAAGCAAGTAATTAGGTACAAAATATAGGAAAAAGAATAAACCAAAATGGAACCTTCTAGCAACTTCCTAAAACCGATAAAACATGAGCTAGAACATTCCCAAAACTAAATCCAGGCCAGCCATTTGCTCACTTGGTTTGCTCCCTACCGTGTTTCCTCAACAATTTGAATGCAGAGAGTGACAAATAGGGAATACACTTTAGGGAATGGAGGTTGGTTGGTTCTTTTTTGAGTCAAATACACATAATTTGTACATCAACTTGTCTTCGATGCTCACTTTGATCTACCTTCTCGCAAATGTTATAATTTTCTCACTAAACTTGCTCGGTGTGCTTATGGCACGCTGAGTCTTTTTTTTTTTTTTTTGGAGAGAGAGAGATTTTGATTGGTTTGGTCACGCTAAACCGGCCGGGCCGGCCTAATGCAACGTTGGCCCACGCAACTCACCTGCTCCAGGGCCGAACATCCACTGCCTTCAGCAGTCGCGGTCTCCTCGCGAAGCAACGCACGCCGTCCAGCCGCCGTAACCCCCATACCGGCGGCGTCCTCACCGTCATCCCGCCGCCCCAGCCCGGATCCGAGATGCCGAGCCCTTCCTTCGCCCGCCATCCTACCACCGTGCATCTGACCTCTGTTGACCCACCCAGCGGGCCGCCATGGCCTCCATCCTCCCTGCAGCTAGCGCCAATGCCTCCTTCGCTCTCGCCCACAAGGTACAGAGCGGCAGTGCCGAAATTTCTTTCAAGTGGTTCTGTTTATGTGCCGAATTTAGGAAATCAGAGTGATCCGGATGCACGGCACTCCTCTAGTCCCTTGCTCTGATGATGCAAATGCACGGCACACCTCTAGTCCCTTACTTGGATGTGAAACTGCAGTGAGTAATAAAAAAAGAACCTTCATCGAATAATGCAACAATATACTTATTTGATTGCCTAATTGTTCCAACATTATGCAAATTGCTCGGCTAATTCTGTGATGCATATGAGTTTTGCAGCCGATGACCTGATCAAGAATGGGCAAGTGCAAGCCATCATATGGGGCCCTGAGACACTGACCAAATCAGACCGCGCCGCACACCTGGGCCGCCACCGCAATCACATTCCGGTTATCTCCTTCTCCGGCATTTCTCCAACATTGTGTGCCTTCTGGCTGGAAGATCCTGTAGCAGGTTCCCAGGGTCATGTCAAGTTTGGATTTACACTTGGAAGTGATAGTATAACCTTTCCTAATCCAGAAACTGATAGAAGATATGGCAGAAGACTAGACACAAGAAAATCAAGGAAGAATTGCAGAGGTGAGACAGGGCTGAAGATTGCTGTGCCACTGAAACTAGGTTTTCAAGTTTTTGTGAATGTTATTGATCCTATCTCCAAGAAACAAAATGTCACTGGCTACAGCATTGATATCTTCAAGGCTGCTATAAGGAATTTAAATCCTCGTCCGTGCTATACATTTTTTGTCTTCAACGGTACTTACGATGAGCTAGTAGGCAACGTGTCATCAGGGGTAAGGCTTACTCCTACACCACTTGCATCTCATTCTTTTCCGAGTATGGATTTGTTAACATTATATTTTGTTATACCTAAATATACCTTTTGATCCATGCTAACATTCTGGCGGATAAACAGATGTATGATGGTGCAGTAGGCGATGTGACCATAACGGCGGAACGAGTCACCACCACCGACTTTACAATGCCATACACACAGTCTGGTGTGTCTATGCTTGTGCTTGCCAAGGATGAATCGGATACAATCCGTTGGACATTTGTAAAGCCACTAAATGGGAAGCTTTGGTTTGCAACCATGGTCTTCTTCTTCTATACTGGCTTTGTCGTGTGGATGATTGAACTACCCAGAAATCAGGAGTACCAAGGATCAAGTTTGAGACAGTGTAGCACTGCCCTCTACTTCGTTTTCTCCACTTTGACATTTTCCCATGGTCAGCACTTCAAGATTAAACTTCCTGCAATATTTGATGGATTATCTGTATTATGGAGTAAGTGTTTTGATGTATTAACACAGTTATAAGATTACAATCTCTTGGTTATCTCATGCACAGGTCATACTATTAGAAGCCCGTTGTCAAAATTTGTTGTGGTGATATGGTGCTTTGTAGTGCTGGTTCTTGTCCAGAGCTACACAGCAAGCCTGTCATCCATTCTGACTGCAAAGAGGCTCCGTCCTTGGGTGACAGATTTTGATCAGCTCCGGCATAATGGCGACTTTGTAGGATACCAAGATGATTCATTCGTGCGGTCCTTCTTGATGAATCATAATATCAGTGAAAGCAGGTTAAGAAACTACACCACGAAAGAAGAATATGCTGAGGCTTTGTGGAAGGGGTCCAAGAATGGAGGGGTGTCGGCTATCGTTGATGAGATCCCCTATTTAACTTCTTTCCTCTCAGACCCTCGGTATGGAAATGATTTTAGGATGCTCGGGTGCATATACAAGACTCCTGGATTTGGTTTTGTAAGCTACTCAACCTAATGCCTTGGTATATTCCTGATTTGTTCTTGCAGCGTATGCTGCAGTCTGGACCAAAAACAATTAGTTGCTGACTTCGTGTTCTTATCTTCAGGCATTTCATCTAGGTTCTCCGCTAGTTCATAATCTTTCAACTGCCATCCTGAACCTAACAGGAGGGGATGAGGGATCACGAATCGAAGTGAAATGGTTTGGCACAACTTCATCGCCGATAGATGCTGGCACAATCCCAGACACTGATTCCGCCCCTCTTACTTTAGAAAGCTTCTCTGGTCTCTTCGTCATCACTGGATCCATTTCAACTCTCATGCTGCTGATAAGCATTATGAGGTTGATTCATGCCAAATGCACTGAGTTGAGAAAGGTGGATGTGGAAAGTGTCAGCTACAGTGGCACAAAGACGAGTCCCGTCTGTTGCAGAATGGCATAGGTGACAACCCAAGCCCTGATCAACAACTCTTCCATGAAGCTGGCAATAATAATTCCGGGGGTGTCCATATGAGCGGCGAAAATGTTAGAGGCGCAGAGCCTGACCCAGTGCACCAGAATGGCATGCATGGTGGCTCTGTCCCTGCAGGACACATTCAGATTGAGATGCGCAATGTCTAAGGTGAAGGGAAGCGCCAGCCTCCAGATGCTCATGGGTACTTCTCTCGTCATTGAAGCGAGGCGATGCGGCATTCCAAACCTTGGACTAGATAGAAGTAGTTAAAAAAATCTCTCTTTCCTGCCCTTTTGGAAAGAAGAGATAGGTGTTCAGTATGCATATTATCTTTAGACTGATATACTTCTTATGTTTTCAAAGTAGTACCAATGTACTAGAAGTTCTCTAATTCCAGTTGTAAGTAGATGGTGATTTAGACATAGGCATGGCATCATTTGCATTTTACAAACCCTGAATGTCCTCAACATGCAACTGTGAACAAATTTATTCACAACAAATCTAATGGTATCATTTGCATTTTACAAACCCTGAATGTTCGAAGTTGGAGAAGTTCATGCTTTCTAGAACGTTGCCTATAATCCGAACGGAGCAGTATTGCGTATGCAGTGTATGACTTTACATGTGTGCTTCAGACTACCAGGAGAATGCTAAGAATGAGCCTGACCAAGTGCAGGCAGAAAGGCATGCATGTTGGCTTTGTGCCTGCAGAACACATGCAGATTGCGACGGCCCGGCCGTGTATGAGGCGAATTATTAAAGCAACGCTGCATTCCACACCTTCAGTTACATACAACAGTCTTCTTCCCTTTCTTTTTCCAGAGTAGAGATGTACATTCAGTGAACGACGTGCACATTTGTCTGTTCATATTGACGTTACTTATGTTGTCTTTTAGAAGCGACGATGTACTGGTTCCCCGGTTCATTTATAGATAGTTGATGGTTCAGACAAAGCCATAATGTTCAGCATATATAGGTCTTGGTGAAGAAAATCTCAATTTTCAGTTGAAACCTATCAGTACTGAAATTTGTTGAGAAAAAAATCTAGCAGCACTTTTGGGGCAAGCTTCTACTGGTTCAGTTGAATGGTTCAGAGGATTCTATTTCCTGGAAGAAAAAAATCGAGATTGGATTTCCTGGACTTTGACGACGGATATGTCTTATTCAGCTCGCTTAGCATATGAATTTCACTTTCTTGGTAGGATCCAAGAACCCGTTCTTCAGCGAGTCTGGCAGGTCATGTCAGGGCGCAGGAGAAGATTAAGTTCTTGGCTTGGTTGTTACTTCAAAAACGATTATGGGCGGCTGGTCGACATCGGACGATCACACTGTGAATTGTAACTTGCGCAGTTATGTGATCACATTATGGAAAGCATTGGCCATCTCATGCTTTCTTGCCCCTTCTCCAAATAGGTACTCACTCTGTAGGGAGTACTCCCTCCGTAAAGAAATATAAGAGCGTTTAGATCACTATTTACAGAGGGAGTACTTGTCGAGTGTTTTTCTCAGAAAGGGATATGTGTACTACAGTTCCAGTGAGATGGAGAGAGTACGTCGAATAACTCGTGGTTACTCCACGTCAACGCTCCAATTTAATTATGTCGTGTCTGCTAGATTTTCTGTCGAGCTGCTCGAATCTTCATCGCTTGATGGGTACCTTTGAGCAAAATATGTGATGGACTTCATTCTGTGAGGATCATTATTGGCGCCACATTTGTACAGACAAAGTCAAGCTTGTTTAGGCCCTTGGTTCTTACGAGAATATTGCCAATGAAACAGTCCACAGACAGGCCTATTTCCACAGGAAAAAGTTGGCTTGACAGAGTTTCTGTCCAGACTGCTTGCTATTGTGATTGACCAATACTGGTAAAAAACAATGCTGTATAGGGGCTAAAGATCTTTTTATTTTTGCGGGAGGGGCTAAAGATCAAAGATGGCATAGACATGTTTAAAAATTGGCAACCATGCAAAGTTTCTTTACACGGTTCATGGTCAACAGTAAACGGATGGGAGGCGGTTTTAGTAGGATTTCTGCGGAAAAATGGACAACTGAATACTTGGAATCCTTTTCGTATGGGAGACTGAATCCATAGAAAATTTAAGAATTCCTCTGCACATCGATTTATAAGAAAGTTTCCGTTGACTCGGATAATTTTTTTTATTTGTTGGCTAAAAGAAATTATGTTTAATACAATTCAATCAAACAAGCCTTGGTGCAAATTCGATCATGTGATATAATGAAGTAGGCTCGACATTCAGTCTTGAGTGTCCTTATCAATGTACTTTCTCTGTAAAGAAATATAAGAACGTTTAGATCACTACTTTAATGATCTAAACGACCTTTACGGACGGAGTATTATGAGCACTAGTCTTCGAGGCCCAAGCCAGTAGGTTCAAACTAAGTCAAAGGAGCACATTTTCCCCGAGAACGAGGCGAGGAGTTCAACCGCGAAGAGACAGTCCAGTCCACACAGATGACAGCAACAGAGAGCCTGACCCAGTGACCCGACGAGATCGTCGTCTCGTCGACGATTGAAGATGACTCTAACGTACACTAGTACTATAAAATTGCGCCGGCGAAGGATTCCGCTTAGCCCTCCGCAGCGCTCCGCTCGGTGATGGGTGTCTCGGCGCTCGCTCTTGCTGCTTCCGCGGCGGTCTTCTCCCTGCTCGTTCTTTCGAGCGCCGGAGGAGGGTCGCCGCCGTCTGGCCAGTGACCGTGGGCGCGCTGCTGGACCTGACGAGCGACGTGGGGAGGCAGAGCCTCACCTGCATATCCATGGCGCTGGAGGACTTCCACGCGGCGCACGCCGGCTCCGGCGCCGCGTCGGTCGAGCTGCGCGTCCGGGACTCCCGCGGAGAGGTCGTCGCGGCGGCGCATGCCGGTAAGGCCAAGACATTGCAAAATGCATCTAAGATTAGTATCTCTTCAAGCTGACCATTTGGCCCTTCTCAACTGAGACTATTTCTGAAAATCCCGTGCTCTTTTTTTCTTTTGAACCAAAAATCCCGCGCTCTTCATTGCACCAATCTCAACTTCTATTATGTCAACGGGGACCGTCTAGTGCTGTCAAAAAAAAAAAAAAAAAAAACAGGACCTTCTGGAGGTTATAACCGGAAGGTCATCGCCTCTTTGATGATGCTTGTCTTATGAGAAATTTGCAAAAGAGCGAAACGCGAGAATTTTTCACAACACTACAGCCCCAACTTTCCCTGTCGTCGTGAAAATCAAAGAGGAGGCCCGCCTTTGGGCTTTGGCGGGAACCAAGCTCTTGAATATTATTATGTTGCGAGAGTAGGCATTTTTCATTTGCCGCGCCGTGGTTTATGTCTAAACCTTCTTCTTAATCAACGAAAATGACATGTCTTTTGTCTTGTTTTAAAAAACAAAACCATCTAGATTTGGTACCTTTATTTATATCCAGCACAAGTAAAACAGCATCGATCATCACATGTTGGGGGTTTCACACATAATATTCTGAAAAATATAGAAAAACAAAAAAATGTCATTAATAAAGGTTGAGAAAAATGAAACTGGAAAGTTGAGAAAAATGAAAAAAGAAGTCATTCATTTAGGGGAACATAAACATTTCATCGATTTTTTCTTTGTCATGCCTTGTTCTATTTTTCAGAATTTATAGAATACAAATTTAAACTTTATACTCACACGAATGTGTATTGGTGAAGACGTGTGTTGCACGTGCACGCTTACTAGTTTCCATAAAGCTACTAAGATTTTGGAAATTCTACAAGTGTGTAACAATCAGAAAATATTATGAAAACCCTGTTGGGGAACGTTGCATGGAAAACAAAAATTTTCTACGCACACGCAAGATCTATCCATGGAGATGCATAGCTACGAGAGGGGGAGTGTGTCTACGTACCCTCGTAGACCGTAAGCGGAAGCGTTAGAACAACGCGGTTGATGTCGTCGAACAACTTCACAATCCAACCGACCGAGCACCGAACGTACGGCACCTCCGCGTTCAGCACACGTTCAGCTCGGTGACGTCCTCAACTTCTTGATCCAGCAAGACGGCGAGGTAGTGGATGAGTTCCGGCAGCACGACGGCGTGGTGACGGTGATGGTGATGCTATCTCCGCAGGGCTTCGCCCAAGCACTGCGAAAATATGACCGAGGGACGGAACTGTGGAGGGGGGCGTCGCACACGGCTAAGACAATGTTGTGTCTCCTTTGGGGCGCCCCCTCTCCTCTATTTATATATGTGTAGGGGCTTGGAGTAGAAGGAATAGTGCCACGTGAACAGTAACCATGAATAGTATACACGTGGACTTGGACTCCAAAGTCCAATCCTATTCCTACTAGGACTCTCCCTTTTTTTCTTCCCTAGCTGCGTGGGCTTTTGAGGACTTGGTGTGCCTGGCCCAATAAGGCCAGGGCGCCTCCCCTTAGCCCATGCCAGCCCTTGGGACGTGGTGGACCCACTTGTGGACTTCCGGACTCCTCCGGAATCCTCCGGAACCTTCTGGAAGCTTCCCGGTACAATACCGAAAAAACTGCACCTTTTTCCGGAACCCAAAATATGATTTCCCATATATAAATCTTTACCTCTCGACCATTCCGAGACTCCTCGTGACGTCCGGGATCTCATCCGGGACTCCGAACAATATTCGGTTACCAATTCACATAACTCATATAACACTATATCGTCAACGAACGTTAAGCGTGCGGACCCTACGGGTTCGGGAATGATGTAGACATGACTGAGACGCCTCTCCGGTCAATAACCAATAGCGGAACCTGGATGCTCATATTGGTTCCTACATATTCCACGAAGATCTTATCAGTCGAACCGCAATGACAACATACGTAATTCCCTTTGTCCGTCGGTATGTTACTTGCCCGAGATTCGATCGTCGGTATCTCCATACCTAGTTCAATCTCGTTACCGGCAAGTCTCTTTACTCGTTCCGTAATACATCATCCCGTAACTAACTCCTTAGTCACTTTGCTTGCAAGCTTCTTATGATGTGCATTACCGAGAGGGCCTAGAGATACCTCTCCGAAACACGGAGTGACAAATCCCAGTCTCGATCCATGCCAACTCAACGGACACCTTCGGAGATACCAGTAGAGCATCTTTATGATCACCCAGTTACGTTGTGACGTTTGATAGCACACAAGGTATTCCTCCGGTATCCGGGAGTTGCATGATCTCATGGTCTGAGGAACATGTATTTGACATTCAAGAAAGCAGTAGCAATAAACAGAACGATCATATGCTAAGCTAACGGATGGGTCTTGTCCATCACATCATTCTCCTAATGATGTGATCCCGTTATCAAATGACAACTCATGTCTATGGTTAGGAAACCTTAACCATCTTTGATCAACGAGCTAGTCTAGTAGAGGCTCACTAGGGACACGGTATTTGTTTATGTATTCACACATGTATTTAAGTTTCCGGTCAATACAATTCTAGCATGAATAATAAACCTTTATCATGAACAAGGAAATATAAAATAATAACAACTTTATTATTGCCTCTAGGGCATATTTCCATCAGTCTCCCACTTGCACTAGAGTCAATAATCTAGATTACATAGTAATGAATCTAACACCCATGGAGTCTTGGTGCTGATCATGTTTTGCTCGTGGAAGAGGCTTAGTCAACGGGTCTGCCACATTCAGATCCGTGTGTACTTTGCAAATTTCTATGTCTTCATCCTTGACATATTCACGAATGGAGTTGAAGCGTCTCTTGATGTGTTTGGTCTTCTTGTGAAACCTGGGCTCCTTGGCTATGGCAATTGCTCCAGTGTTGTCACAAAAGATTGTCATTGGACCCGATGCACTAGGTATTACACCTAGATCGGATATGAACTCCTTCATCCAGACTCCTTCATGTGCTGCTTCCGAAGCAGCTATGTATTCCGCTTCACACGTAGATCCCGCCACGACGCTCTGCTTGGAACTGCACCAACTGACAGCTCCACCATTTAATATAAATACGTATCCGGTTTGTGACTTAGAGTCATCCGGATCAGTGTCGAAGCTTGCATCGATGTAACCCTTTATGACGAGCTCTTCGTCACCTCCATAAACGAGAAACATGTCCTTGGTCCTTTTCAGGTACTTCAGGATATTCTTGACCGCTGTTCAGTGATCCACTCCTAGATTACTCTGGTACCTTCCTGCCAAACTTATGGCAAGGCACACATCAGGTCTGGTATACAGCATGGCATACATAATAGAACCTATGGCTGAGGCATAGGGAATGACTTTCATTTTCTCTATATCTTCTGCCGTGGTCGGGCATTGAGTCTGACTCAACTTCACACCTTGCAAGACAGGCAAGAACCCTTTCTTTGACTGGTCCATTTTGAACTTCTTCAAAACTTTGTCAAGGTATGTGCTTTGTGAAAGTCCTATCAAGCGTCTTGATCTATCCCTATAGATCTTGATGCCCAATATATATGCAGCTTCACCGAGGTCTTTCATTGAAAAATTCTTATTCAAGTATCCTTTTATGCCATCCAGAAATTCTATATCATTTCCAATCAACAATATGTCATCCACATATAATATTAGAAATGCTACAGAGCTCCCACTCACTTTCTTGTAAATACAGGCTTCACCGTAAGTCTGTACAAAACCATATGCTTTGATCACTTCATCAAAGCGTATATTCCAACTCTGAGATGCTTGCACCAGTCCATAGATGGATCGCTGGAGCTTGCACACTTTGTTAGCACCCTTAGGATCGACAAAACCTTCTGATTGCATCATATACAACTCTTCATTGAGAAAACCATTAAGGAATGCAGTTTTGACATCTATTTGCCAGATTTCATAATCATAAAATGCGGCAATTGCTAACATGATTCGGACAGACTTAAGCATCGCTACGGGTGAGAAAGTCTCATCGTAGTCAACCCCTTGAACTTGTCGAAAACCTTTCGCGACAAGTCGAGCTTTGTAGACAGTGATATTACCATCAGCATCCGTCTTCCTCTTAAAAATCCATTTATTCTCAATGGCTTGCCGATCATCGGGCAAGTCCACCAAAGTCCACACTTTGTTCTCATACATGGATCCTATCTCAGATTTCATGGCCTCAAGCCATTTGTCGGAATCTGGGCTTATCATAGCTTCTTCATAGTTCGTAGGTTCGCCGTTGTCTAACAACATAACTTCCAGAACAGGATTACCGTACCACTCTGGTGCGGAACGTACTCTGGTCGACCTACGAAGTTCAGTAGTAACTTGATCTGAAGTTTCATGATCTTTATCATTATCTTCCTCTCTTATTGGTGTAGGCATCACGGGAACGTTTTTCTCTGATGAGCTACTTTCCAATTCGAGAGAAGGTACAATTACCTCATCAAGTTCTACTTTCCTCCCACTCACTTCTTTCGAGAGAAACTCCTTCTCTAGAAAGGACCCATTCTTGGCAACAAAGACCTTGCCTTCGGATCTGTGGTAGAAGGTGTACCCAATTGTTTCTTTAGGGTATCCTATGAAGACGCACTTCTCCGCTTTGGGTTCGAGCTTATCAGGTTGAAGCTTTTTCACATAAGCATCGCATCCCCAAACTTTAAGAAACGACAGCTTAGGTTTCTTGCCAAACCATAGTTCATACGGTGTCGTCTCAACGGATTTAGACGGTGCCCTATTTAACGTGAACGCAGCTGTCTCTAATGCATAACCCCAAAACGATAGTGGCAAATCGGTAAGAGACATCATAGTACGCACCATATCCAATAAAGTACGGTTACGACGTTCGGACACACCATTACGCTGTGGTGTTCCAGGTGGCGTGAGTTGTGAAACAATTCCACATTTTCTTAAATGAAGGCCAAACTCGTAACTCAAATATTCGCCTCCGCGATCAGATCGTAGAAACTTTATTTTCTTGTTACGATGATTCTCTACTTCACTCTGAAATTCTTTGAACTTTTCAAATGTTTCAGACTTGTGTTTCATCAAGTAGATATACCCATATCTACTCAAATCATCTGTGAAGGTTAGAAAATAACGATACCCGCCGCGTGCTTCGACATTCATCGGACCGCATACATCGGTATGTATTATTTCCAACAAATCAGTAGCTCGCTCCATTGTTCCGGAGAACGGAGTTTTAGTCATCTTGCCCATGAGGCATGGTTCGCAAGTATCAAATGATTCATAATCAAGAGATTACAAAAGTCCATCCGCATGGAGTTTCTTCATGCGCTTTACACCAATATGACCTAAACGGCAGTGCCACAAGTATGTTGCACTATCATTATCAACTTTGCATCTTTTGGCATCAATATTATGAATATGTGTATCACTACGATCGAGATTCAACAAGAATAGACCATTCACAAAAGGTGCGTGACCATAAAAGATGTTACTCATATAAATAGAACAACCATTATTCTCTGACTTAAATGAATAACCGTCTCGCAATAAACAAGATCCAGATATAATGTTCATGCTCAACGCTGGCACCAAATAACAATTATTGAGGTCTAAAACTAATCCCGAAGGTAGATGTAGAGGTAGCGTGCCGACGGCGATCACATCAACCTTGGAACCATTCCCGACGCGCATCGTCACCTCGTCCTTAGCCAATCTTCGCTTATTCCGTAGCTCCTGTTTCGAGTTACAAATATGAGCAACCGAACCAGTATCAAATACTCAGGCGCTACTGCGAGCATTAGTGAGGAACACATCAATAACATGTATATCAAATATATCTTTGCTCACTTTGCCATCCTTCTTATCCGCCAAATACTTGGGGCAGTTCCGCTTCCAGTGACCAGTCCCTTTGCAGTAGAAGCACTCTGTTTCAGGCCTGGGTCCAGCTTTGGGTTTCTTCATGGGAGCGGCAACTTGCTTGCCGTTCTTCTTGAAGTTCCCCTTCTTTCCCTTGCCCTTTTTCTTGAAACTAGTGATTTTGTTAACCATCAACACTCGATGCTCCTTCTTGATTTCTATCTCCGCTGATTTCAGCATCGCGAAGAGCTCGGGAATTGTCTTCTCCATCCCTTGCATATTATAGTTCATCACGAAGCCTTTATAGCTTGGTGGCAGTGACTGAAGAACTCTGTCAATAACACTCTCAACCGGAAGATCAATTCCCAGCTGAGTCAAGTGGTTGTGGTACCCAGACATTCTGAGTATGTGTTCACTGACAGAACTGTTCTCCTCCATCTTACAGCTAAAGAACTTATTGGAGACTTCATATCTCTCAACCCGGGCATTAGCTTGAAATATCAATTTCAGCTCTTGGAACATCTCATATGCTCTGTGGCGTTCAAAACCCTTTTGCAGTCCCGGTTCTAAGTCGTAGAGCATGGCACACTGAACTATCGAATAGTCATCAGATCGAGCCTGCCAGGCGTTCACAACGTCTGCAGCAGCTCCTGCAGCAGGTCCATCACCTAGCGGTGCATCAAGGACATAATTCTTCTGTGCAGCAATGAGGATAATCCTCAAGTTACGGACCCAGTCCGTGTAGTTGCTACCATCATCTTTCAACTTAGCTTTCTCTAGGAACGCATTAAAATTCAACGGAACAGTAGCACGGGCCATTTATCTACAACATAGATATGCAAAGAAACTATCAAGACTAAGTTCATGATAAATTAAGTTCAATTAATCAAATTACTAATGAACTCCCACTTAAATTAACATCCCTTAAGTTAACTAAGTGATACATGATCAAATCAACTAGCTCATGTCAGATCATCACGTGAGATGGGATAGTCATCAATGGTGAACATCTCCATGTTGATCATATCTACTATATGACTCATGTTCGACCTTTCGGTCTCCAGTGTTCCGAGACCATGTTTGTACATGCTAGGCTCGTCAAGTTTAACCCAAGTATTCTGCTTGTGTAAAACTGGCTTACACCCGTTGTATGTGAACGTAGAATCTATCACACCCGATCATCACGAGGTGCTTCGAAACGACGAACTTTAGCAACGGTGCATACTCGGGGAGAACACTTTTATCTTGAAATTTAGTGAAGGGATCATCTTATAATGCTACCGTCGTTCTAAGAAAAATAAGATGCATAAAGGATAAACATCACATGCAATCAAAATATGTGACATGATATGGCCATCATCTTGTGCTTTTGATCTCCATCTCCAAAGCATCGTCATGATCTCCATCGTCACCGGCTCGACACCTTGATCTCCATCGTTGCGTCGTGGTCGTCTCGCCAACTATTGCTTCTACAACTATTGCTAACGCATAGCGATAAAGTAAAGCAATTACATGGCGCTTGCATTTCATACAATAAAGAGACAACCATAAGGCTCTTGCCGGTTGCCGATAAATTACAAAACATGATCATCTCATACAATAACGTATATCACATCATGTCTTGACCATATCACATCACAGCATACCCTGCAAAAACAAGTTAGACGTCCTCTACTTTGTTGTTGCAAGTTTTACATGGCTGCTACGGGCTTCTAGCAAGAACCGTTCTTACCTACGGCACAAAACCACAACGGTGATTTATCAAGTTTGCTATTTTAACCTTCAACAAGGACCGGCCGCAGTCAAATTCGATTCAACTAAAGTAGGAGAAACAGACACCCGCCAGCCACCTTTATGCAAAACAAGTTGCATGTCTGTCGGTGGAACCGGTCTCATGTACGTGGACATGTAAGGTTGGTCCGGGCCGCTTCATCTTACAATACCGCCGAATCAAAATAAGACGTTGGTGGTAAGCAGTATGACGATCACCGCCCACAACTCTTTGTGTTCTACTCGTGCATATCATCTACGCATAGACCTGGCTCTGATACCACTGTTGGGGAACGTTGCATGGAAAACAAAAAATTTCTACGCACACGCAAGATCTATCCATGGAGATGCATAGCTACGAGAGGGGGAGTGTGTCTACGTACCCTTGTAGACCGTAAGCGGAAGCGTTAGAACAACGCGGTTGATGTCGTCGAACAACTTCACGATCCAACCGACCGAGTACCGAACGTACGGCACCTCCGCGTTCAGCACACGTTCAGCTCGGTGACGTCCTCGACTTCTTGATCCAGCAAGACGGCGAGGTAGTGGATGAGTTCCGGCAGCACGACGACGTGGTGACGGTGATGGTGATGCTATCTCCGCAGGGCTTCGCCCAAGCAATGCGAAAATATGACCGAGGGACGGAACTGTGGAGGGGGCCGCCGCACACGGCTAAGACAATGTTGTGTCTCCTTTGGGGCGCCCCCTCTCCTCTATTTATATATGTGTAGGGGCTTGGAGTAGAAGGAATAGTGCCACGTGAACAGTAACCGTGAATAGTACACACGTGGACTTGGACTCCAAAGTCCAATCCTATTCCTACTAGGACTCTCCCTTTTTTCCTTCCCTAGCTGCGTGGGCTTTTGAGGACTTGGTGCGCCTGGCCCAATAAGGCCAGGGCGCCTCCCCTTAGCCCATGCCAACCCTTGGGACGTGGTGGACCCACTTGTGGACTTCCGGACTCCTCCGGAATCCTCCGGAACCTTCTGGAAGCTTCCCGGTACAATACCGAAAAAACTGCACCTTTTTTCGGAACCCAAAATATGACTTCCCATATATAAATCTTTACCTCTCGACCATTCTGAGACTCCTCGTGACGTCCGGGATCTCATCTGGGACTCCGAACAATATTCGGTTACCAATTCACATAACTCATATAACACTATATCGTCAACGAACGTTAAGCGTGCGGACCCTACGGGTTCGGGAATGATGTAGACATGACTGAGACGCCTCTCCGGTCAATAACCAATAGCGGAACCTGGATGCTCATATTGGTTCCTACATATTCCATGAAGATCTTATCGGTCGAACCGCAATGACAACATACGTAATTCCCTTTGTCCGTCGGTATGTTACTTGCCCGAGATTCGATCGTCGGTATCTCCATACCTAGTTCAATCTCGTTACCGGCAAGTCTCTTTACTCGTTCCGTAATACATCATCCCGTAACTAACTCCTTAGTCACTTTGCTTGCAAGCTTCTTATGATGTGCATTACCGAGAGGGCCTAGAGATACCTCTCCGAAACACGGAGTGACAAATCCCAGTCTCGATCCATGCCAACTCAACGGACACCTTCGGAGATACCTGTAGAGCATCTTTATGATCACCCAGTTACGTTGTGACGTTTGATAGCACACAAGGTATTCCTCCGGTATCCGGGAGTTGCATGATCTCATGGTCTGAGGAACATGTATTTGACATTCAAGAAAGCAGTAGCAATAAACAGAACGATCATATGCTAAGCTAACGGATGGGTCTTGTCCATCACATCATTCTCCTAATGATGTGATCCCGTTATCAAATGACAACTCATGTCTATGGTTAGGAAACCTTAACCATCTTTGATCAACGAGCTAGTCTAGTAGAGGCTCGCTAGGGACACGGTATTTGTTTATGTATTCACACATGTATTTAAGTTTCCGGTCAATACAATTCTAGCATGAATAATAAACCTTTATCATGAACAAGGAAATATAAAATAATAACAACTTTATTATTGCCTCTAGGGCATATTTCCATCAAACCCATGAAAATTGTTTAAATTTTGGAAAACCATGAAATATGTGAAGTTGGTAAAGGTTTGTTAAAATAATATTATGAAACCCATATTTTTGTATAACTTTTCAAGAATACTCATTCTTTTTTCTTCTCAAAAGAACATTTTAAGATAAGTTTTCTATTTTCTTTCATACTACTAGATCTGCATTTAAAGTAGGTGGAGTCGTGGAGAGACACGAAACGATGTGGTTTGAGCCAACCATGACACAGTAGCCACTAAGTTAGGTTTATAAAGTAAAAGGGTTCATTGATAAAATGCCTCGGCTTTATTTTGCCACATACAAAATGCCTCATACAAATGTCTCATATTTTATCTTGCCACATTTGTGTGGAAATATTCACGCTAGTCGATCTTACGCGAAGTCTCAAGGCGAAGACATGGCGCCGCTGCGAGCGAAAGCGAGTCATGGGGACATCGGTGAGGCCGAGTCAGGAGCGATCTGGAGTCGGTGACAATGTAGCAGCGACATCACTGATGGAGGGGAGTTGGAGGTTGACGTGTTCGAGTGCGGCAGGCTGCATGAAGGTCACCGACGATGAAATCGTGACGAGGTTTAGAGGGAGGCTGGGGGCGACGGCAACACGATGTAGGTTGACGGCGAGGAAAGGGTCGGGCGGTGCGACAATACCCATCGGTCACGGGGGGTGGAACAGGTGGTTGGGTTGGCGTCGGGTAGGGTTGTTGTGAGGAGGAAGAAACTGGAGGAGGAAGGGCGGGAAGTGGAAGATGCAATCCAACTGCTAGAAAAATCGACTGATTTTTGTAAACTGATGCATAGGTGGTCCTTTATGTTGCTAGCCTCATGAATTTTTCTGTATTAAAAATGATCATCACCCTTTTTGTTTTTTGAGATAATGATCATCAAGCTTTGGTAGTAAAATGGCAAGAATAAGAGGGAGGACCCATCAACTAACAAAAAAGAGGGAGGAAAAAAAACATATCTGCTTTCACTAAAAAAGACATATGTGCCCCTCCACACACTCCTGAACTCTTCGAGGGCTCGCTTCTCCTCAGCTGCCGGCGGCCAGCCAGCCACCATCCATCCCCTTGCCCATCCTCCTCTTCCGCGCGCTAACCCCCTCCCCGTCCTCTCCCTCCATTGCCGTGCCGCAGGCTCTTCCGCGTCCGCCTGTCCTCATCCTCCGCTGCCGGCCCCCAGATCCTCCACCGTTCGTTCCGGCGGCTGTAACGGCGACCCCCGGTGACCATCAGTAGTAACCCGAATCAGCGGGTAATCATCCCAGGTGGGCTTCCCTCTCCGAACCGCGACCATGTCGAGCTGCGACCCGCGGAGGACCTTCTCTTGCTCCTCGCCTCCTCCTCGTAGTCCGCGCCGGTCGGGCGGCACACCCCACAACCCCTGTCCCGGCTGGTGGGGTCCTGACCGGCGAAACTTTTGGTTGAGGATTAGGTTTTCCTGTCCAAAATTTTGAGGTCGTATGGCGAACGGGACAAGGGAAGAAGATTGGGGGAAGTGTACAGATTGCCCTTGGCGGTCTTCCGCGGCGATGATCCAAATCCCAAGCCGATTGGTTTTGCCAAGCTTCATGTCTTTGCCGGTGTCAGGTATCAAGGTCGCAGCAATGTCGAGCACTCTGGGGAATGACAACCATCCGTGCCTTTCCCCAGGCCATCGGGTTATCTTCTTGGTGTTCCTTGTTTAGGTGCGTTTTCATCTGTCTTTCATCTTTTTTAGCAACGGATCTAACTATTGTTTACTGGAGTAGAACGTATGAAAGAATCTCAAATGATGCTTCACAAGGAAATCAATGTATTTAACATTAAGATGTGTCATCTCTGCGCAGTTTAGTTGGCGTGGTGTGCCTGTGCCCTGTGCTTTCTTGACTTTAGAGGTGCTTTAGGTCGGGTCAACATTGTTAATAGTAATAAGTTGCTAAGCACCTCCAGCAGATGATGCATTCTCCAGCCAAGGCACCATTTGAGTTTCTATTTTGGTGTGTCCCTCTTGCCCGGTGCATCCAAAGATCAACCGGGAGCTTCTTAGACAATGTGCCCTGTGAAGTTAAAATGAATTCGATGGGTTGCGTACTTCCTTTTCTTCTTTAAAACATAGCTCTTTTATGATACTTACGCTAAAAAATCTCAGTTTTCTAGTTTGAAAACTAAATCCTATATGTTTGGGTTGTGTACAGCAGAGTGCTCATAGGGCATCTGAACTCATGGTAGACTAGTTAGTAATGCACTCAACCAGAATACTCTGCGATTTAGTATCTACCACACATATACTAGGCATGCTTTGCAGTGACAAGTTTGAGTGCATCTCTGATCAGTCAATATTGACTTGACTAATTTGTGTGCTGTGTATTTGCTTGCAGCGGATGATTTGATCAGAGAAGATCGAGTACAAGCCATCATTGGGCCTGAAACCTCAGCCGGATCTGAGTTCGTTGGATACCTTGGGAATCATACGCACACTCCAATACTCTCCTTGGCTCCAACCTCTGCCGCATCGACGCCTTTCTTTCTGCAGATTGCACCCAATGTGTCCTTTCAGGTCGCTCCAGTTGCTGCTATCCTTGATATGTTCACATGGCGCACTGCCATCGTGGTGTATGAAGACTCGCCATATGGAGCCCGCATCCTCGCGGGGCTCTTTTACGCCCTTCAGGGTTACAACATACGTATCATGGATAGTATAGCTTTGACGGTCGGTGTGACTGAGGACTACCTCAACAAAGTACTCTACAATCTCAAGGAGACGCCCACACGATTGTTCATTCTGCATATGCTCCCGGATCTTGCTGCTCGTGTCTTCTACCAGGCGACTATCGCTGGTATGATGTCTGATGGCTATATCTGGATAGCCACTTCCAGCATTGGCAGTGTAGTGGAGAGCTTCAGTCCTAACAAGATCGATCATATGCAGGGGGGTGTCACCCTCCGACCTTATGTGCAGGCAACAGATCATGTCATGAACGTCACTGCAAGGTTCAAGTCGAGGTTTCAGTTGGAGAATCCAGGCATTCATGATGTGCACAACCTGAGCACGCAGCTACTCTGGGCTTACGACACGGCATGGGCCCTTGCCAAAGCAGTCCATATAGCCAGGATGTCCAGCTCAACACCTGGGAGCATACTTCTCGACGCAGTCCTCAACACAACATTTGATGGGCTGGCTGGGAGGTTCAGGCTGGTAAATGGGCAGCTGCAGCTATCAACACATGAGGTTATTAACATCAACGGTAAAGGTTCAAGAACGGTCGGTTTCTGGGTGCCTGAGTCTGGGATCTTGAAGAGTTTGGAAACCAATAGTGCGGAAGGGCTGAAACAAGTACTCTGGCCAGGTCATCTAGCAATTGCTCCAAAAGGGTGGGACGTGTCATCGAACAGGCGGCCTCTTCGTATGGTTGTTCCTGAAAAGCAGGGGTTTAACAAGTTTGTCGAGGTCACCAACAGCCCAACAACCAATAGTTCTACTGCCAGAGGCTACTGTATTGACATTTTTGACATGGTCATGAAGAATTTGCCCTATCGAGTGGCCTACCAGTATGTGCCAGTTAGTGATAGCTCGCGAAATTATGACAATCTTCTCAGCCTGGTGCATGAAAAGGTTAGTGCAGATTTGATAGTAGATATATCAGGGAAAACATGAAGCGTATTATGAGAAAATAACTCTATGTTACAATTGCAGAAAGCAGATGGTATGGTCGGTGATACAACCATCACGATGAGGAGGATGAATATGGTGTCTTTCACAAAGCCCTTTACCGACACGGGATTGTCAATGGTAGTGGTAGTGAAGAAAGAAACGGACATGGGCATGTGGATCTTCCTGCAGCCACTGACAACTACCCTCTGGATCACCAGCCTTGCCTTTTTCTGCTTTACAGGTTTCGTTGTGTGGGTGGTTGAGCACCGAATCAATCCCGAATTCCATGGCACACCGTGCCAGCAGTTTGGCACCGTTTTCTACTTTGCATTCTCAACTCTTGTCTTCTCCCACAGTATGCATCTCCTTGACTCATCATTGTTCGCCAGTACTAAGTTCTTTATTTCAAGTATTGAGAATTGACAAAAAATGATTTGGTTAAATGATAATCTAAAGTGAGACGTGTTAATTTTAGAGGAGAAGCTGGAGAGCAACCTGTCAAGATGCATGATTATCATATGGGTCTTTCTTGTCCTTATTCTAACATCAAGCTACACGGCAAACTTAACATCAGTGCTGACAGTCCAGCGGCTCCAGCCGACAGTGACTAATGTGCAAGATCTCCTAAGAAACCATGATTACGTGGGGTATCACAAGGGCTCCGCTGTGTCATACTGGCTTGAGCAAATGGGCTTCCACAAGGAAATTTTACTGGGCTATAGCACAGTGGAGGAGTATGCTGACGCCCTACAGAGGGGATCTGGCAATGGAGGGGTGTCTGCAATATTTGACGAGATCCCCTACCTAAAGGCATTCCTTTCAAAGTACTGTGAAGGTTACACCATGATTGGCCCGACCTACAGGTTGGGAGGCTTCGGGTTTGTAAGTTCCTTTCGCTGGTTAAAGATTTCATCTACTCTAGAATGAGCATGATTTGATTTTTGCTGCATTTGTTAGGCTTTCCCGATAGGGTCGCCAATGGTGCACGACGTATCGCAGGCCATCTTATCTCCTGCAGTACAAGAGGAGATGGAATGGATAGAGAAGAAATGGTTCGGTGATCCGGGAGCTTGTCAGAGCAAGAGTAACAGCATCGGCTTGTCCAGCCTTGGCTTCAGCAGCTTCGGTGGCTTGTTCCTCGTCAGTGGCACCGTGTCAGGCCTTGTGCCCTCATCCAACTCGCAATCTTCGTCTACCAGGAGCACGACAAGCTCTGGGACACATTACTGCATAAATGGTTTCAATGCCTCGATTTCGTTGTTGGCGCCAAGGATTGGAGGTTGCCAATCTTCAACGGGCCATGCATCAGGAATGACGACAGTGTGAATCAGCCTCATGGAGCTACAACACAGGCTAGTGCCATGCATGACTTCACTTCTGAGTTGTGATGTTCATGTTGATACTCCCCTGACAGGGGAAAGGTTGAAGCCTGAGCTTTGTGTAGCAACTTGGAGCACTAGTTTCAGGTATCAAGATAGGTTTTTTATTTCTGGTTATTAATAGGATAGCATAGTTTGGCGGTTCCCTTTTTTTAAATAGTGTATGCTGATGTATTGAGGGAACGACTTACAGTTGTGAAAATTGGTGTTTTCAGCATAGTTTGGCGGTTCCCTTTTTTTAGGGGTTTTCAGCAAACAATTACTCAAAATCAGTGTTTTCAGCAAACTTTTATGAAAACGGCCGTTTCCGGCATTGAGCGACGCAATTGTGGTGGTTTTCGGCAATTTACTCTGGATTAAAAGAATTCAATGGGAGAGCTTGAGAAATTGTTGACCCGGTCAAAATCGGATGACCTAATTCTAAATTGAATAACTCAATTAATTATGAGGCCTTAAAAATTATGAAGCATAGTGTATAGTATAAAAGAATTGAATGAGAGAGCTTTGAGAAATTGTTGACCCGGTCAAAATTGGGTGACCTAATTCTAATTGGAGACCTCAATTGAATGTGAGCTTTTTAAAACTAGGGAGCTTAGTGTTACAGAGGATCCTCGTACGGTTGAAAAGATTGTTTTTGAGGCAAAAAGGGCGAAGCACCAAAGTCACAACAACTAATAAGTGGCAAGCAATCGCGTGGGGGTAATTCTGAAAGAATTTGTTCAAATATTGTCGCTCGACCCACGACACTACGACAGCTGACGCACGAACACGTCGAGTCGCCGCCACCTCCTCACGCCTCCTCTCCAAAAAAAGAACGCCTAGGATTCCTCCACCTCCCGCCGTCGCCGCCAGCGGTTTGTCTCGTCTTCGGTGGCCTTAGGGCCATGGGGGCGTGGTGGATCCCGGCCTTTGCCGGCGGGAGGTGACGGTGTCCTGGACTAGGGGGTGCAAACCTAGTTGGCCCATAGTCCTCGGGCTGGGCCTGTAGGCCCTCATTCTCATTCGGATGGACTCCGGAAGCCACACGCCTGGACGTGATCAAGACCACACCTACCGAAGACTTGGCGTATACTCCAAGACATCTCCTGCCGCCTCCATACGCATCCCTGGATACCGACTATGTAACCCTAGATGCCCTACCTGGCATGTATATAAGCCAGAGGGTTTAGCCCGTAGAGGGAACCCAATCACAATTACCATTCACCTAGCCCTAGAGTTAGATCTCTCCTTACGATCTCGAGGTAGATCAAGCTTGTACTCGATACATCATCATCAATACAATCAAAGCAGGACGTAGGATATTACCTCTTCGAGAGGGCCCGAACCTGGGTAAATACTGTCTCCTTCGTCCCTGTTACCACCGATCCGAGATCCATAGCTCGGGACCCCCTACCCCGAGGTCTGCCGGTTTTACCACCGACATTGGTGCTTTCATTGAGAGTTCCGCTGTGAGATCAACAAAAGATCGATGGCTCATCTGTAGATCAACTGCGGCACCGGCTACGGGGACATCTTCGTCCCCGGCCAACTTTTCGTATTCGGTAGCATGGTCTTTTGCGCCGACTCTGCGGGCCATCTGGCTCCCGTAGAGAATTTCTCCACGGATCACGTCGTGACTTTCGGAAGCTTGGAATACACCGCGGATTCCCACGGTGAGCTCGTCCTTTCAGGTTGGACGCCAGGTCGGATCGAGGGCTTATCATGCATCGGGGGCTCGACCCGGGAACCGATCTCCCTCAAGGACGTCGGGCTAAGCCCCTGGCCCCATAAGGCCCCGCGGAGGAATCAATTACCCCCGCCTCGGGCGACCTTGTCCCGGCATCAAGCCCCGACGTTGGTCCGGACCCGGCTTCAGATACTACGTCGGGTTTAAAACCGACTCGGGTACCAGATCCGGAATCAACTCCGGCCCCTCACGAGGCTGAGGACGCGTCAAGCGACCCACCAATCGTACTTCAAGTCGGCCCGGCTTATAGCCAAGCCATGAACCCCGAGGAATTATCTCACCTAAACGAGATGCTTGATCGTATCCAGAGCTTATCAATCTCGGACGGTCAGACCTCGGTCTATGACAAGATCGGACTTAAAGCCGACGATCGGGAGATTTATGTCCCACCCACCACTCACCTAGTCGCCATGATCGACGATTTAACCGACATGTTAGACTACGAAGAGGCTACCGACATGGATGAAAATGTCGACGGCCCTACAAAAACCACTACGCCGCTGGTCAACACTGGCAAGTGGACGGCAACATCCACTTACGACGTATATATGGTAGATACTCCCAAGAACCCGTCAAGACGTCGGCGAAGGCGCGGGAGAGGTGCCAACGGGGACCCCAGCGGGCACGACGCCACCGCCACGAACATCGACACGGCAGTAGACGATGCCGACAACCCGGGAGAGGATTTTCAAGCCTCCCCAGGGTGACCACACAGCCCCGCAGGAATCCCTAAGGACGAGGACCCCGATGACCTCTTCGAAGGGGCCGACGACAATTACTTACCTCAATCTGAGGAGGACGAGAGCCTTGGCACCGAGGACCCCTTTGAGCAAGAACGGTTCCGACGGCGCCTTGTGGCCACCGCCCGAAGCATGAAACGGAAGCAGTAGCAGCTGCTGCAAGCCAATCAGGACGCACTGAATGACAAGTGGGTCGAAATACTCTCG
Organism: Elymus sibiricus; assembly: GCA_039707655.1. Taxonomy (NCBI): domain Eukaryota; kingdom Viridiplantae; phylum Streptophyta; class Magnoliopsida; order Poales; family Poaceae; genus Elymus; species Elymus sibiricus. The sequence continues at coordinate 118,880,485 of CM077676.1, read as the reverse complement.
GCCGAGCAAGACCTCGAAGAACGGCGCCACAGCACGCCTAAATCTTACCCGCGCAGGCGTTTGCTGCCCGAGTTCGACGAAGAACTAACCGACGACGTGTCTTTAACACGCGGACGGGCTGATCAACCTGACTGACCCCCTAGAGGGCACGACAGGCCAGTGCGGGAAGATTTCCACACCCAAACAACGACACACCATCATGGCAAGGATCCCGTTGATTACTTTGAGCGTTACGATGCACGACACCAGATAAAGGCGAACCGGGCGCCCCCTCGGTCCATCTACGGATCAAGAGGGCGTGCACTGATACGTCTCCAACGTATCTATAATTTTTGATTGTTCCATGCTGTTATATTATCAATCTTGGATGTTTTTATATACATTTACAGCAATTATATATCATTTTTTGGGACTAACCTATTAACTTAGTGCCCAGTGCCAGTTGCTGTTTTACTGCCGGTTTTTGTTTTACAGAATATCAATATCAAACGAAGTCCAAATGCCACGAAACTTTTTGGAGATTTTTTTCTGGACAAGATAAACACTAGAAGCTTCGGGAGAAGACCAGACGCCAGAGGAGGTGGCCACGAGCCACCAGGGTGGGCCTGGGGGGGGGCAGGCGCGCCCTGGTGCCTCGTGGGCCCACCCCAGCTTTGTTTGACCTAATTCCACCACTATAAATTCCCAAAAATCAGGAAACCAACAGGGAGTCCACGAAATACTTTTTCCGCCGCCGCAAGTTTCTGTTCTCAAGAGATCCCATCTGGAGGCCTTCTCCGGTACTCCGCCGGAGGGGGAATCGATCACGGAGGGCTCTACATCAACCTTGCTGCCCTTCCGCTGATGCGTGAGTAGTTTACCACAGACCTTCAGGTCCATAGTTAGTAGCTAGATGGCTTCTTCTCTCTTTTTGATCTTCAATACAATGTTCTCCTCGATGTTCTTGGAGTTCTATCCGATGTAATCACTTTTTGCGGTGTGTTTGTTGGGATCCGATGAATTGTGAGTTTATGATCAGATTATCCATGAATATTATTTGAGTCTTCTATGATCTCTTTTATGCATGATTATTATAGCTTCGTATTTCTTCTCCGATCTATTGATTTGGTTTGGCCAACTAGATTGATTTATCTTTCCATGGGAAGAGGTGCTTTGTAATGGGTTCGATCTTGCGGTGCTCAATCCCAATGACAGAACTTTGTAATGGGTTCGATCTTGCGGTGCTCAATCCCAGTGACAGAAAGGGACATGACACGTATGTATCATTGCTATTAAGGGTAAAAATATGGGGTTTATTCATACGTGATTTTATCTTGTCTTCATCATGTCATCGTTCTTAAGGCGTTACTCCGTTCTTTATGGACTTAATACACTAGATGCATGCTGGATAGCGGTCGATGTGTGGAGTAATAGTAGTAGATGCAGGCAGGAGTCGGTCTACTTGTCTCGGACGTGATGCCTATATACATGACCATTGCCTTGGATATCGTCATGATTATTTGCTTTTCTATCAATTGCCCAACAGTAATTTGTCTACCCACCGTATGCTATTTTCTTGAGAGAAGCCTCTAGTGAAAACTATAGCCCCCGGGTCTATCTAAATCAATTACTAAAACCCTAAAAATATTTGCTTCACTTTTTCTTTTATTTATTTTATTTTGTATTTTTGTTTCAATCTATCTATCTATCACCATACAATTTAATCTTGCAACTTACCGCCGAGGGATTGACAACCCCTCGTTTGCGTTGGGTGCAAGGATTTGTTGTTTCTGTGCAGGTACTGCTAACGAGGTGTTGCGTGGTTCTCCTACTGGATTGATAACCTTGGTTTCATAACTGAGGGAAATACTTACCTCTGTTGTGCTGCATCATCCCTTCCTCTTCGGGGATAATACCAACGCAAGCTACAAGTAGCAGGAAGAATTTCTGGCGCCATTGCCGGGGAGACATCATCAACATCTATCAAGTACCTACGCATAAACCTTCATCTCCTTGCATTTACTTTATTTGCCTTTGCCTCTCGTTTTCATCTCCCCCACTTCTCTAAAAATCAAAAACACCAAAATATTTTGTGTGCTTTCTTTGCTTGTGTTGGCATGTGCCTTCTACTTGCTTGCATCTTCGCTTGCTAAAAATCTATTGATATGGATCCTCATCCACTTGCTAATCTTTTCAAAAGATCCAATTATGATGAACCAATTGCTAGTGAGTTGAGTGCACTTGATTTTCTTTATGAAGTTTTGCTTGAAAATCATGAATCTGAAAATTGTGATGAAGTGTTAGAAGAAGAAATTTATAATGTGATTCATGATAGCTCCTTGATTGAAAAGCATGATTGCAATGATGTTATTATAAATGCTATTAATGTCAATTGTGCTAATGATATGCAAAGCTACAAGCTTGGGGATGAAAATTTTGTTATGTGCACTACTTATTGCAATGATCATGATTGGGGTGATGATGCTTCTTATGATCTTGAAAATTTATTTAAGCCTCATGATGAATATGTTATTGATAATAAAATTTGCAATACTATTAAAAGTGGGTTTGGAAGAGCGTAAACTTTAGGTAATAATGATCCCACTACTTTGGAGAGTGTTCAATCTTATGAAATTTTTGATAAAAGTGGGTTTGGAGAGGTCATGACTTTAGTTGATGTTAATCCCACTATCTTGGAAGATTATAAAACTTTTATGCATGTGGATCGTGAAGAGAATATTTTATATGATAACTATATTGTTGAATTTGATTATGATCCTACATGTAATTATTATGAGAGAGGAAAATATGGTGGTAGAAATCTTCATGTCACTAAATTGCCTCTCGTTATGTTAATGCTTCATTCTTCCTATTTGCATATGCTAGATATTGCTTGTCTTGATAATTTGTTTGCTTATAATATGCCTATTTATAGGAAGTATGTTAGACTTAAATGTGTTTGTCACATGTTTTATGATGCTCTTTTTGTGCTTCAATTATTATCTTTCATGAGAACATCATTGAAATCTCAAGCCTATCTTAATGGCTATAAAGAAAGAGCTTGTTGGGAGACAACCCAATAAATTTTTATTCTGTTTTTGAGTGTTTGAATGATTATAGCCTCTGTTATGATTGTGTTTTTATGTTTTAATTAGTGTTTGTGCCAAGTAAAGCCTTTGGGATGATTTGGAAAATAGTATAATTGATGCTGTTTGGAAAACAGAAAGTTTTGTGTCCAGTGCTGGAATTTTGTTTCTGTAATGGAGCGTCAGGAAAATCTGAAATTTTTACACAGTATTGGTATATGAATTTCCCACGTTGTCCTAAGTTTTCAGAATTTTTGGAGTTACATAAGTATGGATTTTAAATAGATTGCTACAGACTGTTCTGTTTTTGACAGATTCTGTTTTTGATGCACTACTTGCTTGTTTTGATGAATCTATGGATTGTATCGGGGGGTATAAGCCATGGTGAAGTTAGAGTACAGTAGGTATAATGCAAAAATAAAATATGAATGGGTTTGCAACAGTACTTAAAGTAGTGATTTATTTTGTTATACTAACGGATCTCACGAGGGTTTTGTTGAGTTTTGTGTGATTGAAGTTTTCAAGTTTTGGGTGAGATCACGATGGATGAAGGAATAAGGAGTGGCAAGAGCCTAAGTTTGGGGATGCCCGAGGCACCCCAAGGTAATATTCAAGGAAGACTCAAGCGTCTAAGCTTGGGGATGCCCCGGAAGGCATCCCCTCTTTCTTCTACCAACCATCGGTAATTTTACTTGGAGCTATATTTTTATTCGTCACATGATATGTGTTTTACTCGGAGCGTCTTGTATTATATGAGTCTTTGCTTTGTTTGCTTTTTAGTTTGTCATAATCATCCTTGCTGAACGCACCTATTTTGAGAGAGCCACACGTTCATCATGATTTGTTAGAATGCTCTATGTGCTTCACTTAAATTTTTTGAGCTAGGCAGTTGCTCTAGTGCTTCACTTAAATCTTTTTGAGCACGGTGGTGGCTAAATTTTGAAGAAATGAACTCTCATGCTTCACTTATATTATTTTGAGAGTTGATAAGATTGAAATTTTTAAGAAATGAATTCTCATGCTTCACTTATATTATTTTGAGAATTGATAAGATTGAAATTTTGAAGAAATATTTGCACTCTCATGCTTCACTTAAATCTTTTTGAGAGTTGATAATAGTAACGGTAATTTGCACAAGATATGAATTTGGTCCCAAAGTGATGAATATTCAAGAGGGATATAATAAAAACTTTCATATAGATCATTGGATATGATAAGTGTGATTCCTTGCAATAGTTTTGCGATATGGAAATGACAATATGTGAGTCATGTTAATGAGTAATTGTGATTTAGTAAGAATATTAGTGTTAAGGTTTGTGATTCCCTATGCATGCACATTAAGTCAATAGTTATGCAATGAAATTATATCCTACTTATGGTGCATTATTCGGTGTTAGTTATGTTCAATGCATGTTTATGACCGTTTTCGCTTTTTGGTTGGTTGCTTCTCAATCTATTTTCTAGCCTTCATTTGTACTAAGCGAAAAAACTGCTTGTGCATCCAAACTCTTTAAACCCAAGTTGTGCCAAATGAGTCCACCATACCTACCTATATGCGGTATTTCAATGCCGTTCTAAGTAAATTTGCGTGTGCCAACTCTAATTTTCAAAATAATTTTTTCATTTTGTGTGCCCGTACCGCTCATGAAGCGGCAGGGGGTGGCCATTATTTTCCATGCTAGGTGTGTTATTCTCACGATGAGTGTTTATTCACTTGTCATTGCACGAGAGAGTGGCTGGTAATAGGGATGCCCAGTCCCACAATGAAATCAAAAATAATAACAACAAAATTCCTTGGAAAGTGTTGGTTTGGAGGGCACCCGTGGATACGGCTAGCCATGGATTGTGAAAGAAATGGTGGAAAGGAAATAAACTTTACTTTCTGTTTGGGAACCGCCTATGATGTGTTTAGCATGGAAGATATTGGGAATTCTCGGTCGTTTTCGTTGACAGGAAAAGCATGCCTCTCAAAATATTTTTATCTCTCTAATTTAAGCTTTGAGCTCTGGCACATTTGACAAATCTCTGCTTCCCTCTGCGAAGGGCCTATCTATTTACTTTTATGCAATTTTTATTTTTATTTGAGTCTCCATCTGCTCTTACAAAAGCACCAACTAGAGAGCACTATTGTCATACTTGTGCATTGGATGTAGCTAATATTTGAGTGTGTTTCATGAATGGATCAATGATTGAGCATAATGGGCTAGGGATAACTTTCTTTAGCGTTGATATTTTGAAAGACATGGTTGCTTGTTAGCATGCTTGAGTATTTATATCTTCATGTCAAACTATAGACTATTGCTTTGAATCATTCAAGTCCAATGTCCATGCTATAAAAGAAAAGAATATATGATGAATATGATAGGCAGCATTCCACATCAAAAAAATTGTTTTTTTCATTTACCTACTCGAGGACGATGTAACATCCCCATGTGTTGAGCACAGTGATCACCTGCTAATCATGCCAAGTCATCATTCTAATGTTGCAAGACGATGAAGATGCTAGTCTTCGATAGGCTAGGCCTTCCCCTCTATTCTGGCATTTCTGCAGTTTAGTCCAAAGATATAGCCCCATCCATTTGATACCGATGCATACTTAGCATAATTCTGATGTCAGTCTTGCGAGTACTTTGGATGAGTACTCATGGTTGCTTTGCTACCTCTTTTTCCCCTATACCCGATTGCTGCGACCAGATGACGGAGCCCCGGAGCCAGCTGCTACCACCGACGACTACTACTACCCCTCTGGAGGAGCTTACTACTACGTGGAGACCGCCGACGACTAGGAGTAGTTAGGAGGCTCCCAGGCAGGAGGCCTTGCCTCTTTCGATCAGAGTCGTTGTTTGTTTTCGCCTTCTTAAGACATCTTGTTTAACTTTGTGTCTGTACTCAGATAGTTTTGCTTCCGCTGATGCTTGTGTAACTCGAGCTTATGTATTCGAGCCCTCGAGGCCCCTGGCTTGTAATATAAAGCTTGTATGCCTTTATTTGTGTTTAGAGTTGTGTTGTGATATCTTCCCGTGAGTCTCTGATCTCGATCGTGTGCATTTGCGTGTATGATTAGTGCACGGTCGAGCGGGGGCGTCACAAGTTGGTATCAGAGCCGACTGCCTGTAGGAAGCCCCTTTCCAACTCCTTGGCCAAAGTTGAGTCTAGACTTTGAAAACTATTTTACTAACATGACTGTGTGGCTTACGGGCCCACGTCGCCAATGGGTGGTATTAGGATCTTTTATTCCGCACCTTTACTCTGGGATTCTACTCTCTCTTCTATTCGGGTTAAAACTTTGCTAACTCTAACATTAGGTTCTCGTGTTCACATTCACCCGGAGAGCTGGATTGTCTGCAATTGTTCCTTTCCATTGGTCTGTTTAATCTGATCATCACATTTTCTTTTCCATTGTCTGTTTAACCTTTCTTATAATCTAGCTTTTATCTGAGCAGTGATAATTCCCTGCCTAAGTCAACACCCCCAAATAAAACCTTGTCACTATTGTTGATGAAATTCCGGTAATCATCGATGGACGAGAACCTTGCCTATTGGTCCGCCTCGTTTTAACGAGCAGGAAAAATGGTTCTCTTCGTTCCCGCCCTTGGTACCGACGTTGTTGCCGACATAGCTGACAGACTTTTCTCTGAGATGTCTTATTGTCGTGACCGCGCAAGATGTCACCGCCCTTTCTACTCTTAATCCACACTCACCACAGTTCCACAGGATCAAAACCTGACTCTCCTGTACATCCTTGACCCCGGAGATACCCCTTACCTTCACCTCTTAATTCTCGGGACGAGAATTTCTTTTAGAGGAGGAGAATTGTAACATCCCCATGTGTTGAGCATAGTGATCACCTGCTAATCATGCCAAGTCATCATTAATTACAATGCTTGATCACATTAGAATCATATCTCATTTCAAATTCCAATTCAGATTGAAATTCAAATTTAAAGTGAAAATAAAAGTTGTTCCAAATTGGAAACTAAAATGTTCATTAAATAGCAGATAATCCATAACTAATTGTGTTAAGAAAAACAACATCACTAAAAATCCCTAGATGAGTCTAACATCCTAAAACAGTACCAAACAGCAAAGTTTAAATCCCATTCTATTTACTAAAATTGCAAATGAAATCTTATTATTTCCAAACCAATTTCTGTTAGTGGATAATATTGCACTGTATTTAATGAGCTAAGTCACATATTTTACAAAACTCAAATTGGGGCCAAACATTTAGCAAAACAGAAATGAAAACAGAAATCAGAGAAAAGAAAAGGAAAAAGGTAAAGGGCTACTGTACACTTGGGCTTAAGTTGCACAGTGCAATTCGGCCCGGCCCAGCAGGGCCTTCTCCTTCCTCCCGCCAGGCCGCGCGTGCCATGGCGCCCGAACGCCGATGGCCTCGGTGTCAGCCATCCCGTGGTTCCCCGTGCGGATAAGACCACCCCCGAGCGCCTCCTCCTTCCCCGAAAACCCTAGGCGTCCCAGGAATTCCCCCTCGCCCTCTCCATCTCTCCCGCACGAGCTCGCCCGAAAGCTCCCGTCGCCGCCGCAGTCGATCCCGTGGCCACCGGCCTCCTCAAGCCTCGCCGTCATGCCGTAGCTCACCGTCGTCGTCCGCTACGTCTTCCGGTGCAAGCCGTTGGAGACGGGAGCCACCACAGCAAGCGCGACGACCTCTTCTTCCTCCTACGGCCATCTTCGTCTCCGTCGCCGATTCGCCGCCGACAAGCTTCCCCGAGCCTGCTTACGCACATCGGCAGGAGCCCGGTGAGCACCCGCACCGGATCTTCCTCTCCTCGGCCTCTTATCGCGCCTGCAGCCGTCGCATTTGCCATGGCCGATCCCGCCACCGCGCGAGCTCGTCGCCGGCGAAGCCACGGTGACCATTGGGTCCCGTGCGTGCCACCATCGCACTCGGCGCGTCGAGTAGAGCTCGCCTGGCTAGTTAGTTCGCTCGCCCGCGCTGCGTTCCACCGATTCCGCCCTTGCCCGAACTCCGGCGCCCGCCGATGAGCTCGCCGTCGTCGCCGTAGTGCTTCTCCGACTGCGAGACCACCGCCATTCGACGCGCCTCGGCTCCCTCTTTCGAACGCGCCACTCCACGCCTCGATCCGTGGCCGGAGCGCGATTTCCGAGCCTCGCCCGTGCGCGCCGCCGCGGAAAATGGTCGCCGGCGACGTCGCCGACGTGGCACCGGCCGGGCCCACCTCTGTGCCACTGACTGTGGGTCCGGTGGGTCCGTGGACCGGGTTGACTTGGTCAACCTGCTGACTGGGTTGACCCGTGTCACTGACATGCGGGTCCCACCTGCTTAATTAGTCTAATTAGGTATTTAAGTTAATCTAATTACTAACTGACACTGACATATGGGCCCCACTAGTTAATTAGTTTAATTAGTCAAATTAACCCCTGATTAATTAGCTGAGTCACTGACCAGTGGGACCCACTGGTGAGGTTTGACTCTGGTCAGCCAGAGTTGACTACTAACGTCATGCTGACGTCACCTTACACTGTTTCGGATAATTCGGGATTTAGTTAATTAAAATAATTCCAGAAAAAGATTAAAACTTTGAAAAATCATATAAAATAAACCGTAACTCGGATGAAAATAATTTATATATGAAAAATGATCAGAAAAATATGGAGAATCCGAATATGCCACTCACATACCTGCCACACCTCTCTAACTTGGTGAACATGGAACTTTCCCCTCCGATTCATCTGTCCGATAAATGCCCGGAGCTGGTAAAACATCTCCAGATGTTTCCCGCTCCGACTAACTTGCGTAGTACTGCATTAGAGCACTCCTCGAATAACGTGCTACCATGCCATGCATCTGTGATTGCATTTGTTGCTTGTGTTTATTGTTTCTTCCCCCTCTTCTCTCCGGTAGACCCCGAGACCGACGCTGCCCAGGAGACCGACTACATCCCCGACGATCCCTCCTTTGCCGCAGAGCAACCAGGCAAGCAAACCCCCTTGATGCATGCCTATATCACCTATTCCTTCTCCCTCCTGCTTGTATTAGAAATTGCTACTGCTCTGTTTAATCCTATTCTGCTGCATAGCCTATTTTTGTAACTGTTATTGATACCTGCCTGTTATCCGAGATACTTAGAATAGTTTGATTGATAATCCATCGGTGGCCTCTCTTCCTTGCTTTAGTTGCCCCGCTTAGTTACTAATGCCCCGATCGATGTGATCGACGGGCTGAGACCAACACAGCACCGCACACCCCCTAAGTTGTTTGACTCTACAGAGTTATCCTCGAGTGACGAGGGTGATACCTCTTAACTCACTCCTGATGATGCCTTTGTAGCACAGCTAGTCGGATGTGGATTACCGAGGGTGATTCCTCTTCCTCCACCTCCGATGAGGCTTCTGTCGTAAAACCCCGCAAGTGTGGGAACCATCGAGGGTGATTCCTCCGGGTTCGCCCTGACGGGTATATCGAGTAGGAATCCAACGAGGGTGATTCCTCGGATTCCCCCTTGATGTTCTGAACACACAGTTACCGGGATTTTACTACATTTACTGGATAAAGTCAGGTCGACCCCGAGGGGTACCCGCGAGAGATGCGAAGTCGGGTTGACCTTGAGGGTACCCGCGAGATAATTATGAGGCGTGGCCGGGCAGGCAGAGACCGCCCTAGAGAGGGATGGGCCTGGCCCTTGTTGCACTTCCTCGAGACGGGACGACAGGAGTACTGATCATCACCGCGAGCTCCTAATAATTCGCTAACGGATTTGGGTATTTGATCTGAGTTGGCTACGTGCCTATACGCACTACCACCATGCGGGATAATGGTTTATGGGGCCCTCGGCGCCGTATGTATCAGCCGAAAGCTCTGTCAGATGTCCAGTTCAGCATTGTGGGCCTGTCGGGCCAGTGCCATCCAGGACAAGGTGGTGCTCGACCCGGCTCGTCGCATAACGACCCGGAGTGCAAAGGGCAATGGGCCCAAGACCCCGGAGCACTTAGGATGTAGACCGGCGTGGACCTCTCTGTTGAGCCTAGGTAGGGCTACGGTGTGTCGATCAGCCGAGGCTGGGCATGACCCGGGAAAGTGTGTCCGGCCAGAGTTAATCGAGCGTGTTGGGTAACAGTAGTGCACCCCTGCAGGGAAGTTATCTATTCGAATAGCCGTGTCCACGGTAACAGGACGCTCAGTGTTGTATCCCGATCTATTACTACTGGAACTGGATACATGTTAATTAATTGTAAGCTCCGGGATCGCTTTCTCGCAGGGAGTCGAGGAAGGATCTCTGGGCTTTGCTTCTACATGCTTGTTACTTTATATTATGCTAATCTGTACTCTTCTAATGCTGCAAGACGCTGAAGATGCTAGTCTTCGATAGGCTAGGCCTTCCCCTCTATTCTGGCATTTCTGCAGTTTAGTCCAAAGATAAAGCCCCATCCATTTGATACCGATGCATACTTAGCATAGTTCTGATGTCAGTCTTGCGAGTACTTTGGATGAGTACTCACGGTTGCTTTGCTACCTCTTTTTCCCCTATACCCGATTGTTGCGACCAGATGACGGAGCCCCGGAGCCAGCTGCTACCACCGACGACTACTACTACCCCTCTGGAGGAGCTTACTACTACGTGGAGACCGTTGACGACCAGGAGTAGTTAGGAGGCTCCCAGGCAGGAGGCCTTCCCTCTTTCGATCAGAGTCGTTGTTTGTTTTCGCCTTCTTAAGACCTCTTGTTTAACTTTGTGTCTGTACTCAGATACTTTTGCTTCCGCTGATGCTTGTGTAACTCGAGCTTATGTATTCGAGCCCTCGAGGCCCCTGGCTTGTAATATAAAGCTTGTATGCCTTTATTTGTGTTTAGAGTTGTGTTGTGATATCTTCCCGTGAGTCTCTGATCTCGATCGTGTGCATTTGCGTGTATGATTAGTGCACGGTCGAGCGGGGGCGTCACCTCCCGATGTCTATGACGCCTGGATGGACAGGAACGGCCGAGCCCGGGACCAAGCTTACACACGGATATCTCCCGATGTCTGACGCGAGACTGCTTGGTTCCGAGGTCCCGCTCACCTGATCTATTTTACTGACAAGGTGATGGAACATCAGTTCCCTAACGGGTTTAAGCCCATAAACATCGAGTCATACGATGGCACTACTGACCCAGCGGTGTGGATCGAAGATTTCCTTCTCCATATCCACATGGCCAATGGAGACGATCTCCACGCTATCAAATATTTGCCGCTCAAACTAAAGGGGCCGGCGAGGCATTGGCTGAACAGCCTGCCTCCCCATTCCTTCGGGAGCTGGGAAGCACTCGAGGATGCCTTCAGGGCAAACTTTCAGGGCAATTATGTCCGACCTCCAGACGCCGACGACCTCAGCCATGTCATTCCGCAACCCGGCGAGTCGGCAAGGAAATTCTGGACCAGGTTCTTAATTAAAAAGAACCAAATCGTAGACCGCCCCGACGCCGAGGCGATCGCTGTCTTCCGGCACAGCATCCGAGACGAGTGGCTTGCGCGCCAACTCGGGCAAGATAAGCCGAGGACCATGGCGGCCCTCACCTCACTTATGACCCGCTTTTGCGTGGGAGAGGATAGTTGGTTGGCCCGCAGTACTCACAACCGCGAGGCAGGCACCTCGGAAGCCCGTGACGCCAATGGTAAGCCCAGGCATAGTAAGAATAAGCGCAGGCATAAAAATGGCGGGAGCGATACCGAAGACGCCGCAGTAAACGCAGGGTTCAACGGACCTAGATCCGGGCAGAAAAAGAAGCCCTTTAAAGGGAACAAAGATGGACCCAGCCAGCTAGATAAGATCCTCAACAGGCCGTGCCAGATCCATGGCACCTCGGACAAACCAGCAAATCACACCAACCGGAACTGCTGTGTCTTCAAGCAGTCCGGAAAGATGGCGACGGAGGGCCAAAATAAAGGCCAACCTCACAGCGAAGACGAGGACGAACCTCGGCGTCACAGCAATGGAGGACAGAAACAGTTTAATCACGAGGTGAAAGACGTGAACATGATTTACGTCACCCACATCCCTAAAAAGGAGAGGAAACGAGCACTTCGGGACATTTACGCCCTAGAACCTGTTGCCCCGAAGTTCAATCCGTGATCGGCTTACCCGATCACATTTGACAAACATGATCATCTGACCAGCATATGACATGGCGGATCGGTTGCTTTGGTCTTGGATCCGATCGTTGACGGATTCCATCTGACGCGCGTCCTCATGGACGGAGGCAGCAGCCTCAATTTAATCTACGCGGATACGATCAGAAAGATGGGCATAGACTCATCTCGGATCAAACCCAGCACCACCACCTTTAAAGGTGTCATACCGGGTGTCGAAGCTCGCTGCACGGGAACAGTGACGCTGGAGGTAGTCTTCGGATCACCCGAGAACTTCCGGAGCGAAGAGTTAATCTTCGATATCGTCCCCTTTCGGAGTAGATACCACGCGCTGCTCGGGCGCACCGCATTTGCTCACTTTAACGCAGTCCCGCATTACGCATACTTAAAGATGAAAATGCCAGGACCTAACGGTGTTATTACAGTCAATGGTAACACCGAACGCTCCCTCCGAACGGAGGAGCAGACCGCGGTTTTCGCAACTGAGGTGCAGGCAACCGAGCAGGCAGCTCGTGCAACTAAACACATGCCCAGCTCATCAAAGCGCACACAGGCTGCACAGGCCGACCTCGGTTAGGCATCCGCTCACCCCAAATAGGGGCACGGGCTCCTCGTTCGCCTCCCCTTGGAAGGGCATTACGTCCTCAGGGTGCATAACTTTGCACTAAAAATTCCATGGGCGGCTGAGGAGCCGAAGCAAATGATACGTTGTTGTCGGCTCGACCGAACAACGATGCACTTCAGACTTGCATACCAGCACGCCACTGTAAAAGTCCCAAATGAGAGTGGCATGTCCACATGGCTTAAACCATCCAAGTGGCAGTTGCACACCTTTTTAAAGGACTCGACCGATGAAAGCATCAAGCAAACGAACGGCCGAGGTTGCAGACAGCCCATACCTACTTCGCTATCAACGAAGACGAGCTGGTCAACAGCACGGAGACGCAGACATGCGACAGGGAGGGACTCGGGCTAATAAACCCGGCAACATGTCCGCCCTGTTTTTACTCCTTTCATTTTCCTTTTTCCGTTGTATCTTTTGTGAGTATCTTTTGTCAAAGCTCGGCAAGTACGGCTTGACCACAAAAAAAATGTGCACCCCTCGAGGACATTGCGCATTTCCTTATGTCTACTGCCTTTGAGCCAAAAGTATGCCTTCACGATACAACTGTCATTTACATTACCAAGGGCTTCGCTTTTAATCTCATGCCCCCACTACAAGTCCGAAGTATCTATTCGGCGTCTCAGATGTTGCGTTATATGAATCAGTTTCGAACCTTGATTTTGGTCAATAGTTGGGTTGCCCGGCTCCTGTGCTTACACCTTACATTTCCAATCCATTCAGCTAAGGGTGTAAAAGGAGAACCACTGCAATTGCGCTGCCAGCTCGAATGGCAAAGTGCCTCAGTGGAGAAAGCCGAAAACTGACTGTCTTTGTATGCGTAAACTGGTCGGCCATCCGATGACAGCGTCAAGCAATGTATCATTCGAGATCACCCGTGTTAAACAAAGGGCTTTTTATCAAATCAGCTAAAGTGGTTAGCGGCATAAACCCCGGCTACACAGCCAACCACTTCACATACCGAGGGCTCGTCATCAGCCCTCACAGTCAAGCTCCTACGACTAAGTGAAAGTTATAAAACCACTATAGTCTGATTGCATCGTTTCCATGTGCATGGACTGCCTTCGGGAATCGAGACGTCGGCTAAGGGTCATGATTGCCTAGGAAACACCCTCTGTATACTATACAAAGGGGTTGAAGCCGATGACTGGTCACTTTCAGTTTAACACGATCACATAGGAGTCAAAAAATAAAGCACAGAATAATATGTCGGAATATAAAGCCGCATTCATTTCAAACAAAAGGAAGTCTTTTACATTCCACTACACTTTGGCATTCCGAAGTACTATCTAAAAATACATAGTGTCCTTAGGACACTCGGCCTCGGTGATCCGGGCTCCTTCCATCACCTGGGCAAGGTACTGCTCCGCGGTCCGGGTCTTCCCTTCGGGGGGGCCGGCGGCCACGACCGCCGCTTCAACACGCGGATAGTGCGTCCTCACGCGTGCGTACGCCCACTGGGCACCGTCAAGGCACGCGGAACACTTCCAGCGCGCCACTTGGGAGCCGGCCTCTCGCAGCCGAGCAAGGAACCCAAAGAAGCTGGTCGGCAACGCCTCCGTCGCCAAAGGTTGACGCAGAGGTCTTGAAGCACCGGCTTCGCCATGCGGAGGAGCTCCATCAACTGCTTCATCTAATGATTCAGCAGCTCCGGATGCGAGGGCGTCTGGAATTGTTGCCAGAACGCTCTCTCCATGGCGTGGCCCTCCCGCGCACTGTAGTAGCGGCCGGCGTCCGCCACGCTCCTCGGGAGATCCGCGAAGGCCTCTACGGATCGCCATAGCTGGGAGAGCTCAACGAACCCCTTGCGGCCGAAAACACATTGAAGTAAAAATGGCTTACCAACAGCGATCTGCTTCACTTGCTGAAGCACTTTGCGGTCTGCCCGGGCCTGGGTCTGGACCTTGGCGTGCGCCAGGCGCAGCTTCTCGAGCTCTGCGCTCGCCCCCTTTTCCTTGTTCTGAAGGGCATCGCGCTCCTGGTACACACCCTTCAGGGTCTCCTCCACTTCCAGGACCAGTGCCTGGTCCTTGCCCCTAGCCACCTTTTCGGCGGCCAGATCCTTCTCGGCCTTGGTGGCCGCAGCCTTTTGCTGCTCGGCCTCTTGCCGAGCTTTCTCTAGCTTGGACTTAAGCACCTCAAGCTCTGCCGTAGCAGCTGTCATGTAAAACAGCTCGGCGTCAGCATTAAAAAAATTTAGAGCATTTTCAAAGTAAATTTGATACCCTCGCAACTTCTTGAAGTTTACCTTGAGATAGCTCGATCTGCTTCTGCATCAGATCGAGGTCCTCCTCGGATCTCTTGAGCTTTCGGTTCATCTCCGCTATCTCCTCGGAGGCGAAGTTCGGAGCCGAGGTCGATACCTGCAAGCATACACTCACGCCTTAGTCCCCGTTTTCGACTTCAATCCCCTTGTCAGTCCTTTTTTGAAGGCCGGCCAGAGTCTTGGGGGCTACTGGATCAGCACCTAATGTTCTTAAGCTTCCACCCCAATGCCAGTTTCTCAAAACTAGCTTTGGGCTCGGGAGCTACTAGCTGGCTATGCTCTTACAAGTGCTACGCTACGATATAAGCAAAAAGTCTTCGGACAAAAGCCCGCTTTCACAAGCAATTCTAAGCATGGAGGTTATTCGTAATACAAATATAAAGAAGCATACCTCGAAGCTCTTGACGAGGCCCTTGAAGACCTCATGCATTCCAGCCTCTGCCGACCGGAAGCCATGTAGCACCGTGCCGATCAGGGCGCGGTGCTCTTCTGCGATGGAGGAGCCCGTCAAGGCTACCTTCATCTCCTCGGCCCATCCCGCGGTAGCCCGCCCTGGGGCGGGAGGCGGGGGCGGTACAACCTCTGAACCCACCACCGAGGTTCTGGGAACGAGGGTCTCCGGCTGTGGCATTGGCACCGGAGATTATTCAGGCTGGGCCAATGTCTGGCCCAGCCTTTCCTTGGGGACCACGGGGACTGCCTCCCCTTGGCCCTGTGTGGCCGAGGTGTCAACCTCGGCCATGATGACCGGTACCTCGGCCCCCGTTGTGTTGACTGGGGGGGCCGGACCGGATGATGCTTCCCCTAGCCCCTTGAGAGCTGGAGGAGTCCTGGCGGGCTCGGGCGTCCCACTGTCCGACGGAGGCAGCCCACTCGAAGTGTCACCACTGAGGCGTACCTTGGGCAGGCTGGTAAAATGCATTTATAAGTCTCATTTGATGAACAGGCTTTCGAAGTCCAAATTTGGTCATAATAACGTACCTCCGGGGTGCCGGCTTCTTCCTCCCCAGCTCGAGGAGGTCCTTGTCCGACTCGTCGGAGAAGTTGGCCTTCTCCGGCAGGGCAGGATCGGCGGAGGCCTTACGCGACCTCTTCAGGCCTTTCGGCCTCGCTTCCTCCTCGGCGCCCTCGGACGCCGCTCTCTTCCCCTTGAGGAGAGGGTTTCCTTCCCATGTGTCCTCCTCCGCTTCATCCTCGTGGGTGGAGGAGGCATGGGTTGATGTCTACTACACAACTTATTCTTGTAGACTCGTGTTGGGCCTCAAAGCGCAGAGTTTTGTAGGACATTAGCAATTTTCCCTCAAGTGGATGACGTAAGGTTTATCAATCCGTGGGAGGCGTAGGATGAAGATGGTCTCTCTCAAACAACCCTGCAATCAAATACAAGAAATCTATTGTGTTCCCAACACACCAAATACAATGGTAAATTGTATAGGTGCACTAGTTCGGCGAAGAGATGGTGATACAAGTGTAGTATGGATAGTAGATATAGGTTTTTGTAATCTGAAAATAAAAAAACAGCAAGGTAGCAAGCGATAAAAGTGAGCATAAACGGTATTGCAATGCTTAGAAACAAGGCCTAGGGTTCATAATTTCGCTAGTGCAATCTCTCAACAATGCTAACATAATTGGATCATATAACCATCCCTCAACGTGTGATAAAGAATCACACCCAAGTTCCTATTAGCGGAGAACATAAGATAGAAATTGTTTGTAGGGTACGAAACCACCTCAAAGTTATCCTTTCCGATCGATCTATTAAGCTATTCCTATAAGTGTCACAAACAGCCCTAGAGTTCGTACTAAAATAACACCATATGATACACATCAACCAACTCTAATGTCACCCAGATACTCCAATGTCACCACAAGTATCCGTGACTTGATTATACGATATGCATCAAACAACTTCATAATCATAATATTCAATCCACACAAAGAACTCCAAGGAGCACCCCAAAGTTTCTATTGGAGAAAAGATAATGAAAACGTGCATCAACCCCTATGCATAGATTACCCCAATGTCACTACGGGAATCCGCAAGTTGAGTGCCAAAACATATATCAAGTGAATCAATATAATACCCCATTGTCACCACGGGTATTCATATGCAAGACATACATCAAGTGTTCTCAAATCTGAAATATTCAATCCAACAATAACGAAACCTCAAAGGGAAAAGATTTGATTCATCACAACAAGGATAGAGAGGGAAGAAACACCATATGATCCAACTATATTAACAAAGCTCGCGATACAACAAGATCATGCCAAATCAAGAACACTAGAGAGAGAGAGATCAAACACATAGCTACTGGTACAAACCCTCAGCCCCGAGGGTGAACTACTCCCTCCTCGTCATGGAGACCACCGGGATGATGAAGATGGCCTCCGGTGATGATTCCCCCCTCCGACAGGGTGCCGAAAAAGGGTTGTATATGAGATCGTGGAGGTACAGAGGCTTGCGGCGGCGTAAAACCTCATCTAGGTTAACTTTTGGGGGTTTCTGAATATATATGATTTTTCAGCGTTGGAATCATGCAAAGAGGTGCCACAGGGGGCCCACGAGGCACCAGGGCGCGCCTGGGGGGGCAGGCGCGCCCAGGTGGCTCGTGGGGCCCCTGTGGCTCTTCTACTGGTCCTCCGAAGCTTCATGGGTCTGTTTCCTTCCAGAAAAAATCGTCAAAAAGTTTCGCTGCATTTGGACTTCATTTGATATGGATTTTCTGGAAAACCAAAAACAAGCAGAAAACAACAACTGGCACTGTGCACTAGGTCAATATGTTAGTCCATAAAAATCATATAAAATTCATATAAAAGTGCACCAAAATCATACAAAACTATAATAAACATGGCATGAATACTTCATAAATTATAGATACGTTGGAGACGTATCAGCATCCCTAAGCTTAATTCCTGCTCGTCCTCGAGTAGGTAAATGATAAAAGAAATAATTTATGAAGTGTGAATGCTAGCATAGTGCATAAGTTTGATCAATGATAATTTCAATCACTTTTTCTAGCATCATTATATATCATAAACAGTAGCTCATCTCATAAAACTTCTCATGATCAAGTAGCAAGCTATTCACATGTTTAAAGTATAGGCCATAAACTTTCTTGAAAACTAACAAACTATGTTCTCAGTCATCAAACAATTGCAATTCATCTTATTTTCAGGAAGGGTCTATGTAAGAGCTTTAATCTAGCAAATTCCACATACTCAACCATCATTTAGTCTTCCATGATTGCTGACACTCAAAGCATATTTTTAGAACAAACTGTTTCAGTCAAACTCATAGGAAGATAGGGGCTTAATGTTTTGCCTCCCAACATATTTATCTCATGGATAATGTCAACAATAATAACTCATGATCACCTATATCCAACTGGATATATGTGCCTGGATCTTTCCCTACCACATAATGCTTGCCAACTAAAGAATAAACAGAGCAGAATAGGGATGAACATTAATGACTCTTGCATAAAAGTAAATACAGAAAAGTAAAAGATAGGCCCTTCGCAGAGGGAAGCAGAGGTTGTCATGCACTTTTTGTTGTTGGATGCACAAGCCCTTAATGCAAAGGAACGTCACGTTATATTGCCCCTTGTGATAGCAACCTTTATTATGCAGTCCATCGCTTTTATTTCTTTACCATCACAAGTTCGTACAACGCTTATTTTCCCTTACAATAAAAGATCATACATATTTTAGGAGCAATTTTTATTGCTTTTTGCACCGATGACAACTTACTTGAAGGATCTTATTCAATCCATAGGTAGATATGGTGGACACTCATGGCAAGAAACTGGGTTTAAGGGTTTTTGGATGCACAAGTAGTATCTCTACTTAGTACGAATTTTTGGCTAGCAAAAGATCCTAAGCAAGCACCACATGTTAGAGGATCCATGACAATATAACTTCTATGTGAATATAAACAAACATAACTCATTACGTTGTCTTCCTTGTCCAATGTCAACTACTTGATCAAGCTTGAAAATAATTAATGGGGGCTCACAATCATAGAAGATGTCCAAGATAGTATATTTATATGTGAAATTTCTCTTCCTTCAAAATTCTTTCATGAATTGTTCAAGTGACCAATGCTATGTTTGTTAACTTTCAATAAATTTTACCACTTATACTTCTTGTATGTGAAGTCACTACTCCTCATGGGACAAGCATATGAAGCATATAAATTTCAACTTTATGATATTCAATTCATTTCAACAATTTACTCATAGGATATAAATGAAGCACACGAGTAAATGGCAAACTACTCCAAAAAGATGTAAGTGAAGATCAAATGAGTAGTTAAGTAAATAGGTAGCTATGTGAGGACTCTCTCTCATTTAAAATTTTCAGATCTTATTATTTTATTCAAACATCAAGAAAAACAAAATAAAATGACATTCCAAGAATATCACATATCATGTGAAGAAACAAAAACTTAGGCTCAACCAAGACTAACCGATAATTGTTGATGAAGAAAGGCGGGATGCCAACCGGGGCATCCCCAAGCTTAGATGCTTGAGACTTCTTGAAATATTAATTTGGGATGCCTTGGGCATCCCCAAGCTTGAGATTTTGTGTCTCCTTAATTCCTCTCATATCACGGTTTCCCTAAATCTTAAATACTTCATCCACACAAAACTCAACAAGAACTCGTGAGATAAGTTAGTATAAATCAATGCAAAACCTTAACATTCTCTACTGTAGAAAATCACTAAAATTATAATTAAACATTGCATACTAAATTCCTCTGCATATTTAATACTTCTATCCACAAATAGAAACATTAAACAGGCAACATATGCAAACAATGCAACTATAACCGAAATCTGCCAAAACAGAACAGTCTGTAAAAGAGGAATAAGAATCCATACTTCCCTAACTCCAAAAATTCTGAAAAATTACCACGTTACATAGAACTCATGCATGCTTACTGTGTAAAAATTTCAGATTTTTATCATGTTCTGACTATTCAGGAATATTCTGAACATAACAGAAAACTTTCTGTTTTCAAACAGCAACACATGAACTTGCATACTGAGCATGGTAAAGGCTATAATTGGCATTTTATTGAACTAAAAGATACAAAACATGATTATTGATAACATCAAGCAAATATCAACATAAGAAAATGATGCTCCAAGGAAAACTCATATTATGTGACGAATAAAAATATAGCTCCGAGTGAGGTTACCGATAGTGTTGAAGACGAAAGAGGGGATGCCTTCCGGGGCATCCCCAAGCTTAGTTGCTTGGGTCTTCCTTGAATATTACCTTGGTGTACCTTGGGCATCCCCAAGCTTAGGGTCTTGCCGCTCCTTATTCTCCTCATATCGATATCTCACCCAAAACTTGAAAACTTCAATCACACAAAACTTAACGGAACTTCGTGAGATAGGTTAGTATGATAAAAATAAATCATCCACTTAGGTACTGTCAAGACAAGATTCATAATTGTTCTCACATAATTTCTACTGTATTCTATCATTTCCACAATTTATATTACTCAATATAAGCTATGGAAACACTAAAACAAGCAAACTATGCACCGAAAACAGAATCTGTCAAAAACAGAACAGCATGTAGTAAGCGATTTAAAAACCATACTTCTGTACCTCCAAAAATTCTGAAAAATTAGGAAAACGTAAAAAATTTGTAACCAAATACTTTTTAAAAAATTCAGAATTTTCTCACGCTCCAGTACAGAATAGAAATTTCAGCACTGGACGCAAAAGTTTCTGTTTTTGCACAGAATCGAATCAACAAGTATCCACACTATCCCAAAGGCTTTACTTGGCACATTATTGAAAGAAAACATATAAAACATGATTACCATAGTAGATTAATCATGTGAACACAAAAAACAGTAGGGGTAAATGTTGGGTTGTCTCCCAACAAGCACTTTTCTTTAATGCCTTTTTAGCTAGGCATGATGATTTCAATGATGCTCGCATAAAACTAAAGAATTGAAACACAAAGAGAGCATCATGAATCATATGACAAGCACATTTAAGCCTAACCCACTTCCTATGCATAGGAATTTTGTGAGCAAACAATTTATGGGAGCAAGAATCAACTAGCATAGGAAGGCAAAACAAGCATAACTTCAAAACATTCAACACATAGAGAGGGAACTTGATATTATTGCAATATGTAAATGCATATGTTCCTCTCTCAAAATAATTTTCAGTAGCATCATGAATGAATTCAACAATATAACTATCACATAATGCATTCTTTTCATGATCCACAAGCATAGAATTTTTAGTACTCTCCACATAAGCAAATTTCTTCTCATTCATAAAAGTGGGAGTATCATATGAAACTCGAATACTATAAATTGTTTCCACATTAAAAGAGTAATGTTCAGAAAAAAGGGTAATCATAATTATGACAAGTTTTATAAATATAATCATCACTACTTTTTATAACATAAGTATCATCACAATAATCATCGTAAGTAGGAGGCATGCAATTATCATAACAAATTTGATCATTCAAAGTAGGGGGACTAAAAAGATCATCTTCATTAAGCATAGCATCCCCAAGCTTGGGACAAACATTAATTGTAGCAAATAAATTCTCAAACATGTTATTCTCATCAAACATAGCATCCCCAAGCTTGTTGGTTTGCATATCATTAGCATTATCACTATTATCATCAATAGTATGAATAGCACCAATAGTATAACAATTATTATCATATTCCTCCAAGTTGGTGCCATAAAGATTTTCAAGATCATAAGAAGTATCATTATCTTCCCAATCATAATCATCACAACAAGCAATAGGCATAACAAAATTATCATCAAGTGTATCATCTTCCACAATTATTTTTGATTCATTCTCATGAGGTACAACAATAGTAGGAGCAACATTATTTGGGAGAGATACCTCTTTGCCTCTACTTTTCCTTCTTTTCTTATTCTTTACCACATTATGTGTGGGTTTATTTAATTCTTCCGAGCTTCTTATTGAAGAGATTGGTTGGATAGGAAGCTCCTCCTCGTTACCTGTTTCATCATGAGAGAAAATAGGAGGGAAAGGGGGAATCTTTACCCTTTCATTAGTATTTCTTTTCTATTCTATTTGTTTTCCCGTTTTTCTATAGTTTGTAATATAAGCATTCTCCTTGCAATTTACCATACAAAACATATAGATTTCCTTTACATTAGTTTCAATGTCATCCATGAGAATGAATACTTCAAACCAACTATTTTTATGTGACAATTCCTCACACCCCAAAAATAGATAAAGCTCATTATATAGTTCGAGGGCGGTCAAGTCATTACAATATTTAGCCATGATTCGATCATGAAAGAGTATGCATTGGAAATTAAGGTGACCAACTTTATTGCAAAGTTCACAAGTAATAGGATAAAGAGAACATAATTTTGTAGCAAATTCATCTATCACTTTGAGCAAAAAATTGGTTCTATCATGTTTATGCTTCTTCCAAAATCTATCATCCCTATAAGGCATGTCTTCACAAACTTTATGCACTCCACAAAAATTGACATGCTTATAAGAAACATTTTTGTCATGACTAGTGCAATCATCATTAGTATTTTGGATATTCATAGAATTCATACTAACAACATTGCAATCATGCTCATCATTCAAAGATTTTATGCCAAACATTTTATTCAATTCTTCTATTATCAATTGAGCACAATTTTCGATCCATCATTTTCAAGAAAGACATTAAAAATATGAATAATATGAGGCAACCTAAATTCCATTTTTTTGTAGTTTTCTTTTATAAACCAAACTAGTGATAAAACAAGAAACTAAAAGATTCGATTGCAAGATCTCAAGATATACCTTCAAGCACTCACCTCCCCGGCAACGGTGCCAGAAAAGAGCTTGATGTCTACTACACAACTTATTCTTGTAGACTCGTGTTGGGCCTCCAAGCGCATTGTTTTGTAGGATAGTAGCAATTTTCCATCAAGTGGATAACCTAAGGTTTATCAATCCATGGGAGGCGTAGGATGAAGATGGTCTCTCTCAAACAACCCTACAATCAAATACAAGAAATCTCTTGTGTCCCCAACACACCAAATACAATGGTAAATTGTATAGGTGCACTAGTTCGGCGAAGAGATGGTGATACAAGTGTAGTATGGATAGTAGATATAGGTTTTTGTAATCTGAAAATAAAAGAACAGTAAGGTAGCAAGCGATAAAAGTGAGCATAAACAGTATTGCAATGCTTAGAAACAAGGCCTAGGGTTCATACTTTCGCTGGTGCAATCTCTCAATAATGCTAACATAATTGGATCATATAACCATCCCTCAACGTGCGATAAAGAATCACTCCCAAGTTCCTATTAGCGGAGAACATAAGATAGAAATTGTTTGTAGGGTACGAAACCACCTCAAAGTTATCCTTTCCGATCGATCTATTGAGCTATTCCTATAAGTGTCACAAACAGCCCTAGAGTTCGTACTAAAATAACACCATATGATACACATCAACCAACTCTAATGTCACCTAGATACTCCAATGTCACCACAAGTATCCGTGAGTTGATTATATGATATGCATCAAACAACTTCATAATCATAATATTCAATCCACACAAAGAACTCCAAGGAGCACCCCAAAGTTTCTATCAGAGAAAAGATAATGAAAACGTGCATCAACCCCTATGCATAGATTACCCCAATGTCACTACGGGAATCCACGAGTTGAGTGCCAAAACATATATCAAGTGAATCAATATAATACCCCATTGTCACCACGGGTATTCATATGCAAGACATGCATCAAGTGTTCTCAAATCTGAAATATTCAATCCAACAATAACGAAACCTCAAAGGGAAAAGATTCAATTCATCACAACAAGGATAGAGAGGGAAGAAACACCATATGATCCAACTATATTAACAAAGCTCACGATACATCAAGATCGTGCCAAATCAAGAACACGAGAGAGAGATCAAACACATAGCTATTGGTACAAACCCTCAGCCCCAAGGGTGAACTACTCCCTCCTCGTCATGGAGACCGCCGGGATGATGGAAATGGCCTCCGGTGATGATTCCCCCCTCCGGCAGGGTGCCGAAAAAGAGCTGTAGATGAGATCGTGGAGGTACAGAGGCTTGCGGCGGCGTAAAAACTCATCTAGGTTAACTTTCGGGGGTTTCTGAATATATATGATTTTTCAGCGTTGGAATCACGCAAAGAGGTGCCACAGGGGGCCCACGAGGCACCAGGGCGCTCCTGGGGGGGCAGGCGCACCCAGGTGGCTCATGGGGCCCCTGTGGCTCTTCTACTGCTCCTCCGAAGCTTCCTGGGTCTGTTTCCTTCCAGAAAAAATTGTCAAAAAGTTTCGCTGCATTTGGACTTCATTTGCTATGGATTTTCTGGAAAACCAAAAACAAGCAGAAAACAGCAACTGGCACTGGGCACTAGGTCAATATGTTAGTCCATAAAAATCATATAAAAGTCATATAAAAGTGCACCAAAATCATACAAAACTGTAATAAACATGGCATGAATACTTCATAAATTATAGATACATTGGAGACGTATCATGGGTCTCCTCGGACCGGGTGACCGAAGTCTCCCGTGCTCGGAGGCCCGCCCTGCCCCTCGGAGGTTTCGACTCCATGGGGATCACCACGTGCGGCTCCTCGGTTAAGAGGGCCGTGAGTTGGGGAGTCCTCTCCCCCTCGGGCAGCGGCGCCGGGCACAGCATTCGCTGCGCCTTGGAGATCCACTTCTGCAAATATACAATTGACTGGTCAGCCGAGGTCTATGAGGTTCAAAGAAACACGGAGTGTTGAGCTGTGTATTGAAAATTACCTCGGGGGCGTCGTGGGCGGCATCGAAGCCGTGGTCCCTCCCGGCCGGGGGAAACCCGTCCTTGGACGGCTTGAACAGCAGCGTCCACATCCCGGCCGGTGTGGAGCGGAAGAAGTGGTGGATAGGCACCACGTCCTTGGGCTTATACGCCCACATCGGGGTGGCCCAAGATTGGAGTGGCAGGGCACGGCGGTGGAGCATGACGTTTACCACGTCCGCCAGCTTGAGATCCTTCTTGTCTGTCCAGAACTCGATCTTCTGGAGCAGCGCCTTCACCTCCGCCGGGTTCCCCCAGTCCATGCCCTTCCTCCTCCAGGACACAAGCTTCTTCGGAGGTCCAGCCGAGAACGTTGGAACCTCGGCTTGGCCAGCAGTGAGTGGCTCGGTGATATAAAACCAATCGCACTGTCATTCCTTGATGGTCTCTATGAAGGTGCCTTTGAACCAGCCCACCTTCTGATTCTTTCTAATCATCGTGCCCCCGCACTCTGTGAGCTCGGAGCCGCTGGATCTCGGCTTGATGCCGAAGATCTTCAGCCACAATCTAAAGTGCGGCTCGATGCGGAGGAAGGCCTCGCAGACAGTGATGAAGAAGGCGAGGTGAAGAATGGAGTTCCTGGCCAGATGGTGGGAATCCCGTAAAAGAACATGATCCAGCGCACGAAAGGGTGCAGCGGGAACCCCAGAACTCTGATGAGGTGGGGGATGAAGACAACCCTCTCCCCGGGATGGGGAGCGGGTATTCGCTAGTGCGGATCCGGCACGCGAGTGTTGACCTCGGTGGGAATATATCTCGCGCTGCACAGCTCCAAGATGGTGCCCTCTGTAACGGAGGAGCTGGCCCAGTGTCCCTTGAGGGTGTTCTCCGCCATTGCGGGGGATGGAGGTGAAAGAAGCGCTGAGGGAGCAAGATGAGTTCGGGATTGGATCTGAGCGCTGGAGCTCGAGAGGCGGCAGGCAGGAAGGAAGGGGAGCGTACTTTTCCCGTCGCTATCCCTTTGCTCTTATATAGGCTGATAAAAAGGCCAAGAGTTCCTCCGGCCGTTCCGTTGAAATCGCCATTACCCGTAAAAGGATGCCGTTATGCGTATAGGGAGAAACAAAATCTTAATGATATCCCTTAGAAAACGGGCATGATCTCTGTTTCGATGGAACGTGCCAATAAGAGGATTGCCTCGGGCCGCGATTCGAGTGAGTAGTAACTGCCCGCCCGGTCGTGGGTAGCGCCGCTTCGATAAAGTTGTCAGACAAGAAGCGCTGTTCACACCTACGCGGCAGGCCTTCAAGGCTAAGTAACCCCACATCTTCGGACACGGAGTGGGTTTGGTTGGGTCCTGTTCAAGGGACGCCACTCCTTCGAGGAGTGGTCCATGGCGGCTTCAAATAAAGAAAAGTATCAACAGAAAAGGGAGAACTTGTCTGTCGAGCCAAGGACTTCGGATCCAAAGTTGTTAAAATCGAAGAGGTCATCCTCGGCATAGAAGACCAGTTCGGGGGCTACTGACGGTGTCCTGGACTAGGGGGTGCAAACCTAGTCGGCCCATAGTCCTCGGGATGGGCCTGTAGGCCCTCATTCTCATTCGGATGGACTCCGGAAGCCACACGCCTGGACGTGATACCGCACCTACCAAAGACTTGGCGTATACTCCAAGACATCTCCTGCCGCCTCCATACGCATCCCTGGATACCGACTATGTAACCCTAGATGCCCTACCTGGTGTGTATATAAGCCAGAGGGTTTAGCCCGTAGAGGGAACCCAATCACAATTGCCATTCACCTGGCCCTAGAGTTAGATCTCTCCTTACGATCTCGAGGTAGATCAAGCTTGTACTCGATACATCATCATCAATACAATCAAAGCAGGACGTAGGGTATTACCTCTTCGAGAGGGCCCGAATCTGGGTAAATACTGTCTCCTTCATCCCTGTTACCACCGATCCGAGATCCATAGCTCGGGACCCCCTACCCCGAGGTCTGCCGGTTTTACTACCGACAGGAGTGCTCCTTTTTTATGTTTCTTTGAGTTTTGTTAGGGTTTGTGTCCTACTCATGAAGGTGAGATGGCGGCGGTTTCCTTGAAGATGGAATAATGTTCTCGCCACCTAGCCCCGTCCCGGTGGTGCGTCTAGCATCATCGGTGGGCGTGTGGAGGTGTGTCTCTGGTGGGTCTGTCTTTGCTTTGCTGGATCTGCTTAGATTTGGTCATCGTTTGTCTACGTTCATGTGTCTTTAGGTTGGATCCTTCCTATCTACGCTATTCTTCATCAGCGACGATTGCTGTTCTGGTGCGCTGGTCCTATGGGGCCTTAGCACGACGACTTCCCGACTGTCTACTACAACAAGTTTTGCCCGACTCCAGCGAGGGAGGCATGATGACGGCGGCGCACCTTCGGCTCGCTTCAGTGCTTATAGTTGTCACTAGGTGGTCCACGGATCTAGATGTAATTTTTATTATTTCTTGTGTTCATTGTATTGTCATGATTGAAGATGAATAGACTGGAAGTTTTTTTAAAAAAAGAAAGTAAGAAGTGGCAAAATATCAAACAAGTACAATGTAACCCATGACAAATTGTCAAAGTACTCCATTTAGAGTTGGAAGATGATAGGCTGAATAGTGCTCTCTATATTGATCAGCTTGCCATCGATACAACATATACAGCAGGAGGTATAACAGAAGGCCCGATGAATGTGGCACGCAGGCCCGGGCAGTACCCACGATCCTATATGCTAGGAAAGTATACATGTGCTACACAGGTACAATATACACATGGAATAATACATTCTAACACCCCCCCCCTCAGCCGGAACTCCATTGGGAAAGATGTTTAGGCTGTCACGAAACTCATGGAAGACCTGTGTAGGAAGACCCTTGGTGAAAACATCTGCAAATTGTGAGCTGGACGGAACGTGTAGTACACGAGCTTCACCGAGGGCCACACGATCACGAACAAAGTGGAGATCAATCTCAATGTGCTTCGTCCGTTGATGTTGTACCGGATTAGTGGCGATGTATGCCGCACTGACATTGTCACAATAGACGATGGTGGATTGTGATGGAGGGCGTTGTAGTTCATGTAGAAGCTGGTGAAGCCAACATGACTCGGCAACGCAGTTGGCCACACCCCTGTATTCGGCCTCCGCACTGGACCGGGACACGGTGGCCTGTCGTTTCGAGGACCAAGATAGAAGATTCTGCCCAAGAAAGACGCAAAAGCCGGAAGTAGATTTGCGTGTATCGGGGCAACCGGCCCAATCCGCATCGGTGTAGGCAACAAGCTCATGTGAGGAGGACTTGTAGAGTTGTAAGCCATAGTGTGATGTACCACGCAAGTACCGAAGAATGCGCTTGACAAGCTGCATGTGGGAGTCGCGTGGGGCATGCATGAATAAGCACACTTGTTGCACGGCATAGGATAGGTCGGGCCTGGTGAGAGTTAGGTACTGGAGAGCTTCAGCTAGGCTGCGGTATAAGGTGGGGTTGTCCAATAGGGCGCCGGCACTGGTGAAGAGCTTGGTGTGGGTGTCGACGGGGGTAGAAACCGGCTTGCAATTGAGCATGTTGGCCCGGTCGAGAATCTCAAGAGCATACTGTTGTTGACACAAGAAGAGGCCGGAATCATTAGGGGTGACGTTTATGCCAAGGAAATGATGAAGTTCACCGAGATCAGTCATGGAGAATTCACATTTGAGGACATGGATGACATGGTGGAGGGTATGTTGTGTGCTTGCGATGAGAATGATATCATCGACAAAGACAAGCAAGTAGGCGATGGAACTACCATGGTGGAGGATGAAAAGTGGGGAATCGCTCTTGGAGGCAATGAAACCAAGGGACAAGAGAAATGCCTGAAAGCGGTGAAACCATGTGCATGGGGCTTGTTTCAAGCCATAGACAGACTTACGTAGTAAGCACACATGGTCCGGATGCGTAGGATCAACAAAGCCAGAGGGTTGAGCACAGTACACCGTCTCCTTGAGATCGCCATGAAGGAATGCATTCTTGACGTCGAGTTGATGGATGGGCCACGAGCTCGATGTGGCAAGGCTAAGAACAACTCAAATGGTGGCCGGTTTGAGGACCGAACTGAAGGTTTCCTCATAATTAACACCTTCCTGTTGGGTGAAGCCACGGACAACCCATCGTGCCTTGTACCACGCCAAGGTGCCATCGGAATTGAACTTGTGACGATAAAACCACTTGCCGGTCACCACGTTTACACCTGCAGGCTTAGGAACCAAACACCAAGTCGAATTCTTCATTAAGGCATCATATTCATCACACACTGGACGTTGCCAATTGGGGTCTTTGAGAGCGGAACGATATGTGGCAGGTATAGGAGAGATGGGTGTGGTAGTTGAAAGATCGTGGATGTCGCCTAGAGGGGGGGTGAATAGGCGCTTTAAATAATTACGGTTTAGGCTTGAACAAATGCGGAATAAAACTAGCGTTTAATTTGTCAAGCACAAAACCTAAATCGACTAGGCTCACCTATGTGCACCAACAACTTATGCTAAGCAAGATAAACAACTAAGTGATAGCTAGATATATAACAAGAAACAATATGGCTATCACAAAGTAAAGTGCATAAGTAAAGGGCTCGGGTAAGAGATAACCAAGGCACGCGGAGACGACGATGTATCCCGAAGTTCACACCCTTGCGGATGCTAATCTCCGTTTGGAGCGGTGTGGAGGCACAATGCTCCCCAAGAAGCCACTAGGGCCACCGTAATCTCCTCACGCCCTCGCACAATGCAAGATGCCGTGATTCCACTAAGGGACCCTTGAGGGCGGTCACCGAACCCGTACAAATGGCAACCCTTGGGGGCGGTCACCGAACCCGTACACTTTGGCAACCCTTGGGGGCGGTCACCGGTACCCGTCAAATTGCTTGGGGCGATCTCCACAACCTAATTGGAGACCCCGACGCTTTCCCGGAGCTTTACACCACAATGATTGAGCTCCGAGGCACCACCAACCGTCTAGGGCGCCCAAGCACCCAAGAGGAACAAGCTCTAGGGTACCAAGCACCCAAGAGTAAAAAGCTTCTCAAACTTCACTTCCACGTATCACCGTGGAGAACTCAAACCGATGCACCAAATGCAATGGCAAGGGCACACGGAGTGCCCAAGTCCCTCACTCTCAAATCCCACCAAAGCAACGAAAGCTATGGAGGAATATGAGAGGAAGAACAAGAAGGAGAACACCAAGAACTCCAAGATCTAGATCCAAGGGGTTCCCCTCACATAGAGGAGAAAGTGATTGGTGGAAACGTAGATCTAGATCTCCTCTCTCTTTTCCCTCAAGAACTAGAAAGAATCATTGGAGGGATTGAGAGTTAGCAAGCTCGAAGAAGGTCAACAATGGGGGAAGAACTCGAGCTAGAAGGATAAGATTCAAGGGGGGGAAGAAGACCCCCTTTTATAGGAGGGGAAAAATCCAACCGTTACCTTGCTCTCAGCCCGCACAGAGCGGTACTACCGCTCGGGCGGTAGTAACCCAAAAGCAGTGCAATGGCACGAAGCCACGAGGTGGTAGTGCAGCCGGAGCGGTACTACCGCTCGCCCCAGCGGTACTACCGCTGGGGTTGCAGCTCGGGGTTACTCAGAAGCAGAGCAGGAACAGGGAAGAAGCAGTAGAACTGCTACAGCGGTACTACCGCCCACCTGAGCGGTACTACCGCTTATAGGCAGTAGTGCTGCTCTCCACTGCCGCTTCACTTCCGCTGAGAGTGCATCGAGACCTGGAGGGAGCGGTAGTGCAGCGGTAGTAGCGGGCGGTACTACCACTTATAGGCGGTACTACCGCTTCGCACTACCGTTGCACTTCCACGCAAACCCGACACGAAAGTCGAGTTCCCAGAAGCAGCGGTAGTAGCCACGGAACTGGACATCAGTACTACCGCTAATAAGCGGTACTACCGCTTACTAGAGCAGTACTACCGCTTGTGGCCTCCAGCTCACAAGCACAGCAACAGATGGCTACAAGAAAACCAGAACTGCCAAAACTTCTGCAAATGAGCTCCGAACAGAGCAAACTCAAGCTTGTTGGATAGAGGACGACGAGTACTATCCAACAGCGACTGGAAATAATAAGAAGTGGCAGTAGAGATATGCCTATGATATATATAGAGATGTGAAACCTCTATCAATGATGATCCGGCATAAACCCCAACATCGAGAACATACAAGATGAAGCAAACGAAATCCGTTCTCGATGACCTTGAGCTTGTCATGAAGGTGACCAAAAGCTCAAAAACTCCCAAAGCAAAAAGGCCAAACAAGAACCAAGAAAGATGATGCAAGAATGCAATGGTTTGAGCTCTCTACGAAAGATACGATTAAGCTACTCATCCGAGAGCCCCCCTTGATAGTACGGCTATCGATCCTATAACCCGGTCTCCCAACTACCACCATGAGACCGGTAAAATAGAAAACCTATCAAGGGCAAACCTTTGCCTTGCGCATAGTCCACTTGAGCTAGATGATGACGATCTTGACCTCCTCAAGTTGGACCACCTTTCTTGATTGCGCCGGCTCGATGAAGACTAGTAGATTGCTCCCCCATACTCCACTTTGGGTGAGCCACTCTTCGGCACATCTTCACAAGTCCATTGTCACCACAATGGACGGCAAGCTTCAAGCATGTGATCTCTTAGTGATGCTCCGCTTGAACTTGCACACCGCAAACTTGATGACGATCACCACTTGATGTCATCCTTCATGGGTTGTATGATATCTTCCTTTTGATGCATGCCCATGGAAACATACCTAACCCCACATAGAACTCTCACGTAGACAATGGGTTAGTACACAAAGCGTAATGGACAATGCTTACCATACCATGGGATCACTTGATCCCTCTCGGTACATCTTCTACGCTTTGTGTGTTGATCAACTTGATTCACTCTTTGACTTGGTCCTGATCAACCTTGTATCATGTCTTCTCATCATAAAGATGGTGTCTTGAAGGTAAGCATGAATGTTCACACAATCTTCTTCTTCAAGACATGCTTGCAATAGGCTCAACTCTCACATGACCAATCTTTGGATAAATCCTTGAATAGCACCTTGGTCATCACATAATCTCCTTGAAACCAACAAATGGACTTCAAGAAATGCCTATGGAAAAACCCTTCAATATAACTCATGGCAACCATTAGTCCATAGAGATTGTCATCGATTACCAAAACCAAACATGGGGGCACCACATGTTCTTTCAGCAGTTGTGTTGGTGAGAAATAAACGTTTCGGTTAACAAAAACCCGATTTGGCACGTGTACGCATCTTGTGGGAATTGTGTGGTGGAAGAATTGGGCGTGCATGGGCTGGTAGATGTGGCGGGGAAGGAGTGGCCGGCGCTGATTTTGAGGTGGATCCGGTGGGGAAGGCTGACGAGGAAGGGGCGGGATCCGAGGTAGAAGCGCGGCCAGAGGCGGGATCCGAGGAGCCGCGTGGGGACAGTGCGAGGGGAGCGTCAGACTCGGTGGGAGCGGAAGGCGTGGGGATCGTGGTTGATGCGGGACGTTGGTGGGAGCGGGTGGTTGAGCAACGCATGGGGGAGGCTGACGCGGTGGAGGGCGTAGATGGGGGATCGCGCGCCGTGATTGGTGTGCATGGGGGCGTCGCATCTGGACAGTTGGGTAGGGCCCGCTGCGGGGGCGAGGGAGGCGTGGGATCCGGTGCCGGATCTGGAGGAAGGATCTGGCGGGCGGGATTCGGTGTGGCGTGGGGTTTGGTGACCGCTGGTATGGTTGGTTCATATGGGAAAATTTGTTCATCAAACGTGACGTGCCAGGAGACTTTGACACGGCGAGTGGTGAGGTCATAACAGCGGTAGCCCTTGTGCTCTAGAGGATAGCCAAGGAAAACGCAGCGTGTCGAGCGTGGCGCGAGCTTGTGAGCAGATGTGGCATAGAGGTTGGGGTAGCAAACACAGCCAAACACACGAAGGTGATCGTACGAGGGATATCGTCCATGGAGAAGGTAGTATGGTGTATAGCCAGCAATGGAGCTAGAGGGGCGGATGTTGAGCAAGTGTGTGGCAGTGTGCAGCACTTCGACCCAGAATGACGGTGGTAAATGGGCTTGTAGGAGAAGTGTGTGTACTATGTCATTTGTGGTACGAAGAAGGCACTCGGCCTTGCCGTTTTGGGGAGAAGTGTGTAGACACGAGAACCGGTAAGCGATGCCGTTGGTGGAAAGGAAGGTTCGCAAGGAGGTGTTGATGAATTCACCTCCGTTATCACATTGCAAGGCTTTGATGATGACACTGTATTGGGTACGCACAAAAGTGAAGAAACGTTGCAAAATGGTGGAGGTATCAGACTTGTTGCGCAAGGGGAAGGTCCAAGAAAAAATGTGTATAATCATCGAGCACAACTAAATAATATTGATAGCTGATACGTCTCCAACGTATCTATAATTTTTGATTGTTCCATGCTATTATAGTATCAATCTTGGATGTTTTATATGCAATTATATATCATTTTTTTGGACTAACCTATTAACCTAGTGCCCAGTGCCAGTTGTTGTTTTCTGCTTGTTTTTGGTTTTTCAGGAAATCAGTACTAAACGAAGTCCAAATGCCACGTAACTTTTTGATGATTTTTTTCTGGACAAAAGAGACGCTGGAAGCTTCGGGAGGATGCCAGAAGCCTCACGAGGAGGCCACAAGGCAACAGGGCACGACCCCAGGGGGGCGTGCCCTGATGCCTTGTGGGCCCCTCGTGGCTCCTTTTGACCTAATTCCACTTCTATAAATTCTCAAATATTCGGAAACTAACAGAGAGCCAGACAAGAAAACCCTACCGCCGCCGCAAGCCTCTGTTCTTCCACGATCCCATCTGGAGGCCTTTTCCGGTACTTTGCAGGAGGGGGAATCGATCACGGAGGGCTTCCTCATCAACCTTGCTGCCCTTCCGATGATGTGTGAGTAGTTTACCACAGACCTACGGGTCCATAGCTAGTATCTAGATGGCTTCTTCTCTCTCTTTGATCTTCAATACCATGTTCTCCTCGATGTTCTTGGAGTTCTATCCGATGTAATCTTCTTTTGCGGTGTGTTTGTTGGGATCTGATGAATTGTGGGTTTATGATCAGATTATTCATGAGAGATATTTGAGTCTTCTCTGAACTCTTTTATGCATGATTGTTATAGCTTTGTATTTCTCTCTGATCTATCCGTTTGGTTTGGTCAACTAGATTGATTTATCTTGCAATGGGAGAGGTGCTTTGTGATGGGTTCAATCTTGCGGTGCTCAATCCCAGTGACAGAAAGGGACATGACATGTATTTGTATTGTTGCCATTAAGGATAAAAAGATGGGGTTTAATCATATTGCTTCGGTTTTACTTTGTCTACATCATGTCATCTTGCTTAAGCTGTTACTCTGTTTTATACTTAATACCCTAGATGCATGCTGGATAGCGGTCGATGGGTGGAGTAATAGTAGTAGATGCAGGCAGGAGTCGGTCTACTTGTCTCGGACGTGATGCCTATATACATGATCATTACCTTCAATATTGTCATAACTATGCGCTTTTCTATCAATTGCCCAACAGTAATTTGTTTACCCACCATATGTTCTGTGCTCGAGAGAGAAGCCTCTAGTGAAAACTATGGCCCCCAGATCTACCTTTATCATATATTAAAATCCAAAAATACCTTGCTGCAATTTATTTACTTTTATTTTATTTTGCAATTTACTTTCTATCTATCACTATCAGAATTAATCCTTGCAAATAACCGCTAAGGGGGTTGACAACCCTCTTATTTGCGTTGGGTGCAAGTGTTTGCTCTTGTGTGTGTAGGTGCTGCTAACGAGGTTTTGTGTGGTTCTCCTACTGGATTGATAACCTTGATTCTTAACTGAGGAAAATACTTTTCTCTACTATACTGCATCATCCTCTCCTCTTCGGGGAAATCCCAACGCAGTTTACAAGTAGCAGGAAGAATTTCTGGCGCCGTTGCCGAGGAGACATCACCAAAACTTATCAAGTACCATTGCATAAACTATCATCCACTTGCATTTATTTTATTTGCATTTTCCTCTCGTTTTCATCTCCCCCGCTTCTAAAACAATTTTACAAAAACATAAAAATATTTTTTGTTTGCTTGCTTTGTCGCGATGTCTCAAGAAAACACAAAATTGTGTGACTTTTCCAATTCTAATAATAATGATTTTATTAGTACTCCAATTGCTCCTCCCGCCACTAGTGCGGAGTCGTGTGAATTAATGCTGCTTTGCTTAATCTTGTTATGAAAGAACAATTTTCTGGTAGTCCTAATGAAGATGCCGCATCCCATCTAAATACTTTCATTGAACTTTGTGATATGCAAAAGAAGAAAGATGTGGATAATGATATTGTTAAATTGAAATTATTTCCGTTCTCATTGCGAGATCGTGCTAAAACTTGGCTTTCATCCTTGCCTAGAAATAATATTGATTCATGGGATAAGTGTAAGGATGCTTTTATTGCCAAGTATTTTCCTCCCACTAAGATTATTTCTTTAAGAAATCAAATTATGAATTTTAAGCAACTTGAACATGAGCATGTTGCACAATCTTGGGAGAGAATGAAACTAATGATAAGAAATTGCCCAACTCATGGTTTAAGCTTATGGATGATCATACAAAAAAATTATGCGGGACTAAACTTTGTTTCTAGAAATTTGCTAGACTCTGCCGCAGGTGGTAATTTTATGGAAATTACATTGGGAGAAGCTACAAAACTCCTTGATAATATTATGACAAATTATTCTCAATGGCACACTGAACAAACTCCAACTGGTAAGAAGGTAAATTCTCTTGAAGAAATTAATACTTTGAGTGATAAGATGGATGCTCTTATGAAATTGGTTGCTAGTAAAAGTGCTCATATTGATCCTAATGATGTGCCATTGTCTACTTTGATTGAGCAAAATAATGATGCTATTGATGTGAATTTTGTCTCTAGAAATAATTTCAACAACAATGCTTATAGGGGTAATTTCAATCCTAGACCGTTTCCCGGAAATTCCTCTAATAATTATGGTAATTCCTATGGTAATTCATATAATAATAATAATAATAATAATAATAGGATAACCTCTGATCTTGAAGTAATATTAAAGAATTTATTAATTCTCAAAAGATTTTCAACGCTATGGTAGAAGAAAAATTGAATAAAGTTGATGACATGGCTAGGAACATGGATAGAATAGCTCATGATGTGGATACTCTCAAAATTAAAATTTTGCCACCCAAGCATGATATAAATGAGTCTATTAAAGCTATTTGTG
This sequence comes from Elymus sibiricus, assembly GCA_039707655.1. Lineage (NCBI taxonomy): Eukaryota > Viridiplantae > Streptophyta > Magnoliopsida > Poales > Poaceae > Elymus > Elymus sibiricus. The sequence goes on along the minus strand of CM077676.1, from coordinate 118,844,315 downwards.
TCTCCATTAATGAAAGTAAAGAAAGGACCGCTAGGTTGAGAGCTAAGCGAGAATTCCTAGAAAAAGCTATTCCACCCGGTTTCTATCGTAGTAATGATGAAGATATTAAAATGATTGGTGTCTCACCTATTGAATCCCTATTTAGTAATATAAAACTTGATGAAAAAGGGACTGCAGATGAGTCGACTTTAGCTAGAAGGCGTCCCCATTATTTGGAGGGTGATGATCTTAATGATAAAAATGACAAAAGTGGGTTTGGAGAGGTCAAAACTTTAAATAGTGATGTACCCACTACTTTGGATTACAAGGGCTTTAATTATGATAATTGCTCTTTAGTTGAATGTATTTCCTTGTTGCAATCCATGATTAATTCACCTAATGCCTATGAACAAAATAAAGTTTTTACTAAACATATTGTAGAAGCTATGATAAAAGCTCATGAAGAAAAGTTTGAGTTGGAAGTTTCAATCCCTAGAAAATTACATGATGAATGGGAACCTACTATTAAAGTTAAAATTAAAGATTATGAATGTAATGCTTTATGTGATCTAGGTGCTAGCGTCTCTACTATACCAAAATCTTTGTGTAATGTGCTAGGTCTCACCGATATGGATCCTTGTTCCCTTAATTTGCATCTAGCGGATTCCACCATTAAAAAACCATTGGGTAGAATAAATGATGTGCTTATTCTTGCTAATAGAAACTATGTACCCGTGGATTTTATTGTGCTTGATATTGAATGCAATCCTTCTTGCCCTATAATACTTGGTAGGCCCTTCTTACGAACCATAGGTGCTATTATTGATATGAAGAATAAGTGGCATGCCAAATCCATTGCTTCTCATCAATTTAAGTTGATGAAGGGTAAGCATGACATAATTCTTATTCTTATTTCATCGAGGTGATTTAATTCCTTCTTATGGAGATCGTTCTTGATATCAATTCTCGGTTCTAAGCTGTTCATCTTTTCTTTTCAGGAGTTCCAAGTTTTCTCGGTTGTCTCGTCATGAAGCTCCATCTAAATCATTGCAAGGCTTCAATCTTATTCTTTCAACTTCACTACCGTTCTATCATTCTTCTATTTCCGGAGTTCTTCAACGAGGCTCTTCATAGTGGTTCATTAAAGATTTCATTTGTTCTCGAAGTGTTCGTCAAGATTCTTGTTGGAGAAGCTCAAGCGTTCTTCATCTTGCATTCCGAAGTGAAATTCCTTCTCCCTTGTATTTTGAGGTGGTGTTATGTCTTTCTTGACAATGTCCCTTCGTGTTTCATGATTCACAATTTTTTAGGAATGAGATAATTAAACCCATCATTTTCTCTTCGTTCAGGAGATCTTTTCAACCGATCAATTTCTTGTTGAGTTATCTTGGGTTATATTTCACCTAAAGCCTATCCTAAGGATTGTTGCTATTGTGGTGCTTATCAATGATCCAGGTTCTCCTTCTCTTCTCGGTGAAAGAGGTTTTCATCTCTTTGAGATCTCAAGCAAGCAAATTATTTCCGTTAGTGGCAAGTTTTCACCTCAAATGTTGAGCAGTTTTCCATAAGCCCACAACAAGTTTATTCTTTTCGTTGTTGATTTTCCAACAACTAGGTTCAATCCTTCTTTGTAAGGATGCTTTTCAAATTCAATTGTGGTAGAACTTATCATTTGCTTCTCCGTTCTTTTCTTTCCAACGATTTAGCTTCTATTCTTTCGTTCCGGAGGCATTGTGATGTTGCTCTCTTCGACCCATCATCTCGTTTTGTCAAAGATCATGTTCTTTCCTTGCTTATCCATTTTACCGGAGTGTGTGTCCTCTTTTCAAGTTCCTTTCATCTTATCAAGTTTTTGATTCTCTCTTCAACCGGAGTGCTGCCCAAATTCTTTCTTTCTCATTCCTTTCTCATTTGCTTGTTCCTCATACCATTTTTCATCTCTTTGCAACCTTCAAGGTTTGTTGGTTTCACTCGTTTGTCCCAGAAGCAACTGTGTTTTACCTCTTCCTCCTCCTCTTCCTCTTCTCATTCCTAAGATCTCAGGGCGAGATCTCTTGTAAGTGGGGGAGTGTTGTAACAGCCCGAGACCGATGCTCCAGATGCCTTCCATGTTTTTCGAGTTAGCCGCGTTAATTATTTGTTTGTTGCATTCATCATGGCATCATTTGCATTGCATCGGCACTTTGTTGCCGTCATTTTTTTCAAAACTTGCATCCGTTCGTAGTTGTTGTTTCTCCTCGTTGCCGTTCGTAGTTTGTCACTTCTCTCGAAGAGGTGAATGTTGGCCCTTGTTTTCCGTTGACCTTTTCTCAGACCCGTTGTCTTCGTTGACCTCTCTCAGTCCCCTCGCAACCTAGTCTGAAACCTTCCCCGAACCCAAACCAGGCGGTCATGACCGTTGGGTCCGGATCAACCCTGAAATACACCCCAAACATCTCCGGTTCTTTGTTTTGACCACCCGTTGGACCCGGAGCCATCCGATCACGATCAAGTGGTTCTAAATAAACCTCTCCTAACCCCTACCTATTTAAGCCGGTGCTCCCCTTCCTCTTTCGGTGAACCCTAAAAATCCTACCCTTGTCCCATCAATCTCGTCTCCGCCGCCGCCACCCACTCACCATCTCCCTCGGGATCCATCCCTCCCCAACCAGCGCTCGCCACCTACAGCCTCCAGATCCACCGCCGCCACCCACCTTCCCTTCGTTTCCCAAGCCAACCATCCATCGAGCGCCCGAGCGCCACCTCCTCTGCTCCCGTGCCTGAGGCCCCGAGCTGCTTCTGCTTGATCCCTGCCCCGAGTGCCTCCACGTCCTCGACCAAGTCCCAGTGCTCCCGCAAGAGAGAGCCAGGGGCTCGATCCCTTGCTCATGCCCGAGCCCTCTGCCTCGCGCCGATGGCCGCCGACCACTCAAGCAGCAGCAGCAGACTAGTGCGCCCCTCTCCTCCATCCTTTCCCTTCTCTCTTCCTCCCTGCCTCTCTCTCACCTCATCTCCCTGCAGGAACCGAGCGCCGCGTCCCGCCATGGATGACGCCATGGATGCCGAGCTCCTCCACCCGCACCACGACGCCCTCCTCCTCTGGCATATGGCTCCCGCCGGTGAGCACCTCGATCCACCCGCGCCCCGTTCTTCCTTCCTTCCATTTTCCCCGTCGCTCATCTCTCTCTGTCTCGAACGCTACAGGACCCTCCCCGCATGGATCCACTCCTCCTCACCTCGTTCGCGTCGCCAGGAGCCGCACCATGGACCTTCCGTCGTCGGGTCCGACCTCATCCCTGCCTTCAGCCTCCCCGCCTCGCCTGCCGGAGCCCCGCGTCCGAGTCCCGCGCCCCTGCTTCCAGCGCCGACAAGCCAGCCACAGGGCAGCGTGGCTGCATCCTCTGCCCCGCCTCAAGCCGCGCCGCCCTTGCCAGATTCGCGCCGTCCCTCCCGCCCGAGTCGCCGTGCCAAGTTCCACCTCTGCTGCTCCTCCGTCGTCCCGCATCGAGCGCCGCCATTGCCGCCAAGTCCACCTCCAGCGCGCTGCAGCCGTCGCCTCATCCTTAGTCTTCGGGAGCGAGAGGACGACCGCGTTGACCGCTCCTCTGTCTCGCGTCGAACGAGACAGCCGTCTCGGCCAGGCCTCCTCCTCATCACCGCGACCACAGCCCAGCCAGATCCAGCCCAATGTGAGCAGCCCGTCTAACCCTCGCCCAGGCGCAATTTTGCTATGCTGCGCCCATCTCCTGTGTAGCCTAGTTCTGCCCAGATTCAGCCCAGCATGTTTTTTCCCTGTCAGGACGGATTTATCAATTTTCCAGGACATGCATAATTTCAGATACTGCCACTGTTTTAAAATGTTGTTAACTAAATTTCCATGCATCTAAATAAAACATGTCATATGTGTAGAATGCTTAGAATTTCATGTAGTTTCATAATATGCATTTCTCATCCATGATAAAAATGTTTAAAATTGCGGTTTGCATTAAAATTGCTAAATGGCATGCTAAAATGGTTTATTTCATAACTAAATAACCGTAGCTCCGAATTAAATAAACTTTATATGTAAATGGTCTAGAAAAATGTGTAGGTTAACATGGTGCACTTTTGCTGTTAAACAACTTTAAAATTGTGTTTAGGGCAGAACAGTACTAAATTCGAAATTTACATATGGGGATTTTCCGGAATTGTTATTTGTTGTTTCCGGCCTCATTTAAATTGCCTAGATAGGTAGTTTAATTGTGCTTCATCTCTTGCCATGTTTAACAACATTTAACATTGTTGAGTAGCATAAACGGGAGTGAACTAAATAATTGTATGTGGAGTTTCGTCAATATGCAACTCGTTGCATATTGAGCTTCACTTAATGTGTAGTATTTGTTTGTTGCATCTTGCCATGACATGCCTCTTTAAATTTTACATGCATCATACTTGATTGTGCATCATGCCATGATTATGCTTGTGTGTTTACCATGTTGTTTGCTTCTTTCCGGTTGTGCTTCTTCTCGATAGTTCCCGGTAATGTTTCAGAGTGTGAGGATTCGTTCGACTACGCTTGTTCGTCTACTTCATGGATTCGATCTTCTTCCTAGCGGGATTTCAGGCAAGATGACCATTACCTTGGATATCTCTACTATCTTTGCTTGCTAGTTGTCTCGTTGCTATCGCTATGTCGTGCTTCCTACCACATATATGTCAGCCTCCCATATGCCATGATACAGCCTCTAACCACCCTTACCCAGCAAACCGTTGTTTGGCTATGTTACCGCTTTGCTCAGCCCCTCTTATAGCGTTGCTAGTTGCAGGTTGTTCCATGTTGGGACATGGATGTCATGGGATATCACAATATCTCTTATTTAATTAATGCATCTATATACTTGGTTGTGTGTGGAAGGCTCAGCCTTTTGCCTAGTGTTTTGTTCCACTCATGCCGCCCTAGTTTCCATAATACCGGTGTTATGTTCCTTGATGAGCGCTTCTAACACATGTGGGGCATATGGGAACCTCCCTGTCCATTCGTTTTAGTCTAAGACTTCTCCAGCAAGGCCCAACATTGGTTTTAACATTTGCCAACATGAACCTAATAATTAATGCATAGAGGGTCACCACCTCGGGGACTCTTTTAATTCCAACATAACTCGGACCAGCGGCAAAACACAATCGTTGGTCCACCTACCTAGCAGTCGGCGGAGCCGCCTTGGGGCAACTCGAGGTATTTGGCTACCGTCCACTATGCATAGATGGATGATGCCCGTAGATAGAGAGCGCGCGGCTCTAGACACGGATCTGGCTCACCGAGAGGTCTTACTGGTTTAGTTTTGCCTGTTACGAGTGGCTTGTCCACCGGGATTCCTTATCGTAAGCATCGTGTTATCATGGTGTGAGGATGTTCCATCGGATGCGTGTGGTAATTTATAATGGACTACTTGGAGCACCCCTGCAGGGTTATATCTTTCGAAAAAGCCATGCCCGCGGTTATGTGGCGACTTGGAAATTTATAACCTCCGGTTGTAGAGAACTTGACACTAAATCTAATTAAAATACACCAACCGCGTGCGTAACCGTGATTGTCTCTTTTCGAGGGAGTTCGGGAAGAGAACACGGTGGGGTTATGTTTGACTCGTAAGTAGGTGTTCAGGATCACTTCTTGATCATTACTAGACTGTGACCGTTATGCGTAGTTACTCTTCTTATTCTTGTACTCGTAAGTTAGCCACCATACAATGCTTAGTGCTTGCTGCAACCTCACCACTTATCCATTCTATACCCATTAAGCTTCGCTAGTCTTGATACCCATGGTAATGGGATTGTTGAGTCCTCGTGGCTCACAGTTTACTACAACAACAGGTGTAGGTACAGGTAAAGCGATGCTTTGATGTGAGCGCGATGCATGTTTGCATTTGGAGTTCTTCTTCTGCTTCTTCTTCTTTGTCGATCATAGGATGGGTTCCCGGTTGGCAGCCTGGGATTAGCAGGGTGGATGTCATTCTTCTTTTTCGTTTGATTTCATCCGTAGTCGGATCCTGCTCTTCTGTATGATGATTGCTATGTATTGATGTATTCATGTATTCATGATGTAGCTTGTGGCGAGTGTAAGCCTTTATCTGGTATTCTCATCTATCAGTACATGGTATGTTGTAATGATATCCACCTTGCAAAGCGTCTTCGATATGTGCTTCTATCCTTAGTGGAACTTCCGAGATCCTTGAGGATAGGACCGCATATTGGGCGTCACAGTATGAGTCATGGAGAAGTTGGAATACAGTAGCATTATGCCAATATTAAATATGAATCAATTTACAACAGTACCTATAGTTTAAGATTTGTTTGTTATACTAACGGATCTCACGAGGTTTCTGTTGAGTTTTGTGTGCTAAAGTTTTCAAGTTTTCGGTGAGACTACGATGGATAAAGGAATAAGGAGCGGCAAGAGCCTAAGCTTGGGGATGCCCAAGGCACCCCAAGGTAATATTCAAGGAAGACTAAAGCATCTAAGCTTGGGGATGCCCCGAATGGCATCCCCTCTTTCGTCTACAATCTATCGGTAACTCACTTGGAGCTATATTTTTAGTCATCACATGATATGCGTTTTACTTGGAGCGTCTTGTGCTATAGTTTGTTTGCTTTGCCACAATCATCTTTGCTGAATACACCTTTTTGAGAGGGACACACATTATTCGTGATTTGTTAGAATACTCTATGTGCTTCACTTATATCTTTTGAGCTAGGCAGTTGCTCTAGTGCCTCACTTATATCTTTTAGAGCATGGCGGTGGTTATATTTTAGAGAAATAATTGCACTATCATGCTTCACTTATATATTTTTGAGAGTCTAATGAATAGCAATGGTAATATGCACGAGTTATGAATTTGGTCCTAATATGATAGGTATTCAAGAGGGATATAATAAAAACTTTCATGTAGATCACTGAATATGATAATTTTGATTCCTTGCAATAGTTTTGCGATATTAAGATGGTAATATGTGGGAGGTGCTAGTAGATGATTGTGGTTTAGTAAGAATATTGGTGTTAAGGTTTGTGATTCCCGAAGCATGCATGTATGATCTGTCGTTATGCTAAGAAGTTGGAGCATGATTTATTATTGATTGTCTTCCTTTGCGTGGCGGTCAGGGGCGCGCGATGGTTAACTCCTACCAACCTCCCCCCTAGGGGCATGCTTAGTAGTACTTTGCTTCGAGGGCTAATAAACTTTCGCAATAAGTATGTGAGTTCTTTATGACTAATGTGAGTCCATGGATTATACGCACTCTCACCTTTCCGCAATTTGCTAGCCTCTTCGGTATCGTGCATTGCCCTTTCTCACATCGAGAGTAGGTGCAAACTTCGCCGGTGCATCCAAACCCCATGATATGATACGCTCTATCACACATAAGCCTCCTTATATCTTCCTCAAAACAGCCACCATACCTATCTATTATGGCATTTCCATAGCCATTCAGAGATATATTGCCATGCAACTTCCATCGTTCCGTTTTTATGACACACATCATCATTGTCATATTGCTTTGCATGATCATATAGCTGACATAGTATTTGTGGCACAGCCACCGTTCATCATTTTCATACATGTTACGCTAGTATCATTGCACATCCTGGTACACTGCTAGAGGCATTCATATAGAGTCATATTTGTTCTAGTTTCGAGTTGTAATTTTGAGTTGTAAGTAAATAGAAGTATGATGATCATCATTATTAGAGCATTGTCCCAGTGAGGAAAATAAATAAATAAAAAAGAGGCCAAAAAGAGACCACGAAAAAAAAGAGAAAAAGAAAAAAAATGAGAGAAAAAGAGAGAAGGGGCGGTGTTACTATCCTTTTCCATACTTGTGCTTCGAAGTAGAACCATGTTTTTCATATAGAGAGTCTCCTATTTTGTCACTTTCATATACTAGTGGGAATTTTTCATTATAGAACTTGGCTTGTATATTCCGATGATGGGCTTCCTCAAATGCCCGAGGTCTTCATGAGCAAGCAAGTTGGATGCACACCCACTTAGTTTTTATTTTGAGCTTTCATACACTTATAGCCCTTAGTGCATCCGTTGCATGGCAATCCCTACTCCTCGCATTGACATCAATTGATGGGCATCTCCATAGCCCGTTGATTAGCCTCGTCGATCTGAAACTATCTTCTTCTTTTTGACTTCCCCTTATTAATCTCTACCACCACATTCTATTCCACCCATAGTGTTATATCCATGGCTTGCGCTCATGTATTGCGTGGGGGTTGAAAAAGCTGAAGTGCGTTAAAAAGTATGAACCAATTGCTTGGCTAAAACTGGGGTTGTTCATGATAAATACTTTATGTTAAGAAGATGGAGCATGAAAGGATTATATGATTTTGTAGGGATAACTTTCTTTAGCATTTTTATTTTGAAAGACATGATTGTTTGTTAGTATGCATGAGTATTGATGTCTTTATATCAAATTATAGACTATTTCTTTTAATCATTCGGATCTTAATATTCATACCGTAAAGAGATTACATGATGAAACATGTTAGGTAGCATTCCACATCAAAAATTCTGTTTTTATCATTTACCTACTCGAGGACGAGCAGGAATTAAGCTTGGGGATGCTTGATACGTCTCCAACGTATCTATAATTTTTGATTGTTCCATGCTATTATAGTATCAATCTTGGATGTTTTATATGCAATTATATATCATTTTTTGGGACTAACCTATTAACCTAGTGCCCAGTGCCAGTTGTTGTTTTCTGCTTGTATTTGGTTTTTCAGGAAATCAGTACCAAACGAAGTCCAAATGCCACGAAACTTTTTGACGATTTTTTTCTGTACAAAAGAGACCCTGGAAGCTTCGGGAGGATGCCATAAGCCTCACGAGGAGGCCACAAGGCAACAGAGCGCGGCCCCGGGGAGCGCGCCCTGATGCCTTGTCGGCCCCTCGTGGCTCCTTTTGACCTAATTCCACTTCTATAAATTCTCAAATATTCGGAAACCAACAAAGAGCTAGACGAGAAAACCCTACCGCCACCGCAAGCCTCTGTACTTCCGCGATCCCATCTGGAGGCCTTTTCCGGTACTCTGCTGGAGGGGGAATCGATCACGAAGGGCTTCTTCATCAACCTTGCTGCCCTTCTGATGATGTGTGAGTAGTTTACCATAGACCTACGGGTCCATAGCTAGTAGCTAGATGGCTTCTTCTCTCTCTTTGATCTTCAATACCTTGTTCTCCTCGATGTTCTTGGAGTTCTATCCGATGTAATCTTCTTTTGTGGTGTGTTTGTTGGGATCCGATGAATTGTGGGTTTATGATTAGATTATTCATGAGAAATATTTGAGTCTTCTCTGAACTCTTTTTTGCATGATTGTTATAGCTTTGTATTTCTCTCCGATCTATCCGTTTGGTTTGGCCAACTAGATTGATTTATCTTGCAATGGGAGAGGTGCTTTGTGATGGGTTCAATCTTGTGGTGCTAATCCCAGTGACAGAAAGGGACATGACATGTATTTGTATTGTTGCCATTAAGAATAAAAAGATGGGGTTTAATCATATTGCTTGAGTTTACTTTGTCTACATCATGTCATCTTGCTTAAGGCGTTACTCTGTTTTATACTTAATACCCTAGATGCATGCTGGATAGCGGTCGATGGGTGGAGTAATAGTAGTAGATGCAGGCAGGAGTCGGTCTACTTGTCTCGGACGTGATGCCTATATACATGATCATTGCCTTGAATATCGTCATAACTATGCGTTTTTCTATCAATTACCCAACAGTAATTTGTTTACACACCGTATGTTCTGTGCTCGAGAGAGAAGCCTCTAGTGAAAACTATGGCCCCCGGGTCTACCTTTATCATATATTAAAATCCAAAAATACCTGAATGTCGTCATAACTATTCGAGAGAGAAGCCTGATAACCCACAAGTATAGGGGATCAGTTGTAGCCTTTCTCGATAAATAAGAGTGTCGAACCCAACGAGGAGCTAAAGGTAGAATCAATATTCCCTTCAAGTTCTATCGACCATCGATACAACTCTACGCACACTTAACTTTCGCTTTACCTAGAACAAGAATGAAACTACTTGTAGGTGTAATAGGATAAGTTTGCAAGAATAAAACTATAAGTACTTAGCGAGAATAAAACTACGAGTAAAATGCAAGATAATAAAAGTTAGTTGATTAGTAGAAAGCTTTTGTAACACAAGAGAAAGATTTGTCCCTAGGCAATCGATAACTAGACCGGTAATCATTATTGCAATTTTATATGAGGGAGAGGCATGAGCTAACATACTTTCCGTACTTGGATCATATGCACTTATGATTGGAACTCTAGCAAGCATCCGCAACTACTAAAGATCATTAAGGTAAAACCCAACCATAGCATTAAGTAACAAGTCCTCTTTACTCGCATACGCAACAACCCCCTTACTCGGGTATAAGCTTCTGTCACTCTCGCCACCCACTATAAGCGAATCATGAACGTACCCTACAGCGGTAATCCCACACGCTTGCGTGACACGGAGGGCACCATAGGACAGCATCAAAATAAAACATACAACTCAAACCAATCACGATCATCAATCAACCCATAGGACAAAACGAATCTACTCAAACATCATAGGATGGCAACACATCATTGGATAATAATATGTAGCATTAAGCACCATGTTTAAGTAGAGATTACAATGGGGAGAAGAGGTGTTACACCGCTGCATAGAGGGGGGAGAGTTGGTGTTGACGGATGCGAAGTTGTTGGTGTAGATTGCCGTCACGATGATTGCCTCGGCGGCGTTCCGGCGCCACCGGGAGAGAGGGGGAGAGAGCCCCCCTCCTTCTTCTTCCTTGGCCTCCCCCCTAGATGGGAGGAGAGTTTCCCCTCTGGTCCATGGCCGCCATGGCTCCCGGAGGGCAGGAGCCCCTCCGAGATTGAATCTCTCTCTCTGTTCTCTTCTATTTCGCGTTCCTGTTTTCTGGCCGAAAACCGTTTCTTATATTCCCGGAGATTTGTAACTCCGATTGGGCTGAAATTTGAGGGGATTTTTATCCGGATATTAGCTTTCTTGCGGCCGAAGGACACCTCCATCCGACCTACAGGGGCGCCACAAGCCTGCCAGGCGCGCCTAGGGTAGGGGGCGCGCCCCTTGAGCTTGTGGGCCCTTCGGGCATCGTCTCGCGTTGATTCTTTTTCCCAAAAATCACATATATTCCAAAATAAATCTCCATAAATTTTTATCGCGTTTGGACTTCGTTTGATATTGATTTTCTGCGAAACAAAAAACATGCAACAAATAGGATCTGGCACTGGGCACTGGATCAATATGTTAGTCCCAAAAATAATATAAAATATTGCCAAAAGTATGTAAAAGTTGTAGATATTGGCATGAAACAATCAAAAATTATAGATACGATGGAGACGTATCAAAGCCTCTAGTGAAAACTATGGCCCCCGGGTCTACCTTTATCATATATTAAAATCCAAAAATACCTTGCTGCAATTTATTTACTTTTATTTTATTTTGCAATTTACTTTCTATCTATCACTATCAGAATTAATCCTTGCAAATAACCGCTAAGGGGATTGACAACCCTCTTATTTGCGTTTGGTGCAAGTGTTTGCTTTTGTGTGTGTATGTGCTGCTAATGAGGTTTTGTGTGGTTCTCCTACTGGATTGATAACCTTGGTTCTTAACTAAGGGAAATACTTATCTCTACTATACTGCATCATCCTCTCCTCTTTGGGGAAATCCCAACGCAGTTTACAAGTAGCAATAGCCGGAAAAGCTTACAACGGGTGACGTCCACAAGTCACAGTGAATGAGCTCGAAGGGAGCATAGGTGCGGCTACTAGAAGAAGAAAATGGAAGACGCGGTTGTTGACCGAGCTGACACGCGTTACATGGAGTGTGCACCACTTTATTACATGAAGGGAGAAAATCATTTGCAGCTAAGGAAGCAATGGTTTGGGGACTTGGGTGGCCGAGCAGACGATACCACACGTCTGCAGGAGAGATCGTGGTGAAGAGAGCAGCGGGCCAAGTCTTGTTATTGCCGAAGAACGGATAGAGGTCGCCAGAGCTAGCGGAGATCATGATTACCCTCCTGGTGCGAAGATCCTTCGCAAGAAAACCAAAAGGATAAAATTCTATGGAGCAAGAATTATCGCGAGTGAATTGACGAACATAGATTAGACTAGTGACAACATGTGGAGAAAAAAGAACATCACGTAATTGAAAGTTATGAGGAGGGGGTGGTAGATCCTATGGCATGAATGGGGAGATGAGTGCCATTGCCAACAACAATGTGAGATAAATGATGCTTTAAAGAAGGATTAGATCGGTGAATGTTACCAGGGTTGCCGGTGACGTGAGACGAGGCGCCGTTGTCGAGATACCACTCGGCGGGGCTGTTGTCACTGTTGGGGAAGCCTTGAGAGTTGTAGGCCGCCTAGAGCATTGCTAGATGATCCCAAGACGGCGGCTGGAGCGGTGTTGGCGCGGGGTAGGGTGGGAACTGCATCGAGTACGCGTTGGCGTGGGCACCCGGGCGCGGGCCGAGGACGCCGGCGGCATTGGGCGGAATTCACCAGGAGCGCGGCTAGGGCAAGGCCATGCCATAAGGGGCGAAGAAACCCATGTAGGGGTTGAAGGGTGGTGCAGAGCCACGGCCGCCCTGGTCACCGCGTCTGCGTCCGCGCCCACGGCCGCGGCCGCGGCCGCGATCACCGCCGTCCTGCTGGCGAGAGTTGGAGCCGCGCCCATGCGACTGTCCTTGGCCGCGGCGTTCCCACGATCCTGAGAGCGGTCGTTCTCGCGATCACCCGAGCGAGGAGCGGAACCACCGGTGCCGGGGGAGCCCGACGCGGTAGAGGAGCCACCGGGGAGGGCGCCGGACCCTTGGATGGCGAGCACAGTGGCGCTGACCTCCGAAGCGCGCTGGGCGAGGTTCTCCTCGGCAAGTTTAACTCGTGAGAAGACGGTCTCGAACGGCGGCAGGGGAACAGTGTCGCCCAGGACGACCCGGATGGTGTCAAGGCGCTGATCAAGGCCGTGGAGGAATTGGGTGGTGAGGTCGACCTCGGTGACGGCGTGATCAATATCGGCGAGCCCGACAGTGAGCAGTTTCATGCGGCGCGCATACTCGGCGACCGAGAGGTCTCCCTGCTTGAGATTGTGGTACTGACGATTGAGCGTCATATACCGAGCGGCGCGGTTGGCGAGGAAGTAGGCGTTGATCCGAGTCCAGAGATCGTAGGTAGTAGTGGCGCCGATGACGTGATCGATGAGCGAGTCCGCAAGAGTGGCATACACCCCCAGAGCGACATGGGCGTCGAGCTCAAGGTACTGGGAGTCAGCGTTGGGGGGAGGTGGGTGCTCGATGAGGTAGGAGAGGCCATAGCGGACAAGAACCATGAGGAAGAATGACTTCCATTTGTGAAAGTTGTGTTCAGCAGGATCTAAGAGGAATTTGATGCGGTTGGATACGTGATCATGGAAAATGGGGTGGCGAGCAGGGGGCGCCGGCGGCGGAGGCGGCGGCGGGTGGGCAGAGGAGAAGAGTGGTGTGAATTGGGATCCAGAGGAGGCGGATGTGCCGCTGAGGAGAGCTGGATTGGTGCCAAAGACAAAGGCCGGCGAAGAGGCGTTAGTGGTTGAGGCAGTGGTGCCGCCGGACGTGGCTGCAGAGGAGGCAGAGGAGAGGGAGCTCGGCGAGGAGGCGGAGCTGGTGGCGGCGGAGGAAGAGGATCCGTGCTCGACGGCCATGGCGGAGGGCGGAGCTGGAGCGAGGATCTGGTCTCTGATACCAAGTTGGAAGACGATAGGCTGAATAGTGCTCTCTGTATTGATCAGTTTGCCATCGATACAACATATACAGCAGGAGGTACAACAGAAGGCCCGATGAATGTGACACGCAGGCCCGGGCAGTACCCACGATCCTATATACTAGGAAAGTATACATGCGCTACACAGGTACAATATACACATGGAATAATACATTCTAACATTTAGTGATGTATAAACGCTTTTATATTTCTTTACAGAGGGAGTACAAAGTAAGGAGTGGCAAATAATCAAATTCCCCGTCAATTTGCTTCGTACATCAGCAAGGTAGGACTAAGGACTTGCTTCTTCTTTTTTTCGAGAAACTGCAAGGACTTGCTTGTGGAGTTGTGGTGCACCGCTGGGTCTGGTGCACTCGTCTCGTGTGGAGGAGTGGAAATGTAGGAGCCACCGCGTGCGTGGCGTGGCGTGGAAAGGAGAGCGCATCACTTCCCCGTCACGCCCGCTGCGATAATCAACGGCGATCAACTGACTATAACCAGGTCGCTAATGGAGTCCCCCGTCCGGGTAACCCACCACACACACCTGACCTGACACACCCCCGCCAGTTTCGAGGCCCACTCTCCCACGCGCCAGATCGAGCCCGAGCCGCGCCAGAGCGGAGGTCCCCGAAGCACGCGCGCGGCGGGAGCGGGGGGGATCGGCTTCGCCGGATGCGCGCGATGGGGCTGGAGGCCGGCGAACCCAGCTCCTTCCTCAGGTGCGACCTCGCCTGCTCCCTCTCCCCTTCCTCGTGTCACATCCCCTCGTCTTCCCGTGGCCTGGAATGAAATTTCGCCTCGCCGTCCCGGGGCGAAAGCCGTGCGCGGATTCGGGTGGTTTCTGTCGCTTCTTGGGCGCGACTCTCTGATTTCAGCAGTTGCCGGGCTCGCTGCAGTGGGAAATGGCCACTCTGAACGCGGCTCATGGCGGGGGCGAGAGGGGGTTCTTTTGTAGGCTGGGCTGGGGGTAGGATTTGGATTTCAGTGACGCGGTCTAGTTTTCACCTGAGAAATTATATCTAGTTTCATTGAAATGTCTGGGACTATCTGAAACACTGGATGGAATCTTTAGTACATTTTACTATCCAATCTATTTTTCACCTGAGAAATATGGTTGGTTCCACTGAAATGTTTGACACTACCTGAAATGCTGGGTGGAATATTAGTCTTTACTGTCCAATAAACCAATTATTATTGTATAGGTCGACCTATCTGGCTGCCTGATATTATAGTTTTCTAAAAACAATTGATAGTATATGGCGAATCCATGTACAAGACAAATTGGCAATTGTTAAGTAATATATGTATGGGGCTACTAACACTGCCAAAGAACAACGAACAAGTTGCATTCTTGATTTAATTAATTATTAATCTACTAAGAGTGATTAAACATTCTTGTGCCTACCGTGGGGACCTGCATATGCAGAGAGGCCGGGTGACTCTTCTCTTGCATTAAGTCATATGTATGGACCTGCATTCTTGACACCTGCTGCTAGATTGTCTAGAAGAGAAAGGTTGGGATTTTCTGTACATCTACTGTCAAGATCAGAAGAGAAATGCATTAGCCACAAGGGGCGCCTGACCATTTCCCTGTGCATATCCTCTTGCAGCTTATCTTCGGCCTTTTCATATGGAGTTGCATCTATGGCGATGGTTTTCGTCAACAAAGCGGTTGTTATGCAGTATGTTCACTCCATGACCCTCCTCACTTTACAGGTACGACTGAACATTACCAACGAATGCCGATAAAAACGTTACTTCTTTATATGTTTGTCTAAGCCTGGTTGGGTTGTTCACTTTCTCCTTTATTTCTACAGCAATTAGCTACCGCACTTTTCATACATTTCGGGCAAGTTCTAGGAATGTCTAAAAGGAAAGATCTCAGCATCGCAACAGCAAAGAAGCTTCTTCCTGTGTCAATTTTCTATAATGCAAATGTCGCATTTGCTCTGGCAAGCTTGAAAGGGGTTAACATCCCTATGTATATTGCAATTAAGAGGCTCACACCCCTTGCCGTTTTGGTGTCTGGGTTCTTAAGGGGGAAGGGGAAACCACCAACACAGGTAAAAAATGTTTTCCCTCATGCAGTGGTTTCTTTTTCCATCTACACACATAACCAAACACAGGCCTGCAGAGCTTTCCCTCTGGAAGGGATGGCTTATTACTAGAAGCACTTCCTCATCTTTGCAAATTGTTTTAGGTGTCGCTTTCAGTTGTCTGCACTGCCTTAGGTGTCCTTGTTGCAGCACTTGGAGATTTTTCTTTTGACTTGTATGGATACAGTATGGCTCTGATATCGGTCTTCTTCCAGGTTAGCTTTTGTAATCTGGTTAACACCACACACAAACAAGAATTGGCTATAGTTCTAACTGACATAGTGTGTATGCAGACGATGTATTTGATTCTGGTGGAGAAATCAGGCGCAGATGATGGTCTTTCCTCAATGGAGTTGATGTTTTATAACAGCATATTGTCGATTCCATTTCTGTTTTTCATCATTGTTGCAACAGGAGAATTTCCCCATTCTCTTTCAGTACTGTCAGAAAAGGTTAGTAAGTAGTATGGGTTAGGCTTATGAAGCTTAATTAGCACATGTAAGATGGCAATCTGTTTGTTCTTTGTTCAGCCCCCCTTTAGCTCATGACTACATTATAGTAGTTCATATTAGGATTCTAGATCGGATGGATTAGCACTTAAATGTTAACAAACATAATATACCTTCGATCCTAGTTGACTGTTTCTGCATCTGATGATTTCTAGTTTGCTATGTTCCTAGATACTTATCCGTTATCTCTTGAAATGCAGACAGCCTCTGCATCATTCAGTGTTATTCTTCTGATTTCACTGGTGATGGGTATCGTTCTCAATTACACCATGTTTTGGTGCACAATTGTAAACTCTGCCCTGACAACCACGATAGTTGGAGTTCTCAAGGGCGTCGGGTCTACGGTACGTCTATCAATCTATGATGTCCTTTAGCTCCGACCTTGTAGAAAATAAGCATCTGAACTCATATTTGTCTCGTTGACCTTTCAGACCCTGGGTTTCGTGGTGCTTGGAGGCGTCAAGGTGCACGCTCTCAACGTTACCGGGTTGGTGATCAACACTTTCGGCGGCGTGTGGTATTCGTACGCAAAGTACACGCAGAAGAAGAAGATGCCACGGAGGGTCGCACTCGACGAAGAGTCGCATCCGCACAAGTAGCAGCAGCGGGTCAGCGCTCGACATAACTTATGTAGTTACACGGCATTCTTAAGGAGACAATAAATCTTTTTTTTTTCTGGACGCCATCCATCAGCAGCGCTATTTGGCGTAGAGAAAGGTACACAGTTGTTCTTTTTCTTTTCCTTTTTTACTTTTACAAATAGCACTGTATGCTTATCAGCAGTACCATAGTCCATAGGGGAGTGAACTCGGGGAATCGAGTAACTGTCATGTTCGGATGAATCGTTACCACACTGTACTTTTTTCCTGTCAGTTGTACTAGCAAGATTATCAGTGGGTTTTACCCCGAAAGGTTCACTCATCTGAAGAGAAACAAACCTGTACTTTTTACCCTTGATAAATCTGCATGCAAACATGTGAGCTCTGTGGATGGGATTGGGATGAATGATGTCAAAATGCCAATCGTCCTGGGCTAAGATAGCAAAGCATAGCTTTACTTTTTGCTACACTGATGATTGTGAGGAACTGGGGATATGTTATCATCTATGGCTGTCCAATTTCCACCAGTTCTGTGCATGTGAACTCCTGGCTTATGCTTTGTGGTTGCCTCCGATGAGATCGGCCAAACCTTACACTTGATAGCTCACCACAGACATTGTATCCGGGCTACAAATCTGACCTCAGATTTGCCATGTTAGGAAATTGTCATGCTCGCGACAACATAATTTTTCATGCTTAAAAATTTGATGTCAGATTTTTAACATTCCTGAAAAGCAAAATTGTTGTGGCTGTTGTGCAAGGACATTTTACATGAAGTCATATGGCGCGCCCAAATAGCAGCGAACACACCTGAGGGCTCAGGATCTCACTGTTAAACCAACCCCAGCAGTTCAGGGAAAATACATTACCATGCCAATGAAAAACCAGGCTATAGAAACAATAGAACAAACCAATGCACACACACACACACTCCACTCACAATCTGATCGCCCAGTCAATACAAGCAGCAACAGTGTGCCCCTGCATGTGAGGTCACAAGAATAACTCAAAACATAATTACATCTGGATGTACAATATGAGCATCCTAAAGCTACCCTACAGCAACTGTCCTACCGTTCCCAAACCCCAGAAGCCAACCAGTCTACCCTGCCCCAAATTCAGCTTGAGCATTTCCCTGAGATGAGCAGTCAGTCTCTCTCAGTCACCTGTGAGCCTGAGCCCCAACTCAGCTTCATATTTACAGATCATCGCAAAGGACGCCTCAGCCTGCAACCAGCGATCGCCGTCGTGGCGAACAATAATATATCGACCTTTTTCTCCTAGTCGTCGTGCTCCACCGAGAAGTCCGGCTCCGAGGGCTTCCGGAACTTAGGCAGCTCCCTGTGGCTATCAGACCCTTTCCTGGCCGCGGCCATGATCTTCACCGACAGACCGTGCTCGGCGAAGGAGCCACCGCCATCACCATCCTCATACGACCTCATGGAGGAGAAGGACTCCCTCATCATGAGGTCCCTGGCCAGCCTCCGCCGCTTGTGGCGGCGCCAGGTGGCCTGGATGAAGCAGGCGGCCCAGGTCCGCCAGTGGTGGGAGTAGTACCGGAACGTGTGTTGCAGCTTTCGGCTGTGGAGCCGCCTGAACTGGCTGGCGACGAACCGGAGGTCCTCGGCCTGGAGCGCGAACGCCTCCACCTCGACGAGCGCCTTCACCGTCCTGGTGGACGACGGCAGGTTCACGGTCGGCCTGGGGACCAGGGCCCATCCGAGCAGCTCTTCGCCGCAGAAGTCGCCGGACTTGAGGATGATGGAGTTAAAGAAGCCCGTCCGGCCGCCGTCGGTGGTGGAGCTCTCCAGCTTCCCGCGGATGATGAAGAGCATCTCGGTCACCGGGTCGCCCTCGCGGACCGTGTACGTGCCCTTGGTGCTCAGGGACGAGACGAGGCGCCCACAGATGGCGTCGAGGAGCTGGTCGTCCATCTGTGAGAAGAATGGCACCTGAAACATAGCGATATGATGAAAGAAGTAGTGAGACTCATCGAGTGATTTACAATGTCATTAACTCACTGCCAACTGAAAAAATTGCTTGTGCGATTGATCATCAGATGGATGTGAAGTTTACTAAGTCTGTGCAATTGTTCAAACAAAAAAAGAAGTAAGAAAGATAATTTTACCCGGCGAACAAGATCCAAGCAAAGGTGACGGTTGATGTCACGGCGAAGATCTGCAGGCAGGGCCTTCAATATAGATGCTTCGTCCACACCTCGAGTTGCAAGCCACTTGTAATGAATAAATCTTCTCACCCTTTCCCGTAGTACAGGAGGAAGTTGGCGATGTTTCATCCACTCTTCGGTATCTCTTTGCTTTACTCTCCACTCCTCAACCCTTGCAGTGATAGATTGTAGGTAGGTCTGGCAGATAACATATTGTAATAAGCCCACTGTTTCTTGCAAATAGTTATGTTGAGAAGTGTGAAGTAAAAGAAACAAAATGGCCTTTTTTGGTATTATCAGTATGATGGTTTATTAATTACTAGAGCAGAGGTAACACGGAAAATGCCCAAGCAGAAAGCTGTTTCCATCACCCCATAAAAAAATAAAGTCCAAGTAATGCATGTATAAAATAGGATTGTGGAGCTGGTTTAATAAGGTTAAGGGCTAAATACTTATTTGTTGGCTCTAAGAACAAAGCAAAAGGCAAGGCAGTTTAAATACACAATCTAAGTGGGAGGGGTGTGCACAAAATTATGACCTCGTCCAGACAAAAACTCAGCCTAGTGATACTTGTTAGTCTGAAGAACATATTGAAATCCCCAATGCGTGTTAACCAAGCATATCACCAGGCACAAGGACTCACCTCATGCCTCTGTTCTTAAAGCTATGGACTATGCCAAAGATAACACATTTGAGAAGTTGTAAAGTGCAATGAGCACCACATTATTTGCAGACTTAAGCAAACATTGACGGATTGACCAATAATCTTAATGCCTAGTTTCCGAGCTAAGAAAATAACTAAGGATATGAAACGCCCCTAGAATTTTGAGCAAAATTGACAATGACGGCATCATATTAAGATAGAGATACCAAGGCTAGACAAGTAGTGGGACTCAGCATTAGAAATGGGTTGGCAAAAGAAGTACATTAGAAAGGGGGGTAATGGCATGTAAGTTATATTATCAAATTAGTTTCATGAGTCACCCATGAAAGTAAGTGTAGATTATAATGTAGAAGTACCTGAACATTCCCAATCAAATGGGCAAACAAAACTAGACCAAGCACCGCCAAGAATATGGCATACAATGTCTCGCCAATATAGGTACTTACACTCAAAGTCTGGCCATAGCAACTGTTTCAACAAATAATATACCACGTTAACAACTAATAGAATCTTTATACCAGCTAAGATTTATCAGAATGTACCACTACAGAGTTATAGTTCCATATGTAAGAGTAAGGTCTCTAGAACTTGCTAGTAGCGAACAATGTCCAAAATTTTGCATCTTAATTATCAGATCACTATTGTTACGAGAAGATGTGTTGTTCAGCTATTGTCATACCTTAGATTTTGTAAGCCCCACCAAAGGCAATACAAGTACTTCTTCAGGAATCTATGGCCTGGAGCTTTGTTTGATAACAATGTCCCAAACATACCAAAGTCGAAAGTAGTTAAGGTTTTGTTACTAGCATTACAGGTATGAAAGATTGTAGTATTCTTTGCCCAATTTGGATCTGGCTTTGCGTTACAAGACAGGTATTTATTATGGCAACTAGCTTCAGTATTGCAGTATTTTTGCCAGCATGCAGTCTGGCGATCAACAGACAACAGGTACCACAATGCTCCTAAAACCTGAAAAGGAGAAATGCATGTCAAGCAGTCTCCTGCCACATGCTAATAAAATGAAAAATATGCAACCACAACTTGGAAGGAAGTATACTAGAGAAAGACTGGATACAAAAACTCATATAACTAAATAGGTAACGTACATGACTAGCAGTCATATATAATAGCAGATTGGATACAGCTCCCTGCCAGGCAGTCTTCGAAAAAGCTCCAGTAACTTTGAGAATTTTGCTATTCAAGGAAGATATTAGATATAATCTCAGAATGTACTGAAAAAGAGCAGCCAGGAACAGTATGTCATTATTATGCCCAGACCAAGTATACTTAATAGCTGGTATCACAGACCAAGTAATGATCTGCAACAAAAGAAAGGAAAAACTGTCAGATAACAGAAAGTATACTATTGCAGTTTCCTTAACCTCAAGGAAATCGCGATCATAGAGATAAGGTGTTAGTAAGTTGAGATCCACTACTTTCATGTTCGATAAATGAATAATCTTGCCATCAAAGCAAGCATCTCAGAGCCACACAAAGTTGAAAAGTAGTGAACAATATTAGGACGAATTATGTTTTGGTATCTAGTTCAACAGATAGCAAAAGCACATAATACAAATGCAGCATAGCATAAATTTACTGCAGCGTTCAGTTCAGAATTTTCTGCTTTTGTAATAAGAAAACGGAGCATGCTTCTTTTATCGTTAAGAAAAAGTTGATTATTTGCACCTATATTAGTACCTGACAGCTACTTGCATGAAGAATTCAACTAAACAATATTTCATTTTTGATGATCATGAACTATGGGAGCTAATATTTTATCTATATTCTATTTCAGATATAATACTTTAGAGAATCCTTAACGGACCAACCAGGCCACCTATCCTTTCTTTGTTATGGTGTGGCCTGTGAAGACATCGAAATACACACGGTGCTTATGCCACATAAAATAGATTATTTTATCTGGAAGAGGAACAACCCCTCAACTGACCTTACCACCTTCAAAAAATTTAGCAGCTCATGGCCATCTAGGTAAGTGCTAAATGAATCAGTCACTCAAAAAAAAAGTTCTAAATGAATCAGTGTGCAAACAAATGTTTCCCAACCCGTAATGACAAGTAATGGATCAGAAAGGATGAAAAATACCTGTGGTACAGGAATTGAAGCCACTAAATCAACTGCAAAGTCAGATCTCAGGTACTTCTTTGCGATTTCATTAGGATCTGTAACCAGCTCTCCTCTGCCGAAAACCCCCGACTTGGAGCTTGGATTAATATATGCGGTCATGAACTTTATCACGATTTGGATGACATAAAAGAGATCCGCAATCGATCGGAAGACAGTAATAATGATAGCCAGGTGTCTGTCTTTCCCGACGCATGAAGTAGGTTTGCCATATACGATTTTAGGCACGTAGAAGTAGAGAGGGTCCATGAACAGAGCGACGAAGCAAGAGACTCGGAAGACGTAGTTCCATAACAAGATGAAATCGCTCGTTGGGTCGATAATCCTCTTGTGGGGAAGGTCTTGTCCTGCTACGAAAATCCTGTTCTTCCCCCAGTTCCCCACGCCGAGCTTGCGAGCAGCTGGACCAGCCTGTTTCTGGTGAATAGGCATCGTTGCCTTTGCCCTCTCGTCGCGGAATCTGGCAATGATAACAAAATTAACTCTCCATTTGAAATTGACGCCGCTGCAATAGACTTTGCAGAAAAGGACAGGAGTGATGTTGAACAATTCTAAAGCCAGACATGGTCATCTCAGCTCATCAGAAGCCAGCACAACCAGCAGGAACTGTGTGCTCTTGTAAGGCTAGTTCAGATTATTTTTTCTACTTCATCCTCATTTATGAATCTAATCTTACACTGCTCATGGAAGTTGAAGTAGCCCATCTCTGTCACAGATGCACAGCTATCAAACAACTCAGAGGACTCGCTACCAGATTACTGTTACGCTAAGGAACCAAAGTGAAGCATTATAAAGCCACACAGGAAGTATGTATGAACCGGTCAGTCTAAGAACACACACAGCAACAGCCATCTTCTAACAGCAACCACCAACCCAATCGAATATTCCTCTTTTGTTCCTCCTCGAATCCCCATCGAAACAGGAAGGAAAATCGGCAGCGAAACCGCGCCCGTCTCATCCACGCCCTCCCCAAGCTAACAACGACAGCCAATCTCCATGCTCCCGGCCGAGCAAAGAGACCAGCAAGCAAGAGAGCAAAAGCAGTGGCGCTCACCTGACGGTCCGCTGGCGCCTGAGCGCCGTGTCGTCGTCGACCCTCCTGGACCCGAACATGGCGTACTCCATCCAACCGCACGGACCATGAACTCCACGGCCACCTTGCCGAAGCCACCCACCAGAGCAGATACAGAAGGCGGAGGCCGCCGGCTAAGCTGGCTCCTCCGCTCGTCCGGCGGCGGAGCGGCCGGGGACGCGCGTCCCTCGCGCCGCCCGGGGCAGGGGAGAGCCGCGGCGGCCGGGATCGTGGCGCGCGGAGCTCGAGGAAGGAGGGGAGGGGGGAACGAAATGAAACTACCTGGATGGAGGGAGGGAGAGACCGGATGAGTGTTTTTTGCTCGGGGTTGATAATACTCGCTGTCAAATAGATTTCGACGGGTTTTTTGGGGGGTTAAAAAAACATTCGGTTTCGTGCTGACTTTGAACGGCGATTGAAGTGGTGATCAGATCTTTTCATTTCATTTCCTTTTGGTGTGTTTGTTTTGTTAAGACAAGTACGGAATGTCAAATGGAGCAGCAGCATGTGGGTAGGTGGCGGGGCGAGGAGACTCGGTCAAATTGGCCGATCATGCGTCCGTCCTTGTGTTCAAGAAAAAGACTCGCTCGTCTGCTTTTTGCGGGTTACCAGGCCGTCTCTTTTCAAATCGAGGCCCTCCAATGTTCGTTGGCACGTTTGATTACACACTGGATGGACGTCTTAAAAGAGGTTTTCTTCATTTATTTTTATATTATATACTCTCAATGATGGTGAACTTTTTATGATGGCTCTGATATTGCCTTTGTTGAGCATACGGAAAGTTCTTCCGTTTCCGGTACATGCAATCCAAGGATCCAAGCATACCTGAAAAGCCTCCTGATTCTTCAAGTGCCATGAGTATTGTTGTATCTTTGGCATTTGGTTCTCTCAAATACTCCGGTCCAAACATCTTGACCACTGCGGTAGCAAATTTGATCATGGATACGAGGCATGTGCTCTCAGACATCCGAAGATACTCATACCACTCGTTTGCGACACTGCCATACGCAAGCACCCTCGTAGCAGTGCACTTATGAAGGTCAGAGAACCTAATGCGGCCAATGACACCCCTCTACAGTTTGAACTAATCATCATAGGCTCACACACCTTCCATGATGCTCAAGTACAATTGTCGCTACATCTGGTAGTAAGTAGCGGTCGAATAGCGCACCGGGGGCAAAGTAGTCATCATAGAGATCAACATGTTGTCATGTACAACGTAGAGATGTCCCTTTGTTGAACCCTTAAAGTTGAGAACATGCTTCTCTGCATGCTCCGTTTCTTCAAGAATTGTCATCATCTTCGTCGTTTCATCCTCATCTTGGTCATCATCTGGTGAAGATGAATCCATGAACTTGGCGTAGAAGTACTCGCCTGAATCCAGTGTTTGCTTCACAGTGAACAACGAGAACGTCAAAAATTTGTGATATGACATTTGAACACTTGTCAAGCATGGTGTCCGCCATGAACGACGTCGGCGGGGGCGGAGAGTACTTGGGCGCGGCGGGATCTGGGGGAGTACGGTGGTGCCGTAGGCCTAGGCGGGGAGGCGGGTGGGTGGATCGGTGAAGCCTGGCAAGACCTGGGCGCCGTTCAGGGGGGTATGCGGTGTCAGTCACCGAAAACATAGATAGAGGGCGGAGGAGGAAGGCCGTATTGGCGAAAACGCAAGCTCTTTCTGATTTGGGTCCGGACTAGGGAATTCAGACGTCTTCTTGACATACAGAGAAGATTTGGTGAGGCATGTTGGAGATGCCCTGATTGACCGATAGATGGCACATCCGGCATTTCATTTCATTCACTTTTTTGTTTTGTTTTTTTTAAATTGGATTTCGGTAAGCTAAAAGCTCCACCACATGTTCACTCGTGTGTACCCCTAGTCACGGGTAGTACGAAGGGGAAAAGAACTGCATCTGCGGTGTCCAGTCTTCATGTTGGACACGGTAACGATGAGTCGGGGAGACTGGTCACACGTGATAGCTAGGCATAATAATGCGCGTGGGCGACCGAAGGCGGTCCTAGGTTAGCACTAGTAGACAGCAGTTGACAGTGGAGAGGATGCCAGTCACGTGATGAAACTCTTTACGATGGTTGTGAGATGGCAACAGCACCATGGCCATCCACCATCCAAAGACAAAAATGAGAGAGAGAAGGAGGGATGGTGAACGAGACATGGAATCTCCACGTGAGGTCAACTTCAACTCACGACCTCAAACGGACGTTCGTTTTGTTCGGATTTTATCCGTTTGGAAGGGCAATGGGGCGGCGTCAGGGCGTTTTTCTGGATGCGGCGGCCGTGCATCCAACGCACGGGCGCATCTTCGGCTGCATCTCGTCCGGCAACATGAATTTTTTTGTAAATATATGTAGCTCATGCCAGGGGCCATAGTACACGCCAGCGGCCATAGTTTTATGCCAGCAACAAAGCCAGCGGCCGGCAAACATATGCCAGCCTACAAAATGGTCAAGCCTCAAGTTTCACGCTGGCAACAAAGCCAGCGGCCGGCACACCTGCCAGCCTTCAAAATGAACAAGTTTTCTCGCCGACAACAAAGCCAGCGACCGGCACACTTGCCAGCCTTCAAAAAGAACGGCCATAGTCCACGGCCGAGGCCTCCCTAGTTGGCCGTCTTGGTCGAACATCTCCTGCCGGTTCGCGAACCAAGTCTTTCTCTTCGGGGACATGCCCGGGTCGGCACAACCCTAGGATGACCAGGGCCTGCGTCGTTGTTGTCTGCATGGCCTTCGCGAGGATGGCCGCGGCTTTCTTCTCCGCCTGAACGGTCCGTCGGGCCCTCCTCTTGGCCGATTCAATGTCAAGCCGCGCGGCCTCCGCCGCGTCAGCTTCGACCGGTCTTTCTTCTTCTTCGTCACGGGGCGGGCGGTGGGGACAGCCTGGTCGGCGGGTTTCTTCGTGCCACTGGCCATGACGGAGGGAGGGAGAGGGGGGAGCGCGGGAGGGTTTTGGGAAATGGAGGGAAAGTGGGGCGCGTTGTGTCCCCGACGGGCGGGCCAGGGGAGGACAAGGGCGCGCGTCTCGCATGTCCGCGCGCTGTCCGTTTCGACGCAACCGCGGCCCAAATTTGGGTCGGGAATGGGTCAAAAACGGACATTTGTCCGTTTGCTCCCGCGTGTTGGGTCACGATTTCTGTCCGTTTACCCCCAAACATACACGGGCGAACCATTTAGGGTCGCGCGTTGGAGTTGGCCTGAACCTATCTACAGCCGGACTTGGCAAATCTGGTCTCCTAAACATACGCGGATGCGTCCGAACAGCGTTAGACAACCCCTCATGTGTCCTGCCGGACAGCCACACTCCTGGTATTAAAACTCTCAAATTCATACAAATCCATGCACATCGATCAAACACATAAATATCATGCGTAAATACCATTTGTTCGTAGCAAAAATAGATAGTTCAAACATAAAATTTATTTGTAGTGCACAATTCAAAGTTTCAAACATTAAACTCCTTGGTTTCCACTGTGGGTCCATATATGCTCCACGTGCACCTGTTGATCTCGAAGATTCTAATGCATCTGCATAAAATTTAGAATCTGATTTGCATCTTGTTCCGGGATGTGGACTTGTTCTCCAGCCTTCTCAAAATCATGGGTTCGGGCTGCCCCTTCACCCTCGTCCTCGACAGTTATATTGTGTAAAATGACACAACTCTTTTTGCATTAATTCATCAAGCTCCTTGTTTACATACTCCACATTGAAAAACCCTCTGAATTCATTGTTTTTCCTATGAAAGAATAGAAAAATTGCTCGGACAATTTGTCGAATACATAGTCACGGGCAAGCCGCAATCCGAGAATAGCCGGACGTACCGTGGCCGCTTCTGGAGCGACGAGTCTGGAGAGGAGGAGTTCTGAGGCAGTTTGTGGCGGCGCTGAGAGGCCGGGAAGGCAGAGCTAGGGGAAGGCTGGCGCGGACAAGGGAGAGTGAGGAGAGAAAAAGGTTGGTCCGAAAGGTAGGGGAATTTGGTGAAATTTATGGTGGGCCCTGTCTGTCGGATCCGACGTGGCGGACGCGTCCAGACGCCACATATCCGCCCCAGACATGATCTGGGCCTAGATATGTGGGGGTGTCGGTCAACCTGAACGTATATGACTGATTTAAGGACTCTGGCTAGGTTACGATTTTGTAACCGGTTGTGATTGTGTCGTCCGCCCAGACAGACATATAGAGAGTGTTTGCAGTCGAAGCTCTCGTCGCCGCGGAAAAGTTGGCGGGCGGATAAAGTAGAAGGAGCAGCGCGCGTCGCGCTCGTGTAGCTCTGAGGTCGAAAACTCGTGATGTGCGGATCAGCCAATCACCCACTCGCGTGTTGACAGGAGAAATACGGCCTGGCCTCCGGCATCTAGCTGTACCGCCTCATGGATCTGCTCCCCGGACCTTTTTTTTTGTGAGAAACTTCCAATCTATTAATCTTCAATCATGGCAGTACAAAGAACAACAGAGGTAATAAAAATTACAACCATATCCGTGGACCACCTAGTGACGACTACAAGCACTGGAGCGAGCCGAAGGCGCGCCGCCGTCATCGCCCCTCCCTCACCGGAGCCGGGCAAACCTTGTTGTAGTAAACAGTCGGGAAGTCGTCGTGCTAAGGCCCCATAGGACCAGCGCACCAGAGTAGCAACCATCGCCGATGAAGAAAGTCGTAGATCAGAAGAATCAAACCTGTAAACACCCAAACAAAGGCGAACGAAGACCGGATCCAAACAGATCCACCGAAGACCAGCACCGACCGAATCCCGCGAGATCCGACGGAGACAAACCTCCACACGCCCTCCGATGATGCTAGACACACCATTGGGACGGGGATAGAACGTGGGAGACATTATTCCTACTATGGGATATCGCCGCCGCCACACAGCCCCAACCAACACGCTGAATCTAACAAGAACGAGAACGGGGTCCCTCCTGCCGGCGGGGGGCCAAGATCCTCCGCACCTCCATGGCCTAGAGGCCATCGGAGATGGGGCGGACCGGCGGCGGCGCCGATGAGAGGAGAAAAGATTTTCTTGTGAAGGTGAACTTGTTGATCTTGACGTACATAAAGTTATATTAGATTTCTGCTCCCCGGACCTAACTGCCCAATCCAATCCTAGAGACCTTCCTTCTCCGCAGTTCGTTATTATAGTACGATGAACAGCTAAACGCCACCGATTAGCAGCGGATTTTTGTTGTGTGGCCGGAAATCTTCGTCGCCGCGGCTGATGGAACTTGGACAGGCCAACCTACGCCGCTCGTTTCCGGCGCCGTGGTCGTTCCGACAGCCCAGGCACAGGGAGGCGGCTAGAGGGCAACGAGACGATGCTCGTCCGCATCATGATGTCAATACCAACTTTGTTAAAAGCACACTCAGAGTCAGAGGTTTCTCGCATAACTTTTTTTTTTGTTCTCGCATAACATAACATGCAACAGCCCTTTATCAGACATAATTATCTACCAACAATAAACAAATCGACAAGCATGTTGCACCCAACGTCAATGCCTTCAACGCTACCGAAGAAATCAATCAATGGGTTGTGATGGGCGGTGGCCGCGCGGTGCAGTGAGGACAGCGGGTGTGCCGTCGATCAGTTGAGACATGAATATCGGAAGTGGCATGGCATGGGGCTCGGCAGCAAAGGAGCAATACTGCAGTCCTAGACAAGCAAAATGAAGTTCCACAGGCCATAGCTTAGCCAACCTAGCTCTTTTCAACAGCAAGCAATGCAACGAGACGCCGCTAACCTCCACATTATTAATTCAATACTGCCTTCTATCTCGCAAGGAGGCCAGCAAAGTATCCCGAAAGATACAACCAAGGGACCATTTCGCATTGTTCAAAACTGCGACACTTATTTTGGATTAGTATATTATAAACCTATATTGATGAATATGTTGCATGTTATCCTTCATCAATGGCATGTGACCAGAAGATATTTGGCTCGGGTGCTACTAAAGGATCAGTGGCGTAGTGGAGAAAGCAGAAGACGGAGAAGGGACTCTTTGTTCATCTTCCAGAAGCAATCTGTCACAACACTCCCTCCATCCAGAATTACTTGTATAGTGCTAGATACATCCATTTAAGCGACAAGTAATTTCGAACGAAGCAAGTATGTCACACCCGGCAGCAACAGCATAAAAGCAATACTGCAGTTCCAGAGAAGCAGATGGAGTCTCTGCTAATGAGAGTTCAAGCCAACCTACGCCACTCGTTTTTCAGCTTTTCAACAACTATGCAACAAGACGCTGATCACCGAGAAATTCCACATCGTTAGCAGAGAAGCCTGATGGAATCTCAGCTTTTCATGCTGCATTGCGGCCAGCAAAGCATACTGATCGATATAACCCAGGGAACATTCGCACAAATTGAAAACAGAAAGCGGATCAAGGTCAAATAACATGTCTGACACTTCAAATGTCAGAACAATCTAGGATCTGAAAATTCAGTTTCACAAGTGCGGGCTCAACCAAATTAGAACAAACCTATTGACGAATATGTTGCATCAAACAGCAACAGCATGTGACTGGAAGATATTGGACTTGAACGCTATTGAGGAACTCAATCAGATGCGCAGTGAAGAAAGCAGAATATGGAGACGGGGGAGGCTCTCTGTTCGGCAGCAGTATGTCGGGGATAAGTTGAGAACAAAGAGCATGAAGAACAACGCCAACTGCCGAACTCAGCGCCGCAGTCTAGACAGGGTTGCACACCTCTTGCGATACCTGCCCTGGTATAATTGCACCGCAGATGACCTCATCACCTGGCATGGGGCTCAGCGGCAAGGGTGCAAGCCATTCAACTAAATACCTTGCCGTCAGTCCCAGAGAAGCAAGCAGATGCAGTTTCTGGAGAGACATCCTACAAAGAAAATTGCGCTTCTAATACTTCCAGAAGCTGCATTTATCAGCACAATCAAACCTTACCAATTTGCATAAGAAGAAAGGTAGTTACTGCTTTTCGACGAGCAGCATCTTCAATGAAGTGCACACATCGCAGAGGGGTTGTCTGCAGGAACTAATACGAAGTTTGCATGGAGCAGGCGAGGGCGAGGGATGAAGGAAGAGCGAAGAGCAAAACCATGAAGAGATAACTGAAAGCCGTAGCCGGCCGACGCTTTTAAGCAGTGCAGGATGATGCCTTTTTAACACAAAAAAGAAAAGACAGCTGGTCTTAGTTAATGATACACCCATCCATAAGTTTATCTAGAGATAAAATCACACACAATCATAATAGGGCGGAAAAAGTTATGGGGAACTTAACCAAACTCAAGCAGTCGATGACGCATCTTTCAAATGGGGGACAGGACACTGTTCATAGCTGACGGGTATAGAGCAATATTTGCAACAGAACACTCTCCAGACATCACGTACAGCTCTAGCTCCTGCTGCGGCGATACCTGGAACCATAATAGTAACGATGCATTACATATAGTAGAAACCATTCAAGGTAAATCAGTACCTGCCAAAAAAATTACTGAGATATGCATTACCCATTGCCATAGGCGGGAGATTCGTCACGTCCACGGACTGGTGACCTGCTAACACTGCGCCCACGAACCGGTGACACACTACGACGCCTTGGAGAGCGGCTGTAGCTTCTGTTTACAGAGTATATCTTTATTTATCAGATCAATTGTTCTCCATGTATAATAATATAATATAGCTACAGATTTAGCATGAGAAGCAGAAGTGACAAACAATAACAACAGATTTGGTATATAGGGTATTCTTCTTTTTATGCACTAAAACCTTTTCGACTTGACTAGCGAAAAAGTAGGTAGATAAATGTCAAACAGAAGAAAATTGAGGAGCTTAATGTAGCCACAAGCTCAAGTAGTTTTGCACCAAAAATAGCCATCCCAAATTGATCATACTTTTCCCATGTAAATCTAGCAGTGGCACAATTGGCATCATTGAGCATACTTCACAAAGAAAAGGAAAATAAACAAGAGAGCAAAGATGACCCAATTGCTATTCTTTCATGCAATTACAAACACCCTTTCCACGTCTACTACTCAACCATGAAGAGAGAAACGATACAGGAGGATTAACATCTAACAGGTAGAAATCAGAAGACAATGTCTGGAACTGCATGTAGCCATGTACCATAGCCACCCCCACAGCATAATTACACAACTATACCTAATGTCGCAAAATAATTTTAAAACAAATCAGGGAACACTACGAGAAGTAGATTGCTCATCATGTCATTAAAGGGTTCATATTGCAGTACAATACAATTGCTGCTAGTCACTAATCCTTTGCATGATCATGTATGATAGAAATGAATCTACATATCAGCAAAGTATAACAGGAACTTTGTTAAAGTATATATGTCCGTAACATTAACAACTATTGTCTCAAAAAAAAAAATTTAACTACTTGATTACCTTCTGCTATAGCTTGGACTCCTGCGGTATCTAGGGCTCCGACTGCGGCTACGGCTTCGACTCCTGCTGCGACGCCTTCCACTGCCTAGGCCCCCAGAACCAATCCTCAGACGGCATTCACGGGCAAAGTGACCAGACTCACCACATTCATAACACTTCATCTCAGATCCACCAGATCGATCACGACCACCACGACCACTGCTGGCATTACGAGACAGCTCAACTCTCCAACCATTCTTGCCTGCAAATGCAAAAGACAGGGTCATGGATATGCAAATGTGTCATTACAGCATAACAGAGCCAAAAGGAGACATCAAATCCTAAGAAGTAACAATAATATCATTGCAAAACTTCGAACAAGCTCAGTGTATAAAATCAAATGTCACAAAGTCTCATGTGATATGATGATGGACATTCTCTGTTAATTGAATAAAACAGCATATGATCTAACATTAACAAACAATGTTACAATATACAACAGAATAAGGAAGATTTCCATGTACATTTGATGGAGCACGTTCACACAAAAGCACTGGTCACATATATACCATCTAAATCTTTAATTGCATCCTGAGCATCCCTCCTGTCATCAAAATCAACAAATGCAAAACCAGGTGGCTTCCTTGCAACCCATACACTGCTACCACAAATAAAATTAAGCAAACTGTATCAGCATCCAGCAAATTGTATCAGCACAGGCAGAAAGTAACAAATTTATGAATGCAAAAGGTACATAACCATTCTTAGGTGATGTGTTTATCAAAAGCACATCAAGAAAATAAGCAATTCTAGAGGTACTTCAGAGCTTGTCCCAGTGGGCCGGAACAGAAAATTCAGATTCAGTAAATTGGCCACATATTTTGCTGTATAGACATTTAAATATTTTGGACATGTATCCAACTACTAGTCCGGTATGCAGCTGATGACAAGATTACACAAGGTAGAGTTCACGGAGGGATGACTAGCCGTGCTATAATGCATCCATAGATTTATTTTTTATGATAAACAAAATTGCATCCATAGATGGATACCAGAATTATAGGAGCATGTTACACGAATTGTAGCATTGGCAGCAAAAATCTCCATCAAAAAAATAATACTCCCTCCGTCCCAAAATACTAAATCAGCGACACTTATTTTGGGACGGAGGGAGTAGCAGATGGCCAATTCATGGATATGCATAAGCAGCTAGAATTCTAGAACCTGTATAATCCAAGCATCATTTGCTACCTGAAAACTCGATTGTAATTAAAAAAATATGCCAGTGCGCAAACTCATCTATCGCCAAAGCATCATATCGTTCACTGAAAAGCCATAGGTTATGGCCCATCCTCCGCCCACGCTTCTCATTGCGTAAACGTGCAATTCAAGCCGAGGCAGGTACAATCGCGGAGAATCCAGAACAAAGGCGGACGACTAACCTCCGGAGAACCCCGAACACGCGGAACTCGTCCTCGAGCTCCCGGGCCGTGACAGCAGGATCCAGGCTGCCGACGTACACGCGCGCCATCGCAGCGGACCACCCTACCTGCCGACAACACCGAGAGCCATTAGATTTCACCGAAGCAGGCGGAAAATCGAACAGACCATCGCAGCTATCGAGCCGAAAGCGGCAGATCTAAGGCTCGTTGCCGAGCCCAGCTCTGGGTATCGACACCGCGGGGACGAGCGAGCGGGAGAGATTAGATCTAGGGTTTCGGGAGCTTGAAATAGGGCTAGAGAGGGGACCGGTCGCTCACCTTCTCCGGTCTGCCTGCAGGGACGCGACGCCGGCGGACGGCGGCCGAGGCGGCGAGTGGGTGAGGAGGAAGCGGACGGCGACGCGACGAGTGGACGGGGAAGAAGCACGGCGACGCACGGGCGATCGGGAGGGGAGGTGGGGTTGCGCGAGACGAAAGGGATGATATATTGCTATTCGGGTTTGGGCGCTGGGCTCGCGGCTCGCCTGCGTCGGATTCCTTCTGGAAACCACGGGCGCTTTCGTGCCACTGGGCTTGCCCTGGATTGGGCTATGAGCGGGAGGAACCCAAATGGACCGGCCAATTCTACGGCCCGTTGACCCTATTAAAAATGCTCATCTATTTCAAAATAAAAAAATCGTGTCTATTATAAAATGACATATTTCAAAGAAGATGTCCATGAGACCATGCATGGAGATAGATGGTTGCGGCTTCCAAAGAAGTATTCATATATCTTGGGAAAATGCTCATTATTAATAAAGAAATGAAAGAAAATGTAAAATATGAGAAGTGGTGAAATAAAACAAGAAACTGAAAAAAGTGAGGATATAAAGGAAAATGGCATAAAATAAAGGATACATAAATGAAAAAGACATAAAACCTTGCATGTTTACTTGGTCGGGTCCATGCCGCTAGAGGGGTACGTAGTGCCTTCGTATTGCTTGCAATAGGATTTGCGGGCTATGAACACGTGTGTTCTTGTTAACGGACAGTTACCATGGCAATTTCAATTGATATCAAATAATACTCACACTGTTCACAAGGTTACTTTTTTTTCGAGCAACTTCCAATCTATTCATCTTTAAACATGGCAATACAAAGAACAACAGAGGTAATAAAAATTACAACCATGTCTGTGGACCACCTAGCGACGACTACAAGCACTGGAGCGAGCCGAAGGCGCGCCGCCGTCATCGCCCCTCCCTTGCCGGAGCCGGGCAAACCTTGTAGTAGACAGTCGGGAAGTCGTCGTGCTAAGGCCCCATAGGACCAGCGCACCAGAGCAGCAATAATCACTGATGAAGAAAGTCGTAGATCAGAAGGATCAACCCTGTAAACACCCAAACGAAGACGAACGAAGACCGGATCCAAACAGATCCACCGAAGACCAGCACCGACCGAATCCTGCGAGATCCGACGGAGACACATCTTCACACGCCCTCCAACAATGCTAGATGCACCATCGGGGCGGGGATAGAACGTGGGAGACATCATTCCTACTGAGAGACATCGCCGCCGCCACACAGCCCCAACTAAGACGCTGAACCTAACAAGAACGAGAACGGGGTCCCTCCTGTCGGCGGGGGGCCGAGATCCTCCGCACCTCCATGGCCTAGAGGCCATCGGCGATGGGGCGGACCGGCGGCGGCGCCGACGAGAGTAGAAGGGGCTTTTCTTGTGGAGGAGGAAAGAGATACGCTTGGTTGAAATAAGCAACTACACATTTTTACTTTTCTTGGTTTATTTTGGTGATCATGGAATTGTGGTTCTCTAAAACACGCAACTAAGTGGATCACCCTGTATGACAAGATAAACAAGGTAACTAGCAAGAAGCACGGGAACATGATAACTACAAAGTCAGAGACAAACGTATGTCCCCAAGTTCGCGCTCTTGAAAGGGGTGTTAATCTCTTTTGGAGGGGCGGGAGCCCAACAAAGAAATTCACAACACAAAAGGATCACCTTCTTTTCGTTGAGCTCGGCCAACAAATGCTCGAGCTCAGTCGCTAAGTGGTAAACTTTAAGGCAGCCTCTAAATCTTCACAAATTAACCCGGATAACGGTATACAACTTTGGAAGCTTCCAGGCAACACCAATCAGCTTGGTAAATCCCCAAGAGTAACAAGCAATGTGATGACCTCAAAGGGGATTGAAAATTAGCTTGGTTGAATCATTGATTGGGGGTTTCTCTTTCTTTCCTTTCAAAGGCACAAATTCTTTAGGGCATGGGGAAAGGAGCTTCTCTCAAGCTTTTGTGGGTCAATAATAGTGGAGTGTGTGTATGTGTGTTTGACCGCCTCAACCCGTATCCCTTTGTGGAAGGAAGGGTTGGCTTATACGTGGCCCACTCAAAAATTTGCATGCTACATTTCAAGTGACATGGTTCTAAGCCTCTGAGATGTTTCCACGCAAACCTCTAGGCAAGTCCATAGTATATTGGACCTATCGAAGTCCCACCCGAACTACCATTTGGATACCCAGGCCACCTAGAGTTCTGGACCTCCAAGTGAGTCCAATAGCTCTCGGACTCATCTGAAGCTCCATCTGTGGCCTCCGCTCGTGTCCTTCGGGTCACATAAAGAAAGTTAACATACTTGGGATTCTCATCTATTTTCTCTAAAGGGTTTTTCTCTTGAGCAGGGGCGCCTCCCACATTTTAGTTTATCATGAAAACCCCCTTAATAGTCTGACTTTCTTACGACAACATCAGATAAAAGTGTGATGATCCAAACTAGTCGACTTCTTTTCTCCCTTTTTCTTGGGGGGTCCCCAAGACACACTCATCTCATTCATGCGACGACTACATACCATTGTTTTTAAGGCGTCCGTAAGGCATCGCCTAGGCGACGCTTAGGCGTCAGGGCGCCCTGCAAGCTTAGGGTGTCCATCTTGCCTTAGGTACCTGCTGATACGTCTCCATCGTATCTATAATTTTTGATTGTTTCATGCCAATATCATACAATTTCCACATACTTTTGGCAACATTTTATATGATTTCTTGGACTAACAGATTGATCCAGTGCCCAGTGCCAGTTCCTGTTTTCTGCTTGTTTTTTGTTTCACAGAAAATCCATATCAAACGAAGTCCAAATGCAATAAAATTTTACGGAGAATTATTTTGGAATATATGTGATTTTTGGGAGGTGAAATCAACGCAAACGGAGGCCCACAACCTCCACGAGGCACATTGGCGCGCCTCCCCCCCCACAGTCGCGTGGTGGTGCCTCGTGGGCACCCTGTAAGTCGGTTGGGGCTCTTCTTCGGGCGCAAGGAAGCTAATATCCGGAAAAAAATCGTGTTAAAATTTCAGCCCGATCGAAGTTACGGATCTCCGGGAATTTAAGAAATGGTGAAAGGCCAGAAAACAGGAACGCGAAAGAGAAGAGAACATAGAGAGAGATCCAATCTCGGAGGGGCTCCTGCCCCTCCGCCGCCATGGCAGCCATGGACCAGAGGGAAAACTCTCCTCCCATCTGGGGGGAGGCTAAGGAAGAATAAGAAGGAGGGGGGCTCTCCCCCTCCTTCTTCTTCCGGTGGCGCCGGAGCGCCGCCGGGGGAAACATCGTGATGACGATCTACACCAACAACTTCACCGCCGTCAACACCAACTCTCTCCCCCTCTATGCAGTGGTGTAACATCTCTTCTCCCCGCTGTAATCTCTACTTAAACATGGTGCTTAATGCTACATATTATTATCCAATGATTTGTGGCCATCCTGTGATGTTTGAGTAGATTCTTTTTGTCCTATGAGATGATTGATGATTGTGATTAGTTTGAGTTGTATGTTTTATTTTGGTGATGTCCTATGGTGCCCTCCGTGTCGCGCAAACGTGAGGGATTCCCGTTGTAGGGTTTGCAATACGTTCATAATTCTCTTATAGTGGGCGGCTAGAGTGACAGAAGCTTACACCCGAGTAAGGGGGTTGTTGCGTATGGGAGTAAAGAGGACTTGATACTTAATGCTATGGTTGGGTTTTACCTTAATGATCTTTGGTAGTTGCGGATGCTTGCTAGAATTCCAATCATAAGTGCATATGATCCAAGTACGGAAAGTATGTTAGCTCATGCCTCTCCCTTATATAAAATTGCAATAATGATTACCGGTCTAGTTATCGATTGCCTATGGACAAATCATTCTCTTGTGTTACAAAAGCTTTCTACTAAACAACTAACTTTTATTATCTTGCAAATTACTCGTTGTTTTATTCTCGCTAGGTACATCTAGTTTTATTCTTGCAAACATATCATATCACCTACAAAATAGTTTCATACTTGTTCTAGGTAAAGCGAACGTTAAGTGCGCGTAGAGTTGTATCGGTGGTCGATAGAACTTGAAGGGAATATTAATTATACCTTTAGCTCCTCGTTGGGTTCGACACTCTTATTTATCGAAAAAGCTACAATTGATCCCCTATACTTGTGGGTTATCAAGACCTTTTTCTGGCGCCGGGGAGCAATAGCGTGGGGTTGATATTCTCATGTGTGCTTGTTTGCTTTATCACCGAGTAGATTTTATTTTGTGCTCTTGTTTTCTATCTTTAGTTATGGATAGGAAACGCAAAATACCAAAAAAATTAGTTGTACCTGCTAAACCAATGGTTGAAGAACCACCCAAAATCTATCATACTGCTGAAGCTTTCTACTTGGATCATCTTCGATCCCTATGTGCACGTGCTAAAAACCCAACTAGCTTAGTTGAGGAAAAATCATTAAATGAGCATGCTTATTTTGTGCGACACCGCTTGTCTCAAAAAGGGAAACTCTTATGGCATCATATTAATACTTTGAATTGCTATGCTTGAAATTTATGCGAAATACATGATTTTACTTGTTGTTCTGAAGACCCTAACAAACACCTTCCCTATCAATGTGAGTTTAGTGATAATGGAATCGTATCTTCTTGTGCTAAAGGTGTTTATAGTTACTATGATATTGAACAAATTGAAGAATTTGTTGCTTTTAAGGGTGCTTATGAAATTGCTTCTTTGATTGAAAAGTATGATGCTACTCTTTACAAATCTAAAAATTTTGCCATACTTAAATATTGCCATGAAAACTATGCTTCTAATGCTTATGTTAAAGAATATATTGAGGACACCTCCGCTGTCCAAGAAGAGACTAATATTTTGCAGAAAACTATGGAAGAAGAAATTGCTGAAACTGTGAGCTCATTAGATGAAAAATATGAGGAGGAGAGCGAAGAACAAAAGGAGGAAGAGCGGATTAGCTACCCGTGCCCACCTTCTAATGAGAGTAACTCTTCAACTCATACATTGTTTAATTTCCCTTCATGCTTATCGAAGGATGAATGCTAGGATAATTGCTATGATCCCTTGGATTCGTTTGAAATATCCTTTTTTGATGAAATTGATGCTTGCTATGCTTGTGGCCATGATGCCAATTTGAATTATGCTTATGAAGATAAACTTGCTATAGTTCCTTATATTAAGAATGAAATTGTTGCTATTTCACCCACACATGATAGTCCTATTATCTTTCTGAATTCTCCGAACTACACTATATCGGAGAAGTTTGCGCTTATTAAGAATTATATTGATGGGTTGCGTTTTACCGTTGCACATGATGATTTTGATGAATATAATATGCATGTGCTTGCTGCTCCTAATTGCAATTATTATGAGAGAGGAACTACATCTCTACCTCACTATGTTTCCAATACGATAAAATTGCAAAAAACTACTTATGCTATTGAAAGGGCATGTAGCCCCTAAGTGTGGTTTTGGTAATTAATGACAATCTCTATGGACTAATGTTTTCAGTGAGATATATTTGAAGGTTTTGTCCATAGATGGTGCCTCAAGGATATTGGATGGAATCAAGGATGAAGTCCATATATATCAAGATATATTTGCTCTAAACTTTGGAATTAAATGACAAATTCCTATGGAGCATCAAGTGCATTGAATCTTATATGAAGATATGTTCCATAGTGATGCTTGAAGTGCTTTGGGTTGTTTTATGAAGAATGCCATCAAAGCATCTGAAGAAGTCCTTATGGTATCCTTCTCTGGATACACCGTGCCCACGGGCTTGTACCGTGCGCACGGGGTCGAGTGCCAACTCTCTGGATACCGCGTGTTTACGGGGCCTAGGTGTTTGGCTTTCGAGATCCCATGTCCAGTAAGGTTTCAAGTTGGTCTTCGGGGATTTCTATTGAAATCATCAAGATTGATTTCAATGCCTAATCTAATTATGTTCATGGTGGAGTTCATTGGAGGATCTCAAAGATTGACATATTTGGGCTTTTAAGGATCAAGGGCTTGAGAGAATAATCAAACAGAAGAATTCAAGTTATGGTTTCAAGACAAGATCATGATGAGCTCATGTGTTGGGTTTAGGTTGATCAAGTCTTGAAGCAAGCAACTAGAGTGAAGAATTCATTGTGCCTCTTAAGAGCTTGTGATGGAGTTTTTAGAAGGGCAAGTGGTGACCAAGATGATATTCATAGTGGAACTTGATATGGCCATGAAAGAGTCTTTGGTGATATAGTATTGAAGCAATGAAGGGAAATGAAGAGTGAAAGAACATGCGCTGCCCCCATGTTTGGTTTTGGTAATTGATGACAATCCCTATGGACTAATGGTTGCCTTGAGTTATATTTGAAGGGTTTGTCCATATGCATTGCTTGAAGACCATTTGTTGGTTTCAAGGTTATTAGAATAAGAATATGTGTTGACCAAGGTGCTATTCAAGGATTGATCCAAAGATTAGTCATGTGAGAGTTGAGCCGATTGTAAACATGTCTTGAAGAAGAAGATTGTGTGATCATTCATGTTTACCTTCAAGACATCATCCTAATGAAGAGAGTTGGAAAGATACAAGGTTGATCAAGTCTAAATACGAAGAGTGATTCAAGTTGATCAACACACAAAGCGTAGAAGATGTACCGAGTGGGATCAAGTGATCTCACGGTATGGTAAGCATTGTCCATTACGCTTTGTGTACTAACCCATGGTCTATGTGAGAGTTCTATGTGGGGTTAGGTATGTCTCCATGGGCTTGCGTCAAGAGGAAGATCTCATTCATGGGCTTGCGTCAAGAGGAAGATCTCATTCAACCCATGGAGGATGACATCAAGTGGTGATCGTCATCAAGGTTGTGGTGTGCAAGTTCAAGTGGAGCATCACGAAGAGATCATGCTTGAAGCTTGCCGTCCATTGTGGTGACAATGGACTTGTGAAGATGTGCCGAAGAGTGGCTCACCCATAGTGGAGTATGAGGGAGCAATCAACTAGTCTTCATCGAGCCGGCGCAATCAAGAAAGGTGGTCCAACTTGAGGAGGTCAAGATCGTCATCATCTAGCTCAAGTGGACTATGCGCAAGGCAAAGGTTTGCCCTTGATAGGTTTTCTATTTAACCGGTCTCATGGTGGTAGTTGGGAGACCGGGTTATAGGATCGATAGGCATACTATCAAGGGGGGCTCTCAAGTGAGTAGCTTGATCGTTTCGTTCGTAGAGAGCTCAAACCATTGCATCCTTGCATCATCTTTCTTGGTTCTTGTTTGGTGTTTCTCTTTGTGAGTTTTTGAGCTTGTGGTCATCTTCATATCGCTGTTGGATAGTATTTGTCGTCATCTATCCAATAAGCTTGAGTTTGCTCAATTCAGAGCTCATTTGCAGAAGTTATGGCAGTTCTGGTTTTATTTGTATCCTCTGTTTTCTGTGGATTTTCAGTGGCATGCAAGCGGTAGTACCGCTGGTGCCCACGGTAGTACCGCTTATGCGGTAGTACCGCTGGGTACTTCCGTGGCACTGCCGCTTGGGGTTTCCCCGAGCGTGCAACTCTCTGTTGCCAGTTTGCCATTCACGGTAGTTGCACGGTAGTAGCACGGTAGTACCGCTCTGGCGGTACTACCGCCCTTACTACCGCCGCCACTACCGCTTGCGGGGTTTCCTCAGTGCACGCTTCTGTTTCCATTTTCCCTTAAGCGGTAGTAGAGCGGTACTAGGACGGTAGTACCGCTTCGCACGGTACTGCCGCCCTGGCTGCCTCTACTACTGCTGCCTCTCCTGGTCTAAACCCCCTAAGCGGTAGTACCGCCAGGGGCAGCGGTAGTACCGCTCCGGCGGCACTACCGTGGTACACTTAGTGTGTTTCAGGCTAGTGTTTGGTTGTACCGCCTAAGCGGTAGTACCGCTCCGAAGAGCGGTAGTACCGCTTGGCTGCGGGCAGAGGGCAGATAACGGTTGGATTTTTCCCCACCTATAAAAGGGGGTCTTCTTCCCCATTGGACCTTAATCCTTCTAGCTCGTGTTCTTCCCCCATTGTTGACCTTCTTCGAGCTTGCTATCTCTCAATCCCTCCAATGATTCTTGCTCCTTCTTGAGGGAAAAGAGAGAGGAGATCTAGATCAACATTTCCACCAATCACTTTCTCCTCTAAGTGAGGGGAACCCTTTGGATCTAGATCTTGGAGTTCTTCGTGTTCTTCTTCGTTCTTCCTCTCATTTTCCTCCCTAGCATTAGTTGCTTTGGTGGGATTTGGGAGAGAAGGACTTGGACACTCCGTGTGCCCTTGCCATTGCATTCGGTGCATCGGTTTGAGTTCTCCACGGTGATACGTGGAAGTGAGAAGTTGAGTAGCTTATTACTCTTGGGTGTTTGAGCACCCTTGAGCTTGTTCCTCTTGGGTGCTTTGGCGCCCTAGACGGCTTGGTGGTGCCTCGGAGCTCAATCATTGTGGTGCAAAGCTCCGGGCAAGCGTCGGGGTCTCCAATTAGGTTGTGGAGATCGCCCCGAGCAATTTGACGGGTGCCGGTGACCGCCCCCAAGGGTTGCCAAAGTGTACGGGTTCGGTGACCGCCCTCAAGGGTTGCCATTTGTACGGGTTCGGTGACCGCCCTCAAGGGTTGCCATTTGTACGGGTTCGGTGACCGCCCTCAAGGGTCCCTTAGTGGAATCACGGCACCTTGCATTGTGCGAGGGCGTGAGGAGAATACGGTGGCCCTAGTGGCATTGTTGGGGAGCATTGTGCCTCCACACCGCTCTAACGAAGATTAGCATCCGCAAGGGTGTGAACTTCGGGATACATCGTCGTCTCCGCGTGCCTCGGTTATCTCTTACCCGAGCCCTTTACTTATGCACTTTACTTTGTGATAGCCATATTGTTTCTTGTTATATATCTTGCTATCACTTAGTTGTTTATCTTGCTTAGCATAAGTTGTTGGTGCACATAGGTGAGCCTAGTCGATTTAGGTTTTGTGCTTGACAAATTAAACGATAGTTTTATTCCGCATTTGTTCAAGCCTAAACCGTAATTATTTTAAAGCGCCTATTCACCCCCCTCTCTAGGCGACATCCACGATCTTTCAAAGAGTTCATTGTGGCCTTCAAGAAACCAATATGGG
Source organism: Elymus sibiricus (assembly GCA_039707655.1). Lineage (NCBI taxonomy): Eukaryota > Viridiplantae > Streptophyta > Magnoliopsida > Poales > Poaceae > Elymus > Elymus sibiricus. Next base: position 118,802,079 of record CM077676.1, on the reverse strand, counting down.
ACATAAAGTAAAGATGTTGGTTGACCAAGATGAAGCTCGAAGATTATATCTAGATGGTCAACTCTCAAAGCGCAAACATTGTACCACATGGGATCAAGTGATCTAGTGGTATGGTAAGTAGTTATGAATTGTGCTTTGTTACCTAACCCATGCTATGTATTTGTTATGTCTATGTGGGTTAGGTGTTTCTCATGGGCTTGCATCAAAAGGAAAGATTTCAAGTAGCCTATGTGTGGATGACATCAAGTGGTGATGGTCATCGGGTTTGAGGAGTCCAAGTGCAAGATGAGAAGCCGGAGGTTATATGCTTTGAAGCTTGCGGTCCATATCATGATAATGTGCATGTGAAGATGGGCTTAAGTTAAGGCCTCCTTCATTGCATTACGAGGAAGCAATTCGAGTATCTTCACCAAGTGGTTGTGGACAAGAAAGGGATTCCAACTTAAGGCAAGCATTAAAGTCTTCATCAAGCTCAAGTTGAATATGCAAGGCAAAGGTATAACTTAGCTAGGTTTTCCTAGTTTTGCCGGTCTCATAGTGCTTGGTGGGAGACCGGATTATAGGTTTGATAGCCGTACTATCAAGAGGGACTTTCGGACGAGTAGCTTGATCACGTCGCATGTAGAGAGCTCAAACCTTTGCATAATTTGCATCATTCTTTCTTGTTTATCTTGGGTGGTTCTCCATGTGAGGACCTTGGGCTTTTCCATAGCTTCAAAACGAGCCCAAGATCATCGAATTCGGAGTCCGTATGCCAAAGTTATCAATGTTTTAGTGGGCTGCTGCTGGCTGTCCTGGGGACTCCGTGTGCACGGGGTTTTTGACCCCCGTGTGCACGGGATGTCCAGAATTCGGGGTACCCCATGCACACGGACTTGTACCGTGCACACGGGACCCCGTGCGCACGGGGTCTCAACCCCCATGTGCACGGGGTGTCCAGAATCAGCCCGTTGGAGCCCCAACGGCTAGTTTCGAAGTTTGGCTATTTAAGGGCTCCTTCCTCCCACCGGTTGGGGGTTGGTTCTAACATTTTCTAAACACCATTTTGAGCCTCTTACCACCTCTCCCAAACTCCTATCTCCCCTCTATGTGAAGGGGGATTTGTGGATGGATTTGTGAGTCATTTGTTGATCTCCTCCATTACTACTTCTCTCTTCAATCTCCTACTTTCTTAAGTTGCATCTTGTGAGATTGAGAGAGTGTGTTGAGCATTTGTTGCTTGACCTTGCATTGCATTTGTTGCATTGGTTTGAGCTCCCCGCATCGATTAGTTCGAGTGAGAGTTCGTGAGTTTATTACTCTTGGAGGTTTCCGCCTCCTAGACGGTTTGGTGATTTTCTAGAGAAGATTGTGAAGAGGCCTAGGTGGCCAAGGTTCCTCCGGAAGCTTCCTTTTGTGGTGTGCTCCGGGGAAGGGTGTGAAGTGGCCTAGGTGGCCAAGTTTCTCTGGAAGCTTCCGTATTTGTTGTGTGCTCCGGAGAAGTTTGTAAAGGTGTGGTGGTCGCCTTCAAGACCAACCCCGAGTGAATCGAGGCTCATCCGTTGGGGGTGACTCGAAAGGGAGAATACGGTGAGCCACTTGGTGGCGCCCCGAAGCTTTGGCTTCGGCACCGCTCTAACGGAGATTAGCACTCTCATGAGTGTGAACTTCGGGATAAATCCGCGTCCCCGACTCACTTGTGGTTATCTCATACCCACACCCTTTACTTTCCGCAATTCATACTTGCTCTCATTGATATATCTTGTGCTAGTTGAATTGCTTAGTTGTTCCTACATTTCCATATCTTGTGATATAGTTTGTGCTTGCTAGTTTCCTTAAGTGCCTATCTTGTTTAGCATAGGTTGTTGGTGCACTTAGTCGAGCCTAGCATATTTAGGTTTTGTGCTTGAAAGGTATCCGTTTAGTTCAATTCCGCATTAGGATAAAGCCAAATCCGTAACAGTTTTAAAACGCCTATTCACCCCCCCTCTAGTCGTCGTCTAGATCCTTTCAGCTATGCATTGGCCTTTACTTGATGTGCATGAATTGTTCTTTTATGACATGCCGATGCATAGGAAGAGAGTTAGACTTCGTTGTTACATGATATATATTACTTTGTGCTCACTACTAAATTACAAATCATTGTTAATTAAAATTGGCTTTGATATACCTTGGGATCCGGGTGGATCCATTACTTGAGCACTTTATGCCTAGCTTAATGGCTTTAAAGAAAGCGCTGCCAGGGAGACAACCCAGAAGTTTTAGAGAGTCATTTTATTCTGTTGTGTGCTTTTAAAAAGTTTAAAAACAAAAAAATATAGAGGGGAACCTAAAACTTTTCAAAAAGGAAAGTGAAAGTAAGAAAGACGAGCACCGTTGAAGTGGGGGAGCTCCTTGAACTTTGTTCATGCCCATGGAAACTTTGTGAATCTTGAATTACAGAAACTTTTCAACAAAAATAAGTATTCCCTTGTACAAATCCATTGTATTATAAAAATAATGTGCCAAGATTTACCGTTAGGATGTTTAAATTGCTTGTTTGGTGTGTGCGGTGCAAAAACAGAAACTTTTGCTGTAGTGCTTGATTTTTGTTATTTTACTGGAACGTGCAAAAATTCTGAAATTTTTACAAAGTACTGCTATGCAAATTGTTTATTTTTTTCTAATTTTTCAGAAATTATTGAGTTAAAGAAGTACATGTAATACTTGCATCTTTACAGACTGTCCTGTTTTCACATATTGCTGTTATAGTTTCGTTATTTGCTTATGTTTGAAATCTTGTTGAGCCCCATTGACTTGGGAGCCATAGAATTGTGATAGCATATAGTGGGTAATGTTTGATTAACATTATACAATAATGTTACGGCAGGACATGATGAGATTTGATGTTATATGTACTAACCCCGCTAATAAAAAGTTCGGTTAAGTTTTGTGTGGATGAAGTGTTCGAAGATCGAGGAGGTATTGATATGAGAAGAATGAGGAGAGGCAAGAGCTCAAGCTTGGGGATGCCCAAGGCACCCCAAGTAATATTCAAGGAGACTCAAGCGTCTAAGCTTGGGGATGCCCCGGAAGGCATCCCATCTTTATTCGACAATTATCGGTATGTCTCAGTTTTTGTTTTGTTCACATGATATGCGTAAATTCTTGGAGCGTCTTTTGTGTTTATTTTTCCCTTTTCTTTTATGCACCATGCTGGTATGAGATAGTCCTTGGTTGATTTATAGAATGCTCTTTGCACTTCACTTATATCTTTTGAGTATGGCTTTATAGAATGCTTCATGTGCTTCACTTATATCATTTGAAGTTTGGATGCCTATTTCTCTTCATATAGAAAACCGTTATTTATAGAATGCTCTTTTGCTTCACTTATATTTATTAGAGCATGGTCTTTTGTAGAAAGAATTAAACTCTCTTGCTTCACTTATATCTATTTAGAGAGTCAACAGGAACTGGTCATTCACATGGTTAGTCATAAAATCCTACATAAAACTTGTAGATCACTGAATATGATATGTTTGATTCCTTGCAATAGTTTTGTGATATAGAGATGGTAATATGTGGGAGGTACTAGTGAATGATTGTGGTTTAGTAAGAATATTGGTGTTAAGGTTTGTGTAACATCCCCAGATCTCAACCCTGTCATTAAGCTAATTAATTAGCCATGTCATCATGATCATCCTAAATAAATTGCATTTAGAGAATAATCCAACTTCAAATTCAAATTTAAAATAAAGTCAAAATTAAAAGTTATCCAAACAGCAAAACAAAAATGTCATAATATTGCAAAAATTCCCAAAGCAATTATAAAAATAAAACCAACATTTATTGAATTACTAAATTGACCCTAATATCCAAAAACAGTACCTAAACAGCTCATTTAATCCAATTTCTTTTAAAACAAAATTAAAATGAAATTATAATACCCCCAAACTTTTTGTGGCAGTACGATATGTTGCATGCTAATTATTAAGACCAGCCACACATTTTGCAAAAGTGATTTATTGCTAAAAGAAAATGCAAACAGAAAACTATTAAAGAAAACTAGAAAAAGAAAAAGAGAAAAGGTTGGGAGCACTGTTTGGCTGGGCTTAAGTTCAACAGTGGCCGGCCCAGCCTACCCGACCACCGTCTCCCACCTCCCACGCCCTCTCTCTCCTCTTTGTCGTCAGCAGGGCGCGCGGACGCCCGGAGACCCTCCCTCGCGCGCTCGACAGCGCGCGGCTGCTGCTGCGGACGCCTGCAAGACCCCGGCGCCTCCCCTGCTAACCCTAGCCTGCCCCTACTCGCCTCGCCCCTCTTTGTCTCTCTCCTCCCTGAGCACTACCGCCGCGTCGTTGTCGTCCCCGTGGCCACCAGCTTCCCCTCACCGCGCGAGCCTGTCCAGGAGGAGCGCCGTCATCGTCCACGTCGCCTACGCCTTTCGGTTCGAGCCGGGAAGCTCTCTACCGTCGCCATCGAGATCGTCTTCCTGCCTCGGCCGTCGCCGTTCGTCTTCGATTCCGACACCGTCAAGCCGTCCCCGTCCTCCCCGAGCGCGTCACTGAGCTCCGCGGTGAGCTGCACTTCCTCCCGCCCATTTCCCCTCTGGTTCGGTCGCCGGTTGCCCTCTCTCGTACTAGCCGAACCCACCACCGCTTGGGTTCGTCGCCGGCGATGCTCCGACGACCAAATGGTCAAGCCTCCGAGCCAGCGAGTTTGCACGCTTCCGTAGGCCCCTGCTAGCCGCGTAGTTCGCCCGCTAGCGCGCTGCTGCTACTGATCCTTGCGCGCCCGAACGCCGGCGCCGCCATGGCCGCCGGCCTGCTCGTTTCCGGCCACCCCAGGGCTCGCCGCTGCCACCTTTGGATGCGGGCGGGCGAGGGCTACGTTCCAGTGGCCTTAGCTCGCCGGGACGCGGCCTGTAGCCAAATCCCGCGCGGCTCCGCCGCGCCCGGCCGTCGCCGTCGTTTAAACACCGTCGCGCCACCGCCACGTGGACCTGCCAGTGGGCCCCACGTGATTAGCCAGTAGATTAGCCGCTAATCCACCCCTAACACCCACTGACATGCGGGCCCTGTACTGTAGCATTAGGATTAGTTTTAATCTAATAAATAATTAGTGTAGTCACTGACAGATAGGGCCCGCACCTCCTAATTAACTAAATCAATATAATTAAACTCTGTTAAGATTAATAAGTCACTAACACGCGGGTCCCACTGGACCCGCTGACCAGTCAAACCTGCTGACTGGGCTGGTCCCAGTCAATGACAGGTGGGTCCCACTGGACCCACTGTCCAGTCAACGTTGACCCAGTCAACTGCTGACTATGCAGTTGACTGGGCCCACTGTCAGCCACACAAGCGCATCTGTGGGTACACTTTCTGTGTACCCATAGCATTTAATATTTAATATAATTTTGAATTAAATTAATTCCAAAAAATCCAGAAAATCATTTAAACTTTGAAAATTCATAGAAAATAAACCGTAACTCGGATGAAAATAATTTATATATGAAAAACGATCAGAAAAATATGACGAATACGAATATGCTACCCACATACCTGTCAGCCCTCTCTAACATGATGAACATGGAACTTTCCCCTCCGATTCATCTGGTCGATAATTACCCGGAGCTGGTAAAACACCTCCAGATGTTTTCCCGCTCCGACTAACTTGCGTAGTACTGCAATAGGGCACCCCTCGAATAGCCTACTGCCATGACATGCATTTGTGTTGCATTGTTTGCCGTGTATTTATTGTTTCTTCCCCCCCTCTTCTCTCCGATAGACTCCGAGACCGACGCTGCCCCTATGGTCGACTACATCACCGACGACCCTTCTTCCTTTTCAGCAGAGCTTCCAGGCAAGCAAAACCCCCTTGATCATTTCAATATCGCCCATTTCTTTCTTCCCCATGCTTGCATTAGATTTTGCTACTGTAATTGATTGCTCCTATTCTGATGCATAGTCTGTTTTTGTAACTGCTGTTGATACCTTACCTGCTATCCTAAATGCTTAGTATAGGCTGGTTAATGATCCACCAGTGACCCCGCACCCTTGTTCGTGTTGCCCTGCTTTGCTACCGGATGACTCGATCAGTGTGATCGATGTGCAGAGACCGACACAGCACCGCACACCCCCTTAAGTTGTACGACTCTACAGAGCTACTATCGAGTGCCGAGGGTGATACCTCCTACCTCACTCCTGATGATATCTCTGTAGTGTAGCTAGTCAGTTGTGGTTTATCGAGGGTGATTCCTCTTTCACCACCTCCGATGATGCCTCTGTCGTGCAACCCCTCAAGTGTGAACACATCGAGGGTGATTCCTCCTAGTTCACCTTGACGGTGGCATCGAGTGAGAATCCATCGAGGGTGATTCCTCGGATTACCCTCTTGATGTTACGGACACACAGTTACCTTACACTGTTGCCCCTTTTTATTGTTAATGCGGGACTGAAGGGACAGGCGGTACCACCCCGGTAGAGGTGGACCTGAGTCCCCAACAGTCCCTTGTGGAGTCGGATTGACCTGGAGGGGACCCGCGAGATAATTACGAGGTGCGGCCGGGCAGGCAGAGATCGCCCTAGAGAGGGATGGGCCTGACCCTTGTTGCACTTCCTCGAGACGGGGCGACATCAGTACTGATCGTCACCGCGAGCTCCTAATAATTCACTAACGGATTTGGGTATTTGATCTGAGTTGGCCACTAGCCTATACGCACTACCACCACGTGGGATAATGGTTTAACGGGGCCCTCTACGCCGTATGTATCAGCCGAAAGCTCTGTCAGATGTCCAGTTCAGCATTGTGGGCCTGTCGGGCCAGTGCCATCCAGGATGAGGTGGTGCTCGTCCCGGCTCGTCGCATAACGACCCGGAGTGCAAAGGGCGATGGGCCCAAGACCCTTGAGCACTTAGGATGTAGACCGACGGGGACCTCTCTACGGAGCCTAGGTAGGACTACGTCGTGTCGATCAGCCGAGGCCGGGCATGACCCAGAAAAGTGTGTCCGGCCAGAGTTAATCGAGCGTGTTGGGTAACAGTAGTGCACCCTTGCAGGGAAGTTATCTATTCGAATAGCCGTGTCCACGGTAACAGGACGCTCAGTGTTGTATCCAGATCTACTACAACTTGAACTGGATACATGTTAATTAATTGTAAGCTCCGAGATCGCTTTCTCGCAGGGAGTCGAGGAAGGACCTCTGGGCTTTGCTACTACATGCTTGTTACTTTCTGTTATGCTCCTATTCTGCACTCTTCTAATGCTGTAAGACGCTGAAGATGCTAGTCTTCGATAGGCTAGGCCTTTCTCTCTACTCTGGCATTTCTGCAGTCTAGTCCACAGATACAGCCCTTCATTTGATACCGATGCATACTTAGCATAGATCTGATGTAAGTCTTGCGAGTACTTTGGATGAGTACTCACGGTTGCTTTGCTACCTCTGTTTCCCCATACCCGATTGCTGCGATCAGATGACGGAGCCCGGAGCCAGCTGATCCCGCCGACGACTACTACTAACCCGGCGGTGCCTACTGCTACGTGGAGACCGACGACCAGGAGTAGTTTAGGAGGCTCCCAGGCAAGAGGCCTTGCCTCTTTCGATCAGAGTCGTTGTTTGTTTTGGCCTTCTTAAGACATCCTTATTTCCCTTTTATGTCTGTACTCAGATATTTTTGTTGTTTCCGCTGACGCTTGATCGCGAGCTTATGTATTCGAGCCCTCGAGGCCCCTGGCTTGTAATATAAAGCTTGTATTATTTTATTTTGTGTCTAGAGTTGTGTTGTGATATCTTCCCGTGAGTCCCTGGGCTTGATCGTGTGCATTTGCGTGTATGATTAGTGCACGGTCGGGCCGGGGGCGTCACAATTTGTGATTCCCGAAGCATGCACGTATAGTCTCTCGTTATGCTAAGAAGTTGGAGCATGATTTATTATTGATTGTCTTCCTTTGCGTGGAGGTCGGGGGCGCGCGATGGTTAACTCCTACCAACCTCCCCCTAGGGGCATGCGTAGTAGTACTTTGCTTCGAGGGCTAATAAACTTTCGCAATAAGTATGTGAGTTCTTTATGACTAATGTGAGTCCATAGATTATGCGCACTCTCACCTTTCCGCAATTTGCTAGCCTCTATGGTACCGTGCATTGCCCTTTCTCACCTTGAGATGTGGTGCAAACTTCGCCGGTGCATCCAAACCCTGTGATATGATACACTCTATCACACATAAGCCTCCTTATATCTTCCTCAAAACAGCCACCATACCTACCTATTATGGCATTTCCATAGCCATTCCGAGATATATTGCCATGCAACTTCCATCATCATCATATACATGACTTGAGCATTCATTGTCATATTGTTTTGCATGATCGTAAGATAGCTAGCATGATATTTTCATGGCTTGTCCGTTTTTTTATGTCTTTGCTACGCTCGATCATTGCACATCCTGGTACACTGCCAGAGGCATTCATATAGAGTCATATTTGTTCTAGTTTCGAGTTGTAATTTCTTGAGTTGTAAGTAAATAGAAGTGTGATGATCATCATTATTCATTATTAGAGCATTGTCCCAGTGAGGAAAGGATGATGGAGACTATGATTCCCCCACAAGTCGGGATGAGACTTCGGACAAAAAAAAAGTGAGGCCAAAAAGAGCCCAAAAGAAAAAAAGGAAAAAAAAGTAGAAAACAAAAAAAAATGAAATGAGAGAAAAAGAGAGAAGGGGCAATGTTACTATCCTTTACCACACTTGTGCTTCAGAGTAGTACCATGTTTTTCATATAGAGAATCTCCTATGCTTTCATTTTCATACACTAGTGGGAATTTTCATTATAGAACTTGGCTTGTATATTCCGATGATGGGCTTCCTCAATTGCCCGAGGTCTTGAGCAAGTAAGTTGGATGCACACCCACTTAGTTTTCAGTTTGAGCTTTCATACACTTATAGCTCTTAGTGCATCCGTTGCATGGCAATCCCTACTCCTCGCATTGACATCAATTGATGGGCATCTCCATAGCCCGTTGATTAGCCGCGTCGATGTGAGACTTTCTTCCTTTTTTGTCTTCTCCATATTAATCTCTACCACCGCATTCTATTCCACCCATAGTACTATATCCATGGCTTGCGCTCATGTATTGCGTGGGGGTTCAAAAAGCTGAAGCGCGTTAAAAAGTATGAACCAATTGCTTGGCTGACACCGGGGTAGTACATGATAAATACTTTGTGTTAAGAAGATGGAGCATGACAAGGCTATATGATTTTGTAGGGATAGCGTTCTTTAGCATTTTTATTCTGAAAGGCATGATTGTTTGTTGGGATGCCTGAGTATTGATGTCTTTATATCAAATTATATACTATTGCTTTGAATCACTCGTGTCTTAATATTCATGCCATGATTAGATTACATGATCAAGATTATGCTAGGTAGCATTCCACATCAAAAAATATCTTTTTTATCATTTACCTACTCGAGGACGAGTAGGAATTGAGCTTGGGGATGCTGATACGTCTCCGTCGTATCTATAATTTTTGATTGTTTCATGCCAATATCCTAAAATTTCCACATACTTTTGGCAACATTTTATATGATTTCTTGGACTAACATATTGATCCAGTGCACAGTGCTAGTTCCTGTTTTCTGCTTGTTTTTTGTTTCACAGAAAATCCATATCAAACGAAGTCCAAATGCAATAAAATTTTACAGAGAATTATTTTGGAATATATGTGATTTTTGGGAGGTGGAATCAACGCAAACGGAGGCCCACAGCCTCCACGAGGCACATTGGCGCGCCTCCCCCCCAGCCGCGCGGTGGTGCCTCGTGGACACCCCGTAAGTCAGTTGGGGCTCTTCTTCGGGCGCAAGGAAGCTAATATCCGGAAAAAAATCATGTTAAAATTTCAGCCCGATCGGAGTTACGGATCTCCGGAAATTTAAGAAACGGTAAAAGGCCAGAAAACAAGAACGCGAAACAGAGAGAGAGATCCAATCTCGGAGGGGCTCCTGCCCCTCCGCCGCCATGGCAGCCATGGACCAGAGGGGAAACTCTCCTCCCATCTAGGAGGAGGCCAAGGAAGAAGAAGAAGGAGGGGGGCTCTCCCCCGTCTCTTTCGGTGGCGCCGGAGCGCCGCCGAGGGAAACATCGTGATGGCGATCTACACCAACAACTTCGCCGCGGGTCAACACCAACTCTCTCCCCCTCTATGCAGCGGTGTAACATTTCTTCTCCCCGCTGTAATCTCTACTTAAACATGGTGCTTAATGCTACATATTATTATCCAATGATTTGTGGCCATCCTATGATGTTTGAGTAGATTCTTTTTGTCCTATGGGTTGATTGATGATTGTGATTGGTTTGAGTTGTATGTTTTATTTTGGTGCTGTCCTATGGTGCCCTCCGTGTCGCGCAAGCGTGAGGGATTCCCGCTGTAGGGTTTGCAATACGTTCATAATTCTCTTATAGTGGGCGGCTAGAGTGACAGAAGCTTACACCCGAATAAGGGGGTTGTTGCGTATGGAAGTAAATGGGACTTGATATTTAATGCTATGGTTGGGTTTTACCTTAATGATCTTTGGTAGTTGCGGATGCTTGCTAGAGTTCCAATCATAAGTGCATATGATCCAAGTACGGAAAGTATGTTAGCTCATGCCTCTCCCTCATATAAAATTGCAATAATGATTACCGGTCTAGTTATCGATTGCCTATGGACAAATCATTCTCTTGTGTTACAAAAGCTTTCTACTAAACAACTAACTTTTATTATCTTGCAAATTACTCGTTGTTTTATTCTCGCTAGGTACATCTAGTTTTATTCTTGCAAACATATCCTATCACCTACAAAATAGTTTCATACTTGTTCTACGTAAAGCGAACGTTAAGTGCGCGTAGAGTTGTATCGGTGGTCGATAGAACTTGAAGGGAATATTAATTATACCTTTAGCTCCTCGTTGGGTTCGACACTCTTATTTATCGAAAAAGCTACAATTGATCCCCTATACTTGTGGGTTATCACCTGCGTAAGGCGCCCGCCTTAAGCTTTAATGCGTTTGAAGCGTCTGCTTAGGCATCCAGGTTGGTGCCCTAGTCCATATTGGGCGCCTTGAGCTTGCCAGGCAGGCAGGGGAGCAGTTTTAGGCGGGAAACAAAGTCTTGGCGGGAAACAGATATGATGTTGGTGCCAACAGGTAAGAAGGGGGAGAGAAACAACCCCCAATCCACGCACACCTCCTCCTCCTTCTCTCCAGTGGCTCCTCTCCAGCAGATCTGCTCCCTCCTCTGCAGCAGATCCTCTCCCACAGCTCTCCTCTCCAGCAGCTCCTCCTCCTACTCTCCAGCAGCTCCTCATTCTCCTCCTCTCCAGCAGCTCCTCCTCTCTAGTACAGCAGCAACCAGCAACAGGCAACAACAAGGAGCCAACTCTGCCTACCAAATTCTACTATATTCTGCTGCGTAGAACTCTGTAAGGCGTCCGCCTTGCCTTATGCCTTAACGCTTAGGCGGTGAGACGCTCCCCAGCGCCTTGCCTCGCCTTACCGGCTTAAAAACATTGCTACATACACATACACTTGGTAAATGTTGCTGGTCCCTAATTATTTGCCATTTAGACGAAAAACCACATAGGGCTAAGATGTACCTCTAGATTCATTTATCCAACTACAAAGGATTTGTTATGAAAAAAGATCCTAGATAGCTCATGAGACACTTATTGTTCTTAGAAAACCACAAACATGACTCTCCCAGTCGTTCCCTCTAAACCAACCCAAACACTTACCTAAAACGAAATGACATTTTCCAATTTTTTGTTTGTCAAGATGTTGGTAATGTCAGAAGTTCTCAATTTTTGTAAAAGTAGTTGCAACAGATTTGCTACCGATAGTGGTCAACTTTCATAAGTAGTCACTGCCCATGGAGTCCACTTTTTTACTTCTACTAGGTGGTAATCGTGCATGCACAAAGCACATTCCATCAACATAACTGAAAAATATTTACATTTCATTGATATAACAAAAAATATTAAAATTTTACAAGGTGTGTTTTGTCAGTGTTCTGCGCAGTAGCCCAACAAAGGCATTTCTTTTTGCTAATATAGTTTACACTGATGGGATAATATCTTTTTACAATGTACCAATGCTAAGTATCCCATAGTCACAATAGTACCACATACACTCTTCCTTTTCTTTTGCGATTTTTCTTTTCCTCGGGTAACCATTGTTCCAATAACTGCGGTCCATGGTTGACTTTTCGTCGCAACATATTGTGCCAAGTTAGACCAAGCTCCAAGCAAGCCATGAGAAAGACTTGGAGCATACATATCCACATCGTCCATGTGGACCCGTTGGTTTCTTCTGTCCACTCTTTTATAAGCATCGTTTGCCATTCGAAACTGCTCCATGCACGATCCTTTTGCCCGACGTATGCACGACATGAAAATTCAGCGGCCGGTGATCTTTCCATCAGACGCATGTCCGGCCGGATTCATTCATCGTGTGTGAATCGTTTGATTCATGTCATGTGCATAGCAGGACTCTTTGCCATTGCCCCTAGCGGCCTAGCACCGCCTATATATATGTGTGCTAAGGACTTTATTTTCTATTCAATTAGTGATATAAATTGGAAACAAACCATTTCAATTAGTCTAGAAATGGATTTTAAGGGCCTATTGCATTCAAAGGATTTTCATATAAATCTTGAAGAACTGGAGTCATTAGAAATTTTCCTATTTGTTTTTGGCAAAACTGTGTTGTTTGATTTGTGTGACCGCATCCCATAGTTTTTTTTCCTATGAATTATTTGGCACTACATTTTGTATGAGTGTTTTCGTTCGCTCGAACCACCCGGAAAGAATCCTACCGTTTCGCTTGTGATGCAGTTAAATAAACCAAAATCTCTTGTCTCATCTGTGTTTATGAGTGATGCATCGAAGGTCCAAATAATATTTGAGGGTTGCCAAGGTTGTCCTACGACTATGAAAATGCATATTTAAACACTGAAAAAATGTCAACCGAGTCACTGGAGGCTTTATCCGCACAACACAAGCTTTGATCTACGCGTGTGGCCTGTTGGTTTACCACTGCCACTTTGGTAATATTTTTGGAAAATACCTCCTCAAAAAGCATGTCTTCTAATTCGGTGGCTCCTCCATTGTCGCCACATTGCTTGATGGCATGCTATCGATTTACTAAAAAAAATATCTCCCTTAGCACAGACACATAATTAATGGCGACAAGTATAACATGAATACGCAAAGCATGCAAGATCAAGAATGAGTGAATAGCCAGAGCGCATGAGTCGTTGTATAGGTAAGATAGGAACCCTAAAAAAGACCAGTTACGATGCGAGGCGAGGGGTAGGAAGGGGAGAGGGTGCGGCTGCCTGACGACGCATCTGGATCGAGGGAGTGCGTAGGCTTCGCTCAAGCGAGAAGGAGGGAGACATGCCTATGTTTCAGACGAATTTTCCGGTTGGCTTTTTTGTGCGATATCTGCGGGGTCGTGGGAGGTGGAGGCGAGGGAAGCCTTGAAAAAACGAAACCGAGAGGTGGGTTGGGTTGAGGCAAAATATCATGGAGGGGGAAGGACTATCAACCCAGAGGTGGGATGGGAGGAAGAAACGACGTACGAATTTGCCTAGAGATATAGATATATCTCTAACACCTTAAAAAGTGTATTTTTGTACTTATTGATAGAAAGAAGATATTATGCTCGATTTTATCAGATAATAAATAAATATTAATAAAGCCCCAAGCGGCAAACCTCCGGCGCATTTCACTTGTGTGTGTCACGCTTTCCATTTCCTATCCACCTCCTTTGCTCGCATCTCCAGTTCCCCACCTGCTTTCCTCTACACCGCCCAACCGCGCCGCCGCGGCAGCTCGATCCAGCCGCCGCCGCTCCTCCTGTCACGGGGCACAGCCGCCGCTGCGCCGGATCTAGGTACAGACCGTGAGCCCCCACCCACCAACACACACACACACACACACACACACACACACACACACACACACACACACACACAAGCACACTGGTTGTGCCACCGGCCCTTCCGGCTGCTGCCGCCCGTCTCCGACGAGAGCGGGAGCCGTCGAGGGAGCGGCCTTGCGCCTCACGCTGCTCCTGTCACGACGGGGGCCGTCTCGTTTCCACCCTGCCACCGCCAGAGGAGGAAAGACAGCAAGATCTAGGGTTTAATTACCTCTGATTTCTCGTGCGATTTGTTGCTCTTTTTGGTACAAAGCTGCGATTAATTTCACCGAAATCTGGCAATTGGTTGTTGAGATCTCGATTTTTTGGTGGATCCAGTGTCTGACATTAGCAGGAAGCTGCAAGTGTATTAGTGGAAAGTTGAGAGTGTTCAGTTGAATTTTGGTATAATTTTGTGAGAAATTGGGGTTTGGATCTCTGGAACTTTGCTAAAACATTGCTGGAAGTTAGCATGATAAGTTTGCTAAAATGCTTTTTTTCTTCTGAAAGTTCATCCTAAATTTCTGAAACTTCACGTAATTTGATGTACAGTTTCATTTATTTTGTCTGAAATCTCGTGGCGTACAGTTCAGATTTGTTGAAAGGTGCTATGAACTCTAATAAAAGTTGATTTAAACCTCTGTTTGGGGTAAGTTCTTCCTTTTGTCCTCGTTTCAGTTTTGAGAGCCAGCACAAGTCGGCATAATGTCTGAAATGGAAATGTTCCGACAGCCCAATGTGGCTGTTGGAAAGTAACGGCTGGCTTTCTCCTGAGCAGTGACGTGTAGCTAGAAAACTCGCCAATGAGTAATTAGATGTTTGGTGATCTCAGCCCACGAGTAATCAGATTCCAAACAATGCATGTTTTGGGCAAAATTCCCATGAATCTTCGTTATGGCAGGAATATAATACATACTTATATAGTCTGGTTTCCTGAACTCCTTTATTTATTGAAACAGAGGGCGCAACACAAGATGGTGCATCTAAGATTTACTGGTGCGTCCGATAGTAGCTCGAGCAAATCACGAGAGACTATAGGCGATGTGATACACGGCAAGGTATGCTTTGTGTGTTATTCAGCCCTTGGTTATAAGTTTATGATCGCTTTAGAATATATATGCATGCTCAACTGGTGTTTATGCAAACATTCTTTTGCATGTGAAACAGTTCCTGTATTTGTACAATCATGGGTACTTTATGTGGAACTTTACATGCTACATGAATAAACTCAATTCATGGGTGGGGGAGTTGGGTTGAGTAACAACAACAAGTTGTTTTAGTTCGATTGGGAATCATATAGTGAGCAGAGAAACCACACAAATGATTGTGTACTACTTTTTCTTAATTGTTCACTTTTTAAATGGTTAGGGACTTCTTTCTAAAAAAGAAATCCTTGGTGAAATTGGGAGCTAATAGTGAAATTTCGGGAACCAGTTTTGCAGTATTCCTTTTTTCTCCGCTTTTCTGATTATTTTGCAGTCTCGGGAAATTGTTTCGAGATGTTCCCAAAATTTGGAGATGAACTTAAAGACAGTGGCGATGGACATTTTTTGGGGGAAGAGCTTTGAAAAAAATCCGAGAAGTATTTTTGGATATTTGCTAATCAGTTTCAGACAAACATTCCCACATCTTCCCACACACCAGTTTCTGAAAGTGTAGATCTACTGTTTCATGCTCAACGACACAAAAATAGAAGAGATGCAACTGTCAACTACTTTTGAATATGCTTTTCGGAAATTATGTACCGAGCTTTCAACATTTTCAGATTAACTTAAAAAAGGATGTACTTTCACAAAGTTGATGCATTTCAAGTATTTTATGAGCTTTCAAATTCTAGAAACGAGCTTCTTAAAGTTTGCTAACCGAGTTTTTTTTAGAAAAGAGGCAATTGCTCGGCCTTAAAATGAGGCCCTTACAAGTGAACAACAAGTTCGAGTACGAGAGAAGCTATAAAAGGTTCGATACAAGGCCGCAGGGCCAGACATAGCGAATAACGAGAAGAAACACAAAGCGGTCGCACTCGGGCCTCGAACACCACCTCCAGCACGACGTGAAGCTTACTCCCTAGCCATTGGGGTTTCGTCGCGAAGTGGGTCGAAGGACTTGGCACCTTGAGCGAATCCTACTGATAAGAAGATCAAGACGCTGCCGATCCCGCGTACACCCCCAGAGTCTCCATTGCTGCAACAACACGACATTTTTGTACACAAGGTCAGCCGGGTGTTCAAAAACGCGTCCCTCCATCAATGCTTTGTTGCGAGCCGTCCATAAGACCCAAGCCATAGCTCTGAACCCCACCCAGGTTTCCAACGGTTACCATCTGAGTATCCGACATATCTGCCACCTGGCGTCTGGGCCACTAATCATGAAGAGCCTAGTAGGATATGATTCCCGGAGAGGCATGTCCCCAATCCAAACATCCCACCAAAATTGGGCCAGTTGCCCATTCCCAACCTGAGAAGGTGTTGGACTTTCCCAACAGCTTTCACAAATTGTGACTGCTTCACATTTGCATTAATCTCGATCCCCTCGTCCGAAGGTATTTATTCCTAAATATCTGAAATCATAGGTTTCCTTGGCCGGTTAAAATTTTCCATGCCCACTTTGCAATAAGGCACCAATTCATGATCTTGGTGTTGATCACTCCCAAACTAAGTCTCAAAAAAATTAGTTTGCATCTTTCAACACACCATATTTTGAAAGGCTTCTTGTTTTTGTCAGACGACACGAATGAAAAACTGCAGCTACCAACCATTTACAAGCTTTTGGGAAATACCTATTGTACTTTCAAAAAGTCATGATGAGTTTTAAATTTTTTCGCTAGGACCTGGTTTGCTTCCCTCTCATTAGTTTTCTCTTCTTTAAAATACTCAAAAGGATTTTTTTTTTAATGAAAGCCCTAGAGCATCCGCATCGTTGAGGTTAAACAAAGGCGAAAAGGGACAATTCACCTAGCATAGTTGGATCAATTGGGAGGTACTAAGTAATGCTAAGCTTGCTGTTTCTTATTTTCTTAAATAAAAAATTGAAAACAGAAAGCACCATCTTAACACATGTGTATCTTCTGCTTAAGAGATGTGATTGAAAAAGACACAAAGATACATAATGTTTCCACCATAGCTGGTTGTGATGCGGATCAGACCTCGCGGTGAGGCTCGATTCAAAGCCCGTGGTTAGCCCAATCTTTCGCGGCACTCTCCTAAATACAAACAAGTAGCAGTTCCCAGATTTTAAATGGTGTTCGCAAATCCCCGAGGAAACAACACACCGACCCCTCGAAACGAAGGAATAACATGGACAAACCATATAGTGTCACCTTGTAATCTCACACCGTGGTAGAGGCTTTTGCGTGGAGTCTTCTCCACTCTAGCATGTTCGATGCACCACACAGCATGCATAACCATCATAGCAGTCAGGACTTTGGCCTCCTCACCTCCATCACTAAACTAAATTTTTTTTGGCACATAAATATCTCTAATTTTGAGTTTATTGGGAGCACGTGCAGCTTCAGTAAGTCCACTAGGGGACCCTATATCAGGTTGGATATCGAAAAAAAATGGATGGCATTTTTGTGCAACAAACCTTATTTTATTCATTTGATCTACTCTTTGCAGTCCCCTTGCAGCTGGCATTCTAGACACTGTCAAAACATTTTCAAGAAAACTTTGGCTGCAATATCTAAAAAAAAACTAGGATTAGGTAATTGAAAACCGATCATTTTTTGTCAACGGTGATCTAAAGTTAGTAAAGATTATACATGATTTGCTTTTTTGTGCAGTGGAAAGCCCTAGGCCAGGTTGTAGGGATGTAAATGGCGCAATAAACGGTGCTCGCAAGTCTCGTTTAATTAGCTTGATAGTTCATTTTCCTCGGGAAAAAAACTTTATTGAACAGTTAGACCGATAAGTGGTCTTAAATGGGACCTGACTTACATCCCTACCAGGTGGTTATGCCTTTTTTGTGCAGTGGAAAGCCCTAGGCCAGGTGGTCAGCCCAACACAAATGAAAAAATTACAGCTATCAAACCATTTTCTGCACAAGTTTTTGTGAAATATGTACTAGGCTTTCAAAAAGGGTCGGGTGAAAACGGTTGTTCAGTGAAAATCTGAAAACTTTCCCTTCTAACCATCAGATCTAAAATGAATGTATTACATAAGAGGTGGGATACCCCCTAGCCACTTAAAAACCCTTCACAGAAAACCCCCTCACATGTCTTAATCTGGTTGTACAACTTCATCTCCTGCCTCCGATCCGATCTAATCCCTGTCAAAACACATTACCGCCGGAGGTCACCAGGGACCTGGCGCTCGCGATGCCGAGCAATGAGCTCGAGCCCACCACTTTCCAGTCCTGCTTTTGGGGCTACGTCTCGATGCCCGGCCAACTTGTAGAATGGCAATTCCTGAAAGAGGCGGTGGCCGGCGAGCAAGTGCTACATGGCAGGGGGTTTCAAAACAATATGTGATCTTCCTTGCTCTCCATGCACACGCCCTTGCTGGCTCGCTCTCTCGACTGCTTCCGAGGGAGATTACAGCAGGCCCCTGCCCCCACATGCCGCAGACCACGAGACGACTAAGGAACCCCTCTGCGGAAAACTAGCTTATTAGTTGCTTTCTCTAGTTAGTTGAGATCTGCATCTAGAGTTCATATCTCTGCTCAATTTCGCCCTTGTTTGCTACTTGTTCTGGAGTCAGTTCGGCAATGTGAGCTAATTGTATCGTGAGTCTGATTTTTTTTATTGTGTATCATGACATCAGAGTTCAGACTTCGGCCATTTAATTAGAACCCAGGAAGCCTCATTGGAATTAGACTCTATTTGCCTTTCAACTGACATGCAAGTTCCTTGAAACTGAAATTGATTGCAAGAAGTTCTTCGAGGGTTCAGATTGATTGGAAGAAGCTGGCTGCCTGGGACGGATTCCAAACAAAGTATTATCTGCAACTTCGAGAGGCAATAGTGATCCAATCTCACTTCCAACCGATCACCATTGTTGCAAAGTCCAAATCAGCTCCGCCCCTCGGCTGAGTCTCACGCCGGAGCTGCTGTGGAGCCACGGGAGGTCGTGCATAGCTTCTCCTCGTCCATACAGAAAATCTCAGTGATCTCCCACGTCCAACCCGAAGGTCATCGACGTCCCGCGACCGCTGCACCCGCCCGGCGATGGTTGTCTGGCTACCCCCGTTACCACGTGGGAGATGAACGCATAGCACTCACCCCCCCCCCCCCCCTCGCGTGACTGGAAAATGGTGGTCGTGAGCGCCGGGTCTCCGGCGAGCTCCGTCCGTGATTCACTTTGACAGGGATTAGATCGGACCAGAGGTAGGAGATGAAGTTGTACAACCAGATTAAGACATGTTAGGTTTTTCTGTGAAACGTGTTTAAGTGGCTGAGGGGAATCCCACCTCTCATGTAATCCATCCATTTTAGATCTGATGGTTAGGAGGGAAACTTTCCAGATTTTCACTGGCTTATGCATGGATTCTGAAACTTGGGGATTTTCACATAGCTTTCCCGGAACTGTATAAGAGGACTTTAACCCCCAAACACATGGTGTCTATTAATCAAACATAACATGTCTTAAATGGCACACACCTTGGCTGTTTATAGTGCACAGCCGACTTTCTAATCTTGACCCACACGTTTTGACCGATATGGAACTCTCACATACCAACATGGAAAGAAGCAATCTTATGTCTAATTTAAAGATTCTGCTACTACTACTAACTGAACCTAACAAGTAAAGCTTGGACTCCATGCGCCATCTTAATCCTCGTGCCAGTCTTGCAGTTCTTCTCTTTATCTAGACGAAAAAGAAACAATAACTCTAATCTTATTTTGATCGCTTGCTATTTGAACAAGCCATGGACAGGGGTGCGTGGAAGTTAGCTATCCATGTGCCTGAACCATGAGTTGGATTCGAGATCTTATGGGTTTCAGCTCTAGCCTACACCAACTTGTTTGGGACTAAGGGCTTTGTTGTTGTTGTTGTTTGAACAAGCGATCCACATTTTCTGATGTCCACGTGAAGGTGTAGGAATAGGAATTCTTTGTATCTCTTCATTGATTCTTTCTTCGGAACCGAACAAAACAAGCCTTCACAATTTTCCATGCAGCCGGACTCCACCTTTTATAGTCTTCTGCTATTTGGATGGAAGTCATGTATGTTCAAAATTGGACAATGGTTGTCCTGTGCACATACGTCATGCACAAATGAAGTTTCTCCACTCTAGCATGTTCGGTGCCCAACAAAGCATGCATCGCCATCGTAGCGATCCGGACATTGGCCTCCTCACTTCCATCACTAAACTTAAAAAAAATTGGCACATAAATATCTGTAATCTTGAGTTTATTGGGAACATGCGCAGCTTCAGTAAGTCCACTAGGGGATGCTATATCAGGCTGGGTATTGGAAAAAAATACATGACATTTTTGTCCAACGAACGTTATTGTATTCATTTGATCTTCTCTTTACAGCCCCCTTGCAGCTGGCATTCTAGACACAGTCAAAGTCAAACATTTTCAATAAGACTTTGGCTACAACATCTAAAAAAACTAGGATTAGGTAACTGTAAACCATATGAACTTTTTTTGTCAACGGTGATCTAAAGTTAGTGACGATTATACAAGATTTGATTTTTTGTGCAGTGGAAAGCCCTAGGCCAGGTGGTTATGCCTTTTCTTTTTCTTTACTATAAGCTCTCTCCCTTTTTCTAAGAAAATTTCCCCCTTCCGTGCAGGCCATCACTACGAAGTTATCTCTTCCAAAAATCCGAACTATCATTAAGAAGTTAAATCCTAGGCAGAGGAACTTGGTCAGGGCTCGCGGATTTGGGACGATGCTAGAGATTAATTGCTCTCAGTTGCCAAGGGATTTGGGAGTTCGCCTAGCGATCTGGTTTGATTGTGACAGTCGAACTGTAAATGTTCCAAATGTTGGCAGCTTTGAGATAAACCCTTTCACGGTCCACCAGATTCTCGGTATACCGTTGGGTGGTCGGTTAATTGACAAGATAGCAACAAGTGAGGCCAGGAGGGTCATTGCTGAAGACACCGGAATACATTCTACTGGGCCTAGCATTTCACACTTGGTGAACTTATTGTCCGATGACCTCACTGATGAAAAGTTCCTTAGAATCTTCATGCTCATTTTATTGTCAACCTTCCTGTGTCCAACCAGCCACTCCTGTGCGAGCCCAGACTACTTCAATGGCATTGTTGACACTGATGATATCGGCAACTATGACTGGTGCAGCTTTGCATTAGACTGGTTAGTGGAAAAGATCAGACAGTTTCAGATCTCCTTGTCCAAGCCAACCGTGAAAGGTAAAGAGCAGTCTATCTCTCTTGGAGGATGCTTGATGATTCCTTTGGTGAGTTATTGTCGCTTACATAGATCTTCTATGTGCATTCTTCAATTTATTATCATTTCTTGAAGGTGGATGTTTTTCCTTGATATATGCCTTTTGTAATTTGTAATGGACAGGTAACGTTCTTTGATTATCTCGATCTAAAAGGAACAAAGATTCGCAACTGCATCCCACGGTTACCAGCTTGGGATGATAAAGCCATCAGCGCGTTTGACAATATAAATTTTGCACAACTAAAGGTTAGTTAAAACTCTCTGTATGTCCTTTTCCATCTTTTTTTCTTCTTCTTCTGTTTCCATGTCTCTGTATGCTTCTCAGAATTTGTGTCCTTTTGTACCCACCTTGCTCATTTTGGGTTTCCCTTTTTCAGTTCAAAGACATAACTAAAACATGTTTCATGGAAAAGCCATCATGTATTCCATCGTCTCATACTTTACCAAATGGAGTTGTTCACTTCATCGACGCACTTATCCCATCTGATGATGATGTGAGTACATGGAGTATCTACTCTTTTCTAACAATGTGCTGTCTCTACTCTTTTCTAACAATGTGTCATGATTTTCATGTCTCAGTTCAGGGCAAAGATGAAGGAGATGTGCACCGAATTTTACAAGACGTCAATGGATGCATGCTTTAATGCACTACAGCCTGTCCTTGCAAAGCAGATGTGCACAATGGTTGAAACTATTCAGAACCAGGTCAATAACAGAGGTTCATCGTCTTCAACACCACCAGTCAATGAATTCACCTGCAAGGACTGTAGTTCTCAAAAGTGCACAATGCTGGATGATGTATCTACCGGACCGCTCCGGACAGTTATAGATACAGAGTTTCACAACCCTTCAGTGGGCCCAGCACTGGCTACGGTAGAGAGCACTGGTGGTGGTGATATCTGGCATTATGACCCACATGATGGAGATGTGGTAAACGGCCTGCTGCAATTACGTCGCCATGGAGGATCTGTTATGGGGGATACACCTTTTGGTGCCCTCGTCGCTGACCAAGCTGTTGTCGCCATGTCAAGTGAGCAAGATTTTGGTACGGAGGACGTGTCGTCAGCTGGTACTAAAGTCGGACACCCAGAAAGCAATCAAATTTCTGCCGCTGAATGCTCCAGGGTCTCCAAGAGGCACATTGACCTCGCTGGTTACATTGATTCTGAATCTGGATCTTCCACACCCCTGAAAATCCAGAAAATCAGTAATTCAGCTTGCGGAGACAAATAGAAACGCCGGGCTGGTCATGATATTGCAAAACATGTCCTAAACCCCTAGCATCCCCAGGTTTCTGCATCAATGAAGACCTCTCTTAACTTGAGAAGGCCACATTCGTCTCAATTGGCAGAAAGAAATATGAATACCAAATACTTTTTAATATCACAGGTTGAACTTTGTCGAATTGAGCGAAGAACTTTTTGGTAGTGTTTGAACTGTGATACCAGAACGCATGAGAACTAATCCTGAATCCTGAACGATTCGATTGGGTGCTTTTGCAAAATTTGTACTGGAATTATCCTGCTCTGTTGCTAGCTGAAGCCTGACAATCAAAATGGCCGAAGTTATCTTGTCGTTCTAAAAGAGTGAAGTACTTGGTGTGGTGGATTATAGAGAACATAACAGGTCATGTTTTAGTAATTTCCTAGCCTCTCATGTTGGAAAATTCAGATTAACATGTTGTATTCTCTCGAACTGCAATGTTATTCTTCCTGATGAATATTGTCGATCTGAACCCTGAAATGACATGCTCTACTCATTTTGCTCTTGTGCTTCTTGTTACAGTTTTTATATATTAGAGGTTAGAGTTGATGCCACTCTGATAATAACCTCACTTTTAGGAAGATGTTCATCTCTCTGACTTGGTAGTGCTATGTTTAGGATCATTATTATCCTGCCCTCAGATCCTAACCAAGGAACTTTTTCCTTGTCTGCACTTTTCCCTGAGAATAAAAGAACTTGCTTGGAGTGGAAATTCAGAAATCATATGCATAGATTTTTCTAAAAATAATAAAAAGGAACAGAATCTTAAAATTTTCTTGGTTTACATACATTGAGTATGAAAGAAGTTGCTGGTCAAAGCTACATCTCGATGACTATATGTCATTGTGTAAAACATCACTTATTCATCATATGGAGAGGGCATTTGTATACAAATTTTGAGAAGCCCGTGCTGGAATCGCCTCGGCGCGGCGCTGGTGGAGTCCCCCGCTGCCATGGTTGAGCCCTACCACCGCCACTAAGATTCCGGCCTCGGCTTCCTCAGCCCCACCACAGCCCCCGATAGGCCGTGCTAGAGCTGATGGACCCTGATTTTTTTTCACCTGAAGTATATATATATGCTTCTTCGTCCGTCAGATTCGACCATCATGGCAATTCGTGACCATTTCTCTCAACTACTATACCTCAGTGTCATTAAACATCTTATATTAAGTTACGGAGGGAGTACTAAGTACCACTAACCTCTCCTCATGTGCTACTCTTACTAGTACGAGCAATAGGCAGGTCGACCAGGTGGTTAGACACATGGATATAGATTAAAGTGACGCATGTGCTTGCCCTTCTTCTCCCTTCCCTTGGTCACGATTTTCAAAAGCAGATCGATCGAGAGAAACAAAAACAAAAGAGAGGGAGAGAGAGAGAGAGAGAGAGGGGCAAGGCTCGTCTCCACGCCGACAAAAAGGCCAGCGAGTAGTCGCAGCACTGTTAGACAACGCTAACGATCTGCATTGCCTTCTGGGGATCCGGTCAAATGCCAGGTTGTTTGTTAGTCAGTGAATATACTCTACCACTTACATCGAGCTAGCAGCTAGCAAAGCGCACGCGATGGACAGGATGAGACTTTGGGAAAGGATCAAGTGAGGGGCGGGGCTGAGGGATCAATGCCATGCATGGTCCTAACAGGTGGGGACTACCGGCAGAAAGAACCTACACTGGCCATGAGCCCATGACACGTCGAGCTCATGATCACTGCCACGGTTCACGAGCATCAAGAGAGCTCTCCTTCCCAGCTCTTGTTTATTCTGGCTTTGCCCGGGCGCTGAATTGCAGTGCTCCGTCGATCTATCCTCTTCTTCCAAGATCACCAGTATGATGCAGAGGCCGAAGGTTTTAACCTTCTTTTTCGGCTTATTTTGTGTGTAAGTTGATAGCTAGGCATAGAAATTAAACCCATGCACTTGATCTGCAATGCGTAATTAGTACTCCCTCCGTAAAGAAATATAAGAGCGTTTAGATCACTAAGTACGTATTAGCAAGACGTGTATGTTAGTGTCTGCGTCTACATAGTGCAGGGTCCCCTCTATCTTCTCCTTTTCCAATATCTGAACTGCAAGTTGAGATGACTGTGTGCGTCACTATGAGTAGAGAAGCCGGGATTCAACCTCCTTAATTTTAGAAGAAAAATTGCAAGTTGATAGAAAGAGCACAGAAATTAAAGCTCGTGCACTTGATTTGCGACGGGTAATCGCTATCAAGGCGCTCAAAATCTGGTGGCCTTGTAAACAAAATCATGGCGATTCTTGACTATTTTCTCTCAACTACTCGCCTCCCAATTATATTCATGTGCTGTCCACTCTTTTAAGCTACTGCTGTGTGACTTGACACTAACATACTTGACCTTTGGCCCAGGACCCTTTCCCTCTTTTGACCTCTACTCCCTCCCATGGTCCATGGAAGGCCTACCACTCCTGAAGCACATACGCTTGCTTGTTCCTAACCTCCTTGTCATCCACTCCAGATCATGATGCTGATTGTCGCTCCCAGCATCCTAGGTCCTAACATAACATGCATGGTCAATTCTTCGGCCTGCTTTTCAGCCCCGGTTTGTGGGCCAAATGATGCATGTAGCATGAAACGTCCGCATGCTCGGCTTGAGAGCAACACAAAAATAACTAACCGGTGCACTTTACTCTATCCTTGTGGTCCACTGCCCTACCAAAACATTGACTTAGTTTATACCTGCTTGTTGATGGTAACAGCACAAGCGTTGCCTGCACTGTGTAGCCTTGCGCAGGGTCGATGGCAACAACACAAGCCATATTCTGCACCAGGTATCCTAAGCCGCAGAGTTGTTTTTCTCTGGTTATTTTTGCTCATGTTTTGTTGTAAGAACAATGGCAGTCTCCTCATGTGTTATCCGAGAGGGCATGTTGTTTAAAATTAAATTATATAGCAACACATGTCTCTGGTCTACATTTTTTGAATGTATATTCTGGGGAAATTGTGCACCAAATACTATATATACTTGTCCTCCAACACGGTCACATTATATAACTAAAAGTAGATAAGTGTTTTAAATATTATTTTTCCCTCGCTAGCAATCGTGTACGTGCAATGCACATGTTGGCCAGCGTAACTTGTTGTTTTGCCAAAGGACAAGTATGTTACATTACATAGCCACATTTACAACTCAAGATAGGTACAGTCACCAAGAGTCGGCGACAGCCTTATGACTTGTTTCTCAAACCGGAGAGCACAAAGTGAAGTCGTCAATAATGTTTTTGACCGTAATAGTGTTGTGTTTGCCGATGTTACGAAGAACCATGGCATTCCTGGCGTCACAGATCTTCCACGGGATGGTCGACGGAGTGCCATTCTTCTTGTACAGAGATGAGCGGCAGTTCAAGGTCCCAAAGGTAGTTAATGTCGCCATCCTGGTGCAATTGGAGTCCTAGCCGATGCCAAACCCTAAGGGATAGGGTGCATTATAGGAATATAAGTGGGATGTGGACTCTTGAGGGTGGCGACAACACATGGCAGGCATTGGAGTCGATGATATGCTTGTGGTATAGGTTTACTCGGGTGTTTAGCCTATCCTGGAAGAACAGCCAAGCGAAGACGTTTACTTTGTTGGGCTAGTGGCTAACCAAAAGAAGATTGAATTTCCTTTTTTTTGTTATGGCAAACGTAATTTAAAACACACATATATGTCATGCATTTTAATGAACGAATTGAACTCGCTTGCAACCAAATCATATAGGCATACATAAGCACAGTCACATATAATTGGTAAATTTATTCCTACATCAACGACTTCGGCAAATCCATCCGTAAATTTATATGGACCTTAAAGCGAACCTGACGTATATTTTACCGTGGCTGTTCTCGCCGCTTTGCGGCTTTGTTCTAAAACTTCTTCCTTAATCAATGAAATGGCAAATCTTTTGCCTTGTTTCAAAAAAAAAAAAAAAACTCAGTAACCATTGCATGTACAATGTTGTGGATCAATAATCCAAGAAATGAACTCTCCAAACTAAGAATTATATGTCTCGGGGAGATCTCTTCTTCATGGTATCAATCCTGCTAGAGGCTTCAGTGAACATACTCTAATTAGATCGGATTAGCGACCACCACTCTTACACCTACACGAACTTTACTACTGAGCTCATACACTGCTCCTAATTTTCTTAGGATAGAAAGGTAACAGAGCATCTTCAGCAGTCTCCCTATTAAAAAAAAAACACGTATAGAGAGAGTTAAGGCAAAAAAAATAAATAATCTGCTCCAGCAGTTTTTCCTAACCCGATTTTTTTTGGGGTCTCTTCCAAAAAAACTGTCATCTCTCCACAAATAGAGGAAGAGTTGCAATTTTTCTAATAATTTAGCAGAGTCCCTGAACGCACGTATAGGGAGAGTTTTTGAGGGAACCACCGGAGATGCTCTGACACAATAGCTAAACGTGAGTCGCCTGAGAATCCAATTTGGGTCAGTCGATTTTGGATTGAATGGAGAAACAACCGGAGGGGAGGAAGAAGCTCGCCGGCAGGCTACCCCATCATCTATCTTAGGGGTGGGGGGTGGGGGCGGCAGCACGGCGGTGGTGCAAGTTTGCCGGGGAAAATCTCCGTCGGCGCCGGGGCTAGAGGGATGGCCGGGGGCGGCGATGGGAGGAGGTTCAGGGAAGGGCGGGGCGGCGAGCGGTCGCGGGCGGCAGGGGCCGGCGATTAGGCCGGCGGTTGCTGGTGGCTCGGGGTCAGATTGAGGTTGAAGAGAAACAGTGCATGCTCGAGGTTGAAGATGAAGTTGTGGACATTGGATCTTGATCCAACGGTTGAGATAGGAAGTTGGAAATCGACTGATCCTTTAAATTTTTTCAGTCGACTGTCGTATAGCCACTCGCCCACTCCCATGCTCTTAGCACCTATGGGATAGCAGAGATGAACGTTACACGCTTCAGTATGGCATACTGTCGCAAACAGCATCTAGTGGAATAAGAAGTGGAACTGCATGCGAGCGCAACTACTGCTGCAGCAACAGCCTGTAAATGCAATGTGATACGGAACACTGTGCTAGCACGCAGAGTCCACCACCTTGATCCGTTGGGAGAACAGAACAGCTCACCTCCACAAACCAAGGCCAACCGAACATGGGAATTAAGAAAAGAATTCGAAACGTCCATTCCAGCTTCCTCTCACCTTCTCCCCACATGCAGGCGCACATCGGCACATGCACCGGCAGGCACCTGATTTTTTCCAAGTCAAACGCGCCACCGAGGACACCATTGAATGCTAATTATGACAGCGGGACAGAAACCGTTTTGTTAATCAGTAGGGACATGACAAATCTCAAAAACAATTGGAGTATCCATCGGAAGTTTACCTGTCAAATCTGATTAAACTGAATCTGTATCTTCAGAAAGTTCAGAACCGTGCTTCTTTTGCTCATGAGTAGCTTCTAAGTTGCTCCAATTCTATTGTACTTGTAATGCAGATTACTATAGATTATGTATGATATGAATGTTCCAAAAAACTTTTTGAACCTCCCTCACAATTCAAGTCACAATCATGCAAGAATGTGTTTTTTGCTCTGCTATCTGTGCGTCAATTCCTCGATCGTAGTCGCAAAACAACGCAATTCCTGTAACTACAATCAATCTGAACAAGCAAAGGAAAAAAAAAGAATAACACAGAGAAAAACAAATCCATCTTCTGAGTTCAAATTGCAAACTGAATTTCAAGAAGAAGATGTGCAAAAGTCAAATGCGGCTCAAGAATGGCTTCCGGCGCTGCTGCTCGGCTGCCACCCGCCGGCGGCCCAGAGCGGCGCCGTCCTCGTCCGCGCGAGCGGCAGCCTCTCCTCCGCATGGGACGGGGCGCCAGTGCTGCCGAAGCTTCCTGACTGCGACTCCACGTCCCGGCGCTCTCGGTCGTCGGCGCCGTCGTTCCTGCTCGTCCCGGCCATCGCCGGCCACCGGAACGACACGGACCGCCTCGGGCCGGCCAATGTGCGGCCGTCCTCCTTCTTGGCGCCGCGCACCATCCAGATCTTGGACACGGAGAAGCTGTCCTTGTTGCTCAGCCTCGCGTCGTCGCCGCGACGTGCTCCGGCGGGCCCCGGCGCGGCGGCCTCTATCACGGCCGCTTCCCACGCCCCTTTCTTGGCGATGTCGCTCCCGAAGTCGCACTCCGAGAGCGCGTGCCGGCGCCGCGACCTCGGGCGCTTCTTGGCAGGCGTCTTGATGGCGACGCGGAGTGCGGCGTGGTCGTCCATGACGTACTCGTAGGATCCCATGGACAGGCACCTCCTCCGTCCGAGGTCGTCTCTGCTAGCGGCTTGATCGGCGGCGAGATGCCCAGAACCGCCATTGCCGTCCATGCACCGGAGCTTGCCAAGCCTCACCTCGACGACCTCCTCTGCCTTCGGGGATCGCTCATTGTCATTGTCGTCCCTTCCACCCGGCGCCTCCGCGGCCGTGTCGGCGCGGCCATCGGACTCGAGGACGAGCACCACCGGGCTGGACGCCGGCGAGAGGTCGGCGGCGAGGACGCTGCCGCGGCAGAGCGGGCAGGTGGAGTGCGAGAGCAGCCAGGCGTCGATGCAGGGCACGTGGAAGGCGTGGCCGCAGGTGGGCAGCAGCCGGAGCGCGTCGTCCATGGCGAACTCGCACAGGCACACGGCGCAGTCGAAGGGGTCGCCGCCGCCCTTGCGGTGGCCGGCGCCGGCGCCGAGGATGGCGCGGTAGACGAAGACGGGGAGCGCGTCGATGAAGGCCTGGTCGACGCCGGCGTCGTGGAGGTGGAACAGCTGCTGCAGCTGGCCCTGGAGCGCCGTGGGGCTGCTGCCGTCGACGTCCCCCGCGGCGACACGCAGGCGGTGCCGCCGCGCGCGCCGCAGCCGGAGGATGTTCTGCACCAGCAGGTTGAGCAGGCCGAAGATGAAGAACACCATGGCCAGGATGGCCACGATGAGGAGCACGCCCGGGCTCAGCTTGTTCTGGATGGTGTCGAGCACGGAGTGCGTGGGCGGCGGCGGCGGCGGCGCCGCGGGGGTAGACGACGACGAGGCGTCCATGGTAGGCAGGCGTAGGCTATGCCGTGACCGTAATGTGTGTGCCCGAGATGCTGGACATGGTGATTAATGGCGGTGGTTAAGGTGTTCGGAGGAGATCCGTGGACCGCCGGGATGGTGCGGCGGTGGAAGTCACTGCAACGGAAGGTAATTGTGCGCAAGGGAGAGGCGATCGGTATTTATTGCCTCGTTATTGTGCAGCACTCGCGCATTGGAGATCGGATCCATTTATCTTGGGAAAGCCATCCTGAATTTGCAGAGGGTAGTGTTATACTATTGTGCCACCGTGATATGGAGATCGCTTGCTATTTGTCTGGCTGACCAAAACTGCATCGGTACTGAAACCTGAATAGTGGGACCAAAATCACTGTTTTTTTTACGGGGCCAAAATCACTATTTTGACTTTGTTGGTTGAAGTTTAACGCGATTTGACCCAACGAAAGTTTGTCCGGATTTGACCATTTTTTTGATACCGTCAGTCAAGTCAGCGGTAAGGTTTCATCGCGTACTGCCAGAACATCAGACGATAGGGTTTGATCAATGTTCAAACGACGTTTGCTCGTGGCAAAGGTCTAACTCCGCAGTGGGTGACGGTAGCCTTTTGTCATGTTGGCTTATAATGCAGTCAACGGCGGTACGAAGGCTCCCCCTATCTTTGATTGGGTGTGGATGGCTTTTAGCCTGAGGTTTGCTTGACAACATCAGTTAATGTTTGTCATGTCAGGGTTGGTTGTGGTCTTGTCTTGAGTGGTTGACTATTTCAGTTTAGTCTTAAGGCTTGTAAATTGTAATTATATTTTTTCTATCAACGCATCGGCATGCAATCTTTGTGTTTTTTTTTTGAGAGAGAAGATGGTTTTCCGCCTTCAGCCTCCACTATATTCTAATTGTACGTGATGCTTTTGTCATTGGTTGTCCGCTATACTACGCCTATGACCACATGAATATTAGAGTAGGCATATCCAATTGTTATGAAAATATAAGATTAGTACTAAAAAAAGAGCACAATATACTCCATGAATATCGCCCTTGAGGATCAATACAACCATCCACCAATTTTGCAATACCCGTGGTCTCAATACAAACACCCACCAATTTCACGGTACTCGTGGTGGTATAGGAGGGCTTCATTTCTCAATTGAGACGCTAAACACGGTTATATTGTGTTGCCCCGGGGAGATCGATCTCCATGTTGAGGGTGCTTGACTCACCAATCATATGGTGTGTACTCGTTTGTGTGTGTGTGTACATAAGACAAATGTTTTCTACCACTCAGGGGTAGTTACTCTCATGTGAGTTTTTGTATGTTGTATGTAGTATGTGTCAAAATCAAGAGTATGTATGTATAGTATGTAGTACATAAAAATATTTGGGTAGTATATATCCTACTCCCTCTGTCCCAAAATAAGTGACTCAACTTTGTACTAACTTTATACTAAAGTTAGTACAAAGTTGAGTCACTTATTTTGGAACCGAGGGAATACTTTTTAGGTAATATGTACCATTTTTTCAGTATATTGTTTTATACATACAAATATGAAGGTATTTTCAAAATATACAAAAAACTATGAGCTCACATGCAATTTTTTCGTATACCTTGATTTGGAATATCTTAGATATAGTACATGAACATATTTAGAATGATAAAGTAGTATATATACCATCACATGGTAGTATATGGGACCAAGCTTTTAAATCTAGGCCGATACGACCGATATATAGGCCGATATATCACTTTTGGGGCTGTACCGATATAAACATAACATATCATTTTGTAAATATCATTTGCAAACATATCATCCGATATGGACCGAAATATCGACTGATATGGCCGATATCTAGCCCGATATGTCCACCGATATAGAACGATATGTAGATGACAACAATTATTTATTAGAATGCGGTGAAATAAGATTATGCATTTACAACTTCATTATATATTATCAAAGTCATGCACAATGTTTCGTACAAATGCATATATGTCGTATTGTTTTTAATCATAGAGTAAGGATTTTGTGAATCTTTCCTTAATATTTTCTTAATCAACAAGTTAATAAACTAGGAATCTAAAAGTGTCATGTTAAAGCATTGACATCATACATTTTGTTTTACTAAAAATAAATGCTTTGAACAAGAATAATGAAAAAAACAGGACATGTTTTCTCCGATATATCTACATATCGTCCGATATATCACCCGATATCTGACATCCGATATGTCGAAGCCAAACCGAAATGAACCCAATATCCGATATTTTGAAGCTTGTATGGGACATGAGGCTAACTACCCCTGAGTAGTAACTACCATATTTAGAATGATAAAATAGGGTGGGTCTATTCTAACAACACCCCTTAAGACCTTATTCTAACAAAAAAAAACCTTATTCTAACAACACCCTAACTACAGAGCCATCTGACCCGCGCTGACCGACCGAATAGAAAAAAAAAACCACCCTATCCACTCCACACGCACGCGCACACCCACCTGCTTCGGCCCCGCAACCGCCCCCACCATCCCCACGACACCCCCAACCCACCACTTCTTCCACCTCTCTGCGCCGGCTCACCCCAACACCAACCTCCGCCGCCGCTCCCACCTTCCTCCTCCGGTGCGCCCCCATCCCACAACCTCCCTCTTCTCCGGCGCGCCTGTCGAGGCAACGAACCTACCAATGAGTACTAGGGGTACGAACAAGGGCTGATCCTAGCTACAGCGCAGGTGTGACACTCGGATTTACGAGTTCAGGCCCCTCTCGGAGAGGTAAAAGCCCTACATCTCGAGCTCTGGAGCTGTGTTTTCTTTAGGGGGTGTCTGATTACAATGGATGCTCAACCCTTGCCACGGAGATGAAGGGGGGCTTATATAGAGTACGCCCGCCCTAATCAATGCTACATTACAAGGGTGAATAAAGGAGTATAACTACAGCAGTTACAGGTAACAACAGCTATAACTACACTTGAAGTCCAACATTAAGCCTCTCGACCGTTGCAGTTCCCACGTCGCCTGTACGCCTTCTTTGTCCGAGTGGTGTCGGTGAGGCCGACTGGTGGGATGACGTCCGAGTGCTGTTTGTGTATCCGAGTGGATAATCAGGGGTGCGCATCTGAATGCGCCTGTGGTCCGGAGACCCTCCAATGATGGTGTGGGGCCCTAGGTGGGCCTTAGATGTCAGGTCTATGGCCCTACCCTTAGTATGTGACCCCATCATTAGCCCCCGAATCGGTTGAGGTTTCGTGCGACGAACAGGATGAACTCTTGTTTCGGGCCGAGTGCTTCGGGAGCGCCTTAGGTCCATTGCCAAGCGTTAACCTGTCGTGGCCTGAACGAGACCATAGAGGATTTTGGACTAAAAGGTTTTCCGGCTGATCAGATCGCGGTGACTGCTGGGCAAAATTTGGTGGCATTCGTGTGTCTCTCGGAAGAGATAGACTAGAGGTCCGACTGAGGACATGCCAGGAAACTCGAGTGACGACGTCGGCGCGTGGTCTGATTCTCCGGGGAGATGCCACTCATTATCCCGGGGGAACGCCAGCGCAGGCCATCTCCGAGTCCGAATTTATGAGACTCGCGCCTTGGAGCCTAGAAGAAGGGCCAAGCCAACCCGCAGAGCGGCGTCGAGCTCATCCCGTAGCAATCCTGAAGATGACTTCAGTCGGATTTGATTACGTGTCCGAGTGCATGGTGACCCTCTGAGGGCGGTCAGTCGGACCGACGAGTGTTCCTTAGGAAAGGAATCAGACGTGATCAATTGGGTTGATTCACGGCAAAAATTTCACAATTTGAAAACGTGTGTGCGCGTGGGGAAGCAGTTACGTCGCGGCTTAGAGGGGAAAGTGAAGCACGTCGCCTCGAATTCCTCCCCTTAATCCCGCCACGCGTCCCACTTTCTCTGTAAAGCGTGTGGCACGCGAGCTGTCGGATCAAAGATCTACGGACGCCGTTTCGGTGAGGAGGAATTCACCGCGGTATAAAATCGCGGGCGACTAGGGTAAATCCACCAGATCCTCTTTTCACTTCGCCTCTTTCATCGCACTTCGAGCTTGCCGCCTGCTTTTCTCCATCGAGCCGGCCAACGTGTCTCGTCGTATAGTGCAGGAGAGATGGTGAAGGACGTGATGGCCAAGCTCGAGCAGGGCAAAAAGGCTCAGAGGGGTTCGTCGTCGGGCGTGGCACCTCCGCCTGGCTGGGTCCAGGGAGACTGGCTCCCGTCTCGGGTCACCGTGGAGGACGTGGAGGGGCTCGTCGCCGACGGGCTGGTGCCGAGGGAGGGCTGGAGGCTCCCGGAAGCGGACGAGCTGGAGCCCGCGCCGCAACCGGACGAGCGCGTCCTCCTCACGACGCACATCGAGCGAGGTTTTTCCGTGCCGCCTCACCCCTTCCTTCGCGGGTTTCTCAATTTCTTTGGGGCTTATTGCACCATATTTTGCCGAATGCCGTAGTCTATCTTGCTACTTTCGTTTCTCTTTGCGAAAACTTCATAGGCTACCATCCCCACTGGGGGCTCTTCAAACACATTTTCACTTGTCGATCTATGACTGTGAAAAAGGCCTCCCCAGAGGGGGCCAAGACCAATGTCACTCAACTGTGTGGGGGACTATGAATCCAGCTTAGGGGTAGAAGTGTTTTCCCTTCCATAAACTTTCCCGACTCGGTCAAGGGTTGGCAAAGTTCTTGGTTTTATTGTAAGGATGTCCCGAGTGCCGGCTCGCAGACTGGCCTTCCTCCATATTCGGCCGGCAGGGTCGGTGCTCCGTCGTCACTTATGGTGGCGAAGGAGGAGAAGGTCGACGTGGGGATACTGGTGCACGCCTTGGTGGGGATCGTGAGAGCCGGAGTGAATGGTATGGACCTACTGGAGGTCTTTCTCACTCGGCGGATCCAGCCGCTGCAAGAGAGGGCGCACCCCATGTGAATGTACTCCAGGCCGGATGATCCAACTCGAGTGCACCCGAAGGAGCCGACTGAGGAGTACGTGGAAGGATGGCTAAGGGTCATTCCCTCTGCACGCGACAACCTGCGAGGAGTGAGGAGGGTGCCCCCTTACTGCCTTGAGCATCCACCCGTCGAGGTAAATTCGCAACCATTCATCCGAGTCGTATCGGTGCCAAATCCGAGTGAATATGTTTAACCTTATGCTTTCTGTCTCGGCAGAGATTCCAGGAGATGATTTTGCCCGTGCCGAATGTCGACCGTGCCCCAGGGGACGTGACAAGTGACACTGAGCAACGGCGCCACGAGGCCAGCGGCGAGGAGGAGGAGAGTGATGACGACGATGACACCGAGGAGGGAGAGGCGACGGAGTCTTCTCGGTCTGACGAAGGCCCCAGGGAGCCTCGCACCAAGGTGCACC
Organism: Elymus sibiricus; assembly: GCA_039707655.1. Lineage (NCBI taxonomy): Eukaryota > Viridiplantae > Streptophyta > Magnoliopsida > Poales > Poaceae > Elymus > Elymus sibiricus. The sequence goes on along the minus strand of CM077676.1, from coordinate 118,767,165 downwards.
ATGATCCGAGTGCCTGCGCAGGTGGTACCCAGGTGCCGAGTGGACCCAAACCAACTGCCAAGGGCCTCGTCACCCATCACTCGTAGCGCGGGCGAGCCGAGACTGCGGAGCCGGCCGAGAAGCCGCCCAAGCAGCCCAAACTCCCTACCACCAAGCCTCGAAAAGCTGCACTGCCGAGGATCAAGATGATCGTGCCGGTGGCCTCGACGTAAGTGATGGAGACCGATTCTCTTCGTTGAATGGATTTGCATTGACTAACAGTCGTGTGATCTTATAACTGCAGCAACGAGACGTCGATGACTTCACCGGACACAAATGTTCCTAGGAAAGGCCAGGCTGAAGTTGACGCCGCTACTTCCAAAGGTACCGATAGGTTTGTTTGAGCGATATCCGAGTGTTGGTGTGACTGACGTGCTAACATCCGGACGATTGCAACGCCGAGTGATGTTATTCATCTTGACGATGATGGCAAGGACGACCCACCGAGCCCGGAGGCTGGTGAGCCCCGCCTGGCGGCGACACCATCATGCAAGAATCTTTTGGAAGCCGAGTGGGTCGGGGCTTCCCAGCGAAGGTCCTCGCCAAGACTGCTTCTCCGGCGAAAGCTACTGTGAAGATGACAGGCCTGCATGTGGCAGCACGGGGTGACACTGAGCTCGTGCCTGCGGCTCCCGCGCCTCCACCAGCGCCTACTCCAAGCTCCGCCCTAGCCACTCCGTTCTCCCTGCAGAGGGTCCCTGAAGATCAAGTGGGGGCGAGCAAAGAAGCCCTGATCCAGGTTGAGCTGATGAACGGCCGACTGAAGGAGGCGTACGACGCTAGCGAGGCCTTGAAGACCAATGTTCAAGTAAGTGCAATAGTAAGTATTATTTTCCGTTGGAGTCTTGAAATTTTCCTGGGTTTCTTCCCATTTTTGAGTGAATGACTGCGTTTCTGCCAGTGGGTTGCACGGAGTTCACCTGCTGGGTGTCTTTTCGTTCCAGTGGGGGCACGCTGAGTGCACCCACTGGGTGTAGTCCCCGAGGTTGCCGTCTACTGGTCGTAGTCGGCGGGAGTCTTAGGTTTTCTTTTCGAATGGTTTTCCACTCGGATCCGTCCGGATCGGTCCGAGTCATCTTTTCTAGTGGGGGCACGCTGAGTGCACCCACTGGGTGTAGTCCCTGACACTCCCGTCGACTGGAGTCAGTCGGCGGGAGTCTTAGAACTCTTAGCATTTTTTGCTCTGAGCACGATTGCCAATCGTTTTCTTTTTGATACGTCCGAGTGGACATCTTTTTAGTGGGGGCACGCTGAGTGCACCCACTGGGTGTAGTCCCTGAGACTGCCGTCGACTGCGGGCAATCGGCGGGTGTCTTTATAGAACTAACACTTCCACACTCGGAGTACGAGGTCTTAAGTGCAAAAAAGTTCTGACTATGAACTACTCATGAATCAGAGTCTGGGTTTGAGCAGCATAGATATCCATGTGTTCATTTCGCACCATATCCGACTGATTGATTGCTTTGTTGTCTTGTAACAGAGGGCCTGCGAGCTCGGAGCTTGCTACGCTGCCATGGAGAAGGAGGTGTTGCAGCTTCGCCTAGACTTGGATGCAGAGAGGCACAAGAGTGAGCGGCTTGCTCAAGAGTAGCGCACCCTGGGAGGTTAGTTTTGCTTTCCGACTGTCCATTGAAACTTGTTCACCTTTGATCCAAGTGAACTCGCTTTAGCAGATGTTCATAGTGAGAATGCCCAACTTGTAAAGAGGCTCAGGACTTCTATTTCTTTAGAAACCATGAAGCAGGCGCTGGTGGGCAAGGACGCCAAGCTGATGGATGCCTGGAAGAACGCGACCGCGAAGACCAAGGCTGCTGAGGACTCGCTGAAGATAGTCGAGAAGCTCAAGGAGGAGAACAAGACCCTGAAGGTCGCCGCTGAGGCGATGAAAAGTGAGATCTCCAAGATCAAGACTCATTATGCCGAATGGGAGACGAAGTGTAACACTCAGGCGAGTGCCTTCGAGGAGGAGAAGAAAACGCTGAACGACCAGATCGCCGAGCTCCTCAAGAAGAAAGCAGAACTCGAGCAGTATGTCAAAGAGTTTGGCGATGAGATGAATCAGAAGCTCGCAGGTATGACGCTTAGCCGAGTGAATCTTACTTACTTCTGAGTCTCTGCAAGTATTGACTCCCGAGTCATATTGGTCTACAGAATTCTACAACAACGTCGAGCTGGAGACAGACAGGGTCGAGAAGGATTGCTACTTGTAGACTGCGTTGGTATTTCCCCGAAGAGGAGAGGATGATGCAGTATAGTAGAGATAAGTATTTCCCTCAGTTAAGAACCAAGGTTATCAATCCAGTAGGAGAACCACGCAAAATCCCGTTAGCAGCACCTGCACACACAAAAGCAAACACTTGCACCCAACGCAAATAAGAGGGTTGTCAATCCTCTTAGCGGTTATTTGCAAGGATTAATTCTGATAGTGATAGATAGATAAACTAAAATACTAAATAAAATAAAAGTAAATAAATTGCAGCAAGGTATTTTTTGAATTTTAATATATGATAAAAGTAGACCCGGGGGGCCATAGTTTTCATTAGAGGCTTCTCTCTCGAGCACAGAACATACGGTGGGTAAACAAATTACTGTTGGGCAATTGATAGAAAAGCAAATAATTATGACGGATTCATGGCAATGATCATGTATATAGGCATCACGTCCGAGTCTCCAAGTCTCCAGGGTCTCTTGTGGAGGCTTCGTGAACCTTATGGCCTCCTCTCCAAGTCTCCAGGGTCTCTTTTGTCCAGAAAAAAAATCTCCAAAAAGTTTCGTGGCATTTGGACTTCGTTTGGTACTGATTTCCTGAAAAACCAAAAACAAGCAGAAAACAGCAACTGGCACTGGGCATTAGGTTAATAGGTTAGTCCCAAAAAATGATATATAATTGCATATAAAAACATCCAAGATTGATACTATAATAGCATGGAACAATCAAAAATTATAGATACGTTGGAGACGTATCAAGCATCCCCAAGCTTAATTCCCGCTCGTCCTCGAGTAGGTAAATGGTAAAAACAGAATTTTTGATGTGGAATGCTACCTAACATGTTTCATCATTTAATCTCTCTCTTACGGTATGAATAATAAGATCTGAATGATTCAAGGCAATAGTCTATAGTTTTATATAAAGATATCAATACTCAGGCATACTAATAAACAATCATGTCTTTCAAAACAAAAATGCTAAAGAAAGTTATCCCTACAAAATCATATAATCCTGTCATGCTCCATCTTCTTAACACAAAATATTTATCATGCACTACCCCGATGACAAGCCGAGCAATTGGTTCATACTTTTTAACGCGCTTCAGCTTTTTCAACCCCCACGCAATACATGAGCGCAAGCCATGGATATAGCACTATGGGTGGAATAGAGTGTGGTGGTAGAGATTAATAAGGAGAAGTCAAAAATAAGAAGATAGTCTCACATCAACGAGGCTAATCAACGGGCTATGGAGATGCCCATCAATTGATGTCAATGCGAGGAGTAGGGATTGCCATGCAACTGATGCACTAAGAGCTATAAGTGTATGAAAGCTCAACATGAAAACTAAGTGGGTGTGCATCCAACTTGCTTGCTCATGAAGACCTCGGGCATTTGAGGAAGCCCATCATCGGAATATACAAGCCAAGTTCTATAACGAAAAATTCCCACTTGTATATGAAAGTGACTAAACATGAGACTCTCTATATGAAAAACATGGTGCTACTTTGAAGCACAAGTATGGAAAAGAATAGTAACACTGCCCCTTCTCTCTTTTTCTCTCATTTTCTTTTTCTTTTTTTTTCTCTCTTTTATTTCGTGGGCACTTTTTGGCCTCTTTTTTTTAATTTCCTCACTGGGACAATGCTCTAATAACGATGATCATCATACTTCTATTTACTTACAACTCAAAAGAAAATTACAACTCGAAACTAGAACAAAAATATGACTCTATATAAATGCCTCTGGCGGTGTACCAGGATGTGCAATGATACTAGCGTAACATGTATAAAAAATGATGAACGGTGGCTGAGCCACAAATACTATGTCAGCTATATGATCATGCAAAGCAATATGACAATGACGATGTGTGCCATAAAAACGGAACAGTGGAAGTTGCATGGCAATATATCTCGGAATGGCTATGGAAATGCCATGATAGGTAGGTATGGTTGCTGTTTTGAGGAAGATATAAGGAGGCTTATGTGTGATAGAGCGTATCATATCACGGGGTTTGGATGCACCTGCGAAGTTTGCACCAACTCTCGATGTGAGAAAGGGCAATGCACGGTACCGAAGAGGCTAGCAAATTGCGGAAAGGTGAGAGTGCGTATAATCCATGGACTCACATTAGTCATAAAGAACTCACATACTTATTGCGAAAGTTTATTAGCCCTCGAAGCAAAGTACTACTACGCATGCCCCTAGGGGGATAGATTGGTAGGAAAAGACCATCGCTCGTCCCCGACCACCACTCATAAGGTAGACAATCAAGAATAAATCATGCTCCAACTTCTTAGCATAACGACAGATCATACGTGCATGCTTCGGGAATCACAAACCTTAACACCAATATTCTTACTAAATCACAATTATCTACTAGCACCTCCCACATATTACCATCTTAATATCGCAAAACTATTGCAACGAATCAAACTTATCATATTCAGTGATCTACGTGAAAGTTTTTATTATATCCCTCTTGAATACCTATCATATTAGGACCAAATTCATAACCCATGCATATTACCATTGCTATTCATTAGACTCTCAAAAATATATAAGTGAAGCATGAGAGTGCAACTATTTCTTTAAAATATAACCACCACCATGCTCTAAAAGATATAAGTGAAGCACTAGAGCAACTGCCTAGCTCAAAAGATATAAGTGAAGCACATAGAGTATTCTAACAAATCACGAATAATGTGTGTCCCTATCAGAAAGGTGTGTTCAGCAAAGATGATTGTGACAAACTAAAAAGCAAACAAAATCAAACAAACTATAACACAAGACGCTCCAAGTAAAACACATATCATGTGATGAAGAAAAATATAGCTCCAAGTGAGTTGCCGATAGATTGTAGACGAAAGAGGGGATGCCTTCCTAGCTTAGACGCTTGAATCTTCCTTGAATATTACCTTGGGGTGCCTTGGGCAACCCCAAGCTTAGGCTCTCGCCGCTCCTTATTCCTTTATCCATCGTAGTCTCACCCAAAACTTGAAAACTTCAGCACACAAAACTCAACAGAATCCTCGTGAGATCTGTTAGTATAACAAATAAATCTTAAACTTTAGGTACTGTTGTAAATTGATTCATATTTAATATTGGCATAATGCTAATTTACTCCAACTTCTCCATGACTCATACCCCCCGATACGATCCATAGATTCATCAAAATAAGCAAACTATGCAACAAAAACATAATCTGTCTAAAACAGAACAGTCTGTAAAGATCTATTTAAAATACATACTTCTATAACTCCAAATATTCTGAAAAATTAGTACAACGTAAAAAATTGATATTCCAATACTTTGTAAAAATTTCATATTTTTCTGACGCTCCAGTACAGAATCAAAAATCAAATACTGGACGCAAAACTTTCTGTTTTCCAAACAGCATCAATTATACTATCATCCAAATCATCCCAAAGGCATTACTTGGCACAAACACTAATTAAGAGATAAAAACACAATCATAACAGAGGCTATAATTGTGTAAACACACAAAAACAGAAGGTAAAACAAAAAATATATTTTATTCATTGGGTTGCCTCCCAACAAGCGCTATTGTTTTATGCCCCTAGCTAGGCATAATGCATAGTTTCAAGTGTTGTCATCCTTCAAATTAATTTCATAGGTGGCCCTCATAATAGATTCATAAGGTGGCTTAATTATCTTTCTAGGGAAGTTTTCCATCCCTTTCTTTAATGGAAATTGAAATCTTATATTACCTTCTTTCATATCAATAATAGCACCTATGGTTCGTAGAAAGGCCTACCAAGTATTATAGGACAAGAAGGATTGCATTCAATGTCAAGAACAATAAAGTCCACGGGCACAAAATTTCTATTTACAAGAATAAGCACATCATTTATTCTACCCAATGGCTTTTTAATAGTGGAATCCGCTAGATGCAAATTAAGGGAACAAGGATCCATATCGGTGAGACCTATCACATCACACAAATATTTTGGTATAGTGGAAACGCTAGCACCAAGATCACAAAGAGCATTACATTCATAATCTTTAATTTTGACTTTAATAGTAGGTTCCCATTCATCTTGTAATTTTCTAGAAATTGAAACTTCCAACTCAAGTTTTTCTTCATGAGCTTTCATCATAGCTTTTACAATATGTTTAGTGAAAGCTTTATTTTGTTCATATGCATTTGGTGAATTAATCATGGATTGCAACAAGGAAATACACTCAATTAAGGAACAACTATCATAATTAAAGTTCTTGTAATCCAAAGTAGTGGGTGCATTACTATTTAAAGTTTTGACCTCTTCAAACCCACTTTTGTCACTTTTTTCATTAAGATTATCACCCTCCAAGCAATTGGGACTCCTTCTATCTAAAGTTGACTATTCTTCAGTCCCTTTTTCACCAAGTTTTATATTACTAAATAATGATTCAATAGGGGTGACACCAATCATTTTAATATCTTCATCATTACTATGATAGAAACCGGGTGGAATAGCTTTTTCTAGAAATTCTTGCTTGGCTCTCAACCTAGCGGTCCTTTCTTTACTTTCATTAATGGAGACATAGATAGCTTTAATAGACTCACTTATATCATGCTTGGGTGGCAAAATTTTAATTTTGAGATTTTCAACATCATGAGCAATTCTATCCATGTTCCTATCAATTCATCAACTCTATTCAATTTTTCTTCTATCATAGCATTAAAATTCTTTTGAGAATTAATAAATTCTTTAATATTACTTTCAAGATCAGAGGGTATCCTATTATTATTATTATTATTATTATATGGATTACCATAGGAATTACCATAATTATTAGAGGAATTTCTAGGAAACAGTCTAGGATTGAAATTACCCCTATAAGCATTATTGTTGAAATTATTTCTAGGGACAAAATTCACATCAATAGCATCATTATTTTGCTCAATCAAAGTAGACAATGGCACATCATTAGAATCAATATGAGCACTTTTACTAGCAACCAATTTCATAAGAGCATCCATCTTATCACTCAAAGTATTAATTTCTTCAACAGAATTTACCTTCTTACTAGTTGGAGTTCGTTCAGTGTGCCATTGAGAATAAATTGTCATAATATTGTCAAGAAGTTTTGTAGCTTCTCCCATTGTAATTTCCATAAAGGTACCACCTGCGGCAGAGTCTAGCAAATTTCTAGAAACAAAGTTTAGTCCCGCATAATTTTTTTGTATGATCATCCATAAACACAGGCAATTTCTTATGATCAATTTTATTCTCTCTCAAGATTGTGCAACATGCTCATGTTCAAGTTTCTTAAAATTCATAATTTGATTTCTTAAAGAAATAATCTTAGTGGGAGGAAAATACTTGGGAATAAAAGCATCCTTACACTTATCCCAAGAATCAATACTATTTTGTAGGCAAGGATGAAAACCAAGTTTTAGCACGATCTCGTAGTGAGAACGGAAATAATTTTAATTTGACAATATCATTATCCACATCTTTTTTCTTTTGCATATCACAAAGCTCAACGAAAGTATTAAGCTGGGATGCAGCATCTTCATTAGGACTACCAGAAAATTGTTCTTTCATAACAAGATTAAGCAAAGCAGCATTAATGTCACACGACTCCGCACTAGTGGCGGGAGGAGCAATAGGAGTACTAATAAAATCATTATTATTAGTATTGGAAAAGCCACATAATTTTGTGTTTTCTTGAGACATCGCGACGAAGCAAGCAAACTAGCAAATAAAAATATTTTTGTGTTTTTGTAAAAAAAATTAGAAGTGGGGGAGATGAAAACGAGAGGCAAATGCAAATAAAATAAATGCAAGTGGATGATAGTTTGTGTGAAGGTACTTGATAAATTTTGGTGATGTCTCCCCGGCAGCGGCGCCAGAAATTCTTCGTGCTACTTGTAGACTGCGTTGGTATTTCCCCGAAGAGGAGAGGATGATGCAGTATAGTAGAGATAAGTATTTCCCTCAGTTAAGAACCAAGGTTATCAATCCAATAGGAGAACCACGCAAAATCCCGTTAGCAGCACCTGCACACACAAAAGGAAAGACTTGTACCCAACGCAAATAAGAGGGTTGTCAATCCTCTTAGCGGTTATTTGCAAGGATTAATTCTGATAGTGATAGATAGATAAACTAAAATACTAAATAAAATAAAAGTAAATAAATTGTAGCAAGGTATTTTTTGGATTTTAATATATGATAAAAGTAGACCCGGGGGCCATAGTTTTCACTAGAGGCTTCTCTCTCGAGCGCAGAACATACGGTGGGTAAACAAATTCCTGTTGGGCAATTGATAGAAAAGCAAATAATTATAACGGATTCATGGCAATGATCATGTATATAGGCATCACGTCCGAGACAAGTAGACCGACTCCTGCCTGCATCTACTACTATTACTCCACCCATCGACCGCTATCCAGCATGCATCTAGGGTATTAAGTATGAAACAGAGTAACGCCTTAAGCAAGATGACATGATGCAGACAAAGTAAACTCAAGCAATATGATTAAACCCCATCTTTTTATCCTTAATGGCAACAATACAAATACGTGTCTTGTCCCTTTCTGTCACTGGGATTGAGCACCGCAAGATTGAACCCATCACAAAGCACCTCTCCCATTGCAAGATAAACCAATCTAGTTGGCCAAACCAAATCGATAGATCGGAGAGAAATACAAAGCTATAATAATGATGCATAAAAGAGTTCAGAGAAGACTCAAATATTTCTCATGAATAATCTGATCATAAACTCACAATTCATCGGATCCCAACAAACACACCGCAAAAAAAGATTACATCGGATAGAACTCCAAGAACATCGAGGAGAACATGGTATTGAAGATCAAAGAGAGAGAAGAAGCCATCTTGCTACTAGCTATGGACCCGTAGGTCTGTGGTAAACTACTCACACATCATCGGAAGGGCAGCAAGGTTGATGTAGAAGCCCTCTGTGATCGATTCCCCCTACGGCAGAGTACCGGAAAAGGCCTCTAGATGGGATCGCGGAAGAACAGAGGCTTCCGGTGGAGTAAAAGTTATTCGGGGTGGCTCTCTATTGGTTTCCGAATATTTGAGAATTTATAGAAGTGGAATTAGGTCAAACGGAGCCACGAGGGCCCCACAAGGCATCAGGGCGCGCCCCCCTGTGGCCGCACCCTGTTGCCTTGTGGAGGCTTTGTGAACCTTCTGGCCTCCTCTCCAAGTCTCCAGGGTCTCTTTTGTCCAGAAAAAAATCTCCAAAAAGTTTTGTGGCATTTGGACTTCGTTTGGTACTGATTTCCTGAAAAACCAAAAACAAGCAGAAAACAGCAACTGGCACTGGGCACTAGGTTAGTCCCAAAAAATGATATATAATTGCATATAAGAACATCCAAGATTGATACTATAATAGCATGGACAATAAAAAATTGTAGATACGTTGGAGACGTATCAAGGATCTGGACCCCTCAAGGCAACTTCTCAAGGATAGTGCTGCCATGGTGATGGTGTCCTAGACTAGGGGGTACTAATCTAGTCGGCCCGTATTCCTTGGGCCGGAGGAATGGGCTCTCGTTCTTGTCAAGATGGACTCCGGAAGATACACACAGGAGAAGAGGTCAAGACCACATCTACCGAAGACTTGGCGCGTACTCCAAGACTCCTCCTGCCGCCTCCGTGCCTAGATACCGACCTTGTAATCTTAGATACCTTATCCGGTGTGTATATAAGCCGAAGGGTTTAGCCCTTAGAGGGGACCTCAACACAATCTCATTCACCTGGCCTTAGGACTAGATCATACGATCTCGAGGTAGATCAACTCTGTACTTGATACTTCTCCATCAATATAAACAAGAGCAGGACGTAGGGTTTTACCACCATTAGGAGGGCCCGAACCTGGGTAAACATCGTCTCCCTGTTCCTATTACCATCTATCCTAGATCCACAGCTCGGGACCCCCTACCCCGAGGTCTTCCGGTTTTTACACCGACACTGGTGCTTTCATTGAGAGTTCCGCTGTGAGATCAAAAAAGGATCGATGGGATCATCGGCTTACAACTCCGATCTCGCGGGCACGATTCCCACATCTGAAGCTTCTGTCACAAAAGCACCCTTCCTTCCCTATGGATCAAGAGCAATTAATGACTCCTCCCTAGCTCTGGCCGACCACCCCTTCAAGGGCGAAGGGCCGAAGTATTTTCTGGAGAGCGATTCAGACGACGACTGCTACTTGTGAGCTGCGTTGGGATTTCCCCGAAGAGGAGGGGATGATGCAGTACAGTAGAGATAAGTATTTCCCTCAGTTATGAAACCAAGGTTATCAATCCAGTAGGAGAATCATGCAACAACTCGTTAGTAGCACCTGCACACAAAATAACAAATCCTCGCACCCAACGCGAACAAGGGGTTGTCAATCCCTTGGCGGTTAATTGCAAGATTAAATTGTATGGTGATAGATAGATAGATCGAACAAAAATACAAAATAAAATAAATAAAGTAAAATTGCAGCAAGGTATTTTTAGGATTTTCAATATATGACAAAGGTAGACCCGGGGGCCATAGTTTTCACTTGAGGCTTCTCTCTTGAAAATAGCATACGGTGGGTGAACAAATTACTGTTGGGCAATTGATAGAAAAGCAAATAATCATGACGATATCCAAGGCAATGATCATGTATATAGGCATCACGTCCGAGACAAGTAGACCGAAATGATTATGCATCTACTACTATTACTCCACACATCGACCGCTATCTAGCATGCATCTAGAGTATTAAGTTCATAAAGAACGGAGTAACACCTTAAGCAAGATGACATGATGTAGACAAAGTAAACTCACGCATGAATAAACCCCATATTTTTACCCTTAATAGCAATGATACATACGTGTCATGTCCCTTTCTGTCGCTGGGATTGAGCACCGCAAGATCGAACCCATTACAAAGCACCTCTCCCATTGCAAGATAAATCAATCTAGTTGGCCAAACCAAATCAATAGATCGGAGAGAAATACGAAGCTATAACAATCATGCATAAAAGAGTTTAGAGAAAACTCAAATAATATTCATGGATAATCTGATCATAAACTCACAATTCATCGGATCCCAACAAACACACCGCAAAAAGTGATTACATCGGATAGAACTCCAAGAACATCGAGGAGAACATTGTATTGAAGATCAAAAAGAGAGAAGAAGCCATCTAGCTACTAACTATGGACCCGGAGGTCTGTGGTAAACTACTCACGCATCATCGGAAGGACAGCAAGGTTGATGTAGAGCCCCTCCGTGATCGAATCCCCCTCCGGCAGAGTGCCGGAAAAGGCCTCCAGATGGGATCTCTCGAGAACAGGAACTTGCGGCGGCGGAAAAAGTATTTCGTGGACTCCTCTGTTGGTTTCCCGATTTTAGAGTTTTTATAGAGGTGGAATTAGGTCAAACGGAGCAGAGGTGGGCCCACGAGGCACCAGGGTGCGCCAACCCCCTGGGGCGCGCCCTGGTGGCTCGTGGCCACCTCCTCTGTCTTCTGGCCCTCTCCCGAAGCTTCTAGTATCTCTTATGTCTAGAAAAAAATCTCCAAAAAGTTTCGTGGCATTTGGACTTCGTTTGGTACTGATATTCTGAAAAACCAAAAACAGGCAAAAAACAGCAACTGGCACTGGGCACTAAGTTAATAGGTTAGTCCCAAAAAATGATATATAATTGCTTGTAAGTGTTTGTAAAACATCCAAGATTGATACTATAATAGCATGGAACAATCAAAAATTATAGATACATTGGAGACGTATCAAGCATCCCCAAGCTTAATTCCGGCTCGTCCTCGAGTAGGTAAATGATAAAAACAGAATTTTTGATGTGGAATGCTACCTATCATATTCATCATATACTCTTTTCTTTGTAGCATGAACATTTGGACTTGAATGATTCAAAGCAATAGTCTATAATTTGATATGAAGACATAAATACTCAAGCTTACCAACAAGCAACCATGTCTTTCAAAATATCAACGCTAAAGAAAGTTATCCCTAGCCCATTATGCTCAATCATTGATCCATTCATGAAACACACTCAATATTAGCTACACACAATGCATAAGTATGACAATAGTGCTCTCTAGTTGGTGCTTTGTAAGAGAAGATGGAGACTCAAAATAAAAATAAAAATTGCATAAAAGTAAATAGATAGGCCCTTCACAGAGGGAAGCAGAGATTTGCAGAGGTGCCAGAGCTCAAGGCTTAAATTAGAGAGATAATATTATTTTGAGAGGCATGCTTTTCCTGTCAACGAAAACGACCGAGAATTCCCAATATCTTCCATGCTAGACACATTATAGGCGGTTCCCAAACAGAAAATAAAGTTTATTTCCTTTCCACCATTCTTTCACAATCCATGGCTAGCCGTATCCACGGGTGCCCTCCATACCAACACTTTCCAAAGAATTTATTATTATCATCATATTAAATTTTTTCATTTCGGGACCGGGCATCCCTATTACCTGCCACTCTCTCGTGCAATGACAAGTGAATAAACACTCATCATGAGAATAACACATCTAGCATGGAAAATATTGGCCACCCCCTGCCGCTTCATGAGCGGTACGGACACACAAAACGGAAAATTATTTTGAAAAATTAGAGTTGGCACATGCAAATTTACTTGGAACGGCATGGAAATACCACATATAGGTAGGTATGGTGGACTCATTTGGCACAACTTGGGTTTAAGGAGTTGGATGCACAAGCAGCATTCCCGCTTAGTACAAATGAAGGCTAGCAAATAGATTGAGAAGCGACCAACCAAAAAGCGAAAACGGTCATAAACATGCATTGAACATAACTAACACCGAATAATGCACCATAAGTAGGATATAATTTCGTTGCATAACTATTGACTTTATGTGCATGCATAGGGAATCACAAACCTTAACACCAATATTCTTACTAAATCACAATTACTCACTAGCATGACTCACATATTATCATCTCCATATCGCAAAACTATTGCAAGGAATCAAACTTATCATATCCAATGATCTTTCATGAAAGTTTTTATTATATCCCTCTTGAATATTCATCACCTTGGCACCAAATTCATATCTTGTGCAAATTACCATTACTATTATCAACTCTCAGAAAGATATAAGTGAAGCATGAGAGTGCAAATATTTCTTCAAAATTTAATCTTAACAACTCTCAAAATAATATAAGTGAAGCATGAGAGTTCAAATATTTCTTCAAAATATAGCCACCGCCGTGCTAAAAAATATTTAAGTAAAGCACTAGAGCAACTGCCTAGCTCAAAAGATTTAAGTGAAGCACATAAAGTATTCTAACAAATCATGATAAACGTGTGGCTCTCTCAAATAGGTGTGTCCAGCAAGGATGATTGTGACAAACTAAAAAGCAAACAAAGCAAATACTCACATAATACACGACGCTCCAAGCAAAACTCATGATATGTGACGAATAAAAATATAGCTCCAAGTAAAATTACCGATAGTTGGTAGAAGAAAGAGGGGATGCCTTCCGGGGCATCCCCAAGCTTAGACGCTTGAGTCTTCCTTGAATATTACCTTGGGGTGCCTTGGGCATCCCCAAGCTTAGGATCTTGCCACTCCTTATTCCTTCATCTATCGTGATCTCACTCAAAACTTGAAAACTTCAATCACACAAAACTCAACAAAACCTTCGTGAGATCCGTTAGTATAACAAATAAATATTTAACTTTAAGTACTGTAGTAAATTGATTCATATTTAATATTGGCATAATGCTACTGTACTCCAACTTCTCCATGACTCATACCTCCCCGATACGATCCATAGATTCATCAAAATAAGCAAACTATGCAACAAAAACAGAATCTGTCTAAAACAGAACAGGCTGTAAAGATCTATTTAAAAGCTATACTTCTGTAACTCCAAAAATTCTGAGAAATTTGGACAACGTGGGAAATACATATACCAATACTGTGTAAAATTTTCAGATTTTTCTGACGCTCCATTACAGAATGAAAATTCCAGCACTGGACGCAAAACTTTCTGTTTTCCAAACAACATCAATTATACTATCTTCCAAATCATCCCAAAGGCTTTACTTGGCACAAACACTAATTAAAACATAAAAACATAATCATAACAGTAGCATAATTGTGTAAACACACAAGAACAGAAATAAAAAGAAAAAATTTATTTTATTCATTGGGTTGCCTCCCAACAAGCGCTATTGTTTTATGCCCCTAGCTAGGCATAATGCATAGTTTCAAGTATTATCATCCTTCAAGTTGATTCCATAAGTGGCCCTCATAATGGATTCATAGGGTGCTTTAATTCTTTTCCTAGGGAAGTGTTCCATCCCTTTCTTTAGTGGAAATTGAAATCTTATATTACCTTCTTTCATATCAATAATAGCACCAATAGTTCGAAGAAACGGCCTACCAAGTATTATGGGGCAAGACGGATTGCAATCAATGTCAAGTTCAATAAAGTCCACGGGCACATAATTTCTATTTGCAAGAATAAGCACATCATTTATTATTCCCAATGGCTTTTTAATAGTGGAATCCGCAAGATGCAAATTAAGAGAACATTCATCTATATTGGTAAAACCTAGCACATCACATAGAGATTTTGGAATTGTGGAAACGCTAGCACCCAAATCACATAAAGAATTGCACTCATAATTTTTAATTTTAACTTTAATGGTGGGTTCCCACTCATCATATAATTTTCTAGGAATTGAAATTTCTAGTTCTAGCTTTTCTTCTAACGCTTTCATCATCGCTTCTACAATGTGTTTAGTAAAAGCCTTGTTTTGTTCATAAGCGTTGGGTGAATTTAGCATGGATTTTAACAAAGAAACACACTCAATCAAAGAACAACTATCATAATTAAAGTCTTTGTAATCCAAGAGAGTGGGCACATCGCTAGTTAAAGTTTTTACCTCTCCAAACCCACTTTTATCAATTTTTTCATCAAGATTTTCACCCTCCGAATTATGGGGACGCCTTCTAGCTAAAGTTGACTCTTCTTTAGTCCCCTTTTCATCAAGTTTTATATTGCTAAACAAGGAATCAATAGATGAAACACCAATCATTTTAATATCCTCATCATTACTACGATAGAAAACGGGAGGAATCGCTTTTTCTAAAAATTCTCGTTTAGCTTTTAGCATAGCGGTTCTTTTCTTACTCTCATCCATGGAGACATATAAAGCTTTAATTGATTCATTAATATCAATTTTGGGTGGCAAAATTTTAGTCTTAAGATTTTCCTCATCATGAATAATTCTATCAATGCTCCTAGACATATCATCAAGTTTACTTAATTTTTCTTCTATCGTAGTGTTGAAAACTTTTTGAGCATTAATAAATTCTTTAGTATTACTTTCAAGATCACAGGGCATCCTATTATTATTATAAGGATTACCATAGGAATTGCCATAATTATTAGAGGAATTTCCAGGAAACGGCCTAGGATTAAAATTACCTCTATAAGCATTACTATTAAAATTGTTTCGCGAGACAAAATTCACATCTACAGGATCATTATTTTGCTCAATCAAGGTGGATAAAGGCACATCATTAGGATCAATAGGAGTGTTTTTCCTAGCAACCAATTTCATAAGCGCATCAACTTTATCACTCAAAGTACTAATTTCTTCAACATAATTCACCTTTTTACTAGTAGGAACTCTTTCAGTATGCCATTGTGAATAATTTGCCATAATATTATCAAGCAATTTAGTAGCTTGCCCCAATGTAATATCCATAAAAGTACCACCCGCGGCGGAATCTAAAAGATTTCTAGAAACAAAATTTAATCCCGCATTAAAATTTTGTATGATCATCCACAAATTTAAACCATGAGTAGGGCAATTTCTTATCATTAATATCATCCTTTCCCAAGATTGGGCAACATGTTCATGATCAAGTTGCTTGAAATTCATAATTTGATTTCTAAGGGAAATAATTTCCGTGGGAGGAAAATACTTGGTAATAAAAGCATCTTTACACCTATCCCAAGAATCGATAATATTTCGTGGTAAAGATGAAAACCAAAATTTTGCACGATCCCGCAATGAGAATGGGAATAATTTTAATTTCACAATATCATTATCCACATATTTTTCCTTTTGCATATCACACAATTCTATGAAAGTGTTAAGATGGGATGCAGCATCTTCATTAGGACTACCAGGAAATTGTTCTTTCATGACAAGATTTAACAAAGCGGCATTATCACAAGTCTAGGCACTAGCGGCGGGAGGAGCAATCGGAGTACTAATAAAATCATTATTATTAGTATTGGAAAAATCACATAATTTTGTATTTTCTTGAGACATCGTGGCTACGCAAACAAGATAACAAGCAAGCAAAGAAGCAAACAAGAAAAAGGAAAACGAAAAATTGCTACTTGTGAGCTGCGTTGGGATTTCCCCGAAGAGGAGGGGATGTTGCAGTACAGTAGAGATAAGTATTTCCCTCAGTTATGAAACCAAGGTTATCAATCCAGTAGGAGAATCACGCAACAACTCGTTAGCAGCACCTGCACACAAAATAACAAATCCTCGCACCCAACGCGAACAAGGGGTTGTCAGTCCCTTGGCGGTTAATTGCAAGATTAAATTGTATGGTGATAGATAGATAGATCGAACAAAAATACAAAATAAAATAAATAAAGTAAAATTGCAGCAAGGTATTTTTAGGATTTTATAAAGGTAGACCCAGGGGCCATAGTTTTCACTAGAGGCTTCTCTCTTGAAAATAGCATACGGTGGGTGAACAAATTACTGTTGGGCAATTGATAAAAAGGCAAATAATCATGACGATATCCAAGACAATGATCATGTATATAGGCATCACGTCCGAGACAAGTAGACTGAAATGATTCTGCATCTACTACTATTACTCCACACATCGACCGCTATCCAGCATGCATCTAGAGTTTTAAGTTCATAAAGAACGGAGTAACGCCTTAAGCAAGATGACATGATGTAGACAAAGTAAACTCACGCATGAATAAACCCCATCTTTTTACCCTTAATAGCAACGATACATACATGTCATGTCCCTTTCTGTCACTGGGATTGAGCACCGCAAGATCGAACCCATTACAAAGCACCTCTCCCATTGCAAGATAAATCAATCTAGTTGGCCAAACCAAATCAATAGATCGGAGAGAAATACGAAGCTATAACAATCATGCATAAAAGAGTTCAGAGAAAACTCAAATAATATTCATGGATAATCTGATCATAAACTCACAATTCATCGGATCCCAACAAACACACCGCAAAAAGTGATTACATCGGATAGAACTCCAAGAACATCGAGGAGAACATTGTATTGAAGATCAAAAAGAGAGAAGAAGCCATCTAGCTACTAACTATGGACCCGAAGGTCTGTGGTAAACTACTCACGCATCATCGGAAGGGCAGCAAGGTTGATGGAGAGCCCCTCCGTGATCGAATTCCCCTTCGGCAGAGTGCCGGAAAAGGCCCCCAGATAGGATCTCTCGAGAACAGGAACTTGCGGCGACGGAAAAAGTATTTCGTGGACTCCTCTGTTGGTTTCCCGATTTTAGAGAATTTATAGTGGTGGAATTAGGTCAAACGGAGCAGAGGTGGGCCCACAAGGCACCAGGGCGCGCGACCCTCCTGGGGCGCGCCCTGGTGGCTCGTGGCCACCTCCTCTGTCTTCTGGCCTTCTCCCGAAGCTTCTAGTGTCTCTTATGTTCAGAAAAAAATCTCCAAAAAGTTTCATGGCATTTGGACTTCGTTTGGTACTGATATGCTGAAAAACCAAAAACAGGCAAAAAATAGCAACTGACACTGGGCACTAAGTTAATAGGTTAGTCCCAAAAAATGATATATAATTGCTTGTAAGTGTATATAAAACATCCAAGATTGATACTATAATAGCATGGAACAATCAAAAATTATAGATACATTGGAGACGTATCAAGCATCCCCAAGCTTAATTCCTGCTCGTCCTCGAGTAGGTAAATGATAAAAACAGAATTTTTGATGTGGAATGCTACCTATCATATTCATCATATACTCTTTTCTTTGTAGCATGAACATTTGGACTTGAATGATTCAAAGCAATAGTCTATAATTTGATATGAAGACATAAATACTCAAGCTTACTAACAAGCAACCATGTCTTTCAAAATATCAACGCTAAAGAAAGTTATCCCTCACCCATTATGCTCAATCATTGATCCATTCATGAAACACACTCAATATTAGCTACACACAATGCACAAGTATGACAATAGTGCTCTCTAGTTGGTGCTTTGTAAGAGAAGATGGAGACTCAAAATAAAAATAAAAATTGCATAAAAGTAAATAGATAGGCCCTTCGCAGAGGGAAGCAGAGATTTGCAGAGGTGCCAGAGCTCAAGGCTTAAATTAGAGAGATAAAATTATTTTGAGAGGCATGCTTTTCCTGTCAACGAAAACGACCGAGAATTCCCAATATCTTCCATGCTAGACACATTATAGGCGGTTCCCAAACAGAAAATAAAGTTTATTTCCTTTCCACCATTCTTTCACAATCCATGGCTAGCCGTATCCACGGGTGCCCTCCATACCAACACTTTCCAAAGAATTTATTATTATCATCATATTAAATTTTTTCATTTCGGGACCGGGCATCCCTATTACCTGCCACTCTCTCGTGCAATGACAAGTGAATAAACACTCATCATGAGAATAACACATCTAGCATGGAAAATATTGGCCACCCCCTGCCGCTTCATGAGCGGTACGGACACACAAAACGGAAAATTATTTTGAAAAATTAGAGTTGGCACATGCAAATTTACTTGGAACGGCATGGAAATACCGCATATAGGTAGGTATGGTGGACTCATTTGGCACAACTTGGGTTTAAGGAGTTGGATGCACAAGCAGCATTCCCGCTTAGTACAAATGAAGGCTAGCAAATAGATTGAGAAGCGACCAACCAAAAAGCGAAAACGGTCATAAACATGCATTGAACATAACTAACACTGAATAATGCACCATAAGTAGGATATAATTTCGTTGCATAACTATTGACTTTATGTGCATGCATAGGGAATCACAAACCTTAACACCAATATTCTTACTAAATCACAATTACTCAGTAGCATGACTCACATATTATCATCTCCATATCGCAAAACTATTGCAAGGAATCAAACTTATCATATCCAATGATCTTTCATGAAAGTTTTTATTATATCCCTCTTGAATATTCATCACCTTGGCACCAAATTCATATCTTGTGCAAATTACCATTACTATTATCAACTCTCAGAAAGATATAAGTGAAGCATGAGAGTGCAAATATTTCTTCAAAATTTAATCTTAACAACTCTCAAAATAATATAAGTGAAGCATGAGAGTTCAAATATTTCTTCAAAATATAGCCACCGCCGTGCTAAAAAATATTTAAGTAAAGCACTAGAGCAACTGCCTAGCTCAAAAGATTTAAGTGAAGCACATAAAGTATTCTAACAAATCATGATAAACGTGTGGCTCTCTCAAATAGGTGTGTCCAGCAAGGATGATTGTGACAAACTAAAAAGCAAACAAAGCAAATACTCACATAATACACGACGCTCCAAGCAAAACTCATGATATGTGACGAATAAAAATATAGCTCCAAGTAAAATTACCGATAGTTGGTAGAAGAAAGAGGGGATGCCTTCCGGGGCATCCCCAAGCTTAGACGCTTGAGTCTTCCTTGAATATTACCTTGGGGTGCCTTGGGCATCCCCAAGCTTAGGATCTTGCCACTCCTTATTCCTTCATCTATCGTGATCTCACTCAAAACTTGAAAACTTCAATCACACAAAACTCAACAAAACCTTCGTGAGATCCGTTAGTATAACAAATAAATATTTAACTTTAAGTACTGTAGTAAATTGATTCATATTTAATATTGGCATAATGCTACTGTACTCCAACTTCTCCATGACTCATACCCCCCGATACGATCCATAGATTCATCAAAATAAGCAAACTATGCAACAAAAACAGAATCTGTCTAAAACAGAACAGGCTGTAAAGATCTATTTAAAAGCTATACTTCCGTAACTCCAAAAATTCTGAGAAATTTGGATAACGTGGGAAATACATATACCAATACTGTGTAAAATTTTCAGATTTTTCTGACGCTCCATTACAGAATTAAAATTCCAGCACTGGACGCAAAACTTTCTGTTTTCCAAACAACATCAATTATACCATATTCCAAATCATCCCAAAGGCTTTACTTGGCACAAACACTAATTAAAACATAAAAACATAATCATAACAGTAGCATAATTGTGTAAACACACAAGAACAGAAATAAAAAGAAAAAAATTATTTTATTCATTGGGTTGCCTCCCAACAAGCGCTATTGTTTTATGCCCCTAGCTAGGCATAATGCATAGTTTAAAGTATTATCATCCTTCAAGTTGATTCCATAAGTGGCCCTCATAATGGATTCATAGGATGCTTTAATTCTTTTCCTAGGGAAGTGTTCCATCCCTTTCTTTAGTGGAAATTGAAATCTTATATTACCTTCTTTCATATCAATAATAGCACCCATAGTTTGAAGAAAAGGCCTACCAAGTATTATGGGGCAAGACGGATTGCAATCAATGTCAAGTTCAATAAAGTCCATGGGCACATAATTTCTATTTGCAAGAATAAGCACATCATTTATTATTCCCAATGGCTTTTTAATAGTGGAATCCGCAAGATGCAAATTAAGAGAACATTCATCTATATTGGTAAAACCTAGCACATCACATAGAGATTTTGGAATTGTGGAAACGCTAGCACCCAAATCACATAAAGAATTGCACTCATAATTTTTAATTTTAACTTTAATGGTGGGTTCCCACTCATCATATAATTTTCTAGGAATTGAAATTTCTAGTTCTAGCTTTTCTTCTAACGCTTTCATCATCGCTTCTACAATGTGTTTAGTAAAAGCCTTGTTTTGTTCATAAGCGTTGGGTGAATTTAGCATGGATTGTAACAAAGAAACACACTCAATCAAAGAACAACTATCATAATTAAAGTCTTTGTAATCCAAGAGAGTGGGCACATCGCTAGTTAAAGTTTTTACCTCTCCAAGCCCACTTTGATCAATTTTTTCATCAAGATTTTCACCCTCCAAATTATGGGGACGCCTTCTAGCTAAAGTTGACTCTTCTTTAGTCCCCTTTTCATCAAGTTTTATATTGCTAAACAAGGAATCAATAGATGAAACACCAATCATTTTAATATCCTCATCATTACTACGATAGAAAACGGGAGGAATCGCTTTTTCTAAAAATTCTCGTTTAGCTTTTAGCATAGCGGTTCTTTTCTTACTCTCATCCATGGAGACATATAAAGCTTTAATTGATTCATTAATATCAATTTTGGGTGGCAAAATTTTAGTCTTAAGATTTTCCTCATCATGAATAATTCTATCAATGCTCCTAGACATATCATCAAGTTTACTTAATTTTTCTTCTATCGTAGTGTTGAAAACTTTTTGAGCATTAATAAATTCTTTAGTATTAATTTCAAGATCACAGGGCATCCTATTATTATTATAAGGATTACCATAGGAATTGCCATAATTATTAGAGGAATTTCCAGGAAACGGCCTAGGATTAAAATTACCTCTATAAGCATTACTATTAAAATTGTTTCACGAGACAAAATTCACATCTACAGGATCATTATTTTGCTCAATCAAGGTGGATAAAGGCACATCATTAGGATCAATAGGAGTGTTTTTGCTAGCAACCAATTTCATAAGCGCATCAACTTTATCACTCAAAGTACTAATTTCTTCAACAGAATTCACCTTTTTACTAGTAGGAACTCTTTCAGTATGCCATTGTGAATAATTTGCCATAATATTATCAAGCAATTTAGTAGCTTGCCCCAATGTAATATCCATAAAAGTACCACCTGCGGCGGAATCTAAAAGATTTCTAGAAACAAAATTTAATCCCGCATTAAAGTTTTGTATGATCATCCACAAATTTAAACCATGAGTAGGGCAATTTCTTATCATTAATATCATCCTTTCCCAAGATTGGGCAACATGTTCATGATCAAGTTGCTTGAAATTCATAATTTTATTTCTAAGGGAAATAATTTCTGCGGGAGGAAAATACTTGGTAATAAAAGCATCTTTACACCTATCCCAAGAATCGATAATATTTCATGGTAAAGATGAAAACCAAAATTTTGCACGATCCCGCAATGAGAATGGGAATAATTTTAATTTCACAATATCATTATCCACATATTTTTCCTTTTGCATATCACACAATTCTATGAAAGTGTTAAGATGGGATGCAGCATCTTCATTAGGACTACCAGGAAATTGTTCTTTCATGACAAGATTTAACAAAGCGGCATTAATATCACAAGTCTAGGCACTAGCGGCGGGAGGAGCAATCGGAGTACTAATAAAATCATTATTATTAGTATTGGAAAAATCACATAATTTTGTATTTTCTTGAGACATCGTGGCTACGCAAACAAGATAACAAGCAAGCAAAGAAGCAAACAAGAAAAAGGAAAACGAAAAATTGCTACTTGTGAGCTGCGTTGGGATTTCCCCGAAGAGGAGGGGATGTTGCAGTACAGTAGAGATAAGTATTTCCCTCAGTTATGAAACCAAGGTTATCAATCCAGTAGGAGAATCACGCAACAACTCGTTAGCAGCACCTGCACACAAAATAACAAATCCTCGCACCCAACGCGAACAAGGGGTTGTCAGTCCCTTGGCGGTTAATTGCAAGATTAAATTGTATGGTGATAGATAGATAGATCGAACAAAAATACAAAATAAAATAAATAAAGTAAAATTGCAGCAAGGTATTTTTAGGATTTTATAAAGGTACACCCAGGGGCCATAGTTTTCACTAGAGGCTTCTCTCTTGAAAATAGCATACGGTGGGTGAACAAATTACTGTTGGGCAATTGATAAAAAGGCAAATAATCATGACGATATCCAAGGCAATGATCATGTATATAGGCATCACGTCCGAGACAAGTAGACTGAAATGATTCTGCATCTACTACTATTACTCCACACATCGACCGCTATCCAGCATGCATCTAGAGTTTTAAGTTCATAAAGAACGGAGTAACGCCTTAAGCAAGATGACATGATGTAGACAAAGTAAACTCACGCATGAATAAACCCCATCTTTTTACCCTTAATAGCAACGATACATACATGTCATGTCCCTTTCTGTCACTGGGATTGAGCACCGCAAGATCGAACCCATTACAAAGCACCTCTCCCATTGCAAGATAAATCAATCTAGTTGGCCAAACCAAATCAATAGATCAGAGAGAAATATGAAGCTATAACAATCATGCATAAAAGAGTTCAGAGAAAACTCAAATAATATTCATGGATAATCTGATCATAAACTCACAATTCATCGGATCCCAACAAACACACCGAAAAAAGTGATTACATCGGATAGAACTCCAAGAACATCGAGGAGAACAATGTATTGAAGATCAAAAAGAGAGAAGAAGTCATCTAGCTACTAACTATGGACCCGAAGGTCTGTGGTAAACTACTCACGCATCATCGGAAGGGCAGCAAGGTTGATGGAGAGCCCCTCCGTGATCGAATTCCCCTCCGGCAGAGTGCCGGAAAAGGCCTCCAGATGGGATCTCTCGAGAACAGGAACTTGCGGCGACGGAAAAAGTATTTCGTGGACTCCTCTGTTGGTTTCCCAATTTTAGAGAATTTATAGTGGTCGAATTAGGTCAAACGGAGCAGAGGTGGGCCCACGAGGCACCAGGGCGCGCCACCCCCCTGGGGCGCGCCCTGGTGGCTCGTGGCCACCTCCTCTGTCTTCTGGCCTTCTCCCGAAGCTTCTAGTGTCTCTTATGTCCAGAAAAAAATCTCCAAAAAGTTTCATGGCATTTGGACTTCGTTTGGTACTGATATGCTGAAAAACCAAAAACAGGCAAAAAATAGCAACTGGCACTGGGCACTAAGTTAATAGGTTAGTCCCAAAAAATGATATATAATTGCTTGTAAGCAATAGTCTATAGTTTGATATGAAGACATAAATACTCAAGCATACTAACAAGCAACCATGGCTTTCAAAATATCAATGCTAAAGAAAGTTACCCCTAGCCCATTATGCTCAATCATTGATCCATTTATGAGACACACTCAATATTAGCTACACACAATGCACAAGTATGACAATAGTGCTCTCTAGTTGGTGCTTTGTAAGAGGAGATGGAGACTCAAAATAAAAATAAAAATTTCATAAAAGTAAATAGATAGGCCCTTTGCAGAGGGAAGCAGAGATTTGCAAATGTGCCAGAGCTCAAGGCTAAAATTAGATAGATAAAATTATTTTGAGAGGCATGCTTTTCCTGTCAACGAAAACGACAGAGAATTCCCAATATCTTCCATGCTAGACACATTATAGGCGGTTCCCAAACAGAAAATAAAGTTTATTTCCTTTCCACCATTCTTTCACAATCCATGGCTAGCCGTATCCACGGGTGCCCTCTATAGGGGAACGCGACAGAAAACAAAAAATTTCGGTACATCGAGCACGCCTAGGACCACTATGGAGACTGCATACATTGTTTGATCTGATCATTACCGACTCGTAGCGCAGCGGAAGTAGAGTCGATGTAGATTGTCGATGCAGATCCCCGCAGCTAGGATTTACAACCTCCCAACTGCGAGGATGTACTCCCTCATCGGATAGCCCTTCGGGAGGCGGTCAGACAGTCCCTCGGACGATGTCACGGACAGCCCTTCGGGAGGACCCTCGAAGCTCGAACGATAACTCGGACAGCCCTTCGGGAGGACCCTCGAACAGCCCCTCGGGCAAAAGATCGAAACTACGACCTCTCTACGGGGTTGCACACATATGGTGTCAGCTATCCGGTAGGGCTTCACCGTCCAGAACTAGTTCCTGCCGGAACCCAGACAGCCTTTCGGCTATACGAAACTATTTCGCGGGGAGGGAGAGACAAGGCCAGATCATGCATTGCTTGTGTATGAGAGTAAGGAGTGAGTGTGGAGAGCACCTCTCCACCTCTATTTATAGGAAAGCCAAGGGGTAGGGATGGCACACAAAATACCAAAACACCCTTACTTTATGTCACACATAAAGGGAATAAAAGGCAAAAAAGAATGGCATGTGGAGCTCCATGGAGGAGCTCCACCTTGGCCGGCCACCCTCATGGCCCCCCCCCAAAGGGGGTTCCTTAGTCCCTAAGTCCTTCTAGAAGCCTTTTGGGAAAAGCCCTAAAAGGTGGCTTTCCAAAAAAGTAACCATAAAGTGATTTTCACTATTCATGGAAACATTTTTCCGCGACCGTTAAATCCGAAAATATTTCTGTGGGTCTTAGAATAATTCCAGTACCCACTAAAATGATTTTGGATGCATTCCGAAACTATTCCGGATTAGTGATTTTCATCTGCGAAAAGCAACCAAACCGGTTCCGGCAGCTCCAGAACATTTCCGGTTTTTATCCCGAAAAAATCCCAGAAGTTTCCAGAACAATTCTGGCACCCTCCAAGAATTAACAGGCGTGTGCTGAAACCAATTTGACTTAATGGTATACCCTGAAACAACTTTTCAGTTTTACCAAAACTATTCCGGTGTTCTCTACGGAACTCTTCCGCTGTCTCCGAAACTTTTCCGGTGACTTTCTCTCAGACTCCCTGTCTAGTATTCAGCAGATAGATGACCCTTAAGCGTGTGACCCTATTGGTTCGGTGAAGTAAAGACATGACCCGGAACTCTTTCCGATCAATGATCAACATCGGAGCCGTGGACACCCATATTGATCCCTATACCCACACGAAGAAATATTCGAGTGAACCTCCAGTTGCCGTGTGCTATTCCTGTTGCTTCACGATATATTACAAACACCCGAGGTGAGAATTATCGGCATCCGCGTGGATCAACAACTTGTCCACTATGCCAGTTACCTTGTTACCGGTTTTGTTCTCTTTTCTCGTTTTCGTGTTCAGGTATCCCTGTGATCAAATCACAATGTGTCTGGCCAGACGATGATGGATACCGTAACACCGAGAGGGCCCGAGAATATCTCTCCATCGTCGGAGGAGCAAATCCCAATCTCGAGCTATCTCGTTTCTTGTCATACTTTTCCGTGAACCCGTAAGCCGCCGTAATAGCCACCCAGTTACGGATGACGTTTAACAAACCCCAAAGTTCACGAAGCAAGTACGAAGGAACTTGATACTCTCATGGTCTAAGGAATTATGCAAACATTAACTATCTCTGTGTTATTAACCATTAACTTGTGACGAATGTATCTCATAGCATAACATCAATTCGGGTCGATTCAACACAAGTGTACTACTAACATTGTGCCCTCAAAATTGCCGGCATAGACATGCCCATGATCAGGAAAACAGGATCATCATGCAATACTTGAGCCAGTCTTAGAGGCATGACCAGGAATACATTTTACCATTTATTATACCACACGTGCACATGAGTTTCCCTCCGAGCCTCGTGGATATTGTAGACTCGAGAATCATTGCAGTTATAGCATGGAACATAAACATTCATTACAAACTCGGAGATACAAAATAACTGTTAGTACTGCCTCTAGGGCATATCTCCTACAGACTCCCACTTGCACTAGAGTCATAATCCAGTTACATGGCTTCCCTAACACCAATGGCTATCTGGTGCTGCTCATGCTTTGCTCGTGGTAGAGGCTTTGTCATCGGGTCTGACACGTTCAGATCCGTGTGAACTTTGCGTACTTTCACAAAACCTGCTTCGACATGATGTCGAATGAGTTTATATTTGCATTCAATATGTCTTGTCTTATGGTGCGAACTTGGCTCCCTTGCTTGAGCCACGGCGCCAGTATTATCACAATAGATCTCCACCGGGTCCAGAGCACTTGGAACCACACCAAGGTCTTCAAGAAATTGCTTGATCCATACCGCCTCCTTGGAGGCTTCTGAAGCTGCAACATATTCCACCTCCGTCGTAGAATCCGCCACAGTCTTTTGTTTGGAACTTTTCCAATCAACTGCGCTGCCGTTCAATATGAAAACATAGCCTGATTGAGATTTGAAGTCATCTAGGTCAGTCATGAAGCCTGCATCAGTGTAACCACTTACAATGAGGTCTTCATCACCTCCGTACACAAGGAGTAAATCCTTGGTCCTTCTGAGGTACTTAAGAATACTTTTGACTGCGTCCCAGTGTTCCAGTCTTGGATCACTTTGGTACCGGCTACTAACACTTAGTGCATAGGAAACATCCGGTCTTGTACATAGCATGGCATACATAATAGAACCAACTGCCGAGGCATATGGAACATCATTCATCTGTACTCGCTCATTGAGAGTCTGAGGACACTGATTCTTGCAAAGCACTGTGCCAGGTGACATGGGGAGTAGGCCTTTCTTGGAGTTCTCCATGTTGAACCTTTTCAACACCTTGTCAATGTACGTGCTTTGACTAAGCGCTATCAGGCGTTTTGATCTATCTCTATAGATTCTGATGCCCAATACATATGCCGCTTCACCTAAGTCTTTCATTGAAAAACTCCTCTTCAATGAGTCTTTTATTTCGCTAAGAAAATTCACGTCATTTCCAATCAACAATATGTCATCCACATACAAGATTGGAAATGCTTTTGCGCTCCCACTAAACTTCTTGTAAACACAAGATTCTTCGTCATTCCTGATGAAGCCAAACTCTTTGACTACTTCATAAAAACGAATGTTCCAGCTCGTTGATGCTTGCTTCAGACCATAAATGGCCTTTTGAGTTTGCATACCTTTCCAGCATCCTCATGAACGACAAAACCTTCCGGCTGTATCATGTATACATCTTCTTTGATATTTCCATTTAGGAAAGCCGTTTTGATGTCCATCTGCCATATTTAATAATTGAAATAAGCAGCAATTGCTAGTAATATCCGAACGGACTTAAGCATAGCTACGGGCGAGAAAGTCTCCTCTTAGTCCACTCCTGGAACTTGCGTGAACCCTTTCGCGACAAGTCTAGCTTTATGGATAGTAATGTTACCATCCGCGTCTGTCTTTCTTTTGAAAATCCATTTACAACCAATGGGCTTTACGCCTTCTGGAAGTTCTTCCAAGTTCCAAACTTGGTTTTCGTACATGGATTCCATCTCGGATTTCATGGCCTTGTGCCATTCCCTTGAGCTGGGCCCCGCCATCGCTTCCTTGTCGTGCGCAGGTTCATCGTCTTCAAGAATGAAGATTTCGTTATGAAACCACTCAGGTGGCTGGATAGCCCTACCTGATCTACGCGGTTCAGTTACAACATTGTCTGAAGTTTCCGCATCACATGCGACAATTTCCGGCTCGGTTGTAGGGATAATTTGCGGAATTACTTCCGGTTCCTTAGCCATAACAACGGTTGCCGAAGATTCACTAATCTCATTAAGTTGTACTGTCCTCCCACTTAATTCTTTAGCGAGAAATTCCTTCTCGAGAAAGTGTCCAACTTTTGCGACAAACACTTTGCCCTCAGACTTGTGGTAGAAGGAATACCCAACGGTGTTTTTGGGATAACCTACAAAGGAACATTTTTCTGATCTGGGATCGAGTTTGCTTGGCTGTAAACGCTTTACGTATGCCTCACAACCCCAAATTTTAAGATGCGACACACAAGGTTTCTTCCCATGCCACATCTCATGTGGTGTCATCTCAACAGACTTAGACGGTGCTTTGTTTAGTGTGTGAGCGGCAGTTTCCAGTGCGTGACCCCAAAAAGATATCGATAGATCTGTAAGAGACATCATCGACCTTACCATGTCTAACAGGGTTCGGTTACATCGTTCCGACACTCCGTTTCGCTGTGGAGTTCCGGGAGGCGTAAGCTGTGAAACGATTCCACGGTCACTCAGATGTTGGCTAAACTCATGACTAAGGTATTCGCCCCCGCGATCTGATCGCAGAAACTTAATCCTTTTGTTACGATGATTTTCTACCTCATTCCGAAATTCTTTGAACTTTTCAAAGGTTTCCGACTTATGCTTCATCAAGTAGATATATCCATACCTACTCAAATCATCAGTAAAAGTCACGAAGTACAAATACCCACCCCATGCGATTGTGCTCATTGGACCACATACATCACTATGTATTATTTCCAACAATTCACTCGCCTGTTCAGGATGACCCGTGAACGGCGTCTTGGTCATTTTCCCCATCAGGCAAGCTTCACATGTGTCAAATGATTCAAAATCAAAAGACGGTAAAACTCCATCTTTATGGAGTCTTTGCATGCGTTTCTTTCCGATGTGGCCAAGGCGACAATGCCACAAGTAAGTGGTGGTGGTATCAGCCTTCTTAAGGCGTTTCGCGTTTACGTTAAAGACAACATTTTCACATTCAAGATTTAATATGAAAAGGCCCCCAACAATGGGTGCAAATCCATAAAACATATCCTTACAATAAAGTGAACAACCATTGTTCTCGAAGTTGTAGGAGTACCCATTGTGTACTAAACATGATCCAGAGATAATG
Organism: Elymus sibiricus; assembly: GCA_039707655.1. NCBI lineage: Eukaryota > Viridiplantae > Streptophyta > Magnoliopsida > Poales > Poaceae > Elymus > Elymus sibiricus. The sequence continues at coordinate 118,737,424 of CM077676.1, read as the reverse complement.
TTTCTACACAATGCCGGAACAAAATAACAGTTACTTAGTTCCAAAATAAATCTTGAAGGGAGACGTAGAGGCATAATGCCGACTGCTTGAGCGGCGATCCCAGCGCCGTTCCTGACACGCATCACGACTTCATTCTTTGCTAGCTTGCGCACCTTCTGAAGCCCCTGTATCGAGTTGCAAATGTGAGCAACCGATCCGGTATCAAATACCCAAGACTTAGAATTTTCGCTAGCAAGCAAAACGTCAATGACATTAACATGTATAATAGTTATACCTTTTCCGGTTTTCCTGGACTTCTTATCTGCCAGGTACTTCTTGCAGTTCCTCTGCCAGTGTCCAGTGCCTTTGCAGTAGAAGCACACAGTTTCAGCGTTGGCTCCATCCTTACAGTAGCTTTGGGAGTTAGTCTTACTGGCGCCCTTGCCCTTCTTGGACTTGCCTTTCTTTTTGAAACTGGCGGTCTTCTTCACCAGCAACTTTTGTTGATTCTGCAGTCCTATCTCATTTGTTTTGAGCATCGCTTCATAAAGCGAGGTAAGGATCAAATCATTACCAGGTGTCTTTGGAAAATTAATTCCCTTTTCAGCATAACTATCGTAATAGTTTGCTAGTCTGACACTATGCTCATCAACTAGAGATTTCTTGTTTATATTGCATTCTTTCATAGCCTCAGTCATCTCATGAACTTCAGCTGAATCCTGTTTGTGATACAGAACATCTAGAGCCTCGAGAATCTCGAAGGTACTAAGTCGTTCAAAACGGTTCTGTAGCACAGGATCCATGCAAGATAACATAAGGTTTTTAATAGCACTAAAATCATCCTTTCGTGAATCAAACACGTTGATGATCTCCTGAGCCATTTCTGGCGTAGGGGAATCACCTAGAGGTTGATCAAGCACATAGTCTTTCTTAGCGCTCTTGAGGACAATCCTCAGGGTACGGACCCCGTCCGCATAGTTGTTTCCAGTCGCAGCTAACTTCACTCTCTCTAACATCGGGGCTAAGAAGAACACGGTGTTGCGAGCCATTTGATCTACAACGGTAAACACAAGTTTCACTTAGACTTTGTTCATAATTAATTTGCACTAGTGAATAAATAATTTTATTTTAAAGTGCGCTCCCACTCAAATCAATATCTCTCATAATTGATTGTGAGTGATTCAAGATCCAAATTTCAATTCAACGCCAAGGATGCATCCATCTCAAGTGACGAGAATTTCATTTGGTAGGCCAACTTGCCAATCACATCTCTATGTGACTCTTGTTCATCTTTCAATGGGCGTGTTCCGAGCTCAGGACGATCCTCCGGAACGTCAAGACAACCGAGTGATCTTGCTGCGAGGTCTCAACTCACCCCCCTCACACTTCTCTAATCGTTCGTACCCATGCATCCATGTGATACCCCGAAGAGATAGGTGCCGTGACGGTGCTACACTTGGGAGAACACTAACTACTTGATATTTTTAAGTGAGAGATCACCCTAATAAAAAGCGACTTCCACGCAATCAAAATGGTGCATCAAGAGGGATAAACATCTCAGGCAATTCATAATAGCATGATATGGTATAGCCCTTTCTGACGGAGAAGTCTTTAATTTCTTCGTCTTCGGCATTTGCGTCGGTGTTCACCTTCGCGAAGATTGCCACCACATTGTCGATGCACCAGATAATATTGCTATCTCTATAGCTAATAAAATAAGTGCATTACTTAAGGTTGACACGCAGGTCATTAAAGTGACAATCATGTGGCTCCAGCCATCATGCCGAATCATGACACGCAGGTCATGTTAATAAATTTACATCATATAGTCATCTCAAACATAATTGAATTAATATGAGAGCTGCAATACCACATCACATGCACATCCTGCAAAACCAAGTTAGACGCTTCTAATCGGTTTATGCAAAAATTTATTTTACGTGGCTTCTAAGGTTTTGACTTAAACCGCAACTACCAACGTTTATCATCAAGTATGTGATGGAAATATGCCCTAGAGGCAATAATAAAGTTGTTATTATTTTATATTTCCTTGTTCATGATAAAGGTTTATTATTCATGCTAGAATTGTATTAACCGGAAACTTAAATACATGTGTGAATACATAAACAAATACCGTGTCCCTAGTGAGCCTCTACTAGACTAGCTCGTTGATCAAAGATGGTTAAGGTTTCCTAACCATAGACATGAGTTGTCATTTGATAACGGGATCACATCATTAGGAGAATGATGTGATGGACAAGACCCATCCGTTAGCTTAGCATATGATCGTTCTGTTTATTGCTACTGCTTTCTTGAATGTCAAATACATGTTCCTCAGACCATGAGATCATGCAACTCCCGAATACAGGAGGAATACCTTGTGTGCTATCAAACGTCAAAATGTAACTGGGTGATCATAAAGATGCTCTACAGGTATCTCCGAAGGTGTCTGTTGAGTTGGCATGGATCGAGACTGGGATTTGTCACTCCGTGTTTCGGAGAGGTATCTCTGGGCCCTCTCGGTAATGCACATCATAAGAAGCTTGCAAGCAAAGTGACTAAGGAGTTAGTTACGAGATGATGTATTACGGAACGAGTAAAGAGACTTGCCGGTAACGAGATTGAACTAGGTATGGAGATACCGACGATCGAATCTCGGGCAAGTAACATACCGACGGACAAAGGGAATTACGTATATTGTCATTGCGGTTCAACCGATAAGATCTTCGTGGAATATGTAGGAACCAATATGAGCATCTAGGTTCCGCTATTGGTTATTGACCGGAGAGGCGTCTCAGTCATGTCTACATCATTCCCGAACCCGTAGGGTCCGCACGCTTAACGTTCGTTGATGATATAGTGTTATATGAGTTATGTGAATTGGTAACCGAATATTGTTCGGAGTCCCGGATGAGATCCCGGACGTCACGAGGAGTCTCAGAATGGTTGAGAGGTAAATATTTATATATGGGAAGTCATATTTTGGGTTCCGGAAAAAGGTGCAGTTTTTTTCGGTATTGTACCGGGAAGCTTCCAAAAGGTTCCGGAGGATTCCGGAGGGGTCCGGAAGTCCACAAGTGGGTCCACCAAGTCCTCAAAAGCCCACGCATCTAGGGAAGGAAAAAGGGAGAGTCCTAGTAGGAATAGGATTGGACTTTGGAGTCCAAGTCCACGTGTGTACTATTCACGGTTACTGTTCACGTGGCACTATTCCTTCTACTCCAAGCCCCTACACATATATAAATAGAGGAGAGGGGGCGCCCCAAAGGATACACAACATTGTCTTAGCCATGTGCGGCGCCCCCCTCCACAGTTCCGTCCCTCGGTCATATTTTCGCAGTGCTTGGGCGAAGCCCTGCGGAGATATCATTACCATCACCGTCACCACGCCGTCGTGCTGCCGAAACTCATCCACTACCTCGCCGTCTTGCTGGATCAATAAGTCGAGGACATCACCGAGCTGAACGTGTGCAGAACGCGGAGGTGCTGAACGTTCGGTACTCGGTCGGTTGGATCATGAAGTTGTTCGACGACATCAACCGCGTTGTTCTAACGCTTCCGCTTACGGTCTACGAGGGTACGTAGACACACTCCCCCTCTCGTAGCTATGCATCTCCATGGATAGATCTTGCGTGTGCATAGATTTTTTTTCCATGCAACGTTCCCCTACAGTGGTATCTGAGCCAGGTCTATGCGTAGATGATATGCACGAGTAGAACACAAAGAGTCGTGGGCGGTGATCGTCATACTGCTTACCACCAACGTCTTATTTTGATTCGGCGGTATTGTAAGATGAAGCGGCCCGGACCAACCTTATATGTCCACGTACAGGAGACCGGTTCCACCGACAGACATGCAACTTGTTTTGCATAAAGGTGGCTGGTGGGTGTCAGTTTCTCCTACTTTAGTTGAATCGAATTTGACTGCGGCCGGTCCTTGTTGAAGGTTAAAACAGCAAACTTGATAAATCACCGTCGTTGTTTTGTGCCGTAGGTAAGAACGGTTCTTGCTAGAAGCCCGTAGCAGCCACGTAAAACTTGCAACAACAAAGTAGAGGTCGTCTAACTTGTTTTTGCAGGGTATGCTGTGATGTGATATGGTCAAGACATGATGTGATATACGTTGTTGTATTAGATGATCATGTTTTGTAATTTATCGGCAACCGGCAGGAGCCTTATGGTTGTCTCTTTATTGTATGCAATGCAGGCGCCATGTAATTGCTTTCCTTTATCGCTATGCGTTAGCAATAGTTGTAGAAGCAATAGTTGGTGAGAGGACCATGACGCAACGATGGAGATCAAGGTGTCGAGCCGGTGATGATGGAGATCATGACGATGCTTTGGAGATGGAGATCAAAAGCACAAGATGATGGCCATATCATGTCACATATTTTGATTGCATGTGATGTTTATCCTTTATGCATCTTATTTTGCTTAGAACGACGGTAGCATTATAAGATGATCCCTTCACTAAATTTCAAGATAAAAGTGTTCTCCCCGAGTATGCACCGTTGCTAAAGTTCGTTGTTTCAAAGCACCTCGTGATGATCGGGTGTGATAGATTCTACGTTCACATACAACGGGTGTAAGCCAGTTTTACACAAGCAGAATACTTGGGTTAAACTTGACGAGCCTAGCATGTACATACATGGTCTCTGAACACTGGAGACCGAAAGGTCGAACATGAGTCATATAGTAGATATGATCAACATGGAGATGTTCACCATTGGTGACTATCCCATCTCACGTGATGATCGGACATGGGCTAGTTGATTTGGATCATGTATCACTTAGTTAACTTGAGGGATGTTAATTTAAGTGGGAGTTCATTAGTAATTTGATTAATTGAACTTAATTTATCATGAACTTAGTCTTGATAGTTTTTGCATATCTATGTTGTAGATAAATGGCCCGTGCTACTGTTCCGTTGAATTTTAATGCGTTCCTAGAGAAAGCTAAGTTGAAAGATGATGGTAACAACTACACGGACTGGGTCCGTAACTTGAGGATTATCCTCATTGCTGCACAGAAGAATTATGTCCTTGATGCACCGCTAGGTGATGGACCTGCTGCAGGAGCTGCTGCAGACGTTGTGAACGCCTGGCAGGCTCGATCTGATGATTACTCGATAGTTCAGTGTGCCATGCTCTACGGCTTAGAACCGGGACTGCAAAAGCGTTTTGAACGCCACGAAGCATATGAGATGTTCCAAGAGCTGAAATTGATATTTCAAGCTAATGCCCGGGTTGAGAGATATGAAGTCTCCAACAAGTTCTTTAGCTGTAAGATGGAGGAGAACAGTTCTGTCAGTGAACACATACTCAGAATGTCTGGGTACCACAACCACTTGACTCAGCTGGGAATTGATCTTCCGGTTGAGAGTGTTATTGACAGAGTTCTTCAGTCACTGCCACCAAGCTATAAAGGCTTCGTGATGAACTATAATATGCAAGGGATGGAGAAGACAATTCCCGAGCTCTTCGCGATGCTGAAATCAGCGGAGGTAGAAATCAAGAAGGAGCATCAAGTGTTGATGGTTAACAAGACCACTAGTTTCAAGAAAAAGGGCAAGGGAAAGAAGGGGAACTTCAAGAAGAACGGCAAGCAAGTTGCCGCTCTCACGAAGAAACCCAGAGCTGGACCCAGGCCTGAAACAGAGTGCTTCTATTCAAAGGGACTGGTCACTGGAAGCGGAACTGCCCCAAGTATTTGGCGGATAAGAAGGATGGCAAAGTGAGCAAAGGTATATTTGATATACATGTTATTGATGTGTTCCTCACTAATGCTCGCAGTAGCGCCTGGGTATTTGATACTGGTTCGGTTGCTCATATTTGTAACTCGAAACAGGAGCTACGGAATAAGCGAAGATTGGCTAAGGACGAGGTGACGATGCGCGTCGGGAATGGTTCCAAGGTTGATGTGATCGCCGTCGGCACGCTACCTCTACATCTACCTTCGGGATTAGTTTTAGACCTCAATAATTGTTATTTGGTGCCAGCGTTGAGCATGAACATTATATCTGGATCTTGTTTATTGCGAGATGGTTATTCATTTAAGTCAGAGAATAATGGTTGTTCTATTTATATGAGTAACATCTTTTATGGTCACACACCTTTTTGTGAATGGTCTATTCTTGTTGAATATCGATCGTAGTGATACACATATTCATAATATTGATGCCAAAAGATGCAAAGTTGATAATGATAGTGCAACATACTTGTGGCACTGCCATTTAGGTCATATTGGTGTAAAGCGCATGAAGAAACTCCATGCAGATGGACTTTTGGAATCTCTTTATTATGAATCATTTGATACTTGCGAACCATGCCTCATGGGCAAGATGACTAAAACTCCGCTCTCCGGAACAATGGAGCGAGCTACTGATTTGTTGGAAATAATACATACCGATGTATGCGGTCCGATGAATGTTGAAGCACGCGGCGGGTATCGTTATTTTCTAACCTTCACAGATGATTTGAGTAGATATGGGTATATCTACTTGATGAAACACAAGCCTGAAACATTTGAAAAGTTCAAAGAATTTCAGAGTGAAGTAGAGAATCATCGTAACAAGAAAATAAAGTTTCTACGATCTGATCGCGGAGGTGAATATTTAAGTTACGAGTTTGGTCTTCATTTAAGAAAATGTGGAATTGTTTCACAACTCACGCCACCTGGAACACCACAGCGTAATGGTGTGTCCGAACGTCGTAACCGTACTTTATTGGATATGGTGCGTTCTATGATGTCTCTTACCGATTTGCCACTATCGTTTTGGGGTTATGCATTAGAGACAGCTGCATTCACGTTAAATAGGGCACCGTCTAAATCCGTTGAGACGACACCATATGAACTATGGTTTGGCAAGAAACCTAAGCTGTCGTTTCTTAAAGTTTGGGGATGCGATGCTTATGTGAAAAAGCTTCAACCTGATAAGCTCGAACCCAAAGCGGAGAAGTGCGTCTTCATAGGATACCCTAAAGAAACAATTGGGTACACCATCTATCACAGATCCGAAGGCAAGGTCTTTGTTGCCAAGAATGGGTCCTTTCTAGAGAAGGAGTTTCTCTCGAAAGAAGTGAGTGGGAGGAAAGTAGAACTTGATGAGGTAATTGTACCTTCTCTCGAATTGGAAAGTAGCTCATCAGAGAAAACCGTTCCCGTGATGCCTACACCAATAAGAGAGGAAGATAATGATAAAGATCATGAAACTTCAGATCAAGTTACTACTGAACTTCGTAGGTCGACCAGAGTACGTTCCGCACCAGAGTGGTCAGGTAATCCTGTTCTGGAAGTTATGTTGTTAGACAACGGCGAACCTACGAACTATGAAGAAGCTATGATAAGCCCGGATTCCAGCAAATGGTTTGAGGCCATGAAATCTGAGATAGGATCCATGTATGAGAACAAAGTGTGGACTTTGGTGGACTTGCCCGATGATCGGCAAGCCATTGAGAATAAATGGATTTTTAAGAGGAAGACGGATGGTGATGGTAATATCACTGTCTACAAAGCTCGACTTGTCGCGAAAGGTTTTTGACAAGTTCAAGGGGTTGACTACGATGAGACTTTCTCACCCGTAGCGATGCTTAAGTCTGTCCGAATCATGTTAGCAATTGCCGCATTTTATGATTATGAAATCTGGCAAATGGATGTCAAAACTGCATTCCTTAATGGTTTTCTCAAAGAAGAGTTGTATATGATGCAACCAGAAGGTTTTGTCGATCCTAAGGGTGCTAACAAAGTGTGCAAGCTCCAGCGATCCAGCTATGGACTGGTGCAAGCATCTCGGAGTTGGAATATACGCTTTGAAGAGGTGATCAAAGCATATGGTTTTGTACAGACTTACGGTGAAGCCTGTATTTACAAGAAAGTGAGTGGGAGCTCTGTAGCATTTCTAATATTATATGTGGATGACATATTGTTGATTGGAAATGATATAGAATTTCTGGATGGCATAAAGGGATACTTGAATAAGAATTTTTCAATGAAAGACCTCGGTGAAGCTGCTTATATATTGGGCGTCAAGATCTATAGGGATAGATCAAGACACTTGATAGGACTTTCACAAAGCACATACCTTGACAAAGTTTTGAAGAAGTTCAAAATGGATCAGTCAAAGAAAGGGTTCTTGCTTGTCTTGCAAGGTGTGAAGTTGAGTCGGACTCAATGCCCGACCACGGCAGAAGATATAGAGAAAATGAAAGTCATTCCCTATGCCTCAGCCATAGGTTCTATTATGTATGCCATGCTGTGTACCAGACCTGATGTGTGCCTTGCCATAAGTTTGGCAGGGAGGTACTAGAGTAATCCAGGAGTGGATCATTGGACAACGGTCAAGAATATCCTGAAGTACCTGAAAAGGACCAAGGACATATCTACGTGTGAAGCAGAATACATAGCTGCTTCGGAAGCAGCATATGAAGGAGTGTGGATGAAGGAGTTGATATCCGATCGAGGTGTAATACCTAGTGCATCGGGTCCGATGACAATCTTTTGTGACAACACTGGAGCAATTGCCATAGCCAAGGAGCCCAGGTTTCACAAGAAGACCAAACACATCAAGAGACGCTTCAACTCCATTTGTGAATATGTCAAGGATGGAGACATAGAAATTTGCAAAGTACAGACGGATCTGAATGTGGCAGACCCGTTGACTAAGCCTCTTCCACGAGCAAAACATGATCAGCACCAAGACTCCATGGGTGTTAGATTCATTACTATGTAATCTAGATTATTGACTCTAGTGCAAGTGGGAGACTGATGGAAATATGCCCTAGAGGCAATAATAAAGTTGTTATTATTTTATATTTCCTTGTTCATGATAAAGGTTTATTATTCATGCTAGAATTGTATTGACCGGAAACTTAAATACATGTGTGAATACATAAACAAATACCGTGTCCCTAGTAAGCCTCTACTAGACTAGCTCGTTGATCAAAGATGGTTAAGGTTTCCTAACAATAGACATGAGTTGTCATTTGATAACGAGATCACATCATTAGGAGAATGATGTGATGGACAAGACCCATCCGTTAGCTTAGCATATGATCGTTCTGTTTATTGCTACTGCTTTTCGTCTGCGAAATTTCATCTTTCTTTTGACTATGGCGAAACCCAAAGAATTGATAGCACTTCGTTGATCAATCAGGATCGCGGATTGCCAGAACTTTGTCAAATTCCACCATGCTGTCTCGAGATCAGAAATACGCAAATTCTAGGGAAGCAACAAGAACATCGGGTAACAGATTTCATCTGCCACCCGCATAAATAATTTTCAGCAATAGATCTGATCTACTACAAAATTATATTATGCACTACCCATACATCTCTATGTATTCTAGATTGTAACCTGCATCTACGCATAGCAAGGCTCTTGATGCCACTATAGGGGAACGCGACCGAAAACAAAAAATTTCGGTACATCAAACACGCCCAGGACCACTATGGAGACTTCATACAGGGTTTGATCTGATCATTACCGACTCGTAGCGCAGCGGAAGTAGAGTCGATGTAGATCGTCGGTGCAGATCCCCGCAGATAGAATTTACAACCTCCCAACCGCGAGGATGTACTCCCTTGTCGGACAGCCCTTCGGGAGGCGGTCAGACAGTCCCTCGGACGATGTCACGGACAGCCCTTCGGGAGGACCCTCGAAGCTCGAACGGTAACTCGGACAGCCCTTCGGGAGGACCCTCGAGCAGCCCCTCGGGCAAAAGATCGAAACTACGACTTCTCTACGGGATTTCACACATACGGTGTCAGCTATCCGGCAGGGCTTCACTGTCCAGAACTAGTTCCTGCCAGAACCCAGACAACCTTTCGGCTCTACGAAACTATTTCGCGGGGAGGGAGAGAGAAGGCCAGATCATGCATGGCTTGTGTATGAGAGTAAGGAGTGAGTGTGGAGAGCACCTCTCCACCTCTATTTATAGGAAAGCCAAGGGGTAGGGATGGCACACAAAATACCAAAACACCCTTACTTTATGTCACACATAAAGGGAATAAAAGGCAAAAAAGAATGGCATGTGGAGCTCCATGGAGGAGCTCCACCTTGGCCGGCCACCCTCATGGCCCCCCCCCAAAGGGGGTTCCTTAGTCCCTAAGTCCTTCTAGAAGCCTTTTGGGAAAAGCCCTAAAAGGTGGCTTTCCAAAAAAGTAACCATAAAGTGATTTTCACTATTCATGGAAACATTTTTCCGCGACCGTTAAATCCGAAAATATTTCTGTGGGTCTTAGAATAATTCCAGTATCCACTAAAATGATTTTGGATGCATTCCGAAACTATTCCGGATTAGTGATTTTCATCTGCGAAAAGCAACCAAACCGGTTCCGGCAGCTCCGGAACATTTCCGGTTTTTATCCCGGAAAAATCCCAGAAGTTTCCAGAACAATTCTGGCACCCTCCAAGAATTTCCAGGCGTCTGCCGAAACCAATTTGACTTAATGGTATACCCTGAATTAAAATTTTCAGTTTTACCGAAACTATTCCGGTGTTCTCTCCGGAACTCTTCCGCTGTCTCTGAAACTTTTCCGGTGACTTTCTCTCAGACTCCCTGTCTAGTATTCAGCAGATAGATGACCCTTAAGCGTGTGACCCTATAGGTTCGGTGAAGTATAGACATGACCCGGAACTCTTTCCGATCAATGATCAACATCGGAGCCGTGGACACCCATATTGATCCCTATACCCACACGAAGAAATATTCGAGTGAACCTCCAGTTGCCGTGTGCTATTCCTGTTGCTTCACGATATATTACAAACACCCGAGGTGAGAATTATCGGCATCCCCGTGGATCAACAACTTGTCCACTATGCCAGTTACCTCGTTACCGGTTTTGTTCTCTTTTCTCGTTTCCGTGTTCCGGCATCCCTGTGATCAAATCACAATGTGTCTGGCCAGACGATGATGGATACCGTAACACCGAGAGGGCCCGAGAATATCTCTCCATTGTCGGAGGAGCAAATCCCAATCTCGAGCTATCTCGTTTCTTGTCATACTTTTTCGTGAACCCATAAGCCGCCGTAATAGCCACCCAGTTACGGATGACGTTTAACAAACCCCAAAGTTCATGAAGCAAGTACGAAGGAACTTGATACTCTCATGGTCTAAGGAATTATGCAAACATTAACTATCTCTGTGTTATTAACCATTAACTTGTGACGAATATATCTCATAGCATAACATCAATTCGGGTCGATTCAACACAAGTGTTCTACTAACATTGTGCCCTCAAAATTGCCGGCATAGACATGCCCATGATCAGGAAAACAGGATCATCATGCAATACTTGAGCCAGTCTTAGAGGCATGACCAGGAATACATTTTACCATTTATTATACCACACGTGCACATGAGTTTCCCTCCGAGCCTCGTGGATATTGCAGACTCGAGAATCATTGCAGTTATAGCATGGAACATAAACATTCATTACAAACTCGGAGATACAAAATAACTGTTATTACTGCCTCTAGGGCATATCTCCTACACCCTCCATACCAACACTTTCCAAGGAATTTATTATTATCATCATATTATTATTTTTTTCATTTCGGGACTGGGCATCCCTATTACCTGCCACTCTCTCGTGCAATGACAAGTGAATAAACACTCATCGTGAGAATAACACACCTAGCATGGAAAATATTGGCCACCCCTTGCCGCTTCATGAGCGGTACGGGCACACAAAACGGAAAATTATTTTGAAAATTTAGAGTTGGCACATGCAAATTTACTTGGAACGACATGGAAATACCGCATATAGGTAGGTATGGTGGACTCATTTGGCACAACTTTGGTTTAAGGAGTTGGATGCACAAGCAGTATTCCCGCTTAGTACAAATGAAGGCTAGCAAATAGATTGAGAAGCGACCAACCAAAAAGCGAAAATGGTCATAAACATGCATTGAACATAACTAACACCGAATAATGCACCATAAGTAGGATATAATTTCGTTGCATAACTGTTGACTTTATGTGCATGCATAGGGAATCACAAACCTTAACACCAATATTCTTACTAAATCACAATTACTCACTAACATGACTCACATATTATCATCTCCACATCGCAAAACTATTGCAAGGAATCAAACTTATCATATCCAATGATATTTCATGAAAGTTTTTATTATATCCCTCTTGAATATTATCACTTTGGGACCAAATTCATATCTTGTGCAAATTACCATTACTATTATCAACTCTCAAAAAGATATAAGTGAAGCATGAGAGTGCAAATATTTCTTCAAAATTTAATATCATCAACTCTCAAAATAATATAAGTGAAGCATGAGAGTTCAAATATTTCTTCAAAATATAGCCACCGCTGTGCTAAAAAAGATTTAAGTGAAGTACTAGAGCAACTGCCTAGCTCAAAAGATTTAAGCGAAGCACATAGAGTATTCTAACAAATCATGATAAACGTGTGGCTCTCTCAAATGGGTGTGTCCAGCAAAGATGATTGCGACAAACTAAAAAGCAAACAAAGCAAAGACTCATATAATACACGACGCTCGAAGTAAAACACATATCATGTGATGAATAAAAATATAGCTCCAAGTAAAATTACCGATAGTTGGTAGAAGAAAGAGGGGATGCCTTCCGGGGCATCCCCAAGCTTAGACGCTTGAGTCTTCCTTGAATATTACCTTGGGGTGCCTTGGGCATCCTCAAGCTTAGGGTCTTGCCACTCCTTATTCCTTCATCTATCGTGATCTCACCCAAAACTTGAAAACTTCAATCACACAAAACTCAACAAAACCTTCGTGAGATCCGTTAGTATAACAAATAAATCTTTAACTTTAAGTACTGTAGTAAATTGATCATATTTAATATTGGCATAATGCTACTGTAATCCAACTTCTCCATGACTCATACCCCCCGATACGATCCATAGATTCATCAAAATAAGCAAGCTATGCAACAAAAACAGAATCTGTCTAAAACAGAACAGTCTGTAAAGATCTATTTAAAAGCTATACTTCTGTAACTCCAAAAATTCTGAAAAATTAGGAAAACATGGGAAATTCATATATCAATACTGTGTAAAAATGTCATATTTTTATGATGCTCCAGTGCATAATTAAAATTCCAGCACTGGACACAAAACTTTCTGTTTTCCAAACAGCATCAATTATACTATCTTCCAAATCATCCCAAAGGCATTACCTGGCACAAACACTAATTAAAACATAAAAAACACAATCATAACAGTTGCATAATTGTGTAAACACACAATAACAGAAATAAAAAGTTTATTGGGTTGTCTCCCAACAAGCTCTTTCTTTATAGCCATTAAGATAGACTTGAGATTTCAACGATGCTCTCATGAAAGATAATAATTGAAACACAAAGAGAGCATCATGTAGCATGTGAAAAATACATTTAAGTCTAACATACTTCCTATGCATAGGAATTTTATAGGAAAACAAATTATCAAGACAAGCAATATCTAGCATATGCAAATAGGAAGAACGAAGCATTAAAAATTTCAACACAAAGAGAGGTAATTTAGTGACATGAAAATTTTCATAACCATATTTTCCTCTCTCATAATAATTACATGTAGGATCATAATCAAATTAAACAATATAACTATCATATACAATTTTATCTTCATGATCCACATGCATAAAAGTTTTATAATCTTCCAAGATAGTGGGATTAACATCAACTAAAGTCATGACCTCTCCAAACCCACTTTTATCAAAAAATTCATAAGATTGATAATTCTCCAAAGTAGTGGGATCATTATTACCTAAAGTTGACGCTCTTCCAAACCCACTTTTAATAGTATTGCATACATTATTATCAATAACATATTCATCATGAGGCTTAAATAAATTTTCAAGATCATAAGAAGCATTATCACCCCAATCATGATCATTGCAATAAGTAGTGGACATAATAAAATTATCATCCCCAAGCTTGTAGTTTTGCATATTATTAGCACAATTCACATTAATAGAATTTATAGTAACATCATTGCAATCATGCTTTTCAATCAAGGAGCTATCATGAATCACTTTATAAATTTCTTCTTCTAGCACTTCATCACAATTTTCAGATTCATGATTTTCAAGCAAAACTTCATAGAGAAAATCAAGAGCACTCAAATCACTAGCAATTGGTTCATTATAATTGGATCTTTTGAAAAGACTAGCAAGTGGATGAGGATCCATAGTGATCTTAAATTTTTGTTTTACTTTCTGTTCTTGAGTGTTGTCATGGCAATAAAAGCAAGCAAGCAAATACAAATATTTTTATGTTTTTGTAAAAACCTTTTAGAAGTGGGGGAGATGAAAATGAGAGGCAAAGGCAAATAAAATAAATGCAAGGAGATGAAAGTTTATGCGTAGGTACTTGATAGATGTTGATGATGTCTCCCCGGCAACGGCGCCAGAAATTCTTCCTGCTACTTGTGAGCTGCGTTGGGATTTCCCCGAAGAGGGGGGGATGATGCAGTACAGTAGAGATAAGTATTTCCCTCAGTTATGAAATCAAGGTCATCAATCCTGTAGGAGAATCACGCAACAACTCATTAGCAGCACCTGCACACAAAATAACAAATCCTCGCACCCAACGCGAACAAGGGGTTGTCAATCCCTTGGCGGTTAATTACAAGATTAAATTGTATGGTGATAGATAGATAGATCGAACAAAAATACAAAATAAAATAAATAAAGTAAAATTGTAGCAAGGTATTTTTAGGATTTTCAATATATGATAAATGTAGACCCGGGGGCCATAGTTTTCACTAGAGGCTTCTCTCTTGAAAATAGCATACGGTGGGTGAACAAATTACTGTTGGGCACTTGATAGAAAAACAAATAATCATGACAATATCCAAGGCAATGATCATGTATATAGGCATCACGTCCGAGACAAGTAGACCGAAATGATTCTACATCTACTACTATTACTCCACACATCGACCGCTATCCAGCATGCATCTAGAGTATTAAGTTCATAAAGAATGGAGTAACGCCTTAAGCAAGATGACATGATGTAGACAAAGTAAACTCACGCATGAATAAACCCCATATTTTTACCCTTAATAGCAACGATACATACGTGTCATGTCCCTTTCTGTCACTGGGATTGAGCACCGCAAGATCGAACCCATTACAAAGCACCTCTCCCATTGCAAGATAAATCAATCTTGTTGGCCAAACCAAATCAATAGATCGGAGAGAAATACGAAGCTATAACAATCATGCATAAAAGAGTTCAGAGAAAACTCAAATAATATTCATGGATAATCTGATCATAAACTCACAATTCATCGGATCCCAACAAACACACCGCAAAAAGTGATTACATTGGATAGAACTCCAAGAACATCAAGGAGAACATTGTATTGAAGATCAAAAAGAGAGAAGAAGCCATCTAGCTACTAACTATGGACCCAAAGGTCTGTGGTAAACTACTCACGCATCATCGGAAGGGCAGCAAGGTTGATGTAGATCCCCTCCGTGATCAAATCCCCCTCCGGTAGAGTGCCGGAAAAGGCCTCCAGATGGGATCTCTCGAGAACAGGAACTTGTGGCGGCGGAAAAAGTATTTTGTGGACTCCTCTGTTGGTTTCCCGATTTTAGAGTATTTATAGAGGTGGAATTAGGTCAAACGGAGCAGAGGTGGGCCCATGAGGCACCAGGGCGCGCCACCCCCTGGTGGCTCGTGGCCACCTCCTCTGTCTTCTGGCACTCTCCCGAAGCTTCTAGTGTCTTTTATGTCCAGAAAAAAATCTCCAAAAAGTTTCATGGCATTTGGACTTCATTTGGTACTGATATTCTGAAAAGCCAAAAACAGGAAAAAAACAACAACTGGCACTGGGCACTAAGTTAATAGGTTAGTCCCAAAAAATGATATGTAATTGCTTGTAAGTGTATATAAAACATCCAAGATTGATACTATAATTGCATGGAATAAAAAAAATATATAGATACGTTGGAGATGTATCAGCGACCAGCCAGCCACGGCCGATGAACCTGATCTTCGAATTGGGTCGGCCGGGCTGACAAACGTAGGCCTGTCACGGGATGAAGATACCAAGGCCCCGAGCCTACGGTCCATAGAGATTGAAAACCTACCCACCTCCCACATCGAGTACTGCCCCGATTACGCGGGGCCTCCAGACATCTGGGATCTAGCCTACGTGCAACAATTCCTCGACGAATCGATCATACAGTTCTGGGCCAAGTTCTTGTCGATCAAGGACAAGATACCAAACTACCAGGACGCAAATATAGTAACAGCTTTTCAGCGCGAATGCAAGGATAAAGGTGTCTCGAACGCCCTCGCCCGCCGCTATGTACAAACCATCTCGGAGTTGTCCGACCTGGTGTCTAAATTTTGCACCATCGAGGATGCTTGGATTGCCAAGAAGAGCACAGATTCGATCTGTGAGCGCAAGTCAAAGCGAGAAAGACCTACACCTCAATGTACACCCCGCGCAGGGACCGTACTGACCAAGCAACCTCAGAAAAAGAAGAAGTTCTTTGCCCTACCCAGGACCACCCTCGATGGTCTCCTAGATAAACCTTGTCTGATACATGCTGTTTTGCTCAATTCCTGCCCAACTGACAGCCTGTGCGACTGCTGGGTAGTGAGGCAAGTGGCAAACCAAGGACCCGCCCTCCTTATGGGCACCCCCTGTCACGCAGAAGAATCCTCGGATGAAGGCGAAGTCATGATGATCTATGAGACCTTTATGTCCAACAACCAGCGCAAGCGGGCCCTGCGAGAAATCAACTCCCTCCGTCAGGTACCAACTCGGGGCGCGTGGATAGACACGCCCATCACCTTCGATCATAAAGATCAGCCGAGGTCAACCCCGAACAAGTGCCCCGCCGCCCTGGTCCTTGACCCAATCGTGGGCAGCTACCGTCTCCGAAAAGTATTAATGGACGGAGGCAACAGCCTAAATTTGATATACGCAGACACTCTAGACAGAATGCAAATCGATAAATCACGCATCGAACAGAGTAGCACCACCTTCAAAGGTATTATACCTGGGCGAGAGGCATGCTGTAGTGGAAAGATAACCTTGGACATAGTCTTCGGAACTGCAGATAATTATCGATCCGAAGAGATTACGTTCCACATCGTCCCGTTCAGGAGTGGATATCACGCCCTCCTGGGACGAGACGCCTTCTCCAAATTCCAAGCAGTAGCGCACTACGGCTATATGAAGCTCAAAATGCCGGGCCCGAACGGGATAATCACCGCCTCGAGCGACCCCGACAGAGCACTCACGGCCGAAAATAAGATGGCGTCACTCGCCCTCGAAACCCTGTCCGAAGCCCTCGCAGCCGAGGAACTAAGCACACTACGAGCCGAAGTCGATCGAGATGATATCATCCTCGATAAACGACCGAAGTCCACCTCATTCAAGCCGGCCGACGAAATAGTCAAATTCCAGGTACACCCCACGGACCTAGCTAAAACGGCGTCCATAGGGGCAAACCTCGACCCAGAAATTGACGAGGCTCTACGAGGTTTTCTTAAGGAAAATTGGGACATATTCGCCTGGCACCCTTCGGACATGCCAGGAATACCCCGCAGGCTTGCAGAACACAGCCTTAACATATTGAAAGGCTACAAACCCGTCAAGCAAACACTTCGGCGCTTCTCGGAATCCAAGCGTCAAGCAATGGGCAAGGAACTGGCCAAGCTATTGGAAGCCGGATTCATCCGAGACATAAAACACCCCGATTGGCTTGCCAACTTGGTCATGGTACCAAAGAAGGATAGGTCCTGGTGCCTGTGCGTCGATTTTAAAGACCCCAATAAAGCATGCCCCAAGGACCCTTTCCCTCTACCATGAATTGACCAAATCATGGACACCACCGCCGGGCACAATTTGCTATGCTTTTTGGATGCCTACTCAAGATACCATCAGATCAAGATGAAGGAATCTGATCAGGTAGCAATAGCATTCATCACACCTTACGGGCCATTTTGTTTCAATACAATGCCCTTTGGATTAAAGAACGCCGACACCACATACCAGCGCATGTTTCAATCAGGCTTGGAAAAACATATCGGGAAGACCGTTGAGGCCTACGTCGATGATGTGGTTGTCAAAACCAAACACGTCGGACAATTGGTCGACAATCTCCATAACACATTCGCCAGCTTACGGGAGTATCAAATAAAGCTCAACCCGGAGAAATGTGTCTTCGAAGTACTAGCCGGCAAACTCCTTGGCTTCATCATATCTAGCCGAGGTATTGAAGCCAATCCGGCGAAAATAAAAGCCTTGGACTGCTTAGAGGTACCAACAGAGCTCAAACATGTACAAAAACTAGTAGGATGCGTGGCAGCGCTGAGCCGCTTCATATCAAGACTCGGGGAGAAAGCCTTACCTTTGTATAGACTCTTAAAACAGACAAAAACCTTCAAATGGACCGAGGAGGCCGCGGCAGCTCTAGAAGGCATTAAAACTCTCCTTGCAACCAATCCTATCCTGGCAGCGCCCGGCATATGCGAGCCGATGATATTATACATCTCGGCCAAAAACTAGGTGGTCAGCACCGTACTCGTGGTCGAACGAGACATGGAACGTCACAAGTTCCGGATGCAAATGCCCGTGTACTACGTCTCTGAAGTCCTAACACCGTGCAAGACACACTATCCCCACTATCAAAAGATAGCTTATGCCGTCTTCATGGCATCTCGAAAACTTCGGCACTACTTTCAAGAGTGCTCGGTAACCGTGGCATCCGATGTCCCATTAAGCGACATAATTAACAACAGAGATGCAACGGGGCGCATAGCCAAATGGGCCATAGAGCTCCTACCCCTTGAAATAACTTACCGACCACGCCGAGCTATTAAATCTCAGGTGTTGGACGACTTTGTGGCCGAATGGACGGAGGCCGAGCTCCCTCGAGAATACATCACTTATTCGCATTGGACCATGTACTTCAACGGTTCCAAAATGCTTGCCGGCCTAGGGGCTGGCGTAGTGCTTACCTCACCCACAGGGGACAGTATTCGGTACGTATTGCAAATCATGTATACCAACTCCAATAACGCGGTGGAATACGAAGCCCTGTTGCATGGACTCTGGATAGCAGCCTCCATGGGTGTCCAACGCCTGGAGGTCCGAGGTGATTCCAACCTCGCCATCTCACAGGTCAATGGCGAATTCGACGCAAAGGACCCAAAGATGACAGCCTACCGAAATGCCGTCATGCGAATCTCGGCTAGGTTTGAGGGGCTGGAATTTCATCACGTACCCCGAGATAACAACCAGGCTGCAGATATACTCGCCCGAATGGGCGCTAAGCGGGAAAAGTCCCGAATAACACCTTCCTCGAACGGCTCTTTAAACCCTCCGTAGTCTGGCAAGACGACACGGGGATGTCGGAATCAAACGACGCTGGACAACCTACCTTTCCCGAAGATGACGAGGGGCTGGATATAGTGGGAGGCTCGGCTGTTAAGAAAACAGCCTCCGCGCATGAAGTTATGGCAGTCATTACACCATGGACTGAGCCGCTCCTCGCATACCTGTGATACGTCTCCGTCGTATCTATAATTTCTGACTGTTTCATGCCAATATTCTACAACTTTCACATATTTTTGGCAACATTTTATAATATTTTTGGGACTAACATATTGATCCAGTGCCCAATGCCTGTTTGTTGCATGTTTTTTGTTTCGCAGAATATCCATATCAAACGAAGTCCAAATGCAATAAAATTTTACGGAGAATTATCTTGGAATATATGTGATTTTTGGGAGGTGGAATCAACGGAAGGCGGTGCTCGTGGGCCGCACGAGGCACCAGGGCGCGCTAGGGGGGGTCCAGCGCACCGTGGTGCCTCGTGAGGCCCTCGTAGGTCGGTTGGTAACTTTCTTCGGCCGCAAGGAAGCTAATATCCGGAAAAAAATCATGTTAAAATTGCCGCCATGGAAGCCATGGACCAGAGGGGGAACTCTCCTCCCATCTAGGGGGGAGGCCAAGGAAGAATAAGAAGGAGGGGGCTCTCTCCCCCTCTCTCCCGGTGGCGCCGGAACGCCGCCGGGGGAACCATCGTGACGACGATCTACACCAACAACTTCGCCACCGTCAACACCAACTCTCTTCCCCTCTATGCAGCGGTGTAACCTCTGTTTTCCCGCTGTAATTCTCTACTTAAACATGGTGCTTAATGTTACATATTATTATCCAATGATGTGTTGCCATCCTATGATGTTTGAGTAGATTCGTTTTGTCCTATGATTGATGATCATGATTGGTTTGAGTTGTATGTTTTATTTTGGTGCTGTCCTATGGTGCCCTCCGTGTCGCGCAAGCGTGAGGGATTCCCGCTATAGGGTTTGCAATACGTTCATAATTCTCTTATAGTGGGTGGCTAGAGTGACAGAAGCTTACACCCGAGTAAGGGGGTTGTTGCGTATGGGAGTAAAGGGGACTTGATACTTAATGCTATGGTTGGGTTTTACCTTAATGATCTTTGGTAGTTGCGGATGCTTGCTAGAGTTCCAATCATAAGTGCATATGATTCAAGTATGGAAAGTATGTTAGCTCATGCCTCTCCCTCATATAAAATTGCAATAATGATTACCGGTCTAGTTATCGATTGCCTATGGACAAACCTTTCTCTTGTGTGACAAAAAGCTTTCTACTAAACAACTAACTTTTATTATCTCGCAAATTACTCCTAGTTTTATTCTCGTTAAGTACTTCCAGCCTTATCCTTACACCCGCAAAATAGTTTCATACTTGTTCTAGGTAAAGCGAATGTTAAGTGGGTGTAGAGTTGTATCGGTGGTCGATAGAACTTGAAGGGAATATTAATTCTACCTTTAGCTCCTCATTGGGTTCGACACTCTTATTTATCGAAAAAGCTACAATTGATCCCCTATACTTGTGGGTTATCAGGACCTTTTTCTAGCGCCGTTGTCGGGGAGCAATAGCGTGGGGTTGATATTCTTGTGTGTGCTTGTTTGCTTTATCACTAAGTAGATTTTATTTTCTGTTCTAAGTTGTTTTATATCTTTAGTTATGGATATGGAACATGAAATACCAAAAAAATTAGTTGTACTTGCTACTCATGGAGATGGGGAACCTCCTAAAACCCTCGATGCTCGTTATGTGGAAAACATTAAACACTATTTCGATAATCCTGAGAAAACCCCATTCAACTTGATAATGGGAGACACGTTGGATCAACGTGAATACTTTAGGGATTATCGCTTGTCTCAAAAAGGGAAACTCTTATGGGATCAAATTGATTATTTGCAATGGTATGCTTGGAATTTATCCTTAAGATTTGATTATACTTGTTGCTCTAGGATGAAGGCTCCACACCTTCCCTTTTCATGTAAATTTAATGATAATGAAACCTTGGCTTCATATGCTAATGGTATATATGATTACTATGATGTGGAACGAATAGAAGAATTTGTTGCTTTTAAGGGTGCTTAGGAAATTGAATCTTTGTTTGAAAAGTATGAAGATTGTGATGATGCTGTCTACATATCTAAATTTTTTGCTATAGTTAAATATTGCTCTGAGAATTATGAATACAATGCCGATATTAATGAGTTTATTGAGAAAATCTCCGCTGTCCAAGAAGAGACTAATATTTTGCAGGCTCCTATGGAAGAAGGAAATGATGACACTGTGAGCTCATTAGATGAAAAAGATGACGAGGAGAGCGAAGAACAAAGGGAGGAAGAGCGGATTAGCTATCCGTGCCCACCTTCTAATGAGAGTAACTCTTCAACTCATATATTGTTTAATTTCCCTTCATGCTTACCGAAGGATGAATGCTATGATAATTGCTATGATCCCGTTGATTCGTTTGAAATATCCCTTTTTGATGAAATTGATGCTTGCTATGCTTGTGGCCATGATGCCAATATGAATGATGCTTATGGAGATGAACTTGCTATAGTTCCTTATGTTAAGAATTAAATTGTTGCTATTGCACCTACACATGATAGTCCTATTATCTTTTTGAATTCTCCCAACTACACTATATCGGAGAAGTTTGCTCTTATTAAGGATTATATCGATGGGTTGCGTTTTACTACTACACATGATAATTTTGATGAATATAATATGCATGTGCTTGCTTCTCCTACATGCAATTAATATGAGAGAGGAACTACATCTCCACCTCTGTATGTTTCCAACACAATAAAATTGCAAGAAACTGTTTATACTATGCATTGGCCTTTACTTGATGTGCTTGAATCGTTCTTTTATGACATGCCGATGCATAGGAAGAGAGTTAGACTTCGTCATTGCATGATATATGTTGCTTTGTGCTCACTACTAAATTACAAATCATTGTTAATTAAAATTGGCTTTGATATACCTTGGGATCTGGGTGGATCGATTACTTGAGCACTATATGCCTAGCTTAATGGCTTTAAAGAAAGCGCTGCCAGGGAGACAACCCGGAAGTTTTAGAGAGTCATTTATTTCTGTTGAGTGCTTTTATAAAGTTTAAAAAAAATAGAGGGGAACCTAAACCTTTTTCAAAAAGAAAAGTGAAAGTAAGAAAGACGAGCACCGTTGAAGTGGGGGAGCTCCTTGAACTTTGTTCATGCCCATGGAAACTTTGCAAATCTTGAATTACAGAAACTTTTCAACAAAAATAATTATACCCTTGTAAAAATCCACTGTATTATAAAAATAATGTGCCAAGATTTACCATTAGGATGTTTAAATTGCTTGTTTGGTGTGTGCGGTGCAAAAACAGAAACTTTTGCTGTAGTGCGTGAATTTACATTTTTTACTGGAACGTGAAAAAATTCTGAAATTTTTACACAGTACTTCTATGAATTTTTTTTTATTTTTTCATAATTTTTCAGAATTTTACGAGTTACAGAAGTATGGTCAATGTTCAGATTACTACAGACTGTTCTGTTTTTGACAGATTCTGTTTTTGATGCATTGTTTTGCTTGTTTTGATGAAACTATGGATTGTATCGGAAGGTATAAGCCATGGAGAAGTTAGAATACAGTAGGTATAATGCAAAAATAAAATATGAATGGGTTTGCAACAGTACTTAAAGTAGTGATTTGCTTTATTATACTAACGGATCTCACAAAGGTTTTGTTAAGTTTTGTGTGGATGTAGTGTTCAAGGATCGAGGAGGTATTGATATGAGAAGAATGAGGAGAGGAAAGAGCTCAAGCTTGGGGATTCCCAAGGCACCCCAAGTAAATATTCAAGGAGACTCAAGCGTCTAAGCTTGGGGATGCCCCGGAAGGCATCCCATCTTTATTCAACAAGTATCGGTATGTTTCAGTTTTTGTTTTGTTCACATGATATGCGTAAATTCTTGGAGCGTCGTGTGCCTTTTCTTTTTATTTTAATAAATGAACCATGCTGGTATGAGATAGTCCTTGGTTGATTTATAGAATGCTTCATTCACTTCACTTATATCTTTTGAGTATGGCTTTATAGAATGCTTCATGTGCTTCACTTATATCATTTGAAGTTTGGATGCTTGTTTCTCATCATATAGAAAACCGTTATTTGTAGAATGCTATTTTGCTTCACTTATATTTATTAGAGTGTGGCCTTTTATAGAAAGAATTAAACTCTCTTGCTTCACTTATATCTATTTAGAGAGTCAACAGGAATTGGTCATTCACATGGTTAGTCAGAAAATCCTACATAAACCTTGTAGATCGCTGAATATGATATGTTTGATTCCTTGCAATAGTTTTGCGATATGGAGATGATAATATGTGAGTTATGCTAGTGAGTAATTTTGATTTAGTAATAATATTGGTGTTAAGGTTTGTGATTCCCTATGCATGCACGTAAAGTCAATAGTTATGCAACGAAGTTATATCCTACTTATGGTGCATTATTCAGTGTTAGTTATTCTCAATGCATGTTTATGACCGTTTTTGTTTTCTGGTTGGTCGCTTCTCAATCTATTTGCTAGCCTTCACTTGTACTAAGCGGGAATGCTGCTTGTGCATCAAAACTCCTTAAACCCAAGTTGTGCCAAATGAGTCCACCATATCTACCTATATGCGGTATTTCAATGCCGTTCCAAGTAAATTTGCATGTGCCAACTCTAAAATTTTCAAAATAATTTTCCGTTTTGTGTGCCTGTACCGCTCATGAGGCGGCAGGGGGTGGCCATTATTTTCCATGCTAGGTGTGTTATTCTCACGATGAGTGTTTATTCATTTGTCATTGCACGAGAGAGTGGCTGGTAGTAGGGATGCCTAGTCCCACAATGAATCAAAAATTAATAACAACAAAATTCCTTGGAAAGTGTTGGTATGGAGGGCACCCGTGGATACGGCTAGCCATGGATTGTGAAAGAATGGTGGAAAGGAAATAAACATTACTTTCTGTTTGGGAACCGCCTATGATGTGTCTAGTATGGAAAATATTGGCAATTCTCGGTCGTTTTCGTTGACAGGAAAAGCATGCCTCTCAAAATAATTTTATCTCCCTGTTTTAAGCTTTGAGCTCTGGCACCTCTACAAATCTCTGCTTCCCTCTGCGAAGGGCCTATCTATTTTACTTTTATGCATTTTTATTTTTATTGAGTCTCCATATTCTCTTATAAAGCAGCAACTGGAGAGCACTATTGTCATACTTGTGCATTGGGTGTAGTTAATGTTGAGTGTGTTTCATGAATGGATCAATGACAGAGCATAATGGGCTAGGGATAACTTTCTTTAGCGTTGATATTTTGAAAGACATGGTTGTTTGTTAGTATGCTTGAGTATTGATGTCTTTATATCAAATTATAGACTATTGCTTTGAATCACCCATGTCTTAATATTCATGCCATGATTAAATTATATGATCAAGATTATGCTAGGTGGCATTCCACATCAAAAATTATCTTTTTTATCATTTACCTACTCGAGGACGAGCAGTAATTAAGCTTGGGGATGCTGATACGTCTCCGTCGTATCTATAATTTTTGATTGTTTCATGCCAATATTCTACAACTTTCACATATTTTTGGCAACATTTTATATTATTTTTGGGACTAACATATTGATCCAGTGCCCAGTGCCAGTTCCTGTTTGTTGCATGTTTTTTGTTTCGCAGAATATCCATATCAAACGAAGTCCAAATGCAATAAAATTTTATGGAGAATTATTTTGGAATATATGTGATTTTTGGGAGGTGGAATCAACACAAGGCGGTGCTCGTGGGCCCCACGAGGCACCAGGGCGCGCCAGGGGGGGTCCGGCGCGCCGTGGTGCGTCGTGAGGCCCTCGTAGGTCGGTTGGTGCCCTTGTTCGGCCGCAAGGAAGCTAATATCCAGGAAAAAATCGTGTTAAAATTTCAGTGCAATCGGAGTTACGGATCTCCGGGAATTTAAGAAACGGTAAAAGGCGAGAAAACAGGAACGCGAAACAGAAGAGAATAGAGAGAGAGATCCAATCTAGGAGGGGCTCCTGCTCCTCCGCCGCCATGGCAGCCATGGACCAGAGGGGGTACTCTCCTCCCATCTAGGGGGAGGCCAATGAAGAAGAAGAAGGAGGGCGGCTCTCTCCCCCTCTCTCCCGGTGGCGCTGGAACGCCGCCGGGGGAACCATCGTGACGGCGATCTACACCAACAACTTCGCCGCCGTCAACACCAACTCTCTCCCCCTCTATGCAGCGGTGTAACCTCTATTTTCCCGCTGTAATTCTCTACTTAAACATGGTGCTTAATGCTACATATTATTATCCAATGATGTGTTGCCATCCTATGATGTTTGAGTAGATTCGTTTTGTCCTATGGGTTGATTGATGATCGTGGTTGGTTTGAGTTGTATGTTTTATTTTGGTGCTGTCCTATGGTGCCCTCCGTGTCGTGGAAGTGTGAGGGATTCCCGCTATAGGGTTTGCAATACGTTCATAATTCTCTTATAGTGGGCGGCTAGAGTGACAGAAGCCTACACCCGAGTAAGGGGGTTGTTGCGTATGGGAGTAAAAGGGACTTGATACTTAATGCTATGGTTGAGTTTTACCTTAATGATCTTTGGTAGTTGCGGATGCTTGCTAGAGTTCCAATCATAAGTACATATGATCCAAGTTTGGAAAGTATGTTAGCTCATGCCTCTCGCTCATATAAAATTGCAATAATGATTACCGGTCTAGTTATCGATTGCCTATGGACAAACCTTTCTCTTGTGTTACAAAAAGCTTTCTACTAAACAACTAACTTTTATTATCTCGCAAATTATTCCTAGTTTTATTCTCGTTAAGTACTTCCAGTCTTATCCTTACACCCACAAAATAGTTTCATACTTGTTCTAGGTAAAGCGAACGTTAAGTGCGCGTAGAGTTGTATCGGTGGTCGATAGAACTTGAAGGGAATATTAATTCTACCTTTAGCTCCTCGTTGGGTTCGACACTCTTATTTATCGAATTCTAGGTAAAGCGAACGTTAAGTGCGCGTAGAGTTGTATCGGTGGTCGATAGAACTTGAAGGGAATATTAATTCTACCTTTAGCTCCTCGTTGGGTTCGACACTCTTATTTATCGAAAAAGCTACAATTGATCCCCTATACTTGTGGGTTATCAACCTGCTCCACAAAGAGCTCCCCCAAGACCAAACCGATGCATGTCGGATTGTAAGGCAATCTAAAGCCTACAAGGTCCACGAGGGAGAACTCTATAAGATAAGCACCACGGGCGTCCTCCAGCGATGTATCTCCAAAGAGGAAGGGCGATTATTACTTCAGGAGGTTCACTCCGGAATGAGTGGACATCACGCCGCTGCTCGGACCTTGGTTAGCAAGGCCTTCCGAGCTAGTTTTTACTGGCCAATCGCGGGCGCTGACGCCGCTGCGTTAGTACAACGCTGCCCCGGCTGCCAGGTATTCGCCAAACAAAGCCACATGCTCCCCGCAGCTCTCCGCACAATACCTATCACTTGGCCTTTCGCGGTCTGGGGGCTAGATATGGTCGGCCCACTCAAGGGCGGATCAAGAAAGAATAAGTACCTACTTTTCATGGTGGACAAGTTACTAAGTGGATCGAAGGAAAACCAGTAACTTCGGCCGGCGCAGTCCACGTACTGGAATTCATATCAGGGGTAGTACACCATATGGTATCCCCCACAGTCTCATAACAGACAACGGGACAAACTTCACGGCCAAAGAAGTGAAAGCATGGTGCGCCAAAATGGCATTAAGCTCGACTATGCATCCGTATACCACCCGCAGTCAAACGGGCAAGTAGAATGCGCCAACGGACTAATCCTCAGTGGCATCAAGCCTAGGCTAGTTCGCTCCCTTAAGGAGGCCGACTGCAAATGGGTAGAGGAACTTGACTCCGTCCTATGGAGTCTGAGCACCACACCAAACAGATCCACTGGGTATATTCCATTTTTTATGGTGTACGGCGCTGAGGCAGTACTCCCCTACGATATCATACATGATGCACCTCGGGTACGCATGTACAAAGAGCGGGAGGCTGAGCTAGATCGGCAAGACGCCTTGGACGCCCTTGAGGAGGAACGCAATGTCACTCGGGCACGGTCTGCCATTTACCAGCAACAAGCTCGCCGTTATCATAGCAGGGAGGTCCGCGCAAAGGACTTCAACAAAGGAGACCTCGTCATGCGGCTTCATCCGGAGAAGCAGACACATAAGCTCTCCCCTAAGTGGGACGGGCCATTCATCATCGACCAGGTCCTCACCGGAGGCGCGTACCGGATTCAAGACCTAGAGGATTGGCGTTTAGAACCCAACCCCTGGAATGCGGCGCTACTCCGACGTTTCTATGGTTGAAGCTCCGAGAACTACTCACCTCTGTACATACACCACCCTACCTTTCTTTTTTTCTTCTCTTCTTTTTCTCTCTTCAAAGACTTCGGAGGCATCCCTTGAGGGGCCCCGAGGAACAAAATCAATACCGCGTGTTCTTTTCAAAACACGCATTATTCCACCTCTTACATACTATTGTCTTTCAAGCCATAATATGCATCGATTTGACTTAAGATTTGGCCAAGCTGGGTTGCCCGGCTTCTGTGCTTGCCCCTTACGTTCCTGATCTTTCGGCTAAGAGGCAAAGGGAGCACCGCTGTGATTGTTACTCCCGGGGTTATCCGGCGCAGTACCTCAGACGGACAAAGCCGAAAGCTAGCATTCTTAAACGTACAAATTGGTCGGCCATGACATAGAAATAAAAGTGGAGGGGGTCTCTCAAACCCCGACCAGGGGCTTCACCCCCGAGGTCACCCGTCTTCGGACATATGTGTTCGACACAGCTACCCGAGGAAAGGAACTGTTGGAAGAACTATTTTCCTCGGAAGATGTTTCTTATGTTAAATAGTAATATAACATAACTCTCTGCCTCACTCTCATCGCTCGCACCATATAGCCTCGTCTCCTGAAGCATCTGTTCTGTTTACTTCGGACAGTAGTAAACAGACACTACTCGGTCACTGATCGAGGAGGTAGAAGCCGATGGCTGGTTGACAGAGTTTACATGCGCAGATTGAATATTGACGTATAAAGTACTTTGATACATAGAGTCATACATTATCGTTTCATTCCACACGGTCTAACCCATCTATCAAGATGTCCAAGCGCAGTCCTTTTGTGACGACCTAGTGACAGGCATAACATTCTCGTATACGAGACTAGTGGGTATTTCCTCATCGTCCGGACCCATTGGCCCTACCTCAGCCAGGTGTGCCGTATCAACCTCCGTATACCGGGTCTTGACCATGGCCCAGGCCTCCCTCACTCCTTCCTGGCAAGCAGATACCTTCCATGCCTGGATCCGACGCCGATCTCGCCGCATATGTTCACCTAGGACGGCCATTTCTTCGGGAACGTGCTCCACTTCAGGCCATAATGCCTTGAAGACTTCCTTCATGGATTTTCATGCACTTTCGTGCACCTCGGCTAGCCGGGTTGCCATGTCTTCGGGAACCGGACCTCGGTCATCAAGGGATCGGCCGGATAGGGAAGCTGACACAAAAGCATGTATTGACCTGCTAAAACATCTCGGCTGAACCCCAAACTCAAGCAACGATTGTTGAAATAAAAACTTACCACAAATCGTCTCATCGGTTCGACGATTCTTGGCGTCGGCGGTAGCCAGTTGAGCTTTTAAGCTCTTGATCTTGTCCGCCTGTCGGGCTTTTTCAGCCCTTAGCGCGTTAACACTATCCACCCTTTGAGTCACCACATGTTGATTGGCCTGGCGCTGCGACTCCGTATATAGCAAATCTTCGCGGGCCTGCTTGAGATCTCTCTCAAGATTACCTATGGCTTCCGCTGCTACATCGGATTACGCTGTCAGGGGACTTCGCTAATTAAGATTCCTATATACAAGACAAAGCACTTACCGTGCGCCTCTCGGGTGAACTTTTTCACCTGTTCCACCTCGGTCAAGGTAGCCTCCAACTTCCCCTTTGCCTGGGAAAGAACCTCGGATAGCTGATCATTCCTCGCCCGTGCACCCTACACACAAAAAAATCACACAACTTCTTCAGGGAACAATGAAGCCTCGCTACGGGCATTGTCGCCCATATCAAGCCTTAGGGGCTACTACCATTGTGGACAGTATGAACAAACAGAGACATAAAAGAAATCTTCGAGATAAAATGAGCTCGGCTAGACCTTACCTGCAACCCTTGCGACAAAACATCTAATGATTGATCGAAAACGGCGCGGGTCGCCCCGAGGTACGCATCCACCGAGCTGAGAGCATTGAACTCCCGATCTGAGAAGGCCAAACTCCTTAGAGAGGTCTTCCGCCACCGATAATTCTTGGCACACTAGATCTCGGAAGGAGTAGCCGAGCTAGTCTCAGACTCCTCGGGCCGGGGGACTTCAGGAGCGGCTCCCGAAGATGGGCGCGCTTCTGCTTCCCTGTTTGAAGTTGCCGCCCCCTCGGCCCTCGTGCTCGCTGCCACGACGGAAGAAGGCTGCCTACGAAATGTTCAAAAATAGTCAAAGCTTGAGGCAACGTTTGAGCAAAATTCAGCAATCATACGTCACCTGGTGACTGAGGGAGCACTTTCGCCCGTTTCCATGACCTCGGCCGGAGCTTCCTCCGCCTCCTGTGGGCGCTACCTTGGAGCCGTCAAGGCACTCCCTGTAGAATTTCCTCCCCTCATAGATGAGGGCCAGATCCTTGTCCTCGTGAAAGAGGGGGTCTTCCGCTCGTTGGCGTGTTTCTGGCTCGGGCACCGGGCTGTTTAGAGCCTCCACCCAACGCCTCCATCTCTGCTCAAAATTAATAAGCAGATCGATCAAATGGACTGGCTATCAAAACAACTCGGGTAGGCACAATAAAGGAGTGGGAAGACTCACTATGTCAGCAGGATTGAAGTAGGACAGCCTGTCTCGTAATTGACGTCGGGCGAATTCCTCCGCTGTTCCTTGGTAGATTCCGGCCATCACTGTCCCGAAGGCCGCTTGGTCAGAGAAACTTTGACGGATCGATCGGGAGTGATGACCCACAAGTATAGGGGATCAATCATAGTCCTTTCGATAAGTAAGAGTGTCGAACCCAACGAGGAGCAGAAGGAAATGACAAGCGGTTTTTAGCAAGGTATTTTCTGCAAGCACTGAAATTATCGGTAACGAGTAGTTTGATAGCAAGATAATTTGTAACAAGTGACAAGTAGCAATAGTAACTAAAGTGCAGCAAGGTAGCCCAATCCTTTTGTTGCAAAGGACAGGCCGGAATGTTCTCTTATAATAAGCAAAGCGTTCTCGAGGACACATGGGAATTTCATCTAGTCACTTTCATCATGTTTGTTTGATTCGCGTTTGCTACTTTGATAATTTGATATGTGGGTGGACCGGTGCTTGGGTGTTGTTCTTACTTGAACAAACCTCCCACTTATGATTAACCCCTCTCGCAAGCATCCGCAACTACGAAAGAAGAATTCAGATAAATCTAACCATAGCATTAAACATATGGATCGAAATCAGCCCCTTACGGAATAACGCAAAAACTAGGGTTTAAGCTTTTGTCACTCTAGCAACCCATCATCTAATTACTACTCCACAATGCATTCCCTTAGGCCCAAAGATGGTGAAGTGTCATATAGTCGACGTTCACATGACACCACTAAGAGAATCAACAACATACATATCATCAAAATATCGAACGAATACCAAATTCACATGATTACTTATGACAAGACTTCTCCCATGTCCTCAAGAACAAAAGTAACTACTCACACATCATATTCATGTCCAAGATTAGAGGGGTATTGAATAGCATAATGGATCTGAACATATAATCTTCCACCAAATAAACCAACTAGCATCAACTACGAGATGTAATCAACACTACTAGCAACCCACAGGTACCAATCTGAGGTTTTGAGACAAAGATTGAATACAAGAGATGAACTAGGGTTTGAGATGAGATGGTGCTGGTGAATATGTTGATGAAGATTGGTCCTCCCATGAGGAGAGGGTCGTTGGTGATGTCGATGGCTTCGATTTCCCCCTCCCGGAGGGAAGCATCTCCGGTGGAATCGCTCCGCCGGAGAGCAAAAGTGCTCCTGCCCAAGTTCCGCCTCGAGACAGCGGCACTCCGTCCTGAAAGTCTTCTCCCAATTTTTTCTTGGGCAAATGGGCTTATATACCAGAAAATGGGCACCGGAGGCTGGCCAGGGGCCCCACAAGCCACCAGGGCGCGCCGAGGGGGGGGGGATGGCGCGCCCTGGTGCCTCGTGGGCACCTAGGTGGCCCCCCTCTGGTACTTCTTTTCTCCAGTATTTTTTATTTATTCCAAAATAAATCTCCGTGAAATTTCAGCTCATTTGGAGATGTGCAGAATAGGTATCTCTGACATAGATTTTTCAGGTCCAGGATTCCAGCTGCCGACAATCTCCCTCCTTATGTAAATCTTGCATATTAAGAGAGAAAAGGCATTAGAATTACTCCACAAAGTGTTATATTGATTAAAAACACTATAAATAACAGTAGGAAAACATGATGCAAAATGGACGTTCAACTCCCCCAAGCTTAGACCTCGCTTGTCCTCAAGTGAAAGCCGATATCGATAATCATGTCCACATGTTTAGAGAGAGAGGTGTCGATAAAAATGAAATACAGACATAGTAGCATCATGATCATTATTATAACAACGATATTCATTATCATACATCTTCTCATGAGCAAGTAACAATTCATCACAACAATGAAGTATAAGACATAAACTTTCTTGAAAACTAACAAACTATGTTCTCAGTCAACAATGCAATTGCAATTCATCATATTTTCAGGAAGGGTCTCATGTAGGAGCTTTTTAGCAAGTCCACATACTCAACCATCATTTAGTCTTGTATGATTGCTAACACTCACAACATATATATGGAGCAAAAAGTTTCAGCCAGACACATAGAAAGATAGGGGCTTATAATTCTGCCTCCCAACTTATTCACCTCAAGGGTAATGTCAACAATAATAACTCATGATCACTCATGTTCAACTGGATATATGTGCCTAGATCTTTCCCCACCACATGATGCTTGCAAAAGAGAAAAAAATAAAAAGGAATAGAGGAGAACACTATTGACTCTTGCATAAAAAATAAATACATAAAAGTAAAAGATAGGCCCTTCGCAGAGGGAAGCAGAGGTTGTCATGCGCTTTTTGTTTTTGGATGCACAAGCTCTTAATGCAAAGGAACATCACTTTATATTACCCCTTGTGATAGCAACCTTTATTATGCAGTCCATCGCTTTTATTTCTTTACCATCACAAGTTCATACAAAGCTTATTTTCCCTTACAATAAAAGTTCATACATATTTAGGAGCAATTTTTATTGCTTTATGCACCGATGACAACTTACTTGAAGGATCTTATTCAATCCATAGGTAGATATAGTGGACTCTCATGACATGAAACTGGGTTTAAGGGTTTTGGATGCACAAGTAGTATCTCTACTTGGTGCGGATTTTTGGCTAGCAAAGATATTGGGCAAGCACCACATGTTGGAGGATCTATGACAATATAACTTCTATGTGAATATAAGCAAACATAATTCATTACATTGTCTTCCTTGTCCAACGTCAACAATTTGACATAAAATACTCAATGGGGGCTCACAATCATAAAAGATGTCCAAGATAGTGTATTTGCATGTGAATCTTCTCTTCCCTTATTAATTTTTTCATGAATTGCATCATTGACTAATGCTATGCTTGTTAACCTTCAATAAATTTTATCACTTATACTTTTCTTTATGTAATGTCATTACTTTCCATAAGATTAGCATATGATCTTTTTCATTATTTTCATTGCTAGGATTGAAACATGAAAGTGAAGAAGAAAAAACTCAAACTACTCTTTATTATATAACTCTCAACTCAATTACATAGATAGATAGATCACGAAACTAGCACTCGAAAATAGATCATACTAAACTTTTATTCAACTAAATCACGAAATAACTGAGGATCGAACTAAGAATAGGTAAAGATAATAAAAGTGATGGTGATACGATACCGGGGCACCTCCCCCAAGCTTGGCACAAGCCAAGGGGAGTGCCCATACCCATGTACTCAAGTTTCTTTCTTCGGTGATGGTGGTGATGATGAAGTGGTGGGCTTGTCCTCTGGCTTCCATGGCATAGGTTCCCCATCATAAAAGGATGAACGAGTCTCCGGAGTCCTGAAACTTGTAGCTAAACTCATACCTTTGAATCTTGCCTCATACTCAAAATTTTGGTTTTGAAGATCATATATTTGGCCTTGGAGATAGTCAATTCGTTCGTTGAGCTTGAAGATGATGTCCCCCATTGATTGGCCATCCACCTTGTGATCGCGGGTGAATTCCGTGATCATGGAGTGGTTGGCGCTGAGTCCATGTTCTACCATCCCTTGGCACTTGAAAATCTCCTGCTCCACCGCTTCGAGCCTGGCCTCCACGCTCCCGGTCTTCTTGGGTCCTTGAACATCCCGGATGTGAAGCACCCCCTCATGCATCTCGATGGCTTGAGGGTGTTTCATCACCTCCGGTAGGTAGGGGTTGATGACCTTCTCGTAGAACTTGTCCTTGGAAGAGCTTGGTGGAGCCATAGTGATCTAGATCTGTCAGAAAACTAGCACGAAACAAGAACAAAGGATATTTCTGCGATACGGTGGTCAAAACATCCGGGAGTATATATAAAGAATTTTTATCTTGCAAAACATGTATTCCAGAAGAAAACGGAGTCAGGAAGGCTCACAAGGGGCCCACGAGCCACCAGGGCGCGCCCAGGGGGGGTGGCGCACCCTGGTGCCTCGTGTGCACCTCGTGGGTCCCCTCGGCTGTTTCTTATTTTTATATTTTTTCTAATATTCCAAAACTGACAGAAAGTATTTTTATGGAATTTTTGGAGTCGGTTTACTTACCGTATAACGTACCTCTTCCTTTTCAGGGTTCTGGAGTGTTCTGGAAGGTCTCTCTTATGTATTCCTCCGGTGTCATAGTTTGAATAATGTTAGTTTCAACATTAATAGGTGTACCTGAGATGTAATGCTTAATTCTTTTCCCATTGACCACCTTCGGATTAGTGCCTTCGGCGTTATTGATCTTAATGGCTCCAGAGCGATAAACTTCCTCAATGATATATGGTCCTTCCCATTTAGAGAGAAGTTTTCCTGCAAAAAATCTAAAATGAGAATTGTACAATAGAACATACTCACCCACTTTGAATTCCCATTTTTGAATTCTTTTATCATGCCATCTTTTAACTTTTTCTTTAAACAATTTGGCATTTTCATAAGCTTGGGTTCTCCATTCATCTAGCGAGCTAATATCAAATAACCTCTTTTCACCGGCAAGTTTAAAATCATAATTGAGTTCTTTCATTGCCCAATATGCTTTATGTTCTAACTCAAGAGGTAAATGACATGCTTTGCCATAAACCATTTTATAAGGAGACATACCCATAGGATTTTTATAAGCAGTTCTATAAGCCCATAATGCATCGTCAAGTTTCTTATACCAATTCTTTCTTGATCTATTGACGGTCTTTTGCAAAATTAACTTTATTTCTCTATTGCTCAATTCAACTTTACCACTAGATTGAGGGTGATAGGGAGATGCAATTCTATGGTTGACATCATATTTAGCAAGCAGTTTACGGAATGCACCATGAATAATATGTGAACCACCATTAGTCATTAAATATCTAGGGACTCCGAACCTCGGGAAAATAACTTCTTTAAGCATTTTAATAGAAGTGTTATGATTAGCACTACTAGTTGGAATAGCTTCTACCCACTTAGTAATGTAATCAACAGCAACTAAAATATGTGTATACCCATTAGAGGAAGGAAAAGGTCCCATATAATCAAATCCCCAAACATCAAATGGTTCAATAACAAGTGAATAATTCATAGGCATTTCCTGACGTCTACTAATATTACCAATCCTTTGACATTCATCACAAGATAAGACAAACTTACGAGCATCCTTGAAAAGAGTAGGCCAATAAAAACCGGATTGTAGTACCTTATGTGCAGTTCTGTCTCCCGCATGGTGTCATCTGTAAGCCTCGGAATGACACTTCCATAGGATTTGTATATGTTCATGCTTAGGTATACAACGTCTAATAATACCATCCACTCCTTCTTTATAAAGATGTGGGCCATCCTAGAAGTAATGTCTTAAATCAAAGAAGAACTTTTTCTTTTGTTGGTATGTGAAACTAGGTGGTATAAATTTAGCAACAATATAATTAGCAAAGTTTGCATACCAAGGAGTATTATGGAAGTATTTATGACAGCTAAATGCTCATCGGGATAACTATCATCAATAGGCAGTGGGTCATCAAGAATATTTTCCAACCTAGACAAGTTATCAGCTACGGGGTTCTCAGCTCCCTTCCTATCAGTAATATGCAAGTCAAATTCTTGTAGCAATATGTCGGCGTACGACACCTATGGGATCGCTCGGATCCCTTTACGGTTCGGCGGGGGAAAAGATTTACACAAAGAGCGGATCCAATGATCAACGCAAGGATCTTTTACCCAGGTTCGGGCCGCTGAGAAGCGTAAAACCCTACTCTTGCTGTTGTTTATTGTGGATGTTCTTAAGCTCGAGTACACGGAGCGCTTGCAATGAACAGTACGTTCAAGAAGCAGCTACGCATGCAGAATGGGCCAGAAGGTCCTCCTCCCCTGTAGCTTCACCTTGGGCCTCCTTTTATACGTCCAAGGGGTCACCAATAGTGGCGAACAGTAAGTACAGGAGGTGTAAAGTTGCTACAGCGTTACATGATTATCTCTGACGACTTAGGAAAAAACACATTTAATGCTCTACTTAGCTGTCCCTTACTTTCTTGGGGACGGAAAAAGAGCCCGTCCCATTAGCACCGCTTAACCCCATCGCCGCTAATGCCATGACACGCACCCAGGAGGACAAGCCCTAAACGACAGGCTGGTCGCTGCGCTGGAGCGGTGGCAGTACGGAGGGATCTTGCCGGGTGCGAAGCCTTGCCGGGCCTTCGCGAGTCCTCCCGGCAAGTATTTTGCCGGGAACCCAGCCTTTAGTCTTCTGTCTTTTGGTCATCGGCTTGAATGCCTTCTTGATATCCTTGGTATATGTTTCCAGCTGTTCTCCGGCAGGCCTTGCCGCTAGTATGGCTACAACCGTCCGTGCACAAGTATGGGGTACTAAAAGACCCAAACTTTAGTACACCGACAGGAGCCCCCAGGCCTAGGCCATACACGGGTGCGAGGCGTTGTTGGGCTAGGCCCAAACAGTGCACGGGCACGCGTGGCAGGGGTTAACTGTCATAATCATCTTATTTACCACGCTCCCCCACGATGCGCATTAAATGCGGGACGTGGGATACGTGCGCGGAACGGCCGCAGTAGTGCGCTTGTAAAAATGCTTTCACATCGGTCAGTAAAGAGCCAGCCTCGCGCCTTCCCTATAAAAAGGAATCCGCAGAGGCGCTGCTCATTTACCTCTCGTCTCTTCCAATCTGGAAACCGCCGTCGCCTTCTTCCTCGAGCCTGAAACAGAGCCTCTCCCATCCATCCGCCACCCCCACGCCCTCGTCATCCCCGGCCTCCGCTTCCACAGTCGCCATACCGCCCAAAGCAAGCAAGGGCAAAGCGGTGAAAGCCATCGATTCGGACGCAGAGGCGGAGAAGATCGATCTGGTGGAGATGCGGAAGGAGCACGCCGTCTTCGCCCCGACGCTCGACATGCGCACCCTGGTTGAGCGGTACATGTGTATGTGGGGGAAGGAGACGAAGGCTCACCCTAGAACTCACGTGCTTCTAGCTTCCGTCAAGGGCGGCCCAGATAAATTCCCTTTCTTCGCCGCTTACTTTTATTGCGGGCTCTGCCCTCCATTTTCCGATTTCTTCATCGACATCATGTACACATACGGCTTCCGTCTCTTGGATTTCACGCCGAATGCCGTGACATGCATGTCAGTCTTTGCTCATCTTTGTGAAAATTTCGCCGGAGTAGCACCCAGCACAGCCCTCTTCCGCCATTACTTCATTCCCCGTATCGAGACGGGAGACGCCCTTTCTGGTTCTATCACTTGGATTCCAAGGGCATGGAATAAGGATATATACCCAGATGGTCTCTACCGCAAGAAGTGGGATGAATGGCGGGACCAGTGGTGCTGGATTAAGGAGAAAGATCCCCAGCCGTTCTGTTTACCCCGGCAAACGAAAGTGGTTCATGGCAAGAACTGGAGCAGCCTCGATCCTCAAGATGAGAAGCTCGCAATCGCAATTACCAGGATCCACCGTCTCAAGGTTGCCGGGCTCACAATAGAAATGGTTGGCGCTGATTTCCTCCGCCGCCGCATCGCCCCCCTACAGAACAAAGGGAGACCAGCCTGGGAGTTCAAGAATGCAGCAGATATCATGAGACTGCGTCTTGGTATGAACAACAACTTGACAGTCCTGCAGCACACAACTCTCTGCCACAAACTGTTCAGGCCTGACGGGAAATTCAAGTTGCCGACTGGCGTAGTTCCCCTGTGCAACAATTCTGCTCTGAGCTCAATCATCGCCATGATGCCGGTGTGCAATGCTCACGGCCTTGACGGAAATTGGGAAGAACCATCCTCAGAGCACGCACAGGATTTCTTTGATAACTTGTCGGAGAAAGCCATCCGGGAAGAGCCAATTCTTATCCGCCCCACCACTGATGACGAAGTGGCTTACATCGCCAGCAGGGCGGAAGAGGTGAACCTAGTCGCGGAGGCCGGCAACTTTGGCTTCGCGGAAGAGGAAGCCAGTGAAGAAGAAATAACATTAGAGGAGACCCTTGCCGAGGAAGGTGAAGTTGCCGGGGAACAGAGCGGCATAGTTGCCGGGAGCTCTTCTGTCGAAGACACAGCCGCGGAGCAGCTGCACGAGGAGCCCCCAGTTCCGGAGAAGAAGAAGCGTGTTCTCCGGAAAGCCGTCTCTGGCGTCCCAACACGTCAGCCTCCCTCGAGCGGTGAAGTTCCCGGCAAGGGGGCGGCCGGCAAGGCTGCGCAGTGGCAAGAAGCCCAACAACAACCCGTGCGACGTACGACACGCTCGACCGCGGCAACAACTGGTGCGCCGGGGGCATCCCATACGATGGCACCGACGGCTGGAGCAGCAGGATCACGTCAACCTACTGCTTCTGCTGTAGCCAAGCGTCCCAGGACCCCTTCTCCACCTCCTCGCACAGACACTGAAGCGGAGGTGGACTTTGACATCTCCTCTTTTAGTCCGGATAGAGAAGAGTAAGGGTCCTTGCCGCATATTTCAATTTCTGAATTCCTGGTTTTGCTTAACTTATTTGTCTTGCTTTTGCCTGTCCCCACAGAGATACGGAAACGTTGGTGCAAAGGATGGTGAAGAGGGCGAAAACTTCAACGGGTGATGAGCCTTCGGCAAGCACCGTAGGTGCGCCAGAGCCCATTGTCATCAGCCCGGAGCCTAGCCCTCAACGCAGCCTCCAACCCAGCCCCCAGCGTGAGTCCACCATCCATTTTCCGCTGGCGAGCATTGGGGAGAATTTCTTCGCTATTGACATCACCGGGCTTGTAGGAGAAGAACGGCAACAGGGAGAGCCATCGGAGGCCGCCCCTGACGTGCCGCCTCCGTCAACCATGCCGCCCAGAGATGAACCTTTGGCAAGGGCCTCCACTGGCGAGCCCATTCGCGTTGAAGAGGAGCCGGCAAGCACGGGCACTAGCAATCCTACATCGGCAACCAATGTTGCCGGGAAAGGAGAAGCCACCTCTCAACAGCTCGACACAGGTAAACCGTTCGCCTTGGTGCACTTGTCATTCTTTCTTTATTTTTGTCTTCTTGAACTTCAACCTTGGTCTCATCTTGTTTCCTTTCTTGGCCTTCAGATCGCCCCTTGATGGAACAAATGGATGTTGATACTATCATCGAAGAGACCGCCAAGGATGCTGCCGCCGAGGCCGACAGAGTCGCAGCTGACGAGGCCGCCAAGGCCGCACAGGAGGAAGCCACCAAGGGGTCTGCTGAGGGGGCCGGCAAGGACACCAGCGACCATACTGACGGCATTCCTGCCACAGGAGCGCCTGGCGCTACACCGGTCGCGGAGCCGCCAGTTGCCGGTGATGCGGTTGTCGAGGATCAACCGTCAACATCCGACGCCCCCTCCTCAAGCAGATACCTTAAGGTTGGCGACAACCTATTCGTCAGCATACCAGGGACGGCAAGCACTGGGGTGTCAACTGAAGGAGAATTTTTTGATGAAGACATCATCGCCGCCGCTAGACTCAAGATCGTTGATGAGCCACGCGCTAGCAACAGTGGGTCCAAGGAAGAGCAGCTCCTCCAAGCCATGAGCGACAACTACCAAAAGCTTCAGGCGCTTCACCGCACCCGAAAGGAGAAGTTGGACTCCAGGGCGGCAGTCGTTGAAGCAGCGGAGGCAGATTTCCAGAAGCGCATCGAGGAGACGCAAGTCTGGTACGCCGAGGCTTTCCAGGAACTGACGGCTGGCCGGGAGCAGCTGAATCAAAGTTGGAGCGAGCTCCTCTTAAAGCAAGCCGACGCCGAGAAGGCACAGGAGGAGGCTGCGCAGCGGGCTGCTGCAGAGGAAGCTCGCTTAACGGAACGCCGCATCGCGCTCGATGCTCATGAAGAGGACCTTGCCGCTCGTGAGGAGGCGCTTGCCGCCAAGCTCCGCAGCAAGGACGAAGAGATCAAGAAGCTTGTCGCGCAGCGAACCCAGGAGCTGGAGCAGAGACACAAGGGAACACTCGAAGCTCTGGCCATAGATCACGCCGGCAAGTTAAAGGGAGCCATCGATGCTGCCAAAGCTGCAGAGGCCGCCAAGAACGAGCTGGGCGATCAAGTGAAGAGGCTGGAAGCAGATCTTGAGGGGCACGGCAAGGAGATCTCAACGCTCAAAGCCGACAGAGAGAAGACTCTCTTCAGCCTGGCGGAGATGCAAACCGCCATATCCGACAAGACCAAGGAGCTCACCTCAGCCAATGAATCCATCGCCGATCTGAAACTGAAGCTGGTGACACTTGAGGAGTCCCTTGAGAGCGGCAGGGCTCGTGAGAGGGCTTTGATCAAAGACCTCCAAAGTGAGAAGAGCCTGCTCAACAGCGCCGCTGCCACCTATAATGATTTTGAGAGAGGCGTGAAGATCTGGACTGAGCGCCTTGTCGATGTCGCGGAAAGGCCTGCCGCAGAACTGTCCACCATGGGCCTGTAAGACTTCAGCTATTCTTCTGACGATAGGGTGTCTTCGAGCGCCAGGCTGACCATGTTCTTCGAGAGCGTCGTTGACAACCTCAAGCTGCTCCAGTCTAACCGAGAAACCCATCTGGCCAACGAATCTCGCAAGCTCTGCCGGGCCGTCCTCCGCAAGGTACTCATCAAAGTGGTGCATAAGAACCCTGGCATCAACCTCACCAATGTTCTTGCTAGCTTGCCGAAGGATGTAGACCTCAAGGCACTCGAAGAGCTTGTCGCGCCCATCGTCGACCGAGTGAGCCAAGTCAAGAGGGTCAAAGGCCAGCGCAGGGACTAGCTGCTTGCTTCACTCTGTCACCACCATTCCATGCCAAAGACAGTTTCATCTTAAGTTAGAATCGCGGCGATCGTCAATGTAATATAACTTGCTATGTTTTGGATGAATGTATGCTATTTCCCTTGTCTGATTTCTTTCTGTATGGTCCTTGCCCTACGCTTATGGGGATCTTGCCGGTGCACGCACCCTTGCCGCGAGCGCTTTGAGGAACGGATCCTTAGCAGCCTGCTGGGGCTGTCGCTACCGACAAGATACCTTGACGTTTTCAGTGCAGCCAGTTAAGTTGTTGAGCGGACTCGAAACAAAGTAAGGGCGCAACCAATCACGACAAGGTTCCTTCGCGTGCAGGTTTTCCATACAAAAGCCAAAATCATTCAAGGAAAATAAGTCTACAATAAAAATTTTGCTTAGAAGTTTTGCAACTTAGCTTTTCGTTGCTGTACTCCTTATTGCAAGAAGTCAACTTGAACGTCGCCTGTCGGTGTCCATACCATCATTCCCCCCGTCAAACTTGCACACGAGGAATCCTTCTATCCTTTGAGAAAAAGAAAGAAGAGAAAATAGAGATATGGAACCTTGGCGGTTCATTAATGCTTACCGGAAGTAGGCGTAATACAATATCTCAGACAAGCATGCATATAGAATGACATGAAAATCGACAAGAATTGTAAAACGCTTAAGTTTATTCAACTGTGCACAGGGTCTGCGCCTGGCTTTGTACAAAGGATCATATGCCTTGCCGGCAAGACTTGTACAAAAGGTGGTTGCCGGGGGACCCGGCAACCGCGCCTTATGGGTAGAACTTACGAAGGTGTTCGATATTCCAGGAATTGCTCACTGGAATGCCATCTTCGGTCTCCAGGCGGACTGCGCCGGGCCTGGTGACTCGTACTACCCAATAAGGGCCTTCCCACTTCGGCGTTAACTTGTTGGAATTCTTGGCCGACTGAACGCGCCGAAGAACAAGGTCGCCTTCCTCAAGGCTTCGGGCATGAATCTTGCGGCTATGATAGCGGCGCAAGGCTTGCTGGTAGCGTGCAGCTCGCACAGCAGCCCGAAGACGATCTTCCTCAAGGAGCGTGGCGTCATCTTGGCGCAGCTGCTCTTGCTCGAGCTCATCATAAGCGAGCACTCGAGGTGACCTGTATATGAGTTCCGTGGGGAGAACTGCTTCTGCCCCGTAGACCAGGGAGAAGGGTGTCTGGCCAGTAGCTCGATTTGGTGTCGTTCTGATTGACCAAAGAACCGCCGGCAGCTCATCAATCCAGCGTCTTCCGCACTTGCGCAGCTTGTCGAAAGTTCTTGTTCTGAGACCTCGCAGCACTTCAGCATTTGCCCTTTCCGCTTGGCCGTTGCTTCTCGGGTGAGCAACAGAAGCAAAACAGATTTTGCCGCCAAGGTCTTGGACGTACTGCATGAAGGTGCGGCTCGTGAACTGTGTGCCATTGTCGGTGATGATCCTGTTTGGCACACCAAAACGGCACACTATTCCCTTGAAGAACTTGACGGCTGACTGTGATGCCACCTTTCTCACTGCTTCCACTTCCAGCTACTTCGTGAACTTGTCGATAGCAACGTACAAGTACTCGAAGCCCCCGGCAGCACGGGGAAAGGGGCCCAATATATCGAGCCCCCAGACCGAAAATGGCCAGGAAAGAGGGATTGTCTGAAGAGCTTGAGCTGGCTGATGCAATTGCTTTGAATGGAACTGGCACGCTTCACACTTGGTTACTAGTGCAGTTGCATCCTGGAGAGCAGTGGGCCAGAAGAAACCTTGTCGGAATGCCTTGCCGATAAGAGCTCTTGAGCCTATGTGGGAGCCACATATGCCTCCATGTATCACTGCCAACAGCTCCAGGCCATCCTCCCGAGGAATACACTTCAATTTCACACCGTTCGGTCTCTTTCTGTACAGGACGTCGTCGACGAACTAGTACATACTAGACTGACGGTCTACTTTCTCCGCTTCTTCCTGTTCTTCAGGGAGTTCTCCTGTTTGAAGGAACTGGACGACGTGCTATGCTCATGTTGGAGCCTGTGGCTTGACAACAAGGACCAAAGGCATATCTTCGGCCGTGGGAGCGCTTGCTTCTGCGGCAAGAACCTGAGGTTCTGCGCGAAGCTGCTGCTCACCGGCAACCGTGTCGTTCCCGGCAACTTCCTTGCTGGCGGCTTCTAGAAGCTCTGCAGTA
Source organism: Elymus sibiricus (assembly GCA_039707655.1). NCBI lineage: Eukaryota > Viridiplantae > Streptophyta > Magnoliopsida > Poales > Poaceae > Elymus > Elymus sibiricus. The sequence continues at coordinate 118,694,303 of CM077676.1, read as the reverse complement.
AAGTACTGGCCGGAACTCAATTTCCTTCTTTTGTCTTTCCTCGTCGATGGTGTTACGGATGGCTGAGTTAAGCGGAGCACAAAAGTTCCTGGTTCCACTGGTAACTTGAGGGCAGCACGTTTTGACAGGTCGTCAGCAATGCTGTTCTCTGCTCGAGGAACATGCTCTGTTTGCAACCCGTCAAAACGCTCCTCCAACTTTCTCACTTCATCTACATATGCTTCCATCAACGGGCTCTGATAATCTTTGTTGACTTGCCAAACGACAAGTTGTGAGTCACCTCTGACGATGAGCTTCTTGATCCCAAGGTCTGCCGCGATCCTGAGACCGGCAAGCAGCCCTTCATATTCTGCAGTGTTGTTTGTTGATCTCTCCCGGGGAAAGTGCATCTGAATTACATACTTGAGGTGCTCTCCGGTGGGTGCAACAAGCAGCATGCCAGCACTGGCGCCTTGCAGCGAAAAAGCCCCATCAAAGTACATAATCCATACTCGACCTGTTTCCTTGCCGGGGACGGTTGTCTCTTGATTTTCTTCGTCTGGCGTCGGTGTCCATTCTGCAATGAACTTTGCTAAGGCTCTGCTCTGAATAGTTGAAGTGCTTTCAAATTTGAGACCATAGCTTGATAGCTCCAACGCCCACTCCACAATTCTGCCGGTCGCATCCAGATTTCGTAAAATCCGTTGCAACGGGAAGCGAGTGACGACGGTGATTTCATGTGCCTGGAAATAATGGCGCAGCTTCCTCGAGGCCATAAGGAGGCCGAAGAGCAACTTCTGCATGCCAGAATATCTTGACCTAGCCCCCTGCAAAAGGGAGCTGACAAAATAGACTGGGCGCTGCACCATCTTCTTCTTCTGCGTTGCTTCATTCGACTGCGCAGATCCTGCCGTGTCAGCACCAGACCCTGCCGGGGAGAATCCCAGCTTGTCTCTTGACGGGCTTGCCGCTGCCGCTGCTTCTTCGTCGACTTCTCTCTGCGCCACTAATGCAGCACTAACCACTTGATTCGTTGCCGCTAGATATAGCAGCAACGGCTCTTGTGGTTTAGGCGCAACTAGTGTTGGCGGAGAGGAGAGGTACCTCTTCAAATCCTGCAGCGCTGCCTCCGCTTCCGGAGTCCATTTCATTGGACCGGCCTTCTTCAAGATTTTGAAGAAAGGCAGGGCGCACTCAGCGGATTTGGAGATGAACCTGCTCAGAGCAGCCACGCAACCGGCAAGTCGACGCACATCTTTGACACGTCTTGGTGCTTCAATCTGCTCAATTGCCTTGATCTTGTCGGGATTGGCTTCAATTCCACATTGAGATACAAAGAACCCGAGAAGCTTGCCGGATGGAACGCCAAACACACACTTCTCAGGATTGAGCTTCAGATTGATCCTGCACAGATTTCCAAATGTCTCTTCTAGATCTTGTATGAGCGTTGCCTTGTCTTTGGTTTTAACCACTATGTCATCCATATAAGCTTCCATATTTCTATGTAGCTGGGGCTCAAAACCAATTTGGACCGCTCTTGCAAACGTTGAACCAGCACTTTTCAACCCGAAAGGCATACGTATGAAGCAGTACGTGCCACATGGGGTGATAAATGCGGTTTTCTCTTCGTCTTCCTTCGACATGAAAATCTGATGATACCCTGAATAAGCATCAAGAAACGACAGCAAATCACAGCCAGCAGTGGAGTCCACAATCTGGTCGATGCGCGGCAAGGGAAAAGGATCTTTTGGACAGGCTTTATTGATATCTGTATAGTCAATACACAGCCTCCATTTTCCATTCGCCTTGCACACTACAACTGGATTGGCCAACCATGTTGGATGGAGCACTCCTCTGACTAAACCTGCCGCTTCCAGCTTCCTGATTTCTTCGGCAATAAATTCTTGCCGCTCCAAAGCTTGCTTCCTAACCTTCTGCTTGACGGGCCGCGCATGAGGACAAACAGCAAGGTGGTGCTCGATTACCTCCCTGGGAACACCGGGGATATCAGATGGTTGCCATGCAAACACATCGATATTCGCCCGCAGGAAGGCAATGAGCGCGCTTTCCTATTTGTCATCGAGGGTGGAACTTATGGTGAAAGTTCCTCCCGTACCATCCTCCTTGGCGGGAACCTTCTTAGTTGCCAGTGGAGCTGCCTTGGATTTCTTGCTCTTGCCGGTGGAGCTCTCCGGCACATCCTCAACGGGAGCGCAGCACTCCGAGGAGGTGCGCTTGCCGGAGTGTGTGCTAGAGGTCTTGCCAGTCTTCTTCCCCCCGGGAGCTTCGGCGGCAGGAGCAAGTGCCTTGGCGGCAGGTGCTGCAACTGCCTCCCGGTAGAGTCGGTCGGTGCAGATAAGCGCATCCTTCTTGTCGGAGTTGATAGTGATGACGCTCATCGGCCCGGGCATCTTTAGCGTATTATAGGCGTAGTGTGACGCCGCCATGAACTTGGCCAGCGCCGGGCGACCAAGAATCCCATTATATGGCAATGGAATCTTGGCGACGTCGAAGACGATCTTCTCCGTCCTGTAGTTCAGCTCGCTACCAAATGTTACCGGCAGTGTGATCTTGCCCTTTGGCTGGCTCCTTCCCGGGTTGATCCCTTGAAACGTGCCCGTTTCTTCGAGATCTTCGTCAGGAATTTGCAATCTCTTGATTACATCAGGCGAGATCAAGTTCAAACCGGCCCCACCGTCAACTAACATTTTTGTCACCTTGAGGTTACAGATCGTTGGTGAAACCAACAATGGCAAACACTCGATCGCAGTTGTGCGATCAGGGTGATCCTCGGCGTCAAAGATGATAGGCGTGTGGGACCATTTCAATGGTTTTCGGGCATCAACCGACGACTCTGTGGCATTAATCTCGCGCGCCCACTGTTTGAGTCAGCGGTGAGAGGAATGCAACGAGGCGCCCCCATCAACGCACATGGGTTCTGTGGCTTTCTGGAACTCGTGCTCGCTGGACTCGTCGCCGTCTTCATCATCATCGTCACCCCCCTGCTCCTTATCACGGCCTCGAGCGGGCCCCTCCTTCTGTTGCTTGGCCTTGCCGCGGCGACCTCCTCGACCACCGCGTTTCTTGCCAGACCCCTCAGCGCCATCCCGGGCCTTCTCCTTGTCTCACCTCTCATTCTCGGCTTTCTGCTTCTCGACAAGCTGCTCAACTTGCCAGCAGTTTTGGAGATCATGACCCTTGGTGCGATGGATCTTGCAGTACTGCTTGTCGGAGTCCTCCGGCTTGTCGGCAGCTGCCAAGGCCTGACATGCGGCACACCCGGCAACCTCGTTGCCGGGGCCATCAGTCTTGACCTTCTTGGCGGTGCCGGTGTTGCCGGATCCCTCGACGGCAAGCACGGCCTTGCCCTTGCGCTTCCTGTTACGCCGTCGGCCTTTCTTCGCTGAGGTGGTGGTGCCTTCGGCTTCAGAGTCGAGTTCCGCGCCAGCGTCCTCGCCGGGGAATCTCCTTCCCTACTCGCCCCGAGCACATCTGTCAGCCAGAGCATAGAGCTCGGCGACATCCCTGACTTTGTTCATCGCCAGCTCTTCCCGCATTTTGCTGTTGCGCACATTCTGATGGAACGCGCTGATAACAGCGGCATGATGAACGTCTGGGATGGTGTGCTGTATACGGCTGAATCTATGTATGTACTTGTGCAAGGTTTCGCCTTCTTTCTGGGGGATGAGGTGTAGATCGCTCTCCTGGCCAGGAGCCTGGTGGCCTCCAGTAAAGGCGCCAACAAACTCATGACACAAATCTGCCCAGGAGGAAATGGAATTCTCCGGCAGATGCATCAACCACGACCTTACGTTGGGCTTAAGCACCAACGGGAAGTAGTTGGCAAATATCTTGTCGTCTCGAGCTCCGGCAGCCTGCACCGCAATGGTGTAGACGCTCAAGAACTCTAACGGGTAGGTTTTGCCGTCATATTTCTCCGGCACCTCCGGCTTGAAAGTTCGGGAGTTGGGCCACTGGACTCGCCGTAGCTCACGAGTAAAAGCTGGACAACCCACCTCGTAAGGCAAGTTACCAGAATACCCTGGCGCAGGCTCGTCGACAGTGGGTCCCACGTACCTGTCGGATTGACGGTGCGCTTCCCGCCGCCGCTCGATGGTAGTTCGAGCGTCTTCCTTGTTCCGTTCCCAAAGAACTCGACGTTGATCGCGGCGAACCCGCGGATCAGACGACGCCGTGGAATCGTCATCACGGGCGTCGATCCGCCAAGTTAGCGATCGCTGTTGTTGTAACGGAGGGGAGCGCATCGTAGTCGTACTGCCTCCGGTCTTCTCGCCACCAGCACACACCGGCTCAGTGGACTGCCGCCGTGAAGGCTCCGCCTGCTGCGGCCTGTCGTCGTTAGCCAAGCCGATGAGGCTTTGGATAGCAGATCTCCATTCATCTAGCTTCTCTGCAGTGGGAGGGAAGTCTAGGAGCAGCTGAGCTCGTGCCAACGCTTCTGCCGGTGTAGGTGGCGGCGAAAGGTGCGAAGAACGTGAGGTGCTCTGACTCCTAACTGAGTTAGAAGGAGCTCCATCACGGCCTTGCGATCGCGCCCTGCTTCCGCCGGCATGTTGGCGTGGATCTTGGCCCCGCACATCTTGGGAGTGATGCGCAGGGTTTTTTCCATGGGAGTGCCTGGAACCACCAACGTCGCGGCGCCGCCCGTCGCGGGCGACCTGAGAAGGCCGCGGCGCGTGCGCCGGCGTGGGTGTCCTGGAAGGCGCCGTCCCGTCCTTGGAGTTCGCTGCGCCACCCGTAGGTAGCACGGCTCCGTCCTTAGACCCGGCAGCGCCGTTGCGAACGATGCCGCTCGCCTGGCTCTGGTCGCCAAAACATTGTGGAGGCTCAAGACCTCCACCTCCTCCACCAGCGCCCACGCCGTCGCCCGTCTGTGTAGGTACGGGTAGGCCAGACGCGGATGGATCCACCGCTGTCGCACCCTTCTTCTTGGGAGCCATGGCGATGAAAGTGATCAAGAACTGGCCCGCTGACCGCTAGATCGGGTTCGTGCAACCTTTCCCCCTACCTGGCGTGCCAAAGATGTCGGCGTACGACACCTATGGGATCGCTCGGATCCCTTTACGGTTCGGCAGGGGAAAAGATTTACACAAAGAGCGGATCCAACGATCAACGCAAGGATCTTTTACCCAGGTTCGGGCCACTGAGAAGCATAAAACCTTACTCCTGCTGTTGTTTATTGTGGATGTTCTTAAGCTCGAGTACACGGAGCGCTTGCGATGAACAGTACGTTCAAGAAGCAGCTATGCATGCAGAATGGGCCAGAAGGTCCTCCTCCCCTGTAGCTTCGCCTTGGGCCTCCTTTTATACGTCCAAGGGGTCACCAACAGTGGCGAACAGTAAGTACAAGAGGTGTAAAGTTGCTACAGCGTTACATGATTATCTCTGACAACTTAGGACAAAACGCATTTAATGCTCTACTTAGCTGTCCCTTACTTTCTTGGGGACGGAAAAAGAGCCCGTCCCATCAGCACCGCTTAACCCCATTGCCGCTAATGCCATGACATGCACCCAAGAGGACAAGCCCTAAACGACAGGCTGGTCGCTGCGCTGGAGCGGTGGCAGTACGGAGGGATCTTGCCGGGTGCAAGATCTTGCCGAGTGCGAAGCCTTGCCGGGCCTTCGCGAGTCCTCCCGGCAAGTATCTTGGCGGGAACCCAGCCTTTAGTCTTCTGTCTTTTGGTCATCGGCTTGAATGCCTTCTTGATATCCATGGTATATGTTTCCAGCTGTTCTCCGGCAGGCCTTGCCGCTGGTATGGCTACAACCGTCCGTGCACAAGTATGGGGTACTAAAAGACCCAAACTTTAGTACACCGACACAATAGAACCCACCTAATGAGTCTAGGTTTAGCATCTTTCTTTTCCATAAGGTATTTAATAGCAGCATGATCGATGTGGACAATTACTTTAGAATCAACTATGTAAGATCTGAATTTATCACATGCAAACACAACTGCTAGAAATTCTTTCTCAGTAGTAGCATAATTTCTTCGAGCACTGTCTAGAGTTTTACTAGCATAATGGATAACATTTAATTTTTTATCAACTCTCTGTACTAGAATAGCACCAACAGCATAATCACTAGCATCACACATAATTTCAAAAGGCAAGTTCCAATCAGGTGGTTGAACAATAGGTGCAGAGGTTAATGCTTTCTTAAGTGTTTCAAAGGCTTCTACACAATCATCAAAAACAAATGGAACATCTTTTTGCAAGAGATTACTAAGAGACCTAGAATTTTTTTAATAAACCTTCTGTAGAAACCAGCATGACAAAGGAAACTTCTTATACCTTTAATATCTTTTGGACATGGCATTTTCTCAATTGCATCAACTTTAGCCTTATCTACTTCAATACCTTGTTCAGAGATTTTATGCCCCAAGACAATACCTTCATTAACCATAAAGTGGCACTTCTCCCAATTCAAGACAAGATTAGTTTGTTCACATCTCTGCAAAACTCGATCAAGGTTGCTTAAGCAATCATCAAAGGAAGTTCCGTAAACGGAAAAATCATCCATGAAAACCTCAACAATCTTTTCACAAAAGTCAGAGAATATAGCAGTCATACATCTTTGAAAGGTAGCAGGTGCATTGCATAAACCAAAAGGCATACGTCTATAAGCATAAGTTCCAAAAGGACAAGTAAAGGTGGTTTTCTCTTGGTCGGCTTGTGATACAGGTATTTGAGAGAAACCAGAATATCCATCAAGAAAGCAAAAGTGTGTATGCTTGGACAATCTTTCTAACATTTGATCAATAAAAGGTAAGGGGTAATGATCTTTTCTAGTGGCTTTGTTTAATTTTCTAAAATCAATTACCATCCTATAACCAGTTACAATTCTTTGTGGCATGAGTTCATTTTTATCATTTGGAACAACAGTAATGCCTCCTTTCTTAGGGACACAATGAACGGGACTTACCCATCTACTATCATCTATGGGATAGATTATACCTGCTTCCAGAAGCTTTAATATTTCAGTTCTTACCACTTCCTTCATCTTATGATTGAATCGTCGTTGATGGTCGACAACTGGTTTAGCATCAGGCTCCATATTAATTTTGTGCTGACATAGAGTGGGACTAATGCCCTTAAGATCATCAAGAGTATATCCAATAGCAGCACGGTGTTTCCTCAGAGTTTTTAGTAATCTCTTTTCTTCATGCTCTGAAAGGTTAGCACTAATAATAATAGGATATATCTTCTTTTCATCTAGATAAGCATATTTCAATGTATTAGGCAATTGTTTCAATTCAAATACATGGTCACCCTTAGGTGGAGGAGGACCTCCAAGAGTTTCAACAGGCAAATTGTGTTTAAGGATAGGTGGTTGATCAAAGAACATCTTATCTATTTGACTTCTTTCATTCATGTGCATATCATTTTCATGGTCTAGCAAATATTGTTCTAACGGATCAGTAGGAGGTACGGCAATAGAAGCAAGTCCAATAATTTCATCTTTACTAGGCAATTCTTTATCATGAGGTTGTCTACGAAACTTAGAGAAATTAAACTCATGAGATATATCACCAAAATTAACACTGGCAGTTTCTTTAGCGCAATCAATCTTAGCATTAACAGTGTTCAAGAAAGGTCTACCAAATATAATGGGACAAAAATTATCTTGTGGAGAACCGAGGACTAGAAAATCAGTAGGGTATTTTATTTTTCCACACAAGACTTCAACATCTCTAACGATCCCAAGCGGCGTAATGGTATCTCTATTCACAAGCTTAATAGTAACATCAATGTCCTCTATTTCAATCGGTGCAATATCATTCGTAATTTCTTGATATAAGGTAAACAGAATAGCACTCACACTAGCACCCAAATCACATATGCCATGATAACAATGATCTCCTATTTTAACAGAGACAACAGACATGCCAATGACAGGTTTATTCTTATCTTTAGGATCGGGCTTAGAAATTCTAGTAGCTTCATCACAGAAGTAAATAACATGCCCATCTATATTATCGACCAAGAGATCTTTAACCATAGCAACATTAGGTTCAACTTTAATTTGTTCAGAGGGTCTAGGTGCTCTAATATTACTCTTGTTAATCACGGTTGAAACTTTAGCATGTTCCTTAATCCTAACAGGAAAAGGTGGTTTCTCAATATAAGCAGTAGGCACAACTGGATCAACATGGTAAACAATTGTTTCTTCTTTAACGTTAACAGGTTCTTCTTTCAATTCAATAGGTGGATGATATTTGAACCACTTCTCCTTAGGGAGATCAACATGAGTAGCAAATGATTCACAAAAGGAGGCTACTATCTCTAAGTCAAGTCCATATTTAGTGCTAAACTTATGAAAAGCATCGGTATCCATAAAAGATTTAACACAATCGAACTCAAGTGTTATACCTGACTCATTACCTTTGTCGATTTCCCAATCTTGAGAGTTGCGTTTAATTCTTTCCAGAAGATCCCATCTGAATTCAATAGTTTTCTTCATAAAGGAGCCAGTCGAAGAAGAATCGAGCATGGTTTGATCATCATGAGAAAGCCGAGCATAAAAGTTCTGTAAGATAATTTCTCTTGAGAGCTCATGATTAGGGCATGTGTACATCATGTACTTAAGCCTCCCCCAAGCTTGAGCGATGCTTTCTCCTTCACGAGGCCAAAAATTATAAATATAATTCCGATCACGATGAACCAGATGCATAGGATAAAACTTTTGATGAAATTCCAATTTCAATCGATTCCAATCCCACGTTCCAATATCATCACATAGCCTATACCATGTCAATGCCTTTCCCTTAAATGATAAAGGGAAACCTTCTTCTTAACTTCATCTCTGGGTAAACCTGCAAGCTTAAATAATCCATAAACTTCATCCACATAGATTAGGTGCATATCAGGATGTAGTGTTCCATCTCCTGCATAAGGATTAGCTAGCAGTTTCTCTATCATACCCAAAGGAATCTCATAATAAATATTTTAAGTAGGTGCAGTAGGTTGAGGAGCAACTCTATGTGCTTCCGGTCGAGGTGAAGATACCCCGAACAAGCCCCTCAAAGGATTACTTTCCATAGTGACAAGTGACAATAAATTGCAGCACGTAATATAAATGTTTCCTTACCAAATTCCACTCACCAAAGGCGCTTCACTCCCCGGCAATGGCACAAGAAAAGAGTCTTGATGACCCCGAAGTATAGGGGATCAATCATAGTCCTTTCGATAAGTAAGAGTGTTGAACCCAACGAGGAGCAGAAGGAAATGACAAGCGGTTTTCAGCAAGGTATTTTCTGCAAGCACTGAAATTATCGGTAACGAGTAGTTTGATAGCAAGATAATTTGTAACAAGTGACAAGTAGCAATAGTAACTAAAGTGCAGCAAGGTAGCCCAATCCTTTTGTTGCAAAGGACAGGCCGGAATGTTCTCTTATAATAAGCAAAGCGTTCTCGAGGACACATGGGAATTTCATCTAGTCACTTTCATCATGTTTGTTTGATTTGCGTTCGCTACTTTGATAATTTGATATGTGGGTGGACCAGTGCTTGGGTGCTGTTCTTACTTGAACAAACCTCCCACTTATGATTAACCCCTCTCGCAAGCATCCGCAACTACGAAAGAAGAATTAAAATAAATCTAACCATAGCATTAAACATATGGATCCAAATCAGCCCCTTACGGAATAGCGCATAAACTAGGGTTTAAGCTTCTGTCACTCTAGCAACCCATCATATAATTACTACTCCACAATGAATTCCCTTTGGCCCAATTATGGTGAAGTGTCATGTAGTCGACGTTCACATGACACCACTAAGAGAATCAACAACATACATATCATCAAAATATCGAACGAATGCCAAATTCACATGATTACTTATGACAAGACTTCTCCCATGTCCTCAAGAACAAAAGAAACTACTCACACATCATATTCATGTCCAAGATCAGAGGGGTATTGAATAGCATAATGGATCTAAACATATTATCTTCCACCAAATAAACCAACTAGTATCAACTACGAGATGTAATCAACACTACTAGCAACCCACAAGTACCAATCTGAGGTTTTGAGACAAAGATTGAATACAAGAGATGAACTAGGGTTTGTGATGAGATGGTGCTGGTGAAGATGTTGATGAAGATTGGTCCTCCCACAATGAGAGGATCGTTGGTGATGTCGATGGCTTCGATTTCCCCCTCCCGGAGGGAAGTATCCCCGGCGCAATCGCTCCGCCGGATAGCAAAAGTGCTCCTGCCCAAGTTCCGCCTCGAGATAGTGGCGCTCCGTCCCGAAAGTCTTCTCCCATTTTTTCTAGGGTAAATGGGCTTATATACCAGAAAATGGGCAATGGAGGCTGGCCAGGGGCCCCACAAGCCACCAGGGCGCGCCGGGGGGGGGGGGGGGAGTGGCGCTCCCTGGTGCCTCGTGGGCACCTAGGTGGCCCCCTCTAGTACTTCTTTTCTCCAGTATTTTTTATCTATTCCAAAATAAATCTCTGTGAAATTTCAACTCTACAGAGTGGTATCTCTGACATAGCTTTTTCAGGTCCAGGATTCCAGCTGCCGGCAATCTCCCTCCTTATGTAAATCGTGCATATTAAGAGAGAAAAGGCATTAGAATTACTCGACAAAGTGTTATATTGATTAAAAACACTATAAATAACAGTAGGAAAACATGATGCAAAATGGACGTATCAGAGAGCAGTCTTCGGTCCCGTTGTATGCGCACAACGGGTGAGGGCATAGCCAGAGTGGTTGGACTCTTCGCTCTATCGCCGTGGCCATTATGTCTATTATGGTAAGGCCTGTCCTTACCAATTGCTTCACCTTGGTGGCCAGCTCGGTCACCTCGGCACCACCTTCTGGGGCCATACCCTGCGGCCTCCGGCTATATCGCCTCTTCGGGGGCTCCGGAGAGAAAGGGGGAAGCCCGGGCCGAACTGGGTCCGGGAGAGGGACATCGTCTATATAGAACCACTCTGTTGGCCAGACGTCGGCATCCTCCGGAGGTGTGCCTGGCGGGTATTCTGTCCCCTCGATTCGACAGACTTCGGCCACTCTGACCTCATAAAGCCTTTCGGCGGAGGAACAAGGCACTACACAGAAGTACCTCCTCCAGAGTTCGAAGTGCGCTTCACACCCAAGATGCATCTCGCATAGGGCGACGTACCCCGCAATGTGCATAATTGAGTTGGGGGTAAGGTGGTGAAGCTGCAGCCCGTAAAACTCTAACAGGCCCCGAAAGAAAGGGTGAATTGGAAATCCTAAACTGCGCAGTAGGAAGAAGACGAAGCATACCCGTTCATCCTTTTGCGGGGAGGGGAAATTCTCTGCGTGCACCTGCCCGTTGATGGATGTTAAGCCCGGGCGGGTCGCTGTCAGATCTGAATCCGGCAGGTACCCTTGCCTGGCCAGGCGCTCCAGTTGGAGACTTGAGACGGCGCAACTGCCCCAATCGCCCCGGACGGGGCCATGAGGGCGCCTTGAGGAACCTGCGTCACTCGCCATGGGAAACCCTCAGGGATGGACTTGGGAGGAAGGGGAGCGCTTGTGCGGTTTGCTTGCAAGGAAGATTGGGGGTTTGTGATAAATCCGCACATCTGACTTGTGGATAAAAAGGGGAGGAGACCGATGCTTCGATGTTTCGCCATAAAGCTGACCCGCTTCCCTGTAAGACACGGTTCTGCTACTTGTGAGCTGCGTTGGGATTTCCCCGAAGAGGAGGGGATGAAGCAGTACAGTAGAGATAAGTATTTCCCTCAGTTATGAAACCAAGGTTATCGATCCAGTAGGAGAATCACGCAACAACTCGTTAGCAGCACCAGCACACAAAATAACAAATCCTCACACCCAACGCGAACAAGGGGTTGTCAATCCCTTGGCGGTTAATTGCAAGATTAAATTGTATGGTGATAGATAGATAGATCGAACAAAAATACAAAATAAAATAAATAAAGTAAAATTGCAGCTAGGTATTTTTAGGATTTTCAATATATGATAAATGTAGACCCGTGGGCCATAGTTTTCACTAGAGGCTTCTCTCTTGAAAATAGTATACGGTGGGTGAACAAATTACTGTTGGGCAATTGATAGAAAAGTAAATAATCATGACGATATCCAAGGCAATGATCATGTATATAGGCATCACGTCCGAGACAAGAAGACCAAAACGATTCTGCATCTACTACTATTACTCCACACATCGACCGCTATCCAGCATGCATCTAGAGTATTAAGTTCATAAAGAACGGAGTACCGCCTTAAGCAAGATAACATGATGTAGACAAAGTAAACTCATGCATGAATAAACCCCATCTTTTTACCCTTAATAGCAATGATACATACGTGTCATGTCCCTTTCTGTCACTGGGATTGAGCACCGCAAGATCGAACCCATTACAAAGCACCTCTCCCATTGCAAGATAAATCAATCTAGTTGGCCAAACCAAATCAATAGATTGGAGAGAAATACGAATCTATAACAATCATGCAAAAAAGAGTTTAGAGAAAACTCAAATAATATTCATGGATAGTCCGATCATAAACTCACAATTCATCGGATCCCAACAAACACACCGCAAAAAGTGATTACATCGGATAGAACTCCAAGAACATCGAGGAGAACATTGTATTGAAGATCAAAAAGAGAGAAGAAGGCATCTAGCTACTAACTATGGACCCGAAGGTCTGTGGTAAACTACTCACGCATCATCGGAAGGGCAGCAAGGTTGATGTAGAGCCCCTCCGTGATTGAATCCCCCTCCGACAGAGTGCCGGAAAAGGCCTCCAGATGGGATCTCTCGAGAACAGGAACTTGCGGCGGCAGAAAAAGTATTTCATGGACTCCTCTGTTGGTTTCCCGATTTTAGAGTATTTATAGAGGCGGAATTAGGTCAAACGGAGCAGAGGTGGGCCAACGAGGCACCAGGGTGTGCCACCGCCCTGGGGCGCGCCCTGGTGGCTCATGGCCACCTCCTCTGTCTTCTGGCCCTCTCCCAAAGCTTCTAGTGTCTCTTATGTCCAGAAAAAAATCTCCAAAAAGTTTCATGGCATTTGGATTTCATTTGGTACTGATATTCTGAAAAACCAAAAACAGGCAAAAAACAACAACTGGCACTGGGCACTAAGTTAATAGGTTAGTCCCAAAAAATGATATATAATTGCTTGTAAGTGTATATAAAACATCCAAGATTGATACTATAATAGCATGGAAAATTATAGATACGTTGGAGACGTATCAAGCATCCCCAAGCTTAATTCCTGCTCGTCCTCGAGTAGGTAAATGATAAAAATAGAATTTTGGATGTGGAATGCTACCTATCATATTCATCATATACTCTTTTCTTTGTAGCATGAACATTTGGACTTGAATGATTCAAAGCAATAGTCTATAATTTGACATGAAGACATAAATACTCAAGCATACTAACAAGCAACCATGTCTTTCAAAATATCAAGGCTAAAGAAAGTTATCCCTAGCCCATTATGCTCAATCATTGATCCATTAATGAAACACACTCAATATTAGCTACACACAGTGCACAAGTATGGCAATATTGCTCTCTAGTTGGTGCTTTGTAAGAGAATATAGAGACTCAAAATAAAAATAAAAATTGCATAAAAGTAAATAGATAGGCCCTTCGCAGAGGGAAGCACAGATTTGCAGAGGTGCCAGAGCTCAAAGCTTAAATTAGAGAGATAAAATTATTTTGAGAGGCATGCTTTTCCTATCAACGAAAACGACCGAGAATTACCAATATCTTCCATGCTAGACACATTATAGGCGGTTCCCAAACAGAAAATAAAGTTTATTTCCTTTCCACCATTCTTTCACAATTCATGGCTAGCCGTATCCACGGGTGCCCTCCATACCAACCCTTTCCAAGGAGTTTATAATTATCATCATATTAAACTTTTTCATTTCGGGACTGGGCATCCCTATTGCCTGCCACTCTATCTTGCAATGACAAGTGAATAAACACTCATCGTGAGAATAACACACCTAGCATGGAAAATATTGGCCACCCCCTGCCGCTTCATGAGTGGTACGGGCACACAAAACAGAAAATTATTTTGAAAATTTAGAGTTGGCACATGCAAATTTACTTGGAACGACATGGAAATACCGCATATAGGTAGGTATGGTGGACTCATTGGGCACAACTTGGGTTTAAGGAGTTGGATGCACAAGCAGTATTCCCGCTTAGTACAAATGAAGGCTAGCAAATAGTTTGAGAAGCGACCAACCAAAAAGCGAAAACGGTCATAAACATGCATTGAACATAACTAACACCGAATAATGCACCATAAGTAGGATATAATTTCGTTGCATAACTATTGACTTTATGTGCATGCATAGGGAATCACAAACCTTAACACCAATATTCTTACTAAATCACAATTACTCACTAACATGACTCACATATTATCATCTCTATATCGCAAAACTATTGCAAGGAATCAAACTTATCATATCCAATGATCTTTCATGAAAGTTTTTATTATATCCCACTTGAATATTCATCACTTTGGGACCAAATTCATATCTTGTGCAAATTACCATTACTATTATCAACTCTCAAAAAGATATAAGTGAAGCATGAGAGTGCAAATATTTCTTCAAAATATAGACACCGCCGTGCTAAAAAAGATTTAAGTGAAGCACTAGAGCAACTGCCTAGCTCAAAAGATTTAAGAGAAGCACATAGATTATTCTAACAAATCATGATAAACGTGTGTCTCTCTCAAATAGGTGTGTCCAGCAAAGATGATTGTGACAAACTAAAAAGCAAACAAAGAAAAGACTCATATAATACACGACGCTCCAAGCAAAACTCATGATATGTGACGAATAAAAATATAGCTGCAAGTAAAATTACCGATAGTTGGTAGAAGAAAGAGGGGATGCCTTCCAGGGCATCCCCAAGCTTAGTTGCTTGAGTCTTTCTAGAATATTTCCTTGGGGTGCCTTGGGTATCCCCAAGCTTAGGCTCTTGCCACTCCTTATTCCTTCATCTATCGTGATCTCACTCAAAACTTGAAAACTTCAATCACACAAAACTCAACAAAACCTTTGTGAGATCCGTTAGTATAACAAATAAATCTTTAACTTTAAGTACTGTATTAAATTGATTCATATTTAATATTGGCATAATGCTACTGTACTCCAACTTCTCCATGACTCATACCCCCCGATACGATCCATAGATTCATCAAAATAAGCAAACTATGCAACAAAAACAGAATCTGTCTAAAACTGAACAGTCTGTAAAGATCTATTTAAAAGCTATACTTCTGTAACTCCAAAAATTCTGAACAATTTGGAAAACGTGGGCAATTCATATACCAATACTGTGTAATTTTTTTAGATTTTTCACATGCTCCAGTACAGAATTAAAATTCCAGCACTGGACGCAAAACTTTCTGTTTTTCAAACAACATCAATTATACTATCTTCCAAATCATCCCAATGGCTTTACTTGGCACAAACACTAATTAAAACATAAAAACACAATCATAATAGTAGCATAATTGTGTAAACACACAAGAACAGAAATAAAAAGCAATTTTTTTTATTCATTGGGTTGTCTCCTGTCGTGGGTACGACCATCTATGGGGCCATCCAGCCCCTTGTGGTTCGGCAGAGGGGATCAACGTGCACAAAGAGCAGAATCAATGGGAGGCGCAAGGGATTTACCCAGGTTCGGGCCGCTGAGAATCGTAAAACCCTACTCCTGCTTTGGTGTATTGTTGGTATGAGAGCACAAGTACAAGGAGCGCTTCTCCCGGCAAGGCGCAGAGAGAGCAGCTACGCGAGACGTGCTGGTATTTGAAAAAGAGTCCGAATCCCTCTAACTGTTGCCCTGGCCCTCCTTTTATAGCTAAAGGGGTTACCACAGTGGCAAAACAGTAATTACAAATTGACTAGATAGCAAACAGTGCTATCATACCTAACTCTGCCAGTTTAGGACAAAAGCATTTAATGCTCTGTTAGGTGTCATGTGGAGAGGTAGCCCCGGCAAGGTTTCTGCACCGCTCGCCCAGCTACCTCGTATTAGCCTGACACGCCCTCTGGACGGGTGTCATTAAAGGCAAATCTTGTCCCAGCGTGCTGACACGTGCCCGACAAACCTCACCAACCAGCCTGTGCGGTTGACACCTCACCCATTAGCGACCATCTGTCCGGTGAGGTGGAGCGCTGGAGAGCTGGCGGAGGCTTGCCGGTACGGAGCTTGCCGGGTCTCCTCCTTGCCGGTTCGGCCTTGCCGGCAAGAAATGTCTTCATCTTCAGTTCTGGTTGAGCGCTTGTTGGTGCTGTGTCTTCAGCTTCTTTCTAGTAGCTTCTGCAACTAGGCCTTGAATCTTGGTCTTGGCGGTTCCCGGCAAGCCTCGGCCGGCAAGGAGGCTGCTACCGTCTGTACATAAGTCAGGTTATAAAATACCCATGTTTTATACACCGATAGGAGCCCCTGGGCCTGGGCCATACGCGCGTCCGAAGCGTCGTTTGGCTAGGCCCAAACAATGCACAGACACGCGGCGGGAAAACTACCGCTGTAATTTTCGTCATGATGGTTACCTCCCCTTGAGATCTTCTTTCCTTCCTCATTAATCTGGATTCGGGTGCATCTTGGTCATCTTCTGGCAACTCTTGCCGTGGGACGGATAGCCGCTAGGCGTGCCCAGACCAGGAATATGTTCATATGCGGGGCATCGTTGGTCCAAATCGAACCGGCACATTGCCACGCATGGCAAGGGATAACTGCCATGTCTGTCTTTACTTCTCCTTTTTCTGCGCCCTCCCATCACGCGCGTTCGCATGTATGTAGGGTGATGGATTGGCGAAGAGGGGCTGTCGTTGGAGTAACGCGCCTAGCAAGGGGCGCAGAATGCGGGATTGTCGAACTTGGATGGTCGCTGGGGTAATGTGCCTGACCAGGAGCGCAGGACACAGGATTGGGGAGGCTGGGCGGCCGTCTGAAGACAGTGGAGAGCTAGCGTCCGCGCTCTCCCTATAAAGAGGAGGGTTGCGGGATGCAACGCTCATCCACTTCTTCCCATCCCAATCTTCCAGCAGCCACCATCTCCTTCTTCTTCCTTCCCCCTGCGTCCGCTGCTACTATGGCAAGGGGAAAGGGTCGAGCTTGTGCATCCGCCATCGCCACGAGGGCTTCTCCTCGATGCCATGCCCACGCCTCGGGTCCGGACGCGGGAGTCGGCTCCAGTGCGCGAGGAAGGGCTGCGTGCCGCAGTAGTGGGCGCGACGCTCAGGGTCGGGGCGGCCATGGCGGTGCGCTCATAGCTTCGTCTTCGGCCGTTCCATCCCCGGCAGAAGGCCACATGGAGGATACAGCGCAGGAGTTCGTCGTGGAGCTGCGCGATCGGCCGCGGAGCTGGCTGCGGCTCCCTCGCCCTTTTGCTAGGGAGATGGGAGGCCGCCAACTACGCGGCTTGTGGCTGCGTGTGGATGGTTGCTGCAACGGCCCAGTCTGGGTGACCGTTGAGACCTCCGACAACGGCCTTATGTACCTCACGCGCGGGTGGAAATCCTTCATCCGTGCCCGCTGCTTGGGGCAAGGGCACCTTCTTCACTTCAAGCTTGTCGAATCTGACACGCTCATCGTGAAATTCTTCGAGGCTTCAGGCGCTCGTCTGGAGTGCTGCGCGGAGAGCTCGAGCGACAGCGACACCGCTTCCTCCAGCAATGCTGAGGATGACGATGATGACGGCGATGATGATGGCTCTCCGGGCATGAAGATTGAAGGCGACGACGACGAGTCTGGCTGATCGCCGGCAACACCATCATCTGGCCTTCCGAGAACAAGCCGGGCTTTGCCTAGGCGCTCCTTTTGCCCTCCTTGCACTCGACGTAAACCCTAGGAAGGGGCCAATAGAATGTAATTGAGTACCTTGTTTAATGAATATCTAGCGTTTGCCGGGCTTAAGTGAACACGTGCTGTTTTCCTTGTTTTATTTTGTCTTTGTATGATCGCATCCCCTACGCTTGTTAGGAAACTTGCCGGCGCGCACACTTGCCACGAGCGCTTTGAGGAACAGGTCCTTAGCAGCCTGCTGGAAGTGTCGCTGTCGGCAGAATAACTTGTCGATCACAGCACGGCAGCTTGCCGGTTCAGGCACTTGCCACGAGCGCTTAGAGGAACAGGTCCTTAGCAGCTCGCCGGAAGCACTGTCACCGGCAAGGCAACCTGCCGTCACAATGCAGCTGCATATCTGGCCGAGCGGACTCGAAGCAAAATAAGAGCGCAATTTGATCACGACAAGATTCCTTTGCGTGCAGGTTTCTCATACCAACACAAAATTGTTCAAGGGAAATCGCAAATGTAACAAGGAATCTGTTTCGAAAATTTTCAACTTAGCTTTTCCTTGCGCTGTTTTCGTCATCGTACGAAATGATCGCTTGAACGTCATTAAAATGGTACCGCATCTCCACTCGCCCCGGGAAACTTGCACACGAGGGATTCTTCTGTCCTTTTAAGAAAAAGAAAGAGGAGAAAAGAGTGGTTTGGGAACCTTGACGGTTCATCAGCCATTCCATACAAAATATAGTATAAATCACAACATCACATGTGTCCATTTATAAATGAATATATACGAAGAGTTGCGAAACACTTAGCTTTATTATGCACATGATCTGCGCCTGGCTTTGTACAAAGGGTTACAAGTCTTGCCGACAAAGCTTGTACAAAAGGGGTTGCCGGGATGCCCGGCAACCGCGCCTCATGGGTAGAACTTGCGAAGATGCTCAATATTCCATGAGTTCTGCACTGGGGTGCCATCTTCGGTCTCCAAACGGATTGCGCCCGGTCTGGTGACTCGTACTACCCGATAAGGGCCTTCCCACTTCGGCGTCAACTTGTTTGATTTCTTGGCGGATTGAACGCGCCGAAGAACAAGATCGCCTTCCTCAAGGCTTCGGGCGTGCACTTTGCGTCTATGATAGCGGCGCAAGGCTTGCTGGTAGCGTGCAGCTCGCACAGCCGCCCGAAGACGATCCTCCTCAAGGAGCGTTGCGTCGTCTTGCCGCAACTGCTCGTGCTCAGCTTCATCGTAAGCGAGCACTCGAGGTGACCCGTATGTGAGTTCCGTGGGGAGCACCGCTTCTGCACCATAGATTAGGGAGAAGGGTGTTTGGCCGGTAGCTCGATTTGGTGTCGTCCTGAGTGACCAAAGAACTGTCGGCAACTCATCAATCCAGTGCCTTCCACATTTGCGCAGCCTGTCAAAGGTTCTTGTCTTGAGGCCATGCAACACTTCAGCATTCATCCTTTCCGCTTGGGCGTTGCTTCTTGGGTGAGCGACAGATGCAAAACAGATTTTGCTGCCAATGTCTTGGATATACTGCATGAAGGTGCGGCTCGTGAATTGTGTGTCGTTGTCGGTGATGATTCTGTTAGGAACCCCGAAACGGCAAACTAATCCTTTGAAGAACTTGACGGCTAACTGCGCTGTCACCTTTCTCATCGGTTCCACTTCAGGCCACTTTGTGAACTTGTCGATGGCGACGTACAAGAACTCAAAGCCCCCGGCATCACGGGGGAAGGGGCCCAAGATATCGAGCCTCTAGACCGAAAAGGGCCAGTGTTGGTGCAATACTTGCCCTCTTGTGTTTTGGAGATTGTTGACAGAAACAGGTATGGACTGATTTGTTTGCTAGTGCACATAGAGAGAAATAGTCCATGCAGTACCGAAGAGAATGCTGTCTCCGGTGTACAGTTTGAGGAACTTCATCGAAGAATATCTGCACCGCAGAGAAGAATGAGCTACATCCTTTGAAGACTTGTAGACGAGAAGAATGAAGTGAAGAAGTTGACCCCTCGAAAATTTATTGCTGACGCGAAGCAATTGGTTCGGTGATTATGTCCGAAGAAAATTGACTGCAGCAATGGGAGGCGAAGACGAAGTGAAGACGTAGCATTCTTTTCGTTGTTCTTCTTCCATTTATTTGAGTCATAGGACCTCCGTACTATTAAGAGGGGTATAGGTTCTCGAAGCTTAGATCCGCTGTGATGCTTAGCCCAAACCTATGCGAGACTGAGAGAAATCTCTTTATGCTTCGAATGATTACCTGCCAGCAGAAGACGTTGTTCTTCGTCACTGTAGGAGATATCTTTCAAACTGAGGAGTTAGCATTACTTGCCCGGCAAGTAATGTTACCATTGTGCTCAATTCCGACCGTTGGACTCGTGTCTTTCGGCCATTGGCTGCTACACATGTCCAATTTGGTCTTTTTTCCTTCAGGGAAGGCTGCGGCTATAAATAGCCACCCCGCTCCAACGTTGCCCGTTGGCTGCTCCGCTTAAGATTTCTGAGAAGATTGATTGAGCATCCCCTCTCTGAGTGATTTGAGTTTAAGATCCACCGAGAGAAAAATCAAGAGTCAAAACTTAGACAGTGGTAGAGCATCACAGTAGTTCTGAGTTTAGAGTTCTTGTACCTATTACTCTTGAGAGCTGCACACTCTCTAAACGGATAGGTGTCGGCTCGAGTGTTGAAGAGTAATTGTCTTCACCGAGCAAGATCTTCAGCAACCAAGAGTCATTGTGGTTCGTGAAGTGGTCTGTCGAAGGTTTGGAGATCGCCGACAAGTATCTACCACGAGTGAAATCAACTGGAGTCTGATCAGCTCCGAGTTGAAGGAGAATAGGGCGAGGAGAGTTTATCCTCTGTGTTAAATCACAACCCCTCCAACCAGACGTAGTCCTTTGGCAGAAGGGCGAACTGTTCTACCAAATTCATCTGTGGCCATCGACCCCACTGGTTCGCTTTACATTACTGCATTTCCTTCAACAGTTTACATTCGTGCTCAGTGCCGATAGTTGTATCTGATCAATCATATTTCATCAATTGTCTGTCGCATTCTCATTGTTCTTTTCCATCGTCTCAGGTTAATTTATTTCTCTTCTTATTTCTGTATGTCTGCGTAATTACATTCACTGCCGAATATATTTACCTTGTTACCACTTTCCGTGCATTTCCATCATAGTCCATATATTGTTTTTCCTCATGCTGCTGGATCTGTTCGTATATTGCATTACCTTCGTATCTGTCAAACCTGTGTTCGAATGATAACTGACTTCTACTTCGATAGATATATTCTTCTATAGCGAGCTCAATTAAATGTTGTTCTACCGAACCATATTTCCGCTGCTGTGTTTGGGATCAGTTCAAAACTTTCGCAAGAATTTTTGAATCTCCCATTCACCCCCCTCTGGTCGATATACTCTCGGTCCTAAGAATTGGTATCAGAGCAGGTACTCCCTGTCTCTATTTAATGCAGGTAGATCCTCGCACTCTGAAAGGTTTCCTATCTTCGATGGAAATGATTATGTCTACTGGAAAGAGCGAATGAAAATCAGACTTCAAGCCATCAACATTGAACTTTGGCAGATTGTGGAAAATGGATACACTGTTCAGCACCCTGATGCTCCCACTTCCGATGACAAAGCTAGAATGCGATTGAATGCTCAAGCAAAAGATATCATCTGTGACAGTATCTCAAAAGACATTTTCATTCGGTTCCAAAAGCTTGACTCTGCAAAGCAACTCTGGGATGCCATCAAGGATGTTCATGAAGAATCCATTGCCAGAACAGATCAACACACAGATATGCTTCGTGCCATATTTGCTGGTTTCAGGAGTCTTCGTAGGGAAAGTGCTATGGAACTCACGGATCAGTTGACAAATATTGTTGAAAGACTTCATCAACGAGGAGTAACAGATATCACCGATAGAGATGTAGTCAATAAGCTGCTGAGTGCTCTTGATGCAACCTTCGATCCAATCGTGGCTGAAATCAAGCAAAGACCAGACTATGAAGAACTTCACTATGTCAAGGTCATGACGCTGTTGTCTATTCACGAAGAAAAGATGGAACTTGAAAATGGGCATCAAGAATCTTCTTCAGAAAGCGAAGGGGAAATTCTTTCACACTATGGCAGTTCACTAGAAGATGTCGAGAATCAACACTCTATCACACGAGAACTCGAAATGCTCACGGAAAGACTTGGTGATCTCAGAAGACAAAATCTGTGTCTCACAAATGATGACGAAGTTGACTTGCCTGAATCTTCAAGAAGATTACCTCCGAAAGAAATAAAGTGCTTCAAGTGCAAATAATTCAGTCACTGCATTGCAGACTGTCCTTGCTGGGAGCAAGATGAAAAACCTAGCAGCAGATGGATTTATCTTCACTGCTCTGGATTCACTCAAGTGGATCGTCACACTAAGCTCTCGAAGAAAAATGAAACTGCCGCATCCTCTTCGACGAGACCAGTCATTGACGTGCAAACGAGAGTGACCATTGAATCTAATATGAAGAAAATATCGCAGCTGACTAGAGTGTGTGCAGAAATGAATATGGAATCTGAAGATGAAACATCCGAATCCGAATCATAAGACGAAGAGTTTTACAGAAGCCTAGGAAGAGGAAATGCATTCGTCGCCTATGAATCATCCGAGAAGTCTCTTGAATCAGACACTGATGATAATGCTTCAAGTGATGATGAACCTATCACATTCTGTCTCATGGCAAAAACCTCAAAGGATCAGGTATCAGCAAAGCACCAAAAATCTATGATAGAATATTCTTCTGAATACATTGCCTATGCTAAACTTGTTAAGATTGCAAAATCTCAACAAGATGAGTTTGAAAAACTTGAGACGAATCTCAGGAAAATCGAAGGATTACTGGTCGAAGAGATGGAGAAGAATCAAGAGTTGACTGAAAAGCACGATGCTTTTTCTTCAACGATTGATGATCTTTCCGAACGATATGATTCTCTTACAGCCAACTACGAGAATTTATCAGATGAACTCCTTAGCCGGAATCAAGAACTCGAGTCACTGAAAGAGTCTTATAACGCACTTGTGAGAAAAAAAGCTTCTCTCTTCGCCGAGCAATCTAACAATCTTCCTGATGATTTTGTGCCTCCTTGCTCAAAATGCCTAGAACGTAGCAATGCTGATTCGAATGCTGAAAGATCCAGTGCCGCCATCGAGAATATTGCAACTACTTCGAATGACATTTCTAACCCCTCTTCCGAGGAATTTGCTGCTATCTCTGATGAAAATTGCAGGCTAAAGAACTTGCTTGAGACAGGAATGCTAAAAAGCCTCAGAGGACATCAAACACTATGTGATGTGCTCAAGAAGTCAACACTGCATAGAAATCCCCGAAAGGAAGGATTAGGTTTCGAAAGGAAACTCAATGTTGATGGAACCTACTAGACTCCCGAGCAATATCCTCGAACAAGTTGGGTTCTAGCTAAGAGCAAAACTCTCAAACCTGCGCTCCTGACTGGATATGACACTCCCTTTCCTGTTGTTTCTGACGAGACTGATGACTCAAACTACAAACTCTTCAAACAACATAATGGTAAGGTTTTCGCTCGGTATGTTGGGACTAACTGCAGGTCTAGTTCACCCAAGAAGCAAATCTGGGTGAAGAAGTGCACCATTGAAAATTTATCTATCACTGCTAACCTGAATATGCAGAGTAATTCTCTTCGAGGAAATAATAATCCCTCGCAGTATGGTAGTGCAACTTCCTCAAACAGATATCAGTCAAACTTTCGACAAAAGGAGTACATGCGTGTCTCCTCGAATCATTATGCTCATGTCTCTGGGAACAATTTTAATGCTTATTCATATGATTATTCTCGGAACGCACAGGTGAACCACAAAAATCAACGAAGGAATGTCCTTTCTCAGTCAAGACAAAAGAGGTCTGCACTGCCCACACAAGTGTGGGTTGCGAGAAAGAACTAACCCATCTTGCAGGAACTCTCTCAGGGATTCTTTCCGTTTATCCTTTGCCCTGAGATCTATATTGTTGGTGCTAGTTCTTTGTGTTATTTGCTCTTTGTTTATTGTTTATCTTCAAGCTACCGTGTTTGTGTTCCGTCCGATAAACAACTCACTCATAGCTTCTCATTTGGTGCTTCTTCTCGTTTGGCTGAGTGTTTTGTTTTGGACCCTTTTATCCCTCTACTCTTTCTCTTCCAAATCTTTGCTGTCCGTTGTAAGCATGCAATTTGATCTGAAGAAGATCTCTCTCCGACGTCCTTGGTCGCGAAAGGAATCTACTTTGAACTTTTTTCCACTTTTGGTGTTCAGCCCTTCAAACCTTTCGACCTCTCGCTCTCTTCCCGAGTTTCTCGCAGAAAATGGTTGCCACGTGCCCACTATCTCCACTATCGTGATCGTGTCCGTCGAATGCGGAATGTCCCGCAACTGTGGGCCGTAGATTTAGGAGAGGAGGTTCTGCTCTCCTGCTATAAATACCCCTCATCGTGTCTTCTTCCTCATCCGCGCAAACCCTCGTTTCACCATCAACCGAGCCCGAGCTCGAAGCAACTCCAGCGAGAAGCTCCGCCATACAACTCCGGTAAAGTCTCGTCGTAGCTGATCACGTCAGTGCGGTAATCCATCCTCCCGCATTGCCGTAGTTGATCTTAGTTGCCAAGTTAGGGCGCTTAGATCCAGAACTGCTCCTCTCCATCTCTCTGTTCTTAGGGCAGTTCTTACCGATGCAATTTTCCTCGATTTATTTCTCTGTGGTAGATCTTTAAGAATCACTAGGATTTGACTGGTACGGTTTGTAGATCTTCCTCGTACTGGTTCTGCTCATTTAGGGTTCATGTGTAATTATCCGAAAGATTAGATAGCTATCAACCTGCCTAGAATTTGTCTGTGGCTAGCTTGTAAAATCTATCAATGATATCTTTCTGTTTACCATGAGTTCCTTGTCGGACTTCTTCAAAATCATTTTCGTTCAAAAGTTATATGTGCATGCTTATGACCCTACCTTTTTCCCTCGCATCTACTCTTATTCAAAGGTTGGTCATGTCACATAATTCGGAAGAGCATTCAGATTCTGAAGGATATTTGCCTCAGTTTCCACCAAGGTCTGAACGAATGTGAATGACTGGAGGAGGAAAATCCTCGAAGCCACCCAAGGCTCCGAAGAAGAGACAAGAATCCGTGTCCGAAGGAGATACTGAGGAAATTCCCTCTGCTCACAGTCAGCCCGAGGATGAATTGGTCACTGACGCTCTAACCATCTTCTCTGATGGAAATCCCAAAAAGGGCAGTCGTGGCAGAGAAAAGAACACCACTGCAGAGATGTCTGATCCTGACAGTTACAGAACTCCACCTGAAGGAGAATCAACAACAGATCGCAACAACAGGCTCCAAAGGATTCGCCGCCACTGGGCTGGCAAATGGTACCGATATGAAAATGTTCGCGAGAAGTACCAGATTCTTTTTGCCTTCACTCCACCATGGAATGACTGCATTGCTGAAAATTGCATTAGCCCAGATGATGAAAAAGTTAGACCACCGCAGCCAGCAGATGCTCATCCCGACTAACTCAAAACTATCGCTGATTTTCCCGAGGAAGTAGCTAAGGGGGCGAAGGCCAAAGCCAAGCGTGAAGCTAGAGAAGCTAAGAAGAATCAAGTTGAAGCGAAAAACATCGCGCTGACCCAGCTAGATGTACAGAAGAAGAAGGAACGTGCATCAGCATCTAAGGAAAGCAAATCTGAGAAATCAGTTTCCCCTCGTGCATCATGAAAGAAAACTCTTGCCAAGAGAATCAAGAAGGCAGCTCCTGACTCGTCTTATGAGTCATCCAGAGAAGATACCCCGGATGAAATTCCATTGTATGATCGTCTTGCCATTCTCAACAAACCATCCAAGAGCCCCTCTCCAGTGAAAGCTTTACCCTCTCCGAGGAGATCACCCAGGCATGCACCCGTTCCGTTCACTGACAAACCTTCGGGTTCTGCTGCTCCGAGAACTTTGACTAGCACTACAGCGAAGAGAAAGCTGAAATCTGAAGAAAATGCTGATGTGGCTGCTAAGAAGACCAGGGTCACTATTCCTGCTCCCACAGAGGAACAGAAGTATGATTTCAACTTCATGATCGATGTGATCGACAGTGCTACATATGATGCAAAAGCTGATGATGTAAGCGGTCTGGGACTGCCTGATGATGTTGCCGAAATGGTAACAAAGCATTTCATCGAGCTGAGGAAAATCTCCAAGAAGCTGAACAAAGCTGTCAAAGACAAGCAAGCTGTCGAGAAAATGAGAAATGAGGCCAAGACTGAATCCGAAAGGAAAATGATGAACAAAGAAATTGTTGAACTCACAAAGGCCTTCAGTGTCTTGCGCAATGAGAAAATTGAGTGGCACTCGCGCTTGCACATGGAAGTGTCTCAGCTGTGTGACAGGAGAAATGAGGAGATTGAACACAAGGCAGATCTCGCTCGAAGAAGAATTCAGGAAGAAAAACGTCAGAAGGCTAGGGTGAGAGTAAGCAAGCCGAAAACTAACAAAGACCGCCGCCTTCAGAATGTCACTGGTGATCCTACTCCACTGGATTCCCATGTACCCTTGCAACAGGTTCCTCCATCTCCACCACACGAGGATGAACGCATGCAGCAAGTTGGCGCTGACGAGGTTATCATTCCTGCGCCAGTAGCCCAAGAGCAACATGAAGTTGTTGATATATTCCTGGAAAGGACTGAAGAGGAATATGCACCTCCCAAGCAGCAATCCCCAGTTGACAAAGCTGATGAGGAGATTGAAGTTGAGAAGCCAGATCCATCGCCGCCGAGAACATTGCAAGCAGAGCCCTCCGAACTAAATAAGGAGGAAAATGACAAGAGTAAGGGGGATCTCAATACTTCCCGAGAGAAAACACCCTCGGTCTCATCATCTGGTGCCCCTACCCAGATGGATGTCGATCCTGCTCCTCTTACCACTGCACCGCAGTTGGTAGAGGAAGAAAAGAAATCAGATGAGCGAATGGCTCGAGAAGAAACTGCCCCACCAGCTGCGTCTCATGCAACCGAGAAAGAAGTTGTCGTGCCTCCCGCCAAAGAAAGCGCAAGGAAAGAAAAGGCCCTTGAGCCCGAAAGTCAGAAAGATGCCTAAGGAGTTCCGGCAAGCAAGAGCAGTGGTCAGACCAGTTCCTCGAAGCCATCAGCACGAGAAAAATCGAGGAAGCCTCATGCTCCTCTCAGGCCTATTGAGGAAGGTGTGCCTACGCCTGATGATGTTCGGACCCAGTCTATGGCCGATGAAGAACCGCTGAGAAATCCGTTGGAAACCTTCCCGTTGTTTCCTGTCGATGATGGCCCAAATGGTCCAGCTTTCAATGAGCAGTTTCATCGTTCAAAACTTGCATTCTTTGGGACCAGCCCATATGATGGTGAAAGAACTTCCTTTTCACCAAGATTCTGGACAAAGGAACAGGCCGTGTATTATGCTCGCATTCTGTATGGCAAGTATCGCATATTCAAGCACAAGATTCTGGATTTCGCTGAGCTCGAAAGTTAACCTTGCTTCCATCCCACCATCGAGCAGATTGAACAGGTCTTCCTGAAGAGTTTTCTTCATTTCAATCATGGCTGGAATCGTGAAGTTATCCTTCAGTTCTACGCCACTCTTTATATCTCAGGAGATCTGGCAAACAGCAGTACTTGGATCCTCGAATGGATGACCGAGGAAGAAAAGTTCAAAAGCTCGGCTGGCCAGTTTTTGGCACTGTTAAATCTACCTCGGTGCGAATTTGATGCCTCATGTGAACACAGACTGCACTTCTGGGAAGTATCCGAAGCTGAACTTCACATGCTGATGGACCCCAAACTTGTTGGTGATGAATGTACCGAGGCAAATCCTAAGAATCTGGCCTATGAGAACAAAGCTTTGTTCTATATCCTGTGCAACTCTCTCACGCCAACAAATAGGCCCGAAATCATTCATGGCATCGTGGAAAATGCACTTCACGCTACAGCTCATGGCATTCGGTTTGACATTCTAGATCTTCTCATTCGCAACTTGGCCTATGCAGCTGATAGCCCTCAAGTCTTGAAGCCATATGCACCATGGGTCATGTTCGCCATTGAGCAGCTTCTCGAGAAAAAGTTTTTCTGCCCATTTGTCCCGAAAGTGTTCATGCCACCCGTCTGAGACACTCTTCAGTTTGTAAAAGACATTGGCAAAGGAAAGACACCCATTTATGCCACTACTTCTGCCTCTGCTAGAGTTCCGAAGGTCAAGAAGGTCACAGTAGAAATCCCTCGTGAAGAAAATCCCTCACTATACGAGATTTGTCTTCGCACTCAGCAAGCCCTGGAAAGTCACATCAAGCTCGACCGCAAAGAAAAAGTGGAAATGATGACTGAGATCAATCTGCTTCACAATTATGCTCGTCAAGCTCTGCTGTATGAGAAAGAACAGAAGAAGCGCTCGTGGACCCTTCTGCGCAAGCATTATTCTCGCAAACAACTGTCTGCCAAGGGAATCGAGAAAGATTATGATCATCTGGAGCTGTTTGAAGTTCCTCGCATCCGAAGGCAAACCCCAGTGCTTCCTCAGTGCTCTGCCTCCACCGACCTACTATTTGTTGAACCCGATGATGAACTTGAAGACACAGCAGGCACATATATATACAAGCCAGATGTACCTCGCACTGCTACCCCCGAAACAGATCTTGAAGCCCATGTTGCGTCTCCGACTCCTGCTTCGGCTTCGACCATCGCTCGTTCTACTTCGCCGAACAGTTCGACTTCTGGGGATTCTTCCGACGAGTAGTTCCTCGCATGCATTCTCTATCCTTTTTGACACTTGTTGACAAAAAGGGGGAGAAGAACATCGAGAGATAGAAAAGCGGGTTATTTGCAGGGTGTTTCCATTCGCCATTTGCTCTGCTTTCGAACAATTTGCTTTTGGTCATTGAACTTTTGGTCGTGGAACTTAATCTCACCGCCTGTGGTGTTGGTATACTGCATCGTCATGTACCATTAATAACCCCTGCAATGCTATATTTGCTTCCAGTTATTTGTTTGCCGGTGCTATCGAATGCTTACTTCCTTGCAATGATTATCCCCGATATTTATCTTTCGTGCAAGGTTAAGTGAAAGCCTTTCAAGGAGGATCGAAACCCATGTCTCTCGAAAAGAGGGATCTTACTCCTTGAAACTACATATATCTTACTCCTATGCTTATCTTTCACTATCTAACGATGCAGGAGAAGAGAAGTCGCTTCAGAGTAAAATTACTCGTGACTCAAAAGAGAATTCTTTCTGTCTATCTGACAAGCTGTTTTCCCTCGCATATGTCTATGGGATCATCTTTGTTGCAGGAAAACATCGTCTGAAGCATATCCACTCCGAGCAATATACTTGTGACTCCTTTGCTCTGATTATTCCTCGAACATCTAATTTGCAGGAAATCTATATCTCGTGTGGAATTATCGTGTGGAATTAAACTATGTTCTGAGAAAATCTTCATGGCGTATCCTTTGCCACAACGTTTTTCATATTATCCTCACTATCTAACTAATCTATGTCAAAGGTTGTGTGTGGCAGGAAATACCTCAGACACCGTCGAGTGCATTGGATGAAACTATGAATGAGATCATCTGCCAATGTCACTCATACGAACAATCACCTCGCTACCTTCCGTATTATCTCCTATGCTCACTCCAATCAGAATGATGCATATCTTCAGGGGGAGCGTGTTTTATCTTCGTATTTATCTCTCGTCTTTCACCTTCCTTCACATTCCATTTCATTCTTTTATCTTTCTTTCGATGTGTTTTGTTTTGTCAACAATCGTCCAAAAAGGGGGAGATTGTTGGTGCAATACTTGCCCTCTTGTGTTTTGGAGATTGTTGACAGAAATAGGTATGGACTGATTTGTTTGCTAGTGCACACAGAGAGAAATAGTCCATGCAGTACCGAAGAGAATGCTGTCTCCGGTGTACAGTTCGAGGAACTTCATCGAAGAATATCTGCACCGCAGAGAAGAATGAGCTACATCCTTTGAAGACTTGTAGACGAGAAGAATGAAGTGAAGAAGTTGACCCCTCGAAAATTTATTGCTGACGCGAAGCAATTGGTTCGGTGATTATGTCCGAAGAAAATTGACAGCAGCGATGGGAGGTGAAGACGAAGTGAAGACGTAGCATTCTTTTCGTTGTTCTTCTTCCATTTATTTGAGTCATAGGACCTCCGTACTATTAAGAGGGGTATAGGTTCTTGAAGCTTAGATCCGCTGTGATGCTTAGCCCAAACCTATGCGAGACTGAGAGAAATCTATTTATGCTTCGAATGATTACCTGCCAGCAGAAGACGTTGTTCTTTGTCGCTGTAGGAGATATCTTTCGAACTGACGAGTTAGCATTACTTGCCCGGCAAGTAATGTTACCGTTGTGCTCAATTCCGACCGTTGGACTCGTGTCTTTCGGCCATTGGCTGCTCCACATGTCCTATTTGGTCTTTTCCCTTCAGGGAAGGCTGCGGCTATAAATAGCCACCCCGCTCCAACATTGCCCGTCGGCTGCTCCGCTTAAGATTTCTGAGAAGATTGATTGAGCATCCCCTCTCCGAGTGATTTGAGTTTGAGATCCACCGAGAGAAAAATCAAGAGCCAAAACTTAGACAGTGGTAGAGCATCACAGTAGTTTTGAGTTTAGAGTTCTTGTACCTATTACTCTTGAGAGCTGCACACTCTCTAGACGGATAGGTGTCGGCTCGAGTGTTGAAGAGTAATTGTCTTCACCGAGCAAGATCTTCAGCAACCAAGAGTCATTGTGGTTCGCGAAGTGGTCTGTCGAAGGTTTGGAGATCACTGACAAGTATCTACCACGAGTGAAATCAACTGGAGTCTGATCTGCTCCGAGTTCAAGGAGAATAGGGCGAGGAGAGTTTATCCTCTGTGTTAAATCACAACCCCTCCAACCAGACGTAGTCCTTTGGCAGAAGGGCGAACTGGTCTACCAAATTCATCTGCCGCCATCGAGCACCACTGGTTCGCTTTACATTACTGCATTTCCTTCAGCAGTTTACATTCGTGCTCAGTGCCGATAGTTGTATCTGATCAATCATAGTTCATCAATTGTCTGTCGCATTCTCATCGTTCTTTTCCATCGTCTCAGGTTAATTTATTTCTCTTCTTATTTCTGTATGTCTGCATAATTACATTCACTGCCGAATCTATTTACCTTGTTACCACTTTCCGTGCATTTCCATCATAGTCCATATATTGTTTTTCCTCATGCTGATGGATCTGTTCATATATTTTATTACCTTCGTATCTGTCGAACCTGTGTTCGAATGATAACTGACTTCTACTTCGATAGATATATTCTTCTATAGCGAGCTTAATTAAATGTTATTCTACTGAACCATATTTCCGCTGCTGTGTTTGGGATCAGTTCAAAACTTTCGCAAGAATTTTTGAATCTTCCATTCACACCCCCTCTGGTCGATATACTCTCGGTCCTAATAGCCAGGAGAGAGGGATTGTTTGGAGAGCTTGAGCTGGCTGATGTATGTTCTTTGAATGGAACTGGCATGCTTCACATCTTGTTACTAGCTCAGTTGCATCCTGGAGGGCAGTGGGCCAATAGAAGCCTTGCCGGAAAGCTTTGCTGGCAAGCGCCCTTGATCCTATGTGAGAGCCACATATGCCTCCATGTATCTCCGCCAACAGCTTCAGTCCATCTTCCCAGCAAATGCACTTCAATTTCACACCGTTTGGCCTCTTTCTGTATAGTGTGTTATCCACAAACTGATACATACTTGGCTGACGGGCTACTTTCTCAGTTTCTTCTTGCTCATCGAGAAGTTCTCCTGTCTGAAGGAAATGAATTATCTGCTGTGCCCACGCCGGAGCCTGCGGCTCGACGACAAGGACTAAAGGCATCTCTTCGGCTGTGGAAGCGCTTGCCTCTGCGGCAAGAACCTAAGGTTCTGCGCGAAGCCGCTGCTCACCGACAACCGTGTCGTTGTTCGTGGCAACATCCTTGCCGGCGGCTTCTGGGTGCTCTGCCGGAAAGTAATTGCCGGTATTCAATTTCCTCCTCTTACTGGCCTGCGTTGATGGAGTAACTGTTGGTTGATTCAAATGGAGCACAAAAGTTCCTGGTTCCACAGGTAGCTTTTGAGCAGCACACTTTGATAGGTGATCAGCAATGCTGTTTTCCGCACGGGGGATGTGCTCTGTTTGCAACCCGTCAAAGTGTTCTTCCAATTTCCTCACTTCTTCCACATATGCTTCCATTAACGGGCTCTGGTAATCTTTGTTTACTTGCTTCACAACAAGCTGCGAGTCACCGCGGATGATCAATTTTTTGATTCCAAGGTCCACTGCGATCCTAAGACCGGCAAGGAGCCCTTCATACTCAGCAGTGTTGTTTGTAGCTTGCTCCCTGGGAAAGTGCATTTGAACGACATACTTGAGGTGCTCTCCGGTGGGCGCGACAAGCAGCACTCCGGCACCGGCGCCTTGCAGCGAGAAGGCAGCGTCAAAGTACATGATCCATTCTTTGGCCGTCTCTTTGCCGGGGAGGGCTGTTTCTTGAATTTCTTCGTCTTGCGTTGGCGTCCATTCTGCAATGAACTCCGCCAAGGCTCTGCTCTGGATGGTTGAAGTGCTTTCAAACTTAAGTGCAAAGCTTGACAATTCCAATGCCCACTCCACTATCCTGCCAGTTGCCTCTGGATTTCTCAAGATGCGTTGCAACGGGAAACGAGTGACGACGGTGATCTCGTGCGCTTGGAAGTAATGACGCAAATTTCTTGAGGCCATAAGGAGGCCGAAAAGCAATTTCTGCACCTCAGAGTATCTTGACCTAGCGCCCTGTAGAAGGGAGCTAACAAAATATACGGGCCGCTGCACCACTTTCTTCTTTGGCATCACTTGCTGGTTAGTTTCATTTGCTTGTGCTGTTTCTGACTTGTCGGCGTCGGACTTTGTCAGAGAAGATTCCGGTTTGTCGCTAGGTGGGCTTGCCGCGGCTGCGTCCTCGTCATCGACTTCCCTCTGTGCCACTAATGTAGCACTAGCCACTTGATTCGTTGCCGCTACGTATAGCAGCAACGGCTCTTGCGGTCTTGGCGCAACTGGTGTTGGCGCGGAGGAGAGGTACCTTTTCAAGTCCTGCAGCGCGGCCTCCGCTTCCGGAGTCCATTTCATCGGACCTGCCTTTTTCAAAATCTTGAAAAATAGCAGGGCACGCTCAGTAGATCTTAAAATGAACCTACTTAAGGCAGCAACACAGCCGGCAAGACGCCGCACATCCTTGACGCTTTTTGGTGCTTGAATCTGCTCAATTGCTTTGATCTTGTCGGGATTTGCTTCAATTCCACATTGAGATACAAAGAACCCTTGAAGCTTGCCGGATGGAACGCCAAACATGCACTTCTCGGGATTGAACTTCAAATTGATCTTGCGCAAGTTAGCAAATGTCTCTTCTAAATCTTGAACGAGGGTAGATTTGTCCTTAGTCTTGACCACTATATCATCCATATATGCTTCCACATTCCTGTGCGGCTGGGGTTCAAAACCAATCTGGACTGCCCTTGCAAAGGTTGAGCCGGCATTCTTTAATCCGAGAGGAATACGCACGAAGCAGTATGTGCCACATGGAGTAATGAATGCGGTTTTCTCCTCATCCTCCTTGGCCATGAATATCTGA
This sequence comes from Elymus sibiricus, assembly GCA_039707655.1. NCBI lineage: Eukaryota > Viridiplantae > Streptophyta > Magnoliopsida > Poales > Poaceae > Elymus > Elymus sibiricus. Next base: position 118,660,828 of record CM077676.1, on the reverse strand, counting down.
TGGTATCCAGAATATGCATCAAGGAAGGAGAGCAAATCACAGCCGGAGGTAGAGTCTACAATTTGATCAATGCACGGCAAAGGGAAATGATCCTTTGGACATGCTTTGTTAATATCAGTATAATCAATACAAAGTCTCCACTTTCCGTTTGCTTTGCGCGCTACAACTGGATTTGCCAACCAAGTTGGATGTAGTACACCTCTAACCAGACCTGCTGCTTCAAGTTTCTTGATTTCCTCGGCAATGAATTGTTGCCGCTCCAAAGCTTGCTTCCGGACCTTTTGCTTTATGGGCCGAGCGCGGGGACAAACGGCAAGGTGGTGCTCAATTACCTCCCTGGGAACACCGGGGATGTCGGACGGTCGCCAGGCGAACAGATCGACATTCGCCCGCAGGAAGGAACGAGCGCGCTTTCCTATTTGTTATCAAGGGTGGAACTGATGGTGAAGGTACCGTGAGTGCCACCCTCCCTCGCCGGCACCTTTTTGGTCGCCGGTGAAGTAGCCTTGGATTTCTTACCGGCAGAGCATTCCGGCAAGCCTTCGACGGGCGCGCAGCACTCCGAAGAGGTGCGCTTCCCGGAATCCTTGTCAGAGGTCTTGCCGGACTTTTTGTTTTCCTTCTTCTTGGCGGGAGCTGGCGTCTTGGCGGCCTCTGCTGCAACCGCATCTCTATACGTCTTGTCGACGCAAATAACTGCATCTTTCTTGTCGGAGTTGATGGAAATGACACCCATTGGCCCCGGCATCTTCAATGTGTTGTAGGCATAGTGAGACGCTGCCATGAATTTCGCCAAGGCTGGGTGGCCAAGAATTCCATTATACGGCAAAGGGATCTTGACAACGTCAAAGACAATCTTTTCCGTTCTGTAGTTCAATTCCCCGCCAAACATTACCGGCAATGTGATCTTTCCCTTGGGCTGGCTTCTTCCCGGGTTTACTCCCTGGAACGTGCCTGTCTTTTCGAGCTCCTCGTCGGGAATCTGTTGCTTCTTGATTACTTCTGGAGAAATCAAGTTTAATCCGGCCCCACCGTCAACTAACATTTTCGTGACCTAGAGGTTGCGAATTGTTGGCGAAACCAACAACGGCAAACACGCGACCGCGGTTGTGCGATCAGGGTGGTCCTCGGCATAAAAAATGATAGGCGTGTGTGACCACTTGAGTGGCTTTTGAGAGCCCATTGCCGGTTCTGCCGCATTAACCTCACGAGCCCACTGCTTAAGTTGGCGGTGAGAGGAGTGCAAACATGCCCCTCCGTCAACGCACATGGCCTCAGTTGCCTTCTGGAATTCCAGTTCACTGGACTCTCCGTCATCCTCTTCTTCCTCACTTCCATCATCTTCCCCTTTCTTTTCGCGGCCTCTGGCAGGTTTTTCTTTCTGCTGCTTGGCCTTGCCGCGAAGGCCTCCGCGACCACCACGGCCCTTTTTGCCGGATCCACCGGCACCATCTTGACCCTTTTCTTTGTCACGCTTTTCGTATTCAGCCTTCTGTTTCTCAACAAGGTGCTCGACTTGTCGGCACTCTTGGAGATCATGGCCCATGGTGCGGTGAATCTTGCAGTATGGCCCATCAGACTTGTCGGCCTTCTCATTTGCCGCCGCCTCCTGGCAAGGGGCGCACACTGCTGCCTCCTTGCCAGGTTTCACGGTCATAGCTTTCTTGGCGGACTCAGAGTTGTCGGAGCCTTCGACAGCCATAACAGTTTTGCCTTTGTGCTTCCTGTTGCGCTTTCGGCCCTTCTTCCTCGGGGTGGCAGCATCATCGTCCTTGAAATCCACCTCGGCACCAGTGTCTTCCCCGAGAAGCCTTCTTCCTTCCTCAGCGCATGCGCACTTATCCGCCAATGTGTAGAGCTCGTTGACGGTTTTGGGTAGCTTGACGTTCATCTTCTCCCGCATCCTCCGATTGCGCACATTCGTATGAAAGGCGGCAATGACAGCTGTGGGGTGTACATCTGGAATGTTACGGTGCACATGGCTGAACCTTTGGATGTACTTGCGCAAAGTTTCTCCATCTCTTTGCGGAATCACCTGCAGGTCGCTGGGCTGTCCAGGAGCCTTGTGGCCTCCGGTAAAGGCACCAACAAACTCATTGCAGAGATCTGACCACGAAGAAATGGAGTTCTCTGGCAAGTTCATCAACCAAGATCTCACGTTGGGCTTCAGCACCAACGAAAAATAGTTGGCGAGGATTTTCTCATCTCTTCCCCCGTCAGCCTGCACGGCAATCGTGTATATGCCCAGAAACTTTGCTGGGTTCAGCTTGCCGTCATACTTCTCTGGTACTTCTGGCATGAAGGCCTGGATGGACGGCCATCGGACTTGCCACAATTCACGGGTGAAGGCAGGACATCCAACCTCGTAAGGCAGATATCCGCCAACCCCTGGCGTAGGCTCATCAACGATGGGGCCGTTGCGTGCGTCGGATTGATGGCGCGCCTCCCGGTGCCGTTCAATGGTGGTGCGGGCATCCTCTACCCGCCTGTCTCGCAGCACTTGCCGCTGATCTTGCCACGCTCGCGGATCCAAAGAGGCCATCGATATCTCGTCGGGCTAGAAAGATCGTTGGGCTTGCCGCAGTTGTTGGTGTTGCTACTGTTGCGATTGTTGCCGCTGGGGTGATTGCACCGTTAGCACAGCACCGTCAGTGCGGCCACCAGTTGGAGCTACTGGTGCTATTTGCGCATGCCGTGAGGGCTCCGCTTGCTATGATTTGCTAGCCTCGGCAAACCCAATAAGCTTTGGATGGTGGCTCTCCACTCATCCATCTTCTCTGCTGCTGGAGGGAAATTCAGCAGCATCTGGGCTCGCGCCATTGCTTCCGCCGCCGTGGATGGCATGGCCGGGAGCGAAGAGCGCGACGTCGCTCTACTCCTGGCAGAGCCAGCAGGAGCGCCATCGCGGTCTTCCTGCCGTGGCACATGATCAGCAGCGGGTCGCCGTGGCGGAGGCGGTGCCTGAGGATCCAGGATCTGATCAATAGGAGTCTTGCCGTGAGGTCGCCGCTGCCCGGAGTCGTTGGCGCCGCTCGGAGCCGTACTGCGCCCGTTGTGCGAGGGGCGCGATGTCTATCCTGAAGCTGCATCCTTGGACGCCGCCACGGCAGGATCTTGGCTCGCGCCGGCCCGGGCGTTACCGCTCCGCTGGTTGCGTTCGTCGGCGCGGCGAGGAGGAGGAGGAAGACGTCCGTCTACCCCGCTCGCACCGTCTCGGCTCCGTTCGCCAGAGGGTCTAGGAAGTCGACCGCCTCCAGCGTGCTCGTCCCTCGCCTGTGCTGGTCGTGCCGACCGCGGTATCCGCACCGTCCGCATTGGCCACGCCGCCTGCAGATGCGTGTGAAGGGGCCGTCATCGTGATGCCCTTCTTCTTGGGTGCCATCAACGATGAGGAGGACGATGATGAAGTTGATGAAGTTGACGCGCAATCCACTAATTCAGGTGCGCGCAAGCGACCCCCCTACTTGGCGCACCAAAGATGTCGTGGGTACGACCATCTATGGGGCCATCCAGCCCCTTGTGGTTCGGCAGAGGGGATCAACGTGCACAAAGAGCAGAATCAATGGGAGGCGCACGGGATTTACCCAGGTTCGGGCCGCTGAGAAGCGTAAAACCCTACTCCTGCTTTGATGTATTGTTGGTATGAGAGCACAAGTACAAGGAGCGCTTCTCTCGGCAAGGCGCAGAGAGAGGAGCTACGCGAGACGTGCTGGTGTTTGAAAAAGAGTCTGAATCCCTCTAACTATTGCCCTGGCCCTCCTTTTATAGCTAAAGGGGTTACCACAGTGGCAAAACAGTAATTACAAATTGACTAGATAGCAAACAGTGCTATCATACCTAACTCTGCCAGTTTAGGACAAAAGCATTTAATGCTCTATTAGGTGTCATGTGGAGAGGTAGCCCCGGCAAGGTTTCTGCACCGCTCGCCCAGCTACCTCGTATTAGCCTGACACGCCCTCTAGACGGGTGTCATTAAAGGCAAATCTTGTCCCAGCGTGCTGACACGTGCCCAACAAACCTCACCAACCAGCCTGCGCAGTTGACACCTCACCCATTAGCGACCATCTGTCCGGTGAGGTGGAGCGCTAGAGAGCTGGCGGAGGCTTGCCGGTACGGAGCTTGCCGGGTCTCCTCCTTGCCGGTTCGGCCTTGCCGGCAAGAAACGTCTTCATCTTCAGTTCTGGTTGAGCACTTGTTGGTGCTGTGTCTTGAGCTTCTTTCTAGTAGCTTCTACAACTGGGCCTTGAATCTTGGTCTTGGCGGTTCCCGGCAAGCCTCGGCCGGCAAGGAGGCTGCTACCGTCTGTGTATAAGTCAGGGTATAAAATACCCATGTTTTATACACCGACACCTCCCAACAAGCGCTATTGTTTTATGCCCCTAGCTAGGCATAATGCATAGTTTCAAGTATTATCATCCTTCAAGTTGATTCCATAAGTGGCCCTCATAATGGATTCATAGGGTGCTTTAATTCTTTTCCTAGGGAAGTGTTCCATCCCTTTCTTTAGTGGAAATTGAAATCTTATATTACCTTCTTTCAAATCAATAATAGCCCCAATAGTTCGAAGAAAAGGCATTATGGGGCAAGACGGATTGCAATCAATGTCAAGTACAATAAAGTTCACGGGCACATAATTTCTATTTGCAAGAATAAGAACATCATTAATTCTACCCATTGGCTTTTTAATAGTGGAATCCGCAAGATGCAAATTAAGAGAACATTCATATATATTGGTAAAACCTAGCACATCACATAGAGATTTTGGAATTGTGGAAACGCTAGCACCCAAATCACATAAAGCATTGCACTCATAATTTTTAATTTTAACTTTAATGGTGGGTTCCCACTCATCATATAATTTTCTAGGGATTGAAATTTCTAGTTCTAGCTTTTCTTCTAACGCTTTCATCATCGTTTCTACAATGTGTTTAGTAAAAGCATTGTTTTGTTCATAAGCGTTGGGTGAATTTAGCATGGATTGTAACAAAGAAATACACTCAATCAAAGAACAACTATCATAATTAAAGTCTTTGTAATCCAAGAGAGTGGGCCCATCGCTAGTTAAAGTTTTTACCTCTCCAAACCCACTTTTATCAATTTTTTCCACAAGATTTTCACCCTCCGAATTATGGGGACGCCTTCTAGCTAAAGTTGACTCTTCTTCAGTCCCCTTTTCATCAAGTTTTATATTGCTAAACAAGGAATCAATAGATGAAACAACAATCATTTTAATATCCTCATCATTACTACGATAGAAACCGGGAGGAATCACTTTTTCTAAAAATTCTCGTTTAGCTTTTAACATAGCGGTTATTTTCTTACTCTCATCCATGGAGACATATAAAGCTTTAATTGATTCATTAATATCAATTTTGGGTGGCAAAATTTTAGTCTTAAGATTTTCCACGTCATGAATAATTCTATCAACGCTCCTAGACATATCATCAAGTTTACTTAATTTTTCTTCTATCGTAGTGTTGAAAACTTTTTGAGCATTAATAAATTCTTTAATATTACTTTCAAGATTAGAGGGCATCCTATTATTATTATTATTATTATTATTATTATTATTATTATTATAAGGATTACCATAGGAATTTCCAGGAAATGGCCTAGGATTAAAATTACCTCTATAAGCATTACTATTAAAATTGTTTCGCGAGACAAAATTCATATCTACGTGACGGTGTCCTGGATTAGGGGGTGCCAACCTAGCCGGCCCGTCTCCTCGGTTGGGCCGATGTGCCCTCGTACGTGATGAAGATGGACTCAGGAGGCCGCACACGGGAGACGTGATCGAGGCTGTCTCTACCAAAGACTTGTAGTACACTTCAAGATTTGTCCAGCCGCCTTATTCCTAGATACCAACCTTGTAACCCTAGATCCCTGGCATGTATATAAGCCATAGGGTTTAGCCCGTAGGGGAGAAGAACGCAATATTGCTCACCTAGCCCTAGAAGTTAGACACATATTACGATCTCGAGGTAGATCAACTTTGTACTTGATACATCTGCATCAATATAAACAGAACCAGGACGTAGGGTTTTACCTCCATCAAAAGGGCCCGAACCTGGGTAAACATCGTGTCCATCAACTCTGTTACCACCGATCCCAGATCCACAACGAGGGACCCTCTACCCCGAGGTCTGCCGGTTTTTACACCGACACTGGTGCTTTCATTGAGAGTTCCGCTGCGTGATCACCAGAGGGATTGATGGCTCACCTGCAGATCAACTGCGCCAACGGCCACTGGGACGTTTACGCCCCCGGCCAGCTTTTCGTCTTTGGCAGCATGGTATTTTGCACCGACTCGACGGGTCACCTGACCTCTGTCGAGAACTATGCCCCAGGTCGGATCGTGACCTTCGGTGGCCTTGAGTACACTGCGGATTCCCATGGCGAACTCATCCTGTCGGGATGGACTCCCGGTCGAATCGAGAGCTCGGCCGGTTCTAGAGGCTCGACTCCGAAACCGAACTCTGTCACGACGCCTCTTGAGACCCCTGACGCCGACACTTCGGCCAGTCTCTCCCTGATCGCCAGTCTGGAGATAGATCCAGCTCCCACAACTGAAATTGCGCCGGTGCCAGAATTGATTTCGGCGCAGAACCCGGAATTACGTTCAGATTCCCTTCGCTCCGAAAACGCATCCAGTTACATGCCGGGTGTACTTCAAATCAGCCCTACCTATGGTGCATCCATGAATCCCGAAGAGTTATCTCACCTCGATGAGATGCTTGACCGCATCCGGAGCATGTCCATCTCGGACGGCAAGACTTCGGTTTACAATCAGATCGGACTTAAAACCGACGATAGGGAAATCTACATCCCACCCACCACCCACCTAGTCGCCATGATCGATGATTTAACCGACGTGTTGGACTACGGTGAACCCTCAGACATGGAGGAAGATGCTGATGGCCCCTTCGAGAACACCTTGCCCCCAGTAAACGCGGGCAGGTGGACCGCCACGTCTACCTACGATGTTTACATGGTGGACACCCCCAAATCCCCTCCAAGACGTCGGCGACGGCACTGAAGGGGCAATAATGGGGAACCCAGTGGCAACGACACGACAGCCAATAACAGCGACGCGGAGGACGGCGATGCCGATAACCACGAGGAGGACGTTCAAGCCTCCCTAGTAAGGAACGGCACACCAGACTGACCTCTTAGGGACTCAGATCCCGATGACCTCTTCGAAGGGGCCGAGGACAACTACATGCCGGAATCCGAGGAGAACGAGAGCCTTGGCACCGAGGACTACATCGTCCCTGAAGACCCTTTCGAACAAGAGCGCTTCCGGCGATGCCTCGTTGCGACGGCCCGGAGTTTAAAACGCAAGCAACAGCAACTGCAGGCCAACAGTGATGCGCTAAATGAAAAGTGGATCGAAGTACTCTCCGCCGAGCAAGACATGGAGAACCGATGCCATAGTGCGCCGAAATCATACCCACATAGGCGTCTGTTACCGGAGTTCGACAAGGAGCTCACTGACGACCTCGATCGGCCTCCTAGAGTCTGGGACAGGCCAAGACGAGAAGACCTCAACGAACGACCACCTCCACGCCATTACGGCAAGGACCCCGTGGATAATCTAGACCTTCACGACACTCGACGTCGCATTGAGGCAAAGAGGGCTCCCCCTTGGTCCATCTACGGATCAAAGGGACGTGCGCCCGCCGGGCCTGACGGCTTCGATGCCTGGATGGATAGGAACGGCCGTGCCCGAGATCAAGCCTACTCATGGCTTTCCCCCGACCCCCGACGAGATGCTCCTCGGTCCCGAGGTCCGGCTCACCCAATCTGCTTCACAGATAGGGTGATGGAACATCAATTCCCAGAAGGGTTTGAACCCATCAACATAGAATCATACGATGGTACCACGGACCCAGCAGTTTGGATCGAAGATTTCCTCCTGCATATACACATGGCCAATGGAGATGATCTCCATGCCATTAAATATCTGCCGCTCAAGCTAAAGGGGCCGGCGAGGCATTGGCTTAACAGCCTTCCTCCTCACTCTATCGGCAGTTGGGTGGCCCTAGAAGACGCTTTTCGAGCAAACTTCCAGGGCACATATGTCCGACCTCCGGACGCTGATGACCTCAGCCGTGTCACCCAGCAGCCAAGCGAATCAGCCCGGAAATTCTGGAACAGGTTCCTCACCAAGAAGAACCAGATCATAGATTGCTCCGAAGCCGAGGCCATCGCCGCATTTAAAAACAATATTCGAGATGAATGGTTGGCTCGACAACTCGTCCAGGATAAGCCGAGAACCATGGCTGCCCTGACCTCACTGATGACTCGCTTCTGTGCGGGAGAGGATAGCTGGCTTGCCTGAAGTACTCATAACGGCGAGGCAGGCACCTCAGAAACTCGCGACGCCAATGGAAAACCAAAGCGCAACAAGAATAAGCGCAGGGATAAACATGGCGGAAGCGACACTGAAGACACCGCGGTCAACGCAAGGTTCACCGGACCTAAATCCGGGCAGAAAAGAAAACCCTTTAAAGGGAACAAAGACGGACCTAGCCAGCTTGATAGGCTCCTGGACCGCCCATGTGGGATTCACGGTACTCAGGAAAAACCAGCAACCCACACTAATAGGAATTGCTGGGTCTTTAAACAAGCCGGCAAGATAGAGGCAGAGGGTCAGAGTAAAACCCAACACCGCAGCGACGATGAGGATGAACCTCGGCAGCCCAATAATGGAGGCCAAACTTTTTTTTCCTAGCGAGGTAACAGAGGTCAATATGATCTATGTCACTCACATCCCTAAAAGGGAGAGGAAGCGTGTACTTCGGGACGTATACGCGCTAGAGCCAGTCGCCCCGAAGTATAACCCATGGTCGGCTTACCCGATCACTTTCGACAAGCACGATCATCCGACCAGCATCAGGCACGGTGGATCGGCGGCACTCGTCCTGGACCCTATCATTGATGGTTATCATCTAACACGCGTCCTCATGGACGGAGGAAGCAGCCTCAACCTCATCTACGAGGACACAATACGGAAGATGGGCATCGACTCATCTCGGATCAAGCCGAGCTCTACCACCTTTAAAGGTGTCATTCCGGGCGTCGAAGCCCGTTGTACCGGAACAGTCACCATATAGGTAGTCTTCGGTTCGCCCGAGAACTTCTGAAGCGAGGAGTTAATCTTCGATATCGTACCCTTTCGGAGTGGATACCATGCGCTCTTAGGGCGCACAGCCTTCGCACGCTTCAACGCAGTCCCGCATTATGCCTACCTCAAGCTCAAAATGACGGGACCCAACGGCGTCATCACAGTCAATGGTAACACAGAACGTTCACTCCGGACAGAGGAACAGACCGCGGCTTTTGTAGCCGAGGTTCAAGCGTCTGAGGAGGTAGCCCGCAGCGATAAATGCGCCGCCCGCTCTTTGAAGCGTGCTCGGGCTGCACAAATTGACCTTGGCCAGGTACCCCCGCACCCGAAATAGGGATGCGGGCTCCTCGTGTGCCCTCTCTGGAGCGGGCACTATGTCCCCAGAGTGCATAACTTCGCACTCAAAATTCCCTGGGGCGTCGAGGTGCCAGAACAATTACCCAAACGTCGGTGCGGATCAACCGAGCAAAGGCGAAGGCTTAGAGCCCCTGTACAGGCAAGTATCTGTAAAAGAAACAGCCACACATGACTACGTCTATGTGGTTTTAACCACAGAGTGACTTCGACACCTCCCTTATGGGAACTCGGTCAATCAAAGACTTAGAGTGTATAAAAGGCCGGAAGGGCATCAACCTTCACAAGTTCCTCACCATCAATGGTGAAAATCTGGTCAACAGTTCGAAAACGCAGACATGCGGCAGGTAGCGGCCCGGATCCTTTAAAATCCGTTAGCAATTATCCGACCTGTTTCTTCCTTTTCCTTCTTTACCATTTACATTGTACTCTTTCAATTACTCTCGTCTCAGCTGGGCATGTACACGATTGATATTATGAAATAAAGAAACTATGCCCTTTCAAGGTCTCTATTGTATTTCTTTATCAGGATAGCTCCTCTGGGACGATGAAGTTCTCCAAAAAGATGCAATTGTATAACAAAGTCCGATGTATTTGGCGTCTCGGATTTTGGCCTTATATGCATCAGTTTCGAGCCTAGATTTCGGTCTATAGTTGGGTTGCCCGGCTCCTACGTGTACCCCTTACGTTTCCGATGAATTCGGCTAAGGGTGTAAGGAGAGAACCACTGCGATTGCGCTGCCAGGTCAATTGGCATGGCGCCTCAGTGGAGAAAGCCGAAAACTGACTATCTAGGTAGGCGTAAATTGGTCTGCCATCCGGAGACCGCGTCAAGCGATGTGACAATAGAGATCACCCGTGTCAAACGAAGGGCTTGCATTCCTAGCCGAAGTGTTCTATGGCCTAGACCTCGGCCGACTTGGCCAAACACTTCCCACACCAGGGGCTGGTCATCAGCCCCCACAGTCAAACTCCTATGACTAAGTGAAAGATATCAAGCCACTATAGTCCGATTGCCTAGTTCCTGTAAGTCACCGACCGCCTTCGGGTACCGAGACGTCGGCTAAGGGTCCAGTGTGCCTTAAGGAACAGCCTTTGTATGACCTACACTCGGGCTGAAGCCGACGACTGGCCACTCTCATTTGAAACAGTCATATCAGAGGAATACTTAAAATATAAAACAACACACATGGAATTTCAAGCCATTCTCATTAAGCAAAAGATAAAGTTTTTACATAGCACACTCCGGCATTCCGAAGTATCATCTAGAAATACAGAGTGTCTTTGGGACAGATGGCTTCTGTGGTTCGAGCTCCCACCTCTACCTCGGCGAAGAACTGCTCGGCGGTGCGCGGCTTGTCGGCAGGAGGGCCCGCGGCACATGTCTCCGCGTCAACCTTGCGGAAGTGAGTCTTCACGCAAGCGTACACCCTCCGCGCCCCTTCGAAGCATGCGGACCTTTTCCAGCGATCCACGTAGGGCACGGCATCTCGGAGATGGGCCGTAAGGCCGAAGAGGCTCCTTGGCATGGCTTCGGCAGGCCACAGAGCGATGCAGAGGTCCTAGAGCGCTGGTCTCGTCATGCGAAACAGCTCCACCAGCTGCTTCACTCGATGATTCAGCAGCTGCGCGGACGGTGACCCTGGAAACTACCCCCAGAAGGCCTTCTCCGCCTCGTGGTCCGCCAGCTGGCCGAAGTATGCCACCGCATCCGCCGCGCTCTGCGGGAGATCCGCAAAGACCTCTGCAGAACGCCATAACTGGGTGTGCTCGACACACCCTTTGCTGCCAAACGAACACTACAACAAAAAATATCTTACCCGAGGTGATTTGCTCCACCTGCTAGAGCACCTCGCAATCAGCTCGGGCCGAGGTCTTGAGCTCGGAGTGGGCACGTTGAAGCTTCTCGAGCTCCTCCTTCGTTCGTTGTCCCTCCTCCTGAAGTTTGTCGCGTGCTTCGAACACGCCCTTCAGGGTCTCCTCGACCTCCAGCACCCGCGCTTGGTGCTTTTCCCCAGCTGCCTTCTCGGTGGCCCGGGCCTTATCGGCCACGGCGGCAACAGCCTCCTGCTGTCGCACCTCCTTTCGAGCCCTTTCGAGCTCGGCCTTGAGCGTCTCTAGCTCCGCTGTCAACACAGTTCGGCCTTAGTTGTTTTCTTCAAACACATTATACCTTTTTCATTAACAATACAAGGCAAGTTTCAACTTGCTTACCTTGAGACTGCTCAAGTTTCCGGTTCATCTCCGCCATCTCTTCGGAGACGGAGTCCGGAACCGAGGTCGAAATCAGCCACAAAAACAGAGATACTCATTGTAAAGAGCAAATTCCAACACTAAAAAACTCCAGGACGGCTGCCTCAAGCAGTGCCCAGGGGGCTACTCCACGAGCTCTTGCTTAATCAAGCGACCCCGATGCCAGTTTCTTGAAACCAACTTCGGGCTCAGGGGCTACTCACTCACTAAGCCGTTTGGCAGGCTGTGCTATTATGTCGTCGGACAAAACTCGCAAAACAAACGACTTAAATAAACAAATTGAATGCGCAGAGAGCGTACCTCGAAACCTGCTACGAGGTTCTTGAAAACCTCATGCAGGTCGACCCCTGCGGACCAGTAGCCCTGTAGCGCCGAACCTATCAAGGCGCGGTGCTCCTCCTTGATGGAAGAACCCTTTAGGGCGTCCTCCATCTCCTCGGTCCACCCCGCGCCGGCCCATCCTTGGGCAGTTGGCTGGGGTGGAGGGATGACCTCGGATGCATCCACCCGAGCAGCCTCCACCTGGGGTGGCGGAGCCGAGGTAGACGCCGGCTGGGCCAATGGCTGGCCCAGCCCTTCTTCGATGACCTCGGGGCGCTCCGTCCCCGGGTCTTGTTGGGCCGAGGTATCGACCTCGGCCATAATCGCCACCTCGTTGGTCCCCGCCGTGTTGACATCGGGGAACAGGGTGGATGTTGCCTCCCCTAGCCCGTCGTTCGTCGGGGAAGGAGCGGCGGGCTCTGGAGTCCCGCTGGCGGAGGGCAACCCACTTGTGGAACCGCTGGGGATTATCCTCGGCGGACTGCATGAGTAAAAGTCACTTCGGTAAAGATTTCCCTCGCTAAAAGAATAACTTGTTAGATTGAAAAACGGGAGACAGAGACAATGGCTTACCCTCGGGGTGCCGGCTTCTTTCTCACCACAGCGAGGAGGTCTTCTTCTGAGTCATCGGAGAGTTCGGTTCTCTCAGGTGACTTGTTGGCAGCCCCGGGCGAGGTTCGCCTCGGCTTCTTTGGAGCCTTCGGCGGCATGCCTACGTCGGCGTCTTCCAACGCCGACCTCTTCCCCTTCGGGGGGGGGGGGGGGGGCTCCTCCTCTTCGCCCTCCTCTGCGTGGCCGTCTTGGGCGGCGGAGGTGTGGGTCTCCTCGGACCGGGTGACCGAGGTTCCACGAGTCCGAGCACTTGACCTCCCCCTCTGGGACTTCGTCCCTTTAGGGGCCACCACGTGCGGCTCCTCGGTCAGGAGCGCCGAAAGCAGGGGAGTCTGGGGCTGCTCTGGCAGTGGGGCTGGGCATCGTACCCCTTGTACCCAGGCCAACCACTTCTGCAAAATATCAAAACACGCTGATTCAGGCAAGATACTACACCTCGGCACGATGGACTAAAGAATAATGATTAAGGGACCACTCACCGGGGGGGCTTCGTAGTCGTGCTCGAGGCCGCGGTCCTCCCCCGCCTTGGGGATTTTGTCCTTGGCCTACTTCATGAGCTTCGTCCACATGGCGGCCAAGGTGGAGCGGAAGAAGGTGGTGATGCTGTCCATGTCCTTGGGCTTTTGTGCCCACATCGGGGTAGCCCGAAGTTGGAGGGGGAGTATGCGGCGGTTGAGCATGACGTTTATGACGTCGGCGAGCTCGACCTTCCCCGTGGTGGACCACCACAAGATCCTATCGATCAAGGTCTCTACCTCTTCTGGGTTCCCCCAGGCGACGCCCTTCTCCTTCCAGGATTTGAGCTTCTTGGGAGGCCCGGCTGAGAAAGCCGGGACCTCGGTCTGACCAGGGGCAAGAGGTTCGGTGATGTAAAACCACTCCCTCTGCCACTCCTTCACCGTCTCGATGAAGGTTCCTTTGAACCAGATAGCCCCCTGGTTCTTGCTGATCATGGCTCCCCCGTACTCCGCGAGATCCGATCCACTGGACTTCGGTTTGATTCCGAAGAGCTTCAGCCACAAGCCGAAGTGCGGCTCGCAGCGGAGGAAAGCCTCGCAGACTGTGATGAAAGCGGCGAGGTGGAGAACCGAGTTGGGGGCCATGTGGTGGAAGTCCAGCCCATAGTAAAACATTACCCCGCGCACGAAGGGGTGCAGCGGGAACCCCAGGCCTCGGATGAGGTGGGGGACGAAGACTACCCGCTCCCCGGCGTTGGGAGCGGGCACTAGTTGGCCAGCCGCCGGAGCACGGGCGACGGTGGCGGGGCTCAGGTACCCCGCATCGCACAGCTTCGAGATGGTCGCGGCCGTCACTATGGAGCCGCCCTAGTGCCCCTTGAGGGTATCGGCCATGGCTCGTGGTGGAGGTTGGATTCGCTAAAGGAAAAAATGGGCAGGATGGATCTGGGCGCTGGAGCTAGACGAAGTAGTAAAGGGGGAGAATGGGAGCGTGGGCTATTATGTTGTTCTCCCTTTTGCTCTTATAAGCCTATGAATGGCCAAGAGTCCCCCTTGCCGCGCCGATAAATTCGCGGTTGCCATCAAAAATGCCGTTGCAGCATATGGGGGGAAACAAAATCTTGATGATATCCCTAAGAAAGCGGGCACGATCTCTGCCCCGAAGGGACGTGCCAGTAAAAAGGCTACCTTGAACCACGATTTGAGGGGGAGGCAGTAACTGCTCGACCTGTCGTGGGGCAAGCCTCTCCGATAAAGTTGTCAGGACAGATTGGATCATTCATACCTGAACAACAAGCCTTTGAGGCTAAGATATCTACCCACTTCGGGCAGGGTACAAGCTCGGTTGGATCACGGAAGTTGATACTCCGTTAAGAGAATCCGAAATGCAAAGTGGAACTCGTCTGTCAAGCCAAGGACTCCGGATCCGAAGTGAAGTTTGTTGAAAGTCGTCCTCGGCGTAGAAGACCAGTTCGGGGGCTACTGACAGTGTCCTGGATTAGGGGGTGCCAACCTAGCCGTCCTGTCTCCTCGGTTGGGCCGATGTGCCCTCGTACGTGATCAAGATGGACTCAGGAGGCCGCACACGGGAGACGTGATCAAGGCTGTCTCTACCGCAGACTTGTAGTACACTTCAAGATTTGTCCAGCCACCTTATTCCTAGATACCGACCTTGTAACCCTAGATACCCTCCCTGGCGTGTATATAAGCCATAGGGATTAGCCCGTAGGGGAGGACAACGCAATATTGCTCACCTAACCCTAGAAGTTAGACACATATTACGATCTCGAGGTAGATCAACTCTGTACTCGATACATCTCCATCAATATAAACAGAAGCAGGACGTAGGGTTTTACCTCCATCAAGAGGGCCCGAACCTGGGTAAACATCATGTCCATCATCTCTGTTACCACCGATCCCAGATCCACAGCTCGGGACCCCCTACCCTGAGGTCTGCCAGTTTTTACACCGACACTACGGGATCATTATTTTGCTCAATCAAGGTGGATAAAGGCACATCATTAGGATCAATAGGAGTGTTTTTGCTAGCAACCAATTTCATAAGCGCATCAACTTTATCACTCAAAGTACTAATTTCTTCAACATAATTCACCTTTTCACTAGTAGGAACTCTTTTAGTATGCCATTGTGAATAATTTGCCATAATATTATCAAGCAATTTAGTAGCTTCCCCCAATGTAATCTCCATAAAAGTACCACCCGCGGCGGAATCTAAAAGATTTCTAGAAACAAAATTGAATCCCGCATAATTTTTTTGTATGATCATCCACAAATTTAAACCATGAATAGGGCAATTTCTTATCATTAATTTCATCCTTTTCCCAAGATTGGGCAACATGTTCATGATCAAGTTGCATGAAATTCATAATTTGGTTTCTAAGGGAAATAATTTCCGCGGGAGGAAAATACTTGGTAATAAAAGGATCTTTACACCTATCCCAAGAATCGATACTATTTCGTGGTAAAGATGAAAACCAAAATTGTGCACGATCCCGCAATGAGAATGGGAATAATTTTAATTTCACAATATCATTATCCACATCTTTTTTCTTTTGCATATCACATAATTCTTTGAAAGTGTTAAGATGGGATGCAACATCTTAATTAGGACTACGAGAAAATTGTTCTTTCATGACAAGATTTAACAAAGCGGCATTAATATCACAAGTCTCCGCACTAGCGGCGGGAGGAGCAATCGGAGTACTAATAAAATCATTATTATTAGTATTGAAAAAATCACATAATTTTGTATTTTCTTGAGACATCGTGGCTACGCAAACAAGATAACAAGCAAGCAAAGAAGCAAACAAGAAAAAGGCAAACGGAAAATATTTTTGTATTTTTGTAAAAAAAAATTAGAAGTGGGGGAGATGAAAACGAGAGGCAAAGGCAAATAAAAGAAATGCAAGGAGATGAAAGTTTATGCGTAGGTACTTGATAGATGTTGATGATGTCTCCCCGGCAACGGCGCCATAAATTCTTCCTGCTACTTGTGAGCTGCGTTGGGATTTCCCCGAAGAGGAGGGGATGATGCAGTACAATAGAGATAAGTATTTCCCTCAGTTATGAAACCAAGGTTATCTATCCAGTAGGAGAATCACGCAACAACTCGTTAGCAGCACCTGCACACAAAATAACAAATCCTCGCACCCAACGCGAACAAGGGGTTGTCAATACCTTGGCGGTTAATTGCAAGATTAAATTGTATGGTGATAGATAGATAGATCGAAAAAAATACAAAATAAAATAAATAAAGTAAAATTGCAGCAAGGTATTTTTAGGATTTTCAATATATGATAAAGGTAGACCCGGGGGCAATAGTTTTCAATAGAGGCTTCTCTTTTGAAAATAGCATACGGTGGGTGAACAAATTACTGTTGGGCAATTGATAGAAAAACAAATAATCATGACGATATCCAAGGCAATGATCATGTATATAGGCATTACGTCCGAGACAAGTAGACCAAAACGATTCTGCATCTACTACTATTACTCCACACATCGACGGCTATCCAGCATGCATCTAGAGTATTAAGTTCATAAAGAACGGAGTAACGCCTTAAGCAAGATGACATGATGTAGACAAAGTAAACTCATGCATGAATAAACCCCATCTTTTTACCCTTAATAGGAATGATACATACGTGTCATGTCCCTTTCTGTCACTGGGATTGAGCACCGCAAGATCGAACCCATTTCAAAGCACCTCTCCCATTGCAAGATAAATCAATCTAGTTGGCCAAACCAAATCAATAGATCGGAGAGAAATACGAAGCTATAACAATCATGCATAAAAGAGTTTAGAGAAAACTCAAATAATATTCATGGATAGTCTGATCATAAACTCACAATTCATCGGATCCCAACAAACACACCTCAAAAAGTGATTACATCGGATAGAACTCCAAGAACATCGAGGAGAACATTGTATTGAAGATCAAAAAGAGAGAAGAAGCCATCTAGCTACTAACTATGGACCCAAAGGTCTGTGGTAAACTACTCACGCATCATCCGAAGGGTATCAAGGTTGATGTAGAGCCCCTCCATGATCGAATCCCCCTCCGGCAGAGTGCCGGAAAAGGCCTCCAGATGGGATCTCTCGAGAACAGGAACTTGCGGCGGCGGAAAAAGTATTTCGTGGGTTTCCCGATTTTAGAGTATTTATAGAGGTGGAATTAGGTCAAACGGAGCAGAGGTAAGCCCACGAGGCACCAGGGCGCGCCACCCCCCTGGGGCGTGCCCTGGTGGCTCGTGGCCACCTCCTCTGTCTTCTGGCCCTCTCCCGAAGCTTCTAGTGTCTCTTATGTCCAGAAAAAAATCTCCAAATAGTTTCGTGGCATTTGGACTTCGTTTGGTACTGATATTCTAAAAAACCAAAAACAGGCAAAAAACAACAACTGGCACTGGGCACTAAGTTAATAGGTTAGTCCCAAAAAATGATATATAATTGCTTGTATGTGTATGTAAAACATCCAAAATTGATACTATAATAGCATGGAACAATCAAAAATTATAGATACGTTGGAGACGTATCAGGTTCCCCAAGGATCAGAAAGTTGAGGCCACGCGCGGTGGGGCTGGGCCCACTCGGCTAGATTGTCAATCTTGGTGAGGTATGCTTAAAGCTAAGCTGAGGGGATTGTGTACGAAACTTGCCTGCCGAGCCAAAGACTCCGGAACCGAAGTCCAAGAGTGTCGTCCTCGGCGTCGGAGACCAGTTCAGGGGCTACTGATGGTGTCCTAGACTAGGGGGTACTAACCTAGTCGGCTCGTATTCCTTGGGCCAGAGGAATGGGCTCTCGTTCTTGTCAAGATGGACTCCGGAAGATACACCCAGGAGAAGAGGTCAAGACCGCATCTACCGAAGGCTTGGCGCGTACTCCAAGACTCCTCCTGCCGCCTCCGTGCCTAGATACCGACCTTGTAATCTTAGATACCTTATCTGGCGTGTATATAAGCCGAAGGGTTTAGCCCTTAAAGGGGACCTCAACACAATCTCATTCACCTAGCCTTAGGACTAGATCATACGATCTCGAGGTAGATCAACTTTGTACTTGATACTTCTCCATCAATATAAACAAGAGCAGGACGTAGGGTTTTACCTCCATTAGGAGGGCCCGAACCTGGGTAAACATCGTCTCCCTGTTCCTGTTACCATCTGTCCTAGATCCACAGCTCGGGACCCCCTACCCCGAGGTCTGCCAGTTTTTACACCGACACATGGCCATCCTTCGGCTGGATGATCGTCTCGACAACCTCATGGGGTATATTACCCTCTTGAGGTTTGCGATGGCGAAGATCAACAAAGAGTTGCAGCCCGACGAGAATCTTCAGAGTGATCTGGAGTCTCTAATGGGCCGACTGAATGAAATCCTCAGCCGAGTGGAGTCTTGGAAGAAGTCCGCTGCCAGGTGCGGAGCCGATGTGGCGCTTTCACTCGTCCGCATCCATTGCAAGGATGGTTATGAGGAGAAGCTGAAGTCCCTCAAGGTCGTCAACAAGAAGAAGCTCAAGTTTGAGGACTTCATGAAGACGTTCATTGAAGCCGCTACTCGGATCGCAGATGGTATTGACTTGGACACCTTTGTCGACCCGGCCAGTCCTCCATTCGACGCTTGAGCAAAAAACTTTAATTTCGAATGAATTTGCATTGGTATGCCGAGTGGTTGATGTAACTGTTAAACTCTATTGAGCCTGGGGCTCATTCACTTGATCTTTTGCTTCGTTAGCTCAAACAGACCGAAGTTTTAATCAGATGTTTGAATCCCTATTTTGTTTGCTGGTGCAATTTTTTGACTTAGGCAAATTCTGGTTCGCAGCTAAGCCGCCGAGTGAAGAGGATGCTCTCACCCGGAAAGTTTTTAACTTAGGCGAATTCTGGCTCGCAACTAAGCCCCCGAGTGAGGAGGACGTCTTCACTCGGATAGTTTTTAACCTAGACAAATTCTGGTTCGCAGCTAAGCCCCCGAGTGAGGAGGATGTCCTCACTCGGATAGTTTTTAACTTAGATGAATTTTGGTTCGCAGCTAAGCCCCCGAGTGAGGAGGATATCCTCACTCGGATAGTTTTTAACTTAGACGAATTCGGATTCGCGGCTAAGTTCTCCCGCTGGGGGTGTTCTAGATTCCGAGTGCTAATGTCACCGGAGCGAATCGTAACATGTAGCCAAATTCGATGCTATACAGGGAAAGTAAGACTTTTATTCATCGAATATCATTCAGAAAACTACTACAATGCTGAATTTATTCTAAATGAAGAATTTGCGGAGCAAGTCCGCATTCTAAGCTTTGGGCTCTTCTATGCTTTTGCCGAAGTTGTAGAGTCGATATGCCCCATTGTTCAGAACCTTTAAAACTGCAAACGGTCCTTCCCACGAAGGAGCTAGCTTGTGTGGCTTCTGTTGATGCAGTCGGAGGATCAAATCTCCTTCTTGAAAGGCGCGCCCTCTGACCTGCCTGTCGTGGTAGCGGCGCAAATCCTACTGGCAAGCAGTCGACTTGATAAGTGCCAACTCGCGCTCTTCCTCAAGGAGGTTGAGACCATCTTGACGTGCTTCTTCAGCTTCCGCTTCCGAATACAATTCCACTCGGGGGGGGGGGGGATTGTGAAGTAAATCACTCGGAAGGATAGCTTCTGAGCCGTATACGATGAAGAAAGGAGTGCGATTCGTGGATCGATTTGGGGTCGTCCGCAGGCCCTAGAGGACTAACAGTAACTCAGTAACCCAAGCTCCTATGGCGTGCTTCAGATCATGCATGAGGCACGGCTTCAACCCTTGGAGTATCATCCCATTCGCCCGCTCTGCCTGGCCATTCGACTGCGGATGAGCCACGGAGGCGTAATCCACCTGAGTGCCTTGTGAGAAGCAGAATTCGCGGAATTCGTCTGAGTCAAAGTTCGACCGATTGTCAGTGATGATGCTATGGGGGACTCCAAACCTGAAGATTATCTCTTTGATGAACTTGACCGCAGTGGCCGAGTCTAGCTTTTTAATGGGCTTCGCCTCGATCCACTTGGTGAACTTGTCCATTGCTGCCAGTAAATGAGTGAACCCGATGGCGCCAGTCTGCAGGGGTCTGACTATGTCCAGCCCCCAGACGGCGAACGACCATGTGAGCGGAATTGTTTTCAGCGCGGACGCCGGTTTGTGTGACTGATTTGCGTAGAACTGGCATCCGATGCACTATTCCACAATGTCTCAGGCTGCTTCATTGGCACGGGGCCAATAGAAGCCTGCCCGAAATGCTTTAGCGACCAGCGTCCTAGAGGACGCATGGTGCCCACAGGTTCCCGAGTGAATCTCCTGCAAGATCTGCTGTCCTTCTTTAGGTGAAATGCAACGTTGAGTGACGCCAGAGGTACTCTTCTTGTATAACTGGTCTCCCATGACGGTGAAAGCCTTTGATTGGCGGACGATCTGACGGGCTTCCACCTCATCTTCGGGTAGCTCCTGCCTGAGCAGGTATGCTATGTATGGCTCAATCCACTCGGGAACGATCACCAGCACTTCATGAACCAAATCGATCACCACGGGAATGTCAACTTCAGTTGGATTGGACGGTCCGACTGGTTGTGGGGGCTCCTCCACGAAGGGATCTTCTTTGATCGTCGGGGAGTGTAAGTGCTCAAGGAACACGTCTTTAGGTACTTCTTTCCGAGTGGAGCCGATCTTGGCCAAATCATCGGTAGCTTGATTCTTGAGACGAGGTACATGTTGTAACTCCAACCTTTTGAAGTTCTTCTCTAGTTTTCTGACTGTGTTGTAGTATCCTGTCATGGCTGGGCTGCGGATGTCCCATTCCTTCATCACTTGGTTCACCACAAGATCCGAGTCACCATAAACCATCAGTCGGCGGATCCCGAGTGAGATAGCCATTCGCAATCCGTATAGGAGGGCCTCGTACTCGGCTTCGTTGTTGGAAGAATTAAAGTGAATCTGCAGCACATAGCTGAGTCGGTCTCCCTTAGGAGAGATTAGGACTACTCCAGCCCCCGAGCCATGAAGCATCTTAGAGCCATCAAAGAACATGGTCCAGTGCTCGGGGAGGTTCAGGGCCAGCTATTGTTATTCCGTCCACTCGGCCAGAAAATTGACCAATGCTTGAGACTTGATAGCTTTCTTGGCTTCGAACTTGATGTCCAGAGGGAGGAGTTCAATAGCCCATTTGGCCACTCGGCCTGTTGCATCCCTGTTGTTCATTATCTCGGACAGCGGAGCATCGCTGACCATTGTGACCGAGTGCTCTTGAAAATAACGAGCCACCTTCTTTGCAGTCAAGTATATGCCATAAACCAGCTTCTGATAGTGCGGGTATCTCTTCTTGGAAGGGGTCAAGACTTCTGAGATGTAGTAGACTGGGCGCTGGATCTTGAAGGCTTTGCCTTGTTCCTCACGCTCCACAGTGAGCACAGTGCTAACCACTTGATTCGTCGTCGCGATGTACAAGAGCAAAGGCTCTCGGCTGCCCGGAGCAGCAAGCACCGGCTGGGTGGAGAGCAGATCTTTAAGTCCCTAGAACGCAGCTTGCGCTTCATTCATCCACTCAAATTTGTCTGGCTTCTTCATGAGTCGGTAAAGCGGCAAGGCTTTTTCATCGAGTCGTGAAATGAATCTACTCAGGGCTGCCAGACAGCCTGTGAGTCTCTGCATGTCGTGGAGACGTTCTGGTTGCTTCATTCGGACTATAGCGTCAATCTTCTCGGGGTTAGCATCGATCCCACGTTTGGAAACGAGGAAATCGAGCAACTTGCCGGCTGGAACCCCGAAAGTGCACTTGGCCGGGTTGAGCTTTATTCCGAATCTGCGTAGGTTTGCGAAGGTCTTGGCGAGGTCGGTCAGGAGGTCAGAACCTTTCCTAGACTTGACCACGATGTCATCCATATAGGCCTCCACATTCCGACTGATCTGCTTTTGCAAGCATTTCTGAATCATGCGCTGGAAAGTCGCCCTGGCATTTTTCAGTCCGAATGGCATCATGATATAACAAAAGCACTCGAAAGGGGTGATAAAGGCTGTTCTTATTTCATCTGGGCCATACATTCGGATCTGGTGGTACCCGGAGTACGCATCCAGAAAACACAAACGCTCGCACCCGGTAGTAGAGTCGACTATCTGATCTATGTGGGGGAGCGGAAACTGATCCTTGGGGTAGGCCCGATTGATGTGCTTGAAGTCAATGCACATCCTGAGGGAGTTATTTTTCTTGGGCACCATGATGACGTTGGCGAGCCACTAGGAGTGGTACACTTCATGGATGAATTCGGCCGCCAAGAGCCGTACAATTTCCTCACCAATCGCCTTGCGCTTCTCTGTAGAAGAGCGTCGGAGGTGCTCCCTCACGAGTTTGACCTTTGGGTCGACACGGAGTCGGTACTCAGCCAGCTCCTTGGGAACACCTGGCATGTCGGACGGCTTCCATGCAAAGATGTCCCAGGTCTGACGGAGGAACTGGATGAGCTCGGCTTCCTATTTGCTGTCCATCGTCATGGAGATGTTGGTGGGCTGGGCGTCCGGGTCCTTCGGGTGAACTTGAACTTGCTTGGTCTCGCCGGCCGACTGGAATGCAGATTCAGTCGCCGGCTTCTTGGACTTCAACAGCTCACTCGAGTCAACCGCTTTCTTGTACTCGTCCAGCTCTGCCATCGCCATCTGTTCGTCAGCTATCTTGGAGCCCTGCTGGAGGCACTCTTCAGCCAACTTTCTGTTACCTGAGACGGTGATTATGCCATTCGGCACTGGCATCTTAAGCTTAAGATACACGTAACATGGTCTGGCCATGAAGCGTGCGTAGACTGGCCTACCCAGGATGGCATGATAAGCACTGCGGAAGTCCACCACCTCAAAGGTTAACCTCTCTTTCCTGAAATTTTTCTCGTCGCCAAATACGACGTCCAAGGCTATTTGCCCGAGTGACTTTGCCTTCTTTCCAGGGATTACCCCATGGAACTACATGTTGCTGTTACTCAATCGGGACATCGGAATGTCCATTGCCTTCAATGTCGGCGTAGTGGATGTTCGGTCCGCTTCCGCCGTCTATGAGCACCTTACGTAGCCAGATCAACAACCAGCGCTTGCCGCCCTAGGGTCGGTATGTGAGCTGGGTGATCCGACTGATCGAAAGTGACAGGCGTCTGGGCCCAGTCCAGGTATTTGGTGACAGTCGGTATGGCCAGATTCACCTCTCGGTTTATGACCTTCAGTCTGCTCTTACTCTCGACGTCCGCAAAAATCATCAGGACTTTATCCACGTGGGGGCAACCAGAAGCTTGCTTCTTCCACCCATCACTGTCATCCTGGTCCTTCTCGTCATAACCGTCTTCCTTCATGGCTTGCTTCAACAGTCGGCACACACGAGTAGTGTGCTTCGGCAATATCAGATTGCCATCCTTGTCTTTTTTTGTGTGGATTTGACACGGCTGATCGAGTATATCGTTGTCCGAGTGATCCTTTTTCTTGGCGGTCCAAGCCTTTTTCTGCTTCGGTTGACCTTTGCCTTTGCCCTATACAGCCAGAGCCACTGCTTCAGCATTGTCGGCCGCTTCGGCCTTCTGCTTCTGCTTTCTATTGGAGTTGTTGCCCGACTGATGGGCTTCTCTAGCTCATTCGTTGCCACTTCTCAGCCGGTCTTCTTCTTCGCCATTGGCGTACCGACTGGCTATCTCCATCACTCGGCTGAGAGTGGGAGTCTCCGTCCGACCGAACTTTAAAATGAGCTCTCGGTACTTGATACCCGCCTTGAAGGCGCAAATGGCTTGGTGTTCCGTGACATTCTCCACTGTGTTGTGCAGAGTGGTCCAACGCTGAATGTACTCTTCGAGAGTTTCATTGTTCTTATGCACACAGTGTTGTAGTTCTGACAAACCACCCGGCCGCTTGTACGTGCCCTCAAAAATTTTCACGAAGACTCGAGTCAGGTCATCCCAACAGAAGATACTGCCAGTACGAAGTTGGTTGAGCCAGGCTCTCCCTGACCCCTCGAGCATCATAGGCAAGTGCTTCATGGCCACATTGTCGTTGCCACCGCCAATCTACACGGCCACTCGGTAATCTTCTAACCAAGTTTCTGGCTTCGACTCGCCAGTGAATTTGCTAATCCCAATTGCCAACCTGAAGTTGGTTGGAATATCAGTAGCTCGAATGTACCGGATGAAACACTCGGGACCTGAAGAAGATGATCCATTCGGGAGATCTCTATCTTGGTCCTCCCGGTTGGATCTACCTCTGTCGACCAGGTTCTGAGCGAGAAGGGATCTCGCGTTGAACTGCAGGTCTCTAAGGTCACCCGGACGGTGCTGAGGGCTGGGCCTCCGATCATCCTCGTATGGTCGCCTATCGTCATAGGGCTGGCGCCCGTATGAGACATCCCGCGGAGGGGGCATCCGAGTGCATTGATAATCATCGCGTCGCCGGGAGGGAGTGATCTGGTCACGTCTCTGGTCTTCGTACTGATCCCTGCGCCTTCCGGATGTGATCGGACTATGAGCCGACTGGACTGTCTCAGCGTGGACTGACGCACTATGGATGTGATCCTGAGACTGCGACACGGCCGCATTCTGTGACATGTACGTTTTTAGCAGGGCTCGGATTTGTCGAATCGCTTCCCCAGCCGCCGAACCGGAGGGCTTGATGGAGTCGGCGATTCGGGTTGCCAATACTAAGTTTTGCAGCGGAGTGTTGAGGACTCGGTAATTCCGGGACTGGTAACCCGGGAACAACCATCGTAGATGCCGACTGGAGCTCAGCTGCTATCGGCGGGCGTAGTCATCCAACTCCCGCTGCAATCGCTCGAGGCGGTCGCTGATGTCTACTAGGCAACTTTATTCTTGTAGACGTTGTTGGGCCTCCAAGTGCAGAGTTTTGTAGGACAGTAGCAAATTTCCCTCAAGTGGATGACCTAAGGTTTATCAATCCGTGGGAGGCGTAGGATGAAGATGGTCTCTCTCAAACAATCCTACAATCAAATACAAGAAATCTCTTGTGTCCCAAACACACCCAATACAATGGTAAATTGTATAGGTGCACTAGTTCGACGAAGAGATGGTGATACAAGTGTTGTATGGATAGTAGATATTGGTTTTTGTAATCTGAAAATATAAAGACAACAAGGTAGCAAGTGATAAAAGTGAGCACAAACGGTATTGCAATGCTTAGAAACAAGGCCTAGGGTTCATACTTTCACTAGTGCAATCTCTCAACAGTGCTAACATAATTGAATCATATAACAATCCCTCAACGTGCGACAAAGAATCACTCCAAAGTTCCTATTAGAGGAGAACATAAGATGAAATTGTTGTAGGGTACGAAACCACCTCAAAGTTATCCTTTCCGATCAATCTATTGAGCCATCCCTATAAGTGTCACAAATAGCCCTAGAGTTCGTACTAAAATAACACCATATGATACGCATCAACCAACTCTAATGTCACCTAGATACTCCAATGTCACCACAAGTATCCATGAGTTGATTATTCGATATGCATCAAAACAACTTCAGATTCGTAATATTCAATCCACACAAAGAACTTCAAAGAGTACCCCAAAGTTTCTATCCGAGAAAAGGACATGAAAACATGTACCAACCCATATGCCTAGATTACCCCAAGGTCACGGGAATCCGCAAGTTGATTACCAAAACATACATCAAGTGACTCAATAGAATACCCCATTGTCACCACGGGTATCCACATGCAAGACATACATCAAGTGTTCTCAAATCCAAAGTATTCAATCCGACAATAACGAAACCTCAAAGGGAAAGACTCAATTCATCACAAGAAGATAGAGAGGGAAGAAACACCATATGATCCAACTATATTAACAAAGCTCGCGGTACATCAAGATTGTGCCAAATCAAGAACACGAGAGAGAGAGAGAGGGAGAGATCAAACACATAGCTACTGGTACATATCCTCAGCCCGAGGGTGAACTACTCCCTCCTCGTCATGGAGACTGCCGGGATGATGAAGATGGCCTCCGGTGATGATTTCCCCCTCCGGCAGGATGCCGAAACAGAGCTCTGGATGAGATCGCTTCGGTACAGAGGATTGTGGCGGCGGTGTGGGAGTTCTAGGTTTCTTTCTGGGTTTTTGTAATTTATAGGAATTTTTGGCATTGGTTTCACGTCAAGGGGGCCCACGAGGGAGCGACAAGCTCGCTAGGCCCTCCCTACCCCCCAGGGCGCGCCTAGCAGGCTTGTCGCTTCCTCGTGACACTTTTGGTCCTACCACAAAGCTTCGGGGGTCTCTTATGTTCCAAAAAAATCACCAAAAAGTTTCAGCCAATTCCGAGAACTTTTATTTCTGCACAAAAAACAACACCACGGTAGTTCTGCTGAAAACAGCGTCAGTCCGGGTTTGTTCCATTCAAATCATACCAAAACCATATAAAATTGTTGTAAACATGGCATGAATACTTCATAAATTATAGATACGTTGGAGACATATCAGCATCCCCAAGCTTAATTCCTGCTCGTCCTCGAGTAGGTAAATGATAAAAGAAATAATTTATGAAGTGTGAATGCTAGCATAGTGCATAAGTTTGATCAATGATAATTGCAATCACCTTTTCTAGCATCAATATATATCATAAACACTAGCTCATCTCATAAAACTTCTCATGATCAAGTAGCAAGCTATTCACATGTTTAAAGTATAGACCATAAACTTTCTTGAAAACTAACAAATTATGTTTTCAGTCATCAAACAATTACAATTCACCTTATTTTCAGGAAGGGTCTATGTAAGAGCTTTGTTTTAGGAAATTCTACATACTCAACTATCATATAGTATTCCATGATTGCTGACATTCAAAGCATATTTTTAGAACAAACCGTTTTAGTCAAACACATAGGAAGATAGGGGCTTAATGTTTTGCCTCCCAACTTATTTATCTCAGGGATAATGTCAACAATAATAACTCATGATCACCTATATTCAAGGGATTCAACTGGATATATGTGCCTAGATCTTTCCCCACCACATGATGCTTGCCAAGAGAGAAAATAAAAACGGAATAGAGAAGAACACTATTGACTCTTGCATAAAAGTAAATACATAAAGTGAAAGATAGGCCCTTCGCAGAGGGAAGCAGAGGTTGTCATGCGCTTTTTATTTTTGGATGTGCAAGCTCTTAATGCAAAGGAACGTCACTTTATATTGCCCCTTGTGATAGCAACCTTTATTATGCAGTCCGTCACTTTTATTTCTTCACCATCACAAGTTCGTACAAAGCTTATTTTCCCTTACAATAAAAGATCATACATATTTAGGAGCAATTTTTATTGCTTTTGCACCGATGACAACTTACTTGAGGGATCTTATTCAATCCACAGGTAGATATAGTGGACTCTCATGGCATGAAACTGGGTTCAAGGGTTTTGGATGCACAAGTAGTATCTCTACTTAGTGCGGATTTTTGGCTAGCAAAGGATAGGGGGCAAGCACCACATGTTAGTGGATCCAAGAACATATAACTTCTATGTGAATATAAACAAACATAACTCATTACGTTGTCTTCCTTGTCCAACATCAACTACTTGATCAAGCTTGAAAATAATTAGTGGGGGCTCACAATCATAGAAGATGTCCAAGATAGTATATTTATATGTTAAATCTCTCTTCCTTCAATATTCTTTCATGAATTGTTCAAGTGACCAATGCTGTGTTTGATAACTTTCAATAAATTTTACCACTTATACTTCTTATATGTGAAGTCACTACTCCCCATAGGACAAGCATATGAAGCACATATAATTTCAACTTTATGATATACAATTCATTCAAACAATTTACTCTTAGGATATAAGTGAAGCACGAGAGTAAACGAGAAACTACTCCAAAAGATATAAGTAAAGAACAAAGAGTAGTTGAGTAAATAAGTAGCTATGTGAAGACTCTCTCCAAATAAAGATTTCAGATCTGATAATTTTATTCAAGCAGCAAACAAAATTAAAATAAAAGGACACTCCAAGAATAGCACATATTATGTGAACAAGTAAAAACTTAGGCTAACCGATAGGTGTTGATGAAGAAAGGTGGGATGCCTACCGGGGCATCCCCAAGCTTAGTTGCTTGAGACTTCTTGGAATGTTATCTTGGGGTGCCTTGGTCATCCCCAAGCTTGAGCTCTTGTGTCTCCTTAATTCCTCTCATATCATGGCTTCTCCTAAGTCTTAAAAACTTCATCCACACAAAACTCAACAAGAACTCATGAGATAAGTTAGTATAAATCAACTCAAAACCTTAACATTCTCTACTGTAGCAAATCACTAAAATTATAATTAAATGTTGCACACTAAATTCCTCTGCATATTTAATACTCCTATCCACAAATAGAAACATTAAACAAGCAAACATATGCAAACAATGCAACTATAACAGCAATCTGCCAAAACAGAATAGTCTGTAAGGGTGAATAAGAATTCATACTTCCCTAACTCCAAAAATTCTGAAAAATTACCATGTGACAGAGAACTCATGCATTCTTACTGTGTAAAAATTTCAGATTTTTTTCATGTTCTAACTATTCAGGAATATTCTGGACATAACAGAGAACTTTCTGTTTTCAAACAGCAACACATGAACTTGCAAACTGAGCATGGTAAAGGCTATAATTGGGATTTTATTGAACTAAAAGATACAAAATATGATTATTGATAACACCAAGAAAATATCAACAGAAGAAAATTATGCTCCAAGAAAAACTCATATTATGTGACGAATAAAAATATAGCTCCAAGTGAGGTTACCGATAATGTTGAAGACGAAAGAGGGGATGCCTTCCGGGGCATCCCCAAGCTTAGTTGCTTGGGTATTCCTTGAATATTACCTTGGGGTGCCTTGGGCATCCCCAATCTTAGGGTCTTGCCGCTCCTTATTCTCCTCATATCGATATCTCACCAAAAACTTGAAAACTTCAATCACACAAAACTTAAGGGAACTTGTGAGATAGGTTAGTATGATAAAGATAAATCATCCACTTAGGTATTGTCAAGACAAGATTCATAATTTTTCTCACATAATGCCTACTGTACTCTATCATTTCCACAATTTATATTGACCAATATAATCCATAGAAACTATAAAACAAGCAAACTATGCTTTGAAAACAGATTCTGTCAAAAACAGAACAGTATGTAGTGAGAGATTTAAAAACCATACTTCTGTACCTCTAAAAATTCTGAAAAATTAGGAAAACGTAAAAAATTTGTAACCCAATATTCTGTAAAAATTTCAGAATTTTCTCACGCTCCAGTACAGAACAGAAATTCCAGCACTGAATGCAAAGGTTTCTGTTTTTGCACAGAATCTAATCAACAAGCATCCACACTATCCCAAAGGCTTTACTTGGTACATCAAATATAGCATCCCCAAGCTTATGGCTTTGCATATCATTAGAATCATGTATATTCATAGAAAGCATACTAACAACATTGCAATCATGCTCATCATTCAAAGATTTTATGCCAAACATTTTATTGAATTCTTCTTCTAACACTTTGGCACAATTTTCCGATCCATCATTTTCAAGAAAGACATTATAGAGATAAAGCATTTGAGGCAACCTCAATTCCATTTTTTTGTAGTTTTCTTTTAAAAAACCAAACTAGTGATAAAACAAGAAACTAAAAGATTCAATTGCAAGATCTAAAGATATACCTTCAAGCACTCACCTCCCCGGCAACGGCGCCAGAAAAGAGTTTGATGTCTACTACACAACTTTATTCTTGTAGACGTTGTTGGGCCTCCAAGTGCAGAGTTTTGTAGGACAGTAGAAAATTTCCCTCAGGTGGATGACCTAAGGTTTATCAATCCATGGGCGGCATAGGTTGACGATGGTCTCTCTCAAATAACCCTGCAATCAAATACAAGAAATCTCTTGTGTCCCCAACACACCCAATACAATGGTAAATTGTATAGGTGCACTAGTTCGGCGAAGAGATGGTGATACAAGTGTTGTATGGATAGAAGATATAGGTTTTTGTAATCTGAAAATATAAATACAGCAAGGTAGCAAGTGATAAAAGTGAGCACAAACGGTATTGCAATGCTTAGAAACAAGGCCTAGGGTTCATACTTTCACTAGTGCAATCTCTCAACAGTGCTAACATAATTGAATCATATAACAATCCCTCAACATGCGACAAAGAATCACTCCAAAGTTCCTATTAGAGGAGAACATAAGATTAAATTGTTGTAGGGTACGAAACCACCTCAAAGTTATCCTTTCCGATCAATCTATTGAGCCATCCCTATAAGTGTCACAAACAGCCCTAGAGTTCGTACTAAAATAACACCATATGATACGCATCAACCAACTCTAATGTCACCTAGATACTCCAATGTCACCACAAATATCCGTGAGTTGATTATTTGATATGCATCAAAACAACTTCGGATTCATAATATTCAATCCACAGAGTACCCCAAAGTTTCTATCGGAGAAAAGGACATGAAAACGTGTACCAACCCATATGCCTAGATTACCCCAAGGTCACGGGAATCCGCAAGTTGATTACCAAAACATACATCAAGTGACTCAATAGAATACCCCATTGTCACCACGGGTATCCACATGCAAGACATACATCAAGTGTTCTCAAATCCAAAGTATTCAATCCGACAATAACGAAACCTCAAAGGGAAAGACTCAATTCATCACAAGAAGATAGAGAGGGAAGAAACACCATCTGATCCAACTATATTAACAAAGCTCGCGGTACATCAAGATCGTGCCAAATCAAGAACACGAGAGAGAGAGAGATCAAACACGTAGCTACTGGTACATACCCTCAGCCCCGAGGGTGAACTACTCCCTCCTCGTCATGGAGACCGCTGGGATGATGAAGATGGCCTCCGGTGATGATTTCCCCTCCGGCAGGATGCCGAAACAGGGCTCCGGATGAGATCGCTTTGGTACAGAGGCTTGCGGCGGCAGCGTGGGAGTTCTAGATTACTTTATGGGGTTTTTGGTATTTATAGGAATTTTTGCGGCTTTGCGGCGGCGGCGTTGGTTTCACGTCAAGAGGGCCCACGAGGGAGCACAAAGCTCGCTAGGCCCGCCCTACCCCCCAGGGCGCCCCTAGCAGGCTTGTCGCTTCCTCGTGACTCTTTTGGTCCTTCGACGAAGCTTCGGGGGTCTCTTATGTTCCAAAGAAAAATCACCAAAAAGTTCCAGCCAATTCCGAGAACTTTTATTTGTGCACAAAAAACAATACCACGGTAGTTTTGCTGAAAACAGCGTCAGTCCGGGTTAGTTCCATTCAAATCATACCAAAACCATATGAAATTGCTGTAAACATGGCATGAATACTTCATAAATTATAGATACGTTGGAGACGTATCAGTCGTGCTTGGCCAAAGTAGCCAAACGCGTCAACTCCATGGCCAGGGCCTCGAGAGTCGTCCCTGTGATGGGGGTACGCAGAATCTGCTCGTTCTTCTGCCAGAGCTCTTCCCTCTGCTCCCGAGTGAGAGGCTGCGAAACATACTGCTCGTGGCCGGGGGAGTGATCGGCTTCAGGGTCGTCATTGGCACGACCATGTGAAGCACCTTTGAGGTTGTCGCGGGCACCGGTGAACCCTGGAGGACCAGCCATGAGCACCTCTGCCGCGGACTCATTGCTCTCGCACTCGGATTCCTCGTCCGAGGTTTTCCCGTGCAGGGTGGAGAACAGATCGAGGACTGGCTCGTCGGGCTCGAGCACCGAAAGCTGCGTGGCGGTAGCCTGAAGGGCCACCGTGTGCTTGACCCAGCGTTGGAGCCGTGAGCGCCCGGAGCGGTTGCGACAGTGGCCGGCTGGAAGAAGTGGTGCCGCCTGGTACGGAACTGACGACTGTCGGAGAAGGACTCCGTAGGAAGATGCATGGAAGTGCGCCGCACCTCGGATGGGTAGCGACTCCACGTCCAGCGGGGCCTCCTAGAGCCACGCCGAATCATCAGCGATGAAGCTGAGAGCACCGAATCGGATCTCGCCGCCGAGAATCATGAAGATGATGATGATGAAAATTCCACCTGCGCAGGATATTTGCTAGACATGCAGCCCCATGGTGGGCGCCAACTGTCGAGGCAAAGAACCTAACAATGAGTACTAGGGGAACAAACAAGGGCTGATCCTAGCTACGGCGCAGGTGTTACACGCGGATTTACAAGTTCAGGCCCCTCTCAGAGAGGTAAAGGCCCTACGTCTCGAGTTCTGGATGCTCAACCCTTGCCACGGAGATGAAGGGGGGCTTATATAGAGTACGCCCGCCCTAATCAATGCTACGTTACAAGGGTGAATAAAGGAGTATAATTACAGCAGTTACATGTAACGGCAGCTATAACTACACTTGAAGTCCAACATTAAGCCTCTCGACCATTGCAGTTCCCACGTCGCCTGTACGCCTTCTCTGTCCGAGTGGTGCCGGTGAGGCCGACTGGTGGGATGACGCCCGAGTGCTGATGGTGTATCCGAGTGGATAATCAGGGGTGCGCATCCGAATGCGCCTATGGTCCGGAGACCCTCCAATGATGGTGTGGGGCCCTAGGTGGGCCTTAGATGTCAGGTCTATGGCCCTACCCTTAGTATGCACTACTGGGAAAGGGCTTATAGGTGAACCCCAATGAGTGGCGGGCGAGGCGGGGCACCCGCCACAAGTATTTTTGAAAAGAAGCAGTGGCGGGTGCTAAAACAAGCCTGCCACTTCTTAACACGCAGCAGTGGCGGGTGAGATCGACCAACCGCCACAGCTATGTGCTTTCTAATTTCTTTGGGAGAGAAAAGGTGCAGTGGCGGGCACAAAACTACACCCGCCACTGCTTCCTCACAGAGCAGTGGCGGGCAACTCTTGGTGACCTCCACAGCTATATTTGGGTACCAACGCGCCAACTGGTTTCCAATTTTATCAAAGTAGACAGTGGCGGGTCTTATTCTGCGCCCGCCACAGCTATGTTTTGGCACGCTGCCACAAACCACGCATCTATAACTGTGGCGGGCAGTAGGTGCTACTTGTAGCTTGCGTTGGTATTATCCCCAAAGAGGAAGGGATGATGCAGCACAGTAGAGATAAGTATTTCCCTCAGTTATAAAACCAAGGTTATCGAACCAGTAGGAGAATCACGCAACACCTCGTTAGCAGTACCTACACACAAACAACAAATCCTTGCACCCAACGCAAACGAGGGGTTGTCAATCCCTCGGCGGTCAATTGCAAGATTAAATTGTATATGATAGATAGATAGATTGAAACAAAAATACAAAATAAAATAAATAAAAGAAAATGGCAGCAATATTTTTAAGGTTTTAGTAATATGATTTAGATAGACCCGGGGGCCATAGTTTTCACTAGAGACTTCTCTCAAGAAAATAGCATACAGTGGGTAGACAAATTACTGTTGGGCAATTGATAGAAAAGCAAATAATCATGACGATATCCAAGGCAATGATCATGTATATAGGCATCACGTCCGAGACAAGTAGACCGACTCCTGCCTGCATCTACTACTATTACTCCACACATCGACCGCTATCCAGCATGCATCTAGTGTATTAAGTCCATAAAGAACGGAGTAACGCCTTAAGAACGATGACATGATGTAGATAAGATAAACTCACGTATGAATAAACCCCATCTTTTTACCCTTAATAGCAACGATACATACGTGTCATGTCCCTTTCTGTCACTGGGATTGAGCACCGCAAGATCGAAACCATTACAAAGCACCTCTTCCCATGGCAAGATAAATCAATCTAGCTGGCCAAACCAAATCAATAGATCGGAGAAGAAATACGAAGCTATAATAATCATGCAGAAAAGAGATCAGAGAAGACTCAAATAATATTCATGGATAATTTGATCATAAACTCACAATTCATCGGATCCCAACAAACACACCGCAAAAAGAGATTACATCGGATAGAACTCCAAGAACATCGAGGAGAACATTGTATTGTAGATCAAAAAGAGAGAAGAAGCCATCTAGCTACTGCCTATGGACCCGAAGGTCTGTGGTAAACTACTCACGCATCATCGGAAGGGCAGCAAGGTTGATGTAGAGCCCCTCCGTGATCGATTCCCCCTCCGGCGGAGTACCGGAGAAGGCCTCTAGATGGGATCTCTCGAGAACAGAAACTTGCAGCAGCAGAAAAAGTATTTCGTGGACTCCCCTGAGGGTTTCTGATTTTTTGGGAATTTATAGTGGAGGAATTATTTCAAACGGAGCTCTGTGGGCCCCATGAGGTACCAGGGCGCGCCTGCCCCCCAGGAGCGCCCTGGTGCGCCTGCCCCCCAGGAGCGCCCTGGTGCCTCGTGGGCACCCCCTGGGGCTTCTGGCCTCCTCCCGAAGCTTCTAGTGTTTATCTTGTCCAGAAAAATATCTCCAAAAAGTTTCGTGGCATTTGGACTTCGTTTGGTATTGATTTTCTGTAAAACAAAAACAGGGCAGAAAACAGCAACTGGCACTGGGCACTAAGTTAATAGGTTAGTCTCCAAAAATGATATATAATTGCTGTAAATGTATATAAAAACGTCCAACATTGATAATATAACAGCATGAAACAATCAAAAATTATAGATACGTTGGAGACATATCAACATCCCCAAGCTTAATTCCTGCTCGTCCTCGAGTAGGTAAATGATAAAAACAGAATTTTTGATGTGGAATGCTGCCTATCATTTTTATCACATATTCTTTTCTTTTATAGCATGGACATTGGACTTGAATGATTCAAAGCAATAGTCTATAATTTGACATGAAGATATAAATACTCAAGCATGCTAATAAGCAACCATGTCTTTCAAAATATCAACGCTAAAGAAAGTTATCCCTAGCCCATTATGCTCAATCATTGACCCATTCACGAAACACACTCAAATATTAGCTACATCCAATGCACAAGTATGACAATAGTGCTCTCTAGTTGGTGCTTTTGTAAGAGAAGATGGAGACTCAAATAAAATAAAAATTGCATAAAGTAAATAGATAGGCCCTTCGCAGAGGGAAGCAGAGATTTGTCAAATGTGCCAGAGCTCAAAGCTTAAATTAGAGAGATAAAAATATTTTGAGAGGCATGCTTTTTCTGTCAATGAAAACGACCGAGAATTCCCATTATTTTCCATGCTAGACACATCATAGGCGGTTCCCAAACAGAAAGTAAACTTTATTTCCTTTCCACCATTCTTTCACAATCCATGGCTAGCCGTATCCACGGGTGCCCTCCAAACCAACACTTTCCAAGGAATTTTGTTGTTATTAATTTTTGATTCATTGTGGGACTGGGCATCCCTATTACCAACCATTCTCTCGTGCAATGACAAGTGAATAAACACTCATCATGAGAATAACACACCTAGCATGGAAAATAATGGCCACCCCCAGCCGCTTCATGAGTGGTACGGGCACACAAAACGGAAAAATTATTTTGAAAATTAGAGTTGGCACATGCAAATTTACTTAGAACGGCACTGAAATACCGCATATAGGTAGGTATAGTGGACTCATTTGTCACAACTTGGGTTTAAGGATTTTGGATGCACAAGCAGTATTTCCGCTTAGTACAAATGAAGGCTAGCAAATAGATTGAGAATCAACCAACCAAAAAACGAAAATGGTCATAAACATGCATTGAACATAACTAACACCGAATAATGCACCATAAGTAGGATATAATTTCGTTGCATAACTATTGACTTGATGTGCATGCATAGGGAATCACAAACCTTAACACGAATATTTTTACTAAATCACAATTACTCACTAACATGACTCACATATTATCATTTCCATATCACAAAACTTTTGCAAGGAATCACACTTATCATATCCAATGATCTATATGAAAGTTTTTATTATATCCCTCTTGAATATTCATCACTTTGGGACCAAATTCATATCTTGTGCAAATTACCGTTACTATCATCAACTCTCAAAAAGATTTAAGTGAAGTATGAGAGTGCAAACATTTCTTCAACATTTCAATCTTATAAATTCTCAAAATATTATAAGTGAAGCATGAGAATTCATTTCTTCAAAAATCTCAATCAATTCTCAAAATAATATAAGTGAAGCATGAGAATTCATTTCTTCAAAATTTTAATCAACTCTCAAAATAATATAAGTGAAGCATGAGAGTTCATTTCTTCAAAATATAGCCACCACCGTGCTCAAAAGGATTTAAGTGAAGCACTAGAGCAACTGCCTAGCTCAAAAATTTAAGTGAAGCACATAGAGTATTCTAACAAATGATGATAAACGTGTGGCTCTCTCAAGATAGGTGTGTTCAGCAAGGATGATTGTGACAAACTAAAAGGCAAACAAAGCAAAGACTTATATAATACAAGACGCTCCAAGCAAAACTCATATCATGTGACGAATAAAAATATAGCTCCAAGTAAAATTACCAATGGTTGGTAGAAGAAAGAGGGGATGCCTTCCGGGGCATCCCCAAGCTTAGACGCTTGAGTCTTCCTAGAATATTACCTTGGGGTGCCTTGGGCATCCCCAAGCTTAGGCTCTTACTACTCCTTATTCCTTCATCCATCGTGATCTCACCCAAAATTTGAAAACTTCAATCACACAAAACTCAACAAAACCTTCGTGAGATCCGTTAGTATAACAAAATAAATCACTACTTTAAGTACTGTTGTAAACCCATTCATATTTTATTTTTTCATTATACCTACTGTACTCTAACTTCACCATGGCTTATACCCCCCGATACAATCCATAGATTCATCAAAACAAGCAAGTAGTGCATCAAAAACAGAATCTGTCAAAAACAGAACAGTCTGTAGCAATGTATTTAAAATACATACTTATGTAACTCCAAAAATTCTGAAAAATCAGGAAAACGTGGGAAATTCAGATATCAATACTGTGTAAAAATTTCAGATTTTTCTGATGCTCCAGTACAGAAATAAAATTCGGGCACTGGACGCAAAACTTTCTGTTTTCCAAACAGCATCAATTATACTATCTTCCAAATTATCGCAAAGGCTTTACTTGGCACAAACACTAATTAAGAACACAAAAACACAATCATACCAGTAGCATAATTGTGAAAACACACAATAACAGAAAAAATATATTTTATTCATTGGGTTGCCTCCCAACAAGCGCTATTGTTTTATGCCCCTAGCTAGGCATAATGCATAGTTTCAAGTATTGTCATCTTTCAAGTTGATTCCATAAGTGGCCCTCATAATTGATTATATGGTGCTTTAATTATTTTCCTAGGATAATGCTCCATACCCTTTTTTAGTGGAAACTGAAATTTTATATTGCCTTCTTTCATATCAATAACGGCACCTATAGTTCGTAAGAACGGTCTAGCGTTGAAATTACCTCTATAAGCATTATTATTAAAATTGTTTCGCGAGACAAAATTCACATCTACGGGATCATTATTTTGCTCAATCAAAGTGGACAAAGGCACATCATTAGGATCAATATGAGTATTTTTACTAGCAACCAATTTCATAAGCGCATCAACTTTATCACTCAAAGTACTAATTTCTTCAACCGAATTCACTTTTTTACTAGTAGGAACTCTTTCAGTATGCCATTGAGAATAATTTGCCATAATATTATCAAGCAATTTAGTAGCTTATCCTAAAGTAATTTCCATAAAAGTACCACCCGCGGAGGAATCTAAAAGATTTCTAGAAACAAAATTCAATCCCGCATAAAAAATTTGTATGATCATCCATAAATTTAAACCATGAGTAGGGTAATTTCTTATCATTAATTTCATCCTCTCCCAAGATTGGGCAACATGTTCATGATCAAGTTGCTTAAAATTCATAATTTGATTTCTAAGAGAAATAATTTTCGCAGGAGGAAAATACTTGGTAATAAAAGCATCTTTACACCTATCCCAAGAATCGATACTATTTCGTGGTAACGATGAGAACCAAATTTTTGCATGATCCCGCAATGAGAACGGGAATAATTTTAATTTCACAATATCATTATCTATATCTTTTTTCTTTTGCACGTCACACAATTCTACGAAAGTGTTAAGATGGGATGCAGCATCTTCATTAGGACTACCAGAAAATTGTTCTTTCATAACAAGATTTAACAAAGCGGCATTAATATCACAAGTCTCCGCACTAGCGGCGGGAGGAGCAATCGGAGTACTAATAAAATCATTATTATTAGTATTGGAAAAATCACACAATTTTGTATTTTCTTGAGACACCGTGACTACGCAAACAAGATAATAAGCAAGCAAACAAGAAAAAGGCAAACGAAAAATATTTTTGTATTTTTGTAAAAACGTTTTAGAAGTGGGGGAGATGAAAACGAGAGGCAAATAAAGTAAATGCAAGGAGATGAGAGTTTATGCAAAGGTACTTGATAGATGTTGATGATGTCTCCCCGGCAACGGCGCCAGAAATTCTTCCTGCTACTCGTAGCTTGCGTTGGTATTATCCCCGAAGAGGAAGGGATGATGCAGCATAGTAGAGATAAGTATTTCCCTCAGTTATGAAACCAAGGTTATCGAACCAGTAGGAGAATCACTCAACACCTCGTTAGCAGTACCTGCACACAAACAACGAATCCTTGCACCCAACTCAAACGAGGGGTTGTCAATCGCTCGGCAGTCAATTGCAAGATTAAATTGTATATGATAGATAGATAGATTGAAACAAAAATACAAAAGAAAATAAATAAAAGAAAATGGAAGCAATATTTTTAGGGTTTTAGTAACATGATTTAGATAGACCCGGGGGCCATAGTTTTCACTAGAGGCTTCTCTCAAGAAAATAGCATACGGTGGGTAGACAAATTACTATTGGGCAATTGATAGAAAAGCAAATAGTCATGACGATATCCAAGGCAATGATCATGTATATAGGCATCATGTCCGAGACAAGTAGACCGACTCCTGCCTGCATCTACTACTATTACTCCACACATCGACCGCTATCCAGCATGCATCTAGTGTATTAAGTCCATAAAGAACGAAGTAACGCCTTAAGAACGATGACATGATGTAGACAAGATAAACTCACGTATGAATAAACCCCATCTTTTTACCCTTAATAGCAACGATATATACGTGTCATGTCTCTTTCTGTCATTGGGATTGAGCACCGCAAGATCGAACCCATTACAAAGCACCTCTTCCCATGGCAAGATAAATCAATCTAGCTGGCCAAACCAAATCAATAGATCGGAGAAGAAATACGAAGCTATAATAATCATGCATAAAAGAGATCAGAGAAGACTCAAATAATATTCATGGATAATCTGATCATAAACTCACAATTCATCGGATCCCAACAAACACACCGTAAAAAGTGATTACATCGGATAGAATTCCAAGAACATCGAGGAGAACATTGTATTGAAGATCAAAAAGACAGAAGAAGCCATCTAGCTACTGCCTATGGACCCGAAGGTCTGTGGTAAACTACTCACGCATCATCGAAAGGGCAACAAGGTTGATGTAGAGCCCCTTCGTGATCGATTCCCCCTCCGGCGGAGTACCGGAGAAGTCCTCCAGATGGGATCTCTCGAGAACAGAAACTTACGGCGGCGGAAAAAGTATTTCGTGGACTCCCCTGAGGGTTTCTGATTTTTTCGGAATTTATAGTGGAGGAATTAGGTCAAACAGAGCTCTATGGGCCCCCACGAGGTACCAGGGCGCGCCTGCCCCCCCAGGCGCGCCCTGGTGCCTCGTGGGCACCCCTTGGGGCTTCTGGCCTCCTCCCGAAGCTTCTAGTGTTTATCTTGTCCAGAAAAAAATCTTCAAAAAGTTTCGTGGCATATGGACTTCGTTTGGTATTGATTTTCTGTAAAACAAAAACAGGGCAGAAAACAGCAACTGGCACTGGGCACTAAGTTAATAGGTTAGTCTCCAAAAATGATATATAATTGCTGTAAATTTATATAAAAACATCCAAGATTGATTATATAACAGCATGGAACAATAAAAAATTATAGATACGTTGGAGACGTATCAGTAGACGTCGCCCGCAACTTCTATACATAACCTTATCCACCGCTTCCCCCAACGTTGCATCTTGTCAGATCCATTCGGACACATCTCGTGCTTTCTCCCCTCTCTCTCTCTCTCTCGCTTCGACTCCGTCCCCAGCATCGTGGCGTCGTCCATCGCCACCGGCGAGGTCGCGATCGGCCGCCGCGAATGGCTTCGCGGATCCAGTCTTCCCCGTCGCCTGCGCCATCCCTCGCCGGCTCGAAGTTCGTCGGCTTCGCCGTGCAACGCTACCTGCAACTACTTCCCCGTCACCGTCGCTCGCGCCTTCCTCCGCATCCAACATCGTCTGCGTCTTCGTCGAGCTCGCCGTCCGTCGATGCCTCCGCCATCGTCCTCGGCCTCGTCCTGCCCGCCGTCCGACTCGGACTCGGTACGCACACCTCCCTTCTCTCTGTACATCCCCAAGAGAGAGTTAAAATTTGAGTGTAGTTAAAATTTTGTTAGTGTAGTTAAAATTTATTTGTGTAGTTAATATTTGTTATATGATGTACCACTGAATGTTGGTAAGTAGATGTCTAAAATTTGAGTGCTTATGCTAGAGTACTATGTTAAAATTTGAGTTCTTCTGCAAAAGTGCTTGTGTTAGTGTAGTTACAATATTTTCTTCATGAATCATGATGCATGTATTCATAATGAGTGCCAACGTTTTCATGAAACATGGATTAAGTTCCGTTTCCCTTAATTTCTGGCACTCAATATGTCCAATTTATATCAAAGGCCATGCTGATTTTCCCGTAAATTTATTACTTTTTTATGAATAAGCTACTTAATTGTATTTCCTTTGGGTGCACAATACTCACTCTTCATCCATAAAGTGAGACGAGAGTTGTCTACCCAACATAAGAGCGAGAAATATCGTAAGAGTTTTATCCCTTTTATTGTCATAAATCTGGTTTCATAAAAATGTCTTTTATCTAAATGTCAACTTGTTTAATGCGATTTAGATGGAGAAGCCGAGACGCCTCGTTAGGACTCCTACACCCGTAGACGGAACTCCTACTGCCATAGACATCATCACAAGGGTGGATCAGTACACGCAGATCGTGCTTGCCTATGTCGAGAGTGCTCGAGCAGCCACCGAGAGTGCTCAGGCATACGTCGATAGCGCTGCAGCATATGCCGAGAGCGCAAGAACAGCCGCCG
The DNA here is from genome assembly GCA_039707655.1 of Elymus sibiricus. Taxonomy (NCBI): domain Eukaryota; kingdom Viridiplantae; phylum Streptophyta; class Magnoliopsida; order Poales; family Poaceae; genus Elymus; species Elymus sibiricus. Next base: position 118,619,544 of record CM077676.1, on the reverse strand, counting down.
AGAGCACTAGAGCAGCCGCCGAGAGTGCGCGAGTAGCCGTCGAAGCTGCGAGGACCGCCCAAGCCGAGATCACAAAGATGATGGAAGGCGAGGAGAAGTGATGATGGAGCTAAACCTTTAATTCTAAACTACTAGTGCACTGCCTTTACGTGATCTATATGATCGATGCGTGTGAACATAATTTCTATCGTCTATGTTGCTATGTAGGAGCTAAACTTTTGCTTCCGAACTACTAGTGTACGGCAACGTGGTCATTTGTATCATCTATGATGCTATGAAGATTGTGATCTGACTTTGCTCTATGTGATTGGATAACTGTGAAATTGACTTGTCAGCTTGTTTATTTATCTTCGTAGATGAAGAGGAACTGGTATGTGGTGTACACCGGGAGGAACCCATGAGTTTATGATTCATGGGAGATATGCAATGAACAAGTGGACGGTTACAAGAACAGCTGTTATAAAGGATATAAGACTAAAAAATAAGCAGAGGATCGTTATGCCAACTACGTCCGCGTAGAGAAAATCAACTATGAAGTATGCAAGACCGTGTGGACAAGTGGTCGAGCAAAGAATTTGATTATCTTTATCCAGTTCATTGTCATTATGGTTTTGTTGTTATCATGAGGTCTTGTATGTATGTGTACTAATGATGTGACTTGAGTTGTTGTACTCTAATGCGTACATCTTTGTATAAAGTTTAGATTATTGTTCTGTTAAATGTAAAGTGTATGATCGCTTACGTTATTTGTATGCTGTAATGTGTATTGGCTGCTGTTTGCTGGCAGTTGGAGTAGTTGTGGCAGGTGACCTAGATTGCCTGCCACAACTAACAATATAAGCCAGTAGAGGGAACGAAAGATCGCCCGCCACTGCAAAGACTCTACCAGTGGCGGGCGCGCGCGTGCCACTGATGCCATTATAGCTGTAGTAGGAGGTCAATGGCGGGCGCCCCAGGAAGCCTGGCCTGTCACTGATGGGCTTTTTGCACCTGCCACTGATTCTAGGCATTCCTGCACTAGTGATGTGACCCCATCAGCGCCGCCCCCTCCTACGCACCTTTTCCCTCCGATTTCCCCATCGGCGCCGCCCACCTTCTACATTACCGCCGTCCACGCCAGCCCCCCGACCACCGCGCCCCTAGCCCTGAACCTCTGCGCCGACCACAGCCCTCCCCGGTCTCCCTCGCTGCTAGATCGGGCCGCCCCCGACCTTTGTCTGCCAGATCCGTAGGGCCATGGCCTCGCGCGCCTCCCACCGCCCCCTGCCAGCTCCGCCCGACCCGTTGCTGCTTGGCCGCACTCCGCCATCGGCGGCGTGCCCTGGCATCTGGATCCGGGGACCCTTCCAGCGGCGCCGCCGGCCATGTCGCGCCGCCGCCAGCGCCCTGGCCCTGCCCGAGCCCACTCCCCCTTCTCCTCACTTCTCGCCGGCAAATATGGCGCGGGTGGTGCTCCCCATCAGCCATGAGGACAACAACTTCGCCCCTGTACTCACCTTTTCCCCTCTCCACTGTTACCAGCGAAGCCCTACTACACAGGGCACATGGCCCGTCGCCGACGACCCTAGCGGTCCACCACTGCAGCTCGTGGGATCTTGGACTACGGAAAGATGCGGTGCGGTTGATGCACTGATGAAGTTCAGGACTTTTTTGCATTTTCAGATTTTGCTTGGGCACAAAAATTGCAGTTCGCCTGGGTCTTCGGTGCGGTGCCGGCGTGCAGTGCTCACGGATCTGGCATGCAGTGCAGTGCACCCCAGACCCTTGGTCAGGCGTTTTGCTGTTCGGTAATCGCTGGTGTGTAGCTCGTCCCCCGTGCAATTCTATACTGCCTCCAGGGAACTGCACCTCAACCCATGTGTCTACTCGATGCAATATTTTTTGAAGTTCAGTTTTGATGGTTTAGCAGCAGATGGAAAAACATCACAAAAGAAAAAAAGTGAACTGATACCAGGAATGCAATTATATTGCTTACTGCAGTTCACTTGGGTGTTCATCGGAGTGCGCGGCGATGCAATCCGATTGCTGACGGCTTGCGGTTCCCAGGCGCGGTGGTGCTGATAGTTTCCTTGTGCAGTTTTATGCTTATTTCTGTGTTTTGAGAGGTTCAATACTGCTACTGTTGCCAGTTCCTTTTATATATCATATATGTATTTCTAATTCTATTGTGAAGTGGATGATAGGTTTGTAAAAAATGATGGATTTTACTATTTTTTTGCAAGTCAGTGCACTTGTTGTATTTTGGAGTTCGGAGAAGCTACAGGAAAAAGGGAAAGAAATCCATAGAACAAATAGAAAAAAGTGAAGTTTTGTTGTAAAGGATCTTGTTATAGAAGTGTGGTGGTTCACTGTGTAAAACAAAATGTTGGAAAACTAGTGTTGTTCACTATTCTCATCCTGTGCAGTTTGCTTCAGTTTCTACAGCACACAAAAAAGTTGTGTGAAAAAAAATACAAGAGGTAATTTGTAATTATTTGACGAAATCCGGTGTATGACCATGTGTGCAATTTGGTGTTGGAGGGATCGAAGATCAGTTTTCCCTGACATCAGCCAAAAATGTGTGTGGTTCACTTTGATGTGGTTCACTTTCGTTCAAAAAAAAGTTAGAAAAAGGACAACAAAAACTCATGCGGTTCACTTTCGGTAGTGTTGCAGTTCACTTACTCCCAAAAAATGTGAAGTGCAGAAAATTGTTACGGAAACAAGAAAAAAAGTAATGTGGTTCACTTCTCGATAGTGTTGTGGTTCACTTACGCCCGATGTGAAGCGCATTCCACTTCCTCGTCTGGGAAAATTTACGTCTGGCAAAAATAAATCATGTATTTCGCTTGCCCGTCTAATGCAGTGTGGTTTTAAGTCTGAAGCAGTGCAGTTTTCTGTCTGATGCAGTTCACTCGTAGATTTGGTTGTCGCGAAAAACTGTGTCCGCATTACGGTAAAATCAAAACTGCTCTTAAACCGTAACTAATAAGAGAGAGTGTTCTATATGAAAAAGTTGCGCCTCATCGATATCTTTCCAACGAAGGATCATTTACATCATTCCGATGAGCGGTTTGGGGAAAAAACCATGAGAAAATGGTCGTTGCCACTCGTCGGATAGCGCACCATTTTCAAAATTCATTTAAACTGTAAGAAATGTCAACAAATGTCCTACATATGAAAGTTTTCTCTTTTCCATAGCTTTCCAACGGCGTATCACACGCCTCGTTTTGACAAAAGGTAAAAAAAACTGCGGTGAAAACAGTACCAAAAAAACCGCTCTTAAACCGTAAATTTGAACAACAGAGGTTCCGTGTTTCGGTAAATTTGAAACTACTCTTAAACCGTAAGGAATTAGAGAGGGTGTTTTATATGAAAAAGTTGTGCCTTAGTGATATGTTTCCAACGGTGTATCATTTGCATCATTCCGACGAGCGGTTTGAAAAAAACGCGAAAATACGCTCGCTGCCACTCGTCGGGCGCCGCACCATTTTCGAAACTGCTTTTAAACTGTAAGGAATCTCGAAAAGTGTTCAACAGGACGAAGTTGTGCCTAATCCATAGATTTACAACGGCGTATCACACTCCTCGTTGCGACAAACGGCTAAAACGCTGGATCAAAAACAATACAAAAAAATCGCGTGCAGTTTTTTGCGACGAGAAGTTCACTCGTCTTAGTATTGCAGTGTTCTTGCTTCAAAAATGCCGTGCAGTCGCGTTGAGCGTGCAGTTCGGAAGTGTGTGCAGAATATTATTCTGCTAATATTAGTAGAATAGACCGGCTGTATGTGTGTCTATATATATATATATATATATATATATATATATATATATATATAGAGAGAGAGAGAGAGAGAGAGAGAGAGAGAGAGGGGGGCGAACTCTCCTCCACCTCATGTGATCTCACTTTCATCATCATTATCTGGTAACTAGTCTCCACCTAATAGATGGGAGATCGTTGGGGCCTCGCGTTCGATTAATGCTAGGATCCTTAGCCAAAGAGTCCAACAGGCAGCCGTCACGTGCTAATTGTCATAGGCATTGGGATTTCCCCCAAGAGAAAGGGTAATGTAGTATAGTAGCAGATAGTATTTCCCTCAGTTAAGAACCAAGGCTATCGAACCAGTAGGAGACACCAAGCAAACAAGATAAACAATACCTGCACACACATAAAGCAAATACTTGCACCCTACGCGGGCAAGAGAGTTGTCAATCCCCTTTTACTCGTTAATTGCAAGGATCAAATCTGATAGTGGTAGATAGATGAATAAAAAGGAAAATTAAAGTAAATAAATTACATCAAGTATTTTTAGGGTTTTAGTAAATATAAAGTGAATGGACCCGGGGCCATAGCTTTCACTAGACGCATCTCTTTCATGAGCATAACAACGGTGGGTAAACAAATTACTGTTGGGCAATTGATAGAATAGCGCATAGTTATGATGATATTCATGGCATGATCAATATATAGGCATTACGCCCGAGACAAGTAGACCGTTAATCTTACTAAATCTACTACTATTACTCTACCCCTCGATCGCTATTCAACATGCATCTTGAGGTATTAAGTTCATAACAAACAGAGTAATAGTTGGAGCATGATGACATATTGTAGAAAAAGTAATATCAATTAATATGATTGACCCCATCGTTTTACCTTAGTAGCAATAATACAAATACGTGTCTTGGAACTTCTCCTGTCACAGAGTAAGGACACCGCAAGATTGAACCTACTACCAAGCACCTCTCCAACAGAAAATAATTCAATCTAATTGGCCAAAGAACACGGATAGATCGGATAGAAATACAAGGCTATAAAATCACCCATAATAAATCTCAGAAAAGACTCAATTACTTTCAATGAATAATCTGATCATAAACCCATAATTCATCGGATCCCAATAAACACACCGCAAAGATTACATCAAATAGATCTCCGAAGAGACCATTGTATTAAAGATCAAAGAGAGAGAGAGAGAGAGATAGAGAGAGATAGAGAGAGAGAGCCATCTAGTTGTTGCTATGGACCCGTAGGTCCTCTGGGAACTACTCACACATCATCGTGGAGGCAGCAAGGCTGATGAAGATGGCCTCCGTGATCGATTCCCCCTCCGGCAGAGTACCGATGGAGGCCTCCAAATGGGATCGCAGAAGAACAGAGGCTTGCGGCAGTGATAAAATTGTTTTGGGTCTCGCTCTGGGGATTTCTGGATTTTAGGGAATTTATGGCGCTGGAATTAGGTCACAAGGAGCCCCGTGGGGCCAACAAGCTCAGGTGGAGCGCTCCCTGGGGGCGCGCCGTGTGAGCTTGTGGCCCACCTGCAGATCTTCTGGCCCTCCCAGAAGCTTCTAGGGTCTTTTCTAGTCCATAAAAAATCACCGTAAAGTTTCATCGTATTTGGACTTCGTTTGGTATGTTTTTTTTTGAAACAAAGAAATAGGCAAAAAACATAAACTCGCACTAGGCACTGAGATAATAGGTTAGTTCCCGAAAATGATATAAATGGCATATAAAGCATACAAGATAGATAATATAATAGCATGAAACAATAAAAAAATTATAGATACGTGGGAGACGTATCAGCATCCCAAGCTTAATTCCTTCTCGTCCTCGAGTGGTAAATGATAAAATCAAAAAATTTGATGTTGAATGCTACCTAACATGTCTTAATCATGTAATTCTTTTGGGTATGAATGTTGAGAAGCGATGAATTAATTGATATCAAAATGATAACATAAAAGAATGCTAGAAAATAATCATTACTCTTCAAAATAAACAATGCTAAAGAATGTTATTCCTACTCATTTAATCATGTAAGCATGGCATAACTCGGTCTTCCTAGCATAAAGTATAAATCATGAACACCCTAGTGCCAAACCAAGCAATTGTATCATGCTTTTTCTCGCTTCAGCATTTTCAACTCCACTCAATACTTGAGCGTGAGCCATGGACTTAGCACTTTGGATGGCAAAGAGAATGGTGGTAGGGGTTCATAAGAGAAGACAAAAAGTTGAGAAAGTCTCGCATCAACTCGGCAGATCGTTAGGCAATGGAGAGGCCTTTCAATTGATATCAATGCGAGGAGTAGGGATTGCCATGCAACGGATGCACTAGAGCTATAAGTGTATGAAAGCTCGCTATTGGAAACTAAGTGGGTGTGCATCCAACTTGCTTGCTCATGAAGACCTCGAGCATTTGAGGAAGCTCGTCATAGGAATATGCAAGTCAAGTTATATAATGTAAAAATTCCCACTAGTATATGAAAGTGACAAATCATGGAGACCCTCTACATGAAGAACATGGTGCTACTTTGAAGCACAAGTGTGGTAAAGGATAGTAAAATTTCCCCTTCTCTCTTTTTATTTTTTTATTTTTCTTTTCTCTCAATCATTTTTTGAACAATATCAAGAACCTCATCCCCACTTTTTCGAGGACTCATCAGCTTCCATCATTCTTTTCCTCACTAGGATAATGCTCTAATAATGATGGTCATCACACTTCTATTTACTTACAAATCGATAAACTGAATGATATGACTACATATGAATGCCTATGGCAGTGTACCAGCATGTGCAATGATCTAGCGTAGCATGTGTAACAATGATGAACAGTGGCTGCAACACAAATATCATGTCAGCTTTATATGATCATGCAAAGCAAAATGACAATGAATGCTCACGTCATGTGAATAGTAACAGTGGAAGTTGCATGGCAATATATCTCGGAATAGCTATGGAAATGCCATTATAGGTAGGTATGGTGACTGTTTTGAGGAAGGATATAATAAGGCTTATGTGTGATAGAGCGTGTCATATCACGGGATTTGGATGCACTGGCGAAGTTTGCACCAAGTCTCGAGGTGAGAACGCGCAATGCATGGTACCGAAGAGGCTAGCAAAATATGGATAGGTGGAAGTGCTTTCGTCAACAAACTCACATTAGTCATAAAGAACTCAAATACTTATTGTGAAAGTTTATTATCCCTCGAAGCAAAGTACTACCCGCATGCCCCTAGGGAGGAGGTTGGTAGGAGTTAACCATCGCGCCCCCCCCCCCCGATTCGAACAACACAAAGGATATCAATCAAGGATAAATTACGCTCCAACTTCCCTTCTATGCCAATATCGACACTTTAATGAAATAGTGAATCACAAACCTTAACACCGATATTTTTAGTTTCTTACTAACTAATGTTTATTAACTACAAAACTTCCATATTAGAACTTCAATATCGTTGATCATACGCATCGTATTCAGTGATCTACATGAAAGTTTTTTTTATACCACTCTTGTATACCTATCATTTTTAGACTAAACATAAAGCTCGTGCAAAATTACCACTTGCTATTTAACTCTCAAAAAGATATAAATGAAGCGTGAGAGTGCAAATGATTTCTATAAAATATAAGTATCGCCACGCTCTAATGATATAAGTGAGCACATGAGCAAATTGCCTTAACTCAAAAGATATAAGTGCAGCATAATGAGCATTCTAATAAATTATGATGAATGTGTGTTTCTCATAATTGGTGTGTCCAGCAAACAATAATTATGGAAAAAAGCAAACAAAATAAAACTATAGTACACAACGCTCCAAGCAAAACACATATCATGTGATGAATAAAAATATAGCTCTGAGTAATATTACCGATGGATTGGAGACGAAATAGGGGATGCCTTCCGGGGCATCCCCAAGCTTAGATGCTTGGATCTTCCTTGAATATTACCTTGGGGTGCCTTGGGCATCCCCAAGCTTAGGGTCTTGCCGCTCCTTATTCCTTCATCCATCGTCATCTCACCCAAAACTTGAAAACTTCAGCACACAAAACTCAACAAAACCTCATGAGATCCATTAGTATAATAAATCAATCATCCACTTTAGGTACTGGTATAAATAGATTCATAATTTTTCTTGTTGGAAATATGCCCTAGAGGCAATAATAAATTAGTTATTATTATATTTCCTTGTTCATGATAATCGTTTATTGTCCATGCTATAATTGTATTGATTGGAAACTCAAATACATGTGTGGATACATAGACAACACTGTGTCCCTAGTAAGCCTCTAGTTGACTAGCTCGTTGATCAAAGATGGTTAAGGTTTCCTAGCCATGGACATAAGATGTCATTTGATAACGGGATCACATCATTAGGAGAATGATGTGATGGACAAGACCCAAACTATAAACGTAGCATGTGATCGTGTCAGTTTATTGCTATTGTTTTTCTGCATGTCAAGTATCAGTTCCTATGACCATGAGATCATGCAACTCCCTGACATCGGAGGAGTACCTTGTGTGTATCAAACGTCGCAACGTAACTGGGTGACTATAAAGGTGCTCTACAGGTATCTCCGAGGGTGTCTGTTGGGTTGGCATGGATCAAGACTGGGATTTGTTACTCCGTGTGATGGAGAGGTATCTCAGGGCCCACTCGGTAATACAACATCACAATGAGCCTTGCAAGCAAATTGACTAAAGAGTTAGCCACAGGATCTTGTATTACGGAACGAGTAAAGAGACTTGCCGGTAACGAGATTGAACTAGGTATAGAGATACCGACGATCGAATCTCGGGCAAGTAACATACCGAAGAACAAAGGGAACAACATACGGGATTAACTGAATCCTTGACATAGAGGTTCGACCGATATAGATCTTCATAGAATATGTAGGAACCAATATGGGCATCCAGGTCTCGCTATTGGTTATTGACCGTAGAGGTGTCTCGGTCATGTCTACATAGTTCTCGAACCCGCAGGGTCTACACACTTAACGTTTGGTGATGATTAGTATAGTTGAGTTATTGTATTGGTGACCGAAGGTCGTTCGGAGTCCCGGATAAGATCCCGGACATGACGAGGGTCTCCGGAAGAGTCCGGAGGTAAAGATTGATATATGTGATAATAGTGTTTTGATCTCCGGAAGGGTTCCGGAATTCACCGGAAGGGGTTCCGGGTGTTTACCGAAGTGTTCGGGTGCAGCAACACTTTATATGGGCCAAAGGGGTAAAGCCCACGAGGTATTGGAAAGTGCAAAAGGAAGTTTTGCTACTGCCTTAAGCGGTACTACCGCTGGTAAGGCAGTACTACCGCGTAAGCGGTACTACCGCTTGTGTGAAGCGGTACTACCGCATAAGCGGTAATACCGCTTGTGTGAAGCGGTACTACCGCCCAAGCGGTAGTACCGCTACTGTAGCAGCGGTACTACCGCTTGTGCGCGGTACTGCAGGGATCCGAGTTGGACTCTTTCCCTGCGGGCCAAACCGACCTTGTGCGGGCAAAACCGACCTGGAGGAGGCTTTTACTCCAAGTTTAGACCCCCAAGGCTCAACATATAAATAGAGGGGCAGGGCTAGCACACGGGATACATTAAGATTTCCCAAGCCGTGTGTCGGCAACCCTAACCCTCTAGTTCTCCCGTCATAATCTCCGTAGTGCTTGGCGAAGCCCTGCAGAGATTGTTCCTCACCACCATCACCACGCCGTCGTGCTGCCGGAACTCATCTACTACCTCACCATCGCTCGCTGGATCGAGGAGGTGAAGGCGTCATCAAGCCGTACGTGTGTTGAACGCGGAGGTGCCGTCCGTTCGGCACTAGTTCGTGATCGGATCGAGGGACGACTTGCGATTTGGATCGCGGAGACGTTCGACTACATCAACCGCGTTTCTTAACGCTTCCGCTTAGCGATCTACAAGGGTATGTAGATTCACTCTCCCTCTCGTAGATGCTCATCACCATGGATAGATCTTGTGTGTGCGTAGGAAATTTTTTGTTTCCCATGCAACGTTCCCCTACAGTGGCATCTGAGCTAGGTCTATGCGTAGATGAGATCTCGAGTAGAACACAAACGAGTTGTGGGCGTGGGTGTATACATATTGCTTGCCGTTACTAGTTGATACTTGATTCGGCGCTATTGTGAGATGAAGCGGCCCGGACCAACATTACTCGTACGCTTACGAGAGACCGGTTCCTTCAACGGACATGTAACTTCGTTGCACAAAGATGGCTAGCGGGTGTCTGTCTCTCTCACTTTAGTTAAATCGATTTCAATGAAGAGGGTTCTTTTAGAAGATCAAAAAGCAATCACTACACCACGTTGTGGTTTTGCGTAGGTAAGAACGGTTCGTGCAAACCCGTAGCAGCCATGTAAAACTTGCAACAACAATTAGAGGACGTCTAACTTGTTTTTGCAGGGTATGTTGTGATGTGATATGGCCAATTACATGATGAGATATATGTGATGTATGAGATGATCATGTGTTGTATAGAATATCACGACTTGCATGTCGATGAGTACGGCAACTGGCAGGGGCCATAGAGTTGTCTTTAATTATTTTCGCCGTTTTGCTTTACTTTATCGCTATGAGTTAGCAATAGTCGTGGAAGCAACAGTCGGCGCGACAACCTCATGGCGACATGTTGATGGAGATCAAGATGATGGAGATCATGGTGTCATGCCGGTGACGATGAAGATCATGCCGGTGCTTTGGAGATGGAGATCAAAAGCACAAGTTCATGGCCATATCATGTCACTTATGATTTGCTTGTGATGTTAATCCTTTTATGCATCTTATTTTGCTTAGGACGGCGGTAGCATTATAAGGTGATCCCTCACTTAAATTTCAAGATAAAATTGTGTTCTCCCCGAGTGTGCACCGTTGCGAAAGTTCGTCGTTTCCAGACACGCCGTGATGATCGGGTGTGATAGACTCTACGTTCACATACAACGGGTGTAAGCCATGTTGCACGTGAAGAACACTCGGGTTAAACTTGAAGAGCCTCGCATGTACAGACATGGCCTCGGAACACAAGAGACCGAAAGGTCGAACATGAGTCATATAGTAGATATGATCAACATGAAGATGTTCACCATTGAAACCACCTCAACTCACGTGATGATCGGACTTGAGTTGGTGGATTTGGATCATGTTACACTCGAATGACCGGAGGGATGTCAATTTGAGTGGGAGTTTTTAAGTAATATGATTAACTAAACTCATTATCTTGAACAATAGTCTAAGTTGTCTTTGCTATATTTATGTTGTAGATCATGGCTCGCGCAGTAGCACCCCTGAATTTTAATGCGTTCCTAGAGATTATCCTTACGGCTTCCCAGAAGGCTTATGTCCTTGATGCACCGCTTGGTGATCCACCCGCTCCAGTTGAGTCTCTAGACGTTGTGAACGCCTGGCAGGCTCATTCTGAAGATTACTCAATCTTTCAATGTGCAATATTGTATGGCTTAGAACCGGGACTTCAAAGACGTTTTGAACGTCATGGAGCATATGAGATGTTCCAGGAGTTGAAGTTTATCTTTCAGAAAAATGCCCAGGTCGAGAGATATGAGATCTCCGATAAGTTCTATGCTTGCAAGATGGAGGAGAACGGGTCTATCAGTGATCACGTACTCAGAATGTCTGGGTACTCCACCCGTCTGGCTGAATTGGGGATGCCCCTTCCGCCAGAGGCTATCACTGACAGAGTTCTTCAATCATTGCCACCTAGCTACAAGAGCTTCGTGTTGAACTATAACATGCACGGGATGCACAAGTCAGTCGCCGAGCTGTTTGCGATGCTGAAAGCCGCTGAGTCTGAAATTCAGAAGGAGCATCAAGTGTTGATGGTCAATAAAACCACTAGTTTCAAGAAAAATGGCAAGGGTAAGAAGGGTAACTCCAAGAAGAGTGGCAAAGCAGTTGCTCCTCTCGTGAAGAAACCCAAGGCTGGACCCAAACCAAAAATTGTGTGCTTTCATTGCAAGGGAACTGGACACTGGAAGCGGAAATGCCCCAAGTATTTGGCTGACAAGAAGGCGGCCAACAACAAACAAGGTATATATGATATACATGTTATTGATGTGTACCTTACCAACTCTCGTTGTAGTGCCTGGGTATTTGATACCGGTGCGGTTGCTCATATTTGCAACTCAAAACAGGAACTGCGGAATAGACGGAGGCTGGCAAAGGATGAAGTGACGATGCACGTGGGAAATGGTTCCAAGGTTGATGTGATCGCCGTCGGCACGCTCGCTCTTCAATTACCATCGGGATTAGTGATGAACCTGAATAATTGTTATTTAGTGCCTGCGTTAAGCATGAACATTATATCTGGATCTAGTTTATTGCGAGACGGTTACTCATTTAAATCAGAGAATAATGGTTGTTCTATTTATATGAGTAATATCTTTTATGGTCATGCACCCAATGTGAGGGGTTTATTCTTATTGAATCTCGATAGTAATGATACACATGTTCATAACATTGATGCCAAAAGATGTAGAATTGATAATGATAATACCACTTTCTTGTGGCACTGCCGTTTAGGTCATATTGGCATAAAACGCATGAGGAAGCTCCATGCTGATGGACTTTTGGAGTCACTTGATTTTGAATCACTTGACACATGTGAGCCATGCCTCATGGGCAAGATGACTAAAACGCCGTTCTCTGGTACAATGGAACGGGCAAGTGACTTATTGGAAATCATACATACTGATGTGTGCGGTCCGATGAGTATTGAGGCGCGCGGTGGTTATCGTTACTTTCTCACCTTCACTGATGACTTAAGTAGATATGGGTATATTTACTTAATGAAACACAAGTCTGAAACATTTGAAAAGTTCAAACAATTTCAGAGTGAAGTTGAGAATCATCGTAACAAGAAGATTAAATTCCTACGATCTGATCGAGGAGGAGAATATCTGAGTTATGAGTTCGGCAGTCACTTAAGACAATGTGGAATTGTTTCACAACTAACACCGCCTGGAACACCACAGCGTAATGGTGTGTCCGAACGTCGTAATCGAACCTTATTGGATATGGTGGGATCTATGATGTCTCTTGCCGATTTGCCACTATCGTTTTGGGGTTATGCATTAGAGACAGCTGCATTCACTTTAAATAGGGCACCATCGAAATCCGTTGAGACGACGCCATATGAACTTTCGTTTGGCAAGAAGCCAAAGCTGTCGTTTCTTAAAGTTTGGGGATGTGATGCTTATGTCAAAAAGCTTCAGCCTGAAAAGCTGGAACCCAAATCGGAGAAATGCATCTTCATAGGATACCCAAAAGAGACTGTTGGGTATACCTTCTACCTCAGATCCGAGGGCAAAGTGTTTGTCGCTAAAAACGGAACATTTCTTGAGAAAGAGTTTCTCTCGAAAGAATTGAGTGGGAGGAAGATAGAACTTGATGAGGTTGTTGAACCTTTACTTCAACCTGAGAATAGCGCAGTGCAGAAAGATGTTTCTGTAGAGCCTACATCGGTTGAAGAGGAAGTTGATGATGATCATAAAGCTTCGGATCAAGTTGCTATCGAACCTCGTAGGTCGACAAGGACGCGTACTGCTCCTGAGTGGTACGGCAACCCTGTCTTAGAGGTCATGTTGTTGGACAACGATGAACCTACGAGCTATGGAGAAGCGATGATGGGCCCGGATTCCGAGAAGTGGTTAGAGGCCATGAAATCCGAGATGGGATCCATGTATGAAAACAAAGTGTGGACTTTGGAAGTATTACCTGAAGGTCGTAAGGCCATTCAGAACAAATGGATCTTTAAGAGGAAGACGGACGCGGACGGTAATGTCACCGTCTATAAAGCTCGACTTGTGGCAAAGGGTTTTTCACAAGTTCAAGGAGTTGACTACGATGAGACCTTCTCACCCGTAGCGATGCTTAAGTCCGTCAGAATCATGTTAGCAATAGCTGCCTTTTTCGATTATGAAATTTGGCAGATGGATGTCAAAACAGCGTTCCTTAACGGTTTCCTTAAGGAAGAGTTGTATATGATGCAACCAGAAGGTTTTGTCGATCCAGAGAATGCTGACAAAGTATGCAAACTCCAGCGATCCATTTATGGACTGGTGCAAGCATCTCGGAGTTGGAATCTTCGCTTTGATGAGGTGATCAAAGCGTTCGAGTTTATACAAGTTTACGGAGAAGCTTGTATTTACAAGAAAGTAAGTGGGAGCTCTATAGCGTTTCTAATATTATATGTGGATGACATATTACTGATTGGAAACAATATAGAAATGTTGGAAAGCGTGAAGGAATATTTGAACAAGAGTTTTTCAATGAAGGACCTACGAGAAGCTGCTTTCATATTAGGCATCAAGATCTATAGAGATAGATCGAGACACTTAATAGGACTTTCACAAAGCACATACCATGACAAAGTTTTGAAGAAGTTCAAAATGGATCAGTCCAAGAAGGGGTTCTTGCCTGTATTGCAAGGTGTGAAGTTGAGTAAGACTCAATGCCCAGTGACTGCAGAAGATAGAGAAAAGATGAGTGTCATCCCCTATGCTTCAGCCATAGGCTCTATCATGTATGCAATGCTGTGCACAAGACCCGATGTCAGCCTTGCCATAAGTATGGTCGGAAGGTTTCAAAGTGATCCAGGAATGGAACACTGGACGGCGGTCAAGAATATCCTGAAGTACCTGAAAAGGACTAAGGATATGTTTCTCGTTTATGGAGGTGATCAAGAGCTCGTCGTAAAGGGTTACGTCGATGCAAGCTTTGACACTGATCCGGATGACTCTAAGTCTCAAACCGGATACGTATTTATTCTTAATGGGGGTGCGGTTAGCTGGTGCAGTTCCAAGCAAAGCGTGGTAGCTGATTCTACATGCGAAGCGGAGTACATTGCAGCCTCGGAGGCAGCGAAGGAAGGTGTCTGGATGAAGGAGTTCATGACAGATCTTGGAGTAGTGCCTAGTGCGCTTAACCCAATGACTCTGTTTTGTGATAATACTGGTGCCATTGCTCTAGCCAAGGAACCAAGATTTCACAACAGGACCAGACACATAAAGCGACGTTTCAATTCCATCCGTGATTACATCAAGGAGGACGACATAAATATTTGCAAAGTACACACGGATCTGAATGTTGCAGATCCGATGACTAAACCTCTTCCAAGGGCTAAACATGAACAACACCAGAACTGCATGGGTGTTCGATTCATTACAATGTAAATCACATAGTGATGTGAACTAGATTATTGACTCTAGTGCAAGTGGGAGACTGTTGGAAATATGCCCTAGAGGCAATAATAAATTAGTTATTATTATATTTCCTTGTTCATGATAATCGTTTATTGTCCATGCTATAATTGTATTGATTGGAAACTCAAATACATGTGTGGGTACATAGACAACACTGTGTCCCTAGTAAGCCTCTAGTTGACTAGCTCGTTGATCAAAGATGGTTAAGGTTTCCTAGCCATGGACATAAGATGTCATTTGATAACGGGATCACATCATTAGGAGAATGATGTGATGGACAAGACCCAAACTATAAACGTAGCATGTGATCGTGTCAGTTTATTGCTATTGTTTTTCTGCATGTCAAGTATCAGTTCCTATGACCATGAGATCATGCAACTCCCTGACATCGGAGGAGTACCTTGTGTGTATCAAACGTCGCAACGTAACTGGGTGACTATAAAGGTGCTCTACAGGTATCTCCGAGGGTGTCTGTTGGGTTGGCATGGATCAAGACTGGGATTTGTTACTCCGTGTGATGGAGAGGTATCTCAGGGCCCACTCGGTAATACAACATCACAATGAGCCTTGCAAGCAAAGTGACTAAAGAGTTAGCCACAGGATCTTGTATTACGGAACGAGTAAAGAGACTTGCCGGTAACGAGATTGAACTAGGTATAGAGATACCGACGATCGAATCTCGGGCAAGTAACATACCGAAGAACAAAGGGAACAACATACGGGATTAACTGAATCCTTGACATAGAGGTTCGACCGATATAGATCTTCGTAGAATATGTAGGAACCAATATGGGCATCCAGGTCCCGCTATTGGTTATTGACCGTAGAGGTGTCTCGGTCATGTCTACATAGTTCTCGAACCCGCAGGGTCTACACACTTAACGTTTGGTGACGATTAGTATAGTTGAGTTATTGTATTGGTGACCGAAGGTCGTTCGGAGTCCCGGATAAGATCCCGGACATGACGAGGGTCTCCGGAAGAGTCCGGAGGTAAAGATTGATATATGTGATAATAGTGTTTTGATCTCCGGAAGGGTTCCGGAATTCACCGGAAGGGGTTCCGGGTGTTTACCGAAGTGTTCGGGTGCAGCAACACTTTATATGGGCCAAAGGGGTAAAGCCCACGAGGTATTGGAAAGTGCAAAAGGAAGTTTTGCTACTGCCTTAAGCGGTACTACCGCTGGTAAGGCAGTACTACCGCGTAAGCGGTACTACCGCTTGTGTGAAGCGGTACTACCGCATAAGCGGTAATACCGCTTGTGTGAAGCGGTACTACCGCCCAAGCGGTAGTACCGCTACTGTAGCAGCGGTACTACCGCTTGTGCGCGGTACTGCAGGGATCCGAGTTGGACTCTTTCCCTGCGGGCCAAACCGACCTTGTGCGGGCAAAACCGACCTGGAGGAGGCTTTTACTCCAAGTTTAGACCCCAAGGCTCAACATATAAATAGTGGGGCAGGGCTAGCACACAGGATACATTAAGATTTCCCAGGCCGTGTGTCGGCAACCCTAACCCTGTAGTTCTCCCGTCATAATCTCCGTAGTGCTTGGCGAAGCCCTGCAGAGATTGTTCCTCACCACCATCACCACGCCGTCGTGCTGCCGGAACTCATCTACTACCTCACCATCGCTCGCTGGATCGAGGAGGTGAAGGCGTCATCAAGCCGTACGTGTGTTGAACGCGGAGGTGCCGTCCGTTCGGCACTAGTTCGTGATCGGATCGAGGGACGACTTGCGATTTGGATCGCGGAGACGTTCGACTACATCAACCGCGTTTCTGAATGCTTCCGCCTAGCGATCTACAAGGGTATGTAGATTCACTCTCCCTCTCGTAGATGCTCATCACCATGGATAGATCTTGTGTGTCCGTAGGAAATTTTTTGTTTCCCATGCAACGTTCCCCTACAGTTCTTGCGTAATACCTACTATATTATAACTTCACCGTGACTGATACCCCTCGATATGATCCATAGTTTCATCAAAACAAGCACACTATGCAATAAAAACAGAATCTGTCTAAAACATAACAATATGTAATGACATAATTTTTATCCATACTTCCGTAACTCCAAAACTTTCGAAAAATTAGGAAAACATAAAAAATTTGTAAACCAATAGTGTGTAACAATTTCAGCAATTGACACGTTCCAGTACAGAACTAAAATTCCAACACTGAGCGCAAAAGTTTCTGTTTCTGCACGGAATCAATCAACTATCATCTAAATCACCCCAAAGGCTTTACTTGGCACAAAACTCAAAATAAAAAGATACAAACACAATCATTACAGTCGCAATAATCATGTTGACTCAACAACAGAAGGAAAAATGAAGATAACTATCAGGTTGTCTCCCAACAAGCTCTTTCTTTATAGCCATTAAGATAGGCTTGAGATTTTAATGATGCTCACATAAATGACAAGAATTGAAGCACAAAGAGAGCATCAAATAACATGTACAAACACATTTAAGTATAACTCTCTTATTATGCATAAGCATTTTATATGAAAACAAATTATCAAGACAAGCAATATCTAGCATATGCAAATAGGAAGAATGAAACTTTAAAAATTTCAACATAAAGAGATGTAGTTTAATGACATGAAGATTTTTATAACCATATTTTCCTCTCTCAAAATAATTACATGTAGGATCTTGATCAAATTCAACAATACAGCTATCATATAAATATTCTTTCCATGATCCACATCATGCAAGTTTTATAATCTTCCAAGATAGTGGGATTAACATCAACTGAAGTCATGACCTCTCCAAACCCAGTTTTATCAAAAAAAAAGATTGATTGTTCTCCAAAATAGTGGGATTTTCTAAAGTTGACACTCTTCCAAACCCACTTTTAATATTCATAGCATTATGATCGTCACCCCAATCATGATCATTAGCACAATTGACTTTCATGGAATTCATACTAACAACATTGCAATCATGCTTTTCATTCAGTAAATGTATCCCAATAGCATTTTCTTTTATCAGTTCTTCATTATTAGCTATTGGTTTACAATGAGCAGCAACTTTGAAAAGATTATCAAGTGGATGAGGATCCATATGTCTTTATTTTTGTTTTATTGAGTCAACATGATGGCAACAAAAGCAAAGATAGAAACAAAAAATATTTTTGGTATTTTTAATTTTCAGAGAAGTGGAGGGAGATGAAAAAGAGAAGGCAAATAAAAAGGCAAATTGCAAAAGAAAGTAGAACAAGTAAATGATAGATGTGTATGAAGGAACCTGGACTTGTTTGGTGAAGTTTCCCTGACAACGGCGCCAGAAATTCTTCTGCTACTTGTCATTGGCGTTAGGATTTCCCCGAAGAGGAAGGGTGATGTAGTATAGTAGCAGATAGTATTTCCCTCAGTTAAGAACCAAGGTTATCAAACCAATAGGAGACACTAATCAAACAAGATAAACTGTACCTGCACACGCACAGAGCAAACACTTGCACCCAATGCGGGCAAGAGGGTTGTCAATCCCCTTGTACTCGTTAATTGCAAGGATCAAATCTGATAGTGGTAGATAGATAAATAAAAAGGAAAATAAAAGTAAATAAATTGAAGAAAATATTTTTAGGGTTTTAGTAAATATAAAGTGAATAGACCCAAGGGCCATAGCTTTAACTAGAGGCATCTCTCTCATGAATATAGCAACGGTGGGTAAACAAATTGTTGTTGGGCAATTGATAGAATAGCGCATAGTTATGATGATATTCATGGCATGATCAATATATAGGCATTACGTCCGAGACAAGTAGACCGTTAATCTTACTAAATCTACTACTATTACTCCACTCTCGACCACTATCCAGCATGCATCTTGAGGTATTAAGTTCATAACAAACAGAGTAATGCTTGGAGCATGATGACATAATGTAGACAAAGTAAAATCAATTAATATGATTGAAACTCATCGTTTTACCCTTAGTAGCAACAATACAAATACGTGCCTTGCAACTCCTCCTGTCACAGAGTAAGGACACCGCAAAATTAAACCTACTACCAAGCACCTATCACTCTAAAGATAAATCAATCTAATTGGCCAAAGAAGACGGATAGATCGGAGAGAAATACAAGGCTATAAAATCACACATAATAAATCTCAGAAAAGACTCAATTACTTTCAATGAATAATCTAATCATAAACCCACAATTCATCGGATCCCAACAAACACACCGCAAAGATTATATCGAATAGATCTCCGAAGAGACCATTGTATTGAAGATCAAAGAGAAAGAGAGAGAGAGAGAGAGAGAGAGAGAGAGAGAGAGACATCTAGCTACTGCTATGGACCCGTAGGTCCTTTGGGAACTACTCACACATCATCATGGAGGCTGCAAGGCTGATGAAGATGGCCTCCGTGATCTATTCCCCCTCCGGCAGAGTACCGGCGGAGGCCTCTAGATGGGATCACGGAAGAACAGAGGCTTGTGGCAGCGATAAAATTGTTTTGGGTCTCGCTCTGGGGGTTTCTGGATTTTAGGGAGTTTATAGCGCTGGAATTAGGTTAGAAGGAGCCTCGTGGGGCCCACAAGCTCAGGTGGTGCCCCCCTGGGGGCACGTCATGTGAGCTTGTGGCCCACCTGCAGATCTTCTGGCCCTCCCCCAAAGCTTCTAGGGTCTCTTCTGGTCCATAAAAAATCACCGTAAAGTTTCATCGTGTTCGGACTTCGTTTGGTATGGTTTTTCGGCGAAAAAAAAAATAGGCAAAAGACAGGAACTGGCACTGGGCACTGGGCACTAAGTTAATAGGTTAGTTCCAAAAAATCATATATAATGGCATATAAGGCATACAAGATTGATAATATAATAGCATGAAACAATAAAAAATTATAGATACGTTGGAGACGTATCATCATCGACCACCTCCAAGATATGGAACTTAAGTTCTTATGTACCCCTGAAGCTAGTTGTCAAACATGTATGGAACACTTCTGAAAGGATCGAATGGTCGACTAGAGAGGGCAGGGTGAATAGAAAACTACAAATTTTTAGCTTAACTTCATAATTTTAGGAATAGTGCAGATAAAGTAAGTTCTTCAGATATGCAATCTACGATGAGAATAAGGTATATGACAAGCAAATTAACGATAAGCAATATCAACCAACTAGCTAGCAAGCAAACACAAGTAAAGGTACAGAACAGATAAACCACACAAGCTGGAGGCACGGATGTATCCCTAAATTCAAACTCTTGGGGGAGTGCTAATCTCTGTTAGAGAGGCGTGAGAGCCAAAGCTCCCGAGCGCTGCCAAGTGGCTCACCCTATTCCCCCCTTGAGTCACCCCAACAGATAAGCCTCAAATCACTCGATTGGTCTTGAAGGTGACCACCGGACCTTTACAAACTTTCTTAGAGCACACCACACACACAAGGAAGCTTACGGGCTTGACTCCTACACTAGTGGAAAAATGGCTAGCCACAACTTTCGTTGGTGGCGCGCCATTTTCCATCAACGCCAGCACTATTTTTTTCAAATAGTGTCGGCGTAGGCTAAATTCGTACGCCATCGCTATGTTATTATTGCTGGCATAGGATTTTTATGAAACGCCACTTGTATGTGGGTCTCCTCATGCTCGCCATCTGGGGAATTTTGCTAACATAGCAAAAATATCGACGCCAGCACTATTTACTATTCTTGTGGTGTCAGATTATATCCAACGCCACCAGTATACGAAGTGGGGTCCACAATCAGTTCACTGATATTGTGCTAACATTCCAAACGGGCGCACGCCATAAGTATTTGCATCTCTATATATAGATAGCTCTAGCAGCTCAAGCTGTCAACATTATCTCTTCTAAATTTTGTCAATCTTGTGTCTCTCTGCAGATCCTAATTAATTATCATACGTGGCCGTCCTCTACCCTCGATCGATTTGATCTATCGTCGGCTATCAAATCTAGGTAATATATATGCCCAATTTTTGGTTTCCATTTTTTAGCAAAAGGTAGTTATGCTGAAATAATTTTTGACCCTTTTTTTAGGCAATTGTTATGAAGTGAACGATTCTTTTATATATATATATATATATATATATATATATATATATATATATGGATTGAACTATAAATGAGTTCTTCCAGGTGGCGTTGGAAGATATGAATCGCAAAGGCGAACACAGAGATATTATGTCCATGTAAGAAGTGCGAAAACAAAGTTTTGATTGACCCTTCCATTGGTCGTGTGAAGATGCACTTGTTGAAATATAGCTTCATGCTTGGTTACACACGGTCGACAAGGCATGGTGAGGACGAGGAGGATGCCAAAGTCAAAGGGGCGGCACATGATGATGAGCCAGAAGGAGGCATGAAGAACGTCGAGGCCAAACATGAAAATCACCTGCATGGATAGGAAGGCCGTGCGGAGGTTCAGGAAGCAGTGAGAAACCTTTTGTACAAAAGGCAGAAAGAACAGAGCGATAAAGACCTGTCCAAGAAGGAAGATCTAGATGACCATGACGACCAACAATCTGGCGTGTATCAAGAAGAAGATGAAGTGTAGCTCAAAATAAATATGTACGAAAAGAAGCCGAAACACGTTGTTGGATGTAGAAAGTTCTGTCGAGAGAATTCAGAAACGACACCGAAGTTGATTTTATATATCTTTTGTATGGACCGTATTTTAATATTAATAAAATAAATCTTCTCACGTATTTTATTATTCACCATTTGTATTGAACTTTAGAAATTGAATTAAACCGTTGGTTGAAAAATAGCTACGAGAAACATAGCGTCACCAACGCCATAGCTATTTTCAAATTGTCTGAGCCGATTTGGGGGAAATGTTCAGAGGCAAAGTTTTGTTTCACGCTCACACACACTCCACTTCTATCGCGCCGCCACCGCCACCCTCGTCGTCGCCCGCCACCGCATCTCGTGTCGTCGACACCCCCGTCGAGCTCCTTGGACGACGCCGCCTCTCGCGCCGCCCTCAACCCTCCCTAACCGCTCGCGCCGCTGCGTTACCCCCTCCCCCACCGTCGCGCCGCCGGCCCAACCACCTCGACCTCACTTCTGGCAGCTCCGGCTGCATAGCGACCGTATTCGCCCTGCCCAGGCATGAACACCTCGATTCCGCCGGTAAGTGAGATCTCTCCTTTCTTTTTTTTGAAGTTCGTAGACGTATTTGTTACAATTTCTACAAATCTATATTTTAGAGTAAATTAGTTGTAGTTGTAACATTGTGAGTTGTTTTGGGCTTGGATTTGAGGAAATATGGTCGAAATCACGAAGATTTAATTGTTCATAGACATATTTGTTACAATTGTTCTCGAATTTTTGAGATGGTTGCATGTGATGAGTTGTTGTTGAATTTTTGTGTTGGTGATGAATTGTTTGCAGGGACTATATAGGGTTGCCAATGTTTTGGCGAAATGTTGATTAATTTCCGTTTCGTCAAATTTCTGGCAAGCAATATGTTCTATTTTTAGCAAAGGTCATGCTGAGATTTTGTATTTGGTATACGAATTAAGTATATGTCCTATTTGTTTGTAGATGTCCGACATGGGCTTTTCTTCGACACATTCAGGCAACGGTGAAGCAGCATTTACGGACGCGCATGGAAACGACGATTATGATGAAGATCTTCAGCAGGTGGAGATAAATCAGGATGACTGCTATGTGAGAAGCAGTGGCTACAAAGATATTCCTTGTGAGGAAAGTAATCCTGATAAGGGCTCTAGTACTGCTGAAGATGATACGGATGAGTATTCTGCTGAGGATGAGGAGGAGGTGGAGGTGGAGGATGCTCCAAAATCCAAGAAGCAGCGGAAACCTAGGAGCCGAAATGCTATCGGCACTGACAGGCTTGTGGTCACTCGAGTTAACTCCACTGGTGAGCCTGTTAGTCCGCGGAAGGTCTCGGCTCACTACGGTAATGCCCTAGGTGTCATCCTTCGAGAAGTCTGCTCCATCAACGAGTCCAATATAAGGGATATTGGCGAAGATAATCTCTGAGAACTCCTCATAAGAAGGGTGCACACAACATTCAAGTTTCTTGAGGAGTACGACAACCTATCGTACCCAAAGAATCAGGTAAACAACCATGCAATCCATAAGTTCTCCAAGAATTTGAGTTCTTGGAAATCAGCCGCAAGAAAAGAGCTTCACGAAGATTTCTTCGAGATCAAGAAGTGGCCTACCATTAGTGAAGATGACTGGAACATTTTCAAGATGCAAAATTAGGAGAACCCTGTAGTGCAGAGCCAGTCGACATGGGGGAAGGACATGCGATCAAGGACATTAAGTAACCACACCCTCGGAAGCCGTGGTTTTGTTGGGAAGAAGCCCGTGTGGGACAAGCAAGATGCTATACTTGCATCAAAGGGCATCCCAAACCACTTTGAGCAATTCAAAGACCGCCTCGAATATAACTATGTTAGGGGCCGGTACCATTGTGATTATAAGTCAGGGGAATTTTCCACGGATCACCAAATGAGAAGACTGGAAGAAGAACTGCAAAGGCAGCATGCGGAACCTCAGAGCTCTCAAGGGTCCATGGCCAGGTGGAACACTCCTCTTAACCGGTCGATCAACGTGACCCTCGGCAAGGACCCGTTACATTCGCCGGCGGGTGGCCGTGTGAACGGCGCCGGATGCGGAGCCAAATGGGACCATCATTATATCGAAGACCGCGAGCAACAATGGCAGAGAAGGAGAGCCAACAAGCAGACCATCGAACAGAAATTAATTGCAGTCGCCACAGCCGCAGCAACTGCCAACATCGAAGCACGCATCAACACGCAAAGCCAAGCCCATGCCCAAGCCATGCCGCCTTCAATAATCGAGAGCGTAAAGCAATGGATCAAAAACGGCAAACTAGGAAACTTTGTCATCCAAGCATCGCCCAAGGATAGCAGCCCTTCTGTCTCTTTCGTTGGCAACCCGCCGCCAATGGCTGCTCTCGAGGCTCTTACGGAAGACACTCCATGCAGTCTCTTAGCCCATGTGAATGGTGAGCTGATTAAAGTTGTAATCGGCTCGATCATTCTCCCCAAAGATACCATCATGCACAGAGTGCAGATGCCTGAGGTGGTCTTCAAAGTTGAGATGTCTATTGTCTTAAATGGTTACGATAATATTTCTCCTCCGATACAACCTTCGGGTGCGGATAGCCAGCTGACCCTTGTACAGTGCTTAGGTTGGCCAATGATGTGGCCAAAGAATCAAATTCAGCTAGGAAACGTCCAAATCCCAACAAGCTCGCAGCAGATGAACAATGGCAACACGTGTCGAGGACCATCTCCTTTGGGTTAGAGTCAACCTGAAGGCCATAACAACAATGTGGATGTCACTGAGGAACAAGTAAAGGGGAACTACTTGTCAATCGATTCTTCTTGGTTGACGAATATCACAAATCAGCTGCCATGTGCAATCTTGATAGACCTATGCCTGCTGATCCCATCGAAGTATTCTTTGTGCCTCCTGTTGTACTAGATGATCAGCGTGTTGTTCTTTGCCAAAAGAGTCTGTTCAACGATGACTTCACGCCACCAGACACACAAGTGCCACCATCCAGGGGAGCGTTGCTGAGTCCAAACACACTCAATGCGAGGCTAGCAAATGCATTGCCAGGCGGTGCAGCCAGCCAGCCGAACCTGGCACGCAAGAAGAGGAGGCAACCAGGTAATAGTAAGAAGGGCACATAAGAAACAAGTAGTTCGTCGTGTTGCATGGCGGACTTACCATTCCCCGGGTGAACCCATCCTTCTGAAAGAGCTTAGCGATCTTCTGCAGACAAAATTGAGGCTTCTGCATGACACAATTCTCGGCAGTGAGAAGTACGCATTTTCTCATGCAGGTGGACATCGCCCCATTTTCTCAGTGATGGTGCCACCGAATATTGGTTTGTGCAACATTTTCCCCGTGGACAAGTTCTATGTGCTATTCGAAGACATCATCAACCTGTTCCACCTATACAAGCTTGGTCCTTCCTTAGTACGCCTATGGTCAATCAATAGCGCCTACATTGCCAAATGTGAGTGCAACAAGGATGTCGCGGTAGGGGACCCCTACCTCATGCACGAGACCAATGTCAATCTCCCTAATCACCGTCAAGCTATGAGGAAGTATCTGACAGACTTCATGCTTGCCAACACGGACAAAGATTGCCTTCTGGTGCCCTACTATCCGAAGTAAGTCATTCGGTAGACAGTACACTTTCGTACAATCTCATTCTGCTTCCATGTAAATACATTATAACTTGAGGATAATTCGTCTTCCTCTACTTTTTACGTAGAGAACATTGTGTCCTCATCGTTATTACCCCGAAGTTCGCTGAAACTTATTTCTTGGATTCAATGAGGAAAGTGATGAAAGACTACAGAGGCATCAAGAAGGTTCTGGATGAAGCACTCGTCGATTATACTAGACGGAAAGGAGTGATCAGAGACGGATATCGCAAGTTTGACAAATTTAAAGCGGTATGCTTTAGCCACAAAACTGACTTTTGTTGCATGCAGCAGCCGGAAAACTCTGATTCAGACGGCTACTACGTTGTCCACCACATGGAGGAGTACATACGGGAGGGAGAACGCCTTACAAAGAACTCTGACGTCATAGCACGGGGGAAGAAAATGGAGGAAATTAGCCCGGGAAGTAGTAGAGATGAGTTCAGATGCATCCAGCTCAAGTTTGCTACCATCCTCAACAAGGATGTCATTGACCATGCCAGGGTTTTCAACGGCGGCGCACCTACCAACCCGAAGGAGATAAAAGCTCACCTTCATCACCAGGGTCACGATGCTAACGGTCTGGTGTCTTTTGAGGATCCGTCGAAGAAATACATTAATGATCCTTATTCTGGTCATATTACATATTAATGTAATAGGATAGTGACAGCTAGCTATGCTATTGTGGTTCCGTACACTACTCGATCAGCTACATACATGTCGTTCTATATTATCGTACTTCAAAACTTTCCCCTAGCAATCTTAATTATCGTGGATGTGTTTTAATTAATGTTACCTGTTTCCTTATTCTGGCATGCCAAAGTTGCTCTACATATATTTGATCGTAAAAAACGCTGCCACGGCACAGTTTTTCCGCTCCCGTCGCAGCGTTTTCCCTATAGTTACAAACTAAGTAATGGTGTGCGGAGGAAATGCAATGTCTGCAAGGTTTCACCATATTTATGGCGTAGGGAAAATGCCAAACACCGTAGGCATATGATACTGCCATCGTGCAACTATGTCCAACGCCATAGGTATCTAAAATACTACTGACGTGGTCGCCAACGCCACCACTATTTCTTAACAATGCCATATTGGTGGCGTCGTGTGTCCACGCCAGCAAGGCCGTTTTTGGCACACCATAGCTAGGCTTTTCTGCACTAGTGCTACCATGCAGGAGTCTGAAATCTCCAATAGTAACTAGAACTAGTGATGAACAAGTGTGGTGATCACGAATTGGTTTGGTGGAAGTGTAGATCGTGTGAATCTCTTTGAATCGTCAATGTTTGGTGGTGTTTGAGTGGAGGAATTGAGAAGAATCGGGCTTTTAGGGTGTTGGAATTGTTGAGCAGCTCAAATTGGAAGATTAGGTCTAGAGGTGGAAGAAGGGTGATGATAACCCACAAGTATAGGGGATCGCAACAGTTTTCGCGGGTAGTATTTCACCCAGATTTATTGATTCGACACAAGGGGCGCCAAAGAATATTTGCGAGTATTAGCAGTTGAGTTGTCAATTCAACCACACCTGGAGAACTAAATATCTGCAGCAAAGTGTTTAGTAGCACAGTAGTATGATAGTTTCAATAGCAGTAGTAAAAGTAGCGACAGTAACAGAAGCAGTTTTGTAGTAATTGTAACAGCAGCAGCAATGAAAGTAACTTAGCAAAGATCAATATGCAAAAACCGTAGGCATTGGATCAGTGATGATAATTATGTTGGATGACATTCATCATGTAACAGTCACAACCTAGGGCGATACACAATAGCTCCAATTCATCAATGTAATGTGGACATGTATTCCGTATATAGTCATACGTGCTTATAATAAGAACTTGCATGACATCTTTTGTCCTACCCTCCCGTGGCAGCGGGGTCCTTAAGGAAACTAAGGGATATTAAGGCCTCCTTTTAATAGAGAACCGGAACAAAGCATTAGCACATAGTGAATACATGAACTCCTCAAACTACGGCAATCACCGGAAAGAATCCCAATTATTGTCACCTTGGGGTATGCGGATCATGACACGTAACAGGTGCATATAACTTGCAAGATAGGATCAAGAACTCAAATATATTCATGAAAACATAGAGGGTTCAGATCTGAAATCATGGCGCTCGGGCCATAGTGACAAGCATTAAGCATAGCAAAGTCATAGCAACATCAATCTCAGAACATAGTGGATACTAGGGATCAAAGCCCTAACAAATTGACTCGATTACATGGTAAATCTCATCCAACCCATCACCGTCTAGCAAGCCTACGAAGAAATTACTCACGCACGGCGGTGAGCATCATGAAATTGGTGATGGAGGATTGCTACTTGTGAGTTGCGTTGGGATTTCCCCGAAGAGGAGGGGATGATGCAGTACAGTAGAGATAAGTATTTCCCTCAGTTATGAAACCAAGGTTATCAATCTAGTAGGAGAATCACGTAACAACTCGTTAGCAGCACCTGCACACAAAACAACAAATCCTCGCACCCAACGCGAAGAAGGGTTTGTCAATCCCTTGGCGGTTAATTGCAAGATTAAATTGTATGGTGATAGATAGATAGATCGAACAAAAATAAAAAAATAAAATAAATAAAGTAAAATTGCAGCAAGGTATTTTTAGGATTTTCAGTATATGATTAAGGTAGACCCGGGGGCCATAGTTTTCACTAGAGGCTTCTCTCTTGAAAATAGCATACGGTGGGTGAACAAATTACTGTTGGGCAATTGATAGAAAAGCAAATAATCATGACGATATCCAAGGCAATGATCATGTATATAGGCATCACGTCCAAGACAAGTAGACCGAAACGATTATGCATCTACTACTATTACTCCACACATCTACCGCTATCCAGCATGCATCTAGAGTATTAAGTTCATAAAGAACGGAGTAACGCCTTAAGCAAGATGACATGATGTACACAAAGTAAACTCACGCATGAATAAACCCCATCTTTTTACCCTTAATAGCAACGATACATACGTGTCATGTCCCTTTCTGTCACTGGGATTGAGCACCGCAAGATCGAACCCATTACAAAGCACCTCTCCCATTGCAAGATAAATCAATCTAGTTGGCCAAACCAAATCAATAGATCAGAGAGAAATACGAAACTATAACAATCATGCATAAAAGAGTTCAGAGAAAACTCAAATAATATTCATGGATAATCGGATCATAAACTCACAATTCATCGGATCCCAACAAACACACCGCAAAAAGTGATTACATCAGATAGAACTCCAAGAACATCGAGGAGAACATTGTATTGAAGATCAAAAATAGAGAAGAAGCCATCTAGCTACTAACTATGGACCCGAAGGTCTGTGCTAAACTACTCATGCATCATCGGAAGGGTAGCAAGGTTGATGTAGAGCCCCTCTGTGATCGAATCCCCCTCCGGCAGAGTGCCGAAAAAAGTCTCCAGATGGGATCTCTCGAGAACAGGAACTTGCGGAGGCGAAAAAAGTATTTTGTGGACTCCTCTATTGGTTTCCCGATTTTAGAGAATTTATAGAGGTGGAATTAGGTCAAATGGAGCAGAGGTGGGCCCACGAGGCACCAGGGCGCGCAACCCCCTCGGGGCGTGCCCTGGTGGCTTGTGGCCACCTCCTCTGTCTTCTGGCCCTCTCCCGAAGCTTCTAGTGTCTCTTATGTCCAGAAAAAAATCTCCAAAAAGTTTCGTGGCATTTGGACTTCGTTTGGTACAGATATTCTGGAAAACCAAAAGCAGGCAAAAAACAGCAACTAGCACTGGGTAAAAAGTTAATAGGTTAGTCCCAAAAAATGATATATAATTGCATGTAACTGTATATAAAACATCCAATATTGATACTATAGTAGCATGGAACAATCAAAAATTATGGATACGTTGGAGACGTATCAAGCATCCCCAAGCTTAATTCCTGCTCGTCCTCGAGTAGGTAAATGATAAAAACAGAATTTTTGATGTGGAATGCTACTATCATATTCATCATATACTCTTTTCTTTTGTAGCATGGACATTTGGACTTGAATGATTCAAAGCAATAGTCTATAGTTTGATATGAAGACATAAATACTCAAGCATACTAACAAGCAACCATGTTTTTCAAAATATCAACGCTAAAGAAAGTTATCCCTAGCCCATGCTCAATCATTGATCCATTCATGAAACACACTCAATATTAGCTACACACAATGCACAAGTATGACAATAGTGCTCTCTAGTTGGTGCTTTGTAAGAGAAGATGGAGACTCAAAATAAAAATAAAAAAATTGCATAAAAGTAAATAGATAGGCCCTTCGCAGAATGAAGCAGAGATTTGCAAGGTGCCAGAGCTCAAGGCTTAAATTAGAGAGATAAAATTATTTTGAGAGGCATGCTTTTCCTGTCAACGAAAACGACCGAGGTTTCCCAATATCTTCCATGCTAGACACATTATAGATGGTTCCCAAACAGAAAATAAAGTTTATTTCCTTTCCACCATTCTTTCACAATCCATGGCTAGCCGTATCCACGGGTGCCCTCCATACCAACACTTTCCAAGGAATTTATTATTATCATCATATTAAAAAAAATCTTTCATTTCAGGACTGGGCATCCCTATTACCTGCCACTCTCTTGTGCAAGGACAAGTGAATAAACACTCATCATGAGAATAACACACCTAGCATGGAAAATATTGGCCACCCCCTGCCGCTTCATGAGCGGTATGGGCACACAAAACAGAAAATTATTTTGAAAATTTAGAGTTGGCACATGCAAATTTACTTGGAACGGCATGGAAATACCGTATATAGGTAGGTATGGTCGACTCATTTGGCACAACTTGGGTTTAAGGAGCTGGATGCACAAGCAGTATTCCCACTTAGTACAAATGAAGACTAGCAAATAGATTGACAAGCGAGCAACGAAAAAGCGAAAATGGTCATAAACATGCATTGAACATAACTAACACCGAATAATGAACCATAAGTAGGATATAATTTCGTTGCATAACTATTGACTTTATGTGCATGCATAGGGAATCACAAACCTTAACACCAATATTCTTACTAAATCACAATTACTCACTAACAGGACTCACATATTATCATCTCCATATCGCAAAACTATTGCAAGGAATCAAACTTATCTTATCCAATGATCTTACATCAAAGTTTTTATTATATCCCTCTTGAATATTCATCACTTTGGGACCAAATTCATATCTTGTGCAAATTACCATTACTATTATCAACTCTCAAAAAGATATAAGTGAAGCATGAGAGTGCAAATATTTCTTCAAAATTTAATCTTATCAACTCTCAAAATAATATAAGTGAAGCATGAGAGTTCAAATATTTCTTCAAAATATAGCCACCGCCGTGCTAAAAAAGATTTAAGTGAAGCACTAGACCAACTGCCTAGCTCAAAAGATTTAAGTGAAGCACATAGAGTATTCTAACAAATCATGATAAACGTGTGGCTCTCTCAAATAGGTGTGTCCAGCAAAGATGATTGTGAAAAACTAAAAAGCAAACAAAGCAAAGACTCATATAATACATGACGCTCCAAGTAAAACACATATCATGTGATGAATAAAAATATAGCTCCAAGTAAAATTACCGATAGTTGGTAGAAGAAAGAGGGGATGCCTTCCGGGGCATCCCTAAGCTTAGACGCTTGAGTCTTCCTTGAATATTACCTTGGGGTGCCTTGGGAATCCCCAAGCTTAGGCTCTTGCCACTTCTTATTCCTTCATCTATCATGATCTCACCCAAAACTTGAAAACTTCAATCACACAAAACTCAACAAAACCTTCGTGAGATCCGTTAGTATAACAAATAAATCTTTAACTTTAAGTACTGTAGTAAATTGATTCATATTTAATATTGGCATAATGCTACTGTACTCCAACTTCTCCATGACTCATACCCCCTGATACGATCCATAGATTCATAAAAACAAGCAAACTATGCAACAAAAACAGAATCTATCTAAAACAGAACAGTCTATAAAGATCTATTTAAAAGCTATACTTCTGTAACTCCAAAGATTCTGAAAAATTAGGACTACGTGGGCATTTCATATACCAATACTGTGTAAAAAAATTAGATATTTGTGACGCTCCAGTACAGAACTAAAATTCCAGCACTGGACGCAAAACTTTCTGTTTTCCAAACAACATCAATTATACTATCTTCCAAATCATCCCAAAGGCATTACTTGGCACAAACACTAATTAAACACAATCATAAAAGTAGCATAATTGTGAAAACACACAAGAACAGAAATAAAAAGTAAAAATTTATTTTATTCATTGGGTTGCCTCCCAACAAGCGCTATTGTTTTATGCCCCTAGCTAGGCATAATGCATAGTTTCAAGTATTGTCATCCTTGGTTTCCAAGTCCTCAATCACACATCCATTTTTCCTAGTGGATTTAACGTAGGTGTTTCTCATCATCACACTTCTAGGCACAAAATCAAGAATTTTACTTTTATGAATAGGTTCCTTAATCGCATCAATGAAATTGGGGTGCACGCTAATCATTTTAAGATCCTCATTTCCCTTACTAGAAGTAGCACCATTGGTTTTTGGAACATAAATAAACTTGCAATTTTTATTGGGAGGAGTTCTATCAATATTCTTAATGGAGGAAAAAGCCGAGCCCAAATTATTAATAATTTCTTCTATCTTATCGCTTTGTTCTATTCTTTCACTAACTACCGGTTCCTTTTCCTTTAAGGTTTTCAATGTGATTCCTACCTTAGAACCAAATTGAGTGATATGATTATGAATTTTTTTATCTAAATTCTCAAGATGTTCAATAGTAGGTATTTTATTTTCAGTAGCTTCTAACCTTTGCATAACATGTTCCAAGGTCAAAGTTGTTTCATTAACAGTGATAGGTGGTGATCCCACTAAATTTCGCATAGCATTGAATATCAAGTACAAATCTATACCAAGTAGTAATGCCCACATAAAAATTGCGAAGAAGGATGGTGGTAGATTGCTTACGAGTTGATCTATTATGAGAATCACAAATCCTATACCAAGCATCTTTTAAATTCTCTCCCCCCCTTTGTTTAAAATTAAGTACTTCATTTTCAGGGGTAATAGTAATGAGCGAAGAACTAGCCATAATGGTAAAGCAAGCAACGAAGCAAACAAGAAAAAGGCAAACGGAAAATATTTTTGTATTTTTGTAAAAACTTTTTAGAAGTGGGGGAGATGAAAACGAGAGGCAAAGGCAAATAAAATAAATGCAAGGAGATGAAAGTTTATGCGTAGGTACTTGATAGGTGTTGATGATGTCTCCCCAGCAACGGCGCCAGAAATTCTTCCTGCTACTTGTGAGCTGCGTTGGGATTTCCCCTAAGAGGAGGGGATGATGCAGTACAGTAGAGATAAGTATTTCCCTCAGTTATGAAACCAAGGTTATCAATCCAGTAGGAGAATCAAGCAACAACTCGTTAGCAGCACCTGCACACAAAACAACAAATCCTCGCACCCAACGCGAACAAGGGGTTGTTAATCCCTTGGCGGTTAATTGCAAGATTAAATTGTATGGTGATAGATAGATCGAACAAAAATACAAAATAAAATAAATAAAGTAAAATTGCAGGAAGGTATTTTTAGGATTTTCAATATATGATTAAGGTAGACCCAGGGGCCATAGTTTTCACTAGAGGCTTCTCTCTTCAAAATAGCATACGGTGGGTGAACAAATTACTGTTGGGCAATTGATAGAAAAGCAAATAATCATGACGATATCCAAGGCAATGATAATGTATATAGGCATCATGTCCGAGACAAGTAGACCAAAACGATTCTGCATCTACTACTATTACTCCACACATCGACCGCTATCCAGCATGCATCTAGAGTATTAAGTTCATAAAGAACGGAGTAACGCCTTAAGCAAGATGACATGATGTAGACAAAGTAAACTCATGCATCAATAAACCCCATCTTTTTATCCTTAATAGCAACGATACATACGTGTCATGTCCCTTTCTGTCACTGGGATTGAGCACCGCAAGATCGAACTCATTACAAAGCACCTCTCCCATTGCAAGATAAATCAATCTAGTTGGCCAAACCAAATCAATAGATCGGAGAGAAATACGAAACTATAATAATCATGCATAAAAGAGTTCAGAGAAAACTCAAATGATATTCATGGATAATCTGATCATAAACTCACAATTCATCGGATCCCAGCAAACACACCGCAAAAAGTGATTACATCGGATAGAACTCCAAGAACATCGAGGAGAACATTGTATTGAAGATCAAAAACAGAGAAGAAGCCATCTAGCTACTAACTATGGACCCGAAGGTCTGTGGTAAACTACTCACGCATCATCAGAAGGGCAGCAAGGTTGATGTAGAGCCCCTCCGTGATCGAATCCCCCTCCGGCAGAGTGCTGGAAAAGGCCTCCAGATGGGATCTCTCGAGAACAGGAACTTGCGGCGGTGGAAACTGTATTTCGTGGACTCCTCTGTTGGTTTCCCGATTTTAGAAAATTTATAGAGGTGGAATTAGGTCAAACAGAGCAGAGGTGGGCCCATGAGGCACCAGGGCGCGCCACCCCCCTGGGGCGCGCCCTGGTGGCTCGTGGCCACCTCCTCTGTCTTCTGGCCCTCTCCCAAGCTTCTAGTGTCTCTTATGTCCAGAAAAAAATCTCCAAAAAGTTTCGTGGCATTTGGACTTCGTTTGGTACTGATATTCTGGAAAACCAAAAACAGGCAAAAAACAACAACTAGCAGTGGGCACTAAGTTAATAGGTTAGTCCAAAAAATGATATATAATTGCTTGTAAGTGTATATAAAACATCCAAGATTGATACTATAATAGCATGGAACAATCAAAAATTATAGATACGTTGGAGACGTATCAAGGATGGTTGATGATGATGACGGCGTCGAACCCCCCTCTCCGGAGCCCCGAATGGACTCCAGACCAGCCCTCCCGATGAAGAACAGGAGGTGGCGGCGGCTCCGTCTCGTAAAACGCGATGACTTTTTCTCTTTGATTTTTTTCTCCACGAATAGGTACTTATAGCGTTGGAGTTAGGGCAAACGGAGTTGCCAGGGGCCACAAGTCTGCCAGGCGCGCCCTGGGGGGGGGGGGGGGGGGGGCGCCCCCCAGGCTTGTGGCTCCTGGTGGGCCCCCCCCCTCTGGTAGATCTTTGCGCCAGTATTTTTTATATATTCTGAAATAATTCTCCGTAAATTTTCAGGTCCATCCGAGAACTTTTATTTCTGCACAAAAATAACACCATGGCAATTTTGCTGAAAACAGCGTCAGTCCGGATTAGTTCCATTCAAATCATGCAAATTAGAGTCCAAACTAGAGCAAAAGTGTTTGGAAAAGTAGATACGTACTCCCCCAAGCTTAACTCATTGCTTGTCCTCAAGTAATTCAGTTGGCAAACTGAAAGTGATAAAGAAAAACTTTTACAAACTCTTTTGTTCTTGTTGTCTGTATATATACTTAACTAGCATCCAAGTTTTCAGCAAAGATTATGAACTAACCATATTGATGATAACACTTAGGTCTCACATTTACTCATGGCAATAACATAACCAACTAGCGAGCAATAATAAGATATCTCGGATGCCAACACTTTGTCAAAACAATCATGATATAATATGATAACATGGTATCTCGCTAGCCCTTTCTGAGACCGCAAAACATAAATGCAGACCACCTCCGAGATTCAAGCAATGACTAAACATTGTAATTCATGGTAGAGGATATCCAGTCATGGTCACACCCAACATTAACTATACTCAAAGCATAAAAATGACAATAGTGCTCTCCAACTGGTGCTTAAATGAGAAGGTGATGACTCAACAATAAAAATAAAATAACATAAAAGTAAATGGATAGGCCCTTCGCAGAGGGAAGCATGGATTTGCAGCGGTGCCAGAGCTCGAAGCTTAAATTAGAGATGAAAATAATTTTGGGAGGTATGCTTTTCCTGTCAACGTCACGACCGAGAGTTTTCAATATCTTCCATGCTAAACAAATTATAGGCGGTTACCAAACGGAAAGGTAAAGTTTACTCCCCCTCCACCGTATCAACAAAGGCCATGGCTAGCTGAATTCACGGGTGCCCTCCATACCAACAACTTTTCGGGGGAGTTTGTTTGCATTATATAACGATTTTGAGCATAGGACTGGGCATCCCAATTACCAGCCTCTCTCGTGCAATGACAAGTGAATAAACACTCATCTCGAGAGTAACCCACTTAGCATGGAAGATACTGACCGCCCCTTGTCGCTCCATGAGCGGTACGGGCACACAAAACAGATGTTCATTTGAATGTTTAGAGGTGGCACTTGCAAATTTACTTGGAACGGCAGAGTAATACCGCATATAGGTAGATATAGTGGACTCATCTGGAACAACTTTGGTTTAAGGATTTGGATGCACAAGCAGTATTCCCGCTTAGTACAGGCGAAGGCTAGCAAATAGATTGAGAAGCGACCAGCTAGAGAGCGAAAACGATCATAGACATGCATTGCGAATAATTAACATTGAACACGAGCATGAGTAGGATATCAACACCCTGAACATAAATATCATGGAGGCTATGTTGGTATTGATTCAACTACATGTATGAACATGTGCCAAGTCAAGCCACTCGAATTACTCAGAGGAGGATACCATGCTAACATACTACATCACAACCATTTTAATGCATGTTGACACTCAAGATAAATCATTATCCACTCCTAGCTATTTAAGCATGGCATGAGAAACTATAATCTCTAATTGTCATCACAAATATGTTTACTCATAATAATGCTGAATCATGAATACTGAGCTAAACATATTTACAAAGACAAAAACAAGAAGAGTTCATACCAGCTTTTCTTCACCGCAATCACTTCATCAAATATCGTCATTATTGCCTTTCACTTGCAGGACCGAATGATGTGATAATAAAAATAATGGTGCAAGTGTGCCGTGGACTAAGCTGGAATCTGCAAACATTTATTCAAAGGAGAAGACAAAGTAATTGTGGCTCTTTGTTAGGTCAACAATAAAGCATACGGGAGCCACTCAACATTTTCATCGTGGTCTTCTCCTTGTGACAAGTCAATGAAAAGAAAGGAAATTCAGAGAAAAACACTGAAATATTTTTGGAGTTTTTAGTTTTTCTGAAGGAAGCAAATTAACGAAGGAAAAACGAGAAAAACTATTTACACGGGAAAGCTACCAACAAGTAAAAGAAGAAATGAGAAATCTTTTTGGGTTTTCTATTACTACTACAAATTAACTAAACAAGAAAGGGACTAAAGCTAATTTTTTGAATTTTCGAAAGTTTTTCAAACACACAAGAAGAAAGCAAAAATAAAACTAACATGGATATACAATGAAAAAGGATGAACACCGAGAACTGGAATGAATGTGTGAACATGAATGTAATGTCGGTGAGAAATACGTACTCCCCCAAGCTTAGGCTTTTGGCCTAAGTTGGTCTACGACCATGGGTCAAAATCAGCACCTCCTGGGTAGTGCTGAGGCTGCTGAGGATCCCACTGGTAAATGGCCTCCTGAGGCTCCCACTGATAGATGGGCTCCTGGTACGGCTCTGGCTCGGGTGCTGGCTCAGGTGCTTGGGGCTGGTCCAAGCCCCAATAAGCATAAATGTCCTCATGCATGATGATGTATCTGCCCCTATGAGTATCAAACAAAGTAGGTGCAGGCAAAGTAATAATCTCACATGTACCCTGACTAAATACCAAGTTATACTGAAATCGTTTACGGCCCCTGTTAATAAAGTCATGCCCAACCATACTCTCGTAATCAAGATGCATAACGGGTAAAAGCCTCTCTTCCCTCTTGTCTTGCCTAATAGGGATCTCAAAGTGTTGCGCGAGACGGGAAGTATAAATACCACCATAAATAGCACCCCTCGAACGGTTGGTGTGCAACCGCCGGGCAACCATAGCACACTTATCTTTGAGGAACGGGATAATGCCGGCATTGTTCGCCAAATGATAGAAATCGTCATAAATCCCCGCATCCCTCAAGAACGTGTTGCATGGCCATTCGAGAACTTTTATTTCTGCACAAAACACCATGGCAATTTTGCTGAAAACAGCGTCAGTCCAGGTTAGTTCCATTCAAATCATGCAAATTAGAGTCCAAACTAGAGCAAAAGTGTTTGGAAAAGTAGATACGTTTGGGACGTATCAGGTGAGTATAAATGCCCATTCCGAATGTGACCATCGCCACCCTGGGGACCCCATGGGCACGAGGATAAGGACCACGTGAGCACAAGGTCACCCGAGAGATAAACCTTAAACCACATGGCACAAGTGTCTAGAGAGAAAATGCCCCCGAGACTACAAGAGATTGGGGCTACTATGTTGAGCAAAAAGATGTCATGGATTAACTTAAAACATCACTGAAAGCCCATTTGTGACGTTATTTGGGCATCACTGAAAATAATCCACGTCATAGATCCTCCCAGTGACGACTGATACGTCTCCAACGTATCTATAATTTATGAAGTATTCATGCTATATTTGCATGAGTTCTACATGGTTTTGGTGCACGTTTATATTATTTTTATGGACTAACATATTAATCTAGTGCCTAGTGGCAGTTCCTATTTTTTGCCTATTTCTTTGTTTCACAGAAAAACAATACCAAACGAAATCCAAACGCAATAAAAATTTATGGTGATTATTTATGGAAGGAAAGAGACCAAGGAAGCTTAGGGAGGGAGCCGGAAGGTGCCCAGGGGCCCCACAAGCTCAAGGGGTGCGCCCCCCTGGGACGCGCCATTACCACTTGTGGAGCCCTCGGGACACCTCCTGGCATGATTCCAACGCTGAAAATTCTTATATATTCCAAACCCCCCGAAAGTTAACCTAGATGAGTTCTTCCGCCACCGCAAGCCTCTGTTCTGAAGCGATCTCATCCGGAGCCCTGTTCCGGCACCCTGCCGGAGGGGGGAAGCCATCACTGGAGGCCATCTTCATCATCCCTGCTGCCTCCATGACGAGGAGGGAGTAGTTCACCCTCGGGGCTGAGGGTATGTACCAGTAGCTATGTGTTTGATCTCTCTCTCTCTCTCTCTTGTGATCTTGATAGGAAACGATCTTGATGTACAATGAGCTTTGTTAATATAGTTGGATTATATGGCGTTCTTCCCCTCTATCACTTTTGTGGTGAATTGAATCTTGCTGTTTGAGGTTTCTTTGTTATCGGATTGAATATTTTGGATTTGAGATCACTTGATGCATGTCTCACTCGCGGATACTCATGGTGACATTGGGGTATCTAGGTGACATTAGAGTTGATTGATGAGTATCATATGGTGTTGTCAGAGTATGATCTCTAGAACTATTCGTGACACTTTGGGGTGGTTCAATAGATTGAGTCGAAACACAACTTTAAGGTGGCTGACTACCTACGCGATTTCGTCCTACTTTCTTTGATAGGAATAGAAACTTTGGAGCGATTCTGCACCGCACTTTGAGGGATTTTCATATGATTCAATTATGTTAGTATACCCGGGGGCCATAGTTTTCACTAGAGGCTTCTCTCTCGAACGCATAGCATACGGTGGGTAAACAAATTACTGTTGGGCAATTGATAGAAAAGCAAATAATTATGACAGATTCATGGCAATGATCATGTATATAGGCATCACGTCCAAGACAGGTAGACCGACTCCTGCCTGCATCTACTACTATTACTCCACCCATCGACCGCTATCCAGCATGCATCTAGGGTATTAAGTATGAAACAGAGTAACACCTTAAGCAAGATGACATGATGTAGACAAAGTAAACTCAAGCAATATGATTAAACCCCATCTTTTTATCCTTAATGGCAACAATACAAATACGTGTCATGTCCCTTTCTGTCACTGGGATTGAGCACCGCAAGATTGAACCCATCACAAAGCACCTCTCCCATTGCAAGATAAATCAATCTAGTAGGCCAAACCAAATCAATAGATCGGAGAGAAATACAAAGCTATAATAATCATGCATAAAAGAGTTCAGAGAAGACTTAAATATTTCTCATGAATAATCTGATCATAAACTCACAATTCATCAGATCCCAACAAACACACCGCAAAAGAAGATTACATCGGATAGAACTCCAAGAACATCGAGGAGAACATGGTATTGAAGATCAAAGAGAGAGAAGAAGCCATCTAACTACTAGTTATGGACCCGTAGGTCTGTGGTAAACTACTCACACATCATCGGAAGGGCAACAAGGTTGATGTAGAAGCCCTCCGTGATCGATTCCCCCTCCGGCAGAGTACCGAAAAAGGCCTCCAGATGGGATCACGGAAGAACAGAGGCTTGCGGTGGTGTAAAAGTTATTCGGGGTGGCTCGCTGTTGGTTTCCCAATATTTGAGAATTTATAGATGTGGAATTAGGTCAAACGGAGCCACGAGGGCCCCACAAGGGATCAGGGCGGGCCCTCCCTGGGCCGCGCCCTGTTGCCTTGTGGAGGCTTCGTGGACCTTCCGGCCTCCTCTCCAAGTCTCCAGGGTCTATTTTTTCCAGAAAAAAATCTCCAAAATGTTTCGTGGCATTTGGACTTCGTTTGGTACTGATTTCCTGAAAAACCAGAAACAAGCAGAAAACAACAACTGTCACTGGGCACTAGGTTAATAGGTTAGTCCCAAAAAATGATATATAATTGCATATAAAAACATCCAAGATTGATACTATAATAGCATGGAACAATCAAAAATTATAGATACGTTGGACACGTATCAGTTGGGGACACAAGAGATTTCTTGTATTTGATTGCAGGGTTGTATGAGAGAGATCATCTTCATCCTACACCTCCCACGGATTGATAAACCTTAGGTCATCCACTTGAGGGAATTTTGCTACTGTCCTACAAAACTCTGCGCTTGGAGGCCCAACAGAGTCTAGAAGAATAAAGTTGCGTAGTAGACATCAACGACACACACACGAGATGTCACTAAACATGGATCTTCATTGACGTTACTTCGTCATAATTGATTTGGTGTTTCTGTGATGTAAGATAAACGTTACATTTTATGGGGCCAAATCTGCAATGGCCTACCATATTCAGTGACAAATATATCGTCACTGAATTTCTGATGGCCGGATCCACATTGCATTTCTAAACGTGCCAAGCCCAATAATTATCCCATTTACTTAGATAACAAGATATTGGGTCACGACAAATTTACAACCCAATTTGTTAATTCAGCCCAAAATGTTGATGAGTCCAATTTTGTGTCACTTTCTACTTCTCGTTTTGCATCATATTCATACGGTTTTTAGAAATTTATCGCGTTCACACTCCCTTTTTGGCTAATTTTATCATCATCCTAATGAAGGAGATTTGAGGCATTAAAAAAAGATAACATCAATATATGGTAAAAATCACGCTAATCGACATGATAATAGCCTACCATATGTAGCAACAACCAATTGGGAGAAAAAGCAGTCGCACATGTGCTTTCAGAGGCGAAGTTGACGTCTGGTACGAGCGCACCCACTCGTACCAAGCAGTGCCCCCACCCCCAGGTCGACTAGTTCACCCCTGTGCTTTCGGATTAACAAGTTGAGATACAGAGTGATTAGACCACACACTAGAACCAAGAACCCTAGCCTCCGGAAGGGACCCAGAGGGGGAATCGGCGGAAAGGCTCCGTAATGCCATCAATCCGATCAAGGAGACTATGGTATCAACCATCGTCACCATCATCACCCCTCTATTCATATCTTTGTAATACGAAGAACGTAAGTGGATTCTTATGTGTATGATTGATCATTCATCCATGATTGTCATTATTATCCCTATGATGCTTGTTGTCTCTATGTCCAGGTAAACCGAAGAGTGCTTTAGCCCTTTCATTTTTAAGCAAGAATCACCGTCTTCAGCGCCTTGAGCGCTCAAGAACAAAAAGGGGGATGGGCGCGTTGTTGCGCCCGTGGATACGTTTTCTGCTGGGGAAGGCTAGTTTGACAGGGGATTGGCGAGGAAGGAGAGGTAGAATAGAAACCTCGGGATGGATTTTGGAGTCTTTGTGCGAGCCGTATGTAGAGAGTCACATGTACAGTACGGATGGGGGTTCATGCCATCACCCATCTGACTTTGTTGTGTTGCCTAGGCTAGCTGTCTTAGGGATATTGAGTAACCCTAGTATGTTTCTGTGATGAATACCAATAGGATACAAAATTCTCTTTTGTATGTTTATGTTAATGTTCTTCACAATGTTGGGTGAAGTCGACCACTCAACATTTGCCTTTAGGGACATGAAGGATAGAACTATTATTGTTGTGGTGCGTTGTGGATGTACCGTGGTGACAGAAGCTACCGCCTTGCTTCCCTGCCCTCTTGATAGGGGATTACCGGAGACCGCCTTTACCTACATCCATGGAGAGACCCTTAATCACTATTGTCGAAACCTGAATGTGGGGAGGAACAGTGGTGGCGGATGTGATATGAGGCTGCTGCATATATGCACATATATGTACTTGGCTCCGCTCACTTCTAGAAACATGTGAGGTGGCTTAGTGATCGAAACCTACAATTATGCATTCGCACAATTATGTTATATACATACTAGTGGTGAATCCAGACTCCTCGAGAACGCCTTAGCCTTATTATTGATTTTATCATTTTCATTACTCTCTTGTTCTTTTACTTTATTCTTGAACTCTTAATTTTAGCCACCAAACACTCGGACTATTTCAACCCCCGCATCAGCTCTTGC
The DNA here is from genome assembly GCA_039707655.1 of Elymus sibiricus. Taxonomy (NCBI): domain Eukaryota; kingdom Viridiplantae; phylum Streptophyta; class Magnoliopsida; order Poales; family Poaceae; genus Elymus; species Elymus sibiricus. Next base: position 118,577,666 of record CM077676.1, on the reverse strand, counting down.
TTTGGACCACAATTGACTTGCAGATACATCACAGTAATCCTCTACAAGAGTCAAATTCCATTTCGTGTGCTTCCAGTAAGATCGATACTCTTACTTTGGAAAAACTTCAACTAAACTATGCGCACTTGCATATCATAAATTGTGATGACATATTTAAAAAAAATACTTTGTTGACACGTGTAGGCATGACCCTAGGCCCATGTACGATGCACGCCCGCACCCCTAGAGCCCAATTCACTTGTGCTTTTGCCTCTCAGAATCAGTCTTCTTGCACTGGTTTTCGTCCCCAAAACTCCAATCTCTCAACCTACTCACCTCCCAACCTTGAGGTTAGATCTACTGTCACACAACCTACCTACGATGGATCTCCAACAAGTGCTCATGTGGCTTAGATATCCAGCGCCTAGTATTCTAGCTCTGCCCAACACTAGCATAACTTCGGTCTTCCACCACGAGAACATTGACCGAGGAACCCAATGGGGAAGACAGAGAAAGCGGTGACCTGACCGCTCGGCACAGAACCAACAAGTTGGCGCCACCCCTCACAAATGCATGAAGCAGAAAACCAGTTCGCGCCCTCCCTAGGCAGTGACGCGCCGAAGGACGACTAAGCACCCATGCCCCAGGACGCTCACTTCAGTTGGCTAGCCAGTCGCTCTATTGGGCCTCGGCCCATCCGAAGAAGCAAAGAAGAAAACCAATTCACCCTTCCCCGACAGCTAAATACCCCACACGTGGGAGAGGTCCTATTTAGCGTTCAACGCGTTGAACGACAACCAAACAGGCAAGCCCCAAGATGCCCTACTGGGCCTTGGACCATCCGAAGAAGCAAAGAAGAAAAACAAATTAGAGGAAGAAAAACTGAAAAAGTAGAGAGAATATTTAAAATGTTTCAGAAAATAAAAAATGAACACAAAATTTTAAAAGCATTGTAAAATAAAAATGTTTACGTATTTTAAAAAATCTTCACGAGTTTAAAAAATGTTTGCGAAAGATTTCCTGGACCTTGTGGGCATGACCTCCTGGACCGGTGGGCACGAGTGTCTCAGGAAGGCGGAATATTCTTTCTGTGAGAGGTGAAATTTCCGTTAACAGCGAGACACCTGTGGTGACTACGTCAATCTCAAGACCCGCCGATCTAGTCTGTCGAAGGTGCTTATAAGGATAGAATGTGAGTATATAAATTTGTAGAAGCGAATGTATGTGCATATATATAAGGCTCTGCGTCTCTAATGTGTTTCCTAAAAAACTAAAGCTAGGTACAATGAGTTAAACAATAATTTTTCTATTTTAATATCAATTACCGTGGTACTTATGAACACCAACTAGATCTCGCCCCAAGTACATCTCTCACTGTTCAGTGAGTGCCCTTTTTAGTGGCTAGTGAGTATTATTTTGCTGCACTTCTTTGTTGTAAAGCCTTTTCATGGTACTCTAGGCATCTTCTAATTAATAAAACGGAAACCTTTACTTGTCCAAAAATACAAGAAAGAAGATTCTGCGTTGTCGTTGCATGAGCAGATGAGCACATAGCTGGCTCTTCTTGCACAAATGGGTCACACAAGCGGAGTTTAGGGCATCTCCAGAGCAAACACTCAAATCGCACACAACCGTTCAGATCAAGTGGTTCAGATGCAATTTGCAATCCAATGTCATCCTGTATTTATCCGCGGACCGGTCTGGCTGTCCAAAATCCTGCAAACCAGAACCAAACTCGGGGAGGGATTTGGGGTGGAGCTTTGCGGGAGTCCGGATCGCCGCCACGTAGGGCTCCGACACCCCCGACCCACCCCAAAACAACACCGGACCCTTCCCCGTTTCTATGCATCCGCTTCCTCCCTCGCCGAAGTCGCTGTTGTACCACCTGGCCACCTGCCAAGCCATTGCCAGACCTCCGAGACCTCTGGTCGTCACGCCACTTTGCCTATGCCGTAGTTCCACACTTCTCGATCGTCAGCCGCGCATGAACCATCCGCCCCTGTGGAAGCAATCCGTTGGGGTGATCACGCCCGACAAGTGTTCGGTGAAATTCTCGTGCTAAAATTTTGACAATTTTCCTTCCTTCTTTGAAGCAATGGATTCAGACATGTAGTACATCTATGAACACTGCGTTGGGTCCTCCTCCAACTTGTCTGACAAGGAGGATTATGCGGATGAAATGACGATGATGCAGGTGGTCCTTGCCGAAGCGGAGCATGCGAAAGTGTTGGAAATATGCCCTAGAGGCAAAAATAAATTGGTTTTTATCATATTTCCTTGTTCATGATAAATGTTTACTATTCATGCTAGAATTGTATTGACCGAAAACTTAAATACATGTGTGAATACATAAACAACACCGTGTCCCTAGTGAGCCTCTACTAAACTAGCTCGTTGATCAAAGATGGTTAAGGTTTTCTAACCATAGACATGAGTTGTCATTTTATAATGGGATCACATTATTATGAGAATGATGTGATGGACAAACCCAACCGTAAGCTCAGCATCAGATCATATCACTTAGTTATTTGCTACAGCTTTCTTCGTGTCAAGTATCAGTTCCTCAAACCATGAGATCATGCCACTCCTGGATACCGGAGGAATACCTTGTGTGCTATCAAACGTCACTTCATAACTGGGTGATCATAAAGGTGCTCTATAGGTATCTCCAAAGGTGTCTGTTGGGTTGCATGGATCGAGACTGGGATTTGTCGCTCCGCGTGACGGAGAGATATCTCTGGGCCCTCTCGGCAATACAACATCACAAGAAACTTCATGTGACTAATGAGTTTAGTCACGGGATCTTGTATTACGGAACGAGTAAAGAGACTTACCGGTAACGAGATTGAACTAGGTATGGAGATACCGACGATCGAATCTCGGGCAAGTAACAAATCGCCGGACAAAGGGAATTGCATACGGGATTAATTGAATCGTCGACATTGTGGTTCAACCGATAAAGATCTTCGTTGGACATGTGGGAATCAATATGGGCATCCAGGTCCCGCTATTGGTTATTGACCGGAGAGGTGTCTCGGTCATGTCTGCATGTTCCCGAACCCGTAGGGTCGCACGCTTAACGTTTGGTAGCGCTAGGGTAGTATTGAGATATTAATAGCGAAAAGTCCGAAGGTTGTTCGGAGTCCTGGATGGGATCCGGGATATCACGAGGAGCTCCGGAATAGTCCGGAGGTAAAGATCATATATGGGAAGTCCTGTTTTGGCCACCGGAAAAGTTCGGGGGCATGCCGTCAAGTGTATCGGAGGCACCGAAGGGTTCCGGGGGTCCACCGTGGGGGCGGGGGGTCCACCAGCCCCGGGTACCCACATGGGCTGTAGGGGGGGCACCCTGGCCTTGTTGGGCCAGGCGCACCAGCCCCCCACCAGGCCCATGCGCCAAAGGGTGGAAACCCTAGGGGTGGGTGGCGCCCCACTTGCCTTGGGGGGCAAGTTTCCCCCCTAGGCTACCGCCCCCTCCCTTGGAGGAGGGGCTAGGGCCGGCACCCCCTCCCCTTCACCCCTATATATAGTTGGGAGGGGCGCGGGGGGCTGCACCCTTCGATCTGGCGCCTCCCTCTCTCCCGTATACTCCTCCTCCACGTTCCGTCAGTGCTTGGCGAAGCCCTGTCGGAGTTCTGCTGCTGCCACCACCACGACGCCGCCGTGCTAGTTCCGATCTCATCTACCTCCTCCCCCTTGCATGCTGGATCAAGAAGGAGAGGACGCCATCGAGTTGATTGTGTGCTAATCTTGGAGGTGCCGTCCGTTTGGCACTAGATTGGATTGGATCGCGATAGGATCGTGATGAGTACCACTACATCAACCGCGTTACAACGCTAACGCTTTTGGTCTACAAGGGTATGTAGACACACTCCCCTCACGTTGCTATGCATCTCCTAGTTTAGATCTTGGGTGTTCGTAGGAAATTTTTTGATTTTCATGCTTCGTTCCCCATCAGTGGCATCATGAGCTAGGAATTTTTTTGATTTTCATGCTTCGTTCCCCATCTGTGGCATCATGAGCTAGGTCTATGGGTAGATGTATTTGCACGAGTAGAACACAAAGAAGTTGTGGGCGTTGATGTTCAAATTGCTTACTTACTTTGTCTTATTTGGATTCGGCGGTATTGTGGGATGAAGTGGCTCGGACTAACCTTACTTGTCCTCGCACAAGAGACCGGTTCCACTAACTGACATGCAACTTGTATTGCATAAAAGTGGCTTTGCGGGTGTCTGTGTCTCCCACCTTAGTTGAATCTGATTTGACAAGGGCGGTCCTTGTAGAAGGTTAAAAGGCAACTTGTATATCACCGTTGTGGTTTTGCGTAGATAAGAACAGTTCTTATAGTTTGCCCTAGTAGCCACGTAAAATTTGCAAGAACAAAATAGAGGACGTCTAACTTATTTTTGCAGGGCATGTTGTGATGTGGTATGGCCAAAACGTGATGTGATATATGTTGATGTATGAGCATGTTTTGTAATAGGTTCACGACTTGCATGTTGATGAGTACGGCAACCGGCAGGAGCCATAGGGTTGTCTTTAATTTATTGTATGACCTGCGTGTCAATCATTAAACGCCATGTAATTGCTTTACTTTATCGCTATGCATTAGCAATAGTTGTAGAAGCAATAGTTGGCAGAGACAACCACGCGACGATGCGATGATGGAGATCATGGTGTCATGCCGGTGACGATGGAGATCATGCCGGTGCTTTGAAGATGGAGATCAAAAGCACGAGATGATAATGGCCATATCATGTCACATATTGATTGCATGTGATGTTTATCTTTTTATGCATCTTATTTTGCTCAGGACGACGGTAGCATTATAAGATGATCCCTTCACTTAATTTCAAGATAAAAGGTGTTCTCCCTAAGTATGCACCGTTGCGAAAGTTCGTCGTTTTGAAGCACCTCGTGATGATCGGGTGTGATAGACTCTACGTTCGCATACAACGGGTGTAAGCCAGTTTTACACATGCGGAATACTTGGGTTAAACTTGACGAGCCTAGCATGTACAGATATGGCCCCAGAACACGGAGGACCGAAAGGTCGAACATGAGTCATATAGTAGATATGATCAACATGGAGATGTTCACCATTGCTGACTGCCCCATCTCACGTGATGATCGGACATGAGTTAGTTGATTTGGATCATGTAACACTTAGACAACTTGAGGGATGTTGATTTAAGTTGGAGTTCACTAGTAATTTGATTAACTGAACCAATTATCATGAACATAGTCTAAGTGTCTTTGCAAATTAATGTTGTAGATCAATGGCTCACGCTGTAGCTCCCCTAAATTTTAATGCGTTCCTAGAGAAAGCTAAGTCGAAAGATGATGGAAGCAACTATGCGGACTGGGTCCGTAATCTGAGGATTATCCTCACTACTACACAGAAGGCTTATGTCCTTGATGCACCGCTTGGTGAAGCACCCCCTCCAGTGTCATCTGTAGATGTTGTGAACGTCTGGCAGGCATGTTCTGATGACTACTCGATAGTTCAGTGCGCCATGTTTTACGGCTTGGAACCGGGGCTCCAAAGACGTTTTCAGCACCACAGAGTATATGAGGTGTTCCAGGAGCTGAAATTGGTATTTCAGGCTCATGCCCGGGTCGAGAGGAATGAAGCCTCTGACAAGTTCTTTAGCTGCAAGATGGAGGAGAACAGCTCCGTTAGTGAGCATGTACTCAAGATGTTTGGGTACTTCAACCACTTGAACTAGTTGGGAGTTAATCTTCCGGATGAAGTAGCGATTGACAGAGTTCTCCAGTCACTTCCACCGAGCTACAAGAGCTTTGTGATGAACTATAATATGCAAGGGATGGAAAAGACGACCCCTGAGCTTTTCGTGATGCTTAAAGCCGCGGAGGTAGAAATCAAGAAAGAGCATCAAGTGTTGATGGTCAGCAAGACCACCAGTTTCAAGAAGAAAGGCAAGGGAAAGAAAGGGAACTTCAAGAAGAATGGCAAGCCAGTTGCCGCTCCAGTGAAGAAACCCAAGGCTGGACCCAAACCTGAGACTGAGTGCTTCTATTGCAAGGGGAATGGCCACTGGAAGCGGAACCGCCCCAAGTACTTGGCAGATAAGAAGGTTGGCAACGTCAAAAAAGGTATATTTGATATACATGTTATTGATGTGTACCTTACTAGTGCTCGTAGTAGCGCCTGAGTATTTGATACTGGTTCGGTTGCTAATATTTTTAAGGGATTTCTATTTTCGTGCCCCTGGTAACTTAGTTCTCCTCAGTTTTGCCCCGCCAACTAAACGTTCCTCACTTTTCCCCTCCTCCCTTGGCCCCAGCCTCTCAAATGCCCAAACATAGCATTTCGTTGGGTCAAATCCCATCATTGACCGTTACTTGGATGACGTACTGACAAGTGGGACCTCAAAAGTGCGCCATCGATGACGTCGCATCCCAGCCCATGGGCTGAGCCCGTGCGGCACGTGGGTCGCCGTTTTCTCAAAAAAAAGGGTCCTGGGTCGGCCTGTTCAACCTGCCTGAACAGTGTCGAAAACCTTTTTCCATTTCTAGTCAAACTTAGAAATTCATAGAACATTAATTTCAAATCCAGTTGAGTTGATTCAAGTTCCTAAATTCATCATATCTACAGGCCTATGTAATAGCTAATTTTCGCAATTATACACGAAGCTTTTCTATGTATTTTTGATTTAAATATTATATATATATATGACTTCATTACAAATTCCTAGTCAATTCCCTGTTGGTCCAACTCCAGTACCAAAATTTCTATAAATCCTTATTTGACCTCATTAATTTGCGTCGCGATTTTCAGAGAATTGTATTTAAAAAATAACACTAAAAAGATAGCTTCCAAAAGAGGCAGTTTCCAAATTTTTGTTACAATAAAAATCATTTCTCAACTGCCAATAAAGAGGGGTTCTTGTGTGAAGCGAGTGGAACAAATAAGATGCAAAAAAATGTACTTGTGCAATTTTTATCATATTTCTTTTACTTGCTTCGCAGAAAACCCTAGAAATAGTGAAGGATTTGGCAATAAAATATAGCACAGTTGGAGTTTAAATTTGAATTACTTTATGTAAATCTCTAGAAATAGTGAATGCTTTGGCACAAGTTCAAATTTGGCCATCTACTGGGCTGCCAGGTGTGTAGATTGTTCTTTTCTTTTCTCTTTTTTTTCTGTTTTCCAATGTTTGTTGCAACATTTAAATTTTATGGTTCAAATGAACGCCAGATATTCTAAAAAAAATTAAGTTTTGATTTTTTTAAACGGATTGAGCTCATGTTTTGGTGTGGGATTTATTAATTACTGGATTGGTTTGGTTTGACCAAAACAAATCGGTCTCAAACCCTTTTTATTCAAGACAAAAATGGAGACGCTCGAGCAGCCGCTATCCTAATGTTTGCAATGGTCAGCACAAATCTCAATCACATGAGCGACTACTTGCAAGCAATAGAACACACACATTACGTAGATAGATATATTAATATTAAGCATATTGCACGAACAAAACATCCCTTGATATATTCCCTTATATATAGGGAAGACACACATTACATAGATATATATTAATATTAAATATTATGGCTTATAGTAGCGCCCTTACAGATAGCTTAGCCCTACATTGGGCAACACTTAACATCTCTTGCCTCCGCCGCCATGTTCACTCCTCGTCCTCGGTGTTGTAGGGGAGAGTGTGCATGCCGTTGGCGGTGGGGATGATGTGGTCGAAGTTGGTGAAGACGTTGTACGTGGTGAAGGCGATGAACTCGCACCCACACCAGAAGACCTTGCCGAGGAGGAAGTAGGCATCGAAGCGGTTGGTGAAGCGAGCAGTGAGACCAATCACAAGGCCTTCGTTGGCCCGAACCTCTTCCACGTGGAACATGACCAGAGAGCCGCGTGGGAGGTGGCGGTAGCCGGCAGCGAGGAAGAAGTTCGCCAGCTCCGTCGGGCCTCTCCACCTTGAGATGACCCACACGCGTAGGGTGTCCTCCACGACGACCCCGACGGGGTACTGCATCTCTGGCACGGTGGCTGGCAGACCGTAGGTTGGGCCATAGTGCATCTTGTCTTGGGCGGGATCTGGCTTTCGCTTTGGCTTTTGGAGAAGAAGAAGAAGGGGGCGCAGATGGATGTGAGATCAAGTTGAGACGAGGATGTGTGGGGGGGTGTTTAAATAGCCGCGGTGCGACGCGCCCATTTGAATGCGTTCATCGGAGCATGACCTCCGCTGATAATGGCAATAATAGCCCACCGGAGCCCTATGCATTTTTCACACTGAATCGAGGCATGTCGATCGGTAAAGCTGCGTCCCTAGGTTGCACTAATTGCCCTGATGCGACGAAGCTGCGTCGGGTGGCTGCACGCGCATGCATGCCAGCGGGGTGGCTGCGCGCATGCATGGCAGGCTGAGACTTTGGCCTTCCTATGATGGCCCATCGGTCCGACGAGCGTGCCGCCACGAATGAATGTGTTTCAGAAAAGGTGTCCACCCCATGGCCCGTGGCCGCTGTCGCTTGTCCAGTGCTACCGCTGCCAGGTGGGCCACTCACGTCCGCTCTAGCCAATCAGGTCTCCTCTCGCGGATCGACCATGGCATACCCTAGCGCCTTATCCAGATCGTCCCCGAACAGCGATCCAATGGCCCTGATGGTGTGGGGTTTTGAGAGGGGTTTTGAGAGGGGTTTGAGGGGTTTTGAGAGGGTTTCAAAGGTTAGGGTTGAGCATAACTAATTCAAAAAAAAATCAAAAAATATGAAACCTCCGCAAATCATCGTTTTATGTTACTAAGTTGCTAGGAAAAATAAGAAATCACGACTACGGGTATTTTCATGAAATTCCCTTCACATAACTTAGCTATCACGGACAAGGTTGTATGGTTTTCAAGGGGAATGAGCTAGGGTTTAGGGTTAACCATGGCATAGTTTGTCCAAACAATCCCATATTGGGCATGGGCCCTATATTTGTGCACTAGATGTTAAGGATTTTTTTGAGCTCATTTGGAGATGTTCGGAAAAAAAGCTTAGAAATAGGGCTGTTTACCCTAGCTTTGGAGCTCATTTTTCATGAATATGTGTTTTACTTCACAAAAGTGCTCAGATTGATCACCTAGCGTGCATAAAAGTTGAGAATGCACTGGAACATCAATACACATCAAAGTACAAATTTGAAATGTGCCTCAAATTTGGAAGTCGGTTCAAATTTGAACTCTGGCTCAAATTTGGAACATGGCACATAGTTTTCAAAGTACAGCACACATCAAAATACAAGTAGCATTACATCACACAAAATGAGACTCATAGACCAATAGTTTTCACTTATTCTTCTTCTTACGACAGCTTGCTTTTGATTTCACAGCACAAAGCTCAGTAATGCTCTTGGTTTTCTTCACTGGACTAGCTGTAAAAGGTTCAGTTTCCAGCACAAGGATACGTCCATTTTGCATCATGTTTTGCTACTGTTATTTATAGTGTTTTTGATCAATATAACACTTTGTGGAGCAATTCTAATGCCTTTTCTCTCTTAATATGCAAGATTCACACAAGGAGGGAGAATTCCGGCAGCTGGAATTCTGGACCTGAAAAAGCTATGTCAGAGATACCTATTCTGCACATCTCCAAATGAGCTGAAATTTCACGGAGAATTATTTTGGAATAAATAAAAAATACTGGAATCAAGAAGTACCAGAGGAGGCCACCCAGGTGCCCATGAGGCACCAGGGCGCGCCACCCCCCTCCCAGGCGCGCCCTGGTACCTCGTGGGGCCCCTGGCCAGCCTCTGGCCCCCATTTTCTGGTATATAAGTCATTTTGCCCTAGAAAAAATATAGAGAAGACTTTCGGGATGGTGCGCCGCCATCTCAAGGCGGAACTTGGGCAGGAGCACTTTTGCTCTCCGGCGGAGAGATTCTGCCGGGGATACTTCCCTCCGGGAGGGGGAAATCGTCGCCATCGACATCACCAGCGATCATCTCATCATGGGAGGACTAATCTTCATCAACATCTTCACCAGCACCATCTCATCTCAAACCCTAGTTCATCTCTTGTATTCAATCTTTGTCTCAAAACCTCAGATTGGTACCTGTGGGTTGCTAGTAGTGTTGATTTGTGGGATCGAGGAGATAGGTCTAGAGGGGGGGTGAATAGACTCCTAACCAGCCAAATTAGCAGTTTTTAATTTCTCTTGGAACTTAGGCAGATTTTGGCGCAAGTTAAGATCACATCAATACTTTCTACACATGCATATCTAGAGATTAAGCAGCGGAAATAGTAAAGCATGCAAGTGTGCGGAAAGTAAAGGGGTAGAATATGAAAGATCAAACGCAATGAAGACACGGTGGTTTTTGGCGTGGTTCCGATAGGTGGTGCTATCGTACGTCCACGTTGATGGAGACATCAACACACGAAGGGTAACGGCTGCGCGAGTCCACGGAGGGCTCCACCCACGAAGGGTCCACGAAGAAGCAACCTTGTCTATTCCACCATGGCTTGCGTCCACGAAGGACTAGCCTCACTCGGGGTAGATCTTCACGAAGTAGGCGATCTCCTTGCCCTTACAAACTCTTGGTTCAACTCCACATCCGGTTGGAGGCTCCCAAGTGACACCTAACCAATCTAGGAGACACCACTCTCGAAAAGGTAATAGACGGTGTGTTGTTGATGAACTCCTTGCTCTTGTGCTTCAAATGATAGTCTTCCCAGCACTCAAACAACTCCTCACAGATTTGTCTATGGTGGAATAAGGATTTGAGTGGAAAGCAACTTGGGAAAGGCTAGAGATCAAGGTTCAAATGGTAGGAATGGAATATCTTGATCTCAACACATGAGTAGGTGGTTCTCTCTCAGAAAATGTATGGTGGAGGTGTAGGCACGTTCTGATGGCTCTCCTTCCTGAGAAGGATGTGGTGGAGGGGTATATATAGCCTCCACACAAAATCCAACCGTTACACACTTTTGACCCAACTCGGTGGCACCGAAACAATCATCTCGGTAGCACCGAACTGTGTAAAAGATATGAACGTTAGGAATCTCGGTGGGACCGATATGAACAACTCGGATAGACCGAAGTGCAATGGCTTAGGGCAATCCTCATCTCGGTGGCACCGATTGCATCAACTCGGTTGGACCGAAGTGAAGCAATAAGGCATCAGAGACTTGGCAAGCCATCTCGGTGAGACCGATTTGCAAACTCAGTGAGACCGAAGTGAATGCAACCGATTACAGAGAGTTGGCAAGGCCATCTCGGTGGGACCGAGATCCATTTCGGTGGATCCGATTTGGTAGGGTTTTGGCAGTGGCTAAGTCTTGGATGAACTCGGTGGGTCCGGATTGGAAATATCGGTGGGACCGAGTTGGACTGTAGGTTTAGGACATATTTGGCTAGAGAGAGTGGTTGAGGGTATAGGAACACTGTCAATAAGCACTTGAGCAAAAAGACCATTAAGCAACACCTCATCCCCTTTTAATAGTATTGGCTTTCCTATGGACTCAATGTGATCTTGGATCACTAAACCAAAAATGTAGAGTCTTGATCTTTTGCCAATCCTTGTCCTTAGCATTTTGAAGGGGTTCCACGTCCTCTTGTCCATGCCACGCCATTGTTGAACTTGCCTGAAATTCACTAGATAAAAGCATTAGTCCAACAACATGTATGTTGGCATAAATTACCAAAACCACCAAGGGAGCAAATGTGCTTTCAATCTCCCCCTTTTTGGTAATTGATGACAACATACATCAAAGCTTCAAATACAGATGTAGCAGAGATAAGTATGAATGCTTTGAAGAAAACATGTAACATGTATGAGCTCCCTGGAACTCCCCCTGAAGATGTGCATATAGAATGATGATATCACATGGGAGATATACATGCAACATGTATCTTGGCTATATGCATCAGAGCAATATATATGACATTTAGATATCCACATGTCCATGATCTTCTTCTTGCAAACAATATATACCAGCAAGAGGTCAATCATGCACATGAGTGTGATGCATATACTTACCTTGAAGTTCTTGATCAAGTACCTGAAGAAATACACTTGAGAAAACAGGGTTAGATAACACAAGATAATTTATTCAAGAAAAGACACAAGATGAACAAGAAACCAAGATTGGGATGACATGTAGAAGATAGTATCACTAGGTGAATACTTTCTTTGAAGCAGACATGTCTCCAAAAGAGATAGTTGTCTCCCCTTAAAGAACTTCCTCTCCCCCTGAATCTAACATTGGATATTGGGAGCAGGTAGGGTGAGAAAACTAGAGCAATAAAAAAAACTAATCATGTTTCTCCCCTCTTAGAAACATGTAACATTCGCTCCTCTTTGTAAGGTGCATCTCTTTTGTAATGGTAAGCTTTGATGTGTATTTCTCTCTCCCCCTTTGACATCAATTTCCATGAAGGGTCTTCAAGGTTATTGATCAAGTGAGTTTGGTCCTTGAGAAACACAGCTAGCCAGTGAGTGGCTGTAGATGCAAGTAGAGGATAAGAATCATTGAGTGGAGCTGGAACAGAAAAACTCAGGAGAAATTTGACAGAAAATTCCTTAGGGCAGCCAAAATCGGTGTCACCGAGTTGAGACAAATCGGTGGAACCGAGTTTGATGCAATGGAACCTTTTGTCAACTCAGCTCACTAGGCAATGGAAAACTCACAAAGATTTGCAATGAATTAACTGCGAATCAAGCGAAAGGAAATAGAACACAGAAAAGAGGCAAAGTCTAGATGAAGTTTTTTTTTTGACTTCATCTAGATGGGTCGGCGACTAGGTCACCTATGTTAGAGTATATTGACTTAGGAGTCAAGTGAGAACACTTGATCATAGGTCATACTCATTGTTTAAGCTCAAAATGGGGTTGCCATTTTTCCTTTAAGCATTTTGATGTATTCACATCTTGTTGAGTTGCTTTAGCTCATGTCTTTGAGTAAAACTTCTCTAAGATGTGAGAACTTACATAGGGATTTGGTGGTGAAGTCCATCATGTAGTTGAACTTGATGTGGATGCTCATGAATTGAAGTTTGGAGCAATCATATCATTTGTAGTTCATCTTCCTACATGGGTTAGTTTTGCAAGGAACAACATGTATATCCAAAATGGCAAGAATGAAGCATAACTCAAATGTTGTCAAAGGATATGTTTAGGTTGTCTTGTTCCTTGTACCACCATCAATTGTTGATACTTGGGTTATACAAGATTGCTCAAGATAAGAGTGAGATGCAATCTTGTGACATGAAGCTTGTCCAAGTACCTATAAAAGGTTAGATACAATACAAGGGAGCAAAATGTCCAAGATATAAGATGATCATGGAAGTATCATGGATTAGTCAAGTTGGCTCATACCCTTGTATGCATTCACATGAACCTCTAGTTCACATTTGAAGCATCAATGATGTTCAACTCACTTCTCAAGTGACAAAACACTTTCTCATCAAGGGGTTTGGTAAAGATGTCCGCCAATTGTTTGTCGGTACGAACATGTTTAAGGTCAATATCACCTTTCTCAACATGATCTCGAATAAAATGGTGACGAACCTCAATATGCTTAGTTCGAGAATGTTGCACGGGATTGTGTGCTATCTTAATAGCACTCTCATTGTCACAAAGTAATGGTACATGTCTCACATGCACACCATAGTCGTTAAGAGTTTGTGTCATCCATAGTAATTGAGCACAACATGATCCCGCGGCAATGTATTCCGCTTCGGCAGTAGATAGAGATACGGAATTTTATTTCTTGGAGGACCAAGACACAAGAGATCTACCAAGAAATTGACATGTACCCGACGTGGATTTTTTGTCAACCTTGTCTCTGGCATAGTCCGAATCGGAGTAGCCAACAAGATTGAAAGAAGATCCTTTGGGATACCATATGCCAAAGTTTGGTGTATGTATCAAGTATCTCACAATTCTTTTCACCGCTTTAAGGTGACACTCTTTTGGTGCCGCTTGGTATCGTGCACACATGCACACACTTAGCATAATGTCGGGACGAGAGGCACATAAATATAGTAATGAACCAATCATAGATCGATAAACCTTTTGATCAACCGGTTTGCCATCCTTGGCCAAGTCAAGATGTCCACTCGTGGGCATAGGAGTTTTCATACCTTTACTCTCTTGCATGTTAAACTTCTTGAATAAGTCCTTGGTATACTTTGTTTGAGAGACAAAGGTACCTTCCCTAATTTGCTTGATTTGCAAACCAAGAAAGAATTTGAGTTCACACATCATAGACATCTCGAACTTTTCCGACATCAACCTTCCAAACTTTTCACTAAAAGAGGGGTTAGTAGATCCAAAGATAATATCATCAACATAAATTTGGCATATAGATAATTCTCCATTAACCCTCTTAGTGAACAAAGTTGAATCAATCTTCCCAATTTCAAAACCTTTTTCAAGAAGAAACTTTGTCAAGCATTTGTACCAAGCTCTAGGGGCTTGTTTAAGACCATAAAGAGCTTTACGAAGTTTGTACACATGATTCGGTTTCTTGGGATTCTCAAAGCCGGGAGGTTGTTTAACATACACTTCCTCCTCAATTTCACCATTTAAGAAGGCACTTTTAATATCCATTTGGTAAAGAGTGATATCATGGTGATTAGCAGAAGCAAGTAAAATGCGAATGGATTCAAGTCTTGCAACGGGGGTATAGGTCTCACACTAGTCCATACCTTCGACTTGTGTGTAACCTTGTGCTACGAGACGAGCCTTGTTGCGTACCACTTGTCCATCTTCATCTTGCTTATTCCGAAACACCCATTTGGTTCCAATGATGTTTTGCTCTTCCTTAGGCTTCTCAACAAGTGTCCACACTTGGTTCCTCTCAAAGTTGTGTAGTTCTTCGTGCATTGCATTCACCCAATCGGGGTCCTTGAGAGCATCTTCCACCTTCAAAGGTTCAACACTAGAGATGAATGAGTAATGCTCACAAAAATTAGCTAAACGAGATTTAGAGCGAGTGATTCTCCCGGTTTGGATATCTCCAAGTATTTGTTCGACGGGATGATCCTTGTCGATTCTTGCTCTAACTCGAGGTAGCTTTTTCTTGGGTTGTGGTGAGGCTTCCTCATCATCATCATCTTCTTCTTCGTTGATGTTGTCGTTGTTCGCTTGTGGAGGTGGAGAAGGAGGTTGATGTGGATCATCTTGTTGCACTTCCTCATTCCCATCGTCTTGACGTGTTCCACTTGTGGATGCCTCCATATCAACTTGTCGTTCACCTTGATGTGAAGTTGGGGCTTCCACTTGAATAGACGAGGTACTCTCCTTTACTTTCACGGGGCGAATCTTGCCAATGGGCAAGTCTTTAATTGCTTCCGATGGTTCTTGATCTCCTACATCAAGGGGCAATTGCTCGACTTGCGAGCCGTTAGTTTCATCAAACTTCACATCTACCGTCTCTTCAACTTTTCGAGTGAAGTTGTTGTAGACACGGTAAGAGTGAGAGTTCGATCCATAACCGAGTAGGAAACCTTCATGAGATTTAGGAGCAAATTTTGAACGACGATGCTTATCAAGAATGTAACATTTTGAGCCAAATACTCGAAAGTATCCAACTTGTGGTTTGTTACCGGTGAGCAGTTCATACGCCGTTTTACCAAGAAGCTTGTGAAGGTAAAGTCGATTTGTTGCATGACAAGCTGTTTCAACTGCTTCTGCCCAAAAATGTCTTGGCGTCTTATATTCATCAAGCATTGTTCTTGCCATTTCAATAAGTGTCCGGTTCTTCCTCTCAACAACTCCATTTTGTTAAGGTGTGTATGTAGTCGAGAACTCATGTGAAATACCCTCCTCATCAAGAAAGGTGTCCACATTGGCGTTCTTGAACTCCGTTCCATTGTCACTCCGAACCTTCTTGATCTTTACTTCAAATTGATTTTGGGCCTTTCTTGCGAAGTTCTTGAAGATCTTTTGTACCTGCGATTTGTCATCAAGAAAGAACACCCACGTAAATCTGGAAAAATCATCAACAATGACCAAACCGGAAGAGTTACCACCAAGACTCTTATAGGCGTTGGGACCAAAAAGATCCATATGAAGTAGCTCGAGTGGTCTCCTCGTGGTCATAATGTTCTTCACGGGATGGCTTCCTCCAACTTGTTTTCCTGCTTGGCAAGCACTACAAAGTCGATCTTTGTCAAATATAACATCTTTTACTCCAAGAATGTGATCTCCTTTAACAAGTTTATCTAGGTTACGCATACCAACATGTCCAAGTCTTCTATGCCATAACCAACCTTTAGAAGATTTAGCAATTAAACAAGTACGAGGTTGAGCTCTCTTAGTGAAATCAACGATGTATAAATCACCTCTACGAATGCCGGTAAAGACCATATTATGATTATCTTGGCGAAACACTTGGCAATCTACTTTGGTAAATAGAACATTGAAACCAAAATCGGCTAGTCTAGATACGGAAAGAAGATTGTAACCAAGAGATTCAACAAGCATAACATTTTGTATGGAGCTATCATTGGATATGGCCACCTTACCAAGGCCAAGTACCTTACCCTTGGAGTTGTCTCCAAAAGTCACATACTTGCGTGGATCATCATTTTTAGTAAGCTCACGAAACATGTCTCTATCTCCGGTCATGTGATCGGTACAACCGCTGTCAAGAATCCACTCTTTTCCTCCGGCCATATAATCTCGAAGATTTGCCATAAGACTGAGATTCCTCATGGTCTTCTCAAATTCAATATCAAAGTCTTCGTCTTCATCATAATAGCCATGCTCAACATCATCATCATCATGCATGTGATCATCACCTAGGGCAATAGGTTCATTAGTTTCATGATCATGACAATGTTCAAGTTTATGGATTCTAATAGTTTCCATGATAATGTTGCTAATAGTTCTAACATCTCCTTTGGCACGCATGAGATCACGAAGTTCAAACAAGCAATCATCAAACTTAGGATCACTAGGACTCATTTTGTGAAAAATAACAGCCTTATGAAGAATCTTATCAAGACTCTTTAAGGAATAATCAGGATATCGCTTTTCTAAATCATGCCATAGAGTATAAGCACATGCAAAGTTTCGCATACAACCAAGCACAATCTTAGGTAATCCTCTAATGATAAGATTGACGGTTCTAAGATTACAAAGCATGTCAATTTCCTCTTCATGAGTAGGATGCAAGGGATCAATAGGGGGCACATAAGGATTATGAATATACTTGCTCAAGTTAAATTCATCAAAGATATCAAGCATTTCATCTTTCCAAAAGTTGTAATACTCCCCATCGAGAATAGGCACTCAACGTCTAAGACTCCCCAACGTAGACACATCCATCTCCCTCCAATGGTGATGAAACCAAAGCAATGGAGACCAAAGCTCTGATACCAATTGTGGGATCGAGGAGATAGGTCTAGAGGGGGGTGAATAGACTCCTAACCAGCCAAATTAGCAGTTTTTAATTTCTCTTGGAACTTAGGCAGATTTTGGCGCAAGTTAAGATCACTCCAATACTTTCTACACATGCATATCTAGAGATTAAGCAGCAGAAATAGTAAAGCATGCAAGTGTGCGGAAAGTAAAGGGGTAGAGTATGGAAGATCAAACGCAATGAAGACACGGTGGTTTTTGGCGTGGTTCCGATAGGTGGTGCTATCGTACGTCCACATTGATGGAGACTTCAACCCACGAAGGGTAACGGCTGCGCGAGTCCATGGAGGGCTCCACCCACGAAGGGTCCACGAAGAAGCAACCTTGTCTATTCCACCATGGCTTGCATCCACGAAGGACTAGCCTCACTCGGGGTAGATCTTCACGAAGTAGGCGATCTCCTTGCCCTTACAAACTCTTGGTTCAACTCCACATCCGGTTGGAGGCTCCCAAGTGACTACTAATCAATCTAGGAGACACCACTCTCCAAAAGGTAATAGACGGTGTGTTGTTGATGAACTCCTTGCTCTTGTGCTTCAAATGATAGTCTTCCCAGCACTCAAACAACTCCTCACAGATTTGTCTATGGTGGAACAAGGATTTGAGTGGAAAGCAACTTGGGAAAGGCTAGAGATCAAGGTTCAAATGGTAGGAATGGAATATCTTGATCTCAACACATGAGTAGGTGGTTCTCTCTCAGAAAATGTATGGTGGAAGTGTAGGCACGTTCTGATGGCTCTCCTTCCTGAGAAGGATGTGGTGGAGGGGTATATATAGCCTCCACACAAAATCCAACCGTTACACACTTTTGACCCAACTCGCTGGCACCGAAACAATCATCCCGCTAGCACCGAACTGTGTAAAAGATATGAACGTTAGGAATCTCGGTGGGACCGATATGAACAACTCGGATAGACCGAAGTGCAATGGCTTAGGGAAATCCTCATCTCGGTGGCACCGATTGCATCAACTCGGTTGGACCGAAGTGAAGCAATAAGGCAACAGAGACTTGGCAAGCCATCTCGGTGAGATCGATTTGCAAACTCGGTGAGACCGAAGTGAATGCAAACGATTACAGAGAGTTGGCAAGGCCATCTCGGTGGGACCGAGATCCATTTCGGTGGATCCGATTTGGTAGGGTTTTGGCAGTGGCTAAGTCTTGGATGAACTCGGTGGGGCCGGATTGGAAATATCGGTGGGACCGAGTTGGACTGTAGGTTTAGGACATATTTGGTTAGAGAGAGTGGTTGAGGGTTTAGGAACACTGTCACTAAGCAGTTGAGCAAAAAGACCATTAAGCAACACCTCATCCCCTTTTAATAGTATTGGCTTTCCTATGGACTCAATGTGATCTTGGATCACTAAATCAAAAATGTAGAGTCTTGATCTTTTGCCAATCCTTGTCCTTAGCATTTTGAAGGGGTTCCACGTCCTCTTGTCCATGCCACGCCATTGTTGAACTTGCCTGAAATTCACTAGATAAAAGCATTAGTCCAACAACATGTATGTTGGCATAAATTACCAAAACCACCAAGGGAGAAAATGTGCTTTCATGATTACATCTTGTAGTTGATGCTAGTTGGTTAATTTGGTGGAAGATTATATGTTCAGATCTATTATGCTATTCAATCCCTCTCTGTTCTTGGATATGAACATGATTTGTGAGTAGTTACTTTTGTTCTTGAGAACATGGGAGAAGTCTTGTCATAAGTAATCATGTGAATTTGGTATTCGTTCGATATTTTGATGATATGTATGTTGTTGATTCTCTTAGTGGTGTCGTGTGAACGTCGACTACATAACACTTCACCATGTTTGGGCCTAAGGGAATGCATTGTGGAGTAGTAATTAGATGATGGGTTGCTAGAGTGACAGAAGCTTAAACCCTAGTTTATGCGCTATTCTGTAAGGGGCTGGTTTGGATCCATATGTTTAATGCTATGGTTAGTGTTATCTTAATTCTTCTTTCGTAGTTGCGGATGCTTGCGAGAGGGGGTAATCATAAGTGGGAGGCTTGTTCAAGTAAGAACAACACCCAAGCACCGGTCCACCCACATATCAAATTATCAAAGTAGCGAACGCGAATCAAACAAACATGATGAAAGTGACTAGATGAAATTCCCATGTGTCCTCGAGAACGCTTTACTTACTATAAGAGATCGTTCCGACTTGTCCTTTTCAACAAAAAGGATTGGGCCAACTTGCTGCACTCTTTGTTACTATTGTTACTTGTCACTTGTTACAAATTATCTTGTTATCAAACTACTCGTTACCGATAATTTCAGTGCTTGCAGAAAATACCTTGCTGAAAACCGCTTGTCATTTCCTTCTGCTTCCCGTTGGGTTCGACACTCTTACTTATCGAAAGGACTATGATTGATCCCCTATACTTGTGGGTCATCAAGACTCTTTTCTGGCGCCATTGCCGGGGAGTGAAGCGCCTTTGGTGAGTGGAATTTGGTAAGGAAACATTTATATTACGTGCAGAAATTTACTGTCACTTGTCACTATGGAAAGTAATCCTTTGAGGGGTTTGTTTGGGGTATCTTCACAAATAGTTGCTCCTCAACCTACTACACCTACTGAAAATATTTATTATGAAATTCCTCCGGGTATGATAGAGAAACTGCTAGCTAATCCTTATGCAGGAGATGGAACGGTACATCCTGATATGCACTTGATCTATGTGGATGAAATTTGTGGATTGTTTAAGCTTGCAGGTATATCCGAAGATGGAGTAAAGATGAAAGTATTCCCCTTATCTTTGGAGGGAAAGGCATTAATGTGGTATAGGCTATGTGATGATACTGATACATGGGACTGGAACCGATTGAAACTAGAATTCCATCAAAAAATTTATCCTATGCATTTGGTTCATCGTGATCGGAATTATATATATAATTTTTGGCCTCGTGAAGGAGAAAGCATCGCTCAAGCTTGGGGGAGGCTTAAGTACATGATGTACACATGTCCCAATCATGAGCTCTCAAAATAAATTATCTTACAAATTTTTTATGCTCGGCTTTCTCATGATAATCGAACTACGCTCGATTCTTCTTCGGCTGGCTCCTTTATGAAGAAAACTATTGAATTCAGATGGGATCTTCTGGAAAGAATTAAATGCAACTCTGAAGATTGGGAACTCGACAAAGGTAATGAGTCAGGTATAATACTTGAGTTCGATTGTGTTAAATCTTTTATGGCCACCGATGCTTTTCATAAGTTTAGCACTAAGTATGGACTTGACTCTGAGATAGTAGCTTCCTTTTGTGAATCATTTGCTACTCATGTTGATCTCCCTAAGGAGAAGTGGTTTAAATATCATCCCCTTGTTAAAGAAAAGATTTAGGAACCCGTTAGTGTTAAAAAGAAACAATTGTTTACCATGTTGATCCAGTTGTGCCTACTGCTTATATTGAGAAACCACCTTTTCCTATTAGGATTAAGGAACATGCTAAAGCTTCAACTGTGGTTAACAAAAGTAGTATTAGAGCACCTAGACCCTCTGAACAAATTAAAGTTGAACCTGATGTTGCTATGGTTAAAGATCTCTTAGTCGCTAATATAGATGGGCATGTTATTTACTTTTGTGAGGAGGCTGCTAGAATTGCTAAACCTGCTAGAAAGGAACGAGATAAGTTAGATAAGAACAAGCCCGTAGTTGGCATGCATGTTGTTTCTGTTAAGATTGGAGATCATTGCTATCATGGTTTGTGTGATATGGGTGCTAGTGTGAGTGCTATTCCATTTCCTCTATATCAAGAAGTAATGCATGATATTGCACCTGTTGAGATTGAAGATATTGATGTTACTATTAAGCTTGCTAATAGATATACTATTGCACCACTTGGGATTGTTAGAGATGTTGAAGTCTTGTGTGGTAAAATCAAATACCCTACTGATTTCTTAGTACTTGGTTCACATCAAGATAATTTTTGTCCCATTATATTTGGTAGACCTTTCTTGAATACCGTTAATGCTGAAATTGATTGTGTTAAAGAAAAGGTTCGAGTTAAGTTTGGTGATATATCTCATGAGTTTAATTTCTCCAAGTTTCGTAGACAACCTCATGATAAAGAATTGCCTAGTAAAGATGAAATTATTGGTCTTGCTTCTATTGCCGTACCTCCTACTGATCCGTTAGAATAATATTTGCTAGACCATGAAAACGATATGCATTTGAATGAAAGAAACGAAATAGATAAGATGTTCTTTGATCAACCACCTATCCTTAAACATAATTTGCCTATTGAAACTTTTGGAGGCCCTCCTCCGCCTAAAGGTGACCCTGTGTTTGAATTGAAGCAATTGCCTGATACATTGAAATATGCTTATCTTGACGAAAAGAAGATATATCCTGTTATTATTAGTGCTAACCTTTCAGCGCATGAAGAAAAGAGATTACTAAAAACTCTAAAGAAGCACCGAGCTGCTATTGGATATACTCTTGATGATCTTAAGGGCATTAGTCCCACTCTATGTCAGCACAAAATTAATATGGAGCCTGATGCTAAACCAGTTGTCGACCACCAAAGACGATTAAATCCTAAGATGAAAGAGGTGGTAAGAACCAAAATACTAAAACTTCTGGAAGCAGGTATAATCTATCCCATAGATGATAGTAGATGGGTAAGTCCCGTTCATTCTGTCCCTAAGAAAGGAGGTATTACCGTTGTTCCTAATGATAAAAATGAACTCGTTCCACAAAGAATTGTAACTGGTTATAGGATGGTAATTGATTTTAGAAAATTAAACAAAGCTACTAGAAAAGATCATTACCCCTTACCTTTTATTGATCAAATGTTAGAAAGACTGTCTAAGCATACACACTTTTGTTTTCTAGATGGTTATTCTGGTTTTTCTCAAATACCCGTATCACAACCCGATCAAGAGAAAACCACCTTCACTTGTCCTTTTGGAACTTATGCTTATAGACGTATGCCTTTTGGTTTATGCAATGCACCTGCTACCTTTCAAAGATGTATGACTGCTATATTCTCTGACTTTTGTGAAAAGATTGTTGAGGTGTTCATGGATGATTTCTCCGTTTACGGAACTTCTTTTGATGATTGCTTAAGCAACCTTGATCGAGTTTTGCAGAGATGTGAAGAAACTAATCTTGTCTTGAATTGGGAGAAGTGCCACTTTATGGTGAATGAAGGCATTGTCTTGGGGCATAAAATTTCTGAAAGAGGTATTGAAGTTGATAAAGCTAAGGTTGATGCTATTGAGAAAATGCCATGTCCTAAAGATATTAAAGGTATAAGAAGTTTCCTTGGTCATGCTGGTTTCTATAGGAGATTTATTAAAGACTTCTCTAAAATTTCTAGGCCTCTTACCAATCTTTTGCAAAAAGATGTTCCATTTGTTTTTGATGATAATTGTCTAGAAGCCTTTGAAACACTTAAGAAAGCCTTAACCACTGCACCTATTGTTCAACCACCTGATTGGAACCTGCCTTTTGAAATTATGTGTGATGCTAGTGATTATGCTGTTGGTGTTATTCTAGGACAGAGAGTTGATAAGAAATTAAATGTTATTCATTATGCTAGTAAAACTCTAGACAGTGCCCAAAGAAATTATGCTACTACTGAAAAGGAATTTCTAGCAGTTGTGTTTGCATGTGATAAATTCAGATCTTACATAGTTGATTCTAAAGTAACTGTTCACACCGATCATGCTGCTATTAAATATCTTATGGAAAAGAAAGATGCTAAACTTAGACTCATTATGTGGGTTTTATTGCTACAAGAATTTGACTTGCATATTATTGATAGAAAGGGAGCTGAGAATCCCGTAGCAGATAATTTGTCTAGAATGGAAAATGTTCTTGATGACCCACTACCTATTAATGATGGTTTTCCTGATGAACAATTAGCTGTCATAAATGCTTCTCGTAATACTCCATGGTACGCGGACTATGCTAATTACATTGTTGCTAAATACATACCACCTAGTTTCACATACCAACAAAAGAAAAAGTTCTTCTTTGATTTAAGACATTACTTCTGGGATGACCCACATCTTTATAAAGAAGGAGTAGATGGTATTATTAGACGTTGTATACCCGAGCATGAACAAGAACAAATCCTACGGAAGTGTCATTCCGAAGCTTACGGAGGACACCATGCAGGAGACAGAACTGCACACAAGGTATTACAATCTGGTTTTTATTGGCCTACTCTTTTCAAGGATGCTCATAAGTTTGTCTTATCTTGTGATGAATATCAAAGAATTGGTAATGTTGGTAGACGTCAGGAAATGCCTATGAACTATTCACTTGCTGTTGAACCATTTGATGTTTGGGGATTTGATTATATGGGACCTTTTCCTAAATCCAATGGGTATACTCATATTTTAGTTGCTGTTGATTACGTTACTAAGTGGGTAGAAGCTATTCCAACTAGTAGTGATGATCATAACACTTCTATTAAAATGCTGAAATAAGTTATTTTCCCAAGGTTCGGAGTCCCTAGATATTTGATGACTGATGGTGGTTCACATTTTATTCATGGTGCATTCCGTAAATTGCTTGCTAAATATGATGTCAACCATAGAATTGCAGCTCCCTATCACCCTCAAACTAGTGGTCAAGTTGAATTGAGCAACAGAGAAATAAAATTAATTCTGCAGAAAACCGTTAATAGATCTAGAAAGAATTGGTCTAAGAAACTTGATGATGCATTATGGGCTTATAGAACTACTTATAAAAATCCTATGGGTATGTCTCCTTATAAAATGGTTTATGGAAAAGTATGTCATTTACCTCTTGAGTTAGAACATAAAGCATATTGGGCAATTAAAGAACTGAATTATGATTTTAAACTTGCCGGTGAAAAGAGGTTATTTGATATTAGATCATTAGATGAATGGAGAACCCAAGCTTATGAAAATGCCAAATTGTTTAAAGAAAAAGTTAAAAGATGGCATGATAGAAGAATTCAAAAACGGGAATTTAAAGTAGGTGAGCAAGTTCTATTGTACAATTCTCGTTTGAGATTCTTTGCAGGAAAACTTCTCTCTAAATGGGAAGGACCGTATATCATCGAAAAAGTTTATCGCTCCGGAGCCATCAAAATAAATAACTCCGAAGGCACTAATCCGAGAGTGGTGAATGGGCAAAGAATTAAGCACTATATTTCAGGTACCCCCATTAATGTTGAAACTAATATTATTGAAACAATTACACCGGAGGAATACATAAGAGAGACCTCCCGGAACACTCCAGAACCCTGAAAAGGAAGAACTATGTGATACAGTAAGTAAACCGACTCCAAAAATTCCATAAAAATATTTTCTGTTAGTTTTGGAATATTTAGAAAAATACAAAAATAAGAAACAGTCAGGGGGACCCACCTAGTGCCCACGAGGCACCAGGGCGCGCCACCCCCACAGGCGCGCCCTGGTACCTCGTGGGCCCCACGTGAGCCTTCCCGACTCCGTTTTCTTCTGGATTACTTGTTTTGCAAGATAAAAAAATCTTTATATATACTCCCAGACGTTTTGACCACCGTATCGCAGAAATCTCCTCTGTTCTTCTTTCGTGCTATTTTTCTGACAGATCTAGATCGCTATGGCTTCACCAAGCTCTTCCAAGGACAAGCTCTACGAGAAGGTCATCAACCCCTACTCACCGAAGGTGATGAAACACCCTCAAGCCATTGAGATGCGTGAGGGGGTGCTTCACATCCGGGATGTGCAAGGACCCAAGAAGACCGGGAGCGTGGAGTCCAGGCTCGAAGCGGTGGAGCAGGAGATCTTCAAGTGCCAAGGGATGGTGGAACGTGGACTCAACGCCAACCACTCCATGATCACGGAATTCACCCGTGATCTCAAGGTGGATGACCGATCAATGGGGGACATCATCTTCAAGCTCAATGAACGAATAGACTACCTCCAAGGCCAAATCTATGATCTTCAAAACCAAAATTATGAGTATGAGGCAAGATTCAAAGCCGGAGGACAAGCCCACCACTTCATCACCACCATCACCACCATCACCGAAGAAGGAGACCTGAGCACATGGGTATGGGCACTCCCCTTGGCTTGTGCCAAGCTTGGGGAGGTGCCCCGGTATCGTATCACCATCACTTTTATTATCTTTACCTATTTTTAGTTCGATCCTTAGTTATTTCGTGATCTAGTTGAATAAAAGTTTAGTATGATCTATTTTCGAGTATTAGCTTCGTGATCTATCTATCTATGTAATCGAGTTGAGAGTTATATAATAAAGAGTAGTTTGAGTTTTTGTTTCTTTACTTTCATGTTCCAATTCTAGCAATGAAAATAATGAAAAAGATCATATGCTAATCTTATGGAAAGTAATGACATTACATAAATAAAAGTATAAGTGGTAAAATTTATTGGAAGTTAACAAACATAGCATTAGTCAGTGATGCAATTCATGAAAGAATTAATAAGGGAAGAGAATATTCACATGCAAATATACTATCTTGGACATCTTTTATGAGTGTGAGCCCCCATTAAGTATTTTATGCCAAATTGTTGACGTTGGACAAGGAAGACAACGTAATGAATTATGTTTGTTCATATTCACATAGAAGCTATATTGTTATAGATCCTCCAACATGTGGTGCTTGCCCAATCTCTTTGCTAGCCAAAAATCCGCACCAAGTAGAGATACTACTTGTGCATCCAAACCCTTAATCCCAGTTTCATGTCATGAGAGTCCACAATATCTACCTATGAATTGAATAAGATCCTTCAAGTAAGTTGTCATCGGTGCAAAAAGCAATAAAAATTGCCTCTAAATATGTCTAAACTTTTATTGTAAGGGAAATAAGCTTTGTACGAACTTGTGATGGTAAAGAAATAAAGCGACAGACTGCATAATAAAGGTTGCTATCACAAGGGGCAATATAAAGTGATGTTCCTTTGCATTAAGAGTTTGTGCATCCAACAACAAAAAGCGCATGACAACCTCTGCTTCCCTCTGCGAAGAGCCTATCCTTTACTTTTATGTATTTACTTTTTATGCAAGAGTCAATAGTGTTCTCCTCTACTTCCTTTTTATTTTTCTCTTTTGTAAGCATCATGTGGTGGGGAAAGATCTAAGCATATATATCCAGTTGGATATGAGTGATCATGAGTTATTATTGTTGACATCACCCTTGAGGTGAATAAGTTGGGAGGCGAAATCACAAGCCCCTATCTTTCTATGTGTCTGGCTGAAACTTTTTGCTCCATATATATGTCGTGAGTGTTAGCAATCATAGAAGACTAAATGATGGTTGAGTATGTGGACTTGCTAAATAGCTCCTACATGAGAATCTTCCTGAAAATATGATGAATTGCAATTGCATTGTTGACTGAGAACATAGTTTGTTAGTTTTCAAGAAAGTTTATGCCTTATACTCCATTGTTGTGATGAATTGTTACTTGCTCATGAGAAGTTTATGATAACAAATATTGCTGTTATAATAATGATCATGATGCTACTATCTCCGTATTTTGTTTTTATTGACACCTCTCTCTCTAAACATGTGGACATGATTATCGATATCAGCTTTCGCTTGAGGACAAGCGAGGTCTAAGCTTGGGGGAGTTGATACGTCCATTTTGCATCATGTTTTGCTACTGTTATTTATAGTGTTTTTGATCAATATAACACTTTGTGGAGCAATTCTAATGCCTTTTCTCTCTTAATATGCAAGATTCACACAAGGAGGGAGAATGCCGGCAGCTGGAATTCTGGACCTGAAAAAGCTATGTCAGAGATACCTATTCTGCACATCTCCAAATGAGCTGAAATTTCACGGAGAATTATTTTGGAATAAATAAAAAATATTGGAATCAAGAAGTACCAGAGGGGGCCACCCAGGTGCCCACGAGGCACCAGGGCGCGCCACCCCTCCCCCCCCCCCCAAGGCCCTGGTACCTCGTGGGGCTCCTGGCCAGCCTCTGGCCCCCATTTTCTGGTATATAAGTCATTTTGCCCTAGAAAAAATATAGAGAAGACTTTCGGGATGGTGCGCCACCGTCTCGAGGCAGAACTTGGGCAGGAGCACTTTTGCGCTTCGGCGGAGAGATTCTACCGGGGATACTTCCCTCCGGGAGGGGGAAATCGTCGCCATCGACATCACCAGCGATCCTCTCATCGTGGGAGGACTAATCTTCATCAACATCTTCACGAGCACCATCTCATCTCAAACCCTAGTTCATCTCTTGTATTCAATCTTTGTCTCAAAACCTCAGATTGGTACATGTGGGTTGCTAGTAGTGTTGATTACATCTTGTAGTTGATGCTAGTTGGTTTATTTGGTGGAAGATTATATGTTGAGATCTATTATGCTATTCAATCCCTCTCTGATCTTGGATATGAACATGATTTGTGAGTAGTTACTTTTGTTCTTGAGGACATGGGAGAAGTCTTGTCATAAGTAATCATGTGAATTTGGTATTCGTTCGATATTTTGATGATATGTATGTTGTTGATTCTCTTAGTGGTGTCGTGTGAACGTCGACTACATGACACTTCACCATCTTTGGGCCTAAGGGAATGCATTGTGGAGTAGTAATTAGATGATGGGTTGCTAGAGTGACAGAAGCTTAAACCCTAGTTTATGCGCTATTCCGTAAGGGGCTGATTTGGATCCATATGTTTAATGCTATGGTTAGAGTTATCTTAATTCTTCTTTCGTAGTTGCGGATGCTTGCGAGAGGGGGTAATCATAAGTGGGAGGCTTGTTCAAGTAAGAACAGCACCCAAGCACCGGTCCACCCACATATCAAATTATCAAAGTAGCGAACGCGAATCAAACAAACATGATGAAGTGACTAGATGAAATTCCCATGTGTCCTCGAGAACGCTTTACTTACTATAAGAGATCGTTCCGGCTTGTCCTTTGCTACAAAAAGGATTGGGCCAACTTGCTGCACTCTTTGTTACTATTGTTACTTGTCACTTGTTACAAATTGTCTTGTTATCAAACTACTCGTTACCGATAATTTCAGTGCTTGCAGAAGATACCTTGCTGAAAACCGCTTGTCATTTCCTTCTGCTCCTCATTGGGTTCGACACTCTTACTTATCGAAAGGACTATGATTGATCCCCTATACTTGTGGGTCATCACACAATAGCTAGATTAGCTTTAGTTTGCAATGTTTCAGCAACCAGGGGCTGGCTTGCACGCTTCCTACTGACAAACAAAGCATGTCATTTGGTTAGTAATTGAAAAAAACAACCAAATCAAAAAACATCACAAACATGAACATACTTTGGCCTTTCAGGAGTGTAACAGCAATTTGGAGATCCTTTTCGGTGCCCAAGTTCCTGGCACAACTTGCATCTATTTTTGTTACCTTTTTGGGACCTTTTAGGCTTTGGATCTTTCTCTCCCTTCTTACTACGCTCACCTTTCTCAAACAATGCCATGAATGCACTCTCCTTAGACCTGCCAACCTTTCTTTTCGTTAAGGCACTACTGCAGGTGACTGCTAATGCGACACATGAATCGGAGACCCCCCGACCAAACTGTGTGCGATGCATGAATCACAAATGGTAACGTAATAAAACCATCACCAATAAGACGAACTGTGTGCGATGCCAGAGACACCAAGCATGATTCAGATTAGAGACGCGTGTGCGATACATGGAATACAGTTCATCGATACGAACCGTTTGCGATGAGCCAAAACAACAAAAATGGTCCGCCAGATCGAGGTGTGTGCGATATACGGCATACAGTTCACTCGGATGAACTGTTTGTGATTACCCAACACAACAGAAACGGTCAGCCAGATCAAGGTGTGTGCGATAGACGGCATCCAGTTCACTCAGATGAACTGTTTGCGACGAGCCAAAACAATAGAAACGGTTCAACTTAACAAAATGTGTGTGATCCGCGGCAAACAGGTCAGTAATCAGAAATGTGTGGGAAGACCGATAATAAAATAGATGATTGCTCCAAATAAGCTGTGTGTGTTGTGGGCAAATGGTTGGTGGTAAACAATTGTCAACGATTGATGAAATAATCATCGACGGGTTCCGTAGTTTAATCCATATGCGATGTGATTTGCTCAGTCTGCACAACATCTATGCTCTGTCTACAAAACAACAACATATATACTTATAAGGACATGATTGCATAACCAAATTAAACATCCAATTAAGTTATATCACAAATACCAGAAAAATTGTAAGGTTCAAATTCCAGCATTACAAGTCCCAAATGAAAAGATTACAAGGTTCAAACTATTCTTACAAATCAAATTCATCTTCTTCGGAATCTGAGCCATGCACTATTTTCTGCGAATGGATCAGTCACCGAGAAGTCATATATCGGTTTGATAGTGTGACTTCTGAATAATCTGTCATTTGTAGTTCCAAACTGAAATTAGCTTCTGCAGAGCCTTTTCCATTCAGTTGTAGACGCCTGCGCTGATCAGCAAACCATTCACTCCTGCGCACTACATATAGGGCAAACCTCATTACCTTGAGCACACTTGCTCTCTGAACAAAGAACCTGGCGAATTTAATCTCTGGTGTGGTGCCTCGGTACTGGTTCAAAGTAATTTTTGTGAGATGAAGATCAAGGCATTCAATGGGATTGTTATATTGCGCCACATTTTCCACTTTTGGGCCTGCTTGTATCTCCAAACGTAGACAACATATTAGTGCCTAGCTGTAGTTTTAAACACTTCGGGCCTCTTTGATTTGCAGGATTTCTAAAATACACGAATAGATTGACATGCCATCTTCAATCGTTCATGATTAACATCTCAAAAAATATATGTATTGAAATCCTCCAAATTTTCTTTAGAAATCATACTACATTTGTCATTGTAATCATGGGTAAAAGTAACAACAAATTGAACTCTGTTGTGGTTAACAATTAACAGGAAAGGAGCCTCACCTCGATGTATAGCTTCTCCGTGCACGGAAAGCATCTAAGGAATCTAACAACTTCATCCAGATCGGGGCCGACAGATTGTAGTGCCAAGATCTTCACTGTGCGCAGAGACGGGGTCAAGCTTGTGGGGATCATTTTATGGATGACTGCCGAACATAGATCAACAAAAAATAGATAAATGTGATGTCCAATAAGAAGAAGGAGAAGAAGACTGTTGTACCTGAACGGATAATGATCCAGTAACAAGTTCAGAGAATTCAGCACACGAATAGCCCAACACTGTCAATTTCGGTGCGTCAATGACCCTGATTCTTGTTGGACCTTCTTTATCAAGTACAAACAATCTCTCAAGGAAAGGTGCATTCTCAATGACCATATCGTGAAACACCTCAAATGGCAGCCTGTTGCGGCACCAGCAATGCACATAAATCGTACGGGCATTCGTCAAGGCGATGTGGAGACTACTGGACCCATCCATCACCTGAAGACGAAGGTACTCGAGCGCTGTACAGCCGCCGAGCAGGTGCTCCAAATCCTCCTTCGAGATGCTGACGCAATTGAGCTCGAGATCCTTCAGTTTAGGGAGATGAAGAGCGGGCGCGGCATTAGTCTGGGGGAAAAGCACTGCCTGAACGTCGCGCGGCGCAGTGTGGGCGCGAGGCGGAGAGCGGACGGCGGCAGCGAGCGCGGATATCTGGCATGAAAGCTGAGCTCCTCGAGCCGATCTAGGGCGGGGGGTAGGAACCACTCATGAAACTTGCGTTCGGCCTTGCAGTTGGAACGGAACTTGCCGATGGCAAGGCGTCTGACCGGCCCAGGGTGAGTGGCGAGGATGTGGGACAATGCGTCCAAGCATTTGCGCTCCCCGCTGCAGAGCTCGTCGTACTCGATGAGGTCCAGGGGGGTGGAGTGCCATAGGTGGCGCCACCGCCGGGAGAGGACAGTGGTCCGCACGCCAGATTTGATGGGGGGAGGGATATGATGGTTACCCACATCTGGTCGGGGAGGCTAGTGATGAAGTCCACGCTCGCCGGAGGCTCTTGCGGTTCTGGCTCAACCCACCCCCGCTTGTTGGCCGGCTCGTCCTCCATCGTAGTAGGCGGCGATCCTCGGCGGCGGTGCTTATAGATAAGAACAGAGGAGTAGGAGGAGCACTGGAAACTGTTCTACATACCTTCCCGAGGCGGCCGAAACCAAAACTATCAATAAATTTTGCTCGCTGGCAGGTCAAAGGGCTCGCTTCCCGGTGAGCCTGCGCGGCGAACTGCTCGCATGCGTCCCGTCGAGCCTGCATGGTGGACAGCTCGCACGCGTCCCGTCTAATCAAACAGCTGCCCGCGGTAGTAAATGGTTAGTGGAACGCCCACAATTGGAATACTACAACCACTTGCGATAATAACGTGGCGGCTATTTGTTCCAAAATGCCTAGAAAACTCAAATAATGTATAAGGAAGGCAAAACGAACGCTGAATAATTTCATATTTAAGCACGACACTCCTTTAGTTGCATGTTGCCTCTGTAAAATAAATCAAGGTGGCAAGAGTTAGTGTATGTCGTTTCGGACACAGAGGTGACACGTCCCCTCTCAGAACCATGAGGCTTTTTTAGAGAAGTTACAGTTTGTAAGAAGCTTATACCAAAACTTGTCCCAAATCGGAGAAAAAATTACCACAACACGTTGGTGCCATGTCATGACACCATGCCAAGTTTCATGATTTTCAGGCGAGTTTTGGATTTACAGGAATTTTAAAACCAAGTTTCTCAATGTTTCCGGCCGAGCCACGATGCCCAGATGTTTGAAATTCATTCCCATTTCTTGCATGGGACCTAAACATTCACCCAAGGACACATATATGATTTTTCAACCCGTTTTGGTGCACTGTGGCATGTGCCTGTAGTTCAAATTTGAATTATGCACATTAAATGCCTAGAAAATCAAATAATGTATAAAAAAGCCAAACGAACCCTGAATAATTCCAAATTGTAACACGACACTCCTATAGTTGCATGTTGCCTCCGTAAAATAAATCAAGGCGGGAAGAGGCAACGTATGTCGTTTCGCACACAGAGGTGACACATTCCTTCTCGGAACCATGATGCTTCTTGAGAGAAGCTCCGGTTTGAAAGAAGTTTATACCAAAATTGCCCCAAAATCGGCCAATTTTTTTACCACAGCATGTTGGTGCCATGTCATGACACCATGCCAAGTTTCATGATTTTTCAGGCGAGTTTTGGATTTACATGAATTTTTTAACCAAGTTTCTCAATGTTTACTGCCGAGCCACGACGCCCAGATGTTTGAAATTCATTCCCATTTCTTGCATGGGACCTAAACATTCACCCAAGGACACATATATGATTTTTCAACCCATTTTGGTGCACTGGAGCATGTGCGTGTAGTTCAAATTTGAATTATGCACATTAAATGCCTAGAAACTCAATTAATGTATTAAAAAGGCCAAACAAACCCTGAATAATTCCAAATTGTAACACAAAACTCCTGTAGTTGCATGTTGCCTCTGTAAAATAAATCAACGCGGGAAGAGGCAGCGTATGCCGTTTCACACATAGAGGTGACACGTTCCCTCTCGGAACCATGAGGCTTCTCCAGAGAAGCTACGGTTTGTAAGAAGATTATACCAAAACTTGTCCCAAATCGGCCAATTTTTATACCACAGCATGTTGGTGCCATGTCATAACACCATGCCAAATTTCCTGATTTTCACGTGAGTTTTGGATTTACAGGAATTTTTTAACCAAGTTTCTCAATGTTTACGACCGAGCCACGACGCCCAGATGTTTGAAATTCATTCTCATTTCTTGCATGGGACCTAAACATTCACCCAATGACACTTTCAACCCGTTCTGGTGCACTGTGGCATGTGCCCGTAGTTCAAATTTGAATTATGCACATTAAATGCCTAGAAACTCAGTTAATGTATAAAAAAGGCCAAACGAACCCTGAATAATTCTAAATTGTAACACGACACTCCTATAGTTGCATGTTGCCTCTGTAAAATAAATCAACACAGGAAGAGCCAGCGTATGTCGTTTCGCACACAGAGGTGACACGTTCCCTCTCGGAACCATGATGCTTCTTGAGAGAAGCTCCGGTTTGTGAGAAGTTTTTACCAAAACTTGTCCCAAATAGGCCAATTTTTTTACCAAAGCATGTTGGTGCCATGTCATGACACCATGCCAAGTTTCATGATTTTCAGGCGAGTTTTGGATTTACAGGAATTTTTAAACCAAGTTTCTCAATGTTTACGGCCGAGCCACGATGCCCAGATGTTTGAAATTCATTCCCATTTCTTGAATGGGACCTAAACATTCACCCAAGGACACATATATGATTTTTCAACCCATTTTGGGGCACTGAAGCATGTGCCTTTAGTTCAAATTTGGATTATGCACATTAAATGCCTAGAAACTCAATTAATGTATAAAAAAGGCCAAACAAACCCTGAATAATTCCAAATTGTAACACGAAACTCCTATAGTTGCATGTTCACTATAGATAAATGTTCTAGCAATTCAAACATTGTCCTTTCCCGTCGTAAACTCATTTTGTTTTTCAAATCAGAATGAAAAAATCAAGTATACCACAAACAGTTTATTAGCAAGAATCGTGTGCGATGGAGTATAAAATATCTTGGGGCACCCTCATGTATGGCTTACGCTGGAAGTTTCGTCGGCTACAGTCCACCGCCAGCGCGTCAACCACACTTGCGCACCTGTTTTTCGCTGCACCGAGCGAAAATTTGGCAACCGCGGAAATATCTAGCTCCCCGCCTCCTCCCCCCGACCAAAAGCCACATTTTCACTGTTTCCTCCTTCCTTTCCAAGTTCAAACCTTCACTGCTTGCTTGCAGCGCCGCCTGCTCGCCGGCGACGCTCCTTTCTGCTACGCGGCCTCGTCGATATAGTCAGGTAATCCACACCCCACCCCATCCTCCTCCTCCTTCTCCATCCCACATGCCCCGACCGCCGGCGCGACACCTTCCACCCAAATCACTGCCCCATCCTCCAAATAAGCGCCGTCCATAGCCATTTTGCACGCAGTATAGACAGGAGCTCAAGGAGCATCTGACAGCGGAGAAGCAAATCGCGGCCGTACACGTGGATGAGGTCGCGTTGGCTGCCATGCGTGCCGACCGCCAGATCTTGGAGGAGCACCTCGTCGTCGAGGCCACCGTCGGTGACTTCTAGTGAACTGTCCTCTATAATGTTAATATGCAATCTGATCTTCTGAAATGTGATGTTCAGTTAACAGTTTGGTTCAACAATTGCTATATTTCCCAGTAGTTCTTAAGCATGCTTGGTTTGGTTAACTGTCTGATCTTCTAGTATACGTTCTATTCTGCAATACGGTGCTAAGTTAAATGTTTGGTTCATTTGTTGTGTTGTCCAGTTAACTGTTTGGTTCAATTTTGCAATGTGATGTTCATTTGTTGTGGGTACAATTTTGTATTGTTATCCATGTGAGAAATAAATCGAATTTGGCTGTACAAAATACGTAGTACATGAGAAACATATACAATTGCTATATTTCCTAGTTCTTAAGCATGCTTGGTTTGGTTAACTAGCTTTTCCATGCGGCTCGAATTAATCTGCTGGATCTGCAATTTGTTTATTTTTCATTAACATATTCTACTGATAGTATGCCAACTCTCACTTAACCTGATCAATAACTGCCTTATATGTGTTGCAGCGAAACAATGGGAGGCACTGAGGTTTACCATCGAGATTCTCACATGCATGGTCCTTTGTCTAATAGCACATTATTGTGTAATTGCAGGAACCATTCTAATATTTAGGTTTTTAACAATTTGTTCTTGCACATGTAGGTCCTGCTGTCAGAGGTTTAGACCCACTGTTCGACCCATTTTGCATATGGGGAAATGAGATGTCCATGAATATCAGTCAAGTCAAGAAACTCAGAAAGATTGTTAGGATAAAGAAACTAGCAATGAATAATAGCAAGATCTTTGTTTGCACAATGAAGAAGACAGCAGTCAACTATAGGACGCACTACAAGAGGACAGAGCTTTGGTAACACCGTCTTGTGTTACTACAGGCCCAAAAGTGTGTTACTAGGCCATATAGTAACACAGTTTGAAATGTGTTCCATTAGACCGTGTTACTAAGTGGTGTCAACTGTCACACATAATAATTATTACCATATATTAAAAAATGTGCTACAATTACATAATAGTAACTTGTGTATTATGTGTTACCAAACACACTGGTAACATACTTTTGTAATTATAGTAACACCGACAGTAACATATTTTCATAGACGTATAACATTGGTGGTAACATGTTTTTGTAACTATAGTAACACACTAGTAACACGTTTTTTTAGCATCGGAACACAACTAGTAACATAATATCCAAATATCATAACACTATAAATTATAGTTGTCAACTACTCTAGTAACATCATCGGTAACACTTATATCAATATGGTAACATAATTAATGAATTTGTTTTTTATTATTAACCAAATTCGATACCCATTTTATGGAATATAAATTTATTAATAAAATCGATGCAATTGCGTAAATAGTTAATCATTTTATTATTATGCTTGGCAGCATCAAAATGATATAGAAACTGAAGCACAACACATATAGAAATTCATACGAAGATATTTATTATGAATATACAAGAGTGTATGATACATATGCATTACAATAAAGATATCATTCACATCATTTTGAGCATAGAAAACACAACTATGGAGAATATTACACCATAGCATTTGCATCAATTCGACGAAAGAAAAAGATCTTGTGTACATTTTTCAATCTATCAATGTAAACTACGACTATTGGTAGCTAAAATCTTCAAATTTATTTGCTTCTTGATCCAAGAATTCAGCTGCAACTCAATTATCCTTCTCTCGAATCTGTTAAAATTGCAACTTAGATATATGTGATTAAATGTACACAAATATGATTTTAGATGTGGAAGAGAAGATTTTCACTTACAAAAGCTGAAGGCCATGCAATTAAGTATCCTGAAGAGAAAGCGTCACCAATTGTCTTGCAATCAGAAACTTCCCTTACCAACTCCTCATTATCAATAATAGGTTGATCTATGCGCACAAGGGCAAATTCAGCACCTAACTCAATACCACCAGCCTTAGTTCTTGGATCAGTACTCCGAATAGTACCATACGCAACATTCCGCTTGTTGGGATATGTTGAAGTCTTTAAAACTACTTTGGAAGCAACCTATATTATGATCAATATTAGCATTCAACGACAATGATAATATAATTTGCATGAACAATATGAGCTTTTTTTTAATGTCAGCCCAGTAAGGTGCCCCAAAAATTAAATAAACTGGACCCGGCATCGAAGTCTAATGCCCAAGGTCACCTTGCTTGCTCATGCTTGGTTAAATTTATACTTTACTTGCATATAGCAGATTGAGCAAAATTTGTAACAAAATCCATTTTTCAAGCAGACATGATAATGTGGTTTGGGTTGGGAATTTGTGTGCAGTAAACCATGCCCCTTGGCAAATCTTTACCTTGATGGAAGAAGTATGCCTTTTTTTTGCGCGAGCTGGGTGTGGGTGTTCAGTTCTAGTCGCCTGCTGGTTCAGTCTCGAAACAGATTCACCCGTAAGATCCCTCGTTTCCCTCACCTACCAAGAGACAATAATATTAGATGGAATGATATTCATATCTTGAAGCTACAGAAAGCTACAACTTCAAAACTCAAAAGCACACAAAAATTACCTCTATTCCAGAATCAATAACAAGGTCTTGTGGCGATGATGAATTTTGTTGAATTTGTAATTGGTTGACATCATGGTCGCCAACCTAGTTCCATGACACAACAATGGTAAGCAAGTAACTATTTTATATTCTATCTTTGTGACATGAGTAAGAGTAACTATAGGCATAACCTTTTCGTGCGAACGTGATAAATTATTATCCTCAGAAATGTCATGTTGCATAGACGACCGTGCGTCAACAGGTCCATTGCAATGGATTCTCTGCAAACTGAAATATTAATACGAAGGTTTCAAGTGACAAGCAATGATATAGCCATGTATTAACATTACCTTTGTTTTACCATGTAGTATTGGTAACCGAGAAATACCATTATCATTTGATTGGAGGTTTTCCTACAGAACTAACAAATCTAAGTAAAATATTGATAGAAATGCATACAAAAGGTGGGATAAAGATGTCCTTTACCTCTTCTATTCCATTGTTCACATAGCCTTCTTTGTTACTCATATCTTTAATAATCTGGTCTTGCCTTTTTATATGTTCTTTCATCTTTGCTATTTCCTACCAAACATCATGTTCAACTTCATATGGTCCTGCAGAACAAGCATACATCTTTTATTCCAATTATTACAACAGTAGATACATATATGTAATAAGCATGGTTCAAGAGGGATACTTTGCGGCCTTCTCATAGTAAGTTGCCCTGCCCCTTCAGCAGAGACACCACCGTCCTGTAAGAGAACACTCTCATTCGGATGGTTAGATGGAGCAATATCAATTTGCTTGCTAGGCGGAGCAATATGATCGTCAGCCTTCTCCTTAGACACATACAGATGGACAACTTTCACAATCTCAGGGTCTGACAACATTTTCATGACAAGACCTTGATCATAAATGTGAACTAAGTAGGAGCTGCCTAGACGGGATTTTTTCGCATAGTACAGAAAGTCAATTGCCTGAAAGCCAACTTCCTCGATCATCAAGATTAAGTCATAATACGAGACATCACGCCTCATCATGGATCTTTGTAAAATTTTGGCTTCCTGATTTGCATCTTCATAGTGCAGGTATATGGTCAACATGTCCGTCACCATCCTAGATATATATATATAAATGTCAATTAAACCATTACAAGTAAAGACAAATTAACTAATGACATAACAGGGACAATTTAATTAGCCAATAGACATGAATTCGTAGCAGATAAATGAGGGAAGGAGAAAGGAGAATCCACCTAGGACAAGATTGCAGTCTCGGACAGGGAAATCAAGCAATACAAGTTGTGGAAGTCCCCTCAGCAATTTGGGTCCCAGAACCGATGAAACCTACCAAAAGAAACATGTGAATGGAGAGGGCAGAGAAGTAAACGGTAGCATGTAAATGCACTTTCAGCTTATCATAACTCAAAATAGAGAGAGGTACAAGACATGGGTCCAGCCACACCCACACTCAGATATAACGCTGTCGACATATGGATTCAGGTGGGGTTTAAGTTGAAAACTGTACAGATTATGCAAACTGAGCAGTATTCAAGCGATGGATAAGATTCTGTTAAGCACTAGGTGATAGGAGAGTAGCAGCATGTTGCCTCATGTGGCATCCCAATAAGTCAAGAAGCAGCAGCCAAGGTTTATCCTAAGTCAAACTTCTGCATGTTTGAGTTTGTAAAAAATATATTACTATTTGGAACACTAGATTAGTTTTATTAGAATCTTTAGAAAATATTCATACTATGTATAATTTTTTTTGCAGATATTGTCATATTTCTCTATAAGTTTGATCAAATTTAAACAAGTTTCACTTAGAACGCCCTAGCAGAAGTGTAGAACACGCACGTATAGTAGGTACATATCAATGGATCGATCTGATTGATGGATCAGGCACTGGCCCATCCCTAAATTATAGGGCTTTTCTACATCAGTCAATGGTTTAATTATTTGTCTATGTATGGGCTAATTATGCAATTAGCTGCGGCCATTAGGCATATACAGTACACACTGTCTGCTATGAATCGTCGAGGGAAACGAGCGATTGGCAGGGGTCTGACCCCTGATCGCCCCGCCGTCTCCGCCCCTGCATCCGTATAGTGGTGTTCGTAGCAGTCAGATCAGGGAAGGGGTGGGCATTCAGATCCATACCAGCCACGAGATCGTACTCCTTCAGCATGTAGGTGCCGGAG
This sequence comes from Elymus sibiricus, assembly GCA_039707655.1. Taxonomy (NCBI): domain Eukaryota; kingdom Viridiplantae; phylum Streptophyta; class Magnoliopsida; order Poales; family Poaceae; genus Elymus; species Elymus sibiricus. The sequence goes on along the minus strand of CM077676.1, from coordinate 118,538,499 downwards.
CTGAAGACCGACGAAGCCGTCGCCGCGACGATCCAAACGGCGCCGAGGCAGTTCGAGGAAGCGACGCCGAGGCAGGTCGAGGAAGTGGCAGATCGATACAGGGGTTGAGGTGGGGGTTGGGGAGGGGGGAGGGGTTGCAGGTGGCGGCCGCGCTGGGCGCTGAAGGGGCGGCGTGCTGGGCGTTGGAGTGCGGCGAGGTAGCCGCCGAATGGGGGGCGGCTGGGCTGGATGTAGATGGGTTTGAGACCCAATTTATTTAGCGTTTTCTAGTTATAATTGGAGGGAAAAGTAAGCGCGAAAATCAGAGCTTTTGCGCCAGGAAAAATTAAGATTTAATTTTTCACCATCGAGAACTGGAGGGAAATTTGGATCTACTTTTTTTTATCCAAGGACAACTGGAGGGAAAATGTTTTGGAAGTACCGGGACATTGTTACATATTTATTTATTATTTATTTGTTCGGCATGGAAATTTTCCAAAAAGGGTTTTTGGCATGAAAAAATAGAGTATATTTCATATTTTATTTATTATTGATTCAAAGGGAAATTAGATATATCTAAATAGTAATGACTTTATAAGCTGCGGCGGGCCTTGGAGGATGTTGTGATCAGGGGATCCCCGATGTTGGGACAATGGACGCGATGGTGTTGTCATGAACAGCGGCGATCGGTTGATAGATCTCGCTCCTGATCGGTCGTCTCGACCAAGATCGTGTTATTCCCACATGACTTCCCATGGAAGCTACGACTGGCGTGGGAGAAAACTACAACCGACAATGCTAGAAGTTGTGGCCGTCCCGGGAACATGTTGTGGTCAACGAGGCCGGCGACATTTCATCGGTGCTGAGAGCGCATGCGGTGATGCTTCAAAGTGGCGACGACGATATGCGTCAACTGTGACTGATAGCCGACGGTGTTGTAACGACGTATCCGAGAGGCTGGCACATCAATCTAGTCTCCTCCTTCCTTCCACCTCCATGGTGGCAGAGAATAAGGGGAGGGTATCCCGGCTACCCACGATTTAAAAAACCTATTGTACTTGCAGTCATATCAGAAAAAGGAAACCTGCGTCCTCGATTGTTGGTTAAAGAAAAACATTGTAATTCGACCGACCGATCTCGCTCCTGATCGGTGGCCTCGACCAAGATCGCGTCATTCCCACACGACTGCCCATGTAAGCTACGACCAGTGTGGAAGAAAGCTACAACCAACAATGATAGAAGCTGCGACCGACCCGGGAGCATGTTGTGACCAGCGTGGCCAGCGACTTTTGATCGGTGCTGAGACCGCATGTGGTGGTGCTACAAAGTGGCGACGATGAGAAGCGTCAGGTGCGACCGACCACCGTCTGTGATGTAACGACAGATCCGAGAGGCTGGCATATCAATGGTAACCTACGACCTCGATGGTTGGTTAAAGAAAAACATTATAATTCGACCGACTGATCTCGCTCCTGATCGGTCGCCTTGACCAAGATTGCGTCATTCCCACATGACTGCCCATGGAAGCTACGACCAGTGTGGGAGAAAGCTACAATCGACAATTATAGAAGCTGTGACCGACTCGGGAGCATGTTGTGACCAGCGTGGCCGGCGACTTTTGATCGGTACTGAGACCGCATGCGGTGGTGCTACAAAGTGGCGACGACGAGATGCTACACCCACGGTTTAAAAACCCGACCATACTTGCAGTCGAACCAGAAAAAGGAAACCTGCGATCTCGATGGTTGGTTAAAGAAAAACATTGTAATTCTGCCCAGGATGTTAACTGATTGACTTTACACCGGTCAGCCGAGTCCATGAACGGGAAGATATGCAGCCATCGGGAGTATGTGACATCGCAACCACCCCACCATTACATTGGACCGTAGTTTAAAAAAAAGACCCGGACCGGCGGTTGGACTGGGAAAAACCAAAGCCGATGACCTGGGCAGTTGGGTTGGCTCCATGGACCATCCACGCAGTCGAACCAAAAAAATGGTCGAACCAAGTGTTTTTATAAAAAAACCGTTGAACCGGTGTTTCCAGAAAAGCTCATCGTTAGATTTTTTTCATGTGAATAACCTAGGGGTTTGTCCCAACTCGGTGGAAATCCATCCACTTTTCCCCCTTCCGCCGCCGCTTCCAACATCGGGTGCAACCGCCCCTTCCGCCGCCGCCCTTGCCCGGCACGGCGACGCCGCCCCGCGCCACTAGGAGCCCAGGACGGACACGCCGACGCCTCCCTATACGACTGCGCCACCGCTGCTGCGTGCTGGTCCAGCGACCCCAGGCGTCGAGGGAACGCTATCGCCGCCGCCTGGTCTCCAGCATCCAGCCGGTGCAGGTCCAGCTACTCCAGCCGTCCCTCCGGTTGCCTTCCTCCGCTCCACACTCCAGAGAGGACGACCAGCCGACCAGGACGACCGACGGTCGCCTCCCTCCGCTCCTAACCAGGACGCTAGTAATATGAACTCTCTCTTCTCCTCTCTGTTTATCAATTCTTCTATTGTATAGAAGCATTTTTATGTCATATGTCAACTAGTGAAGTTTGTGAACTACTAGAATTAGAGAGATTAGAGAAAGGAATTAGAGATTGGTATTTGGTAATTGGTAATTGCTATTTGTTTGATTGTGTTGCACACTTCCTTGTCTAAGATTATGAGAAACACTTGTTTGAGACTATGAGAAAGATTTATGTTTGATTGAGTACTGATTCTTGTTTTGTCCCTTGTCACTCAGTGCAGTAACTACATTTCTTTTTGTTACAATGTATCGATGGATTTAGAATCTATAAAGGAGCTATTGCTTTCTCCTAGACCAAGTGAGGAATACTTGGCTGGTGTAGCTGGTTTTCTTGACTTTGCGTACATCGGTAAAAGTTCTGATGCCAAGATCCGTTGCCCATGCGTCATATGTGTCAATGCATCATTATGGAAGCAGGAGGACGTGTACGATCACTTGGTTTGTAGCATATTTTCACCTGGATATACTGTTTGGGGTTGCCATGGGCAAACAACATCATTCATCTCTGCTAACAAACAAGGTGAAATTCCAACACACATGAGAAGTAACAAAAGGCCACGATCACAGTTTGAAGGAACAAAATCTAATATGCGTTAGTTAGTGGAAGATGTTTTCTGTGGACGTCCAACGATAGAACCTGAAACCCATCATCCATCTAAACCAGGACCAGACCCTGAATCCCAAGCTTTCTATGACCTTTTGAGAGATGCAGATCAACCTTTGTGGCCAGGCTGTGAACTATCCATACTTTCTCTTGTTGTTATTCTCTTCCACATAAAAGCCACTAACAAGTGGAGCAATAAATCTTTAAATGATTTGTTAGCAGTTCTGCAGAAAGCAATTCCTAATGGTAAGAATTTACCTAGTACATTTTTTGACGTGAAGAAGATGGTTGGAAAACTTGGGCTTAGTTATGTGAGGATTCATTCTTGTGAAAATAACTGCCAGCTTTATCGGAAAGAGAACGCAAGTGATGATTTTTGTTCAGTGTGTGGAACTTCAAGGTGGAAGAACATACCAGATAAAACTACTTTGACTAAGAAGGAAAGAAGGAAGGCAATCCCAAGGAAGGTGTTACGGTACTTTCCAATTAAGCCAAGGCTTAAGAGGCTTTTCATGCACAAAGATACAGCTACAGCTTTAAGATGGCATGACGAAGAGCGCACACTGTAGATTTTTCAACAGAAAAATGTGTAACATTTCTGCTCCTGTTGACCACCTGTTGTACCACTACAGGAAGCTTATCCCCTTGCAGACAATCACCAATCCGTCTTCTCAATTCCCACAAATGCATGATCATGATCCTTATTTGGTCAACCATGTCATGCACAGGCAAGTTCATAAACTGCTTCACCTTGTTGTTCAAACTCTCTGCCAAGTTATTGTTGATATAATCACACTTGATGGCAGTGTTAAATCCTGACATGTACCATAACAGAGAATGATAGGTGTTCATCCATGGAACAAACTCACTGCATGCTGCCATTATCTTACCAAGATGATATGAATGTGTCTGAGTAGTCTAAGATCTTGCTGCTAGCCACATGTGCTCAAATTCTTCCCCACTGAATTTTTTGATCAAATTCTTCCACATATGGCCGAAGCACTCCCTCTGCTCAGCATAGGGAAAAACATTCTTGACTGCAATATCTAGCTCTTTACATGCATATGTGTGTAATGCCAAAGGTTACACTGGCCCTATGCATCTTTTCAACTACATCATGAACCATGTCCATGAAACCTCTGTCTTTGACTGAAACAAGCCAATAGCAACAGGGAACATCCAATTGTGGCCATCTAGAGCATTGCATGCTGCCAATTGATCATTCCACTTGCCAGTTAAAGAAGAAGAGCCTATGCTCAAATACGGACGACACCCTGCTTTGAAGCCATCGATGCAAGGCTTTAAAGCCATAAAGAACTTAGAGAAAATGACTTTGCCATCCTTTGTTACCTCTGTATCTATCTCAACAACACTGCCAGGTGACCTCTTCTCCACCTCTGCTTTGAAGTTATCAAGCATCCTAAAGGTATTTGCCCAACCACCATATAATTGTTTCATTGCCCTTTGTTTTGCCTTCCACACTATGGTATATTTTAGCTTAATGGGGTACTGATTTTCTAAGTCTACTAAAAGTTTCTTTGCAGTAGTGCTTGGTTTCTTGGCTAAAATAGGAGTGATCTTTTCTGCAACCCAAATGTGTGATGTCATGGTTGATACTCTCTGTGAACTTGTAATACAAGTATGTTGATGTGGAATTTGATTAACCCTGATGGTACTTTCATCAGGTTGGCGTCTAGCAGATATGTACCACTTGCAAGGCTTGGCATTTTCATCAAAACCTCTGCACATCGCATAAAACTTCTTTCTATCAGTCCACTTAGTCTTGGCATCAAACTCATGCTTGACCGCATAAGTCTTGAAACACATCCTAAACTCATCCATGTTTGGCCACAATTTCCCCACTTCAATAACAGGGTTTTCTTTGTCATAGACATTTACCATCTCATCATCATGTGCATCATCAACACCATCTGCAGCATCTTCCATCAACTGTCCATCCACATCTTCGGATGAATCTCTGTTAGCATCAGCAGGCAAACTAGATTCACCCCTCTCCTCATTATCTCTATCATCTACTGGAATGCCAAAAAAATTGCCATCTCAGTGTCGGCCATTGTTGCAGTGAATAAATCTGTAGGGTCTTCTAATTCTTCTGAATTCCAATCAACGGTAGCAACCCTTGCAGCACCATCCCCCCTGTTTGTCAATGCCAGTTCCATCTCGTTTAGCCCACCCGCGCCCCCACAGTCTAGATTACAAAGCATCCAAAAACAGAGGCGCGCAGTCAGATCTAAATCAACGCGGAGTAGGGTTCCGAATTCACTCACCTCATTCGCCGCAACCGAGAACGATAGCTTTGCCGCCCGCCGCCCACCGCCGAGAAAGAACAGGGGAGCAGGGAGGGTTCAGTCTGGCACGGGGGACCCACCATCCTTAACATAAGCTCATTCCGTTGACGACCGTTTATCGCCTAGTCATTACTTAGTTATTTCTGCCTTAAAATGTCGCACAACATCTTTTTTTATTACCAACTGCATCTCTCTCCTTCTATTACGCGTTAAAAAATGTCGCGTAGGACGTACGTTGCCCCACCTGTCAGGATATCACGCCGGCCCACTAGTCAGAAGGTAACGGTCAATGGTGTTGACTGGACGGCAGTGCTCCGTTTGGCCTTCTGTGAGCAGGTGGTGGAGTGGGGAGGGGAAAAATGAGCAAAGTTAGTTGTCTTGGACAAAACTGAGCACAACTAAGGAACCAGGGGCACGAAAATAGAAATCCCTATTTTTAACTCAAAACAGGAGCTGCGGAATAAACGGAGACTAGCTAAGGACGAGGTCACGATGCATGACGGAAATAGTTCCAATGTTGATGTGATCGCCGTCGGCACGCTCCATCTACGTTTACCTTCGGGATTAGTTTTGAACCTGAATAATTGTTATTTGGTGCCTGCGTTAAGCATGAACATTATATCTGGATCTTGTTTATTGCAAGACAGTTATTCATTTAAGTCAGAGAATAATGGTTGTTCTATTTATATGAATAATATCTTTTATGGTCATGCACCCTTGGTGAATGGTTTATTCTTGTTGAATCTCGATCATAGTGATACACATGTTCATAATATTGATGCCAAAAGATGCAAAGTTAATGATGATAGTACCACATACTTGTGGCACTGCCGCTTAGGTCATATTGGTGTAAAGCGCATGAAGAAACTCCATGCTGATATGATGGACTTTTGGAATCTCTTGAGTATGAATCATTTGAGACATGTGAACCATGCCTCATGGGCAAGATGACTAAAACCCCGTTTTCCGGAACAATGGAACAGGCAAGTGACTTGTTGTAAATAATACATATCGATGTATGCGGTCCGATGAGTGTTGAAGCACGCAGTGGATATCGTTATTTTCTTACCTTCACGGATGATTTGAGTAGATATGGGTATATTTACTTAATGAAACACAAGTCTGAAACATTTGAAAAGTTCAAGGAGTTTCAGAGTGAAGTAGAGAATCATCGTAACAAGAAGATAAAATTCTTACGATCTGAACGTGGAGGAGAATATTTGAGTTATGAGTTTGGTATGCATTTAAAACAATGTGGAATTGTTTCACAACTCACGCCACCTGGAACACCACAGCGTAATGGTGTGTCCGAACGTCGTAATCGTACTCTATTGGATATGGTGCATTCTATGATGTCTCTTACCAATTTGCCGCTATCGTTTTGGGGTTATGCATTAGAGACAGCCGCATTCACTTTAAATAGGGCACCGTCTAAATCCATTGAGACGACACCGTATGAATTATGGTTTGGCAAGAAACCTAAGTTGTCGTTTCTTAAAGTTTGGGGATGTGACGCTTATGTCAAGAGGCTTCAGCCTGATAAGCTCGAACCCAAAGCGGAGAAGTGCGTCTTCATAGGATACCCTAAAGAGACCATTGGGTATACCTTCTATCACAGATCCGAGGGCAAGATATTTGTTGCCAAGAATGGGTCCTTTCTAGAGAAGGAGTTTCTCTCGAAAGAAGTGAGTGGGAGGAAAGTAGAGCTTGATGAGGTAATCGTACCTCCTCTCGAATTGGAAATTAGCACATCACAGAAAGAAGTTCCCGTGATGCCTACACCGGCCGTAGAGGAAGCTAATGATGATGATCATGAAACTTCAGATCAAGTTACCACTGAACTTCGTAGGTCGATCAGGGTACGTTCCGCACCAGAGTGGTATGGTAATCCCGTCCTGGAAGTCATGTTGTTAAACAACGGTGAACCTACGAAGTATGAAGAAGCAATGATGAGCCCAGATTCCAACAAATGTCTTGAGGCCATGAAATCCGAGATAGGATCCATGTATGAAAACAAAGTATGGACTTTGGTGGACTTGCCCGATGACCGGCAGGCCATTGAGAACAAATGGATCTTTAAGAAGAAGACAGACGCTAATGGTAATGTCACCATCTATAAAGCTCAACTTGTCGCAAAGGGTTTCTGATAAGTTCAAGGGGTTGACTACGATGAGACTTTCTCACCTGTAGCGATGCTTAAGTCTGTTAGAATTATGTTAGCAATTGCCGCATATTTCGATTATGAAATCTGGTAGATGGACGTCAAAACAGCGTTCCTTAACGGGTTTCTTAAGGAAGAGTTGTATATGATGCAACCGGAAGGTTTTGTCGATCCTAAGGGTGCTAACATAGTATGCAAGCTCCAGCGATCCATCTATGAACTGGTGCAATCATCTCGGAGTTGGAATATACGCTTTGATGAGGTGATCAAAGCTTTTGGTTTTATACAAACTTACGGAGAAGCTTGTATTTACAAGAAAGTGAGTGGGAGCTCTGTAGCATTTCTAATATTATATGTGGATGACATATTGTTGATTGGAAATGATATAGAATTTCTGGAAAGCATAAAAGTTTATTTGAACAAGAGTTTTTCAATGGAAGACCTGGGTGAACCTGCTTACATATTGGGCATTAAATCTATAGAGATAGATCAAGACGCCTAATAGGACTTTCACAAAGCATGTATCTTGAAAAGATTTTGAAGAAGTTCAAAATGGACCAGTCGAAGAAGGGGTTCTTGCCTGTGTTGCAAGGTGTGAAAGTTGAGTAAGACTCAAAGCCCGGCCACGGCAGAAGAAAGAGAAAGGATGAAAGTCGTCCCCTATGCCTCAGCCATAGGCTCTATAATGTATGCCATGTTGTGTACCATACCTGATGTGTGCCTTGCCATAAGTTTGGCAGGAAGGTACCAAAGTGATCCAGGAGTAGATCACTGGACAGCGGTCAAAAATATCCTTAAGTACCTAAAGAGGACTAAGGACATGTTTCTCGTTTATGGAGGTGACGAAGAGCTCGCCGTAAAGGGTTACGTCGATGCTAGATTCGACACAGATCCGGATGACTCAAAGTCTCAAACCGGATATGTATTTATATTGAATGGTGGAGCAGTCAGTTGGTGCAGTTCTCAGAAAAGCATCGTAGCGGGATCTACATGTGAAGAGGAATATATAGCTACTTCGGAAGCAGCGCAAGAAGGAGTCTGGATGAAGGAGTTCATACCCGATCTAGGAGTAATACCTAGTGCATCGGATCCAATGACTATCTTTTGTGACAACACTGGTGCCATTGCCATTGCCAAGGAGCCCAGGTTGCACAAGAAGACCAAGCACATCAAACACCGCTTCAACTCCATCTGTGATTACATCAAGGAGGGAGACATAGAACTTTGCAAAGTACATACAGATCTGAATGTGGCAGACCCGTTGACTAAACCTCTTCCATGAGCAAAACATGATCAGCACCAAGACTCCATGGGTGTTAGATTCATTACGATGTAAACTAGATTATTGACTCTAGTGCAAGTGGGAGACTGTTGGAAATATGCCTAGAGGCAATAATAAATTGGTTATTATCATATTTCCTTGTTCATGATAAATGTTTATTATTCATGCTAGAATTGTATTGAGCGAAAACTTGAATACATGTGTGAATACATAAACAATACCGTGTCCCTAGTGATCCTCAACTAGACTAGCTCATTGATGAAAGATGGTTAAGATTTCCTAACCATAGACATGAGTTTTCATTTGATAATGGGATCACATCATTAGGAGAATGATGTGATGGACAGAACCAACCGTAAGCTTAGCATCAGATCGCATCACTTAGTTATTTGCTATAGCTTTCTTCGTGTCAAGTATCAGTTCCTCAGACCATGAGATCATGCCACTCCCGGATACTGGAGGAATACCTTGTGTGCTATCAATTGTCACTTCGTAACTGGGTGATCATAAAGGTGCTCTACAGGTATCTCCGAAGGTGTCTGTTGGGTTGCATGGATCGAGACTGGGAGTTGTTGCTCCGTGTGACAGAGAGATTTCTCTGGGCCCTCTCGATAATACAACATCACAAGAAGGTTCATATGACTAATGAGTTTAGTCACGGGGTTTTTATTATGGAACGAGTAAAGAGACTTGCCGGTAACGAGATTGAACTAGGTATGGAGATACCGACGATCGAATCTCGGGCAAGTAACATATCGCTGGACAAAGGGAATTGCATACAGGATTAACTGAATCCTCGACATCGTGGTTCAACTGATAAAGATCTTCGTTGGACATGTGGGAATCAATATGGGCATCCAGCTCCCGCTATTGGTTATTGACCGGAGAGGTGTCTCGGTCATGTCTGCATGTTCCCGAACCCGTAGGGTCACACGCTTAATGTTCGATAGCGCTAGGGTAGTATTGAGACATTAATAGCGGAAAGTCTGAAGGTTGTTCGGAGTCCCGGTTGGGATCCGGGATATCATGTGGATCTCCAGAATATTCCGGAGGTAAAGATTCATATATGGGAAGTCTTGTTTTGGCCACCGGAAAAGTTCGGGGGCATGCCGACAAGTGTATCGGAGGCACCGAAGGGTATTGGGGGTCCACCAGCCCTGGGGACCCATGTGGGATGTAGAGGGGGTGCCCTGGCCTAGTTGGGCCAGGCGCACTAGCCCCCCACCAAGCCCATGCGCCAAAGGGTGGAAACCCTAGGGGTGGGAGGCGCCCCACTTGCCTTGAGGGGCAAGTTTCCCCCCTAGGCCGCTGCCCCCTCCCTTGGAGGAGGGGCTAGGGCCGGCGCCCCCTCCCCCTCACCCCTATATATAGTGGGGAGGGGCGCGGGGGGCTACACCCTTTGATCTGGCGCCTCCCTCTCTCCCGTATACTCCTCCTCCACGTTCCGCAGTGCTTGGCGAAGCCCTGCCGGAGTTCCGCTGCTGACACCACCACCACACTGCCGTGCTAGTTCCGATCTCATCTACCTCCTCCCCCTTGCTTGCTAGATCAAGAAGGAGAGGATGCCATCGAGCTGATCATGTGCTAATCTCAGAGGTGCCGTCCGTTCGGCACTAGATCGGATTGGATCGTGATAGGATCGTGAAGAGTACGACTACATGAACCGCGTTACGACGCTAATGCTTTCGGTCTACAAGGGTATGTAGACACACTCCCCTCTCGTTGCTATGCATCTCCTAGATTAGATCTTGGGTGTTCGTAGGATTTTTTTTTGATTTTCATGCTTCATTCCCCATCAGGAAGAGCATGTTCTCAACTTCAAGGGATTGATCAAGGGTCATCGAGTGCTGAACCAGAATAGGGCACGGGGGCATTTGACACTAATGGACGACTACTTTGCCCCAAATGCCCTATTCGCGGACAACTTTCATCGGCGCTTTCGGATGCGTAAAAATGTGTTTGATTGCCTCTACAATGGCATCCAAAGCTACGATGACTACTTCATCTTGAAGACGGATGTCGTAGGAAGAATTGGATTCTCTGGATACCAGAAATGCACAACTGCATTGCAGATGCTTGCATATGGCATGGCCACTGATTCATGGGACGAATACCTTCGGATATTTGAGAGCACATGCGGAGATGCCATGGTCAGATTTGTTACTGCGGTGGTTGAGGTGTTTGAACCTCGATACTTGAGAGAAGCAACTATTGCAGACACCGAAAGGCTCTTGACAATGGCTAAAGCAAGAGGGTGGCCAGGTTTGCTCGGATTTCTTATTGCATGCACTGGAGATGAAAGAACTGTCCAAAAGCACTACAAGGGCAATATCAGGGCCATGTTAAGAAGCCCACCATCATTCTTGAAGCTGTTGCATCACATGATCTCTTGATTTGGCATGCCCGGGTCTCACAATGACATCAATGTGCTGCAACTGTCTCCATTGTTTGCTAGGTTGACTAAAGGCCAAGATCCTCTGTGCAACTACACTATTAATGGGCATGAGTACAACATGAGTTACTATCTGGTTGACGGTATCTATCCTCTGTGGGCGAGACCTTTGTCAAGACCATCTATGAGCCAGTTGGTCAGAAAAGAGCTCACTTTGCCCAAAGATAAGAAGAAGCTAGAAAGGATGTGGAGAGGGCATTTGGAGTGCTCCAAGACTGTTTTGTAGTTGTTCTTGGACCTGCTAAACAATGGGATTCAGAGACCTTTGGGAGGTTATGACATGTTGTGTGATCATGCACGATATGATAAGGGTGAAAATGTTGTCGGAGGTCTGTAATTCGAGAACATGGGTGATCCTATCCAACTCCCACATCAGAGTCTGGCCATGATATGTCTCCAACGTATCTATAATTTTTTATTGTTCCATGCTATTATAGTATCAATCTTGGATGTTTTTATATGCAATTATATATCATTTTTGGGACTAACCTATTAACCTAGTGCCCAGTGTGTAGGGATCTACGGTAGGGTGCGTCAACTGCAAATTAAAATTTCCTACCCACAAAACATCCAAGAACATGCTACGAGAGATGGATCACGGATCGTTACTACTAGACGCGCAGTGCCATGCAGCGGAAGTAGAGTTGGGGCAGCGCATCCGCGGCATTCGTCTCCTCGTGCGATCTCCCTCGAACAGCCGGTCGTCGGATCCCACATACAGGTTCGCCGGAGCGGCGCAAGTGCACCACCTCTAACGGTATCCGCGCGTGCAGGAGAAACACCGTATGGCAGACTGCTAGGTCCGATCACACAGTCGGCGGCGAGTGGAGGTGGCTAGTTGCAACACATGCAAAGCCCTAATGACGGCGCCGAAGCGATCAACCAAATGAGTGTGCCGCACCTCCACTATATATAGGCATCCGTCGCGGGCTCAACACTTGGGCCTCACACGGATCCTAAAGCCCAAAGTCTATTCGGCCTGGATCCAAGTCCGAGTAAGATCACATCTGACTCGTGCAGTCGGACCCAGCCTCACAGGTTCCTTCCCTTAAGCGTGCGACCCCTTAGGTTCAAGTCGACTCGGTCGCAGTTTGGATCACCACCGACCTGCTCGGTTGGTAGCGGCCTCTAGCAAGGCGTGCCGACCACCAAGTAGACAATGAAACCGGTTGGCGAACCTGTACAACATGTCACACTTCTGTTCCCTTTGCCACACGATATATGTTGTCGGGCTCAAGGCGAGTCTGTCATCCTTGTGCTAGCCCGACCTCTTTCTCGTTCCAGTGATGCCGACCACAAACCGGATTATCTCATAATCCTTGTCGCATGGCCATGCTTATCTTGGTCGGATCACACGAGGGGCCCAGAGTATATCTCTCCTGATCGGAGGGGCAAATACCATCTTGTTCGACCATGTCTTGCAGCATGGGTCTGGACAAGCCCGAAACCTACTTTTATAACTACCCGGTTACGGAGTAGCGTTTGGTTGGCCCAAAGCAGGTCTGTCACCATCCCAAGTACATGCTTCAGCTCAGGTCTTAGGACATAGAACGTATGTTGTACTAGAGACTCACAGATGACATATCGCTGCGTCTCATAGTTGGGTCTGTCCGACTCGGACCTTATCTGGACTCAGATCTGACTATGTCGAATCCGACCAGATCTTTCCGAGTCCATATTATCCGGTTAGCATCCAATGCTCCATGGCTAGTGAGACTGAGCCATCCACCGTGTCATATGCTAGTCTAGTTAGCTGCGCATCCACACAGCCATTTCGACTAGGGACCTTTTAGGACAATCATCATACAATGCATAGTCCCACAAACAAGTCACGTACTTGCTAATACACATCATTGATAATGTCCAAGGACTATCTTTATTCATAAACACATAGGAAATATCATCATACATGATTGCCTCTAGGGCATATCTCCAACAGTCTCCCACTTGCACTAGAGTCAATCAAATAGACATCGTATGCCCATAGCTCTAACGTGCCCCTCATACTTGGGTTGTGGAAGCGGCTTAGTCAACGGATCTGCAACATTTGCATCTGTTTGAATTTTGCGTAACTCTACATCACCACTCTTTACGATCTTTTGTATCAGGTGATATTTCCGATCTATGTGTCTTGTCTTGTGGCGACTCCTCGGCTCCTTGGCCTGTGTGATGGCACCAGAATTATCACAATAAAGGTCCAACGGTTTTACCGAGGCTGGAAAAACACCAAGATCATCTAGAAAGTTCCGGATCCAAACACCTTCCTTTGCAGCTTCACAAGCCGCAATGTATTCGGCTTCTGTGGTAGAATCGGCCACGGTATCTTGCTTGGAACTCATCCAGCTCACTGCTCCTCCGTTCATGACATACACGAATCTGGACTATGATTGACAATCATCTCTGTCGGTTTGGAAACTAGCATCGGCATAACCCTTTACGACGAGCTCTTCCTCACCTCCATAAACTAGGAACATCTCTTTAGTCCTTTTCAGGTACTTTAGAATAGTCTTTACCGCCGCCAGTGACTCTCACCTGGGTTGGCCTGGTATCTACTTGTTAAGCTTATTGCAAAAGCAACATCGGGCCGTGTACATATCATGGCATACATGATCGATCTGATTGCTAAGGCATATGGAATCCGACTCATCCTACTTCGCTCATCAGATGTCGAAGGACTCTGAGTCTCGCTTAGCCTTATACCATGTGAGACAGGCAAGAACCCCTTCTTGGCCTCACTCATGTTGAACCATTTCAACACTTTGTCTATGTACGTGTTCTGGCTTAAGTCGAGCAGCCTCCTTGATCTATCTCTATAGATCTTAATGCCCAATATGTAAACTGCTTCACCAAGGTCCTTCATCAAAAACTTTCCATTCAATGATTCCTTGACCGAGTTCAGCATCGAAACATCATTTTCGATCAGCAATATGTCATCCACATACAGGATCAAAAACACTACCGAGCTCCCACTCAACTGCTTGTATAAACAAGCGTCCTCTTCGCTTTTGATGAAACCGAGACCAGTGATGACCTCATCAAAATGAATATTCCAGCTCCGAGATGCTTGCCTCAACCCATAAATGGATCTCTTGAGCTTGCATACTTTACTAGCGCTAGTTGGATCGACAAAACCCTCGGGTTGTATCATATACATGTCCTCGGTTAAATTTTCATGAAGTAAAGCCGTTTTGACATCCATCTGCCATATCTCGTAATCAAAATATGAAGCTATAGCTAGTACGATCCTCACCAACTTCAGCATCGCTACCGGCGAGTAGGTCTCGTCGTAGTCAATTCCTTGAACTTGTCCATAACCTTTAGCGATAAGCCGAGCTTTGTCGATCTGAACATTTCCATCCACATCAGTTTTCTTCTTAAAGAACAATTTGAAACCAATGGCAGTGACGCCAGACGGCGGATCAACCAAGTCCCAGACTTGATTTTCATCCATGGACTTTACCTCGGATCTCATGGCCTCAAGCCATGCCTCGGAATCCGGGCTCACCATCGCTTCCGCATATGTAGCCGGCACGTCGCTTTCCAGCAACAACACATCGCGCACAATCTTTTCGACCTCCGTGGTTCCGGTGCCGCTTCAACTTCGGGTTCCCTGACAGACTCTGGTATGATCACATCACCAGCCAAGTTGTCCCCATGTGGTTCTCGAACTTCCTCAAGTTGCACCTGCCTCCCACTAGCTTCCTGCCCGAGAAACTCTTTCTCAAGGAAGACCCTGTTCCGAGCAACAAACACTTTGTTCTCTTCGCGGTTGTAGAAGCTATATCCCAAGGTTTCCCTCGGATATCCCACGAATATGCATTTATCCGACTTGGGTGTAAGCTTGTCCGACATAAGTCGCTTGACAAATGCTTCACAACCCCAAATCTTTAGAAAAGACAACTTGGGACTCTTCCCAGTCCACATCTCATGTGGTGTCTTGTCTACGGATTTTGATGGTACTCTGTTGAGTGTAAAAGCTGCAGTTTCTAGAGCGTATCCCCAGAATGACAAGGGTAAATCCGATTTGCTCATCATAGATCGAACCATGTCTAACAAGGTACGATTCCTCCGTTTTGACACGCCGTTTCTCTGTGGCGTACCCGGAGGTGTGAGCTGAGGTACTATACCTCGGCTTTTCAGATGATCATCAAACTCTTGGCTCATGTACTCACCTCCATGATCTGATCGCAGAAGCTTTATAGTCTTGCCGAGCTGATTCTCAACCTCGTTCTGAAACTCTTTGAACTTTTCAAAAGTTTCTGACTTGTGCCTCATCAAATAGATATATCCATATCTACTCAAGTCATCGATAAAAGTCACGAAGTACTGATAGCCACCTCTGGCAGTCATGCTCATTGGACCACACACATCACTGTGTATAAGCTCCAACAGCTCGAACGCCCTCTCGCAACTCTTTGCAAAAGGAGACTTAGTCATCTTGCCGAGAAAGCACGATTCGTATGTCTCGAATAACCCGAAGTCAGACGAAGTTAGAAGTCCGTCATCATGGAGCTTCTTCATGCGTTTCAGACTAATATGTCCAAGCTAGCAATGCCAGAAGTATGTTGGATTTATCTCATTAGGCTTATGCCTCTTGACATTCATATTATAGACAGGTTCCGTTTCCAGATTCAAAATAAATAGCCCATCAACTATGGGTGCATAGCCGTGGAACATACCATTCAAAGATATCGAACAACCATTGTCCTTTAAATTGAATTCATAACCCTGACTCATCAAGCATGAGGCAGAAATAATGTTCCGACTAAGTGCGGAAATGTAATAACAATTATTCAATTCCAAAATAAATCCGGAAGGAAGCTGGAGCTGCATCGTGCCGACCTCCAACGCAGCAACTCTTACTTTGTTGCCGACCCTGATGTCAATCTCCCTTGTGCCACACGCCTAGTTCTTACCAGCCCCTGCATCGAGTTGCAAATATGAACAACCGATCCAGTATCAAATACCCAAGATCTACTAGGTATGTCACAAGGTAAATGTCTATAACATATGTAACAAGTGTACCTTTGCTTGAAGAAGCATTTCCGGCCTTCTTGCAATGCCCAGCAAGCCACTTGCTACAGTTCCTCTTCTAGTGACCAGTTTCCTTGCAATGATAGCTAATGGTCTTCGAGTCCGGTCCTAACTTTGGCTCAGCGGCAGAGGTTACCGTCTCTGTGCCCTTTGCCTTAGCCTTCTTCTTGGACCAACTCTTCTTGAACTTAGCCGATTTCTGCACCATCAACACTTGATGCGTGCGTTTCTTAATATCCTGCTCTGCCACCTTGAGCATCCCATGCAATTCAGTGAGCTTCTTATCCATACCGTGCATATGATAGTTCGAAACGAACGTCCCATAGCTAGGTGGAAGAGAACCCAGAACTGCATCTATAGCCAGCTCATCCAAGAGCGGGAAGCCTAACCGATCCAAAGCTTGCACGTATCCGATCATCTTGATCACATGCGGGCTCAGTGGATCACCTTCCTTCAGCTTGCAATCCATCAAGGATCGCCAGACGTTGAACCTTTCGGTCCTAGCCTGTGTCTGAAACATGCTCTTGAGACTCTCGATCATATCGTAAGCCTCAACGTTTTCAAAATGCTGTTGCAAATCGGGCTCCATACAAGCCAGCATCAGACAGCTGATCTCCGTTGATTCATCAACGAGTTTCTGGTAGGCATTCTTGATTGTGGCATTAGCATTATCGGCAGGTTCCTCTGGAAGTGGATCCTCTAGAACATGTTCCTTTTTATCGTGCTTGAGAACAATTCTCAAATTTCTATACCAGGTGGTAAAGTTTGTTCCATTCAGTTTATCCTTTTCCAGAATTGATTTCAATGCAAAGTTGGGTTGAGCAGGTGGTGCCACTGATCTACAGCAGAAAAATATGCAATCACTAAGCAATGTGTTTATGTAGAGTAATTCAGGCCTAAACAGAAATACTCCCACTGAAGTCAGCATCCCTCCGCAAACTCTCAGTGATTCAGGATCCGACTAGCGCATGCGACTAGTGAGCTTTAGCATCACTACTAGCCAACGTGCCTATCCGGTAAGCAACTCCTTGCTAATCGTATCTCTATACAACTCATGTCGGTTGGGTAGGTATCTTATACCCCGGCTCCCAACCTTCTTTGCCACATGGCCCAAAACCGTTTTGATAGCCTTGTCAAGTTAACCTGATGCAGTGCATGTCCGTGTCCGACACGAACCCTTCAGTTCAAGGACACCTAGTAGCACCCCAATTTTATGAGCCCACTACTAGACGTACTTGACGTGCGAAGGTGCAACATCGGGGATGGCAATTCGCTTGATATTAATAAGGGATCTTTCTACCATTTTAACATGCATAGAAACTAAGAAGCATAACAATCACAAAGAAATATATATTGTGAAATAGTATGGATCCTTCATGGACGTTCTTCCAGGTCGGCTCCGACTCCGATGACCATCTAGGAACTCCATCTTGTTCGTCATGCCGGGATGCCAAGCCACGAACTTGATCTCTGTCCTTCAACTACTACAACTAGTAATGAATTTTACAGAGAATCACAAGTCGACACACAGGTCGTTATACATTTTAATGACAGCACTTTGGCTCCTGCCGGCTGACAAATCATGACGCGCGGCCATGTATAATTTACACACATGCATCACATACACACGAGCCATACTATTCACATCAAACCTGCAAAACAAAGTTATGCACAGAATCGCATTCTACTGGTTTGAGTGATTGTGTACGAAATACAAGGCGCTATGCACACGGCGGTCCCATGTATAATTTTTCGATCTGACTGGTCTCATCGATCATCGTGAATCTGATTCGGATTTACGTTTCACTGTTAACCCTGATGGCGGAAACCGACCGGTAGGGGTAGGTTGTGTCACGACCTCATTGATTCCGATTGACAAAAAACATAGCCACATCGATCCCCATGTGCAATTGATCTCATCGACTGTGCACATAGCCGATCTCTTAAATGACAACAGATCTCATCTGCCGCCTCCACATATCAAATATGCATCCAATCTGAATTCAAATCCTATAGCAGAGGCTATGATACCACTGTAGGGATCTACGGTAGGGTGCGTCGACTGCAAATTAAAATTTCCTACCCGCAGAACATCCAAGAACATGCTACGACAGATGGATCACGGATCATTACCACTAGACGTGCAGTGTCGTGCAGCGGAAGTAGAGTTGGGGCAGCGCGTCCGCGGCATTTGTCTCCTCCTCGTGCGATCTTCCTCGAACAGCTGGTCGTCGCATCCCACGTACAGGTTCGCCGGAGCGGCGCAAGTGCACCGCCTCTAACGGTATCCGCGCGTGCAAGAGGAACACCGTATGGCGCACTGCTAGGTCCGATCACACAGTCGGCGGCGAGTGGAGGGGGCTAGTTGCAACACATGCAAAGCCCTAATGACAGCGCCGAAGCGATCAACCAAATGAGTGTGCCGCACCTCCACTATATATAGGCATCCGTCGCGGGCTCAACACTTGGGCCTCACACGGATCCTAAAGCCCAAAGTCTGTTCGGCCTGGATCCGAGTCCGAGTAAGATCACATCTGACTCGTGGAGTCGGACCCAGCCTCACAGGTTCCTTCCCTTAAGCGCGCAACCCCTTAGGTTCAAGTCGACTCGGTCGCAGTTTGGATCACCTCTGACCTGCTCGGTTGGTAGCGGCCTCTAGCAAAGGCGTGCCGACTACCAAGTAGACAATGAAGCCGGTTGGCGAACCTGTACAACATGTCACATTTCTGTTCCCTTTGCCACACGATATATGTTGCCGGGCTCAAGGCAAGTCTGTCATCCTTGTGCTAGCTCGACCTCTTCCTCGTTCCAGTGATACCGACCACAAACCGGATTATCTCATAATCCATGTCGCATGGACATGCTTATCTTGGTCGGATCACATGAGGGGCCCAGAGTATATCTCTCCTGATCGGAGGGGCAAATCCCATCTTGCTCGAACATGTCTCGCAGCATGGGTCTGGACAAGCCCAAAACCTACCTTTATAACTACCCAGTTACGGAGTAGCGATTGGTTCGCCCAAAGCAGGTCTGTCACCATCCCGAGTACATGCATCAGCTCAGGTCTTAGGACATAGAACGTATGTTGTACTAGAGACTCACAGATGACATATCGCTACGTCTCATAGTTGGGTCTGTCCGACTCGGACCTTATCTGGACTCAGATCCGACTATGTCGAATCCGACTAGATCTTTCCGAGTCCATATTATCCGGTTAGCATCCAATGCTCCATGGCTAGTGAGACCGAGCCATCCACCGTGTCATGTGCTAGTCTAGTTAGCTGCGCGTCCACACAGCCATTTCGACTAGGGACATTTTAGGACAACCATCATACAATGCATAGTCCCACAAACAAGTCACGTACTTGCTGATACACATCATTGATAATGTGCAAGGACTATCTTTATTCATAAACACATAGGAAATATCATCATACATGATTGCCTCTAGGGCATATATCTCCAACACAGTGCTAGTTGTTGTTTTCTGCTTGTTTTTGGTTTTTCAGAAAATCAGTACCAAACGAAGTCCAAATGCCACGAAACTTTTTGGACATTTTTTTCTAGACAAAAGAGACCCTGGAGACTTGGAGAGGAGGCCAGAAGGTTCACAAAGCCTCCACAAGGCAACAGAGCGCGACCCCAAGGGGGCGCGCCCTGATGCCTTGTGGGGCCCTCGTGGCTCCGTTTGACCTAATTCCACTTCTATAAATTATCAAATATTCGAAAACCAACAGAGAGCCACCCGAATAACTTTTACACCGCCGCAAGCCTCTGTTCTTCCGCGATCCCATCTGGAGACCTAATCTGGTACTCTGCCAGAGGGGGAATCGATCACGGAGGGCTTCTACATCAACCTTGCTGCCCTTCCGATGATGTGTGAGTAGTTTACCACAGACCTACGGGTCCATAGCTAGTAGCTAGATGGCTTCTTCTCTCTCTTTGATCTTCAATACCATGTTCTCCTCGATGTTCTTGGAGTTCTATCCGATGTAATCTTCTTTTGCGGTGTGTTTGTTGGGATCCAATGAATTGTGAGTTTATGATCAGATTATTCATGAGAAATATTTGAGTCTTCTCTGAACTCTTTTATGCATGATTATTATAGCTTTCTATTTCTCTCCGATCTATCGATTTGGTTTGGCCAACTAGATTGGTTTATCTTGCAATGGGAGAGGTGCTTTGTGATGGGTTCAATCTTGCGGTGCTCAATCCCAGTGACATAAATGGACATGACACGTATTTGTATTGTTGCCATTAAGGATAAAAAGATGGGGTTTAATCATATTGCTTGAGTTTACTTTGTCTACATCATGTCATCTTGCTTAAGTCGTTACTCTGTTTCATACTTAATACCCTAGATGCATGCTGGATAGCGGTCGATGGGTGGAGTAATAGTAGTAGATGCAGGCAGGAGTCGGTCTACTTGTCTCAGACATGATGCCTATATACATGATCATTGCCATGAATCTGTCATAATTATTTGCTTTTCTATCAATTGCCCAACTGAAATTTGTTTACCCACCGTATGTTCTGCGCTCGAGAGAGAAGCCTCTAGTGAAAAGTATGGCCCCCGGGTCTACTTTTATCATATATTAAAATCCAAAAATACCTTGCTGCAACTTATTTACTTTTATTTTATTTAGTATTTTAGTTTATCTATCTATCACTATCAGAATTAATCCTTGCAAATAACCGCTAAGAGGATTGACAACCCTCTTATTTGCGTTGGGTGCAAGTGTTTGCTTTTGTGTGTGCAGGTGCTGCTAACGGGATTTTGCATGGTTCTCCTACTGGATTGATAACCTTGGTTCTTAACTGAGGGAAATACTTATCTCTACTATACTGCATCATCCTCTCCTCTCGAGGAAATACCAACGCAGTCTACAAGTAGCAGGAAGAATTTCTGGCGCCGTTGCCGGGGAGACATCACCAAAATTTATGAAGTACCTTCGCACAAACTATCATCCACTTGCATTTATTTTATTTGCCTTTTTATTTGCATTTGCCTCTCGTTTTCATCTCCCCCACTTCTATTTTTTTTTACAAAAACACAAAAATATTTTTGTTTACTAGTTTGCTTGCTTTGACATCATGACTAGTATTACCATCCCTCCTTTGTCTCCGGACTTTGAAGTTCTTTACTTCAAACAGAAACAAGGAGAAAATTTAAAAGATGCTTGGTATAGGATAATGGAATCTTATCGTGTTTGCACCATAAAAGGAGATATGAAAATTTTGTTGCGAAACTTTTATGTAGGGATAACTATGCCAAATAGACAACTCTTGGATTTTGCTACTAAAGGAAATTTCATTGATAGTGATCCTAATACTGCTTATGAATTAATAGAAGGAATAGTGGGAACACCACCCTTGCAAAAAGGATCAAATTATACCCAAGAAGGGATTCAAATTTTGGAAAAGAAAGGTGACATACAAAAAAAATTGGTTGAATTACAAAAGTCCAATGAGCCTCTTAAAAATGTTAGTGGCAATCTCAATCGTATGAATAATCTCCTCACTATTTGCAACAAGAGGTTAAACACTTTAGATAATAGAATCGCCTTATTCTCCGAAAGCAACGGGAAGCTCAAAGAGCCTCCCGGGTTCGAGAAAAACCCACCTAAATTAGCAAAAACCAATAATGACAACACTTGAAACTATGCATTATGCCTAGCTAGGGGCATAAAACAATAGCGCTTGTAGGGAGGCAACCCAATGAATAAAATAATTTTTTTGTTTTACCTTATGTTTTTGTGTGTTTACACAATTATAGCCTCTGTTATGATTGTGTTTTTATCTTTTAATTAGTGTTTGTTCCAAGTAATGCCTTTGGGATGATTTGGATGATAGTATAATTGATGTTGTTTGGAAAACAGAAAGTTCTGCGTCTAGTATTTGATTTTTGATTCTGTACTGGAGCGTCAGAAAAATCTGAAATTTTTACACAGTATTGGTATTTGAATTTTTCAAGTTGTCCTAATTTTTCGGGATTTTTGGAGTTAAATAAGTATAGCTTCTAAATAGATCTTTACAGACTGTTCTGTTTTAGACAGATTCTGTTTTTGTTGCATAGTTTGCTTATTTTGATGAATCTATGGATCGTATCGGGGGGTATGAGTCATGGAGAAGTTGCAGTATAGTAGCATTATGCCAATATTAAATATGAATCAATTTACAACAGTACCTAAAGATTAAGATTTATTTGTTATAATAAATGATCTCACAAGGTTTCTGTTGAGTTTTGTGTGCTGAAGTTTTCAAGTTTTGTGTGAGACTACGATGGATAAAGGAATAAGGAGTGGCAAGAGCCTAAGCTTGGGGATGCCCAAGGCACCCTAAGGTAATATTCAAGGAGGACTCAAGCGTCGTCCCCTCTTTCGTCTACAATCTATCGGTAACTCACTTGGAGCTATATTTTTATTCATCACATGATATGTGTTTTACTTGGAGCGTCTTGTGCTATAGTTTGTTTGCTTTTGTTTTCTTTTTAGTTTGTCACAATCATCTTTGCTGAACACACCTTTTTGAGAGGAACACACATTATTCATATTGTTAGAATACTCTATGTGCTTCACTTATATCTTTTGAGCTAGGCAGTTGCTCTAGTGCTTCACTTATATCTTTTAGAGCACGGCGGTGGTTATATTTTAAAGAAATATTTGCACTCTCATGCTTCACTTATATATTTTTGAGAGTCTAATGAATAGCAATGGTAATATGCATGGGTTATGAATTTGGTCCTAATATGATAGGTATTCAAGAGGGATATAATAAAAACTTTCATGTAGATCACTGAATATGATAAGTTTGATTCCTTGCAATAGTTTTGTGATATTAAGATGGTAATATGTGGGAGGTGTTAGTAGATAATTGTGGTTTAGTAATAATATTGGTGTTAAGGTTTGTGATTCCCGAAGCATGCACGTATGATCTGTCGTTATGCTAAGAAGTTGGAGCATGATTTATTCTTGATTGTCTACCTTATGAGTAGCGGTCGGGGACGAGCGATGGTCTTTTCCTACCAATCTATCCCCCTAGGGGCATGCGTAGTAGTACTTTGCTTCGAGGGCTAATAAACTTTCGCAATAAGTATGTGAGTTCTTTATGACTAATGTGAGTCCATGGATTATATGCACTCTCACCTTTCCGCAATTTGCTAGCCTCTTCGGTACCGTGCATTGCCCTTTCTCACATCGAGAGTTGGTGCAAACTTCGCCAGTGCATCCAAACCCCATGATTGTGTGGCGCCCCGCCTGAATACCAATGTAGCCAGACGGTCGCCGCACACGCCAGCCCAGGAAATCACTCTGGTGTGCGCGTTTACAACAAGTATCATGAACATAGGCACAACTGTAATAAGAATATATTTATTTGCCATTGTGGCTGGGATAAATACATCCTGGTTACAAAGCTGGGGCAGCGGAAAAATACTAACTAAGGCAGCACAGACTTGGAGAGGCTCCAATCCACAGGGATCTGACTGGGTTACTCTTCTAGCTTGCGAACGCTCCCGCTCCTCGACGGATCCTTAGCTGAACCTGGCCACATTGAAGGCTGCTGAGTACTTTTGAATGTACTCGGAAGGAAACCAAACAAACATATACACCAAGCAAAGCAATCCATGGCATTCAAGCATGCTTTAATTGTTGGAGTAATATTATCTATCATGGCATGGCATAACTACCTAGCAAAATTAATCATCATGTTACAAAAGGGTTATCTAGCATGATAATTGTCATGGGTAAATTCAGAAAGGTAAAGCATAACGGTACAGGTAATTTATCAAGATCCCTCTCACGATCCCTCCGGACCATATCCAAGTTCTTACGGTCATCCGACCATCTCCTTTATAGCCATCCCATGGGTAACATCTCAACTTCCTGACATCATCTGATGTCCAGGCATGTGTGCTGACAAAGCTTACCTTATCTGGTTCATTCTTGGCAATCATTCGGTTAACTCCTCTAGACTCGACACAGACCAAATAGTGTGACCTAGTACGAATTGTGTCCCATGACCGAGGAGGCATGAACGAATAGATTTACACTCTGCAGAGATTGCGCACTTTACCCACACTATGGAGCTCCCGGCCTCGTACATCAGTACATGCTCCCATTCGGGTGGACCGGTGCTGCTCCAACAGAACTTGTCTATTGCCTGGCACTCTTACGGTCCCACCGACAATCATACCCTTTCTAGGTCCTGTCCTGGGTGGCCCCTGTGTCATTCCTGACACCTGCCACCGTCGTGGCCAAACTAAACTGTCCCAAACGAGGACCCTGGTACCATATAACTTGGGCTCACAAGGTTATCGCCGCCTACCGGGCCAGGGTAGCACGCACGCATAACCTTCCCTCTTTGGAGGTACAAATAAGAGGCAAGACAATAGACCAAGTTAAGGTCGTCCCATACCGGCAAATGTGGCTGCACTGATGAGTTCGGTTTAGTGGCACTATGACTCGATCCAGCCGATGGAGGAGGTTGTCATTATTAAGTCGCATTCTTTATCATTGCAATAATAGTAACAATGCATGATGTAACAACCTATCTCCATATAATATCACAATGAGTCATTAGTGAAACAATGTTTAAATGGCAAGTCTATCATTTCACAAGTTTTAGCTGTAGGTTACGATCATCTGAACCCTTGCATGAAACCGGCAAATAAACCAGTAGCCACCAGAACGGTTATTACAACTCAGATCTGGGACGTTACTGGAATAACTCAACCCCGGCTCAAGACGGCTGTAAAGCAGCTCAGAGCATGAGACGGTGTTGATAAAAAGAAAGTAGTAGTTCCCTAAGACGGTTGGAAAGCAGCTCAGAGCATGGGGTCACTGCTACAAAAAGAAATTCAACAACTGCACGAGACGGCCGAAAGCAGCTCAGAACTCGGGACAGTTGTTGAAAAGAGAAATATAAAGTCGGCATCCACCCCGGATGGCCGGAAGCAGCTCAGAAGACAGGCGTGGTGCCGTCACCAAAGAGAGGGCAAGCAAGGGTTCATCAGAATAGCATACCGCTTACTACTACGCATAGGAGCATAAGCATACCCATTTACATGCAAGTACTTACACATACAAGAACAACATAGAAGCAATGCTTTGGGGCATATATCAGATGGTCAGCTTGCCTGGGGGTCGATGAATTCACCGGACGGAAGTGCGGTAGCTTTGCGGAAGAATTCGCCGAAAAGATTCCCTCCGAAAAAGGCCAATCAGAGGGTAGGGGCAAAATGGTCATTTTTAGAATGTGTCAACATTGTGAGAGTGACATCATCAGGATGGGCTCGACGAATAGAAACTATGGGCTTTGGAATTACCTCAATCGGACTTACGGTCACGGAGAAATGACCGTTCATTCGTTAGGCTATAAAACAGACAAAACAACGTCCATTTCAGTCCTTAACGAGTGAACGCTCATTAATTAACCAGTTCGGCCGCCGGCTGAATAAACGAAAGCGTATTTCGATATTTACGCTTTCACTAAGTGAAAGCGCATTTACTGGAGTGCGCCTCCACTTATCCGGCTAGGCCCGGGGTCGCGGTCACTTACGGGCGGTGACGGTGTCCTGGATTAGGGGGTGCCAACCTAGCCGGCCCGTCTTCTCGGATGGGCCGATATGCCCCCATATGTGATCAAGATGGACACCGGAGGTCGTGCATGGAAGACGTGATCCAGACTGCATCTACCGAAGACTTGCAGTACACTTCAAGATTATTCCAGCCACCTTACTCCAAGATACCGACCTTGTAACCCTAGATACCCTCCCTGGCGTGTATATAAGCCATAGGGTTTAGCCCGTAGGGTACATGAGCGCAACATCGAACACCTAGCTATAGTAGTTAGACACATATTACGATCTCGAGGTAGATCAACTCTATACTCGATACACCTCCATTAATATAAACAGAAGCAGGACGTAGGGTTTTACCTCCATCAAGAGGGCCCGAACCTGGGTAAAACATCGTCTCCCTTTGTCTCTGTTACCATCGATCCGCGATCCGCAGCTCGGGACCCCCTACCCCGAGGTCTGCGGGTTTTTACACCGACACTGGTGCTTTCATTGAGAGTTCCGCTGCGTGATCACCAGAAGGATTGATGGCTCATCTGCAGATCAACTGCATCAATGGCTGTGGGGACGTCTACGCCCCAGGACAGCTTTTCGTCTTCGGCAGCATGGTATTTTGTGCCGACTCGACGAGTCATCTAACCTCGGTCGAGAATTACGCCCCTGGTCGGATCGTGACCTTTGGCGGCCTCGAGTACACTGCGGACTTCCGTGGCGAGCTCGTCTTATCGGGATGGACTCCCGGCCGGATCGAAGGCTTGGCCGGTTCTGGAGGCTCGACTCCGGAGCTGAACTCCGTCATGGTGCCCCTTGAGACTCCGGACTCCGCCGCTCCGGCGAGTCCCTCCCCGATTATCGATCCGGAGATAGATCCGGTGCCCACTCCTGAAATCACGCCAGCGCCAGAATTGATCCCGGCGCAGAAATCGGATCCATGCTCGGCTTCCCCTCACACCGGAAACACGTCCGGTTACACACCGGGGCTGCTTCAAATCAGCCCTGCCTACGGCGCATCCATGGATCCTGAGGAGCTATCTCAGCTCGACGAGATGCTCGACCGTATCCGGAGCATGTCCATCTCGGACGACAAGACTTCGGTTTATAATCAGATCGGACTTAAAGCCGACAACAGGGAAATTTATACCCCACCCACCACCCACCTAGTCGCCACGGTCGACGATTTAACCGACGTGTTGGACTACGGCGAACCTTCCGACATGGAGGAAGATGTTGATGGCCCCCTTGAGGACACCTTAGCCCCGGTCAACACGGGCAGGTGGACGGCCACATCCACCTATGATGTCTACATGGAGGATACCCCCCAGTCCCCTCCAAGACGTCGGCGAAGACGCCGATGGGGAAATAATGGAGAACCCAGTGGCAACGACACGACAGCCACTAACAATGACGCGGAGGATGGTGATGCCAAGGACCACGAGGAGGACATTCAAGCCTCCCCCGCAAGGGACGGCACACCGGATCGACCTCTCGTGGACTCTGATCCCGATGACCTCTTCGAAGGGGCCGACGATAATTACATGCCGGAGTCCGAGGAGGACGACAGCCTCGGTACCGAGGACTTTATCGTCCCCGAGGACCCCTTCGAACAAGAACGCTTCCGACGACGCCTCGTTGCGACAGCCCGGAGCTTAAAACGCAAGCAGCAGCAGCTGTAGGAAAATACTGACGCGCTAAATGACAAGTGGGTTGAAGTGCTCTCTGTCGAGCAAGATATGGAAAACCGACGCCATAGCGCGCCGAAGTCCTACCCACGCAGGCGCCTACTACCAGAATTTGACGAGGATCTCGCTGATGACCTCGATCGGCCCCCTAGAGGTCGGGACAGGCCAAGACAAGAAGACCACGGCGATAGGCCACCTCCACGCCGTCATGGTAAAGACCCCATGGATCACCTGGATCCTCGCGACGCTCGACATCGCATTGAAGAAAATAGGGCTCCTCCTCGGTCCATCTACGGATCAAGGGGACGTGCGCCCGCTGGGCCCAACGGCTATAATGCCTGGATGGACAGGAACAACCGTGCCCGAAATCAAGCTTACTCACGGCTCTCTCCCGAGACCCGACGAGATCCTCCTCGGTCCCGAGGTCCGGCTCACCCAATCTGCTTTACAGACGGGGTGATGGAGCATCAATTCCCGGAGGGGTTTAAACCCATCAATATAGAGTCATATGATGGTACCACGGACCCAGCAGTTTGGATCGAGGATTTCCTCCTGCACATACACATGGCAAACGGAGATGATCTCCATGCCATTAAATATCTGCCGCTCAAACTAAAGGGGCCGGCAAGACACTGGCTTAATAGTCTACCTCCTCATTCTATCGGCAGCTGGGAGGCCCTAGAAGACACCTTTCGAGCAAACTTCCAGGGCACGTATGTCCGCCCTCCGGACGCTGATGACCTCAGCCGTGTCACCCAGCAGCCAGGCGAATCTGCCCGCAAGTTCTGGAACAGGTTCCTCACTAAGAAGAACCAGATTATAGACTGCTCCGACGCCGAAGCCATCGCCGCTTTCAAAAATAATATCCGAGATGAATGGTTGGCTCGACAGCTCGGACAGGATAAACCGAGAACTACGGCAGCCCTGACTTCACTAATGACTCGCTTTTGCGCGGCAAAAGATAGCTGGCTCACCCGAAGAACCCACAACGGCGAGGCAGGCACCTCGGAAATCCGCGACGCCAATGGAAAACCAAAGCGCAATAAAAATAAGCGCAGGTATAAAAATGGCGGAAGCGACACTGAAGACGCCGCGGTAAACGCAGGATTCACCGGACCTAAATCCGGGCAGAAAAGAAAACCCTATAAAGGGAACAAAGCCGGACCTAGCCAGCTCGACAGACTCCTGGACCGCCCATGTGGGATTCACGGTACCCAGGAAAAACCAGCAACCCACACTAACAGGAACTGCTGGGTGTTTAAGCAAGCCGGGAAGATAGCGGCAGAGGGGCAAAATAAAACCCAACCCCGCAGCGACGACAAGGATGAACCTCGGCAGCCCACTAATGGAGGGCAGAAGAAGTTTCCAAATGAGGTAACAGAGGTCAATATGATCTACGTCACCCACATCCCCAAGAGGGAGCGGAAACGTGCACTTCGGGACGTATACGCGCTGGAGCCAGTCGCCCCGAAGTATACCCCGTGGTCGGCTTACCCGATCACTTTCGATAAGCATGACCATCCGACCAGCATCAGGCATGGCGGATCGGCGGCGCTCGTCCTGGACCCCATTGTTGATGGTTATCATCTAACACGCGTCCTAATGGATGGGGGAAGCAGCCTTAACCTCATTTACAAGGATACAGTTCAGAAGATGGGCATCGACTCATCTTGGATCAAGCCGAGCTCCACCACCTTTAAAGGTGTCATCCCGGGCGTCGAAGCCCGTTGTACGGGCACAATAACCCTAGAGGTAGTCTTCGGTTCGCCCGAGAACTTCAGAAGCGAGGAGTTAATCTTCGACATCGTACCCTTCCGGAGTGGGTACCACGCGCTCCTAGGGCGCACAGCCTTTGCTCGCTTTAACGCAGTTCCGCATTATGCCTATCTCAAGCTCAAAATGCCGGGACCCAAGGGCGTTATCACCGTCAATGGTAACACAGAACGCTCACTCGGACAGAGGAACAGACCGCGGCTTTCGCAGCCGAGGCTCAAGCATCCGAGGAGGCAGCCCGCAGCAGTAAACGCGCTGCCCGCTCTTTGAAGCGTGTCATGGCTGCACAAGTCGACCTCGACCAGTTATCCGCGCACCCAAAATAGGGGTGCGGGCTCCTCGGGTGCCCTCTCTATTGGCACTACGTCCCTAGGGTGCATAATTTTGCACTCAAGATCCCCTGGGACGCCGAGGAGCCAAAGCAATTCTGAAGCATCATGCGCGGGTTAACCACGCAATGGCGAGGCTTAGAGCCCCAGCACAGGCAGGCATCTGTAAAAGAAGCAACCAAACTATGCATACATCTAGGTGGCCTTAACCACAGAGTGACTTCGGCCACACCTCCACTCAAGGAGCTCGGTCAATCAAACACTTAGAGTGTATAAAGGGCCAGCAGGGGATCGACCTTCGCAAATTCTTCGTCTTCAAACAGACGATCTAGTCAACAGTTCGGGAACGCAAACGTGCGGCAGGCTTCAGTCCGGATCCTTTAAAATCCGTTAGTAATTATCTGACCTGTTTTTCCTCCTCCTTCTTTACCGTTTACATTGTATTCTTTCCATTACTCTCGTCCACAGGGCATGTACATGATTGATATTATGAAATAAAGAAATCGTGCCCTTTCAAGATCCTTATTGTATTTCTTTATCAGCCTAGCTCTGGAACGATGAAGTTCTCTAAAAAAGATGCAATTGTATCACAAAAGTCCGATGTGTTCGGCGTCTCGGATTTTGGCCTTATATGCATCAGTTTCGAACCTAGATTTCGGTCAATAGTTGGGTTGCCCGGCTCCTATGTGTACCCCTTACGTTTCCGATGAATTCGGCTAAGGGCGTAATGGGAGAACCACTGCGATTGCACCGCCAGGTCAATTGGCGTGGCGCCTCAGTGGAGAAAGCTGAAAACTAACTATCTAGGTAAGCGTAAACTGGTCCGCCATCCGCAGACCGCGTCAAGCGATGTGGTCATAGAGATCACCCGTGTTAAACGAAGGGCTTTTATTTTCTAGCCGGAGTGTGTTATGGCCTTGACCTCGGCCAATTAAGGCCGAACACTTCCAACACCGGGGGCTGGTCATCACCCCCACAGTCAAACTCCTATGGCCAAGTGAAAGACATCAAGCCACTATAGTCCGATTGCCTAGTTCCTCTAAGTCATCGACCGCCCATGGGTACCGAGACGTCGGCTAAGGGTAAAGAATGGCTTAGGGAACACCCTTTGTATGACCTACACGGGGGCTAAGGCCGACGACTGGCCACTCTCACTTTAAAAAGTCATATCGGAGGAATAATCACATTAATAAAATATGGAACTTCAAGCCATTTTCATTTCAAACGATAAAGTTTTTACATCATACACCCCGGCATTCCGGAGTACCTAAAAATACATCGTGTCCTTAGGGCACATGGCCTCGGTGGTCCGAGCTCCCGCCTCCACCTCAGAGAAGAACTGCTCGGCGGTCCGCGGCTTATCGGCAGGAGGGCGAGCAGCACAAGTCTCCGCATCAACTTTGCGAAAGTGCGTCTTCATGCCCGTGTATGCCCTCCGAGCCCCTTCGAAGCACGCCGACCTCTTCCAGCTGTCAACGCAGGACACGGCATCCCGAAGACGAGCCGTTAGGCCGAAGAGACTCCTCGGCATGGCTTCGGCCGGCCACAGAGCAACGCAGAGATCCTGGAGTGCTGGCCTGGTCATACGGAACAGCTCGACCAGCTGCTTCACTAGATGATTTAGCAGTTGCCCGGATGGGGACCCTGGGAATTGACCCCAGAAGGCTTTCTCCGCCTCATGACCCGCCAGCTGGCCGAAATAGGCCACCGCATCCTCTGCACTCTGCGGGAGATCCTCGAAGACCTCTGCGGAACGCCATAACTGGGTGAGCTCGACACACCCTTTGCTGCCAAATGTACACTGCGGCAAAAATATCTTACCCGAAGCGATTTGTTCCACTTGCTAGAGCACCTCGTGGTCCGCACGAGCCGAGGTGTGGAGTTCGGAGTGGGCCCATTGAAGCTTCTCGAGTTCCTCTTTAGTGCGCCACCCCTCCTCCTGAATCTTGTCGTGTGCTTCAAACACGCCCTTCAGGGTCTCCTCGACCTCCAGCACCCGCGCCTGGTGCTTCTCTCTGGCCGCCTTCTCGGCGGCCCGCGCCTTCTCGGTTGTGGCGGCAGCTGCTTTCTGCTGCCGCACTTCCTTCCGAGCACTTTTTAGCTCGGCTTCGAGCGTCTCCAGCTCCGCTGTCAACATATTTAAGTCTTAGTTGTTTTCCTCAACAGACAACACACAAAGCAAGGTTCACCTTGTTTACCTTGAGATCGCTCAAGTCTCTGGTTCATCTCCGCCATCTCTTCGGAGACGGAGTCCGGAACCAAGGTCGAAACCTGTAATATAAACAAAATCCTTGTTAGAGGGAAAATGGCCTAGACCATCAACATGCTCCAGGACAGCCACTTCGGATAGCGTCCTGGGGGCTCATCAATAGGCTCCTACTTACTCAAGCGACCCCGATGCCGGTTTCTTGAAACCGACTTCGGGCTCGGGGGCTACTCATTCATTACGCCGTTTAGCAGGCTACACTTTTTATGTCCTCGAACAAATTTCATAAAGACAAAACAAACCAAACGCGCAGAAGACGTACCTCGAAACCTGCTACAAGGTTTTTGAAGACCTCGTGCAGGCCGGCCTGTGCGGACCGGTAGCCTTCTAGCGTCGTGCCTATCAAGGCGCGGTGCTCCTCCTTAAGGGAGCAGCCCTTGAGGGCCTCCTCCACCTCCTCGGCCCACCCCGCGCCGGTCCGTCCTCGGACAGCAGGCTGGGGTGGAGGGATGACCTCGGATGGATCCACCCGAGGAGCCCCCGTCTGTGACGGCGGTGCCAAGGTAGACTTTTGCTGGGCCAATATCTGGCCCAGCCCTTCTTCGATGACCTCGGGGTGCTTCGTACCCTGGTCTTGCTGGGCCGAGGTTTCAACCTCGGCCATGACCACCGCATCGTCGGCCCCCGCCGTGTTGACCTCGGGGGCCAGGGTGGATGTTGTCTCCCCCAGACCGACTTGCATCGGGGGAGAAGCAGCGGGCTCTGGAGTCCCGCTGGCGGACGGCAGCCCGTTTGAGGAGCCGCTGGGGATCACCTTCGACGGACTGTGTATGAAAAGTTGCTTCTGTGAAAATTTCCCTTGATGAAACAATGACTCAAGCAAGGGAGACAAGGATAAGGGCTTACCCTCGAGGTGCCGGCTTCTTCCTCCCCATTTTGAGGGGGTCTTCCTCTGAGTCACCTGAGAGCTCGGCTCTCTCTGACAACTTGTTGGCGGCCTCGGATGAGGCTCGCCTCAGCCGCTTTTGGCCCTTGGGCGGCATGCCCACGTCGGCGTCCTCTGACACCGACCTCTTCCCCTTCGGGGGGGGGGGGAATCTCCTCCTCGCCCTCCTTGGCGCCACCGTCTTGAGCGGCGGAGGTATGGGTCTCCTCTGATCGGGTGACCGAAGTCCCCCCGGTCCGAGCACTAGACCTCCCCGGTTGGGTCTTCGTCCCTTTGGAGGCCACCACATGTGGCTCCTTGGTCAGAAGCGCCGAGAGCAGGGGAGTTTGGGGTTGTTCCGGCAATGGGGTTGGGCATTGTACCCCCTTTACCCATGCCGACCACTTCTGCAAAATGTCAAAACACGACGGCTCAAATAAAGACTTTACTCCTCAGAGCGATAAGCAAAGAATGAAAGATTGAAGGACGGAACCACTCACCGGGGGGGCCTCATAGCCGTGTTCGAGGCCGCGGTCCTCTCCCTCCTGGGGAATCTTGTCCTTGGCCAGCTTCATAAGCTTTGTCCACATAGTGTCCAAGGTGGAGCAGAAGAAGGTGTTGATGGTGTCCATGTCCTCGGGCTTCTGTGCCCACATCGGGGTGGCCCGAAGCTAGAGAGGAAGGATGCGGTGGTTGAGCATGACGTTGATGACATCGGCCAGCTCAGCCTTCCCCGTGGTGGTCCACCACACGATCCTCTCGACTAGGGTCTCTACCTCTTCGGGCTTCCCCCAGGCGACGCCCTTTTCCTTCCAAGACTTGAGTTTCTTGGGAGGCCCGGCCGAGAAAGCCGGGACCTCAGTTTGACCATCGGCAAGGGGTTCGGTGATGTAGAAACATTCCTTTTGCCACTCCTTCACCGTTTCGATGAAGGTGCCCTTGAACCAGGTGGCCCCCTGGTTCTTGCTGATCATTGCCCCTCCGCATTCCTCGAGTTCGGAGCCGCTTGACTTTGGTTTAATCCTGAAGAGCTTCAACCACAGGCCGAAGTGTGGCTCACAGCGGAGGAAGGCCTCGCAGACTGTTATGAAAGCGGCGAGATGGAGAATGGAGTTAGGGGCTAGGTGATGGAAATCTAACCCGTAGTAAAACATGATCCCGCACACGAAAGGGTGCAGCGGGAACCCCAGGCCTCGGATGAGGTGGGGAACAAAGACCACCCGCTCCCCGGCGTTGGGAGCGGGTACCAGCTCGTCGGCCTCTAGAGCGCGGGCGGCGATGGTACGGGCTAGGTACCCCGCGTCGCATAGCTTGGCGATGGTCACCGCCATCACGGTGGAGCCGCCCCAGTGCCCCTTAAGGGTATCGGCCATGGCTGATGGGGAAATCGAGCTTGTGTACGAGAAAGGCGTAAGAGCTGGATCTGGGCGTTGGAGCTAGATGAAGCGGCAGCAAGGGAGGAATGGGAGCGTAGGCTATCGCGCCGTTCTCCCCATTGCTTTTATAAGCCTATGAAAGGCCAAGAGCCCCCTCTGCTGCGCCGATAAATTCGTGATTATTATCAAAGATGCCGTTGAAACATATGGGGAAACAAAATTTTGATGATATCCCTAAGAAAGCGGGCACGATCTCTGCCTCGACGGGACGTGCTAGTAAAGGAACCGCCTCGAAACGCGATTTGAGAGGAGGCAGTAACTGCTCAACCTGTCGTGGGGCGGGCCTCTCCGATAAAGCTGTCAGGCCAAATTAGATTGTTCATACCGGCACTGCAAGCCTTCGAGGCTAAGATACTTGCTCACCTCGGATAGGTTACGAGCTCGGTTGGACCACGGATGTTGGTGCTCTATTAATAGGATTCGAAATGTAAGGTGGAACTCGTCTGTCAAGCCGGAGACTCCGGATCCGAAATGATGGTTCAAAATCGTTCTCGGCGTAGAAGACTAGTTTGGGGGCTACTGATGGTGTCCTGGATTAGGGGGTGCCAACCTAGCCGGCCCGTCTTCTCGGATGGGCCGATATGCCCCCGTATGTGATCAAGATGGACTCCGGAGGTCGCGCATGGAAGACGTGATCAAGACTGCATCTACCGAAGACTTGCAGTACACTTCAAGATTATTCCAGCCGCCTTACTCCAAGATACCGACCTTGTAACCCTAGATACCCTCCCAGGCGTGTATATAAGCTATAGGGTTTAGCCCGTAGGGGACATGAGCGCAACATCGAACACCTAGCTATAGTAGTTAGACACATATTACGATCTCGAGGTAGATCAACTCTGTACTCGATACACCTCCATTAATATAAACAGAAGCAGGACGTAGGGTTTTACCTCCATCAAGAGGGCCCGAACCTGGGTAAAACATCGTCTCCCTTTGTCTCTGTTACCATCGATCCGAGATCCGCAGCTCGGGACCCCCTACCCTGAGGTCTGCTGGTTTTTACACCGACAGGCGGGGCCCACCCTATCCTCTCTCTCCTCCTCCCGTGGATCGTCCTCTTCCTCCCGCCGCGACAAAAACAGAGGGGGGCACCCGGCCGGCGACGCCGCCATCACCTGGCTGCTCCCAAGGGCCAGCCGGCGAGCGCGGGAGGACCGGCGGCCTGCGCCGCATTCAGCAGTGGTCGCGGGACCGTCCGGGGCGGCCTGCAGCTTCGTCGCCGAGGTCCGAGGCGCGGCAGCGGCGGGGCTCCCATGGACTTGCTCCGGTGATGCTCCTCCGGCCAAAACGAGGGTGGCGGCTACACCATGGGCTCCTGGGCAGATTGTGGTTGCGGAGGGGAGAGGGAGGGATGGCCATGGGCAGGGAATGGCCGAGGAGATCGGGCGGCGGCCTTCGGCCATGGATGGGGGAAAGGGAGCTCCGGGGCTCGTGTGGATGGGCTGGGGAGGTTGCTGGCGATGCAGGGGGCTCGAGGGGCACTTATATAGGCTCGGGGAGAGCTTCTCGGCGTAAACCGGAGCTTCGGGACGGCGGTGTCGTGGCGGCGCGCTAGCGGGGCACCCGCTGTCGGCGCGTCCGGCCATCGAGCAAGCCTCCAATGCTAGCAGGGGATGGCTAAGGTGCCGTACGTCGCCGCAGACGTTGGCAGAAGACGACGGCGAGGGGAACAGGGGAGGGACGCAGTGGCGCACTGCAGAACGAGGTTCTACCGACAACGTCGACGGTCACCACTGGCTCCACGTGGACTGGGCGCCAAAATGCAACAAAAACATGTCTACCGCGTGGGCACAACCTCAAATAGATGATGTGAGTCCTCATATCAGTACAAGGGTCCTTGGAGTGACCGTTTGGACCCTATTTGTCAATCGGTTGCCAGGTGTTTGTACTGAATATAGGTCAACTCACATCTCCACTTGGTCTGATATTTGGATGAGGATGATCAACCGCTAAGGTGATCAACCTGGCAAGATTTCAGCTCAAATGGGAAAGTAAAACTGGCACTTCCTTTGCAAACTTGCAAACTGGCCAAAATTATGAATGAGGATGCTGGGGAAGAATGGCTGGATATATTGAGTTGATTTTAGGTGTAGGGTGATGATTTCGGAGTATAAAGGCACTGGTAAAATTTCATACCATTTGGGTATACCAAAATGGTACTTCCTTCACAGTGCTCCCTGTTGGATAGAAACTTAGGAAAATTGCTAGGGAAGAATGGATAGCTGGATTGAGCTGATTTTTGGTTTGCATGAGTTATATATCAATGTTAATCGCCCTGCAAAAATTCAGCTCAAAATGATCAAGGGACCAAGCACTTCCTTTGCAAATTGGAAATCTGGAAAGAATTTGCAAATGAATGGTGTGGTCAAAATTTGAACTATGTAACTTGGGTTCTTGATGGAAATGGTGAAGATATGGATAGGAGAAGCTCCACAAATTATTTGGGATTTTTCCTGGCTATCAAAATGGTAGTTCCTTTGGAAAGTGCCCAAATTGCAATATTGACTTTAAATAGGAAAATGCAATTTCCCTTATTTAATTATGGCCAATATTTTTGTGAGAGCTCAATATGGTCACAAAGAATATCTCCACAAGTTTTCATGAACTTTAGAGATGGATAAATATTTTCCTGGATTTAATTCCTTCAACTGGCAGAAAAAAGAATTAATTTTAAATGAAAAATATTGCAAATGACTTGGCAATATTTTTGCATATCCAGGGTTTACAGAGATAGGATGATCACTGGAAAAAGTTTGGGAGGTGACAGATCAAAGGAAATTGGGGTTCCTTTGTAACTGCAGGAATTAGGGTTTCCCTTCCGGTAACTCGGAAGGTAGGGTTTCGGCGGCAAAATCCTGAGAATATATCTTGGGTGGCAAGGTTGGACTGGAGAGAATCTCTGGTTGGATAGGAAGGCAAGGCTAAATGACCATCTGCATATACCCAAGAGTGAGAGAAAATCCGATAACATTGAAAAAAAGACGGGAGTCCAATCCCGCGAAGGAAAAAAAACAAGGAGCGAAAACCAGGGTGTCACAATATGATACGCTATATCACACATAAGCCTCCTTATATCTTCCTCAAAACAGCCACCATACCTACCTATCATGGCATTTCCATAGCCATTCCGAGATATATTACCATGCAACTTCCACCGTTCCGTTTTTATGACACACATCGTCATTGTCATATTGCTTTGCATGATCATATAGCTGACATAGTATTTGTGGCTCAGCTACCGTTCATCATTTTTATACATGTTACGCTAGTATCATTGCACATCCTGGTACACTGCCAGAGGCATTCATATAGAGTCATATTTCTGTTCTAATTTTGAGTTGTAATTTTCTTTTGAGTTGTAAGTAAATAGAAGTATGATGATCATCGTTATTAGAGCATTGTCCCACTGAGGAAATAAAAAAAGAAGAAAAAGAGGCCAAAAAGTGCCCACGAAAAAAAAGAAAAAAAAAGAAAAAAAATGAGAGAAAAAGAGAGAAGGGGCAGTGTTACTATCCTTTTCCATACTTGTGCTTCAAAGTAGCACCATGTTTTTCATATAGAGAGTCTCCTGTTTAGTCACTTTCATATACTAGTGGGAATTTTTCGTTATAGAACTTGGCTTGTATATTCCGATGATGGGCTTCCTCAAATGCCCGAGGTCTTCATGAGCAAGCAAGTTGGATGCACACCCACTTAGTTTTCATGTTGAGCTTTCATACACTTATAGCTCTTAGTGCATCCGTTGCATGGCAATCCCTACTCCTCGCATTGACATCAATTGATGGACATCTCCATAGCCCGTTGATTAGCCTCGTTCATGTGAGACTATCTTCTTATTTTTGACTTCCCCTTATTAATCTCTACCACCACACTCTATTCCACCCATAGTGCTATATCCATGGCTTGCGCTCATGTATTGCGTGGGGGTTGAAAAAGCTGAAGCGCGTTAAAAAGTATGAACCAATTGCTCGGCTTGTCATCGGGGTAGTGCATGATAAATATTTTGTGTTAAGAAGATGGAGCATGACAGGATTATATGATTTTGTAGGGATAACTTTCTTTAGCATTTTTATTTTGAAAGACATGATTGTTTATTAGTATGCCTGAGTATTGATGTCTTTATGTCAAACTATAGACTATTGCTTTGAATCATTCGGATCTTATTATTCATACCGTAAGAGAGAGATTACATGATGAAACATGTTAGGTAGCATTCCACATCAAAAATTCTGTTTTTATCATTTACCTACTCGAGGACGAGCAGGAATTAAGCTTGGGGATGATTGATACGTCTCCAACGTATCTATAATTTTTGATTGTTCCATGCTATTATAGTATCAATCTTGGATGTTTTTATATGCAATTTTATATCATTTTTTCGGACTAACCTATTAACCTAGTGCCCAGTGCCAGTTGTTGTTTTCTGCTTGTTTTTGGTTTTTCGGGAAATCAGTACCAAACGAAGTCCAAATGCCACGAAACTTTTTGGAGATTTTTTTCTGGACAAAAGAGACCCTGGAGACTTGGAGAGGAGGCCAGAAGGTTCACGAAGCCTCCACAAGGCAACAGGGCGCGGCCCTAGGGGGGGGGCGCCCTGATGCCTTGTGGGGCCCTCGTGGCTCCGTTTGACCTAATTCCACTTCTATAAATTATCAAATATTCGGAAACCAACAGAGAGCCACCCCAAATAACTTTTACGCCACTGCAAGCCTCTGTTCTTCCGCGATCCCATCTGGAGGCCTTTTCCGGTACTCTGCCGGAGGGGGAATCGATCACGGAGGGCTTCTACATCAACCTTGCTGCCCTTCCGATGATGTGTGAGTATTTTACCACAGGCCTACAGGTCCATAGCTAGTAGCTACATGGTTTCTTCTCTCTCTTTGATCTTCAATACCATGTTCTCCTCGATGTTCTTGGAGTTCTATCCGATGTAATCTTCTTTTGCGGTGTGTTTGTTGGGATCCGATGAATTGTCAGTTTATGATCAGATTATTCATGAGAAATATTTGAGTCTTCTCTGAACTCTTTTATGTATGATTATTATAGCTTTGTATTTCTCTCCGATCTATCGATTTGGTTTGGCCAACTATATTGGTTTATCTTGAAATGGGAGAGGTGCTTTGTGATGGGTTCAATCTTTCGGTGCTCAATCCCAGTGACAGAAAGGGACATGACACGTATTTGTATTGTTGCCATTAAGGATAAAAAGATGGGGTTTAATCATATTGCTTGAGTTTACTTTGTCTACATCATGTCATCTTGCTTAAGGTGTTACTCTGTTTCATACTTAATACCCTAGATGCATGCTGGATAGCGGTCGATGGGTGGAGTAATAGTAATAGATGCAGGCAGGAGTCGGTCTACTTGTCTCGGACGTGATGTCTATATACATGATCATTGTCATGAATCCATCATAATTATTTGTTTTTTTATCAATTGCCCAACAGTAATTTGTTTACCCACCGTATGTTCTGCACTCGACACAGAAGCCTCTAGTGAAAACTATGGCCCCTGGGTCTACTTTTATCATATATTAAAATCCAAAAATATCTTGCTGCAATTTATTTACTTTTATTTTATTTAGTATTTTAGTTTATCTATCTATCACTATCAAAATTAATCCTTGCAAATAATCGCTAAGAGGATTGACAACCCTCTTATTTGCGTTGGGTGCAAGTGTTTGCTTTTGTGTGTGCAGGTGCTGCTAACGGGATTTTGCGTGGTTCTCCTACTGGATTGATAACCTTAATTCTTAACTGAGGGAAATATTTATCTCTACTATACTGCATCATCCTCACCTCTTTGGGGAAATACCAACGCAGTCTACAAATAGCAGGCCACGTTTGATGAGTTTGTCCAAATGCATCAACAAATTTGGCATCGAGTAACTCAAGGAATATTTGATTGAACATTTGTGTGCGGTTAAAGGGGATAACTGTAACATATGTGCGAGTTTAATTCAAATTTGAATTATTTTATTTGAAAAATTTGCTGGATTATAATATTTAACCTAGAGTTACTGTCGCATTTGAATATTTTCACTCGTCGAAGATTTCATATGATATTAATTTTGAGTGTTCTAGACTTGAAAAAATAAAACAGAGGCAGACGGGATATGGTTGGCTAGCCGGCTCCCATATCACTAAACGCGGAGTGGTCCCGACTAGTTCATGGACAAATACAGTGTCCGTTATAGGGGTCAGTGTTGGAGATGCCCTTAATGGTGCGGGGCTCTTCAAACCTTGGTGTACAGGCACATGACGCTTCGGAAAGTGGGTAAAAACAAGCAATAGATGTATATCCGTGAACAGGTGCTAGACATGGGTTTGTGTAAATGCATGCATATGTGCGTGTGCGCGCGCGCGCATGTATGGAAAGTGTGAACCTTAACAGCCCCGTTCATGCATGCGGGGATTCAACAACAGTTGGCGCATGTCCCCTCACCCGACGGTAATCGATCAATCGATGTTGTTTTCATGGGAGGACACATGAGAGAGATTGACGTAATTTTTACTCACACTTGTGCCATATACGTAGCATGCTGAATCATCCATTCATGCTCATTTTCTTGACACACATTGTTTGGAGAACGCACACGGTTTTTGTGTAAATCCGCATATACTACCGTGTGTAAATTCGCATAGGCTATATAGTACTAGTCGAAGGCACGTGCTTTGCACGTGTTCGTTGTTAAATAAAATTTCTGTACAAACAAGGAAACTTTAAATACAAATGAAGCACTTTCTATATGGAGTTTTAGCTTCGCAACCACTTGTCGAGTTACAATGGTGATGAACAGATTTGATTCTTATATTTTCAGAACATGTCAAGAGTAATTTTGTTTAACACTTGACAGACTTGCAGTTTATATTCTCTTTTTTTCTGCGAGTGACAGTTAATTTTCTCAAAACGGTAAGTCGCATCATGGGACCAAATGTTGTTCAAAAAATAATAATCTGCATGCATTCTACATAACTTGGACATAGATGGAATGTAATGCATTCTACCATGCATATCCAATATATAGGGCTTCACAAAAAAAAGGGTATGTATCATCGTAAAATTCGTGAGAATAGCCGTTCTGCTCATCGACCTTCTGTTTTTTCTTGACACACGGCTTGACCTTTTTATAGGGAGACCCCTCGACCTTTTGTGCCCTGCCTTACCGCCTAGGCTAAAATATGGTCTGGGGCTAACAATCGGCTATACGGGCATTGAAGCTTGCCACTCGCCCAGCTGTATGGAGGCCCACTCAGAAACGCAACACAGGTCAGTTCCTTGCCTCTATCTGTTCACTCAAAAAAAAATCTGTCGAGCGGAGTTCCCTTCAGAAAAAGAAAAGAAAAACTGTCGACCAGAGTGGCATATTGTCCGCCAATAATTTCTGCATCAATAGTGTTATCTTGAAATGCCTTAATAATAAGCATTGTACCATTGCATAAACCATTAGAAGGATCAAGATTGCGAATCAGAATAACAGGGCAGTTGATCGTCAATCTGAGAATATGCGGAGGTAGGCCATTAGATGTGAGTGAATTTAGGAACTCAGGTTGATAGTGATTATGTGGATCATCAACCACTGAGTCAAAACTGTAATAGACCTTTTCTTCTCCAGGAAATCGATCAATAAGCATTTCATTTAACTCATCCACATATTCATTCTTTGTGGAAAGAATGGCACGCACACTAATATAAGATGGCGAGTTTCCATTTTTGTCCATTAAAGGGAAGATATCATCAATTAACTTACCAACAGAGGCCTTTAAATCTGTGTAACCTATAACAATTTCTTCAGGCAGGCAGGCACACATATTCTTGACCAATTGATTCCTCTGTACCATTACCAATTCTAAGGAGAAAATCAGAGAACCATGGATCAAACAATGCCCTCATATTGCGTCAAAGTTTGATATGTCTTATGTCTGGCCAAAGATAAGACTTCTTTAGTGTAGCATCGGTAATTTGTGCTCTAGTGCCATGCCTCACCACTGGAAGAACCTGTCTAAAATCACCTCCAAACACTACTACTATCCCTCCAAATGGTGATCGACAACCGGTGATATCTTGCAGAGATCTATCAAGTGCCTCCACAGCTTGATGCTTTGTCATAGCAACTTCGTCCCAAATTATAAAAGATGACCTCCGAAGTAATTCTGCAGTTCCACTCTGTTTACTGAAGTTGCACATGTTATCATCCTGAATATTAATTGGAATTTTCAATCTAGAATGAGCTGTTCTACCGCCAGGCATGATAGATGCAGCAATACCTGAGGTTGTTGTTGCGATAGCTATTAGTCCAATTGACCGCACTTTTGCGAGCAAAGCCTTATAAAGGTATGTTTTTCCTGTACCTCCCGGACCATCTATGAAAAAAAACCATACTCTTCTGGTGCAAGACATGAGTCATTATCTCATCAAAAGTAAGTCGCTGCTCACTGTTTAGTTTGTCATACAAATTCAAGTGTTCCTGCCCAACCTCAATAAACATCTCATCACATACTTCTCTCCAACTTAAGCTCTCCAAATCATTGTTATCCAATAAGCGTGGCAAGTCAAAGTTACGTATGTCCTTGCCCATTGAATATAACAGACTTCTAAGATCTTTAAGCACCATCTGCTCAGTTACTTCAGCGTTTTCATTTTCTCTTCGAAAATCATCACCCATGGCTTCTAAATGCTTGTCCCACAGTTCACGGACATTTGTTACCTCGCAGAAAACTAAAATCGTTGCAAAAAGTCTTCTAAGTGCAGAGGGCATTTGAAATGTCGCAGCTTCGCTGAGACAATCAGAAATACTACTATCATCTTCAATGAGACCCCTTCTCCTGCAAATTGTTGTTATCTCTACCAGGATCCCGTGCAGTACACTTTTTCCTAGCCTCTTTCTTTTTTTATCATGGCCACTAATCTCTTGTATGTATGTTTCTTCCTGATCATGTGACAGTTGTGAGTTATACACGTTGGCGCAATGTTTACGCTTACGCTGACCTACATTTTTCAATTCATATTTTGCAGCTTGATCTTCCGAGGATATTGATGATAAATATATGCCAGATGGACTGATGGTGAACCGAGTTCCTGCTTTTGGACGGCTTGTGTCAGGACCACCACTATCTGCCACTATTTTTACGGAAAAAGAGTCAACGACAGTGTAATGAAATATAAAAATAAATTTTGATAGTAGATATCTGTTAATTAATTATGTATCACAACCTTGTTTGCCTTTCGATGAAGACCTAGTTGAGTAAATACTGAATCGTGCTTCTCATAGTTTGAACTGGCCCCGACTTCCTTTCCTGTAATGTTGGTTCAAATTTACCCCATCAAAAAATTATACATCATATAATAAGGAGGTAAACAAACATTCAATGGTCCTTCATAAAATTAGAAATGTATATTTTGTCGATTAGAACAGTCACCTGTCATGTATGTGTTCTTATTAGCTACTGAAATTTTCTGTTGTGGTGCTGGTTGTGTATTGGTACAACTTGCACTGCACGCCTCATTCTTTTATACTCACGATTCCTTTGCAAATAGGCTTCCCTCTGATATGGAGTCATTTGCAGATATCTATCCCGATCGCGGTAACGCTTACGCTGGGTAGAATTCATTTGCATAGCATTTTTGTTTTCAGCTAAAGGACCATTCTGCTCTCCAATGACAGGCTACTATTTACCCACCAAACAAAACAAACAAAAGACACATAGTATTATGTCAAGGGAAAAGATCAATAAGGATAATGATTAGATATCAGGATAATAAAAAACATACATTGGTTCCCTTTTGGTGAAGCCGTCGAGTGAACATTTGAAATATCTCTGAAAGGAAATCGGCCTTCCATCTTGTAAATTTTACTGGATGGCTCCCGGTTATGACTTCGATTATTGAATTTTATAAGCTAGATGTTTTCAACCACAACCTACAGTATAACCATTGGACCATTTTTTAGGCTACCAAATCTGAATACGTAAAGCATATACAAATTTGCAAATAGATATGAGACATGAACAGAATGAACACGTGCTTTACTTTTAGATAGCACTGCCTACAGCATAACCATTGGGCCATTTTTTAGGCTGCCAAATCTGAATATGTAAAGCATATACAAATTTGCAAATAGATATCTTATGAGACATGAACAGAATGAAC
This sequence comes from Elymus sibiricus, assembly GCA_039707655.1. NCBI lineage: Eukaryota > Viridiplantae > Streptophyta > Magnoliopsida > Poales > Poaceae > Elymus > Elymus sibiricus. Next base: position 118,494,078 of record CM077676.1, on the reverse strand, counting down.
ACGTGCTTTACATTCAGATAACACTGCCTTTATAGTCTACCAACAGATAGCAGTTTGGACAAAAACACAAACACCTTGTGTGCAAGAATAGTAGAAAAAATCAGCAAGCTACATCCAGACCAGAGGACTTGTATTTCATATCATTGTTAGCAAGAAGAATCACTTGCGTAACATTCTAATGCGAAAGAATCATAAAAAAAATTCAAAAGGAACAGATTAGGATGGCCCACACAGAGAAGGAATAGCTCACTTGTGGTCAGTGGCACTATGGTCAGCTGGCCACTGTAGAAGGATCTCCAGCTCACAAGAGCCTGGACTCACCAGGCGTAAGAAAATCCGAAGCACGTCAGAACTTGCAAGGAGACTGGGGTGGAGCTGCAATCTGGATCTGGAGGTTATCCGAAGGTGCTGGGGTGTGGACGGAGGGGATGGACAGACGGAGGTGGTGGTGTGTGACGCACGGGCTAGAAAAATTGCGCACAGAGCATCATCCATGGGAAGCTTCAGCCGATCAGCGTGAGATGAAATGGGTGAGGTTTGGCGGCCAATCCATTTGCTGGAGCGAGGGGTGGAGGCAACCGGGGGTTGTGGAGTTTTCTGGAAGGGACGACTGACTTTCAGGTTTGGCGGGATTGCGTGGGGTGGCGAATCCGCGTCACATGAGCCGTTGGATGTAATAGAATTGACGGCTATAGATGAATCCATTATGTAAGTGGCGGGTAAAACAGGGGAGAAGGTAGATTCAAATTTTCAAAAAAACGTGTACTATAGTAGTAGAGATATGAAGGCATAGGAAGGAATATGTAAACTAGAAGATTTTACATGCAAAGGCCGTATATAGATTTGTATGCATATGATGGAAGTTTACATTGGTAGATACACAAAAAACAACATTTGTTTACCTTGCATCACAAAGCCAAGCAGGGGCGGACCCACGTAGGGCTAGCCAGTATCACGGGGCACCGGTAGGATTTGCATTTGCGTTATGTATGTATATAGCTCAGATGGGCTTGGACACCGGTATACTTCGGATTTGGACACCAGGCGCGGTCCGCAGCCCAACTAGTAGTAGTAGCTCCGACTTTTGGATCGATTTGAGGGTGCGTGTAGTCTGGCTATGGATCAATCTCCTCCTGTGTGTTGCTCTAGTCTGTAGTACCTGCTCTGATTTGAGAGGAATTGCTTAAATAGGAGTGAATGCTTGTACTAGCAAGGCACTTGCCATAGAAGCCTCGACGTTTTATGTACTTTGCTTAATTTGTTCCTACTGGCAGTGGATGGATAGATGTTTAGCTAGAGAGATAGATAGAGATAGCTCCCTCGTCCTTACAGCTGTGTGTTGTTTGTCCTGCTATGGGGGGCATGCCTAGGTGGTGACAGGTGCTAGGTTTCTCGAACCTCTCCAAGCCATGTCATGCCAAATTGAACACTTTTGGTTTTGTTCCCATTCTTGTTAATGTATGCATATGCATCCCTCATGCTCTGCTCGTCTCATCTGCATGGAAAGTGTGTGCTTCTGTTGTTGTTACCTGGCTTTAGGGCGGATCCAGAACAAAAATGACCCGGTGCCCACATATACACCATATACGGGTGGATACCAAGCAATAGTATGCATAGAATTAACACACAATAATATTATAAAACGTCAAGCAGTAAAAATGCGAGCGACCAGCATCACCCGCTCAGTGAGAGCTAGTTGCCAACCACTCGCCACTGCGCTAGATTGCTACTACAGCCTGCAGGTCGATGTATAATTGAAGGACATTTACGTATCTTAATTTTGTCTAATTACCGTTCTCTAAATTGTATGGATAGGATTTCTAAATTTAAAGCTATTATAATTGTTTAATTTTGCCTAATTCTTGTTCTCTAAATTGTATGGTTAGGGCTTACGTTCAAGGGTATTACAACTGAGAAACAAATTGCTTTGATTTTTCACTTTTCTTGAATGATTCACATCTAGTTGGATCATTTCTTGGCCGCGCACAATGACAGTAAGACCCAATGTATGTTAAGTTTAACTTCATAACCCTATAGTTCAATCAATACGTTCTATTTTGTTGTTTCTATTCTTGCATCAACAAATACAAATAATGTAACTCATTGCACACTTGTGCTAATATAACAACCGACAAATTTTAGGGGAATTTATGGAAATAATTCTTAAAAATACGAAGACCTCAGCACAAGATGATAATGCTGGCCCATTATATGAACCAAATGATTTTGGGGATAATTAGATTTATGCCCCTAGTTGGATCCCACTCGTCTGTTTTACCCCTAACTTCAGAAACTCACCTGTTCTGTACAAGCCACTTTGCAATTCTTATGCTTTTGCCCTTTGACCCTTTGACCGTCACTTTAAAAAAATCATAACAAATTCATACTAACTCAGAAAAATGCAAATAAGATATCAAAATGTTCACAAAAACATCACCTATATGTGCATGCCATTTTCATTCTTGACAAAAGTGTTGGAAAGTCCTCATATCAGTTTTAGCTCATATGACCTTAGCATGAACAGTACAATCTAAAAAAATTCAAAAAATTCTAATTTTTTTTGGTGGCAAACATTGACCAATGTTTTGAGTGCTTGCCAAGTTTCATAACAGAATGACATTCGAGAAAGTCGTGGCAAAAAAAAATCAATGCTTCAAAATTTGTTTTTTTGCCACGACTTCCACGAATGGCATTCTGTTATGAAACTTGGCAAGCACTCAAAACATTGGTCAATGTTTGCCACCAAAAAAATTTTGAATTTTTTTAGATTGTACTGTTCATGCTAAGGTCATATGAGCTAAAACTGAGATGAGGACTTTCCAACACTTTTTTTAAGAATGAAAATGACATGCACATATAGGTGATGTTTCTGTGAACATTTTGATATCTTATTTGCATTTTTCTGAGTTAGTATGAATTTGTTATGATTTTTTCAAAGTGACGGTCAAAGGGTCAAAGGGCAAAAGCATAAGAATTGCAAAGTGGCTTGTACAGAACAGGTGAGTTTCTGAAGTTAGGGGTAAAACAGACGAGTGGGACCCAACTAGGGGCATAAAATTAATTATCCCATGATTCTGTGTCAACTAGTCTTTTACGCTTGTTCATTTTGGTAAGAAATTTTACTGCTCGATATTTTTATATTATTCTAGTGTGTTAGTTCTATGCATATTATTGCTTGGTATCCATCCGTATATGGTGTATATGTGGGCATCGTGTCATTTTTTTGTTCTGGGTCCGCCAGCCAAGCTACAACAACATAAGCACACACTTTCCATGGAGATGAGACGAGCAGAGCATGAGGAAAGCATATGCATGCATTAACAAGAATGAGAACAAAATCAAAGGTGTTCAATTTGGCATGACATGGCTCGGAGAGGATGGAGAAACCTAGCACTGGTCACCACCTAAGCATGGCCCCCCATAGGAGGACAAACAACACACAGTTGTAAAGACGATGGAGCAATCTCTATCTATCTATCTATCTATCTATTTAGATAAACATCCATCCATCCACTTCCAGTAGGGACAAATTAAACAAAGCACATAAAACGTCGATGCTTCTCTGGTAAGTGCCTTGCAAGTACAAGCATTCACTCCTATTTAAGCTCCTCCTCTCATATCTCTAGATATCATTGAATTCCTTCTGTAGTTACACAAATCTTCATCGTTGCCCCCAATATTTGCGCTACCCTAGAACCAATTTCCCAGAGAGCCTCCGCCATGGCAAACCACCTTCAAGTTCAGCGACAACAACTAAAGTTCCCGTCAGGGTTTAAGTTTCACCCGACGGATTTGGAGATCATCACCTCCTACCTGGTCCCTAAGGTGTTAAACAAAGCATTCTTCACCATAGCGGTTGGGGAGGTGGACCTAAACAAATGCGAGCCGTGGGAACTCCCCGAGAAGGCGAACATGGGGGAGAAGGAGTGGTACTTCTTCTTCCAAAAGGATCGCAAGTACCCCACCGGTATACGGACCAACCGGGCCACGGCCACCGGCTACTGGAAGGCCACTGGAAAAGACAAGGAGATCTTCCACCAGGCGACCATGAGTCTCATCGGCATGAAGAAGACGTTGGTCTTCTACATGGGTAGGGCGCCCAGGGGGGAGAAGACCAACTGGGTCATGCACGAGTATAGGCTCGAGAGTGGAAAGCAAGGAACACCTGGCCTATCCACCGACATCACCACCGTCGCCGCCATTAACGCATCTTCCAAGGTATTTAAACACACACTATTAGTACTCATGATTCATGAACACATCCGTATGTACTAGCTAGCTACTGGATATGTAGGAGGAGTATGTGGTTTGCAGGATATTCCATAAGAGCACTGGACTCAAGAAGGTAGTGATGTCGCCGTACGACATTCCCATGCCAATGTCCATGGGAGCAGAGCAGCAACATGGCTTCCTCGAATCCGGTACATTGCCTCCTCTCATGGGCTATGGTGCATCATCATCGATGGTGCCCCCATCGTCGCTACCTGTGATGAACGACCACTACTTTGGGAACCACCACTACCAGAAGATGGCTACCCCTCCACAACCGTTGATGTCGTTCTACCACCAAGACCACCAGCAACAACAACAACAGATGATTCAAATGCCGATGCGGATGCAGATGGATGCAGACAAGGGCCTCATGATTGGGGTCGAGCCTAGGAGCGGGCCGTCGTCTATAGTGTCACAGGAGGACACTGTGACTGGGTCGAGCAGCAACGGCGTTGCAACAACCGCTGATGAGATCTCGTCAATGAACATGGGTATGGATGGCATGTGGAAGTACTGATAATCAGATGATCCAAGTACTGATAATCAGATGATCCAACCGCTGATATGTATATATGTATGTATGCATGCATAATCATCCATCAGAAGATCGATCGATATATACCACCATCTATATATATTGGTTTGCACCGCATTTTATTTTCAGCGTGAGAAGAGAGCTTCTATGCATTGCTTAGCTTGGCTTGCCTCTCTCTTGTGCTAGTATTGTGTGTATGTGTACTGGCTTGTATATGCCACTCGCCGGTGTATACTTTGCAACATTTTCATGCATTCCAAAATACCTAGCAGTGTGTACATCATGCATGTATTAAACCTATGTGCAATAAACTATTTTATTTTATTTTGAATATTTGACTACATGTATTATTGTGACACTACTGCAGGAATGCCTAGCAGTGGCGGGTGGGAAAAGGCCAGCAGTGGCGGGCAAGGCTCCCAGGGGTGCCCGCCACCGACCTCCCGCCACTGCTATTATGGCATCAGTGGCGGGCGAGCGCCCGCCACTGTTAGAGCCCATCCAATGGCGGGCAGCCCTACTTGCCCGCCATTGGTATATGTTATTAGTTGTGGCGGGTTGTACCTGTCACCCGCCACAGCTATCTCTTCAGCCTCCAGCCATTCCAGCCCCTGATACACATTACAGGATACAAATAACCACATTACAGGATACAAATAACCACATTACAGCATACAACTAATGTAAGCGATCATACACATTACATTTAACATAGCAATAATCTAAACTTCATACAAATAATAGATGTACGCATTAGTGTACAACAACTCATGTCACATCATTAGTACGTACACATACACATACAAGACCTCATGATAACAACAATACCATAATGACAATGAGCTGGATAAAGATAATCAAATTCTTTACTCGTCCACTTGTCCACACGGTCTTGCATACTTCATAGTTGATTTTCTCTTTGCGGACGTAATTGACATAATGATCCTCAACTTCTCTGCGGACGTAGTTGGCATAATGACACTCAGCTTCTTTTTTAGTATTATATCCTTAGTAGCAGCTGTTTTTGTAACCGTCCACTTGCTCCTTGCATATCTCCCATGAATCATAAATTTCAGGGATTCTTCCCGATGTACACCACATACCAGTTCCACTTCATCTACGTAAATAAATAAAGAAGCCAAGAAGTCAATTTCATAGTTATCCAATCACATAGAGCAAAGTCACATCATAATGTTCATAGCACCATAGACGATACAAATCACCACGTTGCACAGTTCATTAGTAGTTCGGAAGCAAAAGTGTAGAGCTCCATCATAGCCACTTAGAAATTAAGTTCACACGCATCGATCATGTAGATCACATGAAAGCAGTGCACTAGTTGTTCAGCTCCATCCATCATGAGCTATCCTCGCCTTCCGTCATCTTCGTGATCTCCTCTTGGGTGGTCCTCGCAGCTTCGAAGGCTGCTCGCGCACTCTCCGCGGCTGCTCGCGCACTCGCAGCGGCTGCTCTTGCGCTCGCAGCGGTTGCTCTAGCGCTCTCGGAATATGCCTGAGCGCTCTCGGAATATGACTGAGCGCTCTCGGTGGCTGCTCGAGCACTCTCGACATAGGCGAGCACGATCTCGGTGTACTGAGCCACCCTCGTGACAATGTCTACGGCAGTAGGAATTCCATCTACGGCTGTAGGAGTCTTAACGAGGCGTTGTGGCTTCTTCATCTAAATCGCATTAAACAATTTGACATTTAGATATAGCATTTAGAAAAAAAAACAGCATGACCTTTGATAGAAATTGGACATATTGAGTGCCAGAAATTAAGCGAAACGGAACTTAATCCACGCTTCGCAAAAACATTGGCACTCACTATGAATACACCTGCATCATGAAAAAACTAATGTACCATATGCTCATCCATATGTAATACATTTTGTCTAGCACACGCATTCAATTTTAAGACATTCACTTATGAAGATTCAATGGTACATCATACAACAGATTTTAGCTACACCAATAAAATGTTGTACTAGATTTTTATTCATATGTTGTACATTTTAACTACACTAATAAAATGTTGTATGAATATTTCTATCCATATGAAGCCCATACGACAAGTTCGAGGGAGGTGTGCTTACCGGGCCGGAGTCGGACGGCGCGCTGGACGAGGCGGAGATCGATGGCGGAGGCGTCGGCGGACGGCGAGTTCGACGGAGACGAGGACAACGTTGGATGCGGAGGAAGGCACGGGCGACGGTCACGGGGAAGTAGTTCGAGGTAGCGTTGCACGGCGACGCGGACGAACTTTGAGGCGGGGACGGACGGCGCGGGCGACGGGGAAGATTGGCTCCTCGACACCGTTCGAGACGGCGGACGGCGACCTCACCGGTGGCGACGGACGACGCCACGACGCTGGCGGCGGCGAGAGAGGAGGGAGAAAGAGTTTGCATTTAGAATGAGATCCGACTGCCGCGCGGGGGGTAGGTAAGGTCGTGTGTAGCAGTGACGGGCGCACGGAGTAGCCCGCCACCCCAGTATAAGCGTGGGAGGCGGCAACATGACCAAATATAGCTGTGGCGAGCGCCTGCCAGATCCCGCCACCCCTATCTGAAAATATTTGAAAACGTTTGGCGCGTGGGTGCCCAAATATTGCTGTGGCGGGTCCAAAACGCCGCCCGCCACAGATGTGGAAGTGAAATGTGGCGGGCAACCGTCGGCGCCCGCCACAGTAGCTTGCCAGCCGAGCACGAATTAGAAAACGCACAGCTGTGGCGGGTTATCTTGGCCGCCCGCCACAGTTACTTGCGTAGCGCTGGCGGGCAGGATTTGGCGCTCGCCACTGCTTGCTTTCAAAAATAGCTGTGGCGGGTGCCCCGCCGTGCCCGCCACTAATTTGTGATCTCCTGTAAGCCCTTTCCCAGTAGTGTGAATTACATATATGTAATTTATTTGGAAACGAATTTCGGTCATGCACCAACCTAGTGGATTTCCATCCACCATATGAACCCTTTCTCCCACTATAGAAATTTAACAAATGCATTAGATATTTTTTTTTTATTAATACAGTACTGATGCAAACGCTAACACACACACACCATATAACACATGCACACACATTCTACCCATGTGAGCTCGAAGAGACTGTGCTGACATGATGCTAACTCCTCGAATATGAGTGATGGGATATCATTGATCTTGCAAAGTATGTAAATTTGTAGTTGCCTTGATCAATGAGAATAAGATGGCCCAGATGCGTTGAAATGCTAATGCTAACTAGTTCAAAATCCGGATGTATACATTGACCTTATTGCAATTTGATTTGATTTATGATTTCTTGTATTGCATTCAATTATGCAATACAATTTCAATTTCAAATCCATCTATTCTAATATCTCACTTCTTTCATGAGGTTTCCTTGACAGGAAGCAGAGCATCAAGGATAGTGTATACGTTTTTTTTTCTTGAGGATACATGATGTCCGCATGTCCACATGACTAGTTGAAAAATAATTGGTGGGAACCATTGAAACCCAGTTTATGTCGAACCAGAGGAGCCAAAAAGTGAGTATTACTAGCCCTGCAACTATGTTGTCACATGTACAAAGATACGCTCGCACATAATCCCATTTGATGCATACTGGTTCAAAATGTTGAGTAAACCTAGGTCCAACCATATTAGCTACTCTGGTTTTCCCGGTTCCTGTCTGTTTTATTTACTTTTACTTTTTTCTATTTGTTTTCTCTATCGACTTTACCTTTACCTTTTTATTTTTTATTTGAAAAACATTTTTCTAAAAAAATTCAAGTTGTTTGACAAATATTTATTTTAAAAAATTCACGTTTAAATAAATGTTCATGTGTTTAAAAAATATATTCAGATAATTCTCAATTTTGTACAAAATGTTCACAAAGAATTAAAGAATATTCACAAAAGTTTCAAAATATTCATGTTTAGAAACAAACGTTGCAGCAAATTTGGGAAATGTTCATGTTTTTGAAAAAAGAAGGTTCACATAAGTTAAAAGAATACATTTTAATTTTATGATTTTTAAAATTTTCCTACTGCAGCTGATTTTGTGGAAGAAAATCGCCTAGAAACATTATAGTATACAAAACAAAAATCGGTCGGCTCAGTACGGTACTACCGACAACATGGGTCGGTCGAGTTGCGCACTGAAGGGGAACGCGACAGAAAACAAAAAAAATCGGTACTGCGAGCACGCCCAGGACCACTATGGAGACTGCATACAGGGTTTGATCTGATCCGTACCGACTCGAAGCGCAGCGGAAGAAGAGTCGGTGTAGATCCCCGCAACTAGAATTTACAACCTCCCAACCGCGAGGATGTACTCCCTCACCGGACAGCCCTTCGGGAGGCGGTCGGACAGTCCCTCGGACGATGTCGCGGACAGCCCTTCGGGAGGACACTCGAACAGCCCCTCGGGCAAAAGATCGAAAGTACAATCTCTCTACGGGGTTGCACACATACGGTGTCAGCTATCCGGCAGGGCTTCGCCGTCCAGAACTAGTTCCTGCCGGAACCCAGACAGCCTTTCGGCTCTACGAAACTATTTCGCTGGGAGGGAGAGAGAGAGAGCCAGACGAGCATGACATGTGTATGAGAGCTTGGATGAGGTTTGGAGAGCACCCCTCCACCTCTATTTATAGGATAGCCAAGGGGTAAAGTTGGCATTAAAAAATACCAAAAGTACTCCCACTTTATGTCTTACATAAAAGAATAAAAGGGAAAAGGGGTGCCATGTGGAGCTCCATGGAGGAGCACCACCTTGGCCGGCCACCTCTAGGGGGCCCCCCACATGGGGGTGCCTTGCTCCCCAATCCCTTCTAGAAGCCTTTTGGGAAATATCCCAAACGGTGACTTTTCAAAAAAATATCCATAAAGTGATTTTCACTATTCACGGAACCAATTTTCCGCGACCGTTAAATCCGAAAATATTTCTGTGGGTCTTAGAATAATTCCAGTACCCACACAAATGATTTTGGACGCGTTCCGAGACAATTTCGGATTAGTGATTTTCATCTGCGAAAAGCAACCAAATCGGTTCCGGCAGCTCTGGAACATTTCCGGTTTTTATCCCAGAAAATTCCTAGAAGTTTCCAGAACACTTCTGGCATCCTCCAAGAATTTCCAGGCGTGTGCCGAAGCCAATTTGACTTAATGGTATCCACTGAAACAACTTTTCAGTTTTACCGAAACTATTCCGATGTTCTCTCCGGAACGTTTCCGTTTCGTCCGAAACTTTTTCGGTGATTTTCTCCTAGACTCCCCGTCTAGTATTCAGCAGATAGATGACCCTTAAGCGTGTGACCCTATAGGTTCGGTGAAGTATAGACATGACCCGGAACACTTTCCGATCAATGATCAACATCGGAGCCGTGGACACCCATATTGACCCCTATGCCCACACGAATGAATATTCGAGCGAACCTCCAGTTGTCGTGTGCTATTCCTATTGCTTCACGATATATTACAAACACCCGAGGTGAGATTCATTGCATCCCCGTGCATCAACAACTTGTCCACCATGCAAGTTACCTCGTTACCGGTTTTGTTCTCTTTTCTCGTTTTCGTGTTCCAGCATCCCAGTGATCAAATCACAATGTGTTTGGCCAGACGATGATGGATGCCGTAACACCGAGAGGGCTCGAGAATATCTCTCCATCGTCGGAGGAGAAAATCCCAATCTTGAGCTATCTCGTTTCTTGTCATACTTTTTCGTGAACCCATAAGCCGCCGTAATAGCCACCCAGTTACGGATGACGTTTAACAAACCCCAAAGTTCACGAAGCAAGTACGAAGGAACTCGATACTCTCATGGTCTAAGGAATTGTGCAAACATTAACTATCTCTGTGTTATTTACCATTAACTTGTGACGAATGTATCTCATAGCATAACATCAATTCGGGTCGATTCAACACAAGTGTTCTACTAACATTATGCCCTCAAAATTGCCGGCATAGACATGCCCATGATCAGGAAAACAGGATCATCATGCAATACTTGAGCCAGTCTTAGAGGCAAGACCAGGAATACATTTTACCGTTTATTATACCACACGTGCACATGAGTTTCCCTCCGAGCCTCGTGGTTATTGTAGACTCGAGAATCATTGCAGTTATAGCATGGAACATAAACATTCATTACAAACTCGGAGATACAAAATAACTGTTATTACTGCCTCTAGGGCATATCTCCTACAGACTCCCACTTGCACTAGAGTCATAATCCAGTTACATGGCTTCCCTAACACCAATGGCTATCCGGTGCTGCTCATGCTTTGCTCGTGGTAGAGGCTTTGTCATCGGGTCTGACACGTTCAGATCCGTGTGAACTTTGCGTACTTTCACTAAACCCTCTTCGACATGATGTTGAATGAGTTTATATTTGCATTCAATATGTCTTGTCTTATGGTGCGAACTTGGCTCCCTTGCCTGAGCCACGACGCCACTATTATCACAATAGATCTCCACCGGGTCCAGAGCACTTGGAACCACACCAAGGTCTTCAAGAAATTGCTTGATCCATACCGCCTCCTTGGAGGCTTCTGAAGCTGCAACATATTCCGCCTCCGTCGTAGAATCCGCCACAGTCTTTTGTTTGGAACTTTTCCAATCAACTGTGCCACCGTTCAATATGAAAACATAGCCTGATTGAGATTTGAAGTCATCTAGGTCAGTCATGAAGCCTGCATCAGTGTAACCACTTACAATGAGCTCTTCATCACCTCCGTACACAAGGAGTAAATCCTTGGTCCTTCTGAGGTACTTAAGAATACCCTTGACTGCGGCCCAGTGTTCCAATCCTGGATCACTTTGGTACCGGCTGCTAACACTTAGCGCATAGGAAACGTCCGGTCTTGTACATAGCATGGCATACATAATAGAACCAACTGCCGAAGCATATGGAACATCATTCATCTGTACTCGCTCATCGAGCGTCCGAGGACACTGATTCTTGCAAAGTACTGTGCCAGGTGACATGGGGAGTAGGCCTTTCTTGGAGTTCTCCATGTTGAACCTTTTCAACACCTTGTCAATGTATGTGCTTTGGCTAAGCGCTATCAGGCGTTTTGATCTATCTCTATAGATTCTAATGCCCAATACATATGCCGCTTCGCCTAAGTCTTTCATTGAAAAACACTTTTTCAATGAGTCTTTTATTTCGCTAAGGAAATTCACGTCATTTCTAATCAACAATATGTCATCTACATACAAGATTAGAAATGCTTTTGCGCTCCCACTAAACTTCTTGTAAACACAATATTCTTCGTCATTCCTGATGAAGCCAAACTGTTTGACCACTTCATCAATACGAATGTTCCAGCTCCTTGACGCTTGCTTCAGACCATAAATGGCTTTCTAAAGTTTGCATACCTTTCCAACATCCTTATGAACGACAAAACCTTCTGGCTGTATCATGTATACATCCTCTTTGAGGTTTCCATTTAGGAAAGCCGTTTTGACATCCATCTGCCATATTTCATAATCGAAATAAGCAGCAATTGCTAGTAATATCCGAACAGACCTAAGCATAGCTACGGGCGAGAAAGTCTCGTCGTAGTCCACTCCTGGAACTTGCGTGAACCCTTTCGCGACAAGTCTAGCTTTGTGGATAGTAATGTTACCATCCGCGTCCGTCTTTCTTTTGAAAATCCATTTACAACCAATGGGCTTTACGCCTTCTAGAAGTTCTTCCAAGTTCCAAACTTGGTTTTCGTACATGGATTCCATTTCGGATTTCATGGCTTTGTGCCATTCCTTTGAGCTGGGCCCCGCCATCGCTTTCTTGTAGTGCACAGGTTCATCGTCTTCAAGAATGAAGATTTCGTTATGAAACCACTCAGGTGGCTGGATAGCCCTACCTGATCTGCGCGGTTCAGTTACAACATTGTCTGAAGTTGCCGCATCACATGCAACAACTTCCGGCTCGGTCGTAGGGATAATTAGCGGAATTTCTTCCGGTTCCTTAGCCATATCAACGGTTGCCGAAGATTCACTAATCTCATCAAGTTGTACTGTCCTCCCACTCAATTCTTTAGCGAGAAACTCTTTCTCAAGAAAGACTCCGTTTTTAGCGACAAACACTTTGCACTCGGTGGGTTGGTAGAAAGAATACCCAACTGTTTCATTTGGATAACCTACAAAGTAACACTTGTCTGATCTGGGATCGAGTTTGCTTGGTTGTAAACGTTTTACATAAGTTTCACAACCCCAGATTTTGAGATGTGACAAATTGGGTTTCTTCCCATGCCATAACCCGTATGGTGTCGTCTCAACAGACTTAGACGGTGTTCTGTTTAATGTATAAGCTGCAGTGAGTAGTGCGTGACCCCAAAAAGATATCGGTAGATCTGTAAGAGACATCATCGACCTTACCATGTCTAACAGGGTTCGGTTACGTCTTTCCGACACTCCGTTTCGCTGTGGAGTTCCGGGAGGCGTAAGCTGTGAAACGATTCCACGGTCACTCAGATGTTGGCCAAACTCATGACTAAGGTATTCGCCCCCGCGATCAGACCGCAGAAACTTAATCCTTTTGTTATGATGATTTTCTACCTCATTCTGAAATTCTTTGAACTTTTCAAAGGTTTCCGACTTATGCTTCATCAAGTAGATATATCCATACCTACTCAAATCATCCGTAAAAGTCACGAAGTAGAAATACCCACCCCGTGCGATTGTGCTCATTGGACCACATACATCACTATGTATTATTTCCAACAATTCACTCGCCCGTTCAGGATGACCCGTGAACGGCGTCTTGGTCATTTTCCCCATCAAGCAAGCTTCACATGTGTCAAATGATTCAAAATCAAAGGACGGTAAAACTCCATCTTTATGGAGTCTTTGCATGCGTTTCTTTCCGATGTGGCCAAGGCGACAGTGCCACATGAAAGTGGTGGTGGTATCAGCCTTCTTAAGGCGTTTAGCATTCACGTTAAAGACATCATTTCCACATTCAAGATTTAGTATGAAAAGGACCCCAACAATGGGTGCAAATCCATAAAACATATCCTTACAATAAAGTGAACAACCATTGTTCTCAGACTTGTACGAATACCCATCGTGTACTAAACATGATCCGGAGATAATGTTTCTACACAATAGTGGAACAAAATAACAGTTATTTAGTTCTAAGATAAATCCTGAAGGGAGACGTAGAGGCATGATGCCGACGGCTTGAGCGGCGATCCCAGCGCCGTTCCCGACGCGCATCACGACTTCATTCTTTGCTAGCTTGCGCACCTTCTGAAGTCCATGTATCGAGTTGCAAATGTGAGCAACTGATCCGGTATCAAATACCCAAGACTTAGAATTTTCGCTAGCAAGCAAAACGTCAATGACATTAACTTGTATAACAATTATACCTTTTCCGGTTTTCCCGGACTTCTTATCTTCCAGATACTTCTTGCAGTTTCTCTTCCAGTGTCCTGTGCCCTTGCAGTAGAAGCACTCAGTTTCATTCTTGGCTCCGCCCTTAGAGTTGCTTTGGGAGCCGGTCTTACCGGCTCCCTTGCCCTTCTTTGGCTTGCCTTTCTTTTTGAAACTGGCGGTTTTATTCACAAGCAACACTTGCTTGCGACTTTTCCGCAGTCCTCCTTCCGCAGTTTTCAGCATGGCGAGCACCTCTTCCGGTGTTTTCTCCATCCCACTCATGTTGTAGTTCATGACAAAACCGTCGTAAGACGGGGGGAGTGAAGAAAGCATCATGTCCATCATATGGCCAGGCGGAATTGGAAATTCCAGGGTTTTTAACCTTTCCGCATAGCCAATCATTTTGACTACGTGTTCGCCAGCTGAACCGCCCTCAGCCATCTTGCAATCCATCACGGCCTTCATGATATCAAATCGTTCAGACCGTGCGGTTTCCTTGTACAAAGCATCCAATTCCCGGATCATATCACGGGGTTTATGGAATTCAAAACGTTTTTGAAGCCCTGCACTCATACAAGCTAGCATGAGGCACTGCACTAAGTTGTGATCATCATCCTTAGTGGCCCAGACATTTTGTTCATCTTCCGGGGCAGTGGCCGCTGGTTTAGCTGGAAGAGCATTTTCAAGCACATACATTTTCTTAGCGCTCCTGAGGACAATCCTCAAGTTACGGACCCAGTCCGCATAGTTGTTTCCAGTTGCAGCTAACTTCTCTTTCTCTAACATCGGGCCTAAGTTGAACGCGGTGTTGCGAGCCATTTGATCTACAACGGAAAACACAAGTTTCACTTAGACTTTGTTCATAATGATTTTGGCACTAGTGAATAAACAATTTTATTCTAAAGTGCGCTCCCACTCAAATCAATATCTCTCAAAATTGATTATGAGTGATTCAAAATCCACATTTTAATTCAACGCCATTGATGTGGACATCACTGATGACGAGAATTTCAATCGGTAGGCAAACTTGCCGATCACATCTCTATGTGACTTTTGTTCATCTTTCGATGGGTGTGTTCCGAGCTCAGGACTATCCTGCCTGAACGTCAAAGACAACCAAGTGATCTTGCTGCGAGGTCTGACCTCACCCGCCTCATTCCTCTCAATTCGTTCGTACCCATGTGGACATGGCGCACCCCGAAAAGATATGAATTTCAGACGGTGCTACACTTGGGTGAACACTAACTACTTTGATATTTTTAAGTGAGAGATCACCCTAATAAAAAGCGACTACCGCGCAATCAAAAGGGTGCATCATAAGGGATAAACATCTCAGGCAATTCATAATAGCATGATATGGTATAGCCCCTTCTGACGGAGAAGTCAAGTATTCCTTCGTCTTCGGCATTTGCGTCGGTGTTCACCTTCGCGAAGATTGCCACCACCTTGTCGATGCACCAGATAATATTGCTATCTCTATAGCTAATAAAATAAGTGCATTACTTAAGGTTGACACGTAGGTCATTAAAGTGACAATCATATGGCTCCAGCCATCATGCCGAATCATGACACCCAGGTCATGTTAATAAATTTACATCATATAGTCATCTCATACATAATCGAATTAATATGAGCACTGCTATACCACATCACATGCACATCCTGCAAAACCAAGTTAGACGCCTCTAATCGGTTTATGCAAAATTTTATTTTACGTGGCTTCTAAGGTTTTGACTTAAATCGCAGCTACCAACGTTTTATTATCAAGTATGATTATTCAAGTCGCTAGATTAACATCGCGGGGTGTATGAAACACGAGATAATTAAATCTCGAGCCCCATACTAAACTTCGTCATACGCATGACCCCCGTGCAGATCATATCTGCATTGCCCTTTCATCTGCGAATTTCATCTTTCTTTTGACTATGGCGGAACCCAAAGAACTGATAGCACTTCGTTGATCAATCAGGATCGCGGATTACCAGAACTTTGTGAAATTCCACCATGCTGTCTCGAGATCAGAAATACACAAATTCTAGGGAAGCAACAAGAACATCGGGTAACAGATTTCATCTGCTACCCGCATAAATAATTTTCAGCAATAGATCTCATCTACTCCAAAAATTATATTATGCAATACCCATACATCTCCATGTATTCTAGATCATAACCTGCATCTACGCATAGCACGGCTCATGATGCCACTGAAGGGGAACGCGACAGAAAACAAAAAAAATTGGTACAGCGAGCACGCCCAGGACCACTATGGAGACTGCATACTGGGTTTGATCTGATCCGTACCGACTCGAAGCGCAGCGGAAGAAGAGTTGGTGTAGATCGTCGGTGCAGATCCCCGCAACTAGGATTTACAACCTCCCAACCGCGAGGATGTACTCCCTCGCCGGACAGCCCTTCGGGAGGCGGTCGGACAGTCCCTCGGACGATGTCGCGGACAGCCCTTCGGGAGGACCCTCGAAACCCGAACGGTAACTCGGACAGCCCTTCGGGAGGACACTCGAACAGCCCCTCGGGCAAAAGATTGAAACTACAATCTCTCTACGGGGTTGCACACATACGGTGTCAGCTATCCGGCAGGGCTTCGCCGTCCAGAACTAGTTCCTGCCGGAACCCAGACAGCCTTTCGGCTCTACAAAACTATTTCGCTGGGAGGGAGAGAGAGAGAGCCAGACGAGCATGACATGTGTATGAGAGCTTGGATGAGGTTTGGAGAGAACCCCTCCACCTCTATTTATAGGATAGCCAAGGGGTAAAGTTGGCATTCAAAAATACCAAAAGTACCCCCACTTTATGTCTTACATAAAAGAATAAAAGGGAAAAGGGGTGCCATGTCGAGCTCCATGGAGGAGCACCACCTTGGCCGGCCACCTCTAGGGGGCCCCCCACATGGGGGTGCCTTGCTCCCCAATCCCTTCTAGAAGCCTTTTGGGAAATATCCCAAAAGGTGACTTTCCAAAAAAATATCCATAAAGTGATTTTCACTATTCACGGAACCAATTTTCCGCGACCGTTAAATCAGAAAATATTTCTGTGGGTCTTAGAATAATTCCAGTACCCACACAAATGATTTTGGACGCGTTCTCAAACAATTTCGGATTAGTGATTTTCATCTGCGAAAAGCAACCAAATCGGTTCCGGTAGTTCCGGAAAATTTCCGGTTTTTATCCTGGAAAATTCCCAGAAGTTTCCAGAACACTTCTGGCATCCTCCAAGAATTTCCAAGCGTGTGCCGAAACCAATTTGACTTAATGGTATCCACTAAAACAACTTTTCAGTTTTACCGAAACTATTCCGATGTTCTCTCCGGAACGTTTCCGTTTCGTCCGAAACTTTTTCGGTGATTTTCTCTCAGACTCCCCGTCTAGTATTCAACAGATAGATGACCCTTAAGTGTGTGACCCTATAGGTTCGGTGAAGTATAGACATGACCCGGAACACTTTCCGATCAATGATCAACATCGGAGCCGTGGACACCCATATTGACCCCTATGCCCACACGAATGAATATTCGAGCGAACCTCCAGTTGTCGTGTGCTATTCCTATTGCTTCACGATATATTACAAACACCCGAGGTGAGATTCATTGCATCCCCGTGCATCAACAACTTGTCCACCATGCAAGTTACCTCGTTACCGGTTTTGTTCTCTTTTCTCGTTTTCGTGTTCCAGCATCCCAGTGATCAAATCACAATGTGTTTGGCCAGACGATGATGGATGCCGTAACACCGAGAGGGCTCGAGAATATCTCTCCATCGTCGGAGGAGAAAATCCCAATCTTGAGCTATCTCGTTTCTTGTCATACTTTTTCGTGAACCCATAAGCCGCCATAATAGCCACCCAGTTACGGATGACGTTTAACAAACCCCAAAGTTCACGAAGCAAGTACGAAGGAACTCGATACTCTCATGGTCTAAGGAATTGTGCAAACATTAACTATCTCTGTGTTATTTACCATTAACTTGTGACGAATGTATCTCATAGCATAACATCAATTCGGGTCGATTCAACACAAGTGTTCTACTAACATTATGCCCTCAAAATTGCCGGCATAGACATGCCCATGATCAGGAAAACAGGATCATCATGCAATACTTGAGCCAGTCTTAGAGGCAAGACCAGGAATACATTTTACCGTTTATTATACCACACGTGCACATGAGTTTCCCTCCGAGCCTCGTGGTTATTGTAGACTCGAGAATCATTGCAGTTATAGCATGGAACATAAACATTCATTACAAACTCGGAGATACAAAATAACTGTTATTACTGCCTCTAGGGCATATCTCCTACACGCAGCCGGTTTTTCCATTGTTTTTCACGGGGTTCTTTTTCTGTTTTTTCTTTTTGTTTTTTGATAGGTTTTTCTTTTTTTTGTTTGGTTTTCTTTTTTTTTCTCCATTTTTTGTTTGGTTTTCTTTTTTCTTCCCCATTTTTTTGATTTTGTTTTCTTTTTTTATTATGTTTTTTTTGTTTTCACTCTACATTTTTGTATATGTCAAAAACATTTTTTTAATAAGTGATCAACATTTTTTTGTATACACGGTCAACATTGTCGGAACGCTTATTCAACATTTTTCAAATACTTGTTCAACATTTTCCTAATACTTGTTCAACATTTTTCAAATACTCGTTCAACATTTTTAATACTTATTCAACATTTTTTTCAAGTACTTGTTCAACATTTTTAATACTTATTCAACATTTTCAAATATATTTTTCAACATTTTTCATATACTCGTTCAACATTTTGTAATATCTATTCAACATTTTTCAAATACTTTTTCAACATTTTTAATACTTATTCAATATTTTTCAAATTCTTGTTCTATATTTTTAACACTTATTCAACATTTTTCAAATACTTGCTCAACATTTTTCAAATGTGTTTTTGAAGAGTGTTTTTTGTAATATATATATAAAGTATAAAGAAAAGTACAAAAATAATGCAAAAAATGAGAACAGAAAACAAATAAAAAACAAAAACAAACAGGCCGTGGCCTCCCGCGCGGCTGCCTTGCCCATCTGGGGCTCCCGTTACACGAGAGCTCCCCCTCGTCTTGCTTAAGGCGAGAAATAGGGGTGGGTGCCCATACGGGACGAGCTTCCATCACGCCTTTAGCGCTGCAGCTAACGGCCAGCCCAACGTAACTTTCTCAAAAGGTTTTAGGGAACTTCTATGGATTGGTTTGGACCGATTTTAGAAGGTCACATGCGGTTATTTTGTTCTTTGTTTCTGTGTTTACTTGATTAGTTT
Organism: Elymus sibiricus; assembly: GCA_039707655.1. Classification (NCBI taxonomy): domain Eukaryota; kingdom Viridiplantae; phylum Streptophyta; class Magnoliopsida; order Poales; family Poaceae; genus Elymus; species Elymus sibiricus. The sequence goes on along the minus strand of CM077676.1, from coordinate 118,474,647 downwards.
TTTTTTTTGCGCTTTTCCTTGTTATTTTTCAAATACAGTTGGCTTTTTTAATATACTAGTAGAACGCCCATGCGTTGCTACGGGCTACAATGCATACTTCACATCACAGATCTATTGTACACTTCAGCAATTTCATTGGCCAATGAGTGAATAATTATTTGATATCACAATGCTACAATTTCATCTATATGTGATGGTCCACATGAAGCATGAAGTTCGATGGGGCAGGGTCATGTTTCTTCGTTGGAATAAAATAACACAAAAGTCTAATTTGATATGAGGAAGTAGACACCTGTAGGCTGTATTAAGTTGAAGAAAAGCAATCTTATTTCTCATTTGCGATAAAGATTATTTCTTTGAATTAACTGTTCACCACATATCAATCCGATTAAATAAATTATACAACAAGCTTCTACAGCGCACCATGTCCTGTCATGAAGTGAATTCTTCAAATGAAGTAAATAGCTACATAGAGATTGCAGCTTTTGTGACAAAGTCTTATGCATATCTGCCATATTTTGTACTTTATATTACTCTGACATTGGTTGATCATACTTCCTGCATATATTATAGAGTATGAATCTGAGCTAGAAAAAATGGAGGAATGCCTCTGTATCACCCCTATCTTTGTGACCAAGTTCAAACTGTAAGCAATGAAATTGAACGGGAAAAAGAAATAAAGAAAGCACACCTGCAAGCAAAATGAAGTGATATAGATGAGCAAGCATACGTTTGCAACAAAATAAAATGGAATAATAATCAGGCAAATATACTCTCATATAGATCGACCTAGTAGAACGTTCGTGCGTTGCTATGGGCTACGGTACATCTAAATGAATCAAATAGATAATTAAGGTCAATTTCAGGTCGAAACTCATTTCTCTCTCGTACGTTTGGACATATCCGGACATCAAAGGGCGTGCCCAACGGTCTGGATAGTTCGAGCTCTTCCAAATCCAACCCATATATGGGGAGGAAATGTGGTTGTCCGGACTACCAGCCATGTTATCTTCAACACGGGCAGTCCCAACACAAAAACCACACCCCATGACGCACCCTTCCCTTTTTCTGTCGGACTCTCCCCTTCCTACTCGGTTTCCCGCCATAGCGGGACATTTCTCACTGGAGCCCTCTCCTTTACGGATGACGCCCACCTCACCTTCGTCATGACGCTCTCTCTCCTTCACATCATACTTCCCCACGGACTGCCAAGGAGGATCCTCCCGCCAACCTCCCCGCTCTATGCCCATGATCCCTTTGTCGTAACGCAACAGATGAAATATATACATGCTGGTGGCAAGCAGATGATTAGCTGTAGAGAAAAAACCATATCTTGAATTACAACAAGCCACAAATTTCTAATTATTGAAAATGCATTCTTAACTTTGGAATTCTACAAAGCCTTGGGCAACAATGCTAGTCCATGCTTTACAGAATAGAATAATTTGTGCGTGCTTCAGAAGGAACGCAGGCGGTAAATGTCACAGTATCCCTGATAAAACTTATGAAGCTCATCTAAACCGAATATCCTTATATCCAGGCATCCAGGTATATCCATTGAACAAACTACCAGTCATTGCAAATAAAAACATGAAGAAATACATTCCAAATCCTTATTAAATAAGAGCCATTACTAAGTCAGCAATGACAGCAGGATTACGAGGATCATCTTGTGGTATCCACTGCTCAACTTTTTCAACAAGATCAACTACAACATCGGGAGCTTTGGTGTATATTCCACCACCCAGCTGGGCAAAAAGGGCAACAAATGACGCACCAAAACCGTACCCCACAAGGAGAAACTACACAAAATCAAATGAAATCAGCAACATTGGTGATGTTTCAGTTGCATCAAAAATACTTATGCAGGTTTGCAGCTACAAGCACAGAATGTGGATCAATTACAGCAATCAATCAGCAAACGTACTTTCGTTTTCAGAGAGGGCACCTATTTTTGTGAATGAGTTATATCATCAAATCAAACTTTACTGTTGCTCCATTTGTGTTAATTATACCCATCTTTTGTCTGATATTTTAGAATGCTCACAGTCCAAGTTTTAAAAGTGGCCATCAATATATTCAAAATTGTATGGACTTTCCATGTGAAGACTATATATAACAGAGTACAAGACTATCCACTCAAATTTCCAGTGTTGGTCGCATTGTAGTACTTCCCAATAAACTGCTGCCTCCATCCTTTTATTTTATGTTTTAGAACGTGTGCGCATCAATTCTTAAAAGAATTACCACTAATTGTGAAAGCTAATAACTACTACTTCCGTCTCTATTTACATGGCAAACTGTAGTTGGTAGGAAGCAAACTGCAGTTGCCTCACACGGGATAAGATTAGAAAAAACAAACTATCGCCGTTCAGATAAAGCAACCGTAGTGGCATTGCTATTGTTGATCAGATCAAACAGTCATTGCATAGGTCTAATGTACTGGAATGTAAGAAATGAGTGTTTGACTGATAGACAGCGCACCTTGGAGGGTGGTGGTCACCTTCTTCCTCGAGTGCTAGCGGACGAAGCTGACGCTGCTCGCCTCCGACTTGGTCATGTCCGGGTCCAAGATGACTCGATCACGTGGTCACCTTCTTCCTTGAGTGCTTGGCATGAGACCTCCCAGCGGCCGGATTCTGCAGCAACCAGTGAAAAGCGATGCTCTGATTATCACCAGACCAGATGAGGTGTGTTGGGTATGATGTGTGTGTACGTGTTCTTGAGGAGCTGGGCACCCAACATCAAATGTCGACGTACGCGTTCTTAACGACGATTGTTGGCCTCGTACGCGTTCTGGACGACGATTGTTCCACTGTCGCACAGAGCGCTTCTTGGGGTCGGACATGCCGGCCTTCTGTTTCCCAGAGCGGGGACACCACTACACTGCACATAAAAAAAAAGAGAAGTTAGATTCGTCGCGAGGAGGTGGATCAAAGCACATCAAATCGTTATCAAATTGGAATCTTTTGTCAGAATTCCTACACGGAAGCAGCTCCAAAAAATCGATCCAGGCCAAGAATGAGGAATCTTGAACAATTAATCGAATGGAAACCTATGGGCGAATGGGGACTCAAAGCAAAATCCTATCGCGGTACAGGAAATCGGCCAAAACAAACCAAAAACGCATCAATAATCCAGCCTCGGCCCAATCAGACAGGGCCGAACACCCCCGAAACCCCCATCTTCTCTCCCCAAGAATAAATCTCTTCCCAAAGCAAGTATTCACCCAAAGATTATAACCAGGAACCAATCAAGAAGAATCCACCCCCGGAACACTACGCCAAAAGAAAGAGAAAAGAAGAAGACGCCAGGGTCCGTATGCCCACCTCTGTTCTGATGCATCTGACGAGGTGCAGCGATGTTCTGGTTGCTTGCGGGCATGTCCTCCCCCTCCTCACCCTGGCCAAAGATTTGATAGCACCGATGTGCCGGCCGGCGAGCGCACCTTGCAGCTCTTCGGCTCTCCTATCTCTCTCCGATCTGACGCTCGATTGGAGAGGAGAGCCGGGAGGAGGGAGGGATCGATCAGATCTAGATCGAGCGGGGTGCACGGGAGGGATCGATCTGTTTCCTATTTCTCCTTGGAAACAAATAGGAAACAGATCGAGGGAGTTTTCGTTACGTGCGAGGGGGAGAGATAAAAAAACCATACGGTGTGGTGGGAGAGAGATGAAAAAAACCAGACGAAGGGGGGAGGTGGGACGAAAAAAAACCGGACGGAGACTACCAACTGCTCCATTAGGAGTAGAGATTACGAGCATCATCTTGTGGTATCCACTGCTCAACTTTTTCAACAAGATCAACTACAACATCGGGAGCTTTGGTGTATATTCCACCACCCAGCTGGGCAAAAAGGGCAACAAATGACGCACCAAAACCGTACCCCACAAGGAGAAACTACACAAAATCAAATGAAATCAGCAACATTGGTGATGTTTCAGTTGCATCAAAAATACTTATGCAGGTTTGCAGCTACAAGCACAGAATGTGGATCAATTACAGCAATCAATCAGCAAACGTACTGGCGTTTTCAGAGAGGGCACCTATTTTTGTGAATGAGTTATATCATCAAATCAAACTTTACTGTTGCTCCATTTGTGTTAATTATACCCATCTTTTGTCTGATATTTTAGAATGCTCACAGTCCAAGTTTTAAAAGTGGCCATCAATATATTCAAAACTGTATGGACTTTCCATGTGAAGACTATATATAACAGAGTACAAGACTATCCACTCAAATTTCCAGTGTTGGTCGCATTGTAGTACTTCCCAATAAACTGTTGCCCCCATCCTTTTATTTTATGTTTTAGAACGTGTGCGCATCAATTCTTAAAAGAATTACCACTAATTGTGAAAGCTAATAACTACTACTTCCGTCTCTATTTACATGGCAAACTGTAGTTGGTAGGAAGCAAACTGCAGTTGCCTCACACGGGATAAGATTAGAAAAAACAAACTATCGCCGTTCAGATAAAGCAACCGTAGTGGCATTGCTATTGTTGATCAGATCAAACAGTCATTGCATAGGTCTAATGTACTTGAATGTAAGAAATGAGTGTTTGACTGATAGACAGCGCACCTTGGAGGGTGGTGGTCACCTTCTTCCTCGAGTGCTAGGGGACGGAGCTGACGCTGCTCGCCTCCGACTTGGTCATGTCCGGGTCCAAGATGACTCGATCACGTGGTCACCTTCTTCCTTGAGTGCTTGGCATGAGACCTCCCAGCGGCCGGATTCTGCAGCAACCAGTGAAAAGCGATGCTCTGATTATCACCAGACCAGATGAGGTGTGTTGGGTATGATGTGTGTGTACGTGTTCTTGAGGAGCTGGGCACCCAACATCAAATGTCGACGTACGCGTTCTTAACGACGATTGTTGGCCTCGTACGCGTTCTGGACGACGATTGTTCCACTGTCGCACAGAGCGCTTCTTGGGGTCGGACATGCCGGCCTTCTGTTTCCCAGAGCGGGGACACCACTACACTGCACATCAAAAAAAAGAGAAGTTGGATTCGTCGCGAGGAGGTGGATCAAAGCACATCAAATCGTTATCAAATTGGAATCTTTTGTCAGAATTCCTACACGGAAGCAGCTCCAAAAAATCGATCCAGGCCAAGAACGAGGAATCTTGAACAATTAATCGAATGGAAACCTATGGGCGAATGGGGACTCAAAGCAAAATCCTATCGCGGTACAGGAAATCGGCCAAAACAAACCAAAAACGCATCAATAATCCAGCCTCGGCCCAATCAGATAGGGCCGAACACCCCCGAAACCCCTATCTTCTCTCCCCAAGAATATATCTCTTCCCGAAGCAAGTATTCACCCAAAGATTATAACCAGGAACCAATCAAGAAGAATCCACCCCCGGAACACTACGCCAAAAGAAAGAGAAAAGAAGAGGACGCCAGGGTCCGTATGCCCACCTCTGTTCTGATGCATCTGACGAGGTGCAGCGATGTTCTGGTTGCTTGCGGGCATGTCCTCCCCCTCCTCACCCTGGCCAAAGATTCGATAGCACCGATGTGCCGGCCGGCGAGCGCACCTTGCAGCTCTTCGGCTCTCCTATCTCTCTCCGATCTGACGCTCGATTGGAGAGGAGAGCCGGGAGGAGGGAGGGATCGATCAGATCTAGATCGAGCGGGGTGCACGGGAGGGATCGATCTGTTTCCTATTTCTCCTTGGAAACAAATAGGAAACAGATCGAGGGAGTTTTCGTTACGTGCGAGGGGGAAAGATAAAAAAACCATACGGTGTGGTGGGAGAGAGATGAAAAAAACCAGACGAAGGGGGGAGGTGGGACGAAAAAAAACCGGACGGAGACTACCAACTGCTCCATTAGGAGTAGAGATTACGAGGATCATCTTGTGGTATCCACTGCTCAACTTTTTCAACAAGATCAACTACAACATCGGGAGCTTTGGTGTATATTCCACCACCCAGCTGGGCAAAAAGGGCAACAAATGACGCACCAAAACCGTACCCCACAAGGAGAAACTACACAAAATCAAATGAAATCAGCAACATTGGTGATGTTTCAGTTGCATCAAAAATACTTATGCAGGTTTGCAGCTACAAGCACAGAATGTGGATCAATTACAGCAATCAATCAGCAAACGTACTTTCGTTTTCAGAGAGGGCACCTATTTTTGTGAATGAGTTATATCATCAAATCAAACTTTACTGTTGCTCCATTTGTGTTAATTATACCCATCTTTTGTCTGATATTTTAGAATGCCCACAGTCCAAGTTTTAAAAGTGGCCATCAATATATTCAAAACTGTATGGACTTTCCATGTGAAGACTATATATAACAGAGTACAAGACTATCCACTCTAATTTCCAGTGTTGGTCGCATTGTAGTACTTCCCAATAAACTGCTGCCCCCATCCTTTTATTTTATGTTTTAGAACGTGTGCGCATCAATTCTTAAAAGAATTACCACTAATTGTAAAAGCTAATAACTACTACTTCCGTCTCTATTTACATGGCAAACTGTAGTTGGTAGGAAGCAAACTGCAGTTGCCTCACACGGGATAAGATTAGAAAAAACAAACTATCGCCGTTCAGATAAAGCAACCGTAGTGGCATTGCTATTGTTGATCAGATCAAACAGTCATTGCATAGGTCTAATGTACTTGAATGTAAGAAATGAGTGTTTGACTGATAGACAGCGCACCTTGGAGGGTGGTGGTCACCTTCTTCCTCGAGTGCTAGCGGACGGAGCTGACGCTGCTCGCCTCCGACTTGGTCATGTCCGGGTCCAAGATGACTCGATCACGTGGTCACCTTCTTCCTTGAGTGCTTGGCATGAGACCTCCCAGCGGCCGGATTCTGCAGCAACCAGTGAAAAGCGATGCTCTGATTATCACCAGACCAGATGAGGTGTGTTGGGTATGATGTGTGTGTACGTGTTCTTGAGGAGCTGGGCACCCAACATCAAATGTTGACGTACGCGTTCTTAACGACGATTGTTGGCCTCGTACGCGTTCTGGACGACGATTGTTCCACTGTCGCACAGAGCGCTTCTTGGGGTCGGACATGTCGGCCTTCTGTTTCCCAGAGCGGGGACACCACTACACTGCACATCAAAAAAAAGAGAAGTTGGATTCGTCGCGAGGAGGTGGATCAAAGCACATCAAATCGTTATCAAATTGGAATCTTTTGTCAGAATTCCTACACGGAAGCAGCTCCAAAAAATCGATCCAGGCCAAGAACGAGGAATCTTGAACAATTAATCGAATGGAAACCTATGGGCGAATGGGGACTCAAAGCAAAATCCTATCGCCGTACAGGAAATCGTCCAAAACAAACCAAAAACGCATCAATAATCCAGCCTCGGCCCAATCAGACAGGGCCGAACACCCCCGAAACCCCCATCTTCTCTCCCCAAGAATATATCTCTTCCCGAAGCAAGTATTCACCCAAAGATTATAACCAGAAACCAATCAAGAAGAATCCACCCCCGGAACACTACGCCAAAAGAAAGAGAAAAGAAGAGGACGCCAGGGTCCGTATGCCCACCTCTGTTCTGATGCATCTGACGAGGTGCAGCGATGTTCTGGTTGCTTGCGGGCATGTCCTCCCCCTCCTCACCCTGGCCAAAGATTCGATAGCACCGATGTGCCGGCCGGCGAGCGCACCTTGCAGCTCTTCGGCTCTCCTATCTCTCTCCGATCTGACGCTCGATTGGAGAGGAGAGCCGGGAGGAGGGAGGGATCGATCAGATCTAGATCGAGCGGGGTGCACGGGAGGGATCGATCTATTTCCTATTTCTCCTTGGAAACAAATAGGAAACAGATCGAGGGAGTTTTCGTTACGTGCGAGGGGGAGAGATAAAAAAACCATACGGTGTGGTGGGAGAGAGATGAAAAAAACCAGACGAAGGGGGGAGGTGGGACGAAAAAAAACCGGACGGAGACTACCAACTGCTCCATTAGGAGTAGAGATTACGAGGATCATCTTGTGGTATCCACTGCTCAACTTTTTCAACAAGATCAACTACAACATCGGGAGCTTTGGTGTATATTCCACCACCCAGCTGGGCAAAAAGGGCAACAAATGACGCACCAAAACCGTACCCCACAAGGAGAAACTACACAAAATCAAATGAAATCAGCAACATTGGTGATGTTTCAGTTGCATCAAAAATACTTATGCAGGTTTGCAGCTACAAGCACAGAATGTGGATCAATTACAGCAATCAATCAGCAAACGTACTTTCGTTTTCAGAGAGGGCACCTATTTTTGTGAATGAGTTATATCATCAAATCAAACTTTACTGTTGCTCCATTTGTGTTAATTATACCCATCTTTTGTCTGATATTTTAGAATGCTCACAGTCCAAGTTTTAAAAGTGGCCATCAATATATTCAAAACTGTATGGACTTTCCATGTGAAGACTATATATAACAGAGTACAAGACTATCCACTCAAATTTCCAGTGTTGGTCGCATTGTAGTACTTCCCAATAAACTGCTGCCCCCATCCTTTTATTTTATGTTTTAGAACGTGTGCGCATCAATTCTTAAAAGAATTACCACTAATTGTGAAAGCTAATAACTACTACTTCCGTCTCTATTTACATGGCAAACTGTAGTTGGTAGGAAGCAAACTGCAGTTGCCTCACACGGGATAAGATTAGAAAAAACAAACTATCGCCGTTCAGATAAAGCAACCGTAGTGGCATTGCTATTGTTGATCAGATCAAACAGTCATTGCATAGGTCTAATGTACTTGAATGTAAGAAATGAGTGTTTGACTGATAGACAGCGCACCTTGGAGGGTGGTGGTCACCTTCTTCCTCGAGTGCTAGCGGACGGAGCTGACGCTGCTCGCCTCCGACTTGGTCATGTCCGGGTCCAAGATGACTCGATCACGTGGTCACCTTCTTCCTTGAGTGCTTGGCATGAGACCTCCCAGCGGCCGGATTCTGCAGCAACCAGTGAAAAGCGATGCTCTGATTATCACCAGACCAGATGAGGTGTGTTGGGTATGATGTGTGTGTACGTGTTCTTGAGGAGCTGGGCACCCAACATCAAATGTCGACGTACGCGTTCTTAACGACGATTGTTGGCCTCGTACGCGTTCTGGACGACGATTGTTCCACTGTCGCACAGAGCGCTTCTTGGGGTCGGACATGCCGGCCTTCTGTTTCCCAGAGCGGGGACACCACTACACTGCACATCAAAAAAAAGAGAAGTTAGATTCGTCGCGAGGAGGTGGATCAAAGCACATCAAATCGTTATCAAATTGGAATCTTTTGTCAGAATTCCTACACGGAAGCAGCTCCAAAAAATCGATCCAGGCCAAGAATGAGGAATCTTGAACAATTAATCGAATGGAAACCTATGGGCGAATGGGGACTCAAAGCAAAATCCTATCGCGGTACAGGAAATCGGCCAAAACAAACCAAAAACGCATCAATAATCCAGCCTCGGCCCAATCAGACAGGGCCGAACACCCCCGAAACCCCCATCTTCTCTCCCCAAGAATATATCTCTTCCCAAAGCAAGTATTCACCCAAAGATTATAACCAGGAACCAATCAAGAAGAATCCACCCCCGGAACACTACGCCAAAAGAAAGAGAAAAGAAGAGGACGCCAGGGTCCGTATGCCCACCTCTGTTCTGATGCATCTGACGAGGTGCAGCGATGTTCTGGTTGCTTGCGGGCATGTCCTCCCCCTCCTCACCCTGGCCAAAGATTTGATAGCACCGATGTGCCGGCCGGCGAGCGCACCTTGCAGCTCTTCGGCTCTCCTATCTCTCTCCGATCTGACGCTCGATTGGAGAGGAGAGCCGGGAGGAGGGAGGGATCGATCAGATCTAGATCGAGCGGGGTGCACGGGAGGGCTCGATCTGTTTCCTATTTCTCCTTGGAAACAAATAGGAAACAGATCGAGGGAGTTTTCGTTACGTGCGAGGGGGAGAGATAAAAAAACCATACGGTGTGGTGGGAGAGAGATGAAAAAAACCAGACGAAGGGGGGAGGTGGGACGAAAAAAAACCGGACGGAGACTACCAACTGCTCCATTAGGAGTAGAGATATTGTACATTTTTTGTATACATGTGAAATACTTTTTTATACTCAGTGAATACTTGTCAAATACATGATGAGCATTTCTTCAAATACATGTCTGATTTTTTTAATAAATGTTAAACATTTTAAAAATACACGTTTTTTTAAAGACGTTAATCATTTTTTGAATACATGTAGAACATTTTATAGATATACCTGGAAAATTTTCCGTGTACACATTGAATTTTTTTTCAGAAATGCCATCAACATTTACAAAAACACGCAAACCATTGATTCAATGGTAAACCATTTTTGAAATATGACAATTTTTTTTGAATTTTTTTAGTTTCCCGGAAAATATATTAAAATTATTTAAATATTTTCTAAAAATGTATCGAAGATATTTTTGAAACTGGAGAATATTGCTAAATGTCATGAACATTTTTGTAGTGGTACAAAACATTTGTTTTAAATTACACGATCATTACACTTTATAATTTTTTATTAAATATTCACAAACATATTATTATTGAAAAGCGTGATTGTATTTGAAATGTCACGAACATTCTTTGCATGATACGAACACTTTTTGGAAGTTATGCAAAAAAAAATTAACACTACATAAACACTATCAATGTGCGATGAATTTTATAAAAAAAAATAAGTATTAAACTGATTTTTGAAATACACAGTTTTGGAAAGTTTATAAAATGTCCCCGCAAAACAAAATTGAAAAGTTTTTAAGTATAACCATCTATCTCCATATACTTAAAAAGAATGTATGGTTTCATGTTCCACTATTCTTCCCATCAGCCATTCGTCCAACTTTTTCTGTATGATAATTATTCACCTTAATTTACATACCTTCTAAACAAATTTCAGTGGTGCTTGAACTTACCACGGATGTTCAGTTTAGTGCCTGAACTTGAAAAATACACCGAACTGGTTCTAAAACTTGGCACGGACGTGCAAATACGGTGCTAATCCCATATGTATACGTAAAGTGCGCCGACATGGCACCGTATATGGCTGACATGGCATGATGTAACACCCCCAGTGGTTAGCCACAGTGACCACATGGTAATGATGCCAAGTCATCGTCATTATATCCTAAGAGATGCAATTAAGAAATAATTCAACTCCAATTCAAAATTCAAATAATAAGTGAAATTTGAAAAGCCACAAACTTGTATGAAAAATAGTTCATGATTTAGGAGATAATTCATATGTAATTATGGTAAAGAAAACATCCTCACTTGTTTGCTCATTTGAAAGTTAGCAACCCAAAACAGTAATAAAGATAGCCCATTTAATCCATTTGCATTTAAATAAAATTCAAATGAAATCCTTTAACCCCCAAGCTTTTTGTGGCAGTACTTGACATTGCCTAATATTTGAATTGACTACTTGCACATTTTACAAAAGTCTTTGGGAGCAAAAAGAAAAGGCAAAACAGAAAGAAAGAAAGCAGAAAAAGAAAAAGAGAAATGAAAGTGGGCACTGTGCTAGTGGGCTTAAGTCCTACAGTGCGATTCGGCCCAGCCTGGCTAGGCCTTCTCCTTCCTCCCGCTGGCCAGAAGCCATGGCGCGCGGCCGAAGCATGCGCGCCGTCCGCTTCCCCGATCGCTCGCTGTCGACCATCCGACGACTCCCCGCGCCAGATAAAGATCTCTCCCGAGCCCCTAGACGAAGCCAACCCTGTTTTCTCCTCCCTCCCTCGCCGCTCTCCTCTGAAATACGGCGCCCGACGCCGCCATGGGCGTGCCCCGGTAAAACGCGCGGCCACCGGCTTCCCCTCTCCGTTCCGAGCTGACCAGGAGGTCCGCAGCAGACCGCTCCTTCTCCCTCGCCACCGGATCGAAGCCGGGGACCCCCACTGTCATCGCATGCGTCGATTCCCCTCGTCGGACGCTGCCACTAACCTCGCCGTCGATCTGCTCCCTCCGAGCTCCTCCGGCCTCCTCGAGCCTCCTCTGCAACACTGTGAGCGCCCAGTTTCCCCCTGGCCTCTCCCCTCTCGTTCCCGTGCGCTAGCTGCCGTCCCCGCGAGCGCGTGCTCGGGCCGCCGTCGGGCATAGCCGCCACCATCGTTTCCGTTGACCCAGGCCTACACCGCAAGCATCGTTGGATGCGGCGCTCCGCGCTGAGGCGATCCCTGCCCTCCGCCGCTCGAATGGCCGCCAGAGGCGCCCGTTTGGTCGTCGCCGCCGCGCGCCGGTTTTAAACCAGTGGGGCCCGCCGGTGTTTAGTTAACCCTAACCCCTAATTAGTCTAACCCTAGACTCTGACTGACAGCCGGGCCCCACGTAGTTTAGTTAGGCCTAATAAAATGATTTAGTTAATTAATAAACTGACATGTGGGGCCCACACTTACTGTTCAAACGGATAAGACTCGCTGAGTTAGCGTGCTGACTCGGCACTGGACCCACATGTCAGCCTCTGTTGACTGGGTGCTGACTGGGCAGTTGACTTAGTCAACTGGCACCACCTGTCAGCCACTGTGTACACTTCTGTGTACACTGTGCTGGGTGCATTTTGCATTTTGCTATTTAATTTCGAATTAAAATTAATTCCAGAAAATCCAGAAAATGATTAAATTTTTGAAAAATCATATAAAATAAACCGTAACTCAGATGAAAATAATTTATATATGAAAAATGATCAGAAAAATATGACGAATCCAAATATGCTCTCCACATACCTGTCGCGTGTCTCTAACATACCGAACGTTGAACATTTGCTACCGAAACCGCTAAATGAATAGTGTTCAGAGCTGGGAAAACACTCCCGAATATTTTTCCGCTCCGACCAAAATACCTAGCACTGCATATTGCCATGTCATGCATTTGTGTTGCATTATTTGCCGTGTATTTATTGTTTCTCCCCCCTCCTTCTCTCCCAATAGACCCCGAGACTGCCGACGACACTGCTGAGTACGACTACGTCGTCGATGACCAGATCCCTTCAGCAGAGCTTCTAGGCAAGCAAAACCCCCTTGATCATCCAGATATCGCCTACTCTTTCTCCCTATTGCTTGCATTAGAATTTCTTCTGTTGATATTCCGATAGCTCCTATTCTGATGCATAGTCTGATTTCGTCGCCTACTATTGATACCTTACCTGCTATCCTATGATGCTTAGTTAGGTATGCTATGTTTCATCAGCGGGCCCTTCACCCTTGTCCGTTTGCCAGGCTTGTTATCGGGCCGTGATCACTTTGGGTGATGATCACGAAAATGTTACATTACTGCAATACTTTTAAACTGTTACAGTCGGGCCGGCTCCAAGAGTGCCCGCGAGATAATGAAACAAGACGGGTTGAACCCAAGGGTACTCGCGAGTGATATTGTGGCGGAACGACAGGGCAGGGGGAGACCACCTAGGAGAGAGGTGGGCCTGGTCATTGGTCGTAGTCCGCGGATTACCAAGTCGGAGCGACAGGAATCCTGTTCGTCTCTGCGAGTTACTAAAACATGCCTAACGGATTTGGGTATTTGATCTGAGTTGGCCGCTGGCCTATACACACTACCACCACGCGGGATAATGGTTTAATGGGGCCCTCTACGTCGTACGTTCCTTCCGAAAGCGATCCAGATGTCACAGTTCAGAGATGCGGGCTGATTGTTGGGGTGAGCTAGTTACGTCTGTTGGTGTTTCCATAGTCGCGCTTGGGCCCCGGCCAGTCTCGCAACGTGCAGGAGTGTAGGAACGAAGTATGTCTACCAGAGGGGGGGTGAATGGGAGTTTTAACTTTTCTTCGGAAATATCAAAACTCTCGGAACCCAGCAGTGGAGCGAATGAAAACAATGTACAGTGAGCGAATACAAACTAACGAATGGAAACTAAAAGTATGCATCGAGACAAATCGCATGATTGAAATATGCCATACAGCTCAGTTTGAATGTAAAGGGGAGAAACAGAGGTGACCAGTGATGCTCAATGACGTCAAGGAATTTGGTAGACCAGTTCGCCCTTCTTCAAAAGGACTACGTCTGGTTGGAGGGGTTGTGATTTAACATAGAAGATAAACTCTCTTTACCCTATTCTCCTCGACAATTGGTTCATCAACCAATGCCGATCACTTGTGGTAGATGCTTGAGGCGATCTCCAAACCTTTATAGACTTCTTCTTCGAGAACCACAATTACTCTTGGTCTCTGAAGAAATTGACACCTAACCGTCTAGAGAGTTCGTAGCTCTCAAGAGTAATAGGCGGAGCGTACTGTACTTAGATTTGAGTGATGCTGAACCACTATCTAATTTTTTGGCTCTGGGGTTTTCTCTCGATGGATTTTAAACTCAAATCACTCAGGAGAGGGGTTTGCTCAACAATCTTCTCACAATCACACGGAGCAGCCGCCGGACAACGCTGGTGCGGGGTGGCTATTTATAGCCGCAGCCTTCCCTGATGGGAAATGACCATTTTGGACACGCGGTCCAGCCAATGGCCAACCGACACGTTCACAACGGTCGGATTTTAAGAGCAACGGTAACATTACTTGAGGAACAAGTAATGCTAACTCCTCGGTCAAAGACAAATCTCTCGCAGCGAAGAAGATCACAGTCTCTTGCTGGCAAGTATTTGCTTGGAACACAAAGAGATTTCTCTCGCAACTTTCATAGGATTTGGGTTTAGCATCAGAGAATCAAAGCTTCGAACGCTACACCCCTCTTAGTAGTACGGTGGTCCTATGACTCAATAAAGAGAAGAGAAACAACGAAATAAATGCTACGTCTTCACTTCGTCTTCAATCTTCTCGGCCGCAGTCACTTTCTTCGGACGAGCACCGAACCAATTGCTTTGCGTCAGCAATTTTTGAGGGGTCACTCTTGTCGTCATAATCTTCGGTGATAACCTTCACTGCCACGCAGGGGATTTTCTTCGGAGTTTGAACCAAACTCCTCTTGACTCCAGGGACCTGTTACTCTGTGTGCACTAGCAAACACATCAGTCCCTTACTGTTTATGTCAACAATCTCCAAAACATAAGGAGGCAAATTATTGCACCAACAATCTCCCCCTTTTTGGACGATTGTTGACAAAACAGATAATCATCGAAGTGAAGATAGATAAGTGTAAAGTAATTCCAACAAGAGTGAGTAAGTGTTACTTTGCTCGATGATGAAATAGACTCCCCCTAAATGTATGCAGGGAAAAAGGATATGAGATAAATTCTCCTGCAAGTATTGAAGTATACTGAGGAAATTTCAATCATTCGAGACATTGATTCGCGCTGATGAGATATAATCCATCGAGATCGTAGTGCAATCATTCATAACTTCTAATAATAATTCCACCTGCAAAACAAGTGCTTCGAGGGAAATAGTGCAGCAGGAGGGGTTATTAACATTACAGCACAGAAGTTATCGAGTTTTACAACTTCGTACAGATAACCTTAAACCAGAAGTTGCAAACTCGCACGAAACCAAAACCAACGAAACACAGAAAGCAAATCTATCGAGACTCGATGTAATTCTCCCTCTTTTTGTCAACGAGTGTCAAAAAGGTGACGAATAACATGAGTGCAAAAACATAGAACTTGGTTCAATCGGTGGCATCTCTAGAAGAACTGTCCGATGTGACTTCTTCTTCGGAAGATACGGGATTGTCTTCGTCTTCAGCAGCATCAGATTTTCCTTTAGGAATAATAATGTGGGGCTGAGCAGACGAGGGAACATTTGGAGTAGCCACAGGAGGAACACGGGATATCACATTGCCTTCGGTAGGTTTTTCGGTCGGTGAGGTGGCTTCAGACTCGTCAAGCAGTTTACGAAGCTTGAGATGAAGAAGATCAGTGGTTGGCTCACGAACAGGTAGAGGAGGGGTACTCCGATCTTGAAAATCTTCAATAGTGAAGCCTTTGTCAATATAATCATAGAGCTCTTGGAGATTGACATTCAGGAGTTGTTTCTCGGTGAAGAACTTGCGAAGCAATTTCCAGAGTCTCTTCTTGTTTTCATCAGCTATGAGATGCATGATTCTGGTGTGATTGTTGAGAGCATTTAGCTCGGAGGCAAGATGTTCTTGTTCGCGTCGATCCTCGGTGATATGCTGCAGCAGCAGTTATTGTGTACGCAAACTTACTTTGAGTTGCGATGGAGGTTGAGGCGAAATATTTCGGTCGCGCTGAGGAAGACGTGGCCCATCGAATTGCTTGTGATAGTCTTGGGGGCTTGATGCGGGCGATTTACCCGAGGTAATATCTTCCATGACTTGCAAGGTATCGCGAACAGGAGGAATGAAGCTTTTATGGTTTTCCTTCGCAAGATACACTTTGCGCATAGCATGATCAATAACCTTCTGGATCCAGGGCGCGAAAACTTTGATGCAGAAGGGATATTGGGCAGAATCCTTCAGAATGCGCAGAAACATGTCTTCCACGTCGAAGATGTATCGCTCAGAGATTGCATATATAGCATTTCGAAGAACATCTGAGATGGATTTGTCTGGATTCATACCTGCCAGAGGGCAAATTGTGTAGGAGAGCATGTGAAATAGCGTGTGATTCTCGAAGGTTAAGTGCTCAGGACGAGGAGGACCAGTGTAGTCATGAATCTTTTCTTGATCCATTGTGCACCGAAAAGTTTCATCTGATATGACATCAATGTTGTGAACCCGAATTTCAGTGTCACCATGCTCAAAGCGAGGGAAATGGAAGTGCGAGACAAAATTTGTTGAAGTGCATTTGATGCATTTTCCTTCGGTCATCCACTCCATAATCCATTTTGAGCTATCAGATTCATCGCCAGAGATATACAGTGTAGCATAGAACTGAAGAATAATCTCTCTGTTCCAAGGGTGCTCAAATTCAAATACCTTGGTGAGGCAGAAATCATCCAGATCTTGAAGCAATTGATTGAAACAGCCAATATTGCGCATTGCAGGAATATTCAGATATTCGTGAGGAAACATCTTTCTGCTCTCATAGAGGACCCGAGAGTAATATATGGCATGTTCCTTAGTCCAGAAGCGAGGCGATTCCGAAGTGCGCGGCCATCATACAGACTATCTTGAAAGAATTTGGGGTGCGCATTCCGATTGAAAAGAGGACCTTTCGCGCCTGCTCCTGACGAGAACAAAGGCAGTTCTTCACGAGGGTGTGGGTATTTGAGTTCTTCTTCAGGAGAGAGAAATTCATCGCCATATACAACTGAGTCAGTACGGCGAGCAGAGACAGATTTCCGTTCGGAAGGACCAGCATCTGGAATTCGTTTCGCTGTGTCGATACTTAACTTGAGTGGAGATGGAGCAGGTGTTGCAACAGAGGGTGCTGCAGAGGCAGTAGGCAGCAGGGCATGTTCATCCACGTTAGGCACTGTGGCCGAATCATGCACTGGAGGTGGTTGAGGTTGTTCCACTGAAGGCTGTTGTTGCTCGATAATAGGAGAAGCCGAGACTTTTGGAGATTCATAAGCCGGAGAAGCTTGGGGCTCGGAGCGAGGAATTTCACCTTCCTCAGAAACAGATCTTTGTGAGGGAATATCAGCTCGAGCAGGGGATGCCATAGGCACTGATTCAGTTGACCTTGGCGAGGGAGGAGCATCCGAGTCCTTTACTAGGGGATTCGAAGGAGTAGGTGGCTCAGGAGATTTTTCTTTCTGAGACTGAGGAACTGGGCGAACAGGTGATTTTTCCTTCGGAGCAGGAGGTACATTTTTCTTCGCAATTCTCTTTCGTTGCTTCTTCTTGAGCTGAGCAACTTGATCAATGTGGCCTTTGACCAAATGATTGTAGCCAGTGACTTTTGCTTGATGTTCGTCACAGATCTTGCAAACAATTTCGTCTAGATCTGTGTGAAAGCGTAACCTTCTGTGATGGAGGAGAGTCATGGCACGGTTGACATCCTTGTAAGAGTCTTCGAGCGCTTTAATGACGAATCTTGAAGAAGCAGTTTTCATTCGACCATCAAGGTCAATTAGTTCGGCAGAGAGAGAGAAAGAGTTGATCTCAACTGCATCTTCTCTCATTTCTTGAACTATGGAAGTGGCCTGTGTAATGACTTCAGCAGGAATAGGCAGAGAAGCCACTTCACCATCGAATGGAGTGTCCACAAATTTATCAAGCTGTTCCATGATGAATATGTGATCATAGTAGTGAGGACTATCAGACTTGGCAATAGGAGTAGTCTGCACAGGAACTTGCTCAGAAGGAGGTTTAGAAGCCAATGGCTGAGTCAAAGTAGGCGCAAACTTAGCAGCCTTCTCTGTCGGAGCAGTAGCTTGTGGAGCATTTTTCTCGGTAGGCGCGTTGATTTTCTTCAAGTCAGGCTTGGGAATACTTTCACCTGGCTTTGCAGAACTCATAGGAGTGTCAACTACCAAATCTTGCAAATTGATAGCATCTGAATGAGGAGTTGTGTTCACAAGCTGTTTCATGGTAACAGTGGTAGCAGGAGTTTTTCTAGCAGTGATCTTCTTCGGTGGTGCTTCTGGAACCATATGAACCCGAAGATCAGGCAACACAGTTGAAGTGGTAATATTCACTTCCTCGCTGAGAGTAGCAGCAACTTCTTCCTTGGTGAGCGGAGGGTCATCATCCGAAGAATCACTCATTTTAAATTCATCAGCTGGTTCAGCCTTTTTCTTCTTTGGTGCACTCTTTCTCTTTGATGCAGCAGCGCTGGGATCATGCTTGAATTTAGAGCGGCCTTCAGATTTTCCTCGGCCTTTTTCTTCTCGACATCATCTTTGAGAAGGCGAAGGTTTTCCTCTTCACGAGCCTTCTGCCTTTCAGCCCTCTGAGCTCGCTTGATGGCATTGCGCTGACGCTTAGCAAGCTCATCAGGATAAGATTCGGGTGTACGAAGGGAGGACTCATGAGCATTTGGTGGAGGAGATGGTCTCTCTTGGGGACCATTTGGTTTTATGAGAGAAATTTCTCGGCAGTCACCCCATGGTGGATGAAATACAAAGTTTTGAGCAAACCGAGGATGAACAAATTCATAGTTGAACCATTTGCGCACTCAATGACTTCGAATCCATTGTTGACGCGTATCTCTCTGATGTTTGGTTTCTCCTGGAACAGTATCGTACCGATCATGAGAGATATACTCAGCTGTGTTTGTGTACGCCTATCTGCCACCCTTCTTCTTCTTCGGAGCATTCTCTTCTTGCTCATTAGCATTTTGCTCGGTTCTTTTTCGCTTGCCAGTTGATGGGCCTACCGTTGGGCCCTTGGCATTCGGAGCTTTAGATTCGTCAGCTGTACCCAGAACGACATCATCTCTGTCAGCCAAGCTCACTGGTTGAGCCGAATCCTCAACTGACTGCATTTTCCTGTGAATAAAGATAGATGCGAGGGAAAATGGGGACAGGGTTACGAATGCACACAATGAAGATTTTGAAAAAGAAATCGTTTTGATGAAGAAGTAGATGCAGACTTTGAGTAATGTTTCGGATGAAAGAAATGTGTAGAACGAACTAGTAGGTTCGAAGAATATACTAGTTAATGTGCTAAGCATTCCGTTCGTACGAGACACAACACAAACCCTAGATATGAAATTTTCGGATGCGAGGGACAACTACAAACCACATCCGCACAAGTTACCTATCAGTAAAGATCTAGGAAATGCGGTAAAAATTAGACAATTACTACCGCGGACGAACTCGAACAAGATGAATGGAAGAACGAGTTCGCACTACAATACCCTAACTTGGTGATGTGCAACGACTACGGCGGCGCGGGGATGGAGATGATCCGCGGCGGCGAGGAATGACTCCGGTGACCTCTTTCCGGCAGCAAAGCGGCGAAGATGATCGACGTCGTCGAGCTCGAGGTGGAGCAGTGCGGTAGGGCTTTGGAAGGTGACTATGGCAGAGATGCGAAGTGAATTGAGGGAGGGTGGCAGCACAGAATATATATGCAAGGAGGAAATAACCGCACCCGGTGAATCTCATCGGACGGCCACAGTCAGAGGACTATTGCGATTCAACGGACCAGATAAACTGGCAGTTGATGAAGAGCACATGGCAACCGTCACCAAAGAACGTGGTCCTGACTTGGGTGGGAAACCCCAAATTTTGGACGGCTTTCGCCAAAACAGATTAAGCTCGGACCGAACCTTTAACGTGGTCAAGGACACCAGATAAAGTTTCGTTACCAGATGAAGTTTATGCATTCATAATGGAACAGCATAGACTGGAAGAGATAGAATAGAGAGAAAAACAGGGTCCTAGGTATTTCACTCAGATGAAGAAACACAAACACCCGAGAGAGAAGCTATGAGTGAAATACATTCGGACTAACACAATAAAAATTTCAACCGAAAGACAACTCAATGAAGAGAAATTGTGGTGGCATTCCCCACCGTATAAGAACTGTATGACCCCGAGCATCGCACAATTATCGTGGCACCCGGTTAGTCTAGTTCTTCGTTAATGTATTCACTCTCAAAAAGAAAATTTCACTTTGTCAAAATTTTCAAACTCTTCGAGTGTTGTGCACCCATTCCTTCTAAGATGTGGAAGTGATGGTATGACCGTACGAGTGCCGAGTCCAGCTTACTGCATGTTTGTGGAATCTAGGATATTTAGCTCACACCGTAACGCATAGAATCTTTTCTCATCGAGAGGCTTGGTGAAGATATCGGCGAGATTTTCTTCGGTATTGACGTGACTGATGACAATATCCTCTCGAGCAACATGATCGCGTAGGAAATGATGTCTGATCTCAATATGCTTGGTGCGAGAGTGCTGCACTGGATTGTGTGCAATTTTGATCGCACTCTCATTGTCGCACAATAGAGGGATCTTCTTGACCTTGATGCCATAATCCTTCAGGGTCTGCTTCATCCATAATAACTGAGTGCAACAAGCGCCAGCAGCAATATATTCGGCCTCAGCCGTAGAGAGCGAGACACAATTTTGCTTCCTTGACGACCAACATACCAATGATCTACCGAGGAAATGGCATGTCCCCGAAGTAGATTTCCTGTCAACCCGGTCACCTGCATAATCTGAGTCTGAATATCCAACGAGGTCAAACTGTGCTCCCTTAGGATACCATAAACCTAAGGTGGGGGTGTGAGCCAAATATCTCAGAATACGCTTGACCGCTTGGTGATGCGATTCTTTTGGTGTAGCTTGGAAATGAGCACACATACAAACACACAACATAATATCAGGTCTGGATGCACATAAGTAGAGCAAAGAACCAATCATTGAACGATAAGCTTTCTTATCATAATCTTTACCGTACACATCTGCGTCCAGCTGGCCATTCGTGGGCATGGGAGTTTTGTAGCCCTTCTGTTTGCAATCTTGCATTTTGAACTTCTTCAGACAGTCTCTCAGATATTTCTCTAGAGATATGAAAATTCCATTGTCCTGTTGACGGATTTGCAGTCCGAGAAAGAACTTGAGTTCACCCATCATAGACATTTGATATTTCTTGGACATCATTCGCCCGAATTCCATGCTGCATGCATTGTTAGTACAGCCAAAAATAATATCATCCACAGAAAATTTGACACACGAATAGATCACCAGAATAGCACGAGTGAAAAGAGTGGAATCAGTGGATCCTGGCTTGAACCCTTTGTCGAGCAGAAACCTCTTCAGAGTGTCATACCAAGCTCGAGGGGCTTGCTTCAGCCCATACAGAGCCTTTTTCAACCTGAAAACTTTGTTAGGAAACTGAGGGTTTTCAAAGCCAGGTGGATGCCTAACATATACTTCCTCATCAATTTCACCATTGAGGAAAGCACTTTTCACATCCATTTGATAAAGCAGAATATCATTGTAGTTTGCATAAGCGAGAAGAATACAAATTGCCTCAAGGCGAGCAACAGGAGCATATGTTTCACCGAAATCAATACCTTCTACCTGTGTATACCCTTGAGCGACAAGACGCGCTTTGTTTCTCACAACAATGCCATTTTCATCTTGCTTGTTTCGGAAGATCCATTTTGTGCCGATGATATTGTGCTTCTTAGGATTCGGTTTGTCAACCAATTCCCACACATCATTCAATTCGAATTGCACCAACTCTTCTTGCATGGCATTCATCCAATCGGGATCATTCATGGCTTCCTGATACTTGGTAGGTTCTGTGGTTCATTGAGCATTGTTCTTGCCATTTCGATGAGAGTTCTATTCTTTCGCTCAACAACTCCATTCTGTTGGGGAGTGTATGCGGCAGAGAACTCATGAGTTATACCATGTTCGTCGAGAAAATCTTTGATATGAGTATTTTTCAACTCAGTACCATTGTCGCTTCTGACGTGCTTAATTCGCACATCATATTCATTCTGAGCCTTCTTGGCAAATCTTTTGAAGATGTCTTGGGTGCAGGTTTTGTCTTTGAGAAAGAATACCCAAGTGTATCAAGAGAAATCATCAACAATAACCAGATCATAATGACTGCCTCCGAAACTTGCATAGTTTTGAGGTCCGAATAAATCCATATGAAGAATTTCCAATGGTCTTGTTGTGGTCATGACAGTTTTTGATGAATGGTGCTTCTTGGCCAATTTGCCGGCTTCACACGCACCACAGAGACGATCCTTGTCGAATTTCACATCAGGAATGCCACGAAGATGATTTTTCTTCACGAGAGTCTGCAAATTTCTCATACCTGCATGACCAAGTCTTCGGTGCCACAGCCATCCTTCAGTTGCTTTTGCAAGCAAACAAGTTTGGACTGAGGGACCCTTAGAGAAATCCACGATATATAAATCACCCTTTCTATTTCCCTCGAAGACGAAGGAATTGTCAAAGGCCATAAAGACGATGCATTTGGATGATGAAAATAGAACTAGCATGCCTAGATCACAAAGCTTGCCAACTGACATGAGATTGAATCCAAGAGACTGAACAAGTAAAACATCATCAATGTTCTTGTCCTTGGATATAGCAATTTTACCTAACCCAATTACCTTTCCTTTGTTGTTGTCGCCGAAAGTAATATACTTCTGAGATGAAGCAGTTAAGTTGGGGTCGACAAACAACGACTTGTCTCCAGTCATATGACTAGTGCATCCACTATCCATTATCCATTCGGTACACCCGGAGACATAGTCCTGCAGAGAAATCAGGCTTTCTTAACCATCCACATCTTTGTAGGTGGCTTCGAAACATATGAGTGAGCAGGATATGATTTCTTTCGATAGTCATACGAATTGTGACTTGAATGAGTACGAGCATAATCGAATGAGTATGCATTGAAATTCTTCCCAGACGAATGAGTATAGTGGTTAGACGAGGTGTGCATGTACTCATTCTGTCGAACCTTTTCTAGGAAGTATCGAGCATTTTCCGCCTGCATGGTTAGTAACGTAGTAATAGACAGTGCTTCGATAGTTTTCCTAGGCACCCAAATAGCTTTCTTTGGGGGCCATTCCTGCTGTTTGGTCCAACATAGCGAGCAACAGCCTCACCACGTTGGTTTTTGAACAACTTATAGTTGTCCAGAGAATCATCATATGAGTATTCAGGGATAGGACAGTCATATCCCGAAAGTAAAGCTAGATCGAGCGTTTTGCTCTTGGCTGGCACCCACACAGTGCGAGGATATTGATCTGGTTCCCAGTAGGAGCCATTTTCATTCAGTTTCCTTTCAAAACCGATACCTTCTTTCCTGGGACTTTTGTGAAGAATGGATTTCTTCAGAACATCACACAGGGTTTGATGCCCTTTGAGAGACTTGAACATTTCTGTCTGAAGAAGATCCTTCAACCTAGCATTTTCATCAGAAATAGAACCATTTTCCTCGACAGAGGGGTTAGCATTCACAGAAGATTCAGCATTTGATTCAGAGTTACTGCGTTCAAGGCATTTTAGGCAGGGTGGTACAAACACTTCAGGTTTCTCTTTGAGTTGTTGGGTGAGAAGAGAATTTTCTCTGATCAAGTCATCATGAGCCTCTCTCAGCGACTCGAGTTCCTGTTTCCTTTTCAGGTAATCATAAGTCAATCTCTCGTGGTCGGCCGAGAGAAAATCATGACGACTTGATAGTTCTTCCATTCGAGACTCGAGAGCGAAATGCTCTTCTGTCAACGACTGATTTTTCTCCATCTCCTCAACCAACAACCCTTCAGATTTCCTGAGGGTTTTCTCAATTTTCTCGAGAGAGTTTTGTTGCATATTAGCAATTTTGATCAGTTTAGCATGGTCATCCTCATCCGAAGAGTATTGATCACTGGAGTAAACCTTGTGATGTTTGGGGGGTACCTTTTCTTTCGAAGCTTTGGCCATGAAGCGGTAGGCAGGGGACTCATTGTCGCTCGAATGATTCTCGAAGAAGTTCGATGCAGGAGTAGAGGCACATGCTATGCCAGCCATGCCGGAATCAGAATCCTCATCGGATTCATCAACTTCTTCGGAGTCAGATGACTCTTCTTCATCGGAATCCATCTCCTTGCCGATGTACGCCTTAGCCTTGCGAGAGGTGTTCTTGCGGTTGGATGACGACTTGGAAGGATTCCTTGAGGAAAATCTTGACGAGGACTTGGAGGAGGAGCTGTCCTTCTTCTTGAAGAACTTCTTCGTTTTCTTCTCATAATCCGAGTCGTAGCTCTTGCTCTTGCCTTTGCCATGGTTGTTTCCTGAATCATATCTTCCACTGGCACGGATTTCAGCTTCCCACAGAGGGCAGTCCGAAATGAAATGTCCTGTCTTTTTGCACTTGAAGCAGGTGTAATCTCCAGTAGGTTTTGATGAAGATTTGGAGCCTCCAGAGTTGTTGGATCCTTTCTTCTGAAACTGATTTTTCCTTTGAAGGCACTGGAATCTTTTCGTGATTAATGCGAGATCCTTGCTGATCCTTTCTGGGTCATCTGAATCTTCTTCGGCATTTCCTTCTGAGGAAGATTCAGCCACAGCCTTGAGAGCATGACTTTTTCGGTGACTTGAGCCATAGAGATATCTCTTCTCTTCTTCTTGTTCCTCGTGGGTGTTTAGCCTTTCCATGATATCAGCTGAGTCGTTCCCGAATCATCAGAACTAGAGTGTTGAACGAACTGCCAAGGGATCGGAGCAGTTTCTTCACAACTTCGTGATCAGTGATGTCTTTGGCGCCGAGACCTTGCAGCTCGTTTGCAATGTCACTCAGACGATCGAAGGTTTGCTGGCAGCTTTCATTTCCGATTCGCTTGAACCGATTGAACTTCGCCCGAAGAGTATCAATGCGAGCCTCTTTCTGAGTTGAAACACCCACATTTATCTTTTCGAGAATGTCCCACAATTCGTTTGCAGTTTCACACTGACGATAGCGAAGAAATTGAGCACGAGAAAGATGGCCACCAATTTCATCTTTGGCTTGAGCATCCATCTGAATGAGTTTCTTCTCGTGGTCAGTGGGGACCTGAGGCACTTCAACCACGAATCCATTCTGCACCACGTTCCACATATCATCATCAATAGCTCGGAGACAGATCTTCATATTCTCCTTCCAGAAGGGATAGTCCGTCCCATCGAAGATGGGAATCTTGAGGTGCGACTTGTAGCTCACTGAAGACATACTTAAACTCCAAGGTGGTTAGACCAAAATGAACGGAGTCAAGGAGTACCTGTCTCTAATACCAATTGTAGGAACGAAGTATGTCTACCAGAGGGGGGGTGAATGGGAGTTTTAAATTTTCTTCAGAAATATCAAAACTCTCGGAACCCAGCAGCGGAGCAAATGAAAACAATGTACAGTGAGCGAATACAAACTAACGAATGGAAACTAAAAGCATGCATTGAGACAAATCACATGATTGAAATATGTCATACAACTCAGTTCAAATGTAAAGGGGATAAACAGAGGTGACCAGTGATGCTCGATGGCGACAAGGAATTTGGTAGACCAGTTCGCCCTTTTGCAAAAGGACTACGTCTGGTTGGAGGGGTTGTGATTTAACACAGAAGATAAACTCTCTTCGCCCTATTCTCCTCGACAATTGGTTCGTCAACCAATGCCGATCACTCATGGTAGATGCTTGAGGCGATCTCCAAACCTTTACATACTTCTTCTTCGAGAACCACAATTACTCTTGGTCTCTGAAGAAATTGACACCTAACTGTCTAGAGAGTTCGCAGCTCTCAAGAGTAATAGGCGGAGCGTACTGGACTTAGATTCGAGTGATGCTGAACCACTATCTAATTTTTCGGCTCTGGGGTTTTCTCTCGGTGGATTTTAAACTCAAATCACTCAGGAGAGGGGGTTGCTCAACAATCTTCTCACAATCACACGGAGCAGCCGCCGGACAACGTCGGTGCGGGGTGGCTATTTATAGCCGCAGCCTTCCCTGATGGGAAATGACCATTTTGCACACGCGGTCCAGCCAATGGCCAACCGACACATTCCCAACGGTTGGATTTTAAGAGCAACGGTAACATTACTTGAGGAACAAGTAATGCTAACTCCTCGGTCAGAGACAAATCTCTCGTAGCGAAGAAGATCACAGTCTCTTGCTGCCAAGTATTTGCTCGGAACACAAAGAGATTTCTCTCGCAACTTTCATAGGATTTGGGTTTAGCATCAGAGAATCAAAGCTTCAAACGCTACACCCCTCTTAGTAGTACGGTGGTCCTATGACTCAATAAAGAGAAGAGAAACAACGAAATAAATGCTACGTCTTCACTTTGTCTTCAATCTTCTCGGCCACAGTCACTTTCTTTGGACGAGCACCGAACCAATTGCTTTGCGTCAGCAATTTTTGAGGGGTCACTCTTGTCGTCATAATCTTCGGTGATAACCTTCACTGCCACGCAGGGGATTTTCTTCGGAGTTTGAACCAAACTCCTCTTGACTCCAGGGACCTGTTACTCTGTGTGCACTAGCAAACACATCAGTCCCTTACTGTATGTCAACAATCTCCAAAACATAAGGAGGCAAATTATTGCACCAACAAGAAGTGCAGAGGGCGATGGGCCCAAGACCCCTTCGCACTTAGGATTTAGACCGGCGTGTTGACCTCTCTGGAGAGTCTAGGTTGGTCTACGGCGTGTCGATTACCCAAGGCCGAGTATTACCCAGCAAGTGTGTCCGGCCAGATGTAATCGAGCGTGTTGGGTAACAGTAGTGCACCCTTGCAGGGAAGTAATCTATTCGAATAGCCGTGTCCATGGTAACAGGACGCTCGGAGTTGTATCCTGATCTACTACAACTATGAATGGATACCGTTACAATGTTAAACTGTTACTACTGCTCTCGGGATCACTTTCTCGCAGGGTAGTCGAGGAAGGATCTCAGGGCATTGCTAATATATACTTATTATTATATGCTGCTGTGTTCTATTCTCTTTTGATGCTGCAAGATTGCTTCAAGATGCTAGTCTTCGATAGGCTAGGACCTTCCCCCTCTGTTCTGACATTTCTGCAGTTTAGTCCAAAGATATAGCCCATTCCTTTGATACCGATGCATACTTAGTATAGTTCTGATGTAAGTCTTGCGAGTACTTTGGATGAGTACTCACGGTTGCTTTGCTACCTCTTTTCCCCTACCCGGTTGCTGCGATCAGATGACGGAGTCCCGGAGCCAGCTGATCCCGTCGACGACTACTACTACACCGACGGAGCCTACTACTACATGGAGACCGACGATCAGGAGTAGTTTAGGAGGCACCCAGGCAGGAGGCCTTGCCTCTTTCGATCAGAGCCATTGTTTGTTTTTGCCTTCTTAAGGCAAACTTGTCTAATTATATCTGTACTCAGATTCTGATGCTTCTGCTGACACTTGTGTAACGTGAGCTTATGTATTCGAGCCCTTGAGGCCCCTGGCTTGTAATATAAAGCTTGTATGACTTTTATTTGTGTTTAGAGTTGTGTTGTGATATCTTCCCGTGAGTCCTTAGGCTTGATCGTGTGCATTTGCGTGTATGATTAGTGCACGGTCGAGCAGGGGCGCCACAAGCTGGTATCAGAGCCGACTGCCTGTAGGAACCCCCCTTTCCAACTCCTTGGCCGAAGTTGAGTCTAGTCTTTCAAAAACCATTTTACTAACATGGCTATGTGGCTTACGGGCCCACGTCGCCAATGGATGGGTTTAGGATCTTTTATTCCTCTTCCTTACTCCGGGACTCTGATCTCTCTTCTATTCGGGTTAAAGATTTTACTAACTCTAACATTAGGTTCTCGTAACCACTTCCTTCTGGAGAGCCCTTCATTCCAGATGATCGCCTGCTTCACCAGAAGATTCTGAAGATACTCTTCGATGTTTTCCCGAGACCCTTGTGCCCACCACCCTTGCAAATTCTCCACCACCAATAAATCCCTATGGATTACTACATACATTTGCCATTCGTACTTCCATTCCCAGTTACTCTTGTTATTTACAAGATGCCCTAAAATACTCTCTGACTTTCCGAGAATCCTATGCGTCCTGTTGCTGTTGAAATTCTTTGTCGCCTACTTACCCTTGTGGTTAACTCCAGGTGTTCGGCAATCATCATTGACATCCTTTGACATTATCATTCCGAGTCCCTCGATTCAATATGGTCGCGAATACTCGCTATTATCAGTTGATTCCAAGAATTCGTCCTTCTGGCTCAGACGTCATTCTGGACATGAGCTGGATCTCGACAAATCAAACCTTCATTGATTGTCCATATAAGTCTATTCAACTTATCCATCCTTGGTCAGAGCATCTGCTTCTGATCTCCCGAATTGGAAATCGTAGTTCCTTTGTAGTTTATACCTCAATTTATTCAGATGTTACTATGATCCGATGCCTTTGCATTCTTTCTTCTTCTGGTTGAGTACCGATACTCACATCAGATCCTTTGTGGTCCGCTAGACCCTTTGGTGGATTATTATCCGACCGTTTCTGCATATTCTAAAAAACCTTGTGAGATCTTCCCTTGATACATAATGCCTTTGGTAAATTGTATCCTTTGCTTTTGTCAACCATGCTCTGCTTTCGAGCTTGTGTTATTTACTCTTGAAGTTTGTGGTATATGTTCCTAAGATTCCCCGACGGGTTGAAACTATGCCTTCCCTAATCTGTGTACACCCGGAAGTATGCGGGTTATACTCTACTGGCATTCTGTCAGATAAAATTTCAACACTACAACTCCTTTGAAAACGAGAAGTGAATGAAAGGTTATGCATTAAAGAAGTGGGAGTCGACCTTGAACTTTGTGTTCATGCCCATGGAAACGACATAGACCGTCACAGAAGCTTCTTGTAAAATATTTAATCATTTGAATAATTCTTTCGGTATCATTAAAATTTAATCCCTTGCAGTTATGGTTCCGACCATGCTGTCCTTATTCGATATATCTGAAAGGAATCCATTCCCGTGCCTCGTCTATTTTTTGACAAGGTTAAACTATTTGCTGCCCGTAGCTCAACGATCCAGATTAGTTTCTATTCTGTTCCACCCTTGAATATTACCCTCTGGTATCTCGAGGATATCGTGCCATCGCACTACCTCTTATGAATTCTTGTTGGAATAATGCTTCTCCCTTTTTAGTCACTCCACAGGTTTGCATTGTCCGTCACTTGAGAACTCTGACAAGTGACTCGAATCCACACTGTAGTTCATTACTCCTAGTAATTTGTTGCTGGGAAGTTTAATATTCAATTTTGTCATTGCTAGCCTGTCGGCTACATCCTTATCATGCTACCTTAGACCGTGCTACCTCGTCCTTCTTGGGCGCACGAATTCTTCAGACCGTGAGCAAAGCTTATGTCGAGTTTTCAACATCATGTTGTTTGTCTTGAAAAGCAACGCTGATTCTGAGTTTGCATCTTATCTATGGATCCAATAACTGTCCGCTTCACCATTCCTTTGTTTGATGCCGTCGCTGTTTAATTACATCTTCATGTAACATTTCGATAAAATGTGTTGTGATCTTCGTCAACAATCTGACTCCTTCCAAAATGTGAATTGAATTCAAGACGAGAATTACCATCTTTGCCCCTCGATAATTTGTGTTGTCATCGGCAACATCCTTGTTTTTCCTTTCAACACAGACTTGGTCATGATTTGGTTATACCTTGAGTTCCTTGTTATTCTTGAAATTATTCCTTGTGTAATTCTTATGTTCTCCAAACCCAGCCTTTACTTAAAACACCATATCATTGCTATTCCGAAGCATGACCGTGGTACTCCGAATATCAACAAGAACATTGGAAGCGCAATACTAAACGTTTCTTGATCAATTATCCAGACACCGTTGTATGGGTAACGTCATGAATTTTCCTCGCCCCTTTATCTAAAGGGTTAAGTACTTGCTATCCTGTCATGGATATCATATTCTGCTTGTCCTTGGGAAAGGATAAACTTCTAATTCTTGTGTATAAATACATTTTCCTTTCCATTGGTCTGTTTAACCTTCTTTAAATTATATGATCTAAGCAGTAGTAATTTTCTACTTATGTAAACACCTTGGTGTACAACTCTGTCAGTAAGACCCTGTTACTATTGTTGATGACATTCCGGTAACCGTCGGTGGACGAGAACTTTGCCTAATGGTCCACCTCGCATTGCGAGCAGGAAAATGGTTCTCTGTGCCCCCCCGCCCTTGGTACCAACGTTGTTGCCAACATAGCTGACAAACTATCCTCTGACATACCCTGCTATCGTGACCCTACAAGATGTCACCACTCTCATTGCTCATAATCCACAATAACCACAGTTCCACATGACCGAAACCTGACTCTCCTGTACATCTCTGTGTCCAACGTTATTCCTCGCGCTTGGCTTCATATGTAATTCATGAGCCACCTTCCTAGAGATGATCTATTCTGGTATCAGATGTAATACTTATTCCCGTTGCTCTGAACCCCATTCACACTCTGTTTTTTTAGGCATCGAATGCTTGCCTACCCGTTCGAAACTTCTTATACCTCCTTACTTTGCTCTCGATGTTTTTCGTAAGTTTCAACTCGAGAGATACCATGTACTTCATTCCTTGAGACAACCCCGGTTGATTAACCTTATACCGATCCAACCCCCTTAAGTTTCCCCTCCTACCCTATTCGTAAGTACGATGGAGTTCCCGAAGAAAGGATGACGACTTCATCATGATGACCTGAAGCAGAGAAATGAAGACATCAACGAACAAGATCAACTTCTTCGAGAAGGGTAACAAGAACAAGAGGACTCGTTAGAATTTCGTAGACAAACCTTTCCCCCTTACTCGACCTCTTAAAATCTCGGGACGAGATTTCTTTTAGTGGAGGAGATTTGTAACATCCCCAGTGGTTAGCCACAGTGACCACATGGTAATGATGCCAAGTCATCATCATTATATCCTAAGAGATGCAATTAAGAAATAATTCAACTCCAATTCAAAATTCAAATAATTAGTGAAATTTGAAAAGCCACAAACTTGTATGAAAAATAGTTCATGATTTAGGAGATAATTCATATGCAATTATGGCAAAGAAAAACATCCTCACTTGTTTGCTCATTTGAAAGTTAGCAACCCAAAACAGTAATAAAGATAGCCCATTTAATCCATTTGCATTTAAATAAAATTCAAATGAAATCCTTTAACCTCCAAGCTTTTTGTGGCAGTACTAGACATTGCCTAATATTTGAATTGGCTACTTGCACATTTTACAAAAGTCTTTTGGAGCAAAAAGAAAAGGCAAAACAGAAAGAAAGAAAGAAAGCAGAAAAAGAAAAAGAGAAATGAAAGTGGGCACTGTGCTAGTGGGCTTAAGTCCTACAGTGCGATTCGGCCCGGCCTGGCTAGGCCTTCTCCTTCCTCCCGCTGGCCAGAAGCCATGGCGCGCGGCCGAAGCATGCGCGCCGTCCGCTTCCCCGATCGCACGCTGTCGACCATCCGACGACTCCCCGCGCCAGATAAAGATCTCTCCCGAGCCCCTAGACGAAGCCAACCCTGTTTTCTCCTCCCTCCCTCGTCGCTCTCCTCTGAAATACGGCGCACGACGCCGCCATGGGCGCGCCCCGGTAAAACGCGCGGCCACCGGCTTCCCCTCTCCGTTCCGAGCTGACCAGGAGGTCCGCAGCGGACCGCTCCTTCTCCCTCGCCACCGGATCGAAGCCGGGGACCCCCACCGTCGTCGCATGCGTCGATTCCCCTCGTCGGACGCTGCCACTAACCTCACCATCGATCTGCTCCCTCCGAGCTCCTCCGGCCTCCTCGAGCCTCCTCTGCAACGCTGTGAGCGCCCAGTTTCCCCCTGGCCTCTTCCCTCTCGTTCCTGTGCGCTAGCTGTCGTCCCCGCGAGCGCGTGCTCCGGCCGCCGTCGGGCATAGCCGCCGCCATCGTTTCCGTTGACCCAGGCCTACACCGCAAGCATCGTTGGATGCGGTGCTCCGCGCTGAGGTGATCCCTGCCCTCCGCCGCTCGAATGGCCGCCGGAGGCGCCCGTTTGGTCGTCGCTGCTGCCTCTGTACGTCGTCGCCGGCGCACGCCGGTTTTAAACCAGTGGGGCCCGCCGGTGTTTAGTTAACCCTAACCCCTAATTAGTCTAACCCTAGACTCTGACTGACAGCTGGGCCCCATGTAGTTTAGTTAGGCCTAATAAAATGATTTAGTTAATTAATAAACTGACATGTGGGGCCCACACTTACTGTTCAAACGGATAAGACTCGCTAAGTCAGCGTGCTGACTCAGCACTGGACCCACATGTCAGCCTCTGTTGACTGGGTGCTGACTGGGCAGTTGACTTAGTCAACTGGCCCACCTGTCAGCCATTGTGTACACTGTGCTGGGTGCATTTAGCATTTTGCTATTTAATTTCGAATTAAAATTAATTCCAGAAAATCCAGAAAATGATTAAAACTTTGAAAAATCATATAAAATAAACCGTAACTCGGATGAAAATAATTTATATATGAAAAATGATCAGAAAAATATGACGAATCCGAATATGCCCTCCACATACCTGTCGCATGTCTCTAACATACCGAACGTTGAACATTTGCTACCGAAACCGCTAAATGAATAGTGTTCGAAGCTGGGAAAACACTCCCGGATATTTTCCCGCTCCGACCAAAATACCTAGCACTGGATAAGAACACCCTTAGCACTGCATATTGCCATGTCATGCATTTGTGTTGCATTGTTTGCCGTGTATTTATTGTTTCTTCCCCCTCCTTCTCTCCCGATAGACCCCGAGACTGCCGACGACACTGCTGAGTACGACTACGTCGTCGACGACCAGATCCCTTCAGCAGAGCTTCCAGGCAAGCAAAACCCCCTTGATCATCCAGATATCGCTTACTCTTTCTCCCTATTGCTTCCATTAGAATTGCTTCTGTTGATATTCCGATAGCTCCTATTCTGATGCATAGCCTGATTTCGTCGCCTACTATTGATACCTTACCTGTTATCCTATGATGCTTAGTTAGGTATGCTATGTTTCATCAGCGGGCCCTTCACTCTTGTCCGTTTGCCAGGCTTGTTATCGGGCCGTGATCACTTTGGGTGATGATCACGAAAATGTTACATTACTGCAATACTTTTAAACTGTTAAAGTTGGGCCGGCTCCAAGAGTGCCCGCGAGATAATGAAACAAGATGGGTTGAACCCAAGGGTACCCGCGAATGATATTGTGGCGGAACGACAGGGCAGGTGTTGACCATCTAGGACAGAGGTGGGCCTGGTCCTTGGTCGTAGTCCGTGGATTACCAAGTCAGAGCGACAGGAATCATGTTCGTCTCTGTGAGTTACTAAAACACGCTTAACAGATTTGGGTATTTGATCTGAGTTGGCCGCTGGCCTATACGCACTACCACCACGCGGGATAATGGTTTAATGGGGCCCTCTACGTCGTGCGTTCCTTCCGAAAGCGATCCAGATGTCACAGTTTAGAGATGCGGGCTGATTGTTGGGGTGAGCTGGTTACGTTTGTTGGTGTTTCCACAGTCGTGCTTGGGCCCCGGCCAGTCTCGCAACGTGCAGGAGTGCAGAGGGCGATGAGCCCAAGACCCCTTCGCACTTAGGATTTAGACCGGCGTGTTGACCTCTCTGGAGAGTCTAGGTTGGTCTACGGCGTGTCGATTACCCGAGGCCGGGTATTACCCAGCAAGTGTGTCCGGCCAGTTGTAATCGAGCGTGTTGGGTGACAGTAGTGCACCCCTGTAGGGAAGTAATCTATTCGAATAGCCGTGTCCACGATAACAGGACGCTCGGAGTTGTATCCTAATCTACTACAACTATGAATGGATACCGTTACAATGTTAAACTGTTACTACTACTCTCGGGATCACTTTCTCGCAGGGTAGTTGAGGAAGTATCTCAGGGCATTGCTAATATATACTTATTATTATATGCTGCTGTGTTCTATTCTCTTCTGATGCTGCAAGATTGCTTCAAGATGCTAGTCTTCGATAGGCTAGGCCCTTCCCCCTCTGTTCTGGCATTTCTACAGTTTAGTCCAAAAATATAGCCCATTCCTTTGATACCGATGCATACTTAGTATAGTTCTGATGTAAGTCTTGCGACTACTTTGGATGAGTATCTACGGTTGCTTTGCTACCTCTTTTCCCCTACTAGTTGCTGCGATCAGATGACGGAGTCCCGGAGCCAGCTGATCCCGTCGACGACTACTACTACACCGACGGAGCCTACTACTACGTGGAGACCGACGACCAGGAGTAGTTTAAGAGGCTCCCAGGCAGGAGGCCTTGCCTCTTTCGATCAGAGCCGTTGTTTGTTTTCGCCTTCTTAAGGCAAACTTGTCTAATTATGTATGTATTCAGATTCTGATGCTTCCGCTGATGCTTGTGTAACGCGAGCTTATGTATTCGAGCCCTCGAGGCCCCTGGCTTGTAATATAATGCTTGTATGACTTTTATTTGTGTTTAGAGTTGTGTTGTGATATCTTTCCGTGAGTTCTTAGGCTTGATCGTATGCATTTGCGTGTATGATTAGTGCACGGTCAAGCAGGGGCGCCACAGATGAGTCCACTTGTAACAACGAAACAAGATTATTTAAATATTTATATGTCTATATGATTAGTGGGCCCCACCTGTCAGGGCAATTAAAATGAAAAATGGTGCAGTGCGGACTCGAACACGCGACCTAAAAGCAAAAGAGCAGTATCTGCTGGCCACCACGCCAAGTTGATCTTGTTGAAAAAGAAAGCTCCAGTCGTTTAATGTAGCCCACGTTAAAACAGTTGCGGTACTTAAATGGGCTGCACTTAGTGCGGCCCAGTTAGCACATGTTATTTCTTTTTAAAAACAATTAATTATGTAAATAATAATCATAATAATAAAAGTTACATTTATTCATGTGTTATTAATAATTACCTTGTGGTCAAAAAATATTCATGTGCACATATATTATTTAAAAAAAACATAAACAAGGCTCCATGCCACGCCGTCGGTTTTGAATATTTGTGTTACATAAATATTAACCTCATGGTACACAAATATTCGTGTGCACACAAAAAAAAAATATAGAGGTTTGCAATAAAATATATTACTAAAAATGTTCCTGTCATTTGTTTTAAATATTCATCTATTATTCATAAATACTATTTTAAATATAATCCATGAGAGTTTAAAATGTTTAATTAATACAAACATTTAAAATATACAGTCATAGATTATATTAGAAATTTTTATTAAATAAAAAATGTTTAGTGAATACAAACATTTTTATACACACATGGCTTATATTTAAATAATAAAAGATTATGGAGAACAACATTTACTCAATATTACAAATATTAATTGGTGTATAATTTCACTCGTGGATTCCTCTGTAACTCATCCACGAGTGAATATTCATATAAACATTTTAAATTAAAAATAGTTTTAGTAATACAAACATTTTCTTCAACAAGATAATTATGAATTATTAAATTATGCGTATAATTATTCAAATGTTTGAATAACTAAAATAATATTTACAAGTAATTTTAAAATATGTTTATTATTTTATATTATACAAACATGGTTATAATTCATATACATTATTTGAATTATATGATTTTTCAAATAATACTTGAATACTTTTAAAAGTACATGAACATTTTTGAAAAGGTGTTTATTTTATTTTTGTGTAGTGCCTTTATAACACATGAATAGTTTAAATTTATTTGTATTACTTTCATTATAATTTACAGACTTTTTTCATTTTTGTGAGAAAAATTAACAGGTGCTAAATGGGCTGCACTGAGTGCAGCGCATTTAAGAGCCGCAAACGTTTCCTGTTTACTACATTAAGTCCGGGGAGCACCAAATTACAAGATATGTAGTTGGCGTAGTGGCCAGCTAAGTTTTGTTTTCAGCTTGAGGTTGGCTGTTCGAGTCCGTTCCAGCGCTATCTTTTATTTTAATTTCCCTCCTGTGCTGACAGGTGGGACTCATTAGTTATTGACATATATTAATCTAGTAATCCTGTTTCGTATTTATAAGTGGGCGCTATGCCATGTCAGGTATATACGGTGCCACGTCGGCACACTTTACGTATACGGATGGGATTAGCACCGTATTTGCACGTCCGCGTCAAATTTTAGAACCAGTTCGGCGTATTTTTCAAGTTTAGGCACTAAACTGAACATCCGTGGCAAGTTCAAGCACCTTTTTACACAATCGCATTAATATGGGCACATAAATCACAAGTTAACATATTAAAATATTTATATCCCGTTGTAACGCATGGGCATTGTCCCAATACCAATATAAAAAAAACCAAAGGGGCAGATTCAATTAATCCCGGCCATTAAATCATGGCAATCCAACGAATTAGATTGCTCCAATGTCAAACATTAACACATGCGTTGATCACATAATTAACACGTAATTGATATCCTGCCTAATATCAACGAGCAATTAATTTTCTCCCTAATATCAACGTGCATTGCACGTACGCATTAATAGTAAATAAAAAAAACCGAGAAAAATAGACCTAGGTAACGGCCAGCGAGCGAGTGCTAAGCAGAGATATCGTGCAAGCGATTGATTGGCCGGCGTGCTTGAGGCGCCGCCAGTTACTATCTCGCGGGCACGGCTATGTGGCGCCCCATGTAACCCATAGGTAAGGCTAGCTGCAGGGAGGCC
Organism: Elymus sibiricus; assembly: GCA_039707655.1. Lineage (NCBI taxonomy): Eukaryota > Viridiplantae > Streptophyta > Magnoliopsida > Poales > Poaceae > Elymus > Elymus sibiricus. The sequence continues at coordinate 118,437,714 of CM077676.1, read as the reverse complement.
CAGCTGGCCTACCCAGTAACAGCTGCAGCACTACGATGATGTCATGATGACATCATGTTTTTTTGGTATTTTCTACACATTTGCACTTCCTTTATTTTATTTTATTTTATTTACATTTCGAATATTTTAATAATATATATATTAGAAAAACACTTTACATTAAATTTCGAAAAATGCTAATCTCACATTTAATGTTAAACGCGTATAGAAAAATATTTCTGATGTATTAAAAATATGTATAACGTGAATGAAAGAAGTATAAATGTTAATCTTGTGTACAAATAATGTTAATGATGTGTATGGAAAATGTTTTGTGACAATTAAGAAATGTCACGAATTCTAGAACAAATATACATGATATTTTTAAAAAATGTTCATGTAATTTAAAAAACAATGTTTCGCACATTAAAAAAATGTGCGTCACATTTTAAAACATCTTCACAAAGTTTCAAAAATGTGTTCATGACATTTTCAAAAAATGTTTGTACAATGTAAAAAAAATATTTTTTTATCATTCAGAAAATGTTTCAACATGTATTTGATAAAAATTTTAACACGCCTTTTAAAAATATATTCAAAACATGTTAAAAAATGTTAAACATGTATTTAAAAAATGTTAAATGCGTATAGTTCTTTTTACATGTATACGAAAAATGTACAACGTGTATGAAAAACAAAGAAAAGAAACAAAAAAAGCAAAGAAACAAAAATATCCTTAAAAAACAAGAAAGAATCAAAGAAAACCGAAGTATAAAGAACAAAAAAAGACAAACCAGAAAAACCCATTGAAAGAGCAAAGAAAACCAAAAACATAACAAAGAAAAAGAAACACCGAAGAAAGCCAGCGAGTTTTTTGAAAGAAAACCGAAGAAAAAAACATAAAAAGAAAAAAACTAAAGAGAAAAAAGTTGGATTGAATCAATCGAGCGCAATGACTGAGTGATGCATCGAGCGACTAAGCTAATGAGCCGACCATAGTCGTCCGTCCGCAGGCGATTCCTGTTAGGAATCGTTACGGGCAAGACATTGCCCTGGCGCCGTAACGCAGCTGGCGAGACATACCCGCGCCCCATGTAATCATATTTGACGCCCACGGGCGAGGGTAGTTGGGCCAACCTAGTTGGCGGTTCGCTGCGCAACTTGAGTTGTTTCACTCTTTTTGTTTTGTCTGTTCCTGTTTTTTTTCTTTCATTTTTCTGTGTTGGATTTTCCATTTCTATTTTTGTTTTACTTATGTGTTTTTATGGATTTCTATTTATGGTTTTTTTTCTATATTTTGGCTGTTTGTTTTGGTTCTTTATATTTTTTGCTTTCTTTTTTGTCTTTTCTTCCATTTTACTTTTTTCATTTAAAAATCTGCTTTTTTAAGCACGAACATTTTTTAATATATGGTAACATTTTATAAAAACATAGTGAACTGTTTTCAATATACGCTGAACATTTTTGTAATACAAGGTGAACATTCTTTTATATAGATGGTGATTATTTTTAATCTATGGTGAATATTTTTTAAACACACACTGAACTTTTTAAATATACGGTGAACATTTTCTATATAGATATTGATCATTTTTTATGCAGAAAACTGAATATTTATAAATATATGGTGAATTTTTTTAATAGGGTGAACTTTTTTAAATACATACTGAACATTTTTTTAATAGATACAAACATTTTGGAAACATTTTACTAATTAGTTTTTTACAACATATTTGCATTAATATATTTTCTGGAATTTTTAAATGGGCTGCTACACTTCCAGCCCATTTAGGACCGCATAGGGTGTTTCCCCGTCTATATGACACCTGTGTGCGCCATATAGGAGGACTGTCAACGAGTGTCGACTAGGAGTTCCCGCCATTAAGGCCCATTTCCACTAGGAGTAGCATTGGAGGGAAACACCGGGAGTGGAAAGGAACAAAAAAAGAGGAAAAAGCGAGAGCAGAAAATCATCCGATGTGGGTCCCACCCAGTGATTTTTACCCAGCTACTGATTCCAACTGATGGAATGGATACATGGGTCCGAATTGCATGGTTTGCATCAACTTCCCCTAGGTCTACCCGAGTACAAGTGTTGTCGTTCGCGGAAACTCGTTTGTGAGCCCGAGGTCAGATGATCCTGATATGTATTCACATTTGTATTTTGGTGTGAAATGCAGATGATTGAAACTTTCCAATAGATGGGAAAAGGCATATTCCTTCGTACCCAACGGGATTTCCCGTGGTGATTCATAGAAATGGCTTTTCTGTTATTATTCTAGGTACCAATGTTCGTCGTGTGAACTGCTTGCTTCTTTGTTGTGATCCCTCAGTTATATATTTGTGTCATTTTGAGAGTTGAATAAATTACTGTGGATTTATCTAGTGGCATCAACATTTGTTTCTTTGGGACGTGCAAAAATGAGTATGGTTACTACTTACGTTTTTCCCATGGAAAGAGACAATTTTAGTAAAGCATTGAGTTGATACCAGCTGTAGATGTTGATATTTTTTTTCTATAAATTTGGTTGAATTGTATAAATTTCGACTTAGAATAAAACATCCATATACACGATATTTTTGAAATTAAGGGAGTGCCCCCCCCCCCCCTACAAATTTGTGTAGGTTTCAGACCTTTTTATTACCTCACGAATACGACGTGATGCTTCCAAGCCTGATTAATAATGTTGGTTGGTTAGAGAATTTAATTTTTTTACTTACTATATATCATGCATAATGTGCCCACAAATCACTCCTATAAAGGATGTTGGAGTACCCCGACTCCCTGGGCTCTCCGCGGGCGAAGCGAGCCTCTTGGCCGTCCGTTGCCGGGTGGCTTGCCGCGAGAGCTTCTCGGGGGCGATGCGAGCTGTCTAATTTGCCCGGACGGCTCGCACCCGGGCGACCCGACTGGAAGGCCGATGACGGGTGACCGCTTGGCGCGCCCGGGGCATCATCTTTGGGCGGCTTCGGGCGCGCCCGGGCGACTCACCTTAGGTATGCATGATGGGTGGACCGCGTATGATGGCCAGGGAAACCGTCACATGGCTATTTCAGTCATGCCCGCGAGAGCCCTATCCCGCGCTGTCCCATGCCCGATGAGCTAGCCATTCCGACCCGTGCCGTGCTGGTTCGGTCGCGACAGGCGGGGCATGCGTCGTGTATAGTGGAGAACGGGCCAGCCAGACCCGCAGGTCAGTCTCTTCGCTTCGCGTCGGGATTTTCTCGCGCGACGGGCAAGCCGGGTAGGGCTGTCAGTGCCCTTGGCCCCTGTAGGGATGCTATGCATGCGCGAGATGGGCCTGCTCGTGCGCCCGGCTCGGTGTCTGGGCATTGCGTTCCCAGACTCGCGAGCCGGGTGTGCCGGTCCGGCCAGGCACCGCCCACTCGGACCATGCGTGCGCCCGGCTGGGGGTTTGACCGTTGCATGCCCGACCTCAACGTGGCTGGGCGTTGGTTTGCTTAGGGTGCCAGGATGGGCAATCCCGGGCACTTTTCATGCGGTGTTCTCGGATCGATGAAGGGTCGTTAATTTCTGGGTTTGTTTTACCGGTGACCTTGGTGTGCCGTTGATGGCAGGTTAGTAGGTCGGTGGGAGGAGGTCATTCTCTCACAACTAACTCCCGCAGTCAGTACTTATATGCTCTTTTCTCTGGAGGTGTCTTCTTCGCGTTCCCCGTTTCATATTGCTCTCCACACATTGCGGACGCTACGCGTTTCTTGCAACCCATGCTTTGTTCCTCCAACATCGCTACTTTTTTTGCTGTCTGTTGGTGTCTTCTTCGATTCCTGTTGCTTCTCCGGTTGTTTGAGGCTGCGTCGGTGATGACCCACAAGTATAGGGGATCGCAACAGTCTTCGAGGGTAGTATTTACCAAAATTTATTGATTCGACACAAGGGGAGCCAAAGAATATTTATAAGCCTTAGCAGTTGAGTTGTCAATTCAATCACACCTGAGAGATAAAGTTTTTGCAACAATTTATTAGTAGCACAGTAATATGATCGTAGAGATAGCAGAGTCACAGTAACAGTAGCAGCAGTAGTAACAAGTTTGCAGAACGGTAGCCAAGTAATAGTAGTGATTTTAACAGAGACAATAACAGAAAAGCGTAGGCATGGAGTAGCGATGAGGTGTTCAGATGAGATTCAATATGTAATAGTCATAACCTAGAGCGATACATACTAGCTCCAATTCGTGTAGGCATGTATTCCGTATATAGTCATACGTGCTTGCAATAAGAACTTGCATAACATCTTTCGTCCTATCCTCCCGTGGCAGCGAGGTCCTAATGGAAACTAAGGATAATTAAGACGCTCATTTTAATATAGAACTGACAAAGCATTAACACATAGTGAATACATGTAATGCTCAAGTTAAAGTCATCCCCGTCGATGTCCCAATCATTGTCACCTTGGGGGTCTATGGTTCAGAACAATAACAGGTGGATACAGCTTGCAGATATGATCAAGAACACAAATATATTCATAAAAACATAATAAGTTCAAATCTGAAATCATGGCACTCTATCCCTAGTGATAAGCATTAAGCATAGCAAAGTCATAGCAACATCAATCTCAGAACATAGTGGATACTAGGGATCAAGCCCTAACAAATCTGACAAGATTACATATGAAATCTCATCCAAATCCCATATACCTCCAGTATGCCTACAAGGAGATTACTCACACATGGATGTGAGCATCATGAAATTGTTGATGGAGAAGGGTTGGGGATGATGACGGCGATGAATCCCTCTCTCCGGAGCCATGAATGGACTCCAAATCAGGGCTCCCGACGAAGAACATGAGGTGGCGACGGCTCCGTATCGTAAAATGCGATGAAACTTTCTCTCAGAGTTTTTTTCTCTGAAGTTGCGAATTTATAGCGTTGGAATTAGGTCGAAGCGGTGGCCAGGGGCCCCACAAGCCCAGGTGGCGCGGCCAAGGGTGGCCGCGCCCCTGCCCTTGTAGCTTCCTGGTGGGCCCCTTCTAGTAACTCTTGGCTCCAGTATTTTTTATATATTCCAAAAATAATTCTCCAAAAATTCCCGTCCAATTATGAGAAGTTTTATTTCTGCACAAAAACAACAGCATGGTAGTTCTGCTGAAAACAACGTCAGTCCAGGTTAGTTTCACTCAAATCATGCAAATTAGAGGCCAAAACAAGAGCAAAAGTGTTTGGAAAAGTAGATACATTGGAGACGTATCAACTCCCCCAAGCTTAACTCATTTCTTGTCCTCAAGCAATTCAGTTGATAAACTAAAAGTGATAAAGAAAAACTTTTACAAACTCATTTGCTCTTGTAGATGTACATAAACTTAGCTAGTGATCAAATTTCAACAAAGATCCAGGAGTAACCATATATATGATAACAATTAACAGCCACATCTACTCATATCAATAACAGAACCAAACTAGCGAGCAATAATACATATCTCAAACATCAACACTTTGTCAAAATAACCATGACACCATACAATAGAATGGTACCTCGCTAGCCATTTCTAGAACCAAAAAACATAAATGCAGAGCACCTCTAAAGTCCAAGCATCGACTAATCATTGTAATTCGGCGTAGAAAATATGCAGTCATGATCACACCCAACATTAATTAGACGAAATGCATGTTAAACTAAGAATGACAATAGCGCTCTCTATGCTGGTGCTTGAATGAGAAGGTGGTGACTCAACAATAAATTAAAAGAATGGCCCTTCGCAGAGGAACGCAAGGATTTGCTTATGTACCAAAGCTCATTTTTTAAAATAGAGATAATTTGATTTTGAGAGGTGTACTTTTCATTCAACAGTTTATGATAGAGAATCTCATCATCTTATATGATAAACTTGTGTGAGGGCGGTTCCCATGCTTAACACCCCCTCCACCTTTGTCTTTCCCCAAACCTTGGCTAGCCAAATTCACGGGTGCCTGCCAACATACCCCGAGGAGGAGTGATTTTTATTTGTTCAATTAATTTAGGACTGGGCATCCCATTTTCCAGTTCTTTTGAAATATTAAGGCAAGTAGATGTCATACTCGTCGAGAGGAACACATTATTTATCATACACGATGACGCTCTTCCCCACCGCTCCATGAGCTTTATGGGCACAAAAAACATATATTCATTCGAAGGTTTAGAGATGCCACATGAAAATTGACTTGGAACGACAGAGTAATACCGTATATAGGAAGATATAGTGGACTCTTTATGGCATAACTTTGGTTTAACGATTTGGATGCACAAGCAACATTTTCGCCTAGTACAGACGAAGGCTAGCAATAGACTGAGAAGCGACCAACTAGAGAGCGACAATGGTCATAATCATGCATTGAATAACCAACATTGAACATTAGCATGATGAGGATGTAAACACTCTGAATATAAATATCATAGAGGCAAGATTGGTTTTGAATCAATTACATGCGTGAATATGTGCTAAGTCAAGCCACTTAAATTCTTCAGAGGAGGATACCATCCTAACATACCGCATCATAATCAATTTAATGCATGTTGACACCTAGGATAACATATTATCCACTCCTAGATAATTAAGCATGGCATAAGAAAACATGAACCCCAATTATCATCATACATATGTTTATCCATAACATGCTGAAACAACATCACTAAGATAAACACATGTACAAAAAACAAAACAAGTAGTGTTCATACCAGCTTTTCTTCACCACGGTCACTTCATCAAATCATCATCATTATTGCCTTTCACTTGCACGACCGAATGATGTGGACATATAACATAGTGCAAGTGTCGTCGTGGACTAAGCTGAAATATGCAAACACTATATACAAAGGTGAAGACATGGAATTTTTTTGTCTTTCATTAATTCAAAGATAAGGCACATAAGAACCAATTGGAAATTATTTTTTTGTCAACTCCTTTTGAAACAAGACTTAATAAGACGCAAAGAAAAGTTAAAAGAAACATCAAAGAGAAAAGAGCAAAAAGAAGCAAACAAGAAGAAACAAAAGAGAAACTAAAGAAATCTTTTTTTCCTTTCTGAATGAAAATTTTAACAACACAAGAAGAATTCAGAGAAACACACAAAAATATTTTTGAAGTTTTTGGTTTTTTCCGAAGAAAGCAAAGTAAACGAAAGTTCAAAGAAAAAACAAAATGAGAGAAAAATAGTTACACCGAAGAACTTCAAAGAAACGAAAAATCTTTTTGGATTTTCTTTTTATAAATCCAACCAGCAAATATAAGAAGAAAACCAAAAAGTAGCATAAGAAAGCAAACAAAAACCAAAAAGAAACAACGAGAGAAGCCAGAAATATTTTTGGTTTTCTTAGTTTAGTAGACAGACAAGGGAAACAAACCAACAAAAGTGAAACATGGGTATACAAAGATAGTGGAGTGCACCGACAAGTGTAGTGAATGTATATGATAACATGGATGAAATGTCGGTTAGAATACGTACTCCCCTAAGCTTAGGAGTTTCTCTTAGCTGGGCTCACTGCCATTGATGGTGTCGATACTGTGACGGTCATCCCTGAAGTCAGGTTGGTACTCATGTCTCTCCATTTGAGACCGATGGAAGCTTCGTCTGGCTCTTTGTGCGTTCATCCTTGCCAGGCGACAAACCTCCACTGCTGTATGATGATCCTCAGCCTCTCATAAATTGGCATAATATCGCTCCTTGACTTGATAGTCAAATAAAGTAGGGGCAGACAAAGTAATAATAACAGGTGGATACATATCAAAAATTAGATTATACTCCCTCTGTTTTTATTTAGTCCGCGTATTAGCTTTGGTCAAAGTCAAGCTTTGTAAACTTTGACAAAGTTTATACACAAAAATATTAACATATACAATAACAAATCAATATCATTAGATTTATTATTGAATGTACTTTCACATCATATAGATTTGTTATGGTAAATGTTTATATTGTTTCTATAAATTTGGTCAAACTTTATGAAGTTTGACTTCAGTCAACTCTAATATGCAGAGTAAATAAAAACGGAGGGAGTATTTGTAATCATTAGGCTCAACTCTATGATCAATGAATCCATGATGATGCATAGCTACAAAATCAAGAAAACTAGTGGGAAGCTCACAGTCCTCGTCTTATCTAATAGGTATCTCAAAATGGGCAGCAAGACAAGACACGTAAATTCCACCATAAATATCACCACTGGTTACATTCTTGCTCAAACGACATGCAACAATTGTTGCACAACGTAAAATACTTAAATCAGTGGCACGAGTAGCACTAAGGTCTTGCTTACCAGTCACACATCTTCCTATATAGTAATGAACAAAAGGAAAATGAATGCTGCCAATTGCTACTTGTGAGCTGCGTTGGGATTTTCCCCGAAGAGGAAGGGTGAAGCAATATAGTAGCGGACAGTATTTCCCTTAGTGAGAACCAAGGTTATCGAACCAATAGGAGAACCAAGCAAATCCTAGTCAAATAGTACCTGCACACACAAGAGCAAATACTTGCACCCAACGCGAGCAAGAGGGTTGTCAATCCCCTTGATCTCGTTACTTGCAAGGATCAAACCTGATAGTGATAGATATATAAATTGAAAAGTAAATAAAAAGTAAAATAATTGCAGCAAGGAAATTTAGGTTTTAGTAATATGATAAAAGTAGACCCGGGGGCCATAGTTTTCACTAGAGGTTTCTCTCTCGAAACATAGCATACGATGGGTAAACAAATTACTGTTGGGCAATTGATAGAAAAGCGCATTGTTATGATGCTATTTATGGCAATGATAATGTATATAGGCATCACGTCCATGACAAGTAGACCGAAACGATTATGCATCTACTACTATTACTCCACTTCGAAAGCGCTTCTATGCTTGCTTCTCTACGTATTAAGTTCATAACAAGCAGAGTAATGCATGAAGTATGATGACATGATGTAGACAGAATAAATTCAAGCAATATGAATAAACCCCGTTGTTTTATCCTTAATGGCAACAATACAAATACGTGCCTCACTACCCCTTCTGTCACTGGGTGAGGACACCGCAAGATTGAACCCATCACAAAGCACCTCTCCCACTGAAGATAAATAAATCTAGTTGGCCAAACCAAATGGATAGATCGGAGAGAAATACAAAGCTATAACAATCATGCATAATAAAGTTCAGAAAAGACTCAATTACTTTCAATGAATAATCTGATCATAAACCCATAATTCATCGGATCCCAACAAACACATCGCAAAAGAAGATTAAAATCAGATAAAACTCCATGGAGATCATGGAGAACTTTGTATTGAAGATCAAAGAGAGAGAAGAAGCCATCTAGGTACTAGCCATGGACCCGTAGGTCTGTGATAAACTACTCACACATCATCGAAAGGGCAACAAGGCTGATGTATAAGCCCTCCATGATCGATTCCCCCTCTGCTACTTGTGAGCTGCGTTGGGATTTCCCCGAAGAGGAGGGGATGATGCAGTACGGTAGAGATAAGTATTTCCCTCAGTTATGAAACCAAGGTTATCAATCCAGTAGGAGAATCACGCAACAACTCGTTAGCAGCACCTGCACACAAAATAACAAATCCTCGCACCCAACGCGAACAAGGGGTTGTCAATCCCTTGGCGGTTAATTGCAAGATTAAATTGTATGGTGATAGATAGATAGATCGAACAAAAATACAAAATAAAATAAATAAAGTAAAATTGCAGCAAGGTATTTTTAGGATTTTCAATATATGATAAAGGTAGACCCAGGGGCCATAGTTTTCACTAGAGGCTTCTCTCTTGAAAATAGCATACGGTGGGTGAACAAATTACTGTTGGGCAATTGATAGAAAAGAAAATAATCATGATGATATCCAAGGCAATGATCATGTATATAGGCATCACGTCGATCGCTATCCGGCATGCATCTAGAGTATTAAGTTCATAAAGAACGGAGTAACACCTTAAGCAAGATGACATGATGTAGACAAAGTAAACTCACGCATGAATAAAACCCATCTTTTTACCCTTAATAGCAACAATACATACGTGTCATGTCCCTTTCTGTCACTGGGAATGAGCACCGCAAGATCGAACCCATTACAAAGCACCTCTCCCATTGCAAGATAAGTCAATCTAGTTGGCCAAACCAAATCAATAGATCGGAGAGAAATACGAAGCTATAACAATCATGCATAAAAGAGTTCAGAGAAAACTAAAATAATATTCATGGATAATCTGATCATAAACTCACAATTCATCGGATCCCAACAAACACACCGCAAAAAGTGATTACATCGGATAGAACTCCAAGAACATCGACGAGAACATTGTATTGAAGATCAAAAAGAGAGAAGAAGCCATCTAGCTACTAACTATGGACCCGAAGGTCTGCGATAAACTACTCACGCATCATCGGAAGGGCAGCAAGGTTGATGTAGAGCCCCTCCGTGATCGAATCCCCCTCCGGTAGAGTGCCGGAAAAGGCCTCCAGATGGGATCTCTCGAGAATAGGAACTTGCGGCGGCGAAAAAAGTGTTTCATGGACTCCTCTGTTGGTTTCCTGATTTTAGAGTATTTATAGAGGTGGAATTAGGTCAAACAGAGCAGAGGTGGGCCCACGAGGCACCAGGGCGTGCCACCCCCCTGGGGCACGCCCTGGTGGCTCGTGGCCACCTCCTCTATCTTCTGGCCCTCTCCCAAAGCTTCTAGTGTCTCTTATGTCTAGAGAAAACTCTCCAAAAAGTTTCGTGGCATTTGGACTTCGTTTGGTACTGATATTCTGAAAAACCAAAAACAGGCAAAAAATAGCAACTGGCACTGGGCACTAAGTTAATAGGTTAGTCCCAAAAAATGATATATAATTGCTTGTAAGTGTATATAAAACATCCAAGATTGATACTATAATAGCATGGCACAATAAAAAATTATAGATACGTTGGAGACGTATCAAGCATCCCCAAGCTTAATTCCTGCTCGTCCTCGAGTAGGTAAATGACAAAAATAGAATTTTTGATGTGGAATGCTACCTATTATATTCATCATATACTCTTTTCTTTGTAGCATGGACATTTGGACTTGAATGATTCAAAGCAATAGTCTATAATTTGACATGAAGACATAAATACTCAAGCATACTAACAAGCAACCATGTCTTTCAAAATATCAACACTAAAGAAAGTTATCCCTAGCCCATTATGCTCAATCATTGATCCATTCATGAAACACACTCAATATTAGCTACACACAATGCACAAGTATGACAATAGTGCTCTCTAGTTGGTGTTTTGTAAGAGAAGATGGAGACTCAAAATAAAAATAAAAATTGCATAAAAGTAAACAGATAGGCCCTTCACAGAGGGAAGCAGAGATTTGCAGAGGTGCCAGAGCTCAAAGCTTAAATTAGAGAGATAAAATTATTTTGAGAGGCATGCTTTTCCTGTCAACGAAAACGACCGAGAATTCCCAATATCTTCCATGCTAGACACATTATAGGCGGTTCCCAAACAGAAAATAAAGTTTATTTCCTTTCCACCATTCTTTCACAATCCATGGCTAGCCGTATCCACAGGTGCCCTCCATACCAACACTTTCCAAGGAATTTATTATTATCATCATATTAAATTTATTCATTTCGGGACTGGGCATCCCTATTACCTGCCACTCTCTCGTGCAATGACAAGTGAATAAACACTCATCGTGAGAATAACACACCTAGCATGGAAAATATTGGCCACCCCCTGCCGCTTCATGAGCGGTACGGGCACACAAAACGGAAAATTATTTTGAAAATTTAGAGTTGGCACATGCAAATTTACTTGGAACGGCATGGAAATACCGCATATAGGTAGGTATGGTGGACTCATTTGGCACAACTTGGGTTTAAGGAGTTGGATGCACAAGCAGTATTCCCGCTTAGTACAAATGAAGGCTAGCAAATAGATTGAGAAGCGACCAACCAAAAAGCGAAAACGGTTATAAACATGCATTGAACATAACTAACACTGAATAATGCACCATAAGTAGGATATAATTTCGTTGCATAACTATTGACTTTATGTGCATGCATAGGGAATCACAAACCTTAACACCAATATTCTTACTAAATCACAATTACTCACTAACATGACTCACATATTATCATCTCCATATCGCAAAACTATTGCAAGGAATCAAACTTATCATATCCAATGATATTTCATGAAAGTTTTTATTATATCCCTCTTGAATATTCATCACTTTGGGACCAAATTCATATCTTGTGCAAATTACCATTACTATTATCAACTCTCAAAAAGATATAAGTGAAGCATGAGAGTGCAAATATTTCTTCAAAATTTAATCTTATCAACTCTCAAAATAATATAAGTGAAGCATGAGAGTTCAAATATTTCTTCAAAATGTAGCCACCGCCGTGCTCAAAAAGATTTAAGTGAAGTACTAGAGCAACTGCCTAGCTCAAAAGATTTAAGTGAAGCACATAGAGTATTCTAACAAATCATGATAAACGTGTGGCTCTCTCAAATAGGTGTGTCCAGCAAAGATGATTGTGACAAACTAAAAAGCAAACAAATCAAAGACTCATACACGACGCTCCAAGCAAAACTCATGATATGTGACGAATAAAAATATAGCTCCAAGTAAAATTACCGATAGTTGGTAGAAGAAAGAGGGGATGCCTTCCGGGGCATCCCCAAGCTTAGTTGCTTGAGTCTTCCTTGAATATTACCTTGGGGTGCCTTGGGCATCCCCAAGCTTAGGCTCTTGCCACTCCTTATTCCTTCATCTATCGTGATCTCACTCAAAACTTCAAAACTTCAATCACACAAAACTCAACAAAACCTTCGTGAGATCCGTTAGTATAACAAATAAATCTTAAACTTTAGGTACTGTAGTAAATTGATTCATATTTAATATTGGCATAATGCTACTATACTCCAACTTCTCCATGACTCATACCCCCCAATATGATCCATAGATTCATCAAAATAAGCAAACTATGCAACAAAAACAGAATCTGTCTAAAACAGAACAGTCTGTAAAGATCTATTTAAAATCTATACTTTTGTAACTCCAAAAATTCTGAAACATTAGGAAAACGTGGGAAATTCATATACCAATACTGTGTAAAAATTTCAGATTTTTATGATGCTCCAGTACAGAATTAAAATTCCAGCACTGGACGCAAAACTTTCTATTTTCCAAACAGCATCAATTATACTATCTTCCAAATCATCCCAAAGGCTTTACTTGGCACAAACACTAATTAAAACATAAAAACACAATCGTAACAGTAGCATAATTATGTAAACACACAAGAACATAAATAAAAAGCAAAAATTTATTTTATTCATTGGGTTGCCTCCCAACAAGCGCTATTGTTTTATGCCCCTAGCTAGGCATAATGCATAGTTTCAAGTATTATCATCCTTTAAGTTGATTCCATAAGTGGCCCTCATAATGGATTCATAGGGTGATTTAATTCTTTTCCTAGGGAAGTGTTCCATCCCTTTCTTTAGTGGAAATTGAAATCTTATATTACCTTCTTTCATATCAATAATAGCCCCAATAGTTCGAAGAAAAGGCCTACCAAGTATTATGGGGAAAGACGGATTGCAATCAATGTCAAGTACAATAAAGTTCACGGGCACATAATTTCTATTTGCAAGAATAAGATCATCATTAATTCTACCCAATGGCTTTTTAATAGTGGAATCCGCAAGATGCAAATTAAGAGAACATTCATCTATATTGGTAAAACCTAGCACATCACATAGAGATTTTGGAATTGTGGAAACGCTAGCACCCAAATCACATAAAGCATTGCACTCATAATTTTTAATTTTAACTTTAATGGTTGGTTCCCACTCATCATATAATTTTCTAGGGATTGAAATTTCTAGTTCTAGCTTTTCTTCTAACGCTTTCATCATCGCTTCTACAACTTGTTTAGTAAAAGCATTGTTTTGTTCATAAGCGTTGGGTGAATTTAGCATGGATTGTAACAAAGAAATACACTCAATCAAAGAACAACTATCATAATTAAAGTCTTTGTAATCCAAGAGAGTGGGCCCATCGCTAGTTAAACTTTTTACCTCTCCAAACCCACTTTTATCAATTTTTTCATCAAGATTTTCACCCTCCGAATTATGGGGACGCCTTCTAGCTAAAGTTGACTCTTCTTCAGTCCCCTTTTCATCAAGTTTTATATTGCTAAACAAGGAATCAATAGATGAAACACCAATCATTTTAATACCTTCATCATTGCTACGATAGAAACCGGGAGGAATCACTTTTTCTAAAAATTCTCGTTTAGCTTTTAGCATAGCGGTTCTTTTCTTACTATCATCCATGGAGACATATAAAGATTTACTTGATTCATTAATATCAATTTTGGGTGGCGAAAGTTTAGTCTTAAGATTTTCCACATCATGAATAATTCTATCAATGCTCCTAGACATATCATCAAGTTTACTTAATTTTTCTTCTATCGTAGTGTTGAATTTTTTTTGAGCATTAATAAATTCTTTAATATTACTTTCAAGATCATAGGGCATACTATTATTATTATTATAAGGATTACCATAGGAATTGCCATAATTATTAGAGGAATTTCTAGGAAACGGCCTAGGATTAAAATTACCTCTGTAAGCATTACTATTAAAATTGTTTCGCGAGACAAAATTCACATCTACGGGATCATGATTTTGCTCAATCAAGGTGGATAAAGGCACATCATTAGGATCAATAGGAGTGTTTTTGCTAGCAACCAATTTCATAAGCGCATCAACTTTATCACTCAAAGTACTAATTTCTTCAACAGAATTCACCTTTTTACTAGTAGGAACTCTTTCAGTATGCCATTGTGAATAATTTGCCATAATATTATCAAGAAATTTAGTAGCTTCCCCCAATCTAATCTCCATAAAAGTACCACCCGCGGCAGAATCTAAAATATTTCTAGAAGCAAAATTTAATCCCGCATAAATTTTTTGTATTATCATCCACAAATTTAAACCATGAGTAGGGCAATTTCTTATCATTAATTTCATCCTTTCCCAAGATTGGGCAACATGTTCATGCTCAAGTTGCTTGAAATTCATAATTTGATTTCTAAGGGAAATAATTTTCGCGGGAGGAAAATACTTGGTAATAAAAGCATCTTTACACCTATCCCAAGAATCGATACTATTTCATGGCAAAGATGAAAACCAATTTTTTGCACGATCCCGCAATGAGAACGGGAATAATTTTAATTTCACAATATCATTATCCACATCTTTTTTATTTTCCATATCACACTATTCTACGAAAGTGTTAAGATGGGATGCAGCATCTTCATTAGGACTACCAGAAAATTGTTCTTTCATGACAAGATTTAACAAAGCGGAATTAATATCACAAGTCTCCGCACTAGCGGCGGGAGGAGCAATCGGAGTACTAATAAAATCATTATTATTATTATTAGTATTAGAAAAATCACACAATTTTGTATTTTCTTGAGACATCGTGGCTATGCAAACAAGATAACAAGCAAGCAAAGAAGCAAACAAGAAAAAGGCAAACGGAAAATATTTTTGTAAAAAAAATTTAGAAGTGGGGGAGATGAAAACGAGAGGCAAAGGAAAATAAAATAAATGCAAGGAGATGAAAGTTTATGCGTAGGTACTTGATAGATGTTTATGATGTCTCCCCGGCAACGGCGCCAGAAATTCTTCCTGCTACTTGTGAGCTGCGTTGGGATTTCCCTGAAGAGGAGGGGATGATGCAGTACAGTAGAGATAAGTATTTCCCTTAGTTATGAAACCAAGGTTATCAATCCAGTAGGAGAATCACGCAACAACTCGTTAGCAGCACCTGCACACAAAATAACAAATCCTCGCACCCAACGCGAACAAGGGGTTGTCAATCCCATGGCGGTTAATTGCAAGATTAAATTTTATGGTGATAGATAGATAGATCGAACAAAAATACAAAATAAAATAAATAAAGTAAAATTGCAGCAAGGTATTTTTAGGATTTTCAATATATGATAAAGGTAGACCTGGGGGCCATAGTTTTCACTAGAGGCTTCTCTCTTCAAAATAGCATACGGTGGGTGAACAAATTACTGTTGGGCAATTGATAGAAAAGCAAATAATCATGACGATATCCAAGGCAATGATCATGTATATAGGCATCACATCCGAGACAAGTAGACCAAAACTATTCTGCATCTACTACTATTACTCCACACATCGACCGCTATCCAGCATGCATCTAGAGTAGTAAGTTCATAAAGAATGGAGTAACGCCTTAAGCAAGATGACATGATGTAGACAAAGTAAACTCATGCATGAATAAACCCCATATTTTTACCCTTAATAGCAACGATACATACGTGTCATGTCCCTTTCTGTCACTGGGATTGAGCACCGCAAGATCGAACCCATTACAAAGCACCTCTCCCATTGCAAGATAAATCAATCTAGTTGGCCAAACCAAATCAATAGATCGGAGAGAAATATGAAGCTATAACAATCATGCATAAAAGAGTTCAGAGAAAACTCAAATAATATTCATGGATAATCTGATCATAAACTCACAATTCATCGGATCCCAACAAACACACCGCAAAAAGTGATTACATCGGATAGAACTCCAAGAACATCGAGGAGAACATTGTATTGAAGATCAAAAAGAGAGAAGAAGCCATCTAGCTACTAACTATGGACCCGAAGGTCTGTGGTAAACTACTCACGCATCATCGGAAGGGCAGCAAGGTTGATGTAGAGCCCCTCCGTGATCGAATTCCCCTCCGGCAGAGTGCCGGAAAAGGCCTCCAGATGGGATCTCTCGAGAACAGGAACTTGCGGCGGCGGAAAAAGTATTTCGTGGACTGCTCTGTTGGTTTCCCGATTTTAGAGTATTTATAGAGGTGGAATTAGGTCAAACGGAGCAGAGGTGGGCCCATGAGGCACCAGGGCGCGCCACCCCCCTGGGGCGCGCCCTGGTGGCTCGTGGCCACCTCCTCTGTCTTCTGGCCCTCTCTCGAAGCTTCTAGTGTCTCTTATGTCCAGAAAAAAATCTCCAAAAAGTTTCGTGGCATTTGGACTTCGTTTGGTACTGATATTCTGAAAAACCAAAAATAGGCAAAAAACAGCAACTAGCACTGGGCACTAAGTTAATAGGTTAGTCCCAAAAAATGATATATAATTGCTTGTAAGTGTATATAAAACATCCAAGATTGATACTATAATAGCATGGAACAATAAAAAATTATAGATACGTTGGAGACGTATCACCCTCCGGCAGATCATCGGAGAAGGCCTCCAGATAGGATCGCGGAAGAATAGAAGCTTGCGACGGCGGAAAATTTATTTCGGGTGGCTCTCTGTTGGTTTTGGAATATTTGGAAATTTATAGAAGTGGAATTAGGTCAAACGGAGCTGCATGGGACCCACGAGCTTAGGTGGCGCCCCCAGAGGCGCGCCAGGTGAGCCCGTGGCTCTCCGGTACGTCTTCTGGCCTCCTCCCGAACCTTCTAGGGTCCCTTTTGGTCCAAAAAAATCATCGTAAAGTTTCATCACGTTTGGACTCTGTTTGGTATTGATTTTCTGAAAAGCCAAAAACAGGCAAAAAACAGCAACTAGCACTGGGCACTTGGTTAATAGGTTAGTTCCCAAAAATGATAAAATTGCATATAAAGCATATAAAGTATCCAAGATTGATAATATAATAGCATGAAACAATAAAAAATTATAGATACATTGGAGACGTATCTCCAATCCTACCCTGAGTAACTCCCTTGGTTTCACCATTACAAAGGCTCCTAAGAAATGCTTCAAAATCGCCTTGACGAGGATGTCCAAGTGAACCCCAGAATGGAATCTTACAGATCTCACGAAACTCTTCTAAGGATATGGTGATAGGATGATCATATAAATGAAAAGCTACTCGAGGCCTAGTACGACTAGTGATGTAATTAAAATTTTGCACAAAAGTATCAGTGAGGAGATGATACTGTGGGCACTTATCTGTCAGGAAAGCGGTAAGACCTGCTCTTTCCACAAATTTTTTAAACTCACCCGCTCCATTCATAAAAGTCTCACATGGCCATTGATAGGGTCGAATATCAGCTCTTCGAGGAACATTGTATCTTGGTTCATGGTAGGCAGTTCTCGCGGTACTGTGACTCGAGGAACCACTAGAGAATAATCTCTCCATCCTCTCCATTTTCTGAAATTTTTTAACAACTCATAAAAAGTGAACAATACTCAATATAATTGATAACAACTGCTCCCACAAGCTTCTAGAGGCTAAACCATGCATCAAAACTACTTAGAACCAAATAAAATTGACATGCAAGCTCATTTTAATGGTCACCTACAGCAAAATAAGAAAAATATAAACTACTATAGTAAAAACTAATTAGTCGAATGGAGGAGTCACATACCAAGGATCAATCCCTCCAAAAAGTTTCAGAAACGGAGCTCCGAGCAAAGAGATCGAAAAATATTCGTGGAACAGCAAGAACATGAGTTGTGGAGCAAAAAAGGAAATTTCTCGAGGAAGAAGGTAGGGGCCACGTGCACTAAGTGAGTAGGTGCCTATGGGCCCCACAAGCTTGCATGGCGCGGTCTAGGCTGCCTGGTGCACCCCCTGAGGTGTTTTTAGTGCAAAAAATTCATAAATAATTGGAAAAAATTGTGTTAAATTTTCATGGCATTTTGAGAACTTTTATTTTTGCACCTTTTTATTGTGTAGAAAACAGGAAAACAGACTATCCTAAAACATTCAAAATTTATTAAAACTAATCTAAACAGAGGATAAAGTAAAGTTACAAAAGGTTGTGCTTACAGAATTCATCGACCATATGTTTTTCCAAAAGAATCCATTAATAAGGTTGATCAAGTCTTATTAACGAACTTTCTCCCAACAACATAAAACTGAAGAATTTTTGTAAGGCACTATGTTACCTCAACTTGATTAGGCATGGTTCCAATCATAATAGTTTGATATTTCTTTTCTGAAACCGGAATAGGAAATTCAAAGTCTCCAAGAGTGATAGTCATAATTTTTTCAATAGAGTTGAGACTATTTCATTTTGTCGTGGGTACGACCATCTATGGGGCCATGCAGCCCCTTGTGGTTCGGCAAGGGGGATCAACGTGCACAAAGAGCATGAACAATGGAAGACGCAAGGGATTTACCCAGGTTCGGGCCGCTGAGAAGCGTAAAACCCTACTCCTGCTTTTGGTGTATTGGATGTGTGAGAGCACAAGTACGAGGAGCGCTTCTCCCGGCAAGGTGCGGAGAGAGCTGCTACGCGAGACGTGCAAGTGTTTGAAAAGGAGTCCGAATCCCTCTAACTGTTGCCTTGGCCCTCCTTTTATAGCTCAAAGGGGTTACCACAGTGGCAAAACAGTAATTACATAGCGATTGGATAGCAAACAGTGCTATCATACCTAACTCTGCCAGTTTAGGACAAAAGCCTTAAATGCACTGTTAGGTGTCATGTGGAGAGGTAGTCCCGGCAAGGTTTCTGCACCGCTCGCCCAGCTACCTCGTATTATTCTGACATGCCTCCTGGATGGGTGTCATTAGAGGCAAATCCTGTCCTAGCATGCTGACACGTGCCCGACAAGCCTTACCAAACAGCCTGCGCGGTCGACACCTCACCCACTAGCGGACATCTGTGCGGTGAGGTGGAGCGCAGGAGGGCTGGCAAAAGCTTGCCGGTACGGAGCTTGCCGGGTCTCCACCTTGCCGGTTTAGCCTCACCGGCAAGGAAAGTCTTCATCTTCGGTACTAGTTGAGTGCTGTGTCTTGAGCTTCTTTCTGGTAGCTTCTGCGACTTGGCTCTGAATCTTGGTCTTGGCGGTTCCCGGCAAGGCTTGGCCGACAAGGAGGTTGCTACTGTCTGTGCATAAGTCAGGGTATAAAATACCCATGTTTTATACACCGACAGGAGCCCCTGGGCCTGGGCCATAAGCGCGTTCGAAGCATCGTTGGGCTAGGCCCAAACAATGCTCAGACACGCAGCGGGAAACTGCCGTTGTAATTTTCGTCATGATGATTATCCTGACGCACGTCCAATGCACGCATTAAATGCGGGTCGTGGGAACTTGGACTGTTGCGGTTATATTACGGTAGTGCGCCTGTAAAAGAACGTGGCTGGGGTAAACAGTGAAGAGCCAGCCTCCCCTCGCGCCTTCCCCATAAAAACGCAACCGCGAGGAGGCGCCGCTCATTCACCCCTGCTTTCCCCTGCTTCATCTTCCTCCTCATGCCAGAACCGCTTCCGCCACCGCCGCTGCCGCCACTGATCCGCACCTAGATTCAGCCACCTTCTTCCTCCCCAATTCTTGATGGCGCCCAAGAGAGCCGACGCGGCGAAGAAGAAGCCTGCCAAGCCACTCGATCCCAAGGTGGAAGAGAAGAAGAAGGCGCTGGAGGAGCTGGAGAAGCGGCGGAGGGGGAATGCGATCTTCTCGCCGTGTTCTCTAGACGCCAACGAGCTGATCAGGAGGTACGCATACATGTGGGGGAGAGATACCAAGGACCACAAGGCGCCCGTAGTGCTTCCTGAAGGCGACAAGGATCCTTCGGATTCATATCCGTTTTTCTGCGCTTATTTCTACTGCGGCTTGGTTCCCCCATTCTCGGATTTCTTCAGCGCCATGATGTTCAGCTACGGGTTTAGGCTGCTGGATTTCACTCCGAATGCGATGACTTGCATGGCGGTCTTCCCCCATCTGTGTGAGAACTTCATCGGAGTGGCCCCCAATGTGGATCTGTTCCGTCACTTTTTCATCCCCTGGATCGAAGATAAATCTCTCTCCGGCAGCGTTTCCTGGATTCCCAGGGCAAAGATGAAGGGCGAGTACCTTGCCGGGCAGCTCCACCTCAAGTGGGACGAGTGGAGGGCTGAGTGGTGTTGGATCCAGGAGAAGGACTTCCCCCAATTTTGCATACCGCGCATAGTGAAGGTCGAGCGCGGCAAGAACTGGAGCAGTATAGGTGCTACTGACGCCAAGCTTCGCCCAGCACTGAACAGGATCGTCCGCCTCAAAGCTGCCAATCTGACCATAGAGATGGTTGGCGCTGATTTCCTCCGGCGACGCATAGCGCCGCTGCAAAAGAGGGAAAGGTTCGCTTGGCAGTACCAGAACGCCGCCGACATCATGCGACTGTACCCTGGGACCGCCAACAACTTGTTGGTGATGGAACACGCCTGCCTCTGCGAACAGTTGTTCCGGAAGACTGGCACATTCCACTTGCCGGATAAGATCGTTCCGCTGCACATCAACTCCGACAAGGATTCCATCCTGGCGGTGATGCCGGATTGCAACGCCCATGGAGTAAAAGCGGACTGGGATCTGCCCACCTTGGAGCACGAGATGGATTGGGCCTCCAACCTGAGGGAGAAAGCTTCCCGGAAAGAAACGGATCTCATCCGAGCCACCACCGAGGAGGAACTGGCGTATATCGCCAGCAAGGCCGCAGAGATCGCGAGGATCAATGCGGCGGGCAGTTCTGGTGCCGCGGCAGCCGATGATGATGAAGAGGAGCATTCCGAGGAAGAGGCTGCCAAACGGCAACAAGAAGAGCATGCCAGGGACGAGTCCGCCGAGGCCGAGGTCGCCGGGATCGAGGCTGCCGGGGTTGAGACGGCCGAAGCCGAGGCTGCCGGGGCCGAGGTTGCCGGGACTGAGGCTGTCGGAGAACCCGAAGAAGAAGGCCCTCAAGCCCCAAAGAGGAGGCGTCGTCTTCGAAGGGCAGTCAGTCAAGAGCCGGTGCGTGCTTCTTCGCCGAGAGCTGGCCCCTCGGTGAAGAAGACGACCACGAAGACCGGCCGCCAGGAAGAAGTTCGCCGGCAATCATCCCAGCGTCCTCGAACTCAACCTCCATCCCCTCGGCAAGAGGTTGCCGAGGAAGTCGAATCCACTCAGCCGACGGGCTCACCTCCCCCGGCACTCAAGAGGGCGAGGGAATCGCCTCCACCAGTGATGTACGACTTCGATGTCCTTGGCGAGTCCGAGGAGGAGGAGGAGTATGTACTTCATTTATTCTTGTCAAGCCTTGATTCCATTTGATTGTCATTTTAACTTGTTTCCTTTTGCCTTGACAGGGATCCAGAACCGCTCGTGCATTGGTCGAAGCGGCCTAGGTCTGCAGCAACGCAGGATCCTGCGGCAAGTGTTGGGCAGGGGGGTGCGATGGCCGAAGCCATTGTTACCAGCCCCCAGCCCAGCCCCCTGCGTGAGGATGTGGTGCAGGTGCCTCCCGTGGTGCAGGTGCCTCCCACTAGCACCAGTACTAGAGTCCCTATTGCTGAGCCTGTCGTGGAGACGGAGGAGGCCCGCCAAGAGGAGGAGCGCCAAGAAGTGGATCCAACTATGGCTCCCCCATCGATCAATGTTCCGGAGAGCGCTTCCCCGACAAGGGCCTCCACCGATGAGCCTGCTCACATGGGGGCCACCCCGACGAGCGGGGCCGCCGACGACCGAGCGCCGACAACGCGAGTTGCCGGGGAAGGAGTCCTTCCTCAGCAAGCACAAACGGGTAATCCTCTTGCCTTTGCATACCTCTTCCGGGAAAGATTTCTTTTTGTCTTCTTGAACTTGACCTGTGATTTTGGATCCCTATTTCACCTTTGTTCCTGTTTCGATCCACAGCCCCGACCCCTCCAGAAGAAGGCGACGTTCTTGTGGAGGTAGCCAATATCGCCAGGGACGCCGCTGATGAAGCAGCCAAGGTTGTCGCTGAGGAGGGCCTTGCACAAGTTGCCGAGGAGATCAGAATACTCCCCAAAGTGTCCGAGAGGTCTTCTGGCAACACATCTGATCCTGCCAGGGTGGCTGTGGAGAAGGCGCTTGTCAGCACCGACGCGCCGAACCCCGGCAACCAACTAGTGGTGCCAACCCTACAGGCCCCATCAAGCAACTTGGCGTTGATCGCCCCTCAGCATGGGTCCGGAGCCCCCAGTTCATCTGGCACTGCGGGGCCGAACTTTGACGAAGAAATAGCTCGGATCCTGTTCCCCTTAGTTCAAAGAGCCGACGAATCGACCGACGCGGCCGACAACGCCGAAGATCTTGCCTTCATGGAAATCATGGCTGTTGGTTTCAAAGGCATCCAGGAACGGTACAGTCGGAGGTGGGAGAAGGTGCAGGAGGAGTGCAAAGCTGCATATCTAGTTGACCAGAGGCTGAGGGAAAAGGGGGACGAGCTGCGCTTATGGTACAGCCAACAGGCCCGAAATCTTAATGCCGCCAATGAAAAAGCAGCAATCCGTGACGGCAAGCTGACAGAGTGTGAAACGCTGCTCAATGCCAAAGAGAAGGATCTTGCCGCACGGGAAGGAGCCCTTGCCGCCACTCTCCGCGGCAAGGATGATGAGATTGAAGCGCTCCTTAAGCAGCAGACCCAAGAGCTGGAGGACGGGAACAAGAAATCCATCGAAGCCCAGGCCTTGGAGAACGCCGCCAAGCTCAAGGAGGCTGCTGATAAGGCTGCTGCTGCTAAGTCCGCCAAGGCAGAACTGGAATCCCAGGTGGCCAAATTGAAGGAAGATCTTGTCGGCAGCGGCAAAGAAATCGAGGCTCTCAAGGACGAAGCGCTGAAGGCAGCCCGCACTCTAGGGGACTTGCAAACGCAGCTGTTGTCCAAGAACCAAGATCTTGACGCCGCCACCAAGACGATTGGAGATCTGAAATCCCAACTGGCCATCATGGTGACAGCTTCAGAATCCGCCAAGGAGAGGGAGAGGGTCTTGACGGAGAAGCTAGAGAAGGAAGAGGCCTCGAAGAAGGAGGCTGAGAACAACTACACCCAACTGCACGAGAACCTCTCCCTCTGGACCGGCAGGCTTGTTAATGCTGCCGAGCGCATCAGCCTCCAAATCGTAGAGATGGATATGAAGAGCTGGGGTGTCACCATCAACGACAAGGAGGCCACCAGTGTCTGACTGACCAAGTTCTTCGAGGGCCTCATCGACGCCTTGAAGACGTACCATGATGACAGGTCCGCTTCGTTTGCTGATGAATCCCGGAAGTTCGCGCGCGAAATTGTGTACAGGGTGCTACTCAAGATCGCCCATCGCAACCCCGGCCTTGATCTCTCCGGGGTCTTCAGGAGGCTGCCGGCGAGCACCGACGTTACTACTGCCGACAAGATTGCTGCCCCTCTCGCCGACAAGGTTCTCCAAATCCCCAGGGTCTAGGGCGATCGTCGGGATTGAGCTTGCTGTTACACCCATCACTGTGCTGCATGTGAAAGATACATTTGATCTTATATTAGCCCCGCACTGTTTTTGTGATGTAATATAACATGTGTTGCTTGAATGTATGCGCGCTGTTTTCCCTTGTCTTCTTTTGCCTCTGTATGATCGTGTTCCTACGCTTTGTTTGGAAACTTGCCGGTGCGCAAACTTGCCGCGAGCGCTTTGAGGAACGGGTCCTTAGCAGCCTGCTAGAAGTGTCGCCGCCGGCAAGGTAACTTGCTGGGCCAGAATGCAGCTGCTAGGCTGGCCGAGCAGACTCGAGGCAAGCTAGAGCGCAGGTCGACCGTGACAAGGTTCCTTCGCGTGCAGGTTTCTCATACAAAGCACAAAATCGTTCAAGGGAAATCGCGAATGTAATGAGGAAAAATTTCCAAAGTTTTCCAACTTAGCTTTTCCTTGCGTCGTTTTTCTCGTTGCATGAGATGATTACTTGAACGTCATTAAAATGGTACCCCATCTCCACTCCCCCCGGGAAACTTGCGTGCGAGGGATCCTTCTGTCTTTTTTAAGAAAAAGAAAGAAGAGAAAAGAGTGGGTTGGGAACCTTGGCGGTTCATCAGTCATTCCATACAAATTAAAGTGTAAATCACAACATCACATGCATCCACATATAAATGAATATGTATGAGGAGTTGCGGAACACTTAGCTTTATTATGCACAGGATCTACGCCTGGCTTTGTACAAAGGGTTACATGTCTCGCCGACAAAGCTTGTACAAAAGGGGTTGCCTGGAGGTGTCCCGGCAACTGCGCCTTATGGGTAGAACTTGCGAAGATGCTCAATATTCCACGAGTCTTGCACTTGAATGCCATCTTCGGTCTCCAGTCGGACTGCGCCACGTCTGGTGACTCGTACTACCCGATAAGGGCCTTCCCACTTTGGCGACAACTTGTTTGATCCTTTGGCGGACTGAGCGCGCCGAAGAATAAGGTCGCCTTCCTCAAGGCTTTGGGCGTGCACTTTGCGGCTATGGTAGCGGCGCAAAGCTTGCTGGTAGCGTGCAGCTCCCACAGCCGCCCGAAGATGATCTTCCTCAAGGAGCGTTGCGTTGTCTTGCCGCAGCCGCTCTTGCTCAGCTTCAACATAAGCGAGCACTCGAGGTGACCCGTATATGAGTTCCGTGGGGAGCACCACTTCTGCACCATAGACTAGGGAGAAGGGTGTCTGGCCGGTAGCTCGATTTGGTGTCGTCCTGAGTGACCAAAGAACCGTCGGCAACTCATCAATCTAGTGTCTTCCACACTTGCGCAGCCTGTCGAAAGTTCTTGTCTTGAGGCCACGCAGCACTTCAGCATTCATCCTTTCCGCCTGGCCGTTGCTTCTCGGGTGGGCAACAGATGCAAAACAGATTTTGCTGCCAAGGTCTTGGATATACTGCATGAAGGTGCGGCTCATGAATTGTGTGCCGTTGTCGGTGATGATTCTGTTAGGAACCCCGAAACGGCAAACTAATCCTTTGAAGAACTTGACGGCCGATTGCATTGTCACCTTCCTCACCGGCTCCACTTCAGGCCACTTTGTGAACTTGTCGATTGCGACATACAAGAACTCAAAGCCCCCGGCAGCACGGGGGAAGGGGCCCAAGATATCGATCCCCCAGACCGAAAAGGGCCAGGTGAGAGGGATTGTTTGGAGAGCTTGAGCTGGCTGATGTATGTTCTTTGAATGGAACTGGCATGCTTCACACTTGGTTACTAGCTCAGTCGCATCCTGGAGTGCAGTGGGCCAATAGAAGCCTTGCCGGAATGCGTTGCCGGCAAGTGCCCTTGATCCTATGTGAGAGCCACATATGCCTCCGTGTATCTCCGCCAACAGCTTTAGTCCGTCTTCCCGACAAATGCACTTCAATTTCACACCGTTTGGTCGCTTTCTGTACAGAATTGTATCCACAAACTAATACATACTTGACTGATGGGCTACCCTCTCAGCTTCTTCTTGCTCATCGGGAAGTTCTCCTGTTTGTAGGAAATGGACTATCTGCTGTGCCCATGCCGGAGCCTGCAGCTCGACGACAAGGATTAAAGGCATCTCTTCGGCTGCGGGAGCGCTTGCTTCTGCGGCAAGAACCTGGGGTTCTGCGCTAAGCGGCTGCTCACCGGCAACCGTTTTGTTGTTCCCGGTAACATCCTTGTCGGCGGCTTCCAGGAGCTCTGCCGGAAAATACTTGCCGGTATTCAACTTTCTTCTCTTACTGGCCTGCGTTGATGGGGTGACTGTTGGTTGATTCAAATGGAGCACAAAAGTTCCCGGTTCCACGGGAAGCTTTTGAGCGGCACATTTTGACAGGCTGTCAGCAATGCTATTTTCCACAGGAGGGATGTGCTCTGTTTGTAACCCGTCAAAGTGTTCTTCCAATTTCCTCACTTCTTCCACGTATGCTTCCATCAACGGGCTCTGGTAATCTTTGTTTACTTGCTTCACAACAAGCTGCGAGTCACCGCGAACGATCAATTTTTTGATACCAAGGTCCATTGCGATCCTAAGACCGGCAAGGAGTCCTTCGTACTCAGCAGTGTTGTTTGTAGCTTGCTCCCTGGGAAAGTGCATTTGAACCACATACTTGAGGTGCTCTCCGGTGGGCGCGACAAGCAGCACTCCGGCACCGGCGCCTTGCAGCGAGAAGGCATCGTCAAAGTACATGATCCATTCCTTTGCCGTTTCCTTGCCGGGGAATGCCGTTTCTTGAATTTCTTCGTCTTGCGTTGGTGTCCATTCTGCAATGAACTCCGCCAAGGCTCTGCTCTGAATAGTTGAAGTGCTTTCAAACTTGAGTGCAACGCATGACAATTCCAACGCCCACTCCACTATCCTGCCAGTTGCCTCTGGATTCCTCAAGATGCGTTGCAATGGAAAGCGGGTGACGACGGTGATTTCAAGCGCTTGGAAGTAGTGACGCAGCATTCTCGAGGCCATAAGAAGACTGAAAAGCAACTTCTGCACCCCAAAGTATCTCGATCTAGCCCCCTGCAGAAGGGAACTGACGAAATACACTGGTCGATGCACCACTTTCTTCTTTGGCACTGTTTGTTGATTATCTCCATTTGCTTGCGCTGTTTCTGACTTGTCGGCACCATGATCTGCCGGAGAAGATTCTGGTTCGTCGCTAGATGGATTTGCCGCGGTTACTTCCTCGTCATCGGGTTCCCTCAGTGCCACTACTGCAACACTAGCCACTTGATTCGTTGCCGCTACGTATAGCAGCAACGACTCTTGTGGTCTTGGCGCAACTAGTGTTGGCGCGGAGGAGAGGTATCTTTTCAAGTCCTGCAGCGCGGCCTCCGCTTCCGGAGTCCATTTCATCGGACCTGCCTTTTTCAAAATCTTGAAAAACGGCAGGGCGCGCTCAGCGGATCTTGAAATGAACCTACTCAAGGCAGCAACACAACCGGCAAGACGCCGCACATCTTTGACGCTTTTTGGTGCTTGAATTTGCTCAATCGCTTTGATCTTGTCGGGATTCGCTTCGATTCCTCGTTGAGATACAAAGAATCCGAGAAGCTTACCGGATGGAACGCCAAACACGCACTTCTCGGGATTGAACTTCAAGTTGATTTTGCGCAAGTTTGCAAATGTTTCTTCCAAGTCTTGAATGAGGGTAGATTTGTCCTTGGTATTGACTACTATATCATCCATGTACGCTTCCCCATTCCTGTGCAGCTGGGCTCAAAACCAATCTGGACAGCTCTTGCAAATGTTGAACCGGCACTCTTTAACCCGAAAGGCATACACACAAAGCAGAACGTGCCACAGGGAGTAATGAATGCGGTTTTCTCCTTATCCTCCTTGGCCATGAATATCTGATGGTATCCAGAATATGCATCAAGGAAGGAGAGCAAATCATAGCCGGAACTAGAGTCTACAATTTGATCAATGCGCGGCAAAGGGAAAGGATCCTTTGGACATGCTTTGTTAATATCAGTGTAGTTGATACAAATTCTCCACTTTCCGTTTGTTTTGCGCACCACTACCGGATTTGCCAACCAAGTGGGATGTAGTACACCTCTAACCAATCCTGCTGCTTCAAGCTTCTTGATTTCTTCGGCAATGAACAGTTGCCGCTCCAACGCTTGCTTCCGGACTTTTTGCTTGACGGGCCGAGCGTGGGGACAGACAGCAAGGTGGTGCTCAATTACCTCCCTGGGAACGCCGGGGATGTCAGATGGCCGCCATGCAAACACATCGACATTCGCCCGCAGGAAGGCAACGAGCGCGCTTTCCTATTTGCTGTCAAGGGTGGCACTGATGGTGAAAGTACCGTCAGTGCCGTCCTCCCTCGCCGGCACCTTCTTGGTTGCCGGTGAAGTAGCTTTGGATTTCTTACCGGCAGAGCACTCCGGCAAGTCTTCAATAGGCGCGCAGCACTCCGAAGAGGTGCGCTTCCAGGAATCCTTGCTAGAGGTCTTGCCGGACTTTTTGCTTTCTTTCTTCTTAGCGGGAGCTGGCGCCTTGGCGGCTTCTACTGCAACCGCATCTCTGTACATCTTGTCGACGCAAATGACTGCATCTTTCTTGTTGGAGTTGATGGAAATGACACGCATCGGCCCTGGCATCTTCAACGTGTTGTATGCATAGTGAGACACTGCCATGAATTTTGCCAAGGCTGGGCGGCCAAGAATTCCATTGTATGGCAAAGGGATCTTGACGACGTCAAACACAATCTTTTCGGTCCTGTAGTTCAGTTCCCCGCCAAACATCACCGGTAATGTGATCTTTCCCTTGGGCTGGCTTCTTCCCGGGTTTACTCCTTGAAACGTGCCCGTTTTCTCGAGTTCCTCGTCGGGGATCTGCAGCCTCTTGATAACTTCCAGAAAGATCAGATTCAGGCCGGCCCCACCGTCAACTAACATCTTCGTTACTTGGAGGTTGCGAATTGTTGGTGAAACCAACAACGGCAAACACCCTACCGTAGTTATGCGATCAGGGTGGTCCTCAGCATCGAAAATGATAGGCGTGTGTGACCACTTGAGTGGCTTTTGAGAGCCCATTACCGGTTCTGTCGCGTTAACCTCAAGCGCCCATTGCTTAAGTTGGCGGTGGGAGGAGTGCAAAGATGCTCCTCCGTCAACGCACATGGCCTCAGTTGCCTTCTGGAATTCTTGTTCACTGGACTCTTCATTGTCTTCTTCCTCACTTCCATCATCTTCTTCTTTCTTTTCATGGCCTCTAGCAGGCTTTTCTTTCTGCTGCTTGGCCTTGCCGCGGTGGCCTCCTCGACCACAACGACCCTTTTTGCCAGATCCACCGACACCATCTTGACCCTTCTCTTTGTCGCGCTTCTCGTATTCAGCCTTTTGCTTCTCAACAAGGTGCTCGACTTGTCGGCACTCTTGGAGATCATGGCCCTTGGTGCGGTGAATCTTGCAGTATGGCCCATCAGACTTGCCGGCTTTCTCGTTTGCCGCCGCCTCCTGGCAAGCGGCGCATACAGCAGCCTCCTTGCCGGAGTTCTCAGTCTTGGTTTTCTTGGCGGACTCGGAGTTGCCGGAGCCTTCGACAACCATAACAGTTTTACCCTTGCACTTTCTGTTGCGCTTCCGGCCCTTCTTCCTCGGGGTGGCAGCACCATCGTCCTCAGAATCTACTTCGGCACCAGCGTCCTCCCCGGGAAGCCTCCTTCCTTCCTCAACACGTGCACACTTATCCGCCAACGTATAGAGCTCGTTGACGGTTTTGGGCAACTTGACGTTCATTTTCTCCCGCATCCTTCGATTGCGTACATTCGTGTGAAAAGGCAGCAATCACGGCTGCGGGGTGCACATCTGGAATATTACGGTGCACACGGCTGAACCTCTGGATGTACTTGCGTAAAGTTTCACCATCTCTTTGCAGGATCACTTGCAAGTCTCTGGGCTATCCAGGGGCTTTGTGGCCTCCGGTAAAGGCACCAACGAACTCGTTACAGAGATCTGACCACGAAGAAATGGAGTTCTCCAGCAAGTTCATCAGCCAAGACCTCACGTTGGGTTTCAGTACCAATGGGAAGTAGTTGGCGAGGATTTTCTCATCTCTTCCCCCGGCTGCTTGCACGGCGATCGTGTAGATGCCCAGAAACTCTGCCGGGTTCAGCTTGCCATCATACTTTTCCGGCACTTCTGGCTTGAAGGCTTGAACGGATGGCCATCGGACTTGCCGCAGCTCACGGGTGAAGGCGGGACATCCAACCTCGTAAGGTAGATATCCGCCAACCCCTGGCGCAGGCTCATCAATGATGGGGCCGTTGCGCGTGTCGGATTGACGGCGCGCCTCCCGGCACCGTTCGATGGTGGTGCGGGCGTCTTCTGCCCGCCTGTCTCGCAGCACTTGCCGCTGATCTTGCCATGCTCGTGGATCCGAAGAGGCCATCGACACCTCGTCGGGATCGAAGGATCGTCGAGCTTGCTGCGGTTGTTGGCGTTGTTGCTGCTGAGATTGTTGCCGCTGAGGTGATTGCACCGTTAGCGTAGTGCCGTCAACGCGGCCACCAACTGGGGTTGCTGGTGCCATTTCCGGACGCCGTGAGGGCTCCGCTTACTGTGATTTACTGGCCTCGGCAAACCCAATCAAGCTTTGGATGGTAGCTCTCCACTCATCCATCTTCTCTGCCGCTGGAGGGAAGTTCAGCAGCATCTGGGCTCACGCCATTGGTTCTGCTGCCGTGGCTGGCATGGCCGGAAGCGAAGAGCGTGATGTCGCTCTACTCCTGGCAGAGCCAGCAGGAGCGCCATCGCGGTCTTGCTGCCGCGGCACATGGTCAGCGGCGGGTCGCCGTGGTGGAGGCGGTGCCTGGGGATCTGGGATTTGGTCAACAGGGGTCTTGCCATGAGGTCGCCACTGCCCGGAGTCGTTGGCGCCGCTCGGAGCTGTGTCGCGCCCGTTGTACGAGGGGTGCAGCAACTGTCCCGAGGATGCATTCTTGGACGCCGCCGCGGCGGGATCTTGGCTCGCGCCAGCCCGGGCGTTACCGCTCCGGTGGCTGCGTTCGTCGGCGCGGCGAGGAGGAGGAGGAGGAAGAGGTCGTCCGTCCGCTCCGCCCGCGCCGTCGCGGCTCTGTTCACCAGAGGATCGACGAAGTCGACTGCCCCCAGTGTGCTTGTCTCCTACGCCGACCGCGGTGGGCGTGGAGACTGCGCTGCCTACGCTGGTCGTGCCAACCGCGGTATCCACACCGCTCGCATTGGCCGCGCCGCCTGCGGATGTGTGTGGGGTGGCCGTCATCGTGATGCCCTTCTTCTTGGGCGCCATCGACGATGAGGAGGACGGCGAGGAAGTTGACGAAGGTGATGATGAAGACGCGCAATCCACTGATCAAGGTTCGCGCAAGCGATTACCCCCTACCTGGCGCGCCAAAGATGTCGTGGGTATGACCATCTATGGGGCCATGCAGCCCCTTGTGGTTCGGCAAGGGGGATCAACGTGCACAAAGAGCATGAACAATGGAAGACGCAAGGGATTTACCTAGGTTTGGGCCACTGAGAAGCGTAAAACCCTACTCCTGCTTTTGGTGTATTGGATGTGTGAGAGCACAAGTATGAGGAGCGCTTCTCCCGGCAAGGTGCGGAGAGAGCTGCTACGTGAGACGTGCAAGTGTTTGAAAAGGAGTCCGAATCCCTCTAACTGTTGCCTTGGCCCTCCTTTTATAGCTCAAAGGGGTTACCACAGTGGCAAAACAGTAATTACATAGCGATTGGATAGCAAACAGTGCTATCATACCTAACTTTGCCAGTTTAGGACAAAAGCATTAAATGCACTATTAGGTGTCATGTGGAGAGGTAGTCCCGGCAAGGTTTCTGCACCGCTCGCCTAGCTACCTCATATTATTCTAACACGCCTCCTGGATGGGTGTCATTAGAGGTAAATCCTGTCCTAGCGTGCTGACATGTGCCCGACAAGCCTTACCAAACAGCCTGCGCGGTCGACACCTCACCCACTAGCGGACATCTATGCGGTGAGGTGGAGCGCAGGAGGGCTGGCAAAAGCTTGCCGGTACGGAGCTTGCCAGGTCTCCACCTTGCCGGTTTAGCCTCGCCGGCAAGGAAAGTCTTCATCTTCGGTACTAGTTGAGTGCTGTGTCTTGAGCTTCTTTCTGGTAGCTTCTGCGACTGGGCTCTGAATCTTGGTCTTGGCGGTTCCCGGCAAGGCTTGGCCAGCAAGGAGGCTGCTACTGTCTGTGCATAAGTCAGGGTATAAAATACCCATGTTTTATACACCGACACCTTTATTTGGCTTTCTTGGGAAATAAACCTTATGCTCATTGCCATTAACATGAAAACTAACCTTGATTTTATTACAATCAATAACATCACCCGCAGTGTTAAAAAAAGGTCTTTCGAGGATAATAGACATTTATCATCCTCAGGCATATCAAGTATAACAAAGTTCGTTAAGATCATAACATTAGCAACCACAACAGGAACATCCTCACAAACACCAATAAGGATGGCGATGGACTTATCATCCATTTGCAAAGAAATTTCAGTGGGTATTAACTTATTCAAGTCAAGTCTTTTATAAATAGAGAAGGGCAGAACACTAGCACGAGCTCCCAAATCACATAAAGCAGTTTTAACATAGTTGTTTTTAATAGAGCATGGTATAGTAGGTATCTTTGGATCTCCTAGGTTTTCAGGAATTTTCTCTTTGAAAGAATAATTAGCGAGCATAGTAGAAATTTCAGCCTTAGGAATTTTTCTTCTATTAGTAACAATATCTTTCATGTACTTAGCATATGGAGGCATTTTCATAGCATCAGCCAAAGGAACTTGCAAAAACAAGGGTCTAAGCAATTCAACAAAATGATTAAAAGCTTCTTCATCTTTAGATTTTAGTGTCTTACTAGGAAAAGGCATGGGTTTTTGTACCCATGGTTCTCTTTCTCTACCATGCTTCGTAGCAACATAATCTCTTTTATCATATCTTTTATTCTTAGGAGGTGGGTCATCAAGATCAACTTCAGGTTCTACCTCTATCTCCTTTTCAGATTCATTGTTATCATTAGGTGGGGCATCATGACCAAGATTACTATCATCATTAGCATTATAATTATCACTAGGTTCATGCTCTTCACCATCTCGAGTTTCATCATCAGAAATAGAGACATTATTAGGATTCTCAATAGTTTTTTCTATAACAGGTCCACTAGAAGCATGCACAGTTTTATTTTTACTCTTCTTCTTCTTCTTCTTCTTCTTCTTCTTAGGTGAACCAGGTGCACTATCATTAATAATTTGAGAATCCTGTTCAAATCTTTTAGGATGACCTTCAGGATATAAAGGATCCTGAGTAAATTTACCACCTCTAGTTCCTACTCCATAAACATGTTTATTTTATTGTTTAAGCATATCCCTACACAAATATTGTTGTGATCTAGAAACTTGTTCAAGCTGAGTGTGAACCATAGAAAAATGCTTACATAAACCTTTAACATCATTAGAAATTCTAACTAGCACATCACTCAAGCGTTCAATAATAATGATATTTTGTTTCAATTGATCACTTATTTACATATTAAAGTTTTGTTGTTTAACAAAAAATTATCAACTTCACATAAACATTGGCTCGGAGACTTATTATAAGGAATATCACGTTCATCAATTTATAAAGAGAATGTACCTCTACTACCTGTTTTGGAGGATTGAGTCCATGGATGTCTTCCATAGGAGGTAAATTCTTCAAATCTTCAGCTTTAATACCTTTTTCTTTCATAGATTTCTTAGCTTCTTGCATATATTTAGGATTCAGGAATAGAATACCTCTCTTCTTCAGATTTGGTTTAGGTGGTGGTTCAGGAAGTGTCCAATCATCAGCATTTTTCAATAAGTTATTCAATAATTCCTGAGCTTTCCCGACTGTCCTTTCCCTGAAAACACAACCAGCACAACTATCTAGGTAGTCCCTAGATTTAGTGGTTAGTCTATTATAAAAGATATCAAGAATTTCATTCTTTTTAACAGGATGATCTGGCAAAGCATTAAGTAACGTGAGAAGCCTCACCCAAGCTTGAGGGAGACATTCTTCCTCAAGTTGTTTCAAATTGTAAATTTCCTGCAAGGCATCTTGTTTCATAATAGATCATATCCTGGGGACTACGCACACAACCAGGATCAAGATTATTAAACCATGTTTTAGCATCACCCTTTAATGAGAAAGGAAACAACTTAAGTATATAATAGTATCAAATCTTTTCCTCTTGAGCAAACAGGGCTGCAATATCGTTCAATTTAGTCAGGTGTGCAATAACTTTTTTAGATTCATAACCATGAAAAGGATCGGATTCTACCAAATTCATAAGTTCAGGATCAATAGAGAATTCATATTCCTTATCATTAACAAAAATAGGAGAAGTAGCAAATTTAGGATCATGTTTCATCATTTTATTCATGGCATTTTCTTTAATTATAGCAATGAAACCTTCTAAACCATTCTTACCATCATAAGCCATACACTCTCTAGTAAACTCCTCATCAAATATATAAGAGTTAGGCACATCAAATATTTTACTTCTAATAGGAGTACTAGGTGTAGCAGGTGATTCATAATTTTCAGTAGTTTCAGTTTCTTTAGCTTTAGCAATGTGAGCATCCAATAATTCGCCAACTAGAACAATATTATCAAGCAAAGTAGAAGCATCATCACAAGTATCACCAATAGCAGAAGCAGTGCCTACTGTGTGTGACACAGTATGCAAAGTATGTGGTGGTGGTGTCACAAGTTGACTCAAAATAGTAGGTGAATCAAGAATAGAGCTAGTTGGCAGTTCCTTACCTCCCTTCATCTTAGAGGGCATGATCTTAGTTTTGGAATCTCTGAGGTTCTTCATAGATAATTGACTCCCAAATGAACTTAATAAATAGAGCTATGCTCCCTGGCAACAGTGCCAAAAATAGTCTTGATGACCCCCAAGTATAGGGGATCACAACAGTCTTCGAGGGTAATAGTAGTGATTTTAACAGAGGCAATAGTAGAAAAGTGTAGGCATGGAGTAGCGATGGGGTGTTCAGATGAGATTCAATATGTATCAGACATAACCTAGAGCGATACATACCAGCTCCAATTCGTCAATCATATGTAGGCATGTATTTCGTATATAGTCATACGTGCTTGTGATAAGAACTTGCATAACATCTTTTGTCCTACCCTCCCGTGGCAACGGGGTCCTAATGGAAACTAAGGGTAACTAAGGCCCTCCTTTTAATAGAGAATTGGAACAAAGCATTAACACATAGTGAATACATGTAATCCTCAAGTTAAAGTCATCCCTGTCAATGTCCCAATCATTGTCCCCTTGTGGGTCTAGGGTTTAGAACAATAACAGGTGCATGTAACTTGCAGATATGATCAAGAACCCAAATATATTCATGATAACATAATAGGTTCAGATCTGAAATCATGGCACTCGGGCCCTAGTGACAAGCAATAAGCATAGCGTACTCATAGCAACATCAATCTCAGAACATAGTGGACACTCGGGATCAAGCCCTAACAAATCTGACATGATTACATATGAAATCTCATCCAAATCCCATCAACTCCCTCTGTTTCTAAATATAAGACTTTTTAGAGATTCCAATAGGGACTACATACGAAGCAAACTGAGTGAATCTACAGTCTAAAATATATCTGTATACATCCATATGTAGTCCATATTGAACTTTCTAAAAAGGCTTATATTTAGAAATGGAGGGAGTACCTCCAGTATGCCTATAAGGAGATTACTCACACATGGATGTGAGCGTCATGAAATTGTTGATGGAAAAGGGTTGGTGATGACGACGGAGACGAATCCCTCTCTCCGGAGCCACGAACGGACTCCAGATCAGGGCTCCCGGCGAAGAACAGGAGGTGGCGGCGGTAGCTCATATCGTAAAATGCGATGAAACTTTCTTTCTGATTTTTTCTCCAAAGATGTGAATTTATAGTGCTGGAATTAGGTCGAGGCGGTGGCCAGGGGCCCCACATGCCCAGGTGGCGTGGCCAGGGGGGTGTCCGCGCCCCTTGCCCTTGTGGCTTCCTGGTGGGTGATACGTCTCCAACGTATCTATAATTTTTGATTGTTTCATGCTATTATATTATCAATCTTATGCTTTTATATGCCATTCTATATCATTTTTGGGAACTAACCTATTAAATCAATGCCCAGTGCCAGTTCCTGTTTTCTGTTTGTTTTTGGTTTTTCAGAAAATCTATACCAAATGAAGTCCAAACACGATGAAATTTTTTGACAATTTTTTCTGGACAAAAAGAGACCCTGGAAGCTTTAGGAGGATGTTAGAAGACATACGAGGGAGCCACAAGGTAGGGGGCGCACCCTGGGGAGTAGGGCACACCCTAGTGCCTTGTGGCCCACTCGTTGCTTTGTTTGACCTAATTTCAGCGCTATAAATTCCCATATTTCTAGAAACCCTCAGGGGAGGTCCCAAAACAATTCTTCTGGTTCCACAAGCCTCTGTTCTTCCGCGATCCCATTTGGAGGCCTGACAACCCACAAGTATAGGTGATCAATTGTAGCTTTTTCGATAAATAAGAGTGTCGAACCCAACAAGGAGCTAAAGGTAGAATTAATATTCCCTTCAAATTTTATCGACCACCGATACAACTTGTCGTGATCGAACGACCATCTATGGGGCCATCCAGCCCCTTGTGGTTCGGTGAGGGGGAGACGCAAGAACAAAGAGCAGAATCACCAGAGGACGCATGGCGATTTTTACCCAGGTTCGGGCCGCTTGTCAAGCATAAAACCCTACTCCTGCTTTAGTATATTGGGTGTGTATGAACACGATGACAAGGAGCACTTCCCTGGCAAGGTGCGGAGAGGCAGTTGCACATGCGAGTTGTCTAAAGGGTCTGAATCCCTCTAACTGTTGCCTTGGCCCTCCTTTTGTAGCTCAAGGGGTCACCACAGTGGCAAAACAGTAATTACATAGCGATTAGATAGCAAACAGTGCTATCATACCTAATTCTGCCAGTTTAGGACAAAAGCATTAAATGCATCGTTAGGTGTCATGTGGAGAGGTAGTCCCGGCAAGGTTTCTGCACCGCTTGCCCAGCTACCTCGTATTTTTCTGACACGCCTCCTGGACGGGTGTCATTAAAGGCAAATCCTGTCCCAGTGTGCTGACACGTACCCGACAAGCCTTACCAACCAGCCTGCGCGGTCGACACCTCATCCACTAGTGAACATCTGTGCGGTGAGGTGGAGCGCTGGAGGGCTGGTAGAAGCTTGCCGGTACGGAGCTTGCCGGGTCTTCACCTTGCCGGTTTAGCCTTGCCGGCAAGGAATGTCTTCATCTTCGGTACTGGTTGAGTGCTCGTTGGTGCTGTGCCTTGAGCTTCTCCCTAGTGGCTTCTGCAACTGGGTCCTGAATCTTGGTCTTTGCAGTTCCCGGCAAGGCTTGGCCAGCAAGGAGGCTGCTACTGTCTGTGCATAACTCAGGGTATAAAATACCCATGTTTTATACACCAACAGGAGCCCCCGGGCCTGGGCCATACGCGCGTCCGAAGCGTCGTTGGGCTAGGCCCAAACAATGCACAGACACGCGGCGGGAAACTGCCGTTGTAATTTTCGCCATGATGGTTATCATCTTCTGAGATCTTCTTTGCTTCTTTATTAGTCTGGTCTTGGGTGTGCCCTTGGTCACCTCCCGGCAAACCTCGTCGTCGGGTGGACGGCCCGTAGGCGTGCTCAGGCCAGGGGTACGCTCATATGCAGGGCGCCGTTGGTTCAAATCGAA
Source organism: Elymus sibiricus (assembly GCA_039707655.1). NCBI lineage: Eukaryota > Viridiplantae > Streptophyta > Magnoliopsida > Poales > Poaceae > Elymus > Elymus sibiricus. The sequence goes on along the minus strand of CM077676.1, from coordinate 118,399,817 downwards.
CAGCGCATAGCCACGCGTGGCAAAGGATAACTGCCATGTCTGTCTTTACTTCTCCTTTTTCCGCGCCCGTCCATCACGCACGTCTGCATGCATGCAGGGCAGTGGATTGGTGGAGAAGGACGGCCGTTGGAGTGACGCGCCGGGCCAGGGGGCGCAGGGCGCGGGACTGGCGAACGGGGGCGGTTGCTGGAGTAATGCGCCCGGCCAGAGCGCAGGGCGTGGGATTGGCGAACGTGGGTGGCCGCCCGAAGACGGTGAAGAGCCAGCCCCCGCACCCCCCCTATAAAGAGGGGACTGCGGGATGCGATGCTCACTCATCCCCTCCTGCCTTGATTCTCAGCAACCGTCGTCTCTTTCCCTCATCCTCCCCCCCCACATCTGGCGACGGCATGGCGAGAGGGAGAGGCCGTGGCCGTGTCTCTGCCGCTGCGGTGAGAGCTTCTCCTTGGCTCCATGCTCATGCTTCGGCCGCAGCTGCAGAGGCTGGCTCCAGTGCTCAAGGGAGGGCCGTGGCCCGTGGTCGTGGACGACGCGGTGCCCACGGTCGGGGCGGCCGTGGCGGGGTGCTTGCAGCTCCATCTTCGGCCCCTCCTCCGCCGGCGGAAGGCCACACGGAGGACACAGCGCAAGAGTTCGTCTTGGAGCTGCGCAATCAGCCGTGGAGCTGGCTGTGACTTCCTCGCCCTTTCGCTAGGGATATAGAAGGCCGCCACCTGCGCGGCCTATGGCTGCGCGTGGATGGTTGCTGCAACGGCCCGGTCTGGGTAACCGTTGACACATCCAACAATGGTATTATGTACCTCACGCGCGGGTGGAAATCCTTTGCCCGTGCCCGTTGCTTAGGGCAAGGGCACCTTCTTCACTTCCGGCTGGACGGACCAGACATGCTTGTTGTGAAGTTCTTCGGGGCTTCAGGCGCTCGTCTGGAGTGCTGTGCGGAGAGCTCGAGCGACAGCGACACCGCTTCCTCCAGCGATGCTGAGGATGACGATGATGACGGCGATGATGACGGCTCTTCGGGCATGAAGATTGAAGACGACAACGACGAGTCTGGCTGATCGCCGGCAGCACCATCATTCGGCCTTCTGGGAACAAGCCGGGCTTCGCCTAGGTGCCCCTTTTTCCCTCCTTGCACTCGATGTAAATCCTGGGAAAGGGCTAATGAAATGTAATCGAGTACTTTCTTAATGAATATCTGTCGTTGTCGGGCTTAGACAAATGTATGCTGTTTCCCTTGTTTTATTTTGCCTTTGTATGATCGCGCTCCCTACGCTTGTTTGGAAACTTGCCGACGCGCACACTTGCCGCGAACGCTTTGAGGAACGGGTCCTTAGCGGCCTGCTGGAAGTGCCGCTGCCGGCAAGGCAACTTGCCGGGACAGAATGCAGCTGCTAGGCTTGCCGAGCGGACTCGAGGCAAGCTAGAGCGCAGACCGATCGCGACAAGGTTCCTTTGCGTGCAGGTTTCTCATACAAAGCACATAACCGTTCAAGGGAAATCGCGAATGTAATCGAGGAAATTTTTTAAATTTTTTCAACTTAGCTTTTCCTTGCGTCGTTTCTCTCATTGTATGGAATGATCACTTGAACGTCATTGAAATGGTACCCCATCTCCACCCCCCCGGAAACTTGCACGCGAGGGAGAAAAGAATGGTTTGGGAACCTTGACGGTCCATCAGTCATCCCATACAAACTAAAGTGTAAATCACAAAATCGTATGCATCCACATATAAATGAATATGTACGAGAAGTTGCGAAAACACTTAGCTTTATTATGCGCAGGATCTGCGCCTGGCTTTGTACAAAGGGTTACATGTCTGGTCGACAAAGCTAGTACAAAAGGGGTTGCCAGGAAGCCCGACAACTGTGCCTCACGGGTAGAACTTGTGAAGATGCTCAATATTCCATGAGTTCTACACTGGGGTGCCATCTTCGGTCTCCAGACGGACTGCGCCAGGTGTGGTGACTCGTACTACCCGGTAAGGGCCTTCCCACTTTGGCATCAACTTGTTTGATCCCTTGGCGGACTGAACACGCCGAAGAACAAGGTCGCCTTCCTCAAGGCTTTGGGCATGCACTTTGCGGCTATGGTAGCGGCGCAAGGCTTGCTGGCAGTGTGCAGCTCGCACAGCCGCCCGAAGACGATCTTCCTCAAGGAGCGTTGCGTTGTCTTGCCACAGCTGCTCTTGCTCAGCTTCATCATAAGCGAGCACTCGAGGTGACCCGTATATGAGTTCCGTGGGGAGCACCGCTTCTGCACCGTAGACTAGGGAGAAGGGCGTTTGGCCGGTAGCTCGATTTGGTGTCGTTCTAAGTGACCAAAGAACCGCCGGCAACTCATCAATCCAGCGCCTTCCACATTTGCGTAGCTTGTCAAAGGTTCTTGTCTTGAGGCCACGCAGCACTTCAGTGTTCATCCTTTCCGCTTGGCCGTTGCTTCTCGGGTGAGCGACGGATGCAAAACAGATTTTGCTGCCAAGGTCTTGGATATACTGCATGAAGGTGCGGCTCGTGAATTGTGTGCCATTGTCGGTGATGATTCTGTTAGGAACCCCAAAATGGCAAACTAATCCTTTGAAGAACTTGACGGCTGATTGCGCTGTCACCTTCCTCACTGGCTCCACTTCAGGCCACTTTGTGAACTTGTCGATAGCGACGTACAAGAACTCAAAGCCCCCGGTAGCACGGGGGAAGGGGCCCAAGATATCGAGCCCCCATACCGAAAAGGGCCAGGAGAGAGGGATTGTTTGGAGAGCTTGAGCTGGCTGATGTATGTTCTTCGAATGGAACTGGCATGCTTCACACTTGGTTACTAGCTCAATCGCATCCTGGAGGGCAGTGGGCCAATAGAAGCCTTGCCGGAAAGCTTTGCCGGCAAGTGCCCTTGATCCTATGTGAGAGCCACATATGCCTCCGTGTATCTCTGCCAACAGCTTTTGTCCTTCTTCCCGGCAAATACACTTCAATTTCACACCGTTTGGTCGCTTTCTGTTTAGAATGCTATCCACAAACTGATACATACTTGACTGACGGGCTACTTTCTCAGCTTCTTCTTGCTCATCGGGAAGTTCTCATGTTTGAAGGAAACGAACTATCTACTGTGCCCATGTCAGAGCCTGTGGCTCGACGACAAGGACTAAAGGCATTTCTTCGGCCGTGGGAGCGCTTGCCTCGGCGGCAAGAACCTGGGGTTCTGCGCGAAGTTGCTGCTCGCCGACAACCGTGTCGTTGTTCCCGGCAACATTTTTGCTGGCGGCTTCAGGAAGCCCTGCCGGAAAGTACTTGCCGGTATTCAACTTCCTTCTCTTACCGGCCCGCGTTGATGGAGCGACTGTTGGTTGATTCAAATGGAGCACAAAAGTTCCCGGTTCCACGGGAAGCTTTTGAGCGGCACACTTTGACAGGCTATCAGCAATGCTGTTTTTCGCATGAGGGACATGCTCTGTTTGCAACCCGTCAAAGTGTTCTTCCAATTTCCTTACTTCTTCCACGTACGCTTCCATCAACGGGCTCTGGTAATCTTTGTTTATTTGCTCCACAACAAGCTGCGAGTCACCGCGGATGATCAATTTTTTTGATCCCAAGGTCCACTGCGATCCTAAGACCGGCAAAGAGTCCTTCGTACTCAGCAGTGTTGTTTGTAGCTTGGTCCCTGGGAAAGTGCATTTGAACCACGTACTTGAGGTGCTCTCCGGTGGGTGCGACAAGCAACATTCCGGCACCGGCGCCTTGCAGCGAGAAGGCACCGTCAAAGTACATGATCCATTCTTTGGCTGTCTCTTTGCCGGGGAGAGCTGTTTCTTGAATTTCTTCGTCTTGCGTTGGCGTCCATTCGACGATGAACTCCGCCAAGGCCCTGCTCCGAATGGTTGAAGTGCTTTCAAACTTGAGTGCAAAGCTTGACAATTCCAATGCCCACTCCACTATCCTGCCAGTTGCCTCTGGATTTCTCAAAATGCGTTGCAATGGAAAGCGGGTGACGACGGTGATTTCATGTGCTTGGAAGTAGTGGCGCAGCTTTCTCGAGGCCACAAGGAGGCCGAAAAGCAATTTCTGCACTCCAGAGTATCTTGATCTAGCCCCCTGCAGGAGAGAACTAACAAAATACACAGGTCGCTGCACCACCTTCTTCTTTGGCATCTCTTGTTGGTCAACTTCACTTGCTTGTGCTACCTTTGACTTGTCGGCACCAGGCCTTGCCGGAGAAGATTCCGGTTTATCGCCGGACGGGCTTGCCGTGGCTGCTTGTTTGTCATCGACTTCTCTCTGCGCCACTAATGCAGCACTAGCCACTTGATTTGTCGCCGCTACGTACAGCAGCAACGGCTCTTGTGGTCTAGGTGCAACTAGTGTTGGCGCGGAGGAGAGGTATCTTTTCAAGTCCTGTAGCGCGGCCTCCGCTTCCGGAGTCCATTTCATCGGACCTGCCTTTTTCAAAATTTTGAAAAATGGCAGGGCGCACTCAGCGGATCTTGAAATGAACCTACTCAAGGCAGCAACGCAGCCGACAAGACGCCGCACATCTTTGACGCTTTTTGGTGCTTGAATCTGCTCAATGGCTTTGATCTTGTCGGGATTTGCTTTAATTCCTCGCTGAGATACAAAGAATCCAAGAAGTTTGCCGGATGGAACGCCAAACACACACTTCTCGGGATTGAGCTTCAAGTTGATTTTGCGCAAGTTTACAAATGTCTCTTCTAAATCTTGAATGAGGGTAGACTTGTCCTTGGTTTTGACCACTATATCATCCATGTATGCTTCCACATTCCTGTGCAACTGGGGCTCAAAACAAACCTGAACCGCCCTTGCAAATGTTGAACCAGCACTCTTTAATCCGAAAGGCATACGCACAAAGTAGTTTGTGCCACATGGAGTAATGAATGCGGTTTTCTCCTCATCCTCCTTGGCCATGACTATTTGATGGTATCCAGAATATGCATCAAGGAAGGAGAGCAAATCACAGCCGGAGGTAGAGTCTACAATCTGGTCAATGCGCGGCAAGGGGAAAGGATCCTTTGGACATGCTTTGTTAATATCAGTGTAGTCAATACAAAGTCTCCACTTCCTATTTGCTTTGCGCACCACAACTGGGTTTGCCAACCAAGTTGGGTGTAGTACACCTCTAACCAAACCTGCTGCTTCTAGTTTCTTGATTTCTTCGGCAATGAATTGTTGCCGCTCCAAAGCTTGCTTCCGGACTTTTTGCTTGACGGGCCGAGCGTGGGGACAAACGGCAAGGTGGTGCTCAATTACCTCCCTGGGAACACCGGGGATGTCAGATGGTCGCCATGCGAACACATCGACATTCGCCCGCAGGAAGGCAACGAGCGCACTTTCCTATTTGCTGTCAAGGGTGGCACTGATGGTGAAGGTACCGTCAGTGCCATCCTCCCTAGCCGGCACCTTCTTGGTCGCCGGTGAAGCAGCTTTAGATTTCTTACCGGAGGAGCACTCCGGCAGGTCTTCAACAGGCGCGCAGCACTCCGAAGAGCTGCGCTTCCCGGAATCCTTGCTAGAGGTCTTGCCGAACTTCTTGTTTTTGTTCTTCTTGGCGGGAGCTGGCGCCTTGGCGGCCTCTGCTGCAACCGCATCTCTGTACATCTTGTCGACGCAAATGACTGCATCTTTCTTGTCGGAGTTGACGGAGATGACACCCATCGGCCCTGGCATCTTCAACGTATTGTAAACATAGAGAGATGCTGCCATGAATTTTGCCAGGGCTGGGCGGCAAAGAATTCCATTGTATGGCAAGGGGATCTTGACGATGTCAAACACAATATTTTCCATTCTGTAGTTCAGTTCCCCGCTAAACGTCACCGGTAATGTGATCTTTCCCTTGGGCTGGCTTCTTCCCGGGTTTACTCCTTGAAACGTGCCTGTTTTCTCGAGTTCCTCGTCGGGGATCTGCAGCCTCTTGATAACTTCCGGAGAGATCAGATTCAGACCGGCCCCACCGTCAACTAACATCTTTGTTACTTGGAGGTTGCGAATTGTTGGTGAAACCAACAACGGCAAACACCCGACCGCAGTTACGCGATCAGGGTGGTCCTCAGCATAAAAAATGATAGGCGTGTGTGACCATTTGAGCGGTTTTTGAGCGCCCACTGCCGGTTCCGCCGCATTAACCTCACGCGCCCACTGCTTAAGTTGACGGTGAGAGGAGTGCAATGATGCTCCTCCGTCGAAACACATGGCGTCGGTTGCCTTCTGGAATTCTTTTTCGCTGGTCTCATCATCATCCTCCTCGTTACTTCCATCAACTTCCTCCTTCTTGTCTAGGTCTCTAGCAGGCTTCTCTTTCTGCTGCTTGGCCTTGCCGCGGCGGCCTCCTCGTCCACCACGGCCCTTTTTGCTGGATCCACCAGTACCATCTTGACCTTTTTCTTTGTCACGCTTTTCATATTCAACTTTCTGTTTCTCAACAAGGTGCTCGACTTGCCGACACTCTTGGAGATCGTGGCCTTTGGTACGGTGAATTTTGCAGTATGGTCCATCAGACTTGCCGACTTTCTTGTTTGCTGCCGCCTCCTGGCAAGCGGCGCATACAGCAGCCTCCTTGCCGGAGTTTTCAGTCCTGGCTTTCTTGGCGGACTCGGAGTTGCCGGAGCCTTCGACAGCCATAACGGTTTTGCCCTTGCGCTTCTTGTTACGCTTTCGGCCTTTCTTCCTCGGGGTGGCAGCATCATCGTCCTCAGAATCTACCTCGGCACCAGCGTCCTCCCCGGGAAGCCTCCTCCCTTCCTCAGCACGTGCACACATATCTGCCAACGTGTAGAGCTCGTTGACGGTCTTGGGTAGCTTGACGTTCATTTTCTCCCGCATCCTCCGATTGCGCACATTCGTGTGAAAGGCGGCAATCACAGCTGCGGGGTGCACATCTGGGTTATTGCGGTGTACGCGGCTGAATCTCTGGATATATTTGCGCAAAGTCACACCATCTCTTTGTGGGATCACCGGCAGGTCACTGGGCTGTCCAGGGGCCTTGTGTCCTCTGGTAAAGGCACCAACAAACTCATTGCAGAGATATGACCACGAAGAAATGGAGTTTTCCGGCAAGTTCATCAGCTAAGATCTCACGTTGGGCTTCAGTACCAACGGAAAGTAATTAGCGAGGATCTTCTCATCTCTTCCCCCGACAGCTTGCATGGTAATCGTGTAGATGCCCAGAAACTCTGCCGGGTTTAGCTTGCCGTCGTACTTCTCTGGTACTTCTGGCTTGAAGGCCCGGACAGACGGCCATCGGACTTACCACAGCTCGTGGGTGAAAGCAGGACATCCAACCTTGTAAGGCAGATATCCGCCAACCCCTGGCGCAGGCTCATTAACGATGGGGCTGTTGCGCACGTCAGATTGACGGCGCGCCTCCCAGCGCCGTTCAATGGTGGTGCGGGTGTCTTCAACCCGCCTGTCTTGCAGCACTTCCCGCTGGTCTTGCCGCGCCCGTGGATCCGAAGAAGCCATCGACATCTCGTCGGGCTTGAAAGATTGCTGGGCTTGTCGCGGCTGTTGACGTTGCTGCTGCTGAGGCTATTGCCGCGGAGGCGACTGCACCGTTGGCGTAGCACCGTCAACGCGGCCACCAGTTAGGGCTACTAGCGCCGTTTGCGGTCGCCGTGAGGGCTCCGCTTGCTGCGATTTGCTAGCTTCGGCAAATCCAATCAAGCTTTGGATGGTGGCTCTCCACTCATCCATCTTCTCTGCTGCTGGAGGGAAGTTTAGCAGCATTTGAGCCCGCGCCATTGCCTCCGCCGCTGTGGTTGGCATGGCCGGAAGCGAAGAACGCGAAGTCGCTCTACTCCTGGCAGAGCCAGCAGGAGCGCCATCGCAATCTTGCTGCTGCAGCACATGACCAGCAGAAGGCTGTCGCGGTGGAGGTGGTGCCTGGCGATCTGGGATCTGATCGACAGGGGTCTTGCCGTGTGGACGTCGCCGCCCAGGGTCGTTGACGTCGCTTGGGGTCGCGCTGCGCCTATCCTGTAATGGGCGTGGCGTGTGTCTCGACGCAGCGTCCCTGGATGTTGCCACGGCGAGGTCTTGGCTCGCGCCGGCCCGGGGATCGTTGCCCCGGTGGCTGCGTTCGTCGGTGCGGTGAGGAGGAGGTAGACGTCCATCCGCCCCGCCCGTGCCGTCTCGGCTTTGTTCGCTGGAGGGTCGAGGAAGCCGACTACCCCCAGCACGCCCATCTCCTGCTCCGGCCGCGGTGGGCATGGCGACCGCGCCGCCTGCGCTGGTTGTGCCAACCGCGGCATCCGCGCCGCCCGCATTAGCTGCGCCGCCTGCGGATGCACGTGAAGGAGCTTTGGAGGCGGAAGGAGCTGTCATCGTGATGCTCTTCTTCTTGGGCGCCATCGACGATGAAGAAGATGATGAAGCTGATGATATCGACGCGCACTCTGATGATTCAGGTTCGCACCAGCCTTCCCCCTACCTGGCGCGCCAAAGATGTCGTGGTGGAACGACCATCTATGGGGCCATCCAGCCCCTTGTGGTTCGGTGAGGGGAAGACGCAAGCACAAAGAGCAGAATCACCAGAGGACGCAGGGCGATTTATACCCAGGTTCGGGCCGCTTGTCAAGCGTAAAACCCTACTCCTGCTTTAGTATATTGGGTGTGTATGAACACGATGACAAGGAGCGCTTCCCCGGCAAGGTGCGGAGAGGCAGCTGCACATGCGAGTTGTGTAAAGGGTCTGAATCCCTCTAACTGTTGCCTTGGCCCTCCTTTTATAGCTCAAGGGGTCACCACAGTGGCAAAACAGTAATTACATAGCGATTAGATAGCAAACAGTGCTATCATACCTAATTCTGCCAGTTTAGGACAAAAGCATTAAATGCATCGTTAGGTGTCATGTGGAGAGGTAGTCCCGGCAAGGTTTCTGCACCACTTGCCCAGCTACCTCGTATTTTTCTGACACGCCTCCTGTACGGGTGTCATTAAAGGCAAATCCTATCCCAGTATGCTGACACGTGCCCGACAAGCCTTACCAACCAGCCTGCTCGGTCGACACCTCATCCACTAGTGAACATCTATGCGGTGAGGTGGAGCGCTGGAGGGCTGGCAGAAGCTTGCCGGTACGGAGCTTGCCGGGTCTTCACCTTGCTGGTTTAGCCTTGCGGGCAAGGAATGTCTTCATCTTCGGTACTGGTTGAGTGCTCGTTGGTGCTGTGCCTTGAGCTTCTCCCCAGTGGCTTCTGCAACTGGGTCCTGAATCTTGGTCTTGGCGGTTCCCGGCAAGGCTTGGCTGGCAAGGAGGCTGCTACTGTCTGTGCATAAGTCAGGGTATAAAATACCCATGTTTTATACACCGACACAACTCTACGCGCACTTAACGTTCGCTTTACCTAGAACAAGTATGAAACTATTTTGTAGGTGATAGGATAGGTTTGCAAGAATAAAACTCGAAGTACTTTGCGAGAATAAAACTATGAGTAATTTGCAAGATAATAAAAGTTAGTTGTTTAGTAGAAAGCTTTTGTAACACAAGAGAATGATTTGTCCCTAGGCAATCGATAACTAGACCGGTAATCATTGTTGCAATTTTATATGAGGGAGAGGCATGAGCTAACATACTTTCCGTACTTGGATCATATGCACTTATGATTGGAACTCTAGCAAGCATCCACAACTACCAAAGTTCATTAAGGTAAAACCCAACCATAGCATTAAGTATCAAGTCCTCTTTACTCCCATACGCAACAACCCCCTTACTCGGGTGTAAGCTTCTGTCACTCTAGCCGCCCACCATAAGAGAATTATGAACATATTGCAAACCCTACAGCGGGAATCCCCCACGTGTGCGCAGCACGGAAGGCACCATAGGACAACACCAAAATAAAACGTACAACTCAAACCAATCACGATCATCAATCAACCCATAGGACAAAACGAATCTACTCAAACATCATAGGATGGCCACAAATCATTGGATAATAATATGTAGCACTAAGCACCATGTTTAAGTAGAGAATTACAGAGGGAATTGAGAGGTTACACCGCTGCATAGAGGGGGAGAGAGTTGGTGTTGACGGCGGCAAAGTTGTTGGTGTAGATCGCCGTCACGATGTTTCGCCCGGCGGCGCTCCGGCGCCACCGGAAGAGAGGGGGAGAGAGCCCCCCTCCTCCTCCTTCTTCTTCTTCTTCCTTGGCCTCCCCCCTAAATGGGAGGAGAGTTTCCCCTCTGGTCCATGGCTGCCATGGCGGTGGAGGGGCAGGAGCCCCTCCTAGATTGGATCTCTCTCTCTCTCTCTCTCTCTCTGTTCTCTTCTGTTTCGCGTTCCTCTTTTCTGGCCCTTCACCGTTTCTTAAATCCTTGGAGATCTGTAACTCCGATTGCACTGAAATTTTAACACTATTTTTTTCTGTATATTAGCTTCCTTGCGGCCGAAGAAGGGCACCAACCGACATACGAGGGCCTCACGAGGCACCACGGTGCGCCAGACCCCCCTGGCGTGCCCTGGTGCCTCGTGGGGCCCACGAGCACCGCCTTGTGTTGAGTCCACCTCCCAAAAATCACATATATTCCAAAATAATTCTCCGCAAAATTTTGTTGCATTTGGACTTCGTTTGATATGGATATTCTGCGAAACAAAAAACATGCAACAAACAGGAACTGATACTGGGAACTGGATCAATATGTTAGTCCCAAAAATAATACAAAATATTACCAAAAGTATGTGGAAATTGTAGGATATTGGCATGAAATAATCAAAAATTATTGATACGATGGAGACGTATCAAGGCCTTTTCCAGTACCCTGCCGGAGGAGGAATCTATCACGGAGGCCATCTTCATCAACCTTGCTGCCTCCTTGATGATGTGTGAGTAGTTCCCACAGGACCTATGGGTCCATAGCAATAGCTAGATGACTCTCTCTCTCTCTCTCTCTCTCTCTCTCTCTCTCTCTTAATCTTCAATACAATGATCAAATCTGATATCAATCCGATGTAAACTTTTGCAGTGTGTTTGTTGGGATCCGATGAAGTGTGGGTTTATGATCAGATTATTCATTGAAAGTATTTGAGTCTTTTCTGAGATTTATCTATGTGTGATTTTATAACCTTGTATTTCTGTCTGATCTATCTATCTCTTTTGGCCAACTAGATTGATTTATCTTCAATGGGAGAGGTGCTTGGTTGTAGGTCCAATCTTGCGGTGTCCTTACTCTGTGACAGGAGGAGTTGCAAGGCACGTATTTGTATTGTTGCTACTAAGGGTAAAACGATAGGGTTCAATCATATTAATTGATCTTATTTTGTCTACATTATGTCAAGATTTACTCTGTTTGTTATGAACTTAATACTTTGAGATGCATGCTGGGTAGCGGTCTTGGGGCGGAGTAATAGTAGTAGATGCAGATGGATGTTGGTCTACTTGTCTCGGACGTAATTCCTATATATTGATCATGCCATGAAGAATCATCATAACTATGCGCTATTCTATCAATTGCCCAACAGTAATTTGTTTACCCTCCGATGATATGCTTATGAGAGAGATGCCTCTAGTGAACGCTATGGCCCCAGGGTCCATTCACCTTATATTTACTAAAATCCTAAAAATACTTGCTGCAATTTTTTACCTTTATTTTACTTTTTATCTTATCTATCTATCACTATCAGATTTAATCCTTGCAATTGACGAGTACAGGGGAATTAACAACCCTCTTGCCCGTGTTGGGTGCAAGTATTTGCTTGGTGTGTGTGCAGGTACCGCCTACCTTGTTTGCGTGGTGTCTCCTATTGGTTCGATTAACCTTGGTTCTTAACTGAGGGAAATACTATCTGCTACTATACTACATCACCCTTCCTCTTCGGGGAAATCCCAAGGCCTATCACAAGTAGTAGTGGGCCCCCTCCGGTAACTCTTGGCTCCAGTATTTTTAATATAATCCAAAATAATTCTCAAATAAACTCCGTGCAATTCTGAGAACTTTTGTTTCTGTACAAAAACAACACCATGGTAGTTCCGCTGAAAACGGCGTCAGTCCGGGTTAGTTCACTCAAATCATGCAAATTAGAGGTCAAAACAAGAGCAAAAGTGTTTGGAAAAGTAGATACGTTGGAGATGTATCTGTCGCTTGCCATTGTTCCGTATGCTTCACTACGCTGCATGAATGGACAACCGGGACGCTGGTTCGAGCAGGCTGTGAGCAAGCCTCTGTCTCTTCGTTTGGTGAAAGTGCTTTCTAAGCCCTGTTGCTCTTGCTTGCCTTCCTCTTGCTCACCGTCCTTCATTTTTTGTTATGCGTACACGCGTTCGAAGCTGCTTTTTACATCTATCTGCATTTCTTTCTTGCGCAGTGTGTTCCTGCCAAGGTACGTCGCTTCTCTGGTTCGTTCCTTTCATTTTTATTTTATTTTTGTCTGCTTGGTTTTGTTTCTTGTTCTTTGTTTGATAAAGATGCGTGCGCTCCTAAGGCTCGGTGCGGATTTTACCGTCCGTTTATTTTGTGTGCCACTTCGGCGTGGTTGTGCCGCACACTTCCGTCCAGCCAATGGTCGGTGGACGTTTGAGGCAGCTGAGTGCGGTGGGAGTGCGAGCTCGTATGATAGCTGGATCACGGTTTCACCGGTGAAAGGTTGGGTTGACGCTGATACATCCCCAACGTATCGACTTTTCCAAACACTTTTGCTCTTGTTTTGGACTCTAATTTGCACGATTTGAATGAAACTAACCCGGACTGCCACTGTTTTCAGCAGAACTACCTTGGTGTTATTTGTGTGTGCTTGAATTGGACGAAATTTTATGGAGAATTATTTTGGAATATATAAAAATACTGGTGCAAGGAGTTACCAGAGGGGGGCCTGCCTCCAGGTCCATAAGTACCGTCTTCCTGAGAAAAAAAATCAAAGAGAAATTTTCATCGTGTTTTACGATACGGAGCTGCCGCCACCTCCTGTTCTTCGCCGGGAGGCCTAATCTAGAGTCCGATCAGGGCTCCGGAGAGGGCAAATCATCGCCGCCGTCATCAACAACCCTTCTTCATCAACAACCTCATGATGCTCACCACTGGGAGTGAGTAATTTCATTGTAGGCATACTGGAGGTAGATGGAGATGGATGAGATTCGTCATGTAATCGAGTTAATTTGTTAGGGCTTGATCCCTAGTATCCACTATGTTCTGAGATTGATGTTGCTATGACTTTGCTATGCTTAATGCTTGTCACTAGGGTTTGAGGAGTTCATGTATTCACTATGTGTTAATGCTTTGTTCCTATTCTCTATTAAAAGGAGCGGCTTAATTACCCTTAGTTTCTATTAGGACCCCGCTTCCATGAGAGGGTAGGACAAAAGATGTTATGCAAGTTCTTATTATAAGCACGTATGACTATATACGGAATACATGCCTACATTTGATTGACGAATTGGAGCTATTGTGTATCGCTCTAGGTTGTGACTGTCACATGATGAATGTCATCCAAATATCCATCGCTACTCCATGCCCACGCTTTGCTCATATTGTCCGTTAAGTTACTACTGTTGCTACTGCTGTTCCAACCACTATAAAACTGCTACTGTTACCATTACTATTACTATTGTTACTGTTACCACTGCTATCAAAACTATCATATTACTTTGCTGCTAATACTTTGCCGCAGAGAAACAACTTCTCAGGTGTGGTTGAATTGACCACTAAACTGCTAAGGCTTATACATATTCTTTCGCTCCCCTTGTGTCGAATCAATAAATTTGGGTGAAATACTACCCTCGAAGACTGTCGTGATCCCCTATACTTGTGGGCCATCAAGAGCATTTTATGGTGCCATTGCCATGGAGCATAGCTCTATTTATTAAGTTCACTTGGGAGTTAAATATCTGCTGCAATTTATATTGATTATGAAGAATGTGAGAGACTCTAAGACCAAGATCATGCCCTCTAAGACGAGGGGAGGTAAGGAACTGCAAACTCGGTATACACTTGATTCACTTTTTGTTTTAAGTCAACTTGTGACACCACCACCTGTTATTTAATCTGATATGTCGCAAGTAATAGACACTGCTTCTGCTATTGATGATACTCATGATGATGCTTCTACTTTACTTGATGAATTTGTGCCACTTGGTGAATTACTTGATGCTCATATTGCTAAAACTAAAGAATCTGAAATTGATGAAAATTATGATTCACCTGTCACACCTAGTACTCCTGCTAGAACTAGGATGTTAGATGTGCCTGAAGGTCACACTCTTGATGATGAGATTGCTACAGAACTGCTTGCTTGTGAAAATAGGGAGGACCTTAAAGATTTAATGGATAGGATAAAAGAAAAGGATATGAACCAAATGATGAAATATGATCCTAAGTTTGCAACCTCTTCTATTTTTGTTACTGATAAGGATTATGAAATTCTCTATTGATCCTGATCTTATTACTTTGGTAGAATCCGATCATTTTCATGGTTATGAATCTGAAACAGTTATAGCACATCTTCTTAAACTGAATGAAATTGCCACCCTATTTGCTCAAGAGGAAAAGATTTGCTATTACTATATTCTTAAATTGTTTCCTTTCTCATTAAAGGGTGATGCTAAAACTTGGTTAAATGATCTTGCTCCTGGTTGTGTGTGTAGTCCCCAGGATATGATTTATTACTTCACTGAAAAATGTTTTCCTGCTCATAAGAAACATGCTGCCTTACAGGAAATATATAACTTTGTGCAACTTGAGGAAGAGCATCTCCTTCAAGCTTGGGAGAGGCTTCTCCAATTATTAAATGTTTTGCCTGATCATCCTCTTAAGAAAAATGAAATTATTGATATCTTCTATAATGGACTAACCGACGCTTCTAGGGACTACCTAGATAGTTGTGCTGGTTGTGTTTTCAGGGAAAGAAATGTGGAACAAGATCATGAATTATTCAACAACTTATTAAGGAATGCCGATGATTGGACACTTCTTGAACCACCTCCTCAGTCCAGAAGATATGCAAGAAGCCAAGAAATCTGTGAAAGAGAAAGGTATTAAATCTGAAGATGTTAAAAATCCACCACCTATCGAAGAAATACATGGGCTAGATATTCCGACACAGGTAGTATAGGTAAACTCTCTTTGTAGGTTTGATGAGGGTGATATTCCTTATAATAAATCTACAAGTCAGTGCTTAGATGAATTTGATAATTTTTTTGTTAAGCAAGAAAACTTTAATAGACAAGTGAGTGATCAATTGAAACGCAATGCTATTATGATTGAACGCTTGAGTGATTTGATGTTTAGAATTGCTAATGATGTTAAAGGTTTATGTAAACATTCCTCTATGGTTCACTCTCAGCTAGAACAAGTTTTTAAATCACTTAATGGTTTGCTTAAAGATATGAACAGTAAACTTAATGATCATGCTGTTAGAGTAATGACTAGAGGTGGTAAAATGACTTAGGAACCTTTGTGTCCCGAGGGTCATCCTAAAAGAATTGAACATGATTCTCAAAGAACTAATGATAGTGCACCTAGTTCACATAAGAAGAAGAAGAAAAAAAGGAATAAGGATAAATTTTTTCATGCTTCTAGTGAACCTGTCATAGAAAAACCTGTTGAGAATCCTAATAATGTTTCTATTTCTGATGCTCAAACACAATCTGGTAATGAGCATGTACCTAGTGATAATGATAATGATGATGCCAATGATGATCATGTTGATGCTCCACCAGATGATAATAAAGAATCTGGTAATGAAATAGAAATAGAACCTGAAGTTGAGCTTGATGACCGACCTCCTAAGAATAAAAGATATAATAAACGAGACTTTGTTGCTAGGAAGCATGGTAGAGAAAGAGAACCATGGGTTCAAAAACCTATGCCTTTTCCTAGTAAAGCTTTAAAATCTAAAGATTACGATGCTTTCAATCGCTTTGTTGAATTGCTTAGACCTTTATTCCTGCAAGTACCTTTGACTGATGCTATGAAAATGCCTCCTTATGCTAAATACATGAAAGACATTGTTACTAATAAAAGAAAAATACCCGAGGCTGAAATTTCCACTGTGCTTGCAAATTATTCCTTGAAAGGAAAAATACTTGAAAATCTAGGACATCCAGGGATACCTACTATACCATGCTCTATTAAGAACAATTATGTTAAAACTGCTTTGTGTGATTTAGGAGCTGGTGTTAGTGTTATGCCCTTCTCTCTTTATAAAAGACTTGACTTGAGTAAGTTGACTCATACTGAAATTTCTTTGCAAATGGCTGACATATCAACTGCTATACCTGTTGGTATTTGTGAGGATGTTCCCATTGTGGTTTCTAACGTTACTATCTTAACAGACTTATTTATTCTTGATATGCCCAAGGACGACAACATGTCGGTTATCCTCGGGAGACCTTTTCTGAATACTACAAGGGCTATTATTGATTGCAACAAAAGCAAGGTTACTTTTCATGTTAATGGCAATGAGCATACGGTATGTTTCCCGAAGAAGCCAAATAAAGTAATCAGTCTCAATTCTATTGAAAAAGTTATGACCATCACTATTGGAGACTTTGAATTTCCTCTACCGGTTCCCGAAAAGAAGTATCAAACTCTTTAATTGGAACCATGCATATCCCGGTTGAGGTAACATAGTGCTATACAAAAATTCTTCGGTTTTATGCCACTCGAAAACAGTTCGTTAATAAGACTTGATCAGCCTTGTTAATGAATTCTTTGTGAGGAGCATATAGTCGATGAATTCCGTAAGCACAACTTTCTGTAACCTTAGTTTATCCTATGTTATATTTAGTTTTGAATAAAGTTTAATGCATTAGAATATCCCATTTATTCTGTTTTCTGAATTATCTATGCAATAAAAAATGTCCCGAAAATAAAAGTTCTCCGAATGTCCTGAAAATTTAGTATGATTTTTTTGTGGAATATTTAAGAATTTTTGGCACTGAACGCAAACCAGGGGGGTGCACCAGTGAGCCACAAGCTCAGGTGGCGCAACTGCCCCCCTAGGCGCGCCATGTGATCTTGTGGGACCCATAGGGTGCGATAACCCACAAGTATAGGGGATCAGTTGTAGCCTTTCTTGGTAAATAAGAGTGTCGAACCCAACGAGGAGCTAAAGGTAGAATCAATATTCCCTTCAAGTTCTATCGACCACCGATACAACTCTACGCACACTTAACGTTCGCTTTACCTAGAACAAGAATGAAACTAGAAGTACTTTGTAGGTGTAATGCTCGAACTACTTTGCAAGAATAAAACTAGGAGTACTTTGCGAGAATAAAACTACGAGTAATCTACAAGATAATAAAAGTTAGTTGTTTAGTAGAAAGCTTTTTGTAACACAAGAGAAGGATTTGTCCCTAGGCAATCGATAACTAGACCGGTAATCGTTATTGCAATTTTATATGAGGGAGAGGCATGAGCTAACATACTTTCCGTACTTGGATCATATGCACTTATGATTGGAACTCTAGCAAGCATCCGCAACTACCAAAGATCATTAAGGTAAAAACCCAACCATAGCATTAAGTAACAAGTCCTCTTTACTCCCATACGCAACAACCCCCTTACTCGGGTGTAAGCTTCTATCACTCTAGCCGCCCACTATAAGAGAATTATGAACGTATTGTAAACCCTACAACGGGAATCCCTCACGCTTGCGCGACATGGAGGGCACCATAGGACATCACCAAAATAAAACATACAACTCAAACCAATCACGATCATCAATCAACCCATAGGACAAAACGAATCTACTCAAACATCATAGGATGGCAACACATCATTGGATAATAATATGTAGCATTAGACACCATGTTTAAGTAGAGATTACAGTGGGGAGAAGATGTGTTACACCACTGCATAGAGGGGGAGAGAGGTGGTGTTGACGGCGGCGAAGTTGTTGGTGTAGATCGTCGTCACGATGGTTGCCCCGGCGGCGTTCCGGCGCCACCGGGAGAGAGGGGGAGAGAGCCCCCCTCCTTCTTCTTCTTCCTTGGCATCCCTCCTAGATGGGAGGAGAGTTCCCCCTCTGGTCCATGGCCGCCATGGCTCCCGGAGGGGAGGAGCCCCTCCGAGATTGGATCTCTCTCTCTCTGTTTCTCTTCTGTTTCGCGTTCCTGTTTTCTGGCCGAAAACCGTTTCTTATATTCCCGGAGATCCATAACTCCGATTGTGCTGAAATTTTAACACGATTTTTTTCTCGATATAAGATTCCTTGTAGCCGAAGAAGAGCCCCAACCGACTTACGGTGTGCCCACAAGGCATCACCGCGCGGCCTAGGGAGGGCGTGGCCTGTTGCCTTGTGGAGCCTGTGGGCCTCCGTTTGCATTGATTCCACCTCACCTCCCAAAAATCACATATATTCCAAAATAATTCTCCGTAAAATTTTATCGCGTTTGGACTTCGTTTGATATGGATTTTCTGCGAAACAAAAAACAAGCAGAAGACAGGAACTGGCACTGGGCACTGGATCAATATGTTAGTCCAAGAAATCATATAAAAAGTGGCCAAAAATATGTGGAAATTGTAGGATAATGGCATGAAACAATCAAAAATTATAGATACAATGGAGACGTATCAGGGCGCCACTCACTTAGTGCCTGTGACGCCCCCGACTCAATCCTGCACTAATCATACACGCAATGCGCATGATCAAGTCCAGAGACTCACGGGAAGATATCACAACACAACTCTAGACATAAAATAAAATAGTACAAGTTTTATATTACAAGCCAGGGGCCTCAAGGGCTTGAATACATAAGCTCGAGTTACACAAGAGTCAACGAAAGCATCAGTATCTGAGTACAGACATAATTAGTCAAGTTTGCCTTAAGAAGGCTAAGCAAAACAACGATAACTAGGTCGAAAAGGCGCAGGCCTCCTGCCTGGGAGCCTCCTAAACTGCTCCTGGTTGTCGGTCTCCATGTAGTAGTAGGCTCCATCGGTGTAGTAGTAGTTGTCGACGGGGTCAGCTGTCTCCTGGGCTCTGTCATTTGATCGCGGCAATCGGGTAGCGGGGGAAAAGAGGTAGCAAAGCAACCGTGAGTACTCATCCAAAGTACTCACAAGAATTACATCAGATCTATGCTAAGTATGCATCGGTATCAAAGGAAAGGGGCTATATCTGTGGACTATACTGCAGAAATGGCAGAATAGAAGGGAAGGCCTAACCTATCGAAGACTAGCATCTTGCAGCGTCTTGCAGCATTAGAATAGTGTAGATTAGCTTATAACAAAGTAATAAGTATGTAGTAGCAAAGCCCAGATATCCTTCCTCGACTCCCTACGAGAAAGCGATCCCGGAGCTTACATATTAATTAAAGTAACATGTATCCAGTTCAAGTTGTAGTAGATCGGGATACTACACTGAGCGTCCTGTTACCGTGGACACGACTATTCGAATAGATAACTTCCCTGCAGGGGTGCACTACTATTACAAAACATGCTCGATTAACTCTGGCCAGACACACTTTTCCGGGTCTTGCCCGTCCTCGGCTGATCGACACGAGGTAGTCCTACCTAGGCTCCGCAGAGAGGTCCCCGCCGGTTTACATCCTAAGTGCTCAGGGGTCTTGGGCCCATCGCCCTTTGCACTCCGGGTCGTTGCGTGCAGGGCCAGCCTCACCATGTTGTGCCTGTGGGTATCTGCTATCAGCCGTGCCGCAATGCTGAACTGGACATCTGACAGAGCTTTCGGCTGATACATACGGTGCCGAGGGCCCCATTAAACCATTATCCCGCGTGGTGGTAGTGCGTATAGGCCAGTGGCCAACTCAGATCAAATACCCAAATCCGTTAAGCGTGTTATTAGTAACTCACGGACACAAACAGGGCTCAAGGCTCACCTCGGACACCCTGTCGCACCGACTTGGTAACCCACAGACCAACGACCAGGAACCAGGCCCACCTCTCTCCTAGGTGGTCTCCACCTGCCCTGTCGTTCCGCCACAATAATCTCTCGCGGGTACCCTTGGGGGCTGACCCGTCTTTGTATGAATCTCTCACGGGTGCTCTTGGAGCCGACCCGACTTTAGTAGGGAGCTGTCGGGACTCTGGTCCATCTCTTACTGTATGGTACCACCTGCCCTTCAGCACCCGTATAAACATTGTAATGTAATGGTGTAAACATGCCCGCGATCCTCGCCCAAAGGGAATCACGGCCCGATAATCTAGCTAGCCACACGGACAAGGGTGTAGGGCAACTGATGAAACAACAGCATAACTAAACTAGGCATGCTAGGATAATAGGTAATGTAGCAACATCAGGTTACAAAAGCAGGCTGTGCATCAGAATAGCTTCTATTGAACAACAGTAGCAAAATCTAATGCAAGCAAGAGAGAGAAGGGATGGGCGATATAGGAATGATCAAGGGGGTTTGCTTGCCTGGTTGCTTGGCAGATGAAATCGAATCCTCAACGAAGTAGTCGATCACAGGGGGGTATCGTCAGCGGCCGTAGGGTCTACCGGAGAGGAAGGGTGAGGGGAAACAAATAAATAATGGAGCAATCAAATGCAACATAATGCATGACATGATGAAACGTGGTGATGAGGTGCTCTAATGCATTACTAATTATTTTAATTGAAGTGGGAAAATATTCGGGAATATTTTCCCAGCTCTAAGCACTATTCATTCAGCGGTTCTGGTAGCTAATTTTGAACGTTCGGTATGTTATAGGGGTGTGACAGGTATGTGGATGACATATTCGGATTCGTTAATTTTTTCTGATCATTTTTCATATATAAATTATTTTCATCCGAGTTACGGATTATTTTATATGCTTTTTCAAAGTTTTAAATGATTTTCTGGAATTTACTGGAATTAATTTAATTCGAAAATAAATGATTAAATTGCTACGGGTACACAGAAGTGTACCCAGCAAAATGCTCATTAGGCTGACAGATGGGTCCCAGTTGACTGGGTCAACGGCCCAGTCAGCAGAGGCTGACATGTGGGCCAGCCTGCTGACTCAGCAGGATCTTATCCAAAGGAATAGTGGGCTGGCACCACATGTCATACACAGTAAAGCTAACGAATGTTTTAATTTACTAAACAGGGTTAATTAGCAGGTGGGCCCCTTCGGTTAGTGTCCATTTAGGGTAGTTTAATTAGTGTTTAATTAAACCAGTGGTTATTTAGTGAGTGGGGCCCGATGTCAGTGGCACAGCGAGGTGGTTAGTGGCCCGGGGTTAGCGCTAACTACCTGACAGGTGAGTCCCGCCAGCGTTTGAACGCCGGCGCGCTCCGGCGACCACCAGAGATGGCGGCGTCACGCGAAAACGACGCACAGGTGGCCATTTGGCCCGGGGTTTGGTCCTACGGGACACCCTCGACGTGCCGCGTTGATCTGGGCCATCGGCAGCACTGGAGGTGGCCGGAGGCGAGCGCGGGAACCACGGGCAGCGGCGGCCGGAGCACGGCCTCCACGGTTTTGGCGCCACGGTCACGCAACCGGCGAACTAAGCACGCGAGCAGCACCTACGCAGCATCACAAGCATGACAGCGTGCTCGGACGAGCCCGAGGGGTGATACGTCTCCAACGTATCTATAAGTTTTGATTGTTCCATGCTATTATATTATCAATCTTGGATGTTTTTATATACATTTATAGCAATTATATATCATTTTTTGGGACTAACCTATTAACTTAGTGCCCAGTGCCAGTTGCTGTTTGTTGCCTGTTTTTGGTTTTCCAGAATATCAGTACCAAACGAAGTCCAAATACCACGAAAATTTTTGGAGATTTTTTTCTAGACATAACAAGTACTAGAAGCTTCGGGACAGGGCCAGAAGCCAGAGGAGGTGGCCACGAGCCACCAGGGCGCGCCCCAGGGGGGTGGCGCGCCTTGGTGCCTCGTGGGCCCACCTCTGCTCCGTTTGACCTAATTCCACCACTATAAATTCTCTAAAATCGGGAAACCAATAGGATTCCATGAAATACTTTTTCTGCCGCCGTAAGTTTCTGTTCTCGAGAGATCCCATCTGGAGGCCTTTTCCGGTACTCTGCCGGAGGGGGAATCGATCACGGAGGGGCTCTACATCAACCTTGCTGCCCTTCCAATGATGCATGAGTAGTTTACCACAGACCTTCGGGTCCATAGTTAGTAGCTAGATAGCTTCTTCTCTCTTTTTGATCTTCAATACAATGTTCTCCTCGATGTTCTTGGAGTTCTATCCGATGTAATCACTTTTTGCGGTGTGTTTGTTGGGATCCGATGAATTGTGAGTTTATGATCAGATTATCCATGAATATTATTTGAGTTTTCTCCGAACTCTTTTATGCATGATTATTATAGCTTCGTATTTCTTCTCCGATCTATTGATTTGGTTTGGCCAACTAGATTGATTTATCTTGCCATGGGAAGAGGTGCTTTGTAATGGGTTTGATCTTGCGGTGCTCAATCCCAGTGATAGAAAGGGATATGACACGTATGTATCGTTGCTATTAAGGGTAAAAAGATGGGGTTTATTCATGCGTGAGTTTACTTTGTCTACATCATGTCATCGTGCTTAAGGCGTTACTCCGTTCTTTATGGACTTAATACACTAGATGCATGCTGGATAGCAGTCGATGTGTGGAGTAATAGTAGTAGATGCAGGCAGGAGTCGGTCTACTTTTCTCAGACGTGATGCCTATATACATGATCATTGCCTTGGATATTGTCATGATTATTTGCTTTTCTATCAATTGCCCAACAGTAATTTGTTTACCCATCGTATGCTATTTTCTTGAGAGAAGCCTCTAGTGAAAACTATGGCCCCCGGGTCTATCTAAGTCATATATTAAAAACCCTAAAATACCTTGTTGCACTTTATCTTTATTTATTTTATTTTCTATTTTTGTTCAATCTATCTATCTATCACATACAATTTAATCTTGCAATTAACTGCCGAGGGATTGACAACCCCTTGTTTGCGTTGGGTGCAAGGATTTGTTGTTTTGTGTGTAGGTGCTACTAATGAGGTGTTGCGTGATTCTCCTACTGGATTGATAACCTTGGTTTCATAACTGTGGGAAATACTTATCTCTACTGTACTGCATCTCCCTTCCTCTTCAGGGAATTACCAACGCAGCTCACAAGTAGTAGGAAGAATTTCTGGCGCCGTTGCCGGGGAGACATCATCAACATCTATCAAGTACCTACGCATAAAACTTACATCTCCTGGCATTTATTTTATTTGCCTTTGCCTCTCATTTTCATCTCCCCCACTTCTAAAAAGTTTTTACAAAAATACAAAAATATTTTCCGTTTGCCCTTTTTGCTTGATTTGTCATCATGACTACCGTAACTATCCCTCCTTTGTCGCCGGATTTTGAAGTGCTTTACTTCAAGCAGAAATAAGGAGAAAATCTGAAAGATGCTTGGTATAGGTTAATGGAATCCTACCGTGTTTGCTCTGTAAAAGGGGATTTAAAAATTTTGCTTCGCAATTTCTATATATGTTTAACCATGCATCATAGAAAACTTTTGGACTTTGCCGCAAAAGGGAATTTTATTGAAGCGAGGCCAATACCGCCTATGAAATAATAGAGGGTATATTGGGGATCCCACCACCACAAAAGGGTTTTGCTTTTACTCAAGAGGGGGCTCAAATATTAGACAAATTGGGTGACATGCAGAAAAATTTGGTTGAGTTGCAAAAGTCTAACGAACCTCTTAAAAATATTAGTGGAAACCTCAACCGCATGAACACTTTGGTTACTCTATGCAATAAGCGATTAGATATTCTAGACCTTAAAATTGCCTCATTTCTTGAAAATAATGGGAAGCGTAAGGAGCCTCCCGGGTTTGAGAAAACTCCTATAAAGATTATTAAAACCAAAGATGACAGTACTTGAAACTATGCATTATGCCTAGCTAGGGGCATAAAATAATAGCGCTTGTTGGGAGGTGTCATGGTGTGACGACCATCTATGGGGCCATGCAGCCCCTTGTGGTTTGGCGGGGGAGATCGACGTGCACAAAGAGCATGAACAATGGAGGGCGCAAGGGATTTTACCCAGGTTCGGGCCGCAGAGAAGCGTAAAACCGTACTCCTGCTTTTGGTGTATTAATGGTGTGGGAGCATAGTACAAGGAGCGCTTCTCCCGGCAAGGTGGGAGGAGCAGCTACACGAGATGTGCTTGTGTTTGAAAAGGGGTCCGAATCCTCCTAACTGTTGCCTTGGCCCTCCTTTTATAGCTCAAAGGGGTTACCACAGTGGCAAAACAGTAATTACATAGCGATTAGATAGCAAACAGTGCTATCATACCTAACTCTGCCAGTTTAGGACAAAGGCATTAAATGTGCCGTTAGTTGTCATGTGGAGAGGTAGTCCCGGCAAGGTTTCTGCACCGCTTGCCCAACTACCTCGTATTATCCTGACACGTCTCCCAGACGTGTGTCATTAGAAGCAAATCCTGTCCCAGCGTATTGACATGTGCCCGATAAGCCTTACCAACCAGCCCGCGCGGTCGACACCTCGCCCACTAGCGAACACCTGTGCAGTGAGGTGGAGCGCTGGAGGGCTGGCAGGAGCCCGCCGGTACGGAGCTTGCCGGGTCCTCACCTTGCCGGCTTAGCCTTGCCGGCAAGGAATGTCTTCATCTTCGGTACTGGTTGAGTGCTGTGTCTTGAGCTTCTTTCTGGTAGCTTCTGCGACTGGGCTCTGAATCTTGGTCTTGATGGTTCCCGGCAAGGCTTGGACGGCAAGGAGGTTGCTACTGTCTGTGCATAACTCAGGGTATAAAATAGGCATGTTTTATACACCGACAGGAGCCCTCGGGCCTGGGCCATACGCGCGTTCGAAGCGTCGTTGGGCTAGGCCCAAACAATGCACAGATACGCGGCGGGAAACTGCCGCTGTAATTTTCGTCATGACGGTTATCCTCTCTGTTTGAGATCTTCTTTACTCCTCCTTTTTCTGCGCCTCTCCATCACGCGCACTTGCATGCATGCAAGGCAGCAGATTGGTGGAGAAGGGCAGCCGTTGGAGTGACGCGCCGGGCCAGGGTGCGCAGGGCGCGGAATTGGCGATCGTGGGCGGTTGCTGGAGTAATGCGCCCGGCCAGAGCGCAGGTCATGGGATTGGCGAACGTGGGCGGCCGCCCGAGGATGGTGAGGACCCAGCCTCCCATACTCCCCCTATAAAGAGGGGACTGCGGGATGCGATGCTCACTCATCTCTTTCTGCCTCAATCTCCAGCGACTGTTGCCTCTTTCTTGTATCTTCTTCCTCCGCATCCGACGACGACATGGCGAGGGGAAGGGGACGCGGTCGTGCTTCCGCCACCACGGCGAGAGCTTCTTCTCGGCTCCAAGCTCATGCTTCGGCTACAGCTGCTGAGGCTGGCTCTAGTGCTCAAGGGAGGGCCGCGGCCCGTGGCCGTGGGCGACGCGTCGCCCATGATCGGGGCGCTTGCTGCTCCGTCTTTGGCCCTTTCTCCACCGGCAGAAGGCCACACGGTGGATACGGCAGAAGAGTTCATCTTGGAGCTGCGCGACCAGCCGCGGAGCTAGTTGCGGCTCCCTCGCCCTTTTGCTAGGGAGATGGAAGGCCGACACCTGCACGGCTTATGGCTGCGCGTAGACGGTTGCTGCAACGGCCCGGTCCGGGTGACCGATGAGACTTCCAACAACGGCATCATCTACCTCACGCGTGGGTGGAAATCCTTTGCCCGTGCCCATTGTCTGGGGCAGGGGCACCTCCTTCACTTCAGGCTGGATGGACTAGACACGCTCGTCGTGAAGTTCTTCGGGGCTTCTGGCGCTCGTCTGGAGTGCTGGGCGGAGAGCTCGAGCGACAGCGACACCGCTTCCTCCAGCGATGCTGAGGATGACGATGATGACGGCGATGACGATGGCTCTCCGGGCATGAAGATTGAAGACGACGGCGAAGAGTCTGGCTGATCGCTGGCAGCACCATCATCTGGCCTTTCGAGAACAAGCCGGACTCCGCCTAGGCGCCCCTTTTGCCCTCTTCGCACTCGAGATAAACCCTGGCAAAGGGCCGATGAAAATGTAATCGAGTACCTTTTCAATGAATATCTAGTCTTTGCCGGGTTTAAATAAATGCATGCTGTTTCCCTTGTTTTATTTTGCCTTTGTATGATTGTGTTCCCTACGCTCATTGGAAGCTTGCTGGTGCGCACACTTGCCGCGAGCGCTTCGAGGAATGGGTCCTTAGCAGCCTGCTGGAAGTGCCACCGCCGGCAAGGTAACTCGCCGGGTCAGAACGCAGCTGCTAGGCTTGCCGAGCGGACTCGAGGCAAGCTAGAGCGCAGACTGATCGCGACAAGGTTCCTCTCACGTGCAGGTTTCTCATACATAGCACAGAATTGTTCAAGGGAAATTGCGAATGTAACAAGGAAAAGTTTTCAAAGTTTTTCAACTTAGCTTTTCCTTGCGTTGCTTCTCTTGTTATATGAAATGATCTCTTGAATATCATTAGAAATGGTACCCATCTCCACCCCCCCGGGAAACTTGCGCGCGAGGGATCCTTCT
Organism: Elymus sibiricus; assembly: GCA_039707655.1. Taxonomy (NCBI): domain Eukaryota; kingdom Viridiplantae; phylum Streptophyta; class Magnoliopsida; order Poales; family Poaceae; genus Elymus; species Elymus sibiricus. The sequence continues at coordinate 118,373,414 of CM077676.1, read as the reverse complement.
GTCCTTTTAAGAAGAAAGAAGAAAAAAAGAGTGGGTTGGGAACCTTGACGGTCCAATAGTCGCTCCACACAAACTAAGGTGTAAGTCACAATCATCACATGTATCACATATAGAACGAATATGTACAAGGAGTTGCGAAATACTTAGCTTTATTATGCACAGGATCTGCGCCTGGCTTTGTACAAAGGGTTACATGTCTTGCCGACAAAGCTCGTACAAAAGGGGTTGCCGGGAGGCCCGGCAACTGCGCCTTACGGGTAGAACTTGCGAAGATGTTCAATATTCCATGAGTTTTCCACTAGGGTGCCATCTTCGGTCTCCAGACGGACTACGCCAGGTCTGGTGACTCGTGCTACCCGATAAGGGCCTTCCCACTTCGGCGTCAACTTGTTTGATCCCTTGGCGGACTGAACACGCCGAAGAACAAGGTCGCCTTCCTCAAGGCTTCGGGCATGCACTTTGCGGCTATGGTAGCGACGCAAGGCTTGCTGATAGCGTGCAGCTCGCACAGCCGCCCGAAGACGATCTTCCTCAAGGAGCAATGCGTCGTCTTGACGCAGCTGCTCTTGCTCAACTTCATCGTAAGCGAGCACTCGAGGTGACCCGTATATGAATTCCGTGGGGAGTACCACTTCTGCACCATAAATTAGGGAGAAGGGTGTTTGGCCGGTAGCTCGATTTGGTGTCGTTCTGAGTGACCAAAGAACCGCCGGCAACTCATCAATTCAGTGCCTTCCACACTTGCGCAGCTTGTCAAAGGTTCTCGTCTTGAGGCCATGCAGCACTTCTGCATTCATCCTTTCCGCCTGGCCGTTGCTTCTCGGGTGAGCAACGGATGCAAAACAGATCTTGCTGCCAAGGTCTTGGATGTACTGCATGAAGGTGCGGCTCATGAATTGTGTGCCGTTGTCGGTGATGATTCTGTTAGGAACCCCGAAACGGCAAACTAATCCTTTGAAGAACTTGACGGCTGATTGCGCTGTCACCTTCCTCACCGGCTCCACTTCAGGCCACTTTGTGAACTTGTCAATTGCGACATACAAGAACTCAAAGCCCCCGGCAGCATGGGGGAAGGGGCCCAAGATATCGAGCCCCCAGACCGAAAAGGGCCAGGAGAGAGGGATTGTTTGGAGAGCTTGAGCTGGCTGATGTATGTTCTTTGAATGGAACTGGCATGCTTCACACTTGCTTACTAGCTCAGTCGCATCCTGGAGTGCAGTGGGCCAATAGAAGCCTTGCCGGAATGCTTTGCCGGCAAGTGCCCTTGATCCTATGTGAGAGCCACATATGCCTCCGTGTACCTCCGCCAACAGCTTTAGTCCATCTTCCCGGCAAATACACTTCAATTTCATGCCATTTGGCCGTTTTCTGTACAGGATGTTATCCACAAACTGATACATACTTGACTGATGGGCTACTTTCTCCGCTTCTTCTTGCTCATCGGGAAGTTCTCCTGTTTGAAGGAATTGAACTATTTGCTGTGCCCTTGCCAGAGCCTACGGCTCGACGACAACCACTAAAGGCATCTCTTCGGCTGCGGGAGCGCTCGCTTCTGCTGCAAGAACCTGGGGTTCTGCGCTAAGCGGCTGCTCACCGGCTACCGTGTTGTTGTTCCCGGCAGCATCCTTGTCAGCGGCATCCGGGAGCTCTGCCAGAAAATACTTGCCGGTATTCAACTTTCTTCTCTTACTGGCCTGCGTTGATGTGGTGACTGTCGGTTGATTCAAATGGAGCACAAAAGTTCCCGGTTCCACGGGAAGCTTTTGAGCGGCACATTTTGACAGGCTGTCAGCGATGCTGTTTTCCGCACGAGGAATGTGTTCTGTTGGTAACCCGTCAAAGTGTTCTTCCAATTTCCTCACTTCTTCCACGTACGCTTCCATCAACGGGCTCTGGTAATCTTTGTTGACTTGCTTCACAACAAGCTGCGAGTCACCGCGGACGATCAATTTTTTGATACCAAGGTCCATTGCGATCCTAAGACCGGCAAGGAGTCCTTCATACTCAGTAGTGTTGTTCGTAGCTTGCTCCCTGGGGAAGTGCATTTGAACCACATACTTGAGGTGCTCTTCGGTGGGTGCGACAAGCAGCACTCCGGCACCGGCACCTTGCAGCGAGAAGGCACCATCAAAGTACATGATCCATTCCTTTGCCGTTTCCTTGCCGGGGAGAGCTGTTTCTTGAATTTCTTCGTCTTGCGTTGGTGTCCATTCTGCAACGAATTCCGCCAAAGCTCTGCTCTGAATAGTTGAAGTGCTTTCAAACTTGAGTGCAAAGCTTGACAATTCCAACGCCCACTCCGCTATCCCGCCAGTTGCCTCTAGATTCCTCAAGATGCGTTGCAATGGAAAGCGGGTGACGACGGTGATTTCGTGCGCTTGGAAGTAGTGACGCAGCTTTCTCGAGGCCATAAGAAGACCGAAAAGCAACTTTTGCACCCCAGAGTATCTCGATCTAGCCCCCTGCAGAAGGGAACTGACGAAGTATACTGGTTGCTGCACCACTTTCTTCTTCGGCACTGTTTGTTGATTATCTCCATTTGGCCACGCTGTTCCCGACTTGTCGGCACCATGATTTGCCGGAGAAAATTCCGGTTTGTCGTTGGATAGTTTTGCTGCGGTTACTTCCTCATCATCGGGTTCCCTCTGCGCCACTAATGCAGCACTAGCCACTTGATTCGTTGCCGCTACGTATAGCAGCAACGGCTCTCGTGGTCTTGGCGCAACTAGTGTTGGCGTGGAGGAGAGGTATCTTTTCAAGTCCTGCAGTGCGGCCTCTGCTTCCGGAGTCCATTTCATCGGACCTGCCTTTTTCAAAACCTTAAAAAACGGCAGGGCGCGCTTAGCGGATCTTGAAATGAACCTACTCAAGGCCGCAACACAACCGGCAAGACGCCGCACATCTTTGACGCTTTTCGGTGCTCGGATCTGCTCAATCGCTTTGATCTTGTCGGGATTTGCTTCAATTCCTCGTTGAGATACAAAGAACCTGAGAAGCTTGCCGGATGGAATGCCAAACACGCACTTCTCGGGGTTGAGCTTCAAGTTGATTTTCCGCAAGTTAGCAAACGGTTTTTCCAAATCTTGAATGAGGGTAGACTTGTCCTTGGTCTTGACCAGAATGTCATCCATGTATGCTTCCACATTCCTGTGCAGCTGGGGCTCAAAACCAATCTGGACTGCTCTTGCAAATGTTGAACCGGCACTCTTTAACCCGAAAGGCATACGCACAAAGCAGTATGTGCCACATTGAGTAATGAATGCGGTTTTCTCCTCATCCTCCTTGGCCATGAATATCTGATGGTATCCAAAGTAGGCATCAAGGACAGAGAGCAAATCACAGCCGGAAGTAGAGTCTATAATTTGATCAATGCGCGGCAAAGGGAAAGGATCCTTCAGACATGCTTTGTTAATATCAGTGTAGTCGATACAAAGTCTCCACTTTCCGTTTGCTTTGCGCACCACCACTGGATTGGCCAGCCAAGTGGGATGTAGCACTCCTCTCACCAGGCATGCTGCTTCGAGTTTCTTGATCTCTTCGGCAATAAACTGTTGCCATTCCAACGTTTGCTTCCAGACTTTTTCCTTGACGGGCCGGGCGTGGGGACAGACAGCGAGGTGGTGCTCAATTACCTCCCTGGGAATGCCGGGGATGTCAGATGGTCGCCATGCAAACACATCGACATTCACCCGCAGGAAGGCAACGAGCGCGCTTTCCTATTTGCTGTCAAGGGTGGCACTGATGGTGAAGGTACCGTCAGTGTCGTCCTCCCTCGCCGGTACCTTCTTGGTTGCCGGTGCAGTGGCTTTGGATTTCTTACTGGCAGAGCACTCCGGTAAGTCTTCAACAGGCGCACAGCACTCCGAAGAGGTGCGCTTCCCGGAATCCTTGCTAGAGGTCTTGCCAGACTTCTTCTTTTCCTTTTTCTTGGCGGGAGTTGGCGCCTCGGCAGCCTCTGCTGCAACCGCATCTCTGTACATCTTGTCGACGCAAATGACTGCATCTTTCTTGTCGGAGTTGATGGAAATGACACCCATCGGCCCTGGCATCTTCAACGTGTTGTAAGCATAGTGAGATGCTACCATAATTTTTGCCAAGGCTGGGCGGCCAAGAATTCCATTGTACGGCAAGGGGATCTTGACGACGTCAAAGACAATCTTTTCCATCCTGTAGTTCAGTTCTCCGCCAAATGTCACCGGCAATGTTATCTTTCCCTTGGGCTGGCTTCTTCCCTGGTTTACTCCTTGGAATGTGCCCGTTTTCTCGAGTTCCTCATCGGGGATCTGCAGCCTCTTGATAACTTCTGGAGAGATCAGGTTTAGACCGGCCCCACCGTCAACTAACATCTTTGTTACCTGGAGGTTGCGAATTGTTGGTGAAACCAACAACGGCAAACACCCGACCGCTGTTATGCGATCGGGGTTATCCTTAGTATAAAAAATGATAGGCGTGTGTGACCATTTGAGTGGCTTCTGAGAGCCCATCGCCGGTTCCACCGCATTAACCTCACGCGCCAACTACTTAAGTTGGCGGTGAGAGGAGTGTAAGGACGCCCCTCCGTCAATGCACATGGCGTCGGTTGCCTTCTGGAATTCTTGTTCGCTGGGTTCATCATCGTCCTCTTCGTCACTTCCATCATCCTCTTCTTTCTTGTCTCGGCCTCTGGCAGGCTTCTCTTTCTGCTGCTTAGCCTTGCCGCGGCGGCCCCCTCGACCGCCACGGCCCTTTTTTCCGGATCCACCAGTACCATCTTGACCCTTTTCCTTGTCGCACTTTTCATATTCAGGTTTCTGCTTCTCAACAAGGTGCTCGACTTGCCGGCATTCTTGGAGATCGTGGCCTTTAGTACGGTGAATCTTGCAGTACGGTCCATCTGACTTGCCGGCCTTCTCGTTTGCCGCCGCCTCCTGGCAAGCGGCGCATGCAGCAGCTTCCTTGCCGGAGTTCTCAGTCTTGGCTTTCTTGGCCGACTCAGAGTTGCCGGAGCCTTCGACAGCCATAACAGTTTTGCCCTTGCGCTTTCTATTGCGCTTTCGGCCTTTCTTCCCCGGGGTGACAGCATCATCGTCCTCAGAATCTACTTTGGCACCAGTGTCCTCCCCGGGAAGCCTTCCTCCTTCCTCAGATCGTGCACACTTATCCGCCAACGTGTAGAGCTCGTTGACGGTCTTGGGCAACTTGACGTTCATTTTCTCCCGCATCCTCCGATTGCGCACATTCGTGTGAAAGGTGGCAATCACGGCTGCGGGGTGCACATCTGGAATCTTACGGTGCACACGGCTGAACCTCTGGATGTACTTGCGTCAAGTTTCACCATCTCTTTGCGGGATCACCTGCAAGTCACTGGGCCGTCCAGGGGCTTTGTGGCCCCCGGTAAAGGCACCAACGAACTCGTTGCAGAGATCTGACCATGAAGAAATGGAGTTCTCCGGCAAATTCATTAGCGAAGACCTCACGTTGGGTTTCAGTACCAACGGGAAGTAGTTGGCGTGGATTTTCTCATCTTTTCCCCCGGCAGCTTGCACGGCGATCGTGTAGATGCCCAGAAACTCTGCCAGGTTCAGCTTGCCGTCGTACTTTTCTGGCACTTCTGGCTTCAAGGTTCGAACGGACGGCCATCGGACTTGCTGTAGCTCACGGGTGATGGCGGGACATCCAATCTTGTAGGGTAGATATCTGCCAACCCTTGGCGCAGGCTCATCAACGATGGGGCCGTTGCGTGCATCGGATTGACGACGCGCCTCCCGACGCCGTTCGATGGTGGTGCGGGCGTCTTCTGCCCGCCTGTCTCGCAGCACTTGCCGCTGATCTTGCCGTGCTCGCGGATCCGAAGAGGCCATTGACACCTCGTCGGGATCGAAGGATCACTGAGCTTGCTGCGGTCGTTGGCGTTGTTGCCGCTGGGATTGTTGCCGCTGAGGTGATTGCATCATTAGCACGGCACCGTCAGTGCGGCCATCAACTGGGCTTGCCGGTGCCATTCGCGGACGCCGTGAGGGCTCCGCTTGCTGTGATTTACTAGCCTCGGCGAATCCAATCAAGCTTTGGATGGTGGCTCTCCACTCATCCATCTTCTCTGCCGCTCGAGGGAAGTTTAGCAGCATCTGGGCTCGCGCCATTGCTTCTGCTGTTGTGGCTGGCATGGCCGGAAGCGAAGAACGCGACGTTGCTCTACTCCTCGCAGAGCCAGCAGGAGCGCCATCGCGGTCTTGCTGCTGCGGCACATGATCAATAACAGGTCGTCGTGGCGGAGGCGGTGCCTGAGAATCTGGGATTTGATCAACAAGAGTCTTGCCGTGAGGTCGCCGCTGCCCAGAGTCGTTGGCGCCGCTCGGAGCTGTGCCTTGCCCGTTGTGCGAGAGGCGCAGTGTCTGTCCAGAAGCTGCATTCTTGGATGCCGCCGCAGCAGGATCTTGGCTCGCGCCGGTCCGGGCATTGCCGCTCCGGTGGCTGCGTTCGTCGGTGCGGCGAGGAGGTGGAGGAGGAAGAGGTCGTCCGTCCGTTCCGCCCACGTCGTCGCGGCTCCGTTCGCCAAAGGATCGAGGAGGTCGACTACCTCCAGCACACTCGTCTCCTGCGCCGACCGCGGTGGGCATGACAACTGCGCCGCCTGCGCTGGTTGTGCCAACCGCAGTACCCGCACCGCCCGCATTGGCCGCGCCGCCTGTGCCGCCTGCGGATGCGTGCGGGGTGGCCGTCATCGTGATGCCCTTCTTCTTGGGTGCCATCGACGACGAGGAGGACGACGAGGAAGTTGATGAAGATGATGAAGAAGACGCGCAATCCCCTGATCAAGGTTCGAGCAAGCGACGCTACCCCCTACCTGGCGCGCCAAAGATGTCGTGGTGTGACGACCATCTATGGGGCCATGCAGCCCCTTGTGGTTCGGCGGGGGAGATCGACGTGCACAAAGAGCATGAACAATGGAGGGCGCAAGGGATTTTACCCAGGTTCGGGCCGCAGAGAAGCGTAAAACTATACTCCTGCTTTTGGTGTATTAATGGTGCGGGAGCACAGTACAAGGAGCACTTCTCCCGGCAAGGTGGGAGGAGCAGCTACACGAGACGTGCTTGTGTTTGAAAAGGGGTCCGAATCCTCCTAACTGTTGCCTTGGCCCTCCTTTTATAGCTCAAAGGGCTTACCAAAGTGGCAAAATAGTAATTACATAGCGATTAGATAGCAAACAGTGCTATCATACCTAACTCTGCCAGTTTAGGACAAAGGCATTAAATGCGCCGTTAGGTGTCATGTGGAGAGGTAGTCCCGGCAAGGTTTCTGCACCGCTTGCCCAGCTACCTCGTATTATCCTGACACGTCTCCCGGACGTGTGTCATTAGAAGCAAATCATGTCCCAGCGTGCTGACATGTGCCCGATAAGCCTTACCAACCAGCCCGCGCGGTTGACACCTCGCCCACTAGCGAACACCTGTGCGGTGAGGTGGAGCGCTGGAGGGCCGGCAGGAGCTCGCCGATACGGAGCTTGCTGGGTCCTCACCTTGCCGGCTTAGCCTTGCTGGCAATGAATGTCTTCATCTTCGGTACTGGTTGAGTGCTGTGTCTTGAGCTTCTTTCTGGTAGCTTCCGCGACTGGGCTCTGAATCTTGGTCTTGACGGTTCCCGGCAAGGCTTGGACGGCAAGGAGGCTGCTACTGTCTGTGCATAAGTCAGGGTATTAAATACCCATGTTTTATACACCGACAAGAGGCAACCCAATGAATAAAATAAATTTTTACTTTTTGTTTCTGTTATTGTGTGTTTTTACATTTATGCTACTTTTATGATTGTGTTTTTAATTAGTGTTTGTGCCAAGTAAAGCCTTTAGGATGATTTGGAAGATAGTATAATTGATGCTGTTTGGAAAACAAAAAGTTTTGCGTCCAGTGCTGGAATTTTGGTTCTGTACTGGAGCATCAGAAGAATCTGAAATTTTTGCACAGTATTGGTATATGAATTTCCCACGTTGTCCTAATTTTTCAGAATTTTTGGAGTTACAGAAGTATAGCTTTGAGATAGATCTCTATAGACTGTTCTGTTTTTGACAGATTCTGTTTTGATGCACTACTTGCTTGTTTTGATGAAACCATGGCTTGTATCGGGGGGTATAAGCCATGGAGAAGTTAGAATACAGTAGGTGTAATGCAAAAATAAAATATGAATGGGTTTGCAATAGTACTTAAAGTAGTGATTTATTTTGTTATACTAACGGATCTCATGAAGGTTTTGTTGAGTTTTGTGTGATTGAAGTTTTCAAGTTTTGGGTGAGATCACGATGGATGAAGGAATAAGGAGTGGCAAGAGCCTAAGCTTGGGGATGCCCGAGGCACCCCAAGGTAATATTCAGGGTAGACTCAAGCGTCTAAGCTTGGGGATGCCCCGGAAGGCATCCCCTCTTTCTTCTACGAACCATCGGTAATTTTACTTGGAGCTATATTTTTATTCATCAAATGATATGTGTTTTGCTTGGAGCGTCATGTATTATATGAGTCTTTGCTTTGTTTGCTTTTTAGTTTGTCACAATCATCTTTGCTGGACACACCAATTTGAGAGAGCCACACGATCATCATGATTTGTTAGAATACTCTATGTGCTTCACTTAAATTTTTTGAGCTAGGTAGTTGCTTTAGTGCTTCACTTAAATCTTTTTGAGCACGGCGGTGGCTATATTTTGAAGAAATATTTAAACTCTCATGCTTCACTTATATTATTTTGAGAGTTGATAAGATTGAAATTTTGAAGAAATTTTTAAACTCTCATGCTTCACTTATATTATTTTGAGAGTTATTAAATTTTGAAGAAATATGTGCACTCTCATGCTTCACTTATACCTTTTTGAGAGTTGATAATAGTAATGGTAATTTGCACAAGATATGAATTTGGTCCCAAAGTGATGAATATTGAAGAGGGATATAATAAAAACTTTCATATAGATCATTGGATATGATAAGTGTGATTCCTTGCAATAAGTTTTGAGATATGGAGATGATAATATGTGAGTCATGTTAGTGAGTAATTGTGATTTAGTAAGAATATTGGTGTTAAGGTTTGTGATTCCCTATGCATGCACATTAAGTCAATAGTTATGCAACGAAATTATATCCTACTTATGGTGCATTATTCGGAGTTAGTTATGTTCAATGCATGTTTATGACCGTTTTCGCTTTTTGGTTGGTTGCTTCTCAATCTATTTGCTAGCCTTCATTTGTACTAAGCGGAAATACTGCTTGTGCATCCAAAATCCTTAAACCCAAGCTGTGCCAAATGAGTCCACTATATCTACCTATATGCGGTATTTCAATGCCGTTCCAAGAAAATTTGCGTGTGCCAACTCTAAAATTTTCAAAATAATTTTTCCATTTTGCGTGCCCATACCGCTCATGAAGCGGCAGGGGTGGCCATTATTTTCCATGCTAGGTGTGTTATTCTCACGATGAGTGTTTATTCACTTGTCATTGCACGAGAGAGTGGCTGGTAATAGGGATGCCCAGTCCCACAATGAATCAAAAATTAATAACAACAAAATTCCTTGGAAAGTGTTGGTATGGAGGGCACCCGTGGATACGGCTAGCCATGGATTGTGAAAGAATGGTGAAAAGGAAATAAACTTTACTTTCTGTTTGGGAACCGCCTATGATGTGTCTAGCATGGAAAATATTGGGAATTCTCGGTCGTTTTCGTTGACAGGAAAAGCATGCCTCTCAAAATAATTTTATCTCTCTAATTTAAGCTTTGAGCTCTGGCACATTTGCAAATCTCTGCTTCCCTCTGCGAAGGGCCTATCTATTTACTTTTATGCAATTTTTATTTTTATTTGAGTCTCCATCTTCTCTTACAAAGCACCAACTAGAGAGCACTATTGTCATACTTGTGCATTGTGTGTAGCTAATATTGAGTGTGCTTCATGAATGGATCAATGATTGAGCATAATGGGCTAGGGATAACTTTCTTTAGCATTGATATTTTGAAAGACATGGTTGCTTGTTAGCATGCTTGAGTATTTATATCTTCATGTCAAACTATAGACTATTGCTTTGAATCATGCAAGTCCAAATGTCCATGCTATAAAAGAAAAGAATATATGATGAATATGATAGGTAGCATTCCACACCAAAAATTCTGTTTTTATCATTTACCTACTCGAGGACGAGCAGTAATTAAGCTTGGGGATGCTGATACGTCTCCAACGTATCTATAATTTTTTATTGTTCCATGCTATTATATTATCAATCTTGGATGTTTTTATATACATTTACAGCAATTATATATCATTTTTTCGGACTAACCTATTAACTTAGTGCCCAGTGCCAGTTGCTGTTTTTTTGCCTGTTTTTGGTTTTCCAGAATATCAGTACCAAACGAAGTCCAAATGCCATGAAACTTTTTGGAGATTTTTTTCTGAACATAACAAGTACTAGAAGCTTCGGGAGAGGGCCAGAAGCCAGAGGAGGTGGCCACGAAATTCCACCACTATAAATTCTCTAAAATCGGGAAACCAATAGGAGTCCACGAAATACTTTTTTTGCCGCCGCAAGTTTCTGTTCTCGAGAGATCCCATCTGGAGGCCTTTTCCGGTACTCCGCCGGAGAGGGAATCGATCACGGAGGGGCTCTACATCAACCTTGTTGCCCTTTCGATGATGCGTGAGTAGTTTAGCACAGACCTTTGGGTCCATAGTTAGTAGCTAGATAGCTTCTTCTCTCTTTTTGATCTTCAATACAATGTTCTCCTCGATGCTCTTGGAGTTCTCTCCGATGTAATCACTTTTTGCGGTGTGTTTGTTGGGATCCGATGAATTGTGAGTTTATGATCAGATTATCCATGAATATTATTTGAGTTTTCTCTGAACTCTTTTATGCATGATTATTATAGCTTCATATTTCTTCTCCGATCTATTGATTTGGCTTGGCCAACTAGATTGATTTATCTTGCCATGGGAAGAGGTGCTTTGTAATGGGTTCGATCTTGCGGTGCTCAATCCCAGTGATAGAAAGGGACATGACACGTATGTATCATTGCTATTAAGGGTAAAAAGATGGGGTTTATTCATGCGTGAGTTTACTTTGTCTACATCATGTCATCGTGCTTAAGTCGTTACTCCGTTCTTTATGGACTTAATACACTAGATGCATGCTAGATAATGGTCGATGTGTGGAGTAATAGTAGTAGATGCAGGCAGGAGTCGGTCTACTTGTCTCGGACGTGATGCCTATATACATGATCATTGCCTTGGATATCGTCATGATTATTTGCTTTTCTATCAATTGCCCAACAGTAATTTGTTTACCCATCGTATGCTATTTTCTTTAGAGAAGCCTCTAGTGAAAACTATGGCCCCCGGGTCTATCTAAATCATATATTAAAAACCCTAAAATACCTTGTTGCACTTTATCTTTATTTATTTTATTTTGTATTTTTGTTCAATCTATCTATCTATCACATACAATTTAATCCTGCAATTAACCACCGAGGGATTGACAACCCCTTGTTTGCGTTGGGTGCAAGGATTTGTTGTTTTGTGTGTAGGTGCTGCTAACAAGGTGTTGCGTGATTCTCCTACTGGATTGATAACCTTGGTTTCATAACTGATGGAAATACTTATCTCTATAGTACTACATCTCCCTTCCTCTTCAGGGAATTACCAACCCAGCTCACAAGTAGCAAGGGGCACTAGGGGGACAGCAGGGAGCTGGACACCAGCGGCGGAGCTCCGGCAATGGCATCGGCAAAACGGGGCTCGGGCGCGAGTGAAAAAGAGAGGGAATCGACGACGGAGCTCACCGAGGAGGCACGCGACGGCCCGATGAGTGGCTAGGAGCAGCAGTGAAGCGGATCGACGACGGCGAACAGCGACGACCGAGGTTGGGGAAAAGCTCGATCCGCTCACTGTAGTGGCGCAGAGCTCGGGCGGTGGCGCGCAGGCAACGTAGGGGAGGCTGGCGGTGCTCCTGGACACGAGCCTAGCCGGCGAGAACGACGGTGGATGCGGGGTTGATGGCGGTCTTGGCGACGGGTGCGTCGGGCGACGATGGAATTGAGTGAAGGAGTGGGCGAGGGGGCAACTGCGAGCTAGGGTTCGATCCAGGGCACCGGTGGCGTCCTTATCCATCCCCGGGACGACGGCAATGACACGGGATGGCCGACGCGTGTAGTATCGTCGGTGAGAGCGCGCCGCGGCTGACACGCGAGGAGAGAGAGCGGGAGGAAGAAGGAGAGGGAGTTGGGATGGGCCAGACTACATTATGCACTGGGAGCCCAAGTGCACAGTAGGCTTCGGCCTTTTTCTAATTCCCCTTTTCTGTTTCATTTTCCAGTAGCTACTCTGCCTTTTATTTTTGCCCTAAATGACTTTTGTAAAATGTATCACTTGTCTCAATAAATGACATGCAATATTTCCCACTGCCACAGAAAGTTTGGTAGTTGAATAATTTCATTTGAATTTTGCTTAATTGGAAATGAATTAAAGTGGCTGTTAAAGTCACTGTTTTTGGAAAATAACTTTTAAATAAGCAAACAAGTGATAAGGTTTTCTTTCACATTAATTATCTATGGATTATTTGCTAAAAGTTGAACTATTTCTCTTGCAAGTTTGTATCTTTTAAAATTTTACATACTAAATGAATTTGGAATTGAGGTGGAATTTGAAATGAGATATGAATCCATAGTGATCAAGCATTGCAAACCCAAGTAGCTTAGCTTAATGATAAGGATCATTGTAGCTAATTACATAGGGGTGTTACAATTCTCCTCCTCTAAAAGAAATTCTCGTCCCGAGAATTCAGGAGGTAGAAGGAAAAAGGTCGGGGTATTCTTCACGAAGATGATCCCCGCGTTCCCAAGTGGCTGCATTTTTAGAATGATTCGACCACTGAACTTTAAGGAACTTGATTGCCTTCTGACGGGTTCGACGTTCAGCTTGATCGAGAATGCGGATCGGATGTTCTTTATAAGAGAGATCCTCTTGTAATTCGAGCATTTCATGATCCACTGCTCGGATAGGATCCTTGAAGCAGTGACGGAGTTGCGACACGTGGAAGACATCATGAACCTGAGGAAGGTTCGATGGCAATTCCAATTGATATGCCACTTCTCCACGTCTGGCGAGAATACGAAACGGGCCAATGTAGCGAGGAGCTAGCTTGCCCTTGATTCTGAAATGGTGAGTGCCCTTCATCGGAGTGACACGAAGGTATGCTTGTTCGCCAGGTTGATAGACCATTACCTTGTGTTTATGGTCATAACTGCTCTTCTGACGAGACTGAGCAGTCTTCAGATGTTCACGAACAATACAGACTTGCTCTTCAGCGTGTTGGATAATGTCCGGACCGAAAAGCGGTCGTTCCCCAGTTTCTGACCAATTCAGAGGAGTTCGGCACTTACGTCCATAAAGAACTTCAAATGGTGCCATCTTCAGACTAGCTTGATAGCTATTGTTGTAAGAGAATTCAGCATATGGGAGAGATTCCTTCCATTTCTTGCCAAAGGAGATGACACATGCGCGAAGCATATCTTCAAGCACTTGGTTGACTTGTTCAACTTGACCCTGGGACTGGGGGTGAAAGGCGGTGCTAAAGGACAGATGAGTTCCCATAGCTTCTTGGAAACTTTCCCAGAACCTTGAGGTAAAGAGGCTGCCACGGTCTGAACCGATCTCCAACGGAACACCATGAAGCGACACAATTCTGGAAACATACAAGTCTGCTAACTAACTAGCAGTGATTGTCTCTTTGACTGGCAGGAAATGAGCAACCTTTGAGAATCGGTCAATGACGACAAGAATAGCATCATGACCCCTCTATGATCTGGGAAATCCAGTAATGAAATCCATTTCAACTTTGTCCCATTTCCATTCGGGAATAGCAAGTGGTTGCAGAGTTCCAGCAGGTCTTTGATGTTCTGCTTTGATGCGACGGCAAACGTCACACTCAGCAACATAACGAGCAATGTCTTGCTTCATATCAGGCCACCAGTACCGCTGACGAATGTCTTGGTACATCTTGGTACTACCCGGATGAATAGACAAAGGTGTGTCATGTGCTTCTTTCATGACATCCGAGCGCGAGTCCAGATTCTTTTTTCTAGGGGCCGCTAGGCGGCCTTTGAAGAACAAGGCACCATCATCATCAACTGTGAAGAACGATGAATTTCCTTTGGAGAGATAGCTCTTAATCTTCTCGACTTCAGAATCATAATTCTGCCTTGTCTTGATGTTGCGCTCGAGATCTGGTTCAACAACCAAGGTATTTAGATATCCTTGAGGAACTATCTCGAGGTTCAGCTTTCGAAGCTCTTCATACAGGAGTGGTTGCTGTAGCTGAACCTCAAGTTCACAACAGTAGGATTTGCGGCTCAAGGCATCAGCCATTACGTTAGCCTTGCCAGGAGTATAAGAAATACCCAAGTCATAGTCTGTAATGGCCTCCATCCATCTTTGCTGACGGAGGTTCAGAGATGACTGAGTAAACAAGTACTTCAGACTCTGATGATCCGTTTAGATCTCGCAACGATTACCAAGTAGGTAATGTCGCCATAACTTCAATGCATAAATAACTGCTGCCAGTTCAAGATCATGCGTTGGATAGTTCTCTTCATGAGGACGCAACTGTCGAGAGCCATAAGCAATCACCTTGCACTCTTGCATTAGAACACAGCCTAATCCTTGACAGGATGCGTCACAATAAATCATGAAGTCCTTGCGAGAATCTGGAGGAGCAAGCACTGGGGCAGATGTCAGCTTGTCCTTGAGTGTCTGAAAACTTTCCTGACATTTTTCTGTCCACTCAAACTTAACACCTTTGTGAAGCAGATCAGTCAGAGGCTTGGCAATATTAGAGAAGTTCTCGACAAAACGGCGGCAATAACTTGCGAGTCCGAGAAAACTTCTGACTTGCTTGACATTCTTTGGGGGAGCCCATTCAAGAATAGCCTGAACTCGTTCTGGGTTAACAGCAATGCCATCTTTGGAAATCACGTGGCCGAGATATGTCACTTCAGATAGCCAGAACTCGCACTTTGAATACTTGGCATACAGTTGATGTTCACGCAGCTTCTCCAGTACAAGCCGAAGATGTTCGACATGTTCTTCTTCATTCTTCGAATATACAAGGATATCATCTAGATAAACCACGACGAATTTGTCGAGGTAATCCATGAAGATGTAGTTCATCAGTCGGAGAAGGTTGCTGGAGCATTGGTTAAAGCAAAGGAGATGACAATGTACTTGTAAGAACCATAGCGAGTAATGAAGGCTGTCTTCGGAATGTCCTATTCATGAACTCGGATCTGGTGGTATCCCAATCTCAAATCAAGTTTAGAGAATACTGAGGAACCAGCAAGTTGATCATACAGATCGTTAATCCAAGGAAGCGGATACTTGTTCTGAATTGTTGCCTGGTTGATAGGTCGGTAATCTTTGACCAGACGATTCGTACCATCCTTCTTCTTGACAAAGAGAGAAGGTGCTCCCTAAGCAAAAGAACTGGGGCGGATGAAACCCTTACGAAGTGACTTGTCAATTTCCTCCTTAAGTTCAAGGAGTTCATGCGGCGGCATCTTGTATGGGCGCTTGGCAATAGGAGTAGTGCCCGGTTTCAAGTCTATGACGGATTTGACAGCTCTAGCAGGGGGTATTCCTGGAAGTTCTTCTGGAAAGACATCTTGGAATTCACAAACGACTGGAACGTTCTCTATTCCCTTAAGAGGTGAAGCATTCAATGCATTCAGAGCATAAATCTGGCTCTCGGCATTCTGGATTATCTAGGTTGAGTAGTTGATCACCTGGCCAGAAGGGTGTGTGAGCTGGACTGTCTTGGCGGCACAGTCGATCAAAGCATTATAGGCTGTCAACCATTCCATGCCAAGAATGATGTCTATGTTGGAAGGTCCGAGCACAATGAGAGAAGCCAGAAAAAGTAGACCTCCAATTTCGATTTGGTTGTGAGGGCTTACCATTGTAGTTTGACACTTGGATCCCAGAGATTGAACCGCTAAAGGAGTGGGTAATTTTTCCATGTCCAACTCATGTAACTAAGCAAATTGTTGGGACACAAAGGCATGCGATGCTCCTGAATCAAAGAGAACAGAGGCTGGCACTGAATTAACGCGAAGGGTACCCATCACAATTTTTGGGGCCTCACGAGCTTCTTCAGCATTAACATGGTTGACATGGCCAAGTACAACAGCAGTCGGTCTGACATTTTGGCTCCATGTGCAAAACCTGGAATGATGACCTGGTAGTCCACATTTACGACAGACTCCACGTGCAGGGCGAGGAGCCATAGTATTGGGCTGTCTATTTTGAGCATTGGATTGTCTTGGCGGTGCGGGCAGACAAGGAGGGACCACAACATTGGGCTGAACTCTGAGCTGTCTCGGCGGCGAAGGCAGACGAGGTGCAACATAAGACGGCCTTGGTGTTGGAGCAGGTCGGTGATAGACATTATGCGGGATCCAGACTTGACGTTTATGAGCAGGCTGACCTGAGGATGGGCCAACATCTCGAGTACGCTTGAGCGACTCCTGGTACTCAGTCAGACCAGTTTCAGCTCGGAAAGCTTGGCTGACAAGTGTAGCAAAGTCTGCGCAATCATGGACAACAAGTGCGAGCTTTATATCAGGACGCAGTCCTTCACGGAATTTCTCCTGCTTGCGTGCGTCAGTACAGACGTCATCTTCAGCATAGCGGGATAAATCGAGAAATTTCCTCTGATATTCATCCACAGTTGTTTTGCCCTATGTGAGTTTGTGGAATTCCTTCTTCTTCTGGTCCATCAGACCTTGAGGAATGTGCCGTGCACGGAAGGCTGACTGAAATTCTTGGCAAGTGGTTACAGTTCCAACAGGCAGGCTACCCCTATGGCTTTCCCACCATTGAGCAGCTGGACCCTTCAAGTGAAATGCCGCAAAGGTGACGTAACTGGCAGGGGCAACATTAGCTGACTCCATTTCAAACAGGATGTCACAAAGCCAATCATCAGCATCCATAGGATTGGTGGAGTTGCGGAAAATGGACGGGTTGAGGGGCACGAATTCTTGCAGTGTTATTGGGCAGGCTGTTGATGAGCATTCTGGGTTGGAAATTGGCTCATTAGCCCAGACATGAACTGACGATTCAGCTCAAACTGCTGCATCATTGCGGCAATATAGGGTCGAGGCGGAGGATTGTCAGCATCCTGCTAAAAACAACAGGGGCCGTTTAGCAAGAAAAACTGCATGTGTAAGGGGTCATTCATGACGTAACATGAGCAATAAACAAGAAGTGCATTAGATACATATCAGTAGTCATTAAAGACATACATATCCATGCACAGAGTTGGCTACAAACGGCAGCAGATGTTCGGAACACACGCAGCTAGACAACTAGACGGCACGCATGCACGCGGTGGGGAGATACAACAATGAGACATAGCAAAGGCTACATCAACGTCCGAGAAAACTACTAGAGCGAGGAATCTGCAAGTGACAACACAGGGTGCCCTCGATAAAAGGATCCTGCGGTCCGTGAACACTGTGACGCAGAACCTGGCCCTCTACTCGAAGAAGGGTTAATTCAAATCTCCGGGTGGATGTGATCACGAGAACCTAATGTTAGAGTTAGTAAAATTTCTAACCAGAATGGAAGAGAAGTTCAGAATCCCAGAGTAAAGAAGAGGAATAAAAGATCCTAATCCCATCCATTGGTGATGTGGGCCCGTAAGCCACACAACATAGTTAGTAAAATAGTTTTTCAAAGACTAGACTCAACTTTGGCCAAGGAGTAGGAAAGGGGCTTCCTACAGGCAGTCGGCTCTAATACAGCCTTGTGACGCCCCCGACTCAATCGTGCACTAATCATACACGCAATGCGCACGATCAAGTCCAGAGACTCACGGGAAGATATCACAACACAACTCTAGACACAAAATAAAATAATACAAGCTTTATATTACAAGCCAGGGGCCTCAAGGGCTCGAATACATAAGCTCGAGTTACACAAGAGTCAGCGAAAGCATCAGTATCTGAGTACAGACATAATTAGTCAAGTTTGCCTTAAGAAGGCTGGGCAAAACAACGATAACTAGATCGAAAAGGCACAGGCCTCCTGCCTGGGAGCCTCCTAAACTACTCCTGTTCGTCGGTCTCCACGTAGTAGTAGGCTCCGTCGGTGTAGTAGTAGTTGTCGACGGGGTCAGCTGTCTCCTGGGCTCTGTCATCTGATCGTAGCAATCGGGTAGCGGGGGAAAAGAGGTAGCAAAGCAACCATGAGTACTCATCCAAAGTACTCACAAGACTTACATCAGATCTATGCTAAGTATGCATCGGTATCAAAGGAAAGGGGCTGTCTCTGTGGACTATACTGCAGAAATGGCAGAATAGAAGGGAAGGCCTAGCCTATCGAAGACTAGCATTTTGCAGCATTAGAAGAGTGTAGATTAGCTTATAACAAAGTAATAAGTATGTAGTAGCAAAGCCTAGAGATCCTTCCTCGACTCCCTGTGAGAAAGCGATCCCGGAGCTTACATATTAATTAAAGTAACATGTATCCAGTTCAAGTTGTAGTAGATCAGGATACTACACTGAGCGTCCTGTTACCGTGGACACGGCTATTCGAATAGATAACTTCCGTGCAGGGGTGCACTACTGTTACCCAACACGCTCGATTAACTCTAGCCGGACACACTTTTCCGGGTCATGCCCGGCCTCGGCTGATCGACATGACGTAGTCCTACCTAGGCTCCGCAGAGAGGTCCCCGCCGGTCTACATCCTAAGTGCTCAGGGGTCTTGGGCCCATCGCCCTTGGCACTCTGGGTCGTTGCATGCAGGGCCAGCCTCACCACGTTGTGCCTGTGGGTATCTGCTGTCAGCCGTGCCGCAATGCTGAACTGGACATCTGATAGAGCTTTCGGCTGATACATATGGCGCCGAGGGCCCCATTAATCCATTATCCCGCGTGGTGCTAGTGCGTATAGGCCAGTGGCCAACTCAGATCAAATACCCAAATCCGTTAAGCGTGTAATTAGTAACTCGCGGACACGAACAGGGCTCAAGGCTCACCTCCGACACCCTGTCGCACTGACTTGGTAACCCGCGGACCAACGACCAGGAACCAGGCCCACCTCTCTCCTAGGTGGTCTCCACCTGCCCTGTCGTTCCGCCACAATAATCTTTCGCGGGTACCCTTGGGGGCTGACCCATCTTTGTATGAATCTCTCGCGGGTGCTCTTGGAGCCGACCCGACTTTAGTAGGGAGCTGCCGGGACTCAGGTCAATCTCTTACTGTATGGTACCACCTGCCCTTCAGCACCCGTATAAACATTGTAATGTAATGGTGTAAACATGCCCGCGATCCTCGCCCAAAGGGAATCACGGCCCGATAATCTAGCTAGCCACACGGACAAGAGTGTAGGGCCAACTGATGAAACAACATCATAACTAAACTAGGCATGCTAGGATAACAGGTAATGTAGCAACATCAGGTTACAAAAGCAGGCTATGCATCAGAATAGGTTCTATTGAACAACATTACCAAAATCTAATGCAAGAAAGAGAGAGAAGGGATGGGCGATATAGGAATGATCAAGGGGGTTTGCTTGCCTGGTTGCTTGGCAGATTAAATCGAATCCTCAACAAAGTAGTCGATCACAGGGGGGTATCGTCAGCGACCGTAGTGTCTACCGGAGAGAAAGGGGGAGGGGAAACAAATAAATAACGGAGCAATCAAATGCAACATAATGTATGACATGATGAAATGTGGTGATGAGGTGCTCTAATGCATAACTAATTATTTTAATTGAAGTAGGAAAATATTCAGGAATATTTTCCCAGCTCTAAACACTATTCATTCATCGGTTCCGGTAGCAAATGTTGAATGTTCGGTATGTTAGAGGGGTGTGACAGGTATGTGGATGACATATTCAGATTCGTTATATTTTTCTGATCATTTTTCATAAATAAATTATTTTCATCCGAGTTACGGATTATTTTATATGATGTTTCAAAGTTTTAAATGATTTTCTGGAATTTACTGGAATTAATTTAATTCGAAAATAAATGATTAAATTGCTACCGGTACACAGAAGTGTACCCAGCAAAAATGCTCATTAGGTTGACAGATGGGTCCCAGTTGACCGGGTCAACGGCCCAGTCAGCAGAGGCTAACATGTGGGATAGCCTGCTGACTCAGCAGGGTCTTATCCAAAGGAATAGTGGGCTGGCCCCACATGTCATACACAGTAAAAGCTAACTAATGTTTTAATTCACTAAATAGGGTTAATTAGCAGGTGGCCCCCTTCGGTCAGTGTCCATTTAGGGTAGTTTAATTAGTGTTTAATTAAACCAGTGATTATTTAGCAAGTGGGGCCCAATTTCAGTGGCACAGCGAGGTGGTTAGGGGCCCGGGGTTAGCGCTAACTACCTGACAGGTGGGTCCCGCTGGCGTTTGAACACCGACGCGCACTCCAGCGACCACCAGAGACGGCGGCGTCACGCGGAAACGGCGCATAGGTGGCCATTTGGCCCGGGGTTTGGTCTTACGGGACGCCCTCTACGTGCCGCGTCGATCTAGGCCATCGGCAGCACCGGAGGTGGCCGGAGGCGAGCACGGGAACCACGGGCAGCGGTGGCCGGAGCACGGCCTCCACGGTTTTGGCGCCACGGTCACACAACTGGCAAACTAAGCACGCGGGCAGCACCTACGCAGCATCACAAGCACGATAGCGTGCTCGGACAAGCCCGAGGGGCACTAGGGGGACAACAGGGAGCTCGACAGCAGCAGCGGAGCTCCGGCAATGGCATCGGCAAAACGGGGCTTGGGCGCAAGAGAAAAAGAGAGGGGATCAATGACGGAGCTCACCGAGGAGGCACACGACAGCCCGGTGAGTGGCTAGGAGCAGCAGTGAAGCGGATCGACGACGGCAAACGGCGACGACCGAGGTTGGGGAAAAGCTCGATCCGCTCGCTGTAGTGGCGCAGAGCTCGGGCGGTGGCGTGCAGGCGACGTAGAGGAGGCAGGCGGAGCTCCTGGACATGAGCCTAGCCGGCGAGAACAACGGTGGACACGGGGTTGACGGCGGTCTTGACGACGGGTGCGTCGGGTGACGATGGAATCGAGTGAGGGAGTGGGCGAGGGGGCAACTGCGAGCTAGGGTTCGATCCACGGCACCGGTGGCGTCCTTATCCATCCCCAGGATGACGGCAACGGCGCAGGATGGCCGACGCGTGCAGTATCGTCGGCGAGAGCTCGCGCGCGGCTGACACGCGAGGAGAGAGAGCGGGAGGAAGAAGGAGAGAGAGTTGGGCTGGGCCAGGCTACACTATGCACTGGGAGCCCAAGTGCACAGTAGGCTTCGGCCTTTTTCTAATTCCCCTTTTCTGTTTCATTTTCTAGTAGCTACTCTGCCTTTTATTTTTGCCCTAAATGACTCTTGTAAAATGTATCACTTGTCTCAATAAATGACATGCAATATTTCCCACTGCCACAAAAAGTTTGGTAGTTGAATAATTTCATTTGAATTTTGCTTAATTGGAAAT
Source organism: Elymus sibiricus (assembly GCA_039707655.1). Taxonomy (NCBI): domain Eukaryota; kingdom Viridiplantae; phylum Streptophyta; class Magnoliopsida; order Poales; family Poaceae; genus Elymus; species Elymus sibiricus. Next base: position 118,351,912 of record CM077676.1, on the reverse strand, counting down.
GAATTAAAGTGGCTGTTAAAGTGACTGTTTTTGGAAAATAACTTTTAAATAAGCAAACAAGTGATAAGGTTTTCTTTCACATTAATTATCTATGGATTATTTGCTAAAAGTTGAACTATTTCTCTTGCAAGTTTGTGGCTTTTAAAATTTTACATACTAAATGAATTTTGAATTGAGGTGGAATTTGAAATGAGATATGAATCCATAGTGATCAAGCATTGCAAACCAAAGTAGCTTAACTTAATGATGAGGATCACTGTAGCTCATTACACAGGGGTGTTACAGTGCCCATGCCCACTGCCTTCTTCCACCTCCAGAAAAATTCATGCCCAGTTCCTAGCCCATGTTCTTGCTCATTTTCGTGCGATTTTCGCTCTCTTTGCTCCGAGCCCCGTTTCCGAAACAAATCAGAGGAATTGCTCCTTGGTATGTGACTCCTCCGTTGGTGCAATTAGTTTTTGTTCTAGTGGTTTATATTTTGCATATTTTGCTGTTGTAGGTGATCATGAATATGAGCTTGCATGTTGAATTCACTTTGTTCTAAGTAGTTTTGATGCATGATATAGCCTCTAGACACTTGTGGGAGTAGTTGCTACCAAATTTGTTGAGTTTTGTTTACCTCTTATTTGTGGCCTAAAAATTTCAGAAATTTTTCAGAAAAGGAAAGATGTTCAACAAGGTTTTCTCAGGAGGCTCTTTGATGTGGCACCCTGGCTCAGAGAACCGGTTTACCAGTGTTTCCAACCCAGAGATCATGTCTTCTGGAAACACACAACAACTTGGAACAGAACAGAACTGAACTTTATTAAAATATCTCGGGCACAAGCTCATAATTTATATGATAGCGAGGCCAGAAGCACTGCACGTGCTATGACAATATCCACATTATTTATGGAACATAGCAGGGCCTCGATACTACTGGGTAGATTACGGCGTAGCGGAACATAGCGCGGAAAACTCCATCCACAGGGACACTGCTGTGGACACGGCCTAGTTAGCGTAGCACGAACCTTCGGCACCTCCGTCCTCGGCTTCTCCTGCATCTGGCATGATACGCCAGGTGAGTACTTGGAATGTACTCGCAAGCTCATGGCAACCAAAACAATGCAGCAGACAATAGCATGGCAAATGACAAGTTAAAAGATTAGGTTGCTCATTTACTAGTACCCAGTACCAACTTACTCTCATCTGGGTTGTCCCACAATCCTTGGAATGCTCACAAGCCACAGAGCACTTCCGAACATAAGACAAGTTCTTCCATCATTATTATCATTATGGTTGACCATCCTAGAGTGGCCCAAACGGACTGTCCAATATCGTGGACGCGGCTATTCGAATAGGTTTTACACTCTGCAGAGGTTGCGCACTTTACCCACACCATGGAGCACCTGGCCTCGTGATCCCATTCGGGTGGACCGGTGGTGCTCCAACAAAACCAGCCTGACCCATGACTCCTCTATCGTACCACCGACAATCATACCCTCCCAGGGTCATGTCCTGGGTGGCCCCTGTGTCACCCCGTGACACCTGCCACCGTCGTGGCCACTAACTGTCCCAAACGGGGACGCCGGCAAAATAACTCAACTGGGCTCACAGGATTATCGTCGTCTACCAGATCAGGACAGCACGCACGCATAACCCTCCCTAGTTTGGTGGTACCGATAAAAGAGCACAAAGCCACACCAAGTCAAGGCCGTCCCATACCGGCAAATGTGGCTGCACGGAAAAGTCCAGGTAGGTGGCTCTTGATCAACCAACTAAGTTTAATATAGCCAAGCATTTAACCAGTATGGATATTTAATTGCAAGTAAATTATCATGGCAGTAGCTATGCATTTAAATAAATTACTATGGATTATCACATATAAAAATAATGCATGAAATTCAATTAAATAACCAACACTATTGAAATGCTTCATGCATTGGATGACATGGCTTGCCTTGCTCTGTTGGGTTGTCCACAAACTCCTGGGCTTCAAATCCAAACTTATTTCCCTCTGAAAATATTTTTAAAATGCAAATGAAAATGTCACATGCTACTGTTTTGAGCACCAGAAATTCTGTGAACATGGGAAAAATACCAAATTTGGCCAGAAAATAGAGGAGCTCAAGACAAACCAGGTGCAAAAAGAATCAATTGATTTGGACTTATGGTTTAAAAGTTATTGATGGTCAAAGTTCTAGTCAAAATTTGGAATTAAAATAGAAAATCAGAAAATCCACAGCGGGCCACGTCGAAGGCGTATTTCGCCCGTGCGCCTCCACTTACCGCTTCGGCGCGCGCGAGCGAGTCGCTAACGTGCAGGCCCCGCGGTCAGGTTTAAAGTGAGAGGGGAGGGAACAGAGAGAGAGCGGAACTCCGGCGATGGTCGCCGGCGACACAGACGGCGGTAGAATCCGGCGACTACTGGAATGGATCGAGCGTTCGGAGACGAACCAGCACGTACCAGTGGCTTCGCGAGAGACGGCCGGACGACGTCGTCCCCTTCCTCTCCGGCAGCGGCGGCGCTCGGGTGTCGTAGGAGATGGCGACTCCGACAGCAATTCGACCGGGCAAGGGCTTGGGCGTGATCAGTGGAGCGAGGTGAACTCGCGGGTGCAGTCGGTGGAGCTCGGGGGGGAGTGGAACGGCGGGGAGGCAGAGCTCGGGTGGCGGCGGTGCTCCGGCGAGATGCGAGGCCAGAGGGCCTCTCGGCCTTGGCTCGGGCTTGGGGAGGTCGATTAGGAGGTGGGGGGGGTGGATGAGGAGCTCGGGAGAGGCTGGGGAGGGCTATTTATAGGAGGGGGAGGAGCTCGGGCGAGCTCTCTGGAACGGCCGGGATTCGGGCCACGTCGCCAGTGTCGCGACGTTGAGCTGGCTGGCCGGGAGCGGGTGACGAGACGGGAGAGAGCAGAGAGAGTTAAGGTGCGGCGGCAGCTAGCGGGGGAAGACGACGCGCCGCACAGCCACTGTGCCTGCACGGGCGGCACAGTGCGCGTGTGCCGTGGCGGCCGGCGAGGGCCAAGCTCCAGGACGGCCAGGTGGATGCAGGAGAAGATGTCGGCGCACGGAGACAAGCTGCTGCGGCGCGAGGCAGTCGGACGCGACGCATCAGAGGCGGGTGAGGTGCAGAGCACGCGATTTGGCATGCCAGTCCCGTGCTCACCACGGGCATTAGTGTCTGCAAGCCGTCCAAGACCAGCGTACCATGTCTAGCAGCTTCTCCTTCGATCACTTAGCCTCTCTATGGCTCTGGTTCGACTAGATTCACTCTGAGGTGAAGTGTAGCTTCAGCTACAGTTTCTGCCAGAGAAATTGAGAGAGATCTAGAGGAGAGGTGAGCTGGGAATAGAGCCAAAGGAGATGTCTGGTATGATCTATGTTGGAAGGACTATGAGCTGGCAAAGTTTGAAAGGATTTCATCAAGGTTTGAATATAGTTCATGTACAAGTGCTGTACTGAACCAGAAACAGGGATGAGCTTGATGCACTCATCTGGTTGATCTGCTGGGGCTGAAATTTGGTGTGGCAAGGTTATTTGATGAGGAGAAGATGCCATAAAAATTTCAGCTCAATTGGATACCTCTAGCTGGTACTTCCTTCACAGAGGTTCCAACTGAACAAAAACTTGGCAGAATAGTGATGACAGATTTTCCCAAAGGAAGAAAATGAATATTTGGGAAGGATAAAGAATTGAAAATTGATCCAGATGGTGAGGGACAAGATTTTGGCAAGATGCTGAGGGCTTTGGATCACTGAGAAGAATTCATAAGTCCAAAGTCAACTGAAAAGGTTCAAACTCCATCCAAATTGCAAATAGAGCCAGAAAGATTTCGAAAAGAAAAAGTTGCGAAAAACCAGGGTGTCACATTTGAGCAAGAGCACGCCAAGGCCTGCATATCGCGAGCCCGAAGTGGACTCTCTGTGTGAAGCCAATGTGAAGGATTGCAAATGGACATGTGAGAATTTCTTGGTCAATGCCGGCATCAAGGAAGAGTTCGACAGGTTTATACAAAATGTTGGGTTAACTGATTTCCTCTCAGATAAGTGTAACCAGTATCATAATCTTACTAACTCTTTTGTACGACGTTTCAAGTATGTATCCCATCGCTCCACTCATGATGTTGTTTTTAACCTCTATGATGAATCCTATCGCATCAATATTCGTGATTTTTGCACTTCTTGTAAAATTCCTTTTTGGGGAACTTGTGAGGAACCTCATAAGGCTGATTGTGAGGAATTTCTCATGAGTGTCACCAAGGGGGAGATTAGAGGTGTAACACAAGCTAGAATAGGAAGTATGCATTTTCCCGCCATTCATTACTTTGCACTGTTCATCAGAAGATGCATAACTGGTAAACATGACCTCAGTACCACTTGTGCTCCTGATTTAAGTATCCTAAAAAGTGCTATTCTACGTGATAGAGCATTTAATTTTGGGGCAATAATTGCATGGCGTTTAAATAAAAATGCTTTTGATGGTGATTTTTATGGAGGGATCTATGCCACCCGCATAGTTGCTCATCTTGGCGTACCTATTAGAAATAATGATCATCAGTTGCCTATTAGTTTTCTGGATTATGATGCCATGACTCGTCATAAATTTTTTGTAAGAGGGAGTCCAGCATATCAGTACAGGCTAATCTTTAATAAAAATCATGCTATCCCTATTACTTTGCCTGCTCCTTCTCTGTTTAGCTTTCAGGACAAACAAAGATATTATATACATTTGGAGAAGGCTGGGGCATATAGGGCAGTGGAGGAAGCCGCCCGTCGAAGTGAGGCCGCTTACAAGGCAGTAGCTGCTGCACTTGAATATGATCCGAACTATCGCTACGAGTTTCACCCAGGCCAGCAGTGGCCATAGACCAAGTTAGGCCAAAAGCCTAAGCTTGGGGGAGTTTGTATTCCCCACCGACATTACATTCATGTATCACATATTCATTGCACTTGTCGGTGTTCTATGTTTTGTTTGTTTATTCGTGTTCGCTTTTATTCGTTTGTTTTGTTTGTTTGAAAAACTTCAAAAATCCAAAATAATAATAATTATTTCTCGCTTCTTTTTAGTTTTTCTTTTCCTTCTTTAGTTAGCTTGTAGTAGTAAAACAAAACCCACAAAAATTCTCGTTCTTCTTTTGTTTGTTGGGAGTTCTTCGGTGTAAATAGTTTTTCTTGCTTTTCGTTTTTCTTCTTTCTTTTCACTTTCTTCAGAAAAAAACTAAAAACTCCAAAAATACTTCAGTGTGTTTCTCTGAATTTATTTTCTTTCCTTGAGTCGGTGTCGTGGGTACGACCATCTATGGGGCCATCCAGCCCCTTGTGGTTCGGCAGAGGGGATCAACGTGCACAAAGAGCAGAATCAATGGGAGGCACAAGGGATTTACCCAGGTTCGGGCCGCTGAGAAGCGTAAAACCCTACTCCTACTTTAGTGTATTGGATGTATGTGAGCACAGGTACAAGGAGCGCTTCTCCCGGCAAGGTGCGGAGAGAGCAGCTACATGATATGTGCTGGTGTTTGAAAAAGAGTCCGAATCCCTCTAACTGTTGCCCTGGCCCTCCTTTTATAGCTCAAAGGGGTTACCACAGTGGCAAAACAATAATTACAAATTGATTAGATAGCAAAAAGTGCTATCATACCTAACTCTGCCAGTTTAGGACAAAAGCATTTAATGCTCTGTTAGGTGTCATGTGGAGAGGTAGCCCCGGCAAGGTTTCTGCACCGCTCGCCCAGCTACCTCGTATTAGCCTGACACGCCCTCTAGATGGGTGTCACTAAAGGCAAATCTTGTCCCAGCGTGCTGACACGTGCCCGACAAACCTCACCAACCAGCCTGCGCGGTTGACACCTCACCCATGAGCGACCATCTGTCCAGTGAGGTCGAGCGCTGGAGAGCTGGCGGAGGCTTGCCAGTACGGAGCTTGCCTGGTCTCCTCCTTGCCGGTCCGGCCTTGCTGGCAAGAAACGTCTTCATCTTCAGTTCTGGTTGAGCGCTTGTTGGTGCTATGTCTTGAGCTTCTCTCTAGTAGCTTCTGCAACTGGGCCTTGAATCTTGGTCTTGGCGGTACCCGGCAAGCCTCGGCCGGCAAGGAGGCTGCTACCGTCTGTGCATAAGTCAGGGTATAAAATTCCCGTGTTTTATACACCGACAGGAGCCCTCGGGCCTGGGCCATACGCGCGTCCGAAGCGTCGTTGGGCTAGGCCCAAACAATGCACAGACACGCGGCGGGAAAACTGCCGCTGTAATTTTCGTCATGATGGTTATCTCCCCTTGAGATCTTCTTTGCTTCCTCATTAATCTGGATTTGGGTGCGTCTTGGTCATCTTCCGGCAACTCTTGCCGTGGGACGGACAGCCGCTAGGCGTGCCCAGACCAGGAATATGTTCATATGTGGGGCGTCGTTGGTTTAAATCGAACCAGCACATTGCCATGCGTGGTAGGGGATAACTGCCATGTCTGTCTTTACTTCTCCTTTTTCTGCACCCTCCCATCACGCGCGTTCGCATGCATGCAGGGCAATGGATTGGCGAAGAGGGGCGGTCGTTGGAGTAACGCGCCTGGCAAGGGGCGCAGAATGCGGGATTGGCGAACTTGGACAGTCGCTGGAGTAATGTGCCTGACCAGGAGCGCAGGACACAGGATTGGGGAGGCTGGGCGGCCGCCTGAAGACAGTGGAGAGCTAGCCTCCGCGCTCTCCCTATAAAGAGGAGGGTTGCGGGATGCAACGCTCATCCACTTCTTCCCATCCCAATCTTCCAGCAGCCACCATCCCCTTCTTCTTCCTTCCCCATGCGTCCGCTGCTACTATGGCGACGGGAAAGGGTCGAGCTCGTGCATCCGCCATCGCCACGAGGGCTTCTCCTCGATGCCACGCCCACACCTCGGGTCCGGACGCGGGAGTCGGCTCCAGTGCGCGAGGAAGGGCTGCGGGCCGCGGTCGTGGGCGCGGCGCTCGGGGTTGGGCAGCCATGGCGGTGCGCTCGTAGCTTCGTCTTTGGCCGTTCCATCCCCGGCAGAAGGCCACACGGAGGATACGACGCAGGAGTTCATCGTGGAGCTGCACGATCGGCCGCGGAGCTGGCTGCGGCTCCCTTGCCCTTTTGCTAGGGAGATGGGAGGCCGCCAACTGCGCGGCTTGTGGCTGCGTGTGGATGGTTGCTGCAACGGCCCAGTCTGGGTGACCATTGAGACCTCTAACAACGGCCTTATGTACCACACGCGCGGGTGGAAATCCTTCGTCCGTGCCCGCTGCTTGGGGCAAGGGCACCTTCTTCACTTCAAGCTTGTCGAATCTGACACGCTCGTCGTGAAATTCTTCGGGGCTTCAGGCGCTCGTCTGGAGTGCTGCGCGGAGAGCTCGAGCGACAGCGACACCGCTTCCTCCAGCGATGCTGAGGATGACGATGATGACGGCGATGACGACGGCTCTCCGGGCATGAAGATTGAAGGCGACGATGACGAGTCTGGCTGATCGCTGGCAGCACCATCATCTGGCCTTCCCTTTTGCCCTCCTTGCACTCGATGTAAACCCTGGGAAAGGGCCACCAAAATGTAATCGAGTACCTTGTTTAATGAATATCTAGCATTTGCCGGGCTTAAGTGAATGCGTGTTGTTTCCCTTGTTTTATTTCGTCCTTGTATGGTCGTATCCCCTACGCTGTTGGGAAACTTGCCGGTGCGCACACTTGCCGCGAGCGCTTTGAGGAATAGATCCTTAGCAGCTTGTTGGAAGTGCCGCCACCGGCAAGGTAACTTGTCGATCAAAGCGTGGCAACTTGCCGGTACAGACACTTGCCGCGAGTGCTTAGAGGAACAGGTCCTTAGCAGCCTGCTGGAAGTACTGCCACCGGCAAGATAACTTGTCATCGCAATGCAGCTGCATATCTTGCCGAGCGGACTCGAGGCAAAACAAGAGCGCAATATGATCACGACAAGATTCCTCCGCGTGCAGGTTTCTCATACAGACACAAAATCGTTCAAGGGAAATCGCAAATGTAACAAGGAATCTATTTCAAAAAATTTCAACTTAGCTTTTCCTTGCGCTGTTTTCTTCATCGTACGAAATGATCACTTGAACGTCATTAAAATGGTACCCCATCTCCACTCCCCCCGGGAAACTTGCACGCGAGGGATTTTGCTGTCCTTTTAAGAAAAAGAAAGAGGAGAAAAGAGTGGTTTGGGAACCTTGACGGTTCATCAGCCATTCCATACAAACTAAAGTGTAAATCACAACATCACATGTATCCATATATAAATGAATATGTACGAAGAGTTGTGAAACACTTAGCTTTATTATGCACAGGATCTACGCCTGGCTTTGTACAAAGGGTTACAAGTCTTGCCGACAAAGCTTGTACAAAAGGGGTTACCGGGATGCCCGGCAACCGCGCCTCACGGGTAGAACTTGCGAAGATGCTCAATATTCCATGAGTTCTGCACTGGGGTGCCATCTTCGGTCTCCAAACAGACTGTGCCCGGTCTGGTGACTCGTACTACCCGATAAGTGCCTTCCCACTTTGGCGTCAACTTGTTTGATTTCTTGGCGGATTGAACATGCCGAAGAACAAGGTCGCCTTCCTCAAGGCTTCGGGCGTGCATTCGCACAGCCGCCCGAAGACGATCCTCCTCAAGGAGCATTGCGTCGTCTTGCCGCAACTGCTCTTGCTCAGCTTCATCGTAAGCGAGCACTTGAGGTGACCCGTATATGAGTTCCGTGGGGAGCACCGCTTCTGCACCATAGATTAGGGAGAAGGGTGTTTGGCCGGCAGCTCGATTTGGTGTCGTTCTGAGTGACCAAAGAACTGCCGGCAACTCATCAATCTATCGCCTTCCACATTTGTGCAGCCTATCAAAGGTTCTTGTCTTGAGGCCACGCAACACTTCAGCATTCATCCTTTCTGCTTGGCCGTTGCTTCTTTGGTGAGCGACAGATGCAAAATAGATTTTGCTGCCCAGGTCTTGGATATACTGCATGAAGGTGCGGCTCGTGAATTGTGTGCCGTTGTCAGTGATGATTCTGTTAGGAACCCCGAAATGGCAAACTAATGCTTTGAAGAACTTGATGGCTGATTGCGCTGTCACCTTCCTCACTGGCTCCACTTCAGGCCACTTTGTGAACTTGTCGATGGCGACGTACAAGAACTCAAAGCCCCCGGCAGCACGGGGGATGGGGCCCAAGATATCGAGCCCGTAGACCGAAAAGGGCCAGGAGAGAGGGATCGTTTGGAGAGCTTCAACTGGCTGATGTATGTTCTTTGAATGGAACTGGCATGCTTCACATCTTGTTACTAGCTCAGTTGCATCCTGGAGGGCAGTGGGCCAATAGAAGCCTTGCCGGAAAGCTTTTCCGGCAAGCGCCCTTGATCCTATGTGAGAGCCACATATGCCTCCATGTATCTCTGCCAACAACTTCAGTCCATCTTCCCGGCAAATACACTTCAATTTCACACCGTTTGGTCGCTTTCTGTATAGAATGCTATCCACAAATTGATACATGCTTGACTGACGGGCTGCTTTCTCAGCTTCTTCTTGCTCATCGGGAAGTTCTCCTGTTTGAAGGAAACGGACTATCTGCTGTGACCATGCCGAAGCTTGTGGCTTGATGACAAGGGCTGAAGGAATTTCTTCGGCCGCGGGAGCGCTTGCTTCTGTGGCAAGAACCTGAGGTTCTGCGCGAAGCTGCTGCTCACCGACAACTGTGTCGTTGTTCCCGGCAACATCCTTGCCGGCGGCTTCTGGGAGCTCTGCCGGAAAGTAATTGCCGGTATTCAATTTCCTTCTCTTACTGGCATGCGTTGATGGAGTAACTGTTGGTTGATTCAAATGGAGCACAAGAGTTCCTGGTTCCACTGGTAGCTTTTGAGCAGCACACTTTGATAGGTGATCAGCAATGCTGTTTTCCGCACGAGGGATGTGCTCTGTTTGCAACCCGTCGAAGTGTTCTTCCAATTTCCTTACTTCTTCCACATACGCTTCCATCAACGGGCTCTGGTAATCTTTGTTCACTTGTTTCACGACAAGCTGCGAGTCGCCGCGGACGATCAATTTTTTGATTCCAAGGTCCACCGCGATCCTAAGACCGGCAAGGAGTCCTTCGTACTTAGCAGTGTTGTTTGTAGCTTGCTCCCTGGGAAAGTGCATTTGAACCACATACTTGAGGTGCTCTCCGGTGGGTGCGACAAGCAGCACTCCGGCACCGGCGCCTTGCAGCGAGAAGGCACCGTCAAAGTACATGATCCATTCTTTGGCTGCTTCTTTGCCGGGGAGAACCGTTTCTTGAGTTTCTTCGTCTTGCATTGGCGTCCATTCTGCAATGAACTACGCCAAGGCTCTGCTCTGGATGGTTGAAGTGCTTTCAAACTTAAGTGCAAAGCTTGACAATTCCAACGCCCACTCCACTATCCTGCCAGTTGCCTCTGGGTTTCTCAAGATGCGTTGCAACGGGAAGCGAGTGACGACGGTGATCTCGTGCGCTTGGAAGTAGTGACGCAGCTTTCTTGAGGCCATAAGAAGGCCGAAAAGCAATTTCTGCACGCCAGAGTATCATGACCTAGCCCCCTGTAGAAGGGAGCTAACAAAATATATGGGCCGCTGCACCACTTTCTTCTTTGGCATCACATGCTGGTTAGTTTCATTTGCATGCGCTGTTTCTGACTTGTCGGCGTCGGACCTTGTCGGAGAAGATTCTGGTTTGTCGCTAGGTGGGCTTGCTGCGGCTGCGTCCTCGTCATCGACTTCCCTCTGCGCCACTAATGCAACACTAGACACTTGATTCGTTGCCGCTATGTATAGCAGCAACGACTCTTGCGGTCTAGGTGCAATTAGTGTTGGCGCGGAGGAGAGGCACCTTTTGAAGTCCTGCAGCGCGGCCTCCGCTTCTGGAGTCCATTTTACTGGACCTGCCTTTTTCAAAATTTTGAAAAATAGCAGGGCGCGCTCCGTAGATCTTGAAATGAACCTACTTAAGGCAGCAACACAGCCAGCAAGACGCCACACATCTTTGATGCTTTTTGGTGCTTGAATCTGCTAAATTGCTTTGATCTTGTCGGGATTTGCTTCAATTCCTCGTTGAGATACAAAGAATCCGAGAAGCTTGCCGGATGGGACACCAAACACACACTTCTCGGGATTGAGCTTCAGATTGATCTTGCACAAGTTTGCAAATGTCTCTTCTAAATCTTGAATGAGGGTTGACTTGTCCTTAGTTTTGACCACTATATCATCCATATATGCTTCCACATTCCTGTGCAGCTGGGGTTCAAAACCAATCTGGACTGCCCTTGCAAAGGTTGAACCGACACTCTTTAATCCGAAAGGCATACGCATGAAGCAGTATGTGCCACATGGAGTAATGAATGCGGTTTTCTCCTCATCCTCCTTGGCCATGAATATCTGATGGTATCCAGAATATGCATCAAGGAAGGAGAGCAAATCACAGCCGGAGGTAGAGTCTACAATTTGATCAATGCGCGGCAAAGGGAAAGGATCCTTTGGACATGCTTTGTTAATATCAGTATAATCTATACAAAGTCTCCACTTTCCGTTTGCTTTGCGCACTACAACTGGATTTGCCAACCAAGTTGGATGTAGTACACCTCTAACCAGACCTGCTGCTTCAAGTTTCTTGATTTCCTCGGCAATGAATTGTTGCCGCTCCAAAGCTTGCTTCCGGACCTTTTGCTTTACGGGCCGAGCATGGTGACAGGCGGCAAGGTGGTGCTCAATTACCTCCCTGGGAACACCGGGGATGTCGTACGGTCGCCAGGCGAACACATCGACATTCGCCCGCAGGAAGGCAATGAGCGCGCTTTCCTATTTGCTGTCAAGGGTGGCACTGATGGTGAAGGTACCGTCAGTGCCATCCTCCCTCGCTGGCACCTTTTTGGTCGCCGGTGAAGTAGCCTTGGATTTCTTACTGGCAGAGTATTCCCGCAAGTCTTCGACGGGCGCGCAGCGCTCCGAAGAGATGCGCTTCCCGGAATCCTTGTCAGAGGTCTTGCCGGACTTTTTGTTTTCCTTCTTCTTGGCGGGAGCTGGCATCTTGGCGGCCTCTACTGCAACCGCATCTCTGTACATCTTGTCGATGCAAATAACTGCATCTTTCTTGTCGGAGTTGATGGAAATGACACCCATTGGCCCCGGCATCTTCAATGTGTTGTAGGCATAGTGAGATGCTGCCATGAATTTCGCCAAGGTTGGGTGGCCAAGAATTCCATTATACGGCAAGGGGATCTTGACAACGTCAAAGACAATCTTTTCTGTTCTGTAGTTCAGTTCCCCGCCAAATGTTATCGGCAATGTGATCTTTCCCTTGGGCTGGCTTCTTCCCGGGTTTACTCCCTGGAACGTGCCTATCTTTTCGAGCTCCTCGTCAGGAATCTGTAGCCTCTTGATTACTTCTAGAGAAATCAAGTTTAATCCGGCCCCACCGTCAACTAACATTTTCGTGACCTGGAGGTTGCGAATTGTTGGCGAAACAAACAATGGCAAACACCCGACCACGGTTGTGCGATCAGGGTGGTCCTCAGCATCGAAAATGATAGGCGTGTGTGACCACTTGAGTGGCTTTTGAGAGCCCATTTCCAGTTCTGCCACATTAACCTCACGAGCCCACTGCATAAGTTGTCGGTGAGAGGTGTGCAAAGATGCCCCTCCGTCAACGCACATGGCCTCAGTTGCCTTCTGGAATTCCTGTTCACTGGACTCTTCGTCGTCCTCTTCTTCCTCACTTCCATCATCTTCCCCTTTCTTTTCGCGGCCTCTGGCAGGTTTTTTTTTCTGCCGCTTGGCCTTGCCGTGACGGCCTCCGCGACCACCACGGCCCTTTTTGCCGGATCCACCGGCACCATCTTGACCCTTTTCTTTCTCACGCTTTTCGTATTCAGCCTTCTGTTTCTCAACAAGGTGCTCGACTTGTCGGCACTCTTGGAGATCATGGCCCTTGGTGCGGTGAATCTTGCAGTATGGCCCATCAGACTTGCCGGCCTTCTCATTTGCCGCCGCCTCCTGGCAAGCGGCGCACACTGCTGCCTCCTTGCCGGAGTTCTCGGTCTTAGCTTGCTTGGCGGACTCAGAGTTGCCAGAGCCTTCGAGAACCATAACAGTTTTGTCTTTGCGCTTCCTGTTGCGCTTTCGGCCATTCTTCCTCGGGGTGGCAGCATCATCGTCCTCGGAATCCACCTCGGCACCACCGTCTTCCCCGGGAAGCCTTCTTCCTTCCTCAACGCGTGCGCCCTTATCCGCCAATTGGTAGAGCTCGTTAACGGTTTTGGGTAGCTTGACGTTCATCATCTCCCGCATCCTCCGATTGCGCACATTCGTATGAAAGGCGGCAATGACGGCTGCAGGGTGTACATCTGGAATCTTACGGTGCACACGGCTGAACCTTTGGATGTACTTGCGCAAAGTTTCTCCATCTCTTTGTGGAATCACCTGCAGGTCGCTGGGCTGTCCAGGAGCCTTGTGGCCTCCGGTAAAGGCACCAACAAACTCATTGCAGAGATCTGACCACGAAGAAATGGAGTTCTCCGGCAAGTTCATCAACCAAGATCTCACGTTGGGCTTCAGCACCAACGGAAAATAGTTGGCGATGATTTTCTCATCTCTTCCCCCGGCAGCCTGCACGGCAATCGTGTATATGCCCAGAAACTCTGCCGGGTTCAGCTTGTTGTCGTACTTCTCTGGTACTTCTGGCTTGAAGGCCCGTACGGACTGTCATCGGACTTGCCGCAGCTCACGGGTGATGGCAGGACATCCAACCTCGTAAGGCAGATATCCGCCAACCCCTGGCGCAGGCTCATCAACGATGGGGCCGTTGCGCGCGTCGGATTGACGGCGTGCCTCCCGACGCCATTCAATGGTGGTGCGGGCATCCTCTACCCGCCTGTCTCGCAGCACTTGCCGCTGATCTTGCCGCGCTCGCAGATCCGAAGAGGCCATCGATATCTCGTCGGGCTCGAAAGATCGTTGGTCTTGTCGTGGTTGTTGGCGTTGCTGGTGTTGAGATTGTTGCCGGTGGGGTGATTGCACCGTTAGTGCAACACCGTCAATGCGGCCACCAGTCGGAGCTACTGGTGCTGTTTGCGGACGCCGTGAGGGCTCCGCTTGCTCTGATTTGCTGGCCTGGGCAAACACAATCAAGCTTTGGATGGTGGCTCTCCACTAATCCATCTTCTCTGCTGCTGGAGGGAAATTCAGCAGCATCTCGGCTCACGCCATTGCTTCCGCCGCCGTGGATGGCATGGCTGGGAGCAAAGAGCGCGACGTCGCTCTACTCCTGGCAGAGCCAGCAGGAGCGCCATCGCAGTCTTGATGCCATGGCACATGATCAGCAGTGGGTCGCTGTGGCGGAGGCGGTGCCTGAGGATCTGGGATTTGATCAACAAGAGTCTTGCCGTGAGGTCGCCGCTGCCCGGAGTCGTTGGTGCCGCTCGGAGCAGTACCGCGCCCGTTGTGCGAGGGGCACGGCGTCTGTCCTGAAGCTGCATCCTTGGACGCCGCCGCGGCGGGATCTTGGCTCGCGCCGGCCGGGCGTTGCCGCTCCGGTGGCCGCGTTCGTCGGCGCGGTGAGGAGGAGGAGGAAGACGTCCGTCTGCCTCGCTCGCGCCGTCTCGGCTCCGTTCGCCAGAGGGTCGAGGAAGTCGACCGCCTCCAGTGTGCTCATTCCTCACACCGACCACGGTGGGCACGGCGACCGCACCGCCTGCGTTGGTCGTGCCGACCGCGGTATCCGCACCGTCCGCATTGGCCGCGTTGCCTCCGCCGCCTGCAGATGCGTGTGAAGGGACCGTCATCGTGATGCCCTTCTTCTTGGGCGCCATCGACGACGAGGAGGACGATGGTGAAGTTGATGCACAATCCACTAATTCAGGTTCGCGCAAGCAACCCCCCAACCTGGCGCGCCAAAGATGTCGTGGGTACGACCATCTATGGGGCCATCCAGCCCCTTGTGGTTCGGCAGAGGGGATCAACATGCACAAAGAGCAGAATCAATGGGAGGCGCAAGGGATTTACCCAGGTTCGGGCCATTGAGAAGCGTACGTAAAACCCTACTCCTGCTTTGGTGTATTGGATGTATGTGAGCACAGGTACAAGGAGCGCTTCTCCCGGCAAGGTGCGGAGAGAGCAGCTATGCGAGACATGCTGGTGTTTGAAAAAGAGTCCGAATCCCTCTAACTGTTGCCCTGGCCCTCCTTTTATAGCTCAAAGGGGTTACCACAGTGGCAAAACAGTAATTACAAATTGATTATATAGCAAATAGTGCTATCATACCTAACTCTGCCAGTTTAGGACAAAAGCATTTAATATTCTGTTAGGTGTCATGTGGAGAGGTAGCCCCGGCAAGGTTTCTGCACCGCTTACCCAGCTACCTCGTATTAGCCTGACATGCCCTCTGGACGGGTGTCATTAAAGGCAAATCTTGTCCCAGCGTGCTGACACGTGCCCGACAAACCTCACCAACTAGCCTGCGCGGTTGACACCTCACCCATGAGGGACTATCTGTCCGGTGAGGTGGAGCGCGGGAGAGCTGGTGGAGGCTTGCCGGTACGGAGCTTGCCGGGTCTCCTCCTTGCCAGTTTGGCCTTGCCGGCAAAAAACGTCTTCATCTTCAGTTCTGGTTGAGCGCTTGTTGGTGCTGTGTCTTTAGCTTCTCTCTAGTAGCTTCTACAACTGTGCCTTGAATCTTCGTCTTGGCAGTTCCCGGCAAGCCTCGGCCGGCAAGGAGGCTGCTACCGTCTATGCATAAGTCAGGGTATAAAATACCCATGTTTTATACACCGACAGTCAGCATAAGGAGAAGACTTCGTAAGAATTGTCAAGTGACTCTTATATGCTTTATTGTTGATCTAATGAAAGGCCAAATATTTTCTTATGTTCTCCTTTGTGTAAAGTGTTTGCAGATTTCATCCTAGTCCACGACACCCTTGCACTATTATAAATTTCACATCATTCGGTCATGCAAGTGAAAGGCAATAATGATGACAATTTGATGAAGTGACTGTGGCGAAGAAAAGCTAGTATGAACTCTTCTTGTTTTTTTTTGTAAATATGTTTAACTCAGTAGTCCTGATTCAGCATATTATGAGTAAACATGTTTGTGATGACAATTAGAGATTATAGTTGCTCATGCCATGCTTAAGTACCTAGGAGTGGATAATATGTTATCTTGGTTGTCAACATGCATTAAAATGATTATGATGTAGTATGTTAGGATGGTATCCTCCTCTGAAGAATTCAAGCGGCTTGACTTGGCACCTATTCACACATGTAATTGATTCAAACCCAATAGAGCCTCTAGATATTTATGTTCAGAGTGTTTATATCCTACTCATGCTCATGTTCAATGTTAATTATTCAAAATTCATGATTATTACTGTTGTCGCTCTCTAATTGGTTGCTTCATAATCTATTTGCAAGCCTTCGCTTGTACTAAGCGGAAATACTGCATGTGCATCCAAACCCTGAAACAAAAGTTGTGCCATAAGAGTCCACCATATCTACCTATATACGGTATTACCCTGCCGGTCCAAGTAAATTTGCATGTACCATCTCTAATCCTTCAAATAAACATCTATTTTGTGTGCCCGTGCCGCTCATGGAGCGACGGGGTGGTTAATATCTTCCATGCTAAGTGTGTTTAACTCACGACGAGAGTTTATTCGCTCGTCAACTTTGAGGGAGGCTGGTAACAAGCATGCCGAGTCCTCCTTTACAAAAAAATAAACTCCCCCTGGACAGTTGATTGTTGGAGGACACCCGAGGATTTGGCTAGCCTTGGATTGTGTCTGTATGGTTGTGGGGGAGAAAAACCTTTTTCTTTTGGGAACCACCATTAACGTGTTTAGCATGGAAGATATTGAAAACCTTTGTCATGACATTGACAGGAAAAGCACACCACTCAAAATGTTTTCATCTCTGTTTTAGCTTCGAGCTCTGGCACCGCTGCAAATCTCTGCTTCCCTCTGCGAAGGGCCATTCTTTTACTTTCATGTTATTTACTTTTATTGTTGAGTCACCGCCTTATCATTTAGGCATCAATCCTGAGAGCGCTATTGTCATTCTTAGTTTAACATGCATTGGGTCTAGTTAATGTTGGATGTGAGCATGACTGGATGTCTTCTACCCTGAATTACAATGTTTAGTCACTGCTTGAACTTCAGAGGTGCTCTGCATTTATGTTTTGCGGTCTCAGAAAGGGATAGCGAGATACCATACTATCATATTATATCATGGTTGTTTTGACAAAGTTTTGACATTTGAGATATATTATGGGATTTCTATTTCTGTGCCCTCGGTTGCTTAGTACTCCTCAATTTTGTCCCACCCGACTAATGTCCCTCACTTTTCCCCTCCACCACTCGCCCCACACTGAAAAATGCCCAAAACAGAGCACTTATGTTGGGTCAATGTAGTTGACCGTTACCTGGCACATATACTGATGCGTGGGACACCTAGGACCCACCTGTTAGTGTTTGGTTTATTAGGAAAAAATAGTGGAATATAATGACGCATGGGACACCCCAGGACCCACATGTCAGTGTTTGATTTATTTGCAAAACAAAGGGTGGAATATAATGCCGCCCATGGGGCTCAAACACGAGAACAACAGTTGAATATGCATCGTGCGAGCCATTTCAGCTGTGTGTGTCTGTGTGCTTATGGGCAGAGCCTCGGCTATATGACATGATATGTTCTACGTTATATAAGAGCCCACGAATCAGTGACCCTGGAAAGATAGAACGCGGTGGTGTAAAACACAACAGATTCAGAGTTTTGGATAAGCTTAACAAGCACGTTCTTAGATTTGTTCAATGCTTAACAGAGTGAACTGACATAGTGACATTACACAAAGGGATTCCTTACACTAATACAAAATTTAAACAGGGGTGACATAAGATGGCCGGCCGTCGCCGACAGATGGACGGCTACTTGTCTTCATCCACTACTGGGAAAGGGCTTATAGGTGAACCCAAATGAGTGGCGGGCAGGACAGGTCACCCGCCACTGCTAGTTTTCCAAAATAGCAGTGGCGGGTGCCTGGACGTACCCGTCACAGCTAGGTGCAATGCAGTGGCAGGCGGCACTAAACACCCGTCACAGGTAGGCTCTTCCAAATATGCCCGCGGGACGGATATTGTAGTGGCGGGCAAAAACTATGGCCCGCCACAACTACATTTTGGCAAGCCGCGCCAAAAAAATCAAATTTTTGAACAAGTATGCAGTAGCGGGCGCTTGTTCGCGCCCGCCACTGCTCTGCATGGCAGTTCCCCTTCCACCTCGATGCACCCTTTTCTTTTCCACCATCTCATTTCTCTCTCTGTAAGTTCCAGCGACTCCCCACTCGCCGTCCTGCGCCTTGACCGCCGGCGCCGTCCCTCCAACTAGCCGGCAGCTCGTTCCACGCGTCCGACGCTGCGACCGCCGCCGGATCTGCTCGCCTCACGTTGTTTGCCTCGACCGCGCGCAGCCCCGGCCCCGTCCTCCACCTCGACCGTCATCGACACATCCTCTGCCTCGACCGCTGCCGCCGTCCTCCGCCTCGATCGCCGCCGTCTTCCCGCCATACTTTCCTCCTTCCCATCATGTCCGTGGCCAGAAAAGCCGCCAACGATATACTGTAGCACCCTGGTTTTCACTCCTCATTTTTTTTCCTTCGTGGGATTGGACTCCCGTCTTTTTTTCGATGTTATTGGATTTTCTCTCCCACTTGGGTATATGAAGATGATCATTTAGCCTTGCCTTTCCTATCTGACCAGAGATTCTCTCTAGTCCAACTTTGTCACCCAAGATATATTCTCAGGATTTTGCCGCTGAAACCCTTTACCGAAAGGGAAACCCTAGTTCTGGCAGTTACAAAGGAACCCCAATTTCCTTTGATCTTTTGCCTACCAAACTTTTGCCAGTGACTCTCCTACATCTATAAACCCTGGATATGCAAAAATATTGCCAAGTCATTTGCAATATTTTTCATTTAAAATTAATTCCTTTTTCTGTTGTTCAAAGGAATTAAATCCAGAAAAATATCTATCCATCTCCAAAGTTCATGAAAACTTGTGGAGATATTCTTTGTGATCATATTGAGCTCTCATAAAAATATTGGCAATAATTAAAGAAGGGAAATTGCATTTTCCTATTTAAAGCCAATATGGCATTTTGGGCACTTTCCGAAGGAACTACAATTTTTGGTAGCCAGGAAAAATCCCAAATAATTTGTGGACCTTCTCTTATCCATATCTTCACCATTTCCATCAAGAACCCTAGTTCCACGGTTCAAAGTTTGAGCACATCATCCAATTCTTGTTTCTGGACTGATTTTGAGGTTGTGAAGCAACTATATTTTATATTAATTCAAAATTCTTGAAATTAATCCAGGACCTCAAATTCCCTATATGATGTGAGCTTGCAAAAATTCACATCATTCTATCTAGCCAATTTCTCCCAAAAATTCCATCTAGCTTCTGTCCAGCAGAAAGCTTTGTGAAGGAAACACCTTCATAGGGCATCCATTTGAGCTGAAATTTTTCATGGTAATTAACATTGGTAAATCAATCATGCAAACCAAAATTCAGCTCAATCCAGCGACCCTTGCTTCCCCAGCAATTTTCTCAAATTTCTGTCCAGCAGGGGTTATTGTGAAGGAAGTACCACTTTGGTGTGTCCAGTTGAGCTGAATTTTTTTTCCAGTATCTCCATACCTCTATATCACCTCCCTACACCAAATTTCAACCCAATTCATCCATCCATTTGAGCACAGCTTCCATTTCCAGTTTCTGTCTAGATTGCCCATTTGTGAAGGAACTATGATCAAACTTGGTCCAATTTGCTTCAAATTTTTCCAGCAGGTGCTCCTTCTTATCTCACTTCACTGTGACAACTTTCCCAGCTCATTGGCACATCTGTCTGACCACAGCATCCTGTCCAAATCTCTATCCAGAAACTATTTTGGACAAGATTGAACCACCCAGGCCTATCCTAGCCCTTACAGTGACATAGCCCATCCATTTGAGCGCTGAGTCACACACCAGACATGGTTTCGTGTCAAAGACGTGGCCTGTGCACGTGGTGATCACGCGGAGAGCACGGCCAAAACTGCGCTCTGCGCTCGGCTTGCTCCGTGCGGTCACCTCCGGCCAGTCCTTGCTCATCTGGCCATGTCCATCGCCTCCACAGCATCCACGTACCCCTCTCCCGCACCTTCTCCCCTCCAGTTTCTTCCTCCTCACGCCACGGCGAGCGCCTCCGCGACACTGTCCTGCCCGTGACGTCGTCATCTTCTTCTTCCCCGTTGGCTGCTTCTTTCCTGAGCCGTCCCATGCCCCTGACGATCGTCAGGTCGGCACCGCTCCTCGCGCGCCACCTCGCCGAAGCTCCAGTGCGACGATAGGAACACCACGGCGGCCGTCCCTATCCACTTGCCTCGGCCGGCTATAAATAGCCGTGGCCCGAGCCCTTCCCGAGCACTACCAGCACCCGTGGCCTCCTCCTCTCCCTCCTAGCTCCTCCCCAACCTCTCACTGGAGCTCCTGGAGCTCTCATTCCCTCCAATGGCCGCCGTGTCCGCCGTCGACTTCCTCCTAAATTGGAGCGAGCCGAGCCTCTTCTCTCCCTCCGGGCTGCACTAAAGCTCCCCGCCGACCTCCACCAGCCTCCCCGTTCCCTCGCCACATCTCTGGGACGCCCGCGTCGGCGTCCCCAAGTCCGGCCGCCGCTCGTGTCTGCGGGAGCCCGCGCTGTCGTCTCCCCGGCCCTCCTCGGCGTCCGTGCCTGGTCCAAGTGGGAGCGGTGCCTCCGCCCGAGGTGGCCGGAGCCGGCTGAGCTCCTTCTCTGTCCCCGCGGGCGCGCGTCCAAGGTAGAAGGAGGCAACCCAGCCGGTGGACCCCACCTCCCGCGGACCCCACCTGTCGGCCTCTAGGCGTTGACTCAGCCCCGGGCCCACGGGTTTAAGTGGAAGCGCACTCTCTAAAATGCGTTTTCCCTTTTGGGAAAGCGTATTTTGCTACTGCTTCAGCCGGAAATGCGCTTTCAGTATACAGAAAGCGTATTTTTTGGAAGTGCGTTTTCTGTTTAACCTCGCCAGCCGAAAACCATAAGTTGTGGACGTTCACCGGTTAAGGACAGAAATGAACAGTTTTCTGATCGTTCTCTGCCTAACGAACGAACGCCCGTAACTTTGCGACCGTAACTCCGATTGAGATAAAACCAACACTCACGTTCTCTGTTCGTCGAGTCCGTTCTGATGGTATCATTTTCATGATGTTGACACAATCTGAAAATTCCCATTTTTCCCCTGCCCTCTATTCAGCCCCTCCGAGAAGGAACCTTCTCCGGCGAATTTTTCCGCGAAGTGATCGCACTTCTCTTCGGTGAATCCGTTGATCCCCAGGCAAGCCGACCATATGATATATGCCCTAAAGCATTGGTCTGTGTTATTTTTGCGTGTTTAATTAATGAATATGCCTGTGTTAGAAATAACTAAACTCCTGCTAGGTTGAATTTGCTATTTACATTACCTGCTAATGCTCATCATGTTATTGCACTAGTGACTCATATGTGATACTGTATGGAGATAGGTTGTGATGTCTTCATCATGCATAGTTGTTGATATTGCAATAAAAGAATGTGACTTAATGATGACAACCTCCTCCGTCGGCTGGATCGAGTCATAGTGCCACCGAACCGAGCTCATCAGTGCAGCCACTTTTGCCTTTATCGGCTGGCCCGGTAGGTGGCGATAACCTTGTGAGCCCAGGTTATTTGCGCGCGGTCCCCGTTTGGGACAATTTAGTTTGGCCACGACGGTGGCAGGTGTCAGGAGTGACACAGGGGCCACCCAGGACATGACCCGGAAGGGGTACAGTTGTCGGTGGGACCGTAAGAGTGCCAGGCAATAGACAAGTTTTGTTGGAGCAGCACCGGTCCACCCGACTGGGAGCATGTACTGATGTACGAGGCCAGGAGCTCCATAGTGTGGGTAAAGTGCGCAACCTCTGCAGAGTGTAAATCTATTCGAATAGCTACGTCCTCGATCATGGGACACAATTTGTACTAGGTCACATTATTTGGTCTGTGTCGAGTCTAGAGGAATGAACCATATGATTTTAATGCTAAGACTGAACCAGAGAATGGTATGATTTATCAGACTTATAGTGCAGATGCAGGGACATCGGATGATGTCAGGTATATGGGATGTTAGCCATGCGATGGCTATGAGATGAGTGGTCGGATGACCGCATGTCTTGGATTTGATTTGGATCGGGTTTGGATTGGATCCTAAGATTATTCGGAGTATGGATTAATTACTTGATATGTTGTATCTTCATCATACTATAGTTACTTTGATAGTTAACATGCTAGATAATCCTGCTATGATATGATATTGCTAGATAATCCTGCTAAGACATGATAGCTAATATTGTTAAGATAATGAATACATGCTTGAATGCCATGGATTACTTTGCTTGGTGTATATGTTGGTTTGGTTTGCTTGCAAGTACATTCAAAAGTACTCAGCGGCCTTTAATGTGGCCAGGTTCACCTAAGGATCCGACGTCCACTAGCAAGGAGCCGGAGTGTTCGCGGGCTAGAAGAGTAACCCAGTCAGATCCCTGTGGTTTGGAGCCGCACCAAGACCATGCTGCCTTAGATAGAGCTTTTCTGCTGCCATCACCCTTGTAAAATATCATGTAAGACTTATATATCCATTAATAGAAATGCCTGTGTTCATGATACTTGTTGTAAACGCGCATGCTAGAATGATTTCCTAGGCTGGTGTGTGCGGCGACCGTCTGGCTACAGTGGTAATCAGGTGGGGCGCCACATATACTATCTCCGTGACTAAATTATGCTCTAGGGTTTAGAATTTGCATCTTATTAATTTCTAGATTAACTTATATTTTAGGGTTTCAACTTCACCAATAGTACTAGGTGTACATGATATAAGAGAGCAGCACAACAGCAAGAGCAGTACTAGATTGTTGGAATAGTTCTTTTTCGTATCGGTAGGTGTCTGAATATTTAAAACATTGCTAAATTCACAGGGATTTCAAAAAGAGTGACAAAGTCTTGCGAAACGTTAATTAACTTCCGTTTCGCAAAATTTCTCTCACTCCGTATCTCAATTTTTATGCAAAGTTCATGCCGAATTTCATTTCCTATGACAATATTGTTTAATTTGCTTACATGTGACAAGTGCACGGGTTTAGCATGAACATTGCAAAATATGACAAGTGGCAATTATGATTGAATTTTCGTACATATGACAAGTGCATGTGCTTCATGTTATTCACAGGGATTTGAAAAAGAGTGACAAAGTTTTTGCGAAATGTTGATTCATTTCCGTTTCGCAAATTTTTTGTCACTCCATATGTCAAATTTTTAAGAAAGTTCATGCCGAGTTTCATTTCCTATGACAATATTGTTTAATTTGCTTACATATGACAAGTGCACTGGTTTAGCATGAACATTGCAAAATATGACAAGTGGCAATGATGTTTGAATTTTCGTACATATGACAAGTGCATGGGTTTCATGTTATTCATAGGGATTTGAAAAAGAGTGACAAAGTTTTTGCGAAACGTTGATTCATTTCCATTTCACAAAATTTCTGTCACTCCATATGTCAACTTTTTAAGGAAAGTTCATGCCGAATTTCATTTCCTATTACAATATTGTTTAATGTGCTTACATATGACAAGTGCATGGGTTTATCATGTTATTCACAGGGATTTGAAAATTAGTGCCACTGTTTTGATGAAACGTTGATTCACTTCCGTTTTGTCAAATTTCTGGTACTCAAAATATGTTGAATATTCAGCAAAGGTCATGCCAAATTTTCTCGAATCCTTGTTAGCCAGTTCCTCTTCTCAAAATTACTTTCATAAGCTAGTACTCATGTCAACCATTTACAATTGATAAGTGCTTCATAATGATTATTAGGGATCATGAGTCGTCAGATCTGCCATATCTGCAAATGTCCATGTATGGACAGTGTGGATACTATAGTAGATTTCAGACTCTTCTTGAGGAAAGGATTTAAAAAATCAGTGGTAACAGTCTTAAACTTCAATTAATGTTCTATTATAACCATTTGTACAATTATTGTACTGACTTTATTGTTAATGATTAACTGCTGCATAGTGTATCCCATGCAACATAAGGGTTGACTTCAACAAGTTATGCGGTAACGCTATGTACTTCGAGGATGATATGGGCCACACATTCTTAATGGATGTGCGTAAATGAAAGGATGGAACCATCATATGTGGCGATGAATGGAAGTAGTACATTGCACAGAATAATTTCATCGGAGGAGAGTACATAGCCTTTTCCTTGAAAGGAGCGGTCAACATGTTAAGGACAATGTATTTCTGCAGCGATGACGATGACAACCGGGATAATGTCGATAGCCAGGATCAGCAGGATGATGGAGACAACCAAGATAACGAGGATAGCGGTTAAGATGAGGACAGACAGGATGATGATGATAGCCAGAATGACGAGGATGAGGAAGATGATGATGATGGTCCATTCAGTTCTGTAATTTTCTCTCAAAGAATGAGGAAGCTTACTCGGGATGAGACCATGAATGTTACCGCGATGTTACCATTGAGTGTCGCCTTCGTGGGGAAGCCATTTGTGCACCGTTTAACTAAAACCAACGTCGTGAAAAAAGTCATGGTGAGATGATTTGTATTCTTTCATCTTTTTTTGTTCATAACCAAGTATGGTGAGATGTCTAACATTGCGTGCTCTCTATTTGCTTTTAATGATGGGGAGTCCAAAAGTTACCTATGAAGATGTTTTCCGGAGTGGACATTCCCGTCGTCGGCACCGCTGGAGTACGCCATGGACCAACAGGGCGTGTCACCAGCGTTCAGTAAAAGTCAGAAATAGACGAACGCATATCCTTCTATGAGTCTGGCTGGTGGGAGTTCATGACGGGAAAGAGAGAACTAAGGGTGGACACCCTTGTGATAATCACCATAAGGAAAAGCAACCACAATGACTTTCAGATGATGGTTGTCGTTGACCATGTTTAGAAATATGTGGTCTAAGTCATGAATATATCAGCCGATGAACTGTTAGTTAATTAGTATGTCAAGATGGATGTGATTGATACATTGATGTTTGTTTCTTTAGTCGAACAAATCTTAAGTGCTACTTAATTATTTCATCATTTGTTTCCAAAATGAATTCAGTCTGGTTCAGTTATATTGAAAATCATATGACTAGCCTTTTGTAGTATTGTTTCAACTTGCAATGCCAACAATTGTGTACTCTATCCTATCCCTCCAGTGGCGGGCGCTATGGCAGGACCGCCACTGCTACAATGGTCTCTGTGGCAGGCAGGAACTAATGCCCGCCACTGGAAGCTATGTACCAGTGGCGGGCGGGCGCCCGCCACTAATGCAGTTATAGCAGTGGTGGGAGGTCGGTGGCGGGCACCCCTGGCAGCCTGGCCCGCCACTGCTAGCCTTTTTGAACCCGCCACTACTAGGCATTCCTGCAGTAGTGATCATCCGAAAGGACGATGGTACTGTCGTCGTCGTCGTTGTGGTCTTCGTCATCAGAGGAGGATAGGACGACGACGTCCGGTCCCTCACCTTCCGCCTCAGCGGTGGCAGCTACATGCAGAGTGGCCATCCTCCTCTACTCTCGAGGTGCGGCCTCTTCTTAAGCCGCTCGGCGCCTGACAGCCTCTGCCTTTGCCGTGGACAAAGACGCGGCTAGCACCACCTGGTCGAGCTGCTGCTGCGCCGCACGCAGGGCCTCCTCGGCCTAGGCAGTGATAATGGCAGCATCATATGCTGGAGCCAGCATATCTTCCTCGGCCTCATCTTCCACGCCGTGCATGTCAAGGTACTCCTGCATCGCCTCGAAGGCCACCTCCTCCTCGGCGTCCTCCTCCTCAACCCCCCTACGGTTACGAGATAGCTCAGGCGGCGTGGGCTCGAGCTCGGAGTAGTTGGAGTTGGAGCCTGAGCCCACCGAGGAAGTGCCGTAGTTGGAGCTAGCGCCAGTCTTGGAGCCCACGCCGGAGTTGGAGCCTGCCACCACTCCGTAGTTGGAGCCGCCGACAGTGTCGGGACCGGCGCCCTGGGGCAATGACCTCCCGTGGAGATCCTTGCGGTCAAGAGCTGCCTCACCATGGCGGCTGAACTATATTTGTATTGGATTCTGCGGTGCATGGAAGCAATGGAGTGAAGCGTTGGTGGAACGATGCCGGACGCTGGTATTTAATCAAGGGAGTGCCAGGAGTGGGATACAGGTGGTGGCGGCATATTGTTTTCGCGGCATCTAGAATTGGCGGGAATGCACGGTGGCGGGAAGGAGCGATGGACGTGGTGGCAGTGGCAATGGGGCACCGCCGCGTGGGTCTGCCCTCTTGATGGCAGGCGTACGAGCGGCGGCGGAGCAGAGACAGCTGCAACTTTTGCAAAAGAGACCTTGTTGACCGAACAATATATAACCAGAGCCTAGATAGACCGGTTACTTTTCAATAGACCCCCTCGTTGTGAGAGAAGTACCTCAAATAAGATTGAAAATGGGGCCTTTGCTTTTTTCATGCAAAGTAGACCACATTGGATGCACAATGCCCAAGTTTCATGAATTGTCTAGTTTTATTTCTATATTTCATCCATTTAGTGAATTTCTAGAGATTTATCAGAACTTGCTCAAATTTGAACTACAAGTGTGATGTATCTTGGTCCTGAAAATTGGCAAAAATCCTTTTAAGCTTTTTAATTCGTGGTGTAGGCACTGGGCACAACCAAAGTAGAAATTCCCAACCATCTGATAGAAATGGTCAACCTTGCAAGTTTGACCACATTTTGGAAAAAAATCAAAGAAGATAAAAAAAGCGTCAAAAATTGAAATCTTTTTGTATTGAGCCATCTTATGTGAACTAGTTAGTAGGAAAAATAATAAACTTGCAATACCACAAGTTTGAAAAAAAAAACCTTCACCAAATGGCCTACCTTGTATGTACTTGCATGGATTTCAAGGCATATGCCCATGGTCATGGCTAAATCCTTGGCATAGTCCATGATAACATGTCCAAATTTGGCACAACTATTGGTGTTATCATTGTGGACAATGTTTCCATAGGAATTTGTAATTATTTTGTAATAAAAACAATTTTTTTTCATTTTCCAAGTGCTAGAAAGACCCCTGGTTGTGAGAGAAGTACCTCAAATAAGATTGAAAATGGGGACTTTGCATTTTTCATCCAAATTAGACCACATTGGTTGCACAATGCCCAAGTTTCATGAGTTTTCTAGTTTTATGTCTATATTTGATCCATTTAGTGAGTTTCTAGAGATTTATCAGAACTTGCTCAAATTTGAACAACAAGTGTGATGTATCTTGGTCCTGAAAATTGGCAAAAATAGCTTTTTAATTGGTGGTGTTGGCACTGGGCACAACCAAATTTGAAATTCCCAACCATCTGATAGGAATGGTCAACCTTGCAACTTTGACCACATTTTGGAAAAAATCAAAGAAAATAAAAAAATGCCTCAAAAATTGAAATCCTTTTGCATTGAGCCTTCTTATGTGAACTAGTTAGTGGGAAAAACAATAAACTTGCAATACCACAAGTTTGAAGAAAAAACCTTCACAAAATGGCCTACCTTGTATGAACTTGCATGGATTTCAATGCCTATGCCCATGGCCATGGCCAAATCCATGGCATAGTCCATGATAACATGTCCAAATTTGGCACAACTATTGGTGTTACCATTGTGGAAAATGTTTTCATAGGAATTTGCAATTATTTTTTAATAAAAAACATTTTTTTTCATTTTCCAAGTGCTAGAAAGACCCCCTAGTTGTGAGAGAAGTACCTCAAATAAGATTGAAAATGGGGCCTTTGCATTTTTCATCCAAAGTAGACCACATTGGATGCATAATGCCCAAGTTTCATGAATTTTCTAGTTTTATTTCTATATTTCATTCATTTAGTGAATTTCTAGAGATATATTATAACTTCCTCAAATTGAACTACAAGTGTGATGTACCTTGGTCCTGAAAATTGGCAAAAATCATTTTACGCTTTTTAATTGGTGGTGTAAGCACTGGGCACAACCAAAGTTGAAATTCCCAACCATCTGATAGGAATGGTCAACCTTGCAACTTTGACTACATTTTGGAAAAAATCAAAGAAAACAAACAAAGCCTCAAAAATTGAAATTCTTTTGCATTGAGCCAGCTTCTGTGAACTAGTTAGTGGGAAAAATAATAAACTTGCAATACCACAAGTTTGAAAAAAAACCTTCACAAAATGGCCTACCTTGTATGAACTTGCATGGATTTCAAAGGATATGCCCATGGCCATGGCCAAATCCATGGCATAGTCCATGATAACATGTCCAAATTTGGCACAACTATTGGTGTTACCATTGTGGACAATGTTTCCATAGGAATTTGCAATTATTTTGTAATAAAAAACATTTTTTTCATTTTCCAAGTGCTAGAAAGACCCCCTGGTTGTGAGTGAACACTACTGCAGGAATGCCCAGCAGTGGCGGGTGCAAAAAGCCTAGTAGTGGGGAGCAAGGCTCTCGGGGCCGCCCGCCACTGACCTCCCGCCACTGCTAATGTACCATCAGTGGCAGGCGGGGGCCCGCCACTAATGGCAGTACAATAGTGGCGGGCACGCGTTATCGCCCGCCACAACTATTATAGCTACCGAGTGATGCATTTGTCTCTGCCCGCCACTGCTTTGTCTCTGCCCGCCACTGTTATGCGTAGCAGTAGTGGCAAGCACCTTTGTCGCCCGCCACTGGTAGTGATGTCGGCATATAGAGAAATTGCTACCGCGATAGCGTTATTTTGCTGCCGTGGCAGCATTTTAATGGCACTGTAGCAATATTTTGCACTAGATCATCCCATTGCATTACATATATATATATATATATATATATAGACTATTGTCTTAGCATTCAAACAATCATCCACATTCAAACAATCCTATTACAATGGTGATACAATAATTAAGAGTATTGTTGAAGCAAACATATAGTATAAGAAGTGTAGGGCAACAAACAAACATGCATGTCTCAACTCATATAATGAACAACGAATCAAGATGTTTTGAAGCAGTGTTTTGCTTGCAATCGATTACTGCAATATGTATTCGACTCAGTGAAGTCGTTCTTCATGTCGCTCTGGCTGGTAGAGGAACTTCCCATCCTCATTTACAACCTCTTTGTTGATGATTTTGGCAAACACCTTCTGGAGGCACCCATGCTCTGTTAATAGTTCCCCTATGTCCTGTCCCTCTCCATCTCTTCTGACCACTTGACGATCTGGCTATGATTATGAAAATATTTTATTTTCTTCAAAAAGTCATCCATGATAGTCATGGCACACTAGCCAGACCTATGAGAGGTTTTGACATTTGGTTCTTGAACAACAAGCGCTAGTGAAGAACCTGAATTCGGAATGCTCTGTTATCGTCTCTCTGAAGTTCTTACACTTGGCTAGAGCATCATTTAGAACCTTCTTCAATCTGGTCCATTGCTTTTTAGGGTGTCTCTTCGAATCGAAGAAATAAGCCAAACCCTGCGTCGGCAATAGTGCAATTACGATCCAATGTCGGCCGATGTGCAAAAAAATGAAGAAATTAGCATTGATGCAAGATCAAACCACAAGGCCATTTATATGTTTCAAAATAAATGAGTGAATGTTAACGACTTACTTGTCGCAATATGGAACTAGAAAGGTGTCCTTATGTGGATGATTGACAATAAAGAATGGGAACAGGTAGTCCGAGATGACTTCCTGGCTATCTATGGTTTCTAGGTTGTGGCAGTGCAGGTAAAAAGGATCAGGTAAGGACACTTTACCATGCGGGAGTAGGGGATCTGTAGCTCGATGAAGTACCCAAAGCCTCATTAACTCTAGGGAGACTGCGCTGATAGAGAAGATATTTGCATGGATGACCTCATTAAAGGCTAGATCAATTCTGTCGGCCAAAAACTCCTGGACGAAACTATAACCTTCTATGACCTTGGCTGTGTATCCGCGTTGACCTCCTTTTGATTTATCTACCACATCAGCATGTAGAACTTGAAGATCGATCGAGAGGGTCTTCAATATAGAGTCCGATAGAAACGGTTCTCCAGGCTTATACATATTCATTTTCCGCCCTTCTTCGGGGATGACAACAAGCATAGGTGGTTTGTCCGCGGATGGTCCGCAACTGTCACATACATCCTCCTCCCCTGAATGCGGATTATCTGGTACTACGTCTTTGGTGCCGGCATATCCGTGGGGAATCTCCTCTATATCATTCATTGGCCACTTAAGCAGGTGGCTCTGGGTCACTTGTCCTAACATAGTGACGCCCTCTTCAGGGGGATGAGGCAACGACCAAGATTCAAAGCCCGTCACTACCTCCTGCACCAGCACCCTCGTCATGTCAAGTGGCAAGACGACCTCGTGCATCATTCTACTACCATCGGTAAACGGGATGATTTGCCCCTTGGCAACCCTTGTCTTCACCCCGTCCACGGTGGCTTGGAGCCAGCATGGAATAAAGTGGGTTGCTCGTGGCTGTTGGCTGATGCTAGGTGTATGCTATCGGGTAGGACTTAGCGTGCCGTGCGGAAACATTTCAGCTAACCTCTTCTCAAATTTTGCATCTACTACTGCATTTAACTTTGTTTTTCTTAGGTACTTCCTTCTATATTTTTTTAGTTCTTTGGTTTCGGGGTAGGCATGCATCGTCCCACAACATCTTACCCCTCCCAACGCATGCCCAGTCTTGGGCTTCCTGTTAACCCCAAAACCCTCGTTACCTGCCCGGGTAAGAGGGTCATCATACCTATAACCATGGGGAGATTCATGAGGACCCGGTCCAAATTCCTGCTTTATTTTCTCTACAAAAAATATGTGTATTGGTAAACGATTAGTAAGGTACGTAATAAATAAACTATGGGGACTAAATTGCTAGTGGTGATTGACGTTACCAGGTTCTCCTCCGTCGAGCGAAGTTCCTGTGTCGGGAGGACCAACTCCTTACTTTCTGGGTCTTGGACTGCACGGGCCCTGAGAAAACGGAAGTCACGAGCACGATCTCGATGTTCCGAGAACGGAGGCGGTTTAACCACGGCTATAAAGTCCATGGCCTCCTTCTCCCACTTGGGTTCTGCAGCTTTGTAACAACCAGGGCCCAGACGGTGGTTACCTGGCAGTTTTTCCGTAAATTATGGAAATGATCGCTGATCGCTTGACTCGCTACCAGAGGATTCACAAAACTTCATCCATTCTTCGGAGTCCATAGTTGGATTAAGCCGCTTAACGGCCTCGAAGTCCTTACCCACTACATTGCAATGAGCACTGCTCTTCCAGTCCCTGAACATCTTTGGCCATTTTGACATGGCATAATCTTCGGCTAACTTTTTGACGTCAGACAGAAATTCATAACTACGGTTTAACGCATGGAGTAGAGTCTTCTTGTGTCCAACCAAATCCTTGCTACCGATCAGGATGCTATTTCGCAAGATGCAACCTAGCATTTTGCTATACGTTTTTGCTATGTCCTCTGGGGTGACGGGCTCGCCTTTCGGGTCAACTGCGGTGATTCTAATGATACCTTCATGAAGCTTGTTTGAATTCCTTGCCTTTCGGTAGCTCTAGTTTGTGGCTGCCATGCTGGATGAAGTCATGTTCGTGTCGCTCGTTTCCCCTAGCCTGGTGGTCGGTACATCCTGTTGGCCGTTGCCCATCTCGATGTCAAGGTTGGCCGTATCCATGTCAGGGGTGACCGTCTCGATGCCAGGGTTGGTGTAGTGAGGTTCCTTTTGAGATGATGTTTTGGCTTCGGGATCCATTTGTCGAACTACAGTACTGTAACAAATAGTTATGATTGAACATAGAAAGAAAATGGCGACTAAAAATGTCGGCATGACCTTTGCTAAAAGTAGGCCATATTGAGTACCAGAAATTTGACGAAACGGAAACGAATCAACGTTTCGTCAAAACATTGGCTCTCATATTAAATCCTGCAAATCAAACACAACCACCTAATTGCACATCGAATGACACCAGCCCATGCACATGTTTGTATAGGTACATCTAAGAACATCTAAGATCTAACTCCTTTGTGTGGCATTTCATCGAACATGCGTTACAATCATCAACAATACTGCAGCATATGGATGTGAGAACCAAGTGAAATTATACCTTGAGACAGATGTGAAGAAGAATTTTGCGACACCGGCGATGGTGTTGACGAGACGGCCGGGGTTCGTTGCGACGGCCGCGAGGGTGGAAAGGTGCCAGCGCACGGGGATCTCGCGGGAGAAAACTACGGCGGCGGTGGCAGCGGAGTACGAGGACGGCCAGCAGCCGCGACGGTGCCAGCGGACCGGAGTGTGCGAGAGGAGAGAGACATGTGTGGCGGCGGCGGACCGGAGCGCGTGAGAGGAGAGAGAGGTGCGCGGCGGCGGTGGTTGCGGTGGATGAGCGTGCGTGGGGAGACAGAAAGAGGGGAACATAGTGCGGTTAGATTCGAAATTAGGACGCGGGGCCGTGTATTCGGCATTGGCACGTGGCGGGCAATCAATGTCGCCCGCCACTGCAAAGGTTAGCTCTGGCGGGCATGACGACCCGCCCGCCAGCGCTAACTTTTTTTGTGAGGGTAAAGGAGTTTTATTCCATATGCATATGGTTAAAATCCATACAACAATAGTACTTTCTGTACGACTGTAGCATGCAAACTGATCTACTACCCTATTAATCGAATTTCTGGCAACTCTTCCACCAAGTGTAAGGGTTTCGAACGTAAACAACCGCCTCACACACACATAACTCATTTTTTATAAATATTTTGAACTTACAACTTTTTCCATGAGTAATAGACGCTAGTGGAAGCCTCGTGCTAAGATTTTTAAGAAATTGGAGTTGGTTTGCTATATTCGCGGCATCAATTGAATTTTCGGCAACTAAAGAAGGAAAAAAATCTTTGGCCATGCAAACAAGCTCGGAAACGTTTGAAACTTTGCATGCTGTCTTCATTGGACACCTGTAGGGTGTGGTAAAAATTTGAGATCCCTACGACGAAAACTTGATGCACATCGTGTACAAACAGGAAACTCTTCCACCAAGTGTAAGAGTTTCGAACGTAAACAACTGTCTCACGCACACGGAACTCATTTTTTACAAATAGTTTGAACTTACAACTTTTTCCATGAGTAATAGACGCTATTGGAAGCCCCGTGCGAAAATTTTAAAACTTTTGGAGTTGGTTTGCTATATTCGCGGCATTACTTGAATTTCCGGCAACTAAAAAAGGCAAAAAATCCTTGGCCATGCAAAAGAGCTCGAAAACGTTTGAAACTTTGCATGCTATCTTCATTGGACGCCCATAGGGTGCGGTAAAATTTGAGATCTTTACGACAAAAACTTGATGCACATCGTGTACAAACAGGACACTCTTCCACCAAGTGTAAGGGTTTCGAACGTAGACAACCGCCTCACACACACGGAACTCATTTTTTAAAAATATTTTGAACTTACTACTTTTTCCATGAGTAGTAGACGCTATTGGAAGCCCCGTTCTAAAATTTTAAAACTTATGGAGTGGGTTTGCTATATTTGCGGCATTAATTGAATTTCCGGCAACTAAAAAAGGCAAAAAATCTTTGGCCATGCAAACGAGCTCAAAAACATTTGAAACTTTGCATGTTGTCTTCATTGGACACTTGTAGGGTGTGGTAAAAATTTGAGATCGTTACGACAAAAACTTGATCCACAACGTGTACAAACAGGACACTCTTCCACCAAGTGTAAGGGTTTCGAACGTAAACAACCGCCTCACACACACGGAACTCATTTTTTAAAAATATTTTGAACTTACAACTTTTTCCATGAGTAATAGATGCTATTGGAAGCCCCGTGCTAAATTTTTTGAACTTTTGGAGTTGGTTTGCTATATTCGCGTCATTAATTGAATTTCCGGCAACTAAAAAAGGCAAAAGATCTTTGGCCATGCAAACGAGCTCAGAAATGTTTGAAACTTTGCATGCTGTCTTCATTGGACACCTGTAGGGTGTGGTAAAAATTTGAGATCGTTACAACGAAAACTTGATGCACATCGTGGACAAACAAGACACTCTTCCACCAAGTGTAAGGGTTTCGAACGTAAACAACCGCCTCACATGCACGGAAATTATTTTTAAAAAATATTTTGAACTTACAACTTTTTCCATGAGTAATAGATGCTATTAGAAGCCCGTGCTAAAATTTTAAAACTTTTTGAGTTGGTTTGCTATATTCGCGAGATTAATTGAATTTCTGACAACTAAAAAAGGCAAAAAAATCTTTGGTCATGCAAACGAGCTCAGAAATGTTTGAAACTTTGCATGCTGTCTTCATTGGACACCTATTGGCCGGGTGTGGTAAATTTTTTGATATCGTTACTACGAAAAGTTGATGCACATCGTGTATAAACAGGACACTCTTCCACCAAGTGTAAGGGTTTCGAACGTAAACAACCGCCTCACACACATGAAACTCATTTTTTTAAAATATTTTGAACTTACAACTTTTTCCGTGAGTAATAGACGCTATTGGAAGCCCCGTGCTAAAATTTTAAAACTTTTGGAGTTGGTTTGCTATATTCGCGGCATTAATTGAATTTTCAGCAACTAAAGAAGGCAAAAAATCTTTGGCCATGCAAACGAGATCAGAAACGTTTGAAACTTTGCATGCTGTTTTCATTGGATGCATGTAGGGTGTGGTAAAAATTTGAGTTCATTACAATGAAAACTTGATGCACATCGTGTACAAACACGAGACGCTCACGTATGTGATAGTGGGTTTGACTTACATGTGGCGGGCACTATACAGGACCCGCCACTGCTAACTTCTGGATACACATATTTTTTTGCGTGGGTCACCACATTTTATCTATGGCGGGCTTACGTGTAGCCCGCCACTGCTAATTTCAGGTTATATAATTTTTTTTTGTGCGGGTCATCCCGGTTTATCTGTGGCGGGCATAACTGGGGCCCATCACTGATACCCTCCGCACCAGTGGCGGGTCCTCAAGTACGCCCGCCAGTGCTCACTTTCATCACGCATGCAAATTTTGGGTACTTCACTTGTGGCGGGCATTTGTTAGCGCCCGCCACTGATTCTCTAACAACAGTGGCAGGTCTGTTTTGCTACCCGCCACTGCAAACTTTCAAAATTAGCAGTGGCAGGTGCCCTGCCTCGCCCGCCACACATTTGAGTTCACCTATAAGGCTTTTCTCAGTAGTGGAAGTACCTCAAATAAGATTGAAAATGGGCCTTTGCATTTTTCATCCAAAGTAGACCACATTGGATGCACAATGCCCATGTTTCATGAATTTTCTAGTTTTATTTCTATATTTCATCCATTTAGTGAATTCTAGAGATTTATGAGAACTTGCTCAAATTTGAACTACATGTGTGATGTATCTTGGTCCTGAAAATTGGCAAAAATCATTTTAAGCTTTTTAATTTGTGGTGTACGCACTGGGCACAACCAAAGTTGAAATTCCCAACCATCTGATAGGAATGGTCAACCTTGCACGTTTGACCACATTTTGGAAAAAAAAATCAAAGCAAATAAAAAAAGCCTCAAAAATTGAAATCCTTTTGCATTGAGCCATCTTATATGAACTAGTTATTGGGAAAATAATAAACTTGCAAATACCACAAGTTTGAAAATTTGGTGGATGTACATGTTGCACTTTTTTGGACTACTTACGTACATGTTGCAACTTTTTGGACTAGTTATGTACATGTTGCAAATTTTTTTGTAAGCTGTGCAAGTGCCTGATACTCTCATTCTATGTTGACCTGTTTTTGGTTATTTTTGCATCTTGCAGCTTTTTAAGTAAGTTTTGCATGTTGCTATTTGTAGGTAAGTTTGCATGTTGCACTGTTTTTGAACATGCAAAAGCCACTCGACGTAGGAAATCCAAAACGTAGCATACATCAACTTAGTAAGCACATTCAAAGAAAAGTTAACGGCATGATTAAGCTCATCAAATCTTAGTACGGCAGCAGCTTACTATTTCCAGTTGACACTGGGCTTCCACATGTCGGATCCTCAGCACTAGCTAGAAGGGGGTTGGAGACGCTTAAGATGGTGAGCCAGGCGGCGGTGGGACCGTTGAGCATTCTACTCAAACTGATCCGAGAGCTCATACTTCTCCAACACTATTGGGGTAGTCTTACAGCCCGGCTTAGCCTCCAAGCTGAGCAGCGGCAGATCCTCCCCGACATTAGCCTCCAACAACTGCTGGTCATCCATCTGCTCATCCTCGTCGTCCACTGGAATCGTCAGATTCATGTCTGCTGGCGAAGGATGAGCGATGATCTCCATACCGCCCTGATAGCCCACCTGTTCTGCAACCTCCTCCTGTGTGATGATCTCCAAACCCCCTGGTAGCTGTCCTCTTCTGCATCCTCCTCCTGCTCCCGCTCCTCATTAGAATCCCCCATCTGCTCATCCTCCTAGTCAGAATCCTCTTCCTCCTCCTCGTCAGCATCCTCTTCCTCCTCCTCCTCGTCAGCATCCTCTTCCTCCTCCTTCTCGTCAGCATCATCTTCCTCCTCATCCTCATCATCTGCATCCTCCTCTTCTGTTTCCTCATCAATGA
The DNA here is from genome assembly GCA_039707655.1 of Elymus sibiricus. NCBI lineage: Eukaryota > Viridiplantae > Streptophyta > Magnoliopsida > Poales > Poaceae > Elymus > Elymus sibiricus. The sequence continues at coordinate 118,315,296 of CM077676.1, read as the reverse complement.
TGTCAATAATATGCAAATTCACCGGCCCTTCCGCCTCTGGATTTGACGATGAGAGGCGGGAGCATGTGGCACCCCGGTACAGGGCTGACGCACGCCAGTCCCAGGATAAGACCTGGCGCACGTCTGAGACATGATACAGCAATTCCAGGCACAAAAGTGGCTTTATTATATGAAATGGAGTATTACAATACTGTTGCTTACAACAATATTACATGGCTCCAAGGCTAACTAAATGGTGGCGGAGGTCTTGGTTCAGCGGCATAAACGTCTCTGGCTGGGCTCCGCAAGTCACAGGACTGGCTGGGTTATGATCTAGCATGACGGATCTTCTCCTGCAACTAGCAACGTGCAAGGCCAGGTGAGTACTTTTAATGTACTCGCAAGACAACCAAATACATAGCAACCAAACAAACAGATGACAAAGCAAGCCCTATGTTTACATAAGAATTTATTCTAAACATGGCATGTAATTAACAGGAAATCATGGATAAAACATGGCATACATGGATCAGGCATAACAGCTACACATCACGGCATGGCATGGCTATTTTTATGAGACATGGCATTTAAAATCAAACTGAAACCTACACTACACTTACCTCCCGTGAAACATTAAAGTAATATGTTGTGACCTCATTCAGTCTTACTGCCCTTCTGGCTAACTCATGACTCACTGAGATCTCAACTCGTGATCATGTCAGAACAACATGGTGACCGCTCACAATTATCCCTTAGTCCAAGTTACCACATTTACTTAGTAACACATTCTTTAACAAGTTTATAACAATAGGTTCGTTCTCCAGATCGACCAAGACCAAATACTGTCACCTAGTATGAACTGTGTCCAATACCGTGGACGCCGCTATTCGAATATATTCTTACACTCTGCAGAGGTTGCGCACGTTACCCACACCATGGACATTCGTCCAACGAAACTTGCCTAACCTGTGACCCTTCTATCATACCACCGACAATCCTACCCCTTCCGGGTAATGTCCTGGGTGGCCCCTGTGTCACTCCTGACACCTGCCACCATTGTGGCCAAACTAAATTGTCCCAAACGGGGACCCCCGGGTTAAACAAACAACTGGGCTCACAAGGTTATCGCCGCCTACCTGATCAGGGCAGCACGCGCGCATAACCTTCCCTCTTTGGTGGTACCGATAAGAGAGCACAAAGTTAGACCAAGTCAAGGCCGTCCAATAACGGCAAATGTGGCTGCACGGGTAAGCTCAGTTCGGTGGCACTATGACTCGATCCCATCGATGATGGAGGAGGTTTAGTTTACAAGTTCAATTTAACATTTCCATCATCTCATCATAAAATCAACACATAAGGTCATGAACAATCATGAATGCATCACTGAGCTAGTTCTACTAGACATCTTAAATGAGAAATCACCCACAGCATTTGAAGCATGGCAATAGCATGGTGCAAATATGACAACAGTATTGTAAAACCATATTAGCATTGATGAACATGGTATGAGATCAAATCATAGTGTCATCATGACAATTGCAATAGATGTATCATGGCAAAACATAGCATGAAGGTAGGGCATGATATCACATAGAAAATAATGCTAGCATTTGATACAGATAATATAACAAGTGCATGTAAGTGCGGACTAGCAGATGATCCGAATGTATTGCAACGGACACACAGGGTGCAAGTAAAGTGATCACATAAGTCCGGAGCTCATGATAAGAGGTTGGCTTGCCTTGGGGTGGAGGAATACGTCGGGAAGAAATGCAAAGAAACTCTGGATACGATTTGCCGGAACCGGCACTCTCGGGAGAGGCCTATTTTAGGGAAAGGGCAAAAGTGGTATTTTCAATGTGTGACAATATTATGAAAATGACACCATCGGAACGGGCTCGACGAACTGAAAACGTGGGCGTTGGATTTACCTCAATTAGAGTTACGGTTGAAGAGAAATGGCCATTCGTTCGTTAAGCAGAGAAACAGACAGAAAATTGTCCATTTCAGCTCCTAACGGGTGAACGTTCACTATATAGCCATTTCGGCCGGCGGCTGAGAAAACGAAGGCGCATTTCAGAAAATACGCTTTCATTGCAGCGAAAGCGCATTTTTGTCTGAAGCTGTGCCCGAATACGTTTTCGAAGTTGGAAAGCGTACTTTTGAAAGTACGTTTCCGCTTAAACCGCGCGGGCCCGGGCTTAGGTCGCTTACAGATGGGGCCCGCCTCATCCTCTCTCTCTCCCCCGCTGATCCTCTTCTCCCTCCCGGCCGGCTACAGGGAAGGCGCCATGGCCGTTCGGGCCACACTCGATGCCGGCGTTCCCCCACTCGGCTGCACCCGCCGGCGAGCTAGGCGGATTCGTGGCGCCGTCCCGCGTCCAGCAGTGGTTGCCAGGGACCCGGGGACGCTCAGGGAAAGGGGTGGCCACTACCGGACGAGGGAATGGCCACGGTGGCGCTACGGGTGGCGGGCACGGGCTACTCCGACAAAAATTGGAGGGGGCGGCAGCTTAGGCGGGCACTAGGGATCCTCTGGGTGGCTAAATGGAAGGAGGGGAGGTTCCTGGTGCTCGGCTCGAACCGGAGCCGTGGCGGCGGCCATGGAGCTGGTTGGGAGAGGGGAGGGGTTCTGGGGCTCGAGTGAGGGGTTGGGCGGTTGCTGCTGAGGAGGGGAGCTCGGGGGCATCTTATATAGCCGCGGGGAGGGGCTACGCGACGCCGGCCGAAGCTCCGAGAGCTCACTACCGTGGCGGCGATCCGGCGGAGAATCGGCATCGGCACAGCTGTCCAGGAGCTACGGGACGAGGGGGAGAGGTTCTAGGCGGCGTACGTGTGCGGTGGGGAGCTCTCCGACGCCTCTAGACAAGCCGTGGCTTGCCAGAGACGGCTCCCGAAGCCTCTAGCGCACAGGGCGCGCGGTTGGCGTGCTCCGCACATGGTCACCGCATGGCCACGGCGTTGCCATGCCATACTCGATGCCAAATTATGTCTACCGTGTTCTCCACTCTTCCCTGAGTTGACTTGAACCCTCAGACAACAACAGTGATCTCTGGTGTGACTGCACACTTGGCAACTATCAGTCAACAGCCAGGTGTTTAATCCATTGTGTGGCCAGCACAGGGCTCTCCTTGGCATGATCATGTGCATGGGTTAATCATCTACCAAGGTGGTCATCTTGGCCAAAATTCAGCTCAAATGGACAACTTTAGATAGCACCTCCTTTGTAAACTTGCAATCTGACCAGAAATGAAAATGAGCTTGCTGGGAGAGAATGGCTAGATGGAATTAGCTGATTTCTGGTGTAGGGTGATGATTTATCCATGAGAGCTAGCTGGAAAAATTTCAGCTCAATTTGATCATCTATGAAGGTACTTCCTTCACAGAGATACAATCTGGACAAAAACTTAGATAATTTACTGAGGAAAATTGGCTAGATGAAATGGGCTTGTTTTTGGATTGCACTAGTGATTTGCCACTGCCAATCACCCTAAAGAATTTCAGCCCAAAAATATCAAGTGAACAAGCACTTCCTTTGCAAAGTGGAAATCTGAACAGAATTTGCAAATGGATGTTGTGGTCGAAATTTGAATTGTGGAACTTGTGATTTTGATGGAAATGGTGAATATATGGATATAATAAGCTCCACAAATTATTTGGGATTTTTCCTGGCTACCAAAATGGTAGTTCTTTGGAAAGGCTCCAAATTGAAATATTGGCTTTAAATAGGAAAATGCAATTTCCCTTATTTAATTGTGGCCAATATTTTTACCAGAGCTTGGTATAGGTACAAATATCATCTCCACCAATTTTCAAGAAATTTACAGATGTCTACCTATCCCTCTGGATTTAATTCCTTAGAAAGGCAGAAAAAGGAATTAATTCTAGATGATAAATATTGCATATGACTTGGCAATATTTTTGCACATCTAGGGTTTATAAATGAAGGAGGATCTCTGGAAATTTTGGGAGGATACAGAGCAAGGAAACTGATAGCTCCTTTGTAAACACAAAGGCAGGATTTCTAGTTCCAATACTTTGGAACTAGGGTTTGAATGAGATTCGGGGTTTACTGGCGGGAGCTTAGTTGGCACAAGAGCATGGGAAAGGTATGGAGAGTCTGAGGATTGCCTGGATTCACCTGGTCATTCACCAAATTCCAGAGAAAAAATTTGGGAGAGGACAACTAGGAAGGAATAATAGCACAAAAATTGATAACCCGATTTTTGGGGTGTTACAGAGCGGTACACGTACCAGTGAGCTCGCTGTCGAGGATCCGACGAATTCATCGCCTCTGCCATTGCCTAGAGGCAAATCTCCATTGAGATTTCCGCCTTGTCTTCAGGAACCATCCGCTTCAGTTCATCCAATGTCTCTCCCAAGGTCAGGCCCAGCGAATGCAACTCGAGAGTTTTGTCGCTCGGAAACCAGGAGCATATTTCCTTGCACTTGGCCAGCAACTGCTCGTCTCTGGCGCAAAACTCTTCCATTACCCTCTTCCATCCAGGTAGAGCTAGCAATCAATCAAAGAAGAAATTTGCAAATCAAATTATTAAAAACAAACTAGATTATAAGGATCAAAATTACCACAGAATCTAAAATGGGCTCCTATGAACGGATCCTAATTTCTAGGTTTTTTTTTCAAACTAGCTGCCACTATCACGAATCCAATCCTAAATAAACATTGATACTATTTGCAAACTGGAGCAGCTCAACGAACAACAATTCAATCGCCCATTCAATCTACTAATCCTAATTGTAACGTACCTGTCGCCCAACTATATCGGATGGTTCCCACTGTCTGTGACGTTTCACCACGTCGCTTCGCCATCGAAGCTCAGGCGGACAGTCGGAGTAGGCGGCGGGGCTGCTAGGGGCATGGTAGCGGCGGGGCTACTAGGGGCACGGTAGTGGCCGGGCTACTACGGAAACGGTGGCGGCGGCTGGGTGGGGATGCGGCTGCTCGCTCGGGGTCAGGCTATTTTAGGCAAAAGAAAGCGATAACTTACCTAGCCCAGGTACCACTCATCATAAGCGGTCATGTCCATGGCCCACCTTTCATACGTGGCCCACATGTCCAAAAACCTGCGGCCCCATGCGTCAGTAACTAAGCAGGTAACGGTCAACTGCTTTGACCCGACAACAAGGCTCCGTTTGGGCTTTTGTGAGAATGGGGCGAGTGGTGGAGGGGAAAAGTGAGGAAAGTTAGATGCCATGGGCAAAACTGAGGAGTACTAAGGAACCGAGGGTACAGAAATAGAAATCCCTATTATTACTGCTCGCTAGTTGATTATGCCATTGACATGAGTAAATGTGAGTTCCAAGTGTTATCATTTACATGCTTAGTTCAAGATCTTTGCTGAAAACTTGATTGCTAGTTAAGCATATATACGCCAACGGAAACAAAAGAGTTTGTAAAAGTTTTTCTTTGTCACTTTCAGTTTGTCAACTGAATTGCTTGGGTCCAAGCAATGAGTTAAGCTTGGGGGAATTGATATGTCCCCAACGTATTAACTTTTCTAAACACTTTTTCTCTTGTTTTGGACTCTAATTTGCATGATTTGAATAAAACTAACCCGGTCTGACGTTGTTTTTAGCAGAACTACCATGGTGTTTGATGTCTACTACACAACTTATTCTTGTAGACTCGTGTTGGGCCTCCAAGCGCAGAGTTTTGTAGGACAGTAGCAATTTTCCCTCAAGTGGATGACCTAAGGTTTATCAATCCGTGGGAGGCGTAGGATGAAGATGGTCTCTCCCAAACAACCCTGCAACCAAATAACAAAGAGTCTCTTGTGTCCCCAACACACCCAATACAATGGTAAATTGTATAGGTGCACTAGTTCGGCGAAGAGATGGTGATACAAGTGTAGTATGGATAGTAGATATAAGTTTTTGTAGTGCGAACAATAAAAAAACAGCAAGGTAGCAAGTAACAAAAGTGAGCATAAACGGTATTGCAATGCTTAGAAACAAGGCCTAGGGTTCATACTTTCGCTAGTGCAATCTCTCAACAATGCTAACATAATTGGATCATATAATCATCCCTCAACGTGCGATAAAGAATCACTCCCAAGTTCCTATTAGCGGAGAACATAAGATAGAAATTGTTTGTAGGGTACGAAACCACCTCAAAGTTATCCTTTCCGATCGATCTATTGAGCTATTCCTATAGGTGTCACAAACAGCCCTAGAGTTCGTACTAAAATAACACCATATGATACACATCAACCAACTCTAATGTCACCTAGATACTCCAATGTCACCACAAGTATCCGTGAGTTGATTATACGATATGCATCAAACAACTTCATAATCATAATATTCAATCCACACAAAGAACTCCAAGGAGCACCCCAAAGTTTCTATCGGAGAAAAGATAATGAAAACGTGCATCAACCCCTATGCATAGATTACCCCAATATCACCACGGGAATCCGCGAGTTGAGTGCCAAAATATATATCAAGTGAATCAATATTATACCCCATTGTCACCATGGGTATTCATATGCAAGACATAGATCAAGTGTTCTCAAATCTGAAATATTCAATCCAACAATAACGAAACCTCAAAGGGAAAAGATTCGATTCATCACAACCAGGATAGAGAGGGAAGAAACACCATATGATCCAACTATATTAACAAAGCTCGCGATACAGCAAGATCGTGCCAAATCAAGAACATGAGAGAGAGAGAGAGAGATAGAGAGAGATCAAACACATAGCTACTGGTACAAACCCTCAGCCCCGAGGGTGAACTACTCCCTCCTCGTCATGGAGACCGCCAGGATGATGAAGATGGCCTCTGGTGATGATTCCCCCCTCCGGCAGGGTGCCGGAAAAGGGCTGCAGATGAGATCGTGGAGGTACAGAGGCTTGCGGCGGCGTAAAAACTCATCTAGGTTAACTTTCGGGGGTTTCTGAATATATATATGATTTTTCAGCGTTGGAATCACGCGAAGAGGTGCCACAGGGGGCCCATGAGGCACCAGGGCATGCCTGGGGGGGGGGGGGGGGCAGGCGCGCCCAGGTGGCTCGTGGGGCCCCTGTGGCTCTTCTGGTGCTCCTCCGAAGCTTCCTGGGTCCTTTTCCTTCTAGAAAAAATTGTCAAAAAGTTTCGCTGCATTTGGACTTCGTTTGATATGGATTTTCTGGAAAACCAAAAACAAGCAGAAAATAGCAACTGGCATTGGGCACTAGGTCAATATGTTAGTCCATGAAAATCATATAAAAGCCATATAAAAGTGCACCAAAATCATACAAAACTATAATAAACATGGCATGAATACTTCATAAATTATAGATACGTTGGAGACATATCAGCATCCCCAAGCTTAATTCCTGCTCGTCCTCGAGTAGGTAAATGATAAAAGAAATAATTTATGAAGTGTGAATGCTAGCATAGTGCATAAGTTTGATCAATGATAATTTCAATCACTTTTCCTAGCATCATAACAGCAACTCTTTCTCATAAAAGTCATCATGATAAAGTAGCAATTAAAAATAGAAATTTTGATGTGGAATTCTACCTATCATAATCATCATACAATCTTTTCTTTTATTGCATGGACACTTGGACTTGAATGATTCAAAGCAATAGTCTATAGTTTTACATGAAGATATAAATACTCAAGCATACTAACAAGCAACCATGCCTTTCAAAATATCAATGCTAAAGAAAGTTATCCCTAGCCCATTATGCTCAATCATTGATCCATTCATGAAACTCACTCAATATTAGCTACACACAATGCACAAGTATGACAATAGTGCTCTCTAGTTGGTGCTTTATAAGAGAAGATGGAGACTCAAAACAAAAATAAAAATTGCATAAAAGTAAATAGATAGGCCCTTCACAGAGGGAAGCAAAGATTTGCAAATGTGCCAGAGCTCAAAGCTTAAATTAGAGAGATAAAATTATTTTGAGAGGCATGTTTTTCCTATCAACGAAAACGACCGAGAATTCCCAATATCTTCCATGCTAGACACATCATAGGCGGTTCCCAAATAGAAAGTAAAGTTTATTTCCTTTCCACCATTCTTTCACAATCCATGGCTAGCCGTATCCACGGGTGCCCTCCATACCAACACTTTCCAAAGAATTTTGTTGTTATTAATTTTGGATTCATTGTGGGAATGGGCATCCCTATTACCTGCCACTCTCTCGTGCAATGACAAGTGAATAAATACTCATCGTGAGAATAACACACCTAGCATGGAAAATATCGGCCACCCCCTGCCGCTTCATGAGCGGTACGGGCACACAAAACGGAAAATTATTTTGAAAATTAGAGTTGGCACATGCAAATTTACTTGGAACGGCATGGAAATACCGCATATAGGTAGATATGGTGGACTCATTTGGCACAACTTGGGTTTAAGGAGTTTGGATGCACAAGCATTATTCCCACTTAGTACAAATGAAGGCTAGCAAATAGATTGAGAAGCAACCAACCAAAAAGCGAAAACGGTCATAAACATGCATTGAACATAACTAACACCGAATAATGCACCATAAGTAGGATATAATTTCTTTGCATAACTATTGACTTTACGTGCATGCATAGGGAATCACAAACCTTGACACCAATATTCTTACTAAATCACAATTACTCATTAACATGACTCACATATTATCATCTTCATATCGCAAAACTATTGCAAGGAATCAAACTTATCATATTCAGTGGTCTACATAATAGTTTTTATTATATCCTTCTTAAATATCCATCACATTAGGACCAAATTTATATCTTAAGCATATGGCCATTAGTATTGTCTACTCTCAAAATAATATAAGTGAAGCATGAGAATGTATGAAAAACTATTCCAAAAAGATATAAGTGAAGATCAAATGAGTAGTTAAACAATTAAGTAGCTATCTGAAGACTCTCTCTCATTTAAAAATTTCAGATCTTAAGTATTTTATTCAAACAGCAAGAAAAACAAAATAAAATGACATTCCAAGAATAGCACATATTATGTGAAGAAGCAAAAACTTAGGCTCAACCAAAACTGACCGATAATTATTGATGAAGAAAGGTGGGATGCCTACCGGGGCATCCCCAAGCTTAGATGCTTGAGACTTCTTGAAATATTAATTTGGGATACCTTGGGCATCCCCAAGCTTGAGCTTTTGTGTCTCCTTAATTCCTCTCATATCACGGTTTCCCGAAATCTTAAATACTTCATCCACACAAAAATCAACAAGAACTCGCGAGATAAGTTAGTATAAATCAACTCAAAACCTTAACATTCTCTACTGTAGCAAATTACTAAAATTATAATTAAACATTGCATACTAAATGCATCTGCATATTTAATACTCCTATCCACAAATAGAAACATTAAACAAGCAACATATGCAAACAATGCAACTATAACAGCAATCTGCCAAAACAGAACAGTCTGTAAAGAGTGAATACGAATTCATACTTCCCTAACTCCAAAAATTCTGAAAAATTACCACGTGAAAGATAACTCATGCATGCTTACTGTGTAAAAATTTCAGATTTTTATCATGTTCTGACTATTCAGGAATATTCTGGACATAACAGAAAACTTTCTGTTTTCAAACAGCAACACATGAACTTGCAAACTGAGCATGGTAAAGGCTATAATTGGCATTTTATTGAACTAAAAGATACAAAACATGATTATTGATAACAGCAAGCAAATATCAACAAAATAAAATGATGCTCCAAGAAAAACTCATATTATGTGACGAATAAAAATATAGCTCCAAGTGAGGTTACCGATAATGTTGAAGACGAAAGAGGGGATGCCTTCCGGGGCATCCCCAAGCTTAGACGCTTGAGCCTTCCTTGAATATTACCTAGGGGTGCCTTGGGCATCCCCAAGATTAGGGTCTTGCCACTCCTTATTCTCCTCACATCGATATCTCACCCAAAACTTGAAAACTTCAATCACACAAAACTTAACGGAACTTCGTGAGATAGGTTAGTATGATAAAAATAAATCATCCACTTAGGTACTGTCAAGACAATATTCATAATTGTTCTCACATAATTCCTACTGTATTATATAATTCCATAATTTATATTACTCAATATAAGCTATGGAAACACTAAAATAAGCAAACTATGCACCGAAAACAGAATCTGTCAAAAACAGAACAGCATGTAGTGAGCGATTTAAAAACCATACTTATTTACCTCCAAAAATTCTGAAAATTAGGAAAAAGTAAACAATTTGTAACCAAATATTGTGTAAAAATTTCAGAATTTTTTCACGCTCCAGTACAGAATAGAAATTCCAGCACTGGACGCAAAAGTTTCTGTTTTTGCACAGAATTAAATCAACAAGCATCCACACTATCCCAAAGGCTTTACTTGGCACATTATTGAAAGAAAACATATAAAACATGATTACTACAGTATCTTAATCATGTGAACACACAAAAATAGTAGGTATAAATGTTGGGTTGTCTCCCAACAAGCGCTTTTCTTTAATGCCTTTTAGCTAGGCATGATGATTTCAATGATGCTCGCATAAAAGTAAAGAATTGAAACACAAAGAGAGCATCATGAAGCATATGACTAGCACATTTAAGCCTAACCCACTTCCTATGCATAGGGATTTTGTGAGCAAATAGTTTATGGGAGCAAGAATCAACTAGCATAGGAAGGCAAAACAAGCATGACTTCAAAACTTTCAACATAAAGAGAGCAAACTTGATGTTATTGCAACACCTACAAGCATATGATCCTCTATCACAATAATTTTCAGTAGCATCATGAAGAAATTCAACAATATATCCATCACACAAAGCAATCTTGTCATGATACATAAGCATAGAATTTTTATTACTCTCCACACAAGCAATTTTCTTCTCATTCATAAAAGTGGGAGTATCATATGAAACTCGAATGCTATAAATTGTTTCCACATTAAAAGAGTAATGTTCAGTAAAAGGGTAATCATAATTATGACAAGTTTTATAAATATAATCATCTCTTCTTTTTATAACATAAGTATCATCACAATAATCATCATAAGTAGGAGGCATGCAATCATCATAATAAATTTGTTCATCAAAAGTAGGGGGACTAAAAAGATCATCTTCATTAAGCATAGCATCCTCAAGCTTGGGACAAACATTAATTGCAGCAAATAAATTCTCAAACATGTCATTCTCATCAAACATAGCATCCCCAAGCTTGTGGCTTGGCATATCATTAGCATAATCACTATTATCATCAATAGTATGAATAGCACCAATAATATAACAATTATTATCATCACAATTTTCTAAGTTGGTGCCAAAAAGATTTTCAAGATTGTAAGAAGTATCATTATTCTCACAATCATAATCATCATAATGAGTAATAGGCAAAATAAAATCATCCTCAATAGTTCCTTCGAACATTGTACCATAAGAAAAAGAAGCAATATCATCATCAAGTATATCATCTTCCACAATTATTTTTCATTCACTCTCATGAGGCATAACAATAATAGTGTGGCACCCCGGCTCAGAGAGACCGGAACACCCCGTATTCCAACCCAGAGATCAAGTCTTCTGGAATACGGCACTACTTGGCATAGAACAAATCAGCTCTTTATTACAAATAATCGGATATAAGGGTCCGATATTACAAAGGTTACAGGGGCACAGCGACACTACGCCTGCTCAGATAGCTCTATGCTAGCAGCGGAACAACTCGTAGCGAAATAACTTCTAGCAGCGGAACAACGACGACGGTGATGAACTCCACTCCGCAGGGACTCTGGCTGGGACGCATCCTAGAGCGCAACCTCGGGACCCTCGACAAACAATCAATCACGGCATCACCTGCAATCTGGCATGACACGCCAGGTGAGTACTTTGAATGTACTCTCAAGCTCACAGCAACCAAAGCAATCAAGACATACAACAGCATGGCATTTATAGGTTAAACATCAATGATGAACTCAATACTACTAGAACAACATGAGCATGGCAGGTACATATAAATCATGATATGAACAAGATGATACTAGCACTAGCATGCACGGGGGTCGACATTTAAGGTCTCATGGACCATCTTATTCTGCTCGGAGGTTATCTCGTAACCACCGTAGGTATCAATCTTTCTTACCGTCGTGATCATCACACGATCACATCATGATCCACCATCATCATGAACACCATCGTGATCATCTCGTGACCACATAAAGATCAATCAACTTCCTTTCTCATCGAACCGGGGTTGTTATTATTCAGATTATTATTACTGTTGACCCATAGTGTGACCTACTATGAACTGTGTCCATGATCGAGGACGCGGCTATCGATAGATTATACACTCTGCAGAGGTTAGTACACTGTACCCACACCACGGAACTCATGGCCTTGTGCTCCCATTCGGGTGAACCAATGATATTCCGACAAAACCAATCTATTGCATGACACTCTCCCGGCCACTCCGACAAACTCCCCTTTGGGCTATGTCCTGGGTAGCCCCGATGTCAACTCGTGACATCCGCCACCTTCGTGGCTGCCACCGTCGTGGCCAAACAAACAAACTCGTCCCAAACGGGGACAAACGCGCGCAAACAACTTGGGCACAAGGCTTATGGCTGCCTACCTGATCAGGGTAGCGCGCGCACATAACCTTCCCTAGTTGGAGGCACCGGCGAGAGTCATGACAATAGACCGAACCAGGGCCCCCCATAAGGCAAGTGTGGCTGCACTAGTTAGCTCGATTCGGTGGCACCATGACTCAGCCAACAGATTTGTTCAAGTTCGATTAATGTCAGGTTCAACTTGAATGGTGATGAGCTGAGTCATAATAACATAATGAAATAACAATGCACATGTGCATGATATCAGTGTAACCATGGATGGGCAACATAACCATTTAACAACATAGCATCAATAATGATAACTCGTTTAGTCTACAGGATGCAGATGATCACGGCATAATGACGATCATGAATATACCAAGTATTTTCATATCAAACCATAGCAATTCATATAAGCATGACATTATTACTAGCATCTGAAATGATTACAAGAATAATATGATAAGAATAACATTAGTAATTAATTATTTCACTTACTAGATGAGCATGGCATAAGCATAGACATGGACTCACAAGCATATTCGAAGTATTAACAAAATCATTTAAATGAACAAACAAATATTAAATATTCAAGTGGAAACCATGGCTACTGCAATGCCATCATGCAAGTGCCTGTTGTGGCTTGCCTGGGGTTCATGGATTCACCGGGGAGAGGTGCGATGAACTCGCAAAAAGAATCACCGGAAAAGTTTCCCTCCCGGCGGAGCTGTTTTAAGGGCAAGGGCAAAATGGTCATTTTCACAGTGTGACAACAAGGTGAAAATGATGCCAACAGAACGGGCTCGACTAACTGAGATTGTGGGCTTTGGAATCACCTGAATCGGAGTTACGATCGCGGAGATACGGCCGTTTGTTCGTTAGGCGGAAAATTAAATAAAAATATTCATTTCTGCTGCTAACGGACGAACGTCCGCAATATAAAGATTTCGGCCGGCTGGGTTTAAACAGAAAGCGCCTTTTGCTGAAATACGTCTTCTGCTTACAGAAACGTATTTTAAACCGAAATAACAGCAAAATACGCTTTCCTAAAGGAAAAACGTATTCCAACAAATACGTCTTCACTTAAGCCCGCGCTGGCCCGGGGTCAACTCTCTGGTCTGGCCGACAGGTGGGGCCGAGGGGAGGCGAGGCCCACCGGGCTGAGTCAACTTCTTCAACCTACCGCTCGCAAGCGATGCAGAGGAGGGCGCGCTCGCCGACGCCAGTCTCGGCGACCTGGGCCGTCTCCGGTGACGCCCAGCCTACCGGCGAGCTCGGCACGCCGCGGCGCATCCAACCATGAAGAAGTCGGAGCTCGGGGAGGGCGGGAGCTCGTGCTCCCTCGACCATGGCGGACGGCGGCTACGGCCGTTTTCGGGCACGTCGTCTGTGGTGGCGTAGGTGATGGGCTGGGGGTATGGGGAGGTTCGCCGTGCTCCGGGTGGTCCTCTGGTGGTGGCAGCAAGGAGAGGGAGGGCTTGGTTCGCTCGAATTCGAGCAGGGAGCAGCGGCGGCCATGGCGCCAATGGCGGCCGAGGAGAGCCGCTCGAGCTAGATGGAGAGGTTGGGGGGCTTCTGGTAGGTTCGAGAGGAGCTTGGTTAGCTCGGAGGGCTCGGGGAATGGCTTATATAGCCATGGCAAAGCCATGGTCGTGGCGCCGCGTGCGCCGCGCTCTGACGCGACCGCGTATGCGTGCGCACGCGGGCTGGCTCGGACGGTGACTAGAGCGGGCTAGTGGAGTGCCAGAGGAGGTCGGCGACGGCAGACGCGTTAAGGAGGAAGTCCGGTCGGCCACTGTGCGCACATGGCCGGGGCTACCGTGGCGCGAGGAGAGCGAAGGAGGAGGGCGCCCGGACACGAGCGGACGCGGGGGACTGTGGGCGACGCGGTGGACAAGGTGAGACGAGCGAGAGCGGCCGGGAGGGCAGTGCCCGGAGCTAGCCGATGCCCACATCACGCCAAACACATGCCATCCCGCGTGGTCACCATGTGCGTTGGCGAGAGGAGGGCATGTATGCCTGGCAAAAGGTATCAAACGTGTTGTCCCTCCAACCTACAGTCCCACTGATGTGATGGTTCGGCCAAAGAGACTATGAGTTGATGGGATGGATCAGCTAAAGTTCGTTGTAGCAACTTGATCATGAAGTTGTGGTCAAGTGGGATGAGATAAGAGCTCACCAGGATGTCACAGAGGTTTAGGGTAGGAAGGACTATAGTCTTGTGCAATATGAAAGGATTTGGGCCAAGATTTGTCATAGTTGCTTTACAACCAGAAAATCTGGTCCACAGACTAGATCATGAAGTAGCACTAACATGGATGATTGGATTGAGCTGAAAATTGGTGGATTATGATCATTTGGGCATATGAAGGCACCATAAAAATTTCATACCATTTGGATGAATAAAAATGGTACTTCCTTCAGAATGCTTCCCACTGGACAGAAACTTGGGGGAATTTTGTGGAGAAAGCTTCACAAAATGATGTGAATTTTGGCATGCTCAAATGATATAGGGATACTTAGGTCCTGGATTAATTTCAGAATTTTTGAAGCAATATAAAATATAGTTGCTTCACAAACTGAAATTGTGACCAGAAACCAAGATTTGAAGTTGTGCTCACATAGATGGTTAGATGGAGATGAAATTTGGTGGAGAGTAATGATTTGATCATATAAATGACCTACCAAAATTTCCACTCATTTGAATAAGCCTAGCTAGTACTTCCTTCACAAAGCTTATCTCTGGACAGAAACTTTGGAAATTTGCTGAGGAAGATTTACTAGGTAAATGAAGTTGAATTTTGGTATGAGGCAATTATTTGGGTAGGAAAGAGTGCCCATATTTTTTGATGGTAATCAGGAAAAGATAAATAGCACTTCCTTCACAAAGTGCCATTCTGGACAGAATGGAAAATGAATATTCCTGAATTATTTTTGAACTAGGCAAGGATGGATTTTGACATACTTGTGGAATATATGATCCAAAGAATTTATGAGAATTTTGTGGGATTTTTAGGAAAGACAGAAATATAGGTTGCTTCACAACCTAGAGCAAATAGGGTTATTCCTTTAATAGAAAAAGGAATATTCCCAAGAAATAAAAATTGGATTTGGACTAAGATGGAAATGACATGGCCTTGGGATAGATTTGAGAATGACAAGCCACTTGGAAGTGGCAGGAGAGAAAATCTTCCCAGGTTTCAAGACCACATAGCCACGGAAAAAGAACTCCAAATAAAAATTCGAAGAAATCCAAAAGAAAAAGAAAGGGCCAAAAATCGGGGTGTTACAAACCTACCCCCCTTATGATAAATCTCGTCCTCAAGATTTGGTTGCTCAGGGAACAAGTATGAATATTCTGACTTAAGGAAACCGTTTCCAACTCGGGTATCCTTTTCCTTTATAAATTGTTCCCACTAAATTGCATTCGACGGACTGCCTTGCTCTGGGGTGGTTTGCTTCACCATACCCCACATTCTGGCAGGTCTTCCTTCATATGTTCATCCTTGCTCTGACTTCAATTCCTTTATGTCTGCTGGCTTGTCTGATATTATCATGACCGGAATTTCCATAAGTCCGGGAGTGACTTCCATTTGACGTGGCATTCTTCTATCCAGCACCGATAGTAGTCAATGGAGTTGTGTACAAATTTCCTCAGTGGGCATGAAACCCTTAATCATTGCCTTGGGTTACTCAAGTAGGTGCATATCCTCCGGGTTCAAAACAATGCTGAGAATCATAACCGTTCTCTTGGCGGAATCAGACTACTTGCAGGGATTTCTGAATCATCTTGGCTGACTCCTTTGTCTCAAATCCGTACCGATGATTCAATTGTCACCTTGATATGAGGTCCTTACAAATAGAGTAGACCCCTTGGGTGTGTTCATGGTGATCAATACGGAATCATACGGTCTTGGGTATCCGTACCATGTTGTTCATGCCACAATTATCATACCTGTATAGCCGGTCTTGCTCCTTCATTATTGTTCTCTTTTTCTGAATCGTTTGCTGAAAATAGCATGGCCATCAATATCCTCAATTCTTCGTGTGACCATAGGTGCTATCAGGTGCAATATTCCGGCAATCATACCTTATCCTTATCCTCAGGCAGTGCAGCAACGTTTAACTGGCAAGTTTATCATCTCTCAAGCACTAACTGTATGGCAATGATCATCCGAACCTTCGCATGAAATTGACAAATAAATCAGTGGCCACCAGAACGGTCTTTACAACTCAGATCTGGGACATTACTGAAATAACTCAACCATGGCTCATGCCGGCTGAAAAGCAGCTCAGCGCATGAGGCAGGGTTGATAAGAAGAATGTAGCAGTTCCCTAAGACGGTCGAAAAACAGCTCAGAGCATAGGGTCACTGCTACAAAAAGAAACTCAACAGCTGCCCGAGACGGCCGAAAAGCAGCTCAGAACACGGGCCAGTTGTTGAAAAGAGAAATATAAGGGCGGCATCCACCCTGGACGGCCGAAACCAGCTCAGAACCCAGGCGTGGTGCCGTTACCAGGAGGAGGTGAGCAAGGGTTCATCAGGATCATATACCAGGTTCACTGTTACTTGTATAGAGCTCACTGTTGTGGTCAATCATACATGATAGTGACAAAGGTTAATGATATCACTTTGTCGGATGTGAGGAAGCTGGCCTTGATATCCACTGTCAAGATTATTGTCCCAACATTGTCTTGCTTCATAGCTTGTCAGTCATTGAAATACACTGAGGTATATATACTGGCTTTCTTCCTCTTACATACTCACGGATTTGTTGGATTCTCACCGTGCTTGTACCATCATTCGAGTGACTTGAATGACCTTGGCATCATGCTCACAATATATATGGAAGCATGTGTAACTGAGCATTTGATTCCCAATGCAGACTTGTGTCCTGACTATCTCGTGTTTCTGACCCAACTGTCATGAGCTTGACCCTTGAGTGGCACTGCCAACTCATTGTGTAATTTTGTTAACTGTTTGTAGCATCGTACTGACGAAGATTGGATAGCTTGTGTTAGAAGCTATCTGAGAGTAGCGTGCTGAGGAAGACTGGATGTCTTGCACTCGAAGCTTTTGCCGGGATAGCGTACTGAAGAAGACTGGGTACCGTATCTCAGAAGCTTCTCCTCCTGGTTGCTTGCTGAGGAAGATTTGGTGACTTATGCTGTAAGCTTCCTGCGGTGGCTTACCGAAGAAGGCTGAGTATCTTGCACTGTAAGCTATCCACATATCGTACCGAGGAAGACTGAGGAGCCTTGTATCGTAAGCTTCTCTGGTAGTCTGCGGAGGAAGGCTGGGTTGCTTACACCAGAAGCTTCTCTCTGTGATATACAGACTGAAGGCCACACACATATATATATATGTATATATATATATATATATATATATATACTTTTGATATTCCTTGGACTGGAACTGTACTGTTGTCTTGCACACAAATTGTCTTCCAGCTGGTTCATTACGATTGTCATGGTTGCACACTGATGTAAACTTGATGCTGATAATCAATCTACAATATCATTTGCATTCAAATCAGATATTCCCAAAATAATGCAGTCAACTGAGAAGTCCATAATGCTTAGCTAAGCTTCTAAATATTTGAAATCCTCACTGATTCTTCGAGTCCGGTGTCGGTTGGTGAGCAACTTTCAGAAGGGGAAATAAGGTAACACCGAAGGCCCAAAGAAAGAAGCCAAAAGAAACGACTAAAACAAAAGCACACAAAGCATCAAGATTGTATACAAGCAACATCACATTTTACAGCTATTCACCTCACTATGCATGCCTACTTAAGCACACAATTCTGGAGGAAACTCCGGTACTACGAGCTAACATGTTGTGACGGTGTGCATGAGAATGGATCAACGTGTGGAGGGGTTGGTGTAAACAGAGCTACACCAAGCGCTGGCTCAGCACCGGTTACATCTGGACGGGTTTAGCAGTGAGGACGGACTCGGTGATCATGTAACGAGACATGGATGTCACGGCCACATCATCATCAAGCGTACGGACGGAAACCGTACTCGTCCAGGGAATGGGTGATAGCGTAGGATAGCGGTGGAAAGCATGGTTTGATGACATTGCCCTTTTTCTGGTAACAAAGACAAGTGAGGGTTGCCAAAGCGGCGGGTTGGATGGCAAGATCCGGGGTAGAAACATGTCTACCACCAAAACGATAGGTGTGGCTGAAGAGAATATATTGGTGCGATACCTGTGCATCAATCCTGCAAGTGATCGACACCACAAGGTACCTTGGCATCACTCCGCTGGGACAGAGATGACACAAAACACCAAAGAACGAGTATGCAAAGCGGGAGGGTAGTGGATCGAAACCGATGCCACCTACACTCACAAGATACGATCGTTAGTGACAAGATAATAAGTCTATATGAATGCTATGCAGCAAACAAATGCAACAACCAAATGCAACAAGCAAGCTAGACTCTGAACTACCGGTTTCTAACGCTCACGCTGACTAGGGCATCCTACAGCCAAACCTGGCTCTGATACCAATCGCTGTGGCACCCCGGCTCAGAGAGACCGGAACACCCCGTATTCCAGCCCAGAGATCAAGTCTTCTGGAATACAACACTGCTTGGCATAGAACAAATCAGCTCTTTATTACAAATAATCGGATATAAGGGTCCAATATTACAAAGGTTACAGGGGCACGGCAACACTACGCCTGCTCAGATAGCTCTATGCTAGCAG
Source organism: Elymus sibiricus (assembly GCA_039707655.1). Taxonomy (NCBI): domain Eukaryota; kingdom Viridiplantae; phylum Streptophyta; class Magnoliopsida; order Poales; family Poaceae; genus Elymus; species Elymus sibiricus. The sequence goes on along the minus strand of CM077676.1, from coordinate 118,296,035 downwards.
CGGAATAACTCGTAGCGAAATAACTTCTAGCAGCGGAACAACGGCGACTGTGATGAACTCCACTCCGCAGGGACTCTGGCTGGGACGCATCCTAGAGCGCAACCTCGAGACCCTCGACAAACAATCAATCACGTCATCACCTGCAATCTGGCATGACATGCCAGGTGAGTACTTTGAATGTACTCGCAAGCTCACAGCAACCAAAGCAATCAAGACATACAACAGCATGGCATTTATAGGTTAAACATCAATGATGAACTCAATACTACTAGAACAACATGGGCATGGCAGGTACATATAAATCATGATATGAACAAGATGATACTAGCACTAGCATGCACGGGGGTCAACATTTAAGGTCTCATGGACCATCTTACTCTGCTCGGAGGTTATCTCATAACCACCGTAGGTATCAATCTTTCTTACCGTCGTGATCATCACACGATCACATCATGATCCACCATCATCATGAACACCATCGTGATCATCTTGTGACCACATAAAGATCAACCAACTTCCTTTCTCATCGAACTGGGGTTGTTATTATTCAGATTATTATTATTACTGTTGACCCATAGTGCGACCTACTATGAACTGTGTCCATGACCGAGGACGCGGCTATCAATAGATTATACACTCTGCAGAGGTTAGTACACTGTACCCACACCACGGAACTCATGGCCTCGTGCTCCCATTCGGGTGGACCAACGATATTCCGACAAAACCAATCTATTGCATGACACTCTCCCGGCCACTCTGACAAACTCCCCTTTGGGCTATGTCCTGGGTAGCCCCGATGTCAACCCGTGACATCCGCCACCTTCGTGGCTGCCACCGTCGTGGCCAAACAAACAAACTCGTCCCAAACGGGGACAACCACGCGCAAACAACTCGGGCATAAGGCTTATGGCTGCATACCTGATCAGGGTAGCGCGCGCACATAACCTTCCCTAGTTGGAGGCACCGGCGAGAGGCATGACAATAGACCGAACTAGGGCCCCCCATATGGCAAGTGTGGCTGCACTAGTTAGCTCGATTCGGTGGCACCATGACTCAGCCAACAGATTTGTTCAAGTTCGATTAATGTCAGGTTCAACTTGAATGGTGATGAGCTAAGTCATAATAACATAATGAAATAACAATGCACATGTGCATGATATCAGTGTAACCATGGACGGGCAACATAACCATTTAACAACATAGCATCAACAATGATAACTCGTTTAGTCTACAGGATGCAGATGATCATGGCATAATGACGATCATGAATATAACAAGTATTTTCATATCAAACCATAGCAATTCATATGAGCATGACATTATTACTAGCATCTGAAATGATTACAAGAATAATATGATAAGAATAACATTAGTAATTAATCATTTCACTTACTAGATGAGCATGGCATAAGCATAGACATGGACTCACAAGCATATTCGAAGTATTAACAAAATCATTTAAATGAACAAACAAATATTAAATATTCAAGTGGAAACCATGGCTACTGCAATGCCATCATGCAAGTGGCTGTTGTGGCTTGCCTGGGGTTGATGGATTCACCGGGGAGAGGTGCGATGAACTCGCGGAAAGAATCGCCGGAAAAGTTTCCCTCCCGGCGGAGCTGTTTTAAGGGCAAGGGAAAAATGGTCATTTTCACAGTGTGACAACATGGTGAAAATGATGCCAACAGAACGGGCTCGACGAACTGAGATCGTGGGCTTTGGAATCACCTGAATCGGAGTTACGGTCGCGGAGATACGGTCGTTCGTTCGTTGGGCAGAAAATTAAATAAAAATATTCATTTCTGCTGCTAACGGACGAATGTCCGCAATATAAAGCTTTCGGCCAGCTGGGTTTAAACAAAAAGCGCCTTTTGCTGAAATACGTCTTCTGCTTACAGAAACGTATTTTAAACCAAAATAACAGCAAAATACGCTTTCCTAAAGGAAAAACGTATTCCAACAAATACGTCTTCACTTAAACCCGCGCGGGCCTGGGGTCAACACTCTGGTCTGGCCGACAGGTGGGGCCGAGGGGAGGCGGGGCCCACCGGGCTGTGTCAACTTCTTCAACCTCCCGCTCATCCGCGATGTAGAGGAGGGCGCGCTCGCCAGCGCCAGTTTCGGCGACCTGGGCCGTCTCCGGCGATGCCCAGCCTACCGGCGAGCTAGGCACGCCGCGGCGCATCCAACCACGAAGAAGACGTAGCTCGGGGAGGGCGGGAGCTCGTGCTCCCTCAACCATGGCGGACGGCGGCTACGGCCGTTTTCGGGCACGGCGTCTGTGGTGGCGTAGGTGAGGGGCTGGGGGTATGGGGAGGTTCGCCCTGCTCCGGGTGGTCCTCTGGTTGTGGCAGCAAGGAGAGGGAGGGCTTGGTTTGCCCGAATTCGAGCGGGGAGCAGCGGCGGCCATAGCGGAAATGGCGGCCGAGGAGAGCCGCTCGACCCTTATGGAGAGGTTGGGGGGGCTTCTGGTAGGTTGGAGCGGAGCTTAGTGAGCTCGGAGGGCTCAGGGAAGGGCTTATATAGCCGTGGCGAAGCCATGGCCGTGGCGCCGCATGCGCCGCACTCTGACGCGGCCGCATATGCGTGCGCACGCGGGTTGGCTCGGACGGTGACTAGAGCGGGCTAGTGGAGTGCCAGAGGAGGCCAATGACGGCAGACGCGGGGAGGAGGAAGTCCGGTCGGCCACTCGGCCACTGTGCGCACACGGCCGGGGCTGCCGTGGCACGAGGAGAGCGAAGGAGGAGGGGGCCCGGACACGAGCGGACACGGGGGACTGTGGGCGACGCGGTGGACAAGGTGAGACGAGCGAGAGCGGCCGGGAGGGCAGTGCCCGGAGCTAGCCGATGCCCACAGAGCGCCAAACACATGCCATCCCGCTTGGTCACCGCATGCGTTGGCGAGAGGAGGGCACATATGCCTGGCAAAAGGTGTCAAACGTGTTGTCCCTCCAACCTACAGCCCCACTGATGTGATGGTTCGGCCAAAGAGACTATGAGTTGATGGGATGGATCAACTAAAATTTGTTGTAGCAAACTTGATCATGAAGTTGTGGTCAAGTGGAATGAGATAAGAGCTCACCAGGATGTCACAAAGGTTTAGGGTAGGAAGGACTATAGTCCTGTGCAATATGAAAGGATTTGGGCCAAGATTTGTCATAGTTGCTTTTCAACCACAAAATCTGGTCCAGAGACTAGATCATGAAGTAGCACTCACATGGATGATTGGATTGGGCTGAAAATTGGTGCATTATGATCATTTGGGCATATGAAGGCACCATAAAAATTTCATACCATTTGGATGAATAAAAATGGTACTTCCTTCACAATGCTTCCCACCGGACAGAAACTTGGGGGAATTTTGTGGAGAAAATGGCTTGACAAAATGATGTGAATTTTGGCATGCTCAAATGATATAGGGATACTTACGTCCTGGATTAATTTCAGAATTTTTGAAGGAATATAAAATATAGTTGCTTCACAAACTGAAATAGTGACCAGAAACCAAGATTTGAAGTTGTGCTCACATAGATGGTTGGATGGAGATGAAATTTGGTGGAGAGTATTGATTTGATCATATGAATGACCAACAAAATTTCAACTCATTTGGATAAGCCTAGCTAGTACTTCCTTCACAAATCTTCTCTCTGGACAGAAAATTTGGAAATTTGCTGAGGAAGATTTACTAGGTAAATGAAGTTGAATTTTAGCATGAGGCAATTATTTGGGTAGGAAAGAGTGCCCAAATTTTTTGAAGGCAATCAGGAAAAGATAAATAGCACTTCCTTCACAAAGTGCCATTCTGGACAGAATGGAAAATGAATATTCCTGAATTATTTTTGAACTAGGCAAGGATGGATTTTGACATACTTGTGGAATATATGATCCAAAGAATTTATGAGAATTTTGTGGGATTTTTAGGAAAGACATAAATATAGGTTGCTTCACAACCTAGAGTAAATAGGGTTATTCCTTTAATAGAAAAAGGAATATTCCCAAGAAATAAAAATTGGGATTGGACTAAGATGGAAATGACATGGCCTTGGGATAGATTTGAGAATGACAAGCCACTTGGAAGTGGCAGGAGATAAAATATTCCCAGGTTTCAAGACCACATAGCCACGGAAAAAGAACTCCAAATAAAAATTCGAAGAAAGCCAAAAGAAAAAGAAAGGGCCAAAAATCGGGGTGTTACAAATAGGAGCAACATTATTTGGGAGGGATCCCTTTTTTATCTCTACTCTTTCTTCTTTTCTTCTTCTTCACCACATCATGTGTGGGTTTAATCAATTTTTTCGAGCTTCTTATTGATGAGATTGATTGAATAGAAAGCTCCTCCACGTCACCTATTTCATCATGAGAGACAATAGGAGGGAAAGTGGAAATCTTTACCCTTTCATTAGTGTTCCTTTTATATTCTATTTGTTTTCCCGTCTTTCTATAGTTGGCAATATAAGCATTCTCATTGCAATTTACCACACAAAACATATAGATTTCCTCTAGATTAGTTCCAATGTTGTCTGTGAGAATGAATACTTCAAACCAACTATTTTTATGTGACAATTCCTCACACCCAAAAAATAGATAAATCTCATTATATAGTTCAAGGGTGGTCAAGTCATTACAATATTTAGCCATGATTCGATCATGAAAAAGTATGCATTGAAAATTAAGGTGACTAACTTTATTGCAAAGTTCACAAGTAATGGGATGAATAGAGCATAATTTTGTAGCAAATTCATGTATCACTTTGAGCAAAAAATTGGTTCTATCATGTTTATGCTTCTTACAAAATCTATCATCCCGATAAGGCATGTCTTTACAAACTTTATGCACTCCACAAAAATTGACATGCTTATAAGAAACATTTTTGTCTTGACTAGTGCAATCATCTTTAGTATTTTGGATATTCATAGAATTCATACTAACAATATTGCAATCATGCTCATCATTCAAAGATTTTATGCCAAACATTTTATTGAATTCTTCTTCTAGCAATTGAGCACAATTTTCCGCTCCATCATTTTCAAGAAAGACATTATAAAGACGAATAATATGAGGCAACCTCAATTCCATTTTTTTGTAGTTTCCTTTTATAAACCAAAGTAGTGATAAAACAAGAAACTAAAAGATTCGATAGCAAGATCTAAAGATATACCTTCAAGCACTCACCTCCTCGGCAACGGCGCCAGAAAAGAGCTTGATGTCTACTACACAACTTATTCTTGTAGACTCGTGTTGGGCCTCCAAGCGCAGAGTTTTGTAGGACAGTAGCAATTTTCCCTCAAGTGGATGACCTAAGGTTTATAAATCCGTGGGAGGCGTAGGATGAAGATGGTCTCTCTCAAACAACCCTGCAACCAAATAACAAAGAGTCTCTTGTGTCCCCAACACACCCAATACAATGGTAAATTGTATAGGTGCACTAGTTCGGCGAAGAGATGGTGATACAAGTGTAGTATGGATAGTAGATATAAGTTTTTGTAGTGCGAACAATAAAAAACAGCAAGGTAGCAAGTAAAAAAAGTGAGCATAAATGGTATTGCAATGCTTAGAAACAAGGCCTAGGGTTCATACTTCCGCTAGTGCAATCTCTCAACAATGCTAACATAATTGGATCATATAATCATCCCTCAACGTGCGATAAAGAATCACTCCCAAGTTCCTATTAGCGGAGAACATAAGATAGAAATTGTTTGTAGGGTACGAAACCACCTCAAAGTTATCCTTTCCGATCGATCTATTGAGCTATTCCTATAAGTGTCACGAAAGCCCTAGAGTTCGTACTAAAATAACACCATATGATACACATCAACCAACTCTAATGTCACCTAGATACTCCAATGTCACCACAAGTATCCGTGAGTTGATTATACGATATGCATCAAACAACTTCATAATCATAATATTCAATCCACACAAAGAACTCCAGGGAGCACCCCAAAGTTTCTATCGGAGAAAAGATAATGAAAACATGCATCAAACCCTATGCATAGATTACCCCAATGTCACCACGGGAATCCGCGAGTTGAGTGCCAAAATATATATCAAGTGAATCAATATAATACCCCATTGTCACCACGGGTATTCATATGCAAGACATACATCAAGTGTTCTCAAATCTGAAATGTTCAATCCAACAATAACGAAACCTCAATGGGAACATATTCGATTCATCACAACAAGGATAGAGAGGGAAGAAACACCATATGATCCAACTATATTAACAAAGCTCGCGATACATCAAGATCGTGCCAAATCAAGAACACGAGAGAGAGAGAGAGATCAAACACATAGCTACTGGTACAAACCCTCAGCCCCGAGGGTGAAATACTCCCTCCTCGTCATGGAGACCGCCGGGATGATGAAGATGGCCTCCGGTGATGATTCCCCCTCCGACAGGGTGCCGGAAAAGGGCTGTAGATGAGATCGTGGAGGTACAGAGGCTTGCGGCGGCGTAAAAACTCATCTAGGTTAACTTTCGGGGGTTTCTGAATATATATGATTTTTCAGCGTTGGAATCACGCGAAGAGGTGCCACAGGGGCCCACGAGGCACCAAGGCACGCCTGGGGGGAGGGGGGCAGGCGTGCCCAGGTGGTTCGTGGGGCCCCTGTGGCTCTTCTACTGCTCCTCCAAAGCTTCCTGGGTCCTTTTCCTTCTAGAAAAAATCGTCAAAAATTTTCGCTGCATTTGGACTTCGTTTGATATGGATTTTCTAGAAAACCAAAAACAAGCAGAAAATAGCAACTGGCACTGGGCACTATTTCAATATGTTAGTCCATTAAAATCATATCAAAACCATATAAAAGTGCACCAAAATCATACAAAATTATAATAAACATGGCATGAATACTTCATACATTATAGATACGTTGGAGACGTATCAGCATCCCCAAGCTTAATTCCTGCTCGTCCTCGAGTAGGTAAATGATAAAAGAAATAATTTATGAAGTGTGAATGCTAGCATAGTGCATAAGTTTGATCAATGATAATTTCAATCACTTTTCCTAGCATCATAACAGCAACTCTTTCTCATAAAAGTCATCATGATAAATTAGCAATTAAAAACAGAAATTTTGATGTGGAATGCTACCTATCATAATCATCATACAATCTTTTCTTTTATTGCATGGACACTTGGACTTGAATGATTCAAAGCAATAGTCTATAGTTTGACTTGAAGATATAAATACTCAAGCATACTAACAAGCAACCATGCCTTTCAAAATATCAATGCTAAAGAAAGTTATCCCTAGCCCATTATGCTCAATCATTGATCCATTCATGAAACTCACTCAATATTAGCTACACACAATGCACAAGTATGACAATAATGCTCTCTAGTTAATGTTTTATAAGAGAAGATGGAGACTCAAAACAAAAATAAAAATTGCATAAAAGTAAATAGATAGGCCCTTCGCAGAGGGAAGCAGAGATTAGAAAATGTGCCAGAGCTCAAAGCTTAAATTAGAGAGATAAAATTATTTTGAGAGGCATGCTTTTCCTGTCAACGAAAACGACCGAGAATTCTCAATATCTTCCATGCTAGACACATCATAGGCGGTTTCCAAACAGAAAGTAAAGTTTATTTCCTTTCCACCATTCTTTCACAATCCATGGCTAGCCGTATCCACGGGTGCCCTCCATACCAACACTTTCCAAGGAATTTTGTTGTTATTAATTTTTGATTCATTGTGGGACTGGGCATCCCTATTACCTGCCACTCTCTCGTGCAATGACAAGTGAATAAACACTCATCGTGAGAATAACACACCTAGCATGGAAAATATCGGCCACCCCCTGCCGCTTCATGAGCAGTACAGGCACACAAAACGGAAAATTATTTTGAAAATTAGAGTTGGCACATGCAAATTTACTTGGAACGGCATGGAAACCCGAGGGTGAACTACTCCCTCCTCGTCATGGAGACCGCCGAGATGATGAAGATGACCTCCGGTGATGATTCCCCCCTCCGGCAGGGTGCCGGAAAAGGGCTGTAGATGAGATCGTGGAGGTACAGAGGCTTGCGGTGGCGAAAAACTCATCTAGGTTAACTTTCGGGGGTTTCTGAATATATATGATTTTTCAGCAGTAGAATCACGCGAAGAGGTGCCACAAGGGGCCCGCGAGGCACCAGGGCGCGCCTGGGGGGGGGGGGGGGTTGCAGGCGAGCCCAGGTGGCTCGTGGGGCCCCTGTGGCTCTTCTGCTGCTTCTCCGAAGCTTCTTGGGTCCTTTTCCTTCTAGAAAAAATCATCAAAAAGTTTCGCTGCATTTGGACTTCGTTTGATATGGATTTTCTGGAAAACCAAAAACAAGCAGAAAACAGCAACTGGCACTGGGCACTAGGTCAATATGTTAGTCCATGAAATCATATAAAAGCCATATAAAAGTGCACCAAAATCATACAAAACTATAATAAACATGGCATGAATACTTCATAAATTATAGATACGTTGGAGACGTATCAGTGTTGTTTTTTGTGCAGAAATAAAAAGTTCTTGGAATTGGACAAAATTTTACGGAGAATTATTTTGGAATATATAAAAAATACTGGCGCAAGGAGTTACCAGAGGGGGGCCACCATAGAGCCACATGCTCAGGTGGTGTGCCACCTAAGCTTGTGGGCCCCACGGAGCTCTGTTTGCCCTACCTCCAGGTCCATAAGTACCGTCTTCCCGAGAAAAAAATCAGAGAGAAAGTTTCATCGCGTTTTACGATACGGAGCCGCCGCCACCTCCTGTTCTTCATCAGGGGGCCTGATCTGGAGTCCGATCAGGGCTCCGAAGAGGGTAAATCATCGCCGCAGTCATCAACAACCCTTCTTCATCAACAACCTCATGATGCTCACCATCGGGAGTGAGTAATTTCATCGTAGGCATATGATACGTCTCCAACGTATCTATAATTTTTTATTGTTCCATGCTATTATAGTATCAATCTTGGATGTTTTATATGAAATTATATATCATTTTTTGGGACTAACCTATTAACCCACTGCCCAGTGCCATTTGATGTTTTTTGCTTGTTTTTGCCTTTTCAGAAAATCATTATCAAAAAGAGTCCAAACGAGAAAAAAACTTTGGATTAATTTTTTCTGGACAAGAAGAGACCCACGAAGCTCCTCCTAACCTAATTCCAGTGCTATAAATTCCCAAATATTCCCAATATACCAGAGAGACAGAGGAGAAAGCCTTTTCGCTGCTGCAAGCCTCTGTTCTTCCACGATCCCATCTGGAGGCCTTTTCCGGTACTCCGCTGGAGGGGGAAACGATCACGGAGGGCTTCTTCATCAACCTTGCTGCCCTTACGATGATGTGTGAGTAGTTTACCACAGAGCTATGGGTCCATAGCTAGTAGCTAGATGGCTTCTTCTCTCTCTTTGATCTTCAATACCATGTTCTCCTCGATGTTCTTGGAGTTCTATCCGATGTAATCTTCTTTTGCGGTGTGTTTGTTGGGATCCGATGAATTGTGAGTTTATGATCAGATTATTCATGAGAAATATTTTTGTCTTCTCTGAACTCTTTTATGCATGATTATTATAGCTTTGTATTTCTCTCCGATCTATCAATTTGGTTTGGCCTACTAGATTGATTTATCTTGCAATGGGAGAGGTGCTTTGTGATGGGTTCAATCTTGCAGTGCTCAATCCCAGTGACAGAAAGGGACATGACACGTATTTGTATTGTTGCCATTAAGGATAAAAAGATGGGGTTTAATCATATTGCTTGAATTTACTTTGTCTACATCATGTCATCTTGCTTAAGGCGTTACTCTGTGTCATACTTAATACCCTAGATGCATGCTAGATAGCGGTCGATGGGTGGAGTAATAGTAGTAGATGCAGGCAGGAGTCGGTCTACTTGTCTCGGACGTGATGCCTATATACATGATCATTGCCATGAATCTGTCCTAATTACTCGCTTTTCTATCAATTGCCCAACAGTAATTTGTTTACCCACCGTATGATATGTGTTCGAGAGAGAAGCCTCTAGTGAAAACTATGGCCCCCGGGTCTACTTTATCATATATAAAAAACCTAAAAATACCTTGCTACAATTTATTTACTTTTATTTTATTTAGTATTTTAGTTTATCTATCTATCACTATTAGAATTAATCCTTGCAAATAACCGCTAAGAGGATTGACAACCCTCTTATTTGCGTTGGGTGCAACTGTTTGCTTTTGTGTGTCCAGGTGCGCTTAACGAGATTTTGCTTGGTTCTCCTGCTGGATTGATAAACTTGGTTCTTATCTGAGGGAAATACTTATCTCTACTATACTGCATCATCCTCTCCTCTTCGGGGAAATGCCAACATAGTCTACAAGTAGTAGGAAGAATTTCTGGCGTCGTTGCCGGGGAGACATCATCAAAATTACCAAGTACCTTCACACAAACTATCATCCACTTGCATTTATTTTATTTGCCTTTTTATTTGCATTTGCCTCTCGTTTTCATGTCCCCCACTTCTATTTTTTTTTTCCAAAAACACAAATATTTTATTTGCTTGCTTGCTTTTATTGCCATGTCAACACACAAAAACAAAAAGTAAAACAAAAATTTAAGATCACTATGGATCACCTTAAAGTTTTCTACTTGGATCATCTTCGATCCATTTGTGCTCGTGCTGAAACCCCAACTAGTTTAGTGGAGGGAAAAATCATTAGATGAGCATGCTCATTTTGTGCGTCACCGTTTGTCTAAAAAAGGGAGACTCTTATGGAATCAAATAAATTGTTTGCTATGCTATGCTTGGAATCTATGTGAAATTCATGATTTTACTTGTTGCTCTGAGAACCCTAAAAAACACCTTCCCTCCCTATGTGAGTTTAATGATAATGAAATCTTATCTTCTTATGCCAAGGGTGTTTATAGCTGTTATGATATCGAACAAATTGAAGAATTTGTTGCGTTTAAGAGTGCCCATGAAGTTGCTTCTTTGATTGAAAAGTATGATATTACTCTCTACAAATCTGAAAATTTTGCCATACTTAAATATTGCAATGAAAACTATGCTTCGAATACCTATGTTAGTGAATTCATTGGGAGAATGCCTGCTTCTTTGGAAGAGAATAATGATATGCATGAATCTATAGATAATTATGATTCCATTGATTCGATTGAAATATCCCCTCTTGATGAATGTGATGCTTGCTATGGCCATGATGCCAATATTAATGATGCTTATAGAGATGAACTTGCTATAGTTCCTTATGTTAAAAATGAAATTATTGCTATAGCACCCATCCTTGGTAGCTCCTTGAATAAAAAAGCATGATTGCAATGATGTTACTATAAATTATATTAATTTCAATTGTGCTAATTATATGCCAAGCTACAAGCTTGGGGATGATAATTTTGTTATGTCTACTACTTATTGCAATGATCATGATTGGGGTGATAATGCTTCTTCTGATCTTGAAAATTTATTTAAGCCTCATGATGAATATGTTATTGATAATAATGTTTGCAATACTATTAAAAGTGGTTTGGAAGAGTGTCAACTTGAGGTAATAATGATCCCACTTCTTTGGAGAATTATCAATCTTATGAATTTTTGGATAAGAGTGGGTTTGGAGAGGTCATGACTTTAGTTGATGTTAATCCCACTATCTTGGAAGATTATAAAACTTTTATGCATGTGGATCGTGAAGAGAATATTTTATATGATAGCTATATTATTGAATTTAACTATGATCCTACATGTAATTATTATGAGAGAGTAAAATATGGTTGTAGAAATTTTCATGTTACTCAATTACCTCTCTTGAAGTTCAAATTGTTAATGCTTCGTTCTTCTTCCTTGCATATGCTAGATACTTCTTGTCTTGATAATTTGTTTTATTATAAAATGCCTAAGCATAGGAAGTATGTTAGACTTAAATATGTTTCTTACATGCTATATGATGCTCTCTTTGTGCTTCAATTCTTATCTTTTATGTGAGCATCATTAAAATCTCGAAGCCTATCTTAATAGCTATAAAGAAAGAGCTTGTTGGGAGACAACCCAATATTATATTTTTGTGTGTTAACACAATTATAGCCTCTGTTACGATTGTGTTTTTATCTTTTAATTAGTGTTTGTGCCAAGTAATGCCTTTGGGATGATTTGGATGATAGTATAATTGATGCTGTTTGAAAACAGAAACTTTTGCGTCCAGTGCTGGAATTTTAATTTTTTTCTGGAGCGTCAGAACCTTCTTAAGTTTTTACACAATATTGATATATGAATTTACCACGTTGTCCTAATTTTTCAGAATTTTTGGAGTTACATAAGTATGAAATTAATTGAGGTCTTTACAGACTGTTCTGTTTTAGACAGATTCTGTTTTTGTTGCATAGTTTGCTTATTTTGATGAATCTATGGATCGTATCGGGGGGTATGAGTCATGGAGAAGTTGGAGTACAGTAGAATTATGCCAATATTAAATATGAATCAATTTACAACTGTACCTAAAGTTTAAGATTTGTTGGTTATACTAACGGATCTCAAGAGGTTTCTGTTGAGTTTTGTGTGCTGAAGTTTTCAAGTTTTGGGTGAGACTACGATGGATAAAGGAATAAAGAGCGGCAAGAGCCTAAGCCTGGGGATGCCCAAGGCACCCCAAGGTAATATTCAAGGAAGACTCAAGCGTCTAAGCTTGGGGATGCCCCGGAAGGCATCCCCTCTTTCGTCTACAATCTATCGGTAACTCACTTGGAGCTATATTTTTATTCATCACATGATATGTGTTTTACTTAGAGCATCTTGTGATATAGTTTGTTTGCTTTTTAGTTTGTCACAATCATATTTGCTGAACACACCTTTTTAAGAGGGACACACATTATTCATGATTTGTTAGAATACTCTATGTGCTTCACTTAAATCTTTTGAGCTAGGCAGTTGCTCTAGTGCTTCACTTATATCTTTTAGAGCATGGCGGTGGTTACATTTTAAAGAAATAGTTGCACTCTCATGCTTCGCTTATATATTTTTGAGAGTCTAATAAATAGCAATGGTAATATGCACGGGTTATGAATTTGGTCCTAATATGATAGGTATTTAAGAAGGATATAATAAAAACTTTCATGTAGATCACTGAATATGATAAGTTTGATTCCTTGCAATAGTTTTGCGATATTAAGATGGTAATATGAGGGAGGTGCTAGTAGATAATTGTGGTTTAGTAAGAATATTGGTGTTATGGTTTGTGATTCCCGAAGCATGCACGTATGATCTGTCGTTATGCTAAGAAGTTGGAGCATGATTTATTCTTGATTGTCTACCTTATGAGTGGCGGTCGGGGACGAGCGATGGTATTTTCCTACAAATCTATCCCCCTAGGGGCATGCGTAGTAGTACTTTGCTTCGAGGTCTAATAAACTTTCGCAATCAGTATATGAGTTCTTTATGACTAATGTGAGTCCATGGATTATACGCACTCTCACCTTTCCGCAATTTGCTAGCCTCTTCGGTACCGTGCATTGCCCTTTCTCACATCGAGCGTTGGTGCAAACTTTGCCGATGCATCCAAACCCCATGATATGATACGATCTATCACACATAAGCCTCCTTATATCTTCCTCAAAACAGCCACCATACCTACCTATCATGGCATTTCCATAGCCATTCCAAGATATATTGCCATGCAACTTCCACCATTTCGTTTTTATGACACACATTGTCATTGTCATATTTCTTTGCATGATCATATAACTGACATAGTATTTGTGGCTCAGCCACCGTTCATCATTTTTATACATGTTACGCTAGTATCATTGCACATCCTGGTACACTGCCAGAGGCATTCATATAGAGTCATATTTTGTTCTAGTTTAGTGTGATGATCATCATTATTAGAGCATTGTCCCAGTGAGGAAACAATGGTGGAGACTAATGAGTCCTCAAAAAAGTGGGGATGAGGTCCATGAGACCGTTCTAAAAAAAAGAGGCCAAAAAGAGCCCACGAAAAAAATGAGAGAAAAAGAGAGAAGGGGCAATGTTACTATCCTTTTTCCACACTTGTGCTTTAGAGTAGCACCATGTTTTTCATATAGAGAGTCTCCTATTTTGTCACTTTCATATACTAGTGGGAATTCTTAATTATAGAACTTGGCTTGTATATTCCGATGATGGGCTTCCTCAAATGCCCAAGGTCTTCATGAGAAAGCAAGTTGGATGCACACCCACATAGTTTTCATGTTGAGCTTTCATACACTTATAGCTCTTAGTGCATCCGTTGCATGGCAATCCCTACTCCTCGCATTGACATCAATTGATGGGCATCTCCATAGCCCATTGATTAGCCTCGTCGATGTGAGACTATCTTCTTATTTTTGACTTCCCCTTATTAATCTCAACCACCAGACTCTATTCCACCCATAGTGCTATATCCATGGCTTACGCTCATGTATTGCGTGGGGGTTGAAAAAGCTGAAGCGCGTTAAAACACTACAAAAAAACAGTTCCGTGATGATACATCTTTGTCACAGTAGGTCAAGTTTTCTGTCATGCATGTACATCCGTGACAATTTTATGAAAGAATCAAGATAGTCATACCTGTGCTGTCGTAGAAGTGTTCCATGACAATACTGAAATTATCATCACGGAAGTGTCCACTTCCATGGCGATAAATGTCGCGTCATGGAAGTGTTTTCGTCAAGGGTGACTGAGAAATGGCATCCACCGTAACGGGTCGCCGTTAAGCTATCGGGTTCCGGTTTGGATCCGATAACCCGTTAACAGCTCGGACCAATGGGGATTTTCCGCGTGTAAAATTCTCATTCGCCGGCGGATCCACGTGTCAGCTCGGCGTTGCGACAGATGTCATCCATTCATTGGACGACAGACGCCTATGATACGTCGACACAGGGCATGGCCCAACAGTGGCCCATTTAGGTTAAAAAGGCTGGCCCATTTGACTTGGTCAAAAGTTAGCAGGCCGGCCCATGGAAAGCCTGTTACCGGCCTGTTCGCATACAGCCCATTTACGGCCCGGGTACTCATGGCCTGTTATGGCCTTTCAAAATTCGGCCCAGTAGCGTCATGTGGGCCGTCCCATATGATTCCATCCCGTTGTCACTTTCGGCCCATCTATTGCCCGTGAAGTCTTTCGGCCCATATGAGGTCTTTTGCATCTCTGGGCCCATTAACGGCCCGTGATGAATCAGGCCCATCATGAACAGTAAACTGCTTTGAGCCCATTAACGACCCATGATTCAGTTGGGCCATTTCCAGCTCGTGTTTTCTTTCGTCCTTCTAAGGGCCCATAAATTCATGGGCTCATTTCTGGCCCTCGATTACTTACGGTCCGTTATTGGCCAGTTATGCTAATGGGCCAAATTCAGCCCGTGGTAACAATAGGTCTGTTTGTGGCCCATTAACCTGTTGGGCCATTTTCATCCTCTCCTGTAATCCGGCCCATTAACGACCCGTCATGCCTGTTGGTAGAATTAAGCATGTGCTGTCTTCCGGCCTGTTAACGGCCCGTTATGGTCTGGGCCCATAACCGGACGGTTCCAATTTTGGGCCGTTTACGGTCCATATTGCGGTCCGGTTTTGGCCCACGAACAGTACGGTCCATGGATCCTACGACGCGTACGAGGCCCATGGATCCTATGGCGCGTACGAGGCCCACGGATCCTACGGCCCGTAGGAGGCCCATGGATCCTACGGACCATAGGAGGCCCATCGTTACCACGGCCTGTATGTGGCCCATGGTTATTGCGGCCACTAGCAAACCGAGGAAAAAGAACTGCAGTGACTATAAGGAAACAAATAAACAAGACTATAAGTAAATAAATAAGCAAGCAACTAACGTTAGGCTATTACGGCAATTACAGACATTACATCCACTGGGCATCAAAGTTCGCCACCAGTGCAAATAAAGGGAACAACAAAGCACCATATTACATACACTGGACGTCTAAATTGGCCACCAGTGCAGATAAACGCGGCAGCAAAACAAGTCCAGAACTGAAACAACTTCAGAAGAGCTCAAGAAACGTTTTCCTGGGTATCCACCATGCTGGCAATAAGCCTAGCAAGCTTATTAGCTTTCTCTTGTTTGGCGCTAAAATCCTCCAACGCTTGCTGTTGCACCAGAAAGTATGCATCTGAATTTTCCAGGGACTTCCTCAGTCCTTCGACTTCTTGTCGCAGCACAGCTAACCGATGTCTTTCAGCTTGTAGTTCAGACTCAAGATAACCGAACTGATTCAGACAGCGAGTTTGAAGAGCTTGTGCAAGCGGTAGTGGCCTGTAACTCGAACACTACATCAAGACAGGACTTTGGGGTTGTCTCACTATCTTCAAGATAGTTTTCCTTATCTGTTTTATCAGCTTTATTGGAGACCAGCAAGGTTGTCTCACTATCTTCAACCTTATCTGCATTACTTCCTTTACCATTGCTTAATGTGGTACTCTTCTCCAATATTCTGTCAGCATTCTAAAAAAGAAACAAGCAGACACATAACAGGTTTAGCATGTAGTATATGAAACTCATTTTGGTGAACTAGTTCAGTAGTAAGGTGGACAGGATTAAACTATCAAGTCTTCTATTGCAAAGTAGTACATTATAAAAGCATCAAACAAACATACATCTATGTGCTACTGTCACTGCATTGTCTTACCAAATCAAAATAGAGACACAGTTCAAATCATATCAGTTCAAGACAAAATAGCATTGAAAGAATATAAGTGTGGGAAACTACATGGCACCACAAGATTTCAGATGGGTACCACGGGTATACATGTACAACTAACAACATTATTGGCTCTGTTTTGATGCTAGTAATGTGCATGATATGAGAAGACAACTGTCTACACAATTGAAATTGAAATCAACATAGAGCAATTTAGAAGAGCAAACCAGTTAAAGAAACATGTTTAAACATACCTGTTGTGCCATTGGAGTTTTGATTGGATCCTTCTATTTAAAAATTAGTTGGTATGAGTACATACAGTGATACAAGAGCAAAGCAGTATGCACCACAACTATGGAATCTTACCTGAGAATAGTTGTGCTGTAGGTTTAAGCACTTGTTCTACAAGAAGAGAGTACAGTAAGACGCAGCCATATAGTACTTCAAAATGAAATATGATCTCATAGACCCTACCAGATTCATGGGACTAGACCAATACAGAACAAGGCGTTCCCAGTCATCGTCTCGTAAATGTGCCTCCGGAGAAAGTAAGGGAATTTGATGAGTTTCCTTGCCAGTGAAATACGTTTTCTTCAGGTAATTCCGATACTGCCGCAAAGCATTCTTGAAGATAACAGAGGTATTAGCACAGCTTACCTCATCCTGAGTTTCCAAATCGGTCGTTCTCTACACAGAAAAATGGGAACATTTGCTCTGTTATAACCAGCAGGGAGGTAGAAAGTATGGGACAAAGCAAAGTAATTGCCATGAATACTTACACATAACTCCTGGAGGAACACCTGCAACTGGCTTTTTCCTTCATCTTCAGTATAATATTTCCATGATGGGAAGATACACACATAGGATTTAACAACATCAAATGTGATAGATGCTAAACTATGGATGACTGGTTCTGCTTCGTCCGCAGGAATAGGTGTACTAACTGGTGGAATTGGGGTTTGCCGTGGTACTCCTGGCACTTTGGGCACTGGAGCTGCCTTACTAACTACTCTTGTTTGGGAGCTCTGTCGTGGAGATGGTGTTGTGTCAACTGGAACTGGGTTACTATCTGCTGGGGTTGGGGTTAGATTGGGTGAAGCTGGTTCTCTGTCCATCGGAGTAGGGGTACAATCTGCGATAGTCTGGCTTATGTGTGGTAGGGCTGGTTCTTGTGCAAGTACAACCGGGTGCTATCTCCATCGACAGGTAGCACTGTTTTATTTGAAGACCGTGTTTTTACTCTGCTAGATACTGCCATCACATCCTCCAATTCAAATGGCTGATAAACAAGAAAAGTAATTGAATGTACAGACCTTGTATGAGACAGATGCAATAGATAGTGAGGAAAAAAGAGGGCATGAAATAGTTCACATATATGTTGTTTAACTAAACATGATAGCATGACATAATTTCACATATATGATGTCTATCTAAATAGTATAGCATGACATAATTCAAAGATATGATGACTAACTAAAAAGGATGGCATGAGAGAATTATATGATGTCTTTAGTAAACAGGTTCGCATGACATAATTCACATACATGTTATCTAAGTAAATAGGATGGCATGATATAATTCACATATGTGATTTATATACTAAGCAGATGGCATTCACATATATGATGTCTAAACTAAGCAGATTGTGTTGAATATTGTGTATATGATGTCTAAACTATGCAATGCAAGACACCATATGCATGATACGAGCAGTATAACCCTGCCAAGTTAGAGCATACACCTCGGGGGGGGGGGGGGGTAGGACTGGTCATCTGTCTCTGAATCCTCCCCGGAGGAGCTATCTGGACCCAGCAAGAGATTTGCTTCGACAGGTAGCACTGTCTGCTCTGAAGAACTTGTTTTCACTCCAGATTTTTTCATCACCCACTCAAATGGCTGATTCACAGGAAGAGTAGTTGAATGTACAAACATTGTCGACAAATGGAAATGTAATGAAAAAAAGGAATGGCAAGATATAATTCAAATATATGATGCCTGGCTAAACAGGATGGCATTGCATATTTCACATATATTATGGCTGACTAAAAAAGATGGCATTGCATAATTCACATATATGATATAGAAACAAAACAACATTATAGAACATGTCTAAACTAAGCAAATGACATATATTATTTCGAAAGTAAGCAAAGCAAGGCACCATATGCATGATATGACCAACATCATCATGCCAAGTTAGAGCAAACACCTTGGTGGGTAAATAGGAGTGGTCAGCTCCCTCTGACTCCACCTCTGAACAACTATCTTCCTCTGGATTACAATCTGGAGGAGGGGCGGGGTTGCCATTGCACCCACCATGTAGTGATGTCTGCATGACATTGTATTGCCGCGCAAGACTCTTCTCTTTTTCTCTACATGTTCAGCATGACCGTGTACAATAACTGACATGCATACGAAAAATATATAGTGAGATTAAGTATGGAGAGCATGCAAAAATCTAGAGTGATGGTAACAACCAGTGGATAGATCCAAAAATAATGATAGCAGGCAAATGATAGCTTAATTTAATAAAAAGACAGATGATGGCTGCTTTACTCTTTGTTTCCCACCCAATGAACGACATAGTAGATACCCTAGATGAAACAGATAGTAGATCGATATACTATTCATTGCTGCCTCGATATGTGCCCCACAAGCATTTTAAAACTCAAGTTTGAACATTAATTTGGACCTGACTTAGTGTCTAAGAGATGAACAGGATGATAAACTAGCAGGTAATATTAAGCAATGCATAAAGTAAGCAGAAACAAAAAGAGTGCGACCTCTCTTGCGGACCCGTGTACTCCTCAGGTTCATCTACTGAGTCGATGATGGTGATGCAGTTGCGGTGGCTACCGGTGGCGGGGAAGGAGACCTAAGGTGGCGAAACACAGTAAGGAGTCATGATGTCTGGTATGGTGGACGCTTCTGTCGATGGAGCAGCTCAGGTGAGGTGGACGACGGCGCGACAGGAGTAGGACAAACCACACAAAGTTTTCTTCGACACCTATCTGTAACTGAAGTAATTCTGTAAGGGCTCCTTTGGCTTGCAGGAGGAGCACAGGAATGCAAAGAAACATGGCCAAATTAAAGTCAAACCACCTGCAAATGCGTAAAGTTAGAATGTTATTATGCCACTAATGCACTTAGTCTTCTTTTCATGCATAGGATTTTGATAAGTAAGTCCAGGTGGATGTTAAAATTTCTGTGTTTTTCCTTTGAAACACACACGCAAGGAAAAAATCATTGAGTTTTGTTTTGCTCCATTCCTTTCAACCAAATGCATGAATAATTGAATAGTAGAGTACCATAGGAAAAGTTCCTATTGCTATGTTTTTCCTTCACTAATTCCTTTGAACCAAAATAGCCCTAAGGGGTCGACATGAATATAGAGTAAAAAGTGATGCGACAAGTGTACAACCTCTTTGGCGTAGCTGTCGCGACCTCAGCATCATTGGGTCGGTCGCTGAAGATGTTGCGGCGGAGGTGGCTGTCGGAGCTGGGGAAGAAGATCTGAGGCGTCTGTAGACGGCGTTGAGGGTACTGCTCTATTGTGATGGATGGTTCCGTCGTTGGAGCAGCTTCGGCGAGCTGTGTGACGTCAAGGCTGAAGCAGTACAAGACAGACATCGTTAATCTAAAGTGGGATTCTAATACCATCTCCAATAGATGATGTAAAATACATCACAAAAAAGTGCTAGCTGTAAAATTTACATCACCAAAAAACAACCAACTCCAACAGAAGATGTAAAAACTGTTGACTCTGAACTTAACTGTCGAAACTGAATTTTACTGTCCAAACTGACTGTTACTGTCGAAACTGAATTTTACTGTCGAAACTGAACGCACTAGTAGCAGAGAAGCACTTCACTGGTTGTTTAGGACGCTCGAGCACTAGTGGTAGCAGAGAAGCAGTGATCTAAATCATCAGCCGCTCAACAGGGAACGCACTAGCAGAATGCAGCCGGAGCAGCAGCGCGAACGAGAGCTAGAGCAACAACTCATGTAGCTGCAGTAGCCCATGTACCAGCATCAGCAGCGCGAGTGAGAGCAAGAGCAGAGCGGCAGCATGAGCAAGAGCAAGAGCAGAGCAGCAGCACGAGCGAGAGCCGAAGCAGCAGCTCCGGCTGGTATGGCCGCCGCCGCCGAGGGACCGTCGCAATGGGGGAGATCCGGCGTGGAGGATGTCACCGGCAGTGCCGGCGTCGAGGGAGCCGCGCCATGGCGGAGCGGGATCGAGCACCGACGTCGCCGTGAGGTTGAGTGAAGGAGAAGATGCGGTGAGTGTAGAACCTCTTTGGTGGCGCCGAGTAGGCCTCGGCTTCATCCGAGGAGTCAGTGAGGATGCTGCGGTTCCGGTGGGGCACGTTAAGGCGGCGCTGTGGGAATGGAGCAGCCGTGATAGACGAGGCGATTGTCGGAGCAGCTCCTTGGAGGTGGAGGACGGGGCGGCTGAACCGGCGGGATGACGAGATCGACAACGGATCCTCATCCGGTGTGGTGCATGAGGGACGTCGAGCTGTTGCGGTGGACGACGTTGTCGGGGAAGAGGCTCCGGCTGGGCGGCGATGGGGGGGTGGACGGAGGAGGGTGGGGTTTCGCGGCTGGTGGAGAGAGGTTTTGGCGGCCTCGGTTTTCCAATGGGGAAAAGAAGGGGATGGGAGGGGGGAACCATGACTTAGGGACGCGCTTGTCCGAAATGTAGGGTAAGTTACAAAACTACCCCCACCAATTTGAACTAGCGGCTCTTTCCGATCAGGGGTAGAACGGGGATTTCGCGTGTCGAGATTTCGCAGGAGGAGGGAGTTTTCGCGTGCGTTGTAATTTCGGGATAGCAAGGCGCGGGTTGAGAAGGAGGGAGTTTTCGGAGCACAAACAGACAAAGAGATATCTTGAAATTTCGGCTTAATAAGGCGCGGGTTGAAATTTCGGGACAAGGCTAACGTGTACGGTATCATATCAATTCGCACTTCCCTCAACCAAAAAAACAAAAAACAAAAAAAAACAATTCGCACCACACAAGAGAGGGTCTTGTCCTATTTTACTGTATGAATTACTACAAATGTCATTCAAAACTTTGAATCCATGTTATGTTCAATTAAAATATTTTGCTAGGTGTATAATGCATGTAACCTAATCAAGTGAACATTTTAGTGCATTCCAAATGTATATACTACCGTTGCAATATGAACTAAATTTGAATTCGTTTCACTATTTGAATAAGAATCTACAATCATGATTGTTGTCAAGTTAAACCATCATCTATATATTATCTTCAGAACACACCACATGATTGATGTCAAGCTAGATATGAACTGTGTGTACTATATGAACTCAAATTCAAATTTTTGAATCCACTTTATGTTGATTTCAAATAATAGTACATTTCAAGCTCTAGCTAGAGCCTATATCTTCAAAACCTAAACCATGTTTCATATGTATAATGTGTTTATCGCACAATGTATACTGCCCCCTATGCCTACAAGTACTTAGCTGTGAGCTGCAAAAGCCACACATTATCATAAATTCAAATAAATGTGAGATTGTTCGACATATATAATATATATATATATATATATATATAGTATAACATGTTCATAACCACACCATGTGTATCACCATTATATTCATGCATGCATGGGTTTAAATCACTATGATCTCTTATTCAAATATCTGAATCCACTTTTGTAATGAATTATGATCTTTGTTAGACTTTACACCCACACAATCCTGTTCTCTTTGTAGCTAGCACTAACTTTCTCTGGTGTATGCACACGCCCTCCTCGCCCTACCCCTCCCTCAGCATTCTCTCCGTCGCGCACATTCGTTATTTTTCTTTAGGTCGTTCACCCACGGTCTCTATAGGTCTCCCAGCTCCTTCTTTCGGGCACACACCGATCGATATACCTCTCTAGCTAGGTCTACCTACCACATACACACACTTTTCCTCTTCTCCTCTATCTCACGGTCCATGCCCTCTATCTCACGGTCCATGCCCTCTATCTCTCATACGGTCACACACATATGCACACTCTCGCCCCTCTTTTCATCGACCTCGTACTCGCACACTCCTCCATCTCTATATAGTAGGCCTATCACACCAACTCATAGCCGCATCCCTGTCTCTCTATCCGTCTCTCCGGGCCATATTTGCCTCTAACACATGCATGTATATCAATCGATCTCCCTCTGTACATATAGCTAGGTCGACTATAGCTCTTTTTTCACCACGCACTGATCGATCTACCTCACTAGATAAGTCTCTCCCTTTCCCCGACACACGACGATTTCTCTACCTATCTAGTTAGGTCTGCTTACCAGAGACATATCACCCCCCCATCATCCATGCATGCCTCCCGACTCGTCTCTCACACACACGCGCACATATCACCCCCCCATCATCGACTATAGCTCGTACCCTCCGTTTGTCTAATAGGCCTCTCCCACCATCTCCGAGAAGCAACTCCACCACCACCCCTCCGGTACTCTAGCTCTATCTCTCTCCCAACCTTAATTATTCCTCTCCTACACATATGCATGGATGCCGATCGATCTCCCTCAATATATAGCGAGGTCTCTCCTTCTCCACACGTCTACCTGTCGATCTACCTCTCTAGTTAGGTCTCTGCCCCACCACACACACCGATAGTCGAACGCTCTAGTTAGGTCTCCCTGCCACACACAAACTGCACATGTCCCCTTTCACATTCCAGTAGGCCAGCCACCCTATATCTTTGACGTGCGCGCACACAATTTTGCTGGCTCTCTTTATCGATCTCGCACCCATACACCTTCATCCCTCTCTTCGATTCTATCAATATCTCACGCTGTTTATCCCTCCCATCTCTTCTCGTGGATCGCCCCCTCTATATATGATATATCTAGGCCTCCGTTTCACACGCATTGCATATGTTACATTTTTTTGAGATATCATCGACTCATATTCCCTGTCTATCTCTCACGCAAACAAATACACTTAAAAAATCAACCCCCCCCAAAAACACACTCATGAACGCACTCACCATCTCTCTCTAGGTTTGTATCTCTCTCACACACACCCACGTAGGTGGGGTATGTGCACGAAGAGAAGAGGTGCACGCACGACACACGTACTCACATCTTGTTCCCAACCACACTCGCGCGGGTATAAGGTGGAGCTCATTTCTGTATGAAAAGGCAGCCCACGTGATAATTTGACGCGTGTCGGTTGTTCACTTGATGGAGGGTCGTGTACCACGCGTGAACGAAACAAAGTGTGACTTGACACGTCGGCATGATATTTTTAAATAAATTTTTATTCCTCAATGGCACGTACAGAATATAAAACGATTGTATGGAGTGAAAAATGAAAACCGCTCCACTATAGAAATATAGGCAGGAGCCTCAATGCTTGCTTGCTGAGGTCCGTCTCTTCACACTCTCTCACACAAGATGGCGGTGGCCAATCTCTCTCCCTCTAACCGCTGGTCACTGATCCGGCCAAATCCTGTCCGCAGGCGGAAAGGGAGGATGTGCAGCGTTGCTCCGGTCGCCAGTGTCGAGACAGGAAACCCTCTGCCAGCGCATCCCGATGTGCGGTACCCGCCGTTCTCTCCGACCAAGCTCCGGCGCCGTAGGGCCTTCGACCCTTGCTCGCTGCCGCATCAGATCCCGCCCGCCGCCGCCCTCCTACTTACATCCCGACGACCCTCAGGTACAGCTTCCTCTGGAACCGGCCTTGCTCCACTGCCCAACTTCCCACGTCGCTGCATGTGGATCTTCTCTAGTTCTTTGCCTAAAACGTACTAGCTCGGCCGGCGTACTTTCCATTTTGCAATCTCGTCCTCACACCGTTTGAGAGAAACCACTCTGCTGTTATCTTTCCCTTAAGGCAATGAATATGCATCTTTTTGTCGGTGTATGGGTCATCAACTGTCATTGGCCAGTAATTGTTTCCTTTCTACCTCTTTTTGCAAACAGGGATATCCATTTCACCTTGTTGCTATTGCGAGCTTTTGGTGAACTGCCCAAAGCACTTTTTTCTTCAGAGTGTTTTGTGCCGTTCTACTAAAATGTCTCACTGGCAACATTTCTACATTTCAATGGGACTGCACAAAGGGAGTTTGGAGTTCCTATCCTCCTCATCCAACTATCAACCTAATCTTCTCCAACAAGTAGTTAGTCTCAAGAGAGACTGCAAAGGTGACCGGCTTCTATTTGTGTGTTTATTGTTTCATCAACAGTGCCACTATTATTGTAATCACACTTACTCAATATCTTTGCTAACAGGGACGCTCAGCTCTATTTTAGTGGAACTGCACAAAATGATCGGAATGTTCCATGCTTCTGATAGCTCCTTTCTTTGCCAACATGTCGTGTTGATTTTGACAGAGCTGCGGGAAAGTAGCTGCCAACCAATGAATATCGTGGCCAGGAAATGAAAGCATTCCTATGGAGGGCATCGATCAATTTTTCTTTTTTCTTTATTTGTACACCTTCTCACAACTTTGTCTTTAGTTGTGATGTAAATATTGGCTTTGATCTGTGAATCATTGAGATGCGTTAGCAAGTTAGTTAGTTTTTTTTCTTTTTCAAAAGAGCATGGATGTTAGTTTCCTTTGTATTTGATGGAATGTTGTAATGAGACAACCTTCCAGCTGGCAAGACACATGAAACAAAAGCTGAAAGCTTCATAGCGTTGTACAATTTCATGTCGCTCAAAAATTATGTGTACATATATTATGTAAACAAATGCTGAAAGCTTGATAGCATTGCCAGAAGCAATTCTACTACTCCAGCATCCGAGTCCACGTGCCATGCACCAAATTAGAGTGCACAACCGCACGGGAGACTCCAGCCCGGTCGTTTCGCCGCAGTAATATACTAGTAGTAATGAGCAGTCAAATCACAAGCCCTACCTTTCCCACAGTAAGTTGCTCGGAGGAAGCAACCATCAATTCAATCTTCTTTGAATCTGCTCCTACTACTAGGAGCAACTATAAATACTCTACTAAGGAGAACACAGACGGGCTAGGTGTCACACGGAGGCCATATGGTGATAGTGTGATCTGATGAGTAAATACTTCACTGGGCTCCGAAGTAAATGCGTACTAGTAGTAGTAGAAGATTGCTTTATCACAGATCAAAATAAAGGGTGTGACTAGTGTAGACACTCCACCGTGCAGTTCCTAGTGTACCTGTATATTGTACTACACGTACGATTAAACCTTGCGCTTGGCTCTTCGCCTCTTCGTGAAGTCAAACAATTATGGTAGTACTACTACAGTGTATGCTTCTGGCAATCTGACACCGAATGAACTGCTGCACGTCCACTGCGTGGGCGAGGAGAGTGCGCAGTAGTCAAAAGCTTCTCCTCGTCGTGCGAGCCACCGCGCGTGTGGGAGAGGGAGAGGGCGTAGTAAGCAAACTTCTCCTCGTTCTCCTCGTCCTGCGAGCCACCACGTGTGTGGGAGAGGGAGAGGGCGTAGTAAGCAAGCTTCTCCTCATTCTCCTCGTCCTGTGAGCCACCGCGCGTGTGGGAGAGGGAAAGGGTGTAGTAAGCAAGCTTCTCCTCGTTCTCCTCATCCTGCAAGCCACCGCGCGTGTGGGAGAGGGAGAGGGCATAGTAAGCAAGCTTCTCCTCGTTCTCCTCGTCCCACTACTAGTCCATACTGCCTCCTTTCCGGTTAATATGGCTTAATGGAGGTCACTGGACTTCATAATACACTCATTACGGTCAATATATACATTTTGCGGTGTTTATACGATCACTAGCTCACTGTAGAGCACCGTATTGCACTCTGTTGACCGGCCAAATAGTCTACGTAGCATTTTGTTGACTGGTTAAATTGACACATGGACTGTGGGTCCCACCTATCAGTTGGCAGTGGAAAGAAATAAGTTAAACAAAATTTTACACAGGCGCGGCAGGAGTTCAACCCTTGCGCGGGAACCACCCTGGTTGTGTATGTGTGCGCATGCATGTGTAGGCTGAGCACTTGAGCGTGAGCGTGTGTGTTGCGTCGTGTGCTGTACACATGCATGCGTGCATGCATGTGTACGTGTGACTTCCGCATGCATGCATTTGGGCGTCGCGTGCCTTTTTTGTGTACGTGTGACTACTGCATGCATGCATGAGGGTTGTAGTCTTCACATGTTCATATTTCATAATGTACTACGTGGACAGAGTTTTAGACGGCATTACCCCTTGCTGAAATGATGGATGTTAGAGCAAGTAGGGCACATGGGAGTGAGACAAACCTGCATGCAGGGGTATTTTGGTCGATAGCATAACAAACAGCCCATGCATCGTAAGATCCGTTTGCATGGAAATACTACTTCTCGGTCATCGGAACTCGTTCTTCTTCCTTTCGCCGACATGTGGGACATCCAGAATCCGGATCCATGTGTCATGCAAGAAATTAGAGATAAGTAATTGGGAGTACAAGTGAGACTCAGGAACGGTCACACACGTAGGTGGAGTACCAGCAGGGGACACAATAATAATGCCTAATGAGCTGTCAAATCACACAGTAAGTTGCTCGGACGAAGCAACCATCATTTCTCTCTTCAATGGCACGTACGCAATATAAAAAGTTTGATATGGATAGAAAAGGAAAACCACTCCACTATATATACATAATATAGCCAGGAGCCTAAGCTACACGCTTGCTTGCTGGGGTTGCTCTCTTCACACACTCTCGCACAAAACGACGGTGCCCACACCGCTGTTCACATATCCGGCCAGATCCCGTCCACCCGGGGAAGTGGTGGATGTTTTGCCTAGACGCGGTCACCAGCGGCGAGGGAGAAAACCCACTATGGGCACGTCCCGATCAGGGGTCCCGGCCGTTCTCTCTCACAAAGCTCCGGTGCGGCAGCCTTCGCCCCTTGCTCACTGCCGCGGTATGGGCTGATGCCGCCTCCCACCGCCCTCCTAGCTACATCCTGACGTCCCTTAGGTACAACTTCCTTTCGAGCCGACTTCCTCCACTGCCCCAGCTCCCCACGTCGCTCCATGCGGATCTTTCTCTACTTCTTTGCCTTGCATGTTGCTCTACCGGCTTCTATTCGTGATGAGTTTATGTCTCATCAACTAGTGCCACTACTATTATTCTAATCACACTTCTTCAATATCTTTGCCAATAGGGATGCTCAGCTCGATTTTAGTGGAAGTGCACAAAATCATCGGATGGTCCATGGGTTCCGGACTTCTTTCCTTCAGAAGTTTCAACCTCGCCAGGAAATTAAAGCCTGTTTAGGGTTTAGGGTTCAAGGCCTAGGGACTGCATCGATCGTTTTGTTCTTTATTTGTACAGCTTCTCACAACATTTATCTTTAGTTGTGAAGTAAATATTGGCTATGATTTGTGAATCATTGAGATGCATCAGCATGCATGTTAGTTTCCTTTGTATTTGATGATGGAATGTTGTAACGGGGCAACCTTGGAGGCAAGATACATGAAACAAAAGCTGAAAGCTTCATAGGATTGTAAGTACAATTTTATCTTGCTGAGAAATTATAGTAGTATGTACTACTCCTACTACTATTACTAGAGAGCTAGGTGTCGCACGGTGTCCAAGGAATATGATGATAGTGTGAGGTGGGCCATGTACTACTCACTGGGCTGCCGTGTTTCGCACTCCTCTGGTGTAAGAGTGGATAAATTTAGTTTTATCATAGAATAAAAAAAAGAGTGCACACGCTCTACGATGCGGTTCCTGGCTCCAAAATCATTCTACCTCCTTTCGCCGAAACGTGGGACATCCAACATCTATGGCACCCCGGCTCAGAGCACCGGTTTACCCAGTGTTTCCAACCCAGAGATCATGTCTTCTGGAAACATACAACAACTTGGAACAGAACAGAACTGATCTTTATTAATATTATACAAGTACAAGCTCGGGAATTACATCGGGTAGCGAGGCCAGAAGCACTACACGTGCTATGACAATATCTACATTATTTATGAAACATCAAGGGCCTCAGCACTAGGGAAACTCTACAACATAGCGAAACATCGCGCGGGAAACTCCATCCCATAGGGACACTGCTGGGACACGGCCTAGTTAGCGTAGCATGAACCATCGGGACCTCCGTCCTCGGCTTCTCCTGCATCTGGCATGATACGCCAGGTGAGTACTTGGAATGTACCCGCAAGCTCACAGCAACCACAACAATGCAGCAAACAACAGCATGGCAGCGAACATGATAAATGCTTAAGTTGCTTACTTACTGTTACCGAATATCAACTTACTCTCTCTTCCGGGTTTGTACCACAACTCTCGGAATACTCATGATCCACCGAGCACTTCCGAGCATGAGACAAGTTCTTCCATCATTATTATTATTACGGTTGACCACTCAGTGTGACCTAGTGCGGACTATGTCCAATACCGTGGACGCGGATATTCGAATAGATTCTTACACTCTGCAGAGGTTGCGCACTTTTCCCACACCATGGAGCTCCTTGTCCCGTACCTCAGTACACTTCCCTTCCGGGTGGACCGGTGCGGCTCCAACGAAACTTGCCAAACCCGTGACTCCTCCACCGTACCACCGACAATCATCCTCCCCCGGAGTCATGCCCTGGGTGGCCTCTGTGTCACTCCTGACACCTGCCACCGTCGTGGCCAACTAAACTGTCCCAAACGGGGACGCCGGCAAATAACTCAACTGGCTCACAAGGTTATCGTCGCCTACCTGATCAGGGTAGCACGCACGCATAACCTTCCCTCTTTAGTGGTACCGATAAAAGAGCACGCGGTCAGACCAAGTCAAGGCCGTCCCATTCCGGCAGATCTGGCTGCACGAGTAAGTCCGGGTCGGTGGCACTTGATTAACCACTAAGCTTAGTTTTAGTAATTACATGACAAGCAAAGTTGTTTATCAGGAATAAATTAATATGGCAGTAGTTATGCAACAACATAATTTACGATGAATTATCACATATTAAAATAATGCAAGTAATTCAACAATAAACCAATACTATTGAAATGCTTCATGTAATGGATGATGTGGCTTGCCTTGCTCAGTTGGGTTGTCCACAAACTCCTGGTCCTCAAAACCAAAATGATTTCCCTCTGAAAAATATTTTAAAACAACAAAAGAAAATTTCACATAATACATTTCTGTTGACCAGAAATTCTGTACAAATGAGAAAAATACCAAAATTTACCAGAAAATAGAGGGGCCCAAGACAAAGCCAATGCAAAAAGAATCAATTGATTTGGACTTGTGGATAAAAAGTAATGGGCGGTCAAAGTTACTGGTCAAACTTGAAATTAAACAGAAATTAGAAAATCTCTAGGAGGGCCACGTCGAAGATGTAAAACGCCAGGGCGCCTCCACTTACGTACCGCTTCGGCGCACGGTGGGGTCACTGACAGGTGGGGTCGGGTTGGATTTAAACAGAAAGAGATGGAGAGGAACAGAGACGGGCAGCTCACCGACGGCGATCACCGGCGATAGCGACGGCGGCGAGTTCGGGCGACTGCAGGGATGGAACGAGCACACGACGGCGGTCCTCCTCGTACCCGCAGCGTCTCCGGAGACAGCATGATGGCGTCGTCCCCTTCCTCTCCGGCGGCGGCTGTTCTCGGGTGTCGCCGGAGACGGCGACTCCGGCAGAGTTTCGGCTAGGCAATGGGTCAGGGAAGGTCGTGGGAATGCACTGAGCTCGGGTATGCAATCGGGAAGGGCTAGGGTGGAGTAAATCGAGCGGGTGGTGGAGTTGGCTTGGCGGCGGAACGCCGGCGAACTGCGAGGCCAGAGGGCCTCTCGGCCTTGGCTCGGTGCCCTGGTGATCGATAGGAGGTGGAGTGAGTGGGGTGAGGAGCTGGGAGAGGCCGGGCAGGCCCTTTTATAGGCGGGGGCGGAGCTTATGGAGTCGGGCAGCGCCACGACCACGTCGCCGGAGCGAGGACGGCTAGCTGGCTGGCGCGGCGCGGGCGACGCGATGGAGGAGGCAGAGGGAGTAAATGCGCGAAGAGACGGGTCGTCGGGAAGCCTCCAGCCACCTCACCTCCCGTACGGCTACTGTGCCGCCCGTGGCGCACGGTGGCCGTATCCGGCGAGGACGATTCCAGCGAGGGGGAAGGGTCTAGCCCGGCCAAGTGGACGGAGGGGAGCTCGTCGGCGCGCGGAGACAACGTATGGCGACGCAGTCGTCGCGCTCCGACGTGACCCGTGCCTGCCAGCGCCCAGAGCGTGGTTTTGGCAGGGTTGGCCACGCGGTCACCGCATGCACAGGCACATGCGGCGTGAGCCAGCCTGCCAGGCCGTGTCTGGTGTGTCAACATTGCATACGGGAACCCTCTCGTGCCACTTGTTCTTCCAGAAACTCACTGAGCCGAAGTGTAGCATCGGCTACAGTTTTCTGTCAGCAACATTAGGAGAGATCTGGAGGGAAGATGAGCTGGAGATGAAACCAATGGAGTTGTCTGGAGTGATCTGTGTTGGAAGGACTACATGCTGGCAAGATTTGAGAAACTTTGGCCAAGATTTGAACATGGTTCATGTACAAATGCTATACTGGTCCAGAAACTTGGTGAGGTTGATGCACTCACATGGGTGATCTGCTGGAGCTGAAATTTGGTGTGTGGGGGTTATTTGGTAATGCCAAGATGCCATAAAAATTTCAGCTCAAATGGGTACCTTCAGCTGGTACTTCCTTCACAGAGGTTTGAAATGAGCAGAAACTTGGCAGAATATTTT
The DNA here is from genome assembly GCA_039707655.1 of Elymus sibiricus. Taxonomy (NCBI): domain Eukaryota; kingdom Viridiplantae; phylum Streptophyta; class Magnoliopsida; order Poales; family Poaceae; genus Elymus; species Elymus sibiricus. The sequence continues at coordinate 118,264,713 of CM077676.1, read as the reverse complement.
TGTTGGAAATTTATATTGGAAAAGGGGATGTTTTTGGATATTGTGGCAATATATGTTCCCTAGTATCTCAGGGAATTATTTGGGAATTTTCTTAGGCCTAGAAATATATGTTGCTTCACAAAGGGTCATTGCTGTCCTGAAGATAAATGGAATATTCTGGATAGAATTTTATACTGGACCATGAAATGTTTTTGGAGATTGTGGGAGTAGATGATGACAAGAAGGTGTGGTATTAATTTGGGATTTTTCTGATCATCAGAACTATAGGTTGCTTCACAACCCATAGTGAGGACAGATTTTCCCGAAGAAGAAAATGAATTATTTTGAAAGGAATGAGAATTGGAATTTGATCCAGAAGGTGTGTGACAAGATTTTGGAAAGATATTGAGGGCTTTGGATCACTTAGAGAGAAATTCAAAGGTTCCCAAGTCCAAAGTCAACTGAAAAGGTTCAAAAGCCATCCAACTTGCAAATAAAACCAATAAAATTTTGAAAAGAAAAAGTTGCCAAAAACTAGGGTGTCACAGCATCCGGGTCCACGTGCCATGCACCAATGTAGAGTGTGGTACTACAACTGACAATCATGACGGTCGTACCGCTGCAGTAATAATGACCAATGAGCCGTCAAATCACATAGACCCGGCAGGAAGTTGGACGAATGAAGCAACCATCACTCTTCGTTGAATCCGCTTCTCCCTCATGCAGTACAGTATACTACAGTGTTCTTTCGGAAACCAACGTTTCTTGTCGATGGATCGCGCCATGGAGCAAAACTAACGTTTATATAAATCACGTCTATCGCGTTCGTGTCTTACCCCACACGGTTGCTCGGCACGCCGCTCATCACAAAGCGAGTATACGCAAACTTCCCCGCCTGCGTGTCGATGGATCGTGCCATGGAGTACTACTACTAGAAGAGATAGACGAGGGGGGAGACGACAGCTAGCTGTAGCACGAACTCCCAAGAACTTTTTTGCATGCATGTTTTGGCTGGCCGTGGTGTCGTTTGAACGCGGAGCAGTCGCGTGCACCGGGAAGCGGGGGGTTGGAGATGAAAGTAGGAATTTTACGTAAACACGAATATGTATATGTATGTGTGTGTGCGCACACACACACATTGTCACGACTCTCGTGACTACTCGTACACACCATCTCTCTGTAGGTCGATGTCTCGTTCTCTCTAACACACACACGCGCGCGCACACACACACACACGCGCGCACACACACACGCGCGTGCCCACACACACACACATAGTTCGGCCTCATTTTGATCCTAGGATAGGAATATCATAGGAGTGGGAAAAACAATAGGAAGTGAGATAAAAGGAGTAGTACTACCAGTTTAAAATAAAATAAAATGTAGTACTACGTACAAGAAGAGAAGAGGTACACGCACGCACTTTGCCTCTGACACACCCGTGAGTACACGATGGAGCGCGTTTGTACACGAAGAGGAAGATTACGTGATAATTTGACCCTTTAATTTGGTCACTTAATAATGGAGGGCCGGAGACCACACGTGAGAGATACTCTTGGAAGCGGTGGTGTGTTATTGATCGAGTTTTCTTTCCTCGTACGTTAAAAAGAGATTCCTCCGCGAGTTTTCGTTTTTGTTTCCAGGAACGCGCGTATTCTATTTGAAACCATTGCTATGGAGAGATTTTTTTACTCCATTGTATATGTAGGCTTGAGAGGGCTTGGTTGATAGGGATTTTCGCGTCTCACTCTCTCACCCTCTCCAAATCCAAACAAGACGACAGTGTCCACTCTAATATCTCTCCTCACCAGTGGTCACAGATCCGGCCGGATCCTGTCCGCTGCGGGAGGGGAGGAAGTGCAGCGTTGACGTGGTCGCCGTCGGTGAGGGAGGAAACTGACGCACACCGTCCTCTCTAAGCCGGCGCCGGCACGGACGAAGGTCCTCCGCGCCCTAGTTCGCTGCCGTCGTGTGGGCAGATCCCGCCGCCCGCCTAAGCCACATCTCGCCCATCTGAGGTATAACTTCTTTTGGATTTCATGCTTCGTTCTACTAGTCCAGCTCCCCACGTCGCTGCATGCGGGTTTTGTATGTACTAGTACTGGCCAGCTTGCCTTGTACAGTAGCTAGGCTTCGTCTGCTGGTCCAACATCACCTAAATTTTTTGGTTACAGAAAGGCCACTCCAAAAGTTGTCCTGGTTTTTCCGTCAAAAAAAAAGTTGCCCTGGTTTATGCCGCGGTGGAGGTACATGATGGTTGTGCGCTCACTATCCATTTGCCCCTATTGCTGCTGCTAATCTAATATCACTGGTAAAATGAAGCAATGCCAATGCTAAAGTGACGTCCCTTTTAAGCAATGATGCTGTCAATCGAGAGACATCAATAAATAGAAGCAATGACACCGTTTTAAGAAATGCTTATGTCCTGCTTTAGTCCGCATGAAGATAATCATGATGTTTCTATTTGTGGGGTACATTTCATTAATTCTTATTGACAATTCAGATGCCGTTGTTAGTCTTGTACCACTGCCAAAACAATGTAACGACACTACTTAAATATCCCTTTTTTATATTATTGCAAACAGGGATGCATATCTCCACACCAGGGCATGTCTTCCTCAATTTTAGTGGAACTGCACAAAACTGGATGGCCACTATTGCTCCACCTCATTGTCCTCTGCCACATGGTTCTACCTTTCTCGATCTTGATTACCAAGAAGAAACAGACCACAGTGAGGATTTATCAAACCTCAGTGGTGCCGCACCCAAACTTGATGCCAAATGGATGATGCATCACCACGATGACCTGTCGATGCTCATGGTTGAGTATCATGGTTGCATCGGTTGGTGAAGCTGATCGATGCTCGATGAAAAATGAGCTGTCTTCCATCAGTGCTCTTTGCTGGGTAGCCACGAAGACAAAGATATCATTCATCAGTGCACCTTGGTTGCGTTGGAGACGCAGCCGTCTTCCCCCTTGGTGCAAATTTGTCTTTCGCTATGAACCAAATGTTTCCTCGGAGAAGCATCGATGTTGGTACTAAGAGCAAAATATTTGTATTGGTTTCTAAGCCTTCTCACAACTTTGTCTTCAGCTCCCCTGTATTGGTTTCTAAATGTTGGCTATGATCTTTCAATCATTGAGTTGTATATAAACATTTTATTTATGAGTTGGTTCTGAATTTTTCGGACTAGTTAATTATGTTGCCAAACTTTGATAAAATATATTACTCATATAACTACATAAGAAATATGAAGCCAATTGTTGGCATGTATTAGCCGTTTGCTAGTTAAATATGTGGTCAAACTTTGACAAAAAATATGATGTGTAGTAAAAACCCGGACGGAGGTACCACACGTCAACGATAGAAAGTGCGACCAGGACGCGTGGAGCGTTAGTTTGATCGTAGTTTTCTTCACTGGTACGTTAAATAAAGAGTTTCGTTTCGTACACAATTTAAAACGATTGTTATGGAGAGAAAAATAAAACCACTCCACCATACTATATAAGATGGAGCCTCAGCCTTTGTTTGCTAGGGTTTGCTCTCTTCACACTCTGTCTCTCCACTATACATATTCACGCTGGAGCCTCAGCGTTTGTTTGCTAGGGTTTGCTCTGTTCACACTCTCTCACCCTCTCCAGATCTAAACAAGACTGCGGTGGTCTCTCTCTCTCTCCCCTCACTGCTGGTCAAAGAGCCATCCGGATCTCGTTGGCCGGGGAAGGTGAGGAGGTGCAGCGTTGACTCTGTTACCCTCGGCGAGGGAGGGAATCCACTGCTGGCGGCGCTGTTTTGTTTCACCCAGCGCCTGCGCGGGAGGGCCTCCGACCCCGTCTTCACTGCTGTCGTATGTAGTGTGGGCAGATCCGGCCTCCCGCCGCCCACCTAGCCACATCCCGACGACCCTAAAGTATAACTTTACTTTGAAACCGGCATTGCTCTAGCTTCATGTGGATCTTTTTCGCTTCTGCAGTCTAATCTAGGTCTGGTTCAAACAGGAAAGAAGGGGGAGGGGGTGAGTTTTATAGCATGAATCTAGGACGTGGTTCAAAGAGGAAAGGAAGGGGGAAAAGTAGTACAGACTGGCTATCCAGCCGCTCTGTTGGTCGAAATGGGAAAAAGGGAAATCGCAGTACACACATCTGTAAGGAACTTATCTCTTTCTTGAAAAAGGAAAGAAGCCGGGGGGTGGGGGACAAGGCAGTAGAGTTTGTGCAGGACTAGATTTGCTGCCCTCACATAGGAAAAAGGTTGAAAGAGAACAAATATGGGACCAACACAGATATGCTGCTTGGTTCTTTGTTGCAACAGACTCTGCATCACCCATTTATACGTGTGGAGGCACATGGTGCTGGTGTGTTCCCTGTCCCATACAATTGTTTAGCTGTTGTTAATCTCATAATGCCGCTAGAAAATTGAAGCAATGCCACTGTTAAAAGTAAATTACATGTATAACGAATGTTAATTTTAAGAGAATGTCTCTGTTCATATGAATCAATGCCACTGTTTTAGAAATGCAACTGTCCTTCTTTGTTTCCCATTAAGATAAGGTAGATGCTTCTTTTTTTTGTGGCCGTATGTATCATCCTCCGTTATTGGCCAGTAATTGTTTCCTTTTTTACCTCTGTTCAAACAGGGATCTCTTTCACCTCGTTGCTATTGCGACCTTTTGGTGCACTGTGCAAAACACTTTTGTTTGAAGACTGTTTTGTGCAGTTCAACTAAAATGTCACACCGGCAACGTTGCTAGATTTAGTGGAACTCACACAAAAGGAGATCAGATTTCCTATCCGTGTTGGCAGATTGGTATTTGATCTTGAGGTCTTTCAAGTCTGCCTCATGAAAGGTCAGTACCGGCCTTCATCCACATGATTGTGCAGTGTGCTTTGAGATGCTGTGCTACTTGTATTGGTACTGTTTTGAATAAATGTTGAATTGAAGCTATTGTATTGATGTCTTCTCCCATTAAGTGAACAAAAATGCTAGCAACCCAGATATGCTGCTTGTTTCTTTGTTGCAACAAACTCTGCATCAGCCCTTTATACATCGATGGAAGCACATGATGCTGTTGCGCCCACTCTGCCATGCAACTGTTTAAGCTTTTTGTTATTCTAATGCCACTGGTAAAATAAAGTAATGTCAGTCTTAGAAGTAACTACTAAACCTTAGTTCAGAACTGCAACACTTATTACGTATCGGCGGGAGTACATATTGAACCAACGTATTATTAAGATGATGTCTCTGTTAATATGATTTAGTTACACTGTTTGAGAAATGGTACTATCCTGCTTTGTCGTTCTTTCTACATGTTTAAGCAAGGTACTGTTAAGATAATGTCTCTGTTAATATGAACTAGCAGTGTGACCCGCGCATTTGCGCGGCTAGATTTGTTACATATTTTTGAATTGAGTTTTATTGCTTCAAAATATTTTTAGACAACTATTGTTCAAAATATGACTAACATATACTATTTGTGAAACATAAGTAAGCTTTGCTAATATGTATTTCTACTAATTGGTGTAAAACTGTCATTCAGATCGCTAATAGCATTGGGGCCTTCAGCTCACCATATAACTGGTGAACTTTTGGGCTGATCTTAAACTTACCACTTCCATTTTTTGTGTGTGTTTTGGTGCCTTGTCACACTTGGATTTTTTCTTGTAGCCCAAAACAATATTTGCCTCATGTCTTCAACAATTTGGCCGGACTTGACATGGTTCTATGTGGAAGCACAACACCCATGCTTTTGCTACGGATCAAACACCAGTTGCCATGAACCAGGCGACAATGCAGCTAACTGAATCACACAGATGATTACGTGATACTCCCTCCGTTCCTTTGTCTAAGGTGTATTTGTTTTCTGATAAAATTCCACAATGTAAGGCACATTTCTTAGAATTTCTTGCAAATACGTTTATATCCCTCTAGAAAAAAGAAAAGTATTTCTCTCCCGATTGCATGTATCTCTCCTTGTAGAGGAAAAGGAAAGAATCACTCTCCCGATTGCGTGCATCTCTTTCTTTCCTGGACTAATTGATTTACTTGCCTATAACCAACAAATTAGCCAAGGATAATTTCGTCCTAAATGCTCTATAATTATGTTCCTTGGTCACCGTGCCAAAAATAATACACCTTACATAAAAGAACGAAGGGAGTATTTGGCTTATCCATGTTTCTTTTGTGTATGTAATCTCTGAATTGTAGGATTGTCATATAATTTTATTGGGACTCAAATACTCGGAAAGATATCATAGGAGTGCCGCTCATAAATTTCCTTAATAGATTTCTTATGCTACTAACATTTTATAGATTTTACCATCTAATTTCGTTTTTGAAAGGAAAGAGTTATGGGAGGCCCCTACAACAATTTTTTTTAAGATAGTATAAGAAGCCAAACTCACGTTGGTGAGGACTTGGACCTTGGTGGCTGGGTTGTACAACCACTTCGCTAACCAAATGAACTACGCCCACTTCCATAGGTCGAAATTTCTCTATGTTTTATTTTTGTATAAGTTATCATTGGATCGTCGGATTTCCCTTTATTTAGGATTAAATCCTCAAATAGATATTATAGTAATAGCATAATAATCCTATATGAATAGATTTCCTATGCTCCTAAATCTGTATAAATTTGAGCATCAATGGCAACAACATTTTTCTACTCATTTGCATAGGATCGTAGTGATTTTGTAGATTTGCATTGGGACATATATACACTATTCATGTATCATGCTGTTCTCTTCCTGGTTTGCACCGTTACGTAATATAAAAATGTTTGCAACATGATATGGTATACAAATAATTACCAGGTTTTATTGTTTAGTGAAATATTTGAGTAATAGGTGATTCCTGATAAAACATGAGACAAAACAATGGAACTGAATGTTGGCTAACGTAATGCATGGCAGGACATCGTCAATGAAAATTGATACATGGAGGCCAGAAGGTAAGCGAGTAAATTTCTAGTACAGAGAAGATATCAGCATGTAAGCTTGTTCTATGACAGATGCACTAAAAATAGATAACAATTTCGTCATATTAGTAAGTGTAGAATTGTAAGCTATATTTAGGAAACAGCATGAAATCAAAGACATGAGCACAATAATATCAGAAGGAATGGACATTGGCCCAGCCATTAGACAAACTGTCGTCTTTCAATTATGAAAACTAAATTCATCAATTTGCATGAACCATGATTCAGTCTAGTAAATAGACAGTTCTCACTTTATTGTGATGCAAGAAATAAGAAGAAACTAATTATGGTTAATCTTCGTAAAGCTTCGTTTCTTCGAGTCTAACAGTTGATTATGACATCTCAATTATTATGCACTCAAATTCTGGTACAATACATGTGTACAATTAGCCAAAAAGAACTTAAAAAATACGGTCAAACATGCACATTTACGTGGATCTCATACCCCGCTCTAGCTTCTTGGTTTGGAAAGCTCAATCACTGCTACTGCATCTCTGTTGCGGACGCGTTTGTGAACTCATGTAATGACTCTCCGCCGTTGGACAGTCTCCTCTGAGACCGAGATGTGGCCTCTGCCCCATGTTATGCAGGCATGCAGCTGACGTGCCGCATAAGCATGCGAGAGATGGCGACGGCAGCCCCGTGCTGTGTAGCGGACGTGCTGCGGGAAACATGCAAAAGATGGCGAGGCGAAGCCGCCCATCTGCACATCAACGCAAACCTTTGGCGGCGATTGGTTTTTCTTTGCCGGATGCTTGATTTTTTTGACATATGGTCGGTCGTATAGGACACGGACACATCTTTTTTTTTTTGCTTGGAATCTGATTGATCTTTTTACGTGATTCTGATTGATTTTCTTAGAGATTCTGATTGGAGTATGAATTTTAGTTGCTCCTCACGTGGAGATTGGTCAATCTTTTATATTCCGTAGAAGATAATAGAAGAGAGGAGTCCTATAGTTGTAGACGTGAAGTTTTAGGATTCCTGTAGTGAATCAAAACCGGCCGCTTAGTACTTGCCTAATACGTGTAGTACTTGCTTAATCTCAGTTTTTTTTACGTGCAGTAATCTCAATTTTTTTTACGTGTAGTACTTGCCTAATCTTCACCGTTGATAGATCTTTCTTTTTAAAGTATCAAACCATCACCGTTCGTTTTCTATCATTTTAAGTATATACTCCCTCCGTTCCTTTATATAAGGTGTATTTGTTTTTTGATAAAATTCCAGAATGTAAAGTGCATTTCTTCTAATTTCTTATAATTCCCTTGTTAGCCCTCCAGAAAAAGGAAAAGTATCTCTCTCCTGATTGTCTGTATCTCTCCTTATAGCAAAAGAAGAAAAGTATCTCTTTGTCGATTGCATGTATCTCTTACTTTCCTAGATTAACTAATTTACTTGCCACTAACGAAGAAATTTGCCAAGGGTAATTTCATCATAACATGTCTATAGTTCTATGCCTTGGTCACCGTGCTGAAAATAATACACCTTACATGAAGGAATGGAGGGAGTAATAGATAGATCAATGACACTGTTTGAGAATTGCTACTGTCCTGCTTTGTTTCCCATTAAAATAAGGTAGATATTTTTTCTTGTGGGCGTATAACTCATCAATCATTATTGGTAATTAATTGTTTCCTTTATACCTCTTTGTGCAAACAGGGATATCAAAATTCTGCTCGTTGCTATTTCAATTTTGATTTCAGTTGAACTGCACAAAAGGAGCCAATGTATTTAAGGCAAACTGTTGCATTCTTGGGCCCAGTTGATCCTTCCACTTTGCAGAAAGAAGCAGTCACTGGTTGCTGTACATTACAGAAGGAATAATCGAGAAGCTTTACAGAGTATTAGTAGACGCCGGTGACATGACCAGTCTGCAGAGCTCATGTGGCAACTCAACAGCATGTGAAGTGCAAGATTCTACAACCAGGAAAGGTATGACCAAGTCACTCGTGGATGCAGCTGTAACAAACGAGGTCAGCATCGACCTTCTTCCACATGATCGTGTTTTGTTATGTTGTGCTACTTATATTGTGGTACTGTTTTGAATAAATGTTTAATTAAAACGATTGCATTGCTATCTTTTCCTGTTAAGATAATGAAGATGATTATATTTGTGAGCGTATGTTTCATCAACTAGTACCACTATTATAGTAATCACACTTTTTCTGTATTTATGCAGACAGGGATGCTCAGCTTGATTTCAGTGGAACTGCACAAAATGTTCGGATGGTTCGTGCCCTCCATAAACTTCATCATGCATAATAGATCAAATGGTTCTCTAATCATTCATTGTCACCTTGAGCCACTAAACTAGCTACATGAAAGGAGCTGCCAACGTGTTCAAGGCCTTGCAACATGTAAATACGAAATCCACCAAGCTACGCATGACATTGCTCGATTTCAGTGGAACTGCACAAAAAGATCAGCTGGTTAATCCAGCACGAGGTTCCATGTCAATGTGCAAACTGATGACAAACACCTCCCTTTCCACAATCGTAGGCATTTGATATTTTGCAATGGGAAAACCGTCTCAAAGTTTGCTCATTGGTGTTCGCAAGAAGACATGCATTTGATATTTTGGAAAGGGAAACCTTGTCAAATTTAGCTCATTGATGGTTAGCAAAATGACATACATTTGATATTTTGGAATGGGACGCCTTTTGCTGTCAGCAGCATCGATCGATTTTTCTTTATTTGTGTCTTTAGTTGTGAAGTAAAAATATTGGATCGGATCGATTGTTTTGAATGTTATGAATTGACAGGCCTGTGAGTTTGATTGCAATGGACAGCCACGCTAAAAAACTTTATGGTACGTTTGAAACTGCGGCAAACAAAGTGATCACTGTGCGTCCTGACAAAAAATCCTACTCCCTCCTTCCCAAAATAATTGTCTCAAGCTTAGTACAACTTCGTACTAAAGTTAGTACTCCCTCCGTACCGGTGCATAAGTCACATTACGAAAACCAAATAATCCCAAGACTACCCACATCATTTTCTGTTTTTTGCCACGAAAAAAGAAATTAGCCAATAGGAGACGTGGGGCGTGTATGCATTCAATTACTTGAGACAAATTAGCACAACATGCAGTGGTTAATTCTCTGGATGCAATGTGTGACGCCCCCGACTCGACCGTGCACTAATCATACACGCTAATGCGCACGATCAAGCTCAGGAACTCACGGGAAGATATCACAACACAACTCTAGACACAAAATAAAATAATACAAGCTTTATATTACAAGCCAGGGGCCTCGAGGGCTCGAATACATAAGCTCGAGATACACAAGAGTCAGCGGAAGCATCAGCATCTGAGTACAGACATAATTAGACAAGGATGCCTTAAGAAGGCTAGCAAAACAATGACAACTAGATCGAAAAGGCGCACGCCTCCTGCCTGGGAGCCTCCTAAACTACTCCTGGTCGTCTGTCTCCACGTAGTAGTATGCACCGTCGGGGTAGTAGTAGTCGTCGACGGGATCAGCTGGTTCCGAGACTCCATCATCTGATCGCAACAATCGGGTATGGGGAAAAAGAGGTAGCAAAGCAACCATGAGTACTCATCCAAAGTACTCGCAAGACTTACATCAGATATATGCTAAGTATGCATCGGTATCAAAGGGAAGGGGCTGTATCTGTGGACTATACTGCAGAAATGCCAGAATAGAGGGGAAGGCCTAGCCTATCGAAGACTAGCATCTTGCAGCGTCTTGCAGCATCAAAAGAGAGTTGAGTAACATAGCATGCAATATCAAATATATATTAGTAATGCCCAGAGATCCTTCCTCGACACCCTGCGAGGAAGCGATCCCGGAGCCATAATATCAGTTTAGTATCACAAGTATCCAGTTCTAGTTGTAGTAGATCGGGATACAACTCCGAGCGTCCTGTTACCGTGGACATGGCTATTCGAATAGATAACTTTCCTGCAGGGGTGCACCAACTTACCCAACACGCTTGATTACCTCCGGCCGGACACACTTTTCCGGGTAATGCCCGGCCTCGGATAACCGACACGACATAGTCCTACCTAGGCTCCGTAGAGAGGTCCCCGCCGGTCTACATCCTAAGTGCTCAGGGGTCTTGGGCCCATCGCCCTTTGAACTCAGGGTCGTTGCATGCAGGGCGAACCCAGGCACCACCTCTCTTCTGGATGGCGCCGGCCCAGCCGTGCCGCAATGCTGAACTGGACGTCTGACAGAGCTTTCGGGAGAATCGTACGACGCTGAGTGCCCATACTTATTCCCGCGTGGTGGTTAGTGCGTAAAGGGCCAAAGGCCTACTTAGAACACATATCCAAACCATTAGTGTATTGGGAGCTCACGGAGACGATCAGTGATGCACGATCAGTGATCCTGTCGCCCCGTCTTGTGGACTTACGGTAAGGGCCAGGCCCATCCCTCTCCTGGGGCGGTCTGCCTGCCCGGCCGTGCCACGTAATTATCTCGCGGGTACCCTCACAGTCAACCCGACTTCACATCTCTCGCGGGTACCCCTCGGGGTTGACCCGACTTCAATAGGGGACTGAGGTAAATTCAGGGTATCCGTGTGTCCATAACATCAAGAAGGAATCCGAGGAATCACCCTCGTTGGATTCCTACTCGATGTAACCGTCAAGGTGAACTTGGAGGAATCACCCTCGATGGGTTCACCCTCGGTAACCCACAACCGATTAGCTACGCTACAGAGATATCATCAGGAGTGAGGTAGGAGGTATCACCCTCGGCACTCGATGGTAGCTCTGCAGAGTCGTACAACTAAGGGGTTGTGCTATGCTGTGTTCGGTCTTTGTACATCGATCACACTAATCGAGTCACTGGTGGTAAAGCATGGCAACAAGGACCAGGGTGTGGGGCCATTGATGGATCACTAACCAGCCTATACTAAGCATTTAGCTCAACAGATAAAGTATCAACAGCAGGTTACAAAATCAGGCTATGCATCAGAATAGAAAAATCTAATGCAAACATGGGAGAGAAAGAATGGGCGATATAGGAATGATCAAGGGGGTTTTCCTTGCCTGGTTGCTTGGCAGATGAAATCGAATCCTCAACGAAGTAGTCGATCACAGGGGCATCGTCCGCGGTCGCAAGGTCTACCGGAGAAGAAGAGGGGGAAGAAACAAATAAATACACGGCAAATAAATGCAACACAGATGCAAGGCATGGCGGTATGGGTTGACTATGTGCTCTAATGCATCACTAGATATTTTAGACGGAGCGGGAAAATATCCGGGAATATTTTCCCAGCTCCAGGTGCTTATCGGTATATTGATTCGGAGGGGAAGGTTCCATGTTCGATAGATTAGAGGGGTGTGGCAGGTATGTGGATGGCATATTCAGATTCGTCTTATTTTTCTGGTCATTTTTTATATATAAATTATTTTCATCCGAGTTACGGTTTATTTTATATGAATTTCCAAAGTTTAAATGATTTTCTGGAATTTTCTGATTTAATTTAATTCAAAAATTACTAAAGGTATTTGCTATGGGTACACAGAACTGCACCCAGGGGGATGCTACTGTGGCTGACATGTGGGGCCAGTCAACTGCCCAGTCAGCAGTTGACTGGTCAAGGGGGTCCACTGGACCCACCTGCCAGTGACTGGGCTTGCCCAGTCAGCCAGTTGACTGGTCAACCGGGTCCAGTGGGACCCAGTGGTCAGTCTCTGTTAGTTTAACAGGGTTTTAAACTAATCTAATTATCCTGATTAAGCTATGGGCCCCTTTTGTCAGTGGCTTATTAAGTTAATTAACTATCTTTTAATCTAACATGTGGCTTAATTATTTCTGGGAGCCCATCTGTAAGTCTCTCGGGGGTAATTAGACTGGTCATTAGGCGCTAAATAGGCCGGACACGTCAGCCCACCGGCGACATGTCGCCGACGACCAAAATACGCGGCGGCGCACTACAGGATTTCGCTACGGGGTACCAAATCGAGCGCGAGGGGTCGTGTTCGAACGGCCGTGGAGTGCCGCGTCGATCTGGAGCAGTATCAGGAGCGGGGGTGGCCGGAGTGGAGCTGGGTGTCGATTGCGGCGGCGCCGGAGTTCGGGCGAACTCGGGCTCGACGCTAGGGGGCACGGGAGGGGAAGATAGTGGAGGCTCTGAGCTCCTGGAAGCTCGCTGAGCCTGCTGGTGTGTTCGCCTACGAGCCGCAGCGGCTGTGGCCACGACGGCGTCAAGGCCGGTGGCGAGGAGCTCACAGCTCCAGCGAAAAACGGCTAGGCGACGTGTTCGACAGCGGAAAAAGAGGGGAAGAACGGCGGGGCTCACAGCGGACTCGGAGAGAAGCCGGGTGTGCTCGGGGAGGTCTTGGTGGCGACGAATCGACGGTGGCGATCTCGGCTAACCGAGGAAGAAGACGTGGCCGAGGAGCTCAATGCAGGGGCTCCCGGCTTGTCCTAGTGAGCACAGGCGACGTGAACGACGACGACGGTCCTCCTAGACATCGCCGTGCGGCGCAGGGTGCTCGGTGGTGGCGAGCGGCGGCAACAACCACGCTCGGGTGAACGAGGCAGAGAGGAAAAGAGGCGAGCGAGAGAGGGATCTGAGGGGGCTGGGGGATCCAGGGCGGTCGAGGGCGTCGCCCTTATCCTCTCCGGCCAACCACTCCGTCGCCGTGGCGGCCGGTGGACGGAGCGGCGCCCTCCGGTGAGTCCTGCGTCGACACGCAGGGGAGCAGGTAGGGGAAGGTGTTAGTGGGCTGGGCTGTGTACTGTAGCAATGGGCTACAAGTGCACAGTGCAGTTCTTCCCGTTTTCCCTTTTTTCTTTTTCTGTTTCTTTTATTCTTTACTGTTTTGCATTTAAATTTAACACCAAATGATTTTTGCTATGCATGGAATTGGTCACATAAATACTAGGCAACATTCTGGGCTGGCACAAAAGTTTCAGGGCAATTGGAAATGTTTAAACATTTCTAGAAATTGGAAAGGCCAAGTTAATTGCTGTTGGACCACTGTTTTGGTTGCTAGGGTCAACTTGAAAATTCAAATAATGTTGGTTTTGTTTTTAAAATTGCTTTGGGATTATTTGCAATATTATGAACTATTTTGTTTAATTATCTGAAGAAGTAATTATTTGACTTCCATTAGAAATTTGAATTTGAAGTTGGATTATTACTTAATTGTTTTTCTTAGGGCTTAATGATGATGACTTAGCATGACTAATTAGCATAACCACGGTTAAGTAATCTAGGGATGTCACACAATGGCATTAATTAGCAAATAAACATCAAGTTCTCTCGTTTTCCCCTCACCTTGGTCAAGGTGCAAAATCTAAGATGACTTATACACCTGGACAGAGGGATTATAAAGTTGAGACACTTATTTTAGGACGGAGGGACAAGTACGTATTGTTCTGCATGTTTCTCTAATGCCTCTGATACAACAATTCGAACTAACCGGACTAAATTCATTCAAACAGGGCCGTATTTCAAACATGCCCGGATCTCATTACATTTCAGACATTCTTCAACTAAATAGCGGTGCTCATCCGGCTCTAGATGTATAACTAATTAACCTAATCTATGATCACCGGCGCCCGTTCCCCATGTCCGGCGGTGCCAGCGAAGTCCTCTGCTTCGTTGCCGGCGGGGCGGGCCTCGGGGAGCCGGCGATGTCCCCCGCGTAGTTGCCGGTGGGGTGGGGCCTCAGCGGAGCCGGCGAAGTCCTCCGCTTCGATGCCGGCGGGGCGGGGCCTCGGCGGAGCCGGCGATGTCCTCCGCCTCGTCGTCTGTCTCGCCAAACAGTGCCTCGGCCACCTCGTTGCCCTCCTTGTAGGCGACCGCAACCTCCGCCACCCGCTGGCGGTACCGTCAACGCTCGAGGCGGCTCTCGCGGGCGGAGCGGCAGGACTCGAGCAGCACTGCCTGCTCCGCCAGGTCCGCTACGATCTGCTCCTCCGCCTGCAGGTGCTCCTGGAGGAGCTGGTGGTTGTAGGCGGCGTCGGCCTGCGCCTGCCGGAACTGCTGCTCCCGCACCATGTCCATGTATTGGGCACAGGCCTCGCCGATGGTCATGGTGCAATGCACCGGCGAGGATGGCGCAGAGGAGGGTGGCGCCGGCTCCTCAATGACCACGTCCTCCATTGGGATGTTGTCGTACTCCGGCTGCCTGCCGGCCAGCCAGTCGGCAGCAATGGCGGTCATCTCCTTCTTCTGGTCCGCCGCCCGCCCGTCCCAGAGAGCGGTGGAGCGCAAGGAAGCCATGGTGGAAGTGGTGTGGAGAGGAGAAAGGGAACGGAGGCATGCAGATGACTGCGGCTATGACCGGGGCAGTAGTTTATATAGCAATGGTGGGCGGCAGAGGGACAGACGGGTGGCGCCTGAGTAGCCGCCTCGGCAACCGCGTGTCATTAATGTGGGCGGCAGACGGACGGATGGACGGCAGTTGTGTCGTTTGAATGCGGAGCAGTTGCCTGCTCCGGGAAGCGGCGCGGGCGGCGCTGACCGTTTCGGGCAAGAAGCGTGCGCAGGCGAGGGAGGGGGTTTGGGTGGGCCAGGGCATTCAGACGCGGGCTTGGCAGCGGTCCGGTGCTGCAGCCGGACATGCTGGCTTGCCAGCGAACTCGCCGAGCTCAGTGACGACGACCAGACGATGGACGAGGCTTTCGACCAGGAGCCGGCACCACCGCCCGTGCCGGTTCATGCTGTGTTCACCATAGAGCAGGTGCGGCCGCACTTCGACGCCCTAATGGCGGAAGAGCTACCAATGCCGCTTATGTCGGCATTCCGGCAAGCGCAGGAGGACCAGTGCTACAACCTCCGTCTCCTGAACGAGCATCGGCTTGCGGAGGGACAAATCGCCGGTGAACAGGCAAACGACAATGCGGTCGTGGACATAGGGGCCGAAGATCCTGGCTTCCTAGATGAGCAGCGGGCGCTGTACCAGATCATCCGTAGGGCCCGCGAGGCCCTTTCCGTCGTCCTTCGCCTTGTTGCGCTCGCCGTGGCGCCACCGTCTCGCGTTGTCAACATGGTGAACAAACGAAAGGAATCAAGAGATGACTGTACGTGGTGACCCATTAGGGCCATGGCCGTACTTAGGCAAGTGCCTCCATATTACTACAAGAAAAAAAACTTCCCCCTAATGGTTTGCTGACATCTGGGTCCGACGCCATTGTCAACCTACTCAATAAAGGAGAGAATTGCACAAGGAGCTGCTGACAGCAGGGACCCAGCAGATCATGCATTTTTTTAGAGTTGTTTTTTTGTTGCTGAGACGCAGCAGGGTATCAACTGGTCTGTGCGGGGGCTATGGCCCGTGTAGCCCAGGCTATTATTTTATGTCTACCAAATAACTAGCCCAGCTGTTTTTTTCCTTTGTGAAAATGGCTAGCCTAGTTGTTTTTTGACGAATACCCAACGCAGGCCAACTTGTTTTTCTCCGCCCGGCTGGGTTGCAAAAACGAGGAGGGGTGCATTCTGCTTGCCTAGAAAATGGGCCGTACTGTTAGAAACAGTAAATGGGCTGCAGTAAATTCCATAGGAATTAAAAAATGGGCTGTAAATTATTAAAAATACTAAATGGGCTGTATGCTATCCGCCACTGATGTGATGCTGATTTGTTGGCCTACTAAGTTGACGCGAACGCAATGCTTTGTCAACTTATAGTCAACACACGATTCTAGCAGTAGAGGCCGTTGGATGGACATCCAATGGCTGTCGTGCTTCTTCAGTCTCAGATCTTCTTGCTTCAGCCGCCCAAACCATCGCCGGCGGGACCGCCTGCTCCCGCCGCCTGTGGCCGGCTCTGCTACCGCGCAGGCCTCACCGCCCCACCCTACTCACATCGCTGGCCAGGCCATCCCTCTACTTACCCACACCTCCTGTTGTTCTCCGATGACGACAGGCTCACACCGCAGCCGAACCAGTCAACCCTCGTACTCCCCTCCGCGTTGGTGGGACCCACCAGCTGCCTCCTTATTACGAATAAAAAAAATGATTCCTCCCCCTGACAGCTGGGACCCACCAGCTATATCTTCGCACGAAAGGAAGTGCCTCCTTATTACGCAAAAAAAAGATTCCTCCCCATGACAGCTGGGCCCCAGCAGATTTGGAGGCTGACTTGTGGGCCTACTAAATTGACGCGTACGCAGGGTTTTGTCAACTTAGTCAAAAAATGATTCTAGCAGCCGTGACCATTGGATGTTAATCCAACGGCCGTGCTGCTTCTTCAATCTCTGATCTTCTTGCTCCAGCCGCCCAAACCAGCGCCGGTGGGACCGCCTGCTCCTGCCTCCCGTGCACGGCTATGCTGCCACGCAGGTCCTACCGCCCCCTCCTACACCCACCGCTGGCCAGGCCATCCCTCTACTCACCCACACCTCCTGTTATTCTCCGGCGACGGCAGCCTCACACCGCAGCCGAACCAGTCAACCCTCGTACTCTCCTCAGTGTGGGCATCCACTGATGTGTCTTCGTCGGCTCCGGGTCGTTCCCTTCCTGGGTCTTGCCGTCGTCCACCCCGTTGGTTCTATCGGTGCGGCGTGGTCAACGTGGTCAACAAACGACAGCCATCGGAAGCGGGATGTAAGTGGAGAGGCTGACAGTAGGGATCCACATGGTGCATGGCCGCACGGAAGGAAGTGCCGCCTTATTACACACAAAAAAACGATTCCTCCTCATGACAGCTGGGACCTACCAGATTTAGAGGCTGACTTGTGGGACTACTAGGTTGACGCGTACGCAGGGCTTTGTCAACTTAGTCAACAAAGATTCTAGCAGCAGTGGCCGTTGGATGTTAATCCAACGGCCGTGTTGCTTCTTCAATCTCTGATCTTCCTGCTCCAGCCTCCCAAACCAGTGCCGACGAGACCGCCTGCTCCTGCCTCCTGTGGCTGGCTGTGCTGCCGCGCAGGCCTCACCGCCCCACCCTACTCCTACCATTGGCCAGGCCTTCCCTCTACTCACCCACATCCCCTGTTATTCTCCGGCGATGGCAGCCTCACACCGCAGCCGAACTAGTCAACGCTCGTACTCCCCTCGGCGTGGGCATCCACTACCTTGTCTTCCCCGGCTCCGCATCATTCCCTTCCTAGGCCTCGCCGTCATCCACTGCCTTGGTGCTCTCAGCGCGGCATAGTCAATGTGGTCAATGAACGACTGCCATCGGAAGAGGACTGTACGCGGTGAGGCTGACAGCTGGACCCACCAGTTAGATCTTCGCACGTAAGGAAGTGCCTCCTTATTACGCGCAAAAAAAATGATTCCTCCCCCTGACAGCTGGGACCCACCTACTATATCTTCGCACGCAAGGAAGTGCCTCCGTATCCTCCCTGACAGCAGGGACCCACCCGGTCGAAGCGTACGTAGCGTTGTCTGTCTGGTCGCGAACGTGTACGTACATACTGGTCGATCGGTCTCTCTGCAACGATGAACCGTGGGCTTGTAAGGAGCAGCACGTCACGTACAAAAAAAAAGGAGGAGCACGTGTCGTAGTAGAGCCCCATACGTAGTAGTTCAGGCAGTCCCGTCTAAATCGAGTACACATACGTACAGCCACGCTACATAAAATATGGCCACGTACGTACATACGGGCGGGGTCTCAAACGCGTACTCACGCATACGTACGGCCAGGGCTCGTGTACATGGAGAGAGGCAACGGACGGCAGCAACGGCCCCCTGTTCATCGGCAGCCAACTGGCTGGGTCGGAATGACGGAAACAGCGTCGGGAGCTAAGCGACTGGGTCAGAACACTTCGTTCATTGGGAGCCAACCTGCTTGGACGAACAGCCAAAACGGGGTCCTGTTCATCGACTCGGGGTCTGGCGTACCGCAAAACGGAGGAAACGGCCTTCTGTTCGACCGCCTACGGTCGAAACGGGGTCCTGTTCATCGGCAGGGGGTCTAGCATACCGCAAAACGGAGGAAACGGACTTCTGTTCAACCGCCTACGGTCGAAACGGGGTCCTGTTGATCGGGAGGGGTCTGGCGTATCGCAAAACGGAGGAAACGGACTTCTACCCAACCGCCTATGGTCGAAATGGAGTCCTATTCATCGGGAGGGGTGTGGCATAATGCAAAACGGGACTCCACAAACTACTGTTCATCCACGATCGACCTCCTCCAGCCTCCACCAGCTACTGTTCATCCACCGTCGACTTCCTCCAGCCTCCACCGGCTAATGTTCTTCCAGCCTCCACGGGGTCCTATTCATCCACCCCCAACCGGCTGGGGTGTGGTGGCCTCCTCTCGGGGTCCTGTTCACCCAGCGCCAAGCACCTTCACACGACCAAGGTATTGTTCATCCACAGCCAACCCACCGGCTGGGGTGGGGCGTACGAGCGGGCGTGAGCAACGGGAACACAGCCAACCAACCGGCTCGATCGATGCAAGTCTCGACTCGTTCTACGTGTATCGCGCGCGCGGCAGCAACGGGCACTGTTCATTGAGAGGCAACCCAGCACCGGCCGGCTGGCTACGTCTCGCACAGGGGCTCGATCGGCTTCAGTAAGCAGCGAGAAGGATCGATCGGGTTCAGTTAGCAGTGAAGGAATTGCTCGGGTTCAGTTAGCAGTGAAGGGATCGCTCGGGTTCAGTTAGCAGCGATGGAATCGATCGGGTTCAGTACGTACGTACGTAGTGCGAGGGCGATTGATCGCTCGGGTTCAGTAAGCAAACGTGTACGCCTCGCTCGGGTTCAGTTAGCGAGCGCCTCGCACACACGCGCGCGTACGAGAGAAACACGCGCAAACCACACTGCATTGCTCGGCCCCGACCACCCACCGTAACCGGGAACTCTCCGAAAATTTCCTCGCCCTCACTTCTACCATGATTTTTTACGTCATGGACGGCCCAAAGAATGTCATGCGTGTGCGTCTTCGGCCCGCCCAGGACGAAAAGCCCATTTTCTATCATAACTTTTTGTCATAGAAGTAGGAGCCCACCACATCTATGATGATACGTGTTTTTCTCATAATTATTGTCATAGAAGTGTCACAACCATGACAGAAAATGTTTTCGTTCGGGCCATAATGTCACGGATGTGTCTTTTTTTTGTAGTGAAAAGTATGAACCAATTCCTCGGCTTGTCATCGGGGTAGTGCATGATAAATATTTTGTGTTAAGAAGATGGAGCATGACAAGATTATATGATTTTGTAGGGATAACGTTCTTTAGCATTTTTATTTTGAAAGACATGATTGTTTACTAGTATGCCTGAGTATTGATGTCTTCATATCAAACTATAGACTATTGCTTTGAATCATTCGGATCTTATTATTCATACCGTAAGAGAGATTACATGATGAAACATGATAGGTAGCATTCCACATCAAAAATTCTGTTTTTATCATTTACCTACACGAGGACGAGCAGGAATTAAGCTTGGGGATGCTTGATACTTCTCCAACGTACCTATAATTTTTTATTGTTCCATGCTATTATAGTATCAATCTTGGATGTTTTATATGCAATTATATGCCATTATATATGTATGTATATACAACCCGTCTATTCTGCCAATATTGGCAGAATAACTATTCTGCCACACTTCCGAACTGCATGCTGAATGCTAGTGCACTGCATTTCTGTACAAATAGCACTGCAATGCCAGACGGGAGAACTGCTTCGTGGCTTGTGGTGCGTCCGTGTGTTCTGGATGCAACCTGGTGTTGCAGGATGGTTTTAGTTGTTTCTGGACGTTCGTTGTCCATTATTGTTTGTAATTTACTGGAATCCCGGCTAAAATCTGCACAAATCGTCCGATTTGGCGGACGAACTTTCCTCTGTTCGTTCGTGTTCGTGTGTGATTCGATTTTTTTTGCGCTCGAATGTGGTTTTTTATTAGGAATTCTTAGCTAGCGTTCGTTTAAACGCTTCCGTTTACCTATAATCTGCATTTTTGTTCGTAATCTGGTATCATTTTTGCGAAATCGATTGTGCGGGCGTGATGAGCTTCGTCCGCTCCTCTGTGTTTTTTGGTTTTTGGATTTTGCGCGTTGATGCGTTTTGAATCTTGTAACTAGTGTCTTTCTTTCGTTTGAATCGACTCTATTGCATCTGTAATCAGTATACTTGAGTGTCAATTTTTTGGGAACAACGTCTGTTGTTCATCCGTTACATTTTTTGGCCCGTGAGCTCAATTGAATTTTTTGCGGCATATTCTTCAAAATTGAGTGTTTGCACATTGATTAGGCGAGCTATCGAACTGCAACTATATTTGCTGACCTCTGTTAGTCTCAAAACATGTCTGGATCTCTGTTGCTTTGTTCTCATTGTTGCAGTTCTTTCATATGTTGTAGTATACTGCATGTTTGTAAGTAGTGGACTACACTGGAACTGCATTACAGTGTACATGATAGCGTCTGAGATTTCTTATTTTTGTAAATGCATTTTGTGGTTGAGCGAACTACAAAGTTTGCACTCTCGTACTGCATTCTTATACTGAACAGAACTACATACTTTGAGAAGTTTTAAAGCAGCGGAGTTGAACTGCAAATGTGTCGTCCATTCGCACTGTATTGATTTTACCTAGAGCACTGCACTTTTTAATATAGCGCACTTCATTATATGTATTAGAGATCTGCCTTTCTCCCACCAACTTAGCAAAAGAATGTTAAAATGATGCGTATGAGCTCAGATACACTAAAAAGGTACTTTTCAGACCTTCTGAAGAACATAGATGATAGCCTATGAGATATCTCATTTTTTGTAAATGTATTATGTGGTTAAATGAACTTCAAAATTTGGACTATTGTATTGTTGTACTGAATAGAACTGCATACTAAGCTAATTTTTAAAACAGCAAAGGTGAACTGCAAAAGTTTCGTCCTTTTGTACTGCATTGTTTCTACGTAGAGCACTGCACTCTTTAATATAGCGCACCTCACTATATGTATTGGAGAACTGCATATCTGCCGCCAGCTTGGCAAAATATTGATAAACTGATGCTGATGAGCTCACATTCATTAAAAAAGGACTATTCAGATCGTCTGAAGAACATAGAGTTGCGTTGTCTGATGGACTTAATTTTAAAAGCTTACAGCATAAAGGGTTTGCTTTATTTTTAGATAGCCTACAGTGCAAATATTCTAAATAACAGGGAGCCTTTTTCCCTGTAGAACATCACCATCGCCACTTCTCTGGCCTCAAACCCATTCTGGGAGATAAACTGCTTCCAGCCAGCAGTTATGTTGAAGCAGCCATCAGAGTCAATGTGGTAGTCAGCTTGCATGTATTCATACCCATTCTTGTGGTTTGTCTCCAAAATAAGCTTCCGTGAAGTCGGAGAAGTAAACCTTATTGTGGATGGCAGTTTCTGCATTTTGGCATGTATGGAAAAAGAATCTTTATAAGTAAACACCACACGGTTTGCTATATCTTAATATTATCTGTTTATATTTGACTTAAATATGTATAAATATTTGACTACTATTAATGAAAAAGTAGTAGTATATGAACCAAAATATATACGGACTTGACCAGTAACTTTGGTAGAATATATACTATTCTGCTAACAGTTTGGCACTGCAAGTTCAGGTCAGGTGTACTGCTCTGAAATAGCAAGTGCACTGCATCGATGGGCGATTGAACTTCTTTTGTTTGGGTGTTGTGGATCATCTGTTCAATTCTGTATTTAACTAGTGTTAACATCTGAGATGGGACTGATAAAAAAATATAGAACCACCTAGTGTTAATTTCTGACAAATCTGAAAAAAAACACAGATCTTGGCATTGATGATAAGACTGAAGAAAGTAATGGTACATTCAGATGTGTATTTTTAACCTGATATTGTGAAAAACTAAGAGGGGGAAAGACATACCAATGATTCCTCAAGGTCTTCAGTTGTGAGGCGATAAAGGAATGGTGCCCGAAATCCATGGTTTGTGGTCATCAGGCAGGAGAGCTGACTGCGCCGCTCAGACTCGGTGAGCTCCAGACCATCAGAGTACATGCATGCCTCCGCTATCGGCACCATCCTTGCGAGGCACCCGCACGAATAGTCCATGGTGGGCTCAGTGGAAAGGTAGATAACAGAGGAAAGGCAGATAATAGGGGGGAATGGGCCGAACCCTAGATCTGGGCTTTGGAGAAGAGAAGAAGAGGGGAGGTGTTCTGTGAGTTGGGAGGACGAATGGATAGGTTTTATGCAGCCAGGATGAATGCCAGTTTTTCAATGAAAGTAATAAATGCTGTGGTAGGTGGTAGGTGGTAGGCGGTAGGCGGTAGAAGGAATCTGTTTTAGTTTGCCGAACTGCATTTCAGAAGTATTAGAACTTCTTCGTTAATCATACAGTACTGCATTGTTGGAGGCCGCGGACTGCATCCCTTCTGTGTCTTTGCAGCTTCCGGCGTTTTGTTTTTCTGAACGAACTGCAATTGCTGGCTGGCTGCGGACTGGTTTTTGTTGTTGTTGTGGTTATTCATTTAATTTTTGTTCTATTTTTTGTTGTTGTTGATAATCTCATTGTAATGATTCTTTTTTTCGAGTCTTTTTTGTTATTTGGTGTGCCGTGGAATGAGAGAATAATTTTATTAGACGCAGATATCCATGCTGTGGCGTGTTGGGCCTATTTGAGAGTAAGTTACATCCGGCCCGGGTAGGCCTGCGTGCACGGCTGGTTCGTTCTGTGCAGTGTGTATGCGCTGAACTTTAGTCCCACCTCGCCTGGCGAGAGCGCCTACGACCAGTTTATAAGCCCAGGCGAGGCAACCCATTCGAACTCCTCTTGATACTCATTGGGCGCTTAGACTTGGCGCTCGCTGCCCACATTCCCTCTGACCTGTGGGCCCTTGTCTTCCTGGCCCCGTGCATCGTGGCTCAGAACGGACTCGCCTATGGATATCTGTGGGCGCTGTCCTAGTACGAGACTGGCTGGGGCCATGTTTGACTAGGGCGGTCAATTTTTTTTTCGTAAGTAATTGTGTTTTTTTATTATAGATTGTGCACTGCTTTGTTACAACGTTCTGAACTAAACTGTATCTATGAACGTTCTGTACTGCATGTCTTTACATTTTCGAACTACCTTCCTGTACAGTACGGTTTGTGCACTGCATGGATGTTCGTTTGTGCACTGCCATGTGCACATGCTTTGTGCGGTTTCTGTTTGTTTTATTATAGATTGTGCACTGCTTTGTTACAACGTTCTGAACTGAACTGTATCTATGAACGTTCTGTACTGCATGTCTCTACATTTCCGCACTGCCTTCCTGTATAGTACGGTTTGTGCACTGCATGGATGTTCGTTTGTGCACTGCATGTTCATTCGTTTTTGCACTGCCATGTGCACATGCTTTGTGCGGTTTCTGAATCACACTATCTTTTGGAATGTTTATATATTTTTTAGTGCACTGCATCATATTTTAACAGAGAACTGCAAAATTGTATAGGAAATAAACTTGTTCAAAACATAAGCAAACTGCAAGATTACAAAGCAAACTGCATCACAAGCAAACCTAAATTTAACACAAGCAAACTACAAACTCGTATTTTTTTTTAATTTTCATAATTAATAATGTTCACCACTGCTATATTTCCAGACGTGTATGTTTTTTGTAAGTGGTAGTCCGTATAAATAACCTGATTCAGATGGCGAAGTGCATTTTAGTTGTAACCGCACTTCTTTGTAGAAAAGCCCGCACTGCATTATTGAATAATGTGGACTGCATCCTTTATCTGAACGAACTGCAGTTTTTGGCTCAGGGGGCCTCCCCTCTTTTATTTTTTTTGTTGCGGGTATTCATTTAGAGGAAGTTTTTTTTGTTTGACGCGCTATGTCCATGGGCGGACTAATTTTTATCGGCGGAACTGATTTTATTTACTATGTGTAATGCATCATGTGTTTGCCCGAGCGTCATTAACATGAGGAGCGAACTGCATCTTGTTTCATGCATTTTTTACTTAAATTTTTTATGAAAAATGTGAACTGCAAGTGTTTCCATTGTATACAGGTGGACTTCTGCTTCCGTTCAAGTGAGCTTCAATTATTTTGGCCGGGCCTGTCATTTCGGTTTTTGTTGATGGGCTGGGTACGGCTCCTTGTAAATTAGCCGGGACATTACGGGCCGGGCCGTTTGTGCAGCTCTTCCCAAGTGCCTATCACACGTGTCCCTCCCAGGCGCTCGCACTTCTCCCTCTGTTCTAGTGCCGCCCGGATCAACCCCCCACCCCCGTGGAAACCACCGTCGCGCGCAGCAACCGCCGTCGCCCGCGGCAACCGCCGTCCTCCACAGCATCCGTCGGCGGCCGGGTTTCCCTTTATCGGTACGTTGCTTCAGATTCTTCTATTTCGCGTCCCCCTCCGCTCCCCCCTCCCCCTCCTCCACTCCCCGCACCGCCGCCGCTCATCCTCACCGCCTCTCATCCCCTCGTTCGTGATCGTCCCCCGTCTAGTTGTTCCATTGTCTTAGTGCCTGCGGTTTTTGCTTGTGTAGTTCATTTTCGCAAGCAGGCGATTTCTTCTAGATTTGAAGCCGGTACTCACGTGGGCTCCGTGGGTAGAGCAAGGTGTATCTAGGGTTTCGTCGGATTTCCTCTTTTTTGTTGCTGGTATTCGTCAGGCCGTCCTTGCTCGCGACGCAAACACCATGTCTTCGCCAGGCAAAGCACATGGAGGAGATGAAGGTAGGTGGACTGCTTGATTCCCCTTGTTTATTTTGTGTCTTGTTTATCTATTTATCTTGGTATTGATGTACATTCGTTTTTTCTATGTTAGTTCTCATCATTCTCATGATGAAGATTCTGACCTTTATTTAATTATGTTTCTGCTTTTTTTGAATCCACTAGGTAAAAATGTTGGCACTGGCCCTAATGATGTTGTTTATGATTCGCCGATTGGCTCGCGTTGTCCTGGTGGTAAGGATCATGGTGGTCAGGCTAGCCTTGAAGTGAATTCACCAATTGAAACCTCCCCTATTAGTGTGGCTCCTCCTTCTAGTATGTTCTTGTTTTTTTTTCTTATTTTAGTTTTGGCAACTTGTTTGTATCGTTGTGTTTCTTGTAAACTACATTCATGTGTATGAATTGTGAACTGCTTTATTGCTCTCTTTACCAACTTGCTATTTTTGTTGTGTATTATTTTGTTTATTATATGTTCTGCTTAATGTTGTTGTGTGAACTTCAAACTGATTGTGTGTGTGAATTGTGAAGTGCATTATTATTTGATTTATATACTAGCTATTTTTGATGTTTTACAAACTGCTGATGGCTTTGTGAAGTTAGTCAGCCTTTTTTGTGATCAAACTTGGACTTGGTGATTTTTTCAAGGATATTTTTCCCTTTATTATGTTTTTTGTATGAAGCACTGCATTATATGAATAGGTGAACTGCATTTTGTTCGTTTGCGCACTTCTTGCTGAGCATAGTTAAACTTCATTCCGTCGCAGCGACTGATTTTTCTTGCATTATACTCACTTGATTGACCATTAATTCGCAGAGGGTGTCGTTGGTGTGAGCTCTGACCAGAGCTTTAGGCGGCCCGTGTTGTCTGAAACACAGTCACAATCTGTTGATGGTACAGAGCAAGTTACGCAGGAGTGGATAGTCCCGGCACAGATCCAAGCTTATGAATCGAAGAAACGCAAGAAGTTGTTGAGGTTTGAAATTGATACAAAGAAGTATGAGGAGATGGAGAAGCGGAGGAGGGCTGCAGATGCTGCCAGGAGTGTGAAAATTGATAATGTCAAGCAGCATGTTGTGCAGAAGAAGAGTCTGAGTTCTGTTGCTGAGCAAGGTAGTACTCCTCGGCATAGTCCCCGTGTCGCTTGCATGGAGAAGAACGTCGGTAAGAGAACTGTTGAAGCTGGTAGGGAGGATATGCAACGGAAGCGGGCATATGTTGATGATGAGCCCGAGTCCGACGACGATGACTTTGTTGTTGCTGATGTTGTGAGGAATGCTAAGTCTGGCAGACGGAAAGATTGTGGTCCATCTAAGAGTCAACATAAGCGGCCGCATGTTGTTGCTGATGAAGATGAGGATGCTGTCTCGGGTGGGGAGGCGGATGTTGTTCCAAAGGTTTGTTGAAGTGCTGCCTTTGTTTCTTCCATTGTTGTTTTATTTACCTTTTTTTGTCTCTTATCTGCCTAATTTATTAATGTGGACTGCATCTTCCTTTACACAGAAGAAGAAGAAGACTAGTAAGAGGAAGAGAACCGGAGATGACAGCGAGGAAGGAGATGATGTTCGATCTAACAAGACCATATGTTTGTCACTCCCCATTGTGTGCAAAGCTGCTGGATTATTGAGAGATCCACACCGTAATCGTGTTCGTGACGCTGGTTTTGGTGCTGTCTTTAACTTGACAGTAGAGAAAAATGTGTCCCGCATTCTTATGTGCCATCTGATGGGAATTATTGACCCTTCCAACATGGTAATGGACTTTGGGCCTGGCAGGGTTCTTCGCATCAATCGTGCTGCTGTTCATCAAATATTTGATTTTCCTATGGGACCTCAAACTGCTCCCATGCCTGCTAATAGTGGCCATGACAATTTGTTGTCTGCCCTCAAGGATGAGCTTGGCTTTGATTGTTCTAAAAGTATAGGTGTGAAGGACTTGCTTGAACTGCTGGCAGTGTTGGTGGAGGGTGAGGACACCGTGACGGTTGATCTTGCTGTCAAGGTTTTCTTCCTGATACTTTATCAGAATTTGCTATGCCCCGGGCCTGTAGTTCGTTTGGGCAGGGTTGCTGCCATGGTTGAGAACATGGATTATGCGGCTATGGCTCAGATGGATTTTTGTCAGCTTGTTGTCGATGAGCTCCAGGTAGCTGTGGTGAAGTGGCAGTCAGAAGGTAGCGCGCACAATTGCGCTGAGGGTTGTGCCATTGTCCCCCTGATTATGTATTTGAATTGCTTGAACCTTCGCAAATTTTCAGTTATGCACACGTTGACGCCACGTGCGTCATACCTGATGAACAAAAACTTGTTAAATATATACAACGAAGATTTGAATGTCAAGGGAAAGATTTATCTGGAAACTTACAGATTTGGGAAACTGCCGGTTATTGCATTTGTTTTTTAAATGTTTTTTTTGTTCCTGTATCCTTGTTTTTTGAACAGTGTCTTTCTATTTTTGCTGTCAGAGAAATCTGAACCTCCTAGTATTCACATGTGGACTTCTTTCCCTTCTTTCCTTTTTTGCAGTGGAAGGCGTCTGGTGATATTGTCTACAATCGTCCAGTTGCACTTTTATGTGATAGCTCTGGTGCAGGCCCTAGCAGTCCTGCTAGGTTCCATGAGCCTATCTGTAGCCAGCCGCCGCCTACACAGGGTTTCACGGTTGGTCGGATCTCTAATGCTAGAAGCACTTCTGATCAGACGTTTGTTGGCGGCAGAAGACACGAGGAGATTGATGAGCTTCTTCAGAAGGTTATCAAGTTAACAGAAGATTTGCCAACCTCTGGTGATAGGTTGAGGACAGTTGCTGGATTTTTCCCTGTCGGCCACGGCCCCCCTGAAGAAGAAATTGTGGCTGCACACAATTTTGATCGTGGTGTGGTTGAAGGCTTGAAGATTGCGGTGACAAATATTCGGTCTTCGTATGCTCAGTTGAAGCAGTCGCAAGATGAAAAATGCGCTCGGTTTGAGAAGGATGCTGAGCACATTTTGAAAGAAATGGACCGACAGGATGCTGGTGCTGACGCTGAAAATGTATGTTTTCCCTTTATTTGTCATTTGTACTTCATTTGTGTATTATGTGTACTGCTCCTGAGTCTGTAGTTTTTTTGCCAGTTATATATTTTCCTATATTGTGTCTATGATTTTTTTCTGTTGTAGGCTGGAGTAGATTCTTCTGATGTTCATGCATCTCAGGACGATGGGACTGATTAGGACGATCGGACTGGAGCTGCAGATTGTGATGCGCACCAGGATCCTCCCGATGGCTTTGGGAAGGACGATCACTTGGCTAATGCGTCATCCCCTCCAGTTGTTGTAGCTGAGAAGGTTTAGTGGAATGACTTTTTGTACTATTGTTTTGTAATCTATGTATCTTGTTGGTCTAATGCATTTGTTTTACATAAGTGAGCTGCATTATTTGGCATAAGTGAGCTGTACTCTTTGACATATGTGGGCTGCATTCAGTTAGTGAACTGCATTGGTTAACATGAGTGAGCTGCATTTTTGGCATAAGTGAGCTGCAGTCTTTTGACATATGTGGGCTGCATGCTGTTCTGTTGGTGAACTGCATTATTTTAGAGAAGTGAGCTCCAATCTTTTACACAAGTAGGCTGCAGTCTTATTTTTTGACATTAGTTGGCTGCATGTTGTTCCGGTTGTGAACTGCATTGTTTTACATAAGTGAGCTGCATGTTGTCGTGTTATTTTCATATCACGCTCATTTGTGTTATCATTGGCTTATTTTTTAAAATGTTTTGGCAGTCTGGAGAGGGAAATGCAGAAGTTCATGAGTCGGTTGGCGTTGTTCGTGTTGATGTGAACCAGGAGGACCGCGCTGTTGCTAGTGGTGACGGTGCAAGGGTTTCTGTATCAGCAGCTTGTGAGAGCGCAGAAGCTTCTGTAGCTCAGGAATCCGATCCGGCTGTTGCCCCTAGTCGTCATGAAGATGTTGATGTTGATATTGAAAAGCTGCACGAGAATGACGTTCCTGTTGATAGTGTTGCTGGTTCTCCTGTTTGTGTGGCTGCCGATGATGTTCCTCGTGTTTTCAGTGTGGAGCCTCATGTGGGTGAGTTTTCTGAGGACGTTGCGGTTGCACCGACTGTTCAAAATGCAGAAAACGCTGATGTTGACGCAGTAGGTCAGTCTAGTGAGGCTACGGTGCTTTCAGTGCAACCTACTGGTGGAACTGTTTTGATCTCATCTCAAGAGCAAGAGCACCAAGAGTCTGACACTGAAGGCAAGTATTTTGTTTCGAAAAGTGAACTTGACGTTTTTGTCAGTCATTGTATTTACCATGGTAGGTAGCTACATATCACATGTTTTATGATAAAATGAACTTTTTCTTTGTTAATGCTTTCAAAATAGTTGCTAGCTAGCATATTTTCATTTTCTTTACAAGTGAACTTCATATTTTTTTAAATTATTTTTCTTAATATAACATCTGTATGGAATATATCATTTTTTGATAAGTGAACTTCATTTTTTTAACTTGTTTCTTTTTATATATATATTTTGCAGATGACGAACTTGCTGTTGTGTCTCCTTCGAGCATTGATCCAGCTCTTCTCAAGAGATACAACGAGGTGTACAGTGCTGTTACCAGGGCTCGGAAGGACAAAAAGAAGAAGTATGACATTTGTTGAATTCTTAAATTGTTATGTTAATATGTATTTTCTAATCGCAGACTTTGCCCTTTTTCATTCTTTTTATTTTGATAGTATCTTATGTTCCAATTTTTCAACAAAATTTCAGGGGCCTGATTGCTTTTGTAACTGAGTTGGGCGATATTCCCATTGCCGAAGTTGGTGAATCTTTTTGGACGAAGGGGATGCTCACTACCCGCCTTGTTGATTTAGGGGTTTCTTTGCTGGTAGATAAGTTTAAGGGATCTTCGACGATGGTTGTGCCGTACCATATTTGTGTAAGCATGCATAACTTTTGTTTGTTGCTTTATTCACTTTTTGTATTCCGTGTGATGACCTGTATGCTTTTCCACCCTTTTCCTACCTTGATTTGTTTAGCAGACAAGTATTTGGAATGGCGGTAGTGTAGGCAGGGCGGTGAAATTGATGTTCTCATCAAGAGCTGAGGAGCGTGTCGATAAAAAAAATTTGGTGAGTAATGTTTTATGTGTCCAGAATTATTTTGTGTGTGTCGGTTTTATAGTGTTCTGATTTTTGTTTTTGTAATGTATAAATGGCTGAGAGGATAACATATATATATATATATATATGTATACAATTTTTACTTCCAACAGATCCTGTTTGCAACATTTGATCCTCCAAACACGAATGAAGTCAGAGCTGTTGGCCATTATTGTGTAGTCGCCTTGAATATGAATGAAAGGCGGTTTGAATATCTTGACTCGCTCCATAAACCTGGCAGTGTTGAAGCAGACAGGGTTTTCAGGAGGATGGTTAAAAATATCAAGCGTGCATGGAAAGAAGGTAGTCCAAGTTCTGATGAGCCGCTAAATCCTCCGACACTTGATGGCTTTTCGTTGAAACATGTGATTGTCCCAATTTAGCCAAATGGGTATGTTTGTTGTAGCTCCCCCTCCATTGCTATTCCTCAACTGTTCTTTTATATGAATGTGAAAGTTATTGTTTTGTTCTTTTGCAGGCATGATTGTGGATTCTATATGTTCCAATTCTTGCAGACATGGGATGGGATTCGAGTTGCTCAGTTTGGGGTGGAGCACATCTGCTACATCAGGAAGGCCATGCTCTACAGCTGGCTCACATCATCGTAGTGTTCCTTGGATCTATCTTCGCTTATAATCTTTGAAGATAAAGGTTGTGTTTTGTGAACTGCTTGATTTCCCTCCTTTTTTTGTGTACTGCTTGCTTCCCTTTCTTAGGCATTAGTTTTTAGTGTGCCAGTGGACTGCGTTTTTTTGAGAGTGGCGAGGTGCGTGTTTTGTTGTGTTAGTGAGCTTCAGATTCTTGATGAGTGAGCTTCAGTTTCTGTATAAGTGAGCTACATTGTTTCGGATAAGTGAGCTGCACTGCTTTTGATGAGTGAGCTGCACTCCCTTTATGTGAGTGAGCTGCATCATGTTCTTTAGTGAACTGCACTCTTCTGGTGTTGTACTTGGGTATTTCGTCGGCGCTGGACAAGTTAGCTAAGTGTTACCGTGTTGTTTCCCATCTCTTTTTCAGGTTTTGATGGAGGCCTTCATGGAGGCTGTACATCACTTTTCGAGACCCAGGTTTCTGAAGCAGCTATGGAGGATTGTGTTGTTGAAATCTCTCCTGATAAAACTGGTTCTTTGGCTGGAGTTGGTGTGAACACTGGTGTTGCATCTGGACCTGTTGGTGGAAATGAAGCTGCACCTGGCTCTTCACGTGAGGTATTAAATCTTGATGATGATGATGATTTCGTGACGCCGGTTGTGCCACCCGTCAGTAAGAGGACTAGGAGTGCAGCGATCAATCATCCCACGGGTGTCGAGGGTGTTGTAGTTTCGAACAAGAGGGCAGTAGAGAGGCCTGTTAAGCTTAGATGCTCTATGGAGAAGTTGAAGCCTTCCAAGTTCAGACATCTTAATGAGGCGAGGCAAATAAAGGATCTCATTCTCAGCCAAGATTTCAGGACCAAATACAAAGAGTGAGATCTATGTGCCTGTCCTTCGTCTTTTTGTGTGTTTAGTTTTTGTTTTTGAACTTTATTTTTTTGACCCCATCTGTGTTTGTGTCTCTTGTGATATCTTTTCCGCAGAAGCTCACTCTTCATGGTCAAAGGTCCTTTTAATGATGTTGAATCAACCAATGTTGACTATATGTTTCGGACATTTGGGAAAGGAGCTTTCATGGACTCGTATCTCATGGATTTTGTCATTAAGTACTGGAAGGAAGATCCTGACATGAGTTTAGTTTATCGTTCTGGCGATCGTGTGCTACTTACTCCTTTATTCATCACGGTAAATGTGTCTGCTGTCATTTTTTTTTCCTTTTTTTGCACTTTTTTCTGGAGTACTGAATTTTTTGTCTATGAGTGCATGCATTTTTTCTTTTTTTGCATGTCTCATTTTATTCTTTTTATATGCAGTATGTTCTTCAAATGGAAACTGTCGTGAAGAAAAATGAAGAAGGATATCCTGTGTTGCCGGTTGTGCATACCCCATTTACTTTAGAACATGCGGTTGAGCAGTTCAGGTTTTTTGTTGGTGCTGATAACCTGCTCGACGCAAAACTAGTAAGGCCACTGTGTCCTTCATTTTCTTCTTCTTCCTTGTTGCATTTCCTCTATAGTTATTTTCAGCAGTGATCCTAGTGCTATGTTTGGAATGAACTTCGTTGACTTTTTTTTGTTGTCCCCTTTCCCGTATGTGTCTCCCCCCGACAGATTTTGATGCCGCGCTCTAAGGACGGACATTACTCCCTATACACGATGAACCGCCATCGCGATACCATTGATATCCATGATACGAGGAGGTACACTGGCAATGCTGATGAAGTGACAAAGTGGCGTAGGTCTGAGTACCACGCAGACTGCACTGAACTGGTATGGCAAAGTTTTGACCATTCTGACTACATTATTACCTCTCCATAGAACTGCACTTGCTAGTACAGTGGACTGCAGTATCTGTGTTATAGAACTGCATTTTCTCGCAGCACCAACCTGGTTAAACGAGTGATAAACCAATCCTGACTACGTTGTTAGTACTCATAGCACTGCACTTGTTACTATAGTGCACTGCAATATCTGTGATGTTGAACTGCATTTTCTCAAACCTCCTACCCTGGCTAAAAGAGTGATAAAGCCATTTTTTGTAGATGAGCTCACATGCATTAAAAGAGGGACAGTTCAGATCGTGTGGAGAACATATAATTTCATCGTCTTAATAGAAATAACTTATTAATATAAAATCTATGTTTTTTGTTTTACTTTTTCTTTTATTTGATCTGTAACGTGTGTTTTTGGCTCTTGTGGCTGCCTTTTTCCTTTTGCCAGATGACCAGAATGACCCTAGTGATGAAGGCGGTTTATGGTGAAAAGTTGTATAACTTGAAGAAGCACCCTGACTGGGTTAAATTGGCAAAGAAGCCCTTTTTTCCGGTCACGCCAGAACAGGGGCCAAATGAGTGTGGATTCTATGTTCTGAGGATGTCGCAGCAGTATGACGGCACGCGTATGGTCGAAAATATTGCTAAACAAGATGTAATACTTTTCTGTTTCTCCCTTTTTGGTAGTGTTTTTTCTTTTACGTTTTAATTTTTGTTTTATGTCACGTCCTTTAATCATGTATCTGCATTTTCAATTTTTTCAGCCTGCTGTCGAAGATTGGAAGGCGGAGTACATTTACCAGCTGATTTTCCATCCTTCCAACAAGTTGTGTATTGAAGACATGCCGCCTGAGCTCCGCGAGCTCATCGATAGCCTTGGGCTTTCTTCCCAATCGCAGTCGCGTTCGCAGTAACAGTGTTAGGCATAAACATGTTATTGATTTGGACGAAAGCTAGGTTTTAGGGTGTGTACTGTGTACTGTCTAATGTATATCATGTTTTGCAAATAATTTGTATGAAGGCTACAATTACGACATGTGTAGCGTCTGTTTTTTTCATGTACATGATTTTTTATGTGAAACTGGCTCTTCTATGTGTGTTCTGCGTGCATCAGTGCTGTTGTAGCCGTCTCTTTTTATTTATCTTTTTTTTATCGGTGAAAAAACTTGCAGAATGGCACTACATTCTGTTTTTTTAACTGCACTTCATTTCTGTATATAAGTGGACTGCAGTCCCTCCTCTTGGCTGACTTTTTCTGCCGCAACTTTTTATTTTTATGATTTCATGTTTTTTTCAACTAGCGTTTGCGTGATGGGATGGAGTAGAAATTGAACCGCAATGCCGCACTGCTCCTGTCAAGCAAGCGCATTGCCTCGTTAGCGTGAGGCCGAGCCGGAGCAGGCGACGACGCGGCGTGCCGCGGCGTCGCATGCTGAGGCGAGTCCGTCACATCCGTGACCCCACTATCTATCTTAGGGGTGTTGGGTGGGGGTGCGGTTGTTCGGGGGGGGGGGGGAACAGAATAACCGCACTGCGCCTGTCAAGCAAGCGCACAGCCGCGGACTCCCCCTCCCCCACCCCCGGTGAGGCCGAGCTAGGAACGAGCCAGAGCAGGCGACGACGCGGCGTGCCACAGCGTCGCATGCTGAGGCGAGTCCGTCACATCCGTGACCCCACTATCTATCTTAGGGGTGTTGGGTGGGGGGTGCGGTTGTTCGGGGGGGGGGGGGACAGAATAACCGCACTGCGCCTGTCAAGCAAGCGCACTACCGCGGACTCCCCCTCCCCCACCCCCGGCGAGGCCGAGCCAGGAACGAGCTAGAGCAGGCGACGACGCGGCGTGCCGCGGCGTCGCATGCTGAGGCGAGTCCGTCACATCCGTGACCCCACTATCTATCTTAGGGGTGTTGGGTGGGGGGTGCGGTTGTTCGGGGGGGGGGGGAACAGAATAACCGCACTGCACCTGTCAAGCAAGCGCACTGCCGCGTTAGCGCGAGGCCATGCCAGGAACGAGCCGGAGCAGGCGACGACGCGGCGTGCCGCGGCGTTGCATGCTGAGGCGAGTCCGTCACAACCATGACCCCACAATCTATCTTAGGGGTGTTGGGTGGGGGGTGCGTTTGTTCGGGGGGGGACAGAATAACCGCACTGCGCCTGTCAAGCAAGCGCACTGCCGCGTTAGAGCGAGGCCGAGCCGGGGGTGGGGGAGGGGGGGTCCCGACCCCCCCCCCCTCCCCCACCCCCGGCGAGTCCTAGCCAGCAACGAGCCGGAGCAGGCGACGACGCGGCGTGCCGCAGCGTCGCATGCTGAGGCGAGTCCGTCACATCCGTGACCCCACTATCTATCTTAGGGGTGTTGGGTGGGGGGTGCGGTTGTTCGGGAGGGGGGGAAACAGAATAACCGCACTTCGCCTATCAAGCAAGTGCACTGCCGCGTTAGCGCGAGGCCGAGCTGGGGGTGGGGGAGGGGGGGTCCCGACCCCCCCTCCCCCACCCCCGACGAGGCCAAGCCAGGAACGAGCCACAGCAGGAGACGATGCGGCGTGCTGCGGCATCGCATGCTAAGGCGAGTCCGTCACATCCGTGACCCCACTATCTATCTTAGGGGTGTTGGGTGGGGGGTGCGGTTGTTCGGGGGGGGGGGGGACAGAATAACCGCACTGCGCCTGTCAAGCAAGCGCACTGCCGCGTTAGCGCAAGG
Organism: Elymus sibiricus; assembly: GCA_039707655.1. Taxonomy (NCBI): domain Eukaryota; kingdom Viridiplantae; phylum Streptophyta; class Magnoliopsida; order Poales; family Poaceae; genus Elymus; species Elymus sibiricus. The sequence continues at coordinate 118,228,986 of CM077676.1, read as the reverse complement.
CCGTGCCAGGAACGAGCCGGAGCAGGCGACGACGCGGCGTGCCGCGGCGTTGCATGCTGAGGTGAGTCCGTCACATCCGTGACCCCACTATCTATCTTAGGGGTGTTGGGTGGGGGGGTGCGGTTGTTCGAGGGGGGGGGGGGAAACAGAATAACCGCACTGCGCCTGTCAAGCAAGCGCACTGCCGCGTTAGCGCGAGGCCGAGCCAGGAATGAGCCGGAGCAGGCGACGACGCGGCGTGCCGCGGCGTTGCATGCTGAGGCGAGTCCGTCACATCCGTGACCCCACAATCTATCTTAGGGGTGTTGGGTGGGGGGGTGTGATTGTTTGGGGGGGGAAACAGAATAACCGCACTGCGCCTGTCAAGCAAGCGCACTGCCGCGTTAGAGCGAGGCCGAGCCGGGGGTGGGGGAGGGGGTGTCCCGACCCCCCCTCCCCCACCCCCGGCGAGGCCGAGCCAGGAACGAGCCGGAGCAGGCGACGACGCGGCGTGCTGCGGCGTCGCATTGTGAGGCGAGTCCGTCACATCCGTGACCCCACTATCTATCTTAGGGTTGTTGGGTGGGGGGTGCGGTTGTTCAGGAGGGGGGGAAACTGAATAACCGCACTTCGCCTGTCAAGCAAGTGCACTGCCGCGTTAGCGCGACGCCGAGCTGGGGGTGGGGGAGGGGGGGTCCCGACCCCCTCTCCCCCACCCCCGGCGAGGCCAAGCCAGGAACGAGCCAGAGCAGGCGACGATGCGGCGTGCTGCGGCATCGCATGCTGAGGCGAGTCCATCACATCCGTGACCCCACTATCTATCTTAGGGGTGTTGGGTGGGGGGGTGCGGTTGTTGGGGGGGGGTGGGAAACAGAATAACCGCACCGCGCCTGTCAAGCAAGCGCACTGCCGCTTTAGCGCAAGGCCGAGCCAGGAACGAGCCGGAGCAGGCGACGACGCGGCGTGCCGCGGCGTTGCATGCTGAGGTGAGTCCGTCACATCCGTGACCCCACTATCTATCTTAGGGGTGTTGGGTGGGGGGGGTGCGGTTGTTCGAGGGGGGGGGGAACAGAATAACCGCACTGCGCCTGTCAAGCAAGTGCACTGCCGCGTTAGCGCGAGGCCGAGCCAGGAACGAGCCGGAGCAGGCGACGACGCGGCGTGCCACGGCGTTGCATGCTGAGGCGAGTCCGTCACATCCGTGACCCCACAATCTATCTTAGGGGTGTTGGGTGGGGGGGTGTGATTGTTCGGGGGGGGGAACAGAATAAACGCACTGCGCCTGTCAGGCAAGCGCACTGCCGCGTTAGAGCGAGGCCGAGCCGGGGGTGGGGGAGGGGGGGTCCCGACCGCCCCTCCCCCACCCCCGGCGAGGCCGAGCCAGGAACGAGCCAGAGCAGGAGACGACGCGTCGTGCTGCGGCGTTGCATTGTGAGGCGAGTCCGTCACATCCGTGACCCCACTATCTATCTTTGGGGTGTTGGGTGGGGGTGCGGTTGTTCGGGAGGGGGGGGAAACAGAATAACCGCACTGCGCCTGTCAAGCAAGTGCACTGCCGCGTTAGCGTGAGGCCGAGCCGGGGGTGGGGGAGGGGGGTCCCGACCCCCCTCCCCCACCCCCGGCGAGGCCGAGCCAGGAACGAGCCGGAGCAGGCGACGACGCGGCGTGTCGCGACGTCGCATGCTGAGGCGAGTCCGTCACATCCGTGACCCCACTATCTATCTTAGGGGTGTTGGGTGGGGGGGCACAGAATAACCGCACTGCGCCTGTCAAGCAAGCGCACTGCCGCGTTAGCGTGAGGCCGAGCCGGGGGTGGCGTTCCCACTGTTATTATTTTTATAAGAATTTTGTAATTAATTTTGAATAATTTATCTAAGTTATTTTTTTCTCCGAGATCATGTGCTTTGGATGTTTTTTTTCTCCCACGGTCGTGGGCCTTGGGCGTACTGTTTTCTCTCACTCTACTCTTAACTTCCCCTCCTCTCCCCCCTCATCTCCCCTCTGGTCTTCCGTCTCCTCTGTCGCCGCGGGAGCCTGCTTCTCCACTGTCGCCGCGGGAGCATTGTGCGGCGGCTGGAACTTCAGGAGAAGTTTTGTGTGGCGTGTTGTTTCCCTTCCTCTCCCCTCTCCTCTCCACTCCCCTCTCCCTCCCACCGATTCTTGATTTTGCTGGCTCCTAACTTGTTCCTCCCATGCGTTCTTGTTAGTCTTTGCGAGGAGAAGTTTCTTGTGTTGTGGTTTTTTACGGCGAGGGGCGCGCGTGTATCTTGATTCTGTGGCGGATTTCTTGCTTGGTGGTAAGATTTTTGCTTGTTCGGTGTGCTTGCTTTCTAAGCTGTAAGAACCCTAATTTTTCCTTGTGTGATTTGCAGGTCTGGATCGGTGGTTGCCTGTTTTGTAGATCTCGATGGGTACGCCACCGAGTCGCAAGAATGTGCACTCAGGTAATTAGTTGTGCTAAGCCTAAGTTTTCTTTTTGTTAGGTGCTTGGTCTTTGCTAGATCTTGTGTGTAATAGGTTTTTTGTCCTGTGATTCATATAGTTCTTGTATGGATAATGCTAGTTGTTGATTTTTCCCTGGATTGTGTGGTATGTGTATTTTTTAGGTCGTTTTAACCTCCACCTATATTGTAGTACTGAACTTCATGTACAGTTTGAACTGACTAGTGCCATCTGAATAGTTTGTATCAGTTTCAAAAGAACTGCTAGCATGTTGAAATGGTGCACATTTTGAACTGGGTTGTGCCAGTTGTGCTCTTGTATGATTTACTTTTTGCTGGTCTTGTTCTTGAACTGATGTAATTTCATGTTTTTGCACTTGTATTGTTCATAGGATTGAACTGAGTGCTTGATCATATTTTTGCATACTAGTTTTTTTGCTAACTTTTATGTTGTTGCAGATGTTGGAGTGCCAGTACCTCCTGATTCTGACAAATCAGATCCCCTTCAAGATCTTGCGAATGCTATTTTTGAGAAACGAAATCCGCTAGAAGAACTTGCGAGTGTTGCTGGTCTTACTCTGTTATTTGATCTGTTCAGTAGCGTTGTTTACGTAAATGTGTTGAGTTACATCAGTTATTCCTTTTGTTTGCTTGTGTTGTCATGCATCTTATGTAATTGTTTCTGTAGTGTTATTTGTTTTATTTTATTTTTGTGCGCTTATGTTATTTGGTTGTTGCAGTGAATGATAGCCATCGTGCTACTGAGGACATTAGTGATGTTGTCAAAGATATTAATGATGGTATTTATTCTGTCAATTTTAGTGATGGAGATGGGAGTTTGCAGTTGTCAATTACTCAGTCTCAAAGTGTGGATGGCACTGAGCCTGGTACTCAAGCTGATGTTGTTGGTCTGCAACTACAGTTGGAGGATGAAAGGGTAAGAAAGAAAAAGAGTGTTTTTGTTAAGAGAAAGGAGTTGGAACGGCGTCAAAAGGCTGCTTGCGTTCATCCACGTGCTGTTGATGGCGCGGGAGCTGGGCATGATGAAGGTGTTGTCGAGGCTGGTGGTACTGGACATCCTGGGGCTGGTGGAACTGAGATGCCTGCCAAGATGAACTTGTTGCAGACTCGGTTGACTCAAGTGTTTCCTCGTGATGCAGTCAAGGTGAAAAGAACTGTTTTGAAGAGGAAGTTGGTAGATCAAAATTCAGATGGCACGCTGAGGCGTAGCCCATGCTTGAAAGCTGCTTGCCAGGCTGGTGATAGCAAAGCCGATGCAGATAATGTTGCTGTCAATATTGGTCCAAGCACTATTGGTGGCTCCCCTGTTCGCCGGAGTCCTCGAGTTTTGGCATATAATAAGCCTTCTTCGTCTCCTCTTCCCGAGCGCTCTTTTTTGAAGGAAAGTAAGAAGGGCAAAGTTCCCCCTGCAAAGGTTAACAAAGGTGTCAAGAAGCGTGCTCGTGTGGAGGCTAAAGATCCTGCATTTGAAGGAGATGATCTTGAAGTTAATTCTAAAGATGAAGATGCACTGTATGAATTTTTTTGTGTGTGTAGTATTTGAGATTTTGCTACATTTATTAGTTGTCGTGATTAATTTATATTGCTTTGTTCTAGCTTGGCTGAAGTAGGGTACATAGTGAATGTGTTGATGTCTGGAAGCTGTGTGATCGCTATTATCTTTTTATTAGTATTTAGTTCAATTTTTTTTGGTACTCACATGATTTTGGTTCAACTTTTCTTATTTATGTGTTTGTACTGTATGTGATGTACTAGTTGTAGTTCCAAGCATGAGTTGTGGCCTGGTAGGGTTGTTGGCCAGGTGAGGCTTGATGCATTTTCTGAAATTTGTGTTAGTGGTTTTGGTCTTTTTGTTTTATTGTCTTGTATATCTATTTGTACTATAGCTGGTTTATTAGTTGAACTTGTTCATGCATCTTTTTTGCCTTCGTAGTTTTCTTTTGTTTTTTAGATTCATTTACCTAAATCTTGCTTTCTTTGATTTCCTTTTCAGCCTGTTAGCGTGAGGAGTCCGGTCAGGCAGAGAAGAGGAACGAAGCAAAGTGTTGCTGTGGATGAAGGCGACTCACAGCGTTTGAATGTAATTGTGCGATGTTCGCTGAAAGAGATAGATATTTGTGCTCGTTTGCTCAAGGAACGCCATGTGGCCCGAGTTCATGCTGCTGGTTTTGGTTCTATCTTTGATTGGAAGGTGAAGTCTAACATTTCGCGCCCTCTGATGGGAGTCTTGTATCTGAAGATAGATCCTGACACCATGACTCTTGACATGGGTGAGGCGAATAAGAAGCTTCGCATCACTAGTGATGGCATACAGTAGCTGTTTCGGTTCCCTCGTGGTGGTCGTTCTGCACCAAGGCCGTCCGAGGACGGATACAACGATGCTCTGATGAAGTTAAGATCAGATCTGGGCATCGGCAGAAGCTAGGATATCAAGACAAAAGATTTGAGGGATAAGCTCAGGGTGCTTGTTAATGATCCTGAAAAAGACGACCTGGCTCTGCGGGTGTTCTTCATTGTTGTCTTCATGAAAGTCGTGTTGCCTAGTCCAGCCACTCGGGTTTCCAGGGAGGCAGCAATGTTTGAGAACCTCATCATTGAGGACATGGCTAATATGGATTATTGTCAGTTGATGGTTGATGAGCTTAGAAGGGCTGTTGTGAGGTACCAAAATGGTGTTACCTTGGGGAAGGCAATCACAGGCTGTGCTATAGGGCCTGTACTAATGTATCTTGACTGCCTCATCCGTGGCAAGGCTCCGGACATTGACATGCGAGTCCCCGGCATATGTTTCATGAACCAGGACATGCTTGTTGATCTTGCTGATGCAGATTTAATAAGAAAAGGTAATGCAGACCCAAGGACGTGGGTGTTTGGGAAGCTTCCGGTGAGCTTTGTTTCTATCCTGGTATTTTAGTCATTTTTTTAAAGTCCAGCTGTTTTGGTGGACGTACATGTGTAGTACATAGTTATCTGCTTAGTCTGGTTAGTCTGAAGCTTGTGAGTTTTAAATTTGTTCTTCAGGACTGACTTGCCTTTTTTTGTTGAACTGACGTTCTTGTTTTCATCATATTACCTGTGTGTGTAAACATTTTGGCACTGCACTGACTGTGAAAGCATGTTAGTACTGAGGCTTTAAATATGTTAATTAGGTGATTTTTTTTCTGTTGATTGCATTGATTAGTTACCTTTTTTTCTCGTTCTCAGTGGAAAACTCAAGAGGAAGTGGTATTTGTTCGGACCTATAAACGGCCGGTCCTGGAGATGCCGTCTCAGGTTCCCAGGATTGCATCACCGCATGATTAGTTGAGAGATGGTCGCCATGTTGAGGGCGCTGGTGATATCCCCCCTGGCCCTAGTAAGGCTAGTACTTCCCAGAGGCCAGGTTTTGGTATTGATGTAGCAGTTTCTACGTTGGAGCGCGTCGAGCATATTTTTATTAATGTGCGTTCTGAATTGGAAAATGTCCCGACTATAGTTGAGCATCTGAGCTGTATTGATGGCATTCTTCCTGATGGTCATGAATTTAATGCTGATGAAGCGTCGGACTATGTTGAGATGGAGAAAATTTTAATTAGCGATATGTGTGATGGTGCGGCTCACCTTATTCAGAGCTCGGCACGCCTCTTGAACACTATCAAGCGTTTCAGATCTATGCAAGACTCTCGCTGCAAGCCGTATGAAGAAGATGCTGATGTTGTTATCAAGCAGATGGAGCAGAACGAGGCTGCTGCCGGGAGGACTGCTGATGATACCGAGGCTAATGTTTCTGACCACGATAAGAATGATGTTGGTTTCGACTCTCCTGTTCTTGAGGTGAGTCAGCTTTTGATCTTTGAATTTTTACTGGGTTGTTCTGCTGTCAGTACTGTAGTTGAACTTGCTCATCTATTTTTTTTATTATGTTTGATGCAGGAGACCACTCATGGTGTTGAGGCTGATGCTGTTGACTGTGGAGTGAACGATTTGTCTGTTGATAAGAGCAAGGTTAGTTTTATTTTTACTGTTTAGCAAGTTTATTAAATTTTCATGCGCACGCCCTTACCTGTTCATTTTTCATTTTGTTACCATCGTTCAGGATCCTGTTGATGGTGATGAGTCTCATTCGCCCATCGGTGATGTTCCTTTGAATGTTAGCATCAGCAACGTTGGTGATGATGCTGTAGATGCTTCTAAGGTTTGTTATATGTTCTTGCATTATTTTTTATGCATCTTTCCCTGCTGTTGTAACACCCCAAAATTTTCTATCTGAATTTTCAAAACTTTTTATTAAAAGAAAACACTTTGAATTATTTTGAACCAATTCTTTCTTTCTCTTTCTTCTGATCTGATATTCATTTTTTTATTTTTATTGGGTTTCAAAAATCTTTAATGGTTCTGTTTTGATGGTTTATTGATTTGGTAATTAATTTTGAGAGATCAAAAATATTTTTTCTCTTTAGAAAAATTTCTGGAATATTAAAACTATTCCATGAAAATAGCCTTTCCACTTCTTTCTAGCACTTCTAATTTCTTCCTATAATTTTTTTGCCACTCCTAAATTATCCCTCAAGTCACTCACACCTTTAGGGACAATATCCAACCCCTTTCCACCTTACAAAAATATTTCTGCAATATTTATTAAATTCCAAAGTTGGAATTTATTTTATTCATGATTTCTTTGGTTTACAAAGGAACCATATTTTCTACAAGTCTTCGGCCTCCACCAAAATTTCCCCAACAACTAGACAGTACCCAAAACCCATTTCACCAAAAACATTGGGTTCCACAATTCAAAAATTTCAAATTTCATCCAGTTCAAATTTGGACCAGAAACAATATTTCTGATACAAACCTATTTTTAATAGCTCCAAAAATTCTGAAACTTTGCCAAGCCCTCTTATTTGCATCAACACATCATCACAAAAATTCCCTAAAAATCCTAAAATCACTAGCACCCACTGTCATTCCACCATATACCTCATGTGTGCACTGTTCATTGCTGACAGAAGTTCAGTTAACTGAACTAGGTTCAGTGGCAGAAGCAGTCGATGCCGTATGTCTCACTCCACCACCTCTCCTTCTCATCCTCATCTCTTCACCTCATCATGAACTAGGTTCTGTAACTCCACCGACGAAACAGTGCTTGGCCGGTGCAGCGGCTTCCGATCTCATCCGCGGCAGCCGAGTGGAACGGCTTGACCCCGCCCGCCATCTTCACTCCCCCTGCGGCTCCCCTCACCTAATCTCCTCCACGCGGCAGCCTCTCCGCATCATCCCCACGCCGACCACACCGTCCAAAACCCCCCTGGAGCCCACTGTTAGTCGCCGGAGATGAACGGCGCCCGCCATGGCCGTATGCGACCTCGCCGTGGATAAGGCCGCAGTGCTCGTTCTCGTCCGCGTTTAAGCTTCTGGAGAACTCCATTCCCCCCCTGGATCATTCACCGCACCTCGCCACCGCCCCTAACCTACTTCGGCGGCCGGAGTAACTCCGGCGTCAGCCGCAAGCCACTGACCACCCCCGATCACCTATAATTAAGGGCCCCCGAGCCCCGTTCACTCCTCGTACCACCTCCACACCATCCGAATCGACCTCCCCTACACCCATTTGACCTCGAGGAGGTCATCTCCCTCCACTCCGATCACCGAGCCGCCACCAACCTCCCTGACCGGTTCATCGCCTATACTCCATCTCCACCCTCCAAACTCTGCCAGCAGTCTCAAATCACACCCACACCTCGATTACGTGCTCCAATTTAACCCCACGAGCTCTCTCCGGCAAGATCCTATCACGCCCGAATCGCCATCCGCCGCCGCCGACGTCGTCGCCGATCAGGTGCTTGCCGGCGACCACCACCACTTCCCTCCGAAGCGGCACTCCACCCCGAACACATCACGTTCACCGCCACCTTCCAAAACCCCGGCGATCGTCGCCGGCGATTGCCGCCGTCATCTGTGCACGCGCGCGAGCGCTTTCGAATTTAAACATGACGGGTGGACCCCACCCGTCAGCGTTTTACTCTTTTCCGTTTAAAACAGAAAGCGTATTCTGTGGTTTACGCCTTCTACGCTGTAAGGCGTATAGCACCCGAAGCGTTTTCTTTTTCTCTGATTTTAAATCAAAAGCGTACTCTGCGCTTTACGCTTTCCGCTCTGGGAAGCGTATTTAGTTCCGAACCGTTTTCTGTTTAGTAGCACAGGGACCTGCAGTTTTGCATACAAACCCCTGGAATTGAAAGTTGAATAACTTTTAAACTACAACTCTGATTGAGTTGAATCTTTTTTTCAAATTCTTATTTTTCTCTCTAGTTTTTTTAGTATTTATTTAAAAATATTTTGAGACAAGTTTTGGTACTGTTGCCAAACTTTTAATTGGAGTTTAAATTTGAATTTTCAGAAAAAGAAGAGGGGAACTTTGCCGGGAATTTTGAGTGTTCTCCTTCTGACTACTTTGGACAAGGCAAGCATTTTGAACTTGGGATATGGTGATTGCATTTGCATTGCATGGATGCATCGGTAGGAATTGCACCGTATGTGTAGTTTATCGCAAGTGCATGCATGCATGGTCATATTATTTCTTGTGCATGACTTGCACTTCACTCAAGCATCTGACATGGAGAAGGCTGTGAGTACTAGGAGTGCAGCTCCTGACTTGGACGTGCTGGTGAGCACGGTCCCGTTGTGACACGATGGTGTCACCGTGGCATGAGAGTCATGCCAGACTTAATAATCACAACACCTCCTGAGTCGACCTAGATCGAGTCTTGTTCCGTCACACCTAGCTAAACACCGTGCTGCCACGTGTCTTCCCGCGAGGGAAGTACGGTTTAGTAAGTTGCTAACCCCTGTCTGTGTACACACCACATAGAGGGCCATGATGAGGGTTTCCACGGCCATGGACTAAATCCCGTCATCAGGTCAGGGGGCATGGGTGTTTCTGGCTAGGCCGAGAGGGGGGCACCCCTTGTAATCCGCATGTATGAATAGTGATCCCATGCTAGTCGAGATTGTAGTCTCCCCGACTTCGAGTTTTTCTTGAACGGTGCTTTGGGTGATTCCTGGCATCCGGAAAGTTAATCTGGTGTCTGCTGGTCAAGTGTGTTTCCAACCAAAAGACCGCAGTGGGAATTAGTCAGTGCCACGGTGTTGACTAAAGAAATCTCATACACGTGGGTAAAGAGTACACCCTCTGCAGAGTTATACCTATTCGAATAGCCGTATCCGCGGTCAAGGACGTTAGCTGGGAAGGGTCAAGTGTCAGTCCGGTGTCGGTCTTCGGAGCAAAATAATTAATTTGAGCATCAGATATTTTGCAGAATACTATTATCTCATCACTAACACTGTCATGAATATTTTGTCATCAGGAATATGATGGTTGTGAATATTATTGTTACTATGCATATTATTTGTGGACTAATCCGTTTCTCTTATTTTATTTTCCTGAGTGTCTCAGGGGCTGGCTAGACTATCCCGGACACCCAGTTTTATTTTCAAGACCTCTCGTGGCGTCGCTTGAGTTCATGGGCAGTCCGTCTCGCTTGATACTCTTTTAGACACCCGTTTGGCATTTCTTTTCAAGTCCTACCGTGGTGTCACTTTTAGACACCCGACTGGCATTTCTTTTCAAGACCTCTCGTGGCGTCGCTTGAGTTCATGGGCGGTCTGTCTCGCCCGATACTCTTTTAGACACCCGTTTGGCATTTCTTTTGGATTCTCGGGCGGTCCGGTCTCGCCCGAATATCCACTTTTAATTTTCTTGGTTTGTCACTAACAATTTAATTTTTTCTGCACATGCTAATAAATTATCATGCCATGTTTTGAATTTCAGTCAACATATGCATATCATTTAATCCAGCATGAGCGTATCATTTAATCCATCATGAGCATATGCATTCGGTATATCTTTCATTCATAATGTTTGCCAGTACATTCCAACGTACTCACTGGCTTGTCCCTGGCTATTTCATTGGCCAGACTTGGAGGAGGACGAGCTTGTGGAAGGAGATTGCGCTAGCGAGCCCGACGCTTAGAGGTGTCCCAGTCAGTCAACCTGTGATCTTGGAGTCTGCACATGTATCATCCGCTGTGTTTCCGCTACACCAATAAAATAGTCAAGCCTCACACTGACGCTTGACTTTATTTTATTGTATCAGTGTTGTCTACCCCCACACCATTGTATTATTCCACCACCGTAGTATATTGGCAAGCTTGTAATAATTGTTGAGCACTCTAGCTCAACCCTTGTGTAACATTATTGTACTGGTTATCTATATCAAGGAAGTCTACCAGTTGATCTTGGGGCTGGTATGACTTGAGGCTCTTCTATGATTTATCCCAGAAATGGGCCTGACAGCTGTTTCTTGTAGTTTTCAAAGTTCCTTTTGTGCACCTCTCGTGGGCTTTTTTGGTTGTTAGTTTTGCTCATTTTATTTACTGTCTGAATTTTTTCTTTTTCAGATTACTGGTGTTGAGTGTGAGGCGACCGGTGCTGGTGATGCTGGTGGTGTTCCACTTAGCACTGATTATGACTTGGGTAGTAAGGTTGCTAATGAGGATGTTGGTGGTGCGAGCAATCTTTATGGCAAATCTTCTGGTGTTGGTAGCGCTGAGATTGATAATGGTTCTGATTCTGAGGATTTGCCTCCGGAAAATTTCTCGCCTGGAGGGCTTGACTATGGTGATGTATTGGAAGACACTGTGGTGTCTAGCGTGGAAGAGGTGCCATCCGAAGATGATGATTTACTTATGTCAACTTCTTCCGGCCCCTAGACACAGGAGGCGCTCCTGTCGTCGCAGGATTTTCTGTCGTCAAATCCTGACAGTGCAGTCAACTTGCTGTCGTCAGAGGAGTTACCGTCGTCGAACCCTGAAAGTGCAGGTAAGAATTTGTGTTAGTGTTTGGTGCCCCGTTTTGTTTGTACTTCTCATATATGATGTGGTGGCTGTGTTTCCCCTGTAGTGTTTGAACTTATTTGTTTGTTCCTTTCTTTGTGTAAGCAGATGGTGCTAATGCTGCCAAGGTTGATTCATTTTTGTTTGCTGTTATGAGGTTGCGTATGAATCTTGGGAAACGGTTAGTGATGGATTTTTGTGTCCTTATTGTGCCTGTATCATTTTTGTTTATTTTCCTTTCTCTGCTCGGATTATTGTTGACATCGCACTTGTTTTGATTCTTCGCATCCTCTGTTTTTGCTCAGTGATAAGCCAATGTTTCAAAATGAGGAATGTGATGCCAGCGTTGGTAAGGTGGCTTCTGCGTTCATCCTCGGTGGGATGCTCAACTCGGATTCTGCTGATGTTGTTCTATATTGTCTACGTGAAAAGTACCGAGGCACTGACAAGCTAATTGTTCCCAGATGGGTGACGGTGAGCATTGCTTGTTTAAGTTTTACTTTTGGTTTGATTGTGTTTACTGTGCTGCGTCATGTTTGATAAGTTATTTGTCAATTTTCTGACTGTTTTTGGTGTTGCGTACAATAGACAAAGATACTTGATGGAAATATCAATGGCAACGTGAGGCAGTGGTTCACTAGATCAGGGGCTGATAGTTATGACTTTGTACGTGACTCATCCTTTGTTAATCCATTTTTTTCTGAACTGATAAAAGAATGTGTGCTCTTGTTCATAGTTGGACTCATTGTAGTAATGAAGTTGAACTGATATGTTCCTTGCAATTTTGGTAGTCTAAATAAACTTTTGTAGGCTGCTTTTATTTTTTGTTTTGTACTGAGGTTCTTACTCAATTAGAACTTATGTTTTGGTGATCTGCTAGGACTGATGAATTTCCTTTTTCGCGCTTGATTATTTGTTTGAAGGTTGTTTATGAGTTTCATTTATAATTCTTGAATTCTTTTTCTTCTGCACTTGTTTTTTTTCAGCTTCTTTTCCCTACTTTTGATCCGCCGGCATTTGTGCCTGGCATGGTACCTGGTGAAGATGTTGGGCATTGGTGCTTGGTTAATCTCAATTTGAAGTGCCATCGCTTTGAGTGCCTGGATTCACTCCGTGATGAAACCTGGGATGACGCGGTTAGATTTTTCAGGATCATGACAGATAATATTAAGAGGCTCTGGAGGGAAGCCAGTGTAGATAGGGCCAAACCGTTCTCTCCGGTGCGTGTAGATGATTTCTCTAGCGAGTTTGTTCGTGTGCCACGTCAGGAAAACACGTGAGTATCCCTTTTCATGAAATTTATTAGTTGTTTTCTGTTCCTGTTATTCGTAGTTTCGCAATTTTTGACGTGTTCTAGTATTTTTATTTTTAATGTATCCTTTGTTTTTTCTGGTTAACAGGCATGATTGTGGATTTTTTATGCTGCAAAGCTGCAAGTCTTATCATTGCCGTGATGATGGTGTTGTTGAAATGTTGGATTACACATTTGAAGATATTCCTGACATTAGAAAGACTCTTCTATATACTTTTTCGACTAGCGATGTGTTTGAGGTCGACTTCCGGGGTTTGTTTGGCATTGAGCCTTGTACGTATGCATGTCTTTTTGTATTTTGTTTCCAGCTTGCCCTCTTGACTAGTACTCTTATGAATTCTGTAGTTGAACTTACTGTTTGTGCTCCTCCTTTTTTGTTGTAGGTGAGTGGTTGGATCTTGGGGAGCATGACTACAGGATCTTTGGTAGCCAGTTCTTGGAGCTGGAGCGTGTGGCTGTTGATTTTAGCCAGGGGCGTTCTCCTCAGAAGACAAGATCTGGTGTTATCAAGGGTCGGTTGGGAACTCTCAAAGGTTCTAAAGCTGCTGATTCAGAGAGCCCCGTTACACCCAAGAAGCCCATGGTCGAGTTGATAGACAGTGATGATGACGCGTTTGACAAGATTGCTGGGATGGGAAGGGTCACCAGGAGCGCTGCTGCCAGGGGCGTTTCCCCTGTTGCTGGAATAGTGCGGCGTAGAACCGGTGTTGCTAGGAAGGATCCTGCGTTGGAGTCTGGCAATGTTACAAGCACGAAGCGTGCACCCAGAGCTCCCATTAAGTTTTGCTCCTCCGTGCAGGAGCTACACTCTTATAAATTCCCTCACGTGGAGAAGGCTCGCAAGTTGTATGATATCCTCCTTAGTGATGAAGGACGCGAGAAGTATGCTGAGTGAGTATCCCTCATTATGTTTCATCTTTTTTCTTTTTCTGTTTTTATCGCTGCTATATATATAGACCTTCATCTGTTCAGTATATTTAAGTTGAACTGCTATGAAATGTCTTATCTCCTTTTCCATGCTTTTGTTTTGTGTGTGCTGCAGGACTACATTCTCATTGATACCTCAGCCCAATGATAGTGTCTGGGAAGTTTTTGCACCTGGACAGCTGATGGAGGGGGATGTAATGGACCTCCTTATTGATGATTGGAAGAAAGATCCCGAGAGAAATGTTTATTTAACATCTGGTGATAGGATCTTGCTGAGTTCATATTTCATCACGGTAATGAATTAGACCATTTCTTGTCTGAAATACTTTGTTTTTCACCTGTTGAGTGTATATAGAACTTCTCACTGCTATATATATAGAACTTCTCACTGCTATATATATAAAACTTTACCTGTTCAGTATATTTAACTTGAACTGATATGAATGCCTTATCTTCTTTTTCCTGCTTTTTTGTATAGTGTTTTTTGAGTTTATTCAATACTTTGCTTACTGATATTTTTTCCCTGTGTATTTTCTTTTTTGCCTTTTTGCAGGTTGTGCTTGACTGTTCGTTTTTCGGCAATGAAACCGATAACTTTAATGTTGAACGGGCAGCGAGAGAGTTCAAGAGCTATGTTCGAGATGGGGAAGATTTACTCACTGCGAAACTTGTCATGATGCCTTTATACAAACCTATGATTATAACGAAGGGCAAGAGTTTGTCGCACTATTCCTTGTACACCTTGAATCGGTACCGAAAGTCCATTGACATCCTTGACCCATTAGCATACGAGAAGAATCTTCGTCCTTCAAAGAACACCTACCACAAAGATTGTGAGAAAATTGTGAATGTTGTTGATTTCCGCTAGCTAAAGGTTTTATCTCCAGTAGATGAATCTTTGCTATTTTTTTGTTTCTGCTTTTGTGAGACCTGAAATGTGTACTGTTGGTGCTTTTTAATTTACAGTTCACTAGATTGGTCAAAGTCATGAAGGCTATGTATGGCGAGGCTCAGTATAATGCAAGCAGTCAGCCCAACTGGAGTGTTATTGCAAAGAGACCAAGGTTCATCACTGTTCCCTTCCAAGGGCCGAATGAGTGTGGACACTATGCTCTCAAGTTTGCGGCAACCTATGATGGTGAAAAGGTCGTCGAGAATATTCAAAATAATGACGTGAGTTATAGTTCAGCTTTTCCTTGCTGTCTTTTGGTTGGTTGTCTTTTCCTTTTTCCCTTTTATCATTTTCATCATTTTATTTTGTTTGCAGCCCCGTATTGTAGATTGGAATGCTGAGTATCTGTATTCAATCATGTTCAACCCGAGTAACCAGATCTTGGTGCATGAAACAATTGATGATCTTTGTGTAGTGATTGGATACTTGTGCGATTTATCTCTTGAAAACATTGTAGGCTTATGTTTTTATGTTGGATTTGGATGTCTTGTCAACTATGTAAAAACCATCGTGGCATTGTGATGTTTCTTAGTGTGGCGCAACATTTTATAAACTATTTTGTGTGATGACAATGTGTTTGAATAGCTGTTTCACTTTTATCTTTTTGGCATAAGTGAGCTACAGTCTTTGACATATGTGGGCTGCATTCAGTTAGTGAACTGCATTGGTTTCCATGAGTGAGCTGCATTCTTTGGCATAAGTGAGCTACAGTTTTTGACATATGTGGCTGCATGATGTTCTGTTGGTGAACTGCATTGTTTTAGAGAAGTGAGCTACAATCTTGTACTGATGGTATAGTAATGTGAGGACTGATTTGACAGAGTTGTTTCTGAACTGTGGGACTGATTTTATTTTCATCTGTCTTTTTGTACTGATGGTATAGTAATGTGAGGACTGAATTGTTTTTCATACAGCAGAGGGCTTTGAAAATATTGATGTCTCAGTACTATGTGGATGCAGCATGAGTGGACTGTTGATTCCTGGTTTTCAAGTACTGTTGTATTATATCTGTTCGAACTGAAGTCAACTCGCATTCAAATTATTTACGGCAAAAATTTTAATTGAGGTGTAGCCAGTTTTTATTTAAAGAATAATTTAAGCAGACTATTCAATAAATATGTCTGGAAACTTCTCGAATATAATTAGTTGAACTTTAAAGTTAAAATAAATTGCCTGTTTTAAATTAGCTACATTTAACAGATAGCTTCTTAAGGTCTCCACTTTTAAAGTATCATTTATTTTGTAGCGTTTTTAAATTCCTTTGGTCGTGCTGCAGAGCTAAATTCATTTTATTTTATTTTATTTTTAAAATTATTGCCTGCGAACATGTATTTGAACTTTTCTATATTCAGTTTTTGAACTTTTTTGTTGTAGTTTATAATTCATTTCCCCCGCTCTAGTTCCTTCAATGGGCCTTATGGGGTGAGTGTAATTTGTAGGCGAGGCAGGCTTCCAACGCGCAGGTGTATTGGGCCCTTTTTCGGCCCAACTAGCTCGTCCGCTCGTCTGTGCACTGGCGTCTGCGCGTGCGCTGCGAGTTTAGTCCCACCTCGCTAGTCGAGGGGGCTCTCGACCGGTTTATAAGCGCTGCCGAGTCTCAGGGGTCGAACTCCTCTGTATACTTACTTGAGCGCTTACACACGGCGCTCGCTCTCTGTTTCATGACCTGTGGGCCCTGGTCGGTTGGCCCCGCGCAGTGTAGTTTGCGATGGATTCGCCTATGGTTCGCTGTGGGCTCGAGTCCAAGTATCCTCCTGCGTAGGGCCGGCCTGTACCTTGGCGGTCAATTTTTTTATTTTATAAAAAAACTAGTAGTTGGCTGGTCCAGTAATGGGACTGATTCTTCTTAGCATTTTTGTTGTAGTGCTTGTGAATTTACTCCCCTGATAGAAGCATGATAGTACTGAATGTTCTCCTCGAGTTGAACTGTCATCTCTATAGTGTGTTTTTGACTTAATATTTTATAAGTAAACACCACACTGTTTGGTATATCTTAATATTATCTGTTTATATTTGACTTAAATATGTAGAAATCTATGACTACTATTAATAAAGCAGTAGCAATATATGAACCAACATATATACGGACCTGACCAGTAACTTTGGTAGAATATATACTATTCAGCTAACACTTTGGCACTGCAAGTTCAGGTCAGGTGTACTGCTGTCAAATAACAAGTGCACTGCATCTATAGTGTGTTTTTGTCCCTTTTTTGTTGTGGTCATTTTCAGTGTTCTTCTGGTAATATTTAGTATGGAAGTACTTATGTACCAACTAAGCTGTACTGAGCTTTCTAGTGTTCTGGTACTGTTATCCTTAGCATGTCAGTGCTCATAAAATGCGAACTGAAACTTCTTAGCCTTTTTGTTGTAGTACTTGTTAAATTTCTAGCCTATTTTTAGAAAGCATGATTTATTAGTACTGAATGTTTTCCTCGGCTGGAACTTACTTTTTTATAGTGATTGCACCTTTTTTGTTGTGCTTATTTTCAGTGTTCTTCTGGCACTATTTAGTTTTATAGTACTTGCGTACACAACTAAGCTGTACTGATATTCGAAGACTACTAGTATCTCCATAACTAGTGCTGAAGAGCAGCCACAAAGTTTCATTCACAAGCTACTTCAACTTCACATGGTGGATAAACAATATAGCAAGCTAGCAAACTTGTTCAACCACATAAGCAAACAATGTACTTGACATAAGCAAACTTGTTCAACCTGACACACATGACATAAGCAAACTGGTTTAACCTAACAAAAGCAAACTACGAACTTGAAACAAAAGGAAGGACAAGCACAAGTGCAAGCAACACAAAGCCAGATTGTGATGTTTCCTCATCCCTAAAAGTCGAGGTGGAAGTAGGGGTCCTCTGCCTCCAGTTTTGCCCTTTCCAGACCTTGTTTGATGTTGTCCATTTTCTTCCATGACTCGTAGGTGGCGTACGCATCTATTGCTGCATACTCGATGAGTTTCTCTGGCAGCGGGCTGATCCCCCACAGTTTATGGTCTTCCTCCTTGTTGATCTTCTTCTTCATGTTCTTGTAGAATGGGTGGATCACGCTGGATGCAAGATCAGCCAAAGAGTCATACTTCTTTCCAGTGTATGGAACTCTCCATTAGCGCTCGATGTCGATGAAGTTTTTGGGGTTGATCTCCAAACCAGAGTTCTTCAGCATCTTTTTGTCATGTTCAGTGCTGAAACCGGCAAAGGTGTACAACTTCTCCTCCTTCAGGAGCTCGTGGAGGCGCTTGGGCCTGCAAGGGGAGAGACATATTGAAGATTAGTGTTATTTTCACGATTTAATTCTTCAGTTCTGGTTTACAATTGATGAATCCATGAAGTAGATGTTTATATAGTATAATTCATGGATGAATGTAGTTCAGAAACTAGTACACAAAGTTCAGAAATTAAATCCAAGTACACCATATTATTTTTCTTTTGGTATCTACATTTGAGTCATTGATCTATCTCCTGCTTAGTACTAGTTTAGTTTTCTTTATTGAACAAAAAAACATATACTAGTTCTTCACCAAGTTCTTACTTTTTTTGCTGTTGAAACTACTTTACTACATCAAATTCAGAAACTACTTTTACTACATCTAGTCCAGAAACAACACTAGTGCATCAAGATCAGAAACTACACTAGTACATCAAGTTCAGAAATTAATCTGTTGCAAGAATTTCAGATACTAATCTAGTGCATCAGGTTCAAAATCTATTCTAGTGCATTTACTTGAGAAACTGCACTAGTACATCAGGTTCAGAAACTACAGTAGTACATCTAGTTCAGAAACTACACTAGTACTAGTTTATTGAAATATCAGGATGCAGTACTAATTAAACAGATGCACGAAGAGGTTCATTGAGTAGGATGGTTCACCATTCTTTGGCCGCGGTGATGTGGTATACCAGGCAGAGTTCCTCCACGCATAATTGCAGAACTGCTACCCTCTGCGGAGGTTTGTCTTCCCTTGTAAACTTCACATCAACGCCGATGAAGCTAGGATACAAGCCGCCGCCCCTCATCCTCAGCCTCCTGATCATCTCGTCGGCTTCGTCTGGATTGCTGGTGCAGACGACCTCAAGCGTCTCCTTGCCGTGGAGATCAACATCTTTGAGCTTGGTGGTGTAGTCGTACTTCCCACCGGTGACCTGGACATCGTCGACTTTGCTGGTCTGGTCGGACGTCTCACCACGGTGTCGCTTGGCAGACCGTTCGTCCGCCATTGTGCTCCTCCAGCGATGGCGGTCTTGAGACAGAGATGTTGTGGGGAGTTGCTAGTGGAGTTTGAGCGGCAATGGTGGTTTTCCGAATGAGGCAGAGATGGAGGCGAATGGGCTTTTTTATGGCGTGGTTTGGGACGTGGGGGAGGTGGTTGAACGCGGGCTTGCCGTGGTAGTGGTGGTAGTGGACGTGGGCTCGCCGTTGCAGTCCGTCGTGGCAACCGCCCAATGGGTGGCGTGGGAGCTAGCCTCGGAAAACCAGCCGTCCAACCCTGTACCGCCCGATTATCTGTATTTGGACGGATGGTTGAACCCAGGCTGAACTTACCAGTGCGCGCCTCGCAGATGATGTCAGCGTGGTGATGAGGTTTTTTTTAGTCCCACCTTGGTAGTTTTGTTCTTGACGAAGGTGTTTATAAGGTGGGAAATTTAGCTCAGGGTATCTTGTTCCCTTGAGGGCACTCACACATGGGCCTGCTCCAACCATCTGCACAGGGCCGTCCTGGCACACTAGGCATCAAGTTTGTCACGCCAGCCCTGTGCCGTTGGTTGGAGCAGATTTACTCTTTTTTTTTGTGTGCTGATATTTTTTTTAAACCTTATTTTTTAAATGATTGTTTAAATCAATAAAAAATTTGAAAATATTTTTACATGTAATAAATATTTAATTGTACTGCATCGGTAATTAATGTTGAACTTCTCCATAAATTTAGGGGTGTTTTGTACAAATTCAAGTGCACTGCTTTTTCATGGACGTGTATATATTTTTAGTTTTTGTAAGTAACAGCTATCTAAATTTGTGGGGTTGTGTTTTAATTTTTAATATCTATCTTGTGAACAAAAATATAGCTGAAATATAGTAGTCAATTTTTGTAGGTAACCGCACTGCAATTTAGTTGAAAACGGACTGCGATGTTTAACTGACAGCACATCTTGCTTCAACATTCCGCACTGCACTGTTTGACGCAGCGGACTGCTCGCTATGTGTGTGGTGGGGGGTGGGGGTTGGTTTGGGCCGTGAGAATGTGTTGGGCCTGTTGGGGTGTAAGTCACATACGGCCCAAGTAGGCCTGCCTGCAGGCTGCTTTGCTCTGCGCTGTGTGTATGCGGCAGTAACGTTTAGTCCCACCTCGCTTACCGAGAGCAGGCAGGACCGGTTTATAAGCCCTGGCGAGGCACCGCCACCGAACACCTCTTGGTACTGATTTGGAGCTTACGCACGACGCTCTCTTACCCATCCACGTTGACCCGTGGGCCTTTGTGTGCCTGGGCCAAAGCATTGTGGCTCAGAATGGGCTCGCCTATGGTTCCTCGGTGGGCGCAGTCTTTAGTACGAGACTGGCTTGGTCCAGGTTGCACCTGGGTGATCACCTTTTTTTCATTCAACTAATTTTCTTTTAGCACTTCATTTAAACACGTACAGCGCTGCACGCATCCACAGTGTGCATTGCGTTAGCTAGTTTCGTGAACTGCATGCATCTTTCTGCATAGGTGTTTAGTCTTTTATTGAATCATATTAAAAAAAAATGTATAATATGTCCTTGGGTACTGCTTTTACAAACGTACAGCGCTGCACGCATCCATAGTGTGCACTACGTTAGCTAGTATCGTGAATTGCATGTATCTTTCTGCGTAGGTGTTTAGTCTTTTATTGAATTATATTAAAAAAAATATGTCCTTGTGTACTGCTTTTACAAACGTTTCGCACTGCACTGCGTGTACAATTGTTTTTTGAGTACTTCATTTAAGCATGTACTGCTCTGCACCCACCCATAGTGTGAACTGCATTAGCTATAATGGTGAACTGCATGTGCCTTTCGGCATTGGTGTGTTTGCAGGGTGTGGGTTGCAGAATTCCATTGAGCAGTCAAGGTACAATTTTTCTCTTCTTCTGTTTTTCTTGGAAATGTAAGTTGTATTGATTGTCCTCTTTTTTTTGTAACGTAACTTACATTATTTTTTCTGTTTTTTCCCGGTGTGCCTAGACCTTTTGCATTCCTCTTCTATATATTTAACTCACCTTTGCAGTTCATTTCCCCTATAGCCGCATCCACACTCCCTTTCAAAGCACCCTTTCTATCTTTTTGGTTTCTAGGGTTTTTTTGCCATGGCGCCACGCCCCTGTGCGAACCTCTCCTGCTGCAGCCATGGCTGTGGTGTGCCGACGGACTGTGACTGCTCAGCCTGCAGTGAGGCCCGGCGCGCTCACCTGAGGGGCAAGGTCCTCTGCCAATCTGGGCGAGCGCAGCAGCTTGCGTATGGCACGGTTTTCACCGAGGGATTGGATCTGGACGATATCAATGTCGTTCAGTTCCATTCTGCTCTGCTTCGCCATGGCCTTGGGCGCACCAGCCCATTTGTCCATCGCCTCACGCCCACAGATGTGGAGACTCATTACAAGATGGTAATTTTTGTTTGATCTGATTATTATTTTTGTCTTTTATTATTAGGTATAATTCCCACATCTGTCTGAACTGCTATCACTTTAGAAGCGTACCTCTTTTGTCTATTGAAGTGTATTGCACGATGTTGTTGTATCTTGTTTTTAGGTTTTGCTATTGTAGATAGAGCTGTTTTTTTGTATGTACTACATGGTTAGAAGATGTGGACTGCCTAGATATGTGATGAGCACTATTGCTTTGCACTATTTGTTTTTATATCATATATGCAGTACATGCATCCTTATGTGAACTGCATGTAAATGAGAATTGTACTGCATATTACCATGTTCCACACTGCATCTACTCCTTCTGTGCACTTCGTGTAATAGGGTCACGAGCTGCATGTACGTTATCTCTGTACTTCTTATGGCTCCACTATGTGCTTCAACTATCTTGCGTCAGCACTGCATAGTGGTTCGTACTGCTGTTCGTCCTCTAATAGTTTTACTATTATTTATGTAGAAAATCCCCCATCGAGCTATTAGGTATCTCAGGCTTAACAAGGCGGGTATTCTCCAAGTTGTTCTCGGCGAAGGTCACCCAAAACCAGCTGAGTATCGTGTTGGCGTTGATGGGCGGCTGTATCTGCAGAGAGGCTGGAAGGAATTCGTCATTGAGAGTGGCCTGATGTCTCATCAAGTTGTTGTCCTAAATTTTTTTGAAATTGGGGATTGTACTATTGAAATCACGTTTGAGGTGATTGGTTAAGATTTGAAGTGATTTGTAATAAGTACTTTTGGGTGTATCGAATGCTTCATCCTACTCTGTTATGTGGACTATGATGAAAACTCGTATTTGTTTTCTATCTGTGAGACATGCGTATTTTTACCTAATCCGAACTTCCTGGCTTGGATGACTGAACTACCTGGCTTGTATGATGGAACTTCCTTACTTTGTATTTGTTTTAGTTGGTTCAACGCAAGTGCACTGCGTGGCTACCGAACTGCACGCTCAACTATAATGAACTACACTTTTAGGGAAAGAGAACTGCATTTTCCAAGAGAGAGAACTGCTTCGTCGCTTCCGTTCTGTATGCAATCGGGTGCTGCGGGATGATTTTAGTTGGTTCTGGACGTCCGTTGTCCTTTGTTTCTTTTTTATTTACTGGGATCACGACTAAAATCTGCAGTAATCGGCCGATTTGGCGGACGAGCTTTTCCTCTGATCGTTCGTGTTCGTGTGTAATATAAGCTTAAAGTCAGCGTGTAATTCGTGTTTATATAAGTTTTACAAATATGCAAACTGGTATATGATTACTATAGTGAATTGTATCTATTTTGTCGTTAACCTGCTACTTCTTCTTGGCGACTGGAGCGCGTCTTTTGTTGCAGTTTGCCTTGTTATTCTTGGCGGTGTTGCAGTTTCTTCTCTTCGCACTGTGGTGTTTAGAGCGCCTTGCCTGGTGGTTGATGGCAGTCTTTGTTTCCCATGGCTGTGAACTGCAGTCTTTGTCTTTCCTCGCATGCTGGTTGATGGCGGTGCTGGTTTTCTACCACTTTGAACTGCATCCTTTCGTGCTCCTAACCTGTTTTTTGTATGGTGTGTCGTCGTTGCTTGTTTCTGTACAGCTTTCCCTTCAGTTTTTTGTCTTTTGTTTGGTGGTGTTATTGGCATTGTTTCTTCAGGTTCTTCATCTTCTTCACTCTCTTCTTTTTCTTCTTCTTCTTCTTCATCCTCTTCTTCGTCTTGATCTTCTTCAGAAACAAATTGCTCCTCTTCTTCGATTGCATCACTATTTTCTTCTCCAATATCATGTTCATCCTCTTCTTCATTTTCTGATCTTGTTCTCTGTGGGCAGGTTCTCGAATTGTGTCTCTGCCTCTTTTTGCAGATGCTGCAGAGTCTCGGTTTTGTCAAATTTTGAGTTTTGCCAGCAGAACTGGTATGGCTATTATTCTGCTACCTTGGTGCAGCATCCCTGTTTTGTTGCGCATCTCTAGTGCCGTGGTTTTGTTGTTCATGTTTTTTTTACATGTCCTGGAATTGTGTCCGCTGATGACATTACATGTCAGGCACCTTCTTATTCCCAGCGGCCTACCATCACTGTCCAGCTCAGGCTGTGGCTTACTATTTGTTTCAGCATTTTTCTCCTTGGACACAGTCTTTTTTGGAGCTGCATCGCCCCCTTTCTTCCTCCCTTTTGTGTTTGATACAGGAGGTGGAAGGATTGTTTCCTTATTGATTTGAGCAGTAGCAATGTGTTCAGCACCTTCCGCTTGCTCGGTATTGTTGTCACCCAAGGAATTCTGTGCTTGCTGGATTTTTGCTGCTTCTTCTTCTTCATTCAGCACATCAACCTCCTCGATCAGTGCCCTCATACCAGACATCGCCCTGTGGTACCCGGCGTCGGACCTTGTCCCTCTGTTTGCCAGGTCTATTGCTGTTTCCGCCAGCGTTTTTCTACGGCAGAATAGTGAAGTTCCATCTGGTGATGTTTGTTCGTAGTCCCTACGGTCAAACATTGGATTTGATCTTGCGTTTGTGGTGTATCTTTTCAAGATGTACACTTCAGGAATCTTGTGTACCCTCAACTGATGGAGCATGCATATCACATGGACGCAAAAGAGCCCTGTAGACAACACAGAATTCTTTGTTTTGTAAGTTAACTGCATTAAATTAATAGACCATACTTTTCTTTATAAGCAAGTGAGCTTCATGCATAGCTTGCTGAAATTAAGCTTTTTGTGCAAGCGAACCGTACCTGTGTGTGTCCACAGTTTGCACTCGCATTCGTAGACACCGTTCTCGACATCGGCGACCACTTGGAATTCATGCCTTACCCAATCAAATGCATCTGATCGGTTGTAGTGGTGAACGAGGTATGTTGTTGGGTTGTCAGGGCACTGGTCTGCTCTGAATGCTGTGCTGCGGTAATGTGTCTCCTTGAATTCTGCAAAAACTGCCCTTGTGTATATTTTGGATAGCTGGACTTCAAATCCAAATTGGGTGGTCGTCTTTACCTCTGACTGTGTGATCAGAAAATTAGTGTTAGACATCGCAAAACTGGAACTATTGTTTGTTTTTGAAGTTATTACTAGTTTGTTGAACATTTTATGTACCTCATGCCCGATTGTCTCTGCGTGCTCGACGACCCTCCTGGTCTGAATGCACTTGTCCACCTGTTGAGCAAACAGATGGAGATCATGCTTCTCTTTGACGAAGTTTTTTTTCAGTATACGGTTCATACTCTCGCTTCTCTGTGTGGAAGTCATCCGCGCACAAAATACTTCCTTGTAGTAAGCTGATATCCACTCTTGCCGGTCATCCCACAGCGAATTCATTACCTCGTCGTTTTGCAAGTTGTATTTCTGCATGAGATCCTTCCAGGCTCGTTCAAATTCTGACAGCATTAGTGGATGGTTCAACACCGCGGTGAGGTCAGCCTTGAATGTGTCGTATGCATTATACAGCAAGGCAAGGTGGTCTTTGTACTTCTTCATGATGTGCCATCGACATAACTTGTGCAATGTATCTGGTAGGCTAGTTTTTAATGCTGCCTTCATCGAAGAACATTGGTCTGAGAGGCACAAGTAGTGTATTTTTATTAAGTTGTCCATGTGCAAGAAAGACAGAAGAAATAGAAGTGGACCAAACAAATATAAGTACCTAGGTGTTGTATTGTACATGTGAGCATGCAGATTGGCGGCTTGTAGTTCATGCATCTCAAGAATGTTTTGAAAACCCATTCGAAGGACGGGATCATTTCATCTCGCACAAGGCGACAGAAAAGATCGTGCTCTGGAGATGATGGTTCACTCCCACAAATACTCCCAGCGGCATGTGGAACTTATTCGTTTTATATGTCGTGTCGAATGTCATGCAGTCTCCGAAATCTTCATACGATCCTCTGCAACTTGCGTTGGCCCAGAAGACGTTTCTTACACGTTTATCTGCATCGACATCGTAATCATAGAAGAACTCTGGGTTGATCTTCTTCATCTTCTCGAAGAAACCTAGAAGTTTCTTGACGTCATCTTGAGACTCCTCTCTTGCAAACTGCTGTTTTCTGCATTTCAAACACAATGCAAACTTATCTTATCAAAACGGTAAATATGATGGAAATATGCCCTAGAGGCAATAATAAAGTTGTTATTATTTTTATATTTCCTTGTTCATGATAAAGGTTTATTATTCATGCTAGAATTGTATTGACCGGAAACTTAAATATATGTGTGAATACATAAACAAATACCATGTCCCTAGTGAACCTCTACTAGACTAGCTCGTTGATCAAAGATGGTTAAGGTTTCCTAACCATAGACATGAGTTTTCATTTGATAACGGGATCACATCATTAGGAGAATGATGTGATGGACAAGACCCATCCGTTAGCTTAGCATATCTTCGTTCTATTTATTGCTACTGCTTTCTTGAATGTCAAATACATGTTCCTCAGACCATGAGATCATGCAACTCCCGGATACTGGAGGAATACCTTGTGTGCTATCAAACGTCACAACGTAACTGGGTGATCATAAAGATGCTCTACAGGTATCTCCGAAGGTGTCCGTTGAGTTGGCATGGATCGAGACTGGGATTTGTCACTCCGTGTTTCGGAGAGGTATCTCTGGGCCCTCTCGGTAATGCACATCATAAGAAGCTTGCAAGCAATGTGACTAAGGAGTTAGTTACGGGATGATGTATTACGGAATGAGTAAAGAGACTTGTCGGTAACGAGATTGAACTAGGTATGGAGATACCGACGATCGAATCTCGGGCAAGTAACATACCGACGGACAAAGGGAATTACGTATGTTGTCATTGCGGTTCGACCGATAAGATCTTCGTGGAATATGTAGGAACCAATATGGGCATCCAGGTTCCGCTATTGGTTATTGATCGGAGAGGCGTCTCGGTCATGTCTACATCATTCCCGAACCCGTAGGGTCCGCACGCTTAACGTTCGTTGACGATATAGTGTTATATGAGTTATGTGAATTGGTAACCGAATATTGTTCGGAGTCCCGGATGAGATCCCGGACATCACGAGGAGTCTCGGAATGGTCGAGAGGTAAATATTTATATATGGGAAGTCATATTTTGGGTTCCGAAAAAAAGTGCAGTTTTTTCGGTATTGTACCGGGAAGCTTCCAGAAGGTTTCGGAGGATTCCGGAGGGGTCCGGAAGTCCACAAGTGGGTCCACCACGTCCCAAGGGCTAGGCATGGGCTAAGGGGAGGCGCCCTGGCCTTATTGGGCCAGGCGCACCAAGTCCTCGAAAGCCCATGCAGCTAGGGAAGGAAAAAAGGGAGAGTCCTAGTAGGAATAGGATTGGACTTTGGAGTCCAAGTCCACGTGTGTACTATTCACGATTACTGTTCACGTGGCACTATTCCTTCTACTCCAAGCCCCTACACATATATAAATAGAGGAGAGGGGGCGCCCCAAAGGAGACTCAACATTGTCTTAGCCGTGTGCGGCGCCCCCTCCACAGTTCCGTCCCTCGGTCATATTTTCGCAGTGCTTGGGCGAATCCCTGCGGAGATAGCATTACCGTCACCGTCACCACGCCGTCGTGCTGCCGGAACTCATCCACTACCTCGCCGTCTTTCTGGATCAAGAAGTCGAGGATGTCACCGAGCTGAACGTGTGCTGAACGCGGAGGTGCCGTACGTTCGGTACTCGGTAGTGACCAGTCCCTTTGTAGTAGAAGCACTCTGTTTCAGGCCTGGGTCCAGCTTTGGGTTTCTTCGTGGGAGCGGCAACTTGCTTGCCGTTCTTCTTGAAGTTCCCCTTCTTTCCCTTGCCCTTTTTCTTAAAACTAGTGATCTTGTTAACCATCAACACTTGATGCTCCTTCTTGATTTCTACCTCCGCTGATTTCAGCATCGCGAAGAGCTCGGGAATTGTCTTCTCCATCCCTTGCATATTATAGTTCATCACGAAGCCTTTATAGCTTGGTGGCAGTGACTGAAGAACTCTGTCAATAATACTCTCAACCGGAAGATCAATTCCCAGCTGAGTCAAGTGGTTGTGGTACCCAGACATTCTGAGTATGTGTTCACTGACAGAACTGTTCTCCTCCATCTTATTGCTAAAGAACTTGTTGGAGACTTCATATATCTCAACCCGGGCTTTAGCTTGAAATATCAATTTCAGCTCTTGGAACATCTCATATGCTCCGTGGCGTTCAAAACGCTTTTGTAGTCCCGGTTCTAAGCCATAGAGCATGGCACACTGAACTATCGAGTAGTCATCAGATCGAGCCTGCCAGGCGTTCACAACGTCTGCAGCAGCTCCTGCAGTAGGTCCATCACCTAGCGGTGCATCAAGGACATAATTCTTCTGTGCAGCAATGAGGATAATCCTCAAGTTACGGACCCAGTCCGTGTAGTTGCTACCATCATCTTTCAACTTAGCTTTCTCTAGGAACGCATTAAAATTCGACGGAACAGTAGCACGGGCCATTTATCTACAACATAGTTATGCAAAAACTATCAAGAGTAAGTTCATGATAAATTAAGTTCAATTAATCAAATTACTAATGAACTCCCACTTAAATTAACATCCCTCAAGTTAACTAAGTGATACATGATCCAAATCAACTAGCCCATGTTCGATCATCAGGTGAGATGGTATAGTCATCAATGGTGAACATCTCCATGTTGATCATATCTACTATATGACTCATGTTCGACCTTTCAGTCTCCAGTGTTCCGAGACCATGTCTGTACATGCTAGGCGCGTCAAGTTTAACCCAAGTATTCTGCTTGTGTAAAACTGGCTTACACCCGTTGTATGTGAACGTAGAATCTATCACACCCGATCATCACGAGGTGCTTCGAAACGACGAACTTTAGCAATGGTGCATACTCGGGGAGAACACTTTTATCTTGAAATTTAGTGAAGGGGTCATCTTATAATGCTACCGTCGTTCTAAGCAAAATAAAATGCATAAAGGATAAACATCACATGCAATCAAAATATGTGACATGATATGGCCATCATCTTGTGCTTTTGATCTCCATCTCCAAAGCATCGTCATGATCTCCATCGTCACCGGCTCGACACCTTGATCTCCATCGTTGCGTCGTGGTCGTCTCGCCAACTATTGCTTCTACAACTATTGCTAACGCATAGCGATAAAGTAAAGCAATTACATGGCGCTTGCATTTCATACAATAAAGAGACAACCATAAGGCTCCTGCCGGCTGCCGATAAATTACAAAACATGATCATCTCATACAATAACGTATATCACATCATGTCTTGACCATATCACATCACAGCATACTCTGCAAAAACAAGTTAGACGTCCTCTACTTTGTTGTTGCAAGTTTTACGTGGCTGCTACGGGCTTCTAGCAAGAACCATTCTTACCTACGGCACAAAACCACAACGGTGATTTATCAAGTTTGCTGTTTTAACCTTCAACAAGGACCGGCCACAGTCAAATTCGATTCAACTAAAGTAGGAGAAACAGACACCCGCCAGCCACCTTTATGCAAAACAAGTTGCATGACTGTCGGTGGAACCGGTCTCATGTACGTGGACATGTAAGGTTGGTCCGGGCCGCTTCATTTTAGAATACCGCCGAATCAAAATAAGACGTTGGTGGTAAGCAGTATGACGATCACCGCCCACAACTCTTTGTGTTCTACTCGTGCATATCATCTACGCATAAACCTGGCTCTGATACCACTGTTGGGGAACGTTGCATGGAAAACAAAAAAAATTCTACGTACACGCAAGATCTATCCATGGAGATGCATAGCTACGAGAGGGGGAGTGTGTCTACGTACCCTCGTAGACCGTAAGCGGAAGCATTAGAACAACGCGGTTGATGTCGTCGAACAACTTCACGATCCGGAACTGCCCCAAGTATTTGGTGGATAAGAAGGATGGCAAAGTGAGCAAAGGTATATTTGATATACATGTTATTGATGTGTTCCTCACTAATGCTCGCAATAGCGCCTGGGTATTTGATACTGGTTCGGTTGCTCATATTTGTAACTCGAAACAGGAGCTACGGAATAAGCGTAGATTGGCTAAGGACGAGGTGACGATGCGCGCCGGGAATGGTTCCAAGGTTGATGTGATCGCCATCGGCACGCTACCTCTACATCTACCTTCGGGATTAGTTTTAGACCTAAATAATTGTTATTTGGTGCCAGCGTTGAGCATGAAAATTATATCTGGATCTTGTTTATTGCGAGACGGTTATTCATTTAAGTCAGAGAATAATGGTTGTTCTATTTATATGAGTAACATCTTTTATGGTAACGCACCTTTTGTGAATGGTCTATTCTTGTTGAATCTCGATCGTAGTGATACACATATTCATAATATTGATGCCAAAAGATGCAAAGTTGATAATGATAGTGCAATATACTTGTGGCACTGCCGTTTAGGTCATATTGGTGTAAAGCGCATGAAGAAACTCCATGCGGATGGACTTTTGGAATCTCTTGATTATGAATCATTTGATACTTGCGAACCATGCCTCATGGGCAAGATGACTAAAACTCCGTTCTCCGGAACAATGGAGCGAGCTACTAATTTGTTGGAAATAATACATACCGATGTATGCGGTCCGATGAATGTTGAAGCACGCGGTGGGTATCGTTATTTTCTAACCTTCACAGATGATTTGAGTAGATATGGGTATATCTACTTGATGAAACACAAGTCTGAAACATTTGAAAAGTTCAAAGAATTTCAGAGTGAAGTAGAGAATCATCGTAACAAGAAAATAAAGTTTCTACGATCTGATCGCGGAGGCGAATATTTGAGTTACGAGTTTGGCCTTCATTTAAGAAAATGTGGAATTGTTTCACAACTCACGCCACCTGGAACACCACAGCGTAATGGTGTGTCCAAACGTCGTAACCGTACTTTATTGGATATGGTGCGTTCTATGATGGCTCTTACCGATTTGCCACTATCGTTTTGGGGTTATGCATTAGAGACAGCTGCATTCACGTTAAATAGGGCACCGTCTAAATCCGTTGAGACGACACCGTATGAACTATGGTTTGGCAAGAAACCTAAGCTGTCATTTCTTAAAGTTTGGGGATGCGATGCGTATGTGAAAAAGCTTCAAACTGATAAGCTCGAACCCAAAGCGGAAAAGTGCGTCTTCATAGGATACCCTAAAGAAACAATTGGGTACACCTTCTACCACAGATCCGAAGGCAAGGTCTTTGTTGCCAAGAATGGGTCCTTTCTAGAGAAGGAGTTTCTCTCGAAAGAAGTGAGTGGGAGGAAAGTAGAACTTGATGAGGTAATTGTTCCTTCTCTCGAATTGGAAAGTAGCTCATCAGAGAAAACCGTTCCCGTGATGCCTACACCAATAAGAGAGGAAGATAATGATAAAGATCATGAAACCTCAGATCAAGTTACTACTGAACTTCGTAGGTCGACCAGAGTACGTTCCACACCAGAGTGGTACGGTAATCCTGTTCTGGAAGTTATGTTGTTAGACAACGGCGAACCTACGAACTATGAAGAAGCTATGATAAGCCCGGATTCCGACAAATGGCTTAAGGCCATGAAATCTGAGATAGGATCCATGTATGAGAACAAAGTGTGGACTTTGGTGGACTTGCCCGATGATCGGCAAGCCATTGAGAATAAATGGATTTTTAAGAGGAAGACGGATGCTGATGGTAATATCACTGTCTACAAAGCTCGACTTGTCGCGAAAGGTTTTCGACAAGTTCAAGGGGTTGACTACGATGAGACTTTCTCACCCGTAGCGATGCTTAAGTCTGTCCGAATCATGTTAGCAATTGCCGCATTTTATGATTATGAAATCTGGCAAATGGATGTCAAAACAGCATTCCTTAATGGTTTTCTCAAAGAAGAGTTGTATATGATGCAACCAGAAGGTTTTGTCGATCCTAAGGTTGCTAACAAAGTGTGCAAGCTCCGGCGATCCATCTATGGACTAGTGCAAGCATCTCGGAGTTGGAATATACGCTTTGATGAGGTGATCAAAGCATATGGTTTTGTACAGACTTACGGTGAAGTCTGTATTTACAAGAAAGTGAGTGGGAGCTCTGTAGCATTTTCTAATATTATATGTGGATGACATATTGTTGATTGGAAATGATATAGAATTTCTGGATGGCATAAAGGGATACTTGAATAAGAATTTTTCAATGAAAGACCTCGGTGAAGCTACTTATATATTGCGCATCAAGATCTATAGGGATAGATCAAGATGCTTGATAGGACTTTCACAAAGCACATACCTTGAAAAAGTTTTGAAGAAGTTCAAAATGGATCAGTCAAAGAAAGGGTTCTTGCCTGTCTTGCAAGGTGTGAAGTTGAGTCAGACTCAATGCCCGACCACGGCAGAAGATATAGAGAAAATGAAAGTCATTCCCTATGCCTCAGCCATAGGTTCTATTATGTATGCCATGCTGTGTACCAGACCTGATGTGTGCCTTGCCATAAGTTTGGCAGGGAGGTACCAGAGTAATCCAAGAGTGGATCACTGGACAGCGGTCAAGAATATCCTGAAGTACCTGAAAAAGACCAAGGACATGTTTCTCGTTTATGTAGGTGACGAAGAGCTCATCGTAAAGGGTTACGTCGATGCAAGCTTCGACACTGATCTGGATGACTCTAAGTCACAAACCGGATACGTATTTATATTAAATGGTGGAGCTGTCAGTTGGTGCAGTTCTAAGCAGAGCGTCGTGGCGGGATCTACGTGTGAAGCGGAATACATAGCTGCTTCGGAAGCAGCACATGAAGGAGTCTGGATGAAGGAGGTCATATCCGATCTAGGTGTAATACCTAGTGCATCGGGTCCAATGACAATCTTTTGTGACAACACTGGAGCAATTGCCATAGCCAAGGAGCCCAGGTTTCACAAGAAGACCAAACACATCAAGAGACGCTTCAACTCCATTCGTGAATATGTCAAGGATGGAGTCATAGAAATTTGCAAAGTACACATGGATCTGAATGTGGCAGACCCGTTGACTAAGCCTCTTCCACGAGCAAAACATGATCATTACCAAGACTCCATGGGTGTTAGATTCATTACTATGTAATCTAGATTATTGACTCTAGTGCAAGTGGGAGACTGATGGAAATATGCCCTAGAGGCAATAATAAAGTTGTTATTATTTTTATATTTCCTTGTTCATGATAAAGGTTTATTATTCATGCTAGAATTGTATTGACCAGAAACTTAAATACATGTGTGAATACATAAACAAATATCGTGTCCCTAGTGAGCCTCTACTAGACTAGCTCGTTGATCAAAGATGGTTAAGGTTTCCTAACCATAGACATGAGTTGTCATTTGATAACGGGATCACATCATTAGGAGAATGATGTGATGGACAAGACCCATCCGTTAGCTTAGCATATGATCGTTCTGTTTATTGCTACTGCTTTCTTGAATGTCAAATAGATGTTCCTCAGACCATGAGATCATGCAACTCCCGGATACCGGAGGAATACCTTGTGTGCTATCAAACATCACAACGTAACTGGGTGATCATAAAGATGCTCTACAGGTATCTCCGAAGGTGTCCGTTGAGTTGGCATGGATCGAGACTGGGATTTGTCACTCCGTGATTAGGAAAGGTATCTCTGGGCCCGCTCGGTAATGCACATCATAAGAAGCTTGCAAGCAATGTGACTAAGGAGTTAGTTACGGGATGATGTATTACGGAACGAGTAAAGAGACTTGCCGGTAACGAGATTGAATTAGGTATGGAGATACCGACGATCGAATCTCAGGCAAGTAACATACCGACGGACAAAGGGAATTACGTATGTTGTCATTGCGGTTCGGCCGATAAGATCTTCATGGAATATGTAGGAACCAATATGGGCATCCAGGTTCCGCTATTGGTTATTGACCGGAGAGGCGTCTCGGTCATGTCTACATCATTCCCGAACCCGTAGGGTCCACACGCTTAACGTTCGTTGACGATATAGTGTTATATGAGTTATGTGAATTGGTAACCGAATATTGTTCGGAGTCCCGGATGAGATCCCGGACGACACGAGGAGTCTCGGAATGGTCGAGAGGTAAAGATTTATATATGGGAAGTCATATTTTGGGTTCCGGAAAAAAAGTGCAGTTTTTTCGGTATTGTACCGGGAAGCTTCCAGAAGGTTCCGGAGGATTCCGGAGGGGTCCGGAAGTCCACAAGTGGGTCCACCACGTCCCAAGGGCTACGCATGGGCTAAGGGGAGGCGCCCTGGCCTTATTGGGCCAAGCGCACCAAGTCCTCAAAAGCCCACGCAGCTAGGGAAGGAAAAAAGGGAGAGTCCTAGTAGGAATAGGATTGGACTTTGGAGTCCAAGTCCACGTGTGTACTATTCACGGTTACTGTTCACGTGGAACTATTCCTTCTACTCCAAGCCCCTACACATATATAAATAGAGGAGAGGGGGCGCCCCAAAGGAGACACAACATTGTCTTAGCCATGTGCGGCGCCCCCCTCCACAGTTCCGTCCCTCGGTCATATTTTCGTAGTGCTTGGGCGAAGCCCTGCGGAGATAGCATTACCATCACCGTCACCACGCCGTCGTGCTGCCGGAACTCATCCACTACCTCACCGTCTTGCTGGATCAAGAAGTCGAGGACATCATCGAGCTGAACGTGTGCTGAACGCGGAGGTGCCGTACGTTCGGTACTCGGTCGGTTGGATCGTGAAGTTGTTCGACGACATCAACCGTGTTGTTCTAACTTTTCCGCTTACGGTCTACGAGGGTACGTAGACACACTCCCCATCTCGTAGCTATGCATCTCCATGGATAGATCTTGCGTGTGCGTAGAATTTTTTTTGTTTTCCATGCAACGTTCCCCAACAAAATAATTACCCAAATAATGCTCAAGGGAGATGTTATGTGATGTGCTTACTTGTTGACCCAGTCGCGGCTAGTATGCGCCATGATGTGCAGACCACCGGACATACGCAGCAGTGTTGACATCATCTGTGCATGTGTGTGGTTCTCCAGCTGCATGTCCTTCACCAACTGGTCAATCAAAGGATCATCTCTTTTCTGTGAGTGCAGGTGCAAAAGCATCCCGGGGCTTTCGAGCATCTTGTGATTGTGCTTGAGCTCAACCTTCTCTATCACAAAGCTCCCTTTCTTCCTCTCTTTCACTCTAATTCTTGCTCGGCAACCAGTCCTTTTTGATGTCTTCCCACGTTTTCGGTCATGTTCTGCAACAGTCTCCTTGTGCTTCCCTTCTTTGGAGCAGACAATGTAGTTATATGTCTTGTGGTTCGACCTTTGGCGTATGCCAAAACCTGCATGTCTAGCATAAGTGTTGTAAAACTCCCATGCATTGTCGTACGAGCTGAACTTCATTCCAGCGACAGGTATCAGGTTTGACGGCATGTTTTTATTCTGCAAGGGAGCATTTGTCATAAACCATATTAGGAAAAAATTGCATCATCATATTTTTGAATTTGCTTATGACAGAATTATCTTTTGTCACATTTGTTAGAGACTAAGTGAACTGCTCTATCAGACTAAGTATACTGTTCTGTTATAAATAAGAGGACTGCATATTATTAAGTTTTCGGTGAGTTGACTGCATTACATATTGCAACAAACTTCACATGGAATGTAAGTGCGCTGCTTTTCTCAATGGACTGGAATATTATAATTTTTCAGGCCAAAAACACATACATGGGTGTACTCTCTTTCATCCGATGGCGTTTGCAGCTCGCCTGGTTGTATTGGACACGGTGGTGTTATAACAGATCTGTGTAGTTGAGGATCTCGCTGTGGCAGTAGCGAGGAAGAGTTGTTCTTGCTGTTGACTTCTCGCCGAGGCACCCTTGGTGGTCGCTGTCTTGAACTTGATGCTGCAGGTACACGCGGAGCTCTGTTTTGTGGTGCAGCAATTGGACGCGGTGGTAGTCCAGTGTTGTGGTGATGTCTCACTTGATTGGTTTGAAATTGTCGGAGCGGCGGCACATCATCATCACCTTCACCATCATGGCCAACAGCATCATCGTTGTCTGTTCGGACATTCTGTCCAAATGTAGTGATGTCGTGCTTGTACTCTGGCTCGAGAACAGTTATTGGCTCATCGTCATCATCATCATCATCGTCGTCATCATCCTGTTGATGAGTGCCCTCCCACATGAAGGTGACATCGTCGTCATCTTCCACCACCTCTTCTTGCTGGAAAAAAATTTCTTCCGAAGAGTATTGCACCCTGTTTGTTGTAGTGTAGAATCCTCGAGGTATCTCAGGAGTTACCCATCCAGTGTTTCCAGAAGCTTGGCTCATCCTGCAGTTCAGGGGCTTTGGGTTGTGAATTATCCGCGGCATTTTTTGTCTGGTGAACTGAACTTCCTGCACAAAACGGCCGAGCTGCATTGTCAAGTGAAATGAACTGAATTATGCGAACTGCAATGCCTTTATAAATAGCACTGCGAACTAATGCAGACAGACTGCATCATCGCGCAGTGCAAACTGAAGCAACCGCACTACATCATTATTCAAGGTGAACCTATGCAACCACACTGCATAATTGAGCTACCGGACTGCATCATTATTCAAGGTGAACTGAAAAAAACACACTGCATCGCCTTTAGGGACGTACTGGACTTCATGCACTACATTGGCCGAATAACTAAACTGATAGAGGAGAAGAGGTGAACTGCTTACCTCATGTTGCAGTCCGTCTTTGCGTTTGCATGAAGTTCCCTTCGCTTCCGTCTGCAGTCCACTAGCCCTTCCAGCACACTTGAGCTTGGCCTTCTTGAGTATTTCAAGCGCGATTTAAACTTGACTTAACGTTAGTGGAGATGGAGGTTTCGAGCAAAACCTCGTCGAAGCTTGCATCCAAGAACTAGCCGCGGAGGAAGCAGCCTTGCGAGCACTTCTTCTTCGTCGAACTGGTGCAATGTCGAGGCAGCACCAATCCTGATATGGCGATGTGCCACCGATCTCCGAGGACGCTGCCGCGGAGGAAGGCCGGGTGGAGTGAGGGGGCGACGCTCCGAGGTTGCTGCCGCGGAAGAAGGCCGAGAGGAAAGGGGCGGCGGCGCTCCGAGGCCGCTGCCCAGCCCGCCACCGCGGAAGAAGGCCGGGAGGTGTGGGGCGGCGGTGCTCCCAGGCCGCTGCCGCGGGAGAAAGCGGGGAGGAGAGGGGCCGCATCGATGCCCGCTGCTGCGGCGGAAGAAGGCGGGGAGGAGAGGGGCGCCGGTGCTCCCAGGCCGCTCCCGCGGTAGACGGCGGGGAGGGGAGGGGCGACGGTGCTCCCAGGCCGCTCCCGCGGTAGGAGGCGGGGAGGGGAGGGGCGGCGGCGCTCCGATGGGGTTGTTGGCAGAATAAGGAAAAAGATGGTAGAATAAGGTCTTAAGGGGGTTGGTAGAATAGACCCACCCTATATATATATATATCATTTTTCGGGACTAACCTATTAACCCAGTGCCCAGTGCCAGTTGCTGTTTTTTGCTTGTTTTTGCCTTTTCATAAAATCATTATCAAAAAGAGTCCAAACGAGAAAAAAACTTTGGATTAATTTTTTCTAGACCAGAAGAGACCCACAAAGTGTCAGGGCCGGTTTTCCGGGACATGAAATCCCAACAAATGACCCTCGTGTCATCACCAGCCCCAGGATTACTGTTCGCTGGTGGACACTTCCTTGATACATAATTCCAAGCAGTTACAAGAATTTGAGTGCAAGACCATGAAGGTCCGTTGAGTACCACAATGATTTCTAGTGGCGGATGACGGAAGCGACTCGTTGATTTCCAACGTTGATGGGTCTCTATTCCCACAGGAACAGCTGACCTGGATAACTCCTATCTCGTGTGGCTGCTATCTCCGATTCCTAGGTTGCGGGGGTGCCTTCGTAGCATTCTCCTCCGACTCGTGATCTAGCCAAGACAATAGCCAGGGACAAGCCAGTGAGTACGTTTGAATGTACTCGGAAACATCATGGATAAAAGATATAATAAAAGTAGGCAGAATTCATGCAATTAACTTTAAACATATTCAACAATATTATGACATGGCAAGTGTTTAGTATAATCATTTAGAGAATTATGTTTGCATAGAAAATAAAGGTTAGCCATTCGATATTAGCAAAGTATAAGTAATCATGTTGTTCTCAAAATTTTAAAGTCGGGTTTCAGGAGATAGAACCATCTCGAAGGAATCTTAGTGAGAGCGTAAGTGGAACGTCGGGCGTTAGACCTCCCGAGGATTCCAACAAATAAAATGCCAAATGGAACATTGGGCATTAGACCTCCCGAGGATTCCAAGAAATAAAAATGCCAGTCGGGTGTCTGAAGCGACACCTCGAAAGGTCTTGCAATGCATGCCACAGTCGGGCGTCTGGGGTGACACCTCATAAAGGGCTTATAATGAAAGTAGCAACACGAGTATCCAGGTGGTAAAACCTTCCCATGAGATACTCAACAATTCATATATGAGAAAAGGTTAGTCCATAACAGCATTAATTATAATAATCATCCACCATAAATCATGATCAATTCCTTGTTTAATTAATTCCTCTGAAGACCGACACTAAGACCGATACTTGACCCATCCCAGACTATAGCCCTTAACCGCGGACATGGCTATTCGAATAGGTTTTTATACTCTGCAAAGGTTGTACTCTTTACCCACAAGTAAAGGATTTCTTTAGTCAACCCCGAAACGTTGACTAATTCCGATTGCGGTCTTTGGGTTGAAAACACACCTAACCAACACACACCAGCTTAACTTTCACGATCTCCGGAATCACCCAAGGCATCATCCAAGAAAAACTCTAAGACGGGGAGACTCCAATCTCGAATAGCATGGGATCACAAAATTTATACCGCGCGCAATAACAAGGGGTGCATGCCCTCCCTCGGCCTCAGCCGGACACACCCATGCCCCCTGACCAAGTGGCATGCCTACCAGTGATCAATGGTATCTTCCACTATGGCCTCTCTGTACGGTGTGTGCAATGAAAGGGGTTAACAACTTACTGAACCGTACCCTACCTGTGGCAGGGACAAGTGGCAGCAGGAAACAAGTATGGGGGTTACCGGAACAAGACTCGATCTACGGTTGACTCAGGAGGTTTATGTTTTCCTGCAATGATTAGCACAATATATTTCCTTAGTGGTACCCAACAGGGTCACCACCTAGCATGTCCCGACATGCCATCACCGATCATTCTCGTCACAACGAGATTTCTGTTTCACGGTCACAATTTCTTGTGACGGATTCTTTCCTGCATGTTAGTCAGAACGAGCATAGGCATGTGTGGCACAAATGTTTCATGTTTAAGTGAACTCAAATACTCACAAGGTACCACATATGCATGATCATCTATATGCAAATTTCTTTTGAGTCAACATAATCATGTTTCAAAATTCTAGCAAGCAATCAACCAAACTTTAATCATATCAAGTGTTCAAGATGCTTGCCTTGGGGATGTAGAAAAGTTGAGTGCACTCCATAACTTGGTAAAAATTCATCTTCCCTCCATTTTCCTATTTTCAAAATATTGCAATTACCACATAATTTGAAAACAGTACCAAAAAAGTGTTTGGAAAATTTCGAAATAAATACTAAAATAAAATAGATGAAAAATTAGGAATTCCAGAAAAAGAATCAAATGATTTCGAGTTGTGGTTAAAAAGTTAGAGGCACTCAAAGTTGGGTCAAAATCTAAGTTTAATTTAAACTCTAAAAAGAAAACGATTCGGATAGAAATGCGCTTTCTGACAGAGAAGACGTACTTCGTAGAATACGCTTACACTCAAAACGAGTCGGTGCGGCGCTGGGTCGCTGACAGTGGGCCCACCTGGCCCATTGGTCAGGTTTGACCGGTCAGCCGCCCGCGCCTTCTTCTCTTGCAGAACTGGGCGAGGGCTCCGGCGATCCTTGCCGGCGATTGGGGGTGCCCCTCGGCAAGATGAGCTCACCATCGAGCTCAGGATGTCCGGGCGGTCCCTCCGGTGTGCGGCACGTCCCCCGGAGATCACGGGGTTGCTGGCGGCGAGCTCACCCGACGGAGGGCGGCGTCGGGCGAAAGAGGGACTCTTCACACAAGCTTCGTTCGGTGAAATTGATGGATGGAATGTATTCACGGTTGCTCCAGGAGTCTAGTGGTGAAGAAATTTTTGGTGGGGAGGCCGTGGTTGCGACGGAATCGTCGGAGAGATTGCGGCGGCCGTGGCCACCGGAGATGGAGAAGATGGCCATATCCAGTTTATTGGCTACAACAAAATGCTCATGGAGGGAGGAGGAGAGGTTGTGGTGCAGCGAGGCAAGCTCGGGGTGGTCTTAAATAGGCGGGGGAGGTTGGTTCCGCGGCGCCCGAAGATGAGCACGGTGGCGGTGGCCATTACGGCGGCAGGTGAGACCGTTGAGGTCGGTGGGTGGTCGGCGGGTTCGGTGAGCTTGGTGAGCCGTGGACGAGCTCCGGCCACTGGCAATTAAGGTGAGCGGGTCCGGTCAAGGACGTGGCGTAGCGTGTTTTATCGGTCGGCGCTCCTGGTCGGTGTGGTCGGCGGTGGATGGCGCGGTAGGTGAGGACGGTGGCGGCTTGCAATGATGGAGGGGTGCGCTGGCTGGTTCATAGATGAGACACGCGTCTTTGACGGTGGCGTGTCCGAGACGGTGGCGTGTTGGATGGCGACGGACGGTGCGTGGTCGGCGCTAGGAGACAAGGGAAGGTGTCGGTAAGCTTCGGGGTGGTCGGAGTGATCCAGAGGAGGACCAGGACGAGCGAGGGGAGCAGCAGAGGAGCGACAGGGGCTCGGCGCCATCGGGTGCAGTACGCGCGCTCTAGCCGGCCTCTGGGCATGCATACCAGATACTTGATGCTGCAGGTACACGCGGAGCTCTGTTTTGTGGTGCAGCAATTGGACGCGGTGGTAGTCCAGTGTTGTGGTGATGTCTCACTTGATTGGTTTGAAATTGTCGGAGCGGCGGCACATCATCATCACCTTCACCATCATGGCCAACAGCATCATCGTTGTCTGTTCGGACATTCTGTCCAAATGTAGTGATGTCGTGCTTGTACTCTGGCTCGAGAACAGTTATTGGCTCATCGTCATCATCATCACCATCGTTGTCATCATCCTGTTGATGAGTGCCCTCCCACATGAAGGTGACATCGTCGTCATCTTCCACCACCTCTTCTTGCTGGAAAATTTTTTCTTCCGAAGAGTATTGCACCCTGTTTGTTGTAGTGTAGAATCCTCGAGGTATCTCAGGAGTTACCCATCCAGTGTTTCCAGAAGCTTGGCTCATCCTGCAGTTCAGGGGCTTTGGGTTGTGAATTATCCGCGGCATTTTTTGTCTGGTGAACTGAACTTCCTGCACAAAACGGCCGAGCTGCATTGTCAAGTGAAATGAACTGAATTATGCGAACTGCAATGCCTTTATAAATAGCACTGCGAACTAATGCAGACAGACTGCATCATCGCGCAGTGCAAACTGAAGCAACCGCACTGCATCATTATTCAAGGTGAACCTATGCAACCACACTGCATAATTGAGCTACCGGACTGCATCATTATTCAAGGTGAACTGAAAAAAACACACTGCATCGCCTTTAGGGACGTACTGGACTTCATGCACTACATTGGCCGAATAACTAAACTGATAGAGGAGAAGAGGTGAACTGCTTACCTCATGTTGCAGTCCGTCTTTGCGTTTGCATGAAGTTCCCTTCGCTTCCGTCTGCAGTCCACTAGCCCTTCCAGCACACTTGAGCTTGGCCTTCTTGAGTATTTCAAGCGCGATTTAAACTTGACTTAACGTTAGTGGAGATGGAGGTTTCGAGCAAAACCTCGTCGAAGCTTGCATCCAAGAACTAGCCGCGGAGGAAGCAGCCTTGCGAGCACTTCTTCTTCGTCGAACTGGTGCAATGTCGAGGCAGCACCAATCCTGATATGGCGATGTGCCACCGATCTCCGAGGACGCTGCCGCGGAGGAAGGCCGGGTGGAGTGAGGGGGCGACGCTCCGAGGTTGCTGCCGCGGAAGAAGGCCGAGAGGAAAGGGGCGGCGGCGCTCCGAGGCCGCTGCCCAGCCCGCCACCGCGGAAGAAGGCCGGGAGGTGTGGGGCGGCGGTGCTCCCAGGCCGCTGCCGCGGGAGAAAGCGGGGAGGAGAGGGGCCGCATCGATGCCCGCTGCTGCGGCGGAAGAAGGCGGGGAGGAGAGGGGCGCCGGTGCTCCCAGGCCGCTCCCGCGGTAGACGGCGGGGAGGGGAGGGGCGACGGTGCTCCCAGGCCGCTCCCGCGGTAGGAGGCGGGGAGGGGAGGGGCGGCGGCGCTCCGATGGGGTTGTTGGCAGAATAAGGAAAAAGATGGTAGAATAAGGTCTTAAGGGGGTTGGTAGAATAGACCCACCCTATATATATATATATCATTTTTCGGGACTAACCTATTAACCCAGTGCCCAGTGCCAGTTGCTGTTTTTTGCTTGTTTTTGCCTTTTCAGAAAATCATTATCAAAAAGAGTCCAAACGAGAAAAAAACTTTGGATTAATTTTTTCTAGACCAGAAGAGACCCACAAAGTGTCAGGGCCGGTTTTCCGGGACATGAAATCCCAACAAATGACCCTCGTGTCATCACCAGCCCCAGGATTACTGTTCGCTGGTGGACACTTCCTTGATACAGAATTCCAAGCAGTTACAAGAATTTGAGTGCAAGACCATGAAGGTCCGTTGAGTACCACAATGATTTCTAGTGGCGGATGACGGAAGCGACTCGTTGATTTCCAACGTTGATGGGTCTCTATTCCCACAGGAACAGCTGACCTGGATAACTCCTATCTCGTGTGGCTGCTATCTCCGATTCCTAGGTTGCGGGGGTGCCTTCGTAGCATTCTCCTCCGACTCGTGATCTAGCCAAGACAATAGCCAGGGACAAGCCAGTGAGTACGTTTGAATGTACTCGGAAACATCATGGATAAAAGATATAATAAAAGTAGGCAGAATTCATGCAATTAACTTTAAACATATTCAACAATATTATGACATGGCAAGTGTTTAGTATAATCATTTAGAGAATTATGTTTGCATAGAAAATAAAGGTTAGCCATTCGATATTAGCAAAGTATAAGTAATCATGTTGTTCTCAAAATTTTAAAGTCGGGTTTCAGGAGATAGAACCATCTCGAAGGAATCTTAGTGAGAGCGTAAGTGGAACGTCGGGCGTTAGACCTCCCGAGGATTCCAAGAAATAAAATGCCAAATGGAACATTGGGCATTAGACCTCCCGAGGATTCCAAGAAATAAAAATGCCAGTCGGGTGTCTGAAGCGACACCTCGAAAGGTCTTGCAATGCATGCCACAGTCGGGCGTCTGGGGTGACACCTCATAAAGGGCTTATAATGAAAGTAGCAACACGAGTATCCAGGTGGTAAAACCTTCCCATGAGATACTCAACAATTCATATATGAGAAAA
Source organism: Elymus sibiricus (assembly GCA_039707655.1). Lineage (NCBI taxonomy): Eukaryota > Viridiplantae > Streptophyta > Magnoliopsida > Poales > Poaceae > Elymus > Elymus sibiricus. The sequence continues at coordinate 118,186,456 of CM077676.1, read as the reverse complement.
GGTTAGTCCATAACAGCATTAATTATAATAATCATCCACCATAAATCATGATCAATTCCTTGTTTAATTAATTCCTCTGAAGACCGACACTAAGACCGATACTTGACCCATCCCAGACTATAGCCCTTAACCGCGGACACGGCTATTCGAATAGGTTTTTATACTCTGCAAAGGTTGTACTCTTTACCCACAAGTAAAGGATTTCTTTAGTCAACCCCGAAACGTTGACTAATTCCGATTGCGGTCTTTGGGTTGAAAACACACCTAACCAACACACACCAGCTTAACTTTCACGATCTCCGGAATCACCCAAGGCATCATCCAAGAAAAACTCTAAGACGGGGAGACTCCAATCTCGAATAGCATGGGATCACAAAATTTATACCGCGCGCAATAACAAGGGGTGCATGCCCTCCCTCGGCCTCAGCCGGACACACCCATGCCCCCTGACCAAGTGGCATGCCTACCAGTGATCAATGGTATCTTCCACTATGGCCTCTCTGTACGGTGTGTGCAATGAAAGGGGTTAACAACTTACTGAACCGTACCCTACCTGTGGCAGGGACAAGTGGCAGCAGGAAACAAGTATGGGGGTTACCGGAACAAGACTCGATCTACGGTTGACTCAGGAGGTTTATGTTTTCCTGCAATGATTAGCACAATATATTTCCTTAGTGGTACCCAACAGGGTCACCACCTAGCATGTCCCGACATGCCATCACCGATCATTCTCGTCACAACGAGATTTCTGTTTCACGGTCACAATTTCTTGTGACGGATTCTTTCCTGCATGTTAGTCAGAACGAGCATAGGCATGTGTGGCACAAATGTTTCATGTTTAAGTGAACTCAAATACTCACAAGGTACCACATATGCATGATCATCTATATGCAAATTTCTTTTGAGTCAACATAATCATGTTTCAAAATTCTAGCAAGCAATCAACCAAACTTTAATCATATCAAGTGTTCAAGATGCTTGCCTTGGGGATGTAGAAAAGTTGAGTGCACTCCATAACTTGGTAAAAATTCATCTTCCCTCCATTTTCCTATTTTCAAAATATTGCAATTACCACATAATTTGAAAACAGTACCAAAAAAGTGTTTGGAAAATTTCGAAATAAATACTAAAATAAAATAGATGAAAAATTAGGAATTCCAGAAAAAGAATCAAATGATTTCGAGTTGTGGTTAAAAAGTTAGAGGCACTCAAAGTTGGGTCAAAATCTAAGTTTAATTTAAACTCTAAAAAGAAAACGATTCGGATAGAAATGCGCTTTCTGACAGAGAAGACGTACTTCATAGAATACGCTTACACTCAAAACGAGTCGGTGCGGCGCTGGGTCGCTGACAGTGGGCCCACCTGGCCCATTGGTCAGGTTTGACCGGTCAGCCGCCCGCGCCTTCTTCTCTTGCAGAACTGGGCGAGGGCTCCGGCGATCCTTGCCGGCGATTGGGGGTGCCCCTCGGCAAGATGAGCTCACCATCGAGCTCAGGATGTCCGGGCGGTCCCTCCGGTGTGCGGCACGTCCCCCGGAGATCACGGGGTTGCTGGCGGCGAGCTCACCCGACGGAGGGCGGCGTCGGGCGAAAGAGGGACTCTTCCCACAAGCTTCGTTCGGTGAAATTGATGGATGGAATGTATTCACGGTTGCTCCAGGAGTCTAGTGGTGAAGAAATTTTTGGTGGGGAGGCCGTGGTTGCGACGGAATCGTCGGAGAGATTGCGGCGGCCGTGGCCACCGGAGATGGAGAAGATGGCCATATCCAGTTTATTGGCTACAACAAAATGCTCATGGAGGGAGGAGGAGAGGTTGTGGTGCAGCGAGGCAAGCTCGGGGTGGTCTTAAATAGGCGGGGGAGGTTGGTTCCGCGGCGCCCGAAGATGAGCACGGTGGCGGTGGCCATTACGGCGGCAGGTGAGACCGTTGAGGTCGGTGGGTGGTCGGCGGGTTCGGTGAGCTTGGTGAGCCGTGGACGAGCTCCGGCCACTGGCAATTAAGGTGAGCGGGTCCGGTCAAGGACGTGGCGTAGCGTGTTTTATCGGTCGGCGCTCCTGGTCGGTGTGGTCGGCGGTGGATGGCGCGGTAGGTGAGGACGGTGGCGGCTTGCAATGATGGAGGGGTGCGCTGGCTGGTTCATAGATGAGCCACGCGTCTTTGACGGTGGCGTGTCCGAGACGGTGGCGTGTTGGATGGCGACGGACGGTGCGTGGTCGGCGCTAGGAGACAAGGGAAGGTGTCGGTAAGCTTCGGGGTGGTCGGAGTGATCCAGAGGAGGACCAGGACGAGCGAGGGGAGCAGCAGAGGAGCGACAGGGGCTCGGCGCCATCGGGTGCAGTACGCGCGCTCTAGCCGGCCTCTGGGCATGCATACCAGATGCTCGACGAAATGACAAGAGGATCTACAGGGGTTTGATTGAAGTGAAATTTGACAGGGTGATACTTGAATGGATGGGAATGATGTTAGACATGCTGGTTTGGCCAGAGAAGCTAGTGCCACATAGGGTTCAGAGAGTTGCAAAATTTCAGCCATGCCCACAAGCTGTTTGATGAAATGTTAGGGCTAGCTAGGGGACTTTTCTGGATGTGAGACTTGGCAGGATGGAGTCTCATTGGATTATAGAGATGGTGGTAAAGTTGGTTTGACAGGAGGGACAAGTTTCCAATGCAAGTTTGAGTGAAATTCAGTTATGGATACAAACTACAGGGAATTATTTGGTGAACTTAAGAGATGCCAATGGAGCTGGTATTCTGGACTTAACTGTTTGGTTGGAAGGACTAGGAGATGGAAAAAATTCAGAATTGTTTGACCAAGGAAAAATGGGGCTGTAGTTCAATGCTCAGACTGGACCAGAATTGAAAACAGGATGGTTTGCTCAAATTTTTCAAAAGGACATGATGGGTTTTTGCATAAAAGTGATCTACAAGCATCAGATGACCCCTCATATTTTTTTTGGAATTTTAAAAGAATTATTTAAAAGGGTCTTAGTGCAACAAAAGCATTTTAGAGTTTGAAAATGTAATTAAAAGAATTATTTTGGGGCAAAATTATTATGAAAATATTTCCTACTGAATTTTAAAAAGGTAAATGAAATGATTAAGATTTTTTTTCCAAAACCCACAATATTTTCAAATGTTTCTATATGGAGGGAAGACTTTTGGAAAACAGAAAACAGAAAATACTCTGAAATTAATAAAAGACCTAATATAATTCAAAATTTTATTTTTATCAAAATTTCATTTAATAAAAACATGGATTAAAATTTTGGGGTGTTACACGAAGCTTCGGGAGAAGACCAGAAGAGCCACGAGGAGGCGACAAGCCTGGGGGGAGCGCCCAGGGAGGGTAGGCGCGCCTCCCAGGCTTGTGGGCCCCTCGTAGCTCCTCCTGACCTAATTCCAGCGCTATAAATTCCCAAATATTCCCAATATACCAGAGATAAAGAAGAGAAAACCTTTCCACTGTCGCAAGCCTCTGTTCTTCCACGATCCCATCTGGAGGCCTTTTTCGGTACTCTGCCGGAGGGGGAATCGATCACGGAGGGCTTCTTCATCAACCTTGCTGCCCTTCCGATGATGTGTGAGTACTTTACCACAGACCTACGGGTCCATAGCTAGTAGCTAGATGGCTTCTTCTCTCTCTTTGATCTTCAATACCATGTTCTCCTCGATGTTCTTGGAGTTCTATCCGATGTAATCTTCTTTTGCGGTGTGTTTGTTGGGATCCGATGAATTGTGAGTTTATGATCAGATCATTCATGAGAAATATTAGAGTCTTCTCTAAACTCTTTTATGCATGATTATTATAGCTTTGTATTTCTCTCTGATCTATCGATTTGGTTTGGCCTACTAGATTTATTTATCTTGCAATGGGAGAGGTGCTTTGTGATGGGTTCAATCTTGCGGTGCTCAATCCCAGTGATAGAAAGGGACATGACACGTATTTGTATTGTTGCCATTAAGGATAAAAAGATGGGGTATAATCATATTGCTTGAATTTACTTTGTCTACATCATGTCATCTTGCTTAAGGCATTACTCTCTTTCATACTTAATACCCTAGATGCATGCTGGATAGCAGTCGATGGGTGGAGTAATAGTAGTAGATGCAGGCAGGAGTCGGTCTACTTGTCTCGGACATGATGCCTACATACATGATCATTGCCATGAATTCGTCATAATTATTCGCTTTTCTATCAATTGCCCAACAGTAATTTGTTTACCCACCGTATGCTATGTGTTCGAGAGAGAAGCCTCTAGTGAAAACTATGGCCCCCGGGTCTACTTTATCATATATAAAAAACCTAAAAATACCTTGCTGCAATTTATTTACTTTTATTTTATTTAGTATTTTAGTTTATCTATCTATCACTATCAGAATTAATCCTTGCAAATAACCGCTAAGAGGATTGACAACCCTCTTATTTGCGTTGGGTGCAAGTGTTTGCTTTTGTGTGTGCAGGTGCGCTTAACGGGATTTTGCTTGGTTCTCCTAGTGCATTGATAACCTTGGTTCTTAACTGAGGGAAATACTTATCTCTACTATACTGCATCATCCTCTCGTCTTCATGGAAATACCAACGCAGTCTACAAGTAGCAGCATACTGGAGGTAGATGGAGATGGATGAGATTCGTCATGTAATCGAGTAAATTTGTTAGGGCTTGATCCCTAGTATCCACTATGTTATGAGATTAATGTTGCTATGACTTTTCTATGCTTAATGCTTGTCACTAGGGCCCGAGTGCCATGATTTCAGATCTGAACCTATTATGTTTTCATGAATATCTTTGAGTTCTTGATCCTATCTGCAAGTTATATGCACCTGTTATTGTTCTGAACCGTAGACCCCAAGGTGACAATAATTGGGATACTCTCTGGGGATGACTGTAATTTGAGGAGTTCATGTATTCACTATGTGTTAATGCTTTGCTCCAGTTCTCTATTTAAAGGAGCTCCTTAATTACCCTTAGTTTTCATTAGGACCCCGCTGCCACGGGAGGGTAGGACAAAAGAAGTTATGCAAGTTCTTATTATAAGCATGTATGACTATATAAGGAATACATGCCTACATTTGATTCATGAATTGGAGCTATTGTGTATCGCTCTAGGTTGTGACTGTCACATGATGAATGTCATACAAATATCCATCGCTACTCCATGCCTACGCTTTGCTCATATTGTCTTTGTTAAGTTACTACTGTTGCTACTGCTGTTCCAACCGCTATAAAACTGCTACTGTTACCATTACTATTATTATTGCTACTGTTACCACTGCTATCAAAACTATCATATTACTTTGCTGCAGAGAAACAACTTCTCAGGTGAGGTTGAATTGATAACTCAACTGCTAAGGCTTATAAATATTCTTTGGCTCCCCTTGTGTCAAATCAATAAATTTGGGTGAAATCCTACCCTCGAAAACTGTCGCGATCCCCTATACTTGTGGGTCATCAGACGTGAACGCGGCGACATGCTGGATGGCGGCGTGAGCGCCGCTGGCGTTGTTGTTTGTAGTGATTGGTCACTGATGACCGACAAGTATAGGGGATCAATCGTAGTCCTTTCGATAAGTAAGAGTGTCGAACCCAACGAGGAGCAGAAGGAAATGACAAGCGGTTTTCAGCAAGGTATTCTATGCAAGTACTGAAAGTAGTGGTAACAAGTAGTTTTGATAGCAAGATAATTCATAACAAATAACAAGTATAATAAAGTGCAGCAAGTTGGCCCAATCCTTTTTATAGCAAAGGACAAGCCGGAACGAACTCGTATAATAAGCAAAGAATTCTCGAGGACACATGGGAATTTCATCTAGTCAGTTTCATCATGTTTGTTTGATTCGCGTTCTCTATTTTGATAATTTGATATGTGGGTGGACCGGTGCTTGGGTTCTGTTCTTACTTGAACAAGCCTCCCACTTATGATTACCCCCTCTCGCAAGCATCCGCAACTACGAAAGAAGAATTAAGATAACTCTAACCATAGCATGAAACATATGGGTCCAAATCAGCACCTTACGAAATAGCACATAAACTAGGGTTTAAGCTTCTGTCACTCTAGCAACCCATCATCTAATTACTACTCCACAATGCCTTCCCTTAGGCCCAAAGATGGTGAAGTTTCAAGTAGTCGACGTTCACACGACACCACTAAAGGAAGCACAACATACATAGCATCAAAATATCGAACGAATACCAAATTCACATGATTGCTTATGACAAGACTTCTCGCATGTCCTCAGGAACAAAAGTAACTACTCACAAATCATATTCATGTTCAAGATCAGAGGGGTATTGAATAGCATTAAGGATCTGAACATATAATCTTCCACCAAATAAACCAACTAGCATCAACTACAAGATGTAATCAACACTACTAGCAACCCACAGGTACCAATCTGAGGTTTTGAGACAAAGATTGAATACAAGAGATGAACTAGGGTTTGAGATGAGATGGTGCTGGTGAAGATGTTGATGAAGATTGGTCCTCCCACGATGAGAGGGCCGTTGGTGATGTCGATGGCTTCGATTTCCCCCTCCCAGAGGGAAGTATCCCCGGTGGAATCGCTCCGCCGGAGAGCAAAATAGCTCCTGCCCAGGTTCCGCCTTGAGACAGCGGCACTTCGTCCCGAAAGTCTTCTTCTGATTTTGTCTAGGGCAAATGGCTTCATATAGCAGAAGGAGGGGGCCAGAGGCCTGCCAGGGGCCCCACAAGCTCGGGGGGCGCGCCCAGGGGGTAGGGCGCACCCCCCAGGCTTGTGGCTTCCTGGTGGGCCCCCTTCTGTTGATTCTTTCATCAATATTTTTTATATATTTCAAAATAATTCTCCGTAAATTTTTAGGTCATTTGGAGTTGTGCAGAATAGCTATCTCTGTTTCGCCCCTTTCAGGTCCAGAATTCCAGCTGCCGGCATTCTCCCTCTTCATGTGAATCTTGCAAAATAAGAGAGAAAAGGCATATAAGAATTGTAGCATAGAGTGAAATAATGATCAAAAACATAATAATTATCAATAAGAAATCATGATGCAAATTGGACGTATCAACTCCCCCAAGCATAGACCTTGCTTGTCCTCAAGCGAAAGCCAAAATCGATAATCATGAGCACATGTTTAGAGAGAGAGGCGTCGATAAAAAATAAAATACGGACATGGAGCATCATGATCTTTATTATAACAACAATATATCATCATAAAACTTCTCACGAAAAAGTGACAATTCGATCACAAGTTAAAGTATGAACCATAAACCAAATTGAAAACTAACAAACTATGATCTCAGTCACTGAAGCAATTGCAATTCATCATATTATCAGAAAGAGTCTATGTAAGAGCTTTGTTTAGCAAGTTCACATACTCAACTATCATTTAGTCTTCTATGATTGCTGACACTCACGACATACTTATGGAGCAAAAGTTTCAGTCAAACACATAAAAGATAGGGGCTTATAATTTTGCCTCCCAACGTATTTACCTCAAGGGTAATGTCAACAATAATAACTCATGATCACCTACATCCAACTGGATATATATGCCTGGATCAATCCCCACCACATGATGCTTGCCAGGAGAGAAAATAAAAACGGAATAGAGGAGGATACTATTGACTCTTGCATGAAAGTAAATACATAAAGTAAAGCCCTTCGCAGAGGGAAGCAGAGGTTGTCATGCGCTTTCTGTTTTTGGATGTGCAAGCTCTTAATGTAAAGGAACGTCACTTTATATTGCCCCTTGTGATAGCGACCTTTATTATGCAGTCTGTCGCTTTTATTACTCCACCATCACAAGATCGTACAAAGCTTATTTTCCCTTACAATAAAAGTTCATACATGTTAAGAGCAATTTTAATTGCTTTGCACCGATGACAACTTACTTGAAGGATCTTATTCAATCCATAGGTAGATATGGTGGACTCTCATGGCATGAAACTAGGTTTAACAGTTTTTGGATGCACAAGTAGTATCCCTACTTAGTGCGGAATTTTGGCTAGCAAAAGATAGGGGGCATACACCACATGTTAGAGGATCCAAAACAATATAACTTCTATGTGAATATAAGCAAACAAAACCCATTACATTGTCTTCCTTGTCCAACGTTGACTAACTGACATGGAATATTTGATGGGGACTCACAATCATAAAAGATCACAAGGCAAACACTCGAAACTAAATCATGCTAAAACTTTATTCTTCTAAATCACGAAATAACTAAGGATCGAACTAAGATAGATACTGATGATAAAAAGTGATGGTGATATGATACCGGGACACCTCCCCCAAGTTTGGCACAAGCCAAGGGTGGTGCCCATACCCATGTACTCAAATCTCCTTCTTGGGTGATGGTGGTGATGAAGTGGTGGGCTTGTCCTTCAGCTTCAGGTAGTACTCCAGATTACTATTGATCCTTCGAAGGGCACGATTTTGATCTTCCAACATAATAACTTCATGAGTGAGCGATGTATTCTGGGCACAAATTGCTTCAACAGCCCTTAATGCATTAATTTCATATAAAGAAAGGTTATGCTGAAGAGTTTGCAATATATCTCCCTTTTCTGTAGGTTCCTGCTTGTGCATGGCTTGATCATCTTCTCCTTGAATCTGGTCCTCCACGACCTTTCTGGCTTACTCCTCCATAGCAGTATCCTCCTCTCTGGACGACCACTCATAATATACTTCGCTGAAAGGACGTTTGCCGGGTGAAGGTTGACCAATCCGGTGCTTGGTGCAGAGTCTTCGGGGAGCCATGGCCATCTAGATCTGTCAGAAAAATAGCCCGAAACAAGAACAGAGAAGAAACTTGCGACGGGGTCGTCAAAACACCCATGACTATATATAATGAATTTTTCCCATGCATAACAAGTAATATGGAAGAAAAACGGAGTCGGAAAAGTCCACGAGGATGCCACAAGCCTGGTAGGCGCGCCCTGGGGGGTAGGGCGCGCCGCCCAGGCTTGTCGCCTCCTTGTGCACTTTTCAGACTGTTTATTATTTTTCTAATTTTTTATATATTCCAAAACTAACAAAAAGTACTTTTATGGAAGTTTTGTAGTCGGTTTACTTACCGTACCACATACCTACTCCTTTTCAGGATTCTGGAGCATTCCGGAAGGTTTCCTCTATGTGCTCTTCCGGTGTCATTGTTTGAATAATATTAGTTTCAACATTAATGGGTGTACCTCAGATATAATGTTTAATTCTTTGCCCATTAACCACTCTCGGATTATTGCCTTCGGAGTTGTTTATTTTGATGGCTCTGGAGCGATAAACTTCTTTGATGATGTATGGCCCCTCCCATTTAGAGAGAAGTTTTCCTGCAAAAAATCTTAAACGAGAATTGTAAAATAGAACAAGATCACCTACTTTGAATTCCCATTTTTGAATTCTCTTATCATGCCATCTTTTAACTTTTTCTTTAAACAACTTGGCATTTTCATAAGCTTGGGTTCTCCATTCATCTAAAGAGCTAATATCAAATAACCTCTTTTCACCTGCAAGTTTAAAATCATAGTTAAGTTCTTTAATTGCCCAATATGCTTTATGTTCTAACTCAAGAGGTAAATGACATGCTTTTCCATAAACCATTTTATATGGAGACATACCCATAGGATTTTTATTAGCAGTTCTGTAAGCCCATAATGCATCAAGTTTCTTAGACCAATTCTTTCTGGATCTATTAACGGTCTTTTGTAAAATCAATTTTATTTCTCTATTAGTTAATTCAACTTGACCACTAGACTGAGGATGATAAGGAGATGCAATTCTATGGTTAACATCATATTTAGCTAGCAATTAACGGAAAGCACAATGAATAAAATATGAAGTGTTATGATCAGCACTACTAGTTGGAATAGCTTCTACCCACTTAGTAACGTAATCAACAGCAACTAAAATATGAGTATAACCATTGGATTTAGGAAAAGGTCCCATATAATCAAAACCCCAAACATCAAATGGTTCAATAGCAAGTGAATAATTCATAGGCATTTCCTGACGTCGACCAACATTACCAATTCTTTGACATTCATCACAAGAAAGGACAAAGTTACGTGCATCTTTGAAAAGAGTAGGCCAATAAAAACCAGATTGTAATACCTTGTGTGCAGTTCTGTCTCCCGCATGGTGTCCTCCATATGCCTCGGAGTGACACTTTTTCTTTTGTTGGTATGTGATAACCCACAAGTATAGGGGATCACAACAGTTTTCGAGGGTAGAGTATTCAACCCAAATTTATTGATTCGACCCAAGGGGAGCCAAAGAATATTTGCAAGTATTAGGAGTTGAGTTGTCAATTCAACCACACCTGGAGACTAAATATCTACAGGAGAGTGATACGTCTCCAACGTATCTATAATTTATGAAGTATTCATGCCATGTTTATTATAGTTTTGTATGATTTTGGTGCACTTTTATATGGCTTTTATATGATTTTCATGGACTAACATATTGACCTAGTGCCCAGTGCCAGTTGCTGTTTTCTGCTTGTTTTTGGTTTTCTAGAAAATCTATATCAAATGAAGTCCAAATGCAGCGAAACTTTTTGACAATTTTTTCTGGAACATAAGAGACAGTAGAAGCTTCGGGAGGTGGCCAGAAGACCCACAGGGGCCCCACGAGCCACCAGGGCGCGCCACAACCCCCCCAGGCGCGCCCTGGTGCCTCGTGGGCCCCCTGTGGCCCTTCTTCATGTGATTCCAACGCCAAAAAATCATATATATTCAGAAACCCCCGAAAGTTAACCTAGATGAGTTTTTACGCCGCCGCAAGCCTCTGTACCTCCACGATCTCATCTACGCCCTTTTCCGAAATCCTGCCGGAGGGGGGAATCATCACTGGAGGCCATCTTCATCATCCCGGCGGTCTCCATGACGAGGAGGGAGTAGTTCATCCTCGGGGCTGAGGGTTTGTACCAGTAGCTATGTGTTTTATCTCTCTCTCGTGTTCTTGATTTGGCACGATCTTGATGTATCACGAGCTTTGTTAATATAGTTGGATCATATGGTGTTTCTTCCCTTTCTATCATTGTTGTGATGAATCGAATCTTTTCCCTTTGAGGTTTCGTTATTGTCAGATTTAATATTTCAGATTTGAGAACACTTGATGTATGTCTTGCATATGAATACCCGTGGTGACAATGGGGTATTATATTGATTCACTTGATATATGTTTTGGTATTCAACTCGCAGATTCCCGCGGTGCCATTGGGGTAATCTATGCATAGGGGTTGATGCACGTTTTCATTATCTTTTCTCCGATAGAAACTTTGGGGTGCTCCTTGAAGTTCTTTGTGTTGGATTGAATATTATGAATCTGAAGTTGTTTGATGCATATCGAATAATCAACTCACGGATACTTGTGGTGACATTGGAGTATCTAGGTGACATTAGGGTTGGTTGATGTGTTTCATATGGTGTTATTTTAGTACGAACTCTAGGGCTATTCGTGACACTTATAGGAATGGCTCAATAGATTGATCGGAAAGGATAACTTTGAGGTGGTTTCGTACCCTACAACAATTTCTATCTTATGTTCTCCGCTAATAGAAACTTGGGAGTGATTCTTTGTCGCACGTTGAGGGATGGTTATATGATCCAATTATGTTAGCATTGTTGAGAGATTGCACTAGTGAAAGTATGAACCCTAGGCCTTGTTTTTAAGCATTGCAATACCGTTCGTGCTCACTTTTGTTACTTGCTACCTTGCTGTTTTTATATTTTCAAATTACAAAAACCTATATCTACTATCCATACTACACTTTTATCACCATCTCTTCGCCGAACTAGTGCACCTATACAATTTACCATTGTATTGGGTGTGTTGGGGACACAAGAGATTTCTTGTATTTGGTTGCCGGGTTGTTTGAGAGATACCATCTTCAACCTACGCCTCCCACGGATTGATAAACCTTAGGTCATCCACTTGAGGGAAAATTGCTACTGTCCTACAAAACTCTGCGCTTGGAGACCCAACACGAGTCTACAAGAATAAGTTGTGTAGTAGACATCAAGCTCTTTTCTGGCGCCGTTGCCGGGGAGGTGAGTGCTTGAAGGTATATCTTTAGATCTTGCAATCGAATCTTTTAGTTTCTTGTTTTATCACTAGTTTGGTTTATAAAAGAAAACTACAAAAAAATGGAATTGACACTACTAGGAAAATGCTTATACGTAGAACTTTACCAGTAGCGCCTGTTTTGGCCACCACGCTACTGGTAAGTTGCAGTAGCGCTTGGTACAAAACGCGCTACTGGTATAACTTAGCAGCAGCGTTGGTTTTCTTGGCCGCGCTACTGGTAAGTGTGCCACAGCACACCCCCCAGGTCAAGAGATATTAGCAGCGTCGGTTGTCTACCCAGCGCTACTGTTAAAGCCATGTCTGTATCGCCTGGTCTAGACAACGCGCTACTGCTATTTTTTCTGCGTGTAAACTTGTGGGCCCCTTTAGCAGTAGCGTGTTTTGCAACCCAGCGCTATAGCTAGTGCAGCTACCAGTAGTGCGCGTTGGTGGCAAGCGCTACTGCTATGGTCGCCAGCCAAAATATCTACCACCTTCCCCACCCCCCCCCTTTTCTCCCTCCCCCTTCCTTTCTCCCCCTCCTCTTGCACTTGCTTGTTGGTTCTTCCTTTCAATTCTCCCCCTCCTCCCCCTCTCTTTGCCCCTCCACCCCTCCATTAATGACCTCCCTCCTCCCTCTCTCTTTCTTTGCCCCTCCACCACCTCCATTAATTAATGGCCTCCCTCCTCCATCTCTCTTTCTTTGCCCATCCACCCATCTCCACTAGCTCTCTCTCTCTCCCTAGTTAGAGCTATATGTAGGTACCTCACTATCTAGAGCTACTAGGTAATTAAGAAGGTGCTCGATATCCCTCTCGACACATAGGTGAGCAAAAAAAGAGTTTTGCAAGAATGGAAATATGTGTGTGTGCGATAGGACCGAAACTATGCGCGATATGAAAATACCGAGTTGTGTGTGGCATGTGAGTTGCCTATATTGTGTATTTGTTGAAATGTGGGTGACATGAGTTGCCGATGTTTTGCCGAAATGTCGATTCAATTCTGTTTCGGCGAATTTCGGGCAAACTCAATATGTCCTATGTTTAGGGAAGGTCATGTCGAATTTTTGTATGAATTTGATCCATGCATGCGTACGTGGTTATAATTCTTTTGCTCCGCGCATGCAGGTGATCATGAAGGTCAATGGAAGGATGGTGGAATAATACTAGCAATCCGCGGTGGACGACATGTATGAAAAAAGACTGAAGGATGTTTTATGTCCGTGTCAAATATGCAAAGGAGGAGTCAGGCTCGACCCCTTTAAGGGTGGTAAATTCAAGGTGCACCTGCTCATGCATGGTTTTATGGATGGCCATGCTCGGTGGATAAGTGAAGATGATGATGATGAGGACGTCGACGGGGCAGGAAATAACGACATTGGGCCAAACGAAGAGATGACCGATTATGGGCCCGAAGAAGAGGGCCTTAGAAATGGTGATGGCGAAGAGGCAGTACAAGCTGGAGAAGACGCGGACACGCCGCAGCCTTCGTCGCTAATAAGTTCAGCCATGCGGGACGCGCATGTTCGAGACCTGCTTCGCAAGGAGACGACTAGCGACAGAGCTGCTTCTAGAGAGGAGGCCAAACTGGCGCAACTGGAGGTAGACTCGATGACTCCATTGTATGATGGTTGCGATCCCGAGGTGACCCGCTTGAGTTTCACACTAGAACTTCTAAAGACGAAGGCAAAAAACAAATGGACGGATGCAAGCCTGGATGTGCTTCTGAAGTATCTAAAGAAGGTTCTTCCCGCGGGAAGCCTGTGTCCTACTAGTGTCGAGGAGGCAAAGAAAATCGTGTGCCCTCTTGATCTGCCACACATTAGATATCAAGCATGCATCAACGATTGCATCATATATCGGAACGAGCATGCGGAAAAATACATCTGTCCAAAGTGCAATGCTTCACGATATAAGAAGGTCGGAAAGAAAGCTCCACAGAAAGTTGTATGGTACTTTCCGATCACTCCGCGTCTGCAGCGGTATTTCGTAGATCCTAAGGAAGCAAAGATTATGCGCTGGCACGCAGAGAGGGTGAAGCCAGTTGACGGAGATGATCCGAAGCTGAGACACCTCGCAGATGCTAGCCAGTGGAGAGCATTAAACGCTGAATTTAAATTTTTCGCAGATGATGCAAGGAACATCGTGCTTGGCGCTAGTACTGATGGCATGAATCCGTTTGGCAACCAGAACAACAATCATAGCACATGGCCCGTGTTTGTATGGATGTACAACCTCGCCCTCTGGAAGTGCATGAAGGAAAAATACATACACATGACTATGCTTATTCAAGGGCTGAGACAACCGGGAAATGATATAAATCTGTATCTCGAGTTACTGAAAGAGGAGCTACAGACCTTATGGACAATGCCGGCCAAGACATGGGACGTAAGCAAAGGAGAGTATTTCTACATGAGAGCCGCGCTGATTACGACGGTGTGGGACTATCTCCGTTACGGCTATATCTCCGGCCAGGTGTGCCACGGATATTGCGGATGCACCAGGTGCATGGATGATACAACTTCTCAGCAGCTATCAAAAGATGGCGGGTCTTCGAAAATCGTGTACATGGGGCATCGAAGATGGCTCGAGAAGGATGACCCGTGGAGAAAGCATGGAGATCTATTCAATGGTAAGGCTGAGCATCGAGGTCCTCCACGTAAGCGTAGCGGTGCCGAAATATATGAGTTATTGAAGAACTGGGAAGAGTGCCCCTCGTCGGGAAAGACGAAGAAAAAGGCGCCGGAGCCGCTGCTGAAGGTATGGAAGACGAGGTCTGTTTTCTGGGACTTAGAGTACTGGCCCAAACTCGACACGCCTCATAGCCTTGATCAAATGCATATCACGAAGAATATCCTCGAGAGCTTGCTTGGAATATTGATGAACATGACGGAGAAGACCAAGGATGGGCCGAAGGCAAGAAAATACTTGGAATTTTTGAATATCAGGAAAGATCTCCAAATGCCCGGTAAAAAGTCATCGGAGGAGACGGAGACGGAAGATAGGGGAAAAAAGTAAACAAGAAGGAAGAACAATATTGCCCCCCCCCTCTTGCTTCACCTTACATCCGAAGGAGGTCGATCAATTGTTCAAGTGCCTTGCCGGAATCAAAGTTAGTTCCGGATACTGTGGGAAGATTAGCAGATATCTGGACACCAAGAAAAAAGGTTCAGCGGGATCAAGTCTCACGACTATCACGTGATGATGACGCGGTTACTCCCGGTTGCACTTAGAGGGATAATGGACACACACGTCCGTGAGACGCTTACTGACCTATGCCACTTTTTTGATGCTATCTCTCGAAAGTCAATCAGTGTCAAGCAACTCCATAGGCTACAGGAAGAGATCGTTGTCATACTAAATGAGCTAGAGATGTACTTCCCGCCCGCGTTCTTTGATGTCATGGTGCATCTATGTGTCCACATCGTGGACGACATCATCGACCTAGGGCCGGCATTCCTGCACAGCATGATGCCGTTCGAGAGGATGAATGGGGTCATCAAAGGATTCGTTCGTAACATGTCCCGTCCGGATGGAAGCATAGCCCAGGGATATCTGACCAAAGAGTGCATCTCTTTCTGCGAGAGTTATCTAGGAACCGGAGACCCAGTTGTTGGTTTGCCCGTCAGCAAGCACTATGGAAGGCTTGAAGGCGAAGGTCACACCAATGGTCGGAGGGATGTGAATGTGTTCCGGTCGGGCCGACAAAACGACTTTGACAGGGCAAACTTAGTAGTGCTACAACACCTAGATGTGCTAGAAGATTTCGTGACACTGCACAAAGAGAACATCGCAAAGAACTACCATGACCGTGGGGTGCACAGGACAGATGCTGAAGTTATTAGAGAGCACAACTCCACTTTCTTGCGTTGGTTCAAAGAGCGAGTTCTGGCTAATCCCCCGGAAGAGGGCTGTCCGGACGGAGCCAAAGATATAAACAGTGATAACCAGAACTCAAGGGTGACGATGGAAGCCATGACCGGGAACGTAATTGAAAGATATTACGGAAGGGTCAATGAGATCTGGGAGCTTGACTACTCTGGATTGCATAGCGCGATGATGTTCCGTGTCAGATGGGCTAAGAACGTACAAAGAGAAAATCGACATTTCACTACCATGTGTATACCCGACTCCGATAGCGGTACCGTCAACGCCACCGCCAAAAATGAGCCATGGGTACACGCTAAACATGTTACTCAATGTTTCTTCATAACCGACCCGAGCAATCACAGCCGTGTTGTCGTGAGGAGAGGCAAAAGGAGCATCGTCGGAATGGATGGAGTCGCCAACGAGGAAGACTACGACCAGTACGGTGACCCGATGAGGGAAGATGATGCTGATGACGATGAAACATATGTCAAAAGAAGGATGAAGACTACATTACCTACGAAAGATCGTACTCCCTAGAAAAGGAAAAGTCACGACCATGGGCTCAATTATTCGACAACGAACAAAAGAGGAAAGAAGAAGATCAGTCTGAAGTGTCGTCGACCAAGCTGACAAACTATCATAATTTGTCTATATCTATTTTGTATACGTACCTAACACACCGTTAGCGGTCAAATGATGTAATATATATTATACACTAATTATTATCCGAAGGGTGTTATTACTCCAACAGACCTAACCCTATGCCACTGCTACAACTTATACAACAAGAAGCGAAATGAAAAAGAAAAATGCAAATGAAAGATAAGAAAAAGAAAAATGCAAATGAAAGATAAGAAAAAGAAAAATGAAAATGAAAGATAAGAAAAAGAAAAATGAAAATGAAAATCAATTAGATAAGAAATAGAAAAAAAATAGCAGTAGTGCTTTTTTGGGAAACAAGCGCTACAGCTAACTGTCCAGATAATTTTAAAATAAAAAATGTAGCAGTAGCGCTTTTTTTCAGGGCCGCGCTATAGCTAACTTAGCTATAGCGCGTGTTGCCAGGCCGCGCTATAGCTAAGTTGCCTATAGCCCCGCCGAGCCACACGCGCACCACACTCCTCTTTCTTTCCTCCTCATTCTCGATCCCCGTCTCTCTCCCACGCCGCCGCCGACGCCGCACCGCCCACGCCGCCGCCGACGCTGGACCCAACTTCAACCTCAACCCCGATGTCGGCCACCGGCCGCCCCGTCACCCCCTCCCCCTGTGGCGCCCCCAGCCCTAGGTCCGCCCCCCGGCCCGGCCTCTCCCGCCGTGCCGCCCCTCCCCCGGCCGAGCAGTCCCCTCCACCGGCGGCAGGTCTCTCTCTCTCTCTCTCTCTCTCTCTCTCTCTCTCTGAAAGAACATGCGCTGCCCCCATGTTTGGTTTTGGTAATTGATGACAATCCCTATGGACTAATGGTTGCCTTGAGTTATATTTGAAGGGTTTGTCCATAGGCTTTTCTTGAAGTACATTTGTTGGTTTCAAGGAGATTTTGAGATGACCAAGGTGCTATTCAAGGATTGATCCAAAGATTGGTCATGTGAGAGTTGAGCCTATTGCAAACATGTCTTGAAGAAGAAGATTGTGTGATCATTCATGTTTACCTTCAAGACATCATCCTAATGAAGAGAGTTGAAAAGATACAAGGTTGATCAAGAATAAGTACAACGAGTGATTCAAGTTGATCAACACACAAAGCGTAGAAGATGTACCGAGTGGGATCAAGTGATCTCACGGTATGGTAAGCATTGTCCATTACGCTTTGTGTACTAACCCATGTTCTATGCGAGAGTTCTATGTGGGGTTAGGTATGTGTCCATGGGCTTGAGTCAAGAGGAAGATCTCATTCAACCCATGGAGGATGACATCAAGTGGTGATCGTCATCAAGATTGCGGTGTGCAAGTTCAAGTGGAGCATCACGAAGAGATCACATGCTTGAAGCTTGCCGTCCATTGTGATGACAATGGACTTGTGAAGATGTGCCGAAGAGTGGGTCACCCATAGTGGAGTATGGGGGAGCAATCAACTAGTCTTCATCGAGACAGCGCAATCAAGAAAGGTGGTCCATCTTGAGGAGATCAAGATCGTCATCATCTAGCTCAAGTGGACTATGCGCAAGGCAAAGGTTTGCCCTTGATAGGTTTTCTATTTTACCCGTCTCATGGTGGTAGTTGGGAGACCGGGTTATAGGATCGATAGCCGTACTATCAAGGGGGGCTCTCAAGTGAGTAGCTTGATCGTATCGTTCGTAGAGAGCTCAAACCATTGCATCCTTGCATCATCTTTCTTGGTTCTTGTTTGGTGTTTCTCTTTGTGAGTTTTTTCAGCTTATGGTCATCTTCATGACAAGCTCGAGTTCATCGAAAACGGAGTTCATATTTGCATCTTCTATGATGTTTTCGATGTTGGAGTTTATGCCGGTTCTTCATTCATAGAGGTTTCTCATCTCTATATCTTAGGCATATCTCCCCTGCCCCTTCTTATTATAACCAGTCGCTGTTGGATAGTATTTGTCGTCATCTATCCAACAAGCTTGTGTTTGCTCATTCGGAGCTCATTTGCAGAAGTTATGGCAGTTCTGGCTTTATTGTATCCTCTGTTTTCCGTGGATTTTTAATGGCATGCAAGCGGTAGTACCGCTGGTGCCCACGGTAGTACCGCTGGGTACTTCCGTGGCACTGCCGCTTGGGGTTTCCCCGAGCGTGCACCTCTCTGTTGTCGGTCTGCAATTCACGGTAGTAGCGCGGTAGTAGCACGGTAGTACCGCTCTGGCGGTACTACCGCCCGTAATACCGCCGCCACTACCGCTTGCGGGGTTTCCTCCGTGCGCGCTTCTGTTTCCTTTTTTTCCCTTTGCGGTAGTAGTGCGGCACTAGGACGGTAGTACCGCTTCGCACGGTACTGCCGCCCTGGCTGCCTCTACTACTGCAGCCTCTCCTGGTCTAAAACCCCCTAAGCGGTAGTACCGCCAGGGGCAGCGGTAGTACCGCTTCGGCGGGACTACCGTTGTCCACTCAGTGTATTTCAGGCTTGTGCGAGGTAGTACCGCCTAAGCGGTAGTACCGCTTGGCTGCGGGCACAAGGTAGATAACGGTTGGATTCGAGGGCTCCTATAAAAGGGGGTCTTCTTCCCCAATGGTTATCCATCTTTTGAGCTCGTGTTCTTCCCCCATTGTTGACCTTCTTCGAGCTTGCTATCTCTCAATCCCTCCAATGATTCTTGCTAGTTCTTGAGGGAAAAGAGAGAGGAGATCTAGATCTACATTTCCACCAATCACTTTCTCCTCTATGTGAGGGGAACCCCTTGGATCTAGATCTTGGAGTTCTTGGTGATTCTCCTTCTTGTTCTTCCTCTCATTTTCCTCCATAGCTTTCGTTGCTTTGGTGGGATTTGAGAGTGAGGGACTTGGGCACTCCGTGTGCCCTTGCCATTGCATTTGGTGCATCGGTTTGAGTTCTCCACGGTGATACGTGGAAGTGAAGTTTGAGAAGCTTTTTACTCTTGGGTGCTTGGTACCCTAGAACTTGTTCCTCTTGGGTGCTTGGGCGCCCTAGACGGTTGGTGGTGCCTCGGAGCTCAATCATTGTGGTGTAAAGCTCCGGGCAAGCGTCGGGGTCTCCAATTAGGTTGTGGAGATCGCCTCGAGCAATTTGACGGGTACCGGTGACCGCCCCCAAGGGTTGCCAAAGTGTACGGGTTCGGTGACCGCCCCCAAGGGTTGCCATTTGTACGGGTTCGGTGACCGCCCTCAAGGGTCCCTTAGTGGAATCACGGCATCTTCCATTGTGCGAGGGCGTGAGGAGATTACGGTGGCCATAGTGGCTTCTTGGGGAGCATTGTGCCTCCACACCGCTCCAAACGGAGATTAGCATCCGCAAGGGTGTGAACTTCGGGATACATCGTCGTCTCCGCGTGCCTCGGTTATCTCTTACCCGAGCCCTTTACTTATGCACTTTACTTTGTGATAGCGATATTGTTTCTTGTTATATATCTTGCTATCACTTAGTTGTTTATTTTGCTTAGCATAAGTTGTTGGTGCACATAGGTGAGCCTAGTCGATTTAGGTTTTGTGCTTGACAAATTAAACGCTAGTTTTATTCCGCATTTGTTCAAGCCTAAACCGTAATTATTTTAAAGCGCCTATTCACCCCCCCTCTAGGCGACATCCACGATCTTTCAATCTCTCTCTCTCTCTCTCTCTCTCTCTCTCTCTCTCTCTCTCTCTGACCAAATTTGGTCTCTGCACAGATCGACCAGGCTCGGATCATTAGCACCGGTGTTGGCTTATTCACAATCAAGCTAAATTCTGGGCTGGTCAAGAAGGTTGGCGAGTCTGGGGTCTACTTCAGTGTCCTACCCTACATGAACTTCTATACTCCAGGTATGGTCCTATCCCTTCCTTCTTGTCTGTTATCCTGTGATTTCTTTACAGCATCTATATGTTCGTTATGGTTTGTGAACAATCACTCATAATTTAAGTAATGTGTGTTAGTTTGCTTTATGTATGTGCTAGTATATGACATTGGAAAACAGAACATGAATTTTGTTATGAGATTCAACTTGTTAAGGAGCACAACCAAGCACTAGTGGAATTGCAAAATATGCTGACAAATCTGTTGATGTAGTATTACCCTGTTACCTTGCTTCAGATTTTTTTTAAACAGTTTGTTATTTTCTGGCAAAGCTGAGTTCACACCTCAGCTGAAGTAGCATTTTCAAAATTTGCCGGAATGGAAATGAATCAACACAGAATTGAGGATTTTTAATTTGTAGTTGCTGTCCATTTTGAAAATGTTGATTATGTTGTTGTCCAAATGAAAATGAGGATGTTGCTGTGTCCAAATGAACAAATGATTATCTTGCTGTCCATTTTAAATGAAAATGAGGATTTTTAAATGAAAATGAAAATGAGGATGTAAATGAAAATTTTCTTGTGAGGGCTGCATCTCCGTGATTGTTAGTGAAATGCTACTTCAGCACATAGTGCTTATTGTCATTTGTAGGGAAATCGATTCCGAGTGGCCTATGTTTTGCCGAAAATGTTGATTCATTTCCATTCCGGCAAATTTCAGGCGCTCTATATGTGCACTTTCTAGCATAGGTCATGCCGAAATTTTCCGTGAATTTCGGCATGACTTGTGCTAGAAAGTTGGACATATCGAGTGCTCAAGATTTGCCGCCATGGGAATGAAACGACATTCAGGCAAAACAAAGGTCACTTTTTTTGTAATTATTCACTTTATTATATAAAGCTCGATAATTAAACGACTACGACATTGAACCCTATCTAGGAAACATGACCGACAATGATGAGGCCGGAGGGTCTCACACCCAAGAAGGACAAGCACACGCCTACCTCGACTTTCTGGAGGCTCAGGAGAAACAGGGGTGGCAGGACCCCCTTGTCATGACGGACGACGATGGTGGTGGCGCCGGCGCCGACTCTGATGCCACCAACACCGGCACTGAGACGGGCCCTGATGATGTTGCTAACGACAGCACGGAAGGGCCGACTAGGCAATTCATGAGATTACTGGTAATTATCCTTTTACCACCTTATATATTAGCTTCCAATCAATGAAGTCTACTACATTCTAGTCACATTCGTAAACGATTCAGGCTCCATTTTGCAGAGAGAGCAACACAAGATTGCGGCCGAAAGCGACTCGTCGACTCAGTCGACTCAGTCGTCGGCGAAGTACAAGTGGGACACCCCTTTCAACTGGGCCATGAACATAATGATGGGACACCCGCCGGGCCAGCGGCCGCAATATGGACGTGTGCACGGCACCGGAGACGGCGCCACATGGAAGTACTATTATAGCGAGGACCCCGAGGCCAAAAGACAGAGAAAGAAGTTGAGCCAAGTGACAATCGACGAGAAGGTGGCGCGGGCGATCGAGAAAACAAGAGTTGATACCAAAGCTGAGGCAATCCGGGAAGCGGTAGCTACCTGCAGAAATGATATGGCAGCTGCCTTTACAAGCTTGATTCCAAGTGTGGTCAGCTGGTTGCAACAAAATCCAAACGCGGCACCAACTGATTTTCCCATGCCCAGCTTCACCGGGAGCAACTCAATGAACACTGCACCCACACCCGTACCTGATATGGCAACCGCACCCGCACCTACTCCAGCACCTGCTCCCGCACCCTCTCACAGCAGCCCTAGCTCCGCCTCTGGCTTGAATGCCGAGCCGTCGACATTGGCTGAGCGCGATGCCCTCAAGGTACATACGCTTCACACCCTCATCAACACAACTAATTAATCTTCAGTTCCCGTTCTTTTTGGATCTCTGACACCGCACACGTACATGTCTTCACAGGCCGACTCCACTCCGTGCACCCTCCTTTACCACATGAAGGGCGGGTTGGTGGATGTGGGGAAGGGTACTATAGTGAAGCCCAAGGATCGATTGTTCCACAGCCGGCAGATGCCTGATAACGCCTTAAGGGTCTCTGTGGCGAGTGTGAAAGTGGGCTACGAGGGTTTTCCTCGTCCCATACAAACCGGTGGAGAGGATGACGAGACCCCCACGCAGCTTGGCCAATGCAAAAATTGGCCGATCCTGTGGCCGAAGAATCTTCTTCGTGTGGAGGTGGTCGGGAGCACACCAACGGGACCTCATCAGGAAGCAGGTATGACAACAACCCCACCTACACAACTACAACAACCATCGTATGTGCTGCTGGGTGAGATCGAGAGACACGAGAAAGGAGGGCCAACCGTTCCGGTGGATGATGACATCGGCCCCATGGAAGAGGATATGGATCATGACATGGAGGAGGATGACCCTCTCCAGTATCTCAATACCGGCTTTGACCATGAAGTAACGATGAGTCAACCATATGAGATGCATGGTGTACCAGAGCCGGAACGTCCTCGGGAGTGCAAGAAGTCTTTGTTCATGCAATCCTCACAGGACACGCCTCCAGATGCCGGTTCCACCCAAGCTCAACTAATTAGCCAGAGGCGTTCAATGCTGAGCCCGACAACACTAGGGGCGGTGGTCAGGGAGGGTCTGACAGACCCACCAGCACCTGAGCCCACCAAGAAGAAGCAGAGGAAGAGACCGATGAGAAAAGGCCATAAAGTTGCCAATGTTGCTTCTAGCAGCCAGCCGCCTCCGCAGACCAGGGTTGATAGTGTACCGATGAAACATGCGCCATTACTCCATGCCGCGGGAAAGCCAATGGTACCGGCGGATGCACTAGCTGCGATAACAGGGGATCTCAGGAGACTCCATGACCATGTGCTGTCGACAGAGGTGTCGGTGTAATGAGAACAAGGGTCTCATCAACCTTCTTAGCATGGGTCATGCCCGTCTAGGAACATTGCCCGATAACCCCAGCAAAGGTCAAGTTTCCAGGCAAAGAACCAATCTTGTCGGCAAGCAAGACATCCGGCAAACATCTTGATGCGGAGCACAAAGAAGGAACCAGGCCAAGCTACAAAGAAGAGCACGGCTTAGGATACAAGACGAAGGCAGCTCTGGCCGGCAAGGCACGGGCCAGCAAGCCAAGGCCCCAGCAAGCTCCGTCCTGGCAATGGCTGCCGGAGGACGGCTAGAAGAAAATACATGATTATCAAGAAGGCACTCAAGCTAATGATCAAAAGACAAGAAGACCAAAGGCTGGGTTCCCGGCAAGATCGTGCCGGGAAGGCTCACGAAGGCCCGGCAAGACCTCGCACCCGGCAAGATCCCACCGCTCCAGCACAGTGCCACCGCTCCAGCGCAGCGACCAGCCTGTCATTTAGGGCTTGTCCTCCTGGTTGCGTGTCAAGGCACTGACCGCAGAAGGGGTTAAGTGGTGCTGATGGGACGGGCTCTTTTTCCGTCCCCAAGAAAGTAAGGGACACCTAAACGGAGCATTAAATGCGTTTGTCCTAAGACGTCAGTAGTAATCATGAAACACTGTAGCAACTTTACACCTCTTGTACTTGCTGTTCGCCACTATTGGTGACCCCTTGGACGTATAAAAGGAGGCCCAAGGCGAAGCTACAGGGGGAGGAGTTTGCTAGCCCAGTTGCATGTGTAGCCGCCCTTCTTTCGTACTGTTCACCAAGAAGCGCTCCGTGTACCTAAGCTTAAACACCATCAGTCCACCAAAGCAGGAGTAGGGTTTTACGCTTCTCAGCGGCCCGAACCTGGGTAAAGATCCTCGCGTTGATCGTTGGATCCGCTCTTTGTGCAAATCTTTTCCCTTGCCAAACCGTAAAGGGATCCACACGATCCCATAGGTGTCGTACGCCGACATCTTTGGCGCGCCAGGTAGGGGGAAAGATTGCGCGAACCCGATCTAGCGGTCAGCGTGCCAGTTCTTGATCACTTTCGTCGCCATGGCTCCCAAGAAGAAGGGCACCACGGCGGCCGGTCTGTCTGCGTCCAAGGTACCGACGCCTGCGCAGACAGGCGACGGCGGAAGAAGCGGCGGGAGAAGCGGGGGCGGCTGAAATTCTTTGCCATACACGACGCCCTCTTCATCAACATCATGCTTCACAGAAAGCTAAGTTCTAAAACTTTAATTACTTTCTGCTGTTTAGTCTTATCCTTGATGATATTTTTGTTCATAACCTGTGCGCGAAGGAGCGCTCTTGAAACATTCTGCGCTCCTGGTTGTTCTGGGTCCGCCCAGCAACACAGATGCAGCTGTAGTTGTTTCTAGAGCGTTAAGCCCCCGAAGAGGCGGCGTTCTCGATAGGCTGCTAGACAGGACCCGATCCTAAGCACCATTGACCAGGACGTGCGCATTCGGGGAGCATTCCGGCAAATGTAGGGACTCATTGTACAAAAATGCAATCATCTACGGAAAGGGCTTGGCATGTTTTATTTTAAGGTTTCTTCGTAAACCCGTATGCTGAGGAGCCTTCCCGGGGGTAGTTGCGCTCCTTGTCGCCTCGAGTCCGCTCGGCGATGTGAGCAGCTGCACTAAAGCTGGGAAGGAAAAACCTTTTTCGGGAGGCGGCGTTCCCGGCAAGCTGCTAAGGACCTGCTTCTCAAAGCGCTGCTGACTGGATCGTGCGCACCAGAAAGTGTTCCAGCAAGCAAGGGAATATTCGGCAGAAGTCAAAATTACAACAAATTAGTCATAAAGCCAGAAGCTAATTAATTTGTTGTGTTAAAACGCTGTCGTGGCATTACATGTCCGAATCAGTGTTGCAGGTATACAGGTGGGCGATTACTTCGCAGCCTTCCCGGCAACATCTTTGCCGGAGGCCGGCATCGAGAACGTCAAAGTCTCTGCTGAAATCGCAAACTTTTCCAGAAATATTCTTCGGCGGAAGAATAGCAAACCTTGTCGTCGAGCCATGAGCCATGCGCTCCGACAAGGGGGCTTTCAACCTTGTCGTCGAGCCATGCGCTCCGACAAGGGGGCTTTCAACCTTGTCGTCGAGCCATGCGCTCCGACAAGGGGGCTTTAAACCTTGTCGTCGAGCCATGCGCTCCGACAAGGGGGCTTTAAACCTTGTAGCCGAGCCATGAGCCATGCGCTCCGACAAGGGGGCTTTCAACCTTGTCGTCGAGCCATGCGCTCCGACAAGGGGGCTTTAAACCTTGTCGTTGAGCCATGCGCTCCGACAAGGGGGCTTTAAACCTTGTCGTCGAGCCATGAGCCATGCGCTCCGACAAGGGGGCTTTCAACCTTGTCGTCGAGCCATGCGCTCCGACAAGGGGGCTTTCAACCTTGTCGTCGAGTCATGCGCTCCGACAAGGGGGCTATTCGCTCTTGTCGTCGAGCCAAGAGCTCTGACGAGGGCGGAAGTGTAGCGAGAACCTTGTCGTTGAGCCATGCGCTCCGACAAGGGAGCTTTTAGCTCTTGTCATTGAGCCAAGTGCTCTGACGAGAGTAGAAGCATATAAAATCTTGGGCATGGCAGTCATGACCCATGACGAACTTGGCCCCACCTCCAGCATCGAGATCTTTGGATTCTCTGCTGAAGGCGGGCCCGGGGGCTCCTGTCGGTGTAATGAGAACAAGGGTCTCATCAACCTTCTTAGCATGGGTCATGCCCGTCTAGGAACGTTGCCCGACAACCCCAGCAAAGGTCAAGTTTCCAGGCAAAGAACCAATCTTGTCGGCAAGCAAGACATCCGGCAAACATCTTGATGCGGAGCACAAAGAAGGAACCAGGCCAAGCTACAAAGAAGAGCACGGCTTGGGATACAAGACGAAGGCAGCGCTGGCCGGCAAGGCACGGGCCAGCAAGCCAAGGCCCCGGCAAGCTCCGTCCCGGCAAGGCTGCCGGAGGACGGCTGGAAGCAAATACAAGATTATCAAGAAGGCACTAAAGCTAATGATCAAAAGACAAGAAGACCGAAGGCTGGGTTCCCGGCAAGATCGTGCCGGGAAGGCTCGCGAAGGCCTGGCAAGACCTCGCACCCGGCAAGATCCCACCGCTCCAGCACAGTGCCACCGCTCCAGCGCAGTGACCAGCCCGTCGTTTAGGGCTTGTCCTCCTGGTTGCGTGTCAAGGCACTGACCGCAGAAGGGGTTAAGCGGTGCTGATGGGATGGGCTCTTTTTCCATCCCCAAGAAAGTAAGGGACACCTAAACGGAGCATTAAATGCGTTTGTCCTAAGACGTCAGTAGTAATCATGAAACACTGTAGCAACTTGACACCTCTTGTACTTTCTGTTCGCCACTGTTGGTGACCCCTTGGACGTATAAAAGGAGGCCCAAGGCGAAGCTACAGGGGGGAGGAGTTTGCTGGCCTAGTTGCATGTGTAGCCGCCCTTCTTGCGTACTGTTCACCAAGAAGCGCTCCGTGTACCTGAGCTTAAACACCATCAATCCACCAAAGCAGGAGTAGTGTTTTACGCTTCTCAGCGGCCCGAACCTGGGTAAAGATCCTCGCGTTGATCGTTGGATCCACTCTTTATGCAAATCTTTTCCCTTGCCGAACCGTAAAGGGATCCACACGATCCCATAGGTGTCGTACGCCGACAAGAGAGAAGCCTCCTCGCCTCGAATGATGCAGGATACCCACTTTATATGGTTAGTGTGCCTTGCAGTGGAAAGATGTACGTCAGCACATGCCCCGCGGACCTGTTCTTCCTGCGATTTGATTACATCTTCGAGATGTTTCAAATGAGGAGACTCGATTTTACGTTCGTCCGCCTATATGCGCTGCACATGAACTAGATCGTCAGGAGAGAGCAAATCACTGGTCTTGTGGTCGCGGACCCATACTACATGCATGAGGGCTTCTTGTCTATCAACGAAGCCAACCATCAATATGCGAGGGAGTACATCGAAGAATTCTTGGTCATCAATAAGGACAAAGAAAAGATTCTCCTACCTTATCATCCCGGGTAAGTCATCCGCGGATAGCCACTATAAAACACATCCTTTCGTGCATTTCAATAATTACTTTGCACGCATGGAGGATACTTGATCGTGTATTTTGCGCAGCGGGGGGGGGGGGGCGTGCCGTTCTCATCATTCTTTACCCGCGTTTCTCCCACGCTCTATATTTGGACCCATCGAAGAACATGGAGAAGAAAGATTACACACACATAAAGTATGTTCTGGACAGAGCTCTCATGGGCTTCAACATGCGGGGTGGCTACATCCAAGTCAAAAAAACAAGTAAGGCCAGGCTGTGTTTCGGCCATAAGACTGAATTATGTTGCCTCCAGCGACCGGCAACAAGTGATAATGATGGATTCTATGTCATCCATCTAATGATGGAGTACAAAAGGGATGTGCAATCACTTTGCATGACATCTTCATCCGATGCCCATATCCGGAGATGGGCCGAAGCCTTTGGAACCGTGCCGAATAATCGACTTCGAAATGATTTCTACCGGATCCAGCAGGAAATTGCGTCCATCATCATGAAAGACGTCCTCGAAGAGAATGGGATGTTCTACAGCGGCCCAATATCGCGAGCTGACGTCCGAACCCGCATAGCCCTACAGTGTCAGGACATGACGCCTTTCACTAAGCTTGGGTGCATCCTCCCGGATATGGCCGATGGGAAGAGTGCACTGCTTGTAGACAATGTGTCTGTTTAGTTAGTTGTTACTTTCTGTACGACGAAATTTTTGAATGTCTCTGTACGACGAAACTATTAGATGTAATGGTGCTGCGCTAGTTAATTAGTTTCGGTACGATGAATTTCATTAACTATGTTTACTATATGTTGCTTCTATTTCATAATTGTTTCTCTCCACAGGCCGACGTATCTTACGCTGCATATTATATATCGTTGAATTCGCTTGATGATATATGTGCATCTCTGACAGGTATATAGATCAACGATGGCGAGGAAGTGGTATGCCGTGTATGTAGGGCATGTTCCGGGTGTGTATGATGAGTGGCCGGAGTGGCCCAAGTGTACCGCTTCCCGGGCGGAAGCCAGAAAGGGTTTGATAGCAGAATGGAAGCCGAAGCTAGTTACTTGAGATTCATAGCGCAACAGAGGATTCAGAACCGGCGCCGCAAAAACTACTACATAATCCCGCTTTTGCTCATCGTGATCGCTCTTCTCTTCTATGTGATCATATCATAGTCTACATAGATGATGAAACATGAGTATGTGACCATGTAGTTACATGTATTCGGAACTTCTAATAACTTGTAACATTATTTCGAGACATGTGTTCGACCATGATTGATGATGATGAGATACTATAGTCGAGACTTCTAATAACTTTTGCTCATCGATGCCTCACTTGTTTTTCAATGAATATGCATGTTGTTATTGTATAAAAGATGTATCTGTTTAAACATGTATAGCGCCAAAACACAGAAAAAAAAACTAAAACTTTAGCAGTGGCGAGGGGGCAAAGTTTACCAGCAGCGCTCAATTAACAATAGCGCTTATTATCAACACTCGCTGCAGACAATTACCAGTAGCGCGCTACAAAAAATCGCTACTGCTATCTTTAGTTACCAGTAGCGCTGTGACAAACAAGCGCTACTACTAAAAAATAGCCGTAGCGCCGTAGCAGTAGCGCGTCTGCCAGCGCTACTGGTAGCAAAAAAACCAGCGCTACTGGTAAGCATTTTCCTAGTAGTGTGAGGTTGCCTCATATTATTCGTCTTTATCATGTCTTTCTTGAAAATGATGGATTGGAAAATTGTGCTCAATTGATAGAAGAAGAATTCAATAAAATGTTTGGCATAAAATATTTGAATGATGAGCATGATTGCAATGTTGTTAGTATGAATTCTTTGAATATCCATGATGCTAATGATATGCAAAGCTACAAGCTTGGGGATGCTATGTTTGATGAAGATGATATTTTTTGTCCCCCAAGTTTTGATGAGCATATTTGTTATGATGATAGCATGCCTCCTATTTATGATGATTATATTGATAAAAGTGGATTTGGTGAGGCCATGACTTTATTTAGTGATGAATCCACTATTTTGGAAGAGGTTGCAATTGATTATGACCACAAAGTTGCTATCTATGATGATTATTGTGATAACATGTATGCTTTAAAGAACAATGATAACTATGAAACTTGTCATCATGATTTTAATTTTCAATTGGATTATTCCAATCAAGTATTTCATGATAGTTATTTTGTTGAGTTTGCTCCCACTATTATGAATGAGAATAAAATTGCTTAGGTGGAGAGTAATAAAATTTCTATGCTTGTAGATCATGAAAGGAATGATTTATGTGAAAGTTATATTGTTGAATTCACTCATGATGCTACTGAAAATTATTATGAGGGAGGAACATATGCTTGTAGGAGTTGCAATAATATCAAGTTTCCTCTCTATGTGTTGAAAGTTTTGAAGCTATACTTGTTTTGCCTTCCTATGCTAGTTGATTATTGTTCACATAAATTGTTTGCTCACAAAACCCCTATGCATAGGAAGTGGGTTAGGCTTAAATGTGCTAGTCATATGCTTCATGATGCTCTCTTTGTGTTTCAATTCTTTACTCTTACGTGAGCATCATTGAAATCATCATGCCTAGCTAAAAGGCATTAAAGAAAAGCGCTTGTTGGGAGACAACCCAATATTTGTACCTACTGTTTTTGTGTGTCCACATGATAAATATACTGTGGTAATCATGCTTTATATGTTTTCTTTCAATAATGTGCCAAGGAAAGCCTTTGGGATAGTGTGGATGCTTGTTGATTTGATTCTGTGCAAAAACAGAAACTTTTGCGTCCAGTGCTGGAATTTCTATTATGTACTGGAGTGTAAGAAAATTCTGAAATTTTTACACAGTACTGTTTTACAAATTTTTTACGTTTTCCTAATTTTTCAGAATTTTTGGAGTTACAGAAATATGGTTTTTAAATCGCTCACTACATGCTGTTCTGTTTTTAACAGATTCTGTTTTCGGTACATAGTTTGCTTGTTTTAGTGTTTCCATAGCTTATATTGAGTAATATAAATTGTTT
Organism: Elymus sibiricus; assembly: GCA_039707655.1. NCBI lineage: Eukaryota > Viridiplantae > Streptophyta > Magnoliopsida > Poales > Poaceae > Elymus > Elymus sibiricus. The sequence goes on along the minus strand of CM077676.1, from coordinate 118,156,130 downwards.
AAATGATAGAATACAGTAGGAATTATGTGAGAACAATTATTAATCTTGTCTTGACAGTACCTAAGTGGATGATTTATTTTTATCATACTAACCTATCTCACGAAGTTCCGTTAAGTTTTGTGTGATTGAAGTTTTCAAGTTTTGGGTGAGATATCGATATGAGGAGAATAAGGAGTGGCAAGACCCTAATATTGGGGATGCCCAAGGCACCCCAAGGTAATATTCAAGGAAGACTCAAGCGTCTAAGCTTGGGGATGCCCCGGAAGGCATCCCCTCTTTCGTCTTCAACACTATCGGTAACCTCACTCGGAGCTATATTTTTATTCGTCACATAATATGAGTTTTGCTTGGAGCATCATTTTATTCTGTTGATATTTTCTTTGTGTTACCAATAATCATGTTTTGTATCTTTTAGTTCAATAAAATGCCAATTATAGCCTTTACCAAGCTCAGTTTGCAACTTCATGTGTTGCTGTTTGAAAACAGAAAGTTTTCTGTTATGTCCAGAATATTACTGAATAGTCAGAACATGATAAAAATCTGAAATTTTTACACAGTAAGAATGCATGAGTTAGCTGTCACGTGGTAATTTTTCAGAATTTTTGGAGTTAGGGAAGTATGGATTCTTATTCACCCTTTACATACTGTCCTGTTTTGGCAGATTGCTGTTATAGTTGCATTGTTTGCATATGTTTGCTTGTTTAATATTTCTATTTAAGGATAGGAGTATTAAATATGCAGAGGCATTTAGTATGCAATGTTTAATTATAATTTTTGTAATTTGCTACAGTAGAGAATGTTAAGGTTTTGAGTTGATTTATACTAACTTATCTCACGAGTTCTTGTTGAGTTTTGTGTGAATGAAGTTTTTAAGATTTAGAGAAACCGTGATATGAGAGGAATTAAGGAGACACAAGATTTCAAGCTTGGGGATGCCCAAGGCATCCCAAGTTAATATTTCAAGAAGTCTCAAGCAACTAAGCTTGGGGATGCCCCGGTTGGCATCCCACCTTTCTTCATCAACACCTATCGGTTAGCCTAAGTTTTTTGCTTCTTCACATGATATGTGCTATCCTTGGTATATCATTTTATTTTCATCTTGTTGCTGTTTGAATAAAATAATAAGATCTGAAATTTTCAAATGAGAGAGAGTCCTCACATAGCTACCTATTTACTTAACTACTCATTTGGTCTTCACTTATATCTTTTTGGAGTAGTTTGTCATTTACTCTTGTGCTTCACTTATATCCTATGAGTAAATTGTTGAAATGAATTGAATATCATAAAGTTGAAATTTATAAGCTTCATATGCTTGTCCCATGGGGAGTAGTGACTTCACATACAAGAAGTATATGTGGTAAAATTTATTGAAAGTTAACACACATAGCATTGGTCACTTGAACAATTCATGAAAGAATTTTGAAGGAAGATAAATTTCACATATAAATATAACTATCTTGGACATCTTCTATGATTGTGAGCCCCCATTAATTATTTTCAAGCTTGATCAAGTAGTTGACATTGGACAAGGAAGACAACGAATGAGTTATGTTTGTTTATATTCACATAGAAGTTATATTGTCATGGATCCTCTAACATGTGGTGCTTGCTTAGGATCTTTTGCTAGCCAAAAATTCGTACTAAGTAGAGATACTACTTGTGCATCCAAAAATCCTTAAACCCAGTTTCTTGCCATGAGTGTCCACCATATCTACCTATGGATTGAATAAGATCCTTCAAGTAAGTTGTCATCGGTGCAAAAAGCAATAAAAATTGCTCCTAAAATATGTATGATCTTTTATTGCAAGGGAAAATAAGCATTGTACGAACTTGTGATGGTAAAGAAATAAAAGCGACGGACTGCATAATAAAGGTTGCTATCACAAGGGGCAATATAATGTGACGTTCCTTTGCATTAAGGGCTTGTGCATCCAACAACAAAAAGCGCATGACAACCTCTGCTTCCCTCTTCGAAGGGCCTATCTTTTACTTTTCCGTATTTACTTTTATTCAAGAGTCATTAATGTTCATCCCTATTCCGCTCTATTTATTCTTTAGTTGGCAAGCATCATGTGGTAGGGAAAGATCCAGGCACATATTTCCAGTTGAATATAGGTGATCATGAGTTATTATTGTTGACATTATCCCTGAGATAAATAAGTTGGGAGGCGAAACATTAAGCCACTATCTTCCTATGTGTTTGACTGAAACGGTTTGTTCTAAAAATACGCTTTGAGTGTCAGCAATCATGGAATACTAAAAGATGGTTGAGTATGTGGAATTTGCTAGATCAAAGCTCTTACATAGACCCTTCCTGAAAATAGGATGAATTGCAATTGTTTGATGACTGAGAACATAGTTTGTTAGTTTTCAAGAGAGTTTATGGCCTATACTTTAAACATGTGAATAGCTTGCTACTTGATCATGAGAAGTTTTATGAGATGAGCTACTGATTATGATAAATATTGATGCTAGGAAAAGTGATTGAAATTATCATTGATCAAACTTATGCACTATGCTAGCATTCACACTTCATAAATTATTTCTTTTATCATTTACCTACTCGAGGACGAGCAGGAATTAAGCTTGGGGATGCTGATACGTCTCCAACGTATCTATAATTTATGAAGTATTCATGCCACGTTTATTATAGTTTTGTATGATTTTGGTGCACTTTTATATGGCTTTTATATGATTTTCATGGACTAACATATTGACCTAGTGCCCAGTGCCAGTTGCTGTTTTCTGCTTGTTTTTGGTTTTCCAGAAAATCTATATCAAATGAAGTCCAAATGCAGCGAAACTTTTTGACGATTTTTTCTGGAACATAAGAGACACTAGAAGCTTCAGGAGGTGGCCAGAAGACCCACAGGGGCCCCACGAGCCACCAGGGCGCACCAACCCACCACGCCCGCCCTCGTGCCTCGTGGGCCCCCTGTGGCCCTTCTTCGCGTGATTCCAACGCCAAAAAATCATATATATTCAGAAACCCCCGAAAGTTAACCTAGATGAGTTTTTACACCGCCGCAAGCCTCTGTACCTCCACGATCTCATCTACAGCCCTTCTTCGGCACCCTGCCGGAGGGGGGAATCATCACCGGAGACCATCTTCATCATCCCGGCGTCTCCATGACGAGGAGGGAGTAGTTCACCCTCGGGGCTGAGGGTTTGTACCAGTAGCTATGTGTTTTATCTCTCTCTCGTGTTCTTGATTTGGCACGATCTTGATGTATCGCGAGCTTTGTTAATATAGTTGGATCATATGGTGTTTCTTCCCTCTCTATCTTTGTTATGATGAATCGAATCTTTCCCCTTTGAGGTTTCGTTATTGTCGGATTGATTATTTCAGATTTGAGAACACTTGATGTATGTCTTGCATATGAATACCCGTGGTGACAATGGGGTATTATATTGATTCACTTGATATATGTTTTGGCATTCAACTCGCGGATTCCCGCGGTGACATTGGGGTAATCTATGCATAGGGGTTGATGCACGTTTTCATTATCTTTTCTCCGATAGAAACTTTGGGGTGCTCCTTGAAGTTCTTTGTGTTGGATTGAATATTATGAATCTGAAGTTGTTTGATGCATATCGAATAATCAACTAACGGATACTTGTGGTGACATTGGAGTATCTAGGTGACTTTAGGGTTGGTTGATGTGTTTCATATGGTGTTATTTTAGTACGAACTCTAGGGCTATTCGTGACACTTATAGGAATGGCTCAATAGATTGATCGGAAAGGATAACATTGAGGTGGTTTCGTACCCTACAACAATTTCTATCTTATGTTCTCCGCTAATAGGAACTTGGGAGTGATTCTTTGTCGCACATTGAGGGACGGTTATATGATCCAATTAGGTTAGCATTGTTGAGAGATTGCACTAGTGAAAGTATGAACCCTAGGCCTTGTTTTTAAGCATTGCAATACCGTTTGTGCTCACTTTTGTTACTTGCTACTTTGCTGTTTTTATATTTTCAAATTACAAAAACCTATATCTACTATCCATACTACACTTTTATCACCATCTCTTCGCCGAACTAGTGCACCTATACAATTTACCATTGTATTGGGTGTGTTGGGGACACAAGAGATTTCTTGTATTTGGTTGCAGGGTTGTTTGAGAGATACCATCTTCAACCTACGCCTCCCACGGATTGATAAACCTTAGGTCATCCACTTGAGGGAAAATTGCTACTGTCCTACAAAACTCTGCGCTTGGAGGCCCAACACAAGTCTAGAAGAATAAGTTGTGTAGTAGACATCACAGAGTGATCAGTAGCACAGTAGTATGGTAGTTTGATAGCAATAGCAATAATAGTAACAGCAGTAGTAACAGTAGCAGCAATAGTAGTAGCAATTGTGAAATAAGTAGCAACAGTAGTAACCTAGCAAAGAACAATATGTGAAAAACTCGTAGGCATTGGATCGGTGATTATGTTAGATAACATTTGTTGGAAGTCGGGCTCCGGGGACCCAAAGGTTCGAACACTGGGGTGAGCTCGTTCTACTACTTCGTCTCCTACCACGGCAATTCTGTGGCGAGGCTACGGCGAGAGCGCGCTAGCGAGGGATGGAACGGGGACTCAGCGGTGTACCCAGGTTCGGGCCACCTTGCGGTGTAAGACCCTACTCCTGCTTGTGGTTGGGATTATTGGGGGTGAGCGAGTTCTCGCGTACAAGGTTGAAGACGATGGTCTCTCTCTTGAAGACGATGGTCTCCCTCTTCTCTCCTCTCGTGGCTGCACTGCCCCCTTTATATCAGCCTTGGTCCTCTTCCCCCTGGAAACTTAGGTGGGAAGGGTGGCCACACCCGGCGATTTTGAAGGGGGACAGGCGCTCAGGTTATCCTGACTAAAGGTGGTCTTCGCCTGCCAAAGCATGATCCATGACGCGCCGGTGGGCTCGGTGATGACCTCCGCCCTGCGCGCCCGTCGTCCTGGTCTTCCTTCGCCGATCGGGCAACCTTTGGGGCTGCTTTGGAGCGTAGATAGCTGGCCTTGCTTCCCTAACGCAAAAGAGGAAACCATCCATATCCACGCCTGCTGGCGCGGCCTCTGCTGCTGCTCGTCGTCGCACGCGTCACCCACGTGATGGGCTCCGGGACCGCGCGACATGCCGAATGGCCTTCGTTTGCGTCGCCTGCAGGAGGGGACCTCAGGAGGCCACCTCGGGAAGCCTCCTCGTGAGACCAACTCGGGAAGGCGCCTCGTGAGAGGACCTCACGAGGCCGCTGAAGGTGATGCGGAACGTTGCTTGCTACTCCCTGAGGAGGGAGCCTCAGGAGGCCAGGGCCTCAGGAAGGGTCTTGGAGAGATGCTCGGTGGTGACGGCCTGCTGAGCCCATGCCAGGCGTTGCGCTCTGGGCCGAAGGCAGACGGGCCTGGATACCCCGGGTTCCATGGGCCCGACAGTAGCCCCCGGGCCCGCGGCGCGCACGTTCCCGCCTACACAGGGGCGAAACGGCGCGGGCCCTAACCGCCTGCGGCCAGGCACAACGCGTGGCGCACGATGTGACGGGCGACGCCCCCACTTCCCCACGACGCCTTGGGAACTGCCGCGCTGACATAAATTTTGGCGCCGGAGAAGGCGGAGCGACGAGGGAAGTCCCGCGCCGAGATAAAGGGGGAGAAGGGAGAGCCAGAGCCCCCCACCCATCTTCTCCTTCCTCCAGCCTCCTTTGTCTCCTTGCTAGAACTGCCGAAGAGATGGCGAGAGGACGAGGGCGTGGCCGTGCTTCCGCCGCCACACCGCAGGTCCCGCCCCGGGGGCGCGGTCGATCCCCAACGGTCGCCGGCGCCGGGCCCAGCAGTCGCGGAAGAGGCGCCGCTCGCGGGCGCGGCAGGCGAGGCGCGCAAGGCCGAGGCAGACGCTGCGGGGAGCCACTCGGCGGAGGCGGCATGCGAGTTCATCGTGAACATGCACCGCAGCCCCTGCACCTGGCTCCGGCTCCCGGACTCCTTCGCGGAGGCGATGGCGGACCGCGCGCCCTTGGGCCTGTGGGTGCAGGCCGACGGTTGCTGCAACGGCCCCTCCTGGGTGGCGACGGAGCTCACCGCTTCGGGCTTCATGTTCCTAAGGCAGGGGTGGAAGTCGTTTGCCCTCGCCCGTGGCCTGAAGCGGGGGCACGTCCTCCAGTTCAAGTATGACGGGGCCGCCACGCTCTTCGTTAAGATCTTCGGGCTCTCCGGTAGCCGCCTGGAGTGTTGCGCGGAGAGCGAGGACAGCTACAGCGGCTCCTCCAGCGAGGACGGCTCCTCCGGCGGAGGCGGAAGCGGCGGTGACTCTCCCCGCGTCAAGAGCGAGGACGAGGACTCCGACTAGCCGCGCGTGACGATGACTCCGGAGCTGGGACACCGCGCGCACGGTGACGGAGCTGCACTTGCCTGCAGCGCCTTCTTGGGGATGCGCGCGGTGCCCGAGCTGGAGTCTTGGGGGTGACGGCACCTCGCCTAGGCCTTCTTTTTATTTTCCTGCATTGAATCGATGTAGCCCCGCGAGGGCGTGAAAACAGTGTCTTCTATACTCAGCTTAACGCTTTTGTGATTCAGGATGTATGCATTCCCTCCCGAAGCCCTCTCGTGAGGCTGGTTTTTTTTTCTTTGTTCGCCTCAGCGCTCTACGCCGTCGGGACCCAGCCCCCGAGCGGGCCTCAGCCGTCGCTGGTATGTCCGGTCACGATGCCGGGACAAGGCCAGGAGGTGAGGGGCACCGGGAGCTAGTGAGGACTCCAGAGGCGCGATGCTCAGGAGACCCCCCTTTAGCGTGCAAGCGGCTTACGCAGAAGAAAAAACGCTGGCACCCACGGGATCGCAAGGGGAGAGAGCTTGAGTGGCGGTAAAGGAGCCTCGTGAGGCAGGCACACTTAGCTTTGGGCGGAGAGCGGTGTCTGGCAAGCCACAGCTCGTGAGGAGCTCACACAGCTCGCGAGGCGTGCTCACGAGGCCCGGTCGATGGAAGTATCTTCGTCTCGCGAGGCCGGCTCGCGAGGGGATGCCCGCGAGGTCCTCGCGCAGCTCACCCCCTGAGGGACTGCATGTCAACAGATTCATGATGTGGGAGCGGCGCGCGCTTGCCATCTCGCCCGTGGCCGTTGCGTGAGGGGATAAGACACCAAGGACCTTTGTGAGGTGACGTGCACGGGAGCAGGCCCGCGAACCAGAGCTCAGTCGCTTGGATTTTGCGGTACTGCAGGGACGGACCTGAGCACAGGCACCATGCCTAGCCCCCGCTCACGGAATCGGTCCCGGGAGGGGTCGAGAGCGCGTGGCGCTCTCTGGTTGGCATCGAACTTAACAGGTAATTGAGTAAGCAATATAATTCATCGAAGTAAGATCAGCAAAATTCATTTCACGACCAAAAGGATAAGGTTCCGGGAGCGAAGCTCGAGAGGCGCGGCGGAAGGAGCGAGGGTCGCGCGAGGCGACGTGCCGGGCGCACCTGGCAGAACTGCACTGTAGTGACGTCAGACCACTCGGCGAGGCGTGCCAAGGGAGTCCGCTCCTTCGGAGCCAGGGGGCTCGCGAGGCACCGGGAGCTCGCGAGGAGCGGGAGGCTCGCGAGGCCCTAGCGCGAAGGGCGCCAGCCTTTGGAAAGAGGCACAGGCGTTCCTCAGCCCGAAAGGCATGCGCGCGCCGCCGACGGTGGGGCCAATGCCCTGGCCGTCCCGCGGCAGCCGGAAGAGATCTTGAGGGCAGGACTTGTTGAGGATGGTGAAGTCGACGCACATGCGCTCCATGCCGCCCGTCCTGGGGACAACGACTGGGTTGGCGAGCCATTCGCGATGGCGCACCTCACAAATGACTCCGGCTTCTTGGAGCTTCTGAACTTCATTGACGATGAACTCTTGCTTCTCAGGCGCCTGGCGCCGCGCTTTCTGCTTGACCGGGCGTGCATTGGGGCACACCGCTAAGTGGTGCTCGATCACCTCCCTCGGCACACCGGACAAGTCGGATGCTTTCCAGGCGAAAACATCCGAGTTTGCCCGAAGGAAGGTGACGAGCGTGCTTTCCTATGCAGGAGGGAGGCCTGTGCCGATGGTGAAGGTGGGGCCAGAGCCGCTGCCGTCCACCGACACCTTCTTCGTCTCGGCGCGGTCCTGAGAGAACAGCTGCTTCTTCTTCGCGGGCGCGGCCTCGGAGGGCTCGGCCGCGTCCTCGTCGGCTGAGTGCGCGACTGCGGCTGCCTTGTAGGCGCGCTCGAGGGTGCTGGCTGCGTGCTTTTCATCGCAGGCGACGGTCATGATGCCGCTGCAGCCGGGCATCTTGAGGACGTTGTAGGCGTGATGAGTGGCCTCCATGAACTTGGTGAGAGCTGGGTAGCCCAAGATGGCATTGTAGGGCAGGCCGATGTGCGCCACGTCGAAGTCGATGAGCTCGGTGTGGTAGTTCTTGCGGGTGCCGAAGGTGACGGGGAGGCGCACCTGCCCCAGCGGAATGGTGGAGCCATCGGTCACTCCGGAGAAGGGCCTGGTTGGCATCAGCTGGTCATAGGGCACCTGGAGCGTCTCGAAGGTCTCGACAGAGAGCACGTTGAGGCCGGCACCCCTGTCGATGAGGGTCTTGGTGACCGCGACGTTGCTGATGGTGGGAGTGCACAGCATGGGGAGCGCGCCTGTGGAGGCCGTGGACTTGGGGTGGTCCTTGGAGTCGAAGGTGATGGCGTACTGCGACCACTTGAGGGGCCGCGCGACCTCAGGCCTCGGGAGGGCGGCGTACACCTCGCGAGAGAGTTGCTTGAAGTGGCGGATGGATGCGGCGGCTTGGGACCCGCCAAGGATGCAGGCGACCGCGCGAGGCTCCTGGTAGCCCCCGGCGCCCTCGTCAGGCTGGTTGACGTCGTTCCTCCGAGGTGGCGAAGGCAGCAGCGGGGGAGCGGCATTAGCCTGAGGATTCGCGTCACGAGGCTGATCGCGCCAGGTGGCCTCACGAGGCTGATCACGCCAGCCCTGGCGGTAGCCTCCATTATTGTTGCGGCTGTCCCAGCGGTTGCCACTGCGGCCACCTCCGCGACCGGCACCGCGGCCATTGCGGTCGTCACGGCGGCCCTGGCGCTCGTCGCGGAGCAGCTTAAGCTCATGGCAGTCTTCGGTGCTGTGGGAGCGGACGTTATGAAGAGCGCAGAGTGGCCGGTTGTCCTTCCTGGGCTCGTCGAGGTCGCAGCCGCGCTTCTTCTCGGGCTCCGCCGCAAGCACGGCAGGGCCCTTGCGCTTGACGTCCTTGCTCTTGGCCTTGGTGCCGTCGAGCGCCGCGTCGGGGTCGTTGTGGACGAAGAGGCGGCCTTCTTCAGCCTTGGCGCACTTGTCAGCGAGGTCGAGCAGCTCGAGCACGGAGTCGAGCTCACCGTTGATGGCAAGCTTCTCGCGCATCTTGATGTCCGTGACGCCGGTGGAGAACGCGGAGATGACGGCCGCATGGGAAGCGTGCGGGATCTTGTTGCGCACCTGACTGAAGCGCTGGATGTACTTGCGGAGGGTCTCGTCTGGGCGCTGTCGAACACGCCGCAGGTCGTTGATGGTGAGGGAGCGGTCCTGCGTGCCCTTGAAGTTGGCGATGAACTGGCTGCAGAGCTTGGCCCACGACGAGATGGAAGCCTCGGGGAGGTTCATGAGCCAGGAGCGCGGGCCGTCCTTGAGGGCCATGGGGAACCAGTTCGCCATGACCTTGTCGTCGCCGTTCGCCGCCTCGACGCTCAGTGCGTAAAGCTGGAGGAACTCCGTAGGGTTGGGGGTGCCGTCATAGCGCGGGGGCAGCTCAGGCTTGAACTTCGCGGGCCAGACCACGCGACGCAGCTCGCGGGTGAAGGCACGGCAGCCCACGCCGCTCGAGGGGACGCCGCCAGCGAGGGCGGCGCGGTTTTGATGCCCGGTCGCTGCAACGTCCTGAACGGCCTGGTCCTGGCGCTGCCGCTCGAGGAGCACTCGCGCGTCAGGGGCGCGCGGCGGATGATCTGGCAGCTGGCTTCGTCTTGGTCTGACGAGGACGCGCCGCAGGACGGCTCACGAGCCCGTGCGCTGCGCCGGGGCCCGGCATGCTCGTCAGGCAGAGGAGGCGGCGGGGGAGCGCCGTGAGCTAGGTCCCCAGCATGAGACGGTGGAGGGCAGAGCGAGTGAGAAGGCGCCGGGGCGTCCCCGGCGACGTTGATGAGCTCGGTGATGCGACCGAGCCAGGCGTCATAGCCGGCGTCATCGGGACGGTAGCGAAGCAGCTCGCGCGCCATGAGCAGGACGGCCTGCGGGTTCGGCGGCCCACGGTTGGCGAGGGAGGAGGCCGTGGCGGTGTGGCCGTCCGCCCGCACGGACGGGTGGTGGGAGAAGCCTGCTGCTCGCGGGCAGCGGGGTAGGTGGCGGCGGCAGCCTCGGCATCGGGGCGGCGGCGATTGCCGCGGGCCACCGGCTCTGTCTGGGCCACGCGGTCAGCCCTGCGCGCGGCGCGCTCGCGTTGTGCGTCGGCCATGGGGCTGGTGGAGCTGAGGGCGGAGCAGAAGAACGGTAGCGCACCCCTACCTGGCGCGCCAAATGTCGGAAGTCGGGCTCCGGGAACCCAAAGGTTCGAACACTGGGGTGAGCTTGTTCTACTACTTCGTCTCCTACCACGGCAATGCTGTGGCGAGGCTACGGCGAGAGCGCGCTAGCGAGGGATGGAACGGGGACTCAGCGGTTTACCCAGGTTCGGTTCACCTTGCGGTGTAAGACCCTACTCCTGCTTGTGGTTGGGATTATTGGGGGTGAGCGAGTTCTCGCGTACAAGGTTGAAGACGATGGTCTCTCTCTTGAAGACGATGGTCTCCCTCTTCTCTCCTCTCGTGGCTGCACTGCCCCCTTTATATCAGCCTTGGTCCTCTTTGATGGAAATATGCCCTAGAGGCAATAATAAAGTTGTTATTATTTTATATTTCCTTGTTCATGATAAAGGTTTATTATTCATGCTAGAATTGTATTGACCGGAAACTTAAATACATGTGTGAATACATAAACAAATACCGTGTCCCTAGTGAGCCTCTACTAGACTAGCTCGTTGATCAAAGATGGTTAAGGTTTCCTAACCATAGACATGAGTTGTCATTTGATAACGGGATCACATCATTAGGAGAATGATGTGATGGACAAGACCCATCCGTTAGCTTAGCATATGATCGTTCTATTTATTGCTACTGCTTTCTTGAATGTCAAATACATGTTCCTCAGACCATGAGATCATGCAACTCCCGGATATCGGAGGAATACCTTGTGTGCTATCAAACGTCACAACGTAACTGGGTGATCATAAAGATGCTCTACAGGTATCTCCGAAGGTGTCCGTTGAGTTGGCATGGATCGAGACTGGGATTTGTCACTCCGTGTTTTGGAGAGGTATCTCTGGGCCCTCTCGGTAATGCACATCATAAGAAGCATGCAAGCAAAGTGACTAAGGAGTTAGTTACGGGATGATGTATTACGGAACGAGTAAAGAGACTTGCCGGTAACGAGATTGAACTAGGTATGGAGATACCGACGATTGAATCTCGGGCAAGTAACATACCGACGGACAAAGGGAATTACGTATGTTGTCATTGCGGTTCGACCGATAAGATCTTTGTGGAATATGTAGGAACCAATATGAGCATCCAGGTTCCGCTATTGGTTATTGACTGGAGAGGCGTCTCAGTCATGTCTACATCATTCCCGAACCCGTAGGGTCCGCACGCTTAACGTTCGTTGACGATATAGTGTTATATGAGTTATGTGAATTGGTAACCGAATATTGTTCGGAGTCCCGGATGAGATCCCGGACGTCACGAGGAGTCTCGGAATGGTCGAGAGGTAAATATTTATATATGGGAAGTCATATTTTGGGTTCCGGAAAAAGGTGCAGTTTTTTCAGTATTGTACCGGGAAGCTTCCAGAAGGTTCCGGAGGGATCCGGAAGTCCACAAGTGGGTCCATCACGTCCTAAAGGGCTGGCATGGGCTAAGGGGAGGCGCCCTGGCCTTATTGGGCCAGGCGCACCAAGTCCTCAAAAGCCCACGCAGCTAGGGAAGGAAAAAAGGGAGAGTCCTAGTAGGAATAGGATTGGACTTTGGAGTCCAAGTCCACGTGTGTACTATTCATGGTTACTGTTCACGTGGCACTATTCCTTCTACTCCAAGCCCCTACACATATATAAATAGAGGAGAGGGGGCGCCCCAAAGGACACAACATTGTCTTAGCCATGTGCGACGCCCCCCCTCCACAGTTCCGTCCCTCGGTCATATTTTCGCAGTGCTTGGGCGAAGCCCTGCGGAGATAGCATCACCATCACCGTCACCACGCCATCGTGCTGCCGGAACTCATCCACCACCTCGCCGTCTTGCTGGATCAAGAAGTCGAGGACGTCACCGAGCTGAACGTGTGCTGAACGCGAAGGTGCCGTACGTTCGGTGCTCGGTCGGTTGGATCGTGAAGTTGTTCGACGACATCAACTGCGTTGTTCTAACGCTTCCGCTTACGGTCTACGAGGGTACGTAGACACACTCCCCCTCTCGTAGCTATGCATCTCCATGGATAGATCTTGCGTGTGCGTAGAATTTTTTTTATTTTCCATGCAACGTTCCCCAACAGTGGTATCAGAGCCAGGTCTATGCGTAGATGATATGCACGAGTATAACACAAAGAGTTTTGGGCGGTGATCGTCATACTACTTACCACCAACGTCTTATTTTGATTCGGCAGTATTGTAAGATGAAGCGGCCCGGACCAACCTTACATGTCCACGTACATGAGACCGGTTCCACCGACAGACATGCAACTTGTTTTGCATAAAGGTGGCTGGCGGGTGTCTGTTTCTCCTACTTTAGTTGAATCGAATTTGACTGCGGCCGGTCCTTGTTGAAGGTTAAAACAGCAAACTTGATAAATCACCGTTGTGGTTTTGTGCCGTAGGTAAGAATGGTTCTTGCTAGAAGCCCGTAGCAGCCACGTAAAACTTGCAACAACAAAGTAGAGGACGTCTAACTTGTTTTTGCAGGGTATGCTGTGATGTGATATGGTCAAGACATGATGTGATATACGTTATTGTATGAGATGATCATGTTTTGTAATTTATCGGCAACCGGCAAGAGCCTTATGGTTGTCTCTTTATTGTATGAAATGCAAGCGCCATGTAATTGCTTTACTTTATTGCTATGCGTTAGCAATAGTTGTAGAAGCAATAGTTGGCGAGACGACCACGACACAACGATGGAGATCAAGGTGTCGAGCCGGTGACGATGGAGATCATGACGATGCTTTGGAGATGGAGATCAAAAGCACAAGATGATGCCCATATCATGTCACATATTTTGATTGCATGTGATGTTTATCCTTTATGCATCTTATTTTGCTTAGAACGACGGTAGCATTACAAGATGATCCCTTCACTAAATTTCAAGATAAAAGTGTTATCCCCGAGTATGCACCGTTGCTAAAGTTCATCGTTTCGAAGCACCTCGTGATGATCGGGTGTGATAGATTCTACGTTCACATACAATGGGTGTAAGCCAGTTTTACACCAGCAGAATACTTGGGTTAAACTTGACGAGCCTAGCATGTACAGACATGGTCTCGGAACACTGGAGACCGAAAGGTCGAACATGAGTCATATAGTAGATATGATCAACATGGAGATGTTCACCATTGATGACTATCCCATCTCACGTGATGATCGGACATGGGCTAGTTGATTTGGATCATGTAACACTTAGTTAACTTGAGGGATGTTAATTTAAGTGGGAGTTCATTAGTAATTTGATTAATTGAACTTAATTTATCATGAACTTAGTCTTGATAGTTTCTTTGCATATCTATGTTGTAGATAAATGGCCCGTGCTACTGTTCCGTTGAATTTTAATGCGTTCCTAGAGAAAGCTAAGTTGAAAGATGTTGGTAGCAACTACACGGACTGGGTCCGTAACTTGAGGATTATCCTCATTGCTGCACAGAAGAATTATGTCCTTGATGCACCGCTAGGTGATGGACCTGCTGCAGGAGCTGCTGCAGACATTGTGAATGCCTGGCAGGCTCGATCTGATGACTACTCGATAGTTCAGTGTGCCATGCTCTACGGCTTAGAACTGGGACTGCAAAAGCGTTTTGAACGCCACGGAGCATATGAGATGTTCAAAGATCTGAAATTGATATTTCAAGCTAATGCCCGGGTTGAGAGATATAAAGTCTCCAACAAGTTCTTTAGCTGTAAGATGGAGGAGAATAGTTCTGTCAGTGAACACATACTCAGAATGTCTGGGTACCACAACCACTTGACTCAGCTGGGAATTGATCTTCCGGTTGAGAGTGTTATTGACAGAGTTCTTCAGTCACTGCCACCAAGCTATAAAGGCTTCGTGATGAACTATAATATGCAAGGGATGGAGAAGACAATTCCCGAGCTCTTCGCGATGCTGAAATCAGCGAAGGTAGAAATCAAGAAGGAGCATCAAGTGTTGATGGTTAACAAAACCACTAGTTTCAAGAAAAAGGGCAAGGGAAAGAAGGGGAACTTCAAGAAGAACGGCAAGCAAGTTGCCGCTCCCACGAAGAAATCCAAAGCTGGACCCAGGCCTAAAACAGAGTGCTTCTACTGCAAAGGGACTGGTCACTGGAAGCGGAACTGCCCCAAGTATTTGGCGGCTAAGAAGGATGGCAAAGTGAGCAAAGGTATATTTGATATACATGTTATTGATGTGTTCCTCACTAATGCTCGCAGTAGCGCCTGGGTATTTGATACTGGTTCGGTTGCTCATATTTGTAACTCGAAACAGGAGCTACGGAATAAGCGAAGATTGGCTAAGGACGAGGTGACGATGCGCGTCGGGAATGGTTCCAAGGTTCATGTGATCGCCGTCGGCACGCTACCTCTACATCTAACTTCGGGATTAGTTTTAGACCTCAATAATTGTTATTTGGTGCCAGCATTGAGCATGAACATTATATTGCGAGACGGTTATTCATTTAAGTCAGAGAATAATGGTTGTTCTATTTATATGAGTAACATCTTTTATGGTCACGCACCTTTTGTGAATGGTCTATTCTTGTTGAATCTCGATCGTAGTGATACACATATTCATAATATTGATGCCAAAAGATGCAAAGTTGATAATGATAGTGCAACATACTTGTGGCACTGCCGTTTAGGTCATATTGGTGTAAAGCGCATGAAGAAACTCCAAGCGGATGGACTTTTGGAATCTCTTGATTATGAATCATTTGATACTTGCGAACCATGCCTCATGGGCAAGATGACTAAAACTCCGTTCTCTGGAACAATGGAGCGAGCTACTGATTTGTTGGACATAATACATACCGATGTATGTGGTCCGATGAATGTTGAAGCACGCGGCAGGTATCGTTATTTTCTAACCTTCACAGATGATTTGAGTAGATATGGGTATATCTACTTGATGAAACACAAGTCTGAAACATTTGAAAAGTTCAAAGAATTTCAGAGTGAAGTAGAGAATCATCGTAACAAGAAAATAAAGTTTCTACGATCTGATCGCGGAGGCGAATATTTGAGTTACGAGTTTGGCCTTCATTTAAGAAAATGTGGAATTGTTTTACAACTCACGCCACCTGGAACACCACAGCGCAATGGTGTGTCCGAACGTCGTAACCGTACTTTATTGGATATGGTGCGTTCTATGATGTCTCTTACCGATTTGCCACTATCGTTTTGGGGTTATGCATTAGAGACAGCTGCATTCACGTTAAATAGGGCACCGTCTAAATCCGTTGAGATGACACCATATGAACTATGGTTTGGCAAGAAACCTAAGTTGTCGTTTCTTAAAGTTTGGGGATGCGATGCTTATGTGAAAAAGCTTCAACCTAATAAGCTCAAACCCAAAGCGGAGAAGTGCGTCTTCATAGGATACCCTAAAGAAACAATTGGGTACACCTTCTACCACAGATCCGAAGGCAAGGTCTTTGTTGCCAAGAATGGGTCCTTTCTAGAGAAGGAGTTTCTCTTGAAAGAAGTGAGTGGGAGGAAAGTAGAACTTGATGAGGTAATTGTACCTTCTCTCGAATTGGAAAGTAGCTCATCAGAGAAAACCGTTCCCGTGATGCCTACACCAATAAGAGAGGAAGATAATGATAAAGATCATGAAACTTCAGATCAAGTTACTACTGAACTTCGTAGGTCGACCAGAGTATGTTCCGCACCACAGTGGTACGGTAATCCTGTTCTGGAAGTTATGTTCTTAGACAACAGCGAACCTACGAACTATGAAGAAGCTATGATAAGCCCAGATTCCGACAAATGGCTTGAGGCCATGAAATCTGAGATAGGATCCATGTATGAGAACAAAATGTGGACTTTGGTGGACTTGCCCGATGATCGGCAAGCCATTGAGAATAAATGGATTTTTAAGAGGAAGACAGATCCTGATGCTAATATCACTGTCTACAAAGCTCGACTTGTCGTGAAAGGTTTTCGACAAGTTCAAGGGGTTGACTACGATGAGACTTTCTCACCCGTAGCGATGCTTAAGTCTGTCCGAATCATGTTAGCAATTGCCGCATTTTATGATTATGAAATCTGGCAAATGGATGTCAAAACTGCATTCCTTAATGGTTTTCTCAAAGAAGAGTTGTATATGATGCAACCAGAAGGTTTTGTCGATCCTAAGGGTGCTAACAAAGTGTGCAAGCTCCAGCGATTCATCTATGGACTGGTGCAAGCATCTCGGAGTTGGAATATATGCTTTGATGAGGTGATCAAAGCATATGGTTTTGTACAGACTTACGGTGAAGCCTGTATTTACAAGAAAGTGAGTGGGAGCTCTATAGCATTTCTAATATTATATGTGGATGACATATTGTTGATTGGAAATGATATAGAATTTCTGGATGGCATAAAGGGATACTTGAATAAGAATTTTTCAATGAAAGACCTCGGTGAAGCTGCTTATATATTGGGCATCAAGATCTATAGGGATAGATCAAGACACTTGATAGGACTTTCACAAAGCACATACCTTGACAAAGTTTTGAAGAAGTCCAAAATGGATCAGTCAAAGAAAGGGTTCTTGCCTGTCTTGCAAGGTGTGAAGTTGAGTCAGATTCAATGCCCGACCACGGCAGAAGATATAGAGAAAATGAAAGTCATTCCCTATGCCTCAGCCATAGGTTCTATTATGTATGCCATGCTGTGTACCAGACCTGATGTGTGCCTTGCCATAAGTTTGGCAGGAAGGTACCAGAGTAATCCAGGAGTGGATCACTAGACAGCGGTCAAGAATATCCTGAAGTACCTGAAAAGGACCAAGGACATATTTCTCGTTTATGGAGGTGACGAAGAGCTCGTCGTAAAGGGTTACATCGATGCAAGCTTCGACACTGATCCGGATGACTCTAAGTCACAAACCGGATACATATTTATATTAAATGGTGGAGCTGTCAGTTGGTGCAGTTCCAAGCAGAGCGTCGTGGCGGGATCTACGTATGAAGCGGAATACATAGCTGCTTCGGAAGCAGCACATGAAGGAGTCTGGATGAAGGAGTTCATATCTGATCTAGGTGTAATACCTAGTGCATCGGGTCCAATGACAATCTTTTGTGACAACACTGGAGCAATTGCCATAGCCAAGGAGCCCAGGTTTCACAAGAAGACCAAACACATCAAGAGACGCTTCAACTCCATTCGTGAATATGTCAATGATGGAGACATAGAAATTTGCAAAGTACACACGGATCTGAATGTGGCAGACTAGTTGACTAAGCCTCTTCCACGAGCAAAACATGATCAACACCAAGACTGCATGGGTGTTAGATTCATTACTATGTAATCTAGATAATTGACTCTAGTGCAAGTGGGAGACTGATGGAAATATGCCCTAGAGGCAATAATAAAGTTGTTATTATTTTATATTTCCTTGTTCATGATAAAGGTTTATTATTCATGCTAGAATTGTATTGACCGGAAACTTAAATACATGTGTGAATACATAAACAAATACCGTGTCCCTAGTGAGCCTCTACTAGACTAGCTCGTTGATCAAAGATGGTTAAGGTTTCCTAACCATAGACATGAGTTGTCATTTGATAACGGGATCACATCATTAGGAGAATGATGTGATGGACAAGACCCATCCGTTAGCTTAGCATATGATCGTTCTGTTTATTGCTACTGCTTTCTTGAATGTCAAATACATGTTCCTCAGACCATGAGATCATGCAACACCCGGATATCGGAGGAATACCTTGTGTGCTATCAAATGTCACAACGTAACTGGGTGATCATAAAGATGCTCTACAGGTATCTCCGAAGGTGTCCGTTGAGTTGGCATGGATCGAGACTGGGATTTGTCACTCCGTGTTTCGGAGAGGTATCTCTGGGCCCTCTCGGTAATGCACATCATAAGAAGCATGCAAGCAAAGTGACTAAGGAGTTAGTTATGGGATGATGTATTACGGAACGAGTAAAGAGACTTGCCGGTAATGAGATTGAACTAGGTATGGAGATACCGACGATCGAATCTCGGGCAAGTAACATACCGACGGACAAAGGGAATTACGTATGTTGTCATTGTGGTTCGACCGATAAGATCTTCGTGGAATATGTAGGAACCAATATGAGCATCCAGGTTCCGCTATTGGTTATTGACCGGAGAGGCGTCTCAGTCATGTCTACATCATTCCCGAACCCGTAGGGTCCGCACGCTTAACGTTCGTTGACGATATAGTGTTATATGAGTTATGTGAATTTGTAACCGAATATTGTTCGGAGTCCCGGATGAGATCCCGGACGTCACGAGGAGTCTCAGAATGGTCGAGAGGTAAAGATTTATATATGGGAAGTCATATTTTGGGTTCCGGAAAAAGGTGCAGTATTTTCGGTATTGTACCGGGAAGCTTCCAGAAGGTTCCGGAGGGGTTCGGAAGTCCACAAGTGAGTCCACCACATCCCAAAGGGCTGGCATGGGCTAAGGGGAGGCTCCCTGGCCTTATTGGGCCAGGCGCACCAAGTCCTCAAAAGCCCACGCAGCTAGGGAAGGAAAAAAGGGAGAGTCCTAGTATGAATAGGATTGGACTTTGGAGTCCAAGTCCATGTGTGTACTATTCATGGTTACTGTTCACGTGGCACTATTCCTTCTACTCCAAGCCCCTACACATATATAAAATAGAGGAGAGGGGGCTGTTGGAAATATGCCCTAGAGGCAATAATAAATTGGTTATTATTATATTTCCTTGTTCATGATAATCGTTTATTATCCATGCTATAATTGTATTGATTAGAAACTCAAATACATGTGTGGGTACATAGACAACACTGTGTCCCTAGTAAGCCTCTAGTTAACTAGCTCGTTGATCAAAAGATGGTGAAGGTTTCCTAGCCATGGACATGAGATGTCATTTGATAACGGGATCACATCATTAGGAGAATGATGTGATGGACAATACCCAAACTATAAACGTAGCATATGATCGTGTCAGTTTATTGCTATTGTTTTCTGCATGTCAAGTATCTGTTCCTATGACCATGAGATCATGCAACTCACTGACACCGGAGGAATACCTTGTGTGTATCAAACGTCGCAACGTTACTAGGTGACTATAAAGATGCTCTACAGGTATCTCCGAGGGTGTCTGTTGGGTTGGCATGGATCAAGACTGGGATTTGTTACTCCGTGTGACGGAGAGGTATCTCAGGGCCCACTCGGTAATACAACATCACAATGAGCCTTGCAAGCAATGTGACTAAAGTGTTAGCCACGAGATCTTGTATTACGGACCGAGTAAAGAGACTTGCCGATAACGAGATTGAACTAGGTATAGAGATACCGACGATCGAATCTCGGGCAAGTAACATACCGAAGAACAAAGGGAACAGCATACGGGATTAACTGAATCCTTGACATAGAGGTTCGACCGATATAGATCTTCGTAGAATATGTAGGAACCGATATGGGCATCCAGGTCCCGCTATTGGTTATTGACCATAGAGGTGTCTCGGTCATGTCTACATAGTTCTCGAACCCGCATGGTCTACACACTTAACGTTTGGTGACGATTAGTATAGTTGAGTTATTGTGTTGGAGACCGAAGGTTGTTCGGAGTCCCGGATAAAATCCCGGACATGACGAGGATCTCCGGAAGAGTCCGGAGGTAAAAGTTTGATATATGTGATAATAGTGTTTTGATCTCCGGACATGACGAGGATCTCCTGCAGAGATTGTTCCTCACCACCATCACCACGCCGTCGTGCTGCCGGAACTCATCCACTACATCACCATCGCTCGCTGGATCGAGGAGGTGAAGGCGTCATCAAGCCGTACGTGTGTTGAACGCGGAGGTGCCGTCCGTTCGGCGCTAGATCGTGTTTGGATCGAGGGACGACTTGCGATTTGGATCGCGAAGACGTTCGACTACATCAACCGCGTTTCTTAACGCTTCCGCTTAGCGATCTACAAGGGTATGTAGATTCACTCTCCCTCTCATAGATGCTCATCACCATGGATAGATCTTGCATGTGCGTAGGAAATTTTTTGTTTCCCATGCGACGTTCCCCAACAGTGGTATCAGATCTAGGTCTATGTGTAGATGAGATCTCGAGTAGAACACAAAGGAGTTTGTGGGCGTTGATATTCAGATTGCTTCCTCCCTTGGTCTTTTCTTGTTTCGGCGGTATTGTGGGATGAAGCGGCTCGGACCAACATTACTCGTACGCTTACGAGAGACCGGTTCCATCAACTGACATGTAACTTCGTTGCATAAAGATGGCTGGCGGGTGTCTGTCTCTCCTACTTTAGTCGGATCGGATTTGACAAAGGCGGTCCTTGAGAAGGTTGAAAAGCAATTTTTGTATCACCATTGTGGTTTTTGCGTAGGTAAGAATTGTTCTTGCTAGATACCCGTAGCAGCCACGTAAAACTTGCAACAACAATTAGAGGACGTCTAACTTGTTTTTGCAGGGTATGTTGTGATGTGATATGGCCAATTACATGATGAGATATATGTGATGTATGAGATGATCATGTGTTGTATAGAATATCACGACTTGCATGTCGATGAGTACGGCAACTGGCAGGAGCCATAGAGTTGTCTTTAATTATTTTTGCCGTTTTGCTTTACTTTATCGCTATGAGTTAGCAATAGTCGTGGAAGCAACAGTCGGCGCGACAACCTCATGGCGACACATTGATGGAGATCAAGATGATGGAGATCATGGTGTCATGCCGGTGACGATGGAGATCATGCCGGTGCTTTGGAGATGGAGATCAAAAGCACAAGTTCATGGCCATATCATGTCACTTATGATTTGCATGTGATGTTAATCCTTTTATGCATCTTATTTTGCTTAGGACGACGGTAGCATTATAAGGTGATCCCTCACTTAAATTTCAAGATAAAATTGTGTTCTCCCAGAGTGTGCACTGTTGCGAAAGTTCGTCGTTTCGAGACACCACGTGATGATTGGGTGTGATAGATTCTACGTTCGCATACAACGGGTGCAAGCCAGTGTTGCATGTGCGGAACACTCGGGTTAAACTTGACGAGCCTAGCATGTACAGACATGGCCTCGGAACACAAGAGACCGAAAGGTCGAACATGAGTCATATAGTAGATATGATCAACATGAAGATGTTCACCATTGAAACCACCTCAACTCACGTGATGATCGGACTTGAGTTGGTGGATTTGGATCATGTGACACTCGAATGACCGGAGGGATGTCAATTTGAGTGGGAGTTTTTTAGTAATATGATTAAATAAACTCATTATCTTGAACAATAGTCTAAGTTGTCTTTGCTATATTTATGTTGTAGATCATGACTCACGCAGTAGCACCCCTGAATTTTAATGCGTTCCTAGAGAAAGCTAAGTTGAAAGATGATGGAAGTAACTTTGTGGACTGGGCCCGTAATCTAAGGATTATCCTTACGGCTTCCCAGAAGGCTTATGTCCTTGATGCACCGCTTGGTGATCCACCCGCTCCAGTTGAGTCTCTAGACGTTGTGAACGCCTGGCAGGCTCGCTCTGATGATTACTCAATAGTTCAATGTGCAATTTTGTATGGCTTAGAACCGGGTCTTCAAAGACGTTTTGAACGTCATGGAGCATATGAGATGTTCCAGGAGTTGAGGTTTATCTTTCAGAAGAATGCCCGGATCGAGAGGTATGAGACCTCCGATAAGTTCTATGCTTGCAAGATGGAGGAGAACGGGTCTGTTAGTGATCACATACTCAGAATGTCTGGGTACTCCACCCGTTTGGCTGAATTGGGGATGCCCCTTCCGCCAGAGGCTATCACTGACAGAGTTCTTCAATCATTGCCACCTAGCTACAAGAGCTTCGTTTTGAACTATAATATGCACGGGATGAACAAGTCAGTCGCCGAGCTATTTGCGATGCTGAAAGTCATTGAGTCTGAAATTCAGAAGGAGCATCAAGTGTTGATGGTCAATAAAACCACTAGTTTCAAGAAAAATGGCAAGGGTAAGAAGGGTAACTCCAAGAAGAGTGGCAAAGCAGTTGCTCCTCCCGTGAAGAAACCCAAGGCTGGACCCAAACCAGAAACTGTGTGCTTTCATTGCAAGGGAACTGGACACTGGAAGCGGAACTGCCCTAAGTATTTGGCTGACAAGAAGGCGGCCAACAACAAACAAGGTATATATGATATACATGTTATTGATGTGTACCTTACCAACTCTCGTTGTAGTGCCTGGGTATTTGATACCGGTGCGGTTGCTCACATTTGCAACTCTAAACAGGAACTGCAGAATAGACGGAGGCTGGCAAAGGATGAAGTGACGATGCGCGTGGGAAATGGTTCCAAGGTTGATGTGATCGCCGTCGGCACGCTCGCTGTTCAATTACCATCGGGATTAGTGATGAACCTGAATAATTGTTATTTAGTGCCTGCGTTAAGCATGAACATTATATCTGGATCTTGTTTATTGCGAGACGGTTACTCATTTAAATCAGAGAATAATGGTTGTTCTATTTATATGAGTAATATCTTTTATGGTCATGCACCTGAAGTGAGGGGTTTATTCTTATTGAATCTCGATAGTAATGATACACATGTTCATAACATTGATGCCAAAAGATGTAGAATTGATAATGATAATACCACTTTCTTGTGGCACTGCCGTTTAGGTCATATTGGCATAAAACGCATGAGGAAGCTCCATGCTGAAGGACTTTTGGAGTCACTTCATTTTGAATCACTTAACACATGCGAGCCATGCCTCATGGGCAAGATGACTAAAACGCCGTTCTCTGGAACAATGGAACGGGCAAGTGACTTGTTGGAAATCATACATACTGATGTGTGCGGTCCGATGAGTATTGAGGCGCGCGGTGGTTATCGTTACTTTCTCACCTTCACTGATGACTTAAGTAGATATGGGTATATTTACTTAATGAAACACAAGTCTAAAACGTTTGGAAAGTTCAAACAATTTCTGAGTGAAGTTGAGAATCATCATAACAAGAAGATTAAATTCCTATGATCTTATCTAGGAGGAGAATATCTGAGTTATGAGTTTGGCAGTCACTTAAGACAATGGGGAATTGTTTCACAACTGACACCGCCTGGAACACCACAGCGTTATGGTGTGTCCGAACGTCGTAATCGAACCTTATTGGATATGGTGCGATCTATGATGTCTCTTGTCGATTTGCCACTATCGTGTTGGGGTTATGCATTATAGACAGCTGCATTCACTTTAAATAGGGCACCATCGAAATCTGTTGAGACGACGCCATATGAACTTTGGTTTGGCAAGAAGCCAGAGCTGTCGTTTCTTAAAGTTTGGGGATGTGATGCTTATGTCAAAAAGCTTCAGCCTGAAAAGCTGGAACCCAAAGCGGAGAAATACGTCATCATAGGATACCCAAAAGAGACAGTTGGGTATACCTTCTACCTCAGATCCGAAGGCAAAGTGTTTGTCGCTAAAAACGGAACATTTCTTGAGAAAGAGTTTCTCTCGAAAGAATTGAGTGGGAGGAAGATAGAACTTGATGAGGTTGTTGAACCTTTACTTCAACCTGATAGTAGCGCAGCGCAGAAAGATGTTTCTGTAGAGCCTACATCAGCTGAAGAGGAAGTTGATGATGATCATAAAGCTTCAGATCAAGTTGCTATCGAACCTCGTAGGTCGACAAGGACGCGTACTGCTCCTGAGTGGTACGGCAACCCTGTCTTAGAGGTCATGTTGTTGGACAACGATGAACCTACGAGCTGTGGAGAAGCGATGATGGGCCCGGATTCCGAGAAGTGGTTAGAGGCCATGAAATCCGAGATGGGATCCATGTATGAAAACAAAGTGTGGACTTTGGAAGTATTACCTGAAGGGCGTAAGGCTATTCAGAATAAATGGATCTTTAAGAGGAAGACGGACGTGGACGGTAATGTCACCGTCTATAAAGCTCGACTTGTGGCAAAGGGTTTTTCACAAGTTCAAGGAGTTGACTACGATGAGACCTTCTCACCCGTAACGATGCTTAAGTCCGTCAGAATCATGTTAGCAATAGCTGCCTTTTTCGATTATGAAATTTGGCAGATGGATGTCAAAACAGCGTTCCTTAACGGTTTCCTTAAGGAAGAGTTGTATATGATGCAACCAGAAGGTTTTGTCGATCTAGAGAATGCTGACAAAGTTTGCAAACTCCAGCGATCCATTTATGGACTGGTGCAAGCATCTCGGAGTTGGAATCTTCGCTTTGATGAGGTGATCAAAGCATTTGAGTTTATACAAGTTTACGGAGAAGCTTGTATTTACAAGAAAGTGAGTGGGAGCTCTATAGCGTTTCTAATATTATATGTGGATGACATATTACTGATTGGAAACAATATAGAAATGTTCGAAAGCGTGAAGGAATATTTGAACAAGAGTTTTTTAATGAAGGACCTAGGAGAAGCTGCTTTCATATTAGGCATCAAGATCTATAGAGATAGATCAAGACGTTTAATAGGACTTTCACAAAGCACATACCTTGATAAGATTTTGAAGAAGTTCAAAATGGATCAGTCCAAGAAGGGGTTCTTGCCTGTTTTGCAAGGTGTGAAGTTGAGTAAGACTCAATGCCCAGTGACTGCAGAAGATAGAGAAAAGATGAGTGTCATCCCCTATGCTTCAGCCATAGGCTCTATCATGTATGCAATGGTGTGCACAAGACCCGATGTCAGCCTTGCCATAAGTATGGTCGGAAGGTTTCAAAGTGATCCAGGAATGGAACACTGGACGGCGGTCAAGAATATCCTGAAGTACCTGAAAAGGACTAAGGACATGTTTCTCGTTTATGGAGGTGATCAAGAGCTCGTCGTAAAGGGTTACGTCGATGCAAGCTTTGACACTGATCCGGATGACTCTAAGTCACAAACCGGATACGTATTTATTCTTAATGGGGGTGTGGTTAGCTGGTGCAGTTCCAAGCAAAGCGTGGTAGCTGATTCTACATGCGAAGCGGAGTACATCGCTGCCTCGGAGGCGGCGAAGGAAGGTGTCTGGATGAAGGAGTTCATGACAGATCTTGGAGTAGTGCCTAGTGCGCTTAACCCAATGACTCTGTTTTGTGATAATACTGGTGCCATTGCTCTAGCCAAGGAACCAAGATTTCACAAGAGGACCAGACACATAAAGCGACGTTTCAATTCCATCCGCGATTACATCAAGGAGGACGACATAAATATTTGCAAAGTACACACGGATCTGAATGTTGCAGATCCGATGACTAAACCTCTTCCAAGGGCTAAACATGAACAACACCAGAACTACATGGGTGTTCGATTCATTACAATGTAAATCACATAGTGATGTGAACTAGATTATTGACTCTAGTGCAAGTGGGAGACTGTTGGAAATATGCCCTAGAGGCAATAATAAATTGGTTATTATCATATTTCCTTGTTCATGATAATCGTTTATTATCCATGCTATAATTGTATTGATTGGAAACTCAAATGCATGTGTGGGTACATAGAAAACACTGTTCCCCTAGTAAGCCTCTAGTTAACTAGCTCGTTGATCAAAAGATGGTGAAGGTTTCCTAGCCATGGACATGAGATGTCATTTGATAACGGGATCACATAATTAGGAGAATGATGTGATGGACAAGACCCAAACTATAAACGTAGCATATGATCGTGTCAGTTTATTGCTATTGTTTTCTGCATGTCAAGTATCTGTTCCTATGACCATGAGATCATGCAACTCACTGACACCGGAGGAATACCTTGTGTGTATCAAACGCCGCAACGTTACTGGGTGACTATAAATATGCTCTACAGGTATCTCTGAGGGTGTCTATTGGGTTGGCATGGATCAAGACTGGGATTTGTTACTCCGTGTGACGGAGAGGTATCTCAGGGCCCACTCGGTAATAAAACATCACAATGAACCTTGCAAGCAATGTGACTAAAGTGTTAGCCACGAGATCTTGTATTATGGACCGAGTAAAGAGACTTGCCGATAACGAGATTGAACTAGGTATAGAGATACCGACGATCGAATCTCGGGCAAGTAACATACCGAAGAACAAAGGGAACAACCTACGGGATTAACTGAATCCTTGACATAGAGGTTCGACCGATATAGATCTTCGTAGAATATGTAGGAACCAATATGGGCATCCAGGTCCCGCTATTGGTTATTGACCGTAGAGGTGTCTCGGTCATGTCTACATAGTTCTCGAACCCGCAGGGTCTACACACTTAACATTTGGTGACGATTAGTATAGTTGAGTTATTGTGTTGGTAACCGAAGGTTGTTCGGAGTCCCGGATAAAATCCCGGACATGACGAGGATCTCCGGAAGAGTCCAGAGGTAAAAGTTTGATATATGTGATAATAGTGTTTTGATCTCCGGAAGGGTTCCGGAATTCACCGGAAGGGGTTCCGGATGTTTACCGAATTGTTCGGGTGCAGCAACACTTTATATGGGCCAAAGGGGTAAAGCCCACGAGGTATTGGAAAGTGCAAAAGGAAGTTTTGCTGCTGCCTTAAGCGGTACTACCGCTTGTAAGGCAGTACTACCGCGTAAGCGGTACTACCGCTTGTGTGAAGCGGTACTACCGCTTGGACGCGGTACTGCTGGAATCCGAGTGGGACTCTTTCCGTGCGGGCCAAACCGACCTTGTGCGGGCAAAACCGACCTTGTGCGGGCAAAACCGACCTTTTGGAGGTTTTCTCTCCAAGTTTAGACCCCAGGGCTCAACATATAAATAGAGGGGCAGGGCTAGCACACGGTAGACATCAAGATTTCCCAAGCCGTGTGCCGGCAACCCTAACCCTCTAGTTCCTCCCGTCACAATCTCTGTAGTGCTTGGCGAAGCCCTGCAGAGATTGTTCCTCACCACCATCACCACGCCGTCGTGCTACCAGAACTCATCCACTAATTCACCATCGCTCGCTGGTTCGAGGAGGTGAAGGCGTCATCAAGCCGTACGTGTGTTGAACGCGGAGGTGCCGTCCGTTCGGCGCTAGATCGTGTTTGGATCGAGGGACGACTTGCGATTTGGATCGCGAAGACGTTCGACTACATCAACCGCGTTTCTTAACGCTTCCGCTTAGCGATCTACAAGGGTATGTAGATTCACTCTCCCTCTCGTAGATGCTCATCACCATGGATAGATCTTGCGTGTGCGTAGGAAAATTTTTGTTTCCCATGCGACGTTCCCCAACAGGGGCGCCCCAAAGGACACAACATTGTCTTAGCCGTGTGCGGCGCCCCCCTCCACAGTTCCGTCCCTCGGTCATATTTTCGCAATGCTTGGGCGAAGCCCTGCGGAGATAGCATCACCATCACCATCACCATGCCATCGTGCTACCGGAACTCATCCACTACCTCACCGTCTTGCTGGATCAAGAAGTCGAGGATGTCACCGAGCTGAACGTGTGCTGAACGCGGAGGTGCCGTACGTTCGGTGCTCGGTCGGTTGGATCGTGAAGTTGTTCGACGACATCAACTGCGTTGTTCTAACGCTTCCGCTTACGGTCTACGAGGGTACATAGACACACTCCCCCTCTCGTAGCTATGCATCTCCATGGATAGATCTTGCGTGTGTGTAGAAATTTTTTTATTTTCCATACAACGTTCCCCAACACTCTTCCCCCTGGAAACTTAGGCGGGAAGGGTGGCCACACCCGGCGATTTTGAAGGGGGACATGCGCTCAGGTTATCCTGACTAAAGGTGGTCTTCGCCTGCCAAAGCATGATCCATGACGCGCCGGTGGGCTCGGCGATGACCTCCGCCCTGCGCGCCCGTCGTCCTGGTCTTCCTTCGCCGATCGGGCAACCTTTGTGGCTGCTTTGGAGCGTAGATAGCTGGCCTTGCTTCCCTAACGCAAAAGAGGACACCATCCGTATCCGCGCCTGCTGGCGCGGCCTCTGCTGCTGCTCGTAGTCGCGCGCGTCACCCACTTGATGGGCTCCGGGACTGCGCGACACGCCGAATGGCCTTCGTTTGCGTCGCCTGCAGGAGGGGGCCTCAGGAGGCCACCTCGGGAAGCCGCCTCGCGAGACCAACTCGGGAAGGCGCCTCGTGAGAGGACCTCGCGAGGCCGCTGAAGGTGATGCGGAACGTTGCTTGCTACTCCCTGAGGAGGGAGCCTCAGGAGGCCAGGGCCTCAGGAAGGGTCTTGGAGAGATGCTCGGTGGTGACGGCCTGCTGAGCCCATGCCAGGCGTTACGCCCTAGGACGAAGGCAGACGGGCCTGGATACCCCGGGTTCCATGGGCCCGACAACATTCATCATGTAACAGTCATAACCTAGGGCGACACAGAACTAGCTCCAATTCATCAATGTAATGTAGGCATGTATTTCGTATATAGTCATACGTGATTGCGATAAGAACTTGCATGACATCTTTTCTCCTACCCTCCCGTGGCAGCGGGGTCCATAAGGAAACTAAGGGATATTAAGGCCTCCTTTTAATAGAGAACCGGAAAAAAGCATTAACACATAGTGCATGAACTCCTCAAACTACGGTAATCACCGAAAAGAATCCCAATTATTGTCACCTTGGGGTATGCGGATCATAACACATAGCAGGTGCGTATAACTTGCAAGATCGGATCAAGAACACAAATATATTCATGAAAACATAAAGGGTTCAGATCTGAAATCATGGCACTCGGGCCCTAGTGACAAGCATTAAGCATAGCAAAGTCATAGCAACATCAATCTCAGAACATAGTCGATACTAGGGATCAAGCCCTAAAAAAACTAACTCAATTACATGATAAATCTCATCCAACTCATCACCGTCCAGCAATCCTACGAAGGAATTACTCACCCCCGGCGGTGAGCATCATGAAATTGGTGATGGAGGATTGTTGATGATGACGATGACGGAAGATCCCCCTCTCCGGAGCCCCGAACGGACTCCAGATTTGGCCTCCCGATGAAGAACAGGAGGTGGCTGCGGCTTCGTATCATAAAATGTGATGAAACTTCTTCTCCTATTTTTTTCTCTGGAATTGCGAATTTATAGGCCTGAAATTAGGGTCAGCGGAGCCACGTGGGCCCCACAAGCCACCAGGGCGCGCCAGGGGGGGTGGGGCGCCCTGGTGCCTCGTGGGCAGCAGGTGGCCCCCTCCAGTGGATCTTGGCTCCAGTATTTTTTATTTATTCCATAAAAAATCTCCAAAAAGTTTTGTCCAATTCCAAGAACTTTTATTTCTGCACAAAAAACAACACCATGGTAGTTCTGCTGAAAACAGCATTAGTCCGGGTTAGTTTCATTCAAATCATGCAAATTAGAGTCCAAAACAAGAGCAAAAGTGTTTGGAAAAGTAGATACGATGGAGACGTATCAACTCCCCCAAGCTTAACTCATTGCTTGTCCTCAAGCAATTCAGTTGACAAACTAAAAGTGATAAAGAAAAACTTTTACGAACTCTTTTGTTCTTGTATCTATATATATGCTTAAATAATACCCAGGGTTTCAGCAAAGATTATAACTAACCATGCAAATGATAACTCTTAGAAATTATATTCACTCATATCAATGGCATTTTCAACTAGCGAGCAATAATAAGATATCTCAAATGCCAACACTTTGTCAAAACAATCATGATATAATATGACAACATGGTATCTCGATAGCCCTTTCTGAGACCGCAAAACATAAATGCAGAGCACCTCCAAAGTTCAAGCAGCGACTAAACATTGTTATTCATGGTAGAAGAGATCCAGTCATGATGCACACAACTTTAACTATACACAATGCATGAGAATGACAATAGTGCTCTCAGGACTGGTGCTTATTTGAGAAGATGGTGACTCAACAATAAAAGTAAAATAACATAAAAGTAAATAGATAGGCCCTTCGCAGAGGGAAGCAGGGATTTGCATAGGTGCCAGAGCTCAGAGCTTAAATTAGAGATAAATATAATTTTGGGAGGTATGCCTTTCCTGTCAACGTCACGACCGAGACTTTTCAATATCTTCCATGCTAAACACATTAGCGGTGGTTCCCAAGCGGTAAAGTAAAGTTTACTCCCCCTCCACCAACAAACACAAGCCATGGCTAGCCGAATCCTCGGGTGCCCTCCATACCAACAACTTTCCGAGGGAGTTTTTTTTATTATTTTGCAATTTTAATCATGGGACTGGGCATCCCGATTACCAGCCCCTCTCGTGCAAGGACAAGTGAATAAACACTCATCATGAGAATAACCTGCTTAGCGTGGAAGATACTAACCGCCCCCTGTCGCTCCATGAGCGGTACGGGCACACAAAATAGATGTTCATTTGAATATTTAGAGGTGGCACATGCAAATTTACTTAGAACGGCAAGGTAATACCGCATATAGGTAGATATAGTGGACTCATCTGGAATAACTTTGGTTTAAGGGTTTTGATGCACAAGCAGTATTCCCGCTTAGTATAGGCGAAGGCTAGCAAATAGGTTAAGAAGCGACCAGCTAGAGAGCGAAAACGGTCATAATCATGCATTATGAATAATCAACATTGAATACTAGTATGAGTAGGATATAAGCACCATGAACATAAATATCGTGGAGCCTATGTTGGTTTTGAATCAACTACATGCGTGAACATGTGCCAAGTCAAGCCACTCGAGACATTCATAGGAGGATACCATATCATCATACTACATCACAAAAAGTTTAATGCATGTTGACACTCAAGATAAATCATTATCCACCCCTAGCTACTTAAGCATGGCATGAGCAACTATAATCTCTAATTTTCATCATAAACATGTTCAATCATAATATGCTGAATCACGGATACTGAGTTAAACATATTTACAAAAACAAAAACAAGTTGAGTTCATACCCGCTTTTCCTTGCAACAGTCACTTCATCAAATCATTGTCATTATTGCCTTTCACTTGCAAGACTGAATGATATGAAAATAATAATAGTGCAAGTGTGCCGTGGACTAAGCTAGAATCTACAAACATTTTATTCAAAGGAGAAGACAAGGTAATATGGGCTCCTTGTTAGATCAACAATAATGCCTACGAGAGCCACTCAACATTTTCATCGTGGTCTTCTCCTTACAATGACTCAACAAAAGAAAAGAACTTCAGAGAAACACACTGAAATATTTTTGGAGTTTTTAGTTTTTTTTCTTGAAAGAAACAAATTAAGGAAGAAAAACGAAGAGCGAGAAAAACTATTTACACGGGAGAACTCCCAACAAGGAAAAGAAGAAACGAGAAATCTTTTTGGGTTTTATTTTAATACTACAAACTAACAAACAAGAAAGAAGAACCGAAAAGAAGCGAGAAACACTTTTTGGATTTTCTCAAAGTTTTTCAAACACACAAGAAGAAAGCGAGAAAATAAGACTAACATGGATCATACAATTAAAAAGTATGAACACCGACAAGTGAAATGAAATGTGTGATCATGAATGTAATGTCGGTGAGAAATACGTACTCCCCCAAGCTTAGGCTTTTGCCTAGCTTGGTCTATGGCCATCCGTAGTAGCCATCTGGTCCCATATGAAAGTGCTGAGGCGGTGGCACCCTAGCGTCCCAATCCTGGGCCTCATCCTTTGCCGCTGCCAATGCGTTCCGATAGGCAACGATGTCCGGTGGCATAATAGTATATCCATTCCCGGCATGGAAATCAAGCAAAGCAGGTGCAGGCAACGGAATAATATCATGAGTATCCTCACTAAAAACCAAGTTATAATGAATGTGGTGAGGAGGCTCAGGAGCATCAAGAAAGTGGTGATCCCGCATAGACTGGTGATCTAGGTAAACTCTGGGCAACAAGTAATCATGTGGGCGTATGTTAACGTTAAAACGTCTCGCTAAGCGAGTAGCATAAATACCACCATGAATTTTACCCTTAGTCCTATTAGTGTGCAGGCGACGTGCAATGATAGCTCCCAGGTTATAAGTGTTGTCATTATGCAGTGCACGGTGTAAAATGGCAAAGTCAGGTGCACATAGCGCACCACCTTGCTCTCTGGCAGTCAAGCATTTCCCTATGAATAAAGCAAAGTAATGAACAACGGGGAATTGCAAGCTAGTGGCTCGGGCTTTCGACACGCCCCTTTCCTCTCCCACAGTTAAAGTGCAGAGGAAGCAATCAAACTCCTCCGGTCGAGGCTCTCTTATTTCCCCATCAAAGGGAATCAAACATGTCTCACAAAATTCAGCAAGCGGTATCTGATGATGTTCAGCATATAAATCAAAGCGCACCGCAGGGGGTTCGAGCCTATTCAAGAAATGAAAGTTTTGCACAAAGGAATTCGTAAGGATGTGGTGCTGGTCACACTCATCTGTGAGGAAGTCGGTCAATCCGGTATTAGCAACAAATTGCACGAACTCTTGGTAGAATCCGGCTTCATTCATGAAGGCATTGTGCGGCCATTCACATGGCCGGACCTCCGTCCTACACGGAATATTGAGGTCGATGTCCGAGGAGTCCCCAAGGACTCCCTGGGTGTTCCGCTTCGAGGAACTCCTCCGGAAGAAATTCATTTTCTCTAAGAACAATTTTCTGAAATTTTTGGGGCACAAAAAGTTGTTAACAAAACTTCACAAAATTGATAGCAACTACTCATATGGATGTCTAGAGACCATATCAAGCATTCAAACTACTTGGAACTCAAAGAATTCAACATGCAAGCTCATTTTCAGTAGCACCAAGAGCAGCTAATTATGCAAAATATAATCCACTAGAGCAAAAACTAATTGGAGCAATGGAGGAGTCACATACCAAGTAGCAATCCCCCAAAACAGTTTCGGAAACGGAGCTCCGAGCAAAGAGATCAAAAATCCCAGGTTTGTGAGCAAGAACACGAGAGAGAGAGAGAGCTACCAGGAATTTTTGCTAGAGGTAAGAGACGAAGTGGGCTAAAGGGATAAGTGAGGGGGTCCCTGTGGGGCCCACAAGCCATCAGGGCGCGACCCAGGGGGATGGCGCGCCCTGGTGCCTCGTGGGCACCTGGGGCATCCCCCCGGTATGTTTTTAGTTCCAAAATTTTTTAAATGTTCTATAAAAATTCATTTAAAATTTCAGATCATTCTGAGCACTTTCATTTTTGGGCACTTTTTTATTTCACGGATAATTCAGAAAACAAGGTAATCATGGAATTTTATTGCATTTAACTAAAAAATAACATAAAACAAAAAGAGGGTGCAGAGGGTTGTGCTTACTAAATTCATCGACCACATGCCTCTCAAAAATAATCCATTAATAAGGTTGATCAAGTCTTATTAACAAACCATTTCCGAGTAACATGAAACTGAAGAACCTTCGTAAAAACACTAGGTTACCTCAATGGGGATCTGTACCTCCCCAATAATGAGAGTTTCATATTTCTTATTGACAGTAGGAAGAGGGATTTGAAAACTTCCAATAGTAATTGTCGGAGTCTTTTCAATAACATGAATACCGTTTACTTGAAATTGTTTCTTCGGAAAGTGCACCATATGTTCATTACCATTGATATGAAAAGTGACCTTGCTTTTGTTGCAATCAATAACAGCCCCTGCAGTATTCAAAAAGGGTCTACCAAGGATAATCGACATGTTGTCGTCCTCGGGCATATCAAGTATAACAAAGTCTGTTAGAATAGTAACATTTGCAACTACAACGGGTACATCCTCACAAACACCGATAGGTATGGCAGTTGATTTGTCAGCCATTTGCAATGATATTTCCGTGGGAGTGAGTTTATTCAAATCAAGTATTTTATATAAAGAAAAGGGCATAACACTAACACCGGCTCCTAAATCACACAAAGCAGTTTTGACATAATTTCTTTTAATGGAGCATGGTATAGTTGGTATTCCTAGATCTCCTAGTTTCTTAGGTACTCCGTACTTAAAAGAATAATTTGCAAGCATGGTAGAAATTTCAGCTTCAGGTATCTTTCTTTTATTTGTGACAATATCTTTCATATATTTAGCATAAGGGGCGATCCTTAAAATATCAGTCAAACGAGTATGCAAAAAGACTGGCCTAAGCATTTCAGCAAAGCGTTCAAATTCTTCCTCATCCTTATTCTTAGATGGTTTAGGAGGAAAGGGCATGGGTTTTTCAACCCATGGTTCTCTTTCTTTACCATGTTTTCTAGCAACGAAGTCTCTTTTATTATAACGTTTATTTTTAGGAGGTGGGTTATCAAGATCAACAGCAGGTTCTATTTCAACATCATTATCAAGTTCTTTATCATTATCTGGTTGGGCATCCACATGAGCATCATCATTATTATTATCATCAGGTGAATGTTCATTACCAGATTGTGTCTCAGCATCGGAAATACAAACATCATTACTATCCTCTAAGGGTTTTTCTACCTCAGGTTCACTAGAAGCATGCAAAGTCCTATCATTTTTCTTTTTCTTTTTCTTTTTAGATGGACTAGGAGCATCAACATTAATTCTTTGAGAGTCTTGTTCAATTCTTTTAGGGTGACCTTTAGGATAAAGTGGCTCCTGAGGTATTCTACCTCCTCTAGTCATTACTCTAACAGCATGATCATTCATATTGTTGTTCATTTCATTGAGCAATTCACTTTGAGATTTAGCAACTTGTTCTAATTGGGTTTGAACCATAGATGCATGTTTACCTACACCTTTGACATCATTAGCAATTCTAAATAACAAGTCACTCAAGCGATCAATCATGTAGGCATTTCGTTTCAATTGTTTCATAACATTTGCATTGAAATGATCTTGCTTAATAATATAATTGTCAAATTCATACAAACATTGACTAGGAGGTTTGTTATAAGGAATATCACCTTCATCAAACTTTATAAGAGAATTTACCTCTACTACCTGTGGCGGTGTGTCAAGACCATGTATTTCTTCAATAGGTGGCAAATTCTTAACATCTTCAGCTTTAATACCTTTTTCCTTCATACATTTCTTTGCTTCTTGCATATGTTCAGGACTGAGAAATAAAATACCCCTCTTCCTCGGAGTGGGTTTAGGCGGTGGTTCAGGAAGTGTCCAATCATTATCATTCTTCAATATATTATTCAATAGTTCCTCGGCTTGTTCAATAGTTCGTTCCCTCAAAACACAACCAGCACAACTATCTAGGTAGTCCCTAGAAGCATCGGTTAGTCCATTATAAAAGATATCAAGTATTTCATTCTTCTTGAGAGGATGATCAGGCAGAGCATTAAGTAATTGGAGAAGCCTCCCCCAAGCTTGAGGGAGATTCTCTTCTTCAATTTGCACAAAGTTAAATATTTCCTCTAAAGCAGCTTGTTTCTTATGAGCAGGAAAATATTTTTCAGAGAAGTAATATATCATATCCTAGGGACTACGCACACAACTAGAAGCAAGAGTATTAAACCATTTCTTAGCATCACCCTTTAATGAGAAAGGAAACAACTTAAGAATATAATAATAGCGAATTTTTTCCTCATGAGCGAATAGGGTGGCTATATCATTCAACTTAGTAAGATGTGCCACAACGGTTTCAGTTTCATAGCCATGGAAAGGATCAGATTCAACCAAAGTAATTAACTCAGGATCGACAGAGAATTGATAATCCTTATCAGTAACAAATATGGGAGAGGTAGCAAACTTAGGATCATATTTCAATCTCTCCCTCATAGATTTTTCTTTCATTTCAGCAAGCAATTTTATAACTTCATGTCTATCATTACAAGAAAGAATGGCTCTAGCCGTCTCCCTATCAAAGACATGTTCATCAGGTGATTCAATTCTAGTAGGAGAGCTAGGCATAATAGGTGAATCATAATTCTCAAGAGTTTCAACATTCTTAATTTCTTTAGCTTTAGCAAGTTGTTCATCAAGAAATTCACCAAGTGGCACAGCATTATCAAGCATAGTACTAGCATCATCATAAGTATCATTCATAGCAGAAGCAGTATCATCAATAACTTGCGACATATCAGAATGCATAACAGGTGGTGGTGTCATAAGTCTACTCAAAACGGAAGGTGAATCAAGTGCGGAGCTAGATGGCAGTTCCTTACCTCCCCTCGTCTTAGAGGGAACGATCTTGGTCTTAGCGTCTTTCAGATTCTTCATAGTGATCAACAGATATAAATCCCAAGTGACTCAGCAAATAGAGCTATGCTCCCCGGCAACGGCGCGAGAAAAAGGTCTTGATAACCCACAAGTATAGTGGATCACAACAGTTTTCGAGGGTAGAGTATTCAACCCAAATTTATTGATTCGACACAAGGGGAGCCAAAGAATATTTGCAAGTATTAGCAGTTGAGTTGTCAATTCAACCACACCTGGAGACTAAATATCTGCAGCAGAGTGATCAGTAGCACAGTAGTATGGTAGTTTGATAGCAATAGCAATAATAGTAACAGTAGCAGTAATAGTAGCAGCAATAGTAGTAGCAATTGTGACAGAAGTAGCAACAGTAGTAACTTAGCAAAGAACAATATGTGAAAAACTCATAGGCATTGGATCGGTGATTATGTTGGATAACATTCATCATGTAATAGTCATAACCTAGGACGACACAGAACTAGCTTCAATTCATCAATGTAATGTAGGCATGTATTCCGTATATAGTCATACGTGCTTGCGATAAGAACTTGCATGACATGTTTTGTCCTACCCTCCCGTGGCAGCGGGGTCCATAAGGAAACTAAGGGATATTAAGGCCTCCTTTTAATAGAGAACCGGAACAAAGCATTAACACATAGTGAATACATGAACTCTTCAAAGGTAATCACCGGAAAGAATCCCAATTATTTTCACCTTGGGGTATGCGGATCATAACACATAGCAGGTGTGTATAACTTGCAAGATCGGATCAAGAACACAAATATATTCATGAAAACATAAAGGGCTCAGATCTGAAATCATGGCACTCGGGCCCTAGTGACAAGCATTAAGCATAGCAAAGTCATAGCAACATCAATCTCAGAACATAGTGGATACTAGGGATCAAGCCCTAACAAAACTAACTCGATTACATGATAAATCTCATCCAACTCATCACCGTCCAGCAAGCCTACGAAGGAATTACTCACTCCCAGCGGTGAGCATCATGAAATTGGTGATGGAGGATGGTTGATGATGACGATGACGGAAGATCCCCCTCTCCGGAGCCCCGAACGGACTCCAGATCTGGCCTCCCGATGAAGAACAGGAGGTGGCAGCAGCTCCGTATCGTAAAACGTGATGAAACTTCTTCTCCTATTTTTTTCTCTGGAATTGTGAATTTATAGGCCTGAGATTAGGGTCAGTGGAGCCACGTGGGCCCCACAAGCCACCAGGGCGCGCCAGGGGGGTGGCACGCCCTGGTGCCTCGTGGGCAGCAGGTGGCCCCCCTCCAGTGGATCTTGGCTCCAGTATTTTTTATTTATTCCATAAAAAATCTCCAAAAAGTTTCGTCCAATTCCAAGAACTTTTATTTCTACACAAAAAACAACACCATGGTAGTTCTGCTGAAAACAGCGTCAGTCCGGGTTAGTTTCATTCAAATCATGCAAATTAGAGTCCAAAACAAGAGCAAAAGTGTTTGGAAAAGTAGATACAATGGAGACGTATCAGTATGTAAAACTAGGTGGTATATATTTAGCAACAATGTAATTAGCATAGTCTGCATACCAAGGAGTATTACGAGAAGCATTTATGACAACTAATTGTTCATCAGGAAAATCATCATTAATAGGAAGTGGGTCATCAAGAACATTTTCCATTCTAGACAAGTTATCAGCTACGGGATTCTCAGCTCCCTTTCTAATAACAATATGCAAATCAAATTTTTATAGCAAAAGAACCCACCTAATAAGTCTAGGTTTAGCATCTTTCTTTTCCATAAGATATTTAATAGCAGCATGATCAGTGTGAATAGTAACTTTGGAATCAACAATGTAGGATCTGAATTTATCACACGCAAACACAACTGCTAAAAATTATTTCTCAGTAGTAGCATAATTTCTTTGAGCATTGTCTAGAGTTTTACTAGCATAATAAATAACATTCAATTTCTTATCAACTCTTTGTCCTAGAACAGCACCAACAGCATAATCACATAATTTCAAAGGGTAGGTTCCAATCAGGTGGTTGAACAACAGGTGCAGAAATTAAGGCTTTCTTAAGTACTTCAAAGGCTTCTACGCAATCATCATCAAAAACAAATGGAACATCTTTTTGCAAGAGATTAGTAAGAGGCCTAGAAATTTTAGAGAAGTCTTTTATAAACCTTCTATAAAAACCAGCATGACCAAGGAAATTTCTTATACCTTTGATATCTTTAGGACATGGCATTTTCTCAATAGCATCAACTTTAGCCTTATCCACTTCAATACCTCTTTCAGAAATTTTATGCCCAAGGACTATACCTTCATTCACCATAAAGTGACACTTCTCACAATTCAAGACAAGATTAGTTTCTTCACATCTCTGCCAAACTCGATCAAGGTTGCTCAAGCAATCATCAAAAGAAGTTCCGTAAACGAAGAAATCATCCATGAAAGCCTCAACAATCTTTTCACAAAAGTTAGAGAATATAGCGGTCATACATCTTTGAAAGGTAGCAGGTGCATTTCATAAACCAAAAGGCATACGACGATAAGCATAAGTTCCAAAAGGACAACTAAAGGTGGTTTTCTCTTGATCTTCAGGTGAAACAGGTATTTGAGAGAAACCAGAATAACCATCTAGGAAGCAAAAGTATGTATGCTTAGATAATCTTTCTAACATTTGATCAATAAAAGGCAAGGGATAATGATCTTTCCTAGTAACTTTATTTAATTTCCTAAAATCAATTACCATCCTATAACCAGTTACAATTCTTTGTGGGATAAGATCATTTTTATCATTAGGAACAACGGTAATACCTCCTTTCTTAGGAACACAATGAACAGGACTTACCCATCTACTATCAGCTATGGGATAAATTATACCTGCCTCCAGAAGCTTTAATATTTCAGTTCTTACCACATTCTTCATTCTAGGATTCAGCCTTCTTTGATGGTCAACAACGGGTTTAGCGTCTGGCTCCATATGAATTTTATGCTGACACAAAGTGGGACTAATGCCCTTAAGATCATCGAGAGTATGTCCAATAGCAGCCCGGTGCTTCTTCACAGTTTTAAGTAATCTCTTTTCTTCATGCTCTGAAAGGTTAGCTCTAATAATAGCAGGATATATCTTCTTTTCATCAAGATAAGCATATTTAAGTGTATCAGGTAATTGTTTTAATTCAAACATAGGATCACCCTTGGGTGGAAGTGGATCTCCCAAGGTTTCAACAGGCAAATTATGTTTAAGGATAGGTGCTTGTTTAAAGAACAACTCATCTATTTCATTTCTTTCATTCATATGCATATCATTCTCATGGTCTAGCAAACATTGTTCTAAAGGATCAGTAGGAGGTACAACAATAGAAGCGAGACCAATAATTTCATGTTTATTAGGTAATTATTTATCATGAGGTTGTCTACGAAACTTAGAGAAATTAAACTTATGAGACACGTCACCAAAATTAACACTGACAATTTCTTTAGTGCAATCAATCTTGGCATTAACTGTATTCAAGAAAGGTCTACCAAATATAATGGGACAAAAATCATCTTGTGGTGATCCAAGAACAAGAAAATCAGTAGGATATTTGATCTTACCACACAAGACTTCAACATCTCTAACAATCCCAAGTGGTGAAATAGTATCTCTATTTGCAAGATTAATAGTAACATCAATATCTTCAATCTCAACAGGTGCAATATCATTAATGACTTCTTGATAGAGAGTAAACGGAATAGCACTCACACTAGCACCAATATCACATAAACCATGATAGAAATGATCTCCAATTTTAACAGAAATAAAAGGCATGCCAATTACAGGTTTGTTCTTATCTTTAGTGTCTGGTTTAGCAATTCTAGTTGCTTCATCACAGAAATATATGACATGTCCATCAATTTTATCAACCAAAAGATCTTTAACCATTGCAATATTAGGTTCAACTTTAATTTGTTCAGAAGGTCTAGGTGCTCTAATATTACTCTTATTAACCACAGTTGAAGCTTTAGCATGTTCCTTAATCCTAACAGGGAAAGGAGGTTTCTCAATATAAGCAGTAGGCACAACTGGATCAACATGGTAAACAATTGTTTCTTCTTTAACACTAACAGGTTCTTCATTCAATTCAATAGGTGGATGATATTTAAACCATTTCTCCTTAGGGAGGTCAACATGAGCAGCAAAAGATTCACAAAAGGTAGCTACTATCTCAGAGTCAAGTCCATATTTAGTACGAAACTTATGAAAAGCATCGGTTTCCATAAAAGATTTAACACAATCAAACTCAAGATTTATACCTAACTCGTTACCTTTGTCAATTTCCCAATCTTCAGAGTTACGTTTAGTTCTTTCCAGAAGATCCCTTCTGAATTCAATAGTTCTCTTCATAAAGGAACCAGCAGAAGAAGTATCGAGCATGGATTGATCATTATGAGAAAGCCACGCATAAAAGTTTTGAAGAATTATTTCTCTTGAGAGCTCATGAT
This sequence comes from Elymus sibiricus, assembly GCA_039707655.1. Classification (NCBI taxonomy): domain Eukaryota; kingdom Viridiplantae; phylum Streptophyta; class Magnoliopsida; order Poales; family Poaceae; genus Elymus; species Elymus sibiricus. Next base: position 118,115,230 of record CM077676.1, on the reverse strand, counting down.
TGGGGCATGTGTGCAACATATACTTAAGTCTCCCCCAAGCTTGAGCGATACTTTCTCCTTCACGAGGGTAAAAATTATATATATAATTCCGATCACGATGAACCAAATGCATAGGATAAATTTTTTGGTGTAATTCCAGCTTCAACCGGTTCCAGTCCCATGTTTCAGTATCATCACATAGCCTATACCATGTCAATGCCTTTCCCTCCAAAGATAAAGGGAATATTCTCTTCTTAACTCCATCTCCGGATAGACCTGCAAGCTTAAACAATCCACAAATTTCATCCACATAGATCAAGTGCATATCAGGATTTACCATTCCATCTCCTGCATAAGGATTAGCTAGCAGTTTTTCTACCATACCCGAAGGAATTTCATAATAAATATTTTCATTAGGTTCAATAGGTCGAGGAGCAACTCTCAATGCTTCCGGTCGAGGTGAAGATACCCCGAACAAGCCCCTCAAACGATTACTTTCCATAGTGACAAGTGACAGTAAATTTCAGCACGTAATATAAATGTTTCCTTACAAAATTCCACTCACCAAACGCGCTTCACTCTCCGGCAACGGTGCCAAAAAAGAGCCTTGATGACCCACAAGTATAGGGGATCAATTGTAGTCCTTTCGATAAGTAAGAGTGTCGAACCCAACAAGGAGCAGAAGGAAATGACAAGCGGTTTTCAGCAAGGTATTCTCTGCAAGTACTGAAAGTAGCGGTAACAAGTAGTTTTGATAACAAGATAATTCGTAACAAGTAACAAGTAACAAATATAATAAAGTGCAGCAAGTTGGCCCAATCCTTTTTATAGCAAAGGACAAGCCGGAACGAACTCGTATAATAAGCAAAGCGTTCTCGAGGACACATGGGAATTTCATCTAGTCACTTTCAACATGTTCGTTTGATTCGCGTTCGCTACTTTGATAATTTGATATGTGGGTGGACCGGTGCTTGGGTGCTATTCGTACTTGAACAAGCCGCCCACTTATGATTACCCCCTCTCGCAAGCATCCGCAACTACGAAAGAAGAATTAAGATAACTCTAACCATAGCATGAAACATATGGGTCCAAATCAGCACCTTACGAAATAGCACATAAACTAGGGTTTAAGCTTCTGTCACTCTAGCAACCCATCATCTAATTACTACTCCACAATGCCTTCCCTTAGGCCCAAAGATGGTGAAGTGTCATGTAGTCGACGTTCACACGACACCACTAAAGGAAGCACAACATACATAGCATCAAAATATCGAACGAATACCAAATTCACATGATTGCTTATGACAAGACTTCTCGCATGTCCTCAGGAACAAAAGTAACTACTCACAAATCATATTCATGTTCAAGATCAGAGGGGTATTGAATAGCATTAAGGATATGAACATATAATCTTCCACCAAATAAACCAACTAGCATCAACTACAAGATGTAATCAACACTACTAGCAACCCACAGGTACCAATCTGAGGTTTTGAGACAAAGATTGAATACAAGAGATGAATTAGGGTTTGAGATGAGATGGTGCTGGTGAAGATGTTGATGAAGATTGGTCCTCCCATGATGAGAGGATCGTTGGTGATGTCGATGGCTTCGATTTCCCCCTCCCGGAGGGAAGTATCCCGGGCGGAATCGCTCCGCCGGAGAGCAAAATAGCTCCTGCCCAGGTTCCGCCTTGAGACGGCTGCGCTTCGTCCCGAAAGTCTTCTTCTGATATTTTTTCTAGGACAAATGGCTTCATATAGCAGAAGGAGGGGGCCAGAGGCCTGCCAGGGACCCCACAAGCTCGGGGGGCGCGCCCCCCAGGCTTGTGGCTTCCTGGTGGGCCCCCTTCTGTTGATTCTTTCACCAGTAGTTTTTATATATTCCAAAATAATTCTCCATAAATTTTCAGGTCATTTGGAGTTGTGCAGAATAGCTATCTCTGTTTCACCCCTTTCAGGTCCAGAATTCCAGCTGCCGGCATTCTCCCTCTTCATGTGAATCTTACAAAATAAGAGAGAAAGGGCATAAGAATTGTACCATAGAGTGAAATAATGATCAAAAACATAATAATTATCAATAAGAAATCATGATGCAAATTGGACGTATCAGTCACCCGTCCCATCGAGACCGAATGTTACACATCCAATCAAGCTAGCTCAGTGAGCATAGGGTAGGAAGCCGCCATGTGGTACGTTACCCATCCAATCACATGTCTATTGACCGAGTAAGCTACCCGAACAGTTGGATTTACCGGTTGGAGCCTCACGCGGTGGTAAACTGGGCAGGGTCGGCAACGTATAGAAGGGGTGGCAATTGGGAATGTCACTCATAGGAACGCTGGAGGGGGTGGTAATTGCGAACGTTGCTCGTAGTTATCATTGATAACTGCAATTGCGGGGGCTCAGATTAATGATACTTTAATTATATTGAAATTCTAACCTCCCACTAAGGTGTCAATATAAAACATTAATCCCCGCTTCAATAATGATTGTTGTTTTCTTCGTCCCTCTTCAATCACTGTCCACATCATGGATGTGTTCCCGCACACTCTCTAGGGTTTCTGCTGTCATAGCCATGTCGTCCATCTGGGATGGTATGTGCAAGAATCCGCACTCCTCCAGCAAAGACGACGCCTCTGGTTTGGCCGTTGTAATTTCAGGTTCGGAATCATCGCGCTCTGATTCCATGAGCACTCCTTCAAGCCCCGACCTCCAGTTTATCCAGTTCATGGAAGGGACGCTACCAGAGCCGAAGCAGGAGGACGACGAGACGAACGAGGAGTACTCGGAGGACCATGATCAGTACGACAACGATGATGTTGAGAAGGACAAGGAGGAGGAGGAGGACGACGAGTGTGAGGACGTCAACGACGGCGATGGCGTTGACGAGAAGCCGACAGTCGGCAGCAAGCGTCCTCGCCAATACGATGGCGCGGGGGCAACGAAGAAGAAGAAGAAGGACTAGGCTATATATCTTGTTCGGGGTGCATTTGGACACCCACTTAATTTGAATTTGTGAGAGCCATGTGTCCATTGACTATAGGTAGGAAGCAGCCAAGATGAAAGTTATTCGTCCAATCCCATGCTTGCTTTGCCTACGGACTAGGATTGCCCACTGTCTTCAGTGGGACCACATCCCTTGGCCCTACGACAAATGCCCTCACCCATCGGAATCGGCTACTATTTTACCAAGCTCGGTGCGGATAAATTGGTGTTCTTGGCCATTCAAGGCGGCTATTGAGGATGGTTAAGCCGGCTAAACATTCAAAAGCACGTAGGTCGGCTAGAACCCACTGGAGCAAAATCCGGGTAGGCATTTGTAGGCATGCTTGTCGGACAGTGCGACCGAAGACGAGAAGGCGTCTCACACATCGGTAACCCGAACAAACAGGCCGCGCTAAAAGAACTACCTTCTTGTTGTTCGTTTCATTATTTCTTTTATTTATTTGCATCTGCCTTCTTTCTGCTTTATGTTTTTTCTTTGCTTTCCAGTTGGCTTTCATGCGGTCAGTGTGTTGCTTTTTGCGGTTTTCACCGGTTGGGTGCCTTCCAAAGGTGAGGGGCCATGTCTACCTGGTGTCTTGAACGAGGGGTGTGTGAGCTATGCGATCAGACGTTAGGCAGGGTGTCATTTTTTGCTGTTGTTTCTTTGTAAGGATTATCTCGCCGTGCACTGTTCGACTGTGAACATGTTAACCAGTCTTCTTAGAAAAGTGTCATACTGACATACACTTAACCTTTTGCGAGAGACATGCATGGAAGTGACAAGGTTGATGAATTGACTCCATTTCCAGTAAGTACTTTCTTTGCAGGAATGTGTGACGGTGGTGTCGGACGTTTTGAGGCGCTTAACGCAAGCTTACTCTATCGTTGAGAACATAGCCCCTGTGCCTATTACTGCTAACTTAATTTAGTCTATACATCCGTCCAGATGACTATCCTGCTCAGACATCCGAGCATGCTCCATCACCCGGGCGAAGTTGCACTCTGACCTAACCTCCTCACCATCATTACCAACGGGTCCGACCTCTACAATGGGCTTGATGTCTAGTTCAGGGAAGTGGTTCAGGAGCATGGCCTGGCGAGCACCTTCTCGGGCAGTCGAGCACTTCCATGTGCCAATACGGTCAGGAGCATCTTGAAGATGGCAGGCGAGCTCGAAGAAGTTCCCCAGGGTCTTCGACCAGGGCCATATCGCCTGGAAGATGTTCTCCATGGCTGGCCTGACAAGCTTGTGCAGCTCCCTAAGCTGCTTCGCCAAGGTTCCATAGACCGAGATACCCTCTGCATCTATAGCTAATAGTCTGTTTGTAGGTCGACATTCTCTCTACACCACCCAAATTTTAATTGTAAGTAAGGATAATTACTATAAGCATGATGACATACTGTTGTCTATAGGATTCATTTTACTCCTCTTATAAACATTTATTCTTAGTGCCATTAGTACACTGCAGGCCTTTGCCACTTTCTTTCACTGTGGTAGTTTACCTGTAAGATTGAACCCAACTAATGCCCGTACCTCCCTCTACTGGCTACCGAACATGCCAACAATAAACAAGACGTCGTCCAGCTAGGGTCTGCAATAGCGACATGCCGAGTATCCTAAGCACCTCAGACGACCACGAGGGCCATCTAGCTAGGGTTCGTGACGGCGAGAGGGCGGGTATTGAAAGCCAGACCACACTAGCCAGCTAGCCCCAAAGTGTACAATAGTTGTGTGAACTGCCTTGGCTTTACCATGGAGGCCCCATTCCTTAAACAGAACAACCGACTGCAACCCCCATTCGGAGGACACGGCTACGACAGTGCTCGGGTAGCTGCATGTATCTATTGGTCTTTGGGCCTACCTCTTTAATTTTTTCAGTGGCTTTGGATTTATTGTTTCCGTGTTGCCCATGCGAAACCAGTGAATGGTTGTTCCGTCGAGGAATATTCGGCTGATTCAAGCAATTACCAGCCTCGTATTTAGCGTCCCATGATATATTTCCTACAAAAGCTCAGTGTCATTCAACGGGACTATCGTCGGGCATGACCCCCCATGACGCCAATGGTAATGACCTTCCATAAAAAAGAGGCATATATTGGATGATCGACTTCGTCCAGCGTCAAGAATATCACTATCATTTCTTTAGAAAAGGAGGCCAGCCCCTCTTCTTTATGATTATCAAGCACCCGGGAGTCAATTTTAGTGGAACTCATGCTTGCGAACAGTGCAAACAAAATACTCTCGAGTTTGCGGTTATAATTTTTTTTAGAGAAAAGGCATACGCCCGACTTTATAGATAAAGCCATACGACAGAGTCTCCCAGCACGACAAACTAGAGATCCAGAGAGTACCAGGCCACCAAGGCCAACAACCGGTGGCACGCAGGCCAGATGGACAAAAGGCACGCAGGCCAACAACAAGTAATCAAGGTGGCGCGTAGGCCCACACCCAACATGAAACAGGCAAGCAAAAGACGCCGGACTTAAACGAGTCCACCATCAACATCAGCTGGAGACGACAGAAGAAGAGCAGAAGCCCGAACTTTGATGATCATCGCCTCCAGATCCTCCCGATCAGCTTGCTTAGTCAATAATTTCCACTGCTGCAAAAGGATAGACATTTTAAACAAGAAATCAGCAGGCTTGTTAGGAAAGACACCCTCAATGGTGAATTTGTTCCTAGTAGTCCAGAGCGCCCAGCACAGCGCGCCAAAGCCAACCCAAAACAAACGCTTGGAAGCCCCTTGAAGGCGAGAAGAAACAAGGCGAAGCTCATCGAAGGAGTTAGGGGCCCAAGAGACCTCCAGGCAGGACCGCACACAGCACCATGCCAGATTGGCCAGCACACACCCAAAAAAGATGTGATTAGTATCTTCAAGTTGAGAGCAGAGGGCACAGAATACAGTCCCCGGTCCATTCCGTTTACGAATTTGATCAGCCGAAGGAAGCCGCCCCCTGAAAGCCTGCCAGAGGAAGATTTTAATCTTGGGAGGCACCTTGGCCGCCCACACATACCTGAATTTAGAAGTGGGGGTCCCAGAGATCAGACGCGAATATAAGGATTTAACAGAGAACTTCCCAGAAGCCACGTGAGGCCAGACCACAGCGTCATCCTCCTCCGAGAGCGTAGGAAACAAGGCAGCAAGACGGTGCCAGTCATCCAACTCTACAGGAGAGAGGGATCTCCTGAGGTCAAGGTCCCACTCATTAGCAGAAAGCTCAGAGATAGAGATCTCGGGGTTAGAGCAATAAGAAAACAAAACAGGGAAGGATGAAGCTAACGGTGAGTCCCCGAACCACCAGTCGAGCCAAAAATGGGTAGAGGACCCATTCCCCACCACGAATTTGACCTGATCCCGAAACACATCTCGAACTTTGATAAGGTCTTTCCAGAACTAAGACCCCTGAGAAGCAGCGGCAAACATGGGGCTGCAGAAGGGGAAATACTTAGCTTTGAGAAGATCAAACCAAAGAGTACCAGCGCCAGCCGTCATAATCCTCCACCACCACTTAATAATGAGACACTTGTTCATCACCGCAGTGTTTAAAATGCCCAACCCCCCAAGGTTTTTGGGCCTACAAATGATATTCCATTTCACAAACCTGTACTTGCGCTTGTTATTTGCCGCGTTCCAATAGAAAGCACCTCTATGCTTGTCAAAACCATCATGAGTACCCTGAGAGAGCCGGTAGAAGCCCATGGTGAACATGGGAAGGGAAGATAAGCACCCATTAATAAGGCACACCTTACCGGCGGAAGTGTTATATCTGCCACGCCAAGGCATGACACGGTTCCCAACTTTCTTAACAAGAGGCTTGAAATCTTTCGCACACAGGCGGTACGGAGAGATGGGGAGCCCTAGGTACTTGAAGGGAAATGAGCCTAAACTGCAATTCAAAAGCTGAGAGACCCGAACAGCCTCAACATCAGACACACCAGTAACAATCACCTCACTCTTAGAGAAGTTAATTTTGAGCACCGACAAAGCTTCAAAACATAACAAGATAAATTTAAGATGAGCAAGAGAAGCATCATTCAGCTCAACCATAATGATTGTATCATCAGCGTACTGGAGATGTGTAATACCGTGAGGCAAGAGGTGAGACATGACAGGGAAGATGTGACCCGCAGCAGCTGCCCGCTCCAGCAAACAAGAGAGAGCATCTGCCACGAAATTAAACAGGAGGGGGGAGTAAGGATCCCCTTGCCGCAGGCCCCTACCATTGGCAAAGAACTTACTAATATTGCCATTGACTGCCACCACAATGTGGCCCCCAGAGACCAATTGCATCACCCGATGAACATAAGCAGCATCGAAACCTCTAGTAAGAAGTACTTGTCGAAGAAAGTCCCAACTCACCGAGTCGTAAGCTTTTTCGAAATCCAGCTTAAGAATAATAGCACGGGATCCTCTAATCCTGAGGTCATGCACGATCTCGTGGAGACATAGGATACCGTCAAGAATAAACCGACCCTTCACGAATGCAGATTGAGAGGGACTAAGAATACGGTGAGCAACAGGAGACATGCGAGTCGCAAACCCCTTGGCCGGAAACTTGGCAAAATTATTGATAAGAGCAATAGGACGGAACTGGGAAATCACCTCCGCACCTTTGACCTTAGGAATGAGTGACAAAATAGCATAATTCAATCTCGAAATATCAACCGTCCCCAAACAGAAACCTTGGATAACCAAGCAGACCAGCTCACGTAAGACAGGCCAAAACTTTCTGAAAAAAGGGATCGAGAAACCATCCGGGCCAGAAGCAGAGTTCATATTAGCAGAATGAATGGCCACCTCAATCTCTTCAACAGAGAGGGGGAGCAAAAGCGCAATGTTTTCCTCCACAGAAACACACTTGCAGTTTTCCCAAAAAGAAGAGGAGAGCACGAAACCGGAAGCAGGCCTAGCCGCCAGCAAGGAAGAAAAGAAGTTCAGAACATGGTCAAGGATAAGGCTAGGCTCAGAGACGTGCACACCGTCAATCAGAAGACCATCAATCAAACACCGACGGCGCCTACCATTGGCAATAGCAAAGAAATACGCAGTAAGGGAATCTCCTTTCAGAGTCCAATTGATTGTGCCACGCTGCCTCCAGTAGACCTCGGCCTGACGATGAAGCTGCATGAGGGCAGCCTCAAGATCATAGCGCTGCTGCCAGCCCGCGGCAGAAAGGCCAGAGATATCAGCAGCCGCATCCATTGCTGAGACCCGACCCAGCAAGTCGAGTTTAAGTTTCCGAGCTTCGGCCGCCCTATTCCGGCCCCAGTCCTTATGGAATTTGCGAATTTGGTAGGAGCAAAAATGCCAAACATCCATAGGTCGAGATGACCTCACCCTAGAGGCCAAGAGCGAACCGATCTTCCTAGAAATTAAATCAGAAAACCCATCAACCAGTAACCAGGAGGCATCGAATTAAAACCTGGAAGCAACAGACACGGACAAGAAACCCAAATCCAACATAAGGGGGGATTGATCAGACCCAACGTGAGAAAGGGCAGAAAGGGAGGCCCGCGGGAAAAGTGTCTCCCAGGGAGAGGAAGTAAAAACACGATCCAAGACAGACCGGACAGGATTAATCTAATGGTTAGACCACATGTAACGCGCACCTGTCCTTGGAATTTCACAAAGAGCACAATCCGCGATGAACTCATTGAAAGCATCCGCCAAGGGCCAAGAAAAATGAGACGATTTTTTGTCACTAGGGGCCCCGAGCAAGTTAAAATCACCACCAATAAGTAGCGGAAGGTTACAAGATTCTACCTTAGCCGTTAATTCATCCAAGAATAAATAAGAGAGGGAATGATCAGCAGGACCATAGACCACCAGAACCTCCCACATAACATTGAGACTTTTATGCAACAGAACCATACTAGCCCAGAAAATACCATGGTCAAACGCAACAAAATCAAAGGAATCCAGTTTCGCACCAATAAGAATACCACCAGAATGCCCAGACACCGGCAGGCAGCGCCAGACGAAGCGGTCAGCACTCGCAATAGTGGAGAGTTCATTATGAGAGAACGACTCTTTAAAAGTTTCGATTAAACAAACCAGGTCGACATTAGTACCACGGACCAAGTCACGGATAAGGTCTCGACGCCCCCTAGCGCCGAAGCCCCTAATGTTCCAGAAAAGAGATTTCATTTGAACGAAAGGTTTTTGATGCGAAGACTAGACCTGCACGGGGCCACACAGGATTTAACTCGTTTGATACGTGCCCGTTTCTCCGTAGCCGAGGAGGGCGGGCCACTACCCACCCCCTTCGCAACAACCGCATTCCCTGCCGAGACCGACAGCTTCCCAGCTGCCATCTCCTTGGCCTTGGCAAAAGTCGCCTGGGCAACCTCATTTGCCCGAATCAAGGAAAGCAAGGAAGAAGTAGATCCCACATTACCATCAAGAGATACACCAACATCAGAAAGAACGTGTGCCAGGTGGCTGTCAGGAATAGAAGGCAAGACTAAACGAACAGGGGAGGCAAGGGTGGAAGTACCTGAAGGACATAGATTCTTGGCAGCAGCCCGATGCTCCGCACGATCCAAGGAGTGCTCCGCATTGTTCTTCCGACGCAGCCCCTTGCGCGCCGTGGAAACGGGAGAGCGGACAGGCACCGCCGAAGACCGAGCAGCCGGAGACGATGCATCCCCACCTGACTGGCCCGCCGCAGCGGCCCCAAGATCAGCATCCAGACGATGGCATAGGCCCGCCACAGATTGTTTGGCCCCTGACGAGCCACGACTCTTGGCAGAGAATTTTTTAACAGACAATTTCAGCTTCTTGCTGACAGGGCTCATCGGCAGAGGGGCCGGAGGCGGCACGTCCACGATCCCAGACAGCGAGGGAGAGGACGGGCGCAGCGGGAAGTTGGAGCACACCGCAGAGAAAGGAGTGCCCACGCCCTTGTCACCAACAGCCGGTTCCAGCCCAACCTCCCCAATCTTCCCAGCACCATCCGTAGAGGCCCCAGCACCACCAGAGGCAGGCGCCCCGAAGTCGAACATGCCACGAGCCTCAGACCCCATGCCTTCCCACTCCGAAGCAGTGAAAGGATTCGCCGCTTCACCACCAGCATTGCTACCAGCCCCCGCGTTGCCATCACCTCCTTGTGGATCAGGATGAGAAGGGTTGGAAGGAGGGGGTGGAGGGGGTTCCTGCTGGGCAGCCAACTCCTCGGCACGAACACGAATCCGATACGCTTCAGAAGAGGGAAAGATATCGATAGAGCCAAGCACCAGAGAAGGATTGACACACCAAATCTTCATACGAGCTGGGCCCAGTCGCTCAAGAGAGGACGCATCAACCTCAACTGGTTTCCCAATCAATTCCCCAAACGACATCAGGAAGCGGGTGTTACGGAGTCCAGAAGGCACGTCGTCAAGAAGAACCCAGATGTTGGACAGAGAGGCCACAGATCTAGCACCATTCTGAGCAGCCTTGACCGAGACAACTACCTGATTAAGCGGGAGAGTGAAATTGGAACAGGAAGCCATCATCCTCAAGCTTTCTTTGGAAGGGAACGTGACCGCGAACTCGGCATCGGAGATCTGCTGGATCTTCCAGTCCCAGCCATCGAGCCCCCACTCTTTGAGCTCGGCAGCAATGACATGGGAAGGGACAGGCTGGGACTGGATCGAGATAATAGCGGCATTAGAGGTGACGGGGGCCACGATAGGCATGTCGAGAGTACCATCCAGTGAGAAAAACGAGCACCCAGGTAAGCCAATGCCGTACTGCTTGAAGGAGGGAAACTTGCAGTGGTCAATGCAGTCGACCGTGAGGTGGCCCTCAGAACGGCAGATCAAACAGAAAGGAGGGAATTTGCATCTAGATTGGAAGTGACCCGAGCGGTGACAGGCGAAGCACGTGAGGGTGGCAGACGAGGACGACGAACCAAGCACGGGAGGGGGAGCAGCACCCTGAGGGAGAGGGGGAGGGGGAGGCAGGATACCATCTCCCATCGCCGCAGTAGAAGAGCCCGGGTCGGAGGGCGAGAAACGCCGAGCCTTAGGCTGATAAGAAGCCGGACCGAAGCCGCCCCACTGAAACGGCCTGCCAGCATCAGGACCACCAGCACCGCCTCCAGATCCACCACCGCCGCCACCACCACGACCACTAGGACAGAATCCAGGCCCATCCGCACGGCCACGCAGACGCAGAGGGGGCACCGGACCGCGCGGGGGAGCCGCACGAGGAGCCGACAAAGCCGCGACAGCGCCGGAGGCCGCCACCTCCCACGGATCCGCCACCGCCAACCCCTAGCCCGAGGCCTGCGACCCCTGCTCCCGCAGCGCCGCCTCCGAGCACAAACGCTCATCCTTCTGCAGCCACACCTGCCCCACCGCCCACGCCGCGTGGTCGCGCTCCACCTGCCCACGTCCCGCGCGCTCAGCCTCCAACTTGGAGCGCAGCGCAGCTTCGTACTCCAGATCAGGATCCAAATCCGCCTCCGCTGACCCCTCACGGCGGCGCTTGTTACCGGACATCGCCTCAGACGAGGAGCCCCGCGACTTGTCCATGGAGAGGATCTGGACAAAGGAGAGAGATAGAGGGGGAGGAGGACGAGCACGCACAAGGCGGCGGATGCGGAACGGGTAGCGGCGCAAGTCAGAATGAGATGCCGGAAACCCTAGGGCAGGGTCAAAAGAACCCCTCCGGATCCAGATAAACCCCCGCGAAGACGGGCCCGCAGGCAGGGACAGACCAGAGGGGCCACCAGGCTCAGCCAGGTGCAAAACACAGGGCCCAACCGCAGAGCCAGGGAGCGGAGGGAAGTCACGGGCCGAGAAGGGGGGCTGGACCACCCTAGGCCCAACACCAGGCCCGAGCTCGCCAGCCCCAACGAGCAGGCCCACCAAGGCACGAGACAGCAGCGGAACGGACCCCGCTACGGAGCCACCAACCACGCCCTGCGTCGCCGCCGACAGGCCACCACCCATGGCCGGCGACGCCGAGACCACCAGATCCAGAATGCGTCGCCCCGACGACATAACCAGGGACAAGGGAGATACAGGAGAAGTAGCATGGCCGGCACGACCAGACGAAGCCCCACCGGGCACGCCCACGAACGGAAAGGGGAGAAGAGTTTACCGGCCTTACCAGATCTGCGGCCGCGGCGGCGAACACAAGACCAGCCAGGCTCCACCAGAGGGCACGCCACCACACGTCCCCGCCCACCCGGAGCAAAACTCCGGGACTTGCCGGAGCCCGTCGCCGAGCATTGCCGGTGAGCAGCCGACGCCGCCAAAACCAGGACATCCACATCCTCCGGATCAGACTCAGCACCATCAAGAGCCCAAAAGCGATTAGCCGCGGGCGCCACCACAGGAGGCCACCAACCAGGGAGCAGGAGGGCATGAGGGGGAAGGGAAGGAGGGAGAAAGGGGGAGCCAGGTGAGCAGGGGGGAGGGGGAGGGGGAAGGAGGGGGAGCGGGAGAGCAAGAGGGGGAGGGGGAGGAAGGAGACTCCATTCTCTCTTCTACCATCGGCCGTGCATCACTTCGTGACCTCGAGCCCAGCGTGCAAGACGGGTCGCATCGCATCTTGCGGTTATAATGATAGAGAAGGACCTCGTCTCTCCATTTTTGTGTATCTGATCCACTAAAATTGTAAGAGACCGCCTACACTATGTATTGGCCTTTACTTTGTGTTCATGCTTTGGCTGTTTCTCTGCTTTTGGTCTGCTTCTGTCCTGCAAGGCTCTTAGCCGAGCACAGGCCTGGTCGCGCTTTAGCAAGACAACCATGTGTGGAATGCCACCAACTCCATGGGTTGTGCTTTCCGGTGTTTGGCTATGAAACCACAGTGTTTTGCTCTAAGCCTAGCTTCAGCAGGACAGCCATGTGTGACTCAGGAAAAAAATCGAATAGTTCACCTATCTCATTGGTTGCATTTTGTTTTTGTCCCTTCTTCCATGTTATCTATGCAAAGCCGGCGAATGGCTTGACCGCCGAATAGTATTCGGTCGACCTGAGCAGTTAGTAGATGGTTGTTAAGTACACTGTCTCCTGATATGCGCATGATATGGGTGGGACCCGGTTGAATGACGGCCCGGTATATGTGCAATGGAATCCACCCTGGTGTTGTATGTCGAAGCTAAGCTGGCTAACCGAGTTGTTGTTTTGTTAGACAAATGCATGCCATTGTGTTTTGTGTCCGGTTCTGATGGCTGATGCCATTTGTCGTCAGGATATGCTTGATCATTCCAGCTATTAGATGAGTGGATTTTATGCATACTTTTTAGAGTATGTTCTAGTGCCAAAATCCCTCATATCATATCAATCTAGCACTTATTCATGTCACCAATGCATAGTTTTCGGTATTTACTTGTTTTACCAAGTTCGTTGCACACTTTTTATTTTTATTTAGTTTTTATTAGGTTTCATTTGTATTGTGGTCTTTGTAGGTGTGTTGACATGTTCATGGACTTGGGACATCAAAAGAATCAAGCTAGAGGTCAAACCGGAGAAGTTCCAGGCACCAGATCAAGGCCCTTTGGAGAGTTTGATGATTTGACAATTATCAAATTGTCCAAAATAAAGATCCAAGGATACAAACGTATCGGGCTTTTCGCTAGCAATCCAAAGAGCCCAAGAACGTCAAAATCGGAGTTCGTATGAAGAAATGGCGACCAAAATACGAAGCAGCTCCCAAAGTCCAAAGTGAAAGACGGCCTTCCATACGACCGGAGCCGCTCGTTTGAGCGGTCGTTTGAGCTCTAGACAGCCACCAAAATTGGCCAGAACTTTCCAAATTTTGCTCCAATTTCGTCCCCGTTTTTCCCTACGAAATCCTTGACGACCAAGGCCATTTTGGGACGTGGATTTGGCTCCCCTTGAGCCCTTGGATGAAAGGGAGGAGGCTAGATCAACGGATGACACCCGAGTAGCACTCCTATATGAAGACCTCCAACCCTAGCCGCCGGCTCATCTTATCTCCATCCTCCACAAGTTTCATCTACAGCCACCACACCTCCATTGTAGGAAACTCCACCATAGAGAAGGGCCAAGATAAGGAAGGGAGAAGGGAGGAGGCACCTCCCACGTCCGGCGCCGGCCGGAGGGCCGGTGCCCTCGTCCTCACCGCCGCCATGTCTCTCTCCATCTCCAACTTCGTTATGTCTTGTAACTTGTCCCTCACCTCTATGTACTCCATCACCATGTTTGAGTAATTCATTAGTTCTTGGGGGAATAAGATGAACTCTAGTATGTGCTAGTACCGATTGTCTTGAGCAATATGATATCCTCTTTGCATGTTTATGTTAGTAGTCTTCTTGACGTTGGGTGAAGTCGACCATCCAATGTGTGCCAATTTTGGATGGAGGTTGTACTGTTGGCGAACCGGGTGGTTGTGGAGGTGGGTGAGTGACAGGCCCCATCTCCCTTCGTAGCGGATCGTTGCGGCAGGGGGTAAAACGGAGACCACTTTGGCTACGTCCACGGGGACCTTTTCCCCCTTAATCACCGTCTGATAACCGGAGTGGGGAAGGATGGTGGTGGCGTATGTGATATACGGGTGATACGTCCAATTTGCATCATGATTTCCTACTGTTATTTATAATGTATTTGGTCATTATTTCACTTTATGATGCAATTCTTATGCCTTTTCTATCTTAATTTGCAAGATTTATATGAAGAGGGAGAATACCGGCAGCTAGAATTCTAGACCTGAAATAGCTACAACAGAGATATCTATTCTACGGAGCTCCAAATGACCTGAAATTTTATGGAGATTTTTTATTGAATATATAAAAATACTGGAGAAAAGAAATACCAGAGGGGACCCACCACTTGCCCACCAGGCAACATGGCGCGGCCCCTCCTGGGCGCGCCCTGATGCCTTGTAGGGCCCACAGCTGGCCTCCGCCCCCTCCTTCTGCTATATAAGGTCATTTGCCCTAAAAAAATTATAGAGAAGACTTTCGGGATGAACCGCCACCATCTCGAGGTGGAACCTGGGCAGGAGCAATTTTGCTCTCCGGCGGAGCGATTCCGCCGGGGATACTTCCCTCCGGGATGGGGAAATCGAAGCCATCAACACCACCAACGATCCTCTCGTCGTGGGAGGACCAATCTTCATCAACATCTTCACGAGCACCATCTCATCTCAAATCCTAGTTCATCTCTTGTATTCAATCTTTGTCTCAAAACCTCATATTGGTACCTCTGGGTTGCTAGTAGTGTTGATTACATCTCGTAGTTGATTCTAGTTGGTTTATTTGGTGGAAGATTATATGTTCACATCCTTAATGCTATTCAATACCCCTCTGATCTTGAACATGAATATGATTTGTGAGTAGTTACTTTTGTTCTTGAGGACATGGGAGAAGTCTTGTCATAAGTAATTGTGCGAATTTGGTATTCGTTCGATATTTTGATGATATGTATGTTGTTGTTTCCTTTAGTGGTGTCGTGTGAACGTCGACTACATGACACTTCACCATATTTGGGCCTAAGGGAGGGCATTGTGGAGTAGTAAGTAGATGACGGATTCCTAGAGTGACAGAAGCTTAAACCCTAGTTTATGCGCTATTCCATAAGGGGCTGATTTGGATCCACATGTTTCATGCTATGGTTAGATTTATCTTAATTCTTCTTTCATAGTTGCGGATGCTTGCTAGAGGAGGTAATCATAAGTGGGAGGCTTGTTCAAGTAAGAACAGCACCCAAGCACCGGTCCAACCACATATCAAATTATCAAAGTAGCGAACGCGAATCGAACAAACATGATGAAAGTGACTAGATGAGAATTCACATGTGTCCTCGAGAACGCCTTGCTTTATATAAGAGACCATTCCGGCTTGTCCTTTGCTATAAAAAGGATTGGGCCACCTTGCTGCACCTTGTTACTATTGTTACTTGTTACGAATTATCTTGCTATCAAAACTATCTGTTACCGCTACTTTCAGTAATTGCAGAGAATACCTTGCTGAAAACCGCTTGTCATTTCCTTCTGCTCCTCATTGGGTTCGACACTCTTACTTATTGAAAGGACTACAATTGATCCCCGATACTTGTGGGTCATCAACGGGGCTATCGCGTGTATGCACTTATCTATACCGGCTCCGCCCACAAAGAGAAACATGTAAAGTGGCTTAGTATTGGTAGAACGAACGTGTAGTGATGATTCTGAATACCTCGAGAACGCCCTTATTACTCAAGCGCCGCTCCCTTATTTTACCCACTGTTTTATTTAAGTTTTTACCTCCGCATAGTTATTTAGTTAAAACCACCCTTATTATCGTTTCCACTAGCAACCGGCGAATAGACTATTTCCAGATAATGCTCTGGGTGTGAACGTAGCCACGTAAGTGACGACATTGCTGCGGGGTTGGTAGTTATCATTGCAACCACCGCTCCCTGTGGGGTCGACATACTCTACTTACCGCGAATTGCAATAGCCCTGTGCCCTTGCAGGTCATCAAGCTTTTCTGGCGCCGTTGCCGGGGAGCAAAAGCGCTCGGTTATTACCTTCCCACTCACACATAGTTTATTTTGTTAGTTGTTATTTCTCTTTTAGTTTTTCCCTTAAATCAAAAAGGAAAAAATATTGCTAAACATGTCTTCTGAGATGACTCTCCAGGAACATATGGAACTTGCTATGAAGGAAAAGAGATACAAGAGTCTACCATTTTTGGCTACCGATGAAGCAAAGTTGAAAGAGTGGATGGACTGGTAAAAAAATTCACGTCCCTTATACTCCATTCATATCCGACATCATGCGAAGATTGTGGATCCAAAGAGCACCTACGATATCAATGTAAGTATAATATTGATCCTGCATTAGCAAGATATAATATTCTTAGTAAATCCAATGCTAGTGTGGAGATCTTGCAATTTGTGCTTCTTGCGGGTGCTGATGAGGTACTACATTATATACTGGATTTGGAGATAAGAGATACTATCCTTGATACAATTTACATTGAGTTGCAACCTATCCATACTTTTTGCCTAGATAATTTTTGTGATAATGCATTAGTTGTCAATGAAGAAGAGTGGATTGCATCCATTCCAGAAATAGAAAAACTCTTGCAGGAACCACAGAAGGATGAAGGAAAGGATGCAACCAATGAAGAGCAAACAACCCCCAATGATGAATGGCTGCAAGAAGTGGTAAGAGATCATGAATTAAATATTTATGAAACTAACTTGCAGCAAGATAAAGGGGATCACAAAGAACAACTGAACTTGGATGAACAAGTAAGCTCACAGGAAGAATCTAGCAAGGAAGAGGAGGACGAACGGTTTTACCGCCTTCTCACAACTGTTAATTTTGATAGTGATTTCTTGCAATTATTTGAAGTGCTCACTGATGAACGTATGGCTACTATGGATATGAAGCTATTAATAGATTTGTTGGATGAATGTGCATTTATGTTAAGTTCCTCATATCCAGTTTCTTGCAGGAATTGTAATAATAAGAATCACCTGGAATTCCAGTGTGCAGATTCTCCTGACGAGGTCATGGCATATTACCACAGTGGTTGTGAGAGTGAATACGATGAGGAAACATTAGTATATGCTTTATGCAAAGGTGTCGGGATGCTTCTTAATGAAATTAAACAGGTTCAAGCCAATCAAGAGAGTGCCATACTTACTGAGATGTATCGTGCGGTGACCATCATAATTAATTATTGTGGTAATAAGTATATTTGTGAATATGATGTGTTACATGAAAAAGATAAAGAAGAAGAGCAGAAGAATCTGAAGAAGAAGAAGAAGAAGAAAAAGAAAAGGAAGAAGAAAATGTGACACCCTGGTTTTTCAAACTTTCTCTTTTTAAAACTTTTCTGGTTTTATTTGCCATTTGATGGTTTTTGGAGTCAATTCTTTGGACTTTGGACTTTGGACTTGGGCACACTTCCACTATTTTCCCAAGTGTGCCAAGGCTACCATATTCTCTCTAAAACCCTGCTGGATCAAACCCTAATTTTTATCCTCTCAAAATAATTCATTTCTTCCTCTGATAATATTCATTTCCACTGTGGGTTGTGAAGCAACCTATAGTTCTGTTGGTCAGAAAAATCCCAAATTAATACCACATCTTCTTGACATCATCTACTCCCACAATCTCCAAAAATATTTCATTGGCCAGTACAAAATTTTGTCCAGAATATCCTTTCACCTTCTAGACAAGATTGACCCTTTGTGAAGCAACATATATTTTCATGACTTAGAAAATTCCCAAATAAATCCCTGAGATACTAGGAGTCATATCTTCTCACAATTTCCAAAAATATCATCTAGTCCAGTTCAAATTTCCAGCAAAAATATTCTGACAAGCTTCTGGTCATTCCAGACCTTTGTGAAGGAAGTACTAGCTAGAGGTACCCATTGGAGCTGAAATTTTTATGGCATCTTTTCTTCATCAAATAACTCCAAAACACCAAATTTCAGCTTCAGCAGATCATCCATGTGAGTGCATCTTCCTCACCAAGTTTCTGGACCAGTATAGGGTTTGTACATGAACTATGTGCAAATCTTTGCAGAAATTTCTCAAAACTTGCCAGCAGATAGTCCTTCTTACCTAGAACACCCCAGACAGCTCACTATTCTTGGAGCACAACTCATCTCTCCTCTAGAACCTCTCCAAGTTTCTGACCAGAAACTGTATTTGATGCTACACTTCAGCTCAGAGTGTATCTAGCCGATTCAGTGGCATAGAGATGCTACATGACCTAGGGTTGAGGCACTGGACAAAGTTTGCCAGGCTTGCGTGGCCTCCAGGTGCTAGCACCCGTGATGACCACGATTCTGGCATGCCTGTGCACGCGCTCCGCACGCCGACCACGTCGGACGCGACCACTCCGGCCGTCCCGCGTCGCCGTACTTTGTCTAGTGGTGCCGACATCGTCGCCGCCACCCACGTACCCAGCTCCAGAGCCTTCCCCTCACCGAAATTGCCCTCGCCGGCCACCACCGCACCGCCGCACTGTGGCGCCCGTGCCGCCACTGTGGCCGCGCTGGCTGTCCTCTTCCTCCCGACGAGCTATCGCGTCGCATTAAGTGCTCTGCTCTCCTCCGTCATCTCGCCCGCGCCACGACAGCTACCTCGCCATCCTTGCTTCGGTGACGTGGCCATAGCGCCGCCCGGTTCGGGAACCCTCCTCCCCGCCTATAAATAGCTCGCCCCGCCCATCCCAGCTCCTCATCGCCCTCCCTCCACCTCCAATCGAGCTCAACTCGCCGCGCCAAGGCCGAGAGGCCCTCTGGCCTCACATCTCGCCGGTGTTCTGCCGTCGAGCTAGCTCCACCACCCACCCACTTCCAGACCACCCCAGCCTCACCCAAGCCCACGGTCGAGCTCAGGGCATTCCCCTGACCCCGCCTGACCTCTTCCCTGGCCGAGACGCCGCCGTAAACACCATCACCGACGACACCCGAACCCAGTTGCCGCCGGAGGGGAAGGGGGCGACGCCGTCAGGCCATCTCCGGAGAAGCTACGGTACGGGGTGAACCGTCATCGACCGCTCGATCCAACCCCGCAGTCTCCCGAGCTCGCCGCCGTCGCTATCGTTGGCTATCGCCGTCGGTGAGCCGCCCTCCTACTGTTCCTCCTCTTTTTCTTTTAAATCTGACCGCCGGGCCCCACTCATCAGTGACCCCGCCCGTGCGCCAAAGCGGTATAAGTGGAGGCACCCTTGCATTTTACGCCTTCGACGTGGCCCTCCCAGGGAATTTCTATGTTCTGTTTTTAATCCAGTTTGACCAGAAACTTTGACCAGCCATTTCTTTTAAACCACAAGTCCAATTGAATTGATTCTTTTTGCATTAGTTTTGTATTGAGCCCCTCTATTTTCTGGCCAAATTTGGTATTTTTCCAACGTGCATAGAATTTTTGGTTAACAAAAAGGCTTTATGTAACATTTTCTTTTGCTATTTAAAAATACTTTCAGAAGGAAATTGCAGTAGATTTGAAGACTAGGAGTTTGTAGACACTCCACTTGAGCAAGGCAAGCCACATCATCCATTGCATAAGGCATAGCAATAGTATTGGCTTTATAATGGATTATTTTGCATTAAATTCAATTTAAATAGGCCATATTCTATATTGTTGATTATTCTACAAAAATCCTGCCATGTTAGCCCATTTGTCCAACATAGCTAGTATAACCAGTAACTTTACATGTTAAACTCACTGTGATGGTTGATCAAGTGGCACCGACCCGGACTTACCGTGCAGCCACATATTCTGGAATGGGACGGCCTTGACTTGGTCAGACCGTGTGCTCTTTTACCGGTACCACCAAAGAGGGGAGGTTATGCGTGCGTGCTGCCCTGATCAGGTAGACGACGATAACCTCGTGAGCCCAAGTTGAGTTATTTGTCGGCGTCCCCGTTTGGGACAGTTTAGTTGGCCACGATGGTGGCAGGTGTCAGGAGTGACACAGGGGCCACCCAGGGCATGACTTGGACGGGGGATGATTGTCGGTGGTACGATAGAGGAGTTACGGGTTAGACAGGTTTCGTTGGACGAATGTCCATGGTGTGGGTAACGTGCGCAACCTCTGCAGAGTGTAAGAATCTATTCGAATAGCTGCTTCTACGGTAATGGACACAGTCCGCACTAGGTCACACTGTGTGGTCATTCGTAATAATAATAATGATGGAAGAACTTGTCTCATGCTCAGAAATGACCGATGGGTCACGAGTGTTCCGGGTGTCATGGAGTAAACCCGGAAGAGAGTAAGTTGATAACCGGCAATAGTAAGTGAGCATATTAAATCATTTAACATTATCATTGCCATGTTGTTGTTTGCTACACTGTTTTGGTTGTTGTGAGCTTGCGAGTACATTCCAAGTACTCACCTGGCATATCATGCCAGATGCAGGAGAAGCCGAAGATGGAGATCCCGACGGTTCGTGCTACGCTAACTAGGTCGTGTCCCAGCAGTGTCCCT
Organism: Elymus sibiricus; assembly: GCA_039707655.1. Taxonomy (NCBI): domain Eukaryota; kingdom Viridiplantae; phylum Streptophyta; class Magnoliopsida; order Poales; family Poaceae; genus Elymus; species Elymus sibiricus. The sequence continues at coordinate 118,094,363 of CM077676.1, read as the reverse complement.
ATGGGATGGAGTGTTCCACACGATGTTCTGCTATGCTGTAGTCTTTCCACTAGTAACGAGGCCCTCGAGATGTTTCATAAATAATGTAGATACTATCTAAGCACGAGTAGTGCCCCTGGCCTCACTATCCCATGTAATATCCGAGCTTGTACTTGTATTATATCAATAAAGATCAGTTCTGTTCTGTTCCAAGTTGTTGTGTGTTTCCAGAAGACATGATCTCTGGGTTGGGAACACAGGGTAAACCGGTCCTTTGAGCCGGGGTGCCACAACGCTTGGTATCAGAGCCGTGCTGACTATAGGACACCCTAGTTAACCCGTGGAGAGTCGTGGTGTGTGTTTTGCTTGCTGCATTTGCTTGTTGCATAGCATGCATCTCGATTCATTTGTTTTACTAACCGCTGGTCTAATGAGTGTAGATGGCACCAGTTCCGTACCACTACAACCATGAGCCGGCACCGTTCACTTTTCCGGTACTACTTCGCAGCGTCTGGCTTCGACTGTATCCCAACGGCGAAGACCCAGTGTACCAGGTGTTCCGAGAGCAGCTTGCGGATTCGGTGTTCGAGTATCACGCTGAGGCTTTCCTTACCGCGAGTTCGGAGATTGGCAGCTACTCCCGCTCTTCCAAGGGCGGAACTGCTTCTACTCCCGATCTGGCGATCCAGTTTGCTGCTATGGAGGCTCTCACTGACTTGCGCTTCCACGAGGTCGAGATGCAGACACACCCAGGTTTCTTTCACTATTTCACCATGTCGCCTATGACAGGGCGAGTCCTTTTTGCACCTGTTGATACGGCGAGTGATTGTGCGACTGGTGTTTTGTCTCGTTATCTGAACGCCAGTTATCGTATGATCATCTCCTTGGCAGAGGAGATGTCCCGTGCCCAAGAGGCACTAGCAGCTACTACTGGAGCACCGTCTCCTCCTCCTCCTCCTGCGTTTTCACCTATGTATACACCGCATGTTCCACCTCCACGTATGCCGGAGACTCCTTCTAGCTCGCTTGCACAGCCAGGCACTTCGTCTGGTACCCGACGTGAGACCCCAGCTGAGTGGGCCTCACTGCTAGCCACTCAAGCTGCTCCGATGCTGAGGCGTCGTGCTTCTTCTTCCTCAGAGGGAGAACCTTCCCGTCAGCGTTATCGTGTTTCCTTTGATCCGGAGGACTTGATCCATATCATCAGCTCCGATTCCGAGGCAGAGTGAGATGACGAGGAGTCTTCAGTCTGTCAGTGTCCATGCCACCCGCGCTACTAGAGTGGATGCTTGAGTTTCAGCATGTGTATGCATCGTAGCATCTTTGCATATGTCAACTGTCGTATGAGCAGTACCAGTCATGATAACCACCTACTAGTTTGCCATGTATGATGTTGGAATGCCTTGTATAATTATGTTGCTTTTCTCGTTTTTCCTTTGATTTTGTTTTCTTGGTGTCACATGGTCGTATTTCCCCTATGGATGTTTCTCATCAATTCGGTGTTTTGCGATGGGAACGGTTATAGGATGAAGAGGTGTAGTAATCAAGGCGGCGATGGAACTCTGGTCCGTCGATCCGCCAGACAGGCAGGACAACCACCCGAAGATTTGCCACCTCCACCACCACAACCACCGACCACTGATCAGATTATGAGGATGTTTGAGGAGAAGAGAAATCAGGATCTTATGGAATTTCTGAAGAGTATGCAGACTATGGTAGGACAGAGTCAGAACAATGGGACACATTCCAAGCTGTCTGATTTTCAGCGTACCAAGCCACCCAATTTTGGCCAAGCTGTTGATCCAATTGAAGCTGATGACTGGCTGAGGACCATGGAAAAGAAGCTGGAAATAGCTCGATGTGATGAGTCGGACAAGGTTCCTTTTGTTACACACTACTTGGAAGGGCCGACAGCCATCTGGTGGGACAATGCAAAAATGGCGTGGCCTCCTGGGGAAAATATTTCCTGGGAGAAATTTAAGGAGGTATTCCGGAGGTATCATATTCCCACCGGCATTATGAATGTGAAGTAGAGGGAATTTCTTGCTCTTACTCAAGGAAACATGTCTGTTGGTGAGTACCTGAACAAATTTAATAATCTGGCACGGTACTCCACCCATGATGTGTCCACGGAGGAAAGGAAGATAGATCGGTTCCTAGGGGGACTCAACCATGCCCTCCGTTGTCAGCTCTGCATGCTGGATTTTCCGGACTTTCAGACCCTGGTAAACAAAGCTTTCATAGCTGAACGGGAGCATAAGTCTGGATATGATGATCGCAAGCGTAAATTTGAACCCAAGAAGGACACCCGTGAGCAGTTCATGCAGAAGCCACGTATCTGGCAACTGGTTCAGCATGAGTACAAGCCTACCTAGAACAATGGTAATAATAACAACAAGCCAGGCAACCAGGACAAGACAATTGGCAAGCAGCCAGTGCTGGAAGACTGCCGACGCAACAACACTTGTTTCACTTGTGGTCAAGGCGGGCATTATTCCAAGCAGTGCCCTACCAGGGCCGGGAAGCCACAGTCCGACTTCAAGCCACAAGTCAACAATCTTGGACGCCGCCCCAACCAGAACTTCTGTCGCGGCCATGTCCATCATATCTCCGCTGAGGAAGCCCGCGAAGCACCAGATGTGGTCTTTGGTATGTTTTCTGTTAAAGACATACCCGCAATAATTTTATTTGATTTCGGAGCTTCCCATTCATTTATTTCACGGAGTTTTGCCACCATACACAAATTTTCCCCTTCTCTTTTGGATAAAATCATGGTGGTACAATCCCCTGGCTCCATGCTCAGAACAAATGTGATATATAAAGACCTGGAAATCTTGATACACGGTGTTAAGTTCCCAGCCACACTCGTTGCCATTGAATCCCCTGGACTGGACATAATATTGGGGATGGATGGGTTGACACCGCATCAGGTCTACATCAACTGCGCCACCAGAACAGTGACATTGGTTAACCCGGCAGGACAAACAGTTTAGTTTATTGCCAGCAGAATGATGTCAAAGAAGGGATGCATTCAAGACCACCGTTACAGATATGAATTTGATTCCGGTAGTCAGTTAATTCCCAGATGTATTTCCTGAGGAACTACCAGGAATGCCACCCGACCGGGAACTGGAGTTTGCTATTGATGTGATTCCCGGAACCGCTCCAATATACAAGAAATACTATCGGATGCCATCCACAGAGCTGGTGGAATTGAAGAAACAGCTGGATGAATTGCTATGGAAAGGGTACATCCGCCCAAGTATCTCGCCATGGGGATCACCTGTACTATTTGTCAAGAAGAAGGATGGCAGTCTACGAATGTGCGTGGACTATCGCCCGCTGAATGAGGTCACTATTAAAAATAAGTACCCGCTCCCTCACATTGATGACATGTTCGATCAGTTGAGTGGAGCCCGAGTATTTTCCAAGATTGACCTTCGAACGGGGTATCACCAGTTGAAAATCAGGAAAGAGGATATCCCTAAGACAGCCTTCACCACCCGATATGGTCTGTACGAATTTACAGTCATGTCGTTTGGGCTGACCAATGCTCCAGCTTATTTCATGAGCATGATGAACAAAGTCTTCATGGACTTTTTGGACAAGTTTGTAGTGGTGTTCATCGATGATATCCTTATATACTCCAAGGATGAAGAGGAGCACAAACAACACCTCCGTGCTGCCCTAGAAAGGCTAAGGCACCACCGCTTGTATGCTGATACGTCCATTTTGCATCATCTTTTGCTACTGTTATTTATAGTGTTTTTAATCAATATAACACTTTGTGGAGCAATTCTAATGCCTTTTCTCTCTTAATATGCAAGATTTACACAAGGAGGGAGATTGCCGGCAGCTGGAATTCTGGACCTGAAAAAGCTATGTCAGAGATACCTATCCTGCACATCTCCAAATGAGCTGAAATTTTACGGAGATTTATTTTACAACAACAACAACAAACAAAGCCTTTAGTCCCAAACAAGTTGGGGTAGGCTAGAGGTGAAACCCATAAGATCTCGCGACCAACTCATGGTTCTGGCACATGGATAGCAAGCTTCCACGCACCCCTGTCCATGGCTAGTTCTTTGGTGATGCTCCAATCCTTCAGGTCTCTCTTGACGGACTCTTCCCATGTCAAGTTCGGTCTACCCCGTCCTCTTTTGACAATATCAGCACGCTTTAGCCGTCCGCTATGTACTGGGGCTTCTGGAGGCCTGCGCTGAATATGTCCAAACCATCTCAGACGATGTTGGACAAGCTTCTCTTCAATTGGCGCTACCCCAACTCTATCTCGTATATCATCATTCCGGATTCGGTCCTTCCTTGTGTGGCCACACATCCATCTCAACATGCGCATCTCCGCCACACCTAACTATTGCACATGTCGCCTTTTAGTCGGCCAACACTCAGCGCCATACAACATTGCGGGTCGAACCGCCGTCCTATAGAACTTGCCTTTTAGCTTTTGTGGCACCCTCTTGTCACAGAGAATGCTAGAAGCTTGGCGCCACTTCATCCATCCGGCTTTAATTCGATGGTTCACATCTTCATCGATATCCCCATCCTTCTGCAACATTGACCCCAAATATCGAAAGGTGTCCTTCTGCGGCACCACCTGCCCATCAAGGCTAACATCCTCCTCCTCCTCGTGCCTAGTAGCACCAAAAGCGCACCTCATGTACTCGGTTTTAGTCCTACTAAGTCTAAAACCTTTCGATTCCAAAGTTTGCCTCCATAACTCCAACTTCCTGTTGACCCCCGTCCGACTCTCATCGACTAGCACCACATCGTCCGCAAAGAGCATACACCATGGGATATCTCCTTGTATATCCCTTGTGACCTCATCCATCACCAAGGCAAAAAGATAAGGGCTCAAAGCTGACCCTTGATGCAGTCCTATCTTAATCAGGAAGTCATCAGTGTCGCCATCACTTGTTCGAACACTTGTCACAACATTATCGTACATGTCCTTGATGAGGGTAATGTACTTTGCTGGGACTTTGTGTTTCTCCAAGGCCCACCACATAACATTCTGCGGTATCTTATCATAGGCCTTCTCCAAGTCAATGAACACCATATGCAGGTCCTTCTTTTGCTCCCTATATCTCTCCATAAGTTGTCGTACCAAGAAAATGGCTTCCATGGTCGACCTCCCAGGCATGAAACCAAACTGATTTTTGGTCACGCTTGTCATTCTTCTTAAGCGGTGCTCAATGACTCTCTCCCATAGCTTCATTGTATGGCTCATCGGTTTAATTCCACGGTAATTAGTACAACTCTGAACATCCCCCTTGTTCTTGAAGATTGGTACTAATATACTCCGTCTCCATTCTTCTGGCATCTTGTTTGCCTGAAAAATGAGGTTGAAAAGTTTGGTTAGCCATACTATCGCTATGTCCCCGAGGCCTCTCCACACCTCAATGGGGATACAATCAGGGCCCATCGCCTTGCCTCCTTTCATCCTCTTCAAAGCCTCCTTAACCTCCGACTCCTGGATTCGCCGCACAAAAAGCCTGCTAGTATCAGCAAAGGAGTCGTCCAGATCAATGGTAGAGCTCTCACTCTCCCCATTGAACAACTTGTCAAAGTAATCCCGCCATCTATGCTTAATCTCCTCGTTCTTCACCAGGAGTTGATCTGCTCCGTCCTTGATGCACTTGATTTGGTCAACATCCCTCGTCTTCCTCTCTCGGATCTTGGCCATCTTATAGATGTCCCTTTCGCCTTCCTTCGTGTCTAACCGTTGGTAGAGGTCCTCATACGCCCGGCCCCTTGCTTCACTCACAGCTCGCTTTGCGGCCTTCTTTGCCATCTTGTACTTCTCTATGTTGTCTGCACTCCTATCCAGATATAGGCGTCTGAAACACTCTTTCTTCTCCTTAATTGCCTTCTGGACATCATCATTCCACCACCAGGTATCTTTAGCTTCTCTTCTACTTCCCCTGGACACTCCAAACTCCTCTGAGGCCACCTTACGAATGCAAGTCGCCATCTTCATCCACATGTTGTCTACATCACCTCCTTCCTCCCAAGGGCCCTCCTTAATGACCCTCTCCTTGAACGCCTGAGCTACCTCCCCCTTGAGCTTCCACCACTTCGTTCTAGCGACTTTGGCACGCTTGTCCTGCTGGACATGAATCCGAAAGCGGAGGTCAGCAACCACAAGCTTATGCTGAGGGACAACACTCTCTCCAGGTATCACCTTATAGTCTAGGCATGCACGCCTGTCTTCTCTTCTCGAGAGGATGAAATCAATCTGGCTAGAGTGTTGCCCACTACTGTAAGTCACTAGATGTGATTCTCTCTTCTTAAAGAGGGTGTTAGCTATGATCATGTTGTAGGCTAGCGCAAAGCTTAAGACATCTTCTCCTTCTTGGTTCCTGATGCCATAGCCAAAACCCCCATGCACCCCTTCAAAACCTGTGTTAGATGTGCCCACGTGGCCATTGAGGTCTCCTCCTATGAAGAGCCTCTCGCCAATTGGTACACTCCTAACCATGTCCTCTAGGCCTTCCCAGAACTCCCTCTTGGTGTTCTCATTGTGGCCTACTTGCGGGGCATACGCGCTGATAACGTTGAGAACTAAGTCCCCAACTACCAGCTTGACCAGGATAATCCGGTCCCCACGTCTCTTGACGTCTACCACTCCATCCTTGAGGCTCTTGCTGATCAAGATGCCTACTCCATTTCTGTTTGCAACCGTCCCTGTGTACCACAGCTTGAAGCCGGTACCCTCCACCTCCTTCGCCTTTTGTCCCCTCCATTTGGTCTCTTGGACGCAAAGGATATCAACGCCTATCCTCACCACGGTATCAACTACCTCCCGAAGCTTACCTATCAGAGACCCTACGTTCCAGCTACCTAAGCGAATCCTCCTAGGCTCGGCTAGCTTCCTTACCCTTCGCACTCGTCGAGTCAAATGCGAAGACCCTTGCTCAATTTCCACTACACCCGGGCGCCGATGTAGCGCGCCACTAAGGATGCGACGACCCGATCCTCGCTCACTTGCCACCGTATCCAGATAAAGATACGGCGCGCCACCTGGGGGGTGACGGCCCGGCCCTTGCCCATTTTCCACCACACTCGGGTTCCGATGTGGCGCGTCGCTGAGAGGGTTACGCCCCAACGAAAATCTTTTGGTTTTCATCTCCATAAGAGTGGTTGAGTTTTGACGTTGGCTCGCCAAGCCTATCACAACCCTCCTCCTTTATCCGGGCTTGGGGATTTATTTTGGAATAAATAAAAAATACTAGAAGCAAGAAGTACCAGAGGGGGCCACCCAAGTACCCATGAGGGACCAGGGCGCGCCTGGGCCCTGGTCCCTCGTGGGGCCCCTGGCCAGCCTCTGGCCCCCATTTTCTGGTATATAAGTGCACTTTCCCTAGAAAAAAATATAGAGAAGACTTTCGGGATGGTGCACCGCCGTCTCGAGGCAAAACTTGGGTAGGAGCATTTTGCTCTCCGACGGAGAGATTCTGCCGGGGATACTTCCCTCTGGGAGGGGGAAATCGTCGCCATCGACATCACCAGCGATCCTTTCATCATGGGAGGACTAATCTTCATAAAAATCTTCACCAGCACCATCTCATCTCAAACCCTAGTTCATCTCTTGTATTCAATCTTTGTCTCAAAACCTCAGATTGGTACCTGTGGGTTGCTAGTAGTGTTGATTACACCTTGTAGTTGATGCTAGTTGGTTTATTTGGTGGAAGATTATATGTTCAGATCTATTATGCTATTCAACACCTCTCTGATCTTGGACATGAATATGATTTGTGAGTAGTTACTTTTGTTCTTGAGGACATGGGAGAAGTCTTGTCATAAGTAATCATGTGAATTTGGTATTCGTTCGATATTTTGATTATATGTATGTTGTTGATTCCCTTAGTGGTGTCATGTGAACGTCGACTACATGACACTTCACCATCTTTGGGCCTAAGGGAATGCATTGTGGAGTAGTAATTAGATGATGGGTTGCTAGAGTGATAGAATCTTAAACCCTAGTTTATGCGCTATTCCGTAAGGGGCTGATTTGGATCTATATGTTTAATGATATGGTTAGAGTTATATTAATTCTTCTTTCGTAGTTGCGGATGCTTGCGAGAGGGGGTAATCATAAGTGGGAGTCTTGTTCAAGTAAGAACAGCACCCAAGGACTGGTCCACCCACATATCAAATTATCAAAGTAGCGAACGCGAATCAAACAAACATGATGAAAGTGACTAGATGAAATTCCCATGTGTCCTCGAGAACGCTTTACTTACTATAAGAGATCGTTCCGGCTTGTCCTTTCCTACAAAAAGGATTGGGCCACCTTGCTGCACTCTTTGTTACTATTTCTACTTGTCACTTGTTACAAATTATCTTGCTATCAAACTACTCGTTACCGATAATTTCAGTGCTTGCTGAAAACCGCTTGTCATTTCCTTCTGCTCCTCGTTGGGTTCGACACTCTTACTTTTTGAAAGGACTACGATTGATCCCCTATACTTGTGGGTCATCAAGACTCTTTTCTGGCGCCGTTTCCGGGGAGTGAAGCGCCTTTGGTGAGTGGAATTTGGTAAGGAAACATTTATATTACGTGCTGAAATTTACTGTTGCTTGTCACTATGGAAAGTAATCCTTTGAGGGGTTTGTTCGGGGTATCTTCACCTCAACCGGAAACACAAATAGTTGCTCCTCAACCTACTGCACCTACTGAAAATATTTATTATGAGATTCCTCCGGGTATGATAGAGAAACTGCTAGCTAATCCTTATGCAGGAGATGGAACAGTACATCCTGATATGCACTTGATCTATGTGGATGAAATGTGTGGATTGTTTAAGCTTGCAGGTTTATCCGGAGATGGAGTTAAGAGGAAATTATTCCCTTTATCTTTGGAGAGAAAGGCATTAATGTGGTATAGGCTATGTGATGATACTGATAGATGGGACCGGAACCGATTGAAACTAGAATTCCATCAAAAAAATTATACTATGCATTTGGTTCATCGTGATCGGAATTATATATATAATTTTTGGCCTCCTGAAGGAGAAAGCATCGCTCAAGCATGGGGGAGGCTTAAGTACATGATGTACACATGCCCCAATCATGAGCTCTCAAAAGAAATTATCTTACAAAAAATTTATGCTCGGCTTTCTCATGATAATCAAACTACGCTCGATTCTTCTTCGACTGGCACCTTCATGAAGAAAACTATTGAATTCAGATGGGATCTTCTGGAAAGAATTAAATGCAACTCTGAAGATTGGGAACTCGACAAAGGTAATGAGTCAGGTATAATACTTGAGTTTGATTGTGTTAAATCTTTTATGGCCACCGATGCTTTTCATAAGTTTAGCACTAAATATGGACTTGACTCTGATATAGTAGCTTCCTTTTGTGAATCATTTGATAGTCATGTTGATCTCCCTAAGGAGAAGTGGTTTAAATATCATCCCCCTGTTAAAGAAATGATTGAGGAACCTGTTAGTGTTAAAGAAGAAACAATTGTTTACCATGTTGATCCAATTGTGCCTACTGCTTATATTGAGAAACCACCTTTTCCTGTTAGGATTAAGGAACATGCTAAAGCTTCAACTGTGGTTAACAAAAGTAATATTAGAGCACCTAGACCCTCTGAACAAATTAAAGTTGAACCTGATGTTGCTATGGTTAAAGATCTCTTAGTCGATAATATAGATGGGCATGTTATTTACTTTTGTGAGGAAGCTGCTAGAATTGCTAAACCTGTTAGAAATGAACGAGATAAGTTAGACAAGAACAAGCCCGTAGTTGGTATGCCTGTTGTTTCTGTTAAGATTGGAGATCATTGCGGTCATGGTTTGTGTGATATGGGTGCTAGTGTGAGTGCTCTTCCATTTTCTTTATATCAAGAAGTAATGCATGAAATTGCACCTGTTGAGATTGAAGATATTGATGTTACTATTAAGCTTGCAAATAGAGATACTATTACACCACTTGGGATTGTTAGAGATGTTGAAGTCTTGTGTGGCAAAATCAAATACCCTACTGATTTCTTAGTACTTGGCTCACAACAAGATAATTTTTGTCCCATTATATTTGGTAGACCTTTCTTGAATACCGTTAATGCTGAAATTGATTGTGTTAAAGAAAAGGTTCAAGTTAAGTTTGGTGATATATCTCATGAGTTTAATTTCTCCAAGTTTCGTAGACAACCTCATGATAAAGAATTGCCTAGTAAAGATGAAATTATTGGTTTTGCTTCTATTGCCGTACCTCCTACTGATCCGTTAGAACAATATTTGCTAGACCATGAAAACGATATGCATATGAATGAAAGAAATGAAATAGATAAGATGTTCTTTGATCAACCACCTATCCTTAAACATAATTTGCCTATTGAAACTCTTGGAGGCCCTCCTCCGCCTAAAGGTGATCCTGTATTTGAATTGAAGCAATTGCCCGATACATTGAAATATGCTTATCTTGATGAAAAGAAGATATATCCTGTTATTATTAGTGCTAACCTTTCAGCTCATGAAGAAAAGAGATTACTAAAAACTCTAAGGAAACACCGAGCTGCTATTGGATATACTATTGATGATCTTAAGGGCATTAGTCCCACTCTATGTCAGCACAAAATTAATATGGATCCTGATGCTAAACCAGTTGTCGACCACCAACGACGATTAAATTCTAAGATGAAGGAGGTGGTAAGAACCGAAATATTAAAACTTCTGGAAGCAGGTATAATCTATCCCATAGCTGATAGTAGATGGGTAAGTCCCGTTCATTATGTCCCTAAGAAAGGAGGTATTACCGTTGTTCCTAATGATAAAAATGAACTCATTCCACAAAGAATTGTAACTGGTTATAGGATGGTAATTGATTTTAGAAAATTAAACAAAGCTACTAGAAAAGATCATTACCCCTTACCTTTTATTGATCAAATGTTAGAAAGATTGTCTAAGCATACACACTTTTGTTTTCTAGATAGTTATTCTGGTTTTTCTCAAATACCTGTATCACAACCCGATCAAGAGAAAACCACCTTTACTTGTCCTTTTGGAACTTATGCTTATAGACGTATGCCTTTTGGTTTATGCAATGCACCTGCTACTTTTCAAAGATGTATGACCGCTATATTCTCTAACTTTTGTGAAAAGATTGTTGAGGTGTTCATGGATGATTTTTCCGTTTACGGAACTTCTTTTGATGATTGCTTAAGCAACCTTGATCGAGTTTTGCAGAGATGTGAAGAAACTAATCTTGTCTTGAATTGGGAGAAGTGCCACTTTATGGTGAATGAAGGCATTGTCTTGGGGCATAAAATATCTGAAAGAGGTATTGAAGTTGATAAAGCTAAGGTTGATGCTATTGAGAAAATGCCATGTACTAAAGATATTAAAGGTATAAGAAGTTTCCCAGGTCATGCTGGTTTCTATAGGAGATTTATTAAAGACTTCTCTAAAATTTCTAGGCCTCTTACCAATCTTTTGCAAAAAGATGTTCCATTTGTTTTTGACGATGATTGTCTAGAAGCCTTTGAAACACTTAAGAAAGCCTTAACCACTGCACCTATTGTCCAACCACCTGATTGGAACTTGCCTTTTGAGATTATGTGTGATGCTAGTGATTATGCTGTTGGTGCTGTTCTAGGACAGAGAGTTGATAAGAAATTAAATGTTATCCATTATGCTAGTAAAACTCTAGACACTGCCCAAAGAAATTATGCTACTACTGAGAAAGAATTTCTAGCAGTTGTGTTTGCATGTGATAAATTCAGATCTTACATAGTTGATTCTAAAGTAACTGTTCACACCAATCATGCTGCTATTAAATATCTTATGGAAAAGAAAGATGCTAAACCTAGACTCATTACGTGGGTTCTATTGCTGCAAGAATTTGACTTGCATATTACTGATAGAAAGGGAGTTGAGAATCCCGTAGCAGATAATTTGTCTAGAATGGAAAATGTTCTTGATGACCCACTACCTATTAATGATGATTTTCCTGATGAACAATTAGCTGTCATAAATGCTTCTCGTACTACTCCATGGTATGCGGACTATGCTAATTACATTGTTGCTAAATACATACCACCTAGTTTCACGTACCAACAAAAGAAAAAGTTCTTCTTTGATTTAAGACATTACTTCTGGGATGACCCACATCTTTATAAAGAAGGGGTAGATGGTATTATTATACGTTGTATACCTGAGCATGAACAGGAACAAATCCTACGGAAGTGTCATTCCGAGGCTTACGGAGGACACCATGCGGGAGACAGAACTCCACACAAGGTATTACAATCTGGTTTTTATTGGCCTACTCTTTTCAAGGATGCTCGTAAGTTTGTCCTATCTTGTGATGAATGTCAAAGAATTGGTAATGTTGGTAGACGTCAGGAAATGCCTATGAATTATTCACTTGCTGTTGAACCATTTGATGTTTGGGGATTTGATTATATGGGACCTTTTCCTAAATCCAATGGGTATACTCATATTTCAGTTGCTGTAGATTACGTTACTAAGTGGGTAAAAGCTATTCCAACTAGTAGTGCTGATCATAACACTTCTATTAAAATGATTAAAGAAGTTATTTTCCCGAGGTTTGGAGTCCCTAGATATTTGATGACTGATGGTGGTTCACATTTTATTCATGGTGCATTCCGTAAATTGCATGCTAAATATGATGTCAACCATATAATTGCATCTCCCTATCACCCTCAAACTAGTGGTCAAGTTGAATTGAGCAATAGAGAAATAAAATTAATTTTGCAAAAAACCGCCAATAGATCTAGAAAGAATTGGTCTAAGAAACTTGACGATATATTATGGGCTTATAGAACTGCTTACAAAAATCCTATGGGTATGTCTCCTTATAAAATGATTTATGGAAAAGCATGTCATTTAACTCTTGAGTTAGAACATTATGCATATTGGGCAATTAAAGAACTAAATTATGATTTTAAACTTGCCGGTGAAAAGAGGTTATTTGATATTAGCTCATTAGATGAATGGAGAACCCAAGCTTATGAAAATGCCAAATTATTTAAAGAGAAAGTTAAAAGATGGCATGATAGAAGAATTCAAAAACGGGAATTTAAAGTAGGTGAGCAAGTTCTATTGTACAATTCTCGTTTGAGATTCTTTGCAAGAAAACTTTTCTCTAAATGGGAAGGACCGTATATCATCAAAGAAGTTTATCGCTCCGGAGCCATCAAAATAAACTCTGAAGGCACTAATCCGAGAGTGGTGAATGGGCAAAGAATTAAGCACTATATTTCAGGTACTCCCATTAATGTTGAAACTAATATTATTGAAATAATTACACCGGAGGAATACATAAGAGAGACCTTCCGGAACACTCCAGAACCCTAAAAAGGAAGAGGTATGTGATACGATAAGTAAACTGACTCCAAAAATTTCTACAAAAATATTTTCTGTCAGTTTTGGAATATTAGAAAAAATACAAAAATAAGAAGCAGCCGAGGGGACCCACCTGGTGCCCACGAGGCACCAAGGCGCGCCACCCCCCCCCCCCCCCCAGGCGCCCCTTGGTGGCTTGTGAGCCCCACGTGAGCCTTCCCAACTCTGTTTTCTTCTGGATTACTTGTTTTGCAAGATAAAAAATCTTTATATATACTCCCGAACGTTTTGACCACCGTATCGCAGAAATCTCCTCTGTTCTTGTTTCGTGCTATTTTTCTGACAGATCTAGATCGCCATGGCTCCCCAAAAGCTCCGTGCCAAGCACTGCATTGTGCAACCATTGCCGGGCAAACGCCCCTACAGCGAGGTCTACTACGAGGTGTCATCGGAAGAAGAAGACAATGACAAGGAGGACAAGGTCGAGGAAGTTGCAGGAGCCCAGGCTGCGGGAGAAGGGCAAGCGGTTCCCATGGAGGAGACCGCAGAGAAGGGAGATATACTTCAACCCTTCTATGATCATCTCTCCCCATCCGTAATTGAAGCCTTAAGAGTCTTTGAAATAGTTTCTGTTCAGAATACATCTCTCACTCGTGAAGTTATTTTGCTGGAAGAGCAAAACATCGCCCTTCGGAGCATCAACCGCAGATTGATGTACCTGTTACAGCTGAAGGACAAGCTTGCCACTTCATCATCACCACCGTCACCGAAGAAGGAAACTTGAGCACATGGGTATGGGCACTCCCCTTGGCTTGTGCCAAGCTTGTGGGAGGTGCCCCGGTATCGTATCACCATCACTTTTATTATCTTTACCTATTTTTAATTCAATCCTTAGTTATTTCGTGATCTAGTTAAATAAAAGTTTAGTATAATCTATTTTTGAGTGTTAGCTTCGTGATCTATCTATCTATGTAATCGAGTTGAGAGTTATATAATAAAGAGTAGTTTGAGTTTTTGCTTCTTTACTTTCATGTTCCAATTCTAGCAATGAAAATAATGAAAAAGATCATATGCTAATCTTATGGAAAGTAATGACATTACATAAAGAAAAGTATAAGTGGTAAAATTTATTGGAAGTTAACAAACATAGCATTAGTCAATGATGCAATTCATGAAAGAATTAATAAGGGAAGAGAAGATTCACATGTAAATATACTATCTTGGACATCTTTTATGATTGTGAGCCCCCATTAAGTATTTTATGTCAAATTGTTGACGTTGGACAAGGAAGACAACGTAATGAATTATGTTTGTTCATATTCACATAGAAGTTATATTGTTATAGATCCTCCAACATGTGGTGCTTGCCCAATATCTTTGCTAGCCAAAAATCCGCACCAAGTAGAGATACTACTTGTGCATCCAAAACCTTTAAACCCAGTTTCATGTCATGAGAGTCCACTATATCTACCTATGGATTGAATAATATCCTTCAAGTAAGTTGTCATCGGTGCAAAAAGCAATAAAAATTGCCTCTAAATATGTCTGAACTTTTATTGTAAGGGAAATAAGCTTTGTACGAACTTGTGATGGTAAAGAAATAAAAGCGACAGACTGCATAATAAAGGTTGCTATCACAAGGGGCAATATAAAGTGACGTTCCTTTGCATTAAGAGCTCTTGCATCCAACAACAAAAAGTGCATGACAACCTCTGCTTCCCTCTGCGAAGGGCCTATCCTTTACTTTTAGGTATTTACTTTTTATGCAAGAGTCAATAGTGTTGTCCTCTATTTCCTTTTTATTTTTCTCTTTTGTAAGCATCATGTGGTGGGGAAAGATCTAAGCATATATATCCAGTTGGATATGAGTGATCATGAGTTATTATTGTTGACATCACCCTTGAGGTGAATAAGTTGGGAGGCGAACTCACAAGCCCCTATCTTTCTATGTGTATGGCTGAAACTTTTTGCTTCATATATATGTCATGAGTGTTAGCAATCATAGAAGACTAAATGATGGTTGAGTATGTGGACTTGCTAAATAGCTCTTACATGAGACCCTTCCTGAAAATATGATGAATTTCAATTGCATTGTTGACTGAGAACATAGTTTGTTAGTTTTCAAGAAAGTTTATGCCTTATACTCCATTGTTGTGATGAATTGTTACTTGCTCATGAGAAGTTTTATGATAATAAATTTTGTTGTTATAATAATGATCATGATGCTACTATGTCCGTATTTTGTTTTTATCGACACCTCTGTCTCTAAACATGTGGACATGATTATCGATATCGGCTTTCACTTGAGGACAAGCGACGTCTAAGCTTGGGGGAGTTGATACGTCTATTTTGCATCATGTTTTGCTACTGTTATTTATAGTGTTTTTGATCAATATAACACTTTGTGGAGCAATTCTAATGCCTTTTCTCTCTTAATATGCAAGATTTACACAAGGAGGGAGATTGCCGGCAGCTGGAATTCTGGACCTGAAAAAGCTATGTCAGAGATACCTATTCTGCACATCTCCAAATGAGCTGAAATTTTACGGAGATTTATTTTGGAATAAATAAAAAATACTGGAAGCAAGAAGTACCAGAGGGGGCCACCCAGGTGCCCACGAGGCACCAGGGCGTGCCACCCCACCCCCCCCCCCCCCCAGGCGCGCCCTGGTACCTCGTGGGGCCCCTGGCCAGCCTTTGGCCCCCATTTTCTGGTATATAAGTGCATTTTCCCTAGAAAAAATTATAGAGAAGACTTTCGAGACGGTTCGCCGCCGTCTCGAGGCGGAACTTGGGCAGGAGCACTTTTGCTCTCCGGCGGAGAGATTCTGCCGGGGATACTTCCCTTTGGGAGGGGGAAATCGTCGCCATCGACATCACCAGCGATCCTTTCATCGTAGGAGGACTAATCTTCATCAACATCTTCACCAGCACCATCTCATCTCAAACCCTAGTTCATCTCTTATATTCAATCTTTGTCTCAAAACCTCAGATTGGTACCTATGGGTTGCTAGTAGTGTTGATTACACCTTGTAGTTGATGCAAGTTGGTTTATTTGGTGGAAGATTATATGTTCAGATCTATTATGCTATTCAACACCTCTCTGATCTTGGACATGAATATGATTTGTGAGTAGTTACTTTTGTTCTTTAGGACATGGGAGAAGTCTTGTCATAAGTAATCATGTGAATTTGGTATTCATTCGATATTTTGATGATATGTATGTTGTTGATTCCCTTAGTGGTGTCGTGTGAATGTCGACTACATGAAACTTCACCATCTTTGGGCCTAAGGGAATGCATTGTGGAGTAGTAATTAGATGATGGGTTGCTAGAGTGATAGAAGCTTAAACCCTAGTATATGCGCTATTTCGTAAGGGGCTGATTTGGATCCATATGTTTAATGCTATGGTTAGAGTTATCTTAATTCTTCTTTCGTAGTTGCGGATGCTTGCGAGAGGGGGTAATCAGAAGTGGGAGGCTTTTTCAAGTAAGAACAGCACCCAAGCACCGGTCCACCCACATATGAAATTATTAAAGTAGCGAACGCGAATCAAACAAACATGATGAAAGTGACTAGATGAAATTCCCATGTGTCCTCGAGAACGCTTTACTTACTATAAGAGATCATTCTGGCTTGTCCTTTGCTACAAAAAGGATTGGGCCACCTTGCTGCACTCTTTGTTACTATTGCTACTTGTCACTTGTTACAAATTATCTTGCTATCAAACTACTTGTTACTGATAATTTCAGTGCTTGCAGAAAATACCTTGCTGAAAATCGCTTGTCATTTCCTTCTGCTCCTCGTTGGGTTCGACACTCTTACTTATCGAATGGACTACGATTGATCCCCTATACTTGTGGGTCATCATATGCCAAGTTCAGCAAGTGCGAATTTTGGCTAAGAGAGGTGAGATTTCTGGGGCATATTCTGTCAGAACAAGGTGTGGCCGTCGACCCCAGCAAAGTGACTGATGTATTAAACTGGAAGACACCAGCCACGGTAACTGAAGTCCGCAGTTTCCTGGGATTGGCAGGCTACTACCGTCGTTTCATTGAAGGTTTCTCCAAGATAGCCAAGCCACTGACAGAGTTGTTAAAGAAGAATCACAAGTTTGATTGGACGGAAGAATGCGATAGCAGCTTTATGGAGCTAAAGACGAGGCTAACAACGGCCCCGGTCATAATTCTTCCAGATATCCACAAAAGCTTTGACATATACTGTGATGCTTCCAGGCGTGGAATCGGCTGCGTATTAATGCAAGAAGGAAAGGTTGTAGCATATGCATCCAGACAGCTACGACCCCATGAAGAGAATTACCCCACTCATAACTTCGATTTGGCAGCTGTGGTTCATGCCTTAAAAATTTGGAGGCATTATCTCATTGGGCAGCATTGTGAGATATACACAGACCACAAGAGTCACAAGTATATCTTCACACAACCCGATCTCAACCTCAGACAGAGAAGATGGCTTGAACTGGTCAAGGACTATGACCTGGGGATCAATTACCATCCGGGAAAAGCCAATGTAGTCGCAGATGCCCTCAGCAGGAAACCAGGCACTGTAAATGCAATAATGGAAGGTATCCATTCGAGGTTACAAGAAGAATTCGCCAAGATCAACTTGGTACTTTGTGGTCCGACTGCCCTGGATACATTGGAAATCACTCCAACACTTATGGAAGAAATTAAGGAGGCTCAGAAAGCAGACAAGAGCGTACAGGAGATCAAGAAGAATATTCAACAAGGAAAGGCCAAGTCCTTCCGTGTTGACGAGCAAGGAACATTATGGTTTGACAACCGAATATGCGTGACTGACCAGGAAAACCTGAGGCAGCAAATATGACGAGAGGCACATGAATCCACATATTCCATTCACCTGGGAGGAACAAAAATGTACTAGGACCTAAGGGAAACTTTTTGGTGGCCAGGAATGCGAAAAGATATTGCCTACTATGTTGCATGTTGCGATATATGAAATAAGGTTAAGGCTGAGCACCAGAAACCAGCTAGACTATTACAACCCCTACAAGTTCCCCAATGGAAATGGGATGATATATGCATGGACTTTATTGTGGGACTACCCAAGTCAATGAGAGGCCATGATGCCATCTGGGTCATCCTGGATATACTTACCAAAGTGGCTCACTTCATTCCAGTAAAGACCACCTATAGGGCCGACCAACTTGCACAACTCTATATGTCTCGGATTGTTAGCCTTCATGGAGTACCCAAGTCCATCACGTCAGATAGAGGATCCTTGTTTACCTCAGCATTCTGGCTACGTTTGCATCAGGCTCTGGGCACCGTATTGAAGCATAGCACGGCATATCACCCACAGACAGATGGGCAGACCGAACGAGTGAATCAGATATTGGAAGATATGCTTCGGTCTTGTGCTCTCACCTATGGACCCAAGTGGGAGGATAGCTTACCCTATGCAGAATTTTCCTACAACAACAGTTATCAGTCAAGTCTCAAGATGTCACCATTCGAAGCTTTGTATGGGCGGAAATGCCGCACTCCTTTAAATTGGTCACAGATAGGAGACAGCCGTATCTTTAGCACGGATTTGATGCTCGAGGCTGAGAAGCAAGTTAAGGACATTCGGGAGCGTCTTCGAGCAGCTAAACCCCGCCAAAAGAGTTATTATGACCCGAAACACCGGGAAGTAACTTTTGAGCCCAGAGAGTATGCTTACCTCCGAGTAACTCCCATGAAAGGGGTAAAGAGGTTTCATACCCGAGGCAAACTTGCACCCAGATATATCGGTCCCTTTCCACTGATTGCTAGAAGAGGCAGAGTAGCATATCAGCTGGAGTTACCGCCGGAACTGTCCGAGGTTCATGATGTCTTTCACATATCACAGCTGAGAAAGTGCATTGCACCCCTGATTAAACAGGCAGACATGAGTGAACTAGAGTTGACCAAGGATTTGACCTATGAGGAAAAACATGTCAGAATCTTGGATGAGATGGAAAGAACTACTAGGAGTAAAGTGATCAGGTTTTACAAGGTACTATGGGATCATCATACTGAAGAAGAAGCCACCTGGGAAAGAGAGGACGAGATTCATCCTAAGGGGTTTAGGTTTGTGACACCATGGTTTTTCAAACTTTTTCTTTTTAAAACTTTTCTGGTTTTATTTCCCATTTGATGGTTTTTGGAGTCAATTCTTTGGACTTTGGACTTGGGCACACTTCCATTCTTTTCCCAAGTGTGCCAAGGCTCTCATATTCTCTCTAAAACTCTGCTGGATCAAACCCTAATTTTTATCCTCTCAAAATAATTCATTTCTTCCTATGATAATATTCATTTCCACTGTGGGTTGTGAAGCAACCTATAGTTCTGTTGGCCAGAAAAATCCCAAATTAATACCACATCTTCTTGACATCATCTACTCCCACAATCTCCAAAAATATTTCATTGGCCAGTACAAAATTTTGTCCAGAATATTCCTTTCACCTTCTGGACAGGATTGACCCTTTGTGAAGCAACATATATTTTCATGACTCAGAAAATTCCCAAATAAATCCCTGAGATACTAGGAGTCATATCTTCTCACAATTTCCAAAAATATCATCTAGTCCAGTTCAAATTTCCAGCAAAAATATTCTGACAAGTTTCTGGTCATTCCAGACCTTTGTGAAGGAAGTACCAGCTAGAGGTACCCATTGGAGCTGAAATTTTTATGGCATCTTGTCTTCATCAAATAACTCCCAAACACCAAATTTTAGCTTCAGCAGATCATCCATGTGAGTGCATCTTGCTCGCCAAGTTTCTGGACCAGTATAGGGTTTGTACATGAACTATGTGCAAATCTTTGCAGAAATTTCTCAAAACTTGCCAGCAGATAGTCCTTACCTAGAACACCCCAGACAGCTCACTTGGCTTGGAGCACAACTCATCTCTCCTCTAGAACCTCTCCTAGTTTCTGACCAGAAACTGTATTTGATGCTACACTTCAGCTCAGAGTGTATCTAGTCGATTCAGTGGCATAGAGAGGCTACCTGACCTAGGGTTGAGGCACTGGACAAAGTTTGCCAGGCTTGCGTGGCCTCCAGGTGCTAGCACCCGTGGTGACCACGATTCTGGCATGCCTGTGCATGCGCTCTGCGCGCCGACTGCGTCGGACGCGACCACTCCAGCCGTCCCTCGTCGCCGTACTTTGTCTAGTGGTGCCGACATCGTCACCGCCACCCACGTACCCCGCTCCAGAGCCTTCCCCTCGCCGGAATCAACCTCGCCGGCCGCCACCTCACCGCCGCACTGTGAGGCCCGTGCCGCCACTGTGGCCGCGCTGGCTGTCCTCTTCCTCCCGACGAGCTATCGCGTCGCATTAAGTGCTCTGCTCTCCTCCGTCACCTCGCCCGCGCCGCAACAGCCACCTCGCCGTCCTTGCTCCGGCGACGTGGCCACTGCGCCACCCGGTTCGGGAACCCTCCTCCCCGCCTATAAATAGATCGCCCCTCCCGTCCCAGCTCCTCATCGCCCTCCCTCCACCTCCAATTGAGCTCAGCTCGCCGCGCCAAGGCCGAGAGGCCCTCTGGCCTCGCATCTCGCCGGCGTTCTGCCGCTGAGCTAGCTCCACCACCCACCCACTTCCAGACCACCCCAGCCTCACCCAAGCCCACGGTTGAGCTCAGGGCATTCCCCTGACCCCGCCTAACCTCTTCCCTGGCCGAGACGCCGCCGGAAACGACATCGCCAATGACACCCGAACCCAACTGCCGCCGGAGAGGAAGGGGGCGACGCCGTCAGGCCGTCTCCGGAGAAGCTACGGGTACGGGGTGAACCGTCGTCGACCGCTCGATCCAACCCCGCAGTCTCCCGAGCTCGCCGCCGTCGCTATCGCCGTCGGTGAGCTGCCCTCCTACTGTTCCTCCTCTTTTTCTTTTAAATCTGATCGCCGGGCCCCACTCGTCAGTGACCCCGCCCGCGCGCCGAAGCGGTATAAGTGGAGGCGCCCTGGCGTTTTACGCCTTCGACGTGGCCCTCCCAGGGAATTTCTATTTTCTGTTTTTAATCCAGATTGACCAAAAACTTTGACCAGCCATTTCTTTTAAACCACAAGTCCAATTGAATTGATTCTTTTTGCATTAGTTTTGTATTAAGCCCCTCTATTTTCTGGCCAAATTTGGTATTTTTCCAATGTGCACAGAATTTTTGGTTAACAAAAAGGCTTTATGTAACATTTTCTTTTGTTATTTAAAAATACTTTCAGAAGGAAATTGCTATGGATTTGAAGACCAGGAGTTTGTAGACACTCCACTTGAGCAAGGCAAGCCACATCATCCAGTGCATAAGGCATAGTAATAGTATTGGCTTTATAATGGATTATTTTGCATTAAAATCAATTTAAATAGGCCATATTCTATATTGTTGATTATTTTACAAAAACCCTGCCATGTTAGCCCATTTGTCCAACATAGCTAGTATAACCAGTAACTTTACATGTTAAACTCACTGTGATGGTTGATCAAGTGCCACCGACCTAGACTTACCGTGCAGACACATCTGCCGGAATGGGACGGCCTTGACTTGGTCTGACCGCGTGCTCTTTTACCGGTACCACCAAAGAGGGGAGGTTATGCGTGCGTGCTGCCCTGATCAGGTAGACGACGATAACCTCGTGAGCCCAAGTTGAGTTATTTGCCGGCGTCCCCGTTTGGGACAGTTTAGTTGGCCACGATGGTGGCAGGTGTCAGGAGTGACACAGGGGCCACCCAGGGCATGACTCGGACGGGGATGATTGTCGGTGGTACGATAGAGGAGTTACGGGTTAGACAGGTTTCGTTGGACGAATGTCCATGGTGTGGGTAACGTGCGCAACCTCTGCAGAGTGTAAGAATCTATTCGAATAGCCGCGTCCACGGTAATGGACACAGTCCGCACTAGGTCACACTGTGTGGTCAACCGTAATAATAATAATGATGGAAGAACTTGTCTCATGCTCAGAAATGACCGATGGGTCACGAGTGCTCCGGGTGTCATGGAGTGAACCCGGAAGAGAGTAAGTTGATAACCGGCAATAGTAAGTGAGCATATTAAATCATTTAACATTATCATTGCCATGCTGTTGTTTGCTGCACTGTTTTGGTTGTTGTGAGCTTGCGAGTACATTCCAAGTACTCACCTGGCGTATCATGCCAGATGCAGGAGAAGCCGGAGATGGAGATCCCGACGGTTCGTGCTACGCTAACTAGGTCGTGTCCCAGCAGTGTCCCTATGGGATGGAGTGTTCCACACGATTTTCCGCTACGCTGTAGTCTTTCCACTAGTAACGAGGCCCTTGAGATGTTTCATAAATAATGTAGATACTGTCTAAGCACGAGTAGTGCTCCTGGCCTCACTATCCCATGTAATATCCGAGCTTGTACTTGTATTATATCAATAAAGATCAGTTTTGTTCTGTTCCAAGTTGTTGTGTGTTTCCAGAAGACATGATCTCTGGGTTGGGAACACAGGGTAAACCGGTCCTCTGAACCGAGGTGCCACAGAAAAGCACGAGGAAGAGGAGTTCATGATAAAAGAACCCTCGAATATACAGGAACAAGAGTATAGTAATAACTCTACTTTGAATGATTTAGATGCTAACAAACTTCCCATGCAGAAATGTCACCCTCAAGTTGAGGATGATAACTATCCTGTTAGCTCAAATGCCGAACAAGAGGAAGAATATACTCTTGATTTATCGATGCTAATGTCCGACTATGCTTCTTTGTACGATTTTCTTATGCAAGGGAAACCATTAAGGAGTGTCGAATTATCCACTCCAAAGGAAGAATTTTATGAAGTGTTCCCCTCCAATGGTAGCCAAGGTGACATATTAAAATTTATTCATAAGTCTCTAACCCTTGCATTGCAGAAATAAATGGAGACATGTCTTCCTACTCCGGTGCATCAGTTCTCGCTTGAGAGCGAGGACCTCTTCACATACACGATGCCGATGCACCGCAAGAGGGTACGACTCTGACCACATTTTGCTATGAGATGCTCCAAACAGTGGTCGGAGACAAGTACAACTACACACCGGGTCGATATCCCTTAGGATCCGGGTGGATATATGGAGCATCGAAGCCTAGCTATATGGCTCTAAAGAAAGCGCTATCGGGAGGCAGCCCGGAAGTAAGTAGGAGTCTTTACTAGTTTTGTGTCTTATGAGTTTAGTTTGCATTCATATTTTTGCATTGGCACTTTGCATGAATTACTATCAAAGTTGTTTTGGTTAAGTCTTCATTAGGTGAAATTTTTCATCTGCTCAAAATTTTATATGTGGAACAATTGCACTGTTGGATCTTCTTAATATTTGCCTAGTACAAGTGTTGGAACTAACCCCGCAAGAATTTTTGAGGAAAACAAAGTTCCAGACGAAACAGAGGAAAATATGGCGTATTATACAACCGCCACGGTCGTATGCGTGGTCGTATCGAGCGAGGGAGGCGCCAACAAAAACATCTAGAGGCAACAGAGCCAAAGACGGCGTCCCATACGAGCGCGTACGCTCATATGAGCGCTCGTATGAAGCTTGGGTAGAGAGCGACTAGAGATCCAGAGCGCAAGACGGCATTTGGAACGAGCGCGAGGGCTCATATGCACGCTCGTATGGCGGGTGCCGACGCCGTGTGCCACAACAGAGCAAAAGACAGCGGACCGTATGACCGCAAGCGGTCATACGAGCGCTCGTATGAAGGTCAGAAAATACCCATTTTGTTTATTTCTTTGAGCCAAGGTTAGTGAGTTATATTTTAACCATCCGTTTGCATTCTAACCTCAATTATTCACCATTGAAGCTTCTTAACCAATAAACTTTATAGTTCTTCATGTTTTCTTTTATTTCCTTTGCCCGGTAGGGTATACGAATTCCGTGCGTATACCGAACCGCATTCTTTTTTATCTTGTGTGTTATTTTCGCAGAGGTTTGGACCTAGTGTGGTGACATGTATGGTATGGTGTCAACCGTATGCAAATCCACACAAGCCACTCGGTCACTTCGATTCAACAAAGTCTTCAACTACATGTGCCCGGTTCTACCAAACCATATCAAAAATGTTTGACGAATCGTAGGTCCATATCCATTAAAGGAGAGGTTATTTGCACCTCATTGGTAAAAAGTCTTATTACCCTTGCTTATATTTAAGCTTGGGGAGGTAACCACTTTCCATACTCTCCTTTAATAAACTGCACTTTCCCCTTTTATAATTTTCTTGAGACTAGTTCTTGCAAAGTTCTAAGCTTGGGGAAGTTATTTTTGCATGTGTAGAGTTTTATGCAATGATCGTCATTCGATGGATACTATGCAATCATGTGTCCCACTGTTTGATATGCTTGCTTAAGTACGATTGCTCTGTATTTGTATAAGGGAATCACTTGCTCAAGTTAGGCCCCATATTGCCAAGTTAATGTTTTTATGCACTTTTTTCAAGTTTTGCTTAACTTGAGAACAATCTTGTGATCCTCTGAAAGACATTGCTACAATCTCTATTTTTCAAAAAAAATGATGATGATGGTTGAATAAACAAAATTGACACTTGTTAGAATTGTTTTAAAAGAAAGAGTTATGGAGTAGCTTAACCCCATGGTGTTTGATATAATAGACTCAATAGCCCTTGTGAATAAAGTTGTCCGGAGGAACTTAGTTGAAAGGTGAATGGGATTATGCCAAAATATGTGTTGCAATACATGGCGCTTCAGCTTCTCGCTGGTGCTATGGTGTGACACCCAGGTTTTCGCTCCCCGATTTCTTACTTCGCGGGATTCGACACCCGTCTTTTTTTCCGGTGTTATTGGATTTTCTCTCGTTCTTGGGTATATGAAGATGGTCATATAGCCTTGCCTTTCCTATCAGACCAGAGATTCTCTCCAACCCAACTTGGCCACCCAAACTATATTCTCAGGGTTTTGCCGCCGAAACCCTACCTTCCGAGTTACCGGAAGGGAAACCCCAATTCCTTCCATTACAAAGGAACCTCAATTTCCTTTGATCTGTTGCCTCCCAAACTTTTCCCAGTGATCATCCTATCTCTGTAAACCCTGGATATACAAAAATATTGCTAAGTCCTTTGCAATATTTTTCATTTAAAATTAATTCCTTTTTCTGCTGTTTAAAGGAATTAAATCCATGAAAATATCTATCCATCTCCAAAGTTCATGAAAACTTGTGGATATATTCTTTGTTATCATATTGAGCTCCCATAAAAATATTGGCCATAATTAAATAAGGGAAATTGCATTTTCCTATTTAAAGCCAATATTGCCTTTTGGGCACTTTCCAAAGGAACTACCATTTTGGTAGCCAGGAAAAATCCCAAATAATTTGTGGAGCTTCTCCTATCCATATATTCACCATTTCCATCAAGAACCCAAGTTCCATAGTTCAAATTTTGAGTAAAGCATCCATTTGCAAATTCTGTCCAGTTGGGCAATTTGCAAAGGAAGTGCCTCAACCCTTGATCCATTTGAGCTGAAATTTTTCATGATGATTAACATTGATAAATCACTCATGGAAACCAAAAACCAGCTCAATCCATCTATCTATTTTCCCACAGCAATTTTCCCAAATTTCTGTCCAGATTCTAGCATTGTGAAGGAAGTACCTTCATAGTGCATCCAAATGAGCTGAAATTTTACCAGATTGTCAATATGCCTAAATCAGTGCCACACACAAAAATTCAGCTCATGAAAGCCACCCATTTGTTCCCAGCAAGCTCAAATCCATCCCTATCCAGTATGCCAGTTTGTGAAGGAAGTGCCAGCTGCATTGATCCACTTGAGGTAAATTTTGGCAGTCATTTACCTCAGTAGATAAATTCTCTCCACCAAATATCAGCAGCTTTCCCCAAGTAGAACTCCCCCACCACAGTACAAACACCTTCTGTGCAGCATCAAGGATGGCTCAAATCAGTCTAGTTCTTGTCTCAACTTCCATCCAAACCTTGTCGGGTCAACTCAGGGAGCCTTGATCTATCTATCTGACAAGGTCCCAGGGCCATTGAATGCCTAGGACACGTGGTGCCCATGGTGACCACGCGGTGGCCGAGCTTATCCGTCGCCCCGGCCGGCTATAAATAGCCGAGCCCCCGAGCTCTCTCAGCATCGCAGAGCCCTCCCCTCCCCCTCCAACAGCCCCTCGTCCATCGAATCAAGCCGTAGTGCTCCATCTCTTCTCCGCGGTCGACATGGCCACCTCTCGGCCACGGCAAAATCCGCCCGCCTCCGGCCACCTCCTCTCCACCTAGCGCCACCCATCGCCTCCTCCACCACCTCCCAGCTTTCCCCGCCCTCCATTTCGCTTCGAAGCACACCGCAGCCCCAAGCCCGAGCCTCACCCGTGGCCGTGCTCCGCCTCCACCACCATCCGCCCACCACGGAGCCTCCCTGCCGCCGCCACGGGTACACACCGGCGCGTATTAGAGCGTTGAATCCACCCCCACCCTCGGCGGGAGCCATTGACCACCAGAGAGGTAGCAACCACGGTGACCAGAGCCCTCTGTGCTCGCCGGCAAGAGAAGGAAGAGGAACCAGGGGAGAGAGAAAGAACTGACAGTGTGGCCCCGCTCGTCAGTGTCTAATGGCTGGGCCCAGGCGTTTAAGTGGAAACGTATTTTCATAAATACGATTTCCTGTCCAGAAGGCGTACTCCGCCAGTACTTTAGGCTAAGTACGCTTTCTCTTCCAGAAAGCGTGTTCCCTGGAAATGCGCTTTCAGTTCTCAGCCGCCGGCCGAAGCCTCTACTTTGCGGACGTTCACCAGTTAGCAGCAGAAAAGCTCAGATTTTATTCATTTTCTGCCTAACGAATGAACGGCCGTAACTCCGCAACCGTAACTCCGATTCAGGTGATTCCAAAGCCCACGTTCTCTGTTCGTCGAGCCCATTCCGATGATGTCACTCTCATAATGTTTACACATTCTTAAAATACCCATTTTGCCCCTGCCCTATATCCAGCCTCTCCGAGAGAGAAACCTTTCCGGCGAATTCTTCCGCGAGGTGATCGCACCTCTCTCCGGTGAATTCATCGACCCCCAGGCAAGCCGACCATCTGATATATGCCCTAAAGCATTGCTTTTGTGTTATTCTTGTGTGTTTAATTAATGAACATGTTTATGCTTGGGTGCATAGTGGTGAGCTGTATGTGACTCTGATGAACCCTTCCTTGCCCTTTCTTTGGTGACAGGACCACGCCTGTGTTCTGTGCTGCTTCCGGCCGTCTGAGGTGGATGCCGACTTTATATTTCTCTTTTCAACAACTGTCCCGTGTTCTGAGCTACTTTTCGGCCGTCTCGGGCAGCTGTTGAGTTTCTTTTTGTAGCGGTGACCCCATGCTCTGAGTTGTTCTTCGGCCGTCTTAGGGAACCACTACATTCTTTTTATCAACACTGTCTCATGCTCTGAGCTGCTTTTCAGCCGTCTTGAGCAGTGGTTGAGTTATTTCAGTAATGTCCCAGATCTGAGTTGTAAGGACCGTTTTGGTGGCTACTGACTTATTTGCCGGTTTCATACAAGGGTTCAGATGGTCGTAACTTACAGCTAAAACTTGTAAAGTGATAAACTTGCCATTTAAACGTTGTTGCACTAATGACTTGTTGTGTCCGGTTGCTATGTTTTCATTACTGTTATAGTATGCATTATTACTATTATTGCAATAATAAAGAATGTGACTTAATAATGACAACCTCCTCCGTCGGCTGGATCGAGTCATAGTGCCACCGAACCGAGCTCACCAGTGCAGCCACATTTGCCTTTATGGGGAGGCCCTAACTTGGTCTATTGTCTCGCCTCTTATCGGTACCACCAAAGAGGGAAGGTTATGCATGCGTGCTACCCTGATCAGGTAGGCGACAATAACCTTGTGAGCCCAGGTTATTTGCACGCGGGTCCCCGTTTGGGACAGTTTAGTTTGGCCACGACGGTGGCAGGTGTCAGGAGTGACACAGGGGCCACCCAGGACTTGACCCGGAAAGGGTATGATTGTCGGTGGGGCCGTAAGAGTACCGGGCAATAGACAAGTTTTGTTGGAGCAGCGCCGGTCCAACCGAATGGGAACATGTACTGATGTACAAGGCCGGGAGCTCCATAGTGTGGGTAAAGTGCGCAACCTCTGCAGAGTGTAAATCTATTCGAATAGCCGCGTCCTCGGTCATGGGACATAGTTCGTACTAGGTCACACTATTTGGTCTGTGTCGAGTCCAGAGGAACAAACTATATATTGTTACTGCTAAGAGTGAACCAGAGAAAGGTAAGAATTGTCAGGTTTACAGCATGGATGCATGGACATCGGGTGATGCCAAGAATATGAGTTGTTAGCCATGCGATGGCTATGAGCTAAATGGTCGGATGACCATAAGACTTGGATTGGATTTGGATCGGATTTGGTTTGGATCATGAAAATATTCGGAGTATGAACTATTTACTTGATATGCTTTACCTTACTGTATTTACTTCAGTAGTTATCTTGCTAGATCATCCTGCCATAACATGATAGCTAATATTGTAAAATAACAAATGCATGCTTGAATGCCATGGATTGCATTGCTTGGTGTATATGTTATTTGGTTTGCTTGCGAGTACATTCAAAAGTACTCAGCGGGCCTTCAACGTGGCCAGGTTTAGCTAAGGATCCGTCGAGGAGCGGGAGCGTTCGCGAGCTAGAAGAGTAACCCAGTCAGGTCCCTGTGGATTGGAGCCTCTCCAAGTCGGTGTTGCCTTAGTTAGTGCTTTTCCGCTGTCCCATCTTTGTAACCATGATGTATTTATTCCAGCCATAATGGCTAATAAATATATTATTACAGTTGTGCATATGTTCATGATACTTGTTGTAAACGCGCACGCCAGAGTGATTTCCTGGGCTGGTGTGTGCGGCGACCGTCTGGCTACAGTGGTAATCAGGCGGGGCGCCACATATGGCCTTGCTACTCTATGCACGTGTACGTGTGTAAATGTGGCTTCGTCACCTCTCTTGATGTTATGCTGAGAACTCCGCTGGCCAATGAGCGATCCACCAGAGTTTCGGCTCAGATTTCGGCTATGAGTTTGTTAACGTTCGCAGTGGCAAGACTGCAGCGAATATTATTTGGCTTTCTCTTGAGTGAGTGTGTATGTGGTAATAAATGAGTACTGATCACAAGAGCTCCAAAGAGACAACATATTGGTCCATAGTACTCAAACTTAAGCCACTGCGAAACCCAAGCATGATCATTTCTTTGGCATGATCCCATCACCTGACAATAAGAGTTTCAACAAACAATGATTGAAATAAGTGCCTGAGAGCCTTGAGTTGAGAATGTTAGTGGGCATGAATGAAAAACTCCATATCTTGACTTTTTGACAACTCCCTGTGCTCAAGTTTGTTTAAAAAGAAAAACAACAAAAAGAAATGAATAAGCTAATAAGTAAGAGGATCCAAGTATTTGTTTTCATACTAGATTAAACTTTGACAAGGAGCATAGAAATTTTTACTGAAGTTCTAGTGGTTTGGTGATCAAAATAAATAGTATCTAGATGAGCATGTGCTACCTTGTACAAATATGTTCTATCTTGCTTATAGCTTGCAGACAAGACAAGGATACGACTTTGGGGCAATAATTTTTATTGATGAGCTAGATGGATCAACTTTGGTTTATCAACCCTTTTGTTTGAGGACGAGGAAGTTTAAGCTTGGGGATGTTGATGAGTGGATTATGCATACTTTTTAGAGTATATTCTAGTGCCAAAATCCCTCATATCATATCCATCTAGCACTTATTCATGTCTCCAATGCATAGTTTTCGATATTTACTTATTTTACCAAGTTCGTTGACACACTTTTTATTATTATTTAGTTTTTATTAGTTTTCCTTTGTTTTGTGGTCTTTGTAGGTGTGTTGACATGTTCATGGACTTGGGACATCAAAAGAATCAAGCTAGGGGTCAAACCGGAGAAGTTCCAGGCACCATATCAAGGCCCTTTGGAGAGTTCGATGATTTAATATTTATCAAAGTGTCCAAAATAAAGATCTAAGGCCACAAACGTATCGGGCTTTTCGCTAGCAATCCAACGATCCCAAGAACGTCAAATTCGGAGTTCGTATGAAGAAATGGCGACCAAAATACGAAGAAGCTCCCGAAGTCCAGAGTGAAAGACGAGCTTCCAAACGACCGGAGCCGCTCGTTTGAGCTCCAGACAGCCACCAAAATTGGCCAGAACTTTCCAAATTTCGCTCCGATTTCGTTCCCGTTTTTCCCTACGAGATCCTTGACGACCAAGGCCATTTTGGGATGTGGATTTGGCTCCCCTTGAGCCCTTGGATGAAAGGGAGGAGGCTAGATCAATGGATGGCACCCGAGGAGCACTCCTATATGAAGACCTCCAACCCTAGCCGCCAGCTCATCTCATCTCCATCCTCCACAAGTTTCATCTACAGCCACCACACCTCCATTGCAGAAAACTCCACCATAAAGAAGGGCCAAGACAAGGAAGGGAGAAGGGAGGAGGCGCCTCCCATGTCCGACGCCAGCCGGAGGGCGGTGCCCTCGTCCTCACTGCCGTCATGTCTCTCTCCATCTCCAACTTCGTGTTGGCTTGTAACTTGTCCCTCACCTCTATGTACTCCATCACCATGTTTGAGTAATTCATTAGTTTCTTGGGGGAATAAGATGAACTCTAGTATGTGCTAGTACCGATTATCTTGCGCGATATGATATCCTCTTTGCATGTTTATGTTAATAGTCTTCTTGACGTTGGGTGAAGTTGACTAGCCAATGTGTGCCAATTTTGGACGGAAGGTTATTACTGTTGACAAACCGTGTGGTTGCGGAGGTGGGTGAGTGACAGGCCCCATCTCCCTTCGTAGCGGATCGTTGTAGCAGGGGGTAAAACGGAGACCAATTTGGCTACGTCCATGGGGAACTTTTTCCCCTTAATCACCGTCTGATAACCGGAGTGGGGAAGGATGGTGGTGGCGTATGTGATACGGGGCTGCCGCGTGTATGCACGTATCTGTACCGGCTCCGCCCACAAAGACAAACATGTAAAGTGGCTTAGTATTGGTAGAACAAACGTGCAGTGATGATTCCGAATACCTCGAGAACGCCCTTATTACTCAAGCGCCGCTCCTTTATTTTACCCACTATTTTGTTTATGTTTTTACCTCCACGTAGTTATTTAGTTAAAAGCACCCTTATTATCGTTTCCGCTAGCAACCGACGAATAGACTATTTCCAGATAACGCTCTGGGTGTGAACGTAGCTACGTAAGTGACGACGTAGCTACGGGGTTGGTAGTTATCAGTGCAACCATCGCTCCCTGTTGGATCGACATGCTCTACTTACCGCGAATTGCAATAGACATGTGCCCTTGCAGGTCATCACTATTCTGACTGGTTCTCTTTGTGGTTGTCCGTTTGTTCGGTCGTGCCTTGCGCATGATCTCCTCGTCGACCAGTGACAATAGCCGAATTCGAGCTGACATCGTATAATGGACAAGAGTATCAAGGGTGCAACGTATGTTTGTATCAGTTACTGTTATCTTGTGTGACTAGTAGGGTGACGATAGTTCCTTTTAATTATCCCCTCTCCATTAAGACTCCGTGCTTTGCATTGGTGTGATACGTCTCAAACGGATCTATAATTTTTGATTGTTTCATGATATTATATTATCATTCTTATGTACTTTTTATAGAAATTTATATTGTTTTTCTGGACTAACCTATTAATTTAGTGCCCAATGCCAGTTCCTGATTTCTGCTTGTTTTTGGTTTCGCAGGAAATCAATATCTACGGAGGTCAAATAAGTTGCCGATTTAACATGATTTTTTTGGGCGACAAGAAACAAATGAAGCTTCGGGACACCTCAAGAGGAGCTATTAGAGGCCCACACGGGTGCTACGCGTGGCCAAGGGTGCCACCTGCCCGTGTGGGCCCCCCTGCACCGCCTTAGTCCAACTCCACCGTCATAACTCCCTATAAATACCGAAACTATACATCGTGCCTCCAGAAAAAGATTATCACCGCCGCAAGACACTAATCCATGGAGATCCCATTTGGAGCCCTGTCGGAGGGGGAAGCCATTGCCGGAGCCATCTTCATGAACCTTGTTGCCTCCATGACCATGTGTCAGTAGTTCTCTCAGGACCTATGGGCCCATAGTAGTAGCTAGATGGTTATCTCTATTTTTGCATCAATACCATGTTCTCGTTCTTGATCGAGATC
The DNA here is from genome assembly GCA_039707655.1 of Elymus sibiricus. Taxonomy (NCBI): domain Eukaryota; kingdom Viridiplantae; phylum Streptophyta; class Magnoliopsida; order Poales; family Poaceae; genus Elymus; species Elymus sibiricus. The sequence goes on along the minus strand of CM077676.1, from coordinate 118,061,858 downwards.
AATCCGATGTAATTTGTGGTGTGTTTGTTGGGACATGATGAATTGCCACTTTATGATCAGATTGTTTACTGAAATCAATTGAATCTTTTGAAGTTTTGTTGCTGCATAATTAAATAGCTTTGTATGCTCTCCGATCTATCTATCTTCTCTGGACAAGTTCGATGGGTTTTTCTTCGGAGGGAGTTGTGATGGGGAACGTTGCATGAAAATCAAAAAAAATCCTACGAAACACCCAAGATCTAATCTAGGAGATGCAAAGCAATGAGAGGGGAGTGTGTCTACATACCCTTGTAGACCAAAAGCGTTAGCGTTGTAACGCGGTTGATGTAGTCGTACTCTTCACGATCCAATCGCGATCTAATCCGATCTAGTGCCGAACGGACGGAACCTCCAAGATTAGCACACGTTCAGCTTGATGGTGTCCTCTCCTTCTTGATCCAGCAAGAGAGAGGGAGGAGGTAGATGAGATCGGAACCAGCACGACGGCGTGGTGGTGGTGGCAGCAGCGGAACTGCAGCAAGGCTTCGCCAAGCATCTGCGCGAGGTGGAGGGGGTGTAACGGGAGGGAGACGGGCAAGGGTGGAAGGGTTGGCTGCCCCCTGTGCCTCCCCACTATATATAGGGGTGAGGGAGGGGTGTGCTAGCCCTAGCCCCCCTCCCAAGGCAGGGGGCGGCGGCCAAGGGGGGGAGCGCCCTCCAAGCCAAGTGGAGGGCCCTCCCCCTTAGGGTTTCCCTTCCCCTAGGCACATGGGCCAAGTGGGGCTGGTGCGCCTGGCCCAATAAGGCCAGGGCGCCCCCCTACAGCCCATGCTACTTCTTGGGACGTGGTGGAACCCTCCGAGGACTTCCGGAACCTTCCGATGACTTCCCGGTACAATACTGAAAAAATCGAACTTTTTCCATAACCCCGAAAACAACTTTCCATATATAAATCTTTACCTTCGGACTATTCCAGAGCTCCTCATGATGTCCCGGATCCCATCCAGGACTCCGAACAACCTTCGGACTTTCCACTATTAATATCTCAATACTACCCTAGCGCTATCGAACATTAAGCGTGCGACCCTACGGGTTCGAGAACATGTAGACATGACCGAGACTCCTCTCCGGTCAATAACCAATAGCGGGACCTGGATGCTCATATTGATTCCTACATATTCAACGAAGATCTTTGTCGGTTGAACCACGATGTCGAGGATTCAATTAATCCCATATGCAATTCCCTTTGTCCGGCGATATGTTACTTGCCTGAGATTCGATCGTCGGTATCTCTATACCTAGTTCAATCTCGTTACCGGCAAGTCTCTTTACTCGTTTCGTAATACAAGATCCCGTGACTAACTCTTTAGCCACATTGCTTGCAAGCTCTTCACGATGTTGTATTACCGAGAGGGCCCAGAGATATCTCTCCGTCAAGCGGAGTGACAAATCCCAGTCTCGATTCATGCAACCCAACAGACACCTTCGGAAATACCTGTAGAGCATCTTTATGATCACCCTGTTATGAAGTGACGTTTGATAGCACACAAGGCATTCCTCTGGTATCCGGGAGTGACATGATCTCATGGTCCAAGGAACAGATACTTGACATGAGGAAAGCTGTAGCAAATAACTAAACGATCTGATGCTAAGCTTACGGTTGGGTCTTGTCCATCACATCATTCTCCTAATGATGTGATCCCGTTATCAAATGACAACTCATGTCTATGGTTAGGAAACCTTAACCATCTTTGATCAACGAGCTAGTCTAGTAGAGGCTTACTAGGGACACGGTGTAGTTTATGTATTCACACATGTATTTAAGTTTCCGGTCAATACAATTCTAGCATGAATAATAAACATTTATCATGAACAAGGAAATATGATAATAACCAATTTATTATTGCCTCTAGGGCATATTTCCAACGGTCTCCCACGTGCACTAGAGTCAATAATCTAGTTTACATTGTAATGAATCTAACACCCATGGAGTCTTGGTGCTGATCATGTTTTGCTCGCGGAAGAGGTTTAGTCAACGGGTTTGCCACATTCAAATCCGTATGTACTTTGCAAAGTTCTATGTCTCCCTCCTTGATGTAATCACGGATGGAGTTGAAGCGGTGTTTGATGTGCTTGGTCTTCTTGTGAAACCTGAGCTCCTTGGCAATGGTAATAGCTCCAGTGTTGTCACAAAAGATAGTCATTGGATCCGATGCACTAGGTATTACTCCTAGATCGGATATGAACTCCTTCATCCAGACTCCTTCTTGCGCTGCTTCCGAAGCAGCTATATATTCCGCTTCACATGTAGATCCCACTACGACGCTTTGCTTGGAACTGCACCAACTGACTGCTCCACCATTCAATATAAATATGTATCCAGTTTGAGACTTAGAGTCATCTGGATCTGTGTCGAAGCTAGCATCGACGTAACCCTTTACGACGAGCTCTTCATCACCTCCATAAACGAGAAACATGTCCTTAGTCCTCTTCAGGTACTTAAGGATATTCTTGACCGCTGTCCAATGATCTACTCCTGGATCACTTTGGTACCTCCCTGCCAGATTTATGGCAAGGCACACATCAGGTCTAGTACACAGCATGGCATACATTATAGAGCCTATGGCTGAGGCATAGGGGATGACTTTCATCCTATCTCTTTCTTTTGCCGTGGTCGGGCTTTGAGTCTTACTCAACTTCACACCTTGCAACACAGGCAAGAACCCTTTCTTTGACTGGTCCATTTTGAACTTCTTCAAAATCTTGTCAAGGTATGTGCTCTGTGAAAGTCCTATCAGGCGTCTTGATCTATCTCTATAGATCTTGATCCCCAATATGTAAGCAGCTTCACCCAGGTCTTTCATTGAAAAACTCTTGTTCAAATAACCTTTTATGCTTTAAAGAAATTCTATATCATTTCCAATTAACAATATGTCATCCACATATAATATTAGAAATGCTATAAAGCTCCCACTCACTTTCTTGTAAATACAAGCTTCTCCATAAGTTTGTATAAAACCAAAAGCTTTGATCACCTCATCAAAACGTATATTCCAACTCCGAGATGCTTGCACTAGTCCATAGATAGATCGCTGGAGCTTGCATACTTTGTTAGCACCATTAGGATCGACAAAACCTTCCGGTTGCATCATATACAACTCTTCCTTGAGGAACCCGTTAAGGAACGCGGTTTTGACGTCCATCTACCAAATTTCATAATCATAAAATGCGGCAATTGCTAACATAATTCTAACAGACTTAAGCATCGCTACGGGTGAGAAAGTCTCATCGTAGTCAATCCCTTGAACTTGTCGGAAACCTTGCGACAAGTCGAGCTTTATAGATGGTGACATTACCATCAGTGTCTGTCTTCTTCTTAAAGATCCATTTATTCTCAATGGCATGCCGGTCATCGAGCAAGTCCACCAAAGTCCATACTTTGTTCTCATACATGGATCCTATCTCGGATTTCATGGCCTCAAGCCATTTGTCAGAATCCGGGCTCATCATTGCTTCTTCATAGTTCGTAGGTTCGCCGTTGTCTAACAACATGACTTCCAGGACGGGATTACCGTACCACTCTGGTGCGGAACGTACCCTGGTCGACCTACGAAGTTCAGTAGTAACTTGATCCGAAATTTCATGATCATCATCATTAGCTTCCTCTCCGGTTGGTGTAGACATCACGGGAACTTCTTTCTGTGAAGCGCTACTTTCCAATTCGAGAGAAGGTACAATTACCTCATCAAGTTCTACTCTCCTCCCACACACTTCTTTCGAGAGAAACTCCTTCTCTAGAAAGGGCCCATTCTTAGCAACAAAGACTTTGCCCTTGGATCTGTGATAGAAGGTATACCCAATGGTCTCTTTAGGGTATCCTATGAAGATGCACTTCTCCGCTTTGGGTTCGAGCTTATCAGGCTAAAGCCTCTTGACATAAGCGTCGCATCCCCAAACTTTAAGAAACGACAGTTTAGGTTTCTTGCCAAACCATAATTCATACTGTGTCGTCTCGACGGATTTAGATGGTGCCCTGTTTAAAGTGAATGCGGCTGTCTCTAATGCATAACCCCAAAATGATAGTGGCAAATCGTTAAAAGACATCATAGAACGCACCATATCCAATAGAGTACGATTACGACGTTCGGACACACCATTACGCTGTGGTGTTCCAGGTGGCGTGAGCTGTGAAACGATTCCACATTGTCTTAAATGCATACCAAACTCGTAACTCAAATATTCACCTCCACGATCAGATCGTAGAAATTTAATTTTCTTATTACGATGACTCTCCACTTCACTCTGAAACTCCTTAAACTTTTGAAATGTTTCAGACTTGTGTTTCATTAAGTAAATATACTCATATCTACTCAAATCATCTGTGAAGGTAAGAAAATAACGATATCCACCACGTGCTTCAACACTCATTGGACCGCATACATCGGTATGTATTATTTTCAACAAGTCACTTGCCCGCCCCATTGTTCTGGAAAACGGGGTTTTAGTCATCTTGCCCATGAGGCATGGTTCACATGTATCAAATGATTCATAATCAAGAGATTTCAAAAGTCCATCAGCATGGAGTTTCTTCATGCGCTTTACACCAATGTGACCTAAGCGGCAGTGCGACAAGTATGTGGTACTATCATCATTAACCTTGCATCTTTTGGTATCGATATTATGAATACTAGATAATACCCCGCACGTTGTTGCGGGACTTTCTGCCTTCCATGAAGAAAAGTGTACATTGGATGAAAAGGAAATATGGCTTGAATTGTTGAACAAATACATTCACATTTGAAATGTTTTTGTTATAGATCCAATGGAATATTAATATTTAGTTTTAAAATTTTAGACAAAAACGTTTGTACCCAAACATAAAGATATTTATCACTAATGTGCAGGGATTCCTCTCCTCGTAGTTAGGTTGGCTCGTAAGGGCATTGAAATGATTCTAGTACACTTGGTTGGCCTGTAGTGACTTCAAATGAGATGTAGTGACTTCAAATGAGATGTAGTGACTTCAAGTGAGGCATTTGTTCACCTGTGCACAAATGTTCAAATTGATGTAGCCAAGTTTAACCACAGGAAGAAAAGGGACATGAGAATTAACTATTGTCCATATGACAATACAGGTAAAGTGCACTTGAAACCTAATCATCGTCTCATCAAGGAAGACATGATTAGCCAACTAAGATGTATGTTATTCATGAGCAGCCCTCCACGTACCATAACCATCTTTTTGTGTTGTTCTGACAAACGAAATCATATATAACAATTTACCAACAATCCAGGAGAGCAACTCTCTGAAGGTACAGCAAGACCAAACAATCACAACTTCATTTTAGCCAGCTTAAAATAGCATGTTGATAATCTCTGAAGGTACACACCGTGATGTTGTTACAAATTTGTAGTACTGATGGATAGCAAATCGTGGTACAAACAATATAACACTAAGCAATCACTCATACCTAAACAATTCTAAGAGTAACACAATCCATTCTTCGATACAATAATAGCAGAAGAACCCAAAAAAGGTAGCATGTTTGACAATTACAGAGAAAAAAATTGTGTTCAGTTAACTAATTTTGTTGTGTTCTGGACATCTATCACTAGACAAATCATTTAATAAAAAGGAGCAACGCACAATGATGTATGCTGTGACTTTACCTATTCATCTTGGGAGGCTTGGAAGCGACACAACATTGGACATTTTGAATCACAGAAACAGTTCTTGTCCGACCCAACATGGATAGAGAATGAAAAATGTATGGCACATCTTACACCATCCCCTGCAATAAACATGGTGACTTCCAATGTGACCAAGAAAAATAGCCACTGCCCATCAGTGTAGGAGAAGAGACGCAGTATTAGGCTTCCTTTGGTTTGAGAGCAGCCTCCATGAGCGCAGCTACCTTGCTTTTTATTTTAGGTACAGCCGCCACTTTACCTATGATGATGATGAGACACAATTTGAGAGACACGAAAGGACATGGGGCGAATAAGAATATAAGATGCCTTGAATTTATCAATTAATTAAGGTGGAGCAACATAGAGGAATGGGAAACGACATCGATTGGTGAATTACTATAATCATATGGGTGCTTAATTACGTGATGAAGGGAAGAAGGTAACAAAAGTATTTGCGGACTGCTCGGTTGCCCCTATCCTTTTCCTATGCCTTTAATTACAACGGGGAGATGCTGTGATGGAGAAGAACAACCGTTAAACATGTACTGTAGGATGGCAAATAATACAAATATCCATTCATCCAAGAAGATAATTATGGAAGGCATGGCGATATCATAGGATGGCAAACAATAAAAATATTCATTCATCTAAAAACATAATTATAGAAGGCATGACAATAAAAATAAAAAACCAGCAAATCATATAGGATAACCTCATGTAAGTAGCAAAATAATAGATGAGGGTTAGGAATGGAGGCTAGTGAAATAGGAACCGTCTGTTATGAATCCAATGTCGTGAGGGTTTGAGAGATGTACCAACAGACAATGGGAGTTCCAAATTTCTCTGAGCACTATAACTTGTATGAGAAAATAAATAGCACAGCGAGCTTAATTTGAGAGATATAGTCAGGGATTAGGATAAGGGAATAATTACCTGTTGACAGGCAAGGTTCTTGGTTCCATCGAGGGAATATAGGAGTATCGTGGTAACCCTGAATTGCTTACTAGAGGAGTACATCTTCACAGTCAAACAATATAAACATCATGGCTACACCATGGCCCCAGACACATCAATTTTCCTCTGTAATTATAGGTTTCAGCAGGTTATTTAGGGCGCTTGCTATTTATTCTCCAATGTACTTTTCATCAATAATAGCTGAACCAAGATGTGTCATCTTAAATCTTAAATGCTACTGAAACTACAATCTTGACTTTATATTAACAATTGAAGTGATCCGAAAAATTAACACACTCGTCAGATCGACGACCCAATATCGAAACATAGCACAAAGGCGAAGATGACATTAGGAAAGAGGGAGCAGGCGAACCCTTCCTGTACACCGACGGCGAGGCGAACGTGGTGATAGTGGCCGGGTGCGGCGACGACATCCCCAGACCCCCACCAGCTGCTTCGTGTCCCACCGGTTCTCTTTGAACCTACGCTTGCACAGACCCGTGATGGAGAGGTCAGATCCAGCCGGCGGCAGATGCCGAGGTATGGCGGGTCAGGTGTGAGAGAGAGACATACCATGTGGTGAATCCCTCGATGGACTGGGCGATGGCGATGCGAGAGACGCAGAGCGGGCAGTTGCCGAACATAGCCAGCTAAGGAGGAGGGCGATGCCACGGGCTATGGTTGTGCGGTGGAGGCGGCGTCTCTCGCCGATGTCCGGTTGGTTCTAGAAGCATCCACCCTCCGCCTAGGCATGTACAGAGAGGCGACGGGTACTCGAAGGGGAGAACAATTTCATGCGTTACTCCTACAAACTATCGGTGGAGAAGACGAAGACGAACTGGCGTAGACAGGGGAAAAGCAGGGGCGATGGGTTGGGCTGGATTTCGTCAGTGGGCAGCCCCTCTCGTTGGCGTTGGGATTGGGCCTACCAGCAGTAACTGAAGCGAACCTGTCAATTGTCTACTGTAGTAGGTCCCGCTTGTAAGCCTCTAACTAAACGCTGATGTGGCAATGCTGCTGATGTGGATAGGCTGCATGTTAAGAGAAATAGGATAATGGGGATGAACTATTTAGGTATTATAGATGTGTATCACTACAATCGAGATTCAACAGAAATAAATCATTCACCAAGGATGCATGACCATAAAATATATTATCCATATAAATAGAACAATCATTATTCTCTGACTTACATGAATAATCGTCTCGCAATAAACAAGATCCAGATATAATATTCATGCTTAACGTAGGCACCAAATAACAATTATTCAAGTTCAAAACTAATCCCGAAGGTATATGTAGAGGGAGCGTGCCGACGACGATCACATCAACCTTGGAACCATTTCCGACGCACATCGTCACCTCGTCCTTAGCTAGTCTCCGTTTATTCCGCAGCTCCTGTTTCGAGTTACAAATATTAGCAACCGAACCAGTATCAAATACTTAGGCGCTACTACGAGCACTAGTAAGGTACACATCAATAACATGTATATCAAATATACCTTTGTTGACGTTGCCAGCCTTCTTATCTGCAAAGTACTTGGGGCAGTTCCGCTTTCAGTGACCATTCTTCTTACAATAGAAGCACTCAGTCTCAGGTTTGGGTCCAGCCTTGGGTTTCTTCACGGGAGCGGCAACTGGCTTGCCGTTCTTCTTGAAGTTCCCTTTCTTTCCCTTTTTCTTCTTGAAACTGGTGGTCTTGTTTACCATCAACACTTGATGTTCTTTCTTGATTTCTACCTCCGCGGCCTTAAGCATCGCAAAGAGCGCAGGGATCGTCTTCTCCATCCCTTGCATATTATAGTTCATCACAAAGCTCTTGTAGCTCGGTGGCAGTGACTGGAGACCTCTGTCAATCGCTACTTCATCTGGAAGATTAACTCCCAGGTGGTTCAAGCGGTTGAAGTACCCAGACATTTTGAGTACGTGCTCACTAATGGAGCCGTTCTCCTCCATCTTGCAGCTAAAGAACTTGCCGGAGGTGTCATACCTCTCGACCCGGGCGTGAGTCTGAAATACCAATTTCAGCTCCTGAAACATCTCATATGCTCCGTGGTGCTCAAAACGTCTTTGGAGCCCCGGTTCTAAGCCGTAAAGCATGGCGCACTGAACTATCGAGTAGTCATCAGAACGTGCCCACCAGACGTTCATAACATCTGCAGGCGCATCTTGAGGTGGTGCATCACCAAGCGGTGCATCAAGGACATAAACTTTCTGTGCAGCAGTGAGGATAATCCTCAGATTACGGACCCAGTCCGCATAGTTGCTACCATCATCTTTCAACTTTTCTTTCTCTAAGAACGCATTAAAATTCAGGGGAGCTACAGCGTGAGCCATTGATCTACAACATTAATTTGCAAAGACAATTAGACTAAGTTCATGATAATTGGTTCTGTTAATAAAATTACATAAGAACTCCCACTTAAATCAACATCCCTCAAGTTGTCTAAGTGTTACATGATCCACATTAACTGACCCATGTCCGATCATCACGTGAGATGGGGTAGTCATCAATGATGAACATCTCCATGTTGATCATATCTACTATATGACTCATGTTCGACCTTTCGGTCCTCCATGCTCCGAGGCCATGTCTGTACATGCTAGGCTCGTCAAGTTTAACCCAAGTATTCTGCATGTGTAAAACTGGCTTACACCCGTTGTATGTGAACGTAGAGTCTATCACACCCGATCATCACGTGGTGCTTCGAAACGACGAACTTTCGCAATGGTGCATACTTAGGGAGAACACTTTTATCTTGAAATTAAGTGAAGGGATCATCTTATAATGCTACCATCGTCCTAAGAAAAATAAGATGCATAAAAACATAAACATCACATGCAATCAATATGTGACATGATATGGCCATTATTATCTCATGCTTTTGATCTCCATCTTCAAAGCACCGGCGTGACACCATGATCTTCATCATCGTGCCGTCATGTGGTTGTCTCCGCCAACTATTGCTTCTACAACTATTGCTAGCGCATAGCGATAAAGTAAAGCAATTACATGGCGTTTAATCATTGACACGCAGGTCATACAATAAATTAAAGACTACCCTATAGCTCCTGCCGGTTGCCGTACTCATCGACATGCAAGTCGTGAACCTATTACAAAACATGATCATGTCATACATCAACATATATCACATCACATTTTGGCCATACCACATCACAACATGCCCTGCAAAAACAAGTTAGACGTCCTCTACTTTGTTGTTGCAAATTTTACATGGCTGCTATGGGCAAACTATAAGAACCGTTCTTATCTACACAAAACAACAACGGTGATATACAAGTTGCCTTTTAACTTTCTACAAGGACCGCCCTTGTCAAATCAGATTCAACTAAAGTGGGAGAGACAGACACCCGCAAAGCCACTTTTATGCAATACAAGTTGCATGTCAGTCAGTGGAACCGGTCTCTTGTGCGAGGACAAGTAAGGTTGGTCCGAGCCGCTTCATCCCACAATACCGCCGAATCCAAATAAGACAAAGGAAGTAAGCAATTTGAACATCAATGCCCACAACTTCTTTGTGTTCTACTCGTGCAAATACATCTACGCATAGACCTAGCTCATTATGCCACTGATGGGGAACGTTGCATGAAAATCAAAAAAATTCCTACGAAACACCCAAGAGCTAATCTAGGAGATGCAAAGCAACGAGAGGGGAGTGTGTCTATATACCCTTGTAGACCGAAAGCGTTAGCGTCGTAATGCGGTTGATGTAGTCGTACTCTTCACGATCCAATTGCATTCCAATCTGATCTAGTGCCGAACGGACAGCACCTCCGAGATTAGCACACGTTCAGCTCGATGGCGTCCTCTCCTTCTTAATCCAGCAAGAGAGAGGGAGGAGTTAGATGAGATCGGAACCAGCACGACGGCGTGGTGGTGGTGGCAACAGCGGAACTGCAGCAGGGCTTCGCCAAGCGTTTGCGCGAGGTGGAGGAGGTGTAACGGGAGGGAGACGGGCAAGGGTGGAAGGGTTGGCTGCCCCGTGCGCCTCCCCACTATATATAGGGGTGAGGGAGGGGCTAGCCAGCCCTAGCCCTCCTCCCAACGCAGGGGGGGCGGCGGCCAAGGGGGGAAGAGTGCCCTCCAAGCCAAGTGGAGGACCCTTCCCCTTAGGGTTTCCCTTCCCGTTGGCGCATGGGCCAAGTGGGGCTGGTGCGCCTGGCCCAATAAGGCCAGGGCGCCCCCCTACAGCCCATGCTACCTCTTGGGACGTGGTGGAACCCTCCGTGGACTTTCGGACGCCTCCGGAACCCTCTGGAACCTTCCGGTGACTTCCCGGTACAATACCGAAAAAATCGAACTTTTTTCGTAACCCCGAAAACAACTTTCCATATATAAATCTTTACCTCCGAACTATTCCGGAGCTCCTCGTGATGTCCCGGATCCCATCCGGGACTCCGAACAACCTTCGGACTTTCCACTATTAATATCTCAATACTACCCTAGCGCTATCGAACGTTAAGCGTGCGACCCTATCGATTCGAGAACATGTGGACATGACCGAGACTCCTCTCCAGTCAATAACCAATAGCGGGACTGTCGGGGGGATGACCCCCGGGTATGCCCAAGATGGCAAAACGATACTTCAAACTTTGCCAGGGAAGCGTCCCCTGGCGACCTGGCAACCCGGCCGGCTCGCCACCCGGCGTCCCGTCCGGCTCGTCGCCTCGCGACCTGCCTGGCTGGCTGGAACCTGGCGCTGTTCACCCTGGCACTGTTCACCCTGACACTGTTCATCCTGGCACTGTTCACCCTGGCCGGGTTCACAATCCGGGTTCCCAATCCGGGTCCCCAATCCGGGTCCCCAATCCGGGTTCCCAATCCGGGTCGAGCCATTCGGGTCGAGCCATCCGGGTCGAGCCATCCGGGTTGAGCCGTCCGTGTGGAGCCGTCCGGGTGGAGCCCGTCCGGCTGGAGCCATCCGGGTTGAGCCGTCCGGGTGGAGCCCATCCGGCTGGAATCCGGCGAAGTCAACCACAACGTCCCGTCGGACTGCGCAGACGAGACGGCCACGTTCTACAATAGAGCACTGTAGATGAGCGACTGGCACTGTAGACGGACAGCCGGCACTGTTCACTTGTCTGGTGTTCCCCCAATAGTGTAGTGGGCATGTGGGCCACCCCTTGTCCCCTGGGCTCCCCTTTATAAGGATCACCAGGGGAGGCCTCACACGCCCACGGACACAAGGCACAGACGGCGACTGGCTCACAGCCACTCCCTCTCACTCTCTCGTTCTCACACATGAGGCAGAGAAGAGGAGCGCTCCCAGCCTCCTTCTTCCTCCTCTAAATACAGCTCTAGGAGCGACTTTGTACTACCACATACTCCACATATACATCAGACATGCAGGAGTAGGGGTGTTACCTCCCATGGAGGGCCCCGAACCTGGGTAAACCACTGTGTACAGTTGCCCAAACCCGTCCCGGATCTCCACAGTAGCCTTGCCCTCACCTCAAGCCATCTCATGGCATCTGCCGTGACGCGCCGCCCCCCGCGAGAATACCACGACAGGGACCTGGATGCCCATATTGATTCCTACATATTCAACGAAGATCTTTATCGGTTGAACCACGATGTCAAGGATTCAATTAATCCCATATGCAATTTCCTTTGTCCGGCGATATGTTACTTGCCCGAGATTCGATCGTCGGTATCTCTATACCTAGTTCAATCTCGTTACCGGCAAGTCTCTTTACTCATTCCGTAATACAAGATCATGTGACTAATTCATTAGCCACATTGCTTGCAAGCTTTTTACGATGTTGTATTACCGAGAGGGCCCAGAGATATCTCTCGATCAAGCGGAGTGACAAATCGCACTCTCGATTCATGCAACGTAACAGACACCTTCGGAAATACCTGTAGAGCATCTTTATGATCACCCTGTTACAAAGTGACGTTTGATAGCACACAAGGCATTCCTCTAGTATCCGGGAGTGACATGATCTTATGGTCTAAGGAACAGATACTTGACATGAAGAAAGCTGTAGCAAATAACTAAACGATCTGATGCTAAGCTGTAGGGTAACGCAGCAGAAAACAAAAAATTTCCGACCTACGCACCAGCCCAGGACCACTATGGAGACTGCATACAAGGTTTGATCATTTTCGTTACCGACTCGTAGCGCAGCGGAAGTAGAGTCGATGACGATCGGCGGTGCAGATCCCCGCAGCTAGGATTTTACAACCTCCCAACCGTGAGGATGTATACCCTCATCTGCCCCGCGGACAGCCCTCCGGGAGGCGGTCGCACAGTCCCCCGGACGGTGTCGCGGACAGCCCTTTGGGAGGACCTCCGAAACTCGGACTGTCACTCGGACAGCCCTTCGGGAGGACCTCCAAAACTCGGACGGTCACCCGGACAGCCCTTCGGGAGGCACTCTCGAACTAAGACCGAAACTACGATCTCTCTACAGAGTTGCACACATACGGTGTCATCTATCCGGCAGGGCTTCGCCGTCCAGAACTAGTTCCCACCGGAACCCAGACAGCCTTTCGGCTCTACGAAACTATTTCGCTGGGAGGGAGAGAGAAGCCAGAAATGTCATGGCATGTGTATGTGAGAGCAAGGATGAAGCATATGGGGCTGCCTCCTCCCCTCTATTTATAGGAAAAACAAGGGGTATGATGGGCATATCCAAAATGCCATGTCATCCCAAAATATCTTGGGAAGATATTTGTGGAAAGCCAACTTCCAACCATATCCATAAATCTGATTTCACTATTCACGACGACATTTTTCAGCGTCTGATCGAACTGAAAATATTCATGTGGGCTTAGAACATTTCCAGTACCCACCAAAATAATTTTCAACGCGAGCCGGAACAATTCCGGTTTAGTAATTTTCATCTGCGAAAAGCATCTGAAGCGGTTTCGGCAGCTCCGGAACATTTCCGGTTTTCATTCCGGAAAATTCCAGAAAGTTTCCAGAATGATTCTGGCACCCTCCAAGAATTATCTGGCATGTGCCGAAACCAATTTGACTTTATGGTGTACTCCGAAACAACTTTTCGGTTTAGTGATTTTCATCTGTGAAAAGCAACTAAAGCGGTTCCGGCAGTCCGGAACATTTCCGGTTTTTGTCTCTGAAAAATCTCAGAAGTTACCGGAACAATTCTGGTACCTTCCAATAATTTCCAGGCATGTGCCGAAACCAATTTGACTTTATGGAATACCCTGAAACAACTTTTCAGTTTCACCGGAACTATTCCGATATCCTCTCCGGAACTTTTCCGTTTCGTCCGAAACTTTTTCGGTGAATTTCTCTCAGACTCCCCGTCTAGTATTCAGCAGATAGATGACCCTTAAGCGTGTGACCCTATAGGTTCGGTGAAGCATAGACATGACCCGGAACCCCTTCCGATCAATGATCAACATCGGAGCCGTGGACACCCATATCGATCCCTATACCCACACGAATAAATATTCGAGTGAACCTCCAGTTGCCGTGAGCTATTCCTGTTGCTTCGCGATATGTTACAATTACCCGAGGTGAGAAACATCGGCATCCTCGTGGATCAACACTTGTCCACAATGCCAGTTACCTCGTTGCCGGTATTGTTCTCTTTTCTCGTTCCCGTGTTCCGGCATCCCTGTGATCAAATCACCCTGTGTCTGGCCAGACGATGATGGATACCGTAACACCGAGAGGGCCCAGAGATATCTCTCCATCGTCGGAGGAGCAAATCCCAATCTTGAGCTATCAAGTCCCTTGACATACTTTTCCATGAACCCGTAAGCCGCCGTAATAGCCACCCATTTACGGATGACGTTTAACAAACCCCAAAGTTCATGAAGCAAGCATGAAGAAACTCGACACTCTCATGGTCTAAGGAATTATGCAAACATTAACTTCTCTGTGTTATTAACCATAAACTTATGACGAATGTATCTCATAGCATAACATCAATCGGGTCGATTCAACACAAGTGTTCTACCAACAATTGTGCCCTCAAAATTGCCGGCATAGCCATGCCCATGATCAGGAAAACAGGATCATCATGCAATACTTGAGCCAGTCATAGAGGCTTGACTAGGAATACATTTTACTGTTTATTATCCCACACGTGCATATGAGTCTTCCTCCGAGCCTCGTGGTTATTGTAGACTCGAGAACCATAGCAGTTATAGCATGGAACATAAACCTAATTATGAACAGGGAGATAATCAATAACATTTATTATTGCCTCTAGGGCATATCTCCTACAGACTCCCACTTGAACTAGAGTCAATAATCTAGTCAATGCTAATGCACTTTACACCTATGGCATATTGGTGTAAAATATGCTTCGCATGTGGTATAGCCTGATGTCCAACGGATCTGACGACTTCAGCTCTGTGTGTAACTTTGCATATCCTTGCGTTTTCACGCTTTCACAAAATTCATATTTTGTCTGGACTTGGCCTTGCATATGTGTGAATCATTGGTCGAAACCTGATTCCTCGGACTGAGCTATGGAGCAACTATCTGCAATAGTGTCCCATAGACCAAAGTCATCTTGGAACCATACTAAGTTCATGAATGAACTATATGATTCAACAACTTCTTTGTTGCTTCTTAAGCATCAACATACTTAGCCTTTGTTATAGAATTCGCCACAGTATCTTGTTTGGAACAATTTCCAACTACCGTGCCACCATATTGTGTATCACACAAAACCCTCAATTTAAATCGAAAATCGCATGGAGCATTGATGAAGACTGTATCGATGTAATCACTTACAACGAGCACTTCATAATCTCTACTTGCGAGAAAACATGTCATCAGCACTACTCTTAGCACTTAATGACATCTTTCACTGTTGTCCCATGATCAGTACTTTGATCACTATGGTATCTATACTCACAACAACTTTGGAGTATTGGACATATCTGGTTGTTTTACATACCATGGAATACATGATTAATCCAAACACAAGAGTGTGTGGAATCACCATCATGTATTTTTGCTCATCTGTGTTTTGAGACACCGAGTCTTGCAAAACTCTTCCCATGCGACTTCGGCAAGAATCACTCCTTGGTGTTTTAAATGCTAAAAGGTTTTAGCACCTTGTCAATATGTATTCATTGCTTAGCCCCATTAGGTAAATCTATCTCCATAGATCATCATGCCTAATATTGAGGCTATTTAGCCTAAGCACTTCATCGAAAAACTATTTTCAAATGAAGTCCTAATTCGTGTCAAGAAATTTATTTCCAATTAACAATGTGTCAAGTACACAAGGTTTTTAGAAATATTATTATGCTCCCACTTACTTTCTTGAATCACAAGTATCTTCGATACCCATTTGATTAAGTCAAACCCCTTTGACCATTCCATCAAAAACGAAGATTCCAACTCCACTTTGCTCTCTTCTGTCCATCGCTGGAACTCTGAAGTTTGCATACTTACTAGCATCCTCTGGATCAACAATTTACTTTGGACTGTATCACATATAAGTCCTAGGTTTCATTTCCATCAGATGGAAATCCTTTTGTCATCCATGTTTCATATCTCATGATTGATATATGAATTAATTGCTAGTTCAACCCGAACCGACCTCAAGCATCGCTACGGTGAAACAACCTCATCGTAGTCAACTCCTTGAACTTGTTATTTCAACAAGTCGAGCTTTATGGATAAAACATTTTTATCCGTATCAGTTTTTAGTTCCATAAATATTCGTTAGACTCTAAGTCTTCCGAAAGGTGTATCAAGATTTTAATCTCGAACCACTTATATGGAAACTATCTCGGATTGTATTTGGCATTTAACCAATTCCGGAGTCAGGGCCCATCAACGCTTCCTTGTGTATCGTAGGTATACTGTTGTCTAACAACAATATCTCGTATGTGCACCTGAGAGGTTTGCACGAGTTTTTCCTACGCGGTTCAGCTGCAAGTTCGACCGAAGTCCATACATCTCATGTAGAGGCTTCCGTATCAGTCGCAGTAGGAAACGCCGGAATCACTTCCAAGGTTCCTTTCCTTTGACCTGATGACGAAGATACTGGTTATCTCGTCGAGTTGCACTGTCCTCCCACTCACCTTTTGTAAGAACTATTCTCTTTTAAAAGCATACCGTTTTGCGGCAAAACCCTTTGCCTTGGTATAGTGGTGGGGAAATACCCAATGACTTGGGATAACCTTACAAAGTAGCACTTGTCTGATTTGGAATAGGTTTGTAACCTTTTACACAAGCCCCATATTCCAAATGTTAAGAAAAGATATAACATGGTTGGGCGTACCATACCATGGAGTCATTTCAACAGACCTGATGGAGCTCTTTTCAGTGAAAAAGCCGCAGTCTCTAAAGCATCACTTTAAAAGGGATAATGGCAATTTTATTTATGTCATCTTTGATCTTACCATGTCATAAATGGCTCGATTACATCTTCACGGACTTTCCACTTGCAGTGGTGTTCCAGGAGGTGCAAGTTATGAAACCCCTTTCATAACTCATTAGACATTCGCTAAAGTTGTAACTCAAATATTCCTTTCTGCAATCGAATTGTAGAAACATAATTTTGTTGTTACAATAACTTCTACTTCATTTTTGAAAACCTTATGAATGAATTCAAAAGATCCAGACTTATGTCTCAACAAGTAAATATCCATATATCTACTTGAGTCATTTCTGAAGATAGACAAATCCACTACTTGCAACAACATTTATTGGACTACACACATCATAATGTATGATCACCAATATGTTCTTTGCTCGTTCCTTATGGCCTGTGAACGGTATTTCAGTCACTTCACTTTTCAGAGGAAAGTTGCAAGTGTCAGATGATTCAAAATCAAACGACTTCAAAATCCATCACAATGGAATTTTCCATGCGGGTTTCTTCAATGTGACCAAATGCAGTGCCACACTTGTGTGGTATTCTTTTAGTCTTGCGACATTTAGCGTCAGTGTTATGGATGTATCATATTACCATCAATATTCATAGCATACATCCCATCCTGTACGGAAGCATGGCCCTTCATGTTATTCATAACACCGAACATCAAAAGTTCTCTTATGAATAACCTTCTTGCAAAATACCTTATGCAAAGGGCTAGAGTGTATGAAACTCTAAATGAATTATGAAAGTAAATACAGAGGTAATGTATTATTATCAATATTCATAACATACGTCTCATTCATAATGAAAGTATGGCCCTTATGTTATTCATAACATCGAACATCAAAAGTTCTCTTATGAATAACCTTCTTGCAAGATACTTTATGCAATGGGCTAGAGTGTAAAACTCTAAAATGAATTATGAAAGTAAATACATAGGGAATACACCGATGGAAGGCATAGTAACATTTACTATGTTCCCTGCGTGTATCTGAACCTCATTCCTGGTTAGTCTTTCAGGCCATAGTAGTTCTTACATCGAGCTGCAACAGAATGCAATCGAGCGGGTATCTTTGTGATTAACTCACAATACCCAAGAATTAGTGATTAACATGTTTAACCATAATTCCCAAGAACTATTTCTTTGACCAGCCTTCTATACATCAAAAACTTGTATGACATTCATACATGAGCTGGATATTCCAGTCTTCTTTCCTTTTACCATTATACTTCTAACTGTTTAACTTTCAGTATTTCTCCTACTCTCAGAAGAAGCACCCAACTTAAGAGTGGCGTTAGCCTCGGACTTCCTAGGCGTGAAAGTTTCACTAACACCCTTTGGACACTTCCTTTCTCTTTAAGTTGTTGTTTTATTCACCTTTCATCATATGACAGGCGTTCTTCTGGATCCCTCTCTTATCAGTCTAATGCATAGTAAACTCCTTTACTAACAGTTTGCAAACAAATATTGCTTTGGATATCTCATATCTTTTAGCTTTTGTCTGTCTCTGAAAATGATTTTCAGATTCCATGAATATCACATAACTATCCAAACTTTCGAAGTTCAGGTCTCATGGAAGCAAACATATTGCACTTTGACTGAAAAGGAATTCTAGCTTTTGGATCGAAGGACGAGAGTCACATGATCCATAGCATTAGCGGGAGAATACCGAAAGCATGCGATAGGACAAAGTCCTTCTCGGCACTCTTGAGGACAATCCTCATATTACGTTACCAACCGTAAAGTTTTAACCAGATATTTAACAGCTATTCAATTTTAACAGGGAAGGTGGAAACGCGAGCCATTATTCTACAACTATTATGCAAATCACACTTAGACAGGGTTCATAATTAATTGCACTGAGAATTAAACAAGTTAATTCTACGGTGCGCTCCCACTCAAATCAATATCTCTCATAATTGATTTTGAGTGATACAAGATCCAGACTTCAATTCATCGCCATAGAATCATCATCTCATGACGGGAATTTTAATCGGTAGGCCAACTTGCCGATCACATCTCCATGTGACTCTTGTTCATCTTTCGATGCGTGTGTTCCGAGCTCATGACACTCATGCCTGAACGTCAAGACAACCAAGTGATCTCGCTGCGAGGTCTCAACTCACCCGCCTCACACATCCCTAATCGTTCGCACCCATGCATCCATGGCGTACCCCGAAAAGTTAGGTGCCGTGACGGTGCTACACTTGGGAGAACACTATCTACTTGATATTTTTGTGAGAGATCACCCTAATAAAAGCGACTACCGCGCAATCAAGAAGGGTGCATCATAAGGGATAAACATCTCAGGCAATTCATAATAGCATGATATGGTATAGCCCTTTCTGACGGAGAAGTCTTTCATTTCTTCGTCTTCGGCATTCGCGTTGGTGTTCACCTTCGCGAAGATTGCCACCACCTTGTCGATGCACCAGATAATATTGCTATCTCTATAGCTAATAAAATAAGTGCATTACATAAGGTTGACACGCAGGTCATTAAAGTGCAATCATATGGCTCCAGCCATCATGCCGAATCATGACACGCAGGTCATGTTAATCAATTTACATCATATAGTCATCTCATACATAATCAAATTATTATGAACACTGCTATACGACATCACATGCACATGCAAACCATCCTGCAAAACCAAGTTAGACGCCTCTAATCGGTTCATGCAAAATTTTATTTTTCGTGGCTTCTAAGGTTTCGAAACAAACCGAAGCTACCAACGTCCATCATCAAGCATGATAATCCAAGTCGCTTGATTAACATTGCGGGGTGTATGAAACACGAGATAATAAAATCTCGAGCCCCATACTAAACTTCGTCATACGCGTGACCCCCGTGCAGATCATATCTGCATTGCCCTTTCATCTGCGAATTTCATCTTTCTTTTGACTATGGCGGAACCCAAAGAACTGAAGCACTTCGTTGATCAATCAGGATCGCGGATTGCCAGAACTTTGTGAAATTCCACCATACTGTCTCGAGATTGAGCAAACGCAAATTCTAGGGAAGCAACAAGAACATCGGGTAACAGACTTCATCTGCTACCCGCACAAATAATTTTCAGCAATAGATCTCATCTACTACCTAATTATATTGTGCAACACCCATACATCTCTATGTATTCTAGATCGCAACCTGCATCTACGCATAGCACGGCTCTTGATGCCACTGTAGGGTAACGCAGCAGAAAACAAAAAATTTCCGACCTACGCACCAGCCCAGGACCACTATGGAGACTGCATACAAGGTTTGATCATTTTCGTTACCGACTCGTAGCGCAGCGGAAGTAGAGTCGATGACGATCGGCGGTGCAGATCCCCGCAGCTAGGATTTTACAACCTCCCAACCGTGAGGATGTATACCCTCATCTGCCCCGCGGACAGCCCTCCGGGAGGCGGTCGCACAGTCCCCCGGACGGTGTCGCGGACAGCCCTTCGGGAGGACCTCCGAAACTCGGACTGTCACTCGGACAGCCCTTCGGGAGGACCTCCAAAACTCGGACGGTCACCCGGACAGCCCTTCGGGAGGCACTCTCGAACTAAGACCGAAACTACGATCTCTCTACAGAGTTGCACACATACGGTGTCATCTATCCGGCAGGGCTTCGCCGTCCAGAACTAGTTCCCACCGGAACCCAGACAGCCTTTCGGCTCTACGAAACTATTTCGCTGGGAGGGAGAGAGAAGCCAGAAATGTCATGGCATGTGTATGTGAGAGCAAGGATGAAGCATATGGGGCTGCCTCCTCCCCTCTATTTATAGGAAAAACAAGGGGTATGATGGGCATATCCAAAATGCCATGTCATCCCAAAATATCTTGGGAAGATATTTGTGGAAAGCCAACTTCCAACCATATCCATAAATCTGATTTCACTATTCACGACGACATTTTTCAGCGTCTGATCGAACTGAAAATATTCATGTGGGCTTAGAACATTTCCAGTACCCACCAAAATAATTTTCAACGCGAGCCGGAACAATTCCGGTTTAGTGATTTTCATCTGCGAAAAGCATCTGAAGCGGTTTCGGCAGCTCCGGAACATTTCCGGTTTTCATTCCGGAAAATTCCAGAAAGTTTCCAGAATGATTCTGGCACCCTCCAAGAATTATCTGGCATGTGCCGAAACCAATTTGACTTTATGGTGTACTCCGAAACAACTTTTCGGTTTAGTGATTTTCATCTGTGAAAAGCAACTAAAGCGGTTCCGGCAGTCCGGAACATTTCCGGTTTTTGTCTCTGAAAAATCTCAGAAGTTACCGGAACAATTCTGGTACCTTCCAATAATTTCCAGGCATGTGCCGAAACCAATTTGACTTTATGGAATACCCTGAAACAACTTTTCAGTTTCACCGGAACTATTCCGATATCCTCTCCGGAACTTTTCCGTTTCGTCCGAAACTTTTTCGGTGAATTTCTCTCAGACTCCCCGTCTAGTATTCAGCAGATAGATGACCCTTAAGCGTGTGACCCTATAGGTTCGGTGAAGCATAGACATGACCCGGAACCCCTTCCGATCAATGATCAACATCGGAGCCGTGGACACCCATATCGATCCCTATACCCACACGAATAAATATTCGAGTGAACCTCCAGTTGCCGTGAGCTATTCCTGTTGCTTCGCGATATGTTACAATTACCCGAGGTGAGAAACATCGGCATCCTCGTGGATCAACACTTGTCCACAATGCCAGTTACCTCGTTGCCGGTATTGTTCTCTTTTCTCGTTCCCGTGTTCCGGCATCCCTGTGATCAAATCACCCTGTGTCTGGCCAGACGATGATGGATACCGTAACACCGAGAGGGCCCAGAGATATCTCTCCATCGTCGGAGGAGCAAATCCCAATCTTGAGCTATCAAGTCCCTTGACATACTTTTCCATGAACCCGTAAGCCGCCGTAATAGCCACCCATTTACGGATGACGTTTAACAAACCCCAAAGTTCATGAAGCAAGCATGAAGAAACTCGACACTCTCATGGTCTAAGGAATTATGCAAACATTAACTTCTCTGTGTTATTAACCATAAACTTATGACGAATGTATCTCATAGCATAACATCAATCGGGTCGATTCAACACAAGTGTTCTACCAACAATTGTGCCCTCAAAATTGCCGGCATAGCCATGCCCATGATCAGGAAAACAGGATCATCATGCAATACTTGAGCCAGTCATAGAGGCTTGACTAGGAATACATTTTACTGTTTATTATCCCACACGTACATATGAGTCTTCCTCCGAGCCTCGTGGTTATTGTAGACTCGAGAACCATAGCAGTTATAGCATGGAACATAAACCTAATTATGAACAGGGAGATAATCAATAACATTTATTATTGCCTCTAGGGCATATCTCCTACATAAGCTTACGGTTGGGTCTTATCCATCACATCATTCTCCTAATGATGTGATCCCGTTATCAAATGACAACTCATGTCTATGGTTAGGAAACCTTAACCATTTTTTATCAACGAGCTAGTCTAGTAGAGGCTTACTAGGGACATGGTGTAGTTTATGTATTCACACATGTATTTAAGTTTCCGGTCAATACAATTGTAGCATGAATAATAAACATTTATCATGAACAAGGAAATATGACAATAACCAATTTATTATTGCCTCTAGGGCATATTTCCAACAAGTTGCGCTTTGTAGTGGGTTCAATCTTGCGGTGCTCTAACCCAGTGATAATAAGGGCCAAGACACGTATTGTATTGTTGCCACTAAGGATAAAACGATGGAGTTTTGTCATATTGATTGACTTATTCCTGACTATATTATGTCATCGCGTACTCTGTTTCTTGCAAACTTAATACCTTGAGATGCATGCTGGATAGCGGTTTTGGGGGTGGAGTATTAGTAGTAGATGCAGTTGGATTAACGGTCTACTTATCACGGACGTAGTGCCTATATGAAATTGCGCCATAAATGATCATAGTCATAAATATTGCAATTCGCTCAATTGCACAACTGTAATTTGTTTACCATGCTACTTGTTGTTTTCGAGAGAGATGCCACTAGTCAACTATGGCCACCGGGTCTATTTTCCATTGATAAATTTTTCTACACCATTTGCTCTTTTTATTTGACTTGCTATTTTACCACTATCTATCTCTACTATTTGCTTTTAATCTTGTAACTAGCAAGCCAAGAGGCTCGGCAACCCCCTTGCCACGTTGGGTGCAAGTCTGTATCTTGTTTGTGTGCAGTTGTTGTTTATCTTGTTAGCTTGGAAGCTTCCTACTGGATTGATAACCTTGGTTCTCTAACTGGGGGAAATACTTTGCTGATGTGCTATTTTACCCTTCCTCTTTGGGGGAATCCCAACAACTCCTACGGGAGTTAGCAGTGAGACGATGAATTAATGGAGCAGGGAAGATTTCACAACTCTCCACACAGCCTACTCGAGAGAGTCCTCTGCATACCGTGTTTGGGACTTTCTTAAGTGTTAAAAATCGACGGGTTGGACTAAGTCATGGTAAGGCAGGAGGAGGGAGACTCACTGTGCTTCCCCTCACTTTGGGTTATATATACTACGTGTTTGGAACCGCCTCTAGGGGTTAAGGTCGCCAGGTCAAAGTTGGTCGGAGTAAGGCAGGAGGATGGAGACTCGGATCATGTACCCGGTGTCCCTCCCTATGCTCCTTGCCGTGTGCTCAGTAGTGCAGTGCTGACTGGTAGGGTTGTCATAGTTTTTATGTGACGTTGTGATGCGGCTGAGGTGGCAACGCTCGACCCCACAGAACGTGGGTCAGGGTGGTGAGCGGGTCTTTTCTGTGACGTTGTCATGCGGCTGAGGTTGCGTCTGTGGCACAACCGACATGTGAGGAGGGAGGGAGCGTCCGCGCCGGTAGCTGGAGCTGTAGGCGAGGCTATGGAGGCTACGGGGACCACACAGGCGGAGCGGAGGAGCTCGGGGAAGAAGAGGGGATGGGGCTTGCCAGAGCTCTGGCAGTCGATTGCCGCGGGTGGTGCCGACTGGTGGCGGGGTTGGCGCGCACGCGTGCACATGAGGATGGCGGCGATGGTGTGTATCGGGCAGGGAGAGGGGTCATGATGACTGAGGAGGGAGAGAGAGTGAGATTGGTGATTTTTTTATTGACATTGACATGTGGGTCCCACATGTCATAATTCCCATTGTGCCAGCCAAACGAAATGGAGTTGAGCCAAACGAAATGGAGTTGACTATTGTGCCAACAGGTGGGCCCGCCCGGTAATAAACATGTTTAAATGGAACGAATCAGTCACTACGCTTAATCTTAGCCAAAAGGCTGAGAAAGGTATATGAACGAATCGGTCACTAACGGGAAGCGGTAGTTCTTTGCGAAAAATTACCTAAAAGTGATAACTTTTTGTTAGGTCTCTAAGTTGTGGTAGTTTTTTTGCGACGGTCGCCACAATTATGGTAGTTTTTGTTTATTTACTCCACATGCACATATAGTCGATACCATATCCCAAACTTCTACAAATGAGCTCACACATATGTCACTACCAGAATAAGTCACGTTCCCGACGGCCCATACTATGCTGACGGGGGCCGTCGGCATAGATGGAGGTATGTCGACGGCCTAAGGCAAACCGTCGGCGTAGTTCGGCCATCGACATATCACCGTCTATGCCGACGGGGGCCGTCGGTGTAAAGAAGCCGTCGGCATATGTCGTGATATGCCTACGGTGGCCGTCGGCATATATGTGGGCCCGTCCACCCGGTGGTTAACTGCCGTTTGACGCCGTCAAATATATGCCGGCGGCCCTAACGGGGGCCGTCGACATAGATTTGGCCACGTCATCGATCCGCGGCACCGTGCCACGTCATCGATCCGTGGCATAGCTATGCCGACGGCCTTGCCGTCGGCATATCTATGAATTATTTTTTATATTTTTTATTTTTTTCTAAATTGAAATATGATTAATTTAAATGTGCCTTAACTAAACATAAACATACATAGATACACCACGCGTGTCTTTTGGGCCTAGTTTGCCGCCCGGTCAACAGTGCCAGGGTTAGACGGGACGGGGTACTTGGGGGGGGGGGGTAGCTATGCCGCCAGGTCTTGCGCTGGGCCCTCTTACATGTCTGGAAGTGTGGTGGCAGGTGCAAGCACCCGGCACGCAGCTCCGTAGTGTGACCCCCCTCACGGACATCGCTGTCGCCGTCGCACGGAGAGGGGAAACGGCCACGTCCGGCAGACACGGAGGGAATCTTGCGGTGGGTTGTGCCCGGACCTTGATCCGAAGTGTACCTACGGGCTGGCCTATCACAGCCAGGTAAAAATGTCCGTCGGTCAAACCCCGTCCAGCGAAAGTCAAAGGCCTAGATCCGCCGGTCAACAGTGCCAGGGTTAGACGGGACGGGGTACTTGAGGGGGTAGCTATGCTGCCAGGTCTTGCGCTGGGCCCTCTTACACGTCTGGAAGTGTGGTGGCAGGTGCAAGCACCCGGCACGCGGCTCCGTAGTGTGACCCCCCTCACGGACGTCGCTGCCGCCGTCGCACGGAGGGGGGAAACGGCCATGTCGGGCAGACACGGAGGGAATCTTGCAGGAGGAGAAACTGAAGCGGCCGCTCTCTGACATAGAGGCGTGGCAGATCGCCCATACGTGGAGTAAGTCCAAGGAGGGCAAGGGCGACTACTACGGCAATAGCGGGGAGAACCTGAAGGCCTACGAGGAGGTGTATCTGAAGGTAAATCCTGGCACACCTGACCCCTTAAAGCAGGCTACGGACGAGAGGGCGGTGGTGGGTATAGGGCCGAAGCTTCATGGTCGGCAGGCGGTTCTGGATGCCATGTGTACTCCTTCTATCTCCTTCACACGGCTCCGAGCTACCGACCCGAGCCTGAGGCAGCGCACGAGCACGACCACGACTAGTGCGCAGTCACACTCCCTCCTAGCCGAGTGGCACTCTGTAAGTATTTTCCCTCTTATCTTCATTGCTCACTTTATTTTCCGCATTGAGATGTTTAATGAGTTCCATCATGTCATATTGTAGGCCTACATGGAGTACACACGCCAGGAGACCATGGCGTGGAGCGCGAGAGTTGCAGCCGTCCAGGACCACAACACTCGCATGATGACGGTTAGTTTAGCCCCTTTAATTTCATTTCCATATTTGCACTTTCATTTCTTCTGACATTCGTGTTTGCTTTGTCAATTAACATGCAACTCGTTTTTGAGAGCATGGCGGCAGGCACGGTTCCCGTAATGGAACCACCACCACCACCTGCTGGACCACAACCAGTGTTGTTTACCTTCGAGGAGTTTCTGGCACAGCACCCGGGGACTACAGTGGTTAGTATATCCCCAAACTATTCAACCACCGCTTACCGTTTATTCAACACAATCATATATCCCCTGAACATGTCTTTTCAAACATCCAGGCAACCGGTGGATCTTCCGTTGGTGGTGGTGCCGGTCTTCGCATGACTCCCGAGTCACGGAGCCCGGTCACTCCCATCCACCGAGGAGGTGGCGGTGGCGGTAGCGCTGCCGCTAGCAGTGACGACCGGGGCTTTGGCGGTGACGACCTTGGCGGTGGTGGTGGACGTGCTGGCGCTTAAGCATGTGGGTCTTGCGATGATGACTTGTGTGCTCCTCTAGATGACTTGTGTGCTCCTTTAGATGACTTGCGATGATGCTTATGTTGTTTGCGATGATGCTTATGTTTGTGATGATATTTATGTTCTTGTGATGTTGGTTGTGATGATATTTATGTTTCTTGTGATGTTGGTTGTGAGGATGATACTTATATCTGTTGTGTATGTCTATTTCATCATATATATCTGCCGTCTATTTGAATTGAATTGATTTGCATTAAAACAGAGAAAAGAAAAAAAAATCAGAAAGAAACTATGCCGACGGCCTTGCCATCGGCATAGGGCAAGGCCGAGCTACCAATGGCTGCCACGTGTCCCCTATGCCGACGGCCTTGCCGTCGGCATCTATTTAACTCTATGCCGACGGCTAAGCCGTCGGCATACGTGGCACATGTCGGCCAACTGTACTCCCTGGCACCAGACTATGCCGACGGCTAGGCCGTCAGCATATATTCAATTATATGCCGACGGCTTAGCCGTCGGCATACACTGGCGTCAGGGGATACCAGCATGTGCCACGTGTCAGCACGATGCCGACGGCTGAACCGTCGGCATATATTTAAACATATGCCGACGGCTAGGCATAGTTCCGACACGTGGCGCGTTTTTACTGGGTGTAACTTGACGGTGACGCCGTCATACGAACGAGTTTGCCGACGGCGAATCTGTGCCGACGGCCGTACGGACACCGTCGGCCTAGGTACCTATGCCGACGGCTTTCCTATGCCTACGGCAGGCCCAGATACGCCGACGCAAACGATACCGACGGGGCTATGCCGACGGCGGCCGGCGGCATAGGTCTATCCCGACGGGATTTGGACCTATGCCGACGGCTTTGGCCGTCAGCATAGCTAGTAATTCCGGTAGTGTGTATGCCCATGCATGCCACCAGGAGCACAGCAAACAAGAGCACTCTTCTCCTCTCTTGTCTCCTCTTCGACAAATGAGCTCACACATGTGTATGCCGTGAGCACAGCAAACAAGAGCATCCATTCTTCTCTTGTCTTCCTCTTGTCTTCACACAGGAGGTTAAAAATAAACCAGGCTAAATTACAGGGATGTCCACCAACATCGCCGAGCCTCCAAACACAAAACCACCCTATTTATAACCCACGCCCTCCTAAGCAGGCGCCGGGAATTTCTTGGAACCAGAATGATCGGCGACAGCGCTCGCGCAACGAGATCGACCACCTCAGCGGAGGCACACATTCGATCCGTTGTTGCGACGAGCAGCTGACCGGTCGAGCGCTGCTGCGGTCGACACGAGAGGAGGATCGATCGATCGACCGATCACATCGATAAGAGGAGCACCCCGCCGCCGCCGGCCGGCCGGCCGCCCGTTGGTCTCCTCTTTCTTTTTGTTCATTTGCTTGCATGAGCAGAGGATGCGGGTGCTAGCCGAGGAGGAGGAGGACATGCTGCCGTCGACGCCGGGCAAGGTGAAGATCGAGCGGGCGGGGGCCATGAGCCGGCAGCTGCACCGGTGCTTCGCGTCCACGGGCACCATGTTCCTGTGGGCGCTCTTCCTCGTGGCCATGACGGCCACGTACCTCAGCTTCCACTCCTTCGTCGACACCTCGTCGCGCTACTTCGCCGCCTCCTGGGGCGGGCTGCACTGGGAGCGGCAGATCCGCGCGTCGGCGTCGCCCCGCCGGCCGCCCGGGTCGGCGGAGGGCGCGGGGCTGTCCGTGCTGGTGACCGGCGCCGCCGGGTTCGTGGGCACGCACTGCTCGCTGGCCCTCCGGAAGCGCGGCGACGGCGTGGTCGGCATCGACAACTTCAACAAGTACTACGACCCGTCGCTGAAGAAGGCCCGGCGCGCGCTGCTGGCGTCGCACGGCGTGTTCGTGGTGGAGGGCGACATCAACGACGGCCGCCTCCTCACCAAGCTCTTCGACGTGGTGCCCTTCACGCACGTCCTCCACCTGGCGGCGCAGGCCGGGGTGCGGTACGCCATGGAGAACCCGGCGTCATACGTGCACTCCAACATCGCGGGGCTGGTGTCCCTCCTGGAGGCGTGCAAGGAGGCCGACCCGCAGCCGGCCGTGGTGTGGGCGTCCTCCTCCTCCGTCTACGGGCTCAACGACGCCGTGCCCTTCTCGGAGGCGCACCGCACCGACCGGCCGGCGTCCCTCTACGCGGCCACCAAGAAGGCCGGCGAGGAGATCACCCACACCTACAACCACATCTACGGCCTGTCCGTCACCGGCCTCCGCTTCTTCACCGTGTACGGGCCCTGGGGGCGGCCGGACATGGCCTACTTCTCCTTCACCCGGAACATCCTCCAGGGGAAGCCCATCACGGTGTACCGTGGCAGGGACCACGTGGACCTCGCCCGGGACTTCACCTACATCGACGACATCGTGCGCGGGTGCCTCGCCTCGCTGGACACGGCGGGGCGGAGCACGGGGACGGGCGGGAGGAAGCGCGGGCCGGCGCCGTACAGGATCTTCAACCTGGGGAACACGGCGCCGGTGACGGTGCCGACGCTGGTGTCGATCCTGGAGAGGTACCTGCGGGTGAACGCGAAGCGGAACGTGGTGGAGATGCCCGGGAACGGGGACGTGCCCTTCACGCACGCCAACATCAGCCTGGCGCGGGAGCAGCTCGGGTACAAGCCCACCACCAGCCTGGAGATGGGGCTCAAGAAGTTCGTCCGGTGGTACCTCTCCTACTACGGGTACAACCGGGGCACGCAGGCCTTCAACAACTTGTGATGACTCATGGTACATTAGCATTGGTGTATGTATACGTAGTGCATATGTATGTATGTTTTTTGTTTCTTTTCTTTTTTGCATGGCTGGGTCCTCCACTCTCTGATCGAAGACTGACCATTCTTGTTTCTTTAATTTATGAGGAAACACGAGGAAGAATTCTTTTCTTGGCAAGGAATTTGTTTTTAGACGTTTCTTCGAGTTTTGTTTGGGTTTGTGTCCTACTCAGGAAAACGAGACGACGGCAGCTCCGTGAAGATGGAATAAGGTTCTCCCCGCCTAGACCCCGTCACACTGGTGCGTCTAGCATCGTCGGTGGGCGTGTGGAGGTGTGTCTTCGGCAGATCTGTCTTTGGTGGATTTGCTCGGATCTAGTCGTAGTTCGTCTACGCTCGTGTGTTTCCAGGTTGGATACTTCCGATTTACGCTACTCTTCATCGGCGGAGGTTACTGTTCTGGTGCGCTGCTCCTATGGGGCCTTAGCACGACGACTTCCCAACCGTCTACAACACCAAGTTTGATAAAAAAATGTTTTATCTAGATAAGCCCCAAAATTAGATTCTATAGTTTTTTTTGTCAAAAAACAAAAACAAAAATCACACATAGGAATTTAAAAATGCCCACCCATTAAAAATAAAACGGCAATCCTCCCAACTTTAAAAATGTCATCCTGCTGAAATAATCAAAATGCCATCCTCTCAATAATAAAAATGCCATCCTCTTAGTATTTAAAAATGCCATATCTCAAAAAAATTGACATCCTCTTAATAATAAAATTTCCATACTTTTAATAATTAAAATGTCATGTTATTAATAGTAAAAAAAATGTCATGTTGCAAAAAAATATCTGCCATGTGAGAAAGTAGAAAAACAATTCCAAAAATTGCCATGGACTTGTAAAAAATGGCACATGTCCAAAAATTAGGATTTTTTATCTTTCAAAAAGGAAAAAAAAGAGATTTTTGGAAGGAAAAAATCGGCCAAATTTTCAGATGGAAAATCAAATGAAAAGCAAAAAATGGCTTCGAATATACATATAGAAGCTTGAACACACGATTTTGAAACCTCCCGCTTCAGTCTAGTGGCAAGCGGATCCGCCACCTTTGCGAGTTCGAACCCTCCTCGTGCACATTGGTTTGTGCATTTTTTTTAGGAAAAAAGAGAGCATTCACCCAGGAAACGGGTTACAGCGAATGACTCTAGCTTATCTATGTGGCGCCGGCCTTGCGCCAAGATCCGTGCAACGGCAGGGAAGGCGTTTGCCAGGATTGGTGCCCTGGATAACGTTCGACAAATATCATTTCCATTCTTTTTTGCGTTGTTGGGTCCTCCACTCTCTGATGAAAGACTGGCCATTCTTGTTTCTTTAATTTCTGAGGAAATACGTGGAAGAATTCTTTTCTTGGCAAGGAGGCTGGGCAAGCGTTTTCTCACTTATGTAGTCTTTCCAGCAAAACCCGGGGCCTCTGCACCCTCCATGCACACAACAAGCTTGTTAAAGAAACAAGCTTGTTAAAGAAGATGACTGGAACCGGGGCTAGCATATGAAATACAAAATTCTGCTTCAGGCTTGTCAGAAGTCATCATCGTTATTAGAGTATAGGTCGGTTACGGATAGTATATCCGGCAAGTTTGGAATTGTAATCTATCTCTATTAGTCTTGGAGTCCAAGTTTTGTAATCTATATAAACAGCCCTTCGAGGCCCCAATCAATACAACAGTTATTATTCTCCACTTATCATGGTATCAGAGGCCTAGGTTTTCCGCACCTAGCCACTACACAGCTTCCGCGCCGCGCCGCCCCCGGGGAGATCGATCTCCGCCGGGGGCCGCGCAAATAGTAGATTAGATCTCGCGTCGTCAAAATTTTCTCGCCGGCCGCTTGACCGGCGTTTCTTCTTCTTTCGCTGATCATAGATCAGATTGCGTCGCCCACCGCCGCATGTCGTCCTCGCGCGCCTCTGCTCGGATCTCGCCGTCAACACAGGGCTGCACCATCAACAACCGTGGTCATCATCGCCGACAACCATCTACACCAACAACGTCGCTGCACGTATCGCATCGTCGCCATCACCACCAATCATGGTCTTCGTCAACGCCAACGGGTTTAATTCCCGAAATCTACTACCTCTACAGCTCAATTGCCATCAACCACAACCTCTTCGTCTTCGTCCACTACAACCTCGCCGCCAGAGTCGCAGTCTATTTTTCTTTATTTGCACACATATGTGCACAATTTTTCCTACCTATTTCGTCTTCTCCGGCGTCAACGGCGGACAACTTCGGCACCAGTAAGCCACAAACCGACCGTTCACGGAAAATTTCTCTGCTCCTCCATCCGACTCTGGCTCGCATGGTTCGTTATGGTCCCTGTCTTCGCACGTCCGGTATTGGCAACACCGACGCGTGCCTTCATCCCCGACATGCTCCCGGGTCTGGCAAGCTCGGCAAGGTGTGCCGCCTACCTCGACTACCTCTACTACCTCGACAACCTCCACAACTCCGGCACACTCGACGACATCGACCACAACATCAACGACACCGACTTCATCAATGGCGACTACATCACCAACGGCATAATCGACCACGACTACAGCGCCCACACCTCCCGGCAAGACCGGCACGCCCGGCAAGCCCGGCAGGCTCGTCCCCGGCAAGCCCGGCAGGCTCGTCCTCGGCAAGCCCAGCAAGTCCGGCAAGTCCGGCAAGCCCGGCACGTCCGGCAAGTCCGGCAAGTCCGGCAAGCCCGGCAAGCACGGCAAGCCCGGCAAGTCCGGCAAGCCCAGCACGCCGACTGCATCTTTCACCGACATACGTTCCAGTCTCAACATCGTTACTCCCGATGCTGAGACTGCGGGGGGATATTAGAGTATAGGTCGGTTACGGATAGTATATCCGGCAAGTTTGGAATTGTAATCTATCTCTATTAGTCTTGGAGTCCAAGTTTTGTAATCTATATAAACAGCCCTTCGAGGCCCCAATCAATACAACAGTTATTATTATCATATATGGAGTAACTCCATTTTTTTTTGATCAAAAGCGATTGGGTGTTTTTTTTATCGCTGGGCAGAGGACAGTGGTCTCTTTCTAAAAACAAAATGATATGGAAATTAAAGAGGGGATAGAAACACTACCTATTTCGATGTTGTACCTAACCGAAGATGCGGAAAAAAATATATCTTGTTGTGTTAGAAATCAGTCATGACTCTATTTACTCTACTTCCCACATGTTGAAAGTTGCTTATGAATACAATAAAACCATATCTGGGAGCGCGGCAATTCGGCTCCCAAGCACAGATGCTCCCGCCGATGAACGGTCAAATCGGTAAAAATAGCCCTGTTCAAGAATTCGTCCGATTAATCAGTTAACTTGCCGATTAATCCCTACTCGTAGGGTCATCGAGTAACCGATAAACCGATAAATCATCCAATTAATTGATTAAATGACCGATTAACTTGCCAATTAGCCTATTAATCCCCTACTCGCCAGCCAACCGTGCTGCTACCAGTTAACGATTTTCTCAATAATGAAAAATAGCAAGAAAATTCAAAAAAGTTTGATTTTTTTTTGTCATCGAAGATGCTCGTGTGCGCAATGTGAGTGCAAAATTTGGTGATGTTTGGACATTCGAGGAGGTCGTGGCAAAAATAACAAAATTTGGCTTCCAAAGAAACTTAGGAAAGATGCACTATTTGAACACGATTTTTTTTTGCCGCGACCTCCTCGGATGTCCAAACACTAACAAAATTGCATGCATCTTCCACACGAGAGCATCATGGATTCAAGAAATTATCATAAATATGTTCTACTGCTTTTTTTACTGTTCACTGGGTGCAGATGAGCCTGGGGTCAAACTTGAATTATCACATATTTAGCTTTGAATATATACCTAATATTCACCTTACTAATTCTTTTCTGTTTTCTTGATAACCTTGTTTTTTGATAATTCTCTCCTCCAAGCCCCTTTGTCTGGAAGAAAAAAGATGCTAGATTTCATGGCTCTAAGTTAGAGACTTTGAAAAAGGTTCTTTAGATGTGTCCAGATTAAATTTTGCCACTTTTACTATTGCACTTAAGGAAAATAGTGCCAGAGCAACGAAAAAACTCAAACAATCAACTTCTAGAACTATTGTCTTAGGATCATCACCAAAACCATGACTATCAAGATTTCTCCTTTGGGTGGTAGATACATTTCTTCTAATTAAAATGCTTTCATTAGTTGTAGGTTTATTCCTGAAAGTGTCACTAAAAATTGTTCTCTATGCCAATCGCTTTTGTCATAAATAATCTATTTAGCGTCATAGAATGGCACTTAACTCAACATGGTTTCTTATCAACTTAAATTTTGTTTTGTCACCACATCGCGTTCACTGAGTTTCATGTCTTAGTAAAAATAGCTATCAAAGTTCTCCGCAAAAAAAAAAAAAACTAGCTATCGAAGCAGAAAACACAAACCTCGGGCTAAGTAAGCTTACCACGGATATCTATACAATCGTGAAACTTTATAGTTTTCCCGAATAGGGCCTTACGAGTTATGTTAATTGGTATTTTCAAGCACCATGCATTTTTCAAGATTTTGCATAAGTGTATAGAAGTAAAAAATTTGATATCGACCTTCTAGGGCATACCTGATTAGAATTCTTTTTTATTCTAGTTCGTTTGCCAAACTAAAAATGATCCTAGTTAGTAATCCTGGTCGTTTGCTGCTTGCCGGCGAGGAAGAAGCACGCGTAGAAATGGTTCTGCACATATTTTTCTTCTAATGATAATTACATCGACCGATCGAGGCAGCCACCCTAAAGTACCATTGCGCATCTTAAAGCAAAATTTTCATACCAGACCATTTAATTTCATGGAATGTAACGTTTTGCATGAATTGAAGCAACAAATCTTTATCCATTCTTGCAGCACAAATCTCAGTCAGAGGGTTGATGGTGAAAACTGGCTAGCACAAGAAAATTATAGGTTTTCAGGGTACATTGACCGGCGGTGATAGAAATACACATTCAACAATAGCTAGCATATGGTACAGTTGAAGCAACGGCTGATGTTGAACCTACACACGGGAGAAAGTAGCGCCCTTCTCAAGTTCTCATTCACTGTATCAAATGTAGAATAAAGGAATTGGTTAGCGCGATTGCCACTTTTTACATAAAAGGCGCAAGGAGCGTCCGTCTTTAAATTAATAAAGCCAACAAGGCCAACATACACAACTTAAGACATTTTGCCACTTTGCCAGTACACAAGGAAAAACCTAGCAGGCAATCATGTTAAATTTTCCATTTCATGAACTTAATTTGACTTGGATTCAAAATAGTTATTTTATATTTGCTTCCATGAACTTGAACTTTTCAAGAAATGTTTGTAACATGCATGTGTAGTCGCAGGATACTTTTGGAGATGATACCATGAGCTATATTCAGTCGATATGACGACAAGTTAGTAATAGATAGACTATGTAATGCATGAGTTATGGGACATGATTTTTTGGAACATTGTTCCACCTGCACCCGTTAGAATAGTAAAATAAAAAATATACTAGAAAAAAAAAAATTAAAAACTGAGTTTTTTTTTGTAGATACATAGTTGATAGGTATACTTGTCATGTGCGACGTTTCACAAAGAAAAGATATTCCTATTAATCTGGGCAAAAATGACAAAATCAAAGCTATATTAAAAATACACTGTTGGGTGAATACTAAGGTCTCAGTTGTATTTTTTTCGCTAAGAGTACCATGGATGTCAATACCACGAAACTTCACATGCAAGTAGAATGGATACCAAGTTTGATATCCCAATATTTTAGAACTTCTGAAGTTTTCCTAATCACTCCGATCCATATTAATTGTCGTTGATTTGGCACAACTTTAGAAGTCAGTGAATAATATGGATCGGAGGGGCTAGTATTTTTTCTTTCTAATTCACTATCCACGTGAGTGTGCGTGAAACCATGTTCACGTGGGTATTTCCGGCGAGTTATGCCATTTATTGCATACCGCCATGATCTTTTTGAGGACCTGATACATTGTAGGAAGTAATAAATGGACATGTGCGACCCATGTGACCAATTTTCGCTTCAAATGACTAATCAGATAAGTTTAAAGTTTTTTTTTTGTTACTAGCTACCCGTGGACGGCTAAGGGTTAGTTCTTTTGGGGCTTATCGCTGGCTATGGAAATGAGTTACCCCCTCCCAGCTTATTATAGAAGCTCAATCCATAATTTTATTTTAAAAGCCTACTAATTAAGGGTTAGCTAGTACCTAGTAGGTTTTTAAAATAAATTTTTAATTTGGACTTCTAGAATAAGCTGGGTAGGAGGCAACTTATTTCCACAGATAAGCCCCAAAAGAACTGACCCTAAACCAGGGGCTATTAGTGAAAAGCCCCAAGAGTTGCACTTTTTTTATCACAACACCCTAAAACATGTAGATTGATTTTTTGTGCTCTGTCCTCTATACAATGAATTTTCTATAACTTCATGGGGCCCAAAACGCTAACAACGCATATTAACACATGTTGTTTGGGTACAAACTTTTGACTAAATCAATTTTGCCTAAACTAAAATGTTTGGTTAGCGTAACAAACTTAATGATAATCCAGTAAAAAACTTAATGATAAGTAAAATTGTTTTTGTAAAATTGGAAAAGTTGAAAGTTTGAAAAAACGACAATTAGACAGTTTTCTATAAACTAGTTTAGCGCATCTCTTGCGCACGGGGTCAAACATGTTTCACTATTTTCTCATCCAAATTAAAACTGGTTTCCACCATCGCAAAAAAAAAGTTTCCAAAAAAGACCCCACTAAAACGTGTTTTGTTAAACGGGACCTTTTTTATCCGAACAACCACTTCGGGTTTTTTGTCTGTAGTTTCTGTAACAGGGTTGAGTTGAAAGCCTATGCCTTAAAATGATACGCGAAGTGACTAAACTCATTTCTAAACTCAAATGAGCGACGTCATCGTTTACCAGCGGGCTCCTAGTTGCAACTTATGAAGACGCGACAAGACATGCATGTATGATGATGAATCCACACAAAACCAAAGCTAAAAAAAAAAGCTAGGACGATTTCTGCACGGTATCATTACATACCAGCGGGATCGTAGCTGCAACTTATGAAGACGCCCCGACCGTCGTCGCAGACGGCACGGGCACAGCCGATCTTGGTCGAGTCCGGCCACAGGACCTGAACGTACTCCCTCGCCGCCGGCGCCGTCCATGCATCCAACGCGTCGCCCGCGTTCCACGCCTTCTCCGGCGGGCCATGGAAGAGGTTCTCGCCATACCTGTGATGGCGGCGGGGTTCGTGGTCGTAGCCGGCGCCGTCTGGGCTACGTAGCCCACAGCCGCGCTCAGTGCGCTTCCCGGCTTCCCGCGCCACCTCGTCGTCCCACGCCACCGGTCGGGCGCCGGCCGCCTCGCGCGCCGCGTTGTGGAGCCTGACGTAGTCCTCCGGGGAGTTCTGGGCGAGTGCGGCGACCAGGACCGCGGCGGAAATGGCCACGGCGATGGCTAGCTTCTGTGTTGCCATGATGACCCCAGGTCGCCGGACACACTATTGTAACTGACTGACGTGTGTGGTTGTGTCTTTGCAGATTAACTTGGGGTCTTCCTCGAGCTTTAATATCGATCGAGTTAACAGGCATGGCTTACCAACTTTGTATAGGCCCCTATCGACGTAGAAAACACTTTTATTAAGGCTCCACTTGGGCTGCTTGCTCAAACTCTTCAACTTAGAAGACTTGACCTCGGTTTACCAACTGGTCATTCAAATTAACAAGCAGCAGACAAGAAAGTACTGGCCTGCCACATGCATCGTTCATCCCCTCAGGCACACTAGGGCTCATTTTTGTTTTGTTTTTTTAGAAGAGTACACTAGGCCTCATGTGCAGACAAACTTGAAACCTGAGTTTATCATGACTAGCTAGGGTCAAGCGCTAGGTGATGCAAAGATTAATTTTGTTACCATAAAATATGCAGAAACATCCAAAATGCTAGTGGCAAACTAAGAAACAAAAACTCATTCAATAAAAAATTCCGCAATACTTTGTCTTGCACGCATACCAAGGTTTAAGATGAAGACCACCCGCGATACATGTCTTTGCGATCATGGGGATTCTGATTGGGTAAGGTTTGAGCCAGGAGGTGTTGGAATTAAGAGTATTAAGAAAAGTAATCCATGGAACCTCTATATTTTCATTGGGCCTAACCTGGGTGCTAGCCTATGTGCACCAGCTCCCCCAACCATATCCCCGCAGGGACTATTTATCGCATTAAGTGATTCCAGAAGGATCGTCTTTAGGCTTCTCAGCCGCGCAGCTAACCACTCCGCCTACTTCATGTTACTGATTAGTAGTAGGATGGAGATCTACTAGAGGCGACCGAGCCGGTCTTCTCCATTTTTTCTTTTACTTTTTACTTTTTCTTTTGTTTCATTTGTTTTTTCTTCTCCGTTTTTTGCATTCTTTCTTCTTTCTTCTCAGATTTGTTTCATTCTTTTTCGTTTCCTTTTTTTTCTCCATTTTTTGTTTGGTTTTCTTTTTTCTTCTTCATTTTTTGTTTTTCTTGTGTGTTTTCTTATGTTTGTTTTTGTTTTCACTCTACATTTTCGTACATGT
Source organism: Elymus sibiricus (assembly GCA_039707655.1). NCBI lineage: Eukaryota > Viridiplantae > Streptophyta > Magnoliopsida > Poales > Poaceae > Elymus > Elymus sibiricus. The sequence goes on along the minus strand of CM077676.1, from coordinate 118,023,950 downwards.
CAAAAAAAAATTGTAACAAGTGATCAACATTTTTTGTATACACGTTCAACATTGTCCGAACACTTTTTCAACATCTTTCAAATACTTGTTCAACATTTTAATAGTTATTAAACATTTTTAAATACTTGTTCAACATTTTTAATACCTATTAAACATTTTTAAATACTCGTTCAACATTTTTAATACCTATTCAACATTTTTCAAATAATTGTTCAACATTTTTAATACTTATTCAACATTTTCAAATACTTGTTCAACATTTTTCAAATTCTTGTTCAACATTTTGTAAATACTTGTTCAACATTTTTCATATACTTGTTCAATATTTTTTAATACCTATTCAACATTTTTCAAATACTTATTCAATATTTTTCAAATTCTTGTTCAACATTTTTTAATACTTATTCAACATTTTTTCAAATGTGTTTTTGAAGAGTGTTTTTTGTAATATATAAATATATATATATATATGTAGAATATTTTAAAGTATAAAGAAAAGTACAAAAATAACAAAAAATGAGAACAGAAAACAGAAAAAAAAATAGGCTGTGGCTCCCGCGCGGCTGGGGCCGGCTGTCTGCGGCCCAGTCGGGCGATTCCTTCAGCGAGGGAACGCTCGTGGCTCGCGTAAGGTGAGAAATAGGGCACCCCCCATATCCCCCCCCCCCCCCCGGTACCCCACCCCACCGCTGTTTGGTTCGCTGTTTTGAGACCCAAAACCGGAGTATTTTACTGACCGTTAACAATATCCGATGAAGAGCGAAAATGGTAAGTCCTATTTCGCACTCCCCCAATCGCACATGGGCGCAGGGCGTTCCGATATGGCCTGGCCAAACTATAGACCGTCGGTTTTCTAGCACTACATTCCACCGGTTTTTTGGGTTCTCCATTTCTATTTTTCTCCTATGATTTTTGACGGTTTTCTTAAGCTTTTTCTCTTTATATCCTTTTTGTCTTTTTTATTTTTATTTTTCTCTTTTGCATGAAATTTGTAATTTCCATAAAATTAAATTTATGTTCACAAAACTTGAAAAATGTTGGTGAAATTCAAAAAATGTTCAAGAGATTTAAATATTGTATGAACTTTAAAATGTTCATAAAATATGAAAATGCTTACAATTTAAAAAATATGATTCAAAATATTCATGTAAATGTTCATGATTTTTTTCAAAAAAATGTTCATATATATTTTAATAAAATTCATGCCATTCAAAAAGTACTTAACTTTTCTTAATAAAAAGTCGCATTCTATGAAAAAAAAACAAAAGGAACCGACCAAACGGAACCAGAAGGAAAAATAAAGCTGGAAAGTCGGAGGAAGACTGCTGGAAAACCGACCAAACAACCAATACACCATGAAAAAAAAAATGTACACGATGCCCATTTTTCTATTATACGATGTATATTTTCTGATCATTTTTGGATGACACAATTAATATTTTCTGAAATAAACGATGAACAATTTTCAATACACAATGAATTTTTTTTAGCTACACGAAGAACATTTTTTAATGCCTTGATGGATATTTTTTAAATACAGAATGAACATTTCAATCAAGTAGTAAATAAAAATATTTTTCTAGATATGTATATATCAAGAGAAAAGACAAAAAAGTAAAAGAAACAGCGCTTTGTGGATCTCTTTTAGGAACTAGTGAGCCGTACGGAGCCTACACAAAATACTTGCGATTAGATGGGATAGTGGGCTGGCCCATCAATCCGAACGTGGGTGAGCGCCCCGTCTAGCTTGCACAAAGGGATATATAGGCGCTCCCAAAATTTTGCTTGGATCGCCATTTTCGTATTACTAGGAAGATTACCCGTGCGTTGCAATGGGGGATACATTGCTAACGCATTGTCATGGTAACGAAAACAGGAAAAATGAGAAAACATGAAAAGATTATGTGTGTTTTTACCATCTCACTGCGACATTGACCACTATCTTACCAGTGATACACGCCGTCTCGGCCATGAAGTCGACCATCCATCATCATTGTGTTGGCCCCACACGACGGCAGGGCGGGGCAGCCTCAGTGTCCGGAAGGTCCTCGAGGCACCGAGCAAACCCAATCCCACCCATGGCCTCCTACTCGTCATATCATTAGGCGGAGGACTCCGACCAAATACTCACAAAAGAATGGATAACAAATTATCATTGACAATGAAGAGGCGACATTTTATGCCATCAAATTCATCAATAACAACATTTCTGCGTTGGTAGCACCAACTTTCCCCTCTAAATCTCATGTTCCCTTAGCTCCACTTAGCTTTGCCTTAGGTCAACAACTCCCTTATCAGAAATATTGTTATAGGTCTTGAGAAATTACAATTAGCCAAACATATTTTTTTTTGATTTGTCACCTTAATCTGTAAGGTAATTGGTTCAAGTATGATGAAGCATTATCGGATCCAGATATACTGAATTACACGTGCAAAAAAATAGCACATGATGTATGCATCTCCTTCTAACATATTTAAAAGTGTAAAGGAAGAATAATTGTGGTAGATAAATGCATTGTCCGACGGGGATAACTATAGTCCTATCTGTTAAAACATGCCCGTGTGTTGCAACGGGAGAAGAAAATCATCCCTCACACACACCCACACCCTACAACATCAGCACATCCATTGAAATCTTTCACGATGCCACACGACAAACAATGTGAAAAGTGATGTTGCTCAAAAACATAAAGGTGGGATGATTTTAAAAGTGTACTCCAAGGTTTTCCAATTTATTAGACAACACCCTATGGTGCCAATAATAGCTTTTGTAAGAGCACCAAACTGTCATATCCACTAAATTAAAATGGGGGTAACCATATATAATAGGCATTTTCAAATTAAATACCCCATATAAAAAAGATATTAATTAAGGTTGCATCTTAAACGGAATTTTAGAAATGATTAACATGCAAGATAATATCATATTTGAAATCTACACATTTTTTTGAGGGATTTTCATATATAACATGTTAGATTTGGAGTTAGAGTTTAAAAGTTATGAATTTTTTAAAAAGCATTTGAATCTTCCTGAAAAAAGAAAGGTTAAACACAGAGTAGCTGGGCCGAAATTGCAACGTCTTGCAGCCCATCTGCTAAGTGATGCTTGGGCGAGACAATTATATTGTACGCCCACCAGCCAGCATTTAGAGAGAAAAGGGAGAGAAAATTGGGAGAAGCGAGGATCAAACCTGGTTCTCCAGTGTAGATGAGCAACATCCTAGCCACTGCGGTCGCTCATGAAAAATAAGGGATCAGCTGAATAAAACCAAAGCCGGTGGCTGCTTGTGAAGGAAAAAGGCTGAATCGTTGTTCTTCACTTATGAGTGGCATGGGTAATTTATGACAACTTTAGGGGTTATTTTAAAACGGATGGGTAGAAGCACTAATCCCTTTATTAGTAGGTATAGATTTTTCTTGAACAGTTCTAGTCCATTGCGCCCAAAAAAAATTAAGAGAGAGAGATGGAAGGAAATAGGTAAATGCAAAACCCAAATATGAGGTTGCTAGAGAGAGAAGGGGAGGTGGAAAATCTGTTGTGTCGGATATGACATGATCCATCTCCACCCTGCGGTTCCGCAGCTCCTCTCGCTCCTCTCGTCGGTTGTTCTTGGATAAGGGGAATGAATTGGGGTGCCTCGATTAAGAAAATCTCCAGATAAAAATGATTCAGGTCAAAAAAGTTTAGAAAATCTAGTTCTCCAAGAACCATGTATATATCTCTTGCTTTCCCTCGCCCATTACCCTTCTTGTTAATTTGTTATGTTGTGTGATTGTGACACCTTGTTATGTATATTTTGTTGATAGTGCTATTGTTGTTAGTACTATGCAAGTTCATGATTGATACATAATTTAATTTCACCAATCACACCATGTTGAACACTTGATTCTTGTTAATGCATCTATTATTAATTAAGTAGCCATTGGCTTGGAAAAAAAAATGGATTGTATGCTGATATTAGTTGTGCTTGAGCTATCAATCTTAAGGCTTCGAATATAATTCTAGTGCATGTAGTTGCATATCTCAATTTTAGTTGCAACCGGGCCAATGCACAACAGCAACACAGGAAAATGGCAGGAGGAAGGAATAAACAATACAAAGAGAAACACACATCATCTTCTTGTAAATCACCCGATGGCCCCGAAAACCTAAGGAAATTAGAAAGCTGCGCGATTTAGTTTATGTACTTACTTATACCCATCTGGTCATCTACATAATCTTAAACTTCACGTCCAGAGATTAAATTCCACCGCACCATTTTATGAGTTAGGAAGGGAGATTTGAGTAGCTCATGAAGAACTTCACCCTCAACATGTTCTTCCCGATCTCGGTTTCAACACCAGTAGTTGTTCCACATTTCAAAAATACGCATTAATTCCTGTAATTCTACCGTTTTAATAGTTCACTTCACACTACAAAACGTGAATGTTAGGATATCTTCCTGGGATGATGGCTACAAAATCACCAAGAAATGTTTAGGATATCTTTAGGCGAGGCTCGAACAGTCTGACAAAGTGTCTGGGTGCTTTTGGGTTGGACCCACACTGTCCGACCAGTTGACTCGAACAGTCCATGTATGAGACTTTAGACATCCTTTGTGAGTTCATTCGTCCTCTCGCTCCACGTCCATGTCTTCTCCTTTGATCCTTGCTTCCTCTTGTGCACAACCTTCAAACCTGAGCATACAAAGCATCCTTGCTTGAGGTAGTTGACATGACTCGCACACATCCAGAGGAAGATCATTGAGGAGTAAAGTCACCTCGGCTTGTATGGCTCATGCACATGCCCATGCCAAGGGTTATGGTGGATAATTTTCGCACGATGTGACGGTTTTTGCTCCTAGCGTCGTTCTTTCATTGGAAAGGGGGAATGAATTGCATGCTATTTTCATGATATTACATCACATCCTTTTGCTAAGCCTCGAATGGTTTAAAAAGTTGTGACTGTTTAAAAAAAATGTCACTTCCATTTAGTGAAATTTACACTACGCAAAATTGTACCTTTCAAACCCATCGAGACAAGAGAAATAACTAACTCTTAGTCGGACTTGGCGGTTGTTTACCGGTAATAGTCCAGACAATTTTAGATAGGTACCGCATGCATGGTACTCCCTCTGGTCACAAAAAAAGGGCGTGTATCTGTTCTTGTATAACAAGGGAGGTGTGGTCGGAGAGAAACTTCCCATTTTACCCATGCTTATAGAGCAGACGAGCAATTAATCTTCTCGATACTGATGATTTTCTCCCTTCTGTTTGTCTCCAGCGATTTTGGTTAATATGCGAGGGACGTGAACAAACCGATTGGTTTAATGTGAGTGGGTTATAGGCAAGGTGAATGGGGCTATGGGGGCTAATTTCAACACGACGCGGCAGTTTGACTACCGGTGTCATTAGTTCATGGGAAAGGGGAAAGAACTTTCCCGCCTTATTTTGTAATTGGCAGTAGTGCATCACGGCGATTTTCCTATATTCTCAAATTGTTGAAATTTTCATAACTACTTCGGAAACAAATGTAACTTTCATTTAGTGAAAAATTACACTTGTCACTAAACTTGTATCGTCTCTTTAAAGCAGTGAGACGTGAGAAATAACTATTTTTATGTCAGATCTGGTGGTATTATTGTAATGTTAAAATCCCACACAATTTCAAACAACCGCAACATGCATGGTACTCCCACCAACCCCGAAAGAGGCATGAATGTCTTTTCTCGAAAACCAAGGGAGATCCTATCAAAGGGAAAGCTTCCTATTTTACCCATGTTTAGAGCGTAGGAGGTCAATTAATCTCTCCAATCTAAACCATTCTAGCTCTCCTTTCTGTAGCAGTCTCCAACGATATCGGCCAATAGGGCAATTAAAGCGAATGACCAATTGAGTTTAATGTGTGTGGATTATAGGCGAGGTGAACGAGTTTCTGAGGGATAATTTTAGCACAACACGATGATTTTGGCTCTAGGCGTTTTTCTTTCACTAGGATGAGTAAAGAACTTTGACGCTTTTGTTCACAAACGGAGATAGTACATCACAACAATTTCCTAATTCTCACATGATTGGGATTTTCGTAACTATATCTAGAAAAATTACACTTTTCACTAAACAGAATTGTACCTTTTCAAATCCACTAAGACATGAGAAACAACTATTTTTTTAGTTGGACTTGATGGTATTAGTTTTCTGTTGATATTACACACAATATCAAATGGTTGGAGCATGCACGACACTCCATCTGATTGCAAAAAATGGGCGTGGATTTTCTTCCTTGTAAACCAAGGGAGGTAAAACTTCTTGTTTTACACTTGTTTATAGCGCAAAGTGGCTAATTAATCTCCCAGGTCCCGAATATTTTATCTCTCCTTTCTATATCTACTAGGCAATTGCTGGTGCACTACAATGGGGACATACATATTCTAGTGGTTCAACACCAATCGTGTCCGACATATATCTTAAACCCATCATATTTTAGATTTTGATAAGATTTGATATGATTTGAGTATTGGTAGGGGAAGGGAAATAAAGTTTTGATTTAGTTGAGATTTTGGTAAGATTTCTTTTGATTTCGGTATGGATAGGAAAGACAAAGAAAATTTTGATTTGGTTGAGGTTTTGGTAAGATTTGATTTGATTGAGTTAATGGAGGGCATGGTTTTGTTAATGCAAGGCGTGGTCTTCTTCTTGGCAAGCAATTAGCTACGGCTTGGAATTGTTAAAAAAGGTCTTGTGTGGAGAGTAGGCAACGGTAAGAGTATCCGAGTTTGGCGTGACAATTGGATCCCTAGGCCTTTCTCTTACAAACCTATAACGCTACAGGGGAGATGTCGTATTCACTTTGTCTTAGAACTCCTTGACGACAGGACCCTGATAAGTGCCACACATGTGGCACAAAGCAATTCTGCCATGACATCTTTTGATGGCAACTTTAGTTACCCGGGGGTGGCAACTTTAGTTGTGAAGCATGGCAACTTTCTGTTTGGATGGCGAGTTTCGGTTTTTTGCGTTTTTTTTGGATGGCAATTTTAGTTATAAAAACGTCAGGGTGGTGTTACTTCAAGCCACACGTGTGGCACTTATCATTTGGGTAATGGTTCATGGAACTACAACCTGCTACATGAATATATTTTTGCCTGCGGGCGTAACTAAGATCACTAGCTTCACCTCGTTTGGAGGATGAAACTATCACCTGGGGGGCCCAACAAATTTGGACTATTCTCTGTCAAAAGTGCTTATCAGTTGGCTTTCGATGAAACTCATAGAGGATTGTTTGTTGGTTCAAGCTCTCGACCTGATGGGAGGCATTCATGTTGGAAGTTGATCTGGTCCTGTGAGGTTCCGATGATCAGAAGTTTTGCATGGAGGGTTACTACTAATTCGCTACCGACTTGGCAAAAAAGCATAGTAGAGGTCTGGAAGTACGTGACCTATGTCCTCGGTGTTCTGCAGAACCTGAAGATAATTTTCATCCTCTATGTCACTATCCATTATCACGTGAGTTATGGAAATATATGTCTGAGGTATGAAACCTTCTAGGACTTGCTTCAATTCTGAATACTGGAAAGGAGTGGTGATACGTCTCCAACGTATCTATAATTTTTGATTGTTCCATGCTATTATAGTATCAATCTTGGATGTTTTATATGCAATTATATGCTATTTTATATCATTTTTTGGGACTAACCTATTAACCTAGTGCCCAGTGCCAGTTGTTGTTTTCTGCTTGTTTTTGGTTTTTCAGGAAATCAGTACCAAACGAAGTCCAAATGCTACGAAACTTTTTGACGATTTTTTTCTGGACAAAAGAGACCCTAGAAGCTTCGGGAGGAGACCAGAAGCCTCACAGGGAGGTGACAAGGCAACCCCACGCGTCCCCGGGGGGGCGCGCCAAGATGCCTTGTGGGCCCCTCGTGGCTCCTTTTGACCTAATTCCACTTCTATAAATTCTCAAATATTGGGAAACCAACAGAGAGCCACCCCGAATAACTTTTCTGCCACCGCAACCTTCTGTTCTTCTGCGACCCCATCTGGAGGCCTTTTCCGGCACCCTGCCGGAGGGGGAATCGATCACAGAGGGCTTCTACATCAACCTTGTTGCCCCTCCGATGATGTGTGAGTAGTTTACCATAGACCTACGGGTACATAGCTAGTAGCTAGATGGCTTCTTCTCTCTCTTTGATCTTCAATGCAATGTTCTCCTCGGTCTTCTTGGAGTTCTATTCGATGTAATCTTCTTTTGCAGTGTGTTTGTTAGGATCCGATGAATTGTGGGTTTATGATCAGATTATTCATGAGAAGTAATTGAGTTTTTTCTAAACTTTATTATGCATGATTTTTATAGCTTTGTATTTCTCTCCGATCTATCCGTTTGGTTTGGCCAACTAGATTGATTTATCTTCAGCGGGAGAGGTGCTTTGTAATGGGTTCAATCTTGCGGTGCTCTATATCCCAGTGACAGAAAGGGACAAGACACGTATTTGTTGATATTGATTGGGTTTACTTTGTCTACATCATGTCATCTTGCTTAAGGCGTTACTCTGTTTTCATTAACTTAATACCCTAGATGCATGCTGGATAGCGGTCGATGGGTGGAGTAATAGTAGTAGATGCATGCAGGAGTCGGTCTACTTGTCTCGGACGTAATGCCTATATACATGATCATTGCCTTGAATATCGTCATAACTATGCGCTTTTCTATCAATTGCCCAATAGTAATTTGTCCACCCACCGTATGCTATGTGTTCAAGAGAGAAGCCTCTAGTGAAAACTATGGCCCCCGGGTCTACTTTAATCATAAAAAGAAAACCTAAATATATTTTCTGTAATTTCCTTTCTTTTATTTTCTTTTGCAATTTACCTATCTACCACTACGAGATTTAATCCTTGCAAGTAACGAGTTCAAGGGGATTGACAACCCTCTTGCCCGCGTTGGGTGCAAGTATTTGGTTTTGTGTGTGTAGGGCTGTTCACGAGGCTTTGCGTGATTCTCCTACTGGATTGATACCTTGGTTCTCACTGAGGGAAATACTTATATCTACTGTGCTGCATCTCCTCTCCTCTTCGAGGAAAATCCCAACGCAGCTCACAAGTAGCAGGAAGAATTTCTGGCGCTATTGCAGGGGAGACATCACCAAAACCTATCAAGTACCTTCGCATAAACTACCATCTACTTTCTCTTCTTTTTATTTGCCTTTTTTATTTGCCTCTCTTTTTCATCTCCCTACACTTCTCTAAAAATCAAAAATACCAAAAATATTTGAGTCACTATCTTTTGCTTGTGTTGCCATGTGCCTTTTTTTTGCTTGCATCTTCGCTTGCTAAAAAACTATTGATATGGATCCTCATCCACTTGCTAATCTTTTCAAAAAAATCCAATTATGATGATCCAATTGCTAGTGAGTTGAGTGCACTAGATTATCTTTATGAAGTTTTGCTTGAAAATCGTGAATCTGAAAATTGTTATGAAGAAATTTATAAAGTGATTCATGATAGCTCCTTGAATGAAAAGAATGATTGCAATGATTTTATTATAAATTCTATTAATGTCAATTGTGTTAATAATATGCAAAACTACAAGCTTGGAGATGATGATTTTGTTATGTCCACTACTTATTGTAATGATCATGATTGGGGTGATGCTTCTTATGATCTTGAAAATTTATTTAAGCCTCATGATGAATATGATATTGATAATAATGATTGCAATATTATTGAACGTGGGTTTGGAAGAGTGTCAACTTTAGGAAAAAGGAATCCCACATATTTGGAGAGTGTTCAATCTTATGAAATTTTGGATAAAAGTGGGTTTGGAGAGGTCATGACTTTAGTTAATATTAATCCCACTATCTTGGAAGATTATAAAACTTTTATGCATAGGGATCATGAAGAGAATATTTTATATGATAAATATATTGTTGAATTTGAATATGATCCTACATACAATTATTATAAGAGAGGAAAATATGGTTATAGAAGTCTTCATGTTATTAAATTACCTCTCTTTGTCTTGAAATTGTTAATGCTTCATGCTTCCAATTTGCATATGCTAGATATTGCTTGTCTTGATAATTTGTTTTCCTATAAAATGCCTATGCATAGGAAGAGAGTTAGACTTAAATGTGTTAATTACATGCTATATGATGCTCTCTTTGTGCTTCAATTCTTTTCTTTTATGTGAGCATCATTAATATCTCAAGCCTATCTTAATGGCTATAAAGAAAGAGCTTGTTCGGAGGCAACCCAATATGTATCTTAAATTTTGCTTTTTCTTTCTGTTTATCTTGTGTCACGCAATTTTAGCTTCTGTTATTATTGTGTTTTCATCTTTTAATTAGTGTTTGTGCCAAGTAATGCCTTTAGGATGATTTGGATGATAGTATAATTGATGTTGCTTGAAAAACAGAAAGTTTTGCGCCCAGTGCTGGATTTTTGGTTCTGTACTGGAACGTCGGAAAAATCTGAAATTTTTACACAGTATTTTTATATGAATTGGTTACGTTTTTCTTATTTCTCAGAATTTTTGGAGTTACATAATTATGGCTTTTAAATTGATCTTTAAAGACTGTTCTGTTTTAGACAGATTCTATTTTCTATTGCATAGTTCGCTTATTTTAATGATGCTATGGAATATATCGTTGGGTATAAGTCATGGAGAAGTTAGAGTACAGTAGCATTATGAAAGAATTAAATATGAATCAATTTATAATAGTATCTAAAGTTTAAGATTTCTTTGTTATACTAACGGATCTCACGAGGTTTCTGTTGAGTTTTGTGTGCTGAAGTTTTCAAGTTTTGGGTGAGATCACGATGGATGAAGGAATAAGAAGTGGAAAGAACCTAAGCTTGGGAATGCCCAAGGCACCCCAAGGAAATATTCAAGGAAGACCCAAGCATCTAAGCTTGGGGATGCCCCGGATGGCATCCCCTCTTTCGTCTACAATTTATCGGTATATCACTTGGAGCTATATTTTTATTCATCACATGATATGAGTTTTGCTTGGAGTGTCGTGTGCTATAGTTTTCTTTTCTTTATTTGCTTTTTAGTTTTCCACAATCATCTTTTGATGGACACACCTTTTGAGAGGGACACACATTTATCATGATTTGTTAGAATAATCTATGTGCTTCACTTATATCTTTTGAGCTAGGCAGTTGCTCTAGTGCTTCACTTATATCTTTTAGAGCACGGCGGTGGTTATATTTTGAAGAAATAGTTGCACTCTCATGCTTCACTTAAATCGTTTTGAGAGTCTAATAAATAGTAATGGTAATTTGCACGGGTTATAAGATTGGTCCATAAAGGATAGGTATTCAAGAGGGATATAATAAAAACTTTCATGTAGATCACTAAATATGAAACGTGTGGTTCAATGATATTAATGTCGTAATATGAAAGGATATAGGTTCATGATCAGTGGTTAGTAGAAATATCGGTATTAAAGCTTGTTATTGACTTCTCATCTAAGTGTTGGTCATGGCATGGTGGGGAGGTTTGAGCATTTTTATGTCTGAAATGAAATCCTTTAGTGCTGTTAAAATCGGGGGTGCGTGATGGTTAACTCCTACCAACCTCCTCCCTAGGGGCATGCGAGTAGTACTTTGCTTCGAGGGCTAATAGGCTTTGCAATAAGTATGTGAGTTCTTTATGACTAATGTGAGTGCATGGATTATACGCACTCTTACCTTTCCGCAATTTGCAAGCCTCTTCGGTACCGTGCATTGCCCTTTCTCACCTCGAGAGTTGGTGCAAACTTCGCCGGTGCATCCAAACCCCGTGATATGATACGCTCTATCACACATAAGCCTCCTTATATCTTCCTCAAAACAGCCACCATACCTACTTATTATGGCATTTCCATAGCCATTCCGAGATATATTGCCATGCAACTTCCACCGTTCCGTTTATATGACACACATCTTCATTGTCATATTGCTTTGCATGATCATATAGCTGACATAGTATTTGTGGCTCAGCCACCGTTCATCATTTTTATACATGTTACGCTACATCATTGCACATCCTGGTACACTTCCAGAGGCATTCATATAGAGTCATATTGTTCTAGTATCGAGTTGTAATATCGAGTTGTAAGTAAATAAAAGTGTGATGATCATCATTATTAGAGCATTGTCCCAGTGAGGAAAGGATGATGGAGACTATGATTCCCCCACAAGTCAGAATGAGACTCCGGACGGAAAAAAGAGAGGACAAAAAGAGCCCAGCAAAAAAATGAGAGAAAAAGAGAGAAGGGGCAATGTTACTATCCTTTTCCACACTTGTGCTTCAGAGTAGCACCATGTTTTTCATATAGAGAGTCTCCTGAGTTGTCACTTTCATATACTAGTGGGAAGTTTTCATTATAGAACTTGGCTTGTATATTCCGATGACGGGCTTCCTCAAATGCCCGAGGTCTTCATGAGCAAGCAAGTTGGATGCATGATGTCTACTACGCAAATTTTATTCTTGTAGACATTGTTTGGCCTCCAAGTACAGAGTTTTGTAGGACAGTAGCAAATTTCCCTCAAGTGGATGACCTAAGGTTTATCAATCCGTGGGAGGCGTAGGATGAAAATGGTCTCTCTCAAACAACCCTGCAATCAAATACAAGAAATCTCTTGTGTCCCCAATGCACCCAATACAATAGTAAATTGTATAGGTGCTCTAGTTCGTCGAAGAGATGGTGATACAAGTGTAGTATGGATAGTAGATATAGGTTTTTGTAATCTGAAAATATACAAACAGCAAGGTAGCAAGTAGTTAAAGTGAGCACAAACGGTATTGCAATGCTTGAAAACAAGGCCTAGGGTTCATATTTTCACTAGTGCAATCTCTCAACAGTGCTAACATAATTGAATCATATAACAATCCCTCAACGTGCGACAAAGAGTCACTCCAAAGTTCCTATTAGCGGAGAACATAAGATGAAATTGTTGTAGGGTACGAAACCACCTCAAAGTTATCTTTTCCGATCAATCTATTGAGCCATCTCTATAAGTGTCACAAACAGCCCTAGAGTTCGTACTAAAATAACACCATATGATGCGCATCAACCAACTCTAATGTCACCTAGATACTCCAATGTCACCACAAGTATCCGTGAGTTGATTATTCGATATGCATCAAACAACTTCAGATTCATAATATTCAATCTACACAAACAACTTCAAAGAGTACCCGAAAGGTCACGGGAATCCGCAAGTTGATTACCAAAACATACATCAAGTGACTCAATAGAATACCCCATTGTCACCACGGGTATCCACATGCAAGACATACATCAAGTGTTCTCAAATCTGAAATATTCAATCCGACAATAACGAAACCTCAAAGGGAAAGACTCAATTCATCACAAGAAGATAGAGAGGGAAGAAACAACATATGATCCAACTATATTAACAAAGCTCGCAGTACATCAAGATCGTGCCAAATCAAGAACACGAGAGAGAGAGAGAGAGAGAGAGAGAGAGAGATCAAACACATAGCTACTAGTACATACGCTCAGCCCCGAGGGTGAACTACTCCCTCCACGTCATGGAAACCACCGGGATGATGAAGATGGCCTCCGGTGATGATTCCCCCCCCCCCCGGCAGAGTGCCGGGACAATGTAGGAGATATGTCCTAGAGGCAATAATAAATGTTATTGTTTATCTCCATGTTCATAATTATGTTTATGTTCCATGCTATAACTGCTATGGTTCTCGAGTCTACAATAACCACGAGGCTCGGAGGAAGACTCATATGCACGTGTGGAATAATAAACGGTAAAATGTATTCCTAGTCTGGTCTCTAAGACTAGCTCAAGTGTTGCATGATGGTTCTGTTTTCCTGATCATGGGCATGACTATGCCGGCAACTTTGAGGGCACAATGTTAGAAGAACGTTTGTGTTGAATCGACCCGAATTGATGTTATGCTATGAGATACATTCGTCACAAGTTAATGGTTAATAACACTGAGGAAGTTAACGTTTGCATAATTCCTTAGACCATGAGAGTATCGAGTTTCTTCATGCTTGCTTCATGAACTTTGGGGTTTGTTAAACGTCATTCGTAAATGGGTGGCTATTACGGCGGCTTACGGGTTCATGAAAAAGTATGTCAAGTAACTTGATAGCTCAAGATTGGGATTTGCTCCTCCGACGATGGAGAGATATCTCTGGGCCCTCTCGGTGTTACGGTATCCACCATCGTCTGGCCAGACACAATGTGATTTGATCACAGGGATGCCGGAACATGGGAATGAGAAAAGAGAACAAAACCGGTAACGAGGTAACTGGCATAGTGGACAAGTTGTTGATCCATGGGGATGCCAATAAATCTCACCTCGGGTATTTGTAATATATCGCGAAGCAACAGGAATAGCACACGACAACTGGAGGTTCCCTCGAATATTTATTCGTGTGGGTATAGGGGTCAATATGGGTGCCCACGGCTCCGATGTTGATCATTGATCGGAAAGAGTTCCGGTCATGTCTATGCTTCACTAAACCTATAGGGTCACACGCTTAAGGGTCATCTATCTGCTGAATACTAGACAGGGAGTCTGAGAGAAAGTCACCGGAAAAGTTTTGGAGACTGCGGAAAAGTTTCGGAGAGAGAACACCAGAATAGTTTCGGTAAAACTGAAAAGTTGTTTCAGGGTGTACCATAGAGTCAAATTGGTTTCGGCACACGTCTGGAAATTCTTGGAGGGTGCCAGAATTGTTCTGGAAACTTCTGGGATTTTTCCGGGATAAAAACCGGAAATGTTACGGAGCTGCCGGAACCGGTTTGGTTGCTTTTCGCAGATGAAAATCACTAATCCGGAATTGTATCGAAACGCGTCCAAAATCATTTTAGTGGGTACTGGAATTATTCTAAGACCCACAGAAATATTTTCGGATTTAACGGTCGCGGAAAAATGTTTCCATGAATAGTGAAAGTGCTTTTTGGGTGGCTTCTTGGAGAAGCCACCTTGAGGGCCTTTTGGTATTTTTCCCCTTGGCTTCTTGGAGAAGCCACCCTTGGGCTTGGCCTATAAATAGGGGTGGAGGGGGCTGCCTAAAGACACACTCTTTCTCAACATACACAAGCCATGCATGATCTGGCCTTCTCTCTCCCTCCCCGCGAAATAATTTCGTAGAGCCGAAAGGCTGTCT
Organism: Elymus sibiricus; assembly: GCA_039707655.1. Lineage (NCBI taxonomy): Eukaryota > Viridiplantae > Streptophyta > Magnoliopsida > Poales > Poaceae > Elymus > Elymus sibiricus. Next base: position 118,008,825 of record CM077676.1, on the reverse strand, counting down.
GGGTTCCGGCAGGAACTAGTTCTGGACGGCGAAGCCCTGCCGGATAGCTGACACCATATGTGTGCAACCTCGTAGAGAGGTCGTAGTTTCGATCTTTTTGCCCAAGGGGCTGTTCGAGAGTGCCTCCCGAAGGGCTGTCCGAGTGACCGTCCGAGTTTTGAGGGCCCTGCCGAAGGGCTGTCCGTGACATCGTCCGAGGGACTGTCCGACCGCCTCTCGGAGGGCTGTCCGACGTGCAGACGAGGGAGTACATCCTCGCGGTTGGGAGGTTGTAAATCCTAGCTGCGGGGATCTGCACCAACGATCGTCATCGACTCTACTTCCGCTGCGCAACGAGTCAGTAACGAAAAGATCAAACCTTGTATGCAGTCTCCATAGTGGTCCTGGGCTGGTGCGTAGGTCAGGAATTTTTTGTTTTCTGCTGCATTCCCCTACAGTGGCATCTTGAGCCGTGCTATGCGTTGATGCATGTTATGATCTAGAATACATAGAGATGTATGGGTGTTGCATAATATAATTTGTAGTAGATGAGTTCTACTGCTGATAATTATTTGTGCGGGTAGCAGATTAAATCTGTTACCCGATGTTCTTGTTGCTTCCGTGGAATTTGCATATTTCTGATCTTGATAACGGCATGGTGGAGTTTCAAAGTTCTGGCAATCCGTGATCCTGATTGATCAACGAAGTGCTAACAGTTCATTGAATTCCACCATAGTTAAAAAGAAAGATGAAATTTCGCAGACGAAAGGGCAAAGCAGATATGATCTGCACGGGGGTCATGCGTATGATGAAGTTCAATATGGGGCACGAGATTTTATTATCTCGTGTTTCATACACCCCGCAAAGTTAATCTAGCGACTTGAATAATCATACTTGATGATGGACGTTGGTAGCTTCGATTTGCTTCGAAACCTTAGAAGCCACGTAAAATGAAATTTTGTATAAACCGATTAGAGGCGTCTAACTTGGTTTTGCAGGATGTGCATGTGATGTGGTATAGCAGTTCTCACATTAATTTGATTATGTATGAGATGGCTATACAATGTAAATTAACATGACCTACATGTCATGATTCGGCATGATGGCTAGAGCCATATGATTGTCACTTTAATGACCTGCATGTCAACCTTAAGTAATGCACTTATTTTATTAGCTATAGAGATAGCAATATTATCTGGTGCATCGACAATGTGGTGGCAATCTTCGCGAAGGTGAACATCGACGCAAAATGCCGAAGACGAAGAAATTAAAGACTTCTCCGTCAGAAAGGGCTATACCATATCATGCTATTTTGAATTGCCTGAGATGTTTATCCCTTTTGATGCACCCTTCTTGATTGTGCGGTAGTCGCTTTTATTAGGGTGATCTCTCACTTAAAAATATCAAGTAGTTAGTGTTCTCCCAAGTGTAGCACCGTCACGGCACCTATCTTTTCGGGGCATCACATGATCTCCATGGGTGCGAACAATTAGAGAAGTGTGAGGCGGGTGAGTTGAGACCTCGCAGCGAGATCACTTGGTTGTCTTGACGTTCAGGCAGGACAGTCCTGAGCTCGGAACACACGCATCGAAAGATGAACAAGAATCACATAGAGATGTGATCGGCAAGTTTGCCTACCGATTGAAGTTCGCGCCATTTGAGTTCATCTCGAACCGTGGCGTTGAATTGAAATGCGGGTCTTGAATCACTCATAATCAATTTTGAGAGATATTGATTTGAGTGGGAGCGCACTATAGAATTAACTTGTTTAATTCTAAGTGCAATTAATTATGAACTTTGTCTAAAGTGTAATTTGCATAATAGTTGTAGAATAATGGCTCGTGTTTCCACCTTCCCTGTTAAAATTGAATAAGCTGTTAAATATCTGGTTAAAACTTTACGGTTGGTAACGTAATGTGAGGATTGTCCTCAAAAGTGCCGAGAAGGACTTTGTCCTATCGCATGCTTTTGGTATTCTCCCGCTAATGCTATGGATAATGTGATTCTCGTCCTTCGATTCAAAAGCTAGAATTCTGTTACGGTCAAGTGCAATATGTTTGCTTCCATGAGACCCGAACTTCAAAAGTTTGGGATAGCTATGTCATATTCATGGAACTGAAAATTAGTTTCAGATACAAACAAAGGCTAGAAGATATGGGATATCCAAAGCAATGTTTTTTTTGCAAATTATTAGTAAAGTGTTTACTAGGCATTTGACTGATGAGAGAGGGATCCAGAAGAACGCCTATCATATGATGAAGGTGAATAAAACAAACAACTTAAAGAGAAAGGAAATGTCCAAAGGGTGTTAGTATGACTTACACGCCTAGGAAGTCCGGGGCTAACGCCACTCTTAAGTTGGGTGCTTCTTTTGAGAGTAGGAGAAATACTAAAAGTTAAACTGTTAGAAGTATAAAGGTAAAAAGAGAGAAGACTGGAATATCCAGCTCATGTATGAATGTCATACAAGCTATTGATGTATAGAAAGGCTGGTCAAAAGAAATAGTTCTTGAGAATTATGATTAAACATGTTAATCACTGATTCTTGGGTATTGTGAGTTGATCACAGAGATACCCGCTCGATTGCATTCTATTGCGACTCGATGCAAGAACTACTACGGCCTAAAAGACTTGCCGGAGTGAGGTTCAGATACGCGCTGTGAATATAGTAAATGTTACTATACCTTCCATCGGTGTATTACCGTCTGTATTTATCTTCATAATTCATTTTAGAGTTTTACACACTCTAGCCCATTGCATAAGGTATCTTACAAGAAGGTTGTTCATAAGAGAACTTTTGATGTTCGATGTTATGAATAACTTAAGGGCCATACTTTCATTATGAATGAGATGTATGTTATGAATATTGATAATAATACATTACCTTTGTATTTACTTTCATAATTCATTTTAGAGTTTTACACACTCTAGCCCATTGCATAATGTTTGTTGCAAAAGGGTTGTTCATAAAAGAACAATTGTTGTTCGGTGTTATGAATAACATAAGGGCCATACTTCCATCATGAATGGGATATATGTTATGAATATTGATGGTAATGTGATACATCCATAACACTGACGCTAAATGTCGCAAGACTAAGAGAATACCACACATGTGTGGCACTGCATTTGGTCACATTGGAGAAACCCGCATGGAGAAATTCCATAATGATGGATTTTGAAGTTGTTTGATTATGAATCATCTGACACTTGCAACTTTCCTCCGAAAAGTGAAGTGACTGAAATACCGTTCACAGGCCATAAGGAACGAGCAACGAACTTATTGGTGATCATACATTTTTTATGTATGTAGTCCGATAAATGTTGTTGCTAGCAGTGGATTTATCTATCTTCAGAAATGACTCAAGTAGATATATGGATATTTACTTGATGAGACGTAAGTCTGGATCTTTTGAAATCATTCATAAGGTTTTCAATATGAAGTAGAAATTATTGTAACAAGAAAATTATGTTTCTGCAATTTTATTGCGGAAAGGAATATTTGAGTTACAAGTTTAGCGAATGTCTGATGAGTTGTGAAAAAGGTTTCATAACTTACACCTCCCGGAACACCACTGTGAGTGGAATGTCCGTGAAGATGTAATCAAACCATTTATGACATGGTAAGATCAAAGATGACATAAATCAATTTGCCATTATCCCTTTTAAAAGTAATGCTTTAGAGACTGTGACTTTTACACTGAAAAGAGCACCATCAGATCTGTTGAAATGACTCCATGGTATGGTACACCCAACCAGGTTATGTCTTTTCTTAACATTTGGAATATGGGGCTTGTGTAAAATATTTACAAACGTATTCCAAATCAGACAAGTACTACTTTGTAGGTTATCCCAAGTAATTGGGAATTCCTCCACCACTATACCGAGGCAAAAAGGTTTGCCACCAAGAACGGTATGCTTTTAAAGAGAATGGTTCTTGCAAAAAGGTGAGTGGGAGGACAGTGCAACTCGTCGAGATAACAGTATCTTCGTCATCAGATCAAAGGAAAGAAACCTTGGAAGTAATTCCAGAGTTTCCTACTGCGACTGATACGGAAGCCTCTACATGAGATGTATGGACTTCGGTCGAACTTGCAACTGAACCATGTAGGCAAAACTCATGCAAACCTCTCAGGTGCGCAAGAGAGATATTGTTGTTAGACAACAGTATACCTACGATACACAAGGAAGCGTTGATGGGCCCTGACTCCGGAATTGGCTAAATGCCAATATAATCAGAGATAGTTTCCATAATTGATTCAAGATTATATCTTGATAAACCCTTCGGAAGACTTAGAGTCTAACGAACATTAATGGAACTATAAACTGATGTGGATAAAATGTTTTATCCATAAAGCTCGACTTGTTGCAATAACAAGTTCAAGGAGTTGACTATGATGAGGTTGTCTCACCGTAGCGATGCTTAAAGTCAGATCGAGTTAAACTAGCAATTAATACATATTTCAATCTTGAGATATGATACATGGATGCCAAAAGGATTTCCATGAAATGGAAATACAAACTAGGACTTGTATGTGATACAGTCCAAAGTGTTTTGTCGATCTAGAGGATGCTAGTGAGTATGCAAACTTCAGAGTTCCAGCAATGGACAAAAGAGAGCAAAATGGAGTTGGAATCTTCGTTTTGATGAAATAGTCAAAAGAGTTTGATTTCATCAATGGATAACGAAGATGCTTGTGGTTACAAGAAAGTAAGTGGGAGCACAATAATATTTCTAAAAACTTTGTGTGCTTGACACATTGTTGATTGGAAATAATATAAATTTCTTGACACGAATTAGGACTTCATTGAAAAAGGTTTTTCGATGAAGTGCTTGGGCTAAATAGCCTTGATATTAGGCATATTTATCTACGAGATATAATTGCCTAATAGGCTAAGCCAAAAATACATATTGACAAGATGCTAAAACAGTTTAGCATAAGAACGCCAAGGAGTGATTCTTGCCGATGTCACATGGAAAGAGTTTTGCAAGACTCGGTGTCCCAAAACACTGATGAGCAAAATACATGATGGAGATTCCACACACCTTAGTGTTTGGATTAATCATGTATTCCATGGTATGTAAAACAACCAGATATGTCCAGTACTCCCAAGGAGTTGCGAGTAAAGATACCAAAGTGATCAAAGTACTGATAATGAGATAACAGTGAAAATTGTCATTAAGTACTAAAGTAGCACTGATGACATGTTTTCTCGCAAGCAGAGTTTATGAACTGCTCGTTGTAAAGTTGTTACATCGATACCGTCTTCATCAATGCTCCATGCGATTTTTGATTTAAGTAAAGGGTTTTGTGTAATACACGATATGGTGGCACGGTGTTTGGAAATCGTTCCAAATAGGTTACTGTGGCGAATTCTATAACAAAGGCTAAGTATGTTGCCGCTTTCAAAGCGACATAGAAGATGTTGAATCGTACAGTTCATTCATGAACTTAGTATGGTTCCAAGATGGCTTTGGTCAATGGAACACTATTGAAGATAGTTGCTCCATAGCTCAGTCTGAGGAATCAAGGTTTGACCAGTGATTCACATATATACGAAGCCAAGTCCACACAAAATATGAATTTTGTGAAAGCATGGAAACGCGAGGATATGCAGAGATACACACGGAATTGAAGTTGTCAGATCCGTTGGACATCAGACTATACCACAAGCGAAGCATTTTTTACACCGGTATGCCATAGGTGTAAAGTGCATTAGCATTGACTAGATTATTGACTCTAGTGCAAATGGGAGTCTATAGGAGATATGCCCTAGAGGCAATAATAAATGTTATTGTTTATCTCCATGTTCATAATTATGTTTATGTTCCATGCTATAACTACTATGGTTCTCGAGTCTACAATAACCACGAGGCTCGGAGGAAGACTCATATGCACGTGTGGAATAATAAACGGTAAAATGTATTCCTGGTCTAGCCTCTAAGACTAGCTCAAGTGTTGCATGATGGTTCTGTTTTCCTAATCATGGGCATGACAATGCCGGCAACTTTGAGGGCACAATGTTAGAAGAACATTTGTGTTGAATCGACCCGAATTGATGTTATGCTATGAGATACATTCGTCACAAGTTAATGGTTAATAACACTGAGGAAGTTAACGTTTGCATAATTCCTTAGACCATGAGAGTATCGAGTTTCTTCATGCTTGCTTCATGAACTTTGGGGTTTGTTAAACGTCATTCGTAAATGGGTGGCTATTACGGCGGCTTACGGGTTCATGAAAAAGTATGTCAAGTAACTTGATAGCTCAAGATTGGGATTTGCTCCTCCGACGATGGAGAGATATCTCTGGGACCTCTCGGTGTTACGGTATCCACCATCGTCTGGCCAGACACAATGTGATTTGATCACAGGGATGCCGGAACACGGGAATGAGAAAAGAGAACAAAACCGGTAACGAGGTAACTGGCATAGTGGACAAGTTGTTGATCCATGGGGATGCCAATAAATCTCACCTCGGGTATTTGTAATATATCGCGAAGCAACAGGAATAGCACACGACAACTGGAGGTTCACTCGAATATTTATTCGTGTGGGTATAGGGGTCAATATGGGTGTCCACGGCTCCGATGTTGATCATTGATCGGAAAGAGTTCCGGTCATGTCTATGCTTCACTGAACCTATAGGGTCACACGCTTAAGGGTCATCTATCTGCTGAATACTAGACAGGGAGTCTGACGGAAAGTCACCGGAAAAGTTTCGGAGACAGCGGAAAAGTTCCGGAGAGAGAACACCGGAATAGTTTGGGTAAAACTGAAAAGTTGTTTCAGGGTATACCATAGAGTCAAATTGGTTTCGGCACACGTCTGGAAATTCTTGGAGGGTGCCAGAATTGTTCTAAAAACTTCTAGGATTTTTCCGGGATAAAAACCGGAAATGTTCCGGAGCTGCCGGAACCGGTTTGGTTGCATTTCGCAGATGAAAATCACTAATCCGGAATTGTTTTGGAACGCGTCCAAAATCATTTTAGTGGGTACTGGAATTATTTTAAGACCCACAGAAATATTTTCGGATTTAACGGTCTCGGAAAAATGTTTCCGTGAATAGTGAAAGTGCTTTTTGGGTGGCTTCTTGGAGAAGCCACCTTGAGGGCCTTTTGGTATTTTCCCCCTTGGCTTCTTGGAGAAGCCACCCTTGGGCTTGGCCTATAAATAGGGGTGGAGGGGGCTGCCTAAAGACACACTCTTTCTCAACATACACAAGCCATGCATGATCTGGCCTTCTCTCTCCCTCCCCGCGAAATAGTTTCGTAGAGCCGAAAGGCTGTGTGGGTTCCGGCAGGAACTAGTTCTGGACGGCGAAGCCCTGCCGGATAGCTGACACCGTATGTGTGCAACCCCGTAGAGAGGTCGTAGTTTTGATCTTTTTGCCCGAGGGGCTATTCGAGGTGCCTCCCGAAGGGTTGTCCGAGTGACCGTCCGAGTTTTGAGGGGCCTCCCAAAGGGCTGTCCGTGACACCGTCCGAGGGACTGTCCGACCGCCCCCCGGAGGGCAGTCCGATGAGCAGACGAGGGAGTACATCCTCGTGGTTGGGAGGTTGTAAATCATAGCTGCGGGCATCTGCACCAACGATCGTCATCGACTCTACTTCCGCTGCGCTACGAGTCGGTAACGAAAAGATCAAACCTTGTATGCAGTCTCCATAGTGGTCCTGGGCTGGTGTGTAGGTCGGAATTTTTTTGTTTTCTGCTGCGTTCCTCTACAAACAAGGCTCCGGATGAGATCGCTTCGGTATAGAGGCTTGCGGTGGCGGTGTGGAAGTTCTAGGTTTCTTTTCAGGGTTTTCTATATTGATAGGATTTTTCAGCGTTGGATTCACGCCAGGGGGGCCCACGTGGGAGCGACAAGCTCGGTAGGCGCGCCCTGGGGGGAGGGCGCTCCCCCCAGGCTTGTCGCTTCCTCGTGAGGCTTCTGGTCCTTCCTTGAAGGTTCGGGGGTCTCTTTTGGTCCATAAAAAGTCTGCCTAAATTTTCAGCCCAATCCGAGAACTTTTATTTCTGCACAAAAAACAACACCATGGTAGTTCTGCTGAAAACAGCGTCAGTCCGGGTTAGTTCTAATCAAATCATCCCAAAACCATATAAAATTGTTATAAACATGGCATGAATACTTCATAAATTATAGATTCCTTGGAGACGTATCAGCATCCCCAAGCTTAATTCCTGCTCGTCCTCGAGTAGGTAAATGATAAAAGAAATAATTTATGAAGTGTGAATGCTAGCATAGTGCACAAGTTTGATCAATGATAATTTCAATCACTTTTTCTAGCATCATTATATATCATAAACAGTAACTCATCTCATAAAACTTCTCATGATCAAGTAGCAATCAATTCACATGTTATGGTTTAAACAATATATTCTCTTGAAACTTAACAAGCTATGTTCTTAGTCACCAAACAATTTCAATGCATCTTATTTTCAGGAAAGTCTAAGTAAGAGCTCCACATACTCAATTATCATATAGTCTTCTATGATTACTAGTACTCAAAGCATATTTTTAGAACAAATAGCATCCATCGAACACAGAGAAAGATAGGGGCTTAATGTTTCGCCACCCAACTTATTCATCATAGAGATAATTGTCAACAATAATAGCTCATGATCAAATATATTTGAATGGATATATGTGCTTGGATCTTTCCCCACCACATGATGCTTGACAACTAAAGAATAGTTTGGAATAAGAAATTGACTCAACAAAAATAAAATTAATAGAAAAAGTAAAAGATAAGACCTTCGCAGAGGGAAGCATGGATTTGCAGAGGTGCCAGAGCTCATTGCTTAAAACAGAGATGAATACATTTTGAGTGGTGTGCTTTTCCTGTCAACGTCACGACTAAGGATTTTCAATATCTTCCATACTAAACACATTATGGCTGGTTCCCATGCAAAAATGAAAAGTTTAACTCCCCCTCAACCATTCAAACACAAGCCATGGCTACCGAATTCATGGGTGCCCTCCAAACTTTCAACTTTCTAGGGGGAGCCTTTGTTTTATTATTTATTTTCTTTTTGATTGACGGGACTGGGCATCCCTTTTACCAGCCTCTCTCGTGCAAGGACAAGTGAATAAACACCCGTCATGAGAACAACCCACTTAGCATGGAAGATATTGACTGCCCCGTCTCTCCATGAGCAGTACGGGCACACAAAACAGATGCTTATTTGAAGATTTTAGAGATGGCATATGCAAATTTACTTGGAACGGCAGGGTAATACCGTATATAGGTAGGTATGGTGGACACTCATTTAAGAAGCTTGGCTCAAGGATTTTGGATGCATAAGTAGTATTCCCGCTTAGTACAGAAATTTTTGGCTAGTAAAGATCCTAAACAAGCACCACATGTTGGAGGATCCATAACAATATAACTTCGATGCAAATATACCCAACCATAACTCATTACGTTGTCTTCCTTGTCCAACTTCAACTAATTTGCTCAAGTTATAAAATAATTAATGGGTATTCACAATAATAAAAGATGTCCAAGATAATATATTTGTATGTGAAATTTCTCTTTCATATACTAATCATTCATGAATTGCTTGTATGACCAATATTGTGATTGTCAAACTTCAATAGATTTTACTTTCTAAACCCAATGTGAAATATTGCTAAGCATATGGAACATGGATAATTTCAGATTTATGATATTCAATCCATTCAACAATTCACTCTTAGAATATAAGTGAAGCACAAGAGTGAATGACAAACTACTCCAAAAATATAAGTGAAGATCAATGAGTAGTTAAACAATTAAGTAGCTATGTGAGAACTCTCTCTCATTCAAGATTTCAGATCCAAGGATTTTATTAAAACAGCAACACTACAAAAAAAAGACACATCCGTGACATTATGGCTCGAATGAAAACTTTTTCTGTCATGGTTGTGACACTTCTATGACAATAATTGTGACAAAAACACGTATCATCATAGATGTGGTGGGATCCTACTTCTATGACAAAAAATTATGATAGAAAATGGGCTTTTCGTCCTGGGCGGGCCGGAGACGCACCCGCATGACATTCTTTGGGCTGTCCATGACGTAAAAATCGTGGTAGAAGTGAGGCCGAGGAAATTTTTGAGGAATTCCCGGTTACGGTGGGTGGTCGGGGCCGAGCGATGCAGTGTGGTTTGCGCGTTTCTCTCGTACGCGCACGTGTGTGTGCGAGGCGTTAGCTAACTGAACCCGAGCGAGGCGTTCGCTTACTGAACCCGAGCGATCGCACTAGCTATGTACTGAAGCCGATCGATCCCTTGGCTGGTAACTGAACCCGAGCGATTCCTTCGCTGCTAACTGAACCCAGGCGATTCCTTCGCTGCTAACTGAAGACGGTCGAGCCCCCGTACGTGCGAGACGTAGCCAGTTGGGGTTACCTCTCGATGAACAGTGCCCGTTGCTGCCGCGTGCGCGATACGTAGAACGAGTCGAGACGCATCCATCGAGCCCCTTGCGCGAGACGTGATGAGTTGACCTAGCCGGTTGGTTCGCTGTGGATGAACAGTTCCCATTGCTGCCGCCCGCTCGTACGCCTCACCCCAGCTGGTGGGTTGGCTGTGAATGAACAGTACCCTGGCCATGTGAAGGTTTTGGCGCTGGATGAACAGGACCTCGAGGAGGCCAGCCGGTTGGGGGTGGATGAACAGGACCCCGTGGAGGCTGGATGAACAGTAGCCGGTGGAGGCTGGAGGAAGTCGACGGTGGATGAACAGTAGCTGGTGGAGGCTGGAGGAGGTCGACCGTGGATGAATAGTAGCCCATGGAGTCCCGTTTTGCGGTGCGCCACACCCCTCCCGATGAACAGGACCCCCGTTTCGACCGTAGGCAGTTGGGGAGAAGTCCGTTTCCTCCGTTTTGCGGTACGCCACACCCCTCCCGATCAACAGGACCCCGTTTCGACCTTAGGAGCTCGAACAGAAGTCCGTTTCCTCCGTTTTGCGGTACGCCAGACCCCCAGCCGATGAACAGGACCCCGTTTCCACCGTGCGATCGAACAGAAGGCCGTTTCCTCCGTCTTGTGGTACGCCAGACACCCAGCCGGTGGGGGGGGGGGGTCGATGAACAAAACCCCGTTTCAGCTGTTCCGTCCGAGCCGGTTGGCTCCCGATGAACAGGACGCGTTTCGACCCAGTCGCTTGGCTCCCGATGAACACGACGCTGTTTCCTCCGTTCTAACCCAGCCGGTTGGCTGCCAATGAACACGACGCCGTTGCTGCCGTCCGTTGCCTCTCCATGTACATGAGCCATGGCCGTATGTATGCGCACGCGTTCGAGACCCCGCCTGTATATATGTACGTACGTGCCCGTATTTTTTGCCGTGTGGCTGTACATACGTGTACACGATTTAGACGGGGCTGCCTGAACTGCTACGCCGAGGGCTCTACTATGACACGTGCCGCTCCTTACACGCCCACGGTTCATCCTTGCAGAGAGACCGATCGACCAGTATGTACGCACACGTTCGCGACCAGACAAACAATGCTACATACGCTTCGACCGGGTGGGTCCCAGCTGTCAGGGAGGATAAGGAGGCACTTCCTTGCGTGCGAAGATGTATCTGGTGGGTCCAGCTGTCAGCCTCACCGTGTACAGTCCTCTTCCGATGGCTGCCGTTCATTGACCACGTTGACTACGCCGCGCCGAGAGCACCAAGGCGGTGGACGACGGCAAGGCCAAGGAAGGGAACGACGCGGAGCCGGGGAAGACGCGGCAGTGGATGCCCACGCGGAGGGGAGTACGAGGGTTGACTGGTTCGGCTGCGGTGTGAGGCTGCCATCGCCGGAGAATAACAGGGGATGTGGTTGAGTAGAAGGAAGGCCTGGCCAGCGGTGGAAGTAGGGTGGGGCGGTGAGGCCTGTGCGGCAGCACAGCCGGCCACGGGAGGCAGGAGCAGGCGGTCCTGCCGGCGCTAGTTTGGGCGGCTGGAGCAAGAAGATCAGAGATTGAAGAAGTAGCACGGCCGTTGGATTAACAGCCAACGGTCACGGCTGTTGACTAAGTTGACAAAGCCCTGCGTACGCGTCAACTTAGTAGGCCCACAAGTCAGCCTCCAAATCCGGTGGGTCCCAGTTGTCATTGGGAGGAATCTTTTTTTCGCTTAATAAGGAGGCACTTCCTTCCGTGCGAAGATATAGCTGGTGGGTCCTAGCTGTCAGGGTGAGGAATTATTTATTTTTCGCGTAATAAGGAGGTACTTCCTTGCGTGCGAAGATGTAGCTGGTGGGTCCCGGATGTCAGGGGGGACGAGTCATTTTTTTTGCGCGTAATGAGGCACTTCTTTGCGTGCGAAGATGTAGCTGGTGGGTCCAAGCTGTCAGGGGGAGGAATCATTTTTCGTGGCGTGCGACCATGGACCTTGTGGGTCCCAGCTATCTGCCTCTCCACGTACAGTCCTCTTCCGATGGCTGTCGTTCGTTGACCGTATTGACGACGCCGTGCCGAGAGCACCAACACGGTGGATGATAACCCACAAGTATAGGGGATCAATTGTAGTTTTTTCAATAAATAAGAGTGTCAAACCCAACGAGGAGCTAAAGGTAGAATAAATATTCCCTTCAAGTTCTATCGACCACCGATACAACTCTACGCGCACTTAACGTTCGCTTTACCTAGAACAAGTATGAAACTATTTTGTAGGTGATAGGATAGGTTTGCAAGAATAAAACTAGAAGTACTTTGCGAGAATAAAACTATGAGTAATTTGCAAGATAATAAAAGTTAGATGTTTAGTAGAAAGTTTTTGTAACACAAGAGAATGATTTGTCCATAGGCAATCGATAACTACACCGGTAATCATTATTGCAATTTTATATGAGGGAGAGGCATGAGCTAACATACTCTCCGTACTTGGATCATATGCACTTATGATTGGAACTCTAGCAAGCATCCGCAACTACCAAAGATCATTAAGGTAAAACCCAACCATAGCATTAAGTATCAAGTCCTCTTTACTCCCATACGCAACAACCCCCTTACTCGGGTGTAAGCTTCTGTCAATCTAGCCGCCCACCATAAGAGAATTATGAACATCTTGCAAACCCAACAGCGGGAATCCCCCACGTGTGCGCGGCACAGAAGGCACCATAGGACAGCACCAAAATAAAACGTACAACTCAAACCAATCACGATCATCAATCAACCCATCGGACAAAACGAATCTACTCAAACATCATAGGATGGCCACAAATCATTGGATAATGATATGTAGCATTAAGCACCATGTTTAAGTATAGAATTACAGCGGGAATTGAGATGTTACACCGCTGCATAGAGGGGGAGAGAGTTGGTGTTGACGGTGGTGAAGTTGTTGGTGTAGATAGCCGTCACGATGGTTCCCCCGGCGGCGTTCCGGCGCCACCGGGAGAGTGGGGGAGAGAGCCCCCCTCCTTCTTCCTCTTCCTTGGCCTCCCCCTAGATGGGAGGAGAGTTTCCCCTCTGGTCCATGGCTGCCATGGCGGCGGATGGGCAGGAGCCCCTCCTAGATTGGATCTCTCTCTCTCTGTTCTCTTCTATTTCGCGCTCCTGTTTTCTGGCCCTTCACCGTTTCTTAAATTCCTAGAGATCCGTAACTCCGATTGCGCTGAAATTTTAACACGATTTTTTTTCCAGATATTAGATTCCTTGCGCCCGAAGAAGATCCCCAACCGACTTACGGTGTGCCCACGAGGCACCACCGCGCGCCAGGGGGGGCGCGCCCATGTGGCTTGTGTAGGCTGTGGGGCTCCTTTTGCGTTGATTCCACCTCCCAAAAATCACATATATTCCAAAATAAATCTCCGTAAAATTTTATTGCATTTGGACTTCGTTTGATATGGATTTTCAGTAAAACAAAAAACAAGCAGAAAACAGGAACTGACACTGGCACTGGATCAATATGTTAGTCCAAGAAATCATATAAAATGTTTCCAAAAGTATGTGGAAATTGTTGGATATTGGCATGAAACAATCAAAAATTATAGATACGACGGAGACGTATCAGCATCCCCAAGCTTAATTCCTTCTCGTCCTCGAGTAGGTAAATGATAAAAAAGATAATTTTTGATGTGGAATGCTACCTAGCATAATCTTGATCATATAATCTAACCATGGCATGAATATTAATACACGAGTGATTCAAAGCAATAGTCTATAATTTGATATAAAGACATCAATACTCAAGCATACTAACAAACAACCATGTCTTTCAAAATATCAACGCTAAAGAAAGTTATCCCTAGCCCGTTATGCTCAGTCATTGATCCATTCATGAAACACACTCAACATTAACCACACCCAATGCACAAGTATGACAATAGTGCTCTCCAGTTGGTGCTTTATAAGAGAAGATGGAGACTCAATAAAAATAAAAATGCATAAAAGTAAAATAGATAGGCCCTTCGCAGAGGGAAGCATAGATTTGCAGAGGTGCCAGAGCTCAAAGCTTAAATTAGAGAGATAAAATTATTTTGAGAGACATGCTTTTCCTGTCAACGAAAACGACCGAGAGTTCCCAATATCTTCCAAGCTAGACACATTATAGGCGGTTCCCAAACAGAAAATAAAGTTCATTTCCTTTCCACCATTCTTTCACAATCCATGGCTAGCCGTATCCATGGGTGCCTTCCATACCAACACTTATCAAGGAATTTTGTTATTATTATTTTTGATTCATTGTGGGACTGGGCATCCCTATTACCTACCACTCTCTCGTGCAATGACAAGTGAATAAACACTCATCGTGAGAATAACACACCTAGCATGGAAAATATTGGCCACCCCCTGCCGCTTCATGAGCGGTACGGGCACACAAAACGGAAAATTATTTTGAAAAATTAGAGTTGGCACATGCAAATTTACTTGGAACGGCATGGAAATACCGCATATAGGTAGGTATGGTGGACTCATTTGGCACAACTTTAGGTTTAAGGAGTTGGATGCACAAGCAGCATTCCCGCTTAGTACAAATGAAGGCTAGCAAATTGATTGAGAAGCAACCAACCAGAGAACGAAAATAGTCATAAGCATGCATTGGGAATAACTAACACTGAATAATGCACCATAAGTAGGATATAACTTCGTTGCATAACTATTGACTTTACGTGCATGCATAGGGAATCACAAGCCTTAACACCAATATTCTTACTAAATCACAATTACTCACTAGCATAACTCACATATTATCATCTTCATATCGCAAAACTATTGCAAGGAATCAAACATATTATATTCAGTGATCTACAAGGTTTATGTAGGATTTTCTGACTAACCATGTGAATGACCAATTCCTGTTGACTCTCTAAATAGATATAAGTGAAGCAAGAGAGTTTAATTATTTCTACAAAATACCATGCTCTAACAAATATAAGTGAAGCAAAAGAGCATTCTACAAATAACGGTTTTCTATATGAAGAGAAACAAGCATCCAAGCTTCAAATGATATAAGTGAAGCACATGAAGCATTCTATAAAGCCATACTCAAAAGATATAAGTGAAGTGCATGAAGCATTCTATAAATCAACCAATGACTATCTCATACCAGCATGGTGCATCACTGAAAGAAAAATAAAAGGAACATGACGCTCCAAGAATTTATGCATATCATGTGAACAAAACAAAAACCGAAACATACCGATACTTGTTGAAGAAAGATGGGATGCCTTCCGGGGCATCCCCAAGCTTAGACGCTTGAGTCTCCTTGAATATTTACTTGGGGTGCCTTGGGCATCCCCAATCTTCAACTCTTTCCTCTCCTTATTCTCCTCATATCGATACCACCTCGATCTTCGAACACTTCATCCACACAAAACTTAACCGAACTTTTTATTAGCGGGGTTAGTACATATAACATCAAATCCCATCATGTCCTACCGTAACATTATTGTATAATTATAATCAAACATTACCCACTGTATGCTATCACAATTCTATGGCTCCCAAGTCAATGGGGCTCAACAAGATTTCAAACATACGCAAATAACGAAACTATAACAGCAATCTGTGAAAACAGGATAGTATGTAAAGATGCAGATGGTACATATACTTCTGTAACTCAAAAAATTCTGAAAAATTAGGAAAAAATTAAAAAAAATTGCATGGCAGTACTGTGTAAAAATTTCATAATTTTTGCATGTTCCAGTAAAAAATGTAAATTCACGCACTACAACAAAAGTTTTTGTTTTTGCACTGCACATACCAAACAAGCAATTTAAACATCCTAACGGTAAATCTTGGCACATTATTTTTATAATACAATGGATTTCTACAAGGGGATAATTATTTTTGTTGAAAAGTTTCTGTAATTCAAGATTCACAAAGTTTCCATGGGAATGAACAAAGTTCAAGGAGCTCCCCCACTTCAACGGTGCTCGTCTTTCTTACTTTCACTTTCCTTTTTGAAAAGTTTTAGGTTCCCCTCTATATTTTTTTGTTTTAAAACTTTTTAAAAGCACTCAACAGAAATAAATGACTCTCTAAAACTTCCGGGTTGTCTCCCTGGCAGCGCTTTCTTTAAAGCCATTAAGCTAGGCATAAAGTGCTCAAGTAATCGATCCACCCGGATCCCAAGGTATATCAAAGCCAATTTTAATTAAAAATGACTTGTAATTTAGTAGTGAGCACAAAGTAATATAAATCGTGTAACAACGAAGTCTAACTCTCTTCCTATGCATCGGCATGTCATAAAAGAACAATTCATGCACATCAAATAAAGGCCAATGCATAGCATAAGTAGTTTCTAGCAATTTTATAGTATTGGAAACATAAAGAGGTAGAGATGTAGTTCCTCTCTCATAATAATTGCAAGTAGGAGCAGCAAGCACATGCATATTATATTCATCAAAATTATCATGTGTAGTAGTAAAACGCAACCCATCAATATAATCCTTAATAAGAGCAAACTTCTCCGATATAGTGTAGTTGGGAGAATTCAAAAAGATAATAGGACTATCATGTGTGGGTGCAATAGCAACAATTTCATTCATAACATAAGGAACTATAGCAAGTTCATCTCCATAAGCATAATTCAAATTGGCATCTTGGCCACAAGCATAGCAAGCATCAATTTCATCAAAAAGGGATATTTCAAACGAATCCAAGGGATCATAGCAATCATCATAGCATTCATCCTTCGGTAAGCATGAAGGGAAATTAAACAATGTATGAGATAAAGAGTTACTCTCATTAGAAGGTGGGCACAGGTGATCAATCTGCTCTTCCTCCTTTTGTTCTTCACTCTCCACAATTTTTTCATCTAATGAGCTCACAGTGTCATCAATTTCTTCTTCCATAGATTCCTGCACAATATTAGTCTCTTCTTGGACAGCGGAGGTGTCCTCAATATATTCTTTAACATAAGCATTAGAAGCATAGTTTTCATAGAAATATTTAAGTATGGCAGAATTTTCAGATTTGTAAAGAGTAGCATCATACTTTTCAATCAAAGAAGCAATTTCATAAGCACCCTTAAAAGCAACAAATTCTTCAATTTGTTCAATATCATAGTAACTATAAACACCTTTAGCATAAGAAGATATGATTCCATTATCACTAAACTCACATTGGTAGGGAAGGTGCTCTTAGGGTCTTCAGAACAACAAGTAAAATCATGTATTTCGCATAAATTCCAAGCGTAGCAATGCATAGTATTAATATGATGCCATAAAAGTTTCCCTTTTTGACATAAGCGTTGTCGCACAAAATGAGAATGCTCATCTAATGATTTTCCCTCAACTAAGCTAGTTGGGTTTTTAGCACGAGCACATAAGGATCGAAGATGATCCAAGTAGAAAGCTTCAGCAGTATGATAGATTTTGGGTGGTTCTTCAACCATTGGTTTAGCAGGTACAACTAATTTTTTTGGTATTTTACGTTTCCTACCCATAACTAAAGATAGAAAACAAGAGCACAAAATAAAAACTACTTAGTGATAAAGCAAACAAGTGCACACGAGAATATCAACCCCACGCTATTGCTCCCCAGCAATGGCACCAGAAAAAGGTCTTGATAACCCAAGAGTATAGGGGATCAATTGTAGCTTTTTCGATAAATAAGAGTGTCGAACCCAGCGAGGAGCTAAAGGTAGAATTAATATTCCCTTCAAGTTCTATCGACCACCGATACAACTCTACGCGCACTTAACGTTTGCTTTACCTAGAACAAGTATGAAACTATTTTGTAGGTGATAGGATAGGTTTGCAAGAATAAAGCTAGAAGTACTTCGCGACAATAAAACCACGAGTAATTTGCAAGATAATCATTATTGCAATTTTATATGAGGGAGAGGCATGAGCTACCATACTTTTCGTACTTGGACCATATGCACTTATGATTGGAACTCTAGCAAGCATCCGCAACTACCAAAGATCATTAAGGTAAAACCCAGCCATAGCATTAAGTATCAAATCCTACGCAACAACCCCCTTACTCGGGTGTAAGCTTCTGTCACTCTAGCCGCCCACCATAAGAGAATTATGAACGTATTGCAAACCCTACAGCAGGAATCCCCCACGTTTGCGCGGCATGGAAGGCACCATAGGACAACACCAAATGAAAACATACAACTCAAACCAATCACGATCATCAATCAACCCATCGGACAAAACAAATCTACTCCAACATCATAGGATGGCCACAAATCATTGGATAATAATATGTAGCATTAAGCACCATGTTTAAGTAGAGAATTATAGCGGGAATTGAGAGGTTACACCGCTGCATAGAGGGGGAGAGAGTTGGTGTTGACGGCGGCGAAGTTGTTGGTGTAGATCGCCGTCACGATGGTTCCCCCGGCGGCGTTCCGGCGCCACCGGGAGATAGGGGAGAGAGCCCCCCTCCTTCTTCCTCTTCCTTGGCCTCCCCCCTAGATGGGAGGAGAGTTTCCCTTCTGGTCCATGGCTGCCATGGCGGCGGAGGGGTAGGAACCCCTCCTAGATTGGATCTCTCTCTCTCTGTTCTCTTCTGTTTCGCGCTCCTTTTTTCTGGCCCTTCACCGTTTCTTAAATTCCCGGAGATCCGTAACTCCGATTGCGCTAAAATTTTAACACAATTTTTTTTCCGGATATTAGTTTCCTTGCGTCCGAAGAAGAGCCCCAACCGACTTACGGTGTGCCCACGAGGGACCACCGCACGCCAGGTGGGCCCGCGCCCATGTGGCTTGTGGAGGCTGTGGGCCTCCTTTTGCGTTGATTCCACCTCCCAAAAATCACATATATTCCAAAATAAATCTCCGTAAAATTTTATTGCATTTGGACTTCGTTTGATATGGATTTTCAGTGAAACAAAAAACAAGCAGAAAACAAGAACTGGCACTGGGCACTGGATCAATATGTTAGTCCAAGAAATCATATAAAATGTTGCCAAAAGTATGTGGAAATTGTAGGATATTGGCATGAAACAATCAAAAATTATAGATAGGACAGAGATGTATCAGTGGACGACGGCAAGGCCCAGGAAGGGAACGACTCGGAGCCGGCGAAGCCACAACAGTGGATGCCCACGTTGAGGGGAGTACGAGGGTTGACTGGTTCGGCTGCGGTGTGAGGCCTGTGTCGCCAGAGAATAACAGGAGGTGTGGGTGAGTAGAGGGATGGCCTGGCCAGCAGTGCGGTAGTAGGAGGGGGCGGTGAGGGCTGCGCGGCAGCACAGCCGGCCATGGGAGGCGGCAGCAGGCGGTCCCGCCGGCGCTGGTTTAGGCGATTGGAGCAAGAAGATCAGAGATTGAAGAAGCAGCACGGCCGTTGGATGTTATCGAACGGTCACTGCCGCTAGAATCGTTGTTGACTTTTTTTTGAGAACTCCTCGTTTGTTGACTAATAAGTTCACGTAGCCCTGCGTACGCGTCAATATAGTAAGCCCACAAGTCAGCCTCCAAATCTGTGGCAAACAACATACAACCCATTTGTCATTATTTTTAATAATTTACAGCCCATTTGCTAATTCTTCAGGAATTTTTTTATGCCCATATTCTTTTTGTTAGCATTACAGCCCATATTCTGGCCACGATTAAAAAATTCAACGAAATTTTACATATTACGGTGGGGTCCAAACTGTTTTTAATCCCAAAATTTGGAGTCAGATTCAAACTAATTTGAAAAAGTAATTTATATTATTTTAAATCCAACGAAATTTTCCCCGCAGAAAAATCAATGAAATTTAAAATCTCAAAATCCCAGAAAACCGCAATTTGAAACTAATTTCCAGTTTGCATTTTTTTTGAGTGGCTATTGCTGGTTTTGTGTTGTTCTTAAAATTTACAGCCCATTTCTTACAACTTATAGGCCATTTTCTGGGCAAACCCCGAATACATCCCTCCTCGTCTTGAAAGATTTGCAGCCCAACAGTGCTGAGAAAAGCTAGTAGGCCTCAGTTGGGTATTCTTAAAAAAAAATAGAACTGGGCTAGCCATTTTCAGAAAGAGAAAAAAATAACTGGGCTGGTCATGTGGTAAACAGAAAATAAAGGCCTGGGCTAGACGGGCTACAGCCCCCGCACAGCCCAGTTGATACCCTGCTCCGTCTCAAAAACAAAAAAACAACTGTGCGAGCTGCTGGGTCCATGGTGTTAGCCGCTCATTGGGCAATTCTCTCGCTTATTGTAACAAACCGATTTTTGGCCCTTTCTTTTTCTTTTGAATTTCTTCGAATTTTTATTTGGAGTTTCTTTTTCTGTGGCTATGTAGTCTTGAAACCTGGGAAAATCTTCTCTCCTGCCACTTCCTAGTGGCTTGTCATTCTCAAATCTATCCCAAGGCCGTGTCATTTCCATCTTAGCCCAACTCCGATATTTATTTATTGGGAATATTCCTTTTTCTATTAAAGGAATAACCCTGTTTGCCCTAGGTTGTGAAGCAACCTATATTTCTGTCTTCCACAAAATTCCCACAAAATTCTCATAAATTCTTTGGATCATATCTCCCACCAATATGAAAAAACACATCCATGCCTAGTTCAAAAATAATTCTGGAATATTCATTTTCCATTCTGTCCAGAATGGCACTTTGTGAAGGAAGTGCTATTTATATTTTCTTGATTACCCTAAAAAATTTTGGGCACTCTTTCCTATCCAAATTATTGCCACATGCCAAAATTCAACTTCATTGGCCTAGTAAATCTTCCTCAGCAAATTTCCAAAGTTTCTGACTAGAGAGAAGCTTTGTGAAGGAAGTACTAGCTAGGCTTATCCAAATGAGTTGCAATTTTGGGAGATCATCCATATTATCAAATAATTGCTATCCACCAAATTTCATATCCAGCTAACTATCTATGTGAGCACACCTTCAAATCTTGGTTTCTGGTCACAATTTCAGTTTGTGAAGCAACTATATTTTATATTGCTTCAAAAATTCTGAAATTAATCCAGGACCTAAATATCCCTAAATAATTTGAGCATGCCAAATTACACATCATTTTGCGAAGTCATTTTCTCCACACAATTCCCCAAGTTTCTGTCCAGTGTGGATCATTGTGAAGGAAGTACCATTTATACTTATCCAAATGGGATGAAATTTTTATGGTACCTTCACATGCCCAAATGATCATACTCCACCAATTTTCAGCTTACTCAATCATCCATGTGAGTGCTACTTCCTGATCTAGCTTCTGGACCAGATTTGGCAGTTGTAAAGCAACTATGTTAAATTCTGGTCCAAATCATTTCAAAATTCTCAGTATTGTAGTCCTTCCTACCCTAAACCCTTGAGACATCATGGTTATCCCTTATCCCATTCATCTTGTCCACAACTTCATGATCTAGTTTGCAACAACAAACTTCAGTCGATCATTCCCATCATATCACAGTCACTTTGGTCGATCCATCACTCCAGTGGGGCTGTAGGTTGGAGGGACAACACGTTTGACAGCTTTTGCCAGGCATATGTGCCCTCCCCTCACCAACGCATGTGGTGACCACGCCGTTGGCATGCGGTTGGCGCGCTCTGCCCGTCGGCTAGCTCCTGGCACCTCTCTCCCTACCGCTCTCGCTCGTCTCACCTTGTCTACCGCGTCGCCCACAGTCTCCCGCGTCCGCTCGTGTCCGGGACCCCTCCTCCTTTGCCCTCCTCGCGCCACGGCAGCTCCGACCGCGTGCGCACAGTGGCTGAGTGGCCGACCGGACATCGCACCGCCCGCGTCTGCCATCCCACTAGCTCTCACCCGTCACTGTCCGAGCCAGTCCGCGTGCGCACGCGCACGCGGGCGCGTCAGTGCACCCCCCGAGTGCCCGTGGCGGCATCCGGCGAAGGCATCGGCGCCGTGGCTATTTTAAGCCATCCCCAGAGTCCCTCGAGCACACAAGCCTCCTCACCACTCTTTTCTAAGCCTCCCTAGTCACTCCACCAAGCCCGAGGCGCTCCCCTGCTCTCGAATGGCCGCCATGGCAGCCGTCGACCACCTCCTAAATTCGATCAATGCCCAACCCCTCCTCCCCTCCTTTCATCACCAGCGAGATCCCCTAGCCTCCACGGAGCCCCTCCGCCCTTTCCCTCGGCCGTTGGTGCCCTGTGGCCACGAGCCCCATCGGCGCCCGTAGCTGCCGTCCGCCACAGCCAGAGCCCTGCTCATCCCTGAGCTCCTCGGCGGCCGTGCGGTGTACCGGTGGACGCGCCTCGCTTCCCCAAGCATGCCGGTGGTCGGAGCGCGGCGAACGGTGGCCGGAGTCGCCCGGGATGGTCGCCGGAGGGCGCAACCGCCTCTGTCTCACGGGCGCTGGCGAGGTAGAAGACGAGCCGGGCCAAGCGGGCCCCATCTCCCCTCGACCCCACGCGGCAGTGAGACAGCGGCCGGGCCCAGGTGTTTTAAGTGGACACGCACTTTCGGGGATTACGTCTTCAGTGCCTGAAAGCGTATTTCAATGCGGCTTCGGTCTGAAATGCGCTTTCCATTCATTGAAAGCGTATTTTCCCGAAATACACATTCTGTTTCCAGTCGCCGGCCGAAACCCTTATTTTGCAAACGTTCACTGGTTAAGAGCAGAAATGAATAAGTTTTATTTGATTTCTGCCTAACGAACGAACGTCCGTATCTCCGCAACCGTAACTCCGATTCAGGTGATTCCAAAGCCCACGATCTCAGTTCATCGAGCCCGTTCCGATGGTATCATTTTCATGAGGTTGGCACTCTATGAAAATAACCATTTTGCCCTTGCCCCTAAAACAGCTCCGCCGAGAGGGAAACTTTTCCGGCGATTCTTTCCGCGAGTTCATCGCACTTCTTCCCGGTGGTTCCTCCATCCCCAGGCAAGCCACAACAGCCACTTGCATGATGGCCTTGCAGTAGCCATGGTTTCCACTTGAATATTTCATAATTGTTTGCTCATTTAATTATTTTGTGAATGCTTCGAATATGCTTGTGAATCCATGCTCCTTGCTTATGCCATGTTCATTTTCATCTAGTAAGTGAAATGATTTCTTGCTAATGTTATTATTATCATGTTTCATTCTTGTAATCATTAACGATGCTAGTAATAACGATATGCTCATATGAGTAGTTACGGTTTGATATGAAAGTACTTGTTATATTCATCGTCATTATGCCATGCTCAATTGCATCTCGTAGAATAAAAGATTTATCGTTGTTGATGTAATGATGTTAAATGGTCATGTTGCCCATCCATGGTTACACTGATATCATGCTCATCTGCATTGTTATTTCATTATGTATTTTATTGTGACTCAGCTCATCACCATTCAAGTTAAACCAAACATTAATCGAACTTGAACAAATCTGTTGGCTGAGTCATGGTGCCACCGAATTGAGCTCACCAGTGCAACCACACTTGCCTGGATGGGGAGGCCCTAATGCGGTCTATTGTCATGCCTCTCGCCGGTGCCTCCAACTAGGGAAGGTTATCTGCACGCGCTACCCTGATCAGGTAGGCGACCATAAGCCTTGTGCCCGAGTTGCTTGTGCGCGGTTGTCCCCGTTTGGGACGAGTTTGTTTGTTTGGCCACGACGGTGGCAGCCACGAAGGTGGCAGATGTCACGAGTTGACATCGGGGCTACCCAGGACATAGCCCAAAATGGAGTTTGTCGGAGTGGCCGGGAGAGTGTCATGCAATAGATTGGTTTTGTCGGAATGTCGTTGGTCCGCCCGAATGGGAGCACGAGGCCATGAGTTCCATGGTGTGCGTACAGTGTACTAACCTCTGCAGAGTGTATAATCTATCGATAGCCGCGTCCTCGGTCATGGACACAGTTCATAGTAGGTCACACTATGGGCAACAGAAATAATATCCTGGATAATAACAACCCCAGTTCGATGAGGAAAGAAGTTGGTTGATCTTTATGTGGTCACGCGATGGTCACAGGTAGAGATCAAGCTCCGTGTGGTCATGTGATGATCACGATGGTATAGTTGATAACGAGCTTGGTTGATCCTGAGGTGATTGTGTGATGATCACGATGGTAAGTTTGTGGTCACGAGATAACCTCCGAGCAGAGTAAGTTGGTCCATGAGACCTTAAACGTCGACCCCCTTGCATGCTAGTATTATCATGTTCATATCATGAATTATCTGTACCTGCCCTGCTCATGTTGTTCTAGGAGTATCGTGTTCATCATTGATGGTTAACCTGTAAATGCCATGTTGTTATTTGTCTTGATTGCTTTGGTTACTGTGAGCTTGTGAGTACATTCAAAGTACTCACCTGGCGTGTCATGCCAGATTGCAGGTGATGCCGTGATTGCTTGTTTGTCAAGGATCCCGAGGTTGTGCTCTAGGATACGTCCCAGCCAAAGTCCCTGCGGAGTGGAGTTCATCACCTTCGTCCTTGTTCCGCTGCTAGAATTTATTCCGCTTCGAGATGTTCCGCTGCTAGCATAGAACTACCTTAGCAGGCAAAGTGCCGTCGTGCCCCTGTAACCTTTGTAATATCGGACCCTTGTACCCCGATTTTTCATAATAAAGAGCTTATTTGTTCTATGCTAAGTAGTGCCGTATTCCACAAGACTTGATCTCTGGGCTGGAATACTGGGTGTTCCGGTCTCTCTGAGCCGGGGTGCCACAACGCTTGGTATCAGAGCAGGTCTGGCTGTAGGACGCCCTAGTTACCGCGAGCGTTAGAAACCGGTAGTTCAGAGTCTATCTTGCTTGTTGCATTTGGTTGTGTATTTGTTTGCTGCATAGCATGCATGTAGACTTATTATCTTGTCGCTACCGGTTGATCTTGTGAGTGTAGGTGGCATCGGTTTCGATCCACTACCTGCACCCTCCAATTTTCCATACTTGCTCTTTGGTGTTTGGTGTCATCTCTGTCCCAGCGAAGTGATGCCAAGGTACCTTGTGGTGTCGATCATTTGCAGGATTGATGCACAGGTATCGCACCAATATATTCTTTTCAGCCACGCCTATCGTTCCGGTGGTAGACAAATTTCTACCCCGGATCTTGCCATCCTACTCGCGGCTTTGGCAAACCTTACTGGTCTTTGCTATCAGAAAAGGGCAATGCCAGCAGACCCATCTTTCCACCGCTATCCTACCTTGTCACCCCATCCTCTGCACAAGTACGGTTCCCTTCCGTACGCTTGATGATGATGTGGTCGTGACATCCGTGTCTCACTACATGATGACCAAGTCCGTCCTCACCTCCTAGCCGGTCCAGATGCAACCGGTGCTGATCTAGCGCTTGGTGTAGCTTCGTTTACACCAACCCCCCCCCCCACACATTGATTCACTTTCGTGCACACCGCCACAGCATATTAGATTGTAGTACCGGAGTTCCCTCGAGAATTGTGTGCTTAAGTAGGCATGCATAGTGAGGTGAATAGCTGTAAAATGTGATGTTACTTGTATGCAATCTTAATGCGGTGTGTGCTTTTGTTTGAGTCGTTTCTTTTGCTTCTTTCTTTGGGCCTTCGGTGTTACCTTATTTCCCCTTATGAAAGTTGCTCATCAACCGCCACCGGACTCGAAGAATCAGTGAGGATTTCAAATATTTGGAAGTTTAGCTAAACATTATGGAATTCACAGCCGACTGCATTGTATTGAGAATATCTGGTTTGAATACAAATGATATTCTGGAATAACTATCAGCATCAAGACTGCATCAGTGTGCAACCATCACAATCGTAATGAACCATCCGGAAGACAATTTGTGTGCAAGACAATAGTACATTTCCAGTCAAAGGAATATCAAGGGTGTATATATATATATATGGCATTCGGTCCGCACACCATAGTGAGAAGCTTCTGGTGTAAGAAAATCCAGTCTTCCTCCGCACGCTACCAGAGAAGCTTACGACGCAAATTTCCGCAGTCTTCCTAGGTATGATATGTGGATGACTTCCAGCAAAAGATACTCAGTCTTCTTCGGTAAGCCACCGCAGAAAGCTTCCGGCATAAGACACCGAATCTTCTCCAGTAAGCAACCAGGAGGAAAAGCTTCTGAAGTACGATACCCAGTCTTCTTCAGCACGCTATCCCGGCAAAAGCTTCGAGCATAAGCTATCCAGCCTCCCTCAGCACGTTACTCTCGATAGCATCCAATACAAGCTATCCAGTCTTCGTCAGTACAACACTACAAACAGTCATCGTCATTGGTACAAGATGTACACAGTGAGTTGGCAGCAGGTGGCAGTGCATCTCAAGAATCAGATCCGCAACAGTTTGGTCAGAAACACGAGCTACTAAGGACCCAAGTGGTTGCCTCAGGAATCAAATGCTTAGCTACACATGCTTCCATATATACATTGTGAGCATGCTGCCAAGGTAATGCAAGTCACTCATACGATGATACAAGCATAGTGAGAATCCGACAACCACGCGAAGAGGAAGAAAGCGAGTATATACCTCAGTGTATTGCAATGAATGACAAGCTATGAAGCAAGACAATGTTGGGACAATAATCTTGACAGTGGATATCAAGGCCAGCTTCCTCACACCCAACAAAGTGATATCGTTAAATCTCCGTCACTGTCATGTATGATTGGCCACAACGGTGAGCTCTATTCAAGTACCTATGAACCTGGTATATGGTCCTGATGAACCCTTGCTTACCTCTTCCTGGTAACGGCACCACGCCTGTGTTCTGAGCTGTTTTCGGCCGTCCAGGGTGGATGCCGACTTTTTATTTCTCTTTTCAACAACTTTTCCGTGTTCCGAGCTGCTTTTCGGCCGGCTCGGGCAGCTGTTGAGTTTCTTTTGGTAGCAGTGACCCTATGCTCTGAGCTGTTCTTCGGCCGTCTTAGCTAACTGCTACATTTTTCTTATCAACACTGTCTCATGCTCTGAGCTGCTTCTCAGCCGTCGTGAGCCATGGTTGAGTTATTTCAGTAATGTCCCAGATCTGAGTTGTAAAAACCGTTCTGGTGGCTACTGATTTATTTGCTGATTTCCTGCAAAGGTTCGGATGATCATTGCCCTATAGTTAAAGCTCGAGAGATGATAAATTTACCAGTTAAACGTTGCTGCACTGCCTAAGGATAAGGATAAGGTATGACCGCCGGAATATTGCACCTGACAGCACCTATGGTCACACGAAGAATTAAAAGATATCTATGGCCAAGCTCTTTCAACAAAAGATTCGGAGAGAAGAAAATGGTAATGAAGGAGCCAGACCGGCAATACAGGTATGATAATTGTAGCATGAACAACATGGTACGGACACTCAAGGCAGTGGAGTCAAGATAATTCAGAACTACCTATAGGCAGTCAGATTCCGCCAAGAGAACGGTTATAATTCTCAGCATTGTTTTGAATGCGGAGGACATGCAGCTACTCGAGTAACCCGAGGCAATGATTAAAGGTTTCATGTCCATCAAGGAAATTTATGCACAACTCAATTGATACTATCGATGCTGGATAAAAGAGTGTCACATCAATCAATCCCGGACTGATAATAACAGATAAGCCAGCAGACATAAAAGAAAGTCAGAGTAAGGATGAACAAATGAAGGAAGACCTATCAGAATACTGGATACGGTAAAGCAAACCACCGCAGAGCAAGGCAGTCCGTCAGATGCAATTCAGTGGGAACAATTTATAAAGGAAAAGGATACCCGAGTTGGAAACGGTTTCCTTAAGCCAGATTATTCATACTCGTTCCCTGAGCAACCAAATCTCGAGGACGAGATTTATCATAAGGGGGGTAGGTTTGTAACACCCCGATTTTTGGCCCTTTCTTTTTCTTTTGGATTTCTTCGAATTTTTATTTGGAGTTTCTTTTTCCGTGGCTATGTAGTCTTGAAACCTGGGAAAATCTTCTCTCCTGCCACTTCCTAGTGGCTTGTCATTCTCAAATCTATCCCAAGGCCATGTCATTTCCATCTTAACCCAACTCCGATATTTATTTATTGGGAATATTCCTTTTTCAATTAAAGGAATAACCCTGTTTTCCCTAGGTTGTGAAGCAACCTATATTTCTGTCTTCCACAAAATTCCCACAAAATTCTCATAAATTCTTTGGATCATATCTCCCACCAATGTGCCAAAACCCATCCTTGCCTAGTTCAAAAATAATTCTGGAATATTCATTTTCCATTCTGTCCAGAATGGCACTTTGTGAAGGAAGTGCTATTTATATTTTCTTGATTACCCTAAAAAATTTTGGGCACCCTTTCCTATCCAAATTATTGCCACATGCCAAAATTCAACTTCATTGGCCTAGTAAATCTTCCTCAGCAAATTTCCAAAGTTTCTGACCAGAGAGAAGCTTTGTGAAGGAAGTACTAGCTAGGCTTATCCAAATGAGTTGAAATTTTGGGAGATCATCCATATGATCAAATAATTTCTCTCCACCAAATTTCATATCCATCCAACTATCTATGTGAGCAAACCTTCAAATCTTGGTTTCTGGTCACAATTTCAGTTTGTGAAGCAACTATATTTTATATTGCTTCAAAAATTCTGAAATTAATCCAGGACCTAAATATCCCTAAATAATTTGAGCATGCCAAATTACACATCATTTTGCCAAGTCATTTTCTCCACAAAATTCCCCAAGTTTCTGTCCAGTGTGGATCATTGTGAAGGAAGTACCATTTATACTTATCCAAATGGGATGAAATTTTTATGGTACCTTCACATGCCCAAATGATCATACTCCACCAATTTTCAGCTCAACCCAATCATCCATGTGAGTGCTACTTCCTGATCTAGCTTCTGGACCAGATTTGGCAGTTGTAAAGCAACTATGTTAAATTCTGGTCCAAATCATTTCAAAATCCTCAGTATTGTAGTCCTTCCTACCCTAAACCCCTGAGACATCATGGTTATCCCTTATCCCATTCATCTTGTCCACAACTTCATGATCTAGTTTGCAACAGCAAACTTCATTCGTTCATTCCCATCATATCACAGTCACTTTGGTCGATCCATCACTTCAGTTGGGCAGTAGGTTGGAGGGACAACACGTGTGACAGCTTTAGCCAGGCATACGTGCCCTCCCCTCACCAACGCATGCGGTGACCACGCCGTTGGCATGCGGTTGGCGCGCTCTGCGCGTCGGCCAGCTCCGGGCACCTCTCTCCCTACCGCTCTCGCTCGTCTCACCTTGTCTACCGCGTCGCCCACAGTCTCCCGCGTCCGCTCGTGTCCGGGCCCCCTCCTCCTTTGCCCTCCTCGTGCCACGGCAGCTCCGACCGCGTGCGCACAGTGGCTGAGTGGCCGACCGGACATCGCACCTCCCGCGTCTGCCATCCCACTAGCTCTCACCCATCACCGTCCGAGCTAGTCCGCGTTCGCACGCGCACGCGGGCGCGTCAGTGCACCCCCCCGATTGCCCGTGGCGGCATCCGGTGAAAGCATCGGCGCCGTGGCTATTTTAAGCCATCCCCGGAGTCCCTCGAGCACACAAGCCTCCTCACCACTCTCCTCTAAGCCTCCCTAGTCACTCCACCAAGCCCGAGGCGCTCCCCTGCTCTCCAATGGCCGCCATGGCCGCCGGCGATCACCTCCTAAATTCGAGCAATGCCCAACCCCTCCTCCCCTCCTTTCATCACCAGCGAGATCCCCTAGCCTCCACGAAGCCCCTCCGCCCTTTCCCTCGGCCGTTGGTGCCCTGTGGCCGCGAGCCCCAACGGCGCCCGTAGCCGCCGTCCGCCGCAGCCAGAGCCCTGCTCATCCCTGAGCTCGTCGGCGGCCGTGTGGTGTATCGGTGGACACGCCTTGCATCCCCGATCAAGCCGGTGGTCAGAGCGCGGCAAACGGTGGCCAGAGTCGCCCGGGACGGTCGCCGGAGGGCGCAACCGCCTCCGTCTCGCGGGCGCCGGCGAGGTAGAAGACGAGCCGTGCCAGGCGGGCCCCATCTCCCCTCGACCCCACGCGGCAGTGAGACAGCGGCCGGGCCCAGGTGTTTTAAGTGGACACGCACTTTCCGGGATTACGACTTCAGTGCCTGAAAGCGTATTTCAATGCGGCTTCGATCTGAAATGCGCTTTCCATTCATTGAAAGCGTATTTTCCCGAAATAAACCTTCTGTTTCCAGTCGCCGGCTGAAACCCTTATTTTGCGAACGTTCACTGGTTAAGAGCAGAAATGAATAAGTTTTATTTGATTTCTGCCTAACGAACGAACGTTCGTATCTCCGCAACCGTAACTCCGATTCAGGTGATTCCAAAGCCCACGATCTCAGTTCGTCGAGCCCGTTCCGATGGTATCATTTTCATGAGTTTGTCACACTGTGAAAATGACCATTTTGCCCTTGCCCCTAAAACAGCTCCGCCGAGAGGGAAACTTTTCCGGTGATTCTTTCCGCGAGTTCATCGCACTTCTTCCCTGTTGTTCCTCCATCCCCAGGCAAGCCACAACAGCCACTTGCATGATGGCCTTGCAGTAGCCATGGTTTCCACTTGAATATTTAATAATTGTTTGCTCACTTAATTATTTTGTGAATGCTTCGAATATGCTTGTGAATCCATGCTCCTTGCTTATGCCATGTTGATTTTCATCTAGTAAGTGAAATGATTTATTGCTAATGTTATTATTATCATGTTTCATTCTTGTAATCATTTCCGATGCTAGTAATAACGATATGCTCATATGAGTAGTTACGGTTTGATATGAAAGTACTTGTTATATTCATCGTCATTATGCCATGCTCAATTGCATCTCGTAGAATAAAAGATTTATCGTTGTTGATGTAATGATGTTAAATGGTCATGTTGCCCATCCATGGTTACACTGATATTGTGACTCAGCTCAACACCATTTCTCATCTGCATTGTTATTTCATTATGTATTTTATTGTGACTCAGCTCATCACCATTCAAGTTAAACCTGACATTAATCGAACTTGAACAAATCTGTTGGCTGAGTCATGGTGCCACCGAATTGAGCTCACCAGTGCAACCACACTTGCCTGGATGGGGAGGCCCTAATGCGGTCTATTGTCATGCCTCTCGCCGGTGCCTCCAACTAGGGAAGGTTATGTGCGCGCGCTACCCTGATCAGGTAGGCGACCATAAGCCTTGTGCCCATGTTGTTTGTGCGCGGTTGTCCCCGTTTGGGACGAGTTTGTTTGTTTGGCCACAACGGTGGCAGCCACGAAGGTGGCGGATGTCACGAGTTGACATCGGGGCTACCCAGGACATAGCCCAAAGGGGAGTTTGTCGGAGTTGCCGGGAGAGTGTCATGCAATAGATTGGTTTTGTCGGAATGTCATTGGTCCGCCGAATGGGAGCACGAGGCCATGAGTTCCGTGGTGTGGGTATAGTGTACTAACCTCTGCAGAGTGTATAATCTATCGATAGCCGCGTCCCCGGTCATGGACACAGTTCATAGTAGGTCGCACTATGGGTCAACAGAAATAATAACCTGAATAATAACAACCCCAGTTCGATAAGGAAAGAAGTTGGTTGATCTTTATGTGGTCACGCGATGGTCACAGGTAGAGATCAAGCTCCGTGTGGTCATGTGATGATCATGATGGTATAGTTGATACCGAGCTTGGTTGATCCTGAGGTGATTGTGTGATGATCACGATGGTAAGTTTGTGGTTACGAGATAACCTCCGAGCAGAGTAAGTTGGTCCATGAGACCTTAAACGTCGACCCCCTTGCATGCTAGTATTATCATGTTCATATCATGAATTATCTGTACCTGCCCTGCTTATGTTGTTCTAGGAGTATCGTGTTCATCTTTGATGGTTAACCTGTAAATGCCATGCTGTTTTTTGTCTTGATTGCTTTGGTTACTGTGAGCTTGTGAGTACATTCAAAGGACTCACCTGGCGTGTCATGCCAGATTGCAGGTGATGCCGTGATTGCTTGTTTGTCGAGGATCCCGAGGTTGCGCTCTAGGATACATCCCAGCCAGAGTCCCTGCGGAGTGGAGTTCATCACCGTCGTCGTTGTTCTGCTGCTAGAATTTATTCGGCTTCGAGATGTTCCGCTGCTAGCATAGAACTACCTTAGCAGGCGAGGTGTCGCCGTGCCCCCGTAACCTTTGTAATATCGGACCCTTGTACCCCGATTATTCATAATAAAGAGCTGATTTGTTCTATGCTAAGCAGTGCCGTATTCCAGAAGACTTGATCTCCGGGCTGGAATACAGGGTGTTCCGGTCTCTCTCAGCCGGGGTGCCACACTTATTGACTACGTTGACAATGTCATGGGACCCAGATATCAAACCATTAGGAGGAAGCATTTTTTTGGCTTGTAATAAGGAGGCACTTGCTTGCGTACTGCAATGACCCTCCTGGGTCCCTACTGTCATCCTCTCCACGTACAGTCATCTCCTGATTCCTCTCGGTTGTTGACCATGTTGACAACGCCAGACGGCGGCGCCGCGGTGAGCGAACCAAGGCGGAGGACGACGGCGAGGCCTTGGACAGGAACAAACAGGAGCCGTGGAAGATGCGGCAGTGTAGTCGTAGGCGGAAGGGAGTACGAGGGTTGACTGGTTAGAGTGCGGGGTGGGACTGACTTCGCCGGAGAATAACATGAGATGTGTGGGGTAGATGGATGGCCTGCTAGAGTTTTATTGTGCGATGGGGCGGCGATGCATGCGCGGCAGTGCAGCCAACCGTGGGAGGTGGGAGCAGGCGGTCCCGCCGGCGCTGGTTTGGTTTTGGCGGCTAGAGGAAGAAGAGACTGAAGAAACACGACAGACGTTGGATGTCAATCCAACGGTCAACATTGGCAGAATCGTTTGTTGACTAAGCCGACACCACGTTGCATACGTTTTTCGCAAGAAAGGAAAAATTGGGCTTGTTCGCCAGATAACATTCCTGAAACTGCCACCGTTTGATCTTGCGTCGCAACTAAAACTGCCAGGAAAATACGTTCGTTTGCCATCCTCCTCCCAGGGAATGTTTGCCAGATAACATTCCCGAAAATCAAAGACTTGAGAAGGCATACGGAACAAGCTAGTCCGGCAGTAAAGAGACGTTCCTGACTGTTAGAAAAAAGAGAGACGTGATGCTGTAACTGGTTCGAATCCAAACCTAGACTATATATAGTGTTATACTACTCTGCAAGTAATGAAACTGACATATCCAACGTTCGCTTCTCCTCTTCTCTAGTTACTCTGCCTAGCTTCAGAAGCTCCGCCCGCAGCAACCATGTCCGCTGGCTCGTCCACCTGCTCTTCAGCAGGGAATCGAGCCAACAACCAGATGTGTGTGAAGTCGCCTCCCGTACTACCGCCTGTGGGTCTCATCATACCCCCGCCGGCACACTCACCGCAGTCGGTTGCTCATCGCACCCCGCTGCCGTTGGTGTGGTGCCACTGCTGCAAATCTGATACGTCTCCAACATATCTATAATTTATGAAGTATTCATGCCATGTTTATAACAATTCTATATGGTTTTGGTATGATTTGATTAGAACTAACCCGAACTGACGCTGTTTTCAGCAGAACTACCGTGGTGTTGTTTTTGTGTAGAAATAAAAGTTCTCCAAATGAGCTGAAACTTTTTGATGATTTTTTTTGGAACAAAAGAGACACTAGAAGCTTCGTGGAAGGACCAGAAGAGCCACGAGTTGCCCACGAGGCACCGGGGCGCGCCAAGGGGGGGGTGGCGTGCCCATGTGCCTCGTGGGCCCATCTTAGCCCATCTTGACGTGATTCCAACACTGAAAAATCCTATAAATAGAGAAACCCCCAGAAATAGATTTTGGACTACGCCGCCGCAAGCTTCTGTACCTTCAAAATACCATTTGGAGACCCGTTCCGACACCCTGCCGGAGGGGGAAATCATCACCGGAGGCCATCTTCATCATCCCGACGGCCTCCATGACGAGGAGGGAGTAGTTCACCCTCGGGGCTGAGGGTATGTACTAGTAGCTATGTGTTTGATCTTTCTCTCTCTCGTGTTCTTGATTTGGCATGATCTTGATGTATCGCGAGCTTTGTTAATATAGTTGGATCATATGGTGTTTCTTCCCTCTATACCTTCTTGTGTTGAATTGAATCTTTCCCTTTGAGGTTTCGTTATTGTCGGATTGAATATTTCAGATTTGAGAACACTTGATGTATGTCTTGCATGTGGATACCCGTGGTGACAATGGGGTATTCTATTGGTTTACCTGATGTATGTTTTGGTGATCAACTCACGGATTCCCGTGACCTTGGGGTGATCTAGGCATAGGGGTTGGTTGCACGTTTTCATTATCTTTTCTCCGATAAGAAACTTTGGGGTACTCTTTGAAGTTCTTTGTGTGGATTGAATATTATGATTATGAAGTTGTTTGATGCATCGAATAATCAACTCACGGA
Source organism: Elymus sibiricus (assembly GCA_039707655.1). Taxonomy (NCBI): domain Eukaryota; kingdom Viridiplantae; phylum Streptophyta; class Magnoliopsida; order Poales; family Poaceae; genus Elymus; species Elymus sibiricus. The sequence goes on along the minus strand of CM077676.1, from coordinate 117,974,198 downwards.
TACTTGTGGTGACATTGGAGTATCTAGGTGACATTAGAGTTGGTTGATGTGTATCATATGGTGTTATTTTAGTACGAACTCTAGAGCTATTTGTGACACTTATAGGAATGGCTCAATAGATCGATCGGAAAGGATAACTTTGAGGTGGTTTCGTACCCTACAACAATTTCTATCTTATGTTCTCCACTAATAGGAACTTTGGAGTGATTCTTTATCGCACGTTGAGGGATGGTTATATGATCCAATTATGTTAGCATTGTTGAGAGATTGCATTCTTTTTCATGATCGAATCATGGCTAAATATTGTAATGACTTGACCGCCCTTGAACTGTATAATGAGCTTTATCTATTATTGGGGTGTGAGGAATTGACACATAAAAATAGTTGGTTTGAAGTATTCATTCTCACAGACAACATTGAAACTAATCTCGAGGAAATCTATATGTTTTTTGTGGTAAATTGCAATAAGAATGCTTATATTGCCAACTATAGAAAGACGGGAAAACCAATAGAATATAAAAGGAACACTAATGTAAGGGTAAAGATTTCCACTTTCCCTCCTATTGTCTCTCATGATGAAATAGGTGACGAGGAGGAGCTTCCTATTCGACCAATCTCATCAATAAGAAGCTCGAAAAAATTGATTAAACCCACACATGATGTGATGAAGAAGAAGAAAAGAAGAAAGAGTAGATGTAAAAAGGTATCCCTCCCAAATAATGTTGCTCCTATTATTGTTGTGCCTCATGAGAGTGAATCAAAAATAATTGTGGAAGATGATATACTTGATGATGATATTGCTTCTTTGTCTGATGGTACAATGTCCGAAGGAACTATTGAGGATGATTTTACTATGCCTATTACTCATTATGATGATTATGATTGGGAAGATAATGATACCTCTTATGATCTTGAAAATCTTTATGGCACCAACTTGGAAAATTATGATGATAATTGTTATACTATTGGTGCTATTCATACTATTAATGATGAAAGTGATTATGCTTATGATATGCAAAGCCACAAGCTTGGGGATGCTATGTTTGATGAGAATGACATGTTTGAGAATTTATTTGCTGCAATTGATGTTTGTCCCAAGCTTTGAGATACTATACTTAATGAAGATGATCTTTTTAGCCCCCCTACTTTGAATGATCAAATTTATTATGATGATGACATGCCTCCTATCTATGATGATTATTGTGATGATACTTATGTTATGAAAAATAATGATGATTATTATTATAATACTTGTTATAATTATGAAAATCCTTTTACTGAACATCACTCTTTTAATGTGGAAACAATTTATAGTATTCGAGTTTCATACGATACTCCCACTATTATGAATGAGAAGAAAATTGCTTGTGTGGAGAGTAATGAAAATTCTATGCTTATGTATCATGAAAAGAATGCTTTATATGATAGCTATATTGATGAATCCATTCATGATGCTACTGAAAATTATTATGAGAGAGGAACATATGATTCATGATGCTCCCGTTATGTTTCAATTCTTCACTTTTTATGTGAGCATCATTAAAATCATCATGCCTAGCTAAAAGGCATTAAAGAAAAGCGCTTGTTGGGAGATAACCCAATACTTATACCTACTGTTTTTGTGTGTCCACATGATTAAGCTACTGTAGTAATCATGTTTTATATGTTTTCTTTCAATAATGTGCCAAGTAAAGCCTTTGGGATAGTGTGGATGCTTGTTGATTTGATTCTGTGCAAAAACAGAAACTTTTTCGTCCAGTGCTGGAATTTCTATTCTGTACTGGAGCGTGAAAAATTCTGAATTTTTTACAGAGTATTGGGTTACAATTTTTTTACGTTGTACTAATTTTTCAGAATTTTTGGAGGTACAGAAGTATGGTTTTTAAATCTCTTACTACACGCTGTTCTGTTTTTGACAGATTCTGTTTTCGATTCATAGTCTGCTTGTTTTAGTGTTTCCATAGCTTATATTGAGTAATATAAATTGTGGAAATAATAGAATACAGTAGGCATTATGTGAGAACAATTATGAATCTTTTCTTGACAGTAGCTAAGTGGATGATTTATTTTTATCATACTAACCTATCTCACGAAGTTCCGTTAAGTTTTGTGTGATTGAAGTTTTCAAGTTTTGGGTGAGATATCGATATGAGGAGAATAAGGAGTGGCAAGACCCTAAGCTTGGGTATGCCCAAGGCACCCCAAGGTAAAATTCAAGGAAGACTCAAGCGTCTAAGCTTGGGGATGCCCCGGAAGGCATCCCCTCTTTCGTCTTCAACACTATCGGTAACCTCACTCGGAGCTATATTTTTATTCGTCACATAATATGAGTTTTGCTTGGAGCATCATTTTATTCTGTTGATATTTGCTTGGTGTTATCAATAATCATGTTTCGTATCTTTTATTTCAATAAAATGCCAATTATAGCCTTTACCAGGCTCAGTTTGCAAGTTCATGTGTTGCTGTTTGAAAACAGAAAGTTTTCTGTTATGTCCAGAATATTCCTGAATAGTCAGAACATGATAAAAATCTGAAATTTTTACACACTAATCATGCGTGAGTTCTCTGTCACGTGGTAATTTTTCAGAATTTTTGGAGTTAGGGAAGTATGGATTCTTATTCACCCTTTACAGACTATTCTGTTTTGGCAGATTGCTGTTATAGTTGCATTGTTTGCTTGTTTAATGTTTCTATTTGAGGATAGGAGTATTAAATATGCAGAGACATTTATTATGCAATGTTTAATTATAATTTTAGTGATTTGTTACTGTAGATAATGTCAAGGTTTTGAGTTGATTTATACTAACTTATCTCACGAGTTCTTGTTGAGTTTTGTGTGGATGAAGTTCTTGCGATTTAGGGAAACCATGATATGAGAGGAATTAAGGAGACACAAGAGCTCAAGATTGGGGGTGCCCAGCATCCCAAGTTAATATTTCAAGAAGTCTCAAGCAACTAAGCTTGGGGATGCCCCGGTTGGCATCCCACCTTTCTTCATCAACACCTATCGGTTAGCCTAAGTTTTTTTTGCTTCTTCACATGATATGTGCTATCCTTGGTATATCATTTTATTTTCATTTTGTTTCTCTTGCTGTTTGAATAAAATAATAAGATCTAAGATTTTCAAATGAGAGAGAGTCCTCACATAGCTACCTATTTACTTAACTACTCATTTGGTCTTCACTTATATCTTTTTGGAGTAGTTTGTCATTTACTCTTGTTCTTCACTCATATCCTATGAGTAAAATGTTGAAATGAATTGAATATCATAAAGTTGAAATTTATATGCTTCATATGCTTGTCCCATGGGGAGTAGTGACTTCACATACAAGAAGTATAAGTGGTAAAATTTATTGAAAGTTAACAAACATAGCATTGGTCACTTGAATAATTCACGAAAGAATTTTGAAGGAAGAGAAATTTCACATATAAATATACTATCTTGGACATCTTCTATGATTGTAAGCCCCCATTAACTATTTTCAAGCTTCATCAAGTAGTTGACGTTGGACAAGGAAGACAACGTAATGAGTTATGTTTGTTTATATTCACATAGAAGTTATATTGTCATGGATCCTCTAACATGTGGTGCTTGCTTAGGATCTTTTGCTAGCCAAAACTTCGTACTAAGTAGAGATACTACTTGTGCATCCAAAAACCATTAAACCCAGTTTCTTGCCATGAGAGTCCAATATATCTACCTATGGATTGAATAAGATCCTTCAAGTAAGTTGTCATCGGTGCAAAAAGCAATAAAAATTGCTCCAAAAATATGTATGATCTTTTATTTCAAGGGGAAATAAGCGTTGTACGAACTTGTGATGGTAAAGAAATAAAAGCGACGGACTGCATAATAAAGGTTGCTATCACAAGGGGCAATATAACGTGACGTTCCTTTGCATTAAGAGCTTGTGCATTCAACAACAAAAAGCGCATGACAACCTCTGCTTCCCTCTGCGAAGGGCCTATCTTTTACTTTTCTGTATTTACTTTTATGCAAGAGTCATTAATGTTCATCCCTATTCCGCTCTACTTATTCTTTAGTTGGCAAGCATTATGTGGTAGGGAAAGATCCAGGCACATATATCCAGTTGAATATAGGTGATCATGAGTTATTATTGTTGACATTATCCCTGAGATAAATAAGTTGGGAGGCAAAACATTAAGCCCCTATCTTCCTATGTGTTTGACTGAAACGGTTTATTCTAAAAATATGCTTTGAGTGTCAGCAATCATGGAAGACTAAAAGATGGTTGAGTATGTGGAATTTGCTAGATCAAAGCTCTTACATAGACCCTTCCTGAAAATAAAATGAATTGCAATTGTCTGATGACTGAGAACATAGTTTATTAGTTTTCAAGAAAGTTTATGGCCTATATTTTAAACATGTGAATAGCTTGCTACTTGATCATGAGAAGTTTTATGAGATGAGCTACTGATTAGGATATATATTGATGCTAGAAAAAGTGATTCATTATCATTGATCAAACTTATGCACTATGCTAGCATTCACACTTCATAAATTATTTCTTTTATCATTTACCTACTCGAGGACGAGAAGGAATTAAGCTTGGGGATGCTGATACATCTCCAACGTATCTATAATTTATGAAGTATTCATGCCATGTTTATAACAATTCTATATGGTTTTGGTATGATTTGATTAGAACTAACCCGGACTGACGCTGTTTTCAGCAGAACTATCGTGGTGTTGTTTTTGTGCAGAAATAAAAGTTCTCCAAATGAGTTGAAACTTTTTGACGATTTTTTTGGAACAAAAGAGACACTAGAAGCTTTGTGGAAGGACCAGAAGAGCCACGAGGTGCCCATGAGGCACCGGGGCGCGCCAGGGGGGGTGGTGTGCCCATGTGCCTCGTGGGCCCATCTTAGCCCATCTTGACGTGATTCCAACGCTGAACAATCCTATAAATAGAGAAACCCCCAGAAATAACCCTAGATTTTGGACTACGCCGCCGCAAGCTTCTGTACCTTCGAAATACCATCTGGAGACCCGTTCCGGCACCCTGCCGGAGGGGGAAATCATCACCGGAGGCCATCTTCATCATCCCGACGGCCTCCATGACAAGGAGGGAGTAGTTCACCCTCGGGGCTGAGGGTATGTACTAGTAACTATGTGTTTGATCTGTCTCTCTCGTGTTCTTGATTTGGCACGATCTTGATGTATTGCGAGCTTTGTTAATATAGTTGGATCATATGGTGTTTCTTCCCTCTCTACCTTCTTGTGATGAATTTAATCTTTCCCTTTGAGGTTTCGTTATTGTCGGATTGAATATTTTAGATTTGAGAACACTTGATGTATGTCTTGCATGTGGATACCCGTGGTGACACTGGGGTATTCTATTGGTTTACTTGATGTATGTTTTGGTGATCAACTCGCAGATTCCCGTGACCTTGGGGTGATCTAGGCATAGGGGTTGGTTGCACGTTCTCATTATCTTTTCTCCGATAAGAAACTTTGGGGTACTCTTTGAAGTTCTTTATGTGGATTGAATATTATGATTATGAAGTTGTTTGATGCATATCGAATAATCAACTCACGGATACTTGTGGTGACATTGGAGTATCTAGGTGACATTAGAGTTGGTTGATGCGTATCATATTGTGTTATTTTAGTATGAACTCTAGAGCAATTTGTGACACTTATAGGAATGGCTCAATAAATCGATCGGAAAGGATAACTTTTGAGGTGGTTTCGTACCCTACAACAATTTCTATCTTATGTTCTCCACTAATAGGAACTTTGGAGTGATTCTTTATCGCACGTTAAGGGATGGTTATATGATCCAATTCTGTTAGCATTGTTGAGAGATTGCACTAGTGAAAGTATGAACCCTAGGCCTTGTTTTTAAGCATTGCAATACCGTTTGTGCTCACTTTTGTTACTTGCTACCTTGCTGTTTTTATATTTTCAGATTACAAAAACCTATATCTACTATCCATACTACACTTTTATCACCATCTCTTCGCCGAACTAGTGCACCTATACAATTTACCATTGTATTGGGTGTGTTGGGGACACAAGAGATTTCTTTTATTTGGTTGCAGGGTTGTTTGAGAGATACCATCTTCAACCTACGCCTCCCACGGATTGATAAACCTTAGGTCATCCACTTGAGGGAAAATTGCTACTGTCCTACAAAACTCTGCGCTTGGAGGCCCAACACGAGTCTACAAGAATAAGTTGTGTAGTAGACATCAAAATCACGCAGAGTCATCCGTCGCATCTCAACTACAACCCTCAACCCTGGCCGAGTCTTCTACAAATGCCCAAATCATGGGGTAATATGGTCAAGTTGTTTGCCTGCTTTCAGTTGCTGAATTTTATTTTTTTAAGAGTTTGGTTGATGATCTTTGAATTTGATTTTTGCAGAAAAGGGATGATTCTTGTGATTTGTATTTCTGGGAAGTTGCAGATGTGGGGGAATGGAACTATGCGGATTATTTGGTTAGCCGACGAATCCCAATATAAGTAGGTTGGGGTGTTGGACAAGTAACTGAAGGAACGGCAGAAGAGGAAGATGCAGAGCAGAAGGTTAAAGACGATGCAGTTCATCAGATCATGGCCAAGCAACAGCTGGTGAACAGGCTTGGCAGCAATGAGGAGATGAAAGAGCTTGTGAAGATAATGGGCAAGATCGTTGTGCTCTGTAGGATGATTGTCTCTTTATTTGCAGTGTATGTAGCACTCGTGATGTATTCAGTGGCTCTGACATGAGCACTTTGCTGAAACTAGTAATGAATGAAACCTATTTAGCAGGCTGGGCGTCTAGCAAACTGCCATCAACTACATTTGCAGTTGTACAATCATCAAATACAAGTTTCATAGCAAAATATGAGTACTACTAAACAACAATGTCATCATGTTTCAGTCGTCATACAATCACCAAACACAAATCAACATACATAATAAGTGATGTTCTCACTGAACAACTACTTCATCAGGTTTCAGTTGTCATAGCAAACACAATTTAACATAGTAGATAATAAGTCGTCTTCTCACAGGCAAATACGACAAAAGCAATTTAATCATCATTCGCAGCAGCAGTGTCAACATCTTCACCATGTGTGTCAGTCTGAATCGTAATTCCCCCCCCCCCCAGTGTCATCTTCTTCTTCAACATCAATCTCCTCGAACGTTGGCTTCTTATTGATCAACTCATCTACTTCCACAGCGTGACATGCAATCTTTTCTCTAGCCTTATTGATGTGATGGTCCGCAAACATATCATAAACATTTGTGGAATCGACTACATCAGCAGCAGTGTAAGCATCATCTTATTGTGCAACTTCATTAAACGAATTCCTCTGCTCGAACTTTTGCAATATTCTCCAGTCTTGGCTACGTACATATGTGTCTTCCAAGAAAAATATCTGTGTTGCTTGATTTGCCAAAATATAAGGCTCGTCGGTGTGGTACGCCGCCTTGACATTGATGGATTTGAAATAATCATCAATTTGGGTTTTGAGATCCTGGTAAACTGGTTATACCAACGACAGCAAAACAGAACCACACACCGATGAACCTCGAAACTGGAGATATACTGCAGCTGAATAATGTCTTTTATGTTAGCATACATTTCAGTTGTCACTTTCTTGTGCGTATCCGTGCTCATGACGGCACTGTTTTGTGTCTTACTGCCTTCGTCGCATGCAAGGGTGTTGTAGCACACATCTCCAACAACGCAAGATGCATAATGTCTTACCTGAGTATCAGGACCCATTGCTAGTGCATAAAGGGTATCACTAACTACCTGCCCCTCCTCCCGCATCTCCTTAACCTATGGTTAGGAAATAGACAAGCTGATCATCTTATGTACCCTATATATTAAAAAAACTGACAGTGCAATTCAAAAGCTTACACGGCTCTTCAACCATTTCGCAAATCCTTCCCTAACCTGTTTGTCAATGTTTCTTGGATTTTGCGCCACTAACTCCTCTTCATACACGCTGCAGAACATAGTGATCGCGTCAAACATCTAAATATATAAGAATGTGCTGCAAGTTTAGTAGATTACGATGTATAAGCTGCAGTACTTAGCACTTACTCGATATGAGGTAGAATCTCAGGACAGTTATTCAACACATACCAAACCATTTTGTCCAAATCTTTAGGTTTGTCATCTTGTCGACTCTTCCCTGTTACTCGAACAGCAGGATCGAAAACATTGAGCTCAGGATTTTTTTCGCCCACCTATTTGCTAGGCTGATCAGCTGTTTCAATGTATCTTGAGCAGAAAGTCAACGCTTTTGTAACAATGTAGGCCTCTGCAATGGAACCCTCAGGTCTAGCTCTGTTCCTAACATATCCCTTGAAAGTGCCTAGCTGCCTTTAAATAGGGTACATCCATCCATACTGTACTGGACCTCTAAGTAGTGCCTCATCAGGTAGATGAATAGCCAAATGCACCATCACATCAAAGAAGGTTGGAGGATATATCTTCTCAAGGTCGCATAGGATAGTTGGTATCCTCTCTTTAAGACGATTCACAGCATCTATCCTGATATTTCTACTGCAGAGTTCCCTGAAGAATTGTCCCAACTCTGCAACTGCTCTGTATAAGTCAGGGCGGCCCAATCCTCTAAGGAGAACAGGTAAAACCCTTTGAAGTAGGACGTGGCAGTCATGAGTTTTCAACCCTTGTACCTTGGTTCCATCTGCACTGATTCTCCTTTCAGGGTTGGAAACAAATCCATGTGGGAATCTCACATGTGACAGGATCTTGCAGAAGTCTTTTCTCTTTTGCTTGTCCAAGACGTACACAGCTGGTGCCATATCCCGTGATTCACCGTTGTCTTTCACCTGCAAATCAGATCTGATAGCCAGGTGTGTCAAATCAATCCTAGATTTTAAGGTATCTTTTGTCTTGCCTTCCATATTAAGAAGTATGCCGATAATGCTGTCACATATATTTTTCTCAATGTGCATCACATCAAGATTATGCCTCAGATCCAAATCCTTCCAATACTCCAAGTCCCACAAAGTGGACCTACGGGTAAACAATAATCTCTCTTTTGCCTTGCCACGCTTCCTTTTCCCGCTACCATTATCGGGATGGTTTCCTGGTGTAATATGCCTAACCTTCTCTAATTCCTCCTGCAACTCATCGCTGGTGAGCCTCTCTGGTGCATCACGGTTTTCATGACTTGCATTGAACATAGGTTTTTGGTATTTTCTAAGATGCAGCTTGTCCTTGTCAAGGAAACGGCGGTGTCCAATGTAACAGACCTTGCTAAGTATTGGGTATGACAGCGGATTCTTGTCACAGTGAACTCATGCATTGTAACCATGTGTCGTTCGCCCTGACATAGTGCCCAAAGCCGGATAATCATGGATGCACCAAATTATAACAGCACGCAGAATGAAATCAGCTGGTGGGCTACTATATAGGTCTCGAGTGAGAACACCCCTCCATAGCTTTTGAAGTTCCTCCACAATAGGCTCCATGAATAAATCAAAATCCTTTCCAGGACATTTTGGACCTGGGATGAGCAAGGCCATGATGTAGTTTGATTCTTTGGTGCAGACATTTGGCGGCATGTTGTAAGGGATAACAAGCACTGGCCACATGCTATATGTTGCGCTCTGGTGGCCAAATGGGTTGAATCCATCTGTAGCTAAGCCAAGTCTAATGTTTCTCGGCTCAGCAGCAAACTCTTTGTGTTTCAGATTGAAGCTTGTCCAGTCACTACCATGAGATGGATGGCTCATTACATTCCGATCTCTGTGCTCCTGGTTCCTAGAATGCCACAGTACATCCTCTCTTGTTTGAGCATCATGAAACAACCTCTGCAATCTTGGTATAATTGGAAAATGTCTCAGAACCTTATGAGAAATCCTCTTCACAGCATCGCCATCTTTCCATCTTGATGATTTGCATTTTGGGCATTCACTTAAGTTGGCATAATCCTTCCGGAACAGAACACAATTATTCTCGCAAACATGGATCATATCATATCCAATTCCAACCGCACGAAGGAAATTCTTCATTTTACTGTAGGTGTGTGGCAGCTCCGACACAGCTGGGTAAGAATCACGGAAAGCAGCCATCATCGCATCAAATGATTTGTTGGTCATCCGCTGAGATGTCTTCACCTGAAGAAAGCTGACCATAGCTGAGAATACTGACAGCTTACAACCTGCGGTGACTGCCACGTTGCATTGGTCCAACATGCGGGCCCACCGTTTTTCATGTACATGTGTAAGTTCTCGAAATGCGCGAGCATTTTGTAGCATTGTTTCAATCTTGGTCAAAATCACTAGCTCCGCCGCCACCTCCACCTCCTCCTCTTCCTCCTGAGCATCAGGCAGATCAAGATGGTGATCTGTTGCTTCCACATAGTCGGTGACATTGACGTTCACAGCTTCACCATGATGAACTCACCTAGTGTATGTGACTGACATCCCATACAAGTGTAGATGATTTTGCACAGTTGACTGGGGTCTTGAAACTGAATTCATACAACTGCTACACGGGCAGCGCACATTTGCTTTCGGACCATCGTACTCAGCTCTGATAAAGTTCATGAAGTTTTGAACCCCCTCGACATATGCAGGGGAGAATTGTCGAGCAGAAGTTATCCAAGTCCTGTCCATCTGTCAGACATACAAATTAGTTCTTCTACTAGATATTACAGGAAAAACATATATGTTTCATTATAAAGTCCAGAAAAAATACCTAGGTCGATGTCTAAAGCTATGACAAGATATTTGGACAAGCAGATCTAAGTAACGAAATATATGTAAAGCTGATTCAGCAAACAGATTGAGTGCTAAATTATGGCAGGCTATTTCAGCAATCAATGAGGCTGAGCACACAGCCATCGAAGGCCATCTCAGCAACAAAGATTGAGTGTAAAACGGTGTCGAGCTATTTCACCTAACAGATTGGCTACTAGACCATGGCAATCTACTTCACAATACATACATGGTCGTAAAATATGGTAGGATATTTTAGCAACTAATCAGGCGTGGCATGCCATCTCAGCAAAGCAGATTGAGTGCAGAACAGGGCATGGTAGCTTTTTAAGCAGAGCATATTGAGTGTAAACTATTTTGGCAAGCAGTGAGATTAACAGCGTCTATCAGTTAACATCCAGCGCTACTCCGTATTGCACGGGGTCTCAGTCTAGAATGCGCGTACCGTGGGACAAGCTGACCGCCATGCGTCTCCACAAGAACGTCGCCAGCGGTGGCGTCGTGGCTGGAGGACGGCAATTTACGAGAGCATACTATGGGATAGAGAGGATCGCCGTGCGTCCCCTCGAAGATCTGCGGCACTGACGTATCGGCGTGGCGGGGAGGGCTAGTTTGGCGGAGCGAATGGAGTGGAGGGGGCGGGGGGAGGGGGCTTTGGGGACTATTATTGGCTAGTTGGCCAAAGGGGAGTTGAATTTGGGATTTGGGGGGGGGTGGGAATTTTCGCGCGGTGGGCGGGGGAGTTTGGCGAATGGTCAGTTTCTCCAATTGCGGTCCCATGTGTCAGTGAAGAGGCAAGCCGAAGCGCGTTCCCTTTGGGTGAGCGGTGTGCAGGACCGACCGTGTGAGGGGTGCAATGCGACCGCGATAGGCGTGGGTCTTTTCCCGCGCGATATGCTGGGAGTTTGGCTTAGTTGGTTTGACAGACAGAGCGAGAGAAAGATGTGAAATGCGTGAATGTGTAGTAGACGTAATTTTGGGGGGCCTAAGAGAAATTGTGTATGTAAACCCTCTGTATTTATTTACTTCGCATATTAGCTTTGTCTCGGGTCAAACTTTCTAAACTTTGACCAAGTTTATACATACAAAAACAATGACAACCACAGTACGAAGTAAATATGATTAGAATCATTATTCAATATATTTTCATACAACATAAGTTTTTATTGTGAAAGTTCATATAACCGGACGAGATTCATGCAAACACGGCAGATTTTCATTACATTTCGAACTTTTAGGACAAAAAAAGAAAAGAAACAAGACCCTAAACCTATCCTACGGCGACGGCGTACGTCCACTTTCCTTTGTATTCTGCATCGGCGACCACGTCCTCCATCTGCCGTCTCCATCAACGGCGGAGGGGTTCAAGACCCGTGAAGTAAAGGTGCGGTCTCCGGCGAGGAAGAGTAGTACACGGGAGACGGACCGGCCCACTTGGGACACCATGCTTGCCGCCTCCCATGCCCTACTCATCCTCGGAAGAGTCCGCGACCTCGGCGGTGCCGGTGGACGTGAGGTCGATGATGGATGTGGGCGGTCCGTCGCTGTTCACGTGCCATATGCGCCCCCGAACGTTGGACGGCGGCGCATAGAACGCGCGGCTGGCGATGCTCTTGTCCTCGGCCGCCGGCGGGGCCGGCTCTTGTGCGGCCACGTTTGCGTCCGGCTATGCCGGCAATGCAAGGGCGGCAACCTCAAGCATCATCTCCGAAGACAAGCTCTGCCGCAGAGCGTTCCCGCCCGCGGTAATGGTGGATGTGGTGCCAGGGAGGAGGATGTGCTCAGGTGTGGAGTTTAGCTGGGTGTTGCCGCCTTTAAGTAGCGCATACCGGTGAGGCCAAGCGTCCGGGTGCGTCAATGAGTCGCCGAAGTTCGTACCTCGGGCGTCGAGCCTGCTTAATTGTGATGCCCCTGCTCGACCGTGCACTAATCATACAGGCAAACGTGCACGCTCGAGATCAGAGACTCACGGGAAGATATCACAACACAACTCTAAACTCAAATTTAAACATAAATCTTCATATTACAAACCAGGGGTCACGAGGACCCGAATACATAAGTCATACACACAAATGATATCTGAGTACAGACATAGTTAGTCAAATTTGCCTTAAGAAGGCTAGCACAAACAGCGACACCGATCGAAAAGGCAAAGGCCTCCTGCCTAGGGCCTCCGAACTAGTCCTGGTCAGCTGGCTCAACCCAGTAGTATGTGCCTCCGGGACTCTCCTGGTAGTAAGCTCCTGAGGTGTCGTCTGGCTCTGGGGCTCTGTCGTCTGGTTACAACAGGCGGGTATGGGGAAAAGAGATAGCAAAGCAACCGTGAGTACTCATCCAAAGTACTCGCAAGACTGACATCAGAACTATACTAATTATGCATCGGTATCAAAGGAATGGGGCTAAATCTTTGGACTGAACTTCAGAATGCCAGAATAGAGGGGGAGAAGCCTAGCCTATCGAATACTAGCATCTTGAAGCAATCTTGCAGCATCAGAAGAGAGTAGAACACAGTAACATATAATAGTGGTATATAGTAGTAGTGCCCTGAGATCCTTTCTCGACTCCCTGCGAGAAAGCGATCCCGAGAGCAGTATTAACAGTTTATTATTGAATCAGCATCAATTTGTAGTTGTAGTGGATCAGGATACAATTCCGAGCGTCCTGTTACCGTGGACACGGCTATTCGAATAGAGCACTTCCCCGCAGGGGTGCACTACTGTTACCCAACACGCTCGATCACATTTGGCCGGACACACTTGCTGGGTAATGCCCGGCCTCGGGTGATCGACATGACGCAGTCCTACCTAGGCTCAGCAGAGAGGTCAACACGCCGGTCTAAATCCTAAGTGCGAAGGGGTCTTGGGCCCATCACCCTTTGCACTCCTGCATGTTGCGAGACTGGCCGGGGCCCAGGCGCGACACTGTATACACAAGTGACGTAACCAGCCCACCCCAGCAATCAGCCCGCATCTCTGAGCTGTGACATCTGAAGAGCTTTCGGCTGATACATACGACGTAGAGGGTCCCATAACCATTATCCCACGTGGTGGTAGTGCGTATAGGGCTAACGACCCACTCAGATCAAATACCCGAATCCGTTAGGCGTATTTAGTATCTCGCAGAGACAATCAGGACTCCTCTCGCTCGGACTTAGTAACACACGGATCACGATCAGGGTGGTCTCCGCCTACCCTGTCGTTTCGCCACAGTATCACTCGCGGGTGCCCACCTGGCAAACCCGACTTCATATTTCCCCGCGGGTACCCCTCGGGGTCGACCCGCTTGCAACAAAGGTCAAAGTATTCGTGTGTCCAAAGTATCGAGAAGAGATCCGAGGAATCACCCTCGATGGATTCCCACTCGAAGTATCAGTCAAGGTGAACCCGGAGGAATCACCCTCGATGGATTCACACTTGAGGAGTTGCACGATGGAAGCTTTATCGGAGGTGATGAAAGAGGAATCACCCTCGGTAACCCACAACCGGATAGCTATTCTACAGAGGCATCATCGGAAGTGAGATAAGAGGTATCACCCTCTTCACTTGGTGGTTGCTCTGCAGAGTCGAACAACTTAGGGGGAATGTGCGGTGATGTGTTGGTCTCTGACCGTCGATCATATTGATCGAGTCTCTGGTGAACAAGCGTGGCAACAAGGACAAGGTGTGGGGCCATTGGTGTATCACTAACCAGCCTATACTAAGCATATAGGATAACAGGTAAGGTATCAACAACAGGTTACAAAACCAGGCTATGCATCAGAATAGGAACTATTGGAACAGTAGCAGGGGCAGTTCTAATGCAAGAATAAGAGGGAAAGAATAGGCGATATCTGGATGGTCAAGGGGGTTTGCTTGCCTGGAAGCTCTGCTGAGAGGGGCTGATCATCTGAAGGCTGCTCTTCTGGAGCGTAGTCGTACTCACCTGCGTCGGTGGCGGTCTCGGCGTCTATCGGGAGAGAAGGAGGGGGGAAGATACAATAAATTCACGGCAACAATAAACCCTAAATGATATGCCTAAATGATATGCAGAGGTGATATAATGCCTATCTAACTGCTTTAGATAATTTAGGAATTTATTTGGATTTATTTTATCAAGGTCATGCACTATTCATTTATCGAAATTGGGCAAAAATTTCCATGTTTAGTATGTTAGAGGGGTGTGGCAGGTATGTGGGTGGCATATTCGAATTCTTCATATTTTTCTGATCATTTTTCATGTATAAATTATTTTCATCCGAGTTACGGTTTAATTTATATGATTTTTCAAAGTTTTAATCATTTTATGGAGTTATTTTAATTATTTAAATCCGGATTATCCAGAATAGTGTTAGGTGACGTCAGCATGATGTAATGATGGCGTTAGCAGTCAACACCAGCTGGTCAGGGTCAAACCTGACCAGTGGGTCCCACATGTCATACACAGTGGCCTAATTAGGGTTTAATTTAATCTAAACAGAAACTAATTAGCAGGTGGGCCCCTACTCTCAGTGACTAATTAGACTAATTAATTTTGATTTAAATTTAATTTAACTTAATTAGACGCGGGACCCACATGTCAGTGGCTGTGGGTGCCCAGTCAGCACCGTTGACTGGTCAACCCAGTCAACGGGGCCAGTGGGGCCCAGTGTCACTGGCACGGGGTGGGGCCCGGCCAGTGCCACTTCGGCGACGACCGGAGACTCGTCGGAATCGCGTCGGCGAGCGTTTTCCACGACGGCGCGCGTCGGGGGTGGCCGGAATTCGCCGTCCGGCGACCAAATCGACGGCGGCTTGCGGCATTCGAACGGGAACATCGATCCGCGTTGATCTACGGCACTCATGTGGGCTAAAACGGACGGAGTCGACGGCGGCGTCGACCGCGGCGGTGCCGGAGTTCGGACATCTACGTGAACGGTGGCTAGAGGGCACGGCAGACCCAGCGGAGGGGCTCTATAGGGTCCTAGTGAGGCCTAGAGCACGGCCATGAGCTCGCTTGAGCTTGCCATCGACGGAAGCGACGGCGACGACCACCGTGGCGGAGCTGGGTTCGGGCATCGACGGCGAGCGGCGCTAGGCACGGCAAAACGGAGAGGAGACGGAGGGGATTCGCGGTGAGTCTCACCTAGCGGCAGACGAAAAGCCTTTGGGGGGTTTTGTAGCTGCCGAGACGCCGTAGTTCGCCGGAGAAGCCGCCGTGGCCGAGGAAGATGTCGAGCTCGATCCGCAAGACGTAGGGCTCCTCGTCTCCAATGGCTTGGCCCAGGCGGCATAGAGGAGGGCGGCGGTGACCTACGACCTGGCGGCGAGGCTTGGGGTCGACGGAGAACGCGGGATCGACGGCGGCGGCGACGGGAGCTTTCGGGCGAGCTCGAATGCGGGCGAGGGAGTGAGCGAGGGGGGAAACTGAGGGGGCTAGGGTTTCGGGGAGGACGAGAGGGGCTCGGGGGTGCCCTTAACGGCACCGGGGAGCCGCTGGATGGTCGGCGCGTGGCGATCGGCGCTCGGGCGCGCACGCTAGGCGATAGCTGCCTGAGGTGGGAGAAGACCCGGCTGGGCTGGGCCGCAGGTTACTGTGCACTTGAGGCCCAGGTAAGTAGTAAACCCTTTCCCTTTTTCCTTTCCTTTTTCTGTTTTCCTTTTTGCTTCTGTTTTATTAATTGTTAGGCTACTAATTGACTTTTGTAAAATATGTGACTTAGCTCAATATTTACAGTGCAATATTAACTACTACCAGAAACTGGTTTAGAGATAATATGATTTCATTTGATTTTCATTAAATAAAATGGGATTAATTATTGCTGTCTTGGTACTGTTTTGATGATGTTAGAGTTACTTAGTGAATTTAGGTGATGTTGTTTTTCTTAACATAATTAGTTATGGATTATTTGCTATTTAATGAACATTTTAGTTTCAAAATTGGAACAACTTTTATCTTTCACTTTAAATTTGAATTGGAATTTGAAATGAGATATGATCCTAATGACGATCAAACACTGATAATCATGATGACTTGGCATTATCAGAGGGTGATCACTGTAGCTTAATTACATGGGGTGTTACAATTCTCCTCCTCTAAAAGAAATTCTCGTCCCGAGAATTAAGAGGCAGGCTGAAAGAAAGCGGGGTATTCTTCACGAAGACGATCCTCTTGTTCCCAAGTGGCTTCATCTTCAGAATGATTCGGCCACTGAACCTTAAGGAACTTGATTGCCTTCTGACGGGTTCGTCGTTCAGCTTGATCAAGAATGCGGTTCGGATACTCTTGATAAGATAGATCTTCTCACAATTCAAGCATTTCATGATCCACTGCTCGGATAGGATCCTTGAAGCAGCGACGTAGTTGTGACACATGAAAGACATCGTGAACCTGGGAAAGGTTTGGCGGCAACTCCAATTGATACGCCACTTCTCCTCGACAGGCGAGAATACGGAACGGGCCGATGTAGCGGGGAGCTAACTTGCCCTTGATTCCAAATCGATGGGTGCCTTTCATCGGAGTGACACGAAGGTAAGCTTGCTCGCCAGGTTGATAGACCATTACCTGGTGTTTTCCGTCATAATTGCTCTTCTGACGAGACTGAGCAGTTTTCAAATGTTCACGGACAATGCGGACTTGTTCTTCAGCTTGTTGGATAATGTCCGGACCGAAGAGTGACTGTTCCCTAGTTTTTGACCAATTCAGAGTGGTTCGGCACTTACGTCCATAAAGAACTTCAAATGGTGCCATCTTCAGACTAGCCTGATAGCTATTGTTGTAAGAGAATTCAGCATACGGGAGAGATTCTTCCCATTTCTTACCGAATGAGATGACACAAGCTCGAAGCATATCCTCAAGCACTTGATTGACTCATTCAACTTGTCCCTGGGACTGAGGGTGAAAAGCGGTGTTGAAGGACAGATGATTTCCCATAGCTTCTTGGAACTGTTCCAAAACCTTGAGGTAAAGAGGCTGCCATGGTCTGAACTGATCTCCAACGGAACACCGTGGAGTGACACAATTCTGGAAACATACAAGTCTGCTAACTGGCTAGCAGTGATTGTCTCCTTGACAGGAAGAAAGTGAGCCACCTTAGAGAACCGGCCAATGACGACAAAGATAGCATCATGACCCTTCTGTGATCTGGGAAAACCCGTAATGAAATCCATTTCGACTTTGTCCCATTTCCATTCAGGAATATCAAGGGGTTGCAGAGTTCCAGCAGGCCTCTGATGTTCTGCTTTGATGCGATGACAAACGTCACACTCAGCAACATAACGAGCAATGTCTTGCTTCATATCAGGCCACCAATATCTCTGTCGGATGTCTTGGTAAATCTTGGTACTGCCAGGGTGAATTGAAAGAGGTGTATCATGAGCTTCTTTCATGACACGCGGGGTCAGAGCCAGATTGTCCTTTCTAAGAACCACCAAGCGATTCTTGAAGAACAAGGTGCCATCAGCATCAACAGTGAAGAATGAGGGCCTTCCCATTTTGAGATCGCGCTTAATTTTCTCGACCTCGGAGTCAGCTTTCTGTATATGCTTGATGAGGTCCTCGAGATCTGGTTCAACAACCAGGGTATTGAGATGACCCTGTGGGACAATGTGAAGGTTCAACTTGCAAAGCTCTTCATAGAGAAGGGGTTGTGCTTGCTGAACCATGAGGTTGTTGCAATACGACTTGCGGATCAAAGCATCGGCCATTACATTAGCCTTGCCAGGGGTATAAGAAATATCCATGTCATAATCGGCTATTGTCTCGAGCCATCTTTGTTGACGGAGGTTCAAATCTGGTTGAGTATACAGATACTTCAGACTTTGGTGGTACATGTATATCTCGCAACGATTACCAAGAAGGTAATGTCGCCACAGCTTCAGAGCATAAATAACTGCTGCTAACTCAAGATCATGTGTTGGATACTTATCTTCGTGAGGACGCAATTGACGAGAGCCGTAGGCAATCACCTTGCGCTCTTGCATTAGGACACAACCTAATCCTTGACGGGATGCGTCGCAATATATCACAAAGTCATTGCGAGTATCTGGGGGTGCTAGCACTGGGGCAGAGGTCAACTTGTCCTTGAGCATCTGGAAACTTTCTTGGCACTTGTCCGTCCACTCAAACTTCTTGCCTTTGTGGAGCAAGTCAGTCAGTGGCTTAGCAATTTTGGAGAAGTTCTCGACGAATCAGCGGTAATAGCTAGCGAGACCGACAAAACTCCTGACTTGCTTAACAGTTTGTGGAGGATTCCAGTCAAGAATAGCCTGAACTCATTCTGGGTTAACAACAATGCCATCTTTGGAAATGACATGACCAAGATAGGTCACTTCAGATAACCAGAATTCACACTTAGAGTATTTGGCATATAGCTGGTGTTCTCGAAGTTTCTCAAATACAAGCCGAAGATGTTCGGCGTGTTCTTCTTCATTTTTGGAATATATAAGGATATCATCCAAATAAACCATGACGAATTTGTCGAGGTAGTCCATGAAGATATAGTTCATCAATCGAGAGAAAGTTGCTGGAGCATTAGTTAATCCGAAGGACATAACGGTGTACTCGTATGATCCATAGCGAGTAACGAAAGCGGTCTTCGGAATATCCTCCTTACGAACTCGGATCTGATGATAACCCAACCTTAAGTCAAGTTTAGAGAACACAGAGGATCCAGCAAGGTGATCAGAGAGATCGTTGATGCGGGGAAGTGGATATTTGTTCTGGATTGTTGCTTGGTTAATAGGCCGATAGTCCTGGACCAATCGGTTAGTTCCATCCTTCTTCTTAACAAAGAGAGAAGGTGCTCCCCAGGCGGAGGAACTGGGGCGGATGAAACCCTTTTTAAGTGACTTGTCGATTTCCTCCTTAAGTTCAAGGAGTTCATGCGGCGGCATCTTGTACGGGCGCTTCGCAATAGGGGTAGTGCCAGGTTTCAAGTCGATGACGAACTCGACAGCTCTAACCGGGGGTATTCCTGGAAGTTCTTCCGGAAAGACGTGCGGAAATTCATGAACGACTGGAACGTTCTCAATTCCCTTAAGAGGTGAATCATTCAAAGCATTCAGAGCATATATCTGAGCTTCGGCATTCCGAGTAATTCGAGCGGTGTAGTTCACTATCTCATCGGAGGGGTGAAGAAGTTGGACGACTTTGGTGGCACAATTGATCGAAGCAATGTGAGCTTTCAACCAATCTATTCCCAGAATGAGATCTATGGTGGAAGACTTCAGAACAATGGGGGAGGCAAGGAATTCTAATCCTTCAATTTTCACGGTGACGTTAGGTGCGATCATGTCAGTATGACAATGGCCCCCGGGAGTTTTAACGACTAACGGGGTATGCATCTTTTCATATTGTATGCCATGCATGAATGCAAATGCTCCATAGACGAATGAATGTGATGCTCCTAAATCAAATAAAACAGAAGCGGGTACTGAGTTAATGAGAAGGGTACCCATCACAGTGGCAGGTTGATCCTGAACTTCTTTGATATCAATGTTGTAAGCCTGTCCACGACCATAAGCAGAAGACCCAGTATTATAGTTGCGGGTCTGATTGTTGCCACGACCATTGCCACGGCCATTACGAGGAAGTGCCAACTGATTCTGATTCTGGCGGCAGTCCTTGGCAAGGTGACCTGGTTTGCGACACTTGAAACACAGACCATCTTCAGGACGAAGAGGAGCAGCTTGAGTTCTTGGCTGCCTCGGTGGTGGAGGAGGCAGACTGAGTGCAGCATAGGAGGGCCTTGGCGCAGGGGCAGTTGGACGGTACATGCTATTGGGAATCCAGATCTTACGCCTTTGTCCTGAGCTCGAAGATGAGCCAATGTCACGATGGCGCTTCTGTGACTCCTTGTGCTCCATCTGGACGGTCTCCACCAGAATAGCCTTGTTCACGAGGGTGACAAAGTCGGTGAAGTCTTGAGCAGCAAGTGCAAGCTTGAGGTCTGGGTGGAGTCCACTACAGAATTTCTCCTGTCTACGAGCATCAGTTGGAATGTCCTCTTCGGCATAGCGGGACAGGTTAAGAAACTCCCGTTGATAAGCTTCGACAGTCTTATTGCCCTGAGTAAGGTTGCGAAACTCTGTCTTCTTCCGGTCCATAATCCCCTGAGGAATGTATCGGGCACGGAAAGTAGCCTGAAACTCGACCCAGGTAATGACTGTCCCCTCAGGCAGTGAACGCCTGTGCGTGGACCACCATTGAGCAGCGGGGCCCTTCAGGAAGTAGGACGCGAAGGTGACAAGGTTGTCAGGGGCGACATTGGCAGATTCCATCTCGAAGGCGATGTCGCGAAGCCAGTCATCAGCATCCAGTGGCTGATCAGAGGTTCGAAAAATAGTTGGGTTGAGACGCACAAACTCCTGCAGAGTTATTGCAGCAGGTTGCTGATTCTGAGCATTCTGGTTCTGTTGTGGAAACTAAGCCATGATTCCAACCATGAACTGGCGGTTCAGCTCGAATTGCTGCATCATAGCTGCCATATAGTCGGGTGGGGATGGATCGTTGGCACCACGGCCATGACCACTGGTCTAACCATCCTGCTAAAGATTTAACAGGGGGTAGTTTAGTAAAACCAACTGCAAGCGTTTAGAGACAAACATGATGTAACACGACAATGAATAAGTAGTGCAATAGATACATAACAGTAGTCACTTAAGACATACAGATCCATACACAGAGTCGGTTACAGGCCAGCTTTACGACAGCGTAAATGAAAATGTAGACACACTAGGCGGCGCGCAGGCACGCGGTGAGGAATACACAACGAGACATAGCAAAGGCTACATCAACGTCGGGGAAAACCACTGAAACGGGGTAACTGCAAGTGCGGACGATGAGTGTCTTGGGCAGAAAAATCCTGCTCTCCGTGTGCACTCTGATGCAGAACCCGGTCTCGAACTGGAAGAAGAGGTCCACGGGCAGGTGTGTGACCTCCAACAGCAGGCCAATCGATACCTACCGGCATCTGAGTCCTGCGCGGGTAAAGGATGTACTCTGGATGTATCCCTGCACGACAGCTGGAAGCAACTGTGTCATAGCATCGTAGAGACGTGCTCGAGTGGCAAACAACTCGACGGCAAGAGCCCGGGCAGTGCAGTCCAAAGCCTGAGTGCACTGAATCAAAACTCGCGGGTCATATCGACGACGCTCGTAAGGGGCACTGTCGGTACCGAAACCGGCAGATCTCGCGTATGGGATCCGAACTATGGGTCAAGGAGTCGATGGTAACAGGGAACGTAGAGACAGCGATTTACCCAAGTTCGGGCCCTCTCGAGGAGGTAATACCCTACGTCCTGCTTGATTGTATTGATGTGATTGTATGAAGGTTACATAGTTGATCTACCTCGAGATCGACTGGGCTAAACCCTAGGTAATGGATATGATCATCTACGGACTAGGCCTTCTGGTTTATATAGACACCAGGAGGTCCTAGGGTTACACATGGTCAGTTACCATCAGGGGACAAACATGCCGGTTATGCCAATTGTTTCTTGGAGGAGACTCCAAGTCTTCGGAGGTTTCCTTCTGATACACGGGGTCGCCCACAATCCGGCCTTCCATCAACGAGTAGAGGGCGCCCCACCAGCCCGGCCTATGAGAGATAGGCCGGCAGCCCGAGTACCCCCTAGTCCGGGACACCCTCAGTAGCTCCCGAACTAGTCTTCGAAGCCGAGGTAGACGCCGAACACCATTGGCTTCGTGGACCAGTTCACTTTCCTCCGTGACACCAGTAACATGCCTGTATTACTTCGAGTTGTATTCTCAAGCATTGTCCGGTCGTATATACGCCGAGCTGTACCTCGGTAACGAAGTATAATAACAACTTAGCCCTGAAGGCTAGTCGCTTCGGTGTGTGTAGTGTCCTCACCTGACAACTTTTACCGAAGGGTCACACCTTGCCACGACTGCGAGTTGGTTTATAAAAAACTCAATTCGCGGTTCGAGGCTGTTTTCATTGGCACGTCCCATCGGTATGGAGATCGTGTCGTATTTTCAAGGGATATGATGAATAATCCGTTTCACCCCACGCGCAGATAATGGCATGGTTATATGGGGAAGTGGCAAGGACTGCGGCGCAGTAAAGGGACCGCGGGTTTTTACAGCCCATAAAGGGGCACAGCCTTCGTTCCTTTCATACGCTTCTCGTTTCCCCCCTTCGCCATTGCCTTCCCCATCTCTTGAGCTCCAACGCCCAGATCCAACCTCCCTCTCAAAAACCTTTCCCTCCACCCGCCCAATCTAGCAATGGCGGGTTCCGGGTCCAAGGGCAAGTGGGAGGCCTCTAGCGTTACCAACATCGCCATTTTGGAGTTGAAGAGCGCGGGCTACCTCCAGGCCGACATCGCCCACCGCGCTACGGAGGATGGCCAGGCCATCCCCATGCCGCGGCAGGGCGAGAGAGTGGTATTCGTGCCCCACTTCATCCGGGGCTTGGGTTTCCCCCTTCACCCCTTCGCCAGGGGCCTTATGTTCTTCTACGGGCTCAACTTCCACGACCTCGCGCCGAACTCCTTCCTCCACATATCGGCTTTTATCATCGTCTGCGAGGCCTTTCTCCGAGTCCGGCCACACTTCGGTCTGCGGTTGAAGATCTTCAACGTCAAGCCGAAGATAGTAGATGGCCAGCAGGCGGACTGCGGGGGGGGGGGGGGGGCAATGATCAGCAAGCTTCCGCGAGTGGAGTGGCCAGACGGTACCTTCATCGAGACCGTCAAGATCTGGCAAAAGGAATGGTTCTACATCACAGAGCCGAGGCGCGCAAATTGGGAGGCGATTCCGGCCTTCTGCTCCGGGCCCCCTACAAGGCTGGTCTCATGACCAAGAAGGGCCTCGACTGGGGGCCGAATAAGGAGGTGGTGCTGCTGCAGAGCCGGATCGCCAAAATGATAGAGAAGGGCGTCGCCCTGGTCAACGTGATCCAGATCATGCTCGGCCGCCGAATCCTCCCTTTCCAGGATAGGGCTCCCCCCATGTGGGCCTATAAGCCCGGTGACCCGGCCACCGTGCGCAGCTTCTTCCGCACCTCCCACGCCCAACTGTGGAGGGCGCTATTCAAGCCGCAGAAGGACTGGCCGGCCGAGGAGGAAGACATCGGACTCGATGCCGCAAATCCTCCACGGGAGGTATGAGCAATTTTGTATTTTTTATCTGAATTGTTCCCTTTAACAAGGTACTCAGCTTTACTACTTTTCATCCGCAGAATTGGCTGAAGAAGGCCTAGCGGATCGACAGTCTGGCGCCGCTGCCAGAGGGACCCAGGACGCCCTTCCTGACAGCCATGCTGGCCGTGGAGCCGTACGAGGCGCCGGAAAGGAAGGAGAAGAAGAAGGACCAACAGGGGGAGGCCAGAGAGGGCCTCCGCTCTCGAGGACCCCCGGGTGCTAGATCCGGGGACACCAATGCTCCCTCCACGTAAGAGGAGGAGAAGGAGCAGTGAGAGGATAGGGAGGAAGACGATTCCTCCCGAACAGGGAAAAGAGCGGCGTCTGAGGGCGCCGAGGAGGAGCCGCCACAACCCGCTCCCAAAAGACCACACAAGGCCAAGATAGCCTTGTCCGGCGATAGCTCGGCCTCTGCCGAGGACTCTGAGGCCTCCGAAGAGGTTCCTCGGAGGATCCCCAGGGCCAAACCACAGGCTCAAAGGTATGCGTTCTAGTAACTGCTTCGACCGTCTTCAGCCGAACTGAGTCTAATATTGACGGCGTTTCCGTTGATAATTTTGTAGCCCGCTGCACGATCTCCCCACCGACCGAGTCCCGGAGGGGGATTCTCCACCGGCAGCGCTAGCGGAGAGCGGGACCGAATCCCGCTCCTCGCCTCCCCCGATCGTCGAGGAGGCCGAGGAGGTCCTATCGAGGAGGACCCCTCCCGTGCCGCACGCGGGGGGAGGAGGCGACACTATCATGGCTGAGGCGAACAAATCGGTCGCCGAAGACCAGGAGGGGAGAGCCCCTCTGGTGAATGAAGAGGGGGGGGCCCGGACAAGCCGAGCTCCCTCCGAGGACGACTCCGGGGACGTCAAGGCGTCCAGAGTCCGGTGCT
The DNA here is from genome assembly GCA_039707655.1 of Elymus sibiricus. Classification (NCBI taxonomy): domain Eukaryota; kingdom Viridiplantae; phylum Streptophyta; class Magnoliopsida; order Poales; family Poaceae; genus Elymus; species Elymus sibiricus. The sequence continues at coordinate 117,949,477 of CM077676.1, read as the reverse complement.
CCGGACTTCGAGAAGGAAGGAGCCAAAGCGCCCCCACCACCCCCGCCAGCCCCAGAGCAGGCATCGACTAGGTGGCCGGACGAGTTGGAGGATGCTCTGACCAGCTCCTCTATCGCCGAAGAGCACCGTGCACTTATGGGCACGGTGTTGCAAAGTATTTGGTCCGTGGATAACGGACTGAAGGAGGCCTTTAGTGGCCTTCTTACCGGCTTCAAGGTGAGCAAAGTAATGCTTTTTCCTTAGAATAATTCATTTGCGTAAATGTATAGCCTCATACACAGTAGCCTCCGAGACACTGACTGGCTTGGGCAAAGCCTGTCAGAGGATCGATAATCAATATCCTGGATACTAACGTGTGTATAATAATGCATAGGCATCATCTTCGGCCACAGCCGCCAACACCGAAGAGTTGGCCGAGCTGAATCGGAAGCTGAAGAGTTCTGAAGATGACCTGAGCCTGGTAAACAGAAGGTTCGACGAAGCGCAAGGTAAGTCCGAGCTGTGATATTGAATACAACCATTGTTTTGTAAGCAGGGTTCGAAGTATCCTAACGGAGGGAACCGATTGTACTGCAGCTGCCGCCGCGGAGGTCGAAAGCCTCAAGGCCGCACTGAGGACAGCTCAGTTGGATGCGGCGGCGCAAAAGTCGGCAGCCGAACAGGCGGCTGCCGAGCTGGCGGCGGTGAGAATCGCAAGTGAGAAGCATGAGGCCAGGGTGCTGGAAGTGCAGCAGGAGCTCGGGGATGCCGTCACAAGGTGTGAGGCCCTCGAGTAGAAGAATAAGGAGCAGGCCGCCGAGTTGACCTCATTGGCAGCGGTGGCTAAGGAAGCGCGGACAGAAGCGTGCGGCTACCAAGAAGAGCTCCGCCAAGTCAGGTTGATTGTGGACGGTAAGCCGTACTTGCTACAAAGTGTCTTTGGAGGTAACAGGTTCGCGTTGCTCACGCGGGTATGGCGTTCCGCAGGCGCCTTTGCGGACCTACTGAAGAGTGCGGCTGATGCGGCGAGGTTCTTCGCCGGCCAGGAGGGTTGGGCCGAGCAGAGGCTTTTCTGGGCGCAATTTCAAGCGCCCGAACACCCTCCCCTCCTCAACAACCAAGTGAAGCAGCTAATGGAGCTGCATCGGATGGCGGAGCCGGTGATGAAGGACCTCTGCGTCAAGCTATGGCCGTCGGAGCCGCTGCCGAGCAACTACTTCAGTCTGGTGCAGAGGCTATACGACGCCCCTTCTCGGGTCGACACCTGGAAGTGGTCCGCATGCATCGAGGGCGCTCGGATGGCCTTCGGCAAGACAATGGTACATTGGCCGAAGATAAAGCCAGCCGAGATGGCCACCGGGCCTCCGCCGCCAGGGAAGGAGCATAGGCGTCCCGAGCAGTACTTTCCCATCGTGATGGACGGTGCTCGGACAGTAGAGGCCCAGTGTTCGAAAGCTGTAATTTATGAGTAGATGTAGCTTCCTTGTAACCAAGGAGTTGAAACTTTTGTTTGAATGCAAATTGTTCGGCTGTGAACAAAGATGCCCGCTTATCTTAATTTTGACTCCTGTGCGGCCGTTTGTAATCTGAAAGTTACCAGTCGTCCGCTTCCCCCTTGCAAATATTGCATGGGGTGTTTTCTCATAATACGAAACCCTTAGCCGACGTCTCGGTGCCCGGAGGCGGTTGTATGTACGGAAAACCAGGCCATCAGACTATGCGGTTTTAGTGCTTTCACTTAGCCAGAGGCGCTTGACAGTGGGGGCCGGTGACGAGCCCCCGGTGTTTGTGATATTCGGACAAGCCACGGTTGATCACATGGTTTCTGTAACAGAGAACCCTTCATGTAACACGGACTAACCTCCAACGATTTTAGGTTAACACCAGTCATCAGATCGCCGACCAGTTCTCGCTTATTGGGACAGTCAGTTTTCGGCTTTCTCCACTGAGGTACTTAACCAGGCTAGCTAGAAGTACAATCGCAGTGGTTCTCCCTTTATCCTCTTAGCCGAATAGTGCGAAACGTAAGAGGGTAAACAAAGGAGCCAGGCAACCCAACTATTGACCAAAGACGCAATTCGGAACTGATTCATATAATGCAATATCCGCGACGCCGAGCACATAAAATAAAAATAAGTGTCGGGATAAAGTTTAAGGCGAGATCTATGTTCGAGCCCCCGGTCTATTAGCCGGTTTGAAATGGATGTATCATGATAGTTTACTTCGGCAGAAAAGGCGGAAAGGAATATGCAACGTGAATGACTGCACGAGTATGCCATAATAAAGTGGTCTTTATTTCCTTTGAATGTGTGACATCCAACCGTACAATCCGGATTGCCGAAGTAACTTTAATAGATACTTTTGAAGAAATGAATATATTGAGAGTAAAGGTTTACACAGGGCCTTCATGAGTGGTTTGATGCCCCTACTACGCCCTGCTGCACGTCTGCGCCTTTGCTCTTCAAGAGGCTTCCGTGGAAGCGAAGCTGTCCACCGTGTGTTCGGCGGAAGTAGTAAACTTTTGGCAGACGAGCCCTTGAAAAAGGGGCTTGAGAAGTCGCTGTGGTATATCAGTTTGACGCTGATCGGGCCCTAGATGGTGCCCGTTGACGATGGTGATGTGAAGACATATGTAGGCCGTCGGTCGGTTGAGCCAGACTCCTGGTCTTTGTGTCATGTTTCCCCACAACTGCCCATGGAATTTTGAGCGCGAAGTTGTGCACTCGAGGCACGTACTTCGCAACTAGGTGGGCCATGCTGTGGGGCGCGTGCCCCTATTTGGGGTGAGCGTGGGAGTGCTCCGGAACGGAGGGTGCAGCTCGGGAGCGTTTACGCGCATCCAGTGGCTTGGCAGTAGACTGTGCTTGAGACGCTTCTTCGGCGGCTTGGACTTTGGTGGCTAGAGCCGCCGTGTGTTCCTCTGTTCAGAGCGAGCGCTTGGTATTACCGTTGATGGTAATAATGCCCTTCGGTCCTAGCATCTTGAGCTTCAGGTATGCATAGTGCGGGACGGCGTTAAAGCGGGCGAATGCAGTCCGGCCGAGGAGTGCGTGGTAACCACTTCGGAAAGGGACAATATCGAAGATCAAGTCCTCACTGCGGAAGTTGTCGGGCGTGCCGAAGACGACTTCCAATGTCACAGATCCCGAGCAGCGTGCCTCGACACCTGGGATTACACCTTTAAAGGTGGTGTTGCTGGGTTTGATTCTTGACGGGTCAATCCCCATTTTCTTCACGGTGTCTGCGTAAATTAGATTGAGGCTGCTACCTCCGTCCATAAGGACTCTAGTGAGGTGAAAGCCGTCCACGATGGGGTCGAGCACCAGAGCCGCCGTTCCTCCATGACGTATACTGGTCGGATGGTCTCGACGATCGAAAGTGATCGGGCAAGCCGACCACGGGTTGAATTTCGGGGCTACCGGCTCTAAGGCGTAGACATCCCGAAGCGCGCGTTTCCGCTCCTTCTTTGGTATGTGCGTGACATAGATGATGTTCATGGTTTTGACCTCTGGAGGGAACTGTTTTTGGCCTCCATTATTCGGCCCGTGAGGTTCGTCGTCGTCCTCGCTGCGGGGGCCCTTGCCCTGTTCTTCGGCTGTGGCTTTGCCGGCCTGCTTAATTACCCAACAGTTACGGTTGGTGTGGTTAGCTGGCTTGTCGGGGGTGCCGTGAATCTGGCAGGGCCTATCCAATATTCTATCCAGCGCAAACGGGCCATCTCGGTTCCCTTTAGAGGGTTTTTTCCGCTGTCCCGATTTCGAGCCGCTGAATCCGACGTTTACCGCTGCGTCATCGGCTTCACTGCCGTTGTTTGAGTGCCGGCGCTTATTGTTTCTATTGCGCCGAGGTTTTCCGTCCCCGTCCCGTGCCTCTGAAGTGCCGGGGTCTTCGGGGTGGTTGCTTCGACGAGCCAACCAACTGTCTTCACCCGCGCAAAAGCGGGTCATTAGGGAGGTAAGGGCCGACATTGTTCTCGGCTTGTCCTGGCCGAGCTGGCAGGCAAGCCACTCGTCCCGGATATTGTGTTTGAATGCCGCAATCGCTTCGGCATCTGGGCAGTCAACGATCTGGTTTTTCTTGGTCAAGAACCGGTTCCAGAATTGCCGGGCTGATTCTCCGGGCTGCTGAATAACATGGCTCAGGTCATCGGCGTCTGGTGGCCGGACGTAGGTGCCTTGAAAGTTAGCTCGGAACGCATCCTCGAGCTCTTCCCAGCTTCTGATGGAGCTGTCGGGTAGGCTGTTCAGCCAATGCCTTGCTGGTCCCTTGAGTTTCAACGGTAGGTACTTAATAGCGTGGAGGTCATCTCCTCGGGCCATGTGAATGTGGAGGAGAAAATCCTCAATCCATACGGCCGGGTCAGTTGTTCCAACGTAGGATTCTATATTGACGGGTTTGAACCCTTCGGGGAACTGATGCTGCATCACCTCGTCTGTGAAGCACATTGGGTGTGCGGCGCCCCTGGCCCGGGCCACATCGCGCCGGAGATCGGTTATCATCCGGGCACGGTGCTGCTCCCGAGCTCTATCGTTTCTATCGCGCCAGGCTTGGTATCCGTCCCGCCCGACGGGTGAGTATCCTGTGGATCCATAAATGGCCCTCGACTGGAACCCTCGTGCGTTCAGGTCGTGGCGCAGAACGTATTGGTCATCCGGTTGAACCGGGTCTTTGCCTGCTCGGCGAGAGGGCGCGAGTGGGTATTCGGTTTCCCTGGCTGCCCTATCCCGTCCTCAAGGGGGCACGGGTGGGAGTTCGGCTTCTTCGGCCGCTCTATCTCGTCCTCGAGGTGGCGCGGGTGGGCATTCGGCTTCTCCGGCCGCTCTATCTCGTCCTCGAGGGGGCGCGGGTGGGTGCTCGGTTTCCACAGCCGGCCTATCTCATCCTCGAGGGGGGCAGTCGGGCTGGTTTGCGTAGGTTCGTCTAGGAGGCATGAGCTCGAAGGCCTCGTCCTCGAATTCTGGGAGTAGGCGCCGCCGTGGGTAACTCTTGTATTGGCCTTGACGTTGATCGTCGAGGCCTTCTTCGGCAGCTAAGACCATCGTCCATCTGTCGTTGAGCATATCCTATTCGGCCTTTAGCTGTTGTTGTTTCATCTTCAAGCTTCGGGCAGTGGCGATGAGTTGCCACTTGAATTTTTCTTGTTCCAGGGGATCCTCAGGGACGATAAAGTCCTCGGGTCCGAGGCTATCTTCCTCTTCGGATGGAGGGAGGTAATTGATGTCTTCGGAATCGTCGAGGTCCTCGGGGTCACCCTGGTCCTCGTGCCCTTCTGGGACGTCGGGTCGCTGCTCGGGCATGTTATCGCCGAGCTCCCCCAAGTTGTCCGGAGTCTCGTTATCTCCGGTGCCGTTCGTGTCTGTCTGATTTTCCTTGCCCCTTCCCCGTCCTCTAGCTCGCCGTCGTCGACGTCTGGACGGTTCTTTGGTGGGATCGTCGCCGTCCTTCTTGGTTGAGTCACCGTCCTTCATGGGGGTGTCAACCATGTAAACGTCCTAGGTGGAGGTGGCGGTCCACTTTCCGGTATTGGCAGTGGCAAGGAAGGTATCCGTGTAGGGCGGGACGTCAAAGTCCTCGTCCATGTCATTAGCCTCCTCGGAGGCATAGTCCAGCATGTTGGTTAAATCTTCGATAGTGGCTACCAAGTGGGTGGTGGGTGGGACACAAAATTCCCTACGGCTGGCATCCTGTCCGACCTGCTCCTGGTCCGAGGACGAGCCATCCGCGATATTTATCTTCTGGATCCAGTCTATCATCTCGCTTAAAATCGAGGGGTCCACCGGATCTATGTTCGGGCTGCCATCGGAGTTGAGCTCCGGCGTGCGGATAACGGGAGTGTGTTCGGCCAAGGGTGACCCTTGGTTTTCCGGCACCGGGGTCGGATCCAAACTCAAGGTCAAATCTGAACTGAGGCCCGCCCCGGGGACGGGGGCGGGGAAGGAATCCGAGGTCAAGGCCTCGGGATTGGTAGGTTCCTCGGGTAAGGCCGAGAACCCAGTAAAGACCAGATCGCCTCAAGCATTGGCGACGTACTCAAGGCCGCCGAACCTGATTTCCTGCCCGGGGGCGAAGCTACCGACCTAGTCGAGGTGACCGGTCGGATCAGCGTGCAACACGATGCTGCCGAACGCGAAGAGCTGTGCGGGGACGAAGATGTCCCCGCTGCGGACTCCATCGCTGAAGAGAAGAGCTGTCCGGGGACGGCGATGTCCCTGCTGCAGATTCCGTTGACGAAGAGCTGTCCGGGGACGGCGAGCCATTGATCCTTAGCGACCCACGACGGAACTCTCAATGAAAGCACCAATGTCGGTACCAAAACCGGTAGATCTTGGGTAGGGGATCCGAACTATGGGTCAAGGAGTCGATGGTAACAGGGAACGTAGAGACAACGATTTACCCAGGTTCGGGCCCTCTCGAGGAGCTAATACCCTACGTCCTGCTTGATTGTATTGATGTGATTATATCAAGGTTACAGAGTTGATCTACCTCGAGATCGACTGGGCTAAACCCTAGGTAATGGGTATGATCCTCTACGGACTAGGCCTTCTGGTTTATATAGACACTAGGAGGTCCTAGGGTTACACATGGTCGGTTACCATCAGGGGACAAACATGCCGGTTATGCCAATTGTTTCTTGGAGGAGACGCCAAGTCTTTGGACGTTTCCTTCTGATACACGGGGTCACCTACAATCCGGTCTTCCATCAACGAGTAGAGGGCGGCCCACCAGCCCGACCTATGAGAGATAAGCCGGCAGCCCGAGTACCCCCTAGTCCGGGACACCCTCAGGCACAGACAGCTGTGTAGTATCCGGTAGCATCTCCAGCAGGGGCATACGGGATTTATCGGAACTCGGAGTCATCCAAGCGACTATGCTCTCCACGGAGATGTGTGACAGCAGAATAGGCAGCTTCATGGACTGCCATCTCAATCGTCACGCCGATACCGTGAAAAATGTGCAACTCAGTGTCAGAGTTGTCTCGCTGATCAAAGATACGAACATCAGCATGGTACTGCTCCTGGTTGAACTCACAGTAATCATCGTAAACCATGTACTTGGGGTACCAGCGGTAGCCCAATCTGGTCAGGAGGGCGATCAGGACAGCTGGAAAACGAGGTGCATCACGAGCCCAAGTGCGAAGCACAAGCTGCGTCGCAGGGCACGGCGGAAACAAACGATCCATCTGAAACAGAGGAAATTTCAAGATTGTCAATGACAGTGCGAGAAGCATATAATAACTTGAGGGAATGGTTAAAGAGACCAACGGAAAAGGAAATGTGATTATCGGACTAATCAGATCAATGGGAAGGAATAAGTGCAGATAATCCAGTTGTCCGGGTGGACATGATCACGAGAACCTAGAGTCACAGTTAGTAAAATTTTAACCCGAATAGGGGAGAGAATAGAATCCCAAAGTAAGGAAGAGGAATAAAAGATCCTAATCCAACCCAATGGCGACGTGGGCCCGTAAGCCACACAGCCATATTAGTAAAAATGGTTTTTCGAAAGACTAGACTCAACTTCGACCAAGGAATTGAAAGGGGGCTTCCTACAGGCAGTCGGCTCTGATACCAACTTGTGACGCCCCTGCTCGACCGTGCACTAATCATACACGCAAACGTGCACGCTCGAGATCAGAGACTCACGGGAAGATATCACAACACAACTCTAAACTCAAATTTAAACATAAATCTTCATATTACAAACCAGGGGTCATGAGGACCCGAATACATAAGTCATACACACAAATGATATCTGAGTACAAACATAGTTAGTCAAATTTGCCTTAAGAAGGTTAGCACAAACAGCGACACAGATCGAAAAGGCGAAGGCCTCCTGCCTAGGGCCTCCGAACTACTCCTGGTCGGCTGGCTCAACCCAGTAGTACATGCCTCCGGGACTCTCCTGGTAGTAAGCTCCTGCGGTGTCGTCTGGCTCTGGGGCTCCGTCGTCTGGTTACAACAAGCGGGTATGGGGAAAAGAGATAGCAAAGCAACCGTGAGTACTCATCCAAAGTACTCGCAAGACTGACATCAGAACTATACTAATTATGCATCGGTATCAAAAGAATGGGGCTATATCTTTGGACTGAACTGCACAATGCCAGAATAGAGGGGGAGAAGACTAGCATCTTGAAGCAATCTTGCAGCATCAGAAGAGAGTAGAACACAGTAACATATAATAGTGGTTATATAGTAGTAGCGCCCTGAGATCCTTTTTCGACGCCCTACGAGAAAGCGATCCCGAGAGCAGTATTAACAGTTTATTATTGAATCAGCATCAATTTGTAGTTGTAGTGGATCAGGATACAACTCCGAGCGTCCTGTTACCGTGGACACGGCTATTCTAATAGATCACTTCCCTGCAGGGGTGCACTACTGTTACCCAACAGGCTCGATCACATTTGGCCGGACAAACTTGCTGGGTAATGCTCGGCCTCGGGTGATCGACACGACGCAGTCCTACCTAGGCTCAGCAGAGAGGTCAACACGCCGGTCTAAATCCTAAGTGCGAAGGGGTCTTGGGCCCATCACCCTTTGCACTCCTGCACGTTGCGAGACTGGCCGGGGCCCAGGCGCGACACTATATACACAAGTGACGTAACCAGCCCACCCCAGCAATCAGCCTGCATCTCTGATCTGTGACATCTGAAGAGCTTTCGGCTGATACATACGACGTAGAGGGTCCCATAACCATTATCCCACGTGGTGGTAGTGCGTATAGGGCCAACGACCCACTCAGTTCAATTACCCAAATCCGTTAGGCATATTTAGTATCTCGCAGAGACGATCAGGACTCATGTCGCTCCGACTTAGTAACACACGGATCACGATCAGGGTGGTCTCCGTCTGCCCTGTCGTTCCGCCACAGTATCACTCGCGGGTGCCGTTCTGGCAAACCCGACTTCATATTTCCCCGCGGGTACCCCTCGGGGTCGACCCGCCTGCAACAAAGGTCAAAGTATATGTGTGTCCAAAGTATCGAGAAGAGATCCGAGGAATCACCCTCGATGGATTCCCACTCGAAGTATCAGTCAAGGTGAACCCGGAGGAATCACCCTCGAATGATTCACACTTGAGGAGTTGCACGATGGAAGCTTTATTGGAGGTGATGAAAGAGGAATCACCCTCGGTAACCCACAACCGGATAGCTATTCTACAGAGGCATCATCGGAAGTGAGATAAGAGGTATCACCCTTGGCACTCGGTGGTAGCTCTGCAGACTCGAACAACTTAGGGGGAATGTGCGGTGATGTGTTGGTCTCTGACCGTCGATCATACTGATCGAGTCTCTGGTGAACAAGCGTGGCAACAAGGACAAGGTGTGGGGTCATTGGTGTATCACTAACCAGCCTATAGTAAGCATATAGGATAACAGGTAAGGTATCAACAACAGGTTACAAAACCAGGGTATGCATCAGAATTGGAACTATTGGAACAGTAGCAGGGGCAATTCTAATGCAAGAATAAGAGGGAAAGAATAGGCGATATCTGGATGGTCAAGGGGGTTTGCTTGCCTGGAAGCTCTGCTGAGAGGGGCTGATCGTCTGAAGGCTGCTCGTCTGGAGCATAGTCGTACTCAGTTGCGTCGGTGGTGGTCTCGGCGTCTATCTGGAGAGAAGGAGGGGGGAAGAAACAATAAATTCATGGCAACAATGCAACAGCGATGCATGACATGCCTAAATTATATGCAGAGGTGATATAATGCCTGTCTAACTGCTTTAGATAATTTAGGAATTTATTTGGATTTATTTTATCAAGGTCATGCACTATTGATTTATCGAAATCGGGCAAAAAGTTCCATGTTCAGTATGTTAGAGGGGTGTGGCAGGTATGAGGGTGGCATATTCGAATTCTTCATATTTTTCTGATCGTTTTTCATATATAAATTATTTTCATCCGAGTTACGGTTTAATTTATATGATTTTTCAAAGTTTTAATCATTTTCTGGAGTTATTTTAATTATTTAAATCCGGATTATCCAGAATAGTGTTAGGTGACGTCAGCATGACGTAATGTTGGCGTCAGCAGTCAACACCAGCTGGTGAGGGTCAAACCTAACCAGTGGGTCCCACATGTCATACAAAGTGGCCTAATTAGGGTTTAATTTAATCTAAACAGAAACTAATTAGCAGGTGGGCCCCTACTGTCAGTGACTAATTAGACTAATTAATTTTGATTTAAATTTAATTTAACTTAATTAGACGCGGGACCCACATGTCAGTGGCTGTGGGTGCCCAGTCAACACCGTTGACTGGTCAACCCAGTCAACGGGGCCAGCGGGGCCCAGTGTCAGTGGCACGGGGTGGGGCCCGGCCAGTGCCACGTCGGTAACGACCGGAGACTCGCCGGAATCGCGCCGACGAGCGTTTTCCGCGGCGGCGCGCGTCGGGGGTGGCCGAAATTCGCCGTCTGGCGACCAAATCGACGGCGGCTTGCGGCATTCGAACGGGAGCTAAAACGGACGGAGTTGACGGCGGCGTCGACCGCGGCGGTGCCGGAGTTCGGCCATCTACGCGGACTGCGGCTAGAGGGCACGGCAGACCCAACGGAGGGGCTCTACGGGGTCCTAGTGAGGCCTAGAGCACGGCCATGAGCTCGCTTGAGCTTGCCATCGACGGAAGCGACGGCGACGAGCACCGTGGCGGAACTGGGTTCGGGCATCGACGGCGAGCGGCGCTAGGCATGGCAAAACGGAGAGGAGCCGGAGGGGATTCGCAGCGAGGCTCACCTAGCGGCACACGAAAAGCCTTTGGGGGGTTTTGTAGCTACCGAGATGCCGTAGTTCGCCGGAGAAGTCGCCGTGGCCGAGGAAGATGTCGAGCTCGATCCACTCGACATAGGGCTCCTCGTCTCCAATGGCTTGGCCCAGGCGACGTAGAGGACGGCGGCGGTGACCTACGACATGGCGGCGAGGCATGGGGTCGACGGAGAACGCGGGATCGACGGCGGCGGCGACGCGAGCTTTCGGGCGAGCTCGAATGCGGGCGAGGGAGTGAGCGAGGGGGAAAACTGAGGGGGCTAGGGTTTCGGGGAGGACGAGAGGGGCTCGGGGGTGCCCTTAACGGCGCGGGGGAGCCGCGGGATGGTCAGCGCGTGGCGATCGGCGCTCGGGCGCGCGCGCAAGGCGACAGCTGCCCGAGGTGGGAGAAGACCCGGCTGCGCTGGGCCGCGGGTTAATGTGCACTCGAGGCCCAAGTAAGCAGTAAACCCTTTCCCTTTTTCCTTTCCTTTTTCTGTTTTCCTTTTTGCTTCTGTTTTATTAATTGTTAGGCTACTAATTGACTTTTGTAAAATATGTGACTTAGCTCAATATTTACAGTGCAATATTAACTACTACCAGAAATTGGTTTAGAGACAATATGATTTCATTTGATTTTCATTAAATAAAATGGGATTAATTATTGCTGTCTTGGTACTGTTTCGATGATGTTAGAGTTACTTAGTGAATTTAGGTGATGTTGTTTTTCTTAACATAATTAGTTATGGATTATTTGCTATTTAATGAACATTTTAGTTTCAAAATTGGAACAACTTTTATCTTTCACTTTAAATTTCAATTTCAATTTGAATTGGAATTTGAAATGAGATATGATCCTAATGATGATCAAATACTGATAATCATGATGACTTGGCATTATCAGAGGGTGATCACTGTAGCTTAATTACATGGGGTGTTACATTAATGGCGGCATGTGGACGGACGTCATGAATGCGGGCAGCTGGCATCGGGGGGGGGGGGGGAACGCACGCGGGCTAGGGACGAGGGTTTTTTGTGGGCCAGGGTAGTCAGCTGCGGGCGTGGCAATGTCGCAGATGCCCTTTGCTCACATGCGATCCCACATGTCAGTGACAAAGCAAGACGACCCGCGTTCCCTTGGGTCAGAAGAGCATGCCGGACCGACCGTCTGGGGGTGCGACGTGAACACGACAGGGGGTCTGTCAGTGCACCGCCTTTTCATTTAGAACTTGTAAACCGTAACACTTGTACTACCTCCGTCCTGGTTTATTGGTCCCTTTTGTATTTTGTGTCAAATTTTGTCCAAAGATTTAACTAATAAAATGTTCGTGCATGTCATCAGAAATTATATCATTGGATTCGTATTCGAACATAGTTTCCGATGATATTATTTTTGGTGACATGCATTAACATTTTGCTAGTTAAATCTATGGTCAAAATTTGGCACAAAATACGAAGGGGGCCAATAAACCAGGACGGAGATAGTAGAGCGTAAGAGCATGGTTAATAATATAGCCAGCTGCTGGCTATATGAAACTTACATGTCATTTATAGTCACTCATATAATAGTGCAGGCTATAAGGTTGGCTATTACACTTGTACTTTTTTTCTATCTTCTCTCTTTCTCTTTCTTCACATTTACGTATTGTATTTGCCTTGGAATGTGCATATAGCTAGGCTCTTGCATGAGAGCCCACTTCCCTTACTTTTTCACATCTCTCTTCTCCACATAGGCAAAAGTGCCATGTAAGCGCGCTATAAGCCCACTACTGTACTTGCTCTAAGACCGAAAACATATATATGAAGTTGGCACCTCACCTATATCCAGCCTAGTAGCCCACGTGTACAATAGTTATTCATACTAGCATATGTACCAGTATAATTAGTGTACCGCCCTTTCCTTTTCAACTCGTGAAGCGTAACGCTTGATTAAGAGCATGGTTAATAATATAGCCAGCAGCTGGCTATATAAGAGTGCCATGTCGCCAAGAGTTAGCAACATCATTCACTCATACAATAGGGTTGGCTATAAGGTTGGCTCTTAGGCTAGTGATTTTCTTACTTTCTCTCTTTCTCTTTCCTCTCATTTACTCATTTTACCTAGGAGCACGTGTAGAGGTTGGCTCTTGCATTAGAGCCCGCTACCTCACTTTTTGCTTGTCTCTCTCCTCCACATAGACAAAACTGCCATGTAAGCAGGCTTATAGCCCACTATTGTACTTGATCTAAGTAGCCGGACAATGTGTGTTGCCTATCTTTGTATGTATTTGCGGTGTGCTGATTGAGGTGTCCGGCTGTTTGAAGGAATAATTGAGGTGTCCCCGCTCCGTGCTCGCATTTAGGTGTCCAACTTACCACGTTCCGGCTATAGTAACTATGCTATGTAAGTTGCTTGGAAAAATAGTTACTTAGGTCGGTTTTGTGAGCCGTCCACTACGTGTCACTCCCCATCTTAGTAGTGACAAACCCCTTCGGTTCATGACGCGACACACCTTGACGAGATCGATAGATGTGGAGAGATCGAGTGTGTGTCGTGCAAATCAAGGTTTTGGTGTGTGTCTATGATAGAAATGATCGTGTGAGGTGGAGAGTGGGGGGTGTTGTAACACCCTGATTTTCGCTCCTTGTTTTTTTTCCTTCGCGGGATTGGACTCCCGTCTTTTTTCGATGTTATCGGATTTTCTCTCGCCCTTGGGTATATGAAGATGGTCATTTAGCCTTGCCTTTTCTACCCAACCAGAGATTCTCTCCAGACCAACCTTGCCACCCAAGATAATTTCTCAGTATTTTTGCCGCCGAACCCTACTCTCCGATCTACCGGAAGGGAAACCCTAATTGCTTCCGTTACAAAGGAACCCCAATTTCCTTTGATCCGTTGCCTTCCAAACTTTTCCCAGAGACCCTCCTACATCTATAAACCCTGGATATGCAAAAATATTGCCAAGTCATTAGCAATATTTTTCATTTAAAATTTATTGCTTTTTCTGCCAGTTAAAGGAATTAAATCCAGGAAAATATCTATCCACCTCCAAAGTTTATGAAAACTTGTGGAGATATTCTTTGTGATCATATTGAGCTCCAATAAAAATATTGGCCATAATTAAATAAAGGAAATTGCCTTTTCCTATTTAAAGCCAATATTGCATTTTGGGCACTTTCCAAAGGAGCTACCATTTTGATAGCCAGGAAAAATCCCAAATAATTTTTGGAGCTTCTCCTATCCATATATTCACCATTTCCATCAAGATCCCAAGTTCCATAGTTCAAATTTTGTGAGCATCATCCAATTCTTGTTTCTGGATTTATTTTGAGGTTGTGAAGCAACTATATTTTATATTGCTTTAAAAATTCTCAAATTAATCCAGGACCTCAAATTCCCTCTATGATGTGAGTATGCAAAAATTCACATCATTTTATCTACCCAATTTCTCCCAAAAATTCCATCTAATTTCTGTCCAGATTCAAGCTCTGTGAAGGAAGTACCACTTTGGCATTTCCAAATGAGCTGAAATTTTTCCAGTACCTTCATACCTCCATATCATCACCCTACACCAAAATTCAGATCATTCCACCAAGCCATATGAGTGCAGCTTCAAAGTCAAGTTTCTGGACCAAATATGGCATTGTAAAGGAAGTCCATTCAAACTTGGTCCAAATGACCTCAACTTTTGCCAGAACCTAGTCCTTCCTACCACATTTCACTGTGACAACCTGGACAACTCATTGGCACCTCTGTTTGACCACAACTTCCTGCCCAAGTTTCTGTCCAGAAACTGCTCTGGATCCCCAAGACCAACCTAGACCTTTCCTAGCTTGTCCAATGACCAATCTTATCTATTTGAGCAGTGAGTAACCTGTTGTGCAAGGTGTCACGGCTGGACTGGCACCAGAGCACGATTTACCCATGGTGACCGCGTGAGGTGCACGCAGAAACTGTGCACCGCGTGCTCATCGCGTCGGGCAGGCCAGCTCAGGCTGCCGTAGCTTGTCCATTTGTGCTGACCTGACTCCCCGTCGTCCACACCCCCATCTCCGGTCACTTCCCCCTTCGTTCCTTGCCTCGCCACGCCGCGACGAACCTCGCCATGGTACTGTGATGCCCTCAACCCGTGCCGTCGTCTTCTCCCGTGGCTCCTTCCTCCCCGAGCTTTCTCGAGCGCTCCCGAGGTCTCTCCCCTCCCCGCGAAACCGCTCGACACCGCAACCGTCCAGCCACGTCACCCCGGAGCTCCAGTATGCGGCTAAGATCGCCGCGACGGCAGTGCCCATCCGCCTCCATCGCCGGGCTATAAATAGCCTTCCCGGAGCCCTACCGAGAACGGCACCCTCCTTCCCTCCCCTCCAGCAACCCACTGGACTACTCAATCGAGCTCCCGGAGTCCTTCTTCCACCTCTCCGGCCACCATGGCCGCCACCCTCCCTCGCCTAAATTCGTGCCACTCCGGCCTTCTCCTCTTTCCCCGAGCTCTCTGCCGGACCCTCCACTCCACGGCGGTCACCTCCACGTTCTCTCCCGGCCAATTCCACCACCGGAGCACCTCCCTCGCCGCGGAGCCGCCGCTCTCGGCCACCGTCGCCGCGGCCAACTCCGGCCAACCCCGGCGCCCTCTTCTCCATCCACGGACGCGGGGTGGAGCGGCGCATCCATCCCCGGCGGCGCCCGAGGCCGCCGTGGTCTCCAGTCGCCGGCGCCGGCGAGGCCGTCGCCTCTGCTGCTCTCTGTCGGGGCAGAGGAGAGGAGAAAGAAGAAGAAGGCGGGAGGAGAGAGAGAGCCCACGTGGGGTCCGCATGTAAGTGACCAGCCGCTCGGCCCCGCCACTGCCACGTCGGATAAGTGGAGGCGTATTCCTCCAAAATACGCTTTCCAATTCTGAAAGCGTAATCTTGCACAACTTCTGGGAGGAATACGTTTTATTTAATCGAAAGTGTATCACCGAAATACGCCTTCTCTCTTAGCCCCGCTGCCGAAATCCCTAAATTGTGAATGCTCACCCGTTAAGGACGAAAGTGGACACTATTCTGTCTGCTTTTCTACTTAACGGATGAACGTCCATATCTTCGCGCTCGTAACTCCGATTGAGGTGAATCCAACGCCCACGTCTTCAGTTCGTCGAGCCCGTTTCGATGGTATCATTTTCATAATGTTTCCACACTGTGAAAATGACCATTTTGCCCCTACCCTTATTCAGCCCCCTTCGAGAGAGAACCATTTCCGGCGAAGTTTTTCCGCGAGCTTCCCGCACTTCTCCCGGAGTACTCCTTCACCCCAGGCAAGCCGACCATCTGATATATGCCCTAAAGCATTGCTCTGTGTTATTCTTGCGTGTTTAATTAATGATTATGCCTGTGCTAAAAATAATTAAACTCGTGCTAGTTCGAATTTGCTGTTTACATTAACTGCTAATGCTCATCATGTTATCGCACTAATGACTCGCTGTAATGCATATGGAGATAGGTGGTTATGTTTTCATAGTGATTACATCATGCATTACCATTGTTATTGCTATGATAAAGAATGTGACTTAATGATAACAATCTCCTCCGTCGGCTGGATCGAGTCATAGTGCCACCGAATCGAGCTCATCAAGTGCAACCACATTTGCCGGGATGGGACGGCCCTGACTTGGTCTATTGTCTTGCCTCTTGTCGGTACCACCAAACTAGGGAGGATTATGCGTGCGTGCTACCCTGGCCCGGTAGGCGACGATAATCCTGTGAGCCCAGATGAGTTATTTTGTCGGCGTCCCCGTTTGGGACAGTTTTGTTTGGCCACGACGGTGGCAGGTGTCACGGGGTGACACAGGGCCACCCAGGACATGACCCTGGGAGGGTATGATTGTCGGTGGTACCGTAAGAGTGTCAGGCAATAGACAAGCTTTGTTGGAGCAGCACCGGTCCACCCGAATGGGAACATGTACTAAAGTACGAGGCCAGGAGCTCCATGGTGTGGGTAAAGTGTGCAACCTCTGCAGAGTGTAAATCTATTCGAATAGCCGCGTCCTCGGTCATGGACAGTTCGTACTCGGCCACTATTTGGTCTGCGTCGAGTCGGGAGGAACAAACTATATAACGTATGGTTAAGACTGAACCAGAGAAAGTTATGATCGGTCAGACTTATAGTGCAGATGCATGGACATCGGATGACGTCAGGTATATGATGTTGGCCATGCGATGGCTATGAGATGAGTGGTTGGATGACCACATGACTTGGATTTGGTTTGGACCATGACATATTCGGAGTATGGATTACTTACTTGATATGCTTTACCTTACTGTTTTTACTCCAATAGTTATCATGCTTGATAATCCTGTTATGACATGATGATTAATGCTGCTAGAAGATTAATCTTGCTAGATAATCCTATCATAACATGATAGTTCATACTATTAAGATAACAAGTGCATGCTTGAATGCCATGGATTGCATTGCTTGGTGTATATGTTGGTTTGGTTTGCTTGCGAGTACATTCAAAAGTACTCAACGGCCTTCAATGTGGCCAGGTTCACCTAAGGATTCGACGTTCGCTAGCAAGAAGCCGGAGTGTTCGCGGGCTAGAAGAGTAACCTAGTCAGATCCCTGTGGATTGGAGCCGCACCAGGACTATGCTGCCTTAGATAGAGCTTCCCCGCTGCCATCACCCTTGTAAAGCATCATGTAAGACTTATATATCTATTAATAGAAAAGCTTGTGTTCATGATACTTGTTGTAAAAGCGCATGCCAGAGTGATTTTCCTGGGATGGTATGCGCGGCGACCGTCTGACTATAGTGGTATTCAGGCGGGGCACCACAACAGATGGTATCAGAGCCATGTTGACTGTAGGTTACCCTAGCCAGATTTCATGGCCTCTTGATCAGTAGAAAGCCCAGATGGATTGCAGCCATCTTTGCCAAGCAGGCATGGCTACTATTGATCATAAGGCAACCCCCTAGGTTTTGGCTCCATCAGACCCCAACTCTCGTGGTCTTTGTCTTCGGGATGAAATGTCCGCACCAGGCATTGACCCGTGAGCCCTTAACCCCTAGGTCAACAAGATATCCCTACCTTGCTTGGTAACCATGGCATTTCTCCCCTCAAATCCAGTTTCCTTTGGGAAACGCTTATAAACTCCATCTCTTCCAGACAACCCTAGGATCGTTGACTAAGCCACTTTGGATATGGTCGTGCGTCGAGTTTGATGTTCCCTAAGGAAGTAGCAGAAGCTTGACACCAATTGCTAGGAGCATTGTGTTGTTTTGCTTCTAAATCCTTAGCGGTGCATCGAGTGCGCTAGGCTAGTTATACTAGTGGATCTTCGGCCACAGGTGTAAGGTCCGCAAAATTTGAGCTTTATTTGCTTTTTGGTTTTTCGCGGTTTTGCTTCTTTTGTCGGTTCCGTTCTTTCGCTCCGACTGGATCCATCCGCAAGTGCTATCATGAAGACCAACATACAACTTGGATACTACCCAATAGTCCAAACTCAGATGATTCAAGTCAACCACAAGATATTCAGGACATCAACCCCAGAGCTGCCAAGAAGGAAAGAATGGGTCAGAAGCAGACTCTGCGTGCAAGAGACAAGGCCAGAATATACCTGAGAAGGTTTGCCTTGGAACAAATCATACCTAAAGAACAACCAGATGAGCTATCGGGAATGGACATCAGCAAGAGCAAATTATTCGGTCTTCGACACCGGGAGTATTTCAGTCAGCGGGGTGAACCCTGAGTCTTTCTCAATGGACTCAAGAATCATTTATCACCCACTGAAGACATATTACAAGAATGTGAAAGTGCCGAGAGCAACAACAACACTCGGGTATGTGGATACAAATTTCAAAGCACATTCTGGAATTTACTGGTGCATGTATAAAATGTTGGACATGGTGAACAAGGTTTGCGAGAAATATGGATAAGTTCACGGCTGCCCAGAATCAATGAGAATTTCACATGCTTGGAAGCTCAGCTGAACCGAATGGAATTATTCGTCAACTGCTTACTACCGGCAACACTCGGTTCGAATGCAAAAGGTATTTTGGACTAATGGCCAACATTAAGTGTGCATCAGTTGTGCAACCTCTATAGCAACAATGATCAGACCAACAGAAGGACAAGTATCTTCAGTCAAGGTGTGGCCTATATCAAGTTTTGGCTCTCCCATAGGTGAGTTTTGGATACTCCGGAAGGAAGCCAGAAACGGCCATAGATCCAACCGCATATCCACAGTGCAAGGCTTTTGGTACAAGGAACTCAGCTCTCCTCCGCAAGCTACCAGGAGAAGCTTACAACACAAGACTCTCAATCTTCCTCGCTACGCCACCAGGGAGAAAATCTTCTGGGATGCGGTACTTCAATCTTCCTCGGCCTGCTACCGCGGAAAGCTTCCAACATAAGGTACCTGACCTTCCGCAGTAAGCCACATGAAGGAAAGCTTCTGAGGTATGATACCCAGCCTTCTTCAGCACACTACCCTAGCAAAAGCTTCAAGTGTGAGGAATTCAGCCTTCTTCAACACGCCAGCGTGCCCACGACAGTCTTGTCAGAAGCACGAACTAGTCCAGACACACATTTGCTTCAGAACTCAGTGGTTATGAAAGGATTTATCCTACCCTGCATATGTTGTGAGCATGCAGTCCAGTGGATCAGTTCATGTGAGGCACTCGTACACGGGAATGGCTGTGTTTAGAGAAACATTGGCCCCATACTTCAAAGTAGGATATGAACGCAGCAATCCCTACGAGAAATGCAAGAGTAAATTGTGAATACAAGCCCAACAAGCTGGGATATGACCAAGGAGCCATGATGGTAGGTCATGACAAGTTCCCCAAAAGGAACCCCAAGAACAAGGAAGTCTTGAATAAACAATCTCCGCGACGGTCAACGAAGTAAAGCTCCACAGACAAGGTGATATTGCCAATCCTTGTCAGACTCTTGCATATACGGCCACAACAATGCAGCCAGCATGTTATACTCATCATGGGCCATTGACCAACATAAGAGGCTATGCCCCGAAAGGTACACCAGATGATAGCCATACTATGTCGGCTCAGTGAGGACCACAGAGGCTGTACAGGGCAGAGCCACCTCAGAGATTACCGTCTATGATTACTTTGTGACCATGCCCGACATTTCAGTTGGGAATCACCTGAGGACGAAGTCAGAATGCAAGAGACAGGAGAAAACACCTCGTACGGAACCCATAGCTAGACTGAGCATTCTGACAAGGCAAAAAGAGAGCCACTCTTAAACACTCGAGGCCATACGAGCACGTGAGCTCGGTACTCAGAAAGGATGTTTCGCCCTTGGCAGTCAGTGTACGAAGTATCGCAATAAAACCCGAAGCAGCTAGTCCCAGGACATGGAAACCAGATTATTTGTCGATACTCGGAGTTACCCACCAACCCCAGCCAACAAACTACCAGAACAAAGGGTTTGCCTGGCAGGAAAGAGAAGGATTCAATGCAGCCGTCTGAAAAGACAGCACCTGAGACATCAAAAGAGGCAGTTAAAAGGTCAGTAAACAAATGAAGACAAGATAGCTGATGGATCCAAGTCGCACATAGGTAAGCTCCCCTTTGCCGGGAGGTAAGACCAGAAATCTCGAGGACGAGATTTTTCCTAAGGGGGGTAGGTTTGTAACACCCTGATTTTCGCTCCTTGTTTTTTTTCCTTCGCGGGATTGGACTCCCGTCTTTTTTCGATGTTATCGGATTTTCTCTCGCCCTTGGGTATATGAAGATGGTCATTTAGCCTTGCCTTTTCTACCCAACCAGAGATTCTCTCCAGACCAACCTTGCCACCCAAGATAATTTCTCAGTATTTTTGCCGCCGAACCCTACTCTCCGATCTACCGGAAGGGAAACCCTAATTGCTTCCGTTACAAAGGAACCCCAATTTCCTTTGATCCGTTGCCTTCCAAACTTTTCCCAGAGACCCTCCTACATCTATAAACCCTGGATATGCAAAAATATTGCCAAGTCATTAGCAATATTTTTCATTTAAAATTTATTGCTTTTTCTGCCAGTTAAAGGAATTAAATCCAGGAAAATATCTATCCATCTCCAAAGTTTATGAAAACTTGTGGAGATATTCTTTGTGATCATATTGAGCTCCAATAAAAATATTGGCCATAATTAAATAAAGGAAATTGCCTTTTCCTATTTAAAGCCAATATTGTATTTTGGGCACTTTCCAAAGGATCTACCATTTTGATAGCCAGGAAAAATCCCAAATAATTTTTGGAGCTTCTCATATCCATATCTTCACCATTTCCATCAATATCCCAAGTTCCATAGTTCAAATTTTGTGAGCATCATCCAATTCTTGTTTCTGGATTTATTTTGAGGTTGTGAAGCAACTATATTTTGTATTGCTTTAAAAATTCTCAAATTAATCCAGGACCTCAAATTCCCTATATGATGTGAATATGCAAAAATTCACATCATTTTATCTACCCAATTTCTCCCAAAAATTCCATCTAATTTCTATCCATATTCAAGCTCTGTGAAGGAAGTACCACTTTGGCATTTCCAAA
This sequence comes from Elymus sibiricus, assembly GCA_039707655.1. NCBI lineage: Eukaryota > Viridiplantae > Streptophyta > Magnoliopsida > Poales > Poaceae > Elymus > Elymus sibiricus. The sequence continues at coordinate 117,928,251 of CM077676.1, read as the reverse complement.
TGAGCTGAAAATTTTCCAGTACCTTCATACCTCCATATCATCACCCTACACCAAAATTCAGATCATTCCACCAAGCCATATGAGTGCAGCTTCAAAGTCAAGTTTCTGGACCAAATATGGCATTGTAAAGGAAGTGCATTCAAACTTGGTCCAAATGACCTCAACTTTTGCCAGAACCTCGTCCTTCCTACCACATTTCACCGTGACAACCTGGACAGCTCATTGGCACCTCTGTTTGACCACAACTTCCTGCCCAAGTTTCTGTCCAGAAACTGCTCTGGATCCCCAAGACCAACCTAGACCTTTCCTGGCTTGTCCAATGACCAATCTTGTCTATTTGAGCAGTGAGTAACCTGTTGGACAAGGTGTGACGGCAGGACTGGCACCAGAGCACGATTTACCCGTGGCGACCGCATGAGTTGCACGCAGAAACTGTGCACCGCGTGCTCATCGCGTCAGGCAGGCCAGCTCAGGCCGCCGTAGCTTGTCCATTCGTGCCGACCTGACTCCCCGTCGTCCACACCCCCATCTTCGGTCACTTCCCCCTTCGTTCCTTTCCTCGTCGCGCTGCGACAAACCTCGCCATGGTACTGTGATGCCCGTGACCCGCGCGGTCGTCTTCTCCCGTGGCTCCTTCCTCCCCGAGCTTTCTCGAGCGCTCCCGAGGTCTCTCCCCTCCCCGCTAAGCCGCTCGACGCCGCAACCGTCCAGCCACGTCGCCCCAGAGCTCCAGTATGCGGCTAAGATCGCCGCGGCGGCAGTGCCCATCCGCCTCTATCGCCGGGCTATAAATAGCCTTCCCCGAGCCCTCCCGAGCACGACACCCTCCTTCCCTCCCCTCCAGCAACCCACTGGACTACTCAATCGAGCTCCGGGAGTCCTTCTTCCACCTCTCCGGCCACCATGGCCGCCACCCTCCCTCGCCTAAATTCGTGCCACTCCGGCCTTCTCCTCTTTCCCTGAGCTCTCTGTCGGACCCTCCACTCCACGACGGTCACCTCCACGTTCTCTCCCGGCCAATTCCACCACCGGAGCACCTCCCTCGCCGTGGAGCCGCCGCTCTTGGCCACCGTCGCCGCGGCCAGCTCTGGCCAACCCCGGCGCCCTCTTCTCCATCCACGGACGCGGGGTGGAGCGGCGCATCCATCCCCGGCGGTGCCCGAGGCCGCCATGGTCTCCAGTCGCCGGGGCCGGCGAGGCCGTCGCATCTGCTGATCTCTGTCGGGGCAGAGGAGAGAAGAAGGAAGAAGAAGGCGGGAGGAGAGAGAGAGCCCGCGTGGGGCCCGCGTGTAAGTGACCAGCCGCTCGGCCCCGCCACTGCCATGTCGGATAAGTGGAGGCGTATTCCTCCAAAATACCCTTTCCAATTCTGAAAGCGTAATCTTGCACAACTTCTGGGAGGAATACGTTTTCTTTAATCGAAACCATATCACCGAAATACGCCTTCTCTCTCAGCCCCGCTGCCAAAATCCCTAAATTGTGAACGTTCACCCGTTAAGGACTAAAGTGGACACTATTCTATCTGCTTTTCTGCTTAACGAACGAACGGCCATATCTTCGCGCTCGTAACTCCGATTGAGGTGAATCCAACCCCCACGTCTTCAGTTCGTCGAGCCCGTTTCGATGGTATCATTTTCATAATGTTTCCACACTGTGAAAATGACCATTTTGCCCCTACCCTTATTCAGCCCCCTTCGAGGGAGAACCATTTCCGGCGAAGTTTTTCCGCGAGCTTCCCGCACTTCTCCCGGAGTACTCCTTCACCCCAGGCAAGCCGACCATCTGATATATGCCCTAAAGAATTGCTCTATGTTATTCTTGCGTGTTTAATTAATGATTATGCCTGTGCTAGAAATAATTAAACTCGTGCTAGTTTGAATTTGCTGTTTACATTACCTGCTAATGCTCATCATGTTATCGCACTAATGACTCGTTGTAATGCATATGGAGATAGGTGGTTATGTTTTCATAGTGATTACATCATGCATTACCATTGTTATTGCTATGATAAAGAATGTGACTTAATGATAACAATCTCCTCCGTCGGCTGGATCGAGTCATAGTGCCACCGAATCGAGCTCATCTAGTGCAACCACATTTGCCGGTATGGGACGGCCCTGACTTGGTCTATTGTCTTGCCTCTTGTCGGTACCACCAAACTAGTGAGGATTATGCGTGCGTGCTACCCTGGCCCGGTAGGCGACGATAATCCTGTGAGCCCAGTTGAGTTATTTTGCCGGCGTCCCCGTTTGGGACAGTTTTGTTTGGCCACGACGGTGGCAGGTGTCACGGGGTGACACAGGGGCCACCCAGGACATGACCCTGGGAGGGTATGATTGTCGATGGGACCATAAGAGTGTCAGGCAATAGACAAGTTTTGTTGGAGCAGCACCGGTCCACCCGAATGGGAACATGTACTAAAGTACGAGGCCAGGAGCTCCATGGTATGGGTAAAGTGCGCAACCTCTGCAGAGTGTAAATCTATTCGAATAGCCGCGTCCTCGGTCATGGACAGTTCGTACTCTGCCACTATTTGGTCTGTGTCGAGTCGGGAGGAACAAACTATATAACGTATGGTTAAGACTGAACCAGAGAAAGGTATGATCGGTCAGACTTATAGTGCAGATGCATGGACATCGGATGACGTCAGGTATATGATGTTGGCCATGTGATGGCTATGAGATGAGTGGTCGGATGACCACAGGACTTGGATTTGGTTTGGACCATGACATATTCGGAGTATGGATTACTTACTTGATATGCTTTACCTTACTGTTTTTACTCCAATAGTTATCATGCTAGATAATCCTGTTATGACATGATGATTAATGCTGCTAGAAGATTAATATTGCTAGATAATCCTATCATAACATGATAGTTCATACTGTTAAGATAACAAGTGCATGCTTGAATACCATGGATTGCATTGCTTGGTGTATATGTTGGTTTGGTTTGCTTGCGAGTACATTCAAAAGTACTCAGCGTCCTTCAATGTGGCCAGGTTCACCTAAGGATTCAATGTTCGCTAGCAAGAAGCCGGAGTGTTCGCGGGCTAGAAGAGTAACCCAGTCAGATCCCTGTGGATTGGAGCCGCACCAGGACTATGCTGCCTTAGATAGAGCTTCCCCGCTGCCATCACCCTTGTAAAGCATCATGTAAGACTTATATATCTATTAATAGAAAAGCTTGTGTTCATGATACTTGTTGTAAAACGCATGCCAGAGTGATTTTCCTGGGCTGGTATGTGCGGCGACCGTCTGACTATAGTTGTATTCAGGCGGGGCGCCACAGGTGTCTGTGTGTACGCTAGTCAGTCATGTATCATCTAGCTTTAGATCGATTGAAACAGGACTAGGGTGGGTCCGGAGATCGATCAATCGTCCGATGTACATAGGGGTGTAGAGAAAGATGAATGTATGCTTAAAAAAATATAGATGAAAGGCTTGGTTATAATTAATGCATGGTAGAGTGACCTAGGCGTGTGTCGAAGAGCGACCTGATGAGCGAGATACAATCCCGATACCTCAAGAGGTCGATCATGTGTGACATGCACAAAGAGGAAGAGAGGTGCTATGCGTGTGTGTGCAAGAGAGAGAGAGAGAGACCCTGAGATGAAACCAAGAGAGATCGAGTGGGTGTGCAATACAGAGAGAGCGTGCGTCAAAGAAAAAAAACATGACAACACTCTATGTTGGGTGTGTGAGACACATTATGCATAAGAAGACACTTGGTACTTGAATCCAACCTAAAAAAAGTTTCAAATATTAGAATTCAACCTAAAGTGGATTCAGATATTGGAACCGGTGATCATAGCATTTGCAAATCATATGTAAAGGGCATTCAATCTTCGTTTCGCTTTTCAACTTACAATATACCATCTACAAGCACGTATATAAATTTGTATTCAAACAGAAAATGGTTTCCAATATGTATTCAAACACGTGAATGTTTGTTCTCGTGCATGTGCTTGCTACTAGGATTTCGCCACGTCTAGCCAGTCCAATAGCAGTAGGAGTACTAGTACTAGTTGTACTAGCTTTGTTTTTCGTGCCAAATTTTGACCATAATTTCAACTCAAATTTTTTTAATGCCTGTCATAAAAAATTATATCGTTCGATTCGTATTTGAACATAGTTTCCAATGATATTATTTTCGGTGACATGCATTAATATTATTTTAGTTAAATCTAAGGTCAAAATTTGACACAAAATATGAAGGGGACCAATAAACCAGGACGGAGGCCTCTGCACTAGAGTATGGAGCGCTTATTAACACATGGCCCACCTCACACTCTCAACAAATTTCTTGGAATCCGTGCTACAATCTCTCCCTCCTCGTCTCTCTCTTCTAGTGTGTTTTTTTACATCAGTCATCTCTCCATCCTAAATTCAGCCGACGTGGGCGGGGGATGGGGAGATGGAGGGGGAAAGTTTGCCTACTGTCGGTTTAATCTCAACTGCGGTCCCGCAAGTGAACGAAAACGCAAGACGAAGCACATTCCATTCGGTGAGCGATGTGCCAGACCGACCGTGTTGGGGTGCAACGCGAACGCGACAAGTGTGATGTACACCGTCAGTTCCTTTTGAACTTCCATACTTCTTTTTTTTGGAATGGCTAACGCGCGCGCGCGTCGGAGCACACAATTTCTGACCGGCTGGGCTTGTCCTAATTAAGTAAGTTCATCAGGGTGTATTATTGATACTTAAGGAAAGGGCGGGCAAGTAGCTGGCGTAGAATGTCGGGGGTTATCTTCACAAGTTTAAAACGAGGAAAAGGAACAATCACAGCACGCCTGTCGCGTTCGCATCAGACCAGCACACGGTCAATCTACCCCACCGCTCAACGCCAACCGGCTTGGCATTTCACTGGCATGTGGGAACGCATGTCAGCAATCCGACCATGGGCCAAACTAGCCCGCCCTGCCGTCACCATTTCCTCCACGCGCGTGGTTTGGCCAAAAATTTTGCTTGCTTTTTTTGACAAAGTATGCTTGTATTCAAATCACGAAATAATACAAAGAAAATTTTCGCTCGCTGATGAACGAGGCAGTGAGTGGACCGAGGATGGAATTTAATGCCTTGCCCCTAAGCATTTTGGGAATACTGATTTTCGTAAGGTGACTTATACACCTGGACGGAGGGAGAAACCGCATGTGATCAAACCAAACTCAGCCATCCAATCGCTAACACCTAATTTTCATCGATACGGTATGTTTATAAGGCCAATTTATTAAATATAAATATGTTTTTACACAGTAAATGATCCCTAAAAACAACAACATAAAGAAAAACTATCACTGCTCACGGAACGAGCCGGCCTCGTTGTCTTTGGCTGCCGGTGCGAACTAGCTGGAGCTGCCGACGTGTGTCTCCATGGCGTGGTTGTCCTCGGCCTCCAGCTACTCGTTCACGCGGAGCGTGATGGCGCTCTGCACGGACGCGAGCACCGCCCGGTTCACATCCATGACGTTCGGTTCCGCCTGCAGGAGGGCCTCAATGGCAGCGGCATCCGCGCACTCTGTGTCGAGTTCAGACTCCGCCGCCCAGTTAAATCCACGACGTCTGGTTCCGCCTACAGGAGGGCCTCGATGGCAGCGGCATCCACACACTCCGCATCGAGTTGAGCCTCCGCCGCCCAGTTCACGACCACGACATCCGGTTCCGCCTGCAAGAGGGCCTCGATGGCAGCAGCATCCGCGCGCTCCGCGTCGAGTTGAGCCTCCGCCGCCCGGTTCACGACCACGACATCCGGTTCCGCTTGCAGGAGGACCTCGATGGCAGCGGCATCCGCGCGCTCCGTGTCGAGTTGAGCCTCCGCCGCCCGGTTCACGACCACGACATCCGGTTCCGCCTGCAGGAGGGCCTCGATGGCAGCGGCATCCGCGCGCTCCCTGTCGAGTTGAGCCTCCGCCGCCCGGTGCTTCTTTAGGATCGCCAGGTTGAACCGCTGGTCCACCTGCACCATGGGGGACCCGGAAACCGGCACGAAGTCGACGTCCATCGTCTCCTTCGCCGCGGGGGGCTTCTGCGCCGCGACCTCCGCCTTGAACATTGGATCACCTTCCTCCTCGGAGCTCGGCTCCAGAGGACTCGGGGATTGGCACGCCACAAAGCGAGCATGGGAATGGAGGTCTATGGCGCCTACCGCCGCCGAGATTTCTGCGCGGCGCTCCGGCGTCAACATCTTATAGTACGTGATATTGCTACGCACCATGGCTATCCGGCGAACTAGGGGACGGCTAATGCGGGCTAGTGGATCGAAAGGTGGGAGAATGGGCTAGGAGGTGGGGTTTTGGGGAAGGGGTGACCGGCCAGCAAGTAGCTGGCGTAGGCCGAGCAGCGAAGGTTCTGGTGTGAATAGTGGTACCGGTGACGACCGGTCAATCGGTTTTGACTGTGCGGAGTTTGTAAAACTGGACGGCTGGAGCCTGGAGAGTTGTGGGGTGGGATGGGACCAAAGTTTCGGAGTTTGACGTCGTAAACGTCTGGACCTCCCCACCCGTTCGGTCTGTGGGATTTATTTTTTGTGAGATGTTGTAGGTGGGATTCGTATCTGAAAAGAATCTTCCGCAATCGCGTGCGCCAACGCGCGGATCCCCTTCTCGCAACCTCAATCAACTTCCGACCAAGTCTGTTTCTTTCCGAATTAATAACTGCAGCCGTTTCCATGTAATTACAGTGGCCCCACCTCCTCCTTTGACGATACAAGCAACACATGGTTGCATGCACGTTGGCCCACTTTACTTTCCATTTAATCGTCGCTTGGTGAATGCGCATGGACCTTTCCATCCCCAATTAAACGCCCCCCTGATTTTCACTTGGGTGGGGCCCGCCGTTTCATTAATTATCAATAATACACCCTGATGAACTTACTTAATTAGGACAAGCCCAGCCGGTCGGAAATCGTGCGCTCTGACGCGCGCGCGCGTATCAAAAAAATTTGTGAAGATAACACTTGGTTCTTTGCGTTCGCACGATACATCGATGGAAATCCCGATTATAATGACGCAGAATTTTCTACTAAATCCCATAAAAAGGCGTCCCCTTTGCCCCTCCGGCCGCAATCATCGCGCTAATCGTATACTTTCTATTTGACTTCCTTCCCCTCCGGCGAAGTGCGTTCGACGAGCGCAGCATTGAGGCAGACGACGGTCATGTCGTTCGGAAGTGCTTCCTAGAAGCCGAGACAACCGCCTTCTTTGCATCCAGGAAGTCCGTAGGAGACAGCAACTGTCGTGTCACCGTGACCGTTGGATGCGACGTGCCCACGTCGTTCGAGCTCGAGCTGCCTCAAGGGAACTCGCACGTGACTGTGTACCCTTACACAGGCACCGGTTTACTGTCGGAAAGGCTCTTCTGCGTCGGGGACCCATCCAGCCTGTGCAACTAATGGAAATGCCGGCGTGCAGTTCGGGGCTGGCTTCGCTCATCGATCTAGTACGTCCCAACGAAACAGAGTGGGAGACGGTTGTCCCCGACGGCGTTGTGAGGAAGATAGTCCAGGAGGCGAATCGCCGGCGGTTGCATCAATGAGGAGGGTGTCACTTCAGTTTTGACATGAATGTGGACCGGCGTCATGTCGTTACCCTGCCGGCGCTACGTTCGTGGAGAAGCTTCTAGGCGAGGAAGGTGCTGGGACGTGCCCGGCATGTCTCGCACACACCATCAAACAAGTAGTACAGTAGTATTGCTTATCTAGGCTTTCGCCGGCCTATTGATGCACATACGAGAATTTTTAAATCATATAATGCTCTATGTACGTTTGGCCTTGTCACTAATAAGTACTTGTACTATATTTGTAACCATTGAGTAACTGGTACTAGTTGGTGAATGTTGCGTAGCCATGGATGTCCGAGCTAAATTGGAAACACAGTCACGATCAAACGAGTTGTTACCATTGGGCTCCACCACTCCACCAGCCGGAATCACCTTGTCCTATTTGATTTGCAGGATCCTCAAACCGCAGGAATCGCAAAAATATAGGATTGTTCTCTTTGGATGGGGATGGCTTGGATTGGAATATAGGATTAGGATTGTGTGTTTGATGTCATAGGAAAGACAGATGATTTTATAAAATACTCCTAGGTTGGAGTAGATGCAGGATTTCCTATATTATTAAATGTAGCACAATAGCTTCGTCCGTCCAACTTACTGTGGGAAAGGTTGTTTCTGGAAGAAGACGATGGAGAAGCGGATTCAGCGAAGAGTGAAATTATGGTTGCTTCGCCCGTGACTTTTTGATTTGACGCCTCATTGCTTTGTGATTTGTGATAGTAGAAGGGAGTAGACTCTGTGCTCTATGCATGCGTCCATGCAAGGGAGAAAGAGGAGAGAGGTTGCATTTTTTATTCCTTCAATCAATTTGGCATCGGTGCACCACTGAGTTCCGGTTCCCTCTTTTTTTGGCTTTCGCGGCACCCTCCACAATGGTTCCCATCGATGCCAAAAGCTATTTTACCATTTGGCTACACATTGTGGATGCCCTTAAGCATACCACTTGGTTAAAGAGGAGTCATGTCTACTACACAACTTATTCTTGTAGACTCGTGTTGGGCCTCCAAGCGCAGAGTTTTGTAGGACAGTAGCAATTTTCCCTCAAGTGGATGACCTAAGGTTTATCAATCCGTGGGAGGTGTAGGATGAAGGTGGTCTCTCTCAAACAACCCTGCAACCAAATAACAAAGAGTCTCTTGTGTCCCCAACACACCCAATACAATGGTAAATTGTATAGGTGCACTAGTTCGGCGAAGAGATGCTGATACAAGTGTAGTATGGATAGTAGATATAGGTTTTTGTAGTGCGAACAATAAAAAACAGCAAGGTAGCAAGTAACAAAAGTGAGCATAAACAGTATTGCAATGCTTAGAAACAAGGCCGAGGGTTCATACTTTCGCTAGTGCAATCTCTCAACAATGCTAATATAATTGGATCATATAATCATCCCTCAACGTGCCATAAAGAATCACACCCAAGTTCCTATTAGCAGAGAACATAAGATAGAAATTGTTTGTAGGGTATGAAACCACCTCAAAGTTATCCTTTCCGATCGATCTATTGAGCTATTCCTATAAGTGTCACAAACAGCCCTAGAGTTCGTACTAAAATAACACCATATGATACACATCAACGAACTCTAATGTCACCTAGATACTCCAATGTCACCGCAAGTATCCATGAGTTGATTATACGATATGCATCAAACAACTTCATAATCATAATATTCAATCCACACAAAGAACTCCAAGGAGCACCCAAAAGTTTCTATCGGAGACCAGATAATGAAAACGTGCATCAACCCCTATGCATAGATTACCCCAATGTCACCACAGGAATCCGCGAGTTGAGTGCCAAAACATATATCAAGTGAATCAATATAATACTCCATTGTCACCACAGGTATTCATATGCAAGATATACATCAAGTGTTCTCAAATCTGAAATATTCAATCCAACAATAAAGAAACCTCAAAGGGAAAAGATTTGATTCATCACAACAAGGATAGAGAGGGAAGAAACACCATATGATCCAACTATATTAACAAAGCTCGCGATACATCAAGATCATGCCAAATCAAGAACACGAGGGAGAGAGAGATCAAACACATAGCTACTGGTACAAACCCTCAGCCCCGAGGGTGAACTACTCCCTCCTCGTCATGGACACCGCCGGGATGATGAAGATGGCCTCCGGTGATGATTCCCCCCTCCGGCAGGGTGCCGGAAAAGGGATGTAGATTAGATCGTGGAGGTACAGAGGCTTGCGGCGGCGTAAAAACTCATCAAGGTTAACTTTCAGGGGTTTCTGAATATATATGATTTTTCAGCGTTGGAATCACGTGAAGAGGTGCCATAGGGGGCCCACGAGGCACCAGGGCACGCCTGGGGGGGCAGGCGCGCCCAGGTGGCTCGTGGGGCCCCTGTGGCCCTTCTGCTGCTCCTCCGAAGTTTCCGGGGTTTGTTTCCTTCCAGGAAAAATCGTCAAAAGGTTTCGCTGCATTTGGACTTCATTTGATATGGATTTTCTGGAAAACCAAAAACAAGCAGAAAACAGCAACTGGCACTGGGCACTAGGTCAATATGTTAGTCCATAAAAATCATAAAAAAGTCATATAAAAGTGCACCAAAATCATACAAAACTATAATAAACATGGCATGAATACTTCATAAATTATAGATATGTTGGAGACGTATCAAGGAGGTGCTTTTGCCGTGCGGAAGGCAGGGGAGGTTGACCTCACGGTTTGCTAACATGCGGTCCCACGTGTCAGTGATGTACCAAGCCGATCCGCGTCCCACATGACTACATGAGGCAGAACAACGACAGAAGCAACTTCAGCGAGGAGTGAAATGATGGTTGCTTCGTCCCTCCAACTTATACTGCGGGAAAGCTGCAGCTTTGTGATTTGACGCCTCATTGCTCATTACTACTACGGCGCCACGACCGGGGTGCATCTCCCCTGCCACTCTGCACTGTTATTTGGTGCATGGCACGTGGACCCGGATGCTAGATGTCCCACATGTCGGCGAAAGGGAATAGAACATTTATGAAAGCGAGCGCTCCACTCTTACGACAGAGGAGTACAAGACACGGCGGCCCAGTGAACTGTAACTTGTACTGTACTACTGTACTAGTACTATGTGGTAGTCTTGTACTACTCTTGTACCACTTGGTTTTGCTGTTTCGCGCGATCCATCGATACAAACCCGATTAAACAGGCGAGACCGGGTCTTTTCCCGCGCGGTAGGCAGGGTAGTTTGGCATAGTCGGTTTGACAGAGAGACCGGGAGAAAGATGTGAAATGCTTGAATGTGTAGTGGGCCCTTTTTTGTGTCATGTGTGTGTGTAGTAGGACCTTTCAGATCACTAGATGATACTAGCCATACATTTCAACACAATTTTAATGTATGCAACATGAATAATTGAAGTAACAATATGAGATCTAAAACTTAAAATACATATGATTTATTGTGTTAGAGTATAGTAGTACTGTATTGCATAGTTGTTAGATATAACATGCGAGAACATGTAGGGACGTACTTTTCGAGGGCCTATAGAGAGAAATTCGGCATAAAGTGGATTCAAATATTTGTATTCGTCATCATAGCATTTGTAACTCATATCTAGAGTTTATACGGTAAACGTGAATGCTTGTTCGCTCTTACGAAACCAGTACAACAATATTGGGGTGGCGTGCGCCAATTTAGGCGTGGGAGGTTGGCCTAGTCGGCTCCACGGAGAGAGCGAGAAAAGAGATAAATACACTGGTGGTCACTGTATTTGAAGCGAAAGCATAACACAGTCACCGGACTTCAGAATACGCTCATAAGGGTCACTATATATGTTTGACGGTGATTATACGGTCACTCGCTCACCGTTCAGCATCGTATTGCACTCTGTTGACCGGCCAAATAGTCTATGAGGCACTATGTTGACTGGTTAAATTTGCCACGTTCCTTGTGGGTCCCACCTCTCAATTGGCAATGGAAAGAGATAAGATAAACAGAAATTTACGTAGGCGCGACAAGACTCGAACCCTTGCGCGCGAACCACCTGGTTGTGTATGTGTGTGTCAGGGCCTGATGTGTGTGTGATACGTCTCCAACGTATCTATAATTTTTTATTGTTCCATGCTATTATAGTATCAATCTTGGATGTTTTTATATGCAATTATATATCATTTTTTGGGACTAACCTATTAACCTAGTGCCCAGTGCCAGTTGCTGTTTCTACTTGTTTTGGCTTTTGAGAGAAACAGTACCAAATGAAGTCCAAATACCACGAAACTTTTTGGAGATTTTTTTCTGGACAAAAGAAACCTTGGAAGCTTCGGGAGGAGGCCAAAAGTCTCACGGAGGCTTCACAAGGCAACAGGGCACGCCCAGGGGGATTGACAACCCTCGGGGGATTTAATCCTTGCAAATAACCGCTAAGAGGATTGACAACCCTCTTATTTGCGTTGGGTGCAAGTGTTTGCTCTTGTGTGTGCAGGTGCGCTTAACAGAATTTTGCTTGGTTCTCCTACTGGATTGATAACCTTGGTTCTTAACTGAGGGAAATACTTATCTCTACTGTACTGCATCATCCTCTCCTTTTCGGGGAAATACCAACGCAGACTACAAGTAGCAGTGTGCATGCACGTGTAGGTTGAGCACTTGAGCGTGAGCGTGTGTGTTGGTCGTGTGGTGACTGCATGCATGCGTGCGTGCGTGTCTACGTGTGTGTGCACGCATGCGTGCGTGTGTGCGTGTGAGTGTTGCATACATGCAGTTCGTGTGCATGCGTGCGTGTGTGTATAATCACCACACTAGATCCTGTGTATTAAAAGAACCAGTCAACCAGCACAGCATACCAATAGAAGGCCACCTTGTCCGCGCCACTTCGAATCTCTTCTATTAGTGATACCCACCGTGCAATATTTTATTTTCGTTTGTTTACATTCTTATACCTGCTGATAGGTGGGCCCTATGGTAGTGAGATAATGAGCGCTGATGATGTAACACTAGATGCGCCACATGGACTGTTTAACTGGTCAACTAATCATGTCTTCAACAAATACAGAGCTCTACGGTGAGCCTGTGACTGTATAACAACCACAAAATGTATATGGTGACCGTAGTGTGTGTATTGTGAAGTACAGTGATCGTATTGTGCTTTCGCTTCAAATACAGTGATCGTCGATGTATATCTCGCGAGAGAGAGATGGAACATGCGTGAATGTGACGAGGCGTACTTTTAGAGGGCCTAGAGATAGTTTGTGTACATACGTGAAAGAGGCGTAGAAAGAGGGGCGATGGGAAGAGAGAGAGAGAGATGCTCTTCGTTTCTCTTTATTATGACTAACTTCATAGTATAAAAATATAAACATTCATAATGCGGAATAAATATCATTGGATGCACCATGCAATTAACTTTCGTACTCCATATAACTTTGCAATATTGTATAGATGTAGATTTTATAAAATAAATTTTGGCCACACTTTGCGTAGTTCTAATTCAAAAGGAATCTTGTATGCGAAGTAAACGTGAACAGTGGGCTTTTTAGATCAATGGACCACATGATAAGATGCAACATGTGTGAATGTGTAGTTTACGTATTTGGCAGGGCCTGGAGAGGGTATGTATACGTATTCGAGAGAGGCGCGGATAGAGGGGGTGTGTGTGCGATGAGAGATAGATAGCACGAGAAATGAGAGAGGTCTAGAGAGATAGAGACAAATAAGATATGTCTTGATGAGAGATAGTCTTGAGTGTGCGTATGCAAGGGAGAAGGGGAGAGAGACATGAGCAGAAATAGTGTGTGGGGTGTGTGTGTCTGGTATGCATGTGTTGGTGTGACAAGATACCGAGACCTAGGGGTAGGGGTGTGTGAGGTCTGGTGGGCCGAGGTGAGGCCCCCGGTCGGTTCCGTCCTACGCCACATTGGTCCGCCCGTGACACATTATACGAAGACCCCTGGAGGACTAGTCGCACAAGACAAAGAAACCAGAGCCGCGAAGGACTTTGTGTCCACTGACAAACTTGGCTAGGAATTGTGACCCTAGGCCCCAGGTATGTTTATATAAGCCCGGGGCCTAGTCTGTCGATAGCATACGCAGAATCCCTTGGTATTCACATTGTGTACTCTGTACACACCCTAGTCACAAATATACATGACCGGGGGTAGGGTATTTCCTGGATCACAAGGTCCCGAACTAAGGTAAATCCTTGTCTTTTATTACCATGCATCCAACCTAGCTATAAGGGATATCCTACTGAATGCTCTGCTAGAATCATAACGTCAACTAGTAAGAGAGGTGGAGATCGACAATGCATGCGAGATAGGCCTAAGCGTACGGGAGACATGTAGGCAGGTATATGTATAGAGAAAAGGGTCGATGTAGATCGTGCGTGAAGGTTGTGAGATAGTGGGAGGGAGGGTGATATATATAAACAACGTGTGTGTGCGAGAGACACCTCAGGAGAGAGTGTGAGGATGTGCGAGAGAGAAGGCCGATGGAAATACAGCGTGTGCGCGTATGTGTGACAGAGAAAGATAACACGTGTGTGAGGAGGGTACGCGTAAAAGACTGATGTACACATCAATTTAAAATATAAAATTGTATCATATTTGGATGGGATCATGATATTTGTGATTCGCGTATGGAACGATCATTGGTTTATCAAACATCCATATTCTGTCGAATTTGAGCATGTGTATGGTATTATTCGACATAATTGATCCATAGAGTGAGTATTTTGAAATCCAGGCAATGCATGGCTTTAGCAATTCAAATATAAACATGATTATAGTTTATGTTGTGTGTGTAAAGCATATTATACATACAAAAGATACATAGTGAACATTCTAAATAGCTAGCTAGAAACTAGCATACGTTTGAAATCAACTTAAGGTGGTTTCAAAAATTTGAATTCAACATGAAGTGCATTCAATTATTTGAATTCGAGATCATGCCATTTGTAAATCATACCTAAATTAAGGGTGCATCAATCTTTGCTTTTCTTTTGTACATAATAACATATAGTCGTGTACAAAATACATTCAAATTTACCACCTCCATTCCAAAATAATAGTAGTTATAGGATTTTCAAGAGTCAAAATTTCAAAAGAAGCGCATAATTTAATGAGGTTTTCAATCATACAAGGTCAAATTTAACGAGGTCTATTAAGGTCAATCCTAATAGTTCAAGAGTACTGTAAACGTGAATGCTTCTGGTTCAAAATTTTGAACGAAGCGCTAAAAGAGCCTCTCCTCGCCCGAAACCGCGCGAGACCAATGTCTGGTAGAAGGAAATTACCGTCCTAACTCTGACCCGTGAAGCCTATCGGCCCGACGTCCAGAAGTCTAAACAGGGGTAGGTTTGTAACTTCATCGAGACGCCACACAACCGCGTCCGAAAAACATTCATATACCGCGGACGCCTAAACGCCAATGCGGCCAAAATCACTCCCGCCCACTATTTTGGACACGTGAGATTACCATCCTACCCCCGACCCACTGCATGTCCGAAATTTTAGATGGGGGCATAGTTTGTAATTTTCCCCAAATTTCAAACAACGCGTCCCGGAAACATGGTTCCCCCATAGCTTCCCCCCTCCCCCGTCCGATTCCCCATTCATACTCCGTGGGCGCCAAAACTCCCTCACCACCAGCCACGAACCCCCAGCCTCCTCCGTCCGCCACCCCATCGCATCGATCCACCGCCGCCCTCCTCCATCACGCCAGAGCCGATACCCCGACGTCATCGTCCACTGCAACCTCAACCGCAGCGCCCTCCAGGACTTAGCAGTTGAAGCCGAGGCAGAGCTGCCTCCACGACGTGGACGTGCGTCGTACCCGAGCCACTTCAACCCCTCCGTCATGCGCCTCACTGCTGCTGCTCCAACGTCGCAACTGTCCACCGCACTGGAGTTGTTCCCGCTACGCCGTCGTTCGCCGCCTCGGATCTGCTTCTCCGCCGCCAACAGAGGGCCACCGCACCACACTCAACAACTTGGCCATGGGTGCGTCCAAGGCTCCACTGTCCTCCACAACATCTGATTTCCAGCGAACCACAAGAAGATCGTCAAAAAATCATAAGGACGACACAGCATGGCAAGCCGATATTGGTACTCCTCTTCCCTTATTCTTGCAAATCTTACATGTCTGCTCGCACGGTATTCATCCCACGAAGGAAACTAGTTGACCACTTCTTACTGCACATTCTTCCTGATACTAGATGTTCCAAGTAACTCGCGATGCACAAGGTTTCCCCCCATTTACTATTTCACTTTAGCTAGAGGTCCGTCGCCTGCCTGGATTTCAATTCAGTGTCAGTTGATTCCCAATTAAAGGAAGCACCACCCGCGGAGGCGCGCGAAGCACCTAGTCCACCTGTTCGCCGGGGAATCAGCGCCTCAGTGTCTATCTTAGAGGTGTGTGTGGCGCAGGAGCTACTGGCGCCTGATCTGGAGGTCTGTCGGGCTTAAAGGGATGGTCGGGGGCGCTGCCAAGCACGGCGGTGGGGTGAGGTCGAGGGAAGGGCGGGGCGGCGGAGGCAGGGGTCTGGGCCGGTGGTCGCTGGCGGTTCGAGGAAGATCATCAACAGTGACTGGCGGGAGGTAGATGAAGGCCATCTGCCCGTTCCTTGTAGATCGGAAGGTGCAAAAAAAATCGACTGACCTATTTGTTTTCTGTCGATTGTTATTTTCATAGGACCACATTTGGTGGTTTGCTGGAGGATTACCTGCACTTCCCAGCCATCCCTGTGCTCATATTTCAAAAGCCTAGAATCTAATTTTGTGTGCCATGCACGTTGTAGAGCTATCATATGTCTATCGTCATTTGTTTTTGACCCACCAGCTATCTGCTAGTTTTACACTTCACTAGTGGTGCACAAACTACACCCATACTCTCTCACTATTGTTTTATTACGCATGGGTATTTCAGAATCTCAACCACAGTATTCTAAAAAAGAAAACACAGCTGTCGCTCCAGTCTGCATCGAGGATTGGAAAGGCGTGGTTTGATGCTCTAAAGAAGAGTGTAGTGTCATTCGATGAAGACTGTCAACGTAGCTCTGTAGTTGATGACCCCATTCGCCATACACTAGCATCGCAGGTGCTTGCTTTAATTTCATGGTGTCATATGTGGTTGCATGTTGCATATGGTGTCTACCTTGTATATTGCTTCTAAATTGGTTAAATTGCATCTGCTTAGCCATATATTGTGAATATGACATGCCTTCCTGTTTTTGGTACATACTGCATATGTCTATTAACCATGTTCTTACATCAAACTAATGTTCTTGTGTATCCCTCATATATCACTTATGATGAGATAGTCAGATAGGTGGGTTAGTGTGAGACGCGCTACTCTTTTAAAGAGTGCAGTGTCATCCTCCCCACATGATTCTCAACAAACAGCAAGGCTAGATGAAGATAGTCAACGTAGCTCTGTAGTTGGTGACCGCATTTCCCCTACACCACCATCGTAGGTGCTTGCTCTAACTTGGCAGTGTGATATGTGGTTGCATGTTGCATATGGTGTCTAGCATGTAATTCTTCTAATTTGGTAAAATTGCATCTGCTATTCTGCTTAGTTTACACATTATACCTGTTAATGTGACATGCCTTCCTATTTTTGGTACATACGACATCTGTCTATTAACCATGTCCTTACATAAAACTATTGTTCTTGTGTATCCCGCATCAATCACTTATGACGAGACACCTTTAGTATATGATGCTTGATATTTATTGCATCTTGCATATGATTTATAGCATGTACCGCATCTAATTTGTTGAAACGCCATTTATTATGAGACGCTTTTAACTTGGCAGAGTCATATTGGTTGCATCTTTCATGTGGTGTCTACCTTGCATTGCTTCTAATTTGTTGAAATGGCTTTCGCTTAGTTTACACAAATAGGTGTGAATATGCCATGCCGTCCTGTTTTTCGTACATATTCCATCCTTGTATCATGTGTTTGCCTTACATCCAAGTAGTGTTCATCAGTATCATGCATGAATGAGTTCTGAAGAGTGATTTTTATTCCTTTTTCTTGTTGTTTGACTTGACAATGCAAAATCAATAAAGCGGAAGGAAATTAGCAAGGCAGTGGATGATGGTGCTCCTTCGGACCAACTGAAACGAAGGGTCTCTACAGATTCTACTCCGCTATCCTACAAACAAGATGTGCAAGACAACACATGCATAGACAGTCAACGTAGTTGTGTTGATGATGAGCACATCTCCCCTACCCAACCATCACAGGTGCTCGCTCTAACTTGGCACTGTTATATGTGGTTGCATGTTACGTATGATGTCTAGCTTGTATTGCTTCTAATTTTGTTGAATTGCATCTGCTTAGTTTACACATTATACTTGTGAATAAGACACGTGTTCCTATTTCTAGAACATACAATATATGTCTATCACGCCATGTTCTTACATCAAAGTACTACTCTTGTGTAACCTGCAACAATCACTTATCATAAGCCACATTTAACTTGGGAGTATGATATAGGTTGCATCTTGCATTGTTTTGTAGCTTGTACTGCTTCTAATTTGTTGAAATGGCACTTATGACGAGACAGTTTTAACTCGGTAGAGTGACATTCGTTGCATCTTTCATACGGTGTCTAGCTTTCATTGCTTTGTAATTTGTTGAAATGCCTACTGCTTAGTTTACACATCATAGGTGTGAATATGCAATGCTGTCCTTTTTTTCTTACGTATTCAATCCTCCTATCATGCGGTCGCCTTACATGAAAGTAGTGTTCGTCAGCATCATGCATCAATGAGTTCTGAAAAGCGAATTTTATTCATTTTTCTTGTGGGTTTGACTTGACAAGGCAAAAAAATAAGAGAGAGGAAGGAAAAAAGTAAGGCAGGGGCTGATGGCGGTCATCTGGCGCCACCGGTAAGGAGGCGCTCTAGAGATTCAGCTACTACTGCTAGTGCAGTAGAAGTTCCAAGTAAATATGATGTGCCCAACAACCCTACTCCAGCATCCCAGGTGCTTTCTCTAGCTTGGCAGTGTGATATTTTCTTTCATGTTGCATATGGTGTCTAGCTTGTATTGCTTCTAATTTGATTAAATTGCATCTGCTTAGTTTACACATCATACATGTTAACATGGCATGTCTTCCTTTTTTTGCATATACTACATCTGTCTATTACATGTTCTAACATCGAAGTAGTGTTCGTGTCTATCCCGCATCAATCACAAATGACAAAACACCTTTAACTTGGTAGTGTGATATTGTTTGGATCTTGCATATGATTTATTGCTTGTACTGCTTGACATTTGTTTAAATGCCACTTATGACGAGACGCTATTAACTTGGCAGAGTGATATTTGTAGCATCTTTCATATGGTGTCTAGTTCCATTGCATTGCTTCTAATTTATTGAAATGCCTTCTGCTTAGTTTAAGCATCATAGGTCTGATTATCTCATGTCGTCCTGTTTTTCGTACATATTACATCCTCCTATCATGCGGTTGTCTAACATCAAAGTTCAGTTCGTCTGAATCGCACATCAATTAGTTCTGAAGAACTAAATTTTTATTCTTTTTTCTCGTGGGTTTGACTTGACATGGAAAAAAAAGAGGAAGGTACACAAAATGGTAGGGGATGGTGTTACTACTCGGGAGGCACGGAAACGGAAGCGAAACAGCTCTATAGATTCTGCTGGTACTGATAGCGCAAGAGAAGGTCGAAGTCCACCGGATAAATGTACAAACACAGTATCCTCTGCTACACCACCTACAAAATGTACCAAAGACAAACGAACCAAACAAGCAACGACAGCCCTAGTGGTTGCAGCACCTTCTTCCACAGTACCAACATGTGTACGACTTACTCGTTCGTCAACTCTGCTAGCGGCAAGTTCCCAAGCTCCTTTGCCACCTGACACTACTTCTGAAGCACTCTTGGCACAAGAGGACTTGGCAAGATCAGATGAACCTTGTGAGATTCAACACCAAGACGGTAGTTGATCGAGTCAAGTTACAGTTGCATGCTTCTTTATATGTAGTCTTTTACTAACTCTTTATATGTAGTCTCACAGTTTGATGTACACTAACACTTCCCAAGTTCGTTGTTGAACTAGCACCTAGGCGCAAGACGAAATAGACATCAGGGATAATGCTCGACAGGTTAACTAAATCTAAAGGAGGAAGAATGGCGATCCATTTTGAGTCAGGTTTAAAAAGGCCACGTGATGCTACAGAGTCAGCTAAGTTAGTATCAGAGGCAACCATTGCTGTTAGGTGCCATGCACGTATCCTCCCAACATGGATTCAGTACAGGAATGACAAAGACGAAATCCAGTTTAACACCTTCCTCGACCATTTATCTATAAGTATGGTTATTTATGGAACTTAGTAATATCGTCTTGCTCTGTCCCATACTTTCTAGGTTGCTGGTAATGAGACTCCTATAATTTTGAACAGATGAGATTCAAGTTGGATTGGCAAGATGATACAACCAGATAAGCATGCACTCATGTTTTCAAGTCTGCTCTGTGACAGTATTGGTATAATCTGAGGAAAACTCACTTTGAAGGCAAGGCTAACAATGAACTTGCCCAAACATCTCAAGTGGAAAATATAACGGATGAAGACTGGACAACCCTTGTTAAACATTGGTCTGATCCAAAGTATCAAGTATGTTATATAGATGTGATCAGATCACATGTTGAAATACTATTTACGCATGTCCCTCACAAATCTATCTTCTTCTAGGTGAACTGTTCAAAGAACAAGGCCAACCGTACGATAGTGAAATTCCAACAGACGACAAGATCTCGTAGCTATATTGCACACTGCGAGGCTCTGGTAACTAGCTGCTGTTTCACTCTTTTGGCTGTGCCATATTATCAAATCTATATTAACTTGTTCCAAATGCAGAGGAAAGCCCGCAAGGACCAAAAAGAACCTGAATCAAATGCGGTGGAAATCTTCAAGGACTGTCACACCAGCAAGACGAAGGGCATGACTACAGCAGTCAAAGCCGTTGTAGTAAGTCCTTAATCCTCAGGCCCTTTGAACTATTGGTTACTCTGACTTGTGGTGCATTGAACTGCATGGTTTGCAGCCAATGTCTATTAGTCTTTTCAATTTTATACACAGTTGTCTGAACGTATCATTGCACTTTACAAGGTTTAAAAGAGAGGAACGATGTTCCTTTGCTCTTGATCTGTAATCTAGTTCCGTGCTGCACACAATGTTACAATTGCCTATTTGTCTGATCTCAGTAGTTTTGTGATATGAATGATGTCATACTATGCTCACCGTATTATAAACTTTGTCTCTTTATCTTAGCTGTCAATACAATGTGAAGAAATAGACAATACATTAGCCATGGTATATGGTCATATGTTTGGAACCTGGTTTTATTATGTACTTTGCAGTAAAATACAACTAATATTTTACACGGGTTCACCAAAATAAGTTTTGTATATAAACCAAAGCTATTCGGTTTGGACTAGTTGCCTCATTAATAACTTCTGTTCTAGTACTACTAATGTACAAACTCAACTTTTCAGCAAGCTATGGAACAAATGGTGGAACCGCAACAACCTCCTGAAGGTGATGAGGCAACCATAACCACAATGTCACTTCTTGCTGCAGTGGGTCAGTATCTCTCCACTAACAGTGCCAAAAGCACCTTCCTGCGTAATACTGGGTTGATTGTTAAGGCAACCTCGTCCAAATTGCCTCATGAACAAGATCTGCAAGCTCGACAGAATGATATATCTGCGCTCCAGACACAAGTCCAATCCCTAATAGAGACCCTTTGTGAAACAAGAACAGCCATTGTTCGATGTCGTCAAGATATGCATGGTTTTGAAACCAAACTATCAGACATTTGCTATGTTGTTCAGGAGCCTAGGAGAAATGACAGCGAAGTTTATGGTGCTCCATCAGACACTACAACATGAAAACATACCACTCAGGTCAAATCATCCGAGCTTCTGAACTTCTGATGGTGCATTTACTTTTATGCCAACCCTCCTTTTGTTATATGGCTGTAATTTGTTTTGTTGCATTACAAAATTTGTTCTTAATGGGCAGCGACCAGCTAAAGAAAACAACAAGCGATTTTTGTATAGTGTAGGGTGTTCCCTATATTTGCACGGGTGGCTAACTTTGATGCCCAGTGGATTTAATGTGTGCAATCGCCGTAATAGCCTAGCATTAGTTGCTTGCTTATTTATTTCCTCGTAGTCATCTTTTTCCTCGGTTTGTTAGTGGTCGCAATAACTATTGGCCACATACGGCCCGTGGTAACCATGGGCCTGCTACCTGCTGTAGTGCCCAAGGGCCATCTATGGGCCGTAGGATCCGTGGGCCAAAAGCGGACCGCATCATGGGCCGTAAATGGACCATAGTGGGAATGGTCCATTTAAGGGCCCGTAGCATAACGGGCCATTAACAGGCCAAAGGTCATCACAGGCTTAATTCTATCGACAGTCATAACGGGTCGTTAATGGGCCGGAATACATGACGGGCTGAAAATGGCCCAATGGGTTAACAGACCACAAACGGGCCGATTGTAACCACGGGCTGAATCTGGCTCATTAGCATAACAGGCCAGTAACGGACCATAAGTACTCAAGGCCGGAAATGAGCCCAAGATTTTATGGGCCTTTAGAAGGCCGAAAGAAAACACGAGCTGGAAACGGCCCAACTGAATCATGGGCCTTTAATGGGCTCAAAGCCGTTTACTTTTCATGATGGTCCAGAATCACCACGGGCCGTCAATGGGCCCAGAGAAACAAAAGGCCTAATATGGGCCGAAAGACGTCACGGGACATAGATGGGCCCAGAGAAACAAAAGGCCTAATATGGGCCGAAAGACGTCAAGGGCCATAGATGGGCCGAAAGTGACAACGGGCTGAAATCATAAGGCACGGCCCACATGGCGCTAGTGGGCCGAATTTTGAAAGGCCATAACGGACCGTGAGTACCCGGGCCGTAAATGGGCTGTATGCGAATAGGCCGTTAACAGGCTTTCCTTGGGCCGGCCCGCTTACTTTTGACCAAGTCAAACGGGCCGGCCTTTTTAACGTAAATGGGCCACTATTGGGCCGTGCCACGTGTCGACGTATCATAGGTGTCTCGCGTCAATGAATGGATGACATCTGTCCCAACGCCGAGCTGACACGTGGTTCCGCCGGCGAATGAGAAATTTACATGTGGAAAATCGTCATTGGTCAGGGCTGCTAACGGGTTATCGGATCCAAACCGAAACCCGATAGCTTAACGGCGACCCGTTATGGTGAATGCCACGTGTCGGTTACCCTTGACGAAAACACTTCCATGACGCGACATTTATCATCATGGAAGTGGACACTTCCGTGATGATAATTTCAGTATTGTCATGGAACACTTCTATGACAGCACAGGTATGACTATCGTGATTCTGTCATAAAATTGTCACGGACGTACATGCATGACAGAAAACTTGACCTACTGTGACAAAGACGTATCATCACGGAAATGTTTTTTTTGTAGTGCAAGCAAAATGAAAAGAAAAGGACACTCCAAGAATAGCACATATCATGTGAACAAGTAAAAACTTAGGCTAACCGATAGGTGTTGATGAAGAAAGGTGGGATGCCCACCGGGGCATCCCCAAGCTTAGTTGCTTGAGACTTCTTGGAATGTTATCTTGGGGTGCCTTGGGCATCCCCAAGCGTGAGTTCTTGTGTCTCCTTAATTCCTCTCATATCATGGCTTCTCCTAAATCTTAAAAACTTCGTCCACACAAAACTCAACAAGAACTCGTGAGATAAGTTAGTATAAATCAACTCAAAACCTTAACATTCTCTACTGTAAAAAATCAATAAAATTATAATTAAACATTGCATACTAAATGCCTCTGCATATTTAATACTCCTATCCACAAATAGAAACATTAAACAAGCAAACATATGCAAACAATGCAACTATAACAGCAATCTGCCAAAACAGAACAGTCTGTAAAGGGGGAATAAAAATTCATACTTCTATAACTCCAAAAATTCTGAAAAATTGCCACGTGACAGAGAACTCATGCGTACTTACTGTGTAAAAATGTCAGATTTTTATCACGTTCTGACAATTCGCAAAAATTCAGGACATAACAGAAAACTTTCTGTTTTCAAACAGCAACACATAAACTTGCAAACTGAGCTTGGTAAAGGCTATAATTGGCATTTTATTGAACTAAAAGATACAAAACATGATTATTGATAACATCAAGCAAAGTAAACTAAAATAAAATGATGCTCCAAGCAAAACTCATATTATGTGACGAATAAAAATATAGCTTCAAGTGAGGTTACCGATAATGTTGAAGACGAAAGAGGAGATGCCTTCCGGGGCATCCCCATGCTTAGACGCTTGAGTCTTCCTTAAATATTACCTTGGGGTGCCTTGGGCATCCCCAAGCTTACGGTATTGCCGCTCCTTATTCTCCTCATATCGTTATCTCACCCAAAACTTGAAAACTTCAATCACATAAAACTTAACGGAACTTCGTGAGATAGGTTAGTATGAAAATAAATCATTCACTTTGGTACTGTCAAGACAAGATTCATAATTGTTCTCACATAATACCTAATGTATTCTATTATTTCCACAATTTATATTACTCAATATAAGCTATGGAAACACTAAAAACAAGCAAACTATGCATTGAAAACAGAATCTGTCAAAAACAGAACAGCATGTAGTGAGAGAATTAAAAAGCATACTTCTGTATCTCCAAAAATTCTGAAAAATTAGGAAAACGTAAACAATTTGTAACCCAATACTATGTAAAATTTCAGAATTTTCTCACGCTCCAGTACAGAATAGAAATTCCAGCACTGGACGCAAAAGTTTCTGTTTTTGCACAGAATCAAGTCAACAAGTATCCACACTATCCCAAAGGCTTTACTTGGCACATTATTGAAAGGAAACATATAAAACATGATTACTACAGTAGCTTAATCATGTGGATGCACAAAAACATTAGGTATAAATATTGGGTTGTCTCCCAACAAGCGCTTTTCTTTAATGTCTTCTAGCTAGGCATGATGATTTTAATGATGCTCACATAAAAAGTGAAGAATTGAAACACAATGGGAGCATCATGAAGCATATGACTAGCACATTTAAGCCTAACCCACTTCCTATGCATAGGGATTTTGTGAGCAAAAAATTTATGGGAGCAAGAATCAACTAGCATAGGAAGGCAAAACAAGTATAACTTCAAAACTTTCAACACATAGAGAGGAAACTTGATATTATTGCAATACCTACAATCATATGATCCTCTCTCATAATAATTTTCAGTAGCATCATGAATGAATTCAACAATATAGCTATCACATAAAGCATTCTTTTCATGACCTACAAGCATAGGATTTTTATTACTCTCCACATAAGCAAATTTATTCTCATCTATAGTAGTGGGAGCAAATTCAATGAAATAACTATCATATGACACTTGATTGGCATAATCCAATTGAAAATTAAAATCATGATGACAAGTTTCATAGTTATCATTATTCTTTATAGCATGCATGTCATCACAATAATCATCATAGATAGCAACTTTGTTGTCATAATCAATTGAAACCTCTTCCAAAATAGTGGAATCATCACTAAATAAAGTCATGACCTCTCCAAATCCACTGTCATAAATATTGCCATAAGATTCAACACCCTCCAAATAGTGGGATCATTAGTACCTAGAGTTGACACTCTTCCAAACCCACTTTCATCAATATAATCATCATAAATAGGAGGCATGCAATCATCATCATAAATTTGATCATCAAAAGTAGGGGGACTAAAAAGATCATCTGCATCAAACATAGCATCCCCAAGCTTACGGCTTTGCATATCATTAGCATCATGGATATTCATAGAAAGCATACTAACAACATTGCAATCATACTTATCATTCAAAGGGCTCACATTAAACATTTTATTAAATTCTTCCTCTAGCAATTGAGCACAATTACCGGAATCCATATTTTCAAGAAAGACATTATAAAGATGAAGCATTTGAGGCAATCTCAATTCCATTTTTTCAGTTTTCTTTTCATAAACCAAACTAGCGATAAACAAGAAACTAAAAGATTCAATTACAAGATCTAAAGGTATACGTTCAAGCACTCACCTCCCCGGCAATGGCGCCAGAAAAAAGCTTGATCTCTACTACGCAACTTTTATTCTTGTAGATGTTGTTGGGCCTCCAAGTGCAGAGTTTTGTAGGACAGTAGCAAATTTCCCTCAAGTGGATGACCTAAGGTTTATCAATCCATGGGGAAGCATAGGATGAAGATGGTCTCTCTCAAACAACCCTGCAATCAAATACAAGAAATCTCTTATGTCCCCAACACACCCAATACAATGGTAAATTGTATAGGTGCACTAGTTCGGCAAAGAGATGGTTATACAAGTGTAGTATGGATAGTAGATATAGGTTTTTGTAATCTGAAATTATAAAAACAGCAAGGTAGCAAGTAGTAAAAGTGAGCACAGACGGTATTGCAATGCTTGAAAGCAAGGCCTAGGGTTCATATTTTCACTAGTGCAATCTCTCAACAGTGCTAACATAATTGAATCATATAACAATCCCACAACGTGCGACAAAGAGTCACTCCAATGTTCCTATTAGCGGAGAACATAAGATGAAATTGTTGTAGGGTACGAAACCACCTCAAAGTTATCTTTTTCGATCAATCTATTGAGCCATCTCTATAAGTGTCAAAAACAGCCCTAGAGTTCGTACTAAAATAACACCATATGATTCCCATCAACCAACTCTAATGTCACCTAGATACTCCAATGTCACCACAAGTATCCGTGAGTTGATTATTTGATATGCATCAAAACAACTTCAGATTCATAATATTCAATCCACACAAAGAACCTCAAACAGTACCCCAAAGTTTCTATCGGAGAAAACAAGATGAAAACGTGTACTAACCCATATGCCTAGATTACCCCAAGGTCACGGGAATCCGCAAGTTGATTACCAAAACATACATCAAGTGACTTAATAGAATACCCCATTGTCACCACGGGTATCCACATGCAAGACATACATCAAGTGTTCTCAAATCTGAAATGTTCAATCCGACAATAACGAAACCTCAAAGGGAAAGACTCAATGCATCACAAGAAGATAGAGATGGAAGAAACACCATCTGATCCAACTATATTAACAAAGCTCGCGGTACATCAAGATCGTGCCAAATCAAGAACACGAGAGAGAGAGAGAGAGAGAGAGAGAGATCAAACACATAGCTACTGGTACATACCCTTAACCCCGAGGGTGAACTACTCCCTCCTCGTCATGGAGACCGCCGGGATGATGAAGATAGCCTCCGGTGATGATCCCCCCCCTCCGGCAGAGTGCCGGAACAGGGCTCCGGATGAGATCACTTCGGTACAAAGTCTTGCAGCGGCGGCGTGGAAGTTCTAGGTTTCTTTTCGGGGTTTTCTATATTTATAGGATTTTTCAGCGTTGGATTCACGCCAGGGCGGCCCACGAGGGAGCGACAAGCTCGGTACGCGCGCCCTGTCATGGTTACTAGTCTGACAGTAAGTATAGAGGGTACGAATGAGGAGCAGAGCCTAGCTACAACACAGGTGTAACACTCGGATTTAGCGAGTTCAGGCCCCTCTCGGAGGAGGTAAAAGCCCTACGTCTTGTGCCCTGAGGCTTGTTTTCTCTGGGGGTATCTGATTACAATGAGTGCTTAACCCTTGCAACGGAGGGAGAGGGTGGCTTATATAGGAGTGCGCCGCTGCCTCTCAGCCACCACATTATCGGGCATTAATGACAATTAGTACAGCGGTTAATGGTGTTTAACACTGTTTAACATAGCCATGACTCTGACAGTTACTGGTAACGGTAGCCATAACTATGCTTAACGTCTAATTGAGGACTACTCAACC
Source organism: Elymus sibiricus (assembly GCA_039707655.1). Taxonomy (NCBI): domain Eukaryota; kingdom Viridiplantae; phylum Streptophyta; class Magnoliopsida; order Poales; family Poaceae; genus Elymus; species Elymus sibiricus. Next base: position 117,900,823 of record CM077676.1, on the reverse strand, counting down.
ATTGCAGCTCCACGCCGTCCGTGCGTCTCCTGTGTCCGAGTGATGATGTCTGACTTACTGGGGAGTAGATGTCCGTCCGAGTGATGTCCGTGCAGGGTCCGAGTGAATCCTTTGTAGTGTGCATCCGGTTGCACTTGTGACCCAGGGGTCCCTGAATAATAGTACGGGCCTTAGGTGGGCCCTAGATGTCAGGTCCTTGTCCCTACCGGTGGTAGGTGACCCCATCATTAGCCCCCGAATCAGTTGAGGATTAATCAGGACGAGTGGATTGAGCTTTCTGAGGGGTCCGAGTGCTTCGGAGGCGCTCGAACTCTAGAGAACTTCCGAATGATCGGATGGTGCCGATTCTGGACTAGATAACTTCCGAATGATCGGATGGTGTCGATTGCTAGGCAAAACTTGGTGGCATCAGCGTGTCTCTCAGGAGAGATGGGCTTAGGGCCGAGTGGAGGCATGCCATGAAACTCGAGTGACGACGCCGGCGCGTGGACTGAATCTTCGGAGAAATGCCACTTCATATCCCGGAGGAATGCCAGTGCAGGTCAGCTCCGAGTCCAAATTTATGAGACACGCGCCTTGGAGCCTAGTGAAAGGGTCAAGTCAACCCATGGAGGGGCGTCGAGCTCGTCCTTTCACAATCCTGGAGGTGACTCCAGTCGGGTGTTTAACGTGTCCGAGTGCACGGTGGCCTGCGGAAGGCGGTCAGTCGGGCCGATGGGCGCTTTCGGAAAAAAGGGACGGACGCAATCTGGTATTCGCGCGTGTGCGTGGAGGCGGTTGTGCTGCGGCTAGTGGGGAAAGTGGGGCGTGACGCCTCAATTTTTGCTCCGCCACATGTCCTGCCTTTCCTGTGCGCGAGATTGCCACCAAAGCCATTGATCTGGGATCCGACGGCTCAGGGCCGGTGAGTGATTCTGCCTGCAGTATAAAAGGTAGTTTCACCGCGCGGGGTTAATTCTAGATCCCCTTTTCCCCCACCTTGCAATCTACTCTCCACATTCCTCTCCACACTACGCCGGAGCACTTGAAGCCATGTGGAAGGATTCCAGCGCTAAGCTGGACAGGGCAAAGAAGGCGGGGAAGGCGGCGCCATCAAGTTTGGAGCGCCGGCGAGCCACATCGCGGGGGAATGGCTCCCCTCGCGCGTTACGGCGAAGCGGTTGGAGGAGCTCGCCGAAGAGGGCCTCATCCCGGTGGATGGGTGGAGGCGGCCGGACGCGGACGAGGTCGAGCCAGCGCCACAGGGTGACGAGCGCTTGCTGCTAGTCACCCACATCGAGCGAGGTTTCTCTATGCCTCCACACCCTTTCTTTCGGGCTTTCTTGGATTTCTTCGGCGCGCAGCTCCATCATCTTCCTCCCAATGCAATCGTGTATCTATCAGCTTTCGTTTCTCTTTGTGAGAATTTCATTGGTTGCCACCCGCATTGGGGCCTGTTCACGCATATCTTCACATGTAGCTCGATGACCGTGAAGGACTCGCCGAGTGGGGAAAAGACTCATGTAACCCAGCTTTGTGGAGGTCTGGGGATACAAGTGCGGGGGTGGAGCGCCTTTCCGAAGATGAGTTTTCCCGACTCGGTGAAGGGCTGGCAGGATAGCTGGTTCTACTGCAAGGACGTGCCGAGTGAGGGATCTTCGATTGGCCTTCCTCCCTACTCGGGGGCGAGAGTCACCGCACCTCCATCTTTGGAGGTGAGTAAAGAAGAGAAGGTGGATGTCGGGATCTTAACTGTCACCATGGTCGGATCCGTGAACGTTGGGGTAAATGGGATGGACCTGCTGGAAACCTTCTTGATTCGCAGGATCCAGCCGCCGCAGGCCAGGGCACATCCCATGTGGATGTATGAAGGTCTGGGTGATGACACCCGAGTGCACCCGGAGGAGCTGACCGACGACGCCCTGGCCAACAAGATCAAGGCCATCACTTCAGCTCGGGACAACCCGCGCGGCACCAGGAGGGTGCCTCCGTATGAGAAGAACATCCAGTCGGTTGAGATAAGAACGTTTTGGGCCAGTCGGATTGTGGACCAGCCCTTCCTTGTGTTTCTAGATCTTGACTTTATGTTTTCCTCCCTTTCAGAGCTTCCCACAGATGATCTCCAACATTCCGTCAGTTAACCGATCACTGGCAGATGTGACGAGTGACACGGAGCATCAGCACTCGGATGACAGTGATGAGGAAGAAGGGGGAAGCGAGGAGGAGGGGGAAGAGGAAAGTGATGAAGACGAGAGTGACACCGAGGAGGGCGAGGAGGCAAAGTCCTCTCCGTCCGAAGTCGTTCCCCGAGAACGCCGCACCAAGGAAAAGAACGACCCGAGAGCCAGAGCGAGGGGTGCCAGAGTGCCGAGTGATCCGAGGACGGCTGCTTCGGCTTCTTCGAACGGAGCGAAGCGCCTGCGGGCGAAAGCCGTTGACTCGGCGGAGAAATAGCCCCAGCAACCGAAGCAGATCTCCAGCAAGCCACGTAAGGCGGCGGTGCCAAGGATCAGGGTGGCGGTGCCATTGGCTTCGACGTGAGCATCCGAGAGCCAACCTCTTTTCCATGTGACTTTCATTTGTCTGACGTGCCGAGTGATCTTCTGCTTTCCAGTAATGAGACGTCCACAACTTCATTGGATCCGAATGCTCCTTAGGGAGGCCGGGCAAAGGGCGACGCTACAGACGCCGCTACTACCAAAGGTATGATCTGACCGACTGATGTCTGTCTTGGATCTTGTCCGATTGGTTTGCGACCAGACGTTATCTACCAAATGTTCGCGCAGCCCCGATGTTGGGGATATTCCCCACGGTTATAACCCGGCTAAAGGTTTGACGCGGCCTAGAACTTGAAGGCCCTATGGGTCGCCCCGTTTTCCGGGTTAAGACAAGATGACGAGGAGGAATCCAGGGCCCGGGGACGAGACCCGGCAGAAGGCCGGCTTGACAGGAGCCCACTAGGCTAGCTCGCAGAGAAAGCCCGGAGAGATGACCCGGCCAGGGAGACCCGGCCGGGAGAAATGACCCGACCAGGAGGAATGACCCCACGGTATGACCCGCCCGTTCAGGGCCGGGTTATCCAGTAGCACCTTGGAGAGTAGCAGCGACGATCAAGATGTCAAAGCCCGTCAGGGCGACTTATAAAGTGGGCCGGCTCATAGCCCAGTACTTGAGGCGGCGGCTTACCCAAGGACGTGATATGTTTTCCTTTCTTGAGGAGGACGATGAATATGAAATAGATTAGATCACGGGTCATGTTATGACCCGGACTCTGTTGTAAACCCAGAGCCTCGACCTGTATATAAAGGCGAGTCCCTAAGGCGGACAAGTCAAGATAGACAGACAAGTCTTAGACAAGATCAAAGTAGATGCTCTCGAGATAGAGGTAGCGAAACAGCACCCTTATAATCGAGATCCACAGCAATATAATCAAGCAGGACGTAGGCTTTACCTCCACCGTGAGGGGCCGAACCTGGGTAACCCGGCGTATTCTCGTTCCCGATCAACCCCGTTAAGCTTCCACACTTGTGCGATGGCCTCAACACTAAGTCCTTTTCACGAGGACATCTGCCATGACAAAACCACGACAGTTCGCACCCACCGTGGGGCCTACGCACGGTGGAGTTGAGTTCTTAGCGGGATCTCTTCTGGGGTCCGGGAAGTACGCGGTTGGCATGATGACCAAGAGCCGCCGCGGCAAGTTCTACATCGATGATTCATACTGGGGCCCCGACGCCGACTCAGTCGAATACGGGTGCCGGGTCCCCTTCTGCAAGATCCACACCTTCATCGGCGTGGTTGGCGAGTCGGCTGCCGGGTTGGAGAGCATCACCGGCATCGAGTCAGCACGCCGCACCCGTCCGAGCCAGGCAAGACCCGGCCCAGCTCAAGCTGGTCGGAATCATGTCTTCGTAGTATCATGTGCGCACGCTGACTGCTGCATCGATCGAGAGGATGTTTACGTGGCTAAAGACGAAGGAAATCAAGCCGGTTACGCCCGAAGACCAAATCATCATCTGTCGTCTAAAAAACATCAGGTGCTATCCTTCATATGTATTTTATCAGCACATATTAATTCATCCGAGAACAATTATTCTTGCCTGTAATATCTTTACACAGGACAAAAGTAGGCGTTACGCCACGGCTGACTCGCGCGCCCACGCCAGCTTACAACGCCACGGCTGACTCGCGCGCCCACGCCGGCTTACAATGCCACGGCTGACTCGCGCGCCCGGGCCGGCTTACAATGCCATGGCCGACCTTGAGCCAACCGCCTGGATCGAGAGCTATGAGATAGCCATGGATATGCTGGACGTCAGTGACGCCGTCTGCACCAAGTACCTGACGATGATGCTGGAAGAGACAACTCATGGAGCAATAATCCATCAGATCAGTCTACATGTACATCTACTCAACTACAAACGCCACTGCCAACTCGCGCGTCCGCGCCAGCTTACAACGCCGCGGCCGGCTCACCCGTCCGCGCCGGCTTACAATGCCGCGACCGACTCGCGCATTCGCGCCGGTTTACAACGCCACGGCTGACTCGTACGTCCGCACTGGTTTCCAATGCCGCGGTCGACTCCCGCGTCTACATCAACACACCAGGGCCGCGCCCGCTCACCTGAGCTGCGTAACGGATGTGCGCAAGCCGCCGCCCCCATGGTCTGGATTACATCAACACACCAGGGCCGTGCCCGCTCACCTGAGCTACGTAACAGACGTGCGCAAGCCGCCGCCCCCGCAGTCTGGATTACATCAAACACGCCAGGACCACGCCTGCCCGTATGAACAGCTTAACGGACGCGCGCAGGTCGCCATCCCTGCAGCCAGGTCTACTCCGACAAGCTGGAGCAAAAAATATATATCTATTATCAGCCTCGGAGAGCATACAACGAGCATTGCGAAGATCATCGACTCGCCACACACCTTTGGCTTCAATGAATTTCATCTTTCGGCTGTCAACTCTACGCCGGTTTATGCCACCGCCAAGTATGATGAATCTCAAGCCGACTCCTCGAGTCGTCTTAAGACTCGGGGGCTACACAGACATGACTCGGCGGATTTGGACGCCTTCACAAAATCAGGATCCCCGGGTCATTGCAGGGAAGACAACCCGGACCCGGGGGCTGCTACCTTATTGGCGAAAAAGCAAAGGTTGCCACAGAGAGCTAGCTGCCATGACGCACAGTTCAAACATAGGTATCCTACCATATTGGCAAAACATAAAAAAATGTTACCAAAGAAGACTAGCCGCCATGATGCGCAATCTAAACATGGGTATCCTGCTCAATTATGATCAGTGGAATCAAGCCGGCTTATCTGGACCCCAGATGTTTTGCAGTAGTAGCATCGTCTCCTGTATATCCTATGCTGAGCTTTTCCATGATCATATGGTCACTTGGGGGCTTCCGACTCACCGAGTCTAGCTTTCTCACCCTCTTGACCCGGCAAAAAACGCCACATTATATCTTGGTTAAACCTGCCTGTCTGCTTGATGCTACTCCGCCTAGGTGACCCGGTGTACTCTTGACAAGTCAATCATTTTATGACCCTGAACTTCGCTTGGTTAAAACATCGGTTTAAGTCACGTGAGAGCCGGCTTACAGAGAGCGAGGATAAACCATGGGCTATCACGCCAGCTTCATTGAAGCAAGACTCGAGCCTCAAAAGCCGGTCTTATATCGTGCCTCGAAAGCCGGCACTTTTATACTCTGTTATCATACATATACATCATCATACATTCCATCATCATACATTGCATCATCATACATTGCATCATATATACATGTCTATATTTGTTTATGTCGCAGGAGCCAGTTTTCAAACAGGGTTACATTGTAACTCTGCAGGAACAAACAAATCTTTGATAGCCAAAAATGGCTGGATCTTCATCATGGTTATCATAGCCAGTATTAAATGATTGAGATATCAATTCTTCTAAATTCCCGGGTTACAAATCCAGCCGGGTCACATATAATACCGAGTCATTTAATTGACCGGGTTTTGGGTTATTCAGCATGTGCTTTGTAAAAGACTACATCACTTATGGATTTTTTCACCCATATTTGCCGGGTTGCACTGCAGGCACGGCCAAGGATCTCTTTCATCGCAAAAGCATCATCAGTGCTTGATGGCATTAGCGGACTATGGAGTTTCAAGCTAAAAAACTATTACAAGCCACGATTGGGCTATTTTCTATCAAGTTTTTAAAAGAAAATTCAAAATTGCAGAGTGGTTGATGGTTGAGACCCGGCAGCTGGATCTACCGGGTTAACATTGATATGTTCTCCTTCTGCATCAATTGCCGCCGGGTTGTCACTTGCCGGGTCACCAGGATTTATTTGGTGAGTTCATAATAGACAAGAGTATACTATGCAGCCAGGCAACCCGGTTCTTGGAGGCTACATTATTCAAATCTATGCCACAATGAGTGTGAAGTCCCATGTCACTGCGATCATGCAACACCGCACTTGGGGGCTAATGCATGGTCATTTTAATTTGTTTCATTGAAGACCCGGCCCATCACATAATGAGCCGGCACATGGGGGCTGCCAAATTGCTCCTGTCAAAATTCAAAGTCCACAAGCCTTATTCCACTATATCAATAGTGACCCGAAGCTTGGGGGCTATATCATATGATGTTATTTTCAAAGGAGAAGTACATGTAAGTCCCGAGTCGCCGCAGGCATACGACCTGGCACTTGAAGGTTACAGTCGATCTGATTTTATTCTACAAAGGAAGGAAAAGTCCCGAGTCGCCGCAGGCACACGACCCGGCACTTGGGGGCTACATTTTTCAAGTTTTTGAAGTCCCGAGTCGCCGCAGGAACACGACCCGGCACTTGGGGGCTACATTAGCCAATTTTGATCTACAAAACATCAAGTCCCATGTCGCTGCAAACATACACCACGGCACTTGGGGGCTAATGCAAGTCGCTTTTCAAATCATTCCATTATCAGAAGACCCGGCTATCTCAAGGAGATGAGCCGGCCCTTAAGGGCTACAGGTTGTTTTCTATTTAAGTGTCGATTCAAGGAAGAACCGGCTCATAATTTTCATAATGACCTGGCCTTTGGGGGCTATAGGTCACTCTATATTCAAGTATGGAGTCAAGGAAGAACCGGCTCACTATTAATAGTAACCCGGCCCTTGGGGGCTACAGTCATTGACTCTACAGATAGTTCAAGTTCCAGATTGATGAGGAGAGCTAACCCGGCCTTTGGGGGCTACACTATTTTCAGTTATATATCTACAACATTCAAGACTAAGTTCAAAATCCCAGGTTGCTGCAGGCAAGACAACCCGGCACTTGGGGGCTACACCGTTTAGTTGTTTCAACAGATCATAAGGTTCAAATTGAAGACCCGGCCCATCACATACTGATGAGCCGGCCCTTGGGGGCTACATATGTGAAATGTCAAACATTCAGTTTCTGACTGGTGACTCAGATGAACAACCCGGATTTCTCCAAAGTTGCAACATTCATGTTTAAACAAGTCTTAAGCTATCACTACGTTCTACTCTTAAGACTTGGGGGCTACAGGTAATATGGATATAAGGGAGGACCGTCAAGTTCTCAGTTTTGAGCGAACCGGGTCCCATATTCTTGGTAAAAACTTGCGAAGTTTATCTGCTCAAAGTTATTCATAGAAGACCCGGAAAGCCGGCTCAACATCATATGGATTTCTTATTTCCAAAAAATTTCATCAAGTCAAAGCATTGGAAGCCGACTCAACGGCAGATGGGTGTTTTATCTCTTAATATTTTTTCCGCAAGGAACCAGCGTGAGCAAGCTGATTTTGAAGCAGGCTTGTCAATGACAAAGAGGCCTGTAATTTCCGGGAGTCCAATTCCATGACCCGGTGGCATCAACCGCCATGACCCGGCAACCTCGACGCTTGTAACTCGACAAAGTTCTATATCCACAAACCGGCAATTCGACATTCACTATGACAAATGACCCGGCAAAGGAAGATGACATCGACATGTTGAAACATTTGAAACCCGGCTCAATAACGGATGGGTTATTATTCCCAATATTTTCTTGCAAAGGACAAGCACCAACAAGTTGATTATGAAGCCGGCTCATTGATATGAAGAAGAAAAACCAGATTTTCTAGAAGCTGGTTCATTAAAAAGGGCGGTCTTTTTGGGCGAGCCATTTTCCTTTAACATAATAATTATTCTTATTTCAGGAGCTTAGCCTGAATAAATTCAAACTAACCTGGGGGCTAATGTTGGGGATATTCCCCACAGTTATAACCAGGCTAAAGGTTTGACCCGGCCTAGAACTTGAAGGCTCTATCGGTCGCCCCATTTTCCGGGTTAAGACAAGATGACGAGGAGGAATGCAGGGCCCAGGGACGAGACCCGGTAGGAGGCCGGCTTGACAGGAGCCCACTAGGCCGGCTCGCAGAGAAAGCCCGGAGAGATGACCCGGCCAGGGAGACCCGGCCGGGAGAAATGACCCGGCCAGGAGGAATGACCCCACGGTATGACCCGCCCGTTCAGGGCCGGGTTATCCAGTAGCACCTTGGAGAGTAGCAGCGATGATCAAGACGTCAAAGCCCGTCAGGGCGACATATAAAGTGGGCCGGCTCATAGCCCAGTACTTGAGGCGGCAGCTTACCCAAGGACGTGATATGTTTTCCTTTCTTGAGGAGGACGATGAATAGGAAATAGATTAGATCACGGGTCATGTTACGACCCGGACTCTGTTGTAAACCCAGAGCCTCGACCTGTATATAAAGGCGAGCCCCTAAGGCGGACAAGTCAAGATAGATAGACAAGTCTTAGACAAGATCAAAGTAGATGCTCTCGAGATAGAGGTAGCGAAACAGCACCCTTGTAATCGAGATCCACAGCAATATAATCAAGCAAGACGTAGGCATTACCTCCACCGTGAGGGGCCGAACCTGGGTAACCTGGTGTATTCTCGTTCCCGGTCAACCCCGTTAAGCTTCCACACTTGTGTGATGGCCTCACCACTAAGTCCTTTTCACGAGGACATCTGCCGTGACAAAACCACGACACCCGACTGAGGTCATCCATCTGGACGAAGATGACCAAGCCAACCTGCCGCACCTAGAGGCCGACAAGAGGGCACCGACTGGAGCGGACATCATGATGCGGGAAGCTTCGCCCGGCCAGAAGACCCGGGTTTCTCCTGCTAAGGCTGCCAGGAAGCCCGTCGGTCCAAGTCCTCCAGTACAGGCCAGCTCTTTGTTGGTCCTCACCGCGCCGCCCCCTGAGCCCACACCCATGCCACACTCGGCTCCTGCCACTGCTTTCGCCTTGCACAGGGTCCCCGAGGACCAGGTGGGAGCGAGTAAGGAAGCCTTGATCCAGGTGGAGGTGATGAACAGTCGGCTGAGGGAAGCGTACGACGCCAGCGAGGCTCCGAGGACCAACGTCCGAGTAAGTACCATTGTAAGTGTTGTTCGAAGTTTTTGTTTTGAATTTGAAACTGAACTTCCGTCAGTGGGTTTACACGGGGCACACCCACTGGGTGCTCGATTTTCTCCAGTGGGGGCACGCTGAGTGCACCCACTGGGTGTAGTCCCCGAGGCTCCCATTGACTGGAAACAGTCGGCGGGAGTCTTAGAACCATGTAATGTCGTTATTTCCACTCGGGTCAACTGGAGTCTTCACCGAGTGTGTTTTCTCCGGTGGGGGCACGCTGAGTGCACCCACTGGGTGTAGTCCCCGAGACTGCGATCGATTGCGGGCAATCGGTGGGAGTCTGATAGAACTTGCGCATAAGCTTTTTTTTAGCTCAACACAAGTCACTTTCCAGTGGGGGCACGCTGAGTGCACCCACTGGGTGTAGTCCCCAAGGCTACCGTCGACTGGGAGCAGTCGGCGATAGTCTTAGAGTTTTTTTTGTGTGACACTCGGGGTGTCCTTCCTCACTCGGCGGGCCGAGTGGGTCGCTTGACAAACTAAGAAGCTTCGAGCTGATCGAGCTTGTCTGCCTTGAGGTCGATGATGAAGACCAGTGTGTTGTTGTCTTCGATCTTCTACATTGCTGACTCGGTTGTAAGAGGGCACTTCAGGGTCTGGTACTGGTCAAGCTTGTTCCTTCATCCGACTGACAACTTCCTTGTTTTGCGACAGAGGGCCTGCGAGCTAGGCACTCGCTATGCCGACTTGGAGAAGGAGGTGGTGCAGCTCAGAGTGGACTTGGACGCGGACAAGCACAGGAGCAGTTGCCTTGAGAAGGAGAAGAATACCCTTGGAGGTAAGCCCTGTTGTTTTTCTATTAGCCAAGTCGTGTTTTTCTTTTGATCCGAGCCGATTGCTTCTTTAGATGTCCGTGGTGAGAATGCTCAACTTGTAATGAGGCTGAGGACTTCTATTTCTTTAGACACCATGAAGCAGGCCCTGGAGGACAAGGACAAGGAGCTGGCGCTGGTGCAGAAAGAAGCCAGGAGCAAGACCAAGGCTGCTGAAGAGAAGCTAGCTTCGGTCAGCAAGCTTGAGGAGGAGATTAGAACCCTGAAGGCTGCTGCTGAAACAGCCAAGAATGAAATTTCTGAGCTCAGGAAGGCCAACGCCGAGTGGGAGGCGAAGCACAGCACCTAGGCGAGCGTCTTTGAAGAGGAGAAGAATACCCTGAAGGACCAGATCACAAAGCTTCATGAGAAGAAGGGTAAGCTGGAGCAGTACGTCCAAGAGTTTGGTGAAGACATGAGCAAAAAACTTGAAGGTAAGCCGCGCTGCCGAGTGGATTTTATCCATTTGCTCTAGAGTCTTCCGCCTTCCCTGACTCAAGCCATTTTCCTTTGACAGAATTCTGCTACAACTTTGAGCTGGAGACGGATTGAGTGGAGAAGGACCTGGACCCTTCCAGACAGATCCTCAAGGACAGTGCCGCCATGGCCATTCTCCGTCTGGAGGAGCGTCTCGAAAGCGCCGTGGGGTACATTATCCGACTGAGGTCTGCCCTATCCAAGATCGACCGAGAACTACTCCCCGGCGAAGAGCTTCAGAATGACGTGGAGTCCATGATGACTCGGCTGAAGAATATCCCAAGCCGTGTGCAAACCTGGAAGAAGTCTGCAGCTCGCTGCGGTGCTGACATGATTCTCGCACTCGTCCGCATCCACTACAAGGATGTGGACGAGGAGAAGCTGAAGTCGCTAAAGGGCGCCAACAAGAAGAAGCTCAAGTTTGAGGACTTCATGGAGACGTTCATTGAGGTCGCGACCCGGATCGCAGACGGCATCGACCTGGACACCTTAGTCGAGCCGGCCAATCCTCCCGCAGCGGAGTAAAAAACATTTGAGTCCTGATTTGCCTCGGAATGCCAAGTGGTTGCTGTAACCGAGAAACTTTAACGAGCCTTGGGCTCGCATACTTCGCTTTTTGCTAGGAGAAACTCGAACGGATCGGAGTTTACTCGAATGCTTGAATGCTTATACCGTTTGCCAATGTTAATATTTTTTTCTAACTTAGGCGAAAGCTGGTTGCCCCCGAGTGTGGAGCGTGTCCGCACTCGGATGGTTTTTTAACTTAGGTGAAGTCTGGTTCACAGCTAAGCCCCCGAGTGTGGAGCGTGCCCACACTCGGATGGTTTTTAACCTAGGCGAAGGCTGGTTCGCAGCTAAGCCCCCGAGTGTGGAGCGTGTCCGCACTCGGATGGTTTTTTTAACTTAGGCGAAATCTAGTTCGCAGCTAAGCCCCCGAGTGTGGAGCGTGTCCGCACTCGGATGGTTCTTTAACTTAGGTGAAGGCTGGTTCGCAGCTAAGCCTCCGAGTGTGGAGCGTGTCCGCACTTGGATGGTTTTTTAACTTAAGCGAAATCTGGTTCGCAGCTAAGCCTCGAGTGTGGAGCGTGTCCGCACTCGGATGGTTTTTTAACTTAGGCGAAATCTGGTTCGCAGCTAAGCCCTCGAGTGTGGAGCGTGTCCGTACTCGGATGGTTTTTTAACTTAAGCAAAATCTGGTTCGCAGCTAAGCCCCCGAGTGTGGAGCGTGTCCACACTCGGATAGTTTTTAACTTAGGCGAAGGCTGGTTCACAGCTAAGCCCCCGAGTGTGGCGCGCGTCCGCACTCGGATGGTTTTTTTAACTTAGGCGAAATATGGTTCGTAGCTAAGCCCCCGAGTGTGGAGCGTGTCCACACTCGGATAGTTTTTAACTTAGGCGAAGGCTGGTTCGCAGCTAAGCCCCCGAGTGTGGAGCGCGTCCGCACTCGGATGGTTTTTTAACTTAGGCGAAATCTGGTCCGCGGCTAAGCCCCCGAGTGTGGAGCGTGTCCGCACTCGGATGGTTTTTTAACTTAAGCGAAATCTGGTTTGCAGCTAAGCCCCCGAGTGTGGAGCGTGTCCACACTCGGATAGTTTTTAACTTAGGCGAAGGCTGGTTCATAGCTAAGCCCCCGAGTGTGGAGCGCGTCCGCACTTGGATGGTTTTTTAACTTAGGCGAAATCTAGTTTGCAGCTAAGCCCCCGAGTGTGGAGCGTGTCCACACTCAGATAGTTTTTAACTTAGGCGAAGGCTGGTTCGCAGCTAAGCCCCCGAGTGTGGAGCGCGTCCGCACTCGGATGGTTTTTTAACTTAGGCGAAATCTGGTTCGCAGCTAAGCCCCCAAGTGTGGAGCGCGTCCGCACTCGGATGGTTTTTTAACTTAGGCGAAGGTTGGTTCGCAACTAAGCCCGTGCACCCACTGGGGGCGTGCTGTTAGATTCCGAATGTTGTTAGTCACCGGAGTGAAAACATGGTGTTCGTTCAAATTAGACGAAATACAGGAAAAGCTAGACTTTTATTCATCTAATTTCATTCGGAACATTATTACAATGGGGAAGAAATTTATTCTAAGTAAAGAATTTGCGGAGCAGATCCGCGTTCCAAGCTCGGGGCTCTTCCTCACTCTTGGTGAAGTTGTAGAGCCGATAGTCTCCGTTATTCAGCACTTTTGATATCGCGAAGGGTCCTTGCCACGGAGGCACCAGGTTGTGAGGCTTCTGCTGGTCCAGTTGGAGGACCAGGTCGCCTTCCTGGAAAGCGTGTCCCCTGACATGCCTATCGTGATAGCAGTGTAGGTCCTGCTGATATCCAGTCGTCCTGATAAGATCCAACTCGCGCTTTTCCTCCAGTAGGTCAAGGTCATCTTGTCGTGCTTCCTCTGCCTCCGCCTCCGAGTAAAGATCCACTCGGGGGGGAGTTGTGGAGCAGTTCACTCGGCAGAACGGCCTCCGAGCCGTACACCAAGAAGAACGGAGTGCGCTTCGTGGACCGGTTTGGGGTCATCCGCAAGCCCCAGAGGACCGATGGCAGCTCAGTGACCCAGACTCCTGCCGCGTGATTCAGGTCACGCATGAGATGAGGCTTGAGCCCCTGGAGTATCAGTCCATTCGCCCGCTCTGCTTGTCCATTCGACTGCGGGTGAGCCACGGAGTTGTAATCAACCCGAGTGCCCTGGGAATAACAGAATTCGCGGAATTCGTCCGAGTCGAAGTTTGACCCATTATCCGTGATGATGCTGCGAGGGACTCCAAACCGGAAGACTATTTCCTTGACGAACTTGATCGCAGTCGAGGAGTCTAGCTTCTTTATGGGCTTCGCTTCGATCCACTTGGTGAACTTATCTACTGCGACCAACAGATGTGTGAACCCACTGGCCCCGGTCCGGAGCGGGCCGACCATTTCGAATCCCTAGACTGCGAACGGCCACGCGAGTGGGATTGTCTTCAGTGCAGACACTGGCTTGTGCGACTGATTTGCATAAAACTGACACCAAATGCAGTGGTCAACGATAGCACGAGCGGTTTCATTGGCTCTGGGCCAATAAAAACCAGCCCGAAACGCTTTGGCGACCAAGGTCCGGGAGAAAGCATGGTGACCACAAGTTCCCGAATGAATCTCCTGCAGGATCTGCTGCCCTTCTTCCGGCGTGATGCAACGCTGAGTGACGCCAGTGGCGCTCTTCTTGTAAAGTTGATCTCCCATGACGGTAAAGGCTTTTGACCGGCAGACGATCTGACGGGCCTCTTCTTCGTCTTCAGGGAGCTCCTGCCTGAGCAGATATGCAAGGTACGGCTCGGTCCACTCGGGAGTGATGACGAGCACCTCTTGAACCAGATCCAACACCGCTGGAATGTTGACTTCAGTTGGATTCGACGGTCCGACTGGTTGTGGGGGCTCCTCCACAAAAGGGTCGTCTTTGATTGTGAGCGAGTGCAAGTGCTCTAGGAACACATTCTTCGGGACTGCTTTCCGAGTGGAGCCAATCTTGGCCAAGTCATCAGCCGCCTGGTTTTTAATTCGCGGGATGTGGTGGAGCTCTAGTCCTTCAAAGTTCTTTTCCAGCTTTCGAATGGCATTGCAGTAGCCTGTCATAGCTAGGCTCCAGATATCCCACTCCTTCATCACCTGGTTCACCACTAGGTCCGAGTCGCCGTAGACCATCAGTCGGCGGATTCCCAGGGAGATCGCCATACGCAACCCATGCAGGAGGGCTTCATACTCTGCCTCATTGTTCGAGGAGTCAAAGTGAATATGAAGAACATAGCTGAGCATGTCGCCTTTGGGGGACACTAGGACGACACCAGTCCCCGAGACATTCAGCATCTTGGAACCATCGAAGAACATAGTCCAGTGTTCGGGGACACTCGGGGCTGGCTGTTCCTGTTCAATCCACTCAGCCAGGAAGTCTACTAGAGCTTGCGGCTTGATAGCTTTCTTAGCTTCAAACTTGATGTCCAAAGGGAGGAGTTCGATAGCCCACTTGGCTACTCGGCCCGTGGCGTCTCTGTTGTTCATTATCTCCGACAGGGGAGTGTCGCTAATCGCTGTGACTGAGTGCTCTTGAAAGTAGTGAGCCACTTTCTTCGCAGCCAAGTAAATCTCGTACACCAACTTCTGGTAGTGTGGATATCTCTGCTTGGAAGAGGTCAGAACTTCAGAGATGTAATAAACTAGCCTCTGGACTTTGTAAGCTTTGCCTTGTTCCTCACGCTCCACGGTGAGCACAGTGCTAACAACTTGACCTGTGGCCGCGATGTACAAGAGCAAGGGCTCTTGGCTGCCCGGAGTTGCAAGCACCGGCTAGGTGGAAAGCAGGGCTTTGAGTTCTTGGAACGCGGCCTGCGCTTCTGTCGTCCACTCAAACATCTCTGATTTCTTCATGAGTCGGTAGAGCGGCAGGGCCTTCTCACCGAGTCGTGAAATGAATCTGCTCAGGGCTGCTAGACAACCCGTGCGTTTTTGAACATCATGCAGACGTTGCGGTTGCTTCATTTGGATTATGGCGCCTATCTTCTCAGGGTTAGCATTGATCCCTCGTTCGGAAACAAGGAAGCCGAGTAACTTGCCTGCAGGCACTCCGAAAGTACATTTGGCTGGATTGAGTTTGATGCCATACTGGCGTGAGCTCGCGAAGGTTTCGGCGAGGTCAGTCAGGAGGTCGGAACTCTTCCTTGACTTGACCACGATGTCGTCCATATAAGCCTCCATGTTCCGACTGATCTGCTTTTGTAACCATTTCTGGATCATGCGCATGAAAGTTGCGCCGGCATTCTTCAATCTGAAGGCATTGTGTTGTAACAGAAACACCTGAATTGGGTGATGAATGCAGTCTTTATTTCATCTGGATCATACATTCGGATCTGGTGGTACCCGGAGTACGCATCTAGAAACGACAGCCACTCGCACCCCACAGTAGAATCTACGATCTGATCTATGCGGGGGAGAGGGAAGTGGTCCTTTGGGCAGGCCCGATTGATGTGTTTGAAGTCAAGACACATCCGGAGAGATTTATCTTTCTTGGGGACTAACACGGCGTTGGCGAGCCACTCAAAGTGGTATATTTCACGGATGAACTCGGTGGCCAAGAGCCACGCGATCTCCTTGCCAATCGCCTTGCGTTTCTCCATAGTGGAGCGTCGGAGATGCTCTTTAACAGGCTTCGCTTTCGGGTCAACTCTGAGACGATGCTCAGCCAGTCCCCTGGGAACACCTGGCATGTCGATGGCCGGTCTTCCGGGTGAATGTGAACCTGTTTCGAGTCGCTGGCCGACTGGAAAGCAGATTCCACAGTCGGCTTCTTGCTTTTGAGCAGATCACTCGAATCAACTGTCTTCTTGTACTCGTCTAGCTCCGCCAACACCATCTGCTCGTCAGCTATCTGAGAGCCTTTCTGCAAGCACTCTTCAGCTATCTTCCGATTCCCTGTGATGGTGATCACGCCCTTCGGGCCTGGCATCTTAAGCTTAAGATACACGTAATATGGTCTGGCCATGAATCGTGCGTAGGCACTCTTGAAGTCCACCACCTCAAAGGTTAACCTCTCTTTCCTGAAGTTCTTTTCTCCGCCGAATACGACGTCGAGGGCAATTTGCCCGAGTGACTTCGCTTTTTTCCCGGGAATAACCCCGTGGAACTGCATATTGCTCTTACTCAGTCAGGACATCGGAATGCCCATAGCCTCCAGAGTATCAACGTAAATAATGTTGAGCCCGCTGCCGCCGTCCATGAGAACTTTACGCTGTCGGACTCCTCCTACAGCTGGATCGACCACCAGCGCTTGCCGCCCGGGGGTCGGTATGTGAGCTAGGTGATCCGACTGATCGAAGGTGACAGGGGTCTGGGCCCAGTCTAGGAGCTTGGTGACAGTCGGAACTGCCATGTTGACCTCTCGGTTAATCACCTTGAGGCGACTCTTGCTTTGAACATCAGCAAAAATCATGAGAACCTTCTCGACATGGGGGTACCCGGAGGTGCCTTTATCCCCATCGTCATCCTCGTCCTCATCCTTCCCCTCGGAGGGGTCTTGACGCATCTCTTGCTTGAGTAGCCGGCATTACTGAGTGGTATGCTTCGGCAGGATCAAGTTCCCTTTTTCATCTTTCTTCATGTGAATCTGGCAGGGCTGATCAAGGATGTCATTTTTTGGGGTGGCTTTCTTTTTGCCGGCCCACTCCTTCTTCTGCTTTGGCGGGCCTTTGCCTTTGCTTTGGCCGGCTAGAGCTGCAACCTCCGCAATGTTGGCTGCCTCGGCTTTGTGCTTCTGCTTCTTGTTCTTGTTGTTGTCTGACTGATTCGCATCTCCTACGCGGCCCTTGCCGCTTCTCAGTCGGTCTTCCTCTTCGCCGTTAGCGTACCGGCTAGCTATTTCCATCGCCCGACTGAGAGTAGGGATCTTAGTGTGGCCGAACTTCAGGGCCAACTCACGGTACCTGACGCCAGCCTTGAAGGGGCAGATCTCCTGGTGTTCAGAGACATTTTCCACCGCGTTATGAAGGGTGGTCCATCGCTGGATGTACTCTCGGAGAGTTTCATTCTGCTTCTGAATGCAATGTTGCAGTTCTGACAATCCACCCGGGCGCTTGTACGTGCCCTCAAAAGTTTTGACGAAGATTCAGGCTAGATCATCCCAACAGTATATGATGCCAGGTGCCAACTGGTTGAGCCACGCTCTGGCCGACCCCTCAAGCATCAGTGGCAAATGCTTCATAGCCACACTGTCGTTGCCACCGCCGATCTAAACGGCCACTTGGTAGTCCTCCAACAAAATCTCTGGCTTCGACTCGCCAGTGAACTTGCTGATGCCGGCCGCCAACCTAAAGTTGTGCGTGATATCTGCTGCTCGAATGTAATGGTTGAAACACTCGGGTCCGGAGGGTGCAGAACCACTCAAAACATCGGCGTCAAGGCCTTCCCTCAGGGCCCGCCCTCTATCAACCAAGTTCTGAGCGAGGACAGATCTCGCATTGAACTGGGGGTCCCGAAGGTTACCCGGACGGTACGAGGGACTCGGCCTGCGATCATTCCTGGGAGAACGCCTGTCACCATAGGGCTGGCGCCCGTATGGGATGTCCCGCGGAGGGGGCATCCGGGTCCGATCGTAATCATCGTATCGCCGAGGCGAAATGACTCGGTCGCGCCTCCGCTCCCCGTGATGATCTCGGGAAGAAGGCGACGCTCGGTGTCTTCCTGAACCCAGCGGGCTATGAGCCGACTGGACAGTCTCAGCGCGCACTGATGCACTATGGATGCGATCGCGGGACTGTGACACTGCCGCATTCTGCGACAGGGTCGTCTTCAGGAGCGCTTGGATCTATCGGATCCCTTCCCCGGCCGCGGAATAGGAGGGCTGAATGGAATCAGCGATCCAGGTAGCCGCCGCCAGGTTTTGCAGGGGAGTCTTCAGCACCTAGTACTTCCGAGGTTGATCACTCGAGAACAGCCGGCGCTTGTGCCGACTGGAACTGGGTTGTTGGCGAGTGCGGTCATCCAACTCCCTCTGGAGCCGCTCTAGGTGGTCTCGTTCGGCCAGAGTGGCCAAACGCGCCGACTCCATGGCCAGGGCTTCAGGAGTCGTCCCGGTGATGGGAGTGTGCAGAGCTTGTTCGTTTATCCACCGGAGCTCGTCACTCTGCTCCAGAGTGAGAGCCTGCGGGACGTAAGGATCGTGGTGAGGCGAATGGTCGCTCCCATGACCGTTGTTGTTGTTCCCGCGCGAAGTGCCCACGTGCCCGTTGCGGGTACTGGAATAACCCGAAGGGCCGCGCGGCTCTGTGCCAGCCATGAGAACCTCGGTGGTGGACTCTACGCTCTCGCACTCAGACTCGCTGACAGAGTCCTCGTGGAGCTCAGCGAAGAGATCTAGGGCGGGCTCGTCAGGGTCAAGAGCCGCCACATGCTCCGCTACGGCCTGGACGGCCACCGCGTGCTTGATCCAACGCTGGAGCCGCGAGCATCCGGAGCGCTTGCGACGACGTCCAGCGGGAAGGACGGAAGCCACTCGGTACGGAACCGATGGCTGTCGAAGGAGAACTCCAAATGAACATGCACGGAAGTGCGCCGCGCCACGGATGGGCAACGACTGCACGTCCAGCGGGGCCTCCGGGAGCCACGCTGAGTCATCGGCGATGAAGGTAAGAGCTCCGAAACAGATTTCGCCGCCGACTAACATGGTGATGATGGAATTTCACCTGAACTACTAAAGTCGCTAGACGCTCAGCCCCACGGTGGGCGCCAACTGTCGTGGTTACTAGTCTGACAGAAAGTACTGGGGGTATGAATGAGGAGCAGAGCCTAGCTACAGCACAGGTGTAACACTCGGATTTAGCGAGTTCAGGCCCCTCTCGGAGGAGGTAAAAGCCCTACGTCTTGTGCCCTGAGGCTTGTTTTCTCTGGGGGTATCTGATTACAATGAGTGCTTAACCCTTGCAACGGATGGAGAGGGTGGCTTATATAGGAGTGCGCCGCTGCCCTGTCAGCCACCACGTTGCTGGGCATTAATGACAATTAGTACAGCAGTTAATGGCATTTAACACTGTTTAACACAACCATGACTCTGACAGTTATTGGTAACGGTAGCCATAACTATGCTTAAAGTCTAATTGAGGACTACTCGACCGTTGCAGCTCCACGCCGTCCGTGCGTCTCTTGTGTCCGAGTGATGATGTCTGACCGACTGGGGAGTAGACGTCCGTCCGAGTGAAGTCCGTGCAGGGTCCGAGTGAATCCTTTGTAGTGTGCATCCGGTTGCACTTGTGACTCAGGGGTCTCTAAATAATAGTACGGGCCTTAGGTGGGCCCTAGATGTCAGGTCCTTGTCCCTACCGGTGGTAGGTGACCCCATCACGCCCTGGGGGGAGGGCGCGCCCCCCAGGCTTGTCGCTTCCTCGTGAGACTTCTGATCCTTCCTCGGAGCTTCGGGGGTCTCTTTTGGTCCATAGAAAATCACCGTAAATTTTCAGCCCAATTCGAGAACTTTAATTTCTGCACAAAAAACAACACCACGGTAGTTCTGCTGAAAACAGCGTCAGTCCGGGTTAGTTCTAATCAAATCATACCAAAACCATATAAAAATTGTTATAAACATGGCATGAATACTTCATAAATTATAGATACGTTGGAGACGTATCAATGCACACCCACTTAGTTTCAGTTTGAGCTTTCATACACTTATAGCTCTTAGTGCATCCGTTGCATGGCAATCCTTACTCCTCGCATTGATACCAATTGATGGGCATCTCCATAGCCCATTGATTAGCCGCGTCGATGCGAAACTATCTTCCTCTTTTTGACTTCTCCGATTGATCCCTATCACCGCATTCTATTCCATCCATAGTGCTATATCCATGGCTCACGCTCATGTATTGCGTGAAGTTAAAAGTGCTGAAGCGCGTTAGAAGTACGATCCAATTGCCTGGTTTGACACCGGGGTGCTCATGATTTATATTTATGCAGTGAAGGCGGAGTCATGCCGTGCTAACATGATAAAATGAGTGGGGAATAACATTCGTTAAGGATCGTATATTTTGAAAGTTTAACGATTATGCTTCTTATGTTCATGGACATTATTATGTTAATGTTGTTAATTCATCGCTTCTCAATATTTATACCGTAAAAAGAGATTACATCATAAACATGTTAGGTAGCATTCCACATCAAAAATTATGTTTTTATCATTTACCTACTCGAGGACAAGTAGGAATTAAGCTTGCGGATGCTGATACGTCTCCAACGTATCTATAATTTTTTATTGTTCCATGCTAATCTTGGATGTTTTATATGCAATTATATGCTATTTTATATCATTTATTGGGACTAACCTATTAACCTAGTGCCCAGTGCCAGTTGTTGTTTTCTGATTGTTTTTGGTTTTTCGGGAAATCGGTACCAAACGAAGTCCAAACATTACGAAACTTTTTGACGATTTTTTTCTAGACAAAAGAGGCCCTAGAAGCTTCGGTAGGAGACCAGAAGCCTCACGAGGAGGTGACAAGGCAACCCCACGCGCCCCCAGGGGGCGCGCCAAGATGCCTTGTTGGCCCCTCGTGGCTCCTTTTGACCTAATTCCACTTCTATAAATTCTCAAATATTGGGAAACCAACAGAGAGCCACCCCGAATAACTTTTCCGCCGCCGCAACCTTCTGTTCTTCCGCGACCCCATCTGGAGGCCTTTTCCGGCACCCTGCCGGAGGGGGAATCGATCACAGAGGGCTTGTACATCAACCTTGTTGCCCCTCTGATGATGTGTGACTAGTTTACCATAGACCTACGGGTCCATAGCTAGTAGCTAGATGGCTACTTCTCTCTCTTTGATCTTCAATACAATGTTCTCCTCGATCTTCTTGGAGTTCTATTCGATGTAATCTTCTTTTGCGGTGTGTTTGTTAGGATCCGATGAATTGTGGGTTTACGATCAGATTATTCATGAGAAGTAATTGAGTCTTTTCTAAACTTTATTATGCATGATATTTATAGCTTTGTATTTCTCTCCGATCTATCCGTTTGGTTTGGCCAACTAGATTGATTTATCTTCAGCAGGAGAGGTGCTTTGTAATGGGTTCAATCTTGCGGTGCTCTATATCCCAGTGACAGAAAGGGACAAGACACGTATTTGTTGATATTGATTGGGTTTACTTTGTCTACATCATGTCATCTTGCTTAAGGCGTTACTCTGTTTTCATTAACTTAATACCCTAGATGCATGTCGGATAGCGGTCGATGGGTGGAGTAATAGTAGTAGATGCAGGCAGGAGTCGGTCCACTTGTGTCAGACGTGATGCCTATATACATGATCATTGCCTTGAATATCGTCATAACTATGCGCTTTTCTATCAATTGCCCAACAGTAATTTGTCCACCCACCGTATGCTATGTGTTCAAGAGAGAAGCCTCAAGTGAAAACTATGCCTCCCCCGGGTCTACTTTAATCATAAAAAGAAAACCTAAATATATTTGTTGTAATTTCCATTCTTTTATTTTCTTTTGCAATTTACCTATCTACCACTACGAGATTTAATCCTTGCAAGTAATGAATTCAAGGGGATTGACAACCCTCTTGCCCGCTGATACGTCCATTTTGCATCATGTTTTGCTACTGTTATTTATAGTGTTTTTAATCAATATAACACTTTGTGGAGCAATTCTAATGCCTTTTCTCTCTTAATATGCAAGATTTACACAAGGAGGGAGAATGCCGACAGCTGGAATTCTGGACCTGAAAAAGCTATGTCAGAGATACCTATTCTGCACATCTCCAAATGAGCTGAAATTTCACGGAGAATTATTTTGGAATAAATAAATATACTGTAATCAAGAAGTACCAGAGGGGGCCACCCAGGTGCCCATGAGGCACCAGGGCACGCCACCCCCCCCCCCCCCAGGCGCGCCCTGGTACCTCGTGGGGCCCCTGGCCAGCCTCTTGCCCCTATTTTCTGGTATATAAGTACATTTGCCCTAGAAAAAAATATAGAGAAGACTTTTGGGATGGTGTGCCGCCGTCTCGAGGCGGAACTTGGGCAGGAGCACTTTTGCTCTCCGGTGGAGAGATTCTGCCGGGGATACTTCCCTTTGGGAGGGGGGAAATCGTCGCCATCGACATCACCAGTGATCCTCTCATCGTGGGAGGACTAATCTTCATCAACATCTTCACCAGCACCATCTCATCTCAAACCCTAGTTCATCTCTTGTATTCAATCTTTGTCTCAAAACCTCAGATTGGTACCTGTGGGTTGCTAGTAGTGTTGATTACATCTTGTAGTTGATGCTAGTTGGTTTATTTGGTGGAAGATTATATGTTCAGATCTATTATGCTATTCAACACCTCTCTGATCTTGGACATGATTATGTTTTGTGAGTAGTTACTTTTGTTCTTGAGGACATGGCAGAAGTCTTGTCATAAGAAATCATGTGAATTTGGTATTCGTTCGATATTTTGATGATATGTATGTTGTTGATTCCCTTAGTGGTGTCGTGTGAACGTCGACTACATGACACTTCACCATCTTTGGGCCTAAGGGAATGCATTGTGGAATAGTAATTAGATGATGGGTTGCTAGAGTGACAGAAGCTTAAACCCTAGTTTATGCGCTATTCCGTAAGGGGCTGATTTGGAACCATATGTTTAATGCTATGGTTAGAGTTATCTTAATTCTTCTTTCGTAGTTGTGGATGCTTGCGAGAGGGGGTAATCATAAGTGGGAGGTTTGTCCAAGTAAGGGCAGCACCCAAGCACTGGTCCACCCACATATCAAATTATCAAAGTAGCGAACGCGAATCAAACAAATATGATGAAAGTGACTAGATGAAATTCCCATGTGTCCTCGAGAACGCTTTACTTACTATAAGAGATCGTTCCGGCTTGTCCTTTGCTACAAAAAGGATTGGGCCACCTTGCTGCACTCTTTTTTACTATTGCTACTTGTCACTTGTTACAAATTATCTTGCTATCAAACTACTCGTTACCGTTAATTTCAGTGCTTGCAGAAAATACCTTGCTGAAAACCGCTTGTCATTTCCTTCTGCTCCTCGTTGGGTTCGACACTCTTACTTATCGAAAGGACTATGATTGATCCCCTATACTTGTGGGTCATCAAGACTCTTTTCTGGCGCCGTTGCCGGGGAGTGAAGCGCCTTTGGTAAGTGGAATTTGGTATGGAAACATTTATATTACGTGCTGAAATTTACTGTCACTTGTCACTATGGAAAGTAATCCTTTGAGGGGTTTGTTCGGGGTATCTTCACCTCGACCAGAAACACAAATAGTTGCTCCTCAACCTACTGCACCTACTGAAAATATTTATTATGAGATTCCTCCTGGTATGATAGAGAAACTGCTAGCTAATCCTTATGCAGGAGATGGAACCGTACATCCTGATATGCACCTGATCTATGTGGATGAAATTTGTGAATTGTTTAAGCTTGCAGGTTTATCCGGAGATGGAGTTAAGAAGAAAGTATTCCCTTTATCTTTGGAGGGAAAGGCATTAATGTGGCATAGGCTATGTGATGATACTGACACATGGGACTGGAACCGATTGAAACTAGAATTCCATCAGAAATTTTATCATATGCATTTGGTTCATCGTGATCGGAATTATATATATAATTTTTGGCCTCGTGAAGGAGAAAGTATCGCTCAAGCTTGGGGGAGGCTTAAGTACATGATGTACACATGCCCCAATCATGAGCTCTCAAAAGAAATTATCTTACAGAATTTTTATGCTTGGCTTTCTCATGATAGTCAAACTACACTCGATTCTTTTTCGACTGGCTCCTTTATGAAGAAAACTATTGAATTCAGATGGGATCTTCTGGAAAGAATTAAACGCAACTCTGAAGATTGGGAACTCGACAAAAGTAATGAGTCAGGTATAATACTTGAGTTCGATTGTGTTAAATCTTTTATGGCCACCGATGCTTTTCATAAGTTTAGCACTAAATATGGACTTGACTCTGAGATAGTAGCTTCCTTTTGTGAATCATTTGCTACTCATGTTGATCTCCCTAAGGATAAGTGGTTTAAATATCATCCCCATGTTAAAGAAAAGATTGAGGAACCTCTTAGTGTTAAAGAAGAAACAATTGTTTACCATGTTGATCTAGTTGTGCCTACTGCTTATATTGAGAGACCACATTTTCCTGTTAGGATTAAGGAACATGCTAAAGCTTCAACTGTGGTTAACAAAAGTAATATTAGAGCACCTAGACCCTCCGAACAAATTAAAGTTGAACCTGATGTTGCTATG
The DNA here is from genome assembly GCA_039707655.1 of Elymus sibiricus. NCBI lineage: Eukaryota > Viridiplantae > Streptophyta > Magnoliopsida > Poales > Poaceae > Elymus > Elymus sibiricus. The sequence continues at coordinate 117,876,349 of CM077676.1, read as the reverse complement.
GTTAAAGATCTCCTAGTCGATAATATAGATGGGCATGTTATTTACTTCTGTGAGGAGGCAGCTAGAATTGCTAAATCTGTTAGAAATGAACGAGATAAGTTAGACAAGAACAAGCCCGTAGTTGGTATGCCTGTTGTTTCTGCTAAGATTGGAGATCATTGCTATCATGGTTTGTGTGATATGGGTGCTAGTGCGAGTGCTATTCCATTTTCTTTATATCAAGAAGTAATGCGTGAAATTGCACCTGTTGAGATTGAAGATATTGATGTTACTATTAAGCTTGCAAATAGAGATACTATTACACCACTTGGGATTGTTAGAGATGTTGAAGTCTTGTGTGGCAAAATCAAATATCCTACTGATTTCTTAGTACTTGGTTCACAACAAGATAATTTTTGTCCCATTATATTTGGTAGACCTTTCTTGAATACCGTTAATGCTGAAATTGATTGTGTTAAAGAAAAGGTTCGAGTTAAGTTTGGTGATATATCTCATGAGTTTAATTTCTCCAAGTTTCGTAGACAACCTCATGATAAAGAATTGCCTAGTAAAGATGAAATTATTGGTCTTGCTTCTATTGCCGTACCTCCTACTGATCCGTTAGAACAATATTTGCTAGACCATGAAAACGATATGCATATGAATGAAAGAAATGAAATAGATAAAATGTTCTTTGATCAACCACCTATCCTTAAACATAATTTGCCTATTGAAACTCTTGGAGGCCCTCCTCCACCTAAGGGTGATCCTGTATTTGAATTGAAGCAATTGCCTGATACATTGAAATATGCTTATCTTGATGAAAAGAAGATATATCCTGTTATTATTAGTGCTAACCTTTCAGCTCATGAAGAAAGGAGATTACTAAAAACTCTAAGGAAGCACCGAGCTGCTATTGGATATACTCTTGATGATCTTAAGGGCATTAGTCCCACTCTATGTCAGCACAAAATTAATATGGAGCCTGATGCTAAACCAGTTGTCCATCACCAGCGACGATTAAATCCTAAGATGAAGGAGGTGGTAAGAACCGAAATATTAAAACTTCTCGAAGCAGGTATAATCTATCCCATAGCTGATAGTAGATGGGTAAGTCCCATTTATTGTGTCCCTAAGAAAGGAGGTATTACCGTTGTTCCTAATGATAAAAATGAACTCATTCCACAAAGAATTGTAACTGGTTATAGGATGGTAATTGATTTTAGAAAATTAAACAAAGCTACTAGAAAAGATCATTACCCCTTACCTTTTATTGATCAAATGTTAGAAAGATTATCTAAGCATACACACTTTTGTTTTCTAGATGGTTATTCTGGTTTTTCTCAAATACCCGTATCACAATCCCATCAAGAGAAAACCACCTTTACTTGTCCTTTTGTAACTTATGCTTATAGACGTATACCTTCTGGTTTATGAAATGCACCTGCTACCTTTCAAGGATGTATGACTGCTATATTCTCTGACTTTTGTGAAAAGATTGTTGAGGTGTTCATGGATGATTTTTCCGTTTACGGAACTTCTTTTGATGATTGCTTAAGCAATCTTGATCGAGTTTTGCAGAGATATGAAGAAACTAATCTTGTCTTGAATTGGGAGAAGTGCCACTTTATGGTGAATGAAGGCATTGTCTTGGGGCATAAAAAATTTGAAAGAGGTATTGAAGTTGATAAAGCTAAGGTTGATGCTATTGAGAAAATGCCATGTCCTAAAGATATTAAAGGTATAAGAAGTTTTCTAGGTCATGCTGGTTTCTATAGGAGATTTATTAAAGACTTCTCTAAAAATTCTAGGCCTCTTACCAATCTTTTGCAAAAACATGTTCCATTTGTTTTTGACGATGATTGTCTAGAAGCCTTTGAAACACTTAAGAAAGCCTTAACCACTCCACCTCTTGTTCAACCGCCTGATTGGAACTTACCTTTTGAAATTATGTGTGATGCTAGTTATTATGTTGTTGGTGCTGTTCTAGGACAGAGAGTTGATAAGAAATTAAATGTTATCAATTATGCTAGTAAAACTCTACACAGTGCCCAAAGAAATTATGCCACTACTGAAAAGGAATTTCTAGCAGTTGTGTTTGCATGTGATAAATTCAGATCTTACATAGTTGATTCTAAAGTAACTGTTCACACCGATCATGCTGCTATTAAATATCTTATGGAAAAGAAAGATGCTAAACCTAGACTCATTAGGTGGGTTTTATTGCTACAAGAATTTGACTTGCATATTATTGATAGAAAGGGAGCTGAGAATCCCGTAGCAGATAATTTGTCTAGAATGGAAAATGTTCTTGATGACCCACTACCTATTAATGATGATTTTCCTGATGAACAATTAGCTGTCATAAATGCTTCTCGTAATACCCCATGGTATGCAGACTATGCTAATTATATTGTTGCTAAATTTATACCACCTAGTTTCACATACCAACAACAGAAAAAGTTCTTCTTTGATTTAAGACATTACTTCTGGGATGACCCACATCTTTATAAAGAATGAGTAGATGGTATTATTATACGTTGTATACCTGAGCATGAACAGGAACAAATCCTACGGAACTGTCATTCCGAAGCTTACGGAGGACACCATGCGGGACACAGAACTGCACATAAGGTGTTGCAATCTGGTTTTTATTGGCCTACTCTTTTCAAGGATGCTTGTAAGTTTGTCTTATCTTGTGATGAATGTCAAAGAATTGGTAATGTTGGTAGACGTCAAGAAATGCCTATGAATTATTCACTTGCTGTTGAAACATTTGATGTTTGGGGATTTGATTATATGGGACCTTTTCCTAAATCCAATGGGTATACTCATATTTTAGTTGTTGTTGATTATGTTACTAAGTGGGTAGAAGCTATTCCAACTAGTAGTGTTGATCATAACACTTCTATTAAAATGCTTAAAGAAGTTATTTTCCCGAGGTTTGGAGTCCCTAGATATTTAATGACTGATGGTGGTTCACATTTTATTCATGGTGCATTCCGTAAATTGCTTGCTAAATATGATGTCAACCATAGAATTGCATCTCCTTATCACCCTCAAACTAGTGGTCAAGTAGAATGAGTAATTGAGAAATAAAATTAATTTTGCAAAAAACCGTCAACAGATCTAGAAAGAATTGGTCTAAGAAACTTGACGATGCATTATGGGCTTATAGAACTGCTTATAAAAATCCTATGGGTATGTCTCCTTATAAAATGGTTTATGGAAAAGCATGTCATTTACCTCTTGAGTTAGAACATAAAGCATATTGGGCAATTAAGGAACTAAATTATGATTTCAAACTTGCCGGAGAAAAGAGGTTATTTGATATTAGCTCATTAGATGAATGGAGAACCCAAGCTTATGAAAATGCCAAATTATTTAAAGAAAAAGTTAAAAGGGTGCATGATAGAAGAATTCAAAAACGGGAATTTAAAGTAGGTGAGCAAGTTCTATTATACAATTCTCGTTTGAGATTCTTTGCAGGAAAACTTCTCTCTAAATGGGAAGGACCGTATATCATCGAAGAAGTTTATCGCTCCGGAGCCATCAAAATAAACAACTCCGAAGGCACTAATCCGAGAGTGGTGAATGGGCAAAGAATTCAACACTATATTTCAGGTACCCCCATTAATGTTGAAACTAATATTATTGAAACAATGACACCAGAGGAATACATAAGAGAGACCTTCTGGAACACTCCAGAACCCTAAAAAGGAAGAGGTATGTGATACGGTAAGTAAACCGACTCCAAAAAATCCATAAAAATATTTTCTGTCAGTTTTGGAATATTAGAAAAAATAAAAAAATAAGAAACAGCCGAGGGGACCCACCTGGTGCCCATGAGGTACCAGGGCGCGCCACCCCCAGGCGCGCCCTGGTGGCTCGTGGGCCCCACGTGAGCCTTCCTGACTCCGTTTTCTCCTGGATTACTTGTTTTGCAAGATAAAGAATCTTTATATATACTCCTGAATGTTTTGACCACCGTATCGCAGAAATATCCTCTGTTCTTGTTTCGTGCTATTTTCCTGGCAGATCCGAAAGTATGTCGTCTCAAGACTCAGATGGGGAGAGCTTTGTATCACACTATGTTGCAAATCCAAAGATCTATGGGGATATAGACCCCTATGGATGGTCCGAGGAGGAGGAGCAAGATGCCAACATAGCCCACCATTAGGGACGGAAGATGCGAGTTCGGATGAAGACGATGCCCCTCTACCTCAACCTGGAGATATGCATGTGGAGTTCAAGAAGTCGAGCCTCCCAAACACAGTAAACAAGTCTAAAATCCAATTTATCCCGTCTTTCTGCAGGAAAGCAAAGAGGCATTATGTAAAAAGGTATTGAAGCTTGAGCAAGAAGTCGATGATTTGAGGGAGGAAAATTTCATCCTCAAACGTAAGCTAGACAAGCTCGCCACACCATCACCACCATCACCGAAGAAGGAAACTTGAGCACATGGGTATGGGCATTCCCCTTGGCTTGTGCCAAGCTTGGGGGAGGTGCCCCGGTATCGTATCACCATCACTTTTATTATCTTTACATGTTTTTAATTCGATCCTTAGTTATTTCATGATCTAGTTGAATAAAAGTTTAGTATGATCTATTTTCGAGTGTTAGCTTCGTGATCTATCTATCTATGTAATCGAGTTGAGAGTTATATAATAAAGGGAAGTTTGAGTTTTTGCTTCTTTACTTTCATGTTCCAATTCTAGCAAAAAAAATAATGAAGAAGATCATATGCTAATCTTATGGAAAGTAATGACATTACATAAAGAAAAGTATAAGTGGTAAAATTTATTGGAATTTAACAAACATAGCATTAGTCAATGATGCAATTCATGAAAGAATTAATAAGGGAAGAGAAGATTCACATGCAAATATACTATCTTGGACATCTTTTATGATTGTGAGCCCCCATTAAGTATTTTATGCCAAATTGTTGACGTTGGACAAGGAAGACAATGTAATGAATTATGTTTGTTCATATTCACATAGAAGTTATATTGTTATAGATCCTCCAACATGTGGTGCTTGCCCAATATCTTTGCTAGCCAAAAATCCGCACCAAGTAGAGATACTACTTGTGCATCCAAAACCTTTAAACCCAGTTTCATGTCATGAGAGTCCACTATATCTACCTATGCATTGAATAAGATCCTTCAAGTAAGTTGTCATTGGTGCAAAAAGCAATAAAAATTGCCTCTAAATATGTCTGAACTTTTATTGTAAGGGAAATAAGCTTTGTACGAACTTGTGATGGTAAAGAAATAAAAGCGACAGACTGCATAATAAAGGTTGCTATCACAAGGGGCAATATAAAGTGATGTTCCTTTGCATTAAGAGCTCTTGCATTCAACAACAAAAAGCGCATGACAACCTCTGCTTCCCTCTGCGAAGGGCCTATCCTTTACTTTTATGTATTTACTTTTTATGCAAGAGTCAATAGTGTTCTCCCCTATTTCCTCTTTATTTTTCTCTTTTGTAAGCATCATGTGGTGGGGAAAGATCTAGGCATATATATCCAGTTGGATATGAGTGATCATGAATTATTATTGTTGACATCACCCTTGAGGTGAATAAGTTGGGAGGCGAACTCACAAGCCCCTATCTTTCTATGTGTCTGGCTGAAACTTTTTGCTCCATATATATGTCGTGAGTGTTAGCAATCATAGAAGACTAAATGATGGTTGAGTATGTGGACTTGCTGAAAAGCTCCTACATGAGACCCTTCCTGAAAATATGATGAATTGTGATTGCATTGTTGACTGAGAACATAGTTTGTTAGTTTTCAAGAAAGTTTATGCCTTATACTCCATTGTTGTGATGAATTGTTACTTGTTCATGAGAAGTTTATGATAATAAATATTGCTGTTATAACAATGATCATGATGCTACTATGTCCGTATTTTGTTTTTATCGACACCTCTCTCTCAAAACATGTGGACATGATTATCGATATCGGCTTTCGCTTGAGGACAAGCGAGGTCTAAGCTTGGGGCAGTTGATACGTCCATTTTGCATCATGTTTTGCTACTGTTATTTATAGTGTTTTTAATCAATATAACACTTTGTGGAGCAATTCTAATGCCTTTTCTCTCTTAATATGCAAGATTTACACAAGGAGGGAGAATGCCGGCAACTGGAATTCTGGACCTGAAAAAGCTATGTCAGAGATACCTATTCTGCACATCTCCAAATGAGCTGAAATTTCACGGAGAATTATTTTGGAATAAATAAAAAATACTGGAATCAAGAAGTACCAGAGGGGGCCACCCAGGTGCCCACGAGGCACCAGGGCGCACCACCCCCCCCCCCCCAGGCGCGCCCTGGTATCTCGTGGGGCCCCTGGCCAGCCTCTGGCCCCTATTTTCTGGTATATAAGTGCATTTGCCCTAGAAAAAATATAGAGAAGACTTTTGGTACGGTGTGCCGCCGTCTCGAGGCGGAACTTGGGCAGGAGCACTTTTGCTCTCCGGCGGAGAGATTCTGCTGGGGATACTTCCCTCTGGGAGGGGGGAAATCGTCGCCATCGACATCACCAGTGATCCTCTCATCGTGGGAGGACTAATCTTCATCAACATCTTCACCAGCACCATCTCATCTCAAACCCTAGTTCATCTCTTGTATTCAATCTTTGTCTCAAAACCTCAGATTGGTACCTGTGGGTTGCTAGTAGTGTTGATTACATCTTGTAGTTGATGCTAGTTGGTTTATTTGGTGGAAGATTATATGTTCAGATCTATTATGCTATTCAACACCTCTCTGATCTTGGACATGATTATGTTTTGTGAGTAGTTACTTTTGTTCTTGAGGGCATGGGAGAAGTCTTGTCATAAGAAATCATGTGAATTTGGTATTCGTTCGATATTTTGATGATATGTATGTTGTTGATTCCCTTAGTGGTGTCGTGTGAACGTCGACTACATGACACTTCACCATCTTTGGGCCTAAGGGAATGCATTGTGGAATAGTAATTAGATGATGGGTTGCTAGAGTGACAGAAGCTTAAACCCTAGTTTATGCGCTATTCCGTAAGGGGCTGATTTGGATCCATATGTTTAATGCTATGGTTAGAGTTATCTTAATTCTTCTTTTGTAGTTGTGGATGCTTGCGAGAGGGGGTAATCATAAGTGGGAGGTTTGTCCAAGTAAGGGCAGCACCCAAGCACTGGTCCACCCACATATCAAATTATCAAAGTAGCGAACGCGAATCAAACAAACATGATGAAAGTGACTAGATGAAATTCCCATGTGTCCTCGAGAATGCTTTACTTACTATAAGAGATCGTTCCGGCTTGTCCTTTGCTATAAAAAGGATTGGGACACCTTGCTGCACTCTTTGTTACTATTGCTACTTGTCACTTTTTACAAATTATCTTGCTATCAAACTACTCGTTACCGATAATTTCAGTGCTTGCAGAAAATACCTTGCTGAAAACCGCTTGTCATTTCTTTCTACTCCTCGTTGGGTTCGACACTCTTACTTATCGAAAGGACTACAATTCATCCCCTATACTTGTGGGTCATCACCCGCGTTGGGTGCAAGTATTTGATTTTGTGTGTGCAGGTGCTGTTCACGAGGCTTTGCGTGATTCTCCTACTGGATTGATACCTTGGTTCTCACTGAGGGAAATACTTATCTCTACTGTGCTGCATCTCCTCTTCTCTTCGACGAAAATCCCAATGCAGCTCAGAACTAGAAAGTGGCTACTTCACGTCTTAGAGCCACTACCGGATATTGAACGTAGCATGGTACACATGACTTTCTAGCGGGCCTGGCACATACGGAACGAGGTGGTTCACTTCAAACCAGCACCTCTAATGGATGATCTAGCTACTGATCCTATGAAAGGGAAGTAAATTGCGACATATGATAAAGCTCTTGTGCACTCACATAAGAGAAGGCCGACTGTAGCGGCTGCTGTTTGGCTTCCCCCAATGGCGGGCTAGGTTAAATTTAGTACTGATGGATCATTTACCGACGACGGTTCAGCCGGTGCGGGCATGGTGCTCAGAGACAGCCTTGGTAGCATCATTTTTTCTTCCTGTAGGGCTCTATTCTCTTGCAGAGATGGTCTCAAGGTGGAGTTGTGCGCTTGCATGGAAGGACTTTCTTTTGCCATTCAAAGAAGCGACCTACCAATCCATATTGAGATGGATTCAATCATTGCAGTCAATCTGATTCAGGCGAAGGAAATTGATAGATCGATTTATTCCTCTCTTGTTAAAGAGATTAGGCATCTTATGAGTCTACGTGATTCTTGTATTACTCATGATTATCGCTCTCAAAACTTGGTTAGAGATAGTTTAGCTAGTTTTGCTCGTATCCAAGGGAGAACCATGACTTGGCTTGGTTCTGGCTCTGCCGTTTCTCTTTAGCTAGCTATGGATGATTGTAAAGACATTATGAATTGAGTAATAGAAGTTTTCACCCAAAAAAAAAGACTAGGATTTTCACACCCATGGTGTAGGGTGTGTTGAGAGGGACTGGTTAGCAAACATGCACTGGCTAGCCGTGTCATTAAAATTATACACTACTTTTTACTAAACTGAAGTTGTTCCTTTTCAAAAGTCACCGGGCCAGAAGAAAATCTCAAACTTTTTTTGTGCAAATAAGAAAATCTTTATTTGATTGAGATGTACTACCTCGTTCCTAAATATAAGATCTTATAGTATGGACTCAAATATGTACCTGACGTTTGATCAGGAAGCTACCCAAATCGAACAAAACGTTCGTCAGGACACGAGGCACGAATCAAACGATTTTGTTCAATCTAGAAAGTGCTCTAGGTCAAATGATTCCTGCTGGCCCATCTGCCACAAGAGCAGTCAGCCCAAAACCCAAAAAACCCAGGCGCAGCCCAATTGACTATTGTTACACTAAAAACAGCCCAAAACCCCAAAAACGATAAGAGAAAAAGAAAAAAACAGTAAAACCTTGCAAAGCAAAATGATTTGCCATGATATATAAAATGAATTTTCTGGGACCCACCGGACCTCCCCCTCTATGTAGTTCGATCCAAGCAAACATATTGCGAATACCACGTCATTTTTATACTAGAAACACAAAAAATCAATGGCAAAAACTGTATGGTTTTACTTATGAAACAAACAAAATTTGCCATGATCCCACTAGTTTGACATGGCAACAAACTTTCAGAAAATGCCCTGGCAAACAGGTACCGGGTCTAAAGTACCAAGGTGTGTTATTTGCCATGGAAACAAAAATGTAGGTAAGTGAACACAGAAGCACCTAGCAAAAATGATTTTCTTAGATGACCCAAAAAGCACCTAGTAAAAATGCAATGATTCGCCATTTTCCATGAATTATGAAAAACAAAACTACCATAAAATTTGCCATTGGTCTAAATATACGAAAGATTACCAATGCTACATACAAAAAATGCATTTGCCATGTATGTTAAAATAAATTTTCCATGGCAATAAAACTAAGTTTGCAATGGTCCATAAAGTAATTTTGCCATGGCAAAAAAAAGTAAATTTGCCATGTGTGTTAAAGTAAATTTTTCGTGGCAATGATGCTTTATTTTCATGGCAAAATAAAGGTAAATATGTCCTGGCAAAAACTAAAAATAAATTTTGCTATGGAAATAAAAATAAAATCTGCCATGGCAATGAAAGTAAAACTACCATGCTACAAAGTAAGTTTGCCATGTTCACAAAAGCTAAAAATTTTATGAAGATCAAATTTTCATACATTTGTCATGTGACTATTCCAAAAAAAAGGGTTCAGATTTTGTTATGATGTATGAGACACACTTGTCCGAAAAAATTACCATATGACCAATCCACACAATGTTTTTGCCATTATATGCTCAATGAACTAGAACCTGTAGGGGCATATTAAAGATATGAACAAAATTGCCATGACAAAATACCACGTGACACATGTCGTAAGCAATCCAAACTATTCAAAAAAAGGTGCATGTTAAAACTTGCAATTGTATTTTTATTATAATTGTCATATTTTGTATAAGAAAATTTCCATTTATTTAAAGTAAAATTTTGCCATGGTACGAAACACATAAATTTGCCATGGCACTTGAATTAAACTTGCCATGGTACATAAATTAAGTTTGCCATGATCCATAAAGTAAGTTTTCCATGTTTGAGAAATAAAAAGAAATATGCAAAATGATTCTTTAGTAAAGTTGCCATGGCACATGAAATAATGTTGCCATGATACGAGGAAAAGAATTTGACATGGTCCATGAATTAAATTTTCCATGATATTAAAAATGAAATTGCCATGGTGCATGAAGTAAATTTTCCTACAGTACGTATATGGCCATCACAAACAAATATATAAAACTTGCCATGGTTTTTAAGAATCAAATGTTGTCAAAACTTGCCATGTGAATGAACTGAAAGAATGCAAATTTGCCATGATGTAAAAATTGCCATGGCACCACTGTACAACATGTTAATTGACATGGAGAAATTACCAGGATGTAGGCAAAATGTTTATAAAACTTGTCAAAGTTTTGGAATTTAGTTCTCTCAAAAACATGTTAATTTTTTGAAAATGTGAATTTACCATGGTCTATAAAGTGAAATTGCCATGTTCCATAAAAGTGAATTTGCCATGGTCTAAAAAATCATGGCAAATAACCTCTGTAGACCATGGAAAATTACCGTGTGTCTATAAAAAAATGAATTTGCCATTGTCCATGATATTTTCCATGGCAACATATTACATTCTGTTGCCATGGTTTAAAAAATAGTTTGATTTGTCACCAGAACAAAACAAGGTGTTGAGTTACATAATCACAAAAAGAACAAGACATGACATGGCAACTATTTGGAAATCATGAACCATTAAAAAAAGGGATAATTAATTTTATGCCCCTAGTTGGGTCCCACTCGTCTATTTTACCCATAACTTCATAAACTCACCTGTTCTGTACAAGCCACATTGCAATTCTTATGCTTTTGCCTTTTGACCCTTTGACCGTCACTTTGAAAAAATCATAACAAATTTATACTAACTCAGAAAAATGCAAATAAGATATCAAAATGTTCACAAAAACATCACCTATATGTGCATATCATTTTCATTCTTAACAAAAGTGTTGGAAAGTCCTCATCTCAGTTTTAGCTCATATGACCTTAGCATGAACAGTACAATCTAAAAAAAATTAAAAATTTCTAAATTTTTTTGGTGGCAAACATTGACCAATGTTTTGAGTGCTTGCCAAGTTTCATAAAAGAATGACATTCGTGGAAGTCATGGCAAAAAAACAAAATTTTGATGCATTGATATTATTTTATTTTTTGCCACGACTTCCTCGAATGTCATTCTGTTATGAAACTTGGCAAGCACTCAAAACATTGGTCAATGTTTGCCACCAAAAAAATTAGAATTTTTTGAATTTTTTTAGATTGTACTGTTCATGCTAAGGTCATATGAGCTAAAACTAAGATAAGGACTTTCCAACACTTTTGTCAAGAATGAAAATGACATGCACATATAGGTGATGTTTTTCTGAACATTTTGATATCTTATTTGCATGTTTCTGAGTTAGTATGAATTTGTTATGATTTTTTCAAAGTGACAGTCAAAGGGTCAAAGGGCAAAAGCATAAGAATTGCAAAGTGGCTTGTACAGAACAGGTGAGTTTCTGAAGTTAGGGGTAAAACAGACGAGTGGGACCCAACTAGGGGCATAAATCTAATTATCCCTTAAAAAATAACGAATTTGTTTCTTCCCTAAAATAGTGGCAAATTTTGCATGGAAAAGTTCTAGAGAACATGGATTACACCTAAATATGGCGTGTGATCAGTCCATTCAATTTACACAAGATTGCATCTATAAATCAATTTTTCATGAATTTGCCGTGCAACTATTTACAAAATTTGTAAATTTTCCATGATGATGTGTGAGCTCCATCGATTCTCATAGAAACTAATCCAATCACCAAGCAGCCCTAAAAACAATGGAAAATTTGCCATGGAAAAAATCTAGAGAACACAATTACACCTAAAATTGCCATGAGATCAGTCCATCCATTTTACACAAAATTGACATGTGCTATAAATCAAATTTTCATGAATTTGACGTGTAACTATTACAAGATTTCTAAATTTGCCATGATGACGTGTGACTCATCACTCGTAGCAACACTACATATAATCTACGGGGAAAGCAGAAGCAATTGCAAAAAAAGTAGAGAGAGCATACATACCCCCAGAGCAGCAACAGCTACTGCTCGGACATCTGTGCAAGCCGCTCAATAGTGGGGGGAATCGGTGGAAGACGAAGCCGCCGACCTCTCCAGATCCTCTCCGAGCAGCAGCTCCTCCACTAGCACGCCGACTCTGCGAGCACCAGCAGCTCCTCCAGTGCACAACCGCAACAACATAAAAAAGCCGGTGGACGGCACCGACCCATCGATGGCCGTCAGCTGTGAATGCAGGAGCGACGCCAGGCCCGCCGCATCATCCCCGTGTACAACAAAACGGTGGAGATAGAGCTGTAGGAGGGAAGCCACGCTGTCGGTGGCCGTCATGAGCAGGCATTGCGCGCCGCTGCAACTCTACCATTGCTACCGGTTGTCGGATCCCCGTCGGTGCCGAAGGAGACTCCTCTTGCACGGCAACGAAGGGAAGCGTCGCCGGACGCTGTTGTGACCCCTCCATAGCCGCCGCCTGTCGGATCCAGCTCATCTGCCAATTTTTCTTTCGGGTCTCGTTGGCCGCCTCCTTGCACCTCTGCGGCAGCCGCCTCCTTGCATCTGTCCTCCTCGCATGTGGCCACCCACACCACGCTCCCTAACAAGGCAGCGTTGTGATGCGCACTACCCACTTCGGAGGCACTCGCCGGGATCCGTGAGCTCACACTGAAGCACCGTCGTCGGGATCACCAGGGATGGAGGATTCAACAGGAGAAAGGAAAAGGAGGAAATGGGATGGGGTGACGGAGTGGATAAGGGAAGGTCTGAGTTGGCTAGTTGTGACGCCCCCGACTTAATCGTGCACTAATCATACACGCAAATGCACACGATCAAGCCTAAGGACTCACGGGAAGATATCACAACACAACTCTAAACACAAATAAAAGTCATACAAGCTTTATATTACAAGCCAGGGGCCTCGATGACTTGAATACATAAGCTTGCGAACAAGCGTTAGCGGAAGCAACAACGGTATCTGAGTACAGACACAAAATTAAACAAGTCTGCCTTAAGAAGGCTGAGCAAAACAACGACTCTAGATCGAAAAGGCGCAGACCTCCTGCCTGGGTGCCTCCTATCTACTCCTGGTCGTCGGTGGTCTCCACGTAGTAGTAGGCTCCACCGATGGGGTAGTAGTAGTCGTCGGCGGGAGCAGCCGACTCCTGGGCTCCGTCATCTGGTCGCAGCAATCGGGTATAGGGAAAACAAAGGGAAGCAAAGCAACCGTGAGTACTCATCCAAAGTACTCGCAAGACTTCATCAGATATATTCTAAATATGCATCGGTATCAAAGAAGGGCTGTATCGGTGGACTGGACCGCAGCAATGCCAGAATAGAGTGAAAGGCCTAGCCTATCGAAGACTAGCATCTTCAGAGTCTTGCAACATTAGAAGAGTGCAGATCAGTACATAAATATAGTAGTGGCATCAAGTAGCAACAACGCCCAGAGATCCTTTCTCGACTCCCCTGCGAGAAAGCGATCCTGGAGCTAACATATTCAAACCATTTCTAGTTGTAAAAGATCAGGATATTTTCCGAGCGTCTTGTTACCGTGGACACGGCTATTCGAATAGATATACTTCCCTGCAGGGGTGCACCAACTTTACCCAACACGCTCGATTAACTCTGGCCGGACACACCTACTCGGTCCATGCCCCGCCTCAGCTGATCGACACATCGCAGCCCTACATAGGCTCAACAGAGAGGCCAGCACGCCGGTCTACATCCTAAGCGCTCAGGGGTCTTGGGCCCATCGCCCTTTGCACTCTTGCGCGTTGCGAGGTTGGCCAGGAGCAGACCTAGCCCCCTTAATACAAGCGCAGGCTTTTGCGGTCCAACCCGGGCGCGTGCCGGTCAACCGCTGACATCTGAAGAGCTTCGGCTGATACATACGACGCCGAGTGCCCATACTTATTCCCGCGTGGTGGTTAGTGCGATAAGGCCAGAGGCCTACTCAGATCACATATCCTAACCCGTTAATGCTCTGGGAGCTCGCGGTGACAATCAGCGATCCACAATCTGTGGTCCCGTCGCCCCGTCTCGTAGACTTACGGCAAGAGCTAAGAATGCCCGGCCGTGCCACGTATTTACCTCTCGGGTACCCTCATGGTCAACCCGATACCACATCTCTCGTGGGTACCCCTCAGGGCCGACCTGACTTTATCCAGTAACAGTACTAAAGTCAAGGTAACCGTGTGTCCAAAACATCAAGGTGGAATCCGAGGAATCACCCTCGTTGGATTCCCACTCGATGTACTCGTCAAGGTGAACCCGGAGGAATCACCCTCGATGGTATTCACACTTGCGTGGGTTGCACGACAGAAGCTTCATCAGAGGTGGAGAAAGAGGAATCACCCTCGTTAACCCACAACCGACTAGTTGTACTACAGAGGCAACATCAGGAGTGAGTTAAGAGGTATCACCCTCGGCACTCGATATTAGCTCTGGAGTGTCGAGCAATTTAGGGGGTGTGCGGTGATGTGCTGGTCTCAGCCCATTCGATCGCATCGATCGGGGCATAGGTACTAAAGCGGGGCAACTAAGAACAAGGAAGAGGGGCCACAGATGGTTCACTATCCAACCTATACTAAGCATTTAGGATATCAAGTAAGTATCAAAAGCAGTTTACAAAAACAGGCTGTGCATCAGATTAGGATCAAACAATAGCAGTAGCAAATTCTAATGCAAGCAGGAGGGAGAATGAATAGGTGATATAGGCATGCGTCAAGGGGGGTTGCTTGCCTGGAAGCTCTGCTGAAAGGGGCTGGTCGTCAGGGGCGTAGTCGTACTCGGCAGCAGCGTCGGTCTCGGGGTCTACCGGAGAGAAGAGGGGGGAAGAAACAATAAATAAAAGCAAACAATGCAACACAGATGCATGTCATGGCAGTATGTTGTGCTAGGGGTGACCTAATGCAGCGCTACACGTTGCAGGCATAGCGGGAAAATATCTGGGGATATTTTCCCGGCTTCGGGCATCTGTCAGACAGATGAACCGGAGGGGAAGGTTCCATATTTGCATGGTTGTGGGCATGTGACAGCTACACAAAGGGCATATTCGGGTTCGTCTCGTTTTTCTGATCAACTTTCATGTAGAAAACTTATTGATCCGAGCTACGGTTTATTTTCTATGATTTTTCAATGATTTTAAAATTTTCTGAAATTATTTTAATTAATTAAATTCGATAGAAAAATGAATATGACGTCAGCATGAGGTCAGTGTGATGTCAGCAGTCAACTCTGACGTTTGATTGGTCAACCTGACAGATGGGGCCCATCTGTCATAGACTGTACTAATTAACATGGTTTAACTTTAAACTAATTAACCTAATTAGCTAGTGGGACCCACTGTCAGTGACTGGTTAGTTAATCTGATTTAATTAACAGATTAACTAGCGTTTTTTCAATTATAAAAACGTTAAATTAGTGCGGGGCCCGCGTGTCAGTGACACTGGGCTACCCAGTCAGCAGGGTTGACTGGGTCAACCCAGTCAACTGGGCTCCATGGGCCCACAGTCAGTGGCACAGGGGTGGGCCCCAGCCGTGCCACGTCGGCGCCACGTCGGCGTCGTCGCCGGAGAACGCTCCGGCGAGCCAGAACGCGGCGGCGAACTCCAGCGAGCGTCGGAAATCCGCTACTGTTAACCAAAACGCGCGCGGTTGGGCTCTATGGAACGGGCACTTCGCCGCGCGTCCGATGGTGGCGTTCTCGCGGGCGGGGTGGCTGGAATTGAGCGCGGCGACGACGGCGGGCAGCGGCGTTCTCGGGCACTCTTCAAAAATGGCAAAGCGCGGCGCGAGCGGCCAAACTAACTAGCTAGGCGTGGGCTATGGCTCACCAGGAGCACGGCAGGGCAGTCGGGCGAGGTCGAAACGGCTCGGGAGCGCGCGCTTACGGCAATGGCGGCGAGCAGCGCACGGGCACGTCGGCGAGCAGCAGAAGCAGCTAAGGGAGCAGCACGAGAGAGAGGAGGGGAGCGGAGCTCACTGCGGAGCTGTAGAGGCTGGCAGCGGGCTCCGGGAAGGCTGGAGGCGACGGTGCGGTGGCGGCGATCTCCAGCGACCGAAGTTGGGGAAGACGGCGTGGACGGCGCTGCGTTCGCTCCCGGCTCCGATTGATCGGTGCAGAGGACGTAGCCGAGGCTAGCGGAGCCCGTGGACACGTCGCGGCGACGAAAGGGAGACGGTGGCCGTGCGGTTACGGAGGGGCGGCCATGGAGGCGCTCGGGTGGGGGAGGAGAGCGCGGGAGAAAGAGAGGGAGTGGGCTATGGTTTGCCCCAGGGGTCGCGGGCGAGGCCATCTAGCCCTCCGCGGCCCTGTAGCGGCGTGTTGTCGAGCATCGAGAGGGGGGCCGGCTGCGGGGTGCGCGCGCGCGCTGACAGAGAGGAGAGAGAGCGGGAGGTTAGGGACGAGCGGGGGAGTTGGGCCGGGCCGGCGTTGTAGCCTAGAGGCTTGAGTGCATAGTAGTTTAGGCCTTTTTGCTTTTTCTTTTTCTGTTTTCTTTTCCTGTAGCTTTTGCATTTATTTTTAGCCAACTAATGACTTTGCAAAAATGTGCCACTAGTAGGAACAATTAGCAAGGAATATTGTGCATTGCCACAAAAAGTTTGGAAGCCAAATAATTTAATTTAATTTGGCACTGTTTTCATGATGTTAGAGTCATCTAGGGAATTTTGGTGATGTTGTTTTCCTGAACATAAATAGTTATGGAATATTTCCAAAATTATGAACTATTTAGTTTCCAAATTTGAACAACTTTTATTTTCACCTCCAATTTGAATTGGAATTTGAAATGAGATATGATTCCAATGTGATTAAGCATTGTAAACCGAAATGACTTGGCATAATTAACAGATGGTCACTGTGCTCATTACCTAGGGGTGTTACAATTCTCCTCCTCTAAACGAAATTCTCGTCCCGAGAATTCAGGAGGTGGAAGGGAAAAGATCGAGGCATTTCGAGAAGTTCTTCTGGAAGTACCCTTTAGAAATCGCGAACGACTAGAACGTTTCAACTCATCATATTTAATGCCAAGCATATATGCAAAAGCTTATGATATGGATGAATACGATACTCCTGAATTAAAATAAAACAGGAGGTGGTATTGAGTTAACAAGAAGAGTACCCTTCACAGTAGCTGGCTGAACTTGAGCTTCATTCAGATCAACATGGTAAGCTTGACCACGACCATAGGAAGGTCTGGCATTGTTGTTGCGGGGCTGGTTGTTGCCACGGCCATTTCCACGGCCAACAGGGGGAAGTGCAAGCTGGTTCTGGTTCTGAGTGCAGTCTCTGGAACGGTGACCTGGACGGCCACACTTGAAGCAGAGCCCGTCCTCGGGGCGGAGAGCAGGAGCTCGAAGTAGTGGAGCCTGAGGTCTTGGTTGTCCCGGCGGTGGAGGAGGTGCAGCTGGAGGGTACATGCCGTGAGGGATCCAGATACGGCGCTTCTGTGATGACGAACCCGAAGATGAGCGCGCATCATGGGTGCGCTTGAGAGCGTTCTTGTGATCCTTCAGACCAGTCTCAACCTGAATGGCTTTGTTCACCAAGGTGGCGAAGTCAGCAAAGTCTTGGACAAGCAGTGCTAGCTTGATATCTGGATTTAGCCCTTCACGGAACTTCTCCTGTCTGCGGGCATCAGTAGCAATATCTTCCTCAGCATAGCGAGACAATTCAAGGAATTCCCGCTGATAAGCTTCCACAGTCTTGCTGCCCTGGGAAAGGTTGCGGAACTCACACTTTTTCCGATCCATGACTCCTTGCGGAATGTAACGGGCACGGAAAGCAGCTTTGAACTCCACTCAGGTGATGATGGTTCCAGCAGCTAAGGTTTGCCTGTGAGTGTCCCACCATTGGGCTACGGGACCCTTCAGAAAGTAGGAGGCAAAAGTGACATAGTTGGCAGGGGCCACACTTGCAGACTCCATCTCAAAAGCGATGTTGCGGAGCCAGTCATCAGCATCAAGCGGCTGAACTGAGTTGCGGAAGATAGTTGGATTGAGACGCACAAACTCTTGCAGAGTTATTGGGGCAGGTTGCTGATTCTGGGCATTCTGGTTTGGGTTTGGGAACTGAGCCATGATTCCAGTCATGAACTGACGATTCAGCTCGAATTGCTGCATCATAGCTGCCATATAGTCGGGCGGCGGTGGATTGTTGGCACCACGGCCACAACCACGACCTGCTGGTCTAACCATCCTACTAAAGATTAACAGGGGGGTAGTGTTGTATGGAATCGTTCCTGAAGTAATACGCACCACAAAAAGAAGTGCAATAGATACTTCATCATAGTCAATCATGACATACAGGTCCATACATAGATTCGGTTACAGGCCAGCGTTACGACAACGGAAAGGAAAGCTAGACACACTAGGCGGCACGCAGGCATGCGGTGGAGGGATACAACAACGGGACATAGCGATAGCCACATCAACGCTGGAAAGGGCCACTGGAGCCAGGTAACTGCAAGTGACGACGTAGGGTGCCCTCGATGTAGGGATCCTACGCTCCGTGAACACTCTGGTGCAGAAACTGGTCCCGAACTGGAAGAAGAGGACCACGTGGAGGAGTACAACCTCCAACAGCAGGCCACTCAAGACTTGGTGGCATCTCCGTCCTGCGCGGGTAAAGAATGTACTATGGGTGCATCCGTGCACTGACTGCTGGCAGCAACTGTGTTAGAGCGTCCTAAAGATGAGCACGAGTGGCGTGCAACTCGACAGCAAGAGCTCGAGCAGTGCAATCCAGAGCCTGAGTGTACTGAACCAAAACATGCGGGTCATAACGACGCGACACGTAAGGAGTACAGACAGCAGTGTAGTATCCAGTCTCATCCCCAGTGGGGGCATACGGGATATATCTGAAAGCAGTCTCCTCCAAGCGACTGTTGTGCTCTCCACGGAGACGGGCAATAGCAGTATAGGCAACATCATGGACGGCCATATCAATAGTCACTCCAACACCATGAAAGGTG
Organism: Elymus sibiricus; assembly: GCA_039707655.1. NCBI lineage: Eukaryota > Viridiplantae > Streptophyta > Magnoliopsida > Poales > Poaceae > Elymus > Elymus sibiricus. The sequence continues at coordinate 117,857,196 of CM077676.1, read as the reverse complement.
TGCAACTCAACGATGGAGATGTCCTGCCGATCAAAGATGCGAACCATAGCGTGGTACTGCTCCTGGTTGAACTCGCGGTAATCCTCGTAAACAGTGTACTCGGGGTACCAGCGATATCCCAGCCTGGTCAAGAGATCAACCAAAATAGCAGGGAACCCAGTCGCATCGACAGCCATAGCCTGGAGCACAAGCTGTCTTGCGGAACGCATCTGAAAGAAGGAGTGCAAGATGTCAAACGATAGTGTGAGAAACATATGATAGCATTGGAAGGAAATGTTTGCAGATAATCCAGCTCTCCGGGTGAATGTGGACACGAGAACCTAATGTTAGAGTTAGCAAAATCTTTAACCCGAATAGAAGAGAAATCAGAGTCCCAGAGTAAGGAAGAGGAATAAAAGATCCTAATACCACCCATTGCGACGTGGGCCCGTAAGCCACACAGCCATGTTAGTAAAATCGTTTTGCAAAGACTAGACTCAACTTCGGCCAAGGAGTTGGAAAGGGGGGTTCCTACAGGCAGTCAGCTCTGATACCAACTTGTGACGCCCCCGACTTAATCGTGCACTAATCATACACGCAAATGCACACGATCAAGCCTAAGGACTCACGGGAAGATATCACAACACAACTCTAAACACAAATAAAAGTCATACAAGCTTTATATTACAAGCCAGGGGCCTCAAGGGCTCGAATACATAAGCTCGCGAACAAGCGTTAGCGGAAGCAACAACAGTATCTGAGTACAGACACAAAATTAAACAAGTCTGCCTTAAGAAGGCTGAGCAAAACAACGACTCTAGATCGAAAAGGCGCAGGCCTCCTGCATGGGTGCCTCCTATCTACTCCTGGTCGTCGGTGGTCTCCACGTAGTAGTAGGCTCCACCGGTGGAGTAGTAGTAGTCGTCGGCGGGAGCAGCCGACTCCTGGGCTCCGTCATCTGGTCGCAGCAATTGGGTATAGGGAAAAAAAGGAAGCAAAGCAACTGTGAGTACTCATCCAAAGTACTCGCAAGACTTACATTAGATATATTCTAAATATGCATCGGTATCAAAGAAGGGCTGTATCGGTGGACTGGACTGCAGCAATGCCAGAATAGAGTGAAAGGCCTAGCCTATCGAAGACTAGCATCTTCAAAATCTTGCAGCATTAGAAGAGTGCAGATCAGTACATAAATATAGTAGTGGCATCAAGTAGCAACAACGCCCAGAGATCCTTTCTCGACTCCCCTGTGAGAAAGTGATCCCGGAGCTAACATATTCAAACCATTTCTAGTTGTAAAAGATCCGGATATTTTCCGAGCGTCCTGTTACCGTGGACACGGCTATTCGAATAGATATACTTCCCTGCAGGGGTGCACCAACTTTACCCAACACGCTCGATTAACTCTGGCCGGACACACCTACTCGGTCCATGCCTGGCCTCGGCTGATCGACACATCGCAGCCCTACCTAGGCTCAACAGAGAGGCCAGCACGTCGGTCTACATCCTAAGCGCTCAGGGGTCTTGGGCCCATCGCCCTTTGCACTCCTGCGCGTTGCGAGGACGGCCGGGAGCAGACCTGCCCCCCTTAATACAAGCGCAGGCTTTCGCGGTCCAACCCGCCGGGCGCGTGCCGCTCAACCGCTGACATCTGAAGAGCTTCGGCTGATACATATGATGCCGAGTGCCCATACTTATTCCCGCGTGGTGGTTAGAGCGATAAGGCCAGAGGCCTACTCAGATCACATATCCTAACCCGTTAATGCTCTGGGAGCTCGCGGTGACAATCAACGATCCACGATCTGTGGTCCCGTCGCCCCGTCTCGTGGTCTTACGGCAAGGGCTAAGAATGCCCGGCCGTGCCACGTATTCACCTCTCGGGTACCCTCATGGTCAACCCGATACCCCATCTCTCGCGGGTACACCTCGGGGCCGACCTGATTTTATCCAGTAACAGTAGTAAAGTCAAGGTAACCGTGTGTCCAAAACATCAAGGTGGATCCGAGGAATCACCCTCGTTGGATTCCCACTCGATGTACTCGTCAAGGTGAACCCGGAGGAATCACCCTCGATGGTATTCACACTTGCGTGGGTTGCACGACAGAAGCTTCATCGGAGGTGGAGAAAGAGGAATCACCCTCGTTAACCCACAACCGACTAGCTGTACTACAGAGGCAACATCAGGAGTGAGTTAAGAGGTATCACCCTCGACACTCGATATTAGCTCTGGAGAGTCGAGCAATTTAGGGGGTGTGCGGTGATGTGCTGGTCTCAGCCCGTTCGATCGCATTGATCGGGGCACAGGTACTAAAGCGGGGCAACTAAGAACAAGGAAGAGGGGCTACAGATGGTTCACTATCCAACCTATACTAAGCATTTAGGATATCAGGTAAGTATCAAAAGCAGTTTACAAAAACAGGCTATGCATCAGATTAGGATCAAACAATAGCAGTAGCAAATTCTAATGCAAGCAGGAGGGAGAAAGAATAGGTGATATTTCCCGACTTCGGGCATCTGTCAGACAGATGAACCGGAGGGTAAGGTTTTATGTTTGCATGGTTGTCGGCATGTGACCGCTACACGGAGGGCATATTCGGGTTCGTCTCGTTTTTCTGATCAACTTTCATGTAGAAAACTTTTTGATCCGAGCTACAGTTTATTTTCTATGATTTTTCAAAGATTTTAAACATTTTTTGAAATTATTTTAATTAATTAAATTCGACAGAAAAATGAATATGGCGTCAACATGAGGTCAGTGTGATGTCAGCAGTCAAGTCTGACCTTTGACTGGTCAACCTGACAGGTGGGGCCCATCTGTCATAGACTGTACTAATTAACATGGTTTAACTTTAAACTAATTAAGCTAATTAGCTAGTGGGACCCACTGTCAGTGACTGATTAGTTAATCTGATTTAATTAACAGATTAACTAGCATTTTATTTAATTATAAAAACGTTAAATTAGTGCGGGGGCCGCGTGTCAATGACACTGGGCTGCCCAGTCAGCAGGGTTGACTGGGTCAACCCACTCAACTGGGCTCCACGGGCCCACAGTCAGTGGCACAGGGGTGGGCCCCAGCCGTGCCACGTCGGCGTCATCGCCGGAGAACGTTCCGGCAAGCCCGAACGTGGCGGCGAACTCCGGCGAGCGTCGGAAATCCGCTACGGTTAACCAAAACGCGCGCGGTTGGGCTCTATGGAACGGGCACTTCGCCGCGCGTCCGATGGTAGCGTTCTCGCGGGCGGGGGTGGCCGGAATTGAGCGCGGCGACGACGGCGGGCGGCGGCGTTCTCGGGCGCTCTTCGAAAACGGCAAAGCGCGGCGCGAGCGGCCAAACTAACTAGCTAGGCGTGGGCTACGGCTCACCAGGAGCACGGCAGGGCAGTCGGGCGAGGTCAAAACGGCTCGGGAGCGCGCGCTTACGGCAATGGCGGCGAGCAGCGCACGGGCACGTCGGCGAGCAGCAGAAGCAGCTAGGGGAGCAGCACGAGAGAGAGGAGGGGAGCGGAGCTCACTGCGGAGCTGTAGAAGCTGGCAGCGGGCTCAGGGAAGGCTGGAGGCGACGGTGCGGTGGCGGCGATCTCCGGCGACCGAAGTTGGGGAAGACGGCGTGGACGGCGCTGCGGTGGCTCCCGGCTCCGATTGACCGGTGCAGAGGACGTAGCCGAGGCTGGCGGAGCCCGTGGACACGTTGCAGCGACGAGAGGGAGACGGTGGCCGCGCGGTTACGGAGGGGCGGCCATGGAGGCGCTCGGGTGGGGGAGGAGAGCGCGGGAGAAAGAGAGGGAGTGGGCTAGGGTTTGCCCCAGGGGTCGCGGGCGAGGCCATCTAGCCCTCCGCGGCCCTGTAGCGGCGTGTTGTCGAGCATCGAGGGGGGGGCGGCTGCGGGGTGCGCGCGCGCTGACAGAGAGGAGAGAGAGCGAGAGGTTAGGGACGAGCGGGGGAGTTGGGCCGGGCCGGCGCGGTAGCCTAGAGGCTTGAGTGCACAGTAGTTTAGGCCTTTTTGTTTTTTCTTTTTTTGTTTTCTTTTCCAGTAGCTTTTGCATTTATTTTTAGCCAACTAATGACTTTGCAAAAAACGTGCCACTGGTAGGAACAATTAGCAAGGAATATTGTGCATTGCCACAAAAAGTTTGGAAGCCAAATAATTTAATTTGGATTTTCCATAAAGGAAATGGCATTTAAAATGCTGATTTGGCACTGTTTTCATGATGTTAGAGTCATCTAGGGAATTTTGGTGATGTTGGTTTCCTGAACATAAATAGTTATGGAATATTTTCAAAATTATGAACTATTTAGTTTCCAAATTTGAACAACTTTTATTTTCACCTTCAATTTGAATTTCAATTTGAATTGGAATTTGAAATGAGATATGATTCCAATGTGATTAAGCATTGTAAACCAAAATGACTTGGCATAATTAACAGATGGTCACTGTGCTCATTACCTAGGGGTGTCACAATAGTGGAAGATGTGGGGTGGGGTGAAGAAGAAAAGGGGATTCGTTCGACCGCCGGCGTGCTTGTAGCGAATGCCTGAGAAAAATGACGTGGCACCCAGGATTGCTTCAAGATGTGTGCGCTTCATCCGACGGACAGCTCAGCGTTCGGCCCAAAAGCATAAAAATCTGACGTCAAATTTTTAGTAATTCGGTATAGTATTTAGGAACGGAGCATGTAGATGGATGGATCCATAGTAGACACGAGTCGAATTACACGTATGCTTGTACGCCGCAAGCAGTATTGCCATGTTGGGGGCAGGGTCGATCACCGGAACCGGAAGAGCGTGCGTCACACTGATTGCCAAAGCTCACCATCGATAGCTTCCCCGTCGCGAGCCAGCGGCTGTCGGCTGTCCACTTCCGCCAGGAACTGGGCAAGCGCCGCGCGCCCCGAGTCGCCGTCGTTCCACGCCACGACGGCGCCTTCCTTGTGCGCCGCCGCCCGCGCCCTGAGCTGCCTGCCCTCCTCGGACTCCATGACCAGCCTCACCTTTCCCTCCACCTCGCCGGCCTTGACGAGCCCCTGCTGCCACCCGACCATCTCCACGGCGACCCCCATCTCCTCAACCATGAAGAGCTTATTCATCCTCTGTTCTGCATACATCGGCCAGCAAAGCATCGGCACGCCGGCCGTGACGCCCTCCAGCGCTGAGTTCCACCCGCAGTGCGTCACGAACGCGCCGGTGGCCCTGTGGCGGAGCACGTCGACCTGCGGCGCCCACAGCTTGACGACGAGGCCGCGGCCGTTGGTGCGCTCCAAGAACCCGTCCGGCAGGAGCGCGGTGAGATCCGGGGGGCTGTCGTCTCCGGGGGCTCGCACGACCCAGAGGAACCGGTGGCCGGACTTTTCCAGGCCGACGGCGATCTCCCTGAGCTGCTCCTCCGACTGGAGTCCCCAGCTCGTCATGCTCCCGAAGCAGAGGAACACGACGCTGCGGTCGGGTTGCCCGTCGAGCCACGACAGGCAGTCGTGCCTCGGTGAAGTTGCCTCGCCGTCGCCCGTGCTCCCGATGAGAGGCCCGACGCGGTACACCGAAGGCAAGACCCGGCCGGGGAGACACCGAGGGTCCCTGAGAGCCTCCACCGCCCGAGCCTCCAGCGACTCGAAAGTGTTCACCAGAATGCCGCTGGCCTCCGGGATCCGGTACATGGCGGCCATCGTCGCCTTGTACGCGTCGCTCTCCGGGTCCTCGAGTAGCTCGGCGACCAGGTGCGAAGCCGGCACGGGCGGGAGGCCGAAGAACTCGACGGGGCTGTCTCCTAGCTCCCTGAAGCCTTTCCGACGACTCTCACCGTCACCGAGGACGGAATGAAGCTGTATGGAGGCGAGGAGAGTGGATGCGCTGGAGGTGTAGAAGGTGTAGGCGGCGATCCCGAGCTCCTCGGCGACACCAAGCGCTCCGACCGACAGCGAGTCGAAGATCACGGCATGGGCGCGGCGGGTGGAGACGGTCGTTGTAGCGGTCGAGGAGGCGGAGGTTGTTGCTTTTGTCAATCACATCAAATCACACGAACACACGAACAGAAAAACTTATAGCCAAGGGCACGTGTCGTGCCCCTCTTTTCTCTCTTTTTATTTCTCAATATTTTTCACGGTGTTACAAAACTCACGACTACCGCTGCTTATATAGATGCAGCCTTGACTGCCAACCTAAAAGGTGACTCGTGAACTAAACCGACTCAAATACAAAGATCTGTCCAAGCTTTCCTAATCTAATCACATGGACTCAAACCGTACCTAGTACTATTCTTGGTAAAAACACTTGGACACGGACAAGACTCGTACTACTAACACACGACATGCAAATCCTATTGCAATTAATATTTATTCTACTACATCAGTTTGGATTAATCCAACATTCACCCCCTAATCCAAACAGCCAACCTTTTTCTCGACGAGACACGCAGACGGTCGCCTTTTCATCTTGTCACGCCGGTTACCTCCGATGACACAACTTATCGGACCACAACTTTTCCTTTTCTCGCAACGATGGCCACCACTTCATCACTATCTTTTTTATGCCGACTTGTAGACTCGAACGAACGATTATCTGGACTACCAGCCACGCTGCGACATCTTAGCGTGCTACATGCAGACTAAACGCATAGCCTCATGCAGGAACTCGACTTAACTGGTCCGCGTCCATCTTTCCGTTGATCTTCATCTTCACATCGGTTGCTTGCACGCGAGGAGACACATCTCTTCACCCGCCACATCTTCTTTTTCTCTTTGTCGTTGGTGACACAACTTACCACCGAACGACACCTTCTGTCCAGCGGCAACACAACTCGTCATATACGTGCAACTCAACTTCACCGTATATGAACTCGCCAGAATTCCTTGATCACGAATGGAAACGCAAGGCACAATTTCCTTTTTCCATCCGCTCTCTCTCTCTCAAGTATCTTCTGCCAGTGACGCATCTCTCAACTGTAGCAGAAGACTCCCACACCTGAGCTCTTGGACACATCTTGCAAGAACTCACGTGCACACCTTGACAACGACACGCAACTTTACCGTGTCCTCCTTGCACCCCCCAATGATGATCTCGATCATATTCTTAGTGCCACAACATCAGCACCACCGCAACCATCAACGATCACCAGTACCTTGTCGACGACAACCTGTCGCCCTCCTCCAAGTCGTTCCGCCGAATGACAATCACCCGTGGCCTCACTTGCGACAACACCTCGCCACCTTCTCGTTGTCGCTCCACCGAACGACTGTCACCGCTCGAACGACGATTGCCCGAGCCTCCCTGTCGCTGCACCAGCGATTGCATTGCCCGTCCCTCCTTGTCGCTGCACCACCCAGCGACTATATTGCCCGCCCCGAGGCGCTAGTCGGGTCGCCACCCCGGGGCAAGCGCAGCTTCACCTCTGCCTTGCTCTAGATACCAATTGTTGGCTTTTCACCCTCAGGATCGATCACATCAAATCACACGAACACACGAACAGAAAAACTTATAGCCAAGGGCACGTGTCGCGCCCCTCTTTTCTCTCTTTTTATTCCTCAATATTTTTCACGGTGTTACAAAACTCACGACTACCGCTGCTTATATAGATGCAGCCTTGACTGCCAACCCAAAAGCTGACTCGTGAACTAAACCGACTCAAATACAAAGATCTGTCCAAGCTTTCCTAATCTAATCACATGGACTCAAACCGTACCTAGTACTATTCTTGGTAAAAAACACTTGGACACGGACAAGACTCGTACTACTAACACACGACATGCAAATCCTATTGCAATTAATATTTATTCTACTACATCAGTTTGGATTAATCCAACAGAGGTACGATAGGAGGAGCGAGGACGGCCCGTCGAGCGCCAAGGTGGGTTGGTCCTGGACGCGGGGGGGGGGGGGGGGGGGGGGGGGCTTGTGGATCCGAACGGATGGCATGGAGGAGGCGACCCGGCGGACGGCGGCGGCCAGGGAGTCGTGGCCGATGAGCGCGACGGAGACGGCGTAGCCGTGCACCAGGAGGGCGGCGGCGAGCTGCATCATGGGGTTGAAGTGGCCCACGCCGAGGCCGGGGTACAGGACGATGGTCTTCTCCATTGGAGATCGTGGACACCGATTGGCGCGCTCACGGGTTACTGATGTGTGATGGATGCCTCACCAGCAGTGGCACCGGAGCCTAGCGGGAATTTTAGGCCGCGGCCGACATGGCGTCCCGTCGTTGCGGTAGCAAAGTTCGGTGCGGTGATGGTACCTCCTGCATTGGAATTCTTTGATGCCAGAGCGCAACAGCACCGATTGTGACTGAATAGCATCCATCGACCGGTGCCGGTCAGATTCAAATCATTTCACCGTACAGACGGCTCCACCCCTTCGCTTCAGTTCATACGGGCATGGTTTCCTTTCTTTTCCTAGAGGGAACTTGATCTCTGTACATTGCCTTGGATGCTAATAATAATATCCGGAACCCTCTTTTGAGGGTTTGTTGTCTGCCCCCAAAAAAAACGTTCTGAATTGTCATGTGAAAACAGATAAATTTGTCATATTATTGATAAGGATTTGTCATATTCTAAACTAAAACCTGTCATATTGTAAAGATGTGTGAAAATTATCATGCTGCAACAGAGTAACTACCATGTGTTTTCACATATTTACCATGATTGCAGCATAGAGAATTGACAGCATAATAGGACTTTTGGTATAAAAAAATGCCTTATAATTGTATTAAGTTTTTTTGGTGTATTTTGCGTTTGATGTTCTCAATAAAAGAACGCATACATATTCTTGCTAATTAAGATTGTCTTTTTTCACCACCACCACCACCACACAAACACACGAGCACATTCAATAGAACAATAATCTTCATGGATCAAACCGGTGTGGATGGGATCAAACAACTTCCCTCCACCACTAGGCTACAAACATATGTCCAACACATCGAATTACACATATAAAAGTACCGAACCATTTCATCGACCCTCTATACCAGTAAGAGTTGAAGTGTTCACGGAATTCCGAATATTGTTTCTGAGTTGCTCCGACTCAGTGCTTTGTCCCACAAAGTATGCAGGCCGGCTGGGAGTTGGGAGTGCAGTGCTTCCATTCTCTAGGGTGAACACAACTGATGACATTTGTGGTCTGTCTTGTGGGTTTTTTTGGACACACAAGAGTCCTACGTGAACGCAAAGTAACACCTCATCTGGTAAGCATGTATCTATGATAGATGGGTCGGCCAGTTCCTTCGCCTTCCCGTCCTTCCACATATTCCACGACTGAAACAAACAAAAACATCTCGGGTTATAGAACTGTTTTCCTTTAAGAAAAAACCCAGCCTATGTTTTACAAAATTGAGAACCTCGGAGAAAGCATGTATGTACTCACGTAGATTATGAGGCTTGGAAAGCCCATGGTGTGACTAGTGGAGTTTCTCTTCACACCGGTTACAATCTCCAATAGTACCACGCCAAAACTATAGATGTCGGATTTGGTAGAGATGACACCTTCCATTACATACTCAGGGGCCATGTAGCCACTGCTTGATTATTGACATGAAATAGTTACACAAATAGGAATTGTACGTAATCACTGGGTAATACTCCCTCCGTCCTGAAATAAGTGTCGCTGGTTTAGTACAAAGTTTTACTAAATCACCGACACTTATTTTGGGACGGCGGGAGTATATATATATGAGCTATTGGTTCAAACAGCTACTCACAATGTTCCGACGACGCGTTGGGTTCTCGCATTTTCCTGGTTATCACCGAAGATCCTCGCCATACCAAAATCTGCTATTTTAGGTTTCATCTCTGCATCTAGCAAAACGTTCGCAGCTTTGAGATCTCTGTGAATTATGGTCAGTCTTGAATCTTCATGAAGATAAAGAAGCCCCCTTGCGACACCTTTAATTATATTTAACCGTGTTCCCCAATCCAACAAATGTTTTCTTGAATCATCTTAAGACAAAAGCAGATGTAAGAAAACTATGTTGAGTTGTTTTATGAAAATCTGCTGTGTTGCTAGAATATACCGAAAAGGGTGGCATCTAAGCTTTTATTAGACAAATACTCATAGATCAGTAACTTTTCATCTCCCTCGTCACAACATCCAAGAAGTCGAACCAAATTTTTGTGTTGCAATTTGGCAATAAGAATTACTTCATTCCTGAATTCATTGGTTCCTTGTTGAGAATCCGTACATAGCCTTTTGACAGCAATCTCTTGACCATATAGTGATCCCTGTATAATATTAAGCAATGACAAAGATTTGATTATGAATATATCAGTTAGGTTACTTTATAGACTAAATAAGAGAAAACTAGTGCCTAATAACTACCTTATAAACTTTGCCAAAGCCTCCATGTCCAATCATACATGTTTCAGAGAAATCATGTGTTGCTAGGGCAATTTCCTCAAAACTTGCAAATGGAAATTCAAGATCACTTGAACCATCCGATGGCAACTTCTTGTGTTTTTCCTGTTTTTTGTCCTTTCCTGCTCCCCATACAATTGCATAATCATTTCTTCTCCGATAAGCATAACATCAATTAAGAAGAGCTCTGTTTGACCCTAACTATTGTTGTTTACCCATTATGCCTTTGTAAACTGACAAAAACAACCCCCAGCCCACCCACAACACACACGCACGCACACACACTTATGTCCTCGCTATTAGACCACCCACAAGTATACCTACAGCGGGAGCAGCAACCCTGATGATCGGCGCGGCTCACCCTGGTTGGAGTATGGATACAGACAGTGGCATAGCCAGGCTAGCTCCATGCCCAGGGCCAACTTCAGCGCTACAGTAGAAAACAGTACCAAACAGTAACATTCTATCTACAGTGAACGAAGAATCCTACTGCCACGCCCCGGGGCCAAGGCCACTGTTGCCCGGGCCTGGCTACGCCACTGGATACAGACAACGTGGTTCAGTCATGTCTTATTTGCCGATAAATTGCCACAGCTACATTGCGGTACCAAACACTATGATTAAGCTACATAAGGGGTTATTTTATTTAGCATGGATTTGCATCTTCAAGGGTTGAGAAGATCTCATAGAATGGGGGCGCAATACTCAAACATCTATATTTCAGAGAGGCCGAATCGGCATTTCGCCAAGCAATGTAAACTAAACGCACCTTTGAGTTTCAGCCATGCAATGAAAATGCACACGAGTATCAGGACAATACTTCCTAAAACCGGCAACACAATCTTCACCGCGTTGCTCCTTGTCCTTTTACCTGCGGACGCACAGAATAGCACAAAAACAAAGTATCATATCTCATATAGTGAAGCGGGTCCGTGATAGAGATTTGCTACCTGTCGTTGCATCTAAGCCTGCACGCCTTAGATAGAGTGTGTCGCTGACGGTGCTTGCGCCTAGCTTCCCGGTGTCAACCAACTCCCCGACCCACACCAAGCACCTCGTCGTGTCCCCGTTGGCAATATTGCTGCTCAGGTTGGCGTACGAGTACGCCATGCAGGAGCAGTTGCGGCTGCATGCCTCTGCACACTCCTCCAACAACGTGTTTCCGACCCGGACGAACCTATCTGGAGGCTTCATCCCCGGCAAGCCGAAGAAACCATCGCCGCAGCGCAGCGCCTCTTTCCGTCGACACCCCTTTGAGAACTCGCCGTTGCTCCACCCCTCCGTGCTCGTCGGATCAAAACCGTCGAGGCACTTGCACGTCGGGCTGGGCAACGCCGTCTCGTCGCAGTAGCCGTTAGGGCCGCAATAGCCGTAGCGGTTGCACTCGTGGGGTGGCCACTGCCCAAAGATCACCCAGGTCGAGGAGCTACTATTCCAGCTTTGGAACTGGAGCTTGCCGGAGTAGGCCAGCACGCACCTGGTGAGCCAGGCACCGTCCGAGACGGTTAACATCGTATAGCTCTCCTCGTCGTTGGTGACGAAGGCCAGGGATATGATGACGGCGTTGGTGTTGGTTATCAGGTACTCGCCCTCGCTTTTCACCTGGTGCCCTGTCCACGGGGTGCCACGGTACACCGGGCGCGACCCGTCCCAGAGAAGCATCTGGATGGCCGTGGCTGGATCGCAGCCGTAGGAGAAGCTCCCCGGCGAGGGGTCTCCGGGGCCTTTCCAGGACACCAGGAGGTCGGCGACGCGTGTCCGGTACCTGATCCGCATCTTCATGCCAGGCAGGAACGTGTCGGTCGGGTGGTCAAAGCTCTGCCACAGCATGGTTCCGTTGGGTGACCGTATGATGAGGTTGCCGGTGTTCAGAAGCACCGCCTCCGGGGAAGATGAGGCTGAGACAGCAGCCACATCACTAGTCCAAACAACATGCCCGTCGGAGAGAACAAGATTGGAGGTGTTGGTGAGTGAGAGTGTCGGCGCGGAGGAGGTACTGTTCCTGACCGGGGTTTCCCGGTTGGCGACCCACACCACGGTGAGCTTCGGGATGCTGTTGTACCAGATGCCGAGGTACATGTTGGAGCCAGACAAGGAGAAGAAGCCCAAGGCGAAGGTGCCGCCGTCCGAGACGACGATGGTGCCGGGGGAGAGCGGCTTGCCGGGGACAAGCTGGCCGTCGCACGCACGCAACGGCAGGAACAACAGAATGATAAGGACGGCGACGGGGCAGGCGAGAGCCGACCAATCCATTCGATGCTGCTGCCAAGACAATTGGAGTAGAGGTGCAGTGTGTGATTCTGGGAATGTACTCGTACAAGCAACAATAATGCAAAGACTTGGCAAATATATATATATACTAGGTTAGCTCCGGAGTTGACATTTCGGCTGTCTACTTCATCTTCATAGCCGCCATGGCCAGAAGAGTTAAACTATTGCTTTGTTTACTTTGAACTCCCTTTTCATCTTGTCACGGGTTTGGAAATAGCAGGTCCGGAGCACGAAACTTGGTGGTCAAAATATATCAATGAGAAATCATATCCTTAAGCGTCACAGAAAGGTTGCGATATCTAGAGAAAAGAAAAGAATGTATTTTTTTTAGAAACACAGTACAGACGCAAACGCTCATAAACGCACGCACACTCATCTCTATGAACGCACGCACACCCTACCCCTACGAGTGGAGGAGGCTCGACGAGAGGGCCTTCAAGATTTCAGTTCGCACTGATGAGATAATCCAGCCTGACAGGAAATAACATTTCTTTTTGGAAAAGGAGGTTAAGACCCCCGGCCTCTGCATCAATTGATACATTCTGCCATCTTTATTTATTATTCAACAAAGGTCTAGCAAGAACATACATCAAGCCATCCGAAGCCACCACTCACACCTACAAAACTCAATAATGTAGAGTGCTCTCACTCCCCATATCTAAACCCGGTGTCGTCGCCGATCCATCCACATAACGTATCGGAACGAACAGCCGGTGCAGCAGACCTAAAGCGTACAACACATGCACACGTTTTAGACGCCGCCATCTTCATCGGACCGCTGACCCATCTTCAGGAGAGAGATCCGCATCATCCTTGCCAGTCCGTCCATCCGTCGACGCCCAACGGCGCCACCGCCCCGCGCTCGTTCGTCCAGACGCGAAGATTCTGGAAGATCTGTTGTGCGTAGCACCTGCCGACCAGGCATGACACAGCTTAGCACCTGTCGGCCAGGCATGACTTGACATCTCCACCGAAAGCTCCGTGCAAGACGAAGCCGCTCCACCTCCTGCCTCTGTCTTCCAGCGCTGCTCCACAAACGATGCTCCCAAAAGAGAAAACGACACCGCAGTACCGCCATCGTCCGATCTGGAAGACCAGATCCTAGGGTTTCCCTCGGAGCAGCACGAGTGGGTCGACAGTAGTTACACGACGATGCCTTCATCAAGGTAACGACGCAGAACGTCGCCATCGCCTGCCATCGGCTCGGTTTTCACCGGCAACTATGTCTTCCCGACTCGCAGCCGGAGTTAGATGACGGATCTCGAGATCTGACCATCCAGCGTCAGGCCGACCACCTCCGACGGAGGAGATGGCCACCACCGTCGGCTGCACTGGCCAGATCAGATCTGACCGGAGGCGCCGCCGACCAGTCCACCATGGCCTCCACGCCGTCGCCGTCGCCGCCGATCCGACGCCCGATGGCGCGCCAACCGCAGTCGCCTCCCTTCCCGGTACAGGGCTGCGCTGCGCTGCGCCAGCAGCTGCCGCCGCCCGAGACAGGGCCGGCCACCACGCCGCCGCGCCGCATAGATTGGATCGGCCGCCGAGCTCGCATCGAATCCGCCGCCGCCATGCCGCGCATGACGCCGCCAAGAGTTGCCGCCCGCCGCGCCACCGGACCCCGCGTTAGCCCGGCGCCTCCTCGCGATCTGGCCGTCCCGTGCCGGCCGTGATCCTCGAAGGGTGGAGAAGCCCCGCCGCCGCCCTGCCGGCCAGGCTTTGCATGGCGGCGCTGCGGACGGCGGTGAGGAGGGGGGAGAGGCGGGTGGGTTCGAGTGACGGCGGCTAGGGTTTACCCCCGGGTCGCCCACGGGGGCGACACGAGGGAGCTCACAAGCTCATTATTCTTTAAAATTGGGGGAGAATTTCACTTCCCCGGCCTCTGCACCAACTAAAAGGATGCATACAGGAAATAACATGCGAGTACAAAATGGTTTTCTTTTCTAAAAAAACGGTTTCCTTAGCTGACAGCAAAATAGTGTGGAATATCCAAACATAAACAAGTTTCTTCGTGTATTACGGGCAAGTTTGATTCATAGCGACACTTTATCAAACTTACCCCGTCATTGGCGATTCAGTGAGAGGAGTTTTCAGATTTCAGTTGCCATTTCCCATCCCTAGATGTAGGGATTCGAACAGGAACCAGCTGGAGATTCCCGGTGCTGGATTTTTGTGGTTAAGCAATTAGAGTCTACACAGATGATCCCAATCGAAATTCAGTCGATATGTACATGGGCGTCACACCCTTCTGTCCATTTATATAATCCGAGATGCCACACCTACAAGACTAATTCCTTCTGCACCAACTCAGGATGATAGGGCGAAAAACATAAGTAGCTTAGGAAGAAGAATTTCACCTCGCTGGGCCGTTGCTCTCGGTTTCGATAATGAACTGGATCATCGTGCCACGTCTCCAAGGTAAGCAGTAATCCCTTTGAATATGTGTTCTACATAGCTCTCTTCACTCTACAAAAACTTGAATATCAAGGTCCCATCCTAGGATGATAGCTCTAAAATGTTCGGAGTCATGAAAATGGAACCATTTAAAGGAAGCAAGAAACAGTAGCAATACCTCAAAATCTAAGGGAGGAGAAGACAACCACAAAAGTTCCTCCACTTGGCCTATGTCCACGTTCCGTGGCAAGAACATGATGATATTAGGAGCAATTTTCTGAGAAGCCTCAAATATTGCATGCCTGCATACAAAACCATATGTCGACAATGCAATTGTTTTACTATTTACAGAAGTTAATCTTGTTCATTCTGATTTTGTCTCAATGTTATAACAATACGGGGGTGTTTGGATGAGAGGTGTATTTTGTTTAGAAGCTCTGGTATTTAGTTTAAATTTGAACTAAATACGAACTATCTAAAGAAATACCCCTCATCCAACATCCCTAAGTGCCAGATATGTACGAGAGTGATAAATCAGTCCAGTCTCACTTGGAATGTGCAAGCCTTCCTGACTACAGGACCGCAAAGCACTCCATCAGTATGCTCACTTCCTAAAAGCATAAACTGTCTCAAAGCTGTATGAATTTTAAATTCTACTTCATCATCCGGCGGTAAGGACAATTTGGAATATGGTGAGCAGTATACCCGTCTTTTGGCTTCAGCATATCGAGGGTGTAAACTGGTGTTTGATTGTATAATGGCCCTCCCCATGGTGGTGAAAGGAACACCAAATCTGCCTGGTATAGTAGCAATCAGCAAACCATATCATTAAATGGCTACTCAACAATGTGAAATTTGAAACTGTCACTCAATCTCACTAGTTCATCTTGGATGGTGTAGTATCCCTCATGATGTTTTATGTCAATCTCATCATACTAAAGAGGATATTATCATTTTGAAATTACGCTTGAAGAAAGCAATTGACAAGTTTAATTCGGAATACCTTGAGCAGTGTTGCTTGCTACAGGCGTTCAATTAAAATGGGTTGACAGGATAATGCATGGGCATAACAAAGGGCCAGGTCAATATTTTGCTGTATGGTGAGCGATAGGCGTTACTATGCCATCCAATACCTGGGACAGGGAGATCCTTTGTATACGACGCCTTTTGATTTATTTGCAGATGGACTGACAAAAATGTGGAATAAAGCTAAAAGCAATAATCTGTTCAAATGAATAGCCGAATAAGCAGACCAGTAGTCCCAAATGGGGTACTTAACTAAATATTCTGAATGTACTATTCAGTTATAAGCCAATGATGTTCACATGACAAGGAATCTAAAGTTTACCTTGTACTGCTTTCAGATTATATCTGGCCTCAACATCAGATTAAAATAAACTGTGAAGTGATTTACATCACAAAATGGGTGCGGACGTGCCTAGTTTTATTGGAACTCCTGTCAGCATTGTCAGGCTGGTGAAGAAGTACCGGTGGTGATGATGAAGCTAACAGCCATCCGTTGTAATGTTTATATAACTCTTAATGTAAGCAGTGAAAATGCATAGTATATTAAACTAGCAAGTACCTCACTACCAACAATTGTAGATTTTTTCTTTTATTCAAAATGGTTTTCTACAGATTCAGATACATTGGAGACGCAAAATTGGTTACTAACTGAGGTCCCTGAATTTTGTTCCACACAGCTCTCCTCTCGACTTCTCATGCAATTCATGCGGGTGGAATCACATTGTTAGGAACTCAGGATGATCCCTAGCAATCAGGTACCATTGCTGGATTTCCCCCAATCAGGTGCAAGCTCAAAATTCCAGTTATCAAAATTTAACAAAACCATTGTTAACGTAACTGTTGTTCCTGGTCTTGTTCGTCAACTAGCACTGAACAAGCATACCTTTAAGTAGGGCGCGAGGTGGAAGAAATCGCCGACGACGAACTCGATCATGTCCTCCACGCCGTAGATCCTGGCTTTGTGCCTGGCTAGCTCCACCTTCCGGGGATCGATCTCCACCGCGACCACGATAGCAGCCCCTGCACGATAACGAGACGCCGGTGTGTTAGAGGGAGAAAGCGGTGTCCTGGACTGGCGGAGGAGGTTCAGCGACACGTGCCTGGCGGCGAACTGGATGGAGTTGCCTCCGACCCGGCGAAGGCGCGGACGACGAGGCCGGCGGGTGCGGCGCGGGCGGCCTGCGCGGTGGCGATGGCCTCCGGGGTGGCGGAGTACCAGCCCTCGGCGTCCATCCGCACGCCGCGGTCGTACAGGGAGAAGAGGTTGTGCTGGTGGGCCCAGTACTTGCCCGCGACGGCCTCCATGGTGGCATCAGCGGCGTGCACGAGATGATGTACCACCCCACAGCAAAAACCACAATAAATACCTAAATACCACTGCATTCACTACAGGAATCATCAAAAATGCCTACGGCCAGAGTGATGCCTACGCCCCGTAGGCATAGCTCGAGCTAAGCCGACGGCCTTACCGAAACCGTCGGCAAATTTAGGCCGTCGGCAAAGCTTGAGGTATGCCGACGGTGGCCGTAGGCATAAATTGACCGTCGGCAAATCCCACACCCAAACCAACGGGCCCCGTCGGCAAAAAAATCCTGTCGGCAAAGCTCCAAACTGCGCCGACGCTTCCCGTAGGCATATACCCGGCCATCGGCATAGAGCCCAGAGGCTGACGAAAAGTTGACCCGTTAAAGCTATACCGACGACCCTAACGGCGGCCATCGGCATAGATTCTTATGCCTACGGTTTAACCGTAGGCATAGACATGCATTCCTTGCCAAATTAGGCAAAGTTTATATCTATTTGCATCAAAAAGTTTCAAGGATTTCAAAATTAATGTGTTTAGTTTGAAATGTTTAATTATTACGTTCATGCTTTGCTGCAATAGAGGAAACTACCCCCCCCCCCCCAAATTTCCGGGTCAACCGGCCTAGAATTGGGCTGCTCGAGGGCCTTCGAGGGGTAGCTATCCCACCAAAACTTGCATTGGGTCCTCATACATGTCTAAAAGTGTGGTGGTAAGTTCGGAGTGTGACCCCCTTCACAGACGGCACTACCACTAGCACTTCGAGGGGGAAATTGCGACGGAGGTTCGACCCGGAGAGAATCTTGTGGTGGGTTGGGCCCGAACTTGGTTTTAAAATGTTCCCAGGGGCTGACCTATCACAACCAGGTAGAAAAGTCCATTGGTCAAAGGCCGTCCGGTGAAAGTCAAAGGGGTAGCTTTCCGGGTCAATCGGGCTAGGGTTAGGCCGGTCCGAGGCCAGAGAGTGGTAGCTATGCCACCAAAACTTGCATTGGGCCCTCATACATGTCTGAGAGTGTGGTGGGATATTTAAAGAGGCAATACGCAGCTTCGGAGTGTGACCCCCTTCACGGACGGCGATAACCCCGAAGTAACGATCGGCATTTTTGTTGTTATAGTTACATTTGTTGCTCATGTCTGTTTGTTTAATGTTTATATCACTGGATAGCAATTAAAAATCATGTGTTCAGTTTAAAATGTTTAATTATTACTTTGATGCTTTGCTGCAATAGAGAAAGCTAACCCCGTAGATCCGGGTCAACCGGCCCAGGGTTAGGCCACTCGGGGACCTTCCAGGGGTAACAATCCCACCAAAACTTGCAATGGGTCCTCATAAATGTCTGAGAGTGTGGTGGTAGGATGTAACACCCAACACGCAGCTTCGGAGTGTGACCCCCTTCAAGAACGACACTGCCGCCAGCACTTATAGGGGGAAACTGCGACGGAGGTCAACATGGAGGGAATCTTGTGGTGGGTTGAGCCCAGACTTTGTTCTGAAATGTTCCTATGGGCTTACCTATCACAATCAGGTGGAAAAGTCCATTGGTCAAAGGCCGTCCGGTGAAAGTCAAAGGGCTAGATCTCCGAGTCAACGGGGACAGGGTTAGCCCGGTCAGGGGCCTTCGGGGGGTAGCAATGCCACCAAAACACCGCACTTGGTCCTCCTACATGTCTTAAAATGTGGCGGTAGGTTCATACACCCAGCACACAGCTCCGCAGTGTGACCCCCTTCATGGACGGCGTTAACAACGAAGTAACGTTCGACAATTTTGTTGTTATAGCTGCATTGGTTGCTCATGTCTGTTTGTTTAATGTTTATATCACTAGATAGCAATTAAAAATCATGTGTTGTGTTTCAAATATTTAATTATTACTTTGATGCTTTGCTGCAATAGAGAAAACTACCCTCATAGATTCCCGGGTCAACCGGCCTAGAGTTAGGCCGCTCGGGGGCCTTCGGGGGGTAGAAATCCCACCAAAACTTGCAATGGGTCCTCATACATGTATAAAAGTGTGGTGGTAGGATCTAACACCCAACGCGCAGCTTCGGAGTGTGACCTCCTTCAAGAACGGCACTGCCGCTAGCACTTACAGGGGGAAACTGCGACGGAGGTTCAACACGGAGGGAATATTGTGGTGTGTTGGGCCCAAACTTTCTTCTGAAATGTTCCTATGGGATGACCTATCACAATCAGGTGGAAAAGTCCATTGGTCAAAGGTCGTCCGATGAAAGTCAAAGGGCTAGATCTCTGGGTCAACGGGGCAACGGTTAGGCCGGTCGGGGGCCTTCGGAGGGTAGCAATGCCAGCAATACACCACATTGGGTCCTCCTACATGTCTTAAAGTGTGGCGGTAGGTTCGGACACCCAGCATGCAGCTCCACAGTGTGACCCCCTTCATGGCCGGCTTCGACGACGCCACTGGCGCTTTCTCCTTCTTCGGTTCCTCCGCCGGACTTCTTCTTCTTCTTTTTAAAGTATTCACAGTTTTGGAGAAAATGTTCAAATAACTTTAAAATATGTTCATGTGAGGAATGTAGAGCTATACTTGTCCATTTTGGGAAAAAATAGGACCGCCTATGCCTACGGTTAAACCGTAGGCAAATGCACATATGCCGACCGTTAAACCGTAGGCATAGGCACCTTATCCACTTTTTTCGGGTGCTACCTTATCCACTCACCTCTCCACCTCTCCACCTCTCATTTCTCTCTCTCTCTCTCCCGACACCAGCCCGACCCCAGCCAATCCCGACCACCGCCCCGCCCCGGCCGCCGCCCCCACCCTGCCCTGCTCCGCCCCGACCCCGGCCCCGCCCTGATCCGCCCCGCCCGACCCCGGCCCCGCCCTGCCCTGCTCCGCCCCGCCCCGCCCCGCCACGAAGATCGTTTCTATTACACGGAACTAATAAACCCAACTATTCCAATTAAACTTGTAGGGAAAAGATCCCAACACACCCATGGATGACGAATTGAGATGGGTTTCCATGGTTTTTAGCCGTCGGGTCATGAAATGTGAAAAATATGATGTGAATGGGTATCGCTTCCATACAGAGGAGCACCAGAACAGTCGGCATGATCCAAAAACTATAAACACAGGAGTGTTTACCGAAGGAGATAATAAAGTTGAGTACTACGGAAGGGTCGAAAAAATATACGAGCTTACATTTGGTCTTGGGCGCGAAGATCTCAATCTCGTTGTGTTCAAATGCCAATGGTTCGACCCAGATAAGGGACTGAAACATACGCCCTCCATTGGTTTAGTCGAAGTTAAACCATCAACCGTATATGTCGGAGCTGATCTCTTTATTGTGGCTCACTAGGCCACGCAAGTTTATTATCTGCCCTATCCATGCCAGAGAAAAATACCTAAAGGGCTGGGAAGTTGTGTTCAAAGTATCGCCACATTGTAAGCTACCCAACCCAAACGATGACGACTACGACAACATAAACTCTATGACATATGAGGGAGTGTTCTATCAAGAGCAACATGATGAAGTGAACCCAAATGTTAACGAAAACGTACGTTTGGGTGATGATGATGTGGACCCAGATGATGACGATGCACGGTGTGATGGTGAGGTAGTTGTCAATATAAAGGACATAGATATGCTTGAGAAGTTACATGATGACGATGACGACATAGATGAACCTCCACCCCCCCCCCTCAGACAATGACGATGATATGCGTGATAGTGATGATGAGACCGGTCGAGGAATGGATTACAACAGTGATGATTCGTATGGGTTCTAGCAGATGTACGTTTTATGTCTTTTTTGTATGGTTTATTAATATGCTTCTTTTGCATGTAGAATTATTAATATGCTTCCTTCCTTTGCATAAAGTTTTTATTATCCTTACTAATTGATTATTCTTTCACAATGCAGGTGATTGAACCATGGGCAAGGCTAGTTCCAGCGGCTTGGCTGACACACTTCACGATAAGCTGACTCGAAGAGGAAGAGCCAGCACCGTTCCCTCTCGACTACGTGACTCTGACGGGGGAAGACCCCCTAGAGGAGCAGGGGGCAAGCGACGAGGGGGGCGAGGAGGGGGATGCTCCTCTACAGACGGAACGCGTGTTCAGAAATTGTGCTTCGTCTCGGACATAGGGGCCGGCCTCGGACGTCCTCCTCTAGTGAAGTGCCCTCTACCAGTGGCACCGCGGGCGAGGATGATCAGGACGAGGAGGAGTATGAGCAGGATAGGGAGGACTCGTAGAGTGAGGAAGTTCAGGGTGAGGGGGGGCGGCTGAGGATAGGGAGGAGGTTGAGGGTGAGGAAAGGGCGGACGGGGAGGAGGGGGAGGAGGAGGAGGAGGAGGGTACGGGCGAGGAGGGGTGGCTGCGTGGAGTGGCTACCCTCCCTCGCCATCCTGCTACCGAGGTAGAGAAGACCCTCATTATTCCCAATGGGATAGAGTAAGTTTTATTTTGTTTATTCAATTTTAATTTATTTTATTTTGTTTTTCATTCTAATAAATCAACACATACTAATATTTTGATTCTTCTGCAGCAATTGGGAGATTGTCGAGAAGGGCCGGATTCCAAACGGCGTGATTACTATTCTGCTGAGGAACTATTGGCCGGGCCTGTTCAACCCGCGCCCTGATGCCGACCCGCCGTGCGAGGAGCGGGTGTTAGCGGTACGCTGGCATCACTACGAAGATGCCAGACTTGCAGACTACGGGACTCACGCTAAGGCCGTGAGGGATCGTTTTTGGGTAAGTTTCTTCAGAAGTTCTCCCGTCAAATATTGTGTCCATATCGTTCATAGTTCATCACTTAACTCATGACTTGTTTCATCCTGGTTATATGCATGACTGTAGGAGTTCTATAGAGTTGCGGTGGATGACAAGTCCAGAGCCGACCAGGTCTTCGAGGCGGCCGCGGCTTTGAAGCTCCGTCAAATGCCGTACGAGGCGCGTTGGGTGGCCATCACACAATTCTACCACACTATTCTGCACCAGAAGATGACCAAGAAGAAAGCGAGGGCACAACGCCCCCCCTATGACCAAGGAGCAGTACATGGACGTAAGTAGCACATCCTTCTTGTTCTCACGTTTGTGCTAAATTTCATTGTTTGATCTTGAAATTCCATCCTTTCTTTATTTAGGTGATTCCGGGTTGGTGCGCTGGAAGGGCTGATGGATGGTCGGCGTTGGTGGATAGGTGGCTCGGGGAAGATGCATCGTTTGCGGCCACGAGCACAATCAACACGAAAAATCGGGGATTTGACGAAACACACATTCAAGGAAACCGGAGCCACCATCGCTACAAGAGGCACAAGGTATATATATGAAACATCATTTCTTTCATTTCCCGTCATGTTGGTATGCACGCGTAACATCTTTTTGCTGTTGCAGGAGGCCGTGTTGAAGAGGCCCATCTCACATATTGAGGCGTGGTCGCTTGGCCGTGTGCGGAACGATCCTAAGGAGGGGGAGAGCCCTTACTACGGTAGGTCAGAGGAGCATCTGACAAATTATAAGGCATCGTCTAGTGAGCGAAATCCTCCTGGAGCGGATCCCATAGTGTCGGATACAGACGAGACGGCGGTGGTTATTGCTACTTGTAGCTTGCGTTGGTATTTCCCCAAAGAGGAAGGGATGATGCAGCACAGTAGAGATAAGTATTTCCTTCAGTTATGAAACCAAGGTTATCGAACCAGTAGGAGAATCACACAACACCTCGTTAGCAGCACCTGCACACAAACAACAAATCCTTGCACCCAACGCAAACGAGAGGTTGTCAATCTCTCGGCGGTAAATTGCAAGATTAAATTGTATGTGATAGATAGATAGATAGAAACAAAAATGCAAAATAAAATAAATAAAAGAAAATGGCAGCAATATTTTTAGGGTTTTAGTAATATGATTTAGATAGACCCGGGGGCCATAGATTTCACTAGAGGCTTCTCTCGAGAAAATAGCATACGGTGGGTAGACAAATTACTGTTGGGCAATTGATAGAAAAGCAAATAATCATGACGATATCCAAGGCAATGATCATGTATATAGGCATCACGTCCAATACAAGTAGACCGACTCCTGCCTACATCTACTACTATTACTCCACACATCGACCGCTATCCAGCATGCATCTAGTGTATTAAGTCCATAAAGAACGGAGTAACGCCTTAAGAACGATGACATGATGTCGACAAGATAAACTCACGTATGAATAAACCCCATCTTTTTACCCTTAATAGCAACGATACATACGTGTCATGTCCCTTTCTGTCACTGGGATTGAGCAACGCAAGATCGAACCCATTACAAAGCACCTCTTCCCATGGCAAGATAAATCAACTCAGTTGGCCAAACCAAATCAATAGATCGGAGAATAAATACGAGGCTATATTAATCATGCATAAAAGAGTGCAGCAAAGACTCAAATAATTTCATGGATAATCTGATCATAAACTCACAATTCATCGGATCCCAACAAACACACCGCAAAAAGTGATTACATCGGATAGAAATCCAAGAACATCATGGAGAACATTGTATTGAAGATTAAAAAGAGAGAATAAGCCATCTAGCTACTGCCTATGGACCCGAAGGCCTGTGGTAAACTACTCACGCATCATCGGAAGGGCAGCAAGGTTGATGTAGAACCCCTCCGTGATCGATTCCCCCTCCGGCGGAGTACCGGAGAAGGACCCCAGATGGGATCTCTCGAGAACAGAAACTTGCGGCGGTGGAAAAAGTATTTTGTGGACTCCCTTGAGGGTTTCTGATTTTTTCTGAATTTATAGTGGAAGAATTAGGTCAAACGAATCTCTGTGGGGAGGCACCAGGGCGCGCCTGCCCCCCCCCCCCCCCCAGGCGTGCCCTGGTGGCTCGTGCGCTCCACCAGGGTCTTCTGGCCTCCTCCCGAAGCTTCTAGTGTTTATCTTGGCCAATAAAAAATCTCCAAAAAATTTCGTGGCATTTGGACTTCGTTTGGTATTGATTTTCTGTAAAACAAAAACAGGGCAGAAAACAGCAACTAGCACTGGGCACTAAGTTAATAGGTTAGTCTCCAAAAATGATATATAATTGATGTAAATGATTATAAAAACATCCAAGATTGATAATATAACAGCACGGAACAATCAAAAATTATAGATACATTGGAGATGTATCAGTTATGTCTGCACCCGGCAGGCCACATGCCGCTCAGGGGTTCTTAACGGCGTGTTCCAGCCCACCATCAGTTACGTCCAGCTCCGGGCTTCCAGCACTGCCACGAGTGCGGCCAACCCATCCCGGGCACGTCCTAGCCTTTCCAGAGAGGAAGAAGTAAGCATCTCTCCTTTTCATCCTCGTTTACACATTTCTTTCCTGCATGGTTATGCTGATTAGATTCATTGTGTCAAATTGTAGGCCTACTCTAGGTATGTCAAAGCTTATCGTCAAGAGTTCGCTGAACACGAAGCCAAACGGGCTCGACTCGAGGAGTACCGCGCCCAACAATTGCAGGTTAGTTAGTTTTCACCACTTAGAGCCAAGCTAGCTAAATTTTGTGCTTTCACTATTTTTGACTTCCGTCTTTGCTTTGTCAACTAACGTGCAGAATATGTAAATTTGGATGGAACATGGCACTCGGGCTGCACCTGGGACTGGCACCACCCAATCCCGGGCCAACCCCAGTAATGCTAACCATCGAGGAATTCTTGACACGTGGTGACGACGAGACTCCGGTTAGTACATTGCCAAACACGTCAAGCATTACCTATCATTTTTTCAACAAATAGCTTGAGATCTCTTCTGAATGTCACTTTCGAACACAATGTAGGAATCCGGCCAAGCATCAAAACACTCCTGGTGATGGTACTCCTGCTTCACGGAGCCCGGTGACCCCAATTCATAACCCAGGTGGTGGTGCTGGTGGTGGTTCTACCTCGAGCCATGGATCGCCTCTTTTTGTAAGTCCCCTACTCTCTAGATGCATTTATCATAGTTATAACATTTCTGAAGCCACAAACTTAGAACTAGACAAAATGCCATGCTAAACGGCTGTGATTCTTTATTTTGTAGTGATGATGCTATTTGGAGGTGGACTTCGGGTTCTGGCGGTGGGCGATGCTCGTCGGTCTTCAGCTAGGACTTCGATATGATGCTCTATGGTTGATATTGATGCTATGTTGGACGATATGATGCTCTATGTTTGATGTTCATGCTATATTGATGCTATGTAATGGATGCTCTTTGCTTGATGTTGATGCTCTATGTTTTTGTTTCAATAGATGATTTGATGATGCTATATAGTTGTGTGATGGAGATGCTGTTATATATATTGGTTTTGCTGTTGTACCTATTTTTTTTGCAGTGCAAAAGCAAAAACAAACAAAACAAAAAATTGGCCAAAACTATGCCTACGGTTTAACCGTAGGCATAGTTTTGGCCCGAGCCACCAGATCCTGACACATGTCATCTATGCCTATGGTTAATCTATAGGCATATATCAGATATATGCCTACGGTTACACCGTAGGCGTAGACATGCCACTCGAGGCGCCAGATGCCGCCACGTGTCCAATATATGCCTACGGTTAAACCGTAGGCATAAAGCTGATGTCTGCCTATGGTTTAACCGTAGGCATGCATCCGATATATGCCGACGGTGAAACCGTAGGCATATCGTTGACACGTGGCGGCATCTAAGTGTAGGGGAACGCAGCAGAAAACAAAAAAATTCCGCACTACGAACATGCCCAGGATCACTATGGAGATGCATCCAAGGTTTTGATCTGATCATTACCGACTCGTAGCGCAGTGGAAGTAGAGTCGATGAAGATCGTCGGTGCAGATTCCCGCAACTAGGATTTACAACCTCCCAACCGCGAGGATGTACTCCCTCGTTTGTCCCTCGGACAGCCCTCCGGGAGGCGGTCGGACAGTCCCCCGGACGGTGTCACGAACAGCCCTTCGGGAGGCACTCACAGAATCTCGGACGGTCACTCGGACAGCCCTTCGGGAGGCACTCTCGAACAGCCCCTCGGGAAAAAGATCGAACCTATGACCTCTCTACAGGGTTGCACACATACGGTGTCAGCTATCCGGCAGGGCTTCCCCGTCCAGAACTAGTTCCCACGGGAACCCAGACAGCCTTTCGGCTCTACGAAACTATTTCGCTGGGAGGGAGAGAGAAAGCCAGATCATGCCTGGCATTTGTATGTGAGAGAAGAGTGAGTGTGGAGAGCTCATCTCCACCTTTATTTATAGGAAAACCAAGGGGTGGGGTGGCACTTGAAAAACCCGAAATGCCCATGCTTTATGTCCCACATAAAGGGCAAGATGGGGAGGCTTCCAAATAGTGTTGGCTGCATCACCATGCCAGCATCATCCCCTAATAGTGTTTCCACTATTTACAATAGTGTTTCCACTATATACATATAGTGTTTCCACTATTTACATATAGTGTTTTCACTATTCAGAATAGTGTTTCCACTATTCATGAAACGTTTTCCCGCGACCGTTAAATCCGAAAATATTTATGTAGGTCTTAGAACATTTCCAGTACCCACTAAAATAATTTTGGACGCATTCCGAAACAATTCCGGATCAGTGATTTTCATCAGCGAAAAGCAACCAAAGCGGTTCTGGCAGCTCCGGAACATTTCCGGTTTTGTTCTGCAGAAAAAATTCAGAAGTTCCCAGAACAATTCTGGCACCCTCCAAAAGGTTCCAGGCATGTGCCGAAACCATTTTGACTTAAAGGTATACTCCGAAACAACTTTTCGATTTTACCGAAACTATTCCGGTGTTCTCTCCGGAACTCTTCCGTTGACTTTCTCTCAGACTCCCTGTCTAGTATTCAGCAGATAGATGACCCTTAAGCGTGTGACCCTATAGGTTCGGTGAAGTACAGACATGACCGGAACACTTTCCGATCAATGATCAACATCGGAGCCGAGGACACCCATATTGACCCCTATACCCACACGAATAAATATTCGAGTGAACCTCTAGTTGCCGTGTGCTATTCTTGTTGCTTCGTGATATGTTACAAAAACCCGAGGTGAGATTTATCGGCATCCCCGTGGATCAACAACTTTGTCCACTATGCCAGTTACCTCGTTACCGGTTTTGTTCTCTTTTCTCGTTTCCACGTTCCGGCATCCCCGTGATCATATCACGCTATGTCTGGCCAGACGATGATGGATACCGTATCACCGAGAGGGCCCAAAGAATATCTCTCCATCATCGGAGGAGCAAATCCCAATCTTGAGCTATCAAGTTACTTTTCATACCTTTCCATGAACCCGTAAGCTGCCGTAATAGCCACCCATTTACGGATGACGTTTAACAAACCCCAAAGTTCATGAAGCAAGTGCGAAGGAACACGATACTCTCATGGTCTAAGGAATTATGCAAACATTAACTTTCTCTATGTTCTTAACCATTAACTTGTGACGAATGTATCTCATAGCATAACATCAAATTGGGTCGATTCAACACAAGTGTTCTTCTAACAATGTGCCCTCAAAGTTGCCGGCATAGTCATGCCCATGATCAGGAAAACAGAACCATCATGCAACACTTGAGCTAGTCTTAGAGACCAGACTAGGAATACATTTTACCGTTTATTATTCCACACGTGCATATGAGTCTTCCTTCGAGCCTCGTGGTTATTGCAGACTCGAGAACCATAGCAGTTATAGCACGGAATATAAACTTAATTATGAACATGGAGATAAATAATAACATTTATTATTGCCTCTAGGGCATATCTCCTACACTAAGGTGCTCACGTGTGCGTCCGGCACTTAACGGATGTGCCGTCAAATGTTTTTGCCGACGGGTATATATGCCGACGGTTACCGTCGACATAGATCGTCTATGCCTACGGTTTTTCTATGCCGACGGATGGTGGAGGTATACCGACGCTATTTATGCCTACGGGGATATGCCTACGGTGACCATAGGCATAGCTTATGCCGACGGTTTTTGGGTCTTTGCCTATGGTTTTAGCCGTAGGCATAGCCCGTGATTCCTGTAGTGATTGAGAGGCCACGCCAATTAATACACTTGAAAATGTGTACTATCGTCCAGTCAAACCGGCCCACCACACCAGCCTCCCCTGATCTACATCGCGAGAAACGAGGGCCATAGGTACATGCCAATAATACAACTAGCTACTGTATGGTATAGGCCATAGCACAATCGTAAGAGCAAGTATAATAGTACCCAGTCAACCGGCTGTAGCTTGCTCCATGTCACCAAAGTCCTACATGGAGGAGTGATAAGTGAAGAGAGAGACTTGAGCGGGCGCTTGACGTACAGCCGGGCTATATCACGATAAACGAGAGTATAAAGCCTACATGCAGGGGCGGAGAAAGAGGGGCGAGCAGGGGCCAGCCCCCCCCCCCCAACGATCGAGCGAACATCAAATACCAGCGATTAATTAGCGATATGATTTGCACCTACAACGTACTTGGCCCCCCCTATCTTTACGTGAACTCTGAAGAAAGGGAAAAAGACCCATGTACAGGCCCAATAGATAGTTGTTTTCTAACTCCGATGTCAATCGTGCAATCTCTTCCGTGATTATCGCGTGCGTGAATTAGGGATGCGCCGCTGCCGTCCTTTGCCTTGTCGTCTGCCTGCCTCTGCTCTCCCCTTCTAAGATCTGATTCATACAACGACACATGCTAATCCACTCACCAATTCTTCAGGCCACAGCCACGAACTAGCCAAGGTTAAGACGTCACACCATCTACTAATCTCTCTCAATTCTTATCTTGTATGGTGTTGAACTTCTACCTCAGATTTTAGTTATTTTCGTTGTGTGATTTGTGATGTGTTGCGGTGCTAGGGTATAGGCACCTGCAATGGTTCGAAAGCTCAGAACCATCAATGCTTCGTCGAGCATCGGTAGTAAACAGCCATTGACGACTAGCCGATCTACTTTGACCTAACGGCAGAGGGGGCGAGGAGGGACTGGGTTTGATTCTCTACCTATGTATTCTGGCAACGTTAATCAATTTTTGCTAATAGAACAATACAATGTCCTAATACAACCAGTGATGATTTGTCATTCCAATCTATCTAAACAGTGTCATATAACTGCAAGCTAAAAGCCAACCATTTGATTGATTATAATTGTTCATATATCTTAAGTTTCCATACGAAAATGTTTTTAGCAATGCATTTCATGTCATATTTCAGAGTAGTTTGATTATCAAATTTGTCTTCTTGGCGCGTATGTGGAATTATTGACCAAAATAAGCTATTGCTAGACATGCTCCAGCTGCAAAAAAAAGTGTGTCTAGGCAAAGTTAAATGTGAATGATACTTGAATATACAACTATTGGGTAGTAGTGAGGCACAAATTTTTTTTTGGCTTCAATGCCATTTGGCCCCCCCTATGCCTAAATCCTGGCTCCGCCCCTGCCTGAATGCAGCCTGTGAGTGAGCTTTTAGCTGGCGTTTTACTCCCTACACCAATCATGTGTGCTGTCCTGCCTCCCTCATAGTGAATCATTTAATACTAAAGCCAAGCTAATAGCCAGTCTATTATACAACCCAACCTTTTACAAAGGCTTTATATGACATGGCACAACTATATAGCCAGCAGCAGACTCTTCCATTAACCATGCTCTAATAGTACTATGAGATATTGCAATAGCATCATGTCTATCGACGAATTGCCACGTGACACACCACCAACTAGACTAAGCCCTTAATCTGACGATGATTGGACAAAAAGCACAGTCATTTTTTGAATAATTTGTTGTGTGAATCTGTCCACACCACCACCTAGACCGGATTCTAATCCGGTGAAGCCCACAATTGATTGGACAAGAAGCAATAGTGACCTTTCCAATAATCTACTGTGTAAATCTGTCCACACCATCACCTAGGTCGGGCCCCAAATCTGGTGAAGCTTGTATTTTTTTTGTGAGAAAACTTCCAATCTATTCATTCTCAATCATGACAGTACAAAGAACACCAGAGGTAATAAAAATTACAACCAGGTTCGTGGACCACCTAGCGACGACTACAAGCACTGGAGCGAGCCGAAGACACACCGACGTGATCGCCCCTCCCTCATCGGAGCTGGGCAAACTTTGTTGTAGTAGACAGTCGGAAAGTCATCGTGTGTAACATCCCCAGATCTCAACCCTGTCATTAAGCTAATTAAATTGCCATGTCACCATGATCACCCTAAATATATTGCATTTAGAAAATAATCCAACTTCTAGTTCTAATTCAAATTCAAATGTTAAGTCAAATAATTACTTCTTCTAACAGCAAAACCAAAATGTTCATAATATTGCAACTAATCCCTAAGCAATTGTAAAATTGAAACCAACATTATTTGAACTATTAAAATGTCCCTAGTCTATTTAAAACAGTACCAAACCAACATTTTTAATCCACTCCTGTGCTAATAAAAATTCAAACAAATTCCTTTCTGCTCAAAACTTTTTGTGGCAGTGCCTAAAAATGCAAAGGGATTATGTGGCTTAGTCCCGCATTTTTCTAGAATATTTAGGTGGCCCACATAATTCTTTTCCTCTCTCTGCTTATTAAATAAATGAAAACAGAGAAAGAAATAGAAAAGGGAAAGCCTTACCTGGCGCTGGCCCAGCCGGCCCAGCCCATCTTCTGTTTCCCCTACATGCTCCCTCGCTGCGTGTCGGCGCCGCCGTGGACAGGGGGTCGCCGCGCCGCCCGCAGCTCGCCACGGCGCGGGGGCAGTTGGGCTGGGGATAAGGCCGACCCGAGCCCTTCCCCTTGGATGCCTCGCCGCTTCTCTCCCTCCCTCTCCCTCGTGCGCTCGCCCTCCTCTCCTCTGCCCGAGCACCGCCGCCTCGCCTCTCCGTCATGCCGGCGAACTCCGCCTCGGCGCCCTCTTCCTCTCCACCAAGGCACGCGAGCCGGAGCGCCCCCAACCCGACGCCATCGTCGTTTCCCCTCGCCGGATGCCGCCATTGCCTCGCCGTCGATACGCGCGACCTCGACCTCCCAGCGCCTCCCCGAACTCTCCAGCGTGATCCATGTGAGCGTCCGTTCCTCCTCCCCTCTTCCCGAGCTAGGATTCGCGTTCGTGCGCGTGTTTTCCGCCGTGGCCGGAGTTGCGCCGCCGCCCCGCTCACCGTTGACGTCGACTCCGGCCGTCCACGTGCTAGCTACTACCACCGTTGGGTGCGGCTCGTCGCCCGCAGCCCGTAGGACTTCGCGGCTGGCCAAATGGCCATCGGGAGGCCAAACCCGAAGGCCGCCGCCGCGGCGTGTGGTCGCCGGAGTGCCTCCGCGCGCGCCGGCGTTCAAAACGCCGGCGGGACCCACCCGTCAGGTGGTTAGGCACTGACCACGCGGCTAATAGGCACTGACAGTGGGCCCGTTTACTGTAGCGATTAGATTAACTGCTAATTAGCTTACTGTTAACAGTGACACTGACGCTGGGTCCGTCTGGATCAATTAGAGTGATTAGGATTAATTAAACACTGATTAAAATATCTGTCTATGACAGCTGGGTCCCACTGGACCTTTGACCAGTCAACCGTGGACCAGTCAACTGCTCACTGGGCAGTTGACTTGCCCCACCTGTCAGCCCCTCTCAGCCACTGGCTGGGTACACTTCTGGGTGTGCGTAGCATTTTAGTCATTTAATATTTCGAATTAAATAAATGCCAGAAAATTCCAGAAATTGTTTAAATCTTTGAAAAATCATAGAAAATAAACCGTAGCTCGGATCGAAAAACTTTCTACATGAAAGTTGATCAGAAAAACAAGACGAATCCGAATATGCCCTCCGTTTACCTGTCACATGCCCACAACCATGCAAACATGGAACCGTCCCCTCCGGTTCATCTGTCTGACAGATGCCTAACACCGCGAAAATATTCCCAGATATTTTCCCGCTCCGTCTGTAACATGTAGCACTGCGTTAGATCACCCCGGCCTAGCTTACCGGCATGTCATGCTTTTTGATTGCTTTTGTTGCCGTGTATTTATCTGTTTCTTCCCCCTCTTCTTCTCTTGTAGATCCCGACACTGACGTGGCCCCAGAGGACTACTTCATCACCGACAACTCTTCTTTCCGGCAAAGCTTCCAGGCAAGCAAACCCCCTTGACCATTCCTATATCGCCCATTCCTTCTCCCCCATGCTTGCATTAGATTTTGCTACTGTAATTGATTGCTCCTATTCTGATGCATAGCCTGATGTTGTAACCTGCTGTTGATACTGTACCTGATGTCCTATATGCTTAGTATAGTCTGGTTAGTGATTCATCAGTGGCCCCTCACCTTTGTCCGTGTTGCCCTACTTTGCTACCAGAAGACTCGATCGGTGTGATCAATGTACAGAGACCGAGCACAGCACCGCACACCCCCTTAGTTGTACGACTCTGCAGAGCCACTATCGAGTGACGAGGGTGATACCTCGTACTTCACTTCTGATGATGGCTCTGTAGCATAGCTAATCGGTTGTGGCTATCGAGGGTGATTCCTCTTCCACCACCTCCGAAGAAGCCTCTGTCGTGCAACTCCTCAAGTGTGAACCCATCGAGGGTGATTCCTCCGAGTTCACCTTGACGGTTACATCGAGTGGGAATCCATCGAGGGTGATTCCTCGGATTACCCTCTTGATGTTACGGACACACGGTTACATTTAACTGTTGCCCCTTGGTACTGTTATGGCGGGACTAAAGGGACAGGCGGTACCACCCCGGTAGTGGTGGACCTGAGTTCCCGACAGTCTCCTGGGAAGTCGGGTTGACCTGGAGGGTACCCGCGAGATAATTACGAGGCACGGCCGGGCAGGTAGAGACCGCCCTAGAGAGGGATGGGCCTCACCCTTGTTGCACTTCCTCGAGACGGGGCGACAGGAGTACTGATCGTCACCGCGAGCTCCTAATAATCCGCTAACGGATTTGGGTATTGATCTGAGTGCGTCGTTGGCCCTATACGCACTACCATCACGCGGGATAATGGTTTATGGGGCCCTCCGCACCGTATGTATCAGCCGAGAGCTCTGTCAGACGTCCAGTTCACCATTGCGGCCGGGACGGACTGGCGCCATCCAGCACACGGGTGGTGCCTGGCTTCACCCTGCACGCAACGACCCGGAGTGCAAAGGGCGACGGGCCCAGGACCCCTGAGCACTTAGGATGTAGACCGGCGGGGACCTCTCTGCTGACCTCTAGGTAGGGCTGCGGTGTGTCGATCAGCCGAGGCCGGGCATGACCCAGAAAAGTGTGTCCGGCCAGAGTTAATCGAGCGTGTTGGGTAACAGTAGTGCACCCCTGCAGGGAAGATTATCTATTCGAATAGCCATGTCCATGGTAACAAGACGCTCAGTGTTGTATCCCGATCTGCTACTACTTGAACTGGATACTTTAATTAATTGGAAGTTCCGGGATCGCTTTCTCGCAGGGAGTCGAGGAAGGATCTCTAGGCTTTGAGTCAACATGCTTGCTACTTTAATTATGTTACTAATCTACACTCTTCTTATGCTGCAAGACCGCTGAAGACGCTAGTCTACGATAGGCTAGGCTTTTCCCCTCTCCTCAGGCATTTCTACAGTTCAGTCCACATATACAGCCTTTCTTTGATACCGATGCATAAGTAGAATAGTTCTGATGTAAGTCTTGCGAGTACTTTGGATGAGTACTCATGGTTGCTTTGCTCCTATTTTTCCCCCATGCCCGATTATTGCGACAAGATGATGGAGCCCCGGAGTCAGCCGGCCCAGCCGATGACTACTACTAACCCTCTGGAGGAGCGTACTACTACTTGGAGACCGCCGACGACTAGGAGTAGTTAGGAGGCTCCCAGGCAGGAGGCCTGCGCCCTTTCGATCGTTGATGTTGTTTTGCTTCGCCTTCTTAAGGCTTTTCTGTTTATCTTTTATATCTGTACCCAGATATCTGATGCTTTCCCTGACGCTTGCATGCGCAAGCCTATGTATTCGAGCCCTCGAGGCCCCCTGGCTTGTAATATAAAGCTTGAATTATTTTATTTTGTGTAGAGTTGTGTTGTGATATCTTCAAGTGAGTCCCAAGGCTTGATCGTGTGCATTTGAGTGTATGATTAGCGCACGATTAAGTCGGGGGCGTCACAAGTTGGTATCAGAGCTGACTGCCTGTAGGAAGCCCTTTCCAACTCCTTGGCCGAAGTTGAGTCTAGTCTCTAAAACTGTTTTACTAACATGGCTGTGTGGTTTACGGGCCCACGTTGCCAATGGGTGGTATTAGGATCTTTTATTCCTCCTCCTTACTCTGGGACTCTGAATCCTCTTCTATTCGGGTTAAATGATTTTGCTAACACTGACATTAGGTTCTCGTATTCACATTCCCCCGGAGAGCTGGATTGTCTACAATGATTCCTTTCCATTGGTCTGCTTAATCTAATCATCACATTTTCCTTTCCATTGGTCTGTTTAACCTTTCTTGTAATCTAACTTTTATCTGAGAAGTGATAATTCCCTGCTTAAGTCAACACCCCCAAATAAAACCTTGTCACTATTGTTGATGACATTCCGGTAACCACCGATGGACGAGAACCTTACCTATTGGTCCGCCTCGTTTTAACGAGCAGGAAAATGGTTCTCTTCGTTCCCCGCCCAAGGTACCGAAGTGTTGCCGACATAGCTGACAGATTTTCCTCTGACACGTCTTGTTGTCGTGACCGCACAAGATGTCACCGCCCTTCCTACTCTTAATCCACACTCACTGTAATTCCACAGGATCGAAAACCTGACTCTCCTATACATCCATGATTCCGAAGATACCCCTTACCTCCACCTCTTAAATCTCGGGACGAGATTTCTTGTAGTGGGGGAGAATTGTAACATCCCCAGATCTCAACCCTGTCATTAAGCTAATTAAATTGCCATGTCACCATGATCACCCTAAATAAATTGCATTTAGAAAATAATCCAACTTCTAGTTCTAATTCAAATTCAAATGTTAAGTCAAATAATTACTTCTAACAGCAAAACCAAAATGTTCATAATATTGCAACTAATTCCTAAGCAATTGTAAAATTGAAACCAACATTATTTGAACTATTAAAATGTCCCTAGTCTATTTAAAACAGTACCAAACCAACATTTTTAATCCACTCCTGTGCTAATAAAAATTCAAACAAATTCCTTTCTGCTCAAAACTTTTTGTGGCAGTGCCTAAAAATGCAAAGGGATTATGTGGCTTAGTCCCACATTTTTCTAGAATATTTAAGTGGCCCACATAATTCTTTTCCTCTCTCTGCTTATTAAATAAATGAAAACAGAGAAAGAAATAGAAAAGGGAAAGCCTTACCTGGCGCTGGCCCAGCCGGCCCAGCCCATCTTCTGTTTCCCCTACCTGCTCCCTCGCTGCGTGTCGGCGCCGCCGTGGACAGGGGGTCGCCGCGCCGCCCGCAGCTCGCCACGGCGTCGGGGCAGTTGGGCTGGGGATAAGGCCGACCCCGAGCCCTTCCCCCTGGATGCCTCGCCGCTTCTCTCCCTCCCTCTCCCTCGCGCGCTCGCCCTCCTCTCCTCTGCCCGAGCACCGCCGCCGTGCCTCGATCGCCGCGTAGCCAAAGCCGCCGCCTCGCCTCTCCGTCATGCCGGCGAGCTCCGCCTCGGCGCCCTCTTCCTCTCCACCAAGGCACGCGAGCCGGAGCGCCCCCAACCCGACGCCATCGTCGTTTCCCCTCGCCGGATGCCGCCATTGCCTCGCCGTCGATACGCGCGACCTCGACCTCCCCGCGCCTCCCCGAGCTCTCCAGCGTGATCCCTGTGAGCGTTCGTTCCTCCTCCCCTCTTCCCGAGCTAGGATTCGCATTCGTGCGCGTGTTTTCCGCCGTGGCCGGAGTTGCGCCGCCGCCCCGCTCACCGTTGACGTCGACTCCGGCCGTCCCCGTGCTAGCTACTACCACCGTTGGGTGCGGCTCGTCGCCCGCAGCCCGTAGGACTTCACGGCTGGCCAAATGGCCGTCGGGAGGCCAAACCCGAAGGCCACCGCCGCGGCGTGTGGTCGCCGGAGTGCCTCCGCGCACGCCGGCGTTCAAAACGCCGGCGGGACCCACCTGTCAGGTGGTTAGGCACTGACCACGCGGCTAATAGGCACTGACAGTGGGCCCGTTTACTGTAGCGATTAGATTAACTGCTAATTAGCTTACTGTTAACAGTGACACTGACGCTGGGTCCGTCTGGATCAATTAGATTGATTAGGATTAATTAAACACTGATTAAAATATCTGTCTTTGACAGCTGGGTCCCACTGGACCTTTGACCAGTCAACCGTGGACCAGTCAACTGCTGACTGGGCAGTTGACTGGCCCCACCTGTCAGCCCCTCTCAGCCACTGGCTGGGTACACTTCCGGGTGTGCCTAGCATTTTAGTCATTTAATATTTCGAATTAAATAAATGCCAGAAAATTCCAGAAATTGTTTAAATCTTTGAAAAATCATAGAAAATAAACCGTAGCTCGGATCGAAAAACTTTCTACATGAAAGTTGATCAGAAAAACGAGACGAATCCGAATATGCCCTCCGTTTACCTGTCACATGCCCACAACCATGCAAACATGGAACCGTCCCCTCCGGTTCATCTGTCTGACAGATGCCTAACATCGGGAAAATATTCCCAGATATTTTACCGCTCCGTCTGTAACGTGTAGCACTGCGTTAGATCACCCCAGCCTAGCTTACCGGCATGTCATGCTTTTTGATTGCTTTTGTTGCCGTGTATTTATCTGTTTCTTCCCCCTCTTCTTCTCTGGTAGATCCCGACACTGACGTGGCCCCTGAGGACTACTTCATCACCGACAACTCTTCTTTCCGGCAAAGCTTCCAGGCAAGCAAACCCCCTTGACCATTCCTATATCGCCCATTCCTTCTCCCCCATGCTTGCATTAGATTTTGCTACTGTAATTGATTGCTCCTATTCTGATGCATAGCCTGATGTTGTAACCTGCTGTTGATACTGTACCTGATGTCCTATATGCTTAGTATAGTCTGGTTAGTGATTCATCAGTGGCCCCTCACCTTTGTCCGTGTTGCCCTGCTTTGCTACCAGAAGATTCGATCGGTGTGATCAATGTACAGAGACCGAGCACAGCACCGCACACCCCCTTAGTTGTTCGACTCTGCAGAGCCACTATCGAGTGACGAGGGTAATAACTCGTACTTCCCTTCTGATGATGGCTCTGTAGCATAGCTAATCGGTTGTGACTATCGAGGGTGATTCCTCTTCCACCACCTTCGAAGAAGCCTCTGTCGTGCAACTCCTCAAGTGTGAACCCATCGAGGGTGATTCCTCCGAGTTCACCTTAACGGTTACATCGAGTGGGAATCCATCGAGGGTGATTCCTCGGATTACCCTCTTGATGTTACGGACACACGGTTACATTTAACTGTTGCCCCTTGGTACTGTTATGGCGAGACTGAAGGGACAGGCGGTACCACCCAGGTAGAGGTGGACCTGAGTTCCCGACAGTCTCCTGGGAAGTCGGGTTGACCCCTGAGCACTTAGGATGTAGACCGGCGGGGACCACTCTGCTGAGCTCTAGGTAGGGCTACGGTGTGTCGATCAGCCGAGGCCGGGCATGACCCAGAAAAGTGTGTCCGGCCAGAGTTAATCGAGCGTGTTGGGTAACAGTAGTGCACCCCTGCAGGGAAGATTATCTATTCGAATAGTCGTGTCCACGGTAACAGGACGCTCAGTGTTGTATCCCGATCTGCTACTACTTGAACTAGATACTTTAATTAATTGGAAGCTCCGGGATCGCTTTCTCGCAGGGAGTCAAGGAAGGATCTCTAGGCTTTGAGTCAACATGCTTGCTACTTTAATTATGTTACTAATCTACACTCTTCTTATGCTGCAAGACCGCTGAAGACGCTAGTCTACGATAGGCTAGGCTTTTCCCCTCTCCTCTGGCATTTCTGCAGTTCAGTCCACATATACAGCCTTTCTTTGATACCGATGCATAAGTAGAATAGTTCTGATGTAAGTCTTGCGAGTACTTTGGATGAGTACTCATGGTTGCTTTGCTCCCCTTTTTCCCCCATGCCCGATTGTTGCGACCAGATGATGGAGCCCCGGAGTCAGCCGCCCCAGCCGAAGACTACTACTACCCCTCTGGAGGAGCGTACTACTACTTGGAGACCGCCAACGACCAGGAGTAGTTAGGAGGTTCCCAGGCAGGAGGCCTGCGCCCTTTCGATCGTTGATGTTGTTTTGCCTCGCCTTCTTAAGGCTTTTCTGTTTATCTTGTATATCTGTACCCAGATATCTGATGCTTTCGCTGACACTTGCATGCGCAAGCTTATGTATTCGAGCCCTCGAGGCCCCCTGGCTTGTAATATAAAGCTTGAATTATTTTATTTTGTGTAGAGTTGTGTTGTGATATCTTCAAGTGAGTCCCAAGGCTTGATCGTGTGCTTTTGCGTGTATGATTAGCACACGATTAAGTCGGGGGCGTCACATCATGGTAAGGTCCCATAGGACCAGCGCACCAGAGCAGCAACCATCACCGATGAAGAAAGTTGTAGATTGGAAGGATCAAACCTGTAAACACCCAAACAAAGACGAACGAAGACCGGATCCAAATAGATCCACCGAAGACCAACACCGACCGAATCCCGCGATCCGACGGAGACACACCTCCACACGCCTGATTTCTACTACACAACTTATTCTTGTAGACTCGTGTTGGGCCTCCAAGCGCAGAGTTTTGTAGGACAGTAGCAATTTTCCCTCAAGTGGATGACCTAAGGTCTATCAATCCGTGGGAGGCGTAGGTTGAAGACGGTATCTCTCAAACAACCCTGCAACCAAATACAAGAAATCTCTTGTGTCCCCAACACACCCAATACAATGGTAAATTGTATAGGTGCACTAGTTCGGCGAAGAGATGGTGATAAAAGTGTAGTATGGATGGTAGATATAGGTTTTTGTAATCTGAAAATATAAAAACAGCAAGGTAGCAAGTGATAAAACGGAGCACAAACGGTATTGCAATGCTTAAAAACAAGGCCTAGGGTTCATACTTTCGCTAGTGCAATCTCTCAACAATTCTAATATAATTGGATCATATAATCATCCCTCAACGTGCGAAAAAGAATCACTCCCAAGTTCCTATTAGCGGAGAACATAAGATAGAAATTGTTTGTAGGGTACGAAACCACCTCAAAGTTATCCTTTCCGATCGATCTATTGAGCTATTCCTATAAGTGTCACAAACAGCCCTAGAGTTCGTACTAAAATAACACCATATGATACACATCAACCAACTCTAATGTCACCTAGATACTCCAATGTCACCACAAGTATCCGTGAGTTGATTATACGATATGCATCAAACAACTTCATAATAATAATATTCAATCCACACAAAGAACTCCAAGGAGCACCCCAAAGTTTCTATCGGAGAAAAGATAATGAAAATGTGCATCAACCCCTATGCATAGATTACCCCAATGTCACCTCGGGAATCCGCGAGTTGAGTGCCAAAACATACATCAAGTGAATCAATATAATACCCCATTGTCACCACGGGTATTCATATGCAAGACATACATCAAGTGTTCTCAAATCTGAATATTCAATCCGACAATAACGAAACCTCAAAGGGAAAAGATTCGATTCATCACAACAAAGATAGAGAGGGAAGAAACACCATATGATCCAACTGTATTAACAAAGCTCGCGATACATCAAGATCGTGCCATATCAAGAACACGAGAGAGAGAGAGAGATCAAACACATAGCTACTAGTACATACCCTCAGCCCCGAGGGTGAACTACTCCCTCCTCGTCATGGAGACCGCCGGGATGATGAAGATGGCCTCCGGTGATGATTCCCTCGCTCTGGCGGGGTGCCGAAAAAGGGCTGTAGATGAGATCATGGAGGTACAGAGGCTTGTGGCGACGTAAAAACTCATCTAGGTTAACTTTTGGGGGTTTCTGAATATATATGATTTTTTGGCGTTGGAATCACGCGAAGAGGTGCCACAGGGGGCCCACGAGGCACCAGGGCACGCCTGGGGGGGTGGCGCGCCCAGGTGGCTCGTGGGGGCCCTGTGGCTCTTCTGCTGCTTCCCCGAAGCTTCCTGGGTCCATTTCCTTCCAGAAAAAATCGTCAAAAAGTTTTGCTGCATTTGGACTTCGTTTGATATGGATTTTCTGGAAAAATCAAAAACAAGCAGAAAACAGCAACTGGTACTAGGCACTAGGTCAATATGTTAGTCCATGAAAATCATATAAAAGCCAGATAAAAGTGCACCAAAATCATACAAAACTATAATAAACATGGCATGAATACTTCATAAATTATAGATACGTTGGAGACGTATCAGCATCCCCAAGCTTAATTCCTGCTCGTCCTCGAGTAGGTAAATGATAAAAGAAATAATTTATGAAGTGTGAATGCTAGCATAGTGCATAAGTTTGATCAATGATAATTTCAATCACCTTTTCTAGCATCAATACATATCATAATCAGTAGCTCATCTGATAAAAGTTCTCATGATCAAGTAGCAAGCTATTCACATGTTTAAAGTATAGGCCATAAACTTTCTTGAAAACTAACAAACTATGTTCTCAGTCATCAAACAATTGCAATTCATCTTATTTTCAGGAAGGGTCTATGTAAGAGCTTTGATCTAGCAAATTCCACATACTCAACCATCTTTTAGTCTTCCATGATTGCTGACACTCAAAGCATATTTTTAGAACAAACCGTTTCAGTCAAACACATAGGAAGATAGGGGCTTAATGTTTCGCCTCCCAACCTATTTATCTCAGGGATAATGTCAACAATAATAACTCATGATCACCTATATTCAACTGGATATATGTGCCTGGATCTTTCCCTAGCACATAATGCTTGCCAACTAAAGAATAAATAGAGCGGAATAGGGATGAACATTAATGACTCTTGCATAAAAGTAAATATAGAAAAGTAAATACGGAAAATTAAAAGATAGGCCCTTCGCAGAGGGAAGCAGAGGTTGTCATGCGCTTTTTATTTTTGGATGCCAAGCCCTTAATGCAAAGGAACGTCACGTTATATTGCCCCTTGTGATAGCAACCTTTATTATGCAGTCCGTCGCTTTTATTTCTTTACCATCACAAGTTCATACAACGCTTATTTTCCCTTGCAATAAAAGATCATACATATTTAAGGAGCAATTTTTATTGCTTTTTGCACCGATGACAACTTACTTGAAGGATCTTATTCAATCCATAGGTAGATATGGTGGACACTCATGGCAAGAAACTGGGTTTAAGGGTTTTTGGATGCACTACTTAGTATGAATTTTTGGCTAGCAAAAGATCCTAAGCAAGCACCACATGTTAGAGGATCCATGACAATATAACTTCTATGTGAATATAAACAAACATAACTCATTACGTTGTCTTCCTTGTCC
Source organism: Elymus sibiricus (assembly GCA_039707655.1). Lineage (NCBI taxonomy): Eukaryota > Viridiplantae > Streptophyta > Magnoliopsida > Poales > Poaceae > Elymus > Elymus sibiricus. Next base: position 117,815,539 of record CM077676.1, on the reverse strand, counting down.
AACGTCAACTACTTGATCAAGCTTGAAAATAATTAATGGGGGCTCACAATCATAGAAGATGTCCAAGATAGTATATTTATATGTGAAATTTCTCTTCCTTCAAAATTCTTTCATGAATTGTTCAAGTGACCAATGCTATGTTTGTTAACTTTCAATAAATTTTACCACTTATACTTCTTGTATGTGAAGTCACTACTCCCATGGGACAAGCATATGAAGCATATAAAATTTCAACTTTATGATATTCAATTCATTTCAACAATTTACTCATAGGATATAAGTGAAGCACAAGAGTAAATGACAAACTACTCCAAAAAGTTATAAGTGAAGATCAAATGAGTAGTTGAGTAAATAGGTAGCTATGTGAGGACTCTCTCTCATTAAAAAAAAGAATTTTAGATCTTATTATTTTATTCAAACAGCAAAGAAAACAAAATAAAATGACATTCCAAGAATAGCACATATCATGTGAAGAAGCAAAAACTTAGGCTCAACCAAAACTGACCGATAATTGTTGATGAAGAAAGGTGGGATGCCTACCGGGGCATCCCCAAGCTTAGATGCTTGAGACTTCTTGAAATATTAATTTGGGATGCCTTGGGCATCCCCAAGCTTGAGCTCTTGTGTCTCCTTAATTCCTCTCATATCACGGTTTCCCTAAATCTTAAATACTTCATCCACACAAAACTCAACAAGAACTCGTGAGATAAGTTAGTATAAATCAACTCAAAACCTTAACATTCTCTACTGTAGAAAATCACTAAAATTATAATTAAACATTGCATACTAAATGCCTCTTCCTATTTAATACTCCTATCCTCAAATAGAAACATTAAACACGCAAACATATGCAAACAATGCAACTATAACAGCAATCTGCCAAAACAGAACAGTCTGTAAAAGGGGAATAAGAATCCATACTTCCCTAACTCCAAAAATTCTGAAAAATTACCACGTGACATAGAACTCATGCATTCTTACTGTGTAAAAATTTCAGATTTTTATCATGTTCTGACTATTCAGGAATATTCTGGACATAACAGAAAACTTTCTGTTTTCAAACAGCAACACATGAACTTGCAAACTGAGCATGGTAAAGGCTATAATTGGCATTTTATTGAAATAAAAGATACAAAACATGATTATTGATAACATAAAGAAAATCTCAATAAAATAAAATGACGCTCCAAGCAAAACTCATATTATGTGACGAATAAAAATATAGCTCCGAGTGAGATTACCGATAGTGTTGAAGACGAAAGAGGGGATGCCTTCCGGGGCATCCCCAAGCTTAGTTGCTTTGGTCTTCCTTGAATATTACCTTGGTGTGCCTTGGGCATCCCCAAGATTAGGGTCTTGCCACTCCTTATTCTCCTCATATTGTTATCTCACCCAAAACTTGAAAACTTCAATCACACAAAACTTAACGGAACTTGTGAGATAGATTAGTATGATAAAAATAAATCATCCACTTAGGTACTGTCAAGACAAGATTCATAATTGTTCTCACATAATCTCTACTGTATTCTATCATTTCCACAATTTATATCTCATAATATAAGCTATGGAAACACTAAAACAAGCAAACTATGCACCGAAAACAGAATCTGTCAAAAACAGAATAGCGTGTAGTGAGCGATTTAAAAACCATACTTCTGTACCTCCAAAAATTCTGAAAAATTAGTAAAAGTTAAACAATTTGTAACCCAATACTTTTTAAAAATTTCAGAATTTTGTCATGCTCCAGTACAGAATAGAAATTCCAGCACTGAACGCAAAAGTTTCTGTTTTTGCATAGAATCAAATCAACAAGCATCCACACTATCCCAAAGGCTTTACTTGGCACATTATTGAAAGAAAACATATAAAACATGATTACTACAGTAGCTTAATCATGTGGACACACAAAAACAGTAGGTATAAGTATTGGGTTGTCTCCCAACAAGCGCTTTTCTTTAATGCCTTTTAGCTAGGCATGATGATTTTAATGATGCTCACATAAAAGGTGAAGAATTGAAACACATAAGGGAGCATCATGAAGCATATGACTAGAAAATTTAAGCCTAACCCACTTCCTATGCATAGGGATTTTGTGAACAAACAATTTATGGGAGCAAGAATCAACTAGCATAGGAAGGCAAAACAAGTATAACTTCAAAACTTTCAACACATAGAGAGGAAACTTGATATTATTGCAACACCTACAAGCATATGATCCTCTCTCATAATAATTTTCAGTAGCATCATGAATGAATTCAACAATATAGCTATTACATAAAGCATTCCTTTCATGATCCACAAGCATAGAATTTTTATTACTCTCCACATAAGCAAATTTATTCTCATTCATAATAGTGGGAGAAAATTCAATGAAATATCTATCATATTACATAAAGCATTCTTTTCATGACCTACAAGCATAGAAATTTTATTACTCTCCATATAAGCAAATTTGTTCTCATCAATAATAGTGGGAGCAAATTCAACAAAATAACTATCATGAGATACTTGATTGGCATAATCCAATTGAAAATTAAAATCATGATGACAAGTTTCATAGTTATCATTATTCTTTATAGCATACATGTCATCACAATAATCATCATAGATAGCAACTTTGTTATCATAGTCAATTGAAACCTCTTCCAAAATAGTGGAATCATCATTAAATAAAGTTGTGACCTCTCCAAATCCACTTTTATCAATATTGCAATAAGATTCAACACCCTCCAAAATAGTGGGATCATTAGTACTTAGATTTGACACTCTTCCAAACCCACTTTCATCAATATAATCATCATAAATAGGAGGCATGCTATCATCATAATAAATTTGCTCATCAAAACTTGGGGGATTAAAAATTTCATCTTCATAAAACATAGCATCTCCAAGCTTATGGCTTTGCATATCACTAGCATCATGGATATTCAAAGAATTCATACTAGCAACATTGCAATCATGCTCATCATTCATGGATTTTATGCCAAACATTTTATTGAATTCTTCTTCTATCAATTGAGCACAATTTTCCGATCCATCATTTTCAAGAAAGACATTATAAATACGAATAATATGAGGCAACCTCAATTCCATTTTTTTGTAGTTTTCTTTTATAAACCAAACTAGTGATAAAACAAGAAACTAAAAGATTCAATTGCAAGATCTAAAGATATACCTTCAAGCACTCACCTCCCCGGCAACGGCGCCAGAAAAGAGCTTGATGTCTACTACACAACTTATTCTTGTAGACTCGTGTTGGGCCTCCAAGCGCAGAGTTTTGTAGGACAGTAGCAATTTTCCCTCAAGTGGATGACCTAAGGTTTATCAATCCGTGGGAGGCGTGGGTTGAAGATGGTATCTCTCAAACAACCCTGCAACCAAATACAAGAAATCTCTTGTGTCCCCAACACACCCAATACAATGGTAAATTGTATAGGTGCACTAGTTCGGCGAAGAGATGGTGATAAAAGTGTAGTATGGATGGTAGATATAGGTTTTTGTAATCTGAAAATATAAAAACAGCAAGGTAGCAAGTGATAAAACGGAGCACAAACGGTATTGCAATGCTTAAAAACAAGGCCTAGGGTTCATACTTTCGCTAGTGCAATCTCTCAACAATGCTAATATAATTGGATCATATAATCATCCATCAACGTGCGATAAAGAATCACTCCCAAGTTCCTATTAGCGGAGAACATAAGATAGAAATTGTTTGTAGGGTACGAAACCACCTCAAAGTTATCCTTTCCGATCGATCTATTGAGCTATTCCTATAAGTGTCACAAACAGCCCTAGAGTTCGTACTAAAATAACACCATATGATACACATCAACCAACTCTAATGTCACCTAGATACTCCAATGTCACCACAAGTATCCGTGAGTTGATTATACGATATGCATCAAACAACTTCATAATCATAATATTCAATCCACACAAAGAACTCCAAGGAGCACCCCAAAGTTTCTATCGGAGAAAAGATAATGAAAACGTGCATCAACCCCTATGCATAGATTACCCCAATGTCACCTCGGGAATCCGCGAGTTGAGTGCCAAAACATACATCAAGTGAATCAATATAATACCCCATTGTCACCACGGGTATTCATATGCAAGACATACATCAAGTGTTCTCAAATCTGAATATTCAATCCGACAATAACGAAACCTCAAAGGGAAAAGATTCGATTCATCACAACAAAGATAGAGAGGGAAGAAACACCATATGATCCAACTGTATTAACAAAGCTCGTGATACATCAAGATCGTGCCATATCAAGAACACGAGAGAGAGAGAGATCAAACACATAGCTACTAGTACATACCCTCAGCCCCGAGGGTGAACTACTCCCTCCTCGTCATGGATACCGCCGGGATGATGAAGATGGCCTTCGGTGATGATTCCCCCCCTCCGGCAGGGTGCCGGAAAAGGGCTGTAGATGAGATCGTGGAGGTACAGAGGCTTGTGGCGGCGTAAAAACTCATCTAGGTTAACTTTCGGGGGTTTCTGAATATATATGATTTTTTTGGCGTTGGAATCACGCGAAGAGGTGCCACAGGGGGCCCACGAGGCACCAGGGCGCGCCTGGGGGGGGTGGCGCGCCCAGGTGGCTCGTGGGGCCCCTATGGCTCTTCTGCTGCTTCCCCGAAGCTTCCTTGGTCCATTTCCTTCCAGAAAAAATCGTCAAAAAGTTTCGCTGCATTTGGACTTCGTTTGATATGGATTTTCTGGAAAACCAAAAACAAGCAGAAAACAGCAATTGGCACTGGGCACTAGGTCAATATGTTAGTCCATGAAAATCATATAAAAGCCATATAAAAGTGCACCAAAATCATACAAAACTATAATAAACATGGCATGAATACTTCATAAATTATAGATACATTGGAGACGTATCAACGCCCTCCAACGAAGCTAGACGCACCATCGGGATGGGGATAGAACGTGGGAGACATTATTCCTACCAAGGGGCATCGCCGCCGCCACACAGCCCCAACCAAGACACTGAAACTAACAAGAACGAGAACGGGGTCCCTCCCGCCAGCGGGGGGCCGAGGTCCTCTACACCTCCATGGCCCAAAGGCCATCGGAGATGAGACAGACCGGCGACGGCGCCGACACGGGGGGGGGAGAAAAGGCTTTTCTTGTGAGAGAGGAAAGAGTAGTCGTAGCCCGTAATTGATTGGACAAGAAGCATAGTTCTTTTCCCAATAATCCATTGTGTGAATCTGCCCAAACCACTACCTAGGTCGGGCCCCCTAAACTGATGAAGCCCGCAATTGATTGGACAAGAAGCATATTCGCCTTTCCAATAATCTATTGTGTGAATCTGCCCTATCGAGTTAAATTCAAATAACCGACAGAAAGGACACGATGGTAGGTGGCATGACATGTTGTTGCTGCAGCTTGTGTCGAGTTGTACAGTCACCGTCGTGCTCAGGCCCAGCAGTATTATGGTCATTTGGCCCCCATCACGTCCAATCCAAACCACTAACAGAAAGGACGCGATGGTAGATGGCACGACATGTTGTCGCTTTAGCTTGTGTCGAGTTGTACAGGCATCACCGTACTCAGGTCCGGCAGCATCATGGTCAATTTTCCACCATGACGTCCAATCCAAACCGCCGACAGAAAACTATACTTTTCCCTCTAAAATCACCCGATGGAAAAAAAAAAGGGAAATGATAAAATCCAAACGTCAGATTTTTGACCATGACAAATCGGATGTTTTTTATGATAATTTTAGTTGATGCGAGGATGGCAAGTTTAGAGCATCTACAGCCGGGCGCCTCAAACCCCCCTCAAACGCCCGGGCGGGCCGCCCGGTCACTGACCGGTCACGAATTTTCGACCCAGCCGGGCGCCTCAAACGGGCCTCAAACGCACAGGCTGACCGGCACCCCCCATATCCAGCCCAAATATGGGGCGGATATGGGGGCGCCCGGGTTGGTGCGCTGGAAGGGCTGATGGATGGTCGGCGTTGGTGGATAGGTGGCTCAGGGAAGATGCATCATTTGCGGCCACGAGCACAATCAACACGAAAAACCGGGGATCTGACGGAACACACATTCAAGGAAACCGGAGCCACCATCGCTACAAGAGGCACAAGGTATATATATGAAACATCATTTCTTTCATTTCCCGTCATGTTGGTATGCACGTGTAACATCTTTTTGCTGTTGCAGGAGGCCGTGTTGAAGAGGCCCATCTCACATATTGAGGCGTGGTCGCTTGGCCGTGTGCGGAATGTTCCTAAGGAGGGGGAGAGCCCTTACTACGGCAGGTCAGAGGAGCATCTAACAAATTATAAGGCACCGTCTAGTGAGCGAAATTCTCCTGGAGCGGATCCCATAGTGTCGGTTACAGACGAGACGGCGGTGGTTATGTCTGCACCCGGCAGGACACATGGCCGCTCAGGGGTTCTTGACGGCGTGTTCTAGCCCACCATCAGTTACATCCAGCTCCGGGCTTCCAGCACTGCCACGAGTACGGCTAACCCATCCCGGGCACGTCCTAGCCTTTCCAGAGAGGAAGAAGTAAGCATCTCTCCTTTTCATCCTCGTTCACACATTTCTTTCCTGCATGGTTATGTTGATTAGATTCATTGTGTCAAATTGTAGGCCTACTCTAGGTATGTCAAAGCTTATCGTCAAGAGTTCGCTGAACACGAAGCCAAACGGGCTCAACTCGAGGAGTACCGCGCCCAACAATTGCAAGTTAGTTAGTTTTCACCACTTAGAGCCAAGCTAGCTAAATTTTGTGCTGTCACTATTTTTGACTTCCGTCTTCGCTTTGTCAACTAACGTGCAGAATATGTACATTTGGATGGAACATGGCACTCGGGCTGCACCAATGGGACCGGCACCACCCAATCCCGGGCCAACCCCAGTAATGCTAACCATCGAGGAATTCTTGACACGTGGTGACGACGAGACTCCGGTTAGTACATTGCCAAACACGTCAAGCATTACCTATCATTTTTTCAACAAATAGCTTGAGATCTCTTCTGAATGTCACTTTCGAACACAATGTAGGAATCTGGCCAAGCATCAAACACTCCTAGTGATGGTACTCCTGCTTCACGGAGCCCGGTGACCCCAATTCATAACCCAGGTGGTGGTGCTGGTGGTGGTTCTACCTCGAGCCGTGGATCGCCTCTTTTTGTAAGTCCCCTACTCTCTAGATGCATTTATCATAGTTATAACATTTCCGAAGACGCAAACTTAGAACTAGACAAAATGCCATGCTAAACGGCTGTGATTCTTTATTGTGTAGTGATGATGCTATTTGGAGGTGGACTTCGGGTTCTGGCGGTGGGCGATGCTCGTCGGTCTTCGGCTAGGACTTCGATATGATGCTCTATGGTTGATATTGATGCTATGTTGGATGATATGATGCTCTATGTTTGATGTTCATGCTATATTGATGCTATGTAATGGATGCTCTATGCTTGATGTTGATGCTCTATGTTTTTGTTTCAATAGATGATTTGATGATGCTATATAGTTGTGTGATGGAGATGCTGTTATATATATTGGTTTTGCTGATGTACCTATTTTATTTGCAGTGCAAAAGCAAAAACAAACAAAACAAAAAATTGGCCAAAACTATGCCTACAGTTTAACCGTAGGCATAGCCTTGGCCCGAGCCACCAGATCCTGACATGTGTCATCTATGCCTACGGTTAAACTGTAGGCATATATCAGATATATGCCTACGGTTACACCGTAAGCGTAGACATGCCACTCGAGGCGCCAGATGCCGCCACGTGTCCATTATATGCCTACGGTTAAACCGTAGGCATAAAGCTGATGTCTGCCTACGGTTTAACCATAGGCATTCATCCGATATATGCCGACGGTGAAACCGTAGGCATATCGTTGACACGTGGCGGCATCTAAGTGTAGGGGAACGCAGCAGAAAACAAAAAAAAAATTGCACTACGAACATGCCCAGGATCACTATGGAGATGCATACAAGGTTTTGATCTGATCATTACCGACTCGCGGCGCAGCGGAAGTAGAGTCGATGAAGATCGTCGGTGCAGATCCCCGCAGCTAGGATTTACAACCTCCCAACCGCGAGGATGTACTCCCTCATTTGTCCCTCGGCCAGTCCCTCGGACAGCCCTCCGGGAGGCGGTCGGACAGTCCCCCGGACGGTGTCACGGACAGCCCTTCGGGAGGCACTCACAGAATCTCGGACGGTCACTCGGACAGCCCTTCGGGAGGCACTCTCGAACAGCCCCTCGGGCAAAAGATTGAACCTATGACCTCTCTATGGGGTTGCACACATACGGTGTCAGCTATCCGGCAGGGCTTCGCTGTCCAGAACTAATTCCCACCGGAACCCAGACAGCCTTTCGGCTCTACGAAACTATTTCGCTGGGAGGGAGAGAGAAAGCCAGATCATGCATGGCATTTGTATGTGAGAGAAGAGTGAGTGTGGAGAGCTCATCTCCACCTCTATTTATAGGAAAACCAAGGGACGGTGGCACTTGAAAAACCCAAAATGCCCATGCTTCATGTCCCACATAAAGGGCAAGATGGGGAGGCTTCCAAATAGTGTTGCCTGCATCACCATGCCTGCATCACCATGCTTACATCACCATGCCTGCATCATCCCCTAATAGTGTTTCAACTATTTACAATAGTGTTTCTACTATTTACATATAGTGTTTTCATGATTCAGAATAGTGTTTCCACTATTCATGAAACATTTTCCCGTGACCGTTAAATCCGAAAATATTTCTGTAGGTCTTAGAACTTTCTAGTACCCACTAAAATAATTTTGGACGCGTTCTGAAACAATTCCGGATCAGTGATTTTCATCAACGAAAAGCAACCAAAGCGGTTCTGGCAGCTCCGGAACATTTCCGGTTTTGTTCTCCAGAAAAATTTCAAAAGTTCCCAGAACAATTCTGGCACCCTCCAAAAGGTTCCAGGCGTGTGCCAAAACCATTTTGACTTAATGGTATACTCTGAAACAACTTTTCGGTTTTACCGAAACTATTCCGGTGTTCTCTCCGGAACTCTTCCGTTGACTTTCTCTCAGACTCCGTGTCTAGTATTCAGCAGATAGATGACCCTTAAGCATGTGACCCTATAGGTTCGGTGAAGTACAGACATGACCGGAACACTTTTCAATCAATGATCAACATCGGAGCCGTGGACACCCATATTGACCCCTATACCCACACGAATAAATATTCGAGTGAACCTCTAGTTGCAGTGTGCTATTCCTGTTGCTTCGTGATATGTTACAAAAACCCGAGGTGAGATTTATCGGCATCCCCGTGGATCAACAACTTTGTCCACAATGCCAGTTACCTCATTACCGGTTTTGTTCTCTTTTCTCGTTTCCGCGTTCCGGCATCCCCGTGATCATATCACGCTGTGTCTGGCCAGACGATGATGGATACCGTATCACCGAGAGGGCCCAAAGAATATCTCTGCATCGTCGGAGGAGCAAATCCCAATCTTGAGCTATCAAGTTACTTGGCATACCTTTCCATGAACCCGTAAGCCGCCGTAATAGCCACCCATTTACGGATGACGTTTAACAAACCCCAAAGTTCATGAAGCAAGTGCGAAGGAACTCGATACTCTCATGGTCTAAGGAATTATGCAAACATTAACTTTCTCTGTGTTATTAACCATTAACTTGTGACGAATGTATCTCATAGCATAACATCAAATTGGGTCGATTCAACACAAGTGTTCTTCTAACAATGTGCCCTCAAAGTTGCCGGCATAGTCATGCCCATGATCAGGAAAACAGAACCATCATGCAACACTTGATCTAGTCTTAGAGGCCAGACTAGGAATATATTTTACCGTTTATTATTCAACACGTGCATATGAGTCTTCCTTCTAGCCTCGTGGTTATTGCAGACTCGAGAACCATAGCAGTTATAGCACGGAATATAAACTTAATTACGAACATGGAGATAAATAATAACATTTATTATTGCCTCTAGGGCATATCTCCAACACTAAGGTGCACACGTGTGCGTATGGCACTTAACGGATGTGCCGTCAAATGTTTTTGCCGACGGGTATATATGCCGACGGTTACCGTCGACATAGATCGTCTATGCCTACGGTTTTTCTATGCCGACGGATGGTGGAGGTATACCGACGCTATTTATGCCTACGGTGACCGTAGGCATAGCTTATGCCGACGGTTTTTGGGTCTTTGCCTACTGTTTTAGCCGTAGGCATAGCCCGTGATTCCTGTAGTGATTGAGAGGCCAAGCCAATTAATACACTTGAAAATGTGTACTATTGTCCAGTCAAACCGGCCCACCACACCAGCCTCTCACGATCTACATCGCGAGAAACAAGGGCCATAGGTACATGCCAATAATACAACAAGCTACTGTATGGTATAGGCCATAGCACAATCGTAAGAGCAAGTATAATAGTACCCAGTCAGCCGGCTGTAGCGTGCTCCATGTCAGCAAAGTCATACGTGGAGGAGTGATAAGTGAAGAGAGAGACTTGAGCGGGCGCTTGACGTACAGCCAGGCTATATCATGATAAACGAGAGTATAAAGCCTACATGCAGGGGCGGAGAAAGAGGGGGCGAGCAGGGGCCACCCCCCCCCCCCCAATGATCGAGCGAACATCGAATATCAGCAATTAATTAGCGATATGATTTGCACCTACAACGTACTTGGCCCCCCCTATCTTTACGTGAACTCAGAAGAAAGGGAAAAAGGCCCACGTACAGGCCCAATAGATAGTTGTTTTCTAACTCCGATGTCAATCGTGCAATCTCTTCCGTGATTATCGCGTGCGTGGATTAGGGATGCGCTGCTGCCGTCCTATGCCTTGTCGTTTGCCTGCCTCTGCTCTCCCCTTCTAAGATCTGATTCATACAACGACACATGCTACTCCACTCACCAATTCTTCAGGCCGCAGCCACGAACTAGACAAGGTTAAGACATCACACCATCTACTAATCTCTCTCAATTCTTATCTTGTATGGTGTTGAACTTCTACCTCAGATTTTAGTTATTTTGGTTGTGTGATTTGTGATGTGTTGCGGCGCTAGGGTATAGGCACCTGCAATGGTTCGAAAGCTCGGAACCATCAATGCTTCGTCGAGCATCTGTAGTAAACAGTCATTGATGACTAGCCGATCTACTTTGACCTAGCGGCAGAGGGGGCGAGGAGGGACTGGGTTTGATTCTCTACGTATGTATTCTGGCAACGTTGATCAATTTTTGCTAATAGAACAATATAATGTCCTAATACAACCAGTGATGATTTGTCATTCCAATCTATCTAAACAGTGTCATATAATTGCAAGCTAAAAGCCAACCATTTGATTGATTATTATTGTTCATATATCTTAAGTTTCCATACGAAAATGTTTTTAGCAATGCATTTCATGTCATATTTTAGAGTAGTTTGATTATTAATTTTGTCTTCTTGGCGCGTATGTGGAATTATTGACCAATATTAGCTATCGCTAGACATGCTGCAGCTGCAAAAAAAAGTGTGTCTAGGCAAAGTTAAATGTGAATGATACTTGAATATACAACTATTGGGTAGTAGTGAGGCACAATTTTTTTTTTTGGCTTCAATGCCATTTGGCCCCCCCTATGCCTAAATCCTGGCTCCGCCCCTACCTGCATGCAGCCTGTGAGTGAACTTTTAGCTAGCGTTTTACTCCCTACACCAATCATGTGTGTTGTCCTGCCTCCCTCATAGTGAATCATTTAATACTAAAGCCAAGCTAATAGCCAGTCTATTATACAAGCCAACCTTTTACAAGGGCTTTATATGACATGGCACAACTATATAGCCAGCAGCAGGCTCTTCCATTAACCATGCTCTAATAGCACTATAAGATATTGCAATAGCATCATGTCTATCGACGAATTGCCACGCGACACACCACCAACTAGACTAAGCCCTTAATCTGACGATGATTGGACAAAAAGCACATTCATTTTTTGAATAACTTGTTGTGTGAATCTATCCACACCACCACCTAGACCGGATTCTAATCCGGTTAAGCCCACAATTGATTGGACAAGAAGCAATAGTGACCTTTCCAATAATCTACTGTGTAAATCTGTCCACACCATCACCTAGGCCGGGCCCCAAATCTGGTGAAGCTTGTATTTTTTTTTTGCAAGAAAACTTACAATCTATTCATTCTCAATCATGACAGTACAAAGAACACCAGAGGTAATAAAAATTACAACCAGGTTCCTGGACCACCTAGCGACGACTACAAGCACTGGAGCGAGCCGAAGACGCGCCGCCGTGATCGCCCCTCCCTCATCGGAGCTGGGCAAGCTTTGTTGTAGTAGACAGTCAGAAAGTCGTCATGCTAAGGCCCCATAGGACCAGCGCACCAGAGCAGCAACCATCACCGATGAAGAAAGTTGTAGATTGGAAGGATCAAACCTGTAAACACCCAAACAAAGACGAACGAAGACCGGATCCAAATAGATCCACCGAAGACCAGCACCGACCGAATCCCGCGATCCGACGAAGACACACCTCCACACGCCCTCCAACGAAGCTAGACGCACCATCGGCACGGGGATAGAACGTGGGAGACATTATTCCTACTAAGGGACATCGCCGCCGCCACACAGCCCCAACCAAGACGCTGAAACTAACAAGAACGAGAACGGGGTCCCTCCCGCCAGCGGGGGGGCAAGGTCCTCTACACCTCCATGGCCCAAAGGCCATCGGAGATGAGACAGACCGGCGATGGCACCGACGCGGGGGGGGGAGGCTTTTCTTGTGAGAGAGGAAAGAGAAGTCATAGCCCGTAATTGATTGGACAAGAAGCATAATTCTTTTCCTAATAATCCGTTGTGTGAATCTGCCCAAACCACTACCTAGGTCAGGCCCCCTAAACTGATGAAGCCCGCAATTGATTGGACAAGAAGCATATTCGCCTTTCCAATAATCTGTTGTGTGAATTTGCCCTATCGAGTTCAATTCAAACAACCAACAGAAAGGACACGATGGTAGGTGGCATGACATGTTGTTGCTGCAGCTTGTGTCGAGTTGTACAGTCACCGCCGTGCTCAGGCCCAGCAGTATCATGGTCATTTGGCCCCCATCGCGTCCAATCCAAACCACTGACAGAAAGGACGCGATGGTAGATGGCACGACATGTTGTCGCTTTAGCTTGTGTCGAGCTGTACAGGCATCACCGCACTCAGGTCCGGCAGCATCATGGTCAATTTGCCACCATGACGTCCAATCCAAACCGCCGACAGAAAACTATACTTTTCCCTCTAAAATCACCGGATGGAAAAAAAGGGAAATGATAAAATCCAAACTTCAGATTTTTGACCATGACAAATCGGATGTTTTTTATGATAATTTTAGTTGATGCGAGGATGGCAAGTTTAGAGCATCTACAGCCGGGCGCCTCAAACCCCCCTCAAACGCCCGGGCGGGCCGCCCGGTCACTGACCGGTCATGAAATTTCGACCCAGTCGGGCGCCTCAAACGGGCCTCAAACGCACGGGCTGACCGGCACCCCCCATATCCAGCCCAAATATGGGGCGGATATGGGGGCGCCCGGGCGCGCCCGGGCACGCCCGCCACGTCGGCCTGGCAGCCCGACCCCACCCCAAATTGCATCAAATCCTTCCCCAGAACTTGCCGGATCCATTTGCTCTATCCTCTCTTCTTCCTCCTCCACGTCGTCCGTCTCGCAGCTCCGCCACCGCGCCCGCTCCGCAGCCGTTCATAGCCTCTGCGCCGCCAGCTCCGGCAGACCAGTCCTCTGTCCCGTCGTCGCCGCCTGGGACATCGTCGCCGGCCCGGACGCCACCACGGTACGTCCGGCAACTCTCTGGCTCCGCCTTGCGCTTCATGTGTTCGACACATTGTTTGACCGGAATTTTTGTGATTTTATTAGGGAAAATGATGGATTCCGATGCTTCGTCGGACGAGGAGTATGGACCGACGGAGCTTGATCAAATGATTCAAGATGAGTTCTTCGATTCCTCGGATTCGGACGAAGAAGTGGACATGATCATGCGCATGAGCATGCAAGAGGAAATGGACCGGCAAGTGGAGCATATTCTCAACTTCAAGGGCTCAATCAAAGGGACAAGAGTGATCAATCGGGATAGGGTGTCCGGAGCTCGGCTACTGCAGAAGGACTACTTTGCTCCGAACCCAACATTTCCGGATGACCCATGGTTTCGTCGCCGTTTTCGCATGCGGAAACCATTGTTTTTGCGCATTGTGGACGGAGTGGAGGCACACGATGACTACTTCAAGCTCACAAGAGATTGTTGCGGCCAACTATCTTTCGGTGCCAAGCAGAAATGCACGGCTGCTCTGAGGATGCTTGCACTTGGTACTGATGCAGATGTCGTTGGTGAGATGGTCAGGATGGGGGAGAGCACATGCCTGAAGACTACTGTCAAGTTTGCCCGCGCCGTGGTGGAGGTGTTTGGACCTGAGTATCTCAGAGAACCAAATGCGCAGGATACAGAGAAGTTGTTGGCTATTGGAGAGGCCAGGGGGTTTTCCAGGAATGCTCAGATCAATTGATTGCATGCATTGGCAATGGAAGAACTGCCCCAAAGGTTTGCGGGGAATGTATCAAGGTCACACCAAAGAGGCCACCATCATACTGGAAGCGGTGGCATCACATGACTTATGGATTTGGCATGCTTTCTTTGGAATGCCGGGTTCTCACAACGACATCAACGTGCTTCAATGATCTCCAGTGTTCAGGAGGCTTTGCAATGGGGAAGCACCGCCTTGCAACTATACCGTCAACGGCCGAGACTACAACATGGGATACTTCCTTGCCGATGCCATCTATCCTCAGTGAGCGGCGTTTGTGAAGACCATATCCAAACTGCGTGGCAATAAACAGAGCCACTTTGCAACAATGCAGGAAGCGACTAGGAAGGATGTGGGAGGGCATTTGGTGTGCTTCAAACTCGTTGGGGAATTGTTCGTGGCGCTGCAATGGTGTGGGAATCGGAGACTTTGTGGCAGCTCATGACATGTTGTGTAATTTTGCACAACATGATTGTCAAGGATGAGGGTGATGGTGTAACCCAAACCAATGATTTCGAAGCACCTGAAGAACAAGTTGAAATCCCGGAAGATCAAGATGCAGCTCAGCTCATGAACTTTTTGCAGATGCATCAGAATCTTCGAGATCATCAGGTGCACGTGCAGCTCCTCAGTGATCTTGTGGAGCATATGTGGACCCACAATGGAAACCAATGAGCTGTTATTTGAGTTGTGCACTTAAAATAAATTATATGTAAACAATATTTATGTTCGGTACCAAACATTTGTTATTTACGTGCGACAACGTCCTATATGATCGACGTGCATGGATTTGTATGGATTTGAGAGACCGGATTTGAGACGTGTGGATGTGCAGGGCAACATATGAGGGGCCGGCGGGCACTGTCTGCGGATGCGCCCGCGGGCGTATAGGGGGCCGGATTTGCCAAGTCCGGCTGTAGATGCTCTTAGTTGGCAGCATGATAATTTTTTTTGCGAGAAAAACTTTCAATCTATTCATCAACTGTTAAGGTAGTACAAAGAACACCAGAAATAAAAAATACATCCAGGTCCATAGACCACCTAGCGACGACTACAAGCACTGGAGCGAGCCGAAGGCGCGCCGCCGTCATCGCCCCTTCCTCATCGGAGCTGGGCAAAAATTTGGTGTAGTAAACAGTCGGGAAGTCGTCGTGCTAAGGCCCCATAGAACCAGCACACTAGGACAGCAACCGCCGCTGATGAAGAGATGCGTAGATCAGAAGGATCCAACCTGTAGACACATGAACACAGACGAACGAAGATCGGTACCACGTGGATCCATCGAAGACAAACGCCGACCGAATCCTGTAAGATCCGTCGGAGACAAATCTCCACACGCCCTCCGATGATGCTAAAAACACCACCGGGGCGCAGGCTAGGCAGGGCGGAATTTATTCCGTCTTCAAAGAGCCGACGCCGCCTCGCCTCTCTAAACAGGACACAAAGCCTAACAAAACTTAAATAAACCATCTGAAAACGAAGCCCTCCCGCCGACGAGGGCCGGGATCCACCGCGCTTTCATGCCCCTGAGACCATAGAAGACGAGATAGACCCGCCACGGCACCTACGGGAGGCACCAGAAAAGCGGTGCCGCCGCCCTTACCCTGCGCGACGGCGATCTCCTCGTCCACGCTAGAACCATATGAAACCCCTTTTCATAAAAAAAACAAAAAAAAATAAATAAAACGTAGAACCAGATGAAAGGGATCCTTGGTGCTCGGCTCTGTGCTCATGTCGCCGCGGCCGAGGGGGGTCTCCAGAGGGCCGAGCGGCCGGACCTTGTCGCGGTCCCGCTCGAAGACGAAGGTCAGGATCTTCTTCTTCCACGACAGCCGTCTCTCGAAGGTCAGGTTCCTCACCGGGCCCAGGTACACGCCGTTCTTCAACCTCAGCCACTGGGGAAGAAGATGGCTTCAGAGTTTCAGTTGCAGAAAATAATTGTGTGTGTCAGGCAAATTGCTACTGGATTGCTGAACCATCGTTGCTCATCTGTTCGTCCAGAATCTGATTCCATGGCTGCAATGCGAGAGAGGCACGAGGAGCTCACTCACCGTGGCGCCGAAGCGCTTGACGGCGGTCACCGTACCGGGAAGTAGCTCCCTTTCTCCAGACGACCCTGCGAGATACTCAGACCATCCAATTGATTAACCACCAAATGCAAACTGCAAGTCTGAACCCTGAAGCACAGACCGAATTGCGCCATTTGGCTTGAAATTCAGATGTGTGTTTGTTGGCATGGCTCTCAAATCGATCGATGGTCAACTACTCACACGTCGATCCAACGTGGGGAAAGAAAATTACAAGCACTGTTTTGATCCAATATACTCCTACTAATTAGCGAGTACTATTACCCAACAGCATCAGCGGAAATCGGCCAGCCGGGGCCGCGGTTGCTCGGCGCGGGAGCACCGGCTTCTTGGAGTGCAGGAGAATCGCTCTTCTTGGAGCAAGGCCAGCCAGCAGCTCGGTGCGCAGCCGGGACTCTGCAGCTCGACGACGACTTCCGCTAGGGTAGGAACTAGACGCTGAAGGGCCGCCGACACTTGCTCCGGCGCCGGCGAGGAGCGGACCAAGGTGATGGGTTCAGCACGCACGGGTCAACGCCTTCGGTCCATGGTCAAAACCGCCCAAAATTTAACATTTGAGCTTCAAAACCACCCAGGGTTCAGATTTATCCGGTTTTGATAAGTTTAGGGTGTGATTTATCCGATTTTAGAGTTCAGCGGTTTTTTTATTCACGAGGGTGGATTTTAGGAGGAAAAGTATAATTTCCTCCACACATGACACAACGCTACATGTACCACACCACAGTTGGAGTAGCTTAAAAACCCACAATAAGTACCATTGCGTTGGGAAGCCAAGCCAATCACTTAAAAATATGTACTCCCATCCGGTCAAACCGGCCCACCC
Source organism: Elymus sibiricus (assembly GCA_039707655.1). Taxonomy (NCBI): domain Eukaryota; kingdom Viridiplantae; phylum Streptophyta; class Magnoliopsida; order Poales; family Poaceae; genus Elymus; species Elymus sibiricus. The sequence goes on along the minus strand of CM077676.1, from coordinate 117,798,061 downwards.
CCACCAGTCTCAACCAATCTTCACCCCGAGAAACGAGCGACACAGGCACACGCCAGTAGTACAACAGTAATAGTAGTACTACAAGTTGTAGCAATAGCATCATGCCCTCACATCATCGGCCAATTGCCCGCGTGACACACCATCACCTAGGTCGGGCCCCTAATATGATGATGATTGGACAAGAAGCATAGTCGTCTTTCTAATAATCTGTTGTGTGAATCTGCCCACACCAGTAGTACAACCACCGACGGAAAGGACGATATGGTCGGTGGCACGACATGTTGCCGTTGCATGTCTGGCACGCACCCTGCGCAGCTTGCGTCGAGCTGTACAGGAACCACCGCGCTTAGGCCCGACAACATCATGGTCGATCACATTGCGCAGGACCCGACGACAGCTGTGACCGGATAAAGTCGAGCCCAGTTGAATTCTATGGATGGGGCGCAGGGGAGCATGTGCTGGGACGGGCGGTCGGCACGTATTATTTGTATTTGTACTAAATAAATGACCCATCGATAAACTTAGGGTAGTGCTAGGTATCGGTCGACCGGTGCCAGCCCCCGGTCGGTCACATCTCGCGCGTTTGCTACCTTGTCTTCCAGCCGTCAGATTGGGACAACGCTTTCCATGGCTGGCATGCACCCTCGCGCACTCCTTGATCCCAAAAAGAAAAAGGAGCACGCGACCTCTCAAACGTTGTAGAAGAACATGTTACGTAACAAAACATTATTCTACACGATCACCCAGGAACACTATAAAGATAGCAGGTAACAATGATCTGACCGACGAGCAGTAGCGAAAGCAGTGTAGTCTGTCGGTGAAGCGTGACGATTCCTGTAGGTAGGTTATATCTCCCAGCCGCAAGGATTTCTCCGAGATGATCCGCCGATCAAGAGTCGAAGTAGACGGACCCTCCAAGATATCCACACGTTTTGAAATAGTAATCTGGCAGCACTTCGGCGTTCATGAAAAAGAGCTCCCCGAAAACTAGAAGGAAGATCATCACCTGCCCGGTGGCTATAAGATGTCAAATCCAATCCGATCATTGATATTTGTGCAAGTATAAATAGACGAGGAGATCATCACCCGGTGGCTATAAATATTGAAGTCGACCGAGAAATAGTCACTCGTAATTGTAAGGTGCCTTATACGGGCGTCGAGTATCTGCTCCCGAGCTCAGATGCTCCCTGATGAACAGTAAAATTGAAGAAAAAGTTAGTAAAACAATTCAAAAAATTTAGTAAAACAAGTTAGTAAAACCATTCAAAAAACAGTAAAATTGAACATACAAAACACACACGCTGGCTCAGAGCCACTGGGCCAGCGTGTGTGTTTAATTCTGAATTTTTTTTGGTAAACTTTGACAAATGTTTTGTATGCTTGTAAAATTTCAGCACGAAATGACATTTGTGAAAGTCGTGGCATAAAAAAACAAAATAGATGTTCCAAAAATGCTAGTTTTGAAAACATTTTGGAGTGCTGATATTTTTTTCCACGCCTTCCACGAATGTCATTTCGTGCTAAAAATTTGCAAACATACAAAACATTTGTCAAAGTTTACCACAAAAAAGATCAGAATTTTTGATATTTTTTTTGATTTTACTGTTCACCAAGAAGCATTTGAGCATTGTGAGATGTAGAGCACACAAAAGTGCACTAGTGCAAGTAATCTGCAACTCCAAAGTTACGGGCTTATAGTCCATAAGCCATGTTTGAGACTACTTCACTCCCTAAAATTCATCACTGCTCTAAAAAACACAAACCAAACGGGATAGCTCCACGATGTCCCGAGTCCAAAGAACTAGAATGTGAGGTACAACTCCTTGTTTTGCGTCAAGCTTGTCATGTGGTGCTCTAAAAACTCTAGTTTTTTTTTTTGCGGGTGTCTAAAAACTCTAGTTAAAAGAGTCATCGTGAGGTTGGGGGAAAATACCCACAACTGTCACCGGTAAGTGGATACTCCTTCATTTTTTTCCTCGCGTCACCCAGCCAAATAGACCTTTCCCACCAAATTTTCTCATTCTTGAAGCTGGAGATAGCTAAAAGTCAAACATGATAAACTGCACTTTGGTGAAGCTACAACTCCTAGGTAAAACTGCTTCAAAGTGGATTTGGTGGAGTGGAGATGATTTTGGTGGAGTTGAGGAGTCCCAGACAGTGTAGGGAATATGTAATTAAGTACTCACTATGTTTTGTATACAACCTCACTTCATATTTTTATGTTTAACTTTAACCATTAATTTTATTAACAAAATGTGAGTTGTATGCCACAAAAAGTATGTCAATGGATGCACATTTTAAAGAAGTTTCTGATGGTTATTTTTTATGACATATAACCCATATTTTGTTGACCAGAATTGTATAGGTCAAAGTTTGATACGAAAAACGAAGTGGCCTTGTATACAAAAATGGTGGGAGTATCAATTTTCACTTGGATATTAAAAGAAAAAACGTCAAGATCGTCTTAGAAACGATGTGGTACATCGGATGTGTCCTTTCCAGCAGTTGGTTTGCGAAAGGAATTCATCGTTGTTGATCTTCCTTGTCATTGAACCAGTATTTCAGAACCAAACGACAAATGAATTTTCCATTCTCAGCACGTATTATTAACGATTTTGCTAAATTTCAGTCGTCTAGATATTTCTTACGTCAAAGTCGATGACGTGAACGTATGATGTCTCCTTGTTGAAATTTGTGCACACCATTCCGCAAAAAGTAACGGAAAACTAAAAATCTGACGTCAAATTTTTACGCATGGCAAATCTGATGTTTTTCATGGTAATTTATATTGGCGTGATGATGGTAAATTTAGTTTGCAAGCACGGCAACTTTCTGACAAAAAAAATGAATTGAGACGAATTTGCCATGCTCGCCAACTAAACTTGCCATCCTCGAAGAACATAATTTGCCAGCCATAGTAAAAAATCTGACGTCAGATTTATAGTGGCGTCCAAAAGTAAAAATGTACACACCGTCGTAGTATCGGGTGAAGGTATTGTGCCGGCGGACCGTGGACCTAGTACATGCCCTCTCTGCGGCGACATTGGTATCGGCGGCGTGCTGCTCAAGACACGGTTACTCAGCCTCTAGCTCCACGCACCTCTCCGGTGTCTCGCCCTCAAGGGTTGGGGAACGGGTTCTCAATAAAAGAAAACACAAATTCTTTTTTTTTGCGGGTGAGAAAATACAAATTCCTTCTCATTAAGATTTTTTTTATTGGGTTTTTTTGTCCATTCTTGCTCTGCAAAAGTAAACAGAAATGTAAACTACTTTAATGTAAAAAATGCCTTCTAATCATTTTATTGAGTTTTTGTGTGTGTGTATTTTGTGTTTGATGTTCTCAATAAAAGAGAGCATACATATTCTAGCTCATCAAGTTTTTTTTTGTTTTTTGCAAGGAAGCCAACTCAAACACAGGAGCACATTCAGTAGAACAAAAATTATCAAAACCGGTGTGGATACAAGGGAAAGTTTTGGTTGTACCCCCATACCTGTGTACCCTCTATCCTCATCGTCCATTTTTGCATCAAAGTTCGTGCAAGAAAACTTCTCTTTTTTGTTTCTCCCAAATAAAAGAACATTTGAACTCAAAACTTTGCAGATCAACATAACACAAGTACTATCATGTGCAGAATTTTTTTCAGATTTTTGGCGCAACATAATTTTTTTTAAATGATACAATTCATTTGAAATTTGAAATTTGACAAATTTATGTTTTATCAAAAAGATGGGAAACATGTTATACAATGAGTGACACTTGTGTATAGTTGATCTGCAAAGTTTCAAGGTCAAACGTTCTCTTGTTTGGAAGAGACAAAAAAGAGAAATTTCTATATAAGGATAGCACAAATCTTGACGCAAATTGAATGTTCTAGATAGAGGGTAGACTGGTATGGGGGTACAAAAAATCCACGCTCATGGCTGAGCCTTTATTTACACAAAATGTCCAACACATATAAAAGTACTGAACCATTTCATCGACCCTCTATATAAAGTATTCATAGAATTCTGAACATTGTTTCTGAGTTGCTCCAGTTCAGTGCTCCATCCTGCAAAGTATGCAGGCCGGTTGGGAGTTGGAAGTGTAGTGCTCCCATTCTCTAGTGCCAACACAACTGATGACATGTGTGGTCTGTCTTTTGGGTTTTCTTGGACACACAACAGGGCTACATGAATGCAAAGCAACACCTCATCTGGTAAGCATGTGTCTATGATAGATGGGTCAGCCAACTCCTCTGCCTTCCCGTCCTTCCACGTATTCCATGACTGAAACAAACAAAAACATCATCTCTTTTGTGTTACATGACTATTTTCTTTTAAAAATATCGGCCAACTTTTTTGAAAGGTGGGAACCTGAAAACATGTTATACATACGTAAGCTATGAGGCTAGGAAAGCCCATGGTGTGACTACTGGAGCCTCTCTTCATACCGGTTACAATCTCCAATAGCAACACGCCAAAACTATAGATGTCGGACTTGGTAGAGATTACACCTTCCATTGCATACTCGGGAGCCATGTAGCCACTGCTTGATTGTTTGACGTGCAAGAGTTATTGAAATGGGATTTTTGAATATAATCGCAGATCAGTTGGAGCTATTGGTTCAAACAGTTACTCACTATGTTCCGACAACACGTTGGGTGTTTGCGTTTTCCTGGTTATCACTGAAGATCCTCGCCATACCAAAATCTGCTATCTTGGGCTTCATTTGTGCATCTAGCAAAACATTTCCGGCTTTGAGATCTCTGTGAATTATGGTCGGCCTTGAATCTTGGTGGAGATAAAGAAGCCCCTTGGTGACACCTTTGATTATATTTAAACGTGTTCCCCAATCCAGCAACAATTTCCTTGAATCATCTTTAGACAAAAGCAAATGTTAGAAAACAAAATTTTGACATGTTTTAAAAACTGGTGTGTTGCTAGAATATACCGAAAAGGGTGGCATCTAAGCTTCTATTAGACAAATACTCATAAATCAACAACTTTTCATCTCCCTCGTCACAACATCCAAGAAGTCGAACCAAATTTCTGTGTTGAAGTTTGGCAATAAGTATTACTTCATTTCTGAATTCATTTGTTCCTTGTTGAGAATCCTTATTTAGCCGTTTGACAGCAATTTCCTGATCGCCTAGTGTTCCCTGTATGATTTTAAGGGAAAATGTAGATTTGAGTTTGTCATGTGAATAGATCAGTAGAATAAGAACAATGTAGTGCTGAATAATTACCTTGTAAACTTTGCCAAAGCCTCCCCGTCCAATCATACATGTTTCGGAGAAATTATGTGTTGCTAGGGCAATCTCCTCAAATCTTACAAATGGGAATTCAAGATCACTTGAACCATCCAATAGTGCCTTCTTGTGCTTTCCCTGGGTCCTGTTCTTGCCTTCTTCAAACAAAATGGCATGATCATTTCTCTCCAGTAAATATAACATAGTACTATGCAATTAGCCCCCCGAACTTGTCCCTTAGTTGAACACTCAAGTCGTCACTCGTAGAACCCAACCAGCGCAGGATCAAGAGAAACAATGTGGTTCAGCCATGTCTTATCTATTGATGAATTGCCACCACCGCATTACCAGCATGGATTTGCATCTTCATGGGGTTTATAAAGCTTTCGTGGAATGGGGGTACAATAGATAGACAAACTTGAATGTTTCGGGAAGGTAAGGAATGCAAACTAAACGCACCTTTGGATTTCAACCATGCAAGGGAAATGCACATGAGTATCAGGACACTACTTCCTAAAACTGGCAGTACAATCTTCACTGCAGTGTTCCTTCTTGTCCTTTTACCTGTGCAGCGCACATAAAAACAAAGTATTATACATAGCCAAGGGCGTCCCCGAGTTGCGCTGTGTCTTGTCTATCTAAAACAAAAAGAGAGTTAGTGTAGACAAGTATATATAAGGGGAAAGTAACCCTATCCTCTCGCCCCCGCGCCGTCCCCCCCCCCGCGGGCGGCTCGGGCGGCGCCGCCACCCCCCCCCTCTAGCCCCCTTCCTCTCCCTTCCCGCCGCCGCCGCCGGCCGGAGCCGCCTGGGCAAAGCCCCTGGTGGTGGCTGGCGGCGGGGGCTTTCTCCTCTTCCGCTCGGATGCGGGCGGCGCGGGGCGGCCTGCCCGTCGGAGGCGTCAGGCGTGTGCGGGGCCTGGCGGCGCTGCGGCGGTAGCTCCAGCCAGCGGCGTGCAGGCGGCGACGGCGTGGGCTCGGCGCTGGCGTGGTTGGCTGTGTGGTGGCGGGACGTGCGCGTGGTGGCGGCAGGGAGTCTGCATCCGGATCTCTGCCTCGTTCCTCACGGGCGACGAGGGCTGCGGCGGCGCGGGTCGTGGGCTGCTGCCCTTGCCATGGCCTTCTGGTGGGGGTGGCGCGCGGCAGCGGTGGAGGTGGCCGCCCCCCGTCCAGCGGTGGCGGTGGGCGCCGGTGGATGCGTGCTTGGTCGGACCTGACGGCTTGGTCCCGGCGGGCGGCGCGGGATAGGGCAGCGGCCCGGCGTGGTGGCTGCTCTGGTTTTGGGCTACGGCGGCGCGGTGAGGTATGGTGTGGCCTTCCTGCTGCTTGGTGGCTACACGACAGCTTGGCGGTTCCGGCTGCAGCGACGGCTAGCTTCTCCGCCGGCGTCGGCTCGTTTGCAGGTGGACTGTTTCGGCCCTCGATCCCTCTCCTCGTCGTCCGGTCGCTGCATTCGTCGAAGGACTGGACCTCTCCCAGCTGCGGTCCATCGCTCGTCTCGCGCCCGGTGCTGCAGAACTGAGCTCGTCTCGCGCCCGGCAGCAGGACCGAGCTCGTCTCGCGCCCGGCAACAAGACCGAGCTCGTCTCGCACCTGGTGCTGCAGGAAGGGTCGATGGAGGCCAGTTTTAGCCGGCCTATTGGGTCTCGGCGCTGGGGGCCGCCCAGGGGTGTGCAAGGCGAGGTCTTTCCGCTCGTCTCTTTGGTTGGGGTAGCGGCGGGCCTCGGGTGAGGTGGTGTCAGGGTCTTGGATGCCGGGGCGGCGGCCCTGGTGGTGGTAGCGCGGTGCTCTTGGGCAGAACCCGTGGCTTGGTGCTGTCCGGTGGCCATGGCCGTGTGGGCGGCGTGGTAGCCGGGGTGTGGCGTTCGGTGGTGGTGAGTGTTGGCCGGGGTGAAAACCTGTTCTATCTTCGGACGGACCGGCGGCGGCGAAGCTCGTTCCCTTCTTGAAGGCGTCGTCGCGGCTCTCATTGCCCGTCGTGTTGCTCCAGGGGAAACTCTGATCCTTGGATCAGGCGGTGGCGGCGCTCCGGTGTCGTAACCTTCCTGAAGGCACCGTCTTGGAGCCCACGGTTCGTCGTACGTGGCTTCATTTCTTCGCGGTGGCGTGGTCACTGTTGGAGTCCCCGGTTGCTCTTGTAGTGCTAGGGGTCGTGTTGCTGCGCTCAGCGCCTATGTATCCTGCCTTGGGTGTGTGCGTGTGTGGTGGTGGCGTGCGTTTGTACCGGGTTGTTGTCGGTCGTTGCTTTATATATAAAGCGGGGCGAAAACTTTTTTCGATAAGTATATATAAGGTAATAAAGTGGTACCAGCTACTGCATCCAAGCCTGCAAGCCGCAGATAGAGCGTATCGCTCACGGGCTCTGCGTCTAACTTCCCGGTGTCAACCAACTCACCGACCCACAACAAGCACCTTGGCATACCTCCGCTGGCCATGCCACTGGTCAGGTTGGCATACGCGTACGCCACGCATGAGCAGTTGCGGCGGCATGCCGCCGCACACTCCTCCAACAACTTGTCTCCAACGAACACGAACTTGTCCTGTGGCTTCATCCCCGGCAAGGCCAAGAAACCATCGCCGCAACGCAGTGCCTCTTTCCGTCGACACCCCTTTGAGAACTTTCCCTTGTTCCACTCCTCTGTGCTCGTCGGCTCAAAACCATCGAGGCACTTGCACGTCGGGACGGGCAACACCGTCTCGTCACAGTAGCCATAAGGGCCGCAGTAGCCGTAGCGGTTGCATCCGTGGTGTGGCCACTGCCCAAAGACTACCCACACAGAGGAGCTGTTGTTCCAACCCTGGAACTGGAGCGTGCCGGAGTAGGTCAGCACGAGCCTGGTGCGCCAGGTAACGTCCGAGACGCTAAATATTGCGTAGGTCTCCTCGTCATTATTGACGACACTGAGGTATATCATGATGGCGCTGGTGTTGGTCATCAGGTATTGGTACTCATTCTTGACCTGATACCCCGTCCATGGGGCAGTGCGGTATACCGGGCGTGACCCGTCCCAGAGGAACATCTGGATAATGGTGGCTGGGACGCACACTGCGGCAGGAACAGAATGATCAGGACAGCGATGGAGCAGGTGAGAGCTGACCAATCCATTCGACCATGCTGCCAGAAGAATTGCAGTACACGCACGAAATGTGATTCGGGTGGTCTTACAAGACTCCTTGGCCAGACAAGCAACATTACAATAATAGTAGGCTAGTTTCAGAGTTGACATTCCGGCTGTCTACGTCGGTCCACCTTCATTCTGTGCGTTTAGGATATAATTCATTACGATTGACCTGACCTAAACGCAGATATTAAAAATCAAAGGATAATGTGTTTCCATTCTACTACTATTACGTGTACTTTGAACTGGGAAATAGCCAGTCTCAACTACAATTACGTGTACTTTGAACTGGGAAATAGCCAGTCAGGAGCATGGAACTTTGGAGTTGGAAATATGATGTGTACCTTAAGAAATCACATCCAGCCCCTTCGTTACAGAAAGGTTGTAATATCTAGAGAAGAACAATTCACCTATCTACCCTCTAGAACTTAGGATCCATGCTCCCCTCCTGGGTTTTTTCAGTTAACTCAGCTCTCCTAGTTTTGAGTTCTACAGTTACCCTTATAACATGCAAAATCTGTTCTACAGAGTGAGGCACTGGAGGTATCAGAACTGGCAGCCAAACTTTATCAAACTTCTCCAGCCATTGCCGGTTTTGTTCCTGGGCACTGCCATAACCTCCAGCAATGGCTAGAAAAAGGCTCGGTGAGAGGACTTTCGAGATTTTGGTTCACTTTCGATGTTTATTTGCTTCAAGGCTCGTGCACTGACGATGTCCCAGCACCCTGCCTCAAGCGATTCTGATAGGAACCAGGAAATTTTCCTAAACTGATCTTTGGGGAAAACAATTAGGGTCTACACAGATGGTCCCAATCGGAATTCAGTTGGTATGTACGAGTGCGTTATACCCATCTGGCCATCTATGCAAACCGAAACTATACAGCCCAGGGCCTGGGGCAGAGAGCCCCTATGTATACAATGTTTTTTGGTTTATTTGCAGATGGACTGACAACAATGTTTGTTGAATATTAATAGCCGAATAGGCAGATCAGTAGTCCCAAAATGAGGTACTCAACTAAACATTCTGACTGTACTACTCTTATTAACCAATGGTGTTTTTTTTTTTGACGGCTATTAACCAATGGTGTTGACATGACAAGGAATCCAAAGTTTATATTTGTATTGTTTTCAGATTATATCGGGCATCAACATCAAAAAAAAATAAAGGTGGAGTGACTACTACCTCCATTCCAAATTATAAGATGTTTTGAATATTTCAATATGGACTACATACGGACTGAAATGAGTGAACAAACACACTAAAACGCGTCTATATACATCCGATTCAGAAAAAGTTAGAACATCTTATAATTTGGAACGGAGGGAGTACATCACTAAATGTGTGAGGACATGCCTAGTTTTGTTGGAACTCCTGTCAGTAATGTCAGGCTGGTGAACGAGTTTATTGTAAAAAATAGGCTGGTGAAGGAGTACTGGTCGTAATAATATAGTTCAAAAAACAAGGTCACTTGGGCAGTTGTAGTGCTTATAGATTAAATTAAGAAGTACCACACTACCAACAATTGTAGATTTTCCTTTAGAAATCGAAATGGCTTTCTACAGATTCCGATATACTGGACATACAAAGTGTTCTCGAGTTCTGTAATCCACACAGGTAGAATCCTGGTGCGCCACATAGCTTAATTGCGCAAAAATAATTGGTAAAATTAACAGTTAGTCTTACAGATGGGTTTGTTATCTTTTTTTTATGACTCTGCATACCTTGAGCATGCCATATCATAGTTGGAAGCATACATTGGTTTGGCTGGTTTCATATCATTTCAGGATTCCCCCCAATAGGCAAGATCAATGAATGTCCATTCATCAAAATTTAACTAACCTACTCAATGTGGTCTTGTTCATCGTTCAAGTAAAGCGCGAGGTGGAAGAAATCGCCTACGACGAACTCGATCAAATGCTCCACGTCTTAGATCCTGGCATTGTGCCTCACCAGCTCCACCTTCCAGGGATCGATCTCCACCGCGACCACGTAGCAGCCCCTGCACGAGAACGAAACGCCGGTGTTAGCGAGGGAAAGCAGTGTCCTGGAAACGAACAGTGGTCGGCCAGCAGCGCGTGCCTGGCGGCGAACTGGATGGAGTTGCCGCCGACCCCGGCAAACGCATCGACGCGGCGCTGGCATACTGCACGGTGGCGATGGCCTCCGGATTGTCAGAGTACCAGCCCTCGGTGTCCATCACAAGTTAGTGAAAAAAGGAAAACTTCATGCACACCAACAATCGGCCATCCTCTATTATGTACATATTTCATGGGCACGAACAAGAATCATTCAGTAGAACCAAAAATTTATGGATCAAACCCGTGTAGATGGGATCAAACAACTTCCCTCCACCACTAAGCTACAAACAACGACCACCTGTGGATAAGCCTTTCTTTACACAATGTCCAACACATATAGAAGTAATGAAGTATTTCATCGACCCTCTATACCAGTAAGAGTTAAAGTATTCACGGAATTCTGAATATCGTTTCTGAGTTGCTCCAATTCAGTGCTTTGTCCCACAAAGTACGCAGGCCGACTGGGAGTTGGGAGTGTAGTGCTTCCATTCTCTAGGGTGAACACAACCGATGACATGTGTGGTCTGTCCTTTGGGTTTTCTTGGACACACAAGAGTGCTACATGAATGCAAAGCAACACCTCATCTAGTAGGCATGTATCTATAATAGATGAGTCAGCCAATTCCGCTGCCTTCCCATCTTTCCACATATTCCACGACTGAAACAGACAAAAACATCTCGGGTTATACAACTATTTTCCTTATTGAGAACTTCGGCGAAAGCATGTATATACTCACGTAGATTATGAGGCTTGGAAAGCCCATGGCGTGACTAGTGGAGCTTCTCTTCATACCAGTTACGATCTCCAGTACTAACACGCCAAAACTATAGATGTCGGATTTGGTAGAGATGATGCCTTGCATTGCATACTCAGGGGCCATGTAGCCACTGCTTGATTATTGACATGCAATAGTTACACAAATGGGAATTGAACTATAATCATGCGGTAATATGAGCTATTGGTTCAAACAGTTACTTACAATGTTCCGACGACGCGTTGGGTGTTCGCATTTTCCTGGTTATCACCGAAGATCCTTGCCATACCAAAATCTGCTATTTTAGGTTTCATCTCTGCATCTAGCAAAACGTTCCCTGCTTTGAGATCTCTGTGAATAATGGTCAGTCTTGAATCTTCATGAAGATAAAGAAGCCCCCTTGCGATACCTTTAATTATATTTAACCGTGTCCCCCAATCCAGCAAATGTTTTCTTGAATCATCTTAAGACAAAAGCAAATGTAAGAAAAATGTGTTGAGTTGTTACATGAAAACCTGGTGTGTTGCTAGAATATACCAAAAAGGGTGGCATCTAAGCTTTTATTAGGCAAATACTCATAGATCAATAACTTTTCATCTCCCTTATCACAACATCCAAGAAGTCGAACCAAATTTTTGTGTTGCAATTTGGCAATAAGAATTACTTCATTCCTGAATTCATTTGTTCCTTGTTGAGAATCCTTACTTAGCCTTTTGACAGCAATGTCTTGACCACCTACTGTTCCCTGTATAATATTAAGCAATAACAATGATTTGCGTTCTTCATATGAATATATCAGTTAGGTTACTGATTATAGACTGAATAAGAGGAAACTAGGGTTCAATAACTACCTTATAAACTTTGCCAAAGCCTCCATGTCCAATCATACATGTTTCGGAGAAATTGTGTGTTGCCAGGGCAATTTCCTCAAATCTTATAAATGGAAATTCAAGATCACTTGAACCATCCGATGGCAACTTCTTGTGCTTTTCCTGGTTTCTGTCTTTGCCTGCCTCGCCATACAATTGCTTAATCATTAACCATTTCTTCTCCGATAAGCATAATAACTATTTCTTCGCAGATAACACACCTCCCCCCCCCCCCCCCCCCCCACACACACACACTCTTATGTCCTCGCTACTAGACCCCCCCACACCTACAGCGGGAGCAGGAACCCTGATGATTGGCGCGGCTCACACTGGCTGGAGGATGGATACAGACAATGTGGTTTGGTCATGTCTTATTTACCGATAAATTGCCACAAATACATTAACAGACACTATGATTAAACAATATAAGGGGTTATTTGGCCTGGATTTGCATCTTCACAGGGTTTACAAGATTTCATAGAACAAGGGTACAACAGAAAAACATCAAAATTTCAGAAAGGTCGAATCGGCATTTCTCCAAGCAATGTATTCTAAACGCACCTTTGAATTTCAACCATGCAATGGAAATGCAAATGAGTATCAGAACAGCACTTCCTAAAACCGGCAACACAACTTTCACGGCATTGCTCCTTGTCCTTTTACCTGTGGACGCACAGAATGGCACAAAAATAAATTATCATATCTCATATACTGATGTGTGTCCATGACACAAAAGAAGTTACCATAGGGAGATAAAAGGGGGAGAGATTTGGTACCAGTTGCTGCATCTAAGCCTGCAAGCCGCAGATAGAGTGTGTCGCTGGCGGTGCTTGCGCCTAGCCTCCCGGTGTCAACCAACTCCCCGACCCACACCAAGCACCTTGTCATGTCTCTGCTGGCAATGCTGCTGCTCAGGTTGGCGTATGCGTACGCCATGCACGAGCAGTTGCGACCGCATACCGCAGCACACTCCCTCAACGACGTGTTTCTGACGATCACAAACCTATCCGGTGGCTTCATCCCCGACAAGGGCATGAAACCATCGCTGCAACGCAGCGCCTCTTTCCGTTGGCACCCTTTCCAGAACTCGCCATTGTCCCACTCCTCCGTGCTCGTCGGCTTGAAACCGTCAAAGCACTTGCACGTTGGAATAGGCAACACCGTCTCATCGCAGTAGCCATTCGGGCCACAGTAACCATAGCGGTTGCATTCGTGGGGTGGCCACTGCCCAAAAACCACCCACGTGGAAGAGCTATTATTCCAGCTTTGGAACTGGAGCTTGCCAGAGTAGGTCAGCACAAACCTGGTGTGCCAGGCACCGTCAGAGACGGTAAACATAGTGTAGCTCTCCTCATCGTTGTTGACGAAGGCCAGGCTTATGATGATAGCGCTGGTGTTTGTCAACAGGTACTCGTCCTCGCTCTTCACCCGGAACCCGGTCCACAGGGTGCTGCGGTACACCGGGCGTGACCCGTCCCAAAGGAACATCTGGATGGACGTGGCCGGATCGCAGCCGTAGGAGAAGCTCCCCAGCGAGGGGTCTCCAACGTCTTTCCAGGACACCAGGCGCTCACCGGCGCGTGTCCTGTACCTGATCCGCATCTTCATACCAGGCAGGAACGTGTCGGTTGGGTGGTCGAAACTCTGCCACAGCATGGTGCCGTTGGGTGACCGGATGATGAGGTTACCGGTGTTCAGAAGCACCGCCTCCGTCGAAGAGGAGCTCGAGGCAGCAGCCATGTTGGCCGTCCAAACAACACGATCGCCATCACTGTCAGAGAGAACAAGATTGGAGGCACTGGTGAGGTAGAGAGTCGGCGCAGAGGAGGTACCATTTGTCACCGGGGTTCCCCGGTTGGCGACCCACACCACAGTGAGCTCGGGGATGCTGTTGTACCAGATGCCAAGGTACAGGTTGGACGGCGCCAAGCCGGATGAGGAGAAGAAGCCCAAGGCAAAGTCACCGCCATCCGAGACGATGGTTGTGCCAGGGGAGAGCGGCTTGCCGGGGACAAGCCGGTTGTCGGACGCACCCAACGGCAGGAACAGAATGATAAGGACGGCGGCGGAACAGGTGAGAGATGACCAATCCATTCGACGATGCTGCCAGCAGAATTGCAGTACAGGCGCAGTATGTGATTCTGGGAATGTACTCGTACAAGCAACAATAATGCAAAGACTTCGCAAATATAGTAGGCTAGTTCCGAAGTTGACATTTCAGCTGTCTACTTCCATCTTCATTGCTGCCCTGGCCAGAAGAGTTAAACAATTGCTGTTTAATTTGAACTTTCTATTCTTCATATTGTCACGGGTTGGGAAATAGCAAGTCAATGGCATGAAACTTCAAGGTGGAAATATATAATGCATACCTTAAAAATCATATCCTCCAGGGAATGGATGTCACATCCAGCTCCTCTTCATGTATTACAGGCCACGTCCGATTCGTCAGTACAGATGTTCCCACTGGTGCCTCTTCTTCCAATTGTACTATAATTCCTATTCCTATCCCTTTATTCCCATTTTTGGGCTATCTACATTGAAGGAAATTCATACGTCCCCACATGGTAGCGAAGTAGCGATCCAACTAAAGATTTTGATTCCAGTGGGCACAGCTATGATCATGTCATAGCCACACTTTATCAAACTTCTCCCGTCATTGCCGATTCAGTGAGAAGACTTTTGCGATTTCAGTTGACTTTCCCTATCCCTGGCTCCAGGGATGCGAACGGGAACCAGGAAATTTCCCAAACTGGATTTGGGGGTTAAACAATTAGAGTCAATCTTATGGAACCCAATTCGAGAAAGCCTAAACTGAATCCTTGTTATTAGAATGATGAACTCATGGCTATGACCGAGTCATATATTAATTGAAATGGTCGAAATTCAGTTGATACGTACATGGGTGTCACGTCTGCAAGACTAATTCCTTCTGCACCAACTTAGGAGTTAGGAGGAAAAAACTTAAGTAGCTTAGGAAGAACTTCGCCTCACTGGGTCCTTGCTCTCAACTTCGATAATGAACTGGATCACCGTGTCACGTCTCCAAAGTAAGCAGTAATTCCTTTGAATCTGTGCTGTATGTAGCTCTCTTCACACTATAGAAAACTTGAATATTAAGGTCTCGTATGCTCGGAGTCATAAAAAATGCGACTAAAAGGAAAGAAGAACAGTATCGTACCTCAAAATCGAAGGGAGGAGAAGACAACCACAAAAGTTCTTCTACTTGGCTTATGTCCACATTCCGTGGCAAGAACATGATGATATTAGGAGCTATTTTCTGAGCAGCTTGAAATATTGCATGCCTGCGTGCAAAACCATATATCAATAATACAATTGTTTTACTATATCAAAGTTCATTTTGTTCATTCTGATTTTGTCTCAATGTAGCAATAAAGGGCTATTTGAATGAGGGGTATGTTTCTTCAAGAGCTCTGGTATTTAGTTAAGATCTGAATTAAATACGAAAACTATCTAAAGAAATACCCCTCATCCAACACCCCTGAGTGCCACAAATGTACAAGAGTAATAATTCACCAGTCCAGTTTCACTTCGCATGTGCAAGCTTCCATGACTAACAGCTACAAGGCTACAATTGTAGGCCAACGACTGCAAAGCACTCCATAAGTATGCTCACTTCCTAGAAGCATAAACTGTTTCAAACCTGTATGTGTTCTTAATTCTACTTCATTATCTGGTGGTAAGGACAATTTGGAATATGGTGAGCAGAATACCCGTCTTTTGGCTTCAGCATATCGAGGGTGTACACTGGTGTTTCATTGTATGATGGCCCTCCCCATGGTGGTGAAAGGAACACCAAATCTGCCTGGTATAGTAGCAGCAATCAGCAAACCATATTAATATATCATTAAATGGCTACTCAATAATATGAAAATTGTAACTGTCACTCAATCTCACTAGTTCATCTTGGATGGTGTAGTTATCCCTCATGATGTTTTATGCCAATATCATCATACTAAAGAGGATACTATCATTTTGAAAATAGACTTCAAGAAAGCAATTGACAAGTTTAATTCGGAATACCTTGAGCAGTGTTGCTTGCTACAGGCGTTCAATTAAAATGGGTTAACGGGATAATGGGCATAACAAAGGGCCAGGTCAATATTGTACTGTATGGTGAAAAATAGGCATTACTATGCCGTCCAAGGCCTGGGACAGGAAGACCCTTTGTATACGATGCTTTTTGATTTATTTGCAGATGCACTGACAACAACGTGGAATAAAGCTAAAAGCAATAATCTGTTAAAATGAATAGTCTAATAAGCAGATCAGTAGTCCCAAATGGGGCACTTAACTAAATATTCTGAATGTACAATTCTGTTATAAGCCAATGATGTTCACATGACAAGGAATCTGAAGTTAATTATTGTTTTCAGATTATATCTGGCCTCAACATCAAATTTTTAAAAAAGTGAAGTGATTTACATCACAAAATGGGTGAGGACTCTTATTCGAAGTCATGTCAGCAATGTCAGGCTGCTGAAAGAGTACTGGTAGTGATAATGAAGTTCAAAAAACAAGGGCACTTGGGCAGCACTTCTACAGCCATCAGTTTGTAATGTTTATAACGCCTATTCTAAAGTAGTGAAAATGAATAGTATATTAAATTAACAAGTGCCTCACTACCAACAACTGCAGATTATTTTTCTTTTCAAAATAGCTTTCTACATACATTGGAGACACAAAGTCCGCGTAGTTCTCGACTTCTCATGCAATTCATGCGGGTAGAATCCTGGTGCGCCTCACAGCTTAATTGTGCAGAAAGATCGATAAATTTAACAGTTACAGACAGGTTTGTGAAATTTATGGTAACTGAGCATACCTTGAGCATGCCATATCATAGTTGGAAGCATACACTGGTTTGGCTGGTTTCATATCATTTCAGGATTCCCTCCAATAGGCAATATCAAGGTATGTCCAGTTACCAAAATTTTAGCAGACCTAAATGTGGTCTTGTTCATCGTAAAATTGAATGGGCATACCTTCCAAGTAAGGCGCGAGGTGGAAGAAATCGCCGACGACAAACTCAATCATGTCCTCCACGCCGTAGATCCTGGCGTTGTGCCTCGCCAGCTCCACCTTATGGGGATCGATCTCCACCGCAACCACGTAGCAACCCCTGCACAAGAACAAGATGCCGACGACGATGTTAATTCTAGAGCGGAACAGCCGAGCAACCTGGAAACGGAAGGAGATTGTGGCAGTTGAGCGGCACGTGCCTGGCGGCGAACTGGATGGAGTTGCCGCCGACCCCGGCGAAGGCGTCGACGACGAGGCCGGGGGGCGCGGCGCGGGCGGCCTGCGCGGCGGCGATGGCCTCCGGGGTGGCGGAGTACCAGCCCTCGGCGTCCATCCGCACGCCGCGGTCGTACAGCGAGAAGAGGCTGTGCCGGTGGGCCCAGTACTTGCCCGCGACGGCCTCCGCGGGGCGCTCCTCGTGACGCGCCTGCTCCGCCTCCGCGCGCGGCGGCGAAGGGCTTGGAGGTCGGGTAGCGCATTTCCGCTTGTCCGAGGTCGGGGGCGGCGGCGGCGGCGAGGACTGGGAGACTGCGGCGAGGCCCCGGCGGCGGCGGCGAGTGATTTTTCGTATGGTGGCGACCAAGCGGAGGAAGCGGTGGGGCCCGTTCGGCAGGGGCCTCACGGCGTTGGCTCGCCGGCGAACTATCTTCGGCGCGGCACTCGCCTTTGCCATATCTCCGTTGGTCTTCCCGCGTGCTTGGCGGATTTGGCACTAGAGGCCGGCGCGAGGAAGATCCTCCTTCCGACGCTTCAGCTAGCTCCGTCTCCGTCCCATGATGTATGATGTAAGACGTGTCTGTATAAGTTTAATTAGCTTGCAAAAACGAAAACAGTGATTCGCCCGCGTTGAAGAAAAAAATTAAAATAAATACTAGAGAAATTCAAAAATATTCAAAAAAAATTGCATGGTACATAATTTGGTGCGTGAGGTCCGCTCCAAATTTCAGATCATTTGAACATCTGAGTAGCTCTCGGCAAAAAGGACAAATTTAGGGTTTGTAAAAAAGTTTATTGTTCATGTATTGTTCTGATCCAATTTGTCTTTTTTGCTGAGAGCTACTCATATGTTTAAATGATCTAAAATTTGGAGCGTACTCACGCACCAAATTATCTACCGCGCAAAAAAAATTGGATTTTTTTTGAAATTTTTTATTTTTGTGAATTATCTACCATGCAGATGAGTCTGAGCTCAGAAATGGATATTCGTGCAGAAACGTCTTACATTATGGGACGGAATAGTATTTCGCACAAACAAGATGCAAACACTCGAGATACAGACATACAGTAAACGCAAGGCAGATGAACTTCCCACACTGTCAAGGAGTATATTGTTCTTCTTGTCAACTGCAACCTTGTCGACAGCGTCACCGTTAACTACTCCCTCCGTTCATAAATATAAATATAAGATGTTTTATAACTCTTTTCTGAATCGAATGTATATCACATTTTAGTGTGTTTGTTCACTCATTCCAGTTCATATGTTGTCCATATTCAAAACATCTTATACTATTTATGAACGGAGGGGCCGTCCCAAAATATCCAAAGATTTAGGCTTATCCTAAGTCAAACATCTTTAAGCTTGACCAAATTTATAGAAAAATATGTTTGACATCTACCGTATCTACTACATACATGTTGTATTTTTGTATAAACTTGATCAAACTTAAAGACGTTTTAACTTGGAACAAACCTAAAGCTTCAAGTATTTTGAAACGGATGAACTGCATCATTTTCATTCACTTTGTCAGCTAACCTACATTCTTATGGAAAAACACATAAACAAACAATTTAATGTTATAGTAGTCATGTTACAAGAGACAGTACAACAGCTCAAATGAGTTCCCACACGAGTTCCGCAAATGCCGCGGAAAATCGAGAAATACAAGTTTTTTCATGTCTTACAACTCCGACGCACAACCGGTATTTTTTTCCTTTTTTTCTGAGATGACAACTAAGATGCATCTGATGCAACATAGGGCTCAGTTCTTGGGTTACATGACACAACTGATATGCAATTGGTGCAGCAATCGGCTCCGGAGATCAACAACGGGATTTTTTCGCTTTTCTTTTCTATGTTTCTGCAGAAGATACACAGAGCTTCTTAGTTTCGCAAGATAACGCTCATCACTGGAAACAAGATGGCCACAACCACAAACTTCAGTAAGGCGAGAAATAGTGGGGGCATGAACTTACTATACATGTAGACAGGGCTGTTGCTCCCAAAGAGAAGCAGGAATGCAATGCGAGTGCTGGAAATTTTGGCCACTGCAGGTATGAGATTTAGAGGTACTTGGACAGCCAAGGAAGATCTGGGGACTCCTTGAGGGCAAAGGTCACATCGTCGCTGCCCAACAACAAAATGAAGGAATTAGTAAATGAGAAAAGAGTTTACCCAGACAATAATAGCTTCCAACTGTGATGTGGATCCAGGGTTTTGGTACAGATGGGTAAAAGGGGAGAAGCCTTCTTTTTTTAAACCGGAGCCCTTAGGGTTCTTCTATCCATTGATTAAGAAGAAGAGAGTTGCCCGGTTAATTAACGGAAAACCAGGCAAAAACCGTAAAAAGGCTCCTCATCCTTGTTTGATGTAAATTGGGTGTCAAATTTTATCAGCGAAGCAGAAACTTAACTAACCCCAAATTTAACAGAAACTACTTCATTTCTCTTTGTATATATGGCTGGTGGACATAGCTTATCCGTTGGGCTCTTTGGTCTTTGCCCATCCACGTAACAAACCAATACATTTTTTAAAATTTTAATGGCTGCAGGTGGATGTTGTCTTCAAATTGTTTTCTAGTGCCTTTCAAAAAAGGGAGATGCATTTTTGCAAGCTAACCTTGGGTAGTTGAGCTGCAGCTTCTGCAACTTGTGCTTAGTGCCTTCCTCGCAGAGAACAATCTTGCTCTCACCAAGCTTGCAACTGCAAGAGAAACTTAGAACAATTTGTTTCTAGACAAAACTAAACTGAAACAACGTATGCATAGACAATAGAGAATGTAGCATTGGAGGCTTAGGGTTCTGCATTTTTCAAATGGTAAATGTACCATGAGTGGGAGAATAATGAGACTGGTAGAGAATGTGAGCGGATAATAGAGGTGGGTTAGGTAGTCTTAATCCTACCATAGGATCAGACTATGGTAGCATTAATTTCCTACATATGCAACCTAAAAGGTATCTGATGAAAGCATTATTTTCTGAGTTGTTTCCATTTAAAGAATTCCATGCAAAATACCCATTTTGTGTGGTGGAAACGAGTGCTACAACAACCTCGGATCAGAATACAGATGTAATCATTTCCCCGAAGAATATGCAGACGATTAAATTAAATGCAGCAATTGTCCAGCAGTAAGACCGACTAGACTGGCTTATCATAGGTTACTAGAAAAACAGCAAAATCAAGATTACCGTTATAAAGAACTAACCCTGATTGTCTTTCTTGAATACCTAGGTTGAGGGCTAAACTAAGTAAAGTAAAAAAAAACTAAGTACTTGAAAGAAGCAGAGCACCAATATGACTTCTTAGTGCTGACATGACCTTTAGCACTTTTCATTTGCACAATCAACCTATCATATAATTTTTGCTTCCACGAAATTTGGTGACATAATAGTAAAAGTAATGATAACCCCGAACTAAGGAAATGGCATTTACAATCATGGCATGACTTCTCTTGGAACAAGAAAATGATAATGATAATGCACCTAAGCAAAGGCAACAAGAACACTATACACATCATACATGTGAATACTAAATGCAGATTAAATCAGAATTACTTACCAGATTTTCAGCAGAGTATCATATCCAGGCAATAGTTCTCTGTTGACGTGGCACCAAGAGAAAACAGTCGTTGCCAGCTACAGAATGAAAAAATATCCCATGATACTTATTCTCCAAATGCACCTTTAGTGTAGGCACTCATTCTAGTTTCCCAATGGGAATAACTTCCATAAGGGTAGGATTGCTAACAGATGGACATTAATTCGGTAACAAATGGACAGTAATACAGTGAAGAAACGCTGACACAATGAAGCTTCTGTAGCAAGCATGAGACAAAAAAAAAACAAGCCTCTAATTCACACGGAAACTCAGCCAGAGAATTGGTTGGAAAGAACTATTGGATATATGGAGGAATAGTTCAATGAGAGAATGAATGACTAGTGAGTAATTAATCACATGGTTTTTTGTTGCAGGCCAATATACTGATCCAGAGAGTAACCAGAACCTGGAAGTTACCGAAACAACACAAATTTACTGCATTCATGAAAGATAGAGCTAAGGCCTAAGGCAAACCAGTGCTCATTTGAATACAGGTATAGTAGAGCAAACCAAGGTGGAATTTGAAGCCTAGATCGATCAGAATATTGGATACCACATACTGGTAACAGTTTCAGCTTAAGATTGTGGCAGCTAGCAGACACGAATTCAGGAAAACCCTTGTTAGGGGAAAGCAAACTGAGTTGCCTAAAATAGGTCCACAAGGGACTCCGAATAAATTTTTATGCAGTGAATTAAGAAAGGTTGGCTAAATTCATCAGAAAAAATGACCTAAGAAAAAGAGTGGATTTAGAAGAAAAAAAACAGTTATAACGGTAACTTTTCTGTGTGACCACAATGCTAAAGACAAACACAGGAAGTAACAAAAATTGTGCTCACCTTATCAAACAATACTTCACCTAGGCCACTTCTGTATAATTCATGAACCATAGCAGCCAATACAATTTTTCCAAATTTCGGGCAATTCTTCATTACCTGTAGTGTAAGTCAGGAGAAGTTGTAATGTAAGGTTAGACGCAGCTAGTATTACTATTTGATCTGGTTAAATAAGTAAAGTACATGTGGTTACTGTAACTGAGCGAACTGTATACCATATAGCAAAGCTAACACAAAGTATGAGTTCAGATAAAAGGCAATCATTATCTTCACTTACTTGAATATGTGGTGCCTGAAAGACTTCTTGAATAGCATCTTCTATATCACCCATGCAAACAAAACCATTTCCTACAAGTAACGGACAAATGTTTAGTGGGCTATATACAGTTAGGAGCTTAACATAAACCCCAAGTAAACCCGTTTAATGAATATGTTATTACAATTGCAGTACAAATGCGGAGGTTACCTCTATTCGCAGAAGAGGGAGTCTGTTCAACCTGTTGAGGTTGTTTAATACGGTAGTCTGCAAACTCTGCTGCACGTCTACAAATTTCTAAGGCCCGCCTAGCATCGCCGGACATAGCAGCTACCTGCAGGAAAAAGCAATCTACTCAGATGAATGAACATGCATGTTAACACTTAACAGAACATTTAGATGGTTTGACCTTCTTACTTCACAGAACAGAAAAGCTAATTAGTTGGGAGATATGGATAAACAATTATTTATTTATAATTAATATTTTGCCAAAAAATTAACTTCTTTCCTTGTGCTATGGAATGACGAAATTCTGTGGTACAAAGCCAATGTCATGCTGAATGCAGTAGCAATCGGCAACTAATACTCAATGGCAACCACACTGCATTGCTGAAACTCTGTTTATTCCACGACTCCCAGCAGTGTTAAACAGGTTATGAGATGTTTCGTATCAAACTATTCAAAAAGGAAGAGCGTAAAAATGATCAAAGCATGATTCACTCTAGTAGTAAATGGGACTCTGCCTTACTTTAGTACTTATTCCACGACTCCCAGCAGTGTTAAACAGGTTATGAGATGTTTCGTATCAAACTATTCAAAAAGGGAAGAGCGTAAAAATGATCAAAGCATGATTCACTCTAGTAGTAAATGGGACTCTGCCTTACTTTAGTACTTATTCCACGACTCCCAGCAGTGTTAAACAGGTTATGAGATGTTTCGTATCAAACTATTCAAAAAGGGAAGAGCGTAAAAATGATCGAAGCATGATTCACTCTAGTAGTAAATGGGACTCTGCCTTACTTTAGTATTTATAATGAAATAACATGGAGGGTCTGTACACAGATAGGAGAAATTAACCTTCAAGTGAAGGACCTAATGTTTAAATAGTTTCTCAGCGAATCTCAGATTAGATGACAGAAGAACAATCATGGACAAAAAGATACCAGTATATAACAGTAAATGTGTACACATGATAGTGTGGTCCAAAATTCCAAACCTTTCTAGAAGCAAACTCAATAGCTTGATCTTCAAAGGCATTGATACCCTTAAGACGGCTTGTTATGATTTCCTGCAGTTGCCGATAATTATAGGGGCCAAAACACAGCCGTTGAATACCCATCCTACTTGAGATACGAGGCAATAGTTTTTCTGGAAGATCCATTGTGTTTGCTATACCTGCATTCGGTAACAACACACAAAAAGAATAAATAATAGGCTATAGATCAAAATCACAAGCCAAGACAGAGTTATAGGTACCTATAATAACTAGGTTTGAATTTGGCTTGGTGGGCCAATCAAGAATGTTATACAGCACCTGATAGAAATATTAATCCAAATGTCAATGAACATGAACATATATCATACAGCAATCAGAAAGCCAAATGATGGCAACATATTGGGCATTTTCTCAAAAATAAACTAAAAAATTATACAACTATTTAATTAAGTTCAGCTAGATTATATTACCGACTGATTTCTTGTCAAAAGAAGATCAAGTTCGTCGATGAGCAAAACAATTGGCTGGTTTGCTTGCTTTCCAACTTTCTTGCCATCTGAAAAGTGCTCAGTTAAATAATGAAGAGCTTTTTTCCATCCCACCCTATGCCCACTCAACTGTTCATATATAACCTGCATATTCAATAAGGTGGACCTGTTATAAGTTTGTGTTGACTGATAAGGGAATGTATATGCCATGCTTGAGTAGGAATTTGCCATTTCTTAACTAAGAAGTTTGTATACCTTGTAGATATTCTCTGGAGAAGCTAATTTGAGACCATTGATCTCTATAAAACAATAGGGCCTCAGAGCTCCAGAATCAAATTCAGATCTCAGCCTCCTCATGACTGCAAGTACACTCATAGTCTGCCAGTCAACAAAGCAGGTGCAGAAAGTGCAGTTTAGTATTCAGCCACAGCAGAAGAAATCAAACCATCACCACGGCCATGAAATAAGGTTGGTTACCTTGCCAGTACCAGGCACACCATGAATATAAAGGCAGCGTCCTAGACATTGGTCATTGCAAATTGCATCCTTCACAAATGTAGAGATCTCCTCCATTTCTCTGGTACAAGACTTCTACTCAGTAACAGTTTGCATAAGAAGCTGATGAAACATGTAACAAACATGAATAGCCATACTTGTCCCTGCAAGGCAATGACTTGGGAAGAGTAGCCAATAACAGGGTAGCTTTCGCCTTCTCCAGAGCAGTCTTTTGATGACACCGAACATGCTCAGGTATTTTTCGGATCCCAATCTTTTGCAGGCCATATATCCTCCCTTTCCATGAATTCTACAAACAAACGGGCATTTCAGTAAAGCGATGCAAAACTATAGAGGGAAAGGGAGGAAGAGTTAGTACAGCAGCCAAAATTTTCTCATTAGATTGGTTCTTTCTGGCTGAGCAACGTGTAGCCGGTTCATCCTCCTCATCGTATTCTGAATCTTCATCGGTATCACTGTTATAATCATTAGCAGCATTGTAAGGCTCGTCACTGGGATCTTCTTTTGTCTACATAATAGAGCAAGGGCAAGATTATTCACTATACCACAATGATGATCCAAATGTCTATGAACAGAGTTTCACAGCTTTGAAGTTTCAGAAGATGTACCTCAGGTTCATCATCAATATCTGCCAGACGCTTAAAATTATGCCAATGTACATCATACTCGTATTCACAATAAAATACATCATCTCCGTCATTAGTGGCATCCCTATACTCTTTGGGGCTCATGACAAAACAATGTCTAACGATAGTTTCCATCTGTAAAAGTCACAGAAACAAACTAAGTACAATCAAAAGCATGGAAAATTTTGAGGAACCAAACATAGACAGGAAAAACACTAATCACCTCAATGTCTTCAAGAGCATTGGTACGATAGAGCTCTCTCCGCAAATTATGTGGCTGCCTTCCTGCTGCGGTCTCTTCAGGAATAGTGTACCACCTCACCTTTGCCCAGAATGCTCCATCTGGCTCCCTCCGTAAGCTGTTGCACGTTATTGCCATTTAGTAAGTAAAGTCATGAACTTCCCAGTGGTAGTTAATCCCAGTTGATTGTTGAGAACTAGAAGTATAATTATCACACGAATAAGGAAACCAATTTCACAGAACTTTTCGCCACACAAACCTGAAAAAAAACTAAAATCGAGTGCCACTAACCTCTCAATGCGTGCAGCCCATAAATCGCTGCCGAGAAGCTTCTCCTTGGCTGTCCTCTTGATCTTCTTCCCGACGGGCGGTTTGGGCCTGTCCATCACCCTTCCCTCACGCTCGGCCTCGCAGTACGGGCACGCCCAATCCCCCTCCGGCACACGCCGCAGCGGCGGGCGCACGCAGCGCAGGTGGAACCCGCCGAGGCAGGCGTCGCACTCCACCATGACCCCGCCGCCGGCGCGGAAGCAGACGCGGCAGTCCTCCGCCTCCGGTTCCTCGGCGTCCGACTCCGCGCCCTCCTGCCGCTTGACGTACACGTCGTCCCCGGCGGCGAACTCCCCGCCGTCGTACACCACCTTGCGGTAGTAGGCCCGCTTCGTCGGCGGCCGCCGCTGCCGCTTGGGCTTGGGCTCGGCCTGGGTCGGGGTCTTGGGCGACGGCGACGGCGCCGCCCGCTTCCGCTTGAGGGTGGGCGCGGGTTTGGGCTTGGCGGGCGTCTCGAAGAGGGCGGCCTCCGAGAGGTCCTTGGTGGGGGTGTCGAGGAGGCGGCGGGACCTGCGGACGGCAGAGGGCGTCGCCGGAGACGTGGGCGGCGGCGGCGCGTAGGGCACGGGCTTGGATTTCCGCCTGGGCGTGGGCGTGGGCTTGGACGGGGTGGTGAAGTCCATCTTGACGGCGGCCGAGGTGGCGATTGCCTTGGAGGGAGGGGATCTGGGGTTGGATTTGGGTCTGGTCGGGGTGGCGGCGAGATCCATTCTGGCTGTCTCGCCGGAGGCGGAGGGGAGAGGAGGGGGCGGGGCAACGGTACAATACGTAGGTTTTAAAAACGGGGGAGGGGGCGATGGGACGGACGGAGGAGATGTTAGGGCTGGCTCCGGGAAGAGAGACGCGAATCGCGTAAAGCAGCTCTTCTTGCTCGGTGGCAATGGGCTGGCAGCCCAGTTAACCAGTTACCTTCTGCCATTTCGTGTTTTCAGCGGCGAATCGTGCAGCTATTTTACATGAAATCATAGAGACATCGAATGCTTTTACTGCTTGTAATTTATTCACGAGTTTAGAAGCTCGAATTTCGAGGCTCGCTGTCTCACTAGGCATGCACTTTCGCTCGGCCGCCGTGTCTGGTTAGGCCTTCCCAGGGATTTGAAATTTCTTCTGTAAACGTTATGACAATTTAAATAAAGCCTAGCGAGAATGTCTAAAAAAAAATCGTGTTTTCACCAGCGACTCAAAAAACCAGCGTCTCAAAAATAAAATAAAACCACGTCCAGTTTAGGTTTTTTCTTTCTTGTTTCGCGCCCACCTGTCCATACGCTGCAGCCTGCGCACCGGGTTCCCTCCGGGTTTTTGCCTGGTTCGCTGGTTCCGTGTATAACCAGTTTTATTAGGTGTTTCTTGGGATTTTTTTTTTCTTCTTTTCCCCTTCCGTTTCTTTTTTATTATTTTGTTTTTCTTTTTCTTTTCTGTTAGTTTCCTGGTTTTCTTTTTCAATGTCTCATTTCATTTTTATGAACCGTTTTTCAATTTTGTGAACTTATTGTTAATGCATTTTTTAAAACTTGCAAACTTTCTCTCAAATTTACAAACTTATTTTCAAATTCGTGAAGCTTTTTTTAATTTCATGAATTTTTTAAAATTCCTGAAGTTTTTCCAAATTCGCAAACTTTTCTCGAGTTCGTTCACATTTCTATACTTCGTGAATCTTTTTTGAATTCGTGAACTTTTTCTAATTTTTTCAAACTTTTCTCGAGTTCGTCAACATTCTTTTTTGTTAGAAGAATGATCATATTGAATTGACCCAACTTGTTTGTTATACTTTGAGATGCTATCGTCACAAGTCTAATAGATATAACACAGAGAGTTAATGTATGCTTTAGTTCCTTAGACCATGAGAGTGTCATAGTCACTTCATACCAGACGATAGACTTTGGGGTTGCTCAAACATCATCTGTAACACGGTGATCATAACGACAACTTTCAGGTATATCGGAAAGTGTGACAAGGGGCTAGATAGCTCAAGAGTGGGATTTGCTCCTCCGACGATGGAGAGATATTCTTAGGGCCCTCTCGGTGTGACGGCATCCATCATCGTCTGACCAGACACAGGTGACTAGGTCACAGGGATGCCGGAACATGTCAACGAGAAAGAAGAACAAAACCGGTAACGAGGAGACCGATATAATGAGCATGAGAATGACTCAAGAGGATACTGATATATCTCACCTCGGGTTTCGTAACATATTGTGAAGTAAAGGAAAAAACATATGATAACCAAAGGTTCACTCGAATATCATTCGTGTGGATATAGGGGTCAACATGGATGTCCACGGTTCTGTTGTTGATCATTGAATAAAAGGAAGTTTTGTTCATGTCTATATTCCACCGAACCTACAGGGTCACACGCTTAAGGGAATTATGATCTGATGAGTTCTATTGGAGTGAGGAATATGAGAAAATATTACCGGAATAGTTTCGGGGATAAAAGAAATAGTTTTGAGAGAAATCAGAAGCGTTTCGAGGTTACCGGAAGTGTTTTGGGGAATACTCGATAATACCGGGAAATGATATATAGGCGAAAATTGTTTTTGGGGACCTAATATAAATAATAGAGGGATATAATATTGATTAAGATGCTCCTAGGATTTATTTAGGTGCTATGGGCTAAAGAAATTAGCTAAAGGCCTTTTTGTGGAGAACTAATGGGCCTAAGAGGCCCAATAAGGGGTGGCGACTCCTAATAGCTTGCTGGACAAACTAGGTGGGGCGCAAGGGAGAGGACTCCTCCTCCTTGGCCACGCCCCCCAAGGGAGGGATTCCCCTCCTCCAAGTCGGCTAGGCTCCCTCCCACACCTATATATATGCAAGCCCCCCCCCCTCCCTCATAAGACACAAGTTCTCCCTTGATTTCGGGTGCCCCCTCTCTCCCTCTAGTTCTAGTTCTTGTCTAGATTTGTTCTAGACTAGATCTAGTTCTAGTTTTCTATTGTCCTCCTAATAGAGAAGCCCCGTGTGGTTCTCTTCTCCCTCTAGTTCTCCGACGACGCAAAGCTCTGGACGGCGAAGCGCTGTCGGATCATGAAGCCCGTATGCCTGCAATTCGTAGAGAGGCTCTGCTTTCAATCTTTGGTTCGAGGGATTGTCGTGAAAGGTTCGAGGGACTTCAAGAACGATCTACACCAATTCTTCTTCCGATGCAACTCGAAGTTGGTAATCTAACCTTGTATGCATCTTCATAGTGATTCGGGACTTTGATCGTAGTTTTCTTTGTTTTCTACTACGTTACCCAACAGCGCGCTGGGAAGTGAAGCTTTCTGCCTCCACGTCCCGGAAAGCGGCTAATCGGCTGACGATGTTGAGACCACCAAGCTTGGCTTTAACGGGAGGGGAGGAGCAGTGGCCTTTATGGGATACAAGTGTCGACGGCCTCCCATGTTGTGATGCCCCCGACTTAATCGTGCACTAACCATACACGCAAATGCACACGATCAAGCCTAAGGACTCACTTGAACATATCACAACACAACTCTAAACATAAATAAAAGTCATACAAGTTTTATATTACAAGCCAAGGGCCTCGAGGGCTCGAATACATAAGCTCGATTACAAGCGTTAGCGGAAGCAACAATAGTATCTGAGTACAGACATAAAAGTTAAACATATATGCCTTATGAAGGCTGGGCAAAACAACGACATAAGATCGAAAAGGCGCAGGCCTCCTGCCTGGGTGCCTCCTATCTACTCCTGGTCGTCGGTGGTCTCCGCGTAGTAGTACTCTCCACCAGAGGGGTAGAAGTAGTCGTCGACAGGGCAGCTGGCTCCGGGGCTCCGTCATCTGGTCGCAGCAATCGAGTATGGGGAAAAAGGGAAGCAAAGCAACCGTGAGTACTCATCCAAAGTACTCGCAAGACTTACATCATAACTATTCTACTTATGCACTGGTATCAAGGAAGGGCTGTATCAGTGGACTGGTTTGCAGAAATGCCAGAATAGAGAGAAAGGCCTAGCCTATCGAAGACTAGCATCTTCTAAGTCTTGAAGCATAAGAAGAGTGCAGATTAGAACATAAATATAGTAGTAACAACAAGTATAACAGTAGCCATGCCCAGAGATCCTTCCTCGACTCCCTGCGAGAAAGCGATCCCGGAGCTATAATATTCAAACCACTTCTAGTTGTAGAAGATCGGGATATTTTCCGAGCGTCTTGTTACCGTGGACACGGCTATTCGAATAGATATACTTCCTTGCAGGGGTGCACCAACTTACCCAACACGCTCGATTAACTCTGGCCGGACACACTTACTCGGGTCATGCCCGGCCTCGGCTGATCGACACATCGTAGCCCTACCTAGGCTTAACAGAGAGGGCAGCACGCTGGTCTACACCCTAAGCGCTCAGGGGTCTTGGGCCCATCGCCCTTTGCACTCCTGTGCGTTGCGTGGGCGGCCGGGACCAGACCTAGCCCCTGTATACACACGCAGGCTTTCACGGTACACCCCGGGCGCGCGCCGCTCAATCGCTGACGTCTGAAGAACTTCGGCTGATACATACGACGTCGAGTGCCCATACTATTCCCACGTGGTGGTTAGTGCGAAAAGGCCAGAGGCCTACTCAGATTACATATCCTAACCCATTAGTGCGTTGGGAGCTCACGGAAACGAGCAGAGACTCACGATCATGTGACCCCGTCGCCCCGTCTCGTGGACTTACGGCAAGGGCTAAGAATGCCCGGCCGTGCCACGTAATTATCTCGCGGGTACCCTCATGGTCAACCCGACTCCACATCTCTCGCGGGTACCCCTCGGGATCGACCCGACTTTAACAAGTAACTGCAGTAAAGTCAAAGTAATCGTGTGTCCATAACATCAAGAAGGAATCCGAGGAATCACCCTCGTTGGATTCCACTCGATGTATCCGTCAAGGTGAACCCGGAGGAATCACCCTCGATGGGTTTACACTTGAAGGGTTGCATGACAGAAGCCTTATCGAAAGTGGTGAAAGAGGAATCACCCTCGGTAACCCACAACCGACTAGCTATAATACAGAGGCAACATCAGGAGTGAGATAAGAGGTATCACCCTCGGCACTCGATATTAGCTCTGCAGAGTCGTACAACTTAGGGGGGGGGTGCGGTGATGTGATGGTCTCAGCCCGTCGATCTCATTGATCGAGGCACTGGTACTAAAGCGGGGCATCTAAGACAAGGAGGGGCCACAGATGGATCACTACTAACCTACACTAAGCATTTAGGATGGCAGGTAAGGTCTCAATAGCAGTGTACAAAAACAGGCTATGCATCAGAATAGGATCAATCAAAAGCAGTATCAATTTCTAATGCAAGCAGGGGGAGAAAGAATAGGTGATATAGGCATGTTCAAGGGGGGTTGCTTGCCTGGAAGCTCTGCGGCAAAAGAGGGGTCGTCGGGGATGTAGCAGTCCTCCGGGGTAGTGTCGGTCTCGGGGTCTAACGGGGAAGAAGAGGGGGAAGAAACAATAAATAAAAGCAAACAAATGCAACATAATACATGGCATGGCAAAATGCAGTGCTGGTGGTGACCTAATGCAAGGCTACACATTGCAGAAGCGAGATATTTTCCCGGCGTTTAGGCAGTTTTCGGTATACTGAACCGGAGGGGAAGGTTCCATGTTGCAGTGCTGTGGGCATGTGACAGGTATGAGGAGGGCATATTTGGATTCGTTGAATTTTTCTGATCAACTTTCATGTAGAAAACTTTTTCATCCGAGCTACGGATTACTTTCTACGAATTTCCGAAGTTTTAATCATTTTCTGAAAATCCTAGAATTATTTTAAATCTGAAAATGCACAGGAAAATGCTGGGTGCACCCGGTGCACTGCACCAGAGATGCACCAGAGGGACTGACAGGTGGGGCCAGCCAGCTGAGTCAGCTGGTCAGCTGTTGACTAGTTGACCAGTCAACTGGGCCCCACTGGTCAGTGACTGGGACCAGCCCAGTCAGCAGTTGATCTGGTCAACTGGGTCAACTGGGCCCGCGGGTCCCAGCTGCCAGTGACCCAGAGGGTGCCACATGGACACCACGTCAGCGCCGGCGCCGGAGTTGCTCCGGCGACCTCTCCAGCGGTGGATCTTCGTCGGAGACGCTCGGAATTCGCGTACGGTGGCTCATTTTGCGCGAGGTTGGGTTCTTTCGAACGGGCACTTCACCGCGCGTCGAATGGTGGCATCAGTTAGCGCGGGGGTGGCCGGAAAAAGGCGTCGGCGACGAGCCGTGGCGGCGATTGCTCTCGGGCCAGCACGGGCGAGCGTCTACGATGCATTTTCGAGCGTGCAAACTAGCTAGGCGGGATCTACGGCTCACCAGGAGCACGTTGGTGCCCCTGGTTTGAGCGGCGCGACACTGGGAGCGCGGAGCTCACGGCCATGGCGGCGGCCAGAGCTCGGATCGACGGCGGCTCGACATAGGCTCGCAGACGAGCAGCAGAAGGGAGGATGGGGAGGCGGAGCTCACCGAGCGGCTCAAGACAGGCCATTGACAGGTTAGTAGCAACAGAGATCGCCGGAGTAGGAGCTGCGGCCGAGGGAGAGTAGGGGCTTGATCCCCTCGCTACAGAGCGCCCCGGCTACAGCCAACGGTCGGGGAAGAAGAGGCGATGGCCGGCGCACCTTCCAGACAAGGTTGCCGGGCTCGGGGACGATGGTGGTCACGGGATCGAGCGGCGTTCGTCGATGGCCGCGTCGAGCGAGGTGAAGAAGAGGGGGGAAACGGCGACAGAGAGAGAGGGAGAAGTGGAGAGGGCGTCCAGGGGCTCGAGGGGGCGCCCTTATCCCCTCCGGCTACCTGCCTCGTCGCCGTGGCGGCCTGTGGCCGGAGCCGCGCGCTCTCGGCCATGGCTGCGGCGACAGTGAGGCGGGAGCAGGTAGGCGACGCTGTGGAGGTGGGCTGGGCCGGCTGGGCCAAAGGCCAGGTAAGCAGGTAAGCCTCTGGTCTTTTCCATTTTCTGTTTTTTTCATTTATTTAATTAAACAGAGACAGAAATGGAATTATTTGGGCCACCTAATGACTAGAGAAAAATGTGGAACTAGGCCACAAAAATCCCTTGCAATATTTGGCACTGCCACAAATATTTTGAGAGGCAACTAAATTCATTTGGATTTTTCACAAATGAAATAGCATTTTAAAATGTTGAAAAAGCACTGAATTAATTGCTACTGTCCATTTTAGCAAATAAGCAATGTTGTTTTCTTTAACAAATAATTGTTAGGGAATATTTGCTAAATGATGAACTATTTTTCAGCAATTTTGTGCAACTTCAAATTTCACTTGCAATTTAAATTTTAATTTGAAGTGGAATTTGAAATGAGATATGAACCAATGATGATCAATCACTGTAAATCAAGATGACTTGGCACTGATCATAAGGAATTACTGTAGCTTCGTGGTCGTGGCGGCGGGGTCCTGCCGAGCTGGCGACCTCGTCTTCGTCCTCGCTCTTGCTGAACACCTTATCCGCCGCCTCGTCTATCTCCTTGTAGGTGGCCTCTAAATCTGCCCGATACTGGTGGATGTCGCGGGCGGAGCGGTAAGAGTCAAGCAGTGCCTCCTGCTTGCCCACGTCCTTGTCTAGCATGATGGCCGTGCCGGCGGCGGGTAGCTCCTCCGTGCGCCGGTGCTCGTCGAGGAGGTGGAGGTTGTAGGCCTGGTCAGCCCGCGTCTGCCAAAATGTGGCCTCCCGCTCCTCCAGCACCATGTCCATGTAATGAGCACGAGCCTCGCCCATGGTGATGCTGACATTGGCCGGTATGGATGGTGGCACCAGCTCGTCGTCGTCCGCCTTTGCCATTGGCGCGTACGAAGCGCCGGCCTCCGGTGAGCTCATCCGTCTGGCACATAGCCAGCCGGCCACAATGGCGGCGATCTGCTCCTTCTGTTCGAATGAGAGGTCGTCCCACAAGGCTTTGGAGCTTGAGAAGGCCATGGAGGGTGTGGTAAGGAGATGAGATAGAGAGCGGAGAAGGGTGGATGGATGCGGCTGTGTTGCTAGACGGTGGGGGTTAAATAGCGGGCGGAGGGCAGGCCAAGCGGTGAGGTCCTTAATGGTGGGCGGCAGATGGACGGACGGGTGGCGCCGGAGTAGGTTCCTCGGCAACCTCGTATGTTTAATGGAGGGAGGTAGATGGACTGGTGTTGTTTGAATGCGGAGAGACGAGGCGTGCACCAGGAAGCGGCGTGGCGGAGCTCTCGGCCGGTGTCGTGGTTTTGTCACGGCAGATGTCCTCGTGAAAGGACTTAGTGGTGAGGCCATCGCAACTAGGTAGAAGCTTGAAGGGGTTGGTCGGAATCGAGAGACGCGAGTTTTACCCAGGTTCGGCCCCTCACGATGGAGGTAAAAGCCTACATCCTGCTTGATTGCTATTAATGATGATGATGATCTTGATTACAAGGGTGCTGTTTTGCTACCTCTATCTCGAGAGCTACTAGTTTGTCTGTCTCTCCAAACTTGTCCCTCTTTGGGCGCCTTGCCCCTCCTTATATAAGTTGAAGGGGCTGGCTTACATGTAGAGTCCTGGTAGGACTACAACTAATCTCTTTTCTTTTACAAGCCGGATACTAGTCCGGGTCTTATTCGAACGGTCCAAAACTGGCCTGCTGGGCCACCCCCATGTTGGGCCACATTCTACCTCCGTGTGGGTACCCGTATTCTCTTACACACCAATAAACCCAGGCTGGGTTTGTCCTCCGCTGGGTCATGCTTCCTCCGTCGGGTCTTGCTTCCCTTGCCGGGTCATGCTTCCCTTGTCAGGTCTTGATATTCCTGGCCGGGTTCCGTGCAGCCTCCCAGCTCATAGTGAGCCGGCCCAAGTTGTTTCCTCGATAACCCGGGCCATGTCCGAGACTGCCGGGTCTAGCCACGGGTAATTCCCCCGACAGCCAGTGCGCTGCTTTAATGCCAGCTTCAGTGATAGGTCGCGCCCGCTCTGGGCCAACATGAATGCGGTGCTGACGCTTTGAAGCGGCACTGACCAAAGTCAGGTGGGAACGCGCGCGGGTGAGGGTGCGGTTTTTTGATGGGTCAGGTTAGTCAGACGCGGGCGGAGCGGTTGGAGTTGAGCGGTGCCTCCTGCTTGCCCACGTCCACGTCTGGCGTGATGCCCGTGCCGGCGGCGAGTAGCTCCTCCGCGTTGTGACGCCCCCATTTATAATCGTGCACTAACCATACACGCATTATGCATGATCACGAACGGTGACTCACGTCAATATCACAACACAACTCTACGACACAAAAATTAAATATAAATCTTTATATTACAAGCCAGGGCCACGAGGACCAATAAACATCAGTCACGAAAACAAATATTATCTGAGTACAGACATAGTTAGACAAGTTTGCCTTAAGAAGGTTGAGAAAAACAACGACACTAGATCGAAAGGCAAGGCCTCCTGCCTGGGACCTCCGGACTACTCCTGGTCATCGGTCTCCACGTAGTACGCACCATCGGGGTAACCTGCATCCGCGGTACTACCAGCTTTTGCAGTAACCGGGTCGAATGAAAAGAGTAGCAAAGCAACGGTGAGTACTCATCCAAAGTACTCACAAAACTTACATCAGATCTATACTGATATGCATCGGTATCAAAGGAGTCACTACAAAAAAAGACACATCCGTGACATTATGGCCCGAACGAAAACTTTTTCTGTCATGGTTCTGACACTTCTATGACAATAATTGTGACAAAAACACGTATCATCATAGATGTGGTGGCCTCCTACTTCTATGACAAAAAATTATGACAGAAAATGGGCTTTTCGTCCTGGGCGGGCTGGAGACGCACCCACATGACATTCTTTGGGCCGTCAATGACGTAAAAAATCATGGTAGAAGTGAGGGCGAGGAAATTTTCGGGGAGTTCCCAGTTACGGTGGGTGGTCGGGGGCGAGCGATGCAGTGTGGTTTGCGCGTTTCTCTCATACGCGCGCGTGTCTGCGAGGCGTTCTCTTACTGAACCCGAGCGAGGCGTTCGCTTACTAAACCCGAGCGATCAATCGATCCCTCGCACTACTACATGTACTGAACCCGAGCGATCGATCCCACTGCGTACTGAAGCCGAGCGATCCCTTTGCTGCTAACTGAACCTGAGTGATCCCTTCGCTACTAACTGAACCCGAGCGATTCCTTCGCCGCTAACTGAATTCGATCGATCCTTCTCACTGCTTACTGAAGACGATCGAGCCCCCGTGCGAGACGTAGCCAGCTGGTGTTGGGTTGCCTCTCAATGAATAGTGCATGTTGCTGCCGCGCGCGCGATACACGTAGACACGAGTTGAGACGCATCGATCGAGCCGGTTGGTTGGCTGTGGATGAACAGTACCCTGGCCGTGTGAAGGTGGTTGGCTCTAGATGAACAGGACCCCGAGAGGAGGCCACCACACCCCAGCCGGTTGGGGGTGGATGAACAGGACCCCGTGAAGGCTGGATGAACAGTAGCCGGTGGAGGCTGGAGGAAGTCGACGGTGGATGAACAGTAGCTGGTGGAGGCTGGAGGAGGTCGACCGTGGATGAACAGTAGCCCGTGGAGTCCCATTTTGCGGTACGCCACACCCCTCCCGATGAACAGGACTCCGTTTCGACCGTAGGCAGTTGGGTAGAAATCCGTTTCCTCCATTTTGCGGTACGCCAGACCCCTCCCGATCAACAGGACCCCGTTTCGACCGTAGGTGGTTGAACAGAAGTCCGTTTCCTCCGTTTTGCGGTACGCCAGACCCCTAGCCGATGAACAGGACCCCGTTTCGACCGTAGGCGGTCGAACAGAAGGCCGTTTCCTCCGTTTTGCGGTACGCCAGACCCCGAGTCGATGAACAGGACCCCGTTTCGGCTGTTCGGTCCAAGCAGGTTGGCTCCCGATGAACAGGACGCGTTCTGACCCAGTCGCTTAGCTCCCGACGCTATTTCCTCCGTTCTGACCCAGCCGGTTGGCTGCCGATGAACAGGAGGCTGTTGCTGCCATCCGTTGCCTCTCTCCATGTACACGAGCCCTGACCGTACGTATGCGTGAGTACGTGTTCATGACCCCGCCCGTATGTACATACGTGGCCGTATTTTTTGCAGCGTGGCTGTACGTACGTGTACTCGATTTAGACGGGACTGCCTGAACTGCTACGTATGGGGCTCTACTACGACACGTGCCGCTCCTTTTTTTTAACGTGACGTGCCGCTCCTTACAAGCCCACGGTTCATCATTGCAGAGAGACCGATCGACCAGTATGTATGTACATGTTCGCGACCAGACAGATAACGCTACGTACTCTTCGACCGGGTGGGTCCCAGCTGTCAGGGAGGATACGGAGGCACTTCCTTGCGTGCGAAGATATAGCAGGTGGGTCCCAGCTGTCAGGGGGAGGAATCATTTTTTTACGCGTAATAAGGAGACACTTCCTTGCGTGCGAAGATGTAACTGGTGGGTCCAGCTGTCAGCCTCACCGCGTACAGTCCTCTTCCGATGGCTGTCGTTCATTGACCACGTTGACTATGCCGCGCCAAGAGCACCAAGGCGGTGGATGATGGCGAGGCCTAGGAAGGGAATGACGCGGAGCCGGGGAAGACGCGACAGTGGATGCCCATGCTGAGGGGAGTACGAGCATTGACGGGTTCTGCTGCAGTGTGAGGCTGCCGTCGCCGGAGAATAACAGGGGATGTGGGTGAGTAGAGGGAAGGCCTGGCCAGCGGCAGGAGTAGGGTGGGGCGGTGAGGCCTGCGCGGCAGCACAGCCGGCCACGGGAGGCAGGAGCAGGCGGTCTCGCCGGCGCTGGTTTGGGCGGCTGGAGCAAGAAGATCAGAGATTGAAGAAGCAACACGGCCGTTGGATTAACATCCAACGGTCACTGCTGCTAGAATCGTTTGTTGACTAAGTTGACAAAGCCCTGCATACGCGTCAACCTAGTAGTCCCACAAGTCAGCCTCCAAATCGGGTAGGTCCCAGCTGTCATGAGGAGGAATCTTGTTTTTGCGTAATAAGGCGGCACTTCCTTCCATGCGGCGATAGAGCCGGTGGGGCCCAACTGTCAGGGGGAGGAATCAGTTTTTCTCGTGTAATAAGGAGGCACTTGCCTCCGTGCGGCCATGCACCATGTGGGTCCCTACTGTCAGCCTCTCCACTTACATCCCGCTTCCGATGGCTATCGTTTGTTGACCATGTTGACCACGCCACGCCGATAGAACCAACGTGGTGGACGACGGCGAGACCCAGGAAGGGAATGACCCGGAGCCGGTGATGACACAACAGTGGATGCCCACGCTGAGGAGAGTACGAGGGTTGACTAGTTCGGCTGCGATGTGAGGCTGCCGTCGCCGGAGAATAACAGGAGGTGTGGGTGAGTAGAGGGATGGCCTGGCCAGCAGTGGAAGTAGGAGGGGGCGGTAGGGCCTGCGCGGCAGCACAGCCGGCCACGGGAGGCGGGAGCAGGCGGTCCCAGCGGCGCTGGTTTAGGCGGCTGGAGCAAGAAGATCAGAGATTGAAGAAGTAGCACGACCGTTGGATTAACATCCAACGGTCATTACTGCTAGAATCGTTTGTTGACTAAGTTGACAAAGCCCTGCGTACGCGTCAATTTAGTAGGCCCACAAGTCAGCCTCCAAATCAGTTAGGGCCCAGCTGTCATGGGGAGGAATCTTTTTTTTCGCGTAATAAGGAGGCACTTCCTTCTGTGCGAAGATATAGCTGGTGGGTCCTAGCTGTCAGGGGGAGGAATAATTTTTTTTATGCATAATAAGGAGGCACTTGCTTGCGTGCGGCCATGGACCATGTGGGTCCCTACTGTCAGCGTCTCCATGTACATCCCTCTTCTGATGGCTGTCGTTTGTTGACTGTTGGTGCAATACTTGCCCTCTTGTGTTTTGGAGATTGTTGACAGAAACAGGCATGGACTGATTTGTTTGCTAGTGCACACAGAAAGAAATAGTCCATGCAGTGCCGAAGAGAATGCTGTCTCAGGTGTACAGTTCGAGGAACTTCACCGAAGATTATCTACGTCGAAGAATAGAATGAGCAACCGAGAAGAATGAAGAGAAGGAGTTGACCCCTCGAATGTTTATTGCCGACGCAAAGCAATTGGTTCGGTGATCGCGTCCGAAGAAATTAACTGCAGCGATGGAAGACAAAGACGAAGTGAAGATGTAGCATTATTTTCGTCGTTCTTCTTTCATTCATTTGAGTCATAGGACCTCCGTACTATCAAGAGGGGTATAGGTTCTCGAAGCTTAGATCCGCTGTGATGCTTAGCCCAAACCTATGCGAGACCGAGAGAAATCTCTTTATGCTTCGAATGATTACCTGCCAGCAGAAGACGTTGTTCTTCGTTGCTGTAGGAGATATCTTTCGAACTGAGGAGTTAGCATTACTTGCTCCGCATGTAATGTTACCGTTGTGCTCAAATTCTGACCGTTGGACTCGTGTCGTTCGGCCATTGGCTGCTCCACATGTCCAATTTGGTCATTTCCCATCCGGGAAGGCTGCGGCTATAAATATCCACCCCGCTCCAACGTTGCCCGTTGGCTGCTCCGCTTAAGATTTCTGAGAAGATTGATTGAGCATCCCCTCTCTGAGTGATTTGAGTTTAAAATCCACCGAGAGAAAAATCAAGAGCCGAAACTTAGACAGTGGTTGAGCATCACAGTAGTTCTGAGTTAGAGTTCTTGTACCTATTACTCTTGAGAGCTGCCCACTCTCTAGACGGATAGGTGTCGGCTCGAGTGTCAAAGAGTATTGTCTTCAACGAGCGAGATCTTCAGCAACCAAGAGTCTTATGGTTCGCGAAGAGAGCTGAAGAGAGTTTATCTTCAGTGAAGGTTTGTAGATCGCCGACAAGTATCTACCACGAGTGAAATCAACTGGAGTCTGATCAGCTCCGAGTTGAAGGAGAACAGGGCGAGGAGAGTTTATCCTCTGTGTTAAATCACAACCCCTCCAACCAGACGTAGTCCTTTGGCAGAAGGGCGAACTGGTCTACCAAATTCTTCTGTCGCCATCGAGCACCACTGGTTCGCTT
The DNA here is from genome assembly GCA_039707655.1 of Elymus sibiricus. NCBI lineage: Eukaryota > Viridiplantae > Streptophyta > Magnoliopsida > Poales > Poaceae > Elymus > Elymus sibiricus. The sequence goes on along the minus strand of CM077676.1, from coordinate 117,758,684 downwards.
TACATTACTGCATTTCCTTCAGCAGTTTACATTCGTGCTCATTGCCGATAGTTGTACCTGATCAATCACAGTTCATCAACTATCTGTCGCGTTATTATCGTTCTTCACTTCACATTAAGTCAACTTGTTTATCATCGTAATACTGCATGTTTGCGTGATCTCATCTCATGCCATATTCATTCACCCTGTCATCATTTCCAGTGCATTTCTATCGCAGTCATATTTAGTTTTCTCTCGAAATTGACCTCCTGATTACTAGTTGCATTTCTATCGATCAAGTTGGACTTGTGATATTCATCGCTCGATAAAATTGCTGCATTCTTTATCGATAGTTTTGGTCCTTTATAGCGAGCTAATTTGAGTGCGTTGCTACCGAACATCATTTCCGCTGCCGTGATTGGGATCGGTTCAAAACCTTCGAAAGAAATTTTGTATCTCCCATTCACCCCCCCTCTGGTCGATATACTCTCGGTCCTAACAATTGGTATCAGAGCAGGTACTCCCTGTCTCTGTTTATTAAAGGTCTAACAACCTTGGAGTTTTGAGTATGTCGTATGCAGGTAGATCCTCGCACTCTGAATGGTTTCCTATCTTCGATGGAAATGATTATATCTACTGGAGAGATCGAATGAAAATCAGACTTCAAGCTATCAACATTTAACTTTGGCAAATTGTGGAAGGTGGATACACTGTTAGGCATCCTGATGCTCTTTCTTCGATGACGAAGTTATGATACAGTTGGATGCTCAAGCAAAAGATATTATCAGCAACAGCATCTCGAGAGATATCTTTATTCGGTTCCAAAAACTTGACACTGCTAAGCAACTCTGGGATGCCATCAAAGATGTTCATGAAGAATTTATCGCCAGAACAGATCAACACACAGATATGCTTCATGCCATGTTCGCTGGGTTCAGAAGTCTTCATAAGGAAAGTGCTATGGAACTCACTGATCGGTTGACAAATATCGTTGAAAGGCTTCGCTAACGTGGAGTAACAGATATCACCGATAGAGATGTGGTCAACAAGCTACTAAGTGCTCTTGATGCAACCTACGATCCAATCGTGACTGAAATCAAGCAAAGACCAGACTATGAAGAACTTCACTATGTCGAGATCATGATGCTGTTGTCCATTCACGAAGAAAAGATGGAACTTGAGAACGGGATTCAAGAATCTTCTTCGGAAAGCAAAGGGGAAATTCTATCTCACTATGGCAGTCCTCAAGAAGAAGATATCGAGAATCAACGCTCCATCACAAGAGAAATGGAAATGCTCACTGAAAGACTAAGCTATCTCAGAAGACAGAATCTATGTCTCACAAATGATGATGAAGTTGACACGCCTGGATCATCTAGAAAATTGCCTCCGAAAGAAATGAAATGCTTCAAGTGCAAACAACCTGGTCACTTCATAGCAGACTGTCCTTGTTGGGAACAAGATGAAAAACACAGCAACAGATGGACTAATCGTCACTGCTCTGGATTCACTCAAGTGGATCGTCACACTAAGCGCTCGAAGAAAAATGAAGCTACCGCATCATCTTCTTCGTCGAGACCAGTCACTGACGTGCAAACAAGAGCGACCATTGAATCCAATCTGAAGAAAATATCGCAGCTGACTAGAGTGTGTGCAGAAATGAATATGGAATCTGAAGATGAATCATCTGACTCCGAATCAGAAGACGAAGAGTTTTACAGAAACCTAGGAAGAGGCAATGCATTCGTCGCATATGAACCATCCGCGAAGTCTCTCGAATCAGATACGGATGACAATACTTCAAGTGATGATGAACCTGTTGCATTTTGTCTCATGGCAAAAACCTCAAAGGATCAGGTATCAGCAAAGCACCAAAAATCTAAGACTGCATATTCCTCTAAATACATTGCCTATGCTAAACTTGTTAAGATTGCAAAATCTCAACAAGATGAGCTAGAACGACTTGAGATGAATCTTAGGAAAATCGAAGGATTACTGGTCGAAGAGATGGAGAAGAATCAAAACTTGACTGAAAAGCATGATGCTTTCTCCTCAACGTTTGATGATCTTTCCGAACGATATGATTCTCTTACAGTTGACTACGAGAATTTATCAGATGAACTCCTTGACAGGAATCAAGAACTCGAGTCACTGAAAGAGTCTTATAACGTGCTTACGAAAGAAAAAGCTTCTCTCTTCGCCGAGCAATCTAACAACCTTCCTGATGATTTTGTGCCTCCATGCTCAAAATGCCTAGAACGTAGCAATGCTGAGTCAAATGCTGAAATATCTAATGCTGCCATCAAGAATATTGCAACTGCTTCGAATGATATCTCTAACCCCTCCTCCGAGGAATTTGTTGCTATTTCTGATGAAAATTGCAGACTAAAGAACTTGCTTGAGACTGGTATGCTAAAGAGCCTCAAAGGGCATCAAACACTTTGTGATGTGCTCAAGAAGTCAACACTGCACAGAAATCCCTGAAAGGAAGGATTGGGTTTCGAAAGGAAACTCAACGTTGATGGAACCTACTGGACTCCCGAGCAATATCCTCGAACAAGTTGGGTTCTTGCTAAGAGCAAAACTCTCGAATCTGCGCTCCTGTCTGGATATGACACTCCCATTCCTGCTGTTTCTGACGAGTCTGATGACTCAAATTACAAATTATTCAAACAATAGAATGGTAAGGTCTTCGCTCGGTATGTTGGAGCTAACTGCAGGTCTGGATCACCCAAGAAGCAAATCTGGGTGAAGAAATGTATCATTGAAAATCTATCTGTCACTGCTAACCTGAACCTGCAGGGCAATTCTCCTCGAGGAAATGAAAATCCATCGCAGTATGGGACTGCAACTTCCTCGAATGCATGTCAGCTAAACCTTCGACAAAAGGAGTATATGCGCATCTCTTTGAATCATTATGCTCATGTCTCTGGGAACAATTTCAATGCTTACTCATATGATTACTCTCGAGATACACAGGTGATCTACGGAAATCAACGAAGGAATGTCCCTGATCAGTCAAGACAAATGAGATCTGCGCCGCCCACACAAGTGTGGGTTGTGAGAAAGAACTAACCCATCTTGCAGGAACTCGCTCTCAGGGATTTTGATCGTATATCCTTTGCCCTGAGATCTATATTGTTGGTGCTAGTTCTTTGTGTTTATTTGTTCTTTGATTGTTGTTTGTTTTCGAGTCATCGTGTTTGTGTTTCGTCCGATGAACAACTCACTCATAGCTTCTCTCGTTTGGTGTTTCTTCTCGTTTGCCTGAGTGATTTGTTTCGGACCCTTTTATCCCTCTATTCTCTCTCATCTAAATCTATGCTGTCCGTCATGAGCATGCAATTTGATCTGAAGTAAATCTCTCTCCGACGTCCTTGGTCGCGAAAGAAATTATCTTCGAACATTTACTCATTTTTGGCGTTGTGCCCTTCATACCTTTCGTCCTCCCGCTCTCTTCCCGAAATTTTCGCAGGAAACGGTTGCCACGTGCCCACGATCTTTTTGATCGTGATCGTGTCCGTTGAATGCGGAACGTCCCGCATCTGTAGGCCGTAGATTTCGGAGGGGTGGTTCAGCCCTCCAGCTATAAATACCTCTCGCCGCGTCTTCTTCTTCATTCGCGCAAACCCTCGTTTCACCCTCATCCGAGCCCGAGCTCGAAGCAACTCCGGCGAGAATCTCCGCCGAGCAACTCCGGTGAAGCCTCGTCTCAGCTGATTACGCCGGTGCGGTAATCCTCCTTCCCGCATTGCCGTAGTTGATCTAAGTTGCCAAGTTAGGGCGCCTAGATCTGGAACTGCTCGTCTCCATCTCTCTGTTCTTGGGCAGTTCTTACCGTCTCAATTTATCTCGATTTATTTCACTGTAGTAGATCTTTAGGAATCACTAGGATTTGACTAGTGCGGTTTGTAGTTCTTCCTCGCACTCGGTCTCCTCATCTTGGGTACATAAGTGTTATCCAAAAGATTAGATGGTTTTCAATCTACCCTGTATCATCTGAGGCTAGCTTGTAAAATCTATCAAGGATATCTGATTGGATTTCCTTGGGTTCCCTAATCCTCCTAAAAAAAATTCATTCAAAAATAGTTCTGTGCATGCTTATGACCCTACCTTGATTTTCCCTCGCATCTATTCTATTTCACAGGTTGGTCATGTCACCCAGTTCGGAAGAACACTCAGATTCTGAAGGATATTTGCCTCAGTTCCCACCAAGATCAGAACGAATGAGAATGACAGCAGGAGGAAAATCCTCAAAGCCACCCAAGGCCCCGAAAAAGAGACAAGAATCTGTGTCCGAAGAAGATTCGGAAGAAATTCCCTCTGCTCACAGTCAGCCCGAGGATGAATTGGTCACTGACGCTCTAACCATCTTCTTCGATGTAAATTCCAAGAAGGGCAGTCGTGGCAGAGAAAAGAACACTACTGCTGAAATGTCAGATCCCGATAGCTACAGAACTCCACCTGAAGGAGAATCAACAACAGATCGCAATAACAGGTTGCAGAGAATTCGCCGCCACTGGGCTGGCAAATGGTACAGATATGAAAATGTTCGCGAAAAGTACCAGATCCTATTTGCCTTCACGCCACCATGGAATGACTGCATTGCAAAAAATTGCATTGGCCCAGATGATGAAAAAGTCAGGCCTCCTCCGCCAGCAAAGGCTCATCCTGACTCTCTCAAAACAATCGTTGATTTCCCCGAGGAAGTAGCTAAAAGGGCGAAAGCCAAGGCCAAACGTGAAGCCAGAGAAGCTAAGAAGAATCAAGTCGAAGCTAGAAATGTTGCGCTAACCCAGCAAGACGTGCAGAAAAAGAAGTAACGTGCATCAGCTTCGAAGGGAAGCAAGTCTGAGAAATCGGTTTCCCCTCGTGCACCACGAAAGAAAACCCTTGTCAAAAGAACCAAGAAGGCTGTTCCCGACTCGTCTGATGAGTTATCCGATGAAGAAACCCCAGATGAAATTCCATTGTATGACCGTCCCGCCATTCTCAACAAGCCACACTTGAGTCCTTCGCCAGTGAAAACATTGCCATCACCGAGGAAGTCTCCCAGGCATGCACCGATGCCATCCACTGATAAACCTTCGGGTTCTGCGGCCCCGAGAACTTTGTCAGGTGCCGCTACGAAGAGAAAGCTGCAGTCTGAAGAGAAAACAGATGTGGCTGCCAAAAAGGCCAAGCTCAATGTTCCTGCTTCCACAGAGGAACAAAAATATGACTTCAATTTCATGATTGATGTAATTGACAGCGCTGCTTATGATGCAAATGCTAATGATGTGTGCGATCTGGGTTTGCCCGATGATGTTACCAAATTGGTGACAAAGCATTTTATTGAGCTGAAGAGAATCTCCAAGAAGCTCAACAAAGTTGTCAAAGAAAAACAAGCTGTCGAGCAAATGAGAAATGAGGCCAAATCTGAGTCCGAAAGGAAAAAGAGGAACAAAGAAATTGTTGAACTCACCAAGGCTCTGAGCGTCTTGCGCAATGAGAAAATTGAGTGGCACTCTCGCTTGCACATGGAAGTATCTCAACTGTGTGACAGGAGAAACGAGGAGATTGCTCACCAGGCAGATCTCGCTCGGAGAAGAGCTCAAGAGGAAAAGCGTCAGAAGGCCAGGGCGAGATCAAGCAAACCGAAAGTTAACAAAGAACGCCGCCTTCAGAACGTCTCTGCTGATCCTACCCCAATACCCTTGCAGCAAGTTCCACCTTCTCCTCCTCGCGAAGATGAACCCATGCAGCAGGCTGGTACTGAAGAGGTTCTCATTCCTGATCCAGTTGCCCAAGTGCAACATGAAGAAGTTGATATATTCCTGGTAAGGACTGATGTGGAAAATGCACCTCCCAAGCAGCAATCCCCAGCTGATGAAGTTGATGAAGAGATTGAGGTTGAAAAGCCAGATCCATCACCTCCGAAAACATTGCAAGCTGAGCCCTCCAAATCAAATGAGGAAAATGATAAGAATGAGGGGGAGCTTAATGCTTCCCGAGAGAAAACACCCCCGGTCTCATCATCTGGTGCCCCTACCCAGATGGATGTTCATCCTGCTCCTCGTACCACTGCACCACAGTTGGTACAGGAAGAAAAGAAATCAGATGAGCCGATGGCTCGAGAAGAAACTGCCCCACCTGCCGTGCCTCGTGCTACCGAGAAAGAAGTTGTCTCACCTCCCACCGAAGAAACTGCAAGTAAAGAAAAGGCCCTTGTGCCTGAAAGTCAGAAAGATGCCGAAGGAGTTCCGGCGAGCAAGAACAGCAGTCAGTCAAGTGCTTCAAAGTTGTCTGCACGACAGAAATCAAGGAAGTCTCATGCTCCTCTCAAGCCTATCGATGAAGGTGTGCCTGCACCTGATGATGTCCGAACCAAATCCATGGTCGATGAGGAATCGCTGCGAAATCCACTGGAAATCTGTCCTCTGTTTCCCGTCGAAGATGGCCCGAACGGTCCAGCGTTTAATGAGCAGGTTCATCGCTCGAAACTTGCATTCTTTGGGACCAGTTCGTATGAAGGAGAAAGGACTTCGTTGTCACCGAGGTTCTGGACAAAGGAACAGGCTGTGTATTATGCTCGTATTCTGTATGGCAAGAATCGTATATTCGAGCACAAGATTCTGGATTTTGCCGAGCTAGAAAGCATACCCTGCTTCCATCACACCATCGAGCAAATTGAGCAGGTCTATCTGAAGAGTTTTCTTCGATTCAACCATGGCTGGAACCGTGAAGTTGTCCTTCAGTTCTATGCCACTCTTTATATCTCAGGGGACCTCAACGACAGCAGCACATGGATCCTCGAATGGATGACCGAGGAAGAAAGAATCAAATGCTTGGCTGACCAGTTCTTGGCCCTGTTAAATTTACCTCGTTTCGAATTCGATGCCTCACGAGAACACAGACTGCATTTCTGGGATGTATCCGAAGCTCAACTGCATATGCTGATGGACCCTAAGCTTGTTGGTGACGAGTGCACTGAAGCAAATCCAAAGCATCTGGCCTATGAGAACAAAGTGTTGTTCTATATCCTCTGCAATTCTCTCACGCCAACAAACCGGCCTGAAAACATTCAAGGAATTGTGGCTAATTCTCTTCATGCTATAGCTCATGGTATTCGGTTTGACATTCCCAATCTTCTTATTCGCAACCTGGCCTATGCAGCTGATAGCCCTCAAGTATTGAAGCCATTTGCACCATGGGCCATGTTCGCCATTGAGCAGCTTATCGAGAAAAAGTTTTTCTGCCCATATGTCCCGAAAGTTTTCATGCCACCAGTCCGAGACACTCTCCGAATTGTAAAGGATATTGGGAAAGGAAAGACACCAATTGATGCAACTGCTTCTGTCTCTGGGAAAGCTCCGAAGGTTAAGAAGGTCACAATTGAAATCCCTCGTGAAGAAAATCCATCTCTGTATGAGATCTGTCTCCGTACTCAGCAAGCTTTGGAAAGTCACATCAAGCTCGATCGCAAAGAAAAAGTAGAAATGATGACTGAAATCAATCTGCTTCATAATTATGCTCGCCAAGCCCTGCTGTATGAAAAGGACCAGAAAAAGTGCTCATGGACCCTTCTCCGCAAGCATTACTCTCGTAAACAACTGTCTGCAAAGGGAATCGAGAAAGATTATGATCATCTGGAGTTGTTTGAAGTCCCTCGCATCCGAAGGCAAACTCCCGTGCTTCCTCAGCGCTCTACCTCAACCGACCTGCTGTTTGTCGAACCCGATGATGCACTCGAAGACACAGCAGGCACATTCATATACAAACCAGATGAACCTCGCACTGCTACTCCCGATGCTAATCCCGAAGCCCGTGCTGCATCTCCAACTCCTACCTCGGCCTCGACCATCGCTCGTTCTGCTTCGCCGAACAGTTCGAGTTCTGGGGATTCTTCGGACGAGTAGTTCCTCGCATGCATTCTCTTTCCTTTTTGACACTTGTTGACAAAAAGGGGGAGAAGAACATCGAGAAGATAGAAAAGTGGGTCATTTGCAGGGTGTTTCTATTCGCCATTTGCTTTTCGTTCAAACAATTTGCTTTTGGTCGTTGAACCTTTGGTCGTGAAACTTAATCTCACCGTCTGTGGTGATGGCACACTGCGTCATCATGTACCATTAATAACCCCTGCAATGCTATAGTCGCTATCGTTTCGTTATTTGTTTGCAGGTACAATCGAATGCTTACTTCCTTGCAACGATTATCCTCAAGGAGAATTGGAAATTATGTCTCTCGAAGAGTGACATCTCATTACTTAAAACTTCATATATCCTACTCCTATGCTTATCTTTCGATATCTAACGATGTAGGAGAAGAAATATCGCTTCAGATTAAAGTCATTCGTGAATTCTAAAGAAAATTCTCTCTATCTATCTGACAAGCTGTTTTCCCTCGCACATATCTATGGTATCATTTTTGTTGCAGGAACACATCGTCTGAAATATATCCACTTCGAGCAATATACTTGAGTCTCCCTTGCTCTGATTGTTTTTGCCCTGATTGTTCCTCGAACATCTAACTTGCAGGGAAATTTATATCTCGTGTGGAATTTAAACTGTGTTCTGAGAAAATCTTCATGGCGTATCCTTTGTCACAACGCTTTTCAAACTATCATTGCTATCGATCTAACCTTTGTCAAAGGTTGTGTGTGGCAGGAAATACCTCAGACACCACCGAGTGCATTGGATAAAGCTACGAATGAGATCATCTGCCAATGTCACTCATATGAAGATTCACCTCGCCTCCTTATTATGTCCTAATGATCAGTCAAATCAGAATGATGCATATCTTCAAGGGGAGCGTGTCTTATCTTCGTATTTATCTCTCGTCTTTCAATTTCCTTCGCATTCCATGTCATTCCTTTATCTATCTTTCGATGTTTTCTGTTTTGTCAACAATCGTCCAAAAAGGGGGAGATTGTTGGTGCAATACTTACCCTCTTGTGTTTTGGAGATTGTTGACAGAAACAGGCATGTACTGATTTGTTTGCTAGTGCACACAGAAAGAAATAGTCCATGCAGTGCCGAAGAGAATGCTGTCTCGGGTGTACAGTTCGAGGAACTTCACCGAAGATTATCTACGTCGAAGAAGAGAATGAGCAACTGAGAAGAATGAAGTGAAGGAGTTGACCCCTCGAATGTTTATTGCTGACGCAAAGCAATTGGTTCAGTGATCGCGTCCGAAGAAATTAACTGCAGCGATGGAAGACGAAGACGAAGTGAAGATGTAGCATTCTTTTCGTCGTTCTTCTTTCATTCATTTGAGTCATAGGACCTCCGTACTATCAAGAAGGGTATAGGTTCTCGAAGCTTAGATCCGCTGTGATGCTTAGCCCAAACCCATGCGAGACCGAGAGAAATCTCTTTATGCTTCGAATGATTACCTGCCAGCAAAAGACGTTGTTCTTCGTTGCTGTAGGAGATATCTTTCGAACTAAGGAGTTAGCATTACTTGCTCCGCACGTAATGTTACCGTTGTGCTCAAATTCCGACCGTTGGACTCGTGTCGTTCGGCCATTGGCTGCTCCACATGTCCAATTTGGTCATTTCCCATCCGGGAAGGCTGCGGCTATAAATAGCCACCCCGCACCAACGTTGCCTGTTGGCTGCTCCGCTTAAGATTTCTGAGAAGATTGATTGAGCATCCCCTCTCCGAGTGATTTGAGTTTAAAATCCACCGAGAGAAAAATCAAGAGCCGAAACTTAGACAGTGGTTGAGCATCACAGTAGTTCTGAGTTAGAGTTCTTGTACCTATTACTCTTGAGAGCTGCCCACTCTCTAGACGGATAGGTGTCGGCTCGAGTGTCGAAGAGTATTGTCTTCACCGAGCGAAATCTTCAGCAACCAAGAGTCTTGTGGTTCGCGAAGAGAGCTGAAGAGAGTTTATCTTCAGTGAAGGTTTGGAGATCGCCGACAAGTATCTACCACGAGTGAAATCAACTGGAGTCTGATCAGCTCCGAGTTGAAGGAGAACAGGGCGAGGAGAGTTTATCCTCTGTGTTAAATCACAACCCCTGCAACCAGACGTAGTCCTTTGGCAGAAGGGCGAACTGGTCTACCAAATTCTTCTGTCGCCATCGAGCACCACTGGTTCGCTTTACATTACTGCATTTCCTTCAGCAGTTTACATTCGTGCTCAGTGCCGATAGTTGTACCTGATCAATCACAGTTCATCAACTATCTGTCGCGTTATTATAGTTCTTCACTTCACATCAATTCAACTTGTTTATCATCGTAATACTGCATGTTTGCGTGATCTCATCTCATGCCATATTCATTCACCCTGTCATCATTTCCAGTGCATTTCTATCGCAGTCATATTTAGTTTTCTCTCGAAATTGACCTCCTGATTACTAGTTGCATTTCTATCGATCAAGTTGGACTTGTGATATTCATCGCTTGATAAAATTGCTGCATTCTTTATCGATAGTTTTGGTCCTTTATAGCGAGCTAATTTGAGTGCGTTGCTACCGAACATCATTTCCGCTGCCGTGATTGGGATCGGTTCAAAACCTTCGAAAGAAATTTTGTATCTCCCATTCACCCCCCTCTGGTCGATATTCTCTCGGTCCTAACATTGACCACGTTGACCACGCCGCGCCGATAGAACCAACGCGGTGGACGACAACGAGTCCTAGGAAGGAACGACCGGTAGCAGGCGAAGACACAAAAGTGGATGCCAACGCGGAGGGGAGTACGAGGGTTGACTGGTTTGACTGCGGTGCGAGGCTGCCATCGCCGGAGAATAACATGAGGTGTGGGTAAGTAGAGGGATGGCCTGGCCAGCGATGGGAGTAGGGTGGGGCGGTGAGGCCTGTGCGGCAGGACAGCCGCCCACGGGTGACGGGAGCAGGCGGTCCCGCCGGCGGTGGTTTGGGTGGTTGAAGCAAGAAGATCTGTGATTGAAGAATCACGACAGCCGTTGGATGTCCATCCAATGGCCTCTACTGCTAGGATCGTGTGTTGACTATAAGTTGACAAAGCCTTGCGTTCGTGTCAACTTAGTAGGCCAACAAATCAGCATCACATTAGTGGCGGACAGCATACGGCCCATTTAGTATTTTTAATAATTTACATCCCATTTTTTAATTCCTATGGAATTTACTTCAGCCCATTTACTGTTTGTTAACAGTATAACCCATTTTCTAGCTAGGGCCAGGGTTAAACCAAACTTCCCACATTTTGGTGGGGTCGGAAATGTTTTTATCCTGAAATTTTGATTCAGATTCAATCTAATTTCAAAATTATTTTATATTAGGTTAAAATCCAATGAAATTTTGCGGGCGCAACAAAAAATGTAATGAAATTTAAAATCTCAAAATCTGAAGAAAAAAACTAATTTTCAAACTAATTGCCGGTTCGCTGTGTTTTTTTATATTTACAGCCCATTTATTATTACTTAAAGCCCATTTTCTGGGCAAGCCGAATGCACCCCTCCTCGATTTTGTAACCCAGCCGGGCGGAGAAAAACAAGTTGGCCTGCGTTGGGTATTCATCAAAAAAAAAACCGGGCTAGTCATTTTCACAAAGGAAAAAAACAGTTGGGCTGGTTATTTGGTAGACATAAAATAATAGCCTGGGCTACATGGGCCACAGCCCCCGCACATACCAGTTGATACCCTGCTGCGTCTCAGCAACAAAAAACATCTCTCAAAAAATGCATGATCTGCTGGGTCCCTGCTGTCAGTAGCTCCTTATGCAATTAAGTCCTTTATTGAGTACGTTGACAATGGCGTCGGACCCAAATGTCAGCAAACCATTAGGGGGAAGTTTTTTTCTTGTAGTAATAAGGAGGCACTTGCCTGAGTACGGCCATGGCCCTGGTGGGTTCCTACTGTCATCCTCACCACGTACAGTCATCTCCTGATTCCTCTCATTCGTTCACCATGTTGACAACGCGAGACGGCGGTGCCACGGTGAGCGCAACAAGGCGAAGGACGATGGAGAGGGCCTCACGGGCCCTACGGATGGTCTGGTACAGCGCCCGCTGCTCATCCAGGAAGCCAGGATCATCGGCCCCCATGTCCGCGACGACATTGTCGTTCTCCTGTTCGCCGGCGATTTGTCCCTCCGCAAGCCGATTCTCGTTGAGGATACGGAGGTTGTAGCACTGGTGCTCCTGCGCTTGCAGGAACACCGACACCGGCAGCATTGGTAGCTCTTCCGCCGTTAGGGCATCGAAGTGCGGCCGCACCTGCTCTATGGTGAACACGGCATGAACCGGCGCGGGCGGTGGCGCCGGCTCCTGGTCGGAAGCCTCGTCCATCGTCTGGTCGTCGTCGCTGAGCTCGGCGAGTTTGCTGGCGAGCCAGCATGTCCGGCTGCTGCACCGGACAGCTGCCAAGCCCGCGTCTGAACGCCCTGGCCCACCCAAACCCCCTCCCTCACCCGCGCGCGCTGTTCGGTTATGTTGCATGGGAAACAAAAAATTTCCTACGCACACACAAGATCTATCCATGGTGATGAGCATCTACGAGAGGGAGAGTGAATCTACATACCCTTGTAGATCGCTAAGCAGAAGCGTTTAAGAAACGCGGTTGATGTAGTCGAACGTCTCCGCGATCCAAATCGCAAGTCGTCCCTCGATCCGATCACGAACTAGCGCCGAACGGACGGCACCTCCGCGTTCAACACACGTACGGCTTGATGACGCCTTCACCTCCTCGATCCAGCGAGCGATGATGAAGTAGTGGTTGAGTTCCAGCAGCACGACGGCGTGGTGATGGTGGTGAGGAACAATCTCTGCAGGGCTTCGCCAAGCGCTACGGAGATTATGACGGAGGAACTAGAGGGTTAGGGTTGCCGCACACGGCTTGGGGAAATCTTGATGTATCCCGTGTGCTAGCCCTGCCCCTCTATTTATATGTTGAGCCTTGGGGGTCTAAACTTGGAGTAAAAGCCTCCTCCAGGTCGGTTTTGCCCGCACAAGGTCGGTTTGGCCCGCAGGGAAAGAGTCCAACTCGGATCCCTGCCGAACCGTGCACAGCCGCACACAAGCGGTAGTACCGCTTCACACAAGCGGTAGTACCGCTCGGGCGGTAGTACCGCTTCACACAAGCGGTAGTACCGCTCGGGCGGTAGTACCGCTTCACACAAGCGGTAGTACCGTTTACGCGGCAGCAAAACTACTTTTGCACTTTCCAATACCTCGTGGGCTTTATCCCTTTGGCCCATATAAAGTGTTGCTGCACCCGAACACTTCGGTAAACATCCGGAACCCATTCCGGTGAACTCCGGAACTCTTTCGGAGATCAAAACACTATTATCACATATATCAATCTTTACCTCCGGACTATTCCGGAGATCCTCGTCATGTCCGGGATCTTATCCGGGACTCCGAACAACCTTCGGTCACCAACATAATAACTCAACTATACTAATCGTCACCAAACGTTAAGTGTGTAGACCCTGCGGGTTCGAGAACTATGTAGACATGACCGAGACACCTCTACGGCCAATAACCAATAGCGGGACCTGGATGCCCATATTGGCTCCTACATATTCTACGAAGATCTTTATCGGTCGAACCTCTATGTCAAGGATTCAGTTAATCCCGTATGCTGTTCCCTTTGTTCTTCGGTATGTTACTTACCCGAGATTCGATCGTCGGTATCTCTATACCTAGTTCAATCTCGTTACCGGCAAGTCTCTTTACTCGTTCCGTAATACAAGATCCTGTGGCTAACTCTTTAGTCACTTTGCTTGCAAGGCTCAATGTGATGTTGTATTACCGAGTGGGCCCTGAGATACCTCTCCGTCACACGGAGTAACAAATCCCAGTCTTGATCCATGCCAACCCAACAGACACCCTCGGAGATACCTGTAGAGCACCTTTATAGTCACCCAGTTACGTTGCGATGTTTGATACACACAAGGTATTCCTCCGGTGTCAGTGAGTTGCATGATCTCATGGTCAAAGGAACAGATACTTGACATGCAGAAAACAATAGCAATAAACTGACACGATCAAATGCTACGTTTACAGTTTGGGTCTTGTCCATCACATCATTCTCCTAATGATGTGATCCCGTTATCAAATGACATCTCATGTCAATGGCTAGGAAACCTTAACCATCTTTGATCAACGAGCTAGTCAACTAGAGGCTTACTAGGGACACAGTGTTGTCTATGTACCCACACATGTATTTGAGTTTCCAATCAATACAATTATAGCATGGATAATAAACGATTATCATGAACAAGGAAATATAATAATAACCAATTTATTATTGCCTCTAGGGCATATTTCCAACACGCGCTGCTCGCCCAAAACGGTCAGCGCCGCCCGCGCCGCTTCCCGGAGCAGGCGACTGCTCCGCATTCAAACGACACAACTGCCGTCCGTCTGCCGCCCACATTAATGACATGCGGTTGCCGAGGCGGCTACTCCGGCGCCACCCGTCTGTCCCTCTGCCGCCCACCATTGCTATATAAACTGCTGCCCCGGCCATAGCCGCAGTCATCCACCTCCGTTCCCTTTCTCCTCGACACACCACTTCCACCATGGCTTCCTCGCGCTCCACCACTCTCCGGGACGGGCGGACGGCAGACCAGAAGAAGGAGATGACCGCCTTTGCTGCTGACTGGCTGGCTGGCAGGCAGCCAGAGGATGATGACGTCCCAATGGAGGATGTGGTCGTCGACGAGCCGGCGCCACCCTCCTCCGCGCGATCCTCACTGGTGCATTGCACCATGACCATCGGCGAGGCCCGTGCCCAATACATGGACATGGTGCGGGAGCAGCGGGAGGAGCAGTTCCGGAAGACGCAGGCCGACGCTGCCTACAACCACCAGCTCCTCCAGGAGCACCTGTAGGCAGAGGAGAAGATCGCCGCGGACCTGGCGGAGCAGGCGGCACTGCTCGACTCCTACCGCTCCGCCCACGAGAGCCGCCAAGCGCGCTGGCAGTACCGCCAGCTGGTGGCAGAGGTTGCGGCCGCCTACAAGGAGGGCGACGAGGCGGGTGAGGCGCTGTTTGGCGAGACAGACGGCGAGGCGGAGGACATCGCTGGCTCCACCGAGACCCCGCCCCGCCGGCAACAAAGCGGAGGACTTCGCCGGTTCCGCCGAGGCCCCGCCCCGCCGGCAACGAGGCGGAGGACATCGCCGGCTCCGCCAAGACCCCGCCCCGCCGGCAACAAAGCGGAGGACATCGCCGGCTCCGCCCCGCCGGCAACGAAGCGGAGGACTTCGTCGGCGCCGCTGGACATGGGGAACGGGCGCCGGAGATCATAGATTAGGTTAATTAATTATACATCCAGAGCCGGATGAGCACCGCTATTTAGTTGAACAATGTCCGAAATGTAATGAGATTCGGGCATGTTTGAAATCTGGCCATGTGTGAATGAATTTAGTCCGGTTAGTTTGAATTGTTGTATCAGAGGCATTAGACGAACATGCAAAATAATACGTACTACTCCCTCCGTCCTAAAAACGGGAGAACTTGATGTTTATTTGCTAATTAAAGCCATTGCATCCAGAGAATTGACCACTGCATGTTGTGCTAAGTCGTCTCAAGTAATTGAATGCATACACGCCCCACGTCTCCTATTGGCTAATTTCTTTTTTCGTGGCAAAAAACAGAAAATGAGGTGGGTAGTTAATGCACCGCACCTTAGAGTTTTGGGATTATTTGGTTTTCGTAATGTGACTTATGCACCGGTACGGAGGGAGTACTAACTTTAGTACGAAGTTGTACTAAGCTTGAGACAATTATTTTGGGAAGGAGGGAGTAGGATTTTTTGTCAGGACGCACAGTGATCACTTTGTTTGCCGCAGTTTCACACGTACCATAAAGTTTTTTAGCGTGGCTGTACATTGCAATCAAACTCACAGGCCTGGCAATTCATAACATTCACAACAATCGATCAGAGCCAATATTTTTACTTCACAACTAAAGACACAAATAAAGAAAAATCGATCGATGCTGCTGACAGCAAAGGGTGCCCCATTCCAAAATATCAATTGTATGTCTTTTTGCTAACCATCAATGAGCAAAATTTGACATGGTTTCCCATTCCAAATATCAGATGCATGTCTTCTTGTGAACACCAATGAGCAAACTTTGAGAAGGTTTTCCCATTGCAAAATATCAAATGCCTACGATTGTGGAAAGGGAGGTGTTTGTCATCAGTTTGCACATTGACATGGAACCTCGTGCTGGATTAACCAGCTGATCTTTTTGTGCAGTTCCACTGAAATCGAGCAATGTCATGCGTAGCTTGGTGGATTTCGTATTTACATGTTGCAAGGCTTTGAACACGTTGGCAGCTCCTTTCATGTAGCTAGTTTAGTGGCTCAAGGTGACAATGAATGATTAGAGAACCATTCGATGTATTGTGCATGATGAAGTATTATGGAGGGCACGAACCATCCGAACATTTTGTGCAGTTCCACTGAAATCAAGCTGAGCATCCCTGTCTGCATAAATAGTCTGCATAAATACAGAAAAAGTGTGATTACTATAATAGTGGTACTAGTTGATGAAACATGCGCTCACAAATATAATCATCTTCATTATCTTAACAGGAAAAGATAGCAATGCAATAGCTTCAATTAAACATTTATTCAAAACAGTACCACAATATAAGTAGCACAACATAACAAAACATGATCATGTGGATGGAGGCCGATGTTGACCTCGTTTGTTACAGCTGCGTCCACGAGTGACTTGGTCATACCTTTCCTGGTTGTAGAATCTTGCACTTCACATGCTGTTGAGTTGCCACATGAGCTCTGCAGACTGGTCATGTCACCAGCGTCTACTAATACTCTGTAAAGCTTCTCGATTATTCCTTCTGTAATGTACCGCAACCAGTGACTGCTTCTTTCTGCAAAGTGGAAGGATCAACTAGGCCCAAGAATGCAATAGTTTGCCTTAAATACATTGGCTCCTTTTGTGCAGTTCAACTGAAATCAAAATCGAAATAGCAACGAGCAGAAGTTTTGATATCCCTGTTTGCATAAAGAGGTATAAAGGAAACAATTATTTACCAATAACGGTTGATGACCTATACGCCCACAAGAAAAAATATCTACCTTATTTTAATGGGAAACAAAGCAGGACAGTAGCAATTCTCAAACAGTGTCATTGATTCATATTAACAGAGACATTATCTTAACAATACCTTGCTTAAACATGTAGAAAGAACGACAAAGCAGGATAGTACCATTTCTCAAACAGTGTAACTGATTCATATTAACAGAGACATCATCTTAACAATACATTGGTTCAACATGTACTCCCGCCGATACGTAATAAGTGTTGCAGTTCTGAACTAAGGTTCAGTAGTTACTTCTAAGACTGACATTGCTTTATTTTACCAGTGGCATTAGAATAACAAAAAGCTTAAACAGTTGCATGGCAGAGTGGGCGCAACAGCACCATGTGCTTCCATCGATGTATAAAGGGCTGATGCAGAGTTTGTTGCAACAAAGAAACAAGCAACATATCTGGGTTGGTAGCATTTTTGTTCACTTAATGGGAGAAGACAGCAATACAATAGCTTCAATTCAACATTTATTCAAAATAGTACCAATACAAGTAGCATAGCATCTCAAAGCACACTGCACAGTCATGTGGATGAAGGCCGGTACTGACCTTTCATGAGGCAGACTTGAAAGACCTCAAGATCAAATACCAATCTGCCAACATGGATAGGAAATCCGATCTCCTTTTGTATGAGTTCCACTAAATCTAGCAATGTTGCCGGTGTGACATTTTAGTTGAACTACACAAAATAGTCTTCAAGCAAAAGTGTTTTGCGCAGTGCACCAAAAGGTCACAATAGCAACGAGGTGAAAGAGATCCCTGTTTGCACAGAGGTAAAAAAGGAAACAATTACTGGCAAATAATAGAGGATGACACATACGACCACAAAAAGAAGCATCTACCTTATCTTAATGGGAAACAAAGAAAGACAGTTGCATTTCTAAAACAATGGCATTGATTCATATGAACAGAGACATTCTCTTAAAATTAACATTCGTTATACATGTAATTTACTTTTAACAGTGGCATTGCTTCAATTTTCCAGCGGCATTATGAGATTAACAATAGCTAAACAGTTGTATGGGACAGGGAACACACCAGCACCATGTGCCTCCACACGTATAAATGGGTGATGCAGAGTCTGTTGCAATAAAGAACCAAGCAGCATATCTGTGTTGGTCCCATATTTGTTCTCTTTCAACCTTTTTCCTATGTGAGGGCAGCAAATCTAGTCCTGCACAAACTCTACTGCCTTGTCCCCCACCCCCCGGTTTCTTTCCTTTTTCAAGAAAGAGATCAGTTCCTTACAGATGTGTGTACTGCGATTTCCCTTTTTCCCTTTTCAACCAACAAAGCGGCTGGATAGCCAGTCTGTACTACTTTCCCCCCTTCCTTTCCTCTTTGAACCACGTCCTAGATTCATGTTATAAAACTCCCCCACCCCCCCTTCTTTCCTGTTTGAACCAGACCTAGATTATACTGCAGAAGCAAAAAAGATCCACATGAAGCTAGAGCAATGCCGGTTTCAAAGTAAAGTTATACATTAGGGTCGTCGGGATGTGGCTAGGTGGGCGGCGGGAGGCCGGATCTGCCCACACTACGTACGACAGCGGTGAAGACGGGGTCGGAGGCCCTCCTACGCAGGTGCTGGGTGAAAGAGAACAGCGCTGATGACCCACAAGTATAGGGGATCTATCGTAGTCCTTTCGATAAGTAAGAGTGTCGAACCCAATGAGGAGCAGAAGGAAATGACAAGCGGTTTTCAACAAGGTATTCTCTGCAAGTACTGAAAGTAGCGGTAACAAATAGTTTTGATAGCAAGATAATTCGTAACAAGTAACAAGTAGTAACGGTAACAAAAAGTGCAGCAAGGTGGCCCAATCCTTTTTGTAGCAAAGGACAAGCCGGAATGAACTCGTATAATAAGCAAAGCGTTCTCGAGGACACATGGGAATTTCATCTAGTCACTTTCATCATGTTTGTTTGATTCGCGTTCGCTACTTTGATAATTTGATATGTGTGGGTGGACCGGTGCTTGGGTGCTGTTCTTAGTTGAACAAGCCTCCCACTTATGATTACCCCCTCTCGCAAGCATCCGCAACTATGAAAGAAGAATTAAGATAACTCTAACCATAGCATGAAACATATGGATCCAAATCAGCCCCTTACGGAATAGCGCATAAACTAGGGTTTAAGCTTTTGTCACTCTAGCAACCCATCATCTAATTACTACTCCACAATGCCTTCCCTTAGGCCCAAAGATGGTGAAGTGTCATGTAGTCGACGTTCACACGACACCACTAAAGGAAACAACAACATACATATCATCAAAATATCAAACGAATACGAAATTCACATGATTACTTATGACAAGACTTCTCCCATGTCCTCAAGAACAAAAGTAACTACTCACAAATCATATTCATGTTCAAGATCAGAGGGGTATTGAATAGCATTAAGGATCTGAACATATAATCTTCCACCAAATAAACCAACTAGCATCAACTACAAGATGTAATCAACACTACTAGCAACCCACAGGTACCAATCTGAGGTTTTGAGACAAAGATTGAATACAAGAGATGAACTAGGGTTTGAGATGAGATGGTGCTGGTGAAGATGTTGATGAAGATTGGTCCTCCCACGATGAGACGATCGTTGGTGATGTCGATGGCTTCGATTTTCCCCTCCCGGAGGGAAGTATCCCCGGCGGAATCGCTCCGTCGGAGAGCAAAATAGCTCTTGCCCAGGTTCCACCTCGAGACGGCGGCGCTTCATCCCGAAAGTCTTCTCTTAATTTTTTCTAGGGCAAATGGCTTCATATAGTGGAAGGAGGGGGCTAGACGCCTGCTAGGAGCCCCACACGGCATCAGGGCGCACCCAGGGGGCCGCGCCCTGTTGCCTTGTGGGCAACTGGTGGGTCCCCTCTGGTATTTCTTTTCTCTAGTATTTTTTATATATTCAATAAAAAATCTCCGTGAAATTTCAGTCAATTGGAGCTCTACAGAATAGGTATCTCTGATGTGGCTATTTCAGGTCCAGAATTCCAGCTGCCGGCATTCTCCCTCTTCATGTAAATCTTGCAAAATAAGAGAGAAAAGGCATAAGAATTGTACCATAAAGTGAAATAATGATTAAAAACATAATAAATAACAGTAGGAAATCATGATGCAATTTGGACGTATCAACTCCCCCAAGCGTAGACCTCGCTTGTTGTGGCACCCCGGCTCAGAGGAACCGGAAAACCCCGTATTCCAGCCCAGAGATCAAGTCTTCTGGAATACAGCACTGCTTGGCATAGAACAGAACAACTCTTTATTACAAATAATATGAGTACAAAGGTCCGAGTATACAAAGGTTACATGGGCACGGCGATAATACGCCTGCTCAGATGGCCCTATGCTAGTAGCGGAACAACTTGTAGCGGAATATCTTCTAGCAGCGGAACAACGACGACAGCGATGGACTCCACTCCGTAGGGACTCTGGCTGGGACACGTCCTAGAGCGCAACCTCGGGATCCTCGAGAAACAACAAATCACGGCATCACCTGCAATCTGGCATGACACGCCAGGTGAGTACTTTGAATGTACTCGCAAGCTCACAGCAACCAAAGCAATCAAGACAAACAACAACATGGCATTTACCGGGTAATTATCAATGATGACCATGATATTACTAGAACAATCACGAGAATGAGCATGGTATGTACATGTTACTCATTACATGAACATGATGATACTAGTACTAGCATGAGAGGGGGCCGAGGTTTAAGGTCCCTTGGACCAACTTACTCTTCTCGGAGGTTATCTCATAACCACCATATGTAACAAACTTACCGTCGTGAACATCACACGATCACCTCAGGATCAACCAAGCTCGGTATCAACTATACCATCGTGATCATCACATGACCACAAGGAGCTTGATCTTTACCTATGATCATCGCATGACCACATAAAGATCAACCAACTTCTTTTCTCATGGGACCGGGGTTGTTTATTATTCAGGTTATTATTACTGTTGACCCATAGTGTGACCTACTACGAACTGTGTCCATGACCGAGGACGCGGCTATCGATAGATTATACACTCTGCAGAGGTTAGTACACTGTACCCACACCACGGAACTCATGGCCTCGTGCTCCCATTCGGGTGGACCAATGACATTCCGACAAAACCAATCTATTGAATGACACTCTCCCAACCACTTCGACAAACTCCCCTTTGGGCTATGTCATGGGTGGCTCCGATGCCAACTCGTGACATCCTGCCACCTCGTGGCTGCCACCGTCGTGGCCTAAATAAAAACTGTCCCAAACAGGGACTCTGGATCCATACAACTCGGGCACACAAGGCTATGGCCGCCTACCTGATCAGGGTAGCACACACACATAACCCTCCCTAGTTGGAGGTTCTGGCGAGAGGCATAACAATACACCGAATTAGGGCCTCCCCATCCAGGCAAGTATGGTTGCACTGGTGAGCTCGATTCGGTGGCACCATGACTTAGCCAACAGATTTGTTCAAGTTCGATTAACGTCAGGTTTAACTTGAAAGGTGATGAGCATGATATCAGTGTAACCATGGATGGACAACATAACCATTTAACATCATAACATCATTAATGATAAATCATTTAGTCTACGGGATGCAAATGAGCATGGCATAACGATGATCATGACTATAAAAAGTGTTTGCATAACAAACCATAACTACCCATGTGAGCATATCAGTATCACTAGCATCGAAAATGATTACAAGAATGAAACATGATAATAATAACATTAGCAATTAATCATTTCACTTACTAGATGAAAATGAACACGGCATAATAAATGAGCATGGATTCACAAGCATATAAGTAGCATTCAAAATAATTACATGAACAAACAATTATTCAAACATTCAAGTCGAAACCATGGCTATTGCAATGCCATCATGCAAGTGGCTGATGTGGCTTGCTAGGGATGAAGGACTCATCGGGAAGGAGTGCGAGAAGCTCGCGGAAATTTTTGCCGGAAACATTTCTCTCTCGGCGGAGCTGAATAGAAGGCAGGGGCAAAATGGTCATTTTCACATTGTGAAAACATTATGAAAATGATACCAACGGAACGGGCTCGACGAACAGAGAACGTGGGCTTTGGAATCACCTGATTCAGAGTTACGGTCGCGGAGATATGACCGTTCGTTCGTTAAGCGGTGAAATGAATAAAAACTGTCCATTTCAGCCGCTAACTAGTGAACGTCCGCAACTTAGTAGTTTCGGCCGACGGGGTTAAACAGAAAGCGCGTTTCAGCAAAATACGCTTTCAGCATACGGAAAACGCATTTTCAGCCGAAGCACAAGCAGAGTACGCTTTTTTCAGAGGAAAACGTAATACGCAAAATACGTTTCCACTTAAAAAAAACGCGGGCCCAGGTTAACGCCCTGTTAGGCTGACCGGTGGGACCCGAGAGGCAGTGGGGCCTGCCTGGCCAGGCCATCTTCTTCTCTCTCTCCTCTAGTCATCTTCTCCCTCGCGCTGGGGCATAGGAGAGCCTCGGCCTTCGGCGTGGCCGTCGCCCCGCTGCTTCCCCGAGCCGACCAACAGACACGGGAGCTCCGCCGCTCCACGCCACGCCGGAGGGTGGCCGCGGGGTCACATAGGGTGGCCCACAGCGCCGGCGCCATAGGGAGGCCGCGGCGGCCGAAATCTTCGAAGGGGAGGGCCGCACCGGCAGGGCTCCTCCGCCGGAGCCGAGGACGGCGGCGGCTCGCGGGCTCCAGGGTAGGGGCTTGGGAGCAGAAGTGAGGGAGGGGGAGGACCACGGGCAGAAATTTTTTGACGAGGCCGAGCGGCGACATTCGGCCATAGAAGGGGATGAGGAGCTCCGAGGCTAGGGGAGGGCTGTGCTGCGAGGAGGGAGGGTCGAGGACACGCTAAATAGCCAGGGGAGAAGACTCGGGAAGGAGAGGTGGCACCGAAGCTTCGAGACCACGGCAACGTGGCCGCGTTCTGGCGAAGCATCTATGGTCGGCACAGCCGTCCAGGGGCTAGGGGACGAGGCAGGAAGAGGACCAGGCGACGTGGGGAAGCTTGTGGCGCGCGGGGGCGAGCTGGGCGGCCAGGGAGGGGCCTCCCGAGGGGTCCAGTGCCCAGAGCACGCCCTCTGCCTGTTGCGCACATGCTCTCCACGTGGTCACCGCATGGACGTGGTATTGCCACGCGTTTTGGGCGGTCCAGGCATGTCTGGCTGGTTGGGCACTCCCCCAGTAGCTGCTGGGAGGAAGGAGACAACAACAGTGGTTCAGGAGGTGGCTGGACTAGGCAGAAACATGAATTAGCAGCAAAGTGATTGATAAGTGGTGTGCGCAGTGCACATGACCATTGGGTCTGAATTTTTGCTGAGGATGATCATCCACTAAGGTGATCACTGTGGCAAAGATTCAGCTCAAATAGAGGGGTATAGCTAGCACTTGCTTTGCAAAGTGCCAATCTGGCCAGAAAATGAAAAAGGAAGTTGTGCTCATATAAATGATTGGAGTGAGCTGAAATTTGGTGAATGATGATGATTTGGGCATAGGAAGGCACTGTAAAAATTTCATACCATTTGGATAAATAAAAATGGTACTTCCTTCACAATGCTTCATACTGGACAAAAACTTGGGGGAATTTTGGGGAGAAAATGGCTTGGCAAAATGATGTGAATTTTGGTATGCTCAAAGGATATAGGGATATTTGGGTCCTGGATTAATTTCAGATTTTATGAAGAAATATAAAATATAGTTGCTTCACAAACTGAAATGGTGACCAGAAACAAAGATTGGATGGTGTGCTCACCATGAGTAAGTAATCTTGAATATTTTTACATATCCAAGGTCCATATGGTCCAAAGGAATTGTGAGAATTTTGTGGGAATTTTGGGAATGACAGAAATATAGGTTGTTTCACAACCTAGGGCAAACAGGGTTATTCCTTTAATAGAACAAGGAATATTCCCAAGAAATAAAAATTGGGGTTGGTCTAAGATGGAAATGACATGGTCTTGGGATGGGTTTGAGAATAACAAGCCACTTGGGAGAGGAAGAAGAGAAGATCTTTCCAGGTTTCAAGACCACAGAGCCACAGAAAAGGAATTCCAAATAAAAATCCAAAGAAATCCAAAAGAAAAAGAAAGGGCCAAAAATCGGGGTGTCACAAACCTACCCCCCTTACAAAAATCTCGTCCTCGAGATTTGGTTGCTCAGGGAACAAGGATGAATATTCTGACTTAAGGAAACCGTTTCCAACTCGGGTATCCTTTTCCTTTATATGATGTTCCCACTGAATTCATATGACCTGATTACCTTGCTTTGGGGTGGTTTGCTTCACCATATCCCACATTCTGACAGGTCTTCCTTCATATGTTCATCCTTACTCTGACTCCAATTCTTTTATGTCTGCTGGCTTATCTGATATTATCATGACTGGAATTTCCATAAGTCCGGGAGTGATTTCCAATTGACGTGACATTCTTCTATGCAGCACCGATAATATTCAATGGAGTTATGAACAAATTCCCTTGGTGGACACGAAACATTTAATCATTGCATCGGGTTACTAGATGCATGTCCTCCGGGGTCGAAACAATGCTGAGAATCACAACGTTTCTCCTGGCGGAATCTGACTACTTGTAGGGAGTCTGAATCATCTTGGCTGACTTCTTTGTCTCAAATCCGTACCGATGATTTGACTGTCACCTGTCATGACCAGTATAAAGGAGTAATACCTTATAGCAATAGCTTCTGGAGACTTGACTGATGATGGTTCTGGCAGAAGAATCTTGTTCATGACAGGGTACCATATGTGAGAGCACATGATCCGAGACTGTTGTTCAGCATTTTGAGTACTCATTCTGTCGGTATATCCATAAGCCGTGCGATGCTTTAACATGGTCGCCAGAGTCAAACTGCTGAGCTGACCTTTGGTCTGACATGACGGACTTGGATATTCCATACTGACAATTCTGAGCATATATAGTTGGCTGAGCGAGTTACCTTGATATGAGCTCCTTACAAATAGAGTAGACCTATTGGGTGTGTGTTCATGGTGATCAATACGAAATCAGACTGTCTTGGGTATCCGTACCATGTTGTTCATGCAACAGTTATCCTACCTGTATTGCCGGTCTTGCGCCTTCATTATTGTTTTCTTTGTCCGGGTCCTTTGCTGAAAGAACTTGGCCTTATATACTCTTAATTCTTCGTGTGACCCTAGGTGCTGTCAGGTGAAATATTCCGGCAATCATACCCTAGCCTTGTTCATGACTCATGTCATAGTGAATATACCAAGTTCACATGTACTTGTATAAAGCTCATTGTTGTCGTCATCATACAAGCTGGTGACGAGGGTTGCCGATATCGCCTTGTTGGGCGTGAGGAAGCTGGCCTTGATAACCACTGCCAAGATTGTTGTCTCAATGTGGTCTTATGTTATAGCTTGTCGGTCCTGGCATCACACTGAGGTATATATCTGGCTTTCTTCCTCTTACATAACTCATGTGGTTGTCAGATTCTCACCCTGCTTGCATCATCGTACGAGTGAGTTGCATGATCTGGGCAGCATGATCACAATATATGTGTAACTAAACATTTTATTCTCGAGGCAGACACTTGTGTCCTGACTAGCTCGTGTTTCTGACCAAACTGTTGTGAGCTTGACTCTTGAGATGCACTTCCAACTCACTGTGTAATTTTGTCAACTGTTTGTAGTGTCGTACTGACGAAGATTGGATAGCTTGTGTTGGAAGCTATCGAGAGTATCGTGCTGAAGAAGACTGAATAGCTTATGTTCGAAGCTTTTGCCGGGATAGCGTGCTGAAGAAGACTAGGTACCATGCTTCAGAAGCTTTTCCCTTGGTTGCTTACGAGGAAGATTTAGTGACTTATGCCAGAAGCTTTCTGCGGTGGCTTACCGAGGAAGACTGAGTATCTTACACTGGAAGCTATCCACATATTGTACTAAGGAAGACTGAGGAGCCTTGCATTATAAGCTTCTCTGGTAGCGTGCGGAGGAAGACAGGGTTGCTTACTCTAGAAGCTTTTCTCTGTGATATGCGGACTGAATACCATATATATATATATATATCTTTGACATTCCTGCTGTTGATTACTTGTATGAAAAGAATTTGTCGAACTATCCTTCTTGCTGAGTACTGGATACATGTCACATTCACTACAGGAATCAGGCACTTTGCCGTCTGCCATGGCAGACGGCAAAGGAATGTTTGGCGGACGGCAAAGCCCTTTGCCGTCAGCCAGCAGACGGCCCTACGTCCGGCTGGATGAACTACGGCAGAGGGCTGCTTTGCCGTCTGCTTAAATAAAGCGGACGGCAAAGAAGTTTGCTATCAGCCATACTAAGCAAGCAGACGGCAAATGCCTTGGATGGCAGAGGGATAGGGTTAGGCCCGTTTGGTGGCTAACAGCGTACTTTGTCGTCTGCCAGCAGACGGCAAAGGCGCAAAGTTCTTTGCCGTCTGCCAGCTGACGTCAGGCGTCAGCTGGGGCCAATGCATGCCCGTTGCCGTCTGCCAGCAGACGGCAAAGCACACCAGCCTTTGCTTGCAAAGTGCCCAAATAGGCCAGCCCAGGTTCCCCCCAGGTTGCACAGGTAGCTGCCACGTGGCAGCTTTGCCGTCTGCTAGCGGACGACAAAGCTCTTTGCCGTCTGCTGGCAGATGGCAAAGTGCCTGTATGCTTGTTGAAAGTATTTTCAAATGAATATATATTCATTTGAAAATACTTTCAACAAGCATACATATCCCTGCCATATGGATATGATCATCCAACACATATATATACCAAATCAAAAGTCCATATCCAACATATATATAGCCAACATATCCAACAATTAAGCAAAAAGTCCATATACAGTGGTTTCATCCATACATACATATATAGGTAGCAAGTTTCACATTGTTCATCCTACAAAATCAAAACAAAAAGGAAGGACAAGGAGAAGAGTAGACTCCATCAACGCAAGCTTCCGTGATCAGAAGCAAATCTGCAAAATGGGAAAGAAGAAAGTTAGAAGAAGAAGACTAGAAGAAGAAGAAGAAGAAGAAGAAGACTAGAAGAAGAAGAAGAAGAAGAAAAAGAAGAAGAAGAAGAAGAAGAATTTTTTTTCTTCTCTTTCTTTTTCTCCTCTTCTTTTTCTTCTTCTTATTGCTTACTTGTGTCATTTTAGAGCTAACCTAGGTAAATAGGTCATTTTGGAGCTAAGTAAGGTTATTATGTCATTTTCGAGGAAAATAAGCTAATTATATGACATTTTGGAGGTAACCAAGGTTATTATGCCATTTTTGACCTAAGTATGCTAAGTATGTCATAAATGAACTAAATAAGCTAAGTATAGGTCATTATTGAGCTAACCTAGGTAATTATGCCATTTTTGAGCTAACTAAGCATATTAAGTCATTTTGGAGGAAAAAAATGCTAAGTGTAGGTCATTTTAGAGCTAACCTAGGTAAATAGGTCATTTTGGAGCTAAACCAAGGTTATTATGCCATTTTTTACCTAAGTAAGCTAATTATGTCATAAATGAACTAGCTAAGCTAAGTATAGGTCATTATTGAGCTATCTTAGGTAGTTATGCCATTTTTAGCTAACTAAGCATATTAAGTCATTTTGGAGGAAAAAATGCTAAGTATAGGTCATTTTAGAGCTATCCTAGGTAAAATAGGTCATTTTGGAGCTAAGTAAGGTTATTATGTCATTTTCGAGGAAAATAAGCTAAGTATATGACATTTTGGAGCTAAACCAAGGTTATTATGCCATTTTTTTACCTAAGTAAGCTAATTATGTCATAAATGAACTAACTAAGCTAAGTATAGGTCATTTGAGAGCTAACCAAGGTAAAATAGGTCATTTTGGAGCTAAGTAAGGTTATTATGTCATTTTCGAGGAAAATAAGCTAAGTATATGACATTTTGGAGCCAAACCAAGGTTATTATGCCATTTTTGACCTAAGTAAGCTAAGTATGTCATAAATGAACTAGCTAAGCTAAGTATAGGTCATTTTTG
Source organism: Elymus sibiricus (assembly GCA_039707655.1). Taxonomy (NCBI): domain Eukaryota; kingdom Viridiplantae; phylum Streptophyta; class Magnoliopsida; order Poales; family Poaceae; genus Elymus; species Elymus sibiricus. The sequence continues at coordinate 117,730,678 of CM077676.1, read as the reverse complement.
AGCTAGCCTAGGTAGTTATGCCATTTTTGAGCTAACTAAGCATATTAAGTCATTTTGGAGGAAAAAAATGCTAAGTGTAGGTCATTTTAGAGCTATCCTAGGTAAAATAGGTCATTTTGGAGCTAAGTAAGGTTATTATGTCATTTTCGAGGAAAATAAGCTAAGTATATGACATTTTGGAGCTAAACCAAGGTTATTATGCCATTTTTGACCCAAGTAAGCTAATTATGTCATAAATGAACTAATTAAGCTAAGTATAGGTCATTATTGAGCTAGCCTAGGTAAAATAGGTCATTTTGGAGCTAAGTAAGGTTATTATGTCGTTTTCGAGGAAAATAAGCTAACTATATGACATTTTGGAGCTAAATAGGTCATTTCTTAAGCTAAGTATGCATTTGTTAAGCAAAACACTAGGGAAAACGTACCGTCATCACGGAGGTGAAGGACCGGTCGCGCCAGTGGCAGACGCACAAGGATCGGTCGATGCTTGTCGGGAGTTACGCTGCACCAAAGATCATTTGCAATGTCTCGTTAGCATGATGCAACTCAAATGTGAAGACTAGTAACTAATGACCATTCAAATGAAACTCACCGTGCCCGCCGGAGCAATGACTGGCATCGGCGGAGGGGTCTGACCGTTGCTCTGGCACATGGTCTGCACATTTGGTTTTCACGAGTCAGTCATATTAGTTAGTAATGAAACGAACATTACGTGCATGATTTGGCTAAAATGTAGAAGAAACTTACCACGAAGAGCTTGTATAAGGACTGGTGAGACGCGTCGTTCCGGTTCCTCTCCTCCTCCAACAGTGTAGCAGTCCTCTCCTCCAACTCCGTCTCCCTCTCCGCCGCCTGCCTCTTTGCCTCCGCCAGAAGCTCCTGGGTCTTCGCTCTCTCTTTCTCAAGAGCAGCCTGCAACACCACTCCTCGTTAGCATTGTAATCATCGACGGCCGCACACACAATGTAATGGAGGAAAGGTATCTGAGTCCGTATAACTAACCTCGATTTGGAGCTCCATTGGCCGTGGACGAGGCCTTATCTCAGGATCGGAGCTTGTCTGGCGCTTCTTGATCTCCGGGAGAGTGCTAGGACAACGTATCAGTCCATCCCCAATGGCTATCGAGCCATGGGGCCATCCGCAACCAGATATCATCACCAGCTCTGGATCAAGAGGTTGCCGGCTCGGGTTAAAGTCCTCCCCTTTCCTCGCCTTCCCCTCGTCTCTGTACCTCACGAGCTTGTTGTGGGAGGAGATGTTGGTGAAGCTCTCTGGATGATCAAGGTCAGACTCAAAGAATGCCTTGGCCTTCTTGTACTTTGCAGTATGGGCCATGCCATAGAGGTCGAACACCTCTGGCACCTCCGTCTTGTTGTGTCACGCCTAAAAGAGAGGAACAAAGTATTAGTTAAGGGCTCAAGCTAGCATGAAGAATGAAATTGCATGAATCATGAAGCAAACCACATACCCAGTTATTCCCGAACTCATATAGGTTGGCGCTCCCTTGATGGTGTGGCACACCAACCATTTTGGCACGCCGCTCCTTGGCATTGTTGTGGACAGCTAGGCATTGGGGAGAGCACCACTCATACACCAACGCCTCCCAACAGTCCATCCTATCCGCACACCATCTCAGGGGCACCTAAGTTAGTCAAGAGAAATTTCAGCGTTACGCCTACGAATCAAATCAAGGAAACTAAGTACAAGGCCTTAAGAATAGGTATTTACCTTCATGTACTTCTCCTTACTCAGAAACTTGCCGCGGCACTTCGTCTTGGACCTCTTAATACCAGCCGAGGCGTAGTAGTCTCGAACAGCCTGCACCCGAGCCTCGTGCCATAAGTTCTGAAGTAGGCGCCTGCACTCGGCTTCGATAACCATAGCCGCGGCCTCCTCCTCTCCCTCTGAGGGTGTCCCGGACTAGGGGGTACTCGGGCTGCCGGCCTATCTCTCATGGGCCGTACTGGTGGGCCGCTCTCTACACGTCGATGGAAGGCAGGATTGTGGACGACCCCGTATGACAGAAGGAAATCTCTGAAGTCTTGGCGTCTCCTCCAAGGAATAGATGGCGTAACTGGCATGTTTATCCCTAATGATAACCGACCATATGTAACCCTAGGGCCCCCCCTGGTGTCTATATAAACCAGGAGGTTTAGTCCGTAGGGAGAAGACTCATAATCTAGGGTTTAGCCCATCTGGTCTCGAGGTAGATCAACTCTGTAACCTTCATACAATCACATCAATACAATCAAGCAGGACGTAGGGTTTTACCTCCTCGAGAGGGCCCGAACCTGGGTAAATCGCTGTCTCTACGCTCTCTGTTACCATCGACTCCTTGACCCATAGTTCGGACCCCCTACCCGAGATCTGCCGGTTTTGGTACCGACATTGGTGCTTTCATTGAGAGTCCCGTCGTGGGTCGCCAAGGATCAATGGCTCGCCGTCCCCGGACAGCTCTTCAGCAATGGAATCTGCAGTGGGGATATCATCGTCCTCGGACAGCTCTTCTCTTCAGCGACGGAGTTTGTGGCAGGGACATCTTCGTCCCCGGCCAGCTCTTCGCGTTCGGCAGCATCGTGTTATACGCCGATCCGACCGGTCACCTCGACCAGGTCAGCAACTTCGCCCCCGAGCAGGAAATCAGGTTCGACGGCCTTGAATTCGTCGCCGATGCTCGAGGCGATCTGATCTTCACTGGGTTCTTGGCCTTACCTGAGGAACCCACCAACCCCGAGGCCTTGACTTCGGATCCCTTCCCCGCCCCAGTCCTCAGGGCGGGGCCTCGGATCGGACCTAACCTTGAGTTTGGCTCCGACCCCGGTGCCGGAGAACCAGGGGTCACCCTTGGCCGACCACACTCCCGTTAACGACGCGCCGGAGCTCAACTCCAGGGACCGTCCGAACATAGATCCGGTGGATCCCTCGATTTTAAGCGAGATGCTGGACCGGATCCAGATGATAAATATCGCGGACGGCCCGTCCTCGGACCAGGAGCAGGTCGGACAGGATGCCGGCCGCGGGGAATTTTGCGTCCCACCCACCACCCACTTGGTAGCCACTATCGAAGATTTAACCGACATGCTGGACTACGCCTCCGAGGAGGCTGACTACATGGACATCCCGCCCTCCACGGACACCTTCCTTGCCACTACAAATACCGGAAAGTGGACTGCCACCTCCACCTATGACGTCTACATGGTTAACACCCCCGTGAAGGACAGTGACACAACCAACAAAGGCGGCGACGACACCATAGAAGACCTGCCCAGACGCCGACGACGGCGAGCCAGAGGGCGGGGGAAGGGCAAGGAAAATCACACAGACACAAACGACACCGGAGCTAACGAGACTCCGGATAATTTGGGGGAGCTCAGCGATAACACGCTTGAGCAACGACCTGACTCCCCAGAAGGGCATGAGGACCAGGGTGACCCCGAGGACCTCGATGATTCCGAGGACAGTAATTTCCTCCCCCCATCCGAAGAGGAAGATAGCCTCGGACCCGAGGACTTTATCGTCCCAGAGGATCCCCTGGCACAAGAAACATTTAAGCGGCAACTCATTGCCACTGCCCGAAGCTTAAAGATGAAACAACAACAGCTCAGGGCCGAGCAGGATACACTCAACGATAGATGGACGATGGTCCTAGCTGCCAAAGAAGGCCTCGACGATCAACGTCAGGGCCAATATAGGAGTTATCCGCGGCGGCGCCTCCTTCCAGACTTCGAGGATGAGGCCTTCGAGCCCGTGCCTCCCAGACGAACTTACGCAGACCAGCCCGACCGGCCCCCTCGAGGACGAGATAGGCCGGCTGTGGAAGCCGAGCTCCCACCCGCGCCCCCTCGAGGACAAGATAGAACGGCTGGAGAAGCTGAATACCCACCCGCGCCACCTCGAGGACGAAATAGAGCGGCCGGAGAAGCCAAACTCCCACCCATGCCCCCTCGAGGATGGGATAGGACGGCCAGGGAAGCCGAATACCCACTCGTGCCTTCTCATCGAGCAGGCAAAGACCCGGTTCAACCGGATGACCAATACGATCTGCGCCACGACCTGAACACACGAGCGATTCAGTCGAGGTCCATCTATGGACCCACAGGATACGCACCCGCTGGACGGGACGGATACCAGGCCTGGCGCGATAGAAACGACAGGGCTCGGGATCAGCACCGTGCCCGGATGACAACTGATCTTCGGCGCGACGCGGCCCGGGCCAGGGGCGCCGCACACCCAATGTGTTTTACTGACGAGGTGATGCAGCATCAGTTCCCCGAGGGGTTTAAACCCGTTAATATAGAATCCTACGATGGGACAACTGACCCAGCTGTGTGGATTGCGGATTTTCTTCTCCACATTCATATGGCTCGAGGAGATGATCTCCATGCTATCAAGTACTTACCACTGAAACTTAAGGGACCGGCCAGGCATTGGCTGAACAGCTTACCCGAAAACTCCATCGGGAGCTGGGAAGAACTCGAAGATGCATTCCGAGCTAACTTTCAGGGCACCTACGTTCGACCACCGGACGCCGATGACCTGAGCCATGTTATCCAACAGCCCGGAGAGTCAGCCCGGCAATTTTGGAACCGGTTCTTGACCAAGAAGAACCAGATCGTCGACTGTCCGGACGCCGAAGCAATCGCATCATTCAAACACAGTATCCGGGACGAGTGGCTTGCTCGCCAGCTCGGCCAAGACAAGCCAAGAACAATGTCGGCCCTTACTTCTCTCATGACCCGCTTTTGCGCGGGTGAGGATAGCTGGTTAGCTCGTCGAAGCAACCACCCCGAAGACCCCGGTACTTCAGAGACCCGGGACGGGAATGGCAAACCCCGGTGCAATAGGAACAACAAGCGCCGACACTCAAATAATGGCGGTGAAGCCGACGACGCAGCGGTGAACGCCGGATTCAGCGGCTCGAAATCAGGACAGCGGAGAAAACCCTCTAAAGGGAACCAAGATGGCCCGTCTGCGCTGGACAGAATATTGGATAGGCCCTACCAGATTCACGGCACCCCCGACAAGCCAGCTAACCACACCAACCGTCACTGTTGGGTCATCAAGCAGGCCGGCAAGGCCACAGCCGAAGAACAGGGCAAGGGCCCCCGCAGTGACGACGACGACGAACCTCGCGGGCCGAACAATGGAGGCCAAAAACAGTTCCCTCCGGAGGTCAAAACCGTGAACATGATCTACGTCACGCATATACCAAAGAAGGAGCGGAAACGCGCGCTTCGGGATGTCTACGCCTTAGAGCCGGTAGCAACGAAATTCAACCCTTGGTCGGCTTGCCCGATCACTTTCGACCGTCGAGATCATCCGACCAGTATACGTCATGGAGGAACGACGGCTCTGGTACTCGACCCCATCATGGATGGATTTCACCTCACTAGGGTCCTGATGGACGGAGGTAGCAGTCTTAACCTGCTTTACGCAGATACAGTGAGGAAGATGGGGATCGACCCGTCAAGGATCAAATCCAGCAACACCACCTTTAAAGGTGTAATACCTGGCATCGAGGCACGCTGCTCGGGATCCGTGACTTTGGAAGTAGTCTTCGGCTCGCCCGACAACTTCCGCGCCGAGGACTTGATCTTCGATATCGTTCCTTTCCGCAGTGGTTATCACGCACTCCTCGGACGGACCGCCTTCGCTCGCTTTAACGCCGTCCCGCACTATGCGTACCTGAAGCTCAAGATGCCCGGACCAAGGGGCGTTATTACCATCAACGGTAATACCGAGCGCTCGCTCCGAACAGAGGAGCACACTGTGGCTCTCGGCGCCGAAGTCCAAGCTGCCGAGGAGGCGTCGCAATCCCAGTCCACCGTCAAGACACTGGACACACGCAAGCGCTCCCGAGCTGCAGCCTCGGTCCCGACGCGCTCCCATGCTCCACCCAAATAGGGATACGCGCCCCACAGCACGGCCCACCTAGTCACGAAATACGTACCTCGAGTGCACAATTTCGCGCTCAAAATTCCATGGGCAGTTGTGGGGACACATCAAACAAAAGGTCCAGAGCTCGGTTCGACCGACCAATGGCCACCAAATGTCTTCAAATCGACATCAACAATGGGCACCATCTAGGGCCCGATCAGCGTCCAACTGATATACCACGGCGACTTCTCAAAACCCTTTTTCCAGGGCTCGCCCGCCGAAGATTACTACTCCCGCCGAATACACGGCGGACAGCTTCGCTTCCACGCAAGCTTCTTGACGAGCAAAGGCGCAGACGTGCAGCAGGGCGTAGTAGGGACGTCAAACCACTCATGGAAGCCCTGTGTAAACCTTTACTCTCAATATATACATTCCTTTTAAAGTATCTATTCAAGCTACTTCGGCAATACGGATTGTACGGTTGGACATCACACATTCAAAGGAAGTACAGACCACTTTATTATGGTATACTCGTGCAGTCATTCACGTTGCATACTCCTTTCCGCCTTTTTCCGCCGAAGTAAACTATCACAACACATTTATTTTAAACCGACTAATAGACCGGGGCCTCGACCATAGATCTTGCCTTAAAACTTTATACCGGCACTTTTCTTTTTTTCATGTGCTCGGTGTCACGGATATTGCATTATATGAATCAGTTCCGAATTGCATCTTTGGTCAATAGTTGGGTTGCCCGGCTCCTATGTTTACCCTCTTACGTTCCGCACTGTTCAGCTAAGAGGGTAAAGGGAGAACCACTGCGATTGTACTTCTAGCTCGCTTGGTTAAGTACCTTAGTGGAGAAAGCCGAAAACTGACTGTCCCAATAAGCGAGAACTGGTCGGCGATCCGATGACTGGCGTTAGCCTAAAATCGTTGGAGGTTAGTCCGTGTCATACGAAGGGTTCTCTGTGACAGAAACCATGTGATGATGGTATCAACCGCGGCTCGTCCGAATATCACAAACACCAGGGGCTCGTCACCGGCCCCCACCGTCAAGCTCGTCTAGCTAAGTGAAAGCACTAAAACCACATAGTCTGATTGCCTGGTTTTCCGTACATACAACCGCCCCCGGGCACCGAGACGTCGGCTAAGGGTTCACGTATTACGAGAAAACACCCCATGCAGTATCTGCCCGGGGGCTGAAGCCGACGACTGGTAACTTTCAGTTTCAAATAGGCCGCACAGGAGTCAAAATTAATCCGGCACTATATCCATAGCCGATCACTTGCACTACAATAATGCAAAAGTTTCTACTCCTTGGTTACAAGGAAACTACATCTGATCATAAATTACATCTTTTGAGCATTGGGCATCTACTGCCTGAGCACCGTCCATCACGGCTGGAAAGTACTGCTCGGGACACCTATGCTCTTTCCCTGGCGGCGGAGGTCCGGTGGCTTTCTCAGCGGGTTTTAGCTTCGGCCAATGCACCATTGTCTTGCCGAAGGCCATCCGAGCACCCTCGATACATGTGGAGCGCTTCCAGGCATCGACCTGAGCAGGAGCGCCGAACAGCCTCTGCACCAGACCGAAGTAGCTGCTCGGCAGCGGCTCCAGCGGCCATAGTTTGACGCAGAGGTCCTTCATCACTGGCTCCGCCATCCGATGCAGCTCCATTAGCTTTTTCATCTGGTTGTTGAGGAGGGGAGGGTGTTCGGGCGCTTGAAATTGCGCCCAGAAAAGCCTCTGCTCGGCCCAACCCTCCTGGCCGGCGAAGAACCTCGCCGCATCTGCCGCACTCTTCGGGAGGTCCGCAAAGGCGCCTGCGGAACGCCATACCCGCATGAGCAACACGAACCTGTTACCTCCAAAGACACATTGTAACAAGTACGGCTTACCGTCCGCGATCAGCCTGACTTGGCGGAGCTCTTCTTGATAACCGCGCGCCTCTGTCCGCGCTTCCTTAGCCACCACTACCAATGAGGTCAGCTCGGCGGCCTGCTCCTTATTCTTTTGCTCGAGGGCCTCACACCTTGTGACGGCATCCCCGAGCTCCTGCTGCACTTCCAGCACCCTGGCCTCGTGCTTTTCACTTATGGTTCTCAGCGCCGCCAGCCCGGCAGCTGCCTGTTCGGCTGCCGACTTTTGCGTCGCCGCGTCCGCCTGAGCTATCCTCAGTGCGGCCTTGAGGCTTTCGACCTCCGCGGCGGCAGCTGCAGTTCAATCGGTTATCTCCGTTAGGATACATCGAACACTGCTTACAAATCTACGGCTGTATTCACTATAACAACTCGGCCTTACCTTGCGCCTCGTCGAACCTCTTGTTCACCAGGCTCAGATCGTCCTCGGAGCTCTTTAGCTTCCGATTCAGCTCGGCCAACTCTTCGGCGTTGGCAGCTGCGGCCGAGGATGATGCCTGCGCATTATTCTGCACCCGTTAGTATCCGAGATGTCGATTTTTGATCCTCCGACCGGCTTTGCTCAACCGGTCAGAGTCTCGGGGGCTACTATGTATGAGGCTATATATTTGCACAAATGAATTTTCCTAAGGAAAAAGCATTACTTCGCTCACCTTGAAGCCAGTCAGAAGGCCACTAAAAGCCTCCTTCAGTCCGTTATCCATGGACCGAATACTCTGTAGCACCGCGCCCATAAGTGCACGGTGCTTTTCGGCGATGGAGGAGCTGGTTACAGCGTCCTCCATCTCATCCGGCCACCTAGTCGATGCCTGCTCTTGGGCAGGCGGGGGTGGCGGTGGTACTCCGGCTCCTTCCTTCTCCAAGTCCGGAGCACCGGACTCGAGACGCCTTGACGTCTCTGGAGTGGTCCTCGGAGAGAGCTCGGTTCGTCCAAGCTCCTCCCTCTCGTTCATCAGAGGGGCCCTCCCCTCCTGGTCTTCGGCGACCGAGGCATTCACCTCGGCCATGATAGTATCGCCTCCTTCCCCTGTATGTGGCATGGGAGGAGTCCTCCTCGACAGGACCTCCTCGGTTTCCTTCACGATTGGGGAAGGCGAGGCGCGGGATCCAGTGCCGCTCTCCGCTAGTGCCGCCGGTGGAGAATCCCCCTCCGAAACTCGGTCGGCGGGGAGATCGCACAGCGGACTGCAAAGTTGCACATGGAAACTTGATCAGTATCAGCCCAGTTCGGCTAAAGACGGTCAGGTAATCGCTAGAGCGCATACCTTTGGGCCTGCGGTTTGGCCCTGGGAATTTTCTGAGGAACCTCTTCTGAGGCCCAGAGTCCTCGGCAGAAGCCGAGCTATCGTCGGACAAGGCTACCTTGGCCTTGCACGGTCTTTTGGGAGCGGGTCGAGGAGGCTCCTCCTCGGCATCCTCGGACGCCGCCCTTTTCCCTGTTCGGGAGGAATCGTCCGCCTCCCCGTCCTCTACTTGCTCCTTCTCCTCCTCTTGCGCGGAGGGAGCATTGGTGTCCCCGGATCTAGCACCCGGGGGTATTCGGGAGCGGAGGCCCTCTCTGGCCTCCCCCTGTTGCTTCTTCTTCTCCTTCCTCTCCGGCACCTCGTACGGCTCCACGACCAACATGGCCGTCAGGAGGGGCGTCCTGGGTCCTTCTGGCAGCGGCGCCGGACTGTCAATCGGCTGGGCCTTCTTCAGCCATTTCTGTGGATGAGAAGTCAAGAAGTTGAGTACCTTATTAAAGGGAAATAGTTCAGATACAAGAACAAACTTAGTCATACCTCCCGTGGGGGGTTTGCGGCGTCAAGTCCGATGTCCTCTCCCTCGGCCGGCCAGTCCTTCTGCGGCTTGAACATCGCTCTCCATAGCTGGGCGTGGGTGGTTCTGAAGAAGTTGCGCACGGTGGCCGGGTCTTCGGGCTTGTAGGCCCACATGGGGGAGCCCCTATCCTGGCATGGGAGTATTCGACGGCCGAGCATGATCTGGACCACGTTGGGCAGCTCGACGCCTTTCCCTATCATCTTGGCAATTCGTTGCTGTAGCTGCTCCACCTCCTTATTTACCCCCCAGTCGAGGCCTTTCTTGGTCCATGAGACCAACCTCGTAGGGGGTCCAGATCGGAAGGCCGAAATCGCCCCCCAACCCGCGCCCCTCGGCTCGGTGATGTAGAACCATTCCCTCTGCCAAACCTTGACGGTCTCGATGAAGGTGCCCTCTGGCCATTCCACTCGGGGGAGTTTGCTGACCATAGCACCCCCGCAGTCCGCTTGTTGGCCGTCGACAATCTTCGGCTTGATGTTGAACACCTTCAGCCATAGGCCGAAGTGTGGCCGGATCCGGAGAAAGGCTTCACAGATGATGATGAAGGCCAAGATATGTAGAAAGGAATTCGGCGCGAGATCGTGGAAGTCAAGCCCGTAAAAGAACATAAGACCCCTGACGAAGGGGTGAAGGGGAAATCCTAAACCTCAGAGGAAGTGGGGGACGAACACCACCCTTTCGCCCGGTCGCGGCGTGGGGACGGCCTGGCCGGCCTCTGGAGCACGGTGGGCTACGTTGGCAGGGAGATATCCCGCGCCCTTCAACTCCATGATGGCGCTTTCGGTGACGACGGACGCCTCCCATTTGCCCTTGGACCCGGAACCCGCCATTGCTGGATTAGGCGGGTGGATGGAAAGGTTCTTGGGAGGGAGAGCAGATCTGGGTGTTGGAGCTCAAGAGATGGGGAAGGCAATGGCGAAAGAGGGGAATGAGAGCGTGCGACCGAAACAATGACTGTGCCCCTTTTATGGGCTCTAAAACCCACGGTCCCTTTTACTGCGCCGTAGTCCTCGCCGCTTCCCCGTATAACCGTGCCATTATGCGCGCGTGGGGTGAGGCAGATTATTGATTATATCCCTTGAAAACAGGACACGATCTCCATATCAATGGAACGTGCCAATGAGAACCACCTCGAACCGCGAATCGAGTTTGTCATAAACCAAATTGCGGTCGTGGCAAGGTGTGACCCTTCGGTAAAAGTTGTCAGATGAAAACACTATTCACACCGAAGCGGCTAGCCTTCGGGGCTAAGTTATTATTATACTTCGTTACCAAGATACAGTTCGGCACATACACGACCGGATAATGCTTGAAAATACAACTCGGAGTAATACAGGCCTGTTACCGGAGCCACGGAGGAAAGTGAACTGGTCCACGAAGCCAATGGTGTTCGGCATCTACCTCGGCTTCGAAGACTAGTTCGGGGGCTACTGAGGGTGTCCCGGACTAGGGGGTACTCGGGCTGCCGGCCTATCTCTCATGGGCCGGACTGGTGGGCCGCTCTCTACACGTCGATGGAAGGCAGGATTGTGGACGACCCCGTATGACAGAAGGAAATCTCTGAAGTCTTGGCGTCTCCTCCAAGGAATAGATGGCGTAACTGGCATGTTTATCCCTGATGATAACCGACCATATGTAACCCTAGGGCCCCCCTGGTGTCTATATAAACCAGGAGGTTTAGTTCGTAGGGAGAAGACTCATAATCTAGGGTTTAGCCCATCTGATCTCGAGGTAGATCAACTCTGTAACCTTCATACAATCGCATCAATACAATCAAGCAGGACGTAGGGTTTTACGTCCTCGAGAGGGCCCGAACCCGGGTAAATCGCTGTCTCTACGCTCTCTGTTACCATCGACTCCTTGACCCATAGTTCGGACCCCCTACCCGAGATCTGCCGGTTTTGGTACCGACACCCTCAAGACACCTGTAGAAGGTCTGCAATCAAACAAGACAACACTGATTAGTACAATAACTCGGTACTGTTGATTTTTAATTCTGTAAAGGAGAAATTACCCAAAACGTCTGGATCACCATCTCGGCCCTCGTGCGGCACAAGACACCGTCGATCCTCTCCTGCGGCGGGGCCGGGGCAGCCAAGTACAGCTCCCAGCTCAGTCCGAGCTGTCGAACCTGACCCTCACCGGCCAACGTGACCCACCCCAGGAAGTTCTGCCGGCAAAGCACACCAAGGACGAAGTTGGGCTTGCGGATACCAGGGCCGTGTATCCAACCTCCACAGTATGACAAGGCCAACGCATTAGATTTTGAAGAAACGTGAAGGCAAAAGGTTAAAAAAGAGTAAATGCACTTACTTCTCCCCATTAGGCGCAATCAACCACCTCTGCTCGCGGGTCGCCGGCACGGGCGGGAGCTTTGTACCACCACGCTGGTAGACGTTGCCCCCCTCAACCAGCTCGCCCTCGCTATAGCTATCATCCGAAAAGCGATCCTTGCCACCATCAGCATGGCCACTCACCTCCGGCGGCCAGTCCCCCCATCGGGTCGACTGCGACGTAGCCTGATCCGTGCTCTACTCCGGAGTCTCATGGAACGAAGCCTCTGGGACCGGAGTCTCGTGGGGCGAAGGCTTGGCGGCCCGAGGCTCGTGGACCGGAGTCTCGTGGGGCGAAGGCTCGGCGACCCGAGGCTTGTCGGCCCGAGGCTCGTGGACTGGAGTCCGAGACGGGTCCACCTCAGACAAAGCAGTCCTGTGGTCGGGTGAATCAGCTGGGGGTGGCGGCGAGGAAGGCGTAGCGGCCTTCCTACCTCTCCCGCCGCCACGGCCACCTCTAGTACCCCTCTTCTTCCCCCGATCTCTCTCGGCCAAAGAAGAAGCGCCCGCCGGTGGTGTCTGCATACTGAGATGCAGCGCTCTCCAGAGGTGCTGGGATGGAATGGAAGCACCCCTCCCACCACGCGCCGAGGAAGGAGCCTCGGAGCGCTCTGGACCCGCGCCCACCATCTGTCAACACCTGCAATGACAAAGAGTAAACGAAATTAGTACAACATAAAAAAATTGAATACCTGACATGAATAATAATATGTATATAATTTAAGTGTATCATCATGATGAACATAATAAAAAATGGAATACCTAACATGAACTAATTAATAATATATATGTACATAATAATAATTGAATACCTGACATGAACTAATATTAATCTTCATCGTCTATATATGCTCCGGGGTCAATAATGCATCATCATCATCACTATCAGTAATGACGTGCTCATCATCATCATCATCAATAAATGCATCAACATGTGGAAGGCCTCCTTTATGTAATCGGTCAAGCATTGACAGGTCAGGGGTGAAGTCGGATTCACTGTCGCTGTCTACTTCAATGTTCTGGGGTGAAGTAGAGCGGTTCTTGAAACGTTTTTTGGAAAGACGTGTTTCTTGGAAGAATTCTCCTTCATATGTGTCTGGGTTAATGTGAGGTTCATAATCCTCTTCATTGGGGGGAGGTGGTCTAACATGTGGCGGCACTTCATAAACGACATCCCAACCATTGAGATTTGGATCACTTTGACAGGCCCACGGTAGATAGAAAACTTGGGTTGCCTGTTGAGCCGTAATATAGACACCGGGAACATCCAAATGGGTGCTTTGTTTGATTTCGACTAGCCCTATATGTTCATGAGTCCTTCTAGTCTCCTTCGACTGGAACCAATAACATTTGAAGACTACGACGTTCGGTGGGTTTGCACCATAGAATAGAAGTTCATAAATTGCTTCAACTATTCCATAATACTCAGTATCTCCTTCGCCGATAGCAGAGACACCACAATTTGTAGACTTTCGGTCAGCCATAGATAGCTCTTTGCCATAGGTACGAAAGCGATACCCGTTGATGTCGTATTTGTCAAATGAACGGACCTTATAGTCAAAACCATTAGCGACTTGTCTCAATTCGGCGTTCATAGACTCTTAATTAGCCTACAAGTTTAATACGAAAGGATTGTTGCATTAGCCGCAATTTAGACGAAGAAATGAATGGTCTAATGGAAATTACCGTTTGTTTGAACCAAGAGATGAAACCGGGATAGCCGCCTCCATGCTTTGCCAGAAGCTCATACTCTTCGACGGAATCCTTTTGGATCACCGCTCCATACGAGAATTAGGCGACATATCGACTGTATCAAATATCCGGGAATAAGAGCAGTTCAAAGGAATTCGAAGTTGCGAAACAATGTACCGAGAACTTACTTGATGTACGGCCGCACTTCTGTTAGGTTGTTGAAGATATACAACGAAATGGTCCGCCATTCTTCGACATCCAACGATAAGGAATTAGAAGCACCGGCTGGTGCGAGCTTCCCTTTGAATAGGCTGAGGTTGGATCCACCCTTTTTAGGGTCGCCAGCATTGTACCGAGGCTTCGGATTATGCAAATGATGATTTTTGGCTTCGTAGTGTGCTGTCACGAAGTTTGCCGCCTCCTCAGTAATGAATGCCTCGGCCATCGATGCTTCAATTCAACGTTTATTTTTACGTTTTGCTCAAAGCGTCTTCTGCATCCTCTTAGTTGCGTAGCACCAACGATTCTACACGGGCCCCCCCAATTGTGCCTCGGTCGGGAGATGCAAAATCAAATGCTGCATTGGATTAAAGAAGCCCGGTGGGAAGATCTTCTCTAACTTGCAGATCAACTCCGGCGCCAACTCTTCCATTTCATCTAGCAAGCCAGGCGATAGTTCTTTCGCACAAAGAACACGGAAGAAATAGCTCAGCTCTGCCAGTACTAGCCATTCATCCTCAGGGATAAAGCCACGCAACATCACCGGCATTACCCGCTCAAGCCATATGTGCCAATCATGACTCTTGAGACCAAATATTTTCAATTTTTCAAGACTCGCTCCCCTCTTTGGATTCGCTGCATACCCATCGGGGAACATCAACTCCTTTTTCACCCACAGGATAGTTTCCCTCATATCTGGCCTTCCAAGATTGAACCATGCCTTTGGCTTCGTCCAGTTCTGCTTTCCTTTCGGTTGTCGCATGTTTTGTAACGGTCTATCACATGGAGCCTCCTGATCGACTCTAGCCTTAGGATTATCCTTTGACTTCCCCTCTATGCCGAACAATGTACCAAAGAGGGCCTCGGCGACATTCTTTTCAGTGTGCATCACGTCGATGTTGTGTGGGCAAAGGAGGTCTGTGAAGTAAGGCAGATCCCACAAGCATGTCTTGTGAGTCCAGGCGTGTTCTGAATTATACCCCTTGAAATACCCTGGACGCTCTGGATCCGGCTCGAGAGCGTTTAACTGATCCAGGGTCTGTTGGCCTGTCAACGCAGGTGGTGCAGAGTTTTTGACAACTCTACCTTTGATGAATTTCTTCTTGTCTTTTCTGAACTTATGGCGAGGATCCAGGAACTGTCTATGCAAGTCGAAGCAAGAATACTTGCGACCCGCATCTAGCCAACGAAACTCAAGAGCTGCCTTGCATGTGGGGCACGGGAACCTTCCATGCACACACCAGCCAACGAATAGCGCATACGCCGGCAAGTCATGCATCGAGTACATGTACCACACATGCATTAGGAAGTTTTTTTTTTGTAGCGGCGTCGTATGTCTTGATCCCATTATCCCAAGCTTCTTGCAATTCATCCTTAAGCGGCTGCATGTACACATTCATACTCTTCCCCAGATAGTTGGGCCCCGGAATTATCAACGTCAGGAAAATGTTCTTTGTTTGCATAATCTGTCCGGGGGGGAGATTGAGTGGAATGACAAATACAGGCCAACAACTGTATTGGGCTGCCATCATACCAAACACATTGAACCCATCCGTGCTGATGGCAACTCGAGGATGCCTTGGATCTGCTGCTTTATCATGATGTATTGCATCGAAGTGCTTCCACGCAAAAGTGTCCGATGTGTGTACCGACATCTGATTCCCATCTGCATCTAGTTCGGTTCTTTTGCCCAATTTGTGCCATGTCATCTGTCTGGCCGTCTCTTCGACCATGAAAAGACGTTGAAGTCTTGGTATGATTGGCATATACCGAAGAACATTAACTGGGATTTTTGTCTGACTCTTCTCACCCATACCGTTGTCTACCACAACATACCTGGAAGACTTGCAAATGGGACAATAGTTCAAGTCCGCATACTCAAGCCTAAATAAGGCACATCCATTCTCACAGGCATCTATCTTCTCATAGGGCATCTTAAGTACACGGAGGATTTTGTCCGACTGGTACAGGTTTGCAGGCATTACATGGCCTTTGGGTAGAAAGCGTCCAAATAGTGTCATCATCGCGTCGTTGCATTCTCTGGCCAAGTTGAATTGAGCCTTCAGAGCCATTACTTGTGCGATGGCATCCAGCTGACAAAGCTTAGTGTGCTCGTGGAGAGGACGTTTTGAAGACTCCAACATATCATTGAAGGCCTTTGCAGATTCCTCCATCTCATCGTCCGAATCCCGAGCATCATCAAAGTCTTCCACCATGTCTTCGATCCCAGTACCATGCTCGTCGGTGCGACGACGGCCCACCTCAGCTCTGGCACGTTGGGCAGACTCACCATGAAATGTCCAGACCGTATAAGCAGGCGTAAAACCCCACTTCTGCAGGTGTTTACTCATTTCAAGCTCTGTCCTCTTATTATAGTTGTCGCACCGGACACAGGGGCACCAGGTTTTTCTCTGGCCATTTGCAAATGCGGCTCTCACAAACCCCTTGGTTTTGTTAACCATTCATCGGTCATGTCTTTCTGACTAGTGTGACCGGTGTACATTCATGCACGATCACTCATCTTGCCTAGCTACTGGACACACAAGAAATATATACATAATTCAGCAAACCATATTCATCAATTAATGGAGTTTGTCAGTTTTATTACGTCCATGCAACCTAGACGCTAATAGGTAAAGATAGGTCCTAATCCCACCCGAGTATGTGTAGATTGGGTTCGTTTTCCCATGCTCTGCTCCGGATCCGACGCAAAATTTCGGCAGCACCTCCCCGCTGTTCTCCTGATACACGTCTCGGCAATAAGCATAGAGGATGTGTACCCGGAGAACAACAGGGAGGCACTGACGAAATTCTGCATCGGATCCGGAGCAGAGCATATGGGAAAACGAACCCAATCTACACATACTCGGGTTGTCCATGGATAACGTTGGACAATTCGAAAGAATCACGGTTATAAATATGCAAATGCATGCATATTTATAGATGTAACCCTTTCGAATGGGAGACGCATAGTGGTCACGCATACTGATGATTGAAGACACCTATAGCTAGCAAGTTTCATCGGCACGAAGACCGGAACAGAGCAAATGAAGGGGGAAGGAGGAGATGTCATTTGTGCTCACCCACGAACGCAGGGGCGGAGCTCGTCGAACGCACGGGGAGGTCGTCGAACACCAGACCCTCGCAGCGACGAAACAACTGCACATTTAAATCCACCCGATCAACACAAATATATATGATGTTTTTCATAACAAAATCAGAAAATATATGACCTAACTCATAATTCACAAATATATGACGGGGTGTCGGGTCGGGGTGTCGGGGTGTCGTGGTGTCGGAGTGTCGGGTCGGGGTGTCGAGGTGTCGTGTCTTGGTGTCGGGGTGTCGGGGTGTCGGGGTGTCAGGGTGTCGTGTCGGGGTGTCGAGGTGTCGTGTCGGGCTGTCATTTAGGGTTCCATCGACGCTGAGGAACCCCCTAACCTAAATAGCCGTCATTTAGGGTTCCATCGACGCCGAGGAACCCCCTAACCCGCTCGTCCCCGGGCGCCCTCAGGTATGGCGATGCACGGTCGATGGGTCAGCACTCGGACCGGGGGATTCTCGGCCTGGGCGACGGCGCCGGGACCGGCGGGACCCACTGGCTCCACCATCTATCCCCTCGGCGACCGGCAATCCTCGACCCTCTGGCCCGACCCTCGACCCCTTGGCGACCGGCGATCCTCGACCCTCGTTCCCGACCCTCGACCCTAGTTTTGGCGACCGGCGATCCTCGACCCGGTTCCGTCGGCGCCGACACACCCCTCGACCCGGTTCCCGATCCTCGACCCGGTTCTTCTTCTTCTTCTTCTTCTTCTTCTTGTTTTCTTCTCCTCCTCCTCCTCTTCTTGTTTTCTTCTCTTCCTCCTCCTCTTTTTCTTCTTCCTCTTCTTCTTCTTCTTCCTCTTCTTCTTCTTCTTCTTCTTCTTCTTATTTTCTTTTATTTTTTCATCTTTCTTCTTTCTTCTTAACCTAAACTAAACCTAAACTAAACTAAATCTAAACCTAAACCTAAAAAAACAGAAAAAACCTAAACTAAACTAAACCTAAACTAAATCTAAAAAAACAGAAAAAAGAGGAGAAGAGCTCACCTTGGGAGGGGGGCGGCCGGTGGAGGAGGGGCCCGGTGCAGGAGAGCCGCCGCAGGGGAGGGGGCGGCCTGGGCAGTGCGGCGTGGGGCAAGGGGCCACGGCAGGCGGCGGGCGGCCTGGGTAGGCGGCGGGCCGGGGCGGCGGTGGCGGTGGGGGTCGGGGGCGGCTGCGGTGTGGGGGTCGGGGGAGAGAGATCGAGGCAGAGAGAGAAGAGAGAGAGGAGGGGTGGGGGTGACGGCCGTTAGGTACTAACCTCTTTGCCGTCTGCTAGCAGACGGCAAAGAGGTGGGGGGGTGGGCCGTTACAGCGCTGGCCTCCACTGGACCCCACCCACTTATTTGCCGTCTGCTAGCAGACGGCAAAGAAGCTTTGCCGTGGCAAATATGATCTTTGCCATCAGCCAGTTCTTTGCCGTCTGTTTTTTGAAAGCAGACGGCAAAGACCTCCTTTGCCGTCTGCTAGCAGACGGCAAAGAAGTGGCTGATGGCAAATCCTCTGATTCCAGTAGTGATTCTAGCTTGCTTCCGGGGTATAGCTGTTTCAATTTTTTACTCAAGACGGAACCAACCCTGTATATGAACCATACCTTTGACTCAAAATATACTGTTGGTCCTGTACCCAGCTCGTCTTCCTGCTTGTTTAATCATTACTGCAGTGATGGTTGCACACTGATGCAGTCTTGATGCTGATAGTTATTCTAGAATATCATTTGTATTCAAACCAGATATTCTCAATATGATGCAGTCGGCCGAGAATTTCATAATGTTTAGCTGAGCTTCCAAACATTTGAACTCCTCACGGATTCTTTGAGTCCAATGTCGGTTGATGAGCAACTTTCATAAGGGGAAATAAGGTGACACCGAAGGCCCAAAGAATGAAACAAAAGAATTGACTCAAACAAAAGCACACAAAGCACCAAGATTACATACAAGCAACATCACATTTTACTGCTATCCACAACAATATGCAGGCCTACTTAAGCACACCCATCTCGCGAGATCTCCGGTACTACGATCTAACAAGATGTGACGGTGTGCACGAAAGTGGATTAGCGTGTGGAGGGGTTGGTGTAAACAGAGCTACACCAAGAGCTGGCTTAACCCAGATTGCATCTAGACGGGCTCAGAGGTGAGGACAGACTCGGTGATCATGTAGTGAGACACGGATGTCACGGCCACATCATCAAGTGGACGAAAGGGAACCGTACTCGTCCAGGGAATGGGTGATATGGTGGGATAGCGGTGGAAAGTAGGGTCTGCTGGCATTGCCCTTTTCTGGTAACAAAGACCAGTAAGGGTTGCCAAAGCGGTGGAATGGATGGCAAGATCCGGGGTAGAAACATGTCTACCACCGAAGCTATAGGTGTAGCTGGCGGAAAGATATTTACGTGATACCTGCAAGTGGTGTCTAGAACACTTGGTACCTCGGCATCACTCCGCTGGGACGGAGATGACTTCAAACACCGAAAAGCAGGTATGCAAAGCTGGAGGGTGCAGGTAGTGGATCGATACCAATGCCACCTACACTCACAAGATCAACCGTTAGCGACAATATAATAAGTCTATATGCATGCTATGCAGCAAACAAATGCAACAATCAAATGCAACAAGCAAGCTAGACTCTGAACTACCGGTTTCTAACGCTCGCGCTGGCTAGGGCGTCCTACAGCCAGACCTGCTCTGATACCAAGCGTTGTGGCACCCCGGCTCAGAGGAACCGGAACACCCCGTATTCCAGCCCAGAGATCAAGTCTTCTAGAATACGGCACTGCTTGGCATAGAATAGAACATCTCTTTATTACAAATAATATGAGTACAAAGGTCCGAGTATACAAAGGTTACATGGGCACGGCGATACTACGTCTGCTCAGATAGCCCTATGCTAGCAGCAGAACAACTTGTAGCGGAATAGCTTCTAGCAGCGGAACAACAACGACAGTGATGGACTCCACTCCGTAGGGACTCTGGCTAGGACACGTCCTAGAGCGCAACCTCGAGGTCCTCGACAAACAACAAATCACGGCATCACCTGCAATCTGGCATGACACGCCAGGTGAGTACTTTGAATGTACTCGCAAGCTCACAGCAACCAAAGCAATCAAGACAAACAACAGCATGGCATTTACCGGGTAATTATCAATGATGACCATGATATTACTAGAACAATCACGAAAATGAGCATGGCATGTACATGTTACTCATGACATGAACATGATGATACTAGTACTAGCATGAGAGGGGGTCGAGGTTTAAGGTCCCTTGGGCCAACTTACTCTTCTCGGAGGTTATCTCGTAACCACCATATGTAACAAACTTACCGTCGTGAACATCACACGATCACCTCAGGATCAACCAAGCTCGGTATCAACTATACCATCATGATCATCACATGACCACAAGGAGCTTGATCTTTACCTGTGATCATCGCATGACCACATATAGATCAACCAACTTCTTTTCTCATGGGACCGGGGTTGTTTATTATTCAGGTTATTATTACTGTTGACCCATAGTGTGACCTACTACAAACTGTGTCCATGACCGAGGACGCGGCTATCGATAGATTATACACTCTGCAGAGGTTAGTACACTGTATCCACACCACGTAACTCATGGCCTCGTGCTCCCATTCGGGTGGACCAACGACATTCCGACAAAACCAATCTATTGCATGACACTCCCGGCCACTCCGACAAACTCCCCTTTAGGCTATGTCATGGGTGGCCTCGATGCCAACTCGTGACATCCTGCCACCTCGTGGCTGCCACCGTCGCGGCCTAAATAAAAACTGTCCTAAACGGGGACTCTAGATCCATACAACTCGGGCACACAAGGCTATGGCCGCCTACCTGATCAGGGTAGCACACACACATAACCCTCCCTAGTTGGAGGTTCTGGCGAGAGGCATGACAATAGACCGAATTAGGGCCTCCCCTCCAGGCAAGTGTGGTTGCACTGGTGAGCTCGATTCGGTGGCACCATGACTCAGCCAACAGATTTGTTCAAGTTTGATTAACGTCAGGTTTAACTTGAAAGGTGATGAGCCGAGTTAAAATAACACAATGAAATAACAATTCATATGAGCATGATATCAATGTAACCATGGATGGACAACATAACCATTTAACATCATAACATCATTAATGATAAATCATTTAGTCTACGGGATGCAAATGAGCATGGCATAACGATGATCATGAATATAACAAGTGTTTGCATAACCAACCATAACTACCCATGTGAGCATATCAGTATCGCTATCATCGGAAATGATTACAAGAATGAAACATGATAATAATAACATTAGCAATTAATCATTTCCCTTACTAGATGAAAATGAACACGGCATAATAAATGAGCATGGATTCACAAGCATATAAGTAGCATTCAAAATAATTACATGAACAAACAATTATTTGAACATTCAAGTCGAAACCATGGCTATTGCAATGCCATCATGCAAGTGGCTGATGTGGCTTGCCTGGGGATGAAGGACTCATTGGGAAGGAGTGCGAGAAGCTCGCGGAAATTTTTGCCGGAAACATTTCTTTCTCGATGGAGCTAAATAGAGGGTAGGGGCAAAATGGTCATTTTCATAGTGTGAAAACATTATGAAAATGATACCAATGGAACGGGCTCGATGAACAGAGAATGTGGGCTTTGGAATCACCTGATTCGGAGTTACGGCCGCGGAGATACGGCCGTCCGTTCGTTAAGCGGTGAAATGAATAAAAACTATCCATTTCAGCCGCTGACTAGTGAACGTCCGCAACTTAGTGGTTTCGGCCGGCGGGGTTAAACAGAAAGCGCGTTTCAGCAAAATACGCTTTCAGCATACGGAAAACGCATTTTCAGCCGAAGCACAAGCAGAGTACGCTTTCTTCAGAGGAAAACGTAATACGCAATATACGTTTCCACTTTAAAAAAACACGGGCCCGGGTCAACGCCCTATTAGGCTGACCGGTGGGACCCGAGAGGCGGTGGGGCCCGCCTGGCCAGGCCATCTTCTTCTCTCTCTCCTCTGGTCATCTTCTCCCTCGCGCTGGGGCAGAGGAGAGCCTCGGCCTCTGGCGTGGCCGTCGCCCCGCTGCTTCCTCGAGCCGGCCAATAGACGCAGGAGCTCCGCCACTCCACACCTCGCCGGAGGGTGGCCGCGGGGTCACCCGAGGTGGCCCACAGCGCTGGCGCCATAGGGAGGCCACGACGGCCGAAATCTTCGAAGGGGAGGGCCGCACCGGCAGGGCTCCTCCGCCGGAACCGAGGACGGTGGCGGCTCGCGGACTCCAGGGTAGGGGCTTGGGAGTAGAAGTGAGGGAGGGAGAGGACCACGGGCAGAAAATTTCCGACGAGACCGAGCGGCGACATTCAGCCATAGAAGGGGATGAGGAGCTCTGAGGCTAGGGTAGGGCTGTGCTGCGAGGAGGGAGGGTCGAGGACACGCTAAATAGCCTGGGGAGAAGACTCGGGAAGGAGAGGAGAGGTGGCACCGAAGCTTCGAGACCATGGTGATGTGGCCGTGTTCCGATGGAGCATCTATGGTTGGCATAGCCGTCCTGGGACTAGGGGACGAGGTGGGAAGATGACCAGGCGACGTGGGGGAGCTCGTGGCTCGCGGGGGCGAGCTGGGCGGCCGGGGAGGGTCCTCCCGAGGGGTCCAGTGCCCAGAGCACACCCTCTGCTTGCTGCGCACGTGCTCTCCGCATGGTCACCACGTGGACATGGTATTGCCACGCGTTTTGGGCGGTCCAGGCATGTCTGGCTGGTTGGGCACTCCCCCAGTAGCTGCTGGGAGGAAGGAGACAACAACAGTGGCTCAGGAGGTGGCTGAACTAGCCAGAAACATGAATTAGCAGCAAAGTGTTTGATAAGTGGTGTGCGCAGTGCACATGACCATTGGGTCTGAGTTTTGGCTGAGGATGATCATCCACTAAGGTGATCACTATGGCAAAGATTCAGCTCAAATAGAGGGGTATAGCTAGCACTTGCTTTGCAAAGTGCCAATCTGGCCAGAAAATGAAAAAGGAAGTTGTGCTCATATAAATGATTGGAGTGAGCTGAAATTTGGTGGAGGATGATGATTTGGGCATAGGAAGGCATTGTAAAAATTTCATACCATTGGGATAAATAAAAATGGTACTTCCTTCACAATGCTTCATACTGGACAGAAACTTAGGGGAATTTTGGGGAGAAAATGGCTTTGCAAAATGATGTGAATTTTGGCATGCTCAAAGGATATAGGGATATTCGGGTCTTGGATTAATTTCAGATTTTATGAAGCAATATAAAATATAGACGCTTCACAAACTGAAATTGTGACCAGAAACAAAGATTGGATGGTGTGCTCACCATGAGTAAGTAATCTTGAATATTTTTACATATCCAAGGTCCATATGGTCCAAAGGAATTATGAGAAGTTTATGGGAATTTTGGGAATGACAGAAATATAGGTTGCTTCACAACCTAGAGCAAACAGGGTTATTCCTTTAATAGAAAAAGGAATATTCCCAAGAAATAAAAATTGGGGTTGGTCTAAGATGGAAATGACATGGTCTTGGGATGGGTTTGAGAATAACAAGCCACTTGGGAGAGGAAGAAGAGAAGATCTTCCCAGGTTTCAAGACCATAGAGCCACAGAAAAGAAATTCCAAATAAAATCCAAAGTAATCAAAAAGAAAAAGAAAGGGCCAAAAATCGTGGTGTCACACTTGCCCTCAAGCAAAAAGTCGAAATCGATAATCATGACGACATGTTTAGAGAGAGAGACGTCGATAAAAATAAAATACGGACATGAAGCATCATGATCTTTATTATAACAGCGATATATCATCATAAAACTTCTCATGAAAAAGTGACAATTCATTCACAAGTCAAAGTATGAACCATAAACCGAATTGAAAACTAACAAACTATGATCTCAGTCACTGAAGCAATTGCAATTCATCATATTATCAGAAAGAGTCTATGTAAGAGCTTTGTTTAGCAAGTTCACATACTCAACTATCATTTAGTCTTCTATAATTGCTGACACTCAAGTCATACTTATGGAGCAAAAGTTCAGTCGAACACATAGAAAGAGAGGGGCCTATAATTTCGCCTCCCAATGTATTTACCTCAAGGGTAATGTCAACAATAATAACTCATGATCACCTACATTCAACTGGATATATATGCATGGATCAATCCCCACCACATGATGTTTGCCAAAAGAGAAAATAAAAACGGAATAGAGGAGAATACTATTGACTCTTGCATGAAAGTAAATACATAAAGTAAAATATAGGCCCTTCGCAGAGGGAAGCAGAGGTTGTCATGTGCTTTTTGTTTTTGGATGTGCAAGCTCTTAATGTAAAGGAATGTCACTTTATATTGCCCCTTGTGATAGCGACCTTTATTATGCAGTCTGTCGCTTTTATTGCTCCACCATCACAAGATCGTACAAAGCTTATTTTCCCTTACAATAAAAGTTCATACATATTTAGGAGCAATTTTTATTGCTTTTGCACCGATGACAACTTACTTGAAGGATCTTATTCAATCCATAGGTAGATATGGTGGACTCTCATGGCATGAAACTGGGTTTAAGGTTTTGGATGCACAAGTAGTATCTCTACTTGGTGCGGATTTTTGGCTAGCAAAGATAGGGGGCAAACACCACATGTTAGAGGATCCAAAACAATATAACTTCTATGTGAATATAAGCAAACATAACCCATTACATTGTCTTCCTTGTCCAACATCAACTAATTGACATAGAATATTTGATGGGGGCTCACAATCATAAAAGATGTCCAAGATAGTCTATTTATATGTGAGACCTCTCTTCCTTTATTACTTTTTCATGAATTTCTACAATGACCAATGCTATGTTTGTCAACTTCCAACAAGTTTTATCAATTATACTTCTTTTATATGAAGTCATCACTCCCCATGGATTAGCATATGATCTTATTTTTATTCATTCTTTATTTCTAAGATTGGATCATCAAAAGCAAAAAACTCAACTCAAACTAATCTTTATTATATAACTTTCACACACGATTACATAGATAGATAGATCACAAAGCAAGCACTCGAAACTAAATCATACTAAAATTTTATTCCTCTAAATCACGAAATAACTAAGGATCGAACTAAGATAGATAATGATGATGAAAAAGTGATGGTTATACGATACCGGGGCGCCTCCCCCAAGCTTGGCACAAGCCATGGGGAGTGCCCATACCCATGTACTCAAGTCTCCTTCTTCGGTGATGGTGGTGATGATGAGGTGGTGAGCTTGTCCTTCATGACATTAATTAGGATCTCCTTTAGGCTCTGGATTTCCCGGAGCACATGCTGTATCATCTCTGTATTCTTTTGGACTTCGGCCATAATATGCTTATTCTCTGGTCCCCAAGCATTCTTTCCAGCATCACTTTCACTGGGACGAGAGATGTCCCAATTCGAGGGTATGTGCATATGAGGAGTATTTTCAACCCCATAATTGTGGACCAAATTATGAAAGTTGTTCCGATGTAACCCGTGTAAGGGCCTCCTAGGGGGAAGCCCTTCTTGTACCTCTGGACTCCCATGGCTTGTAGTGCTTCTCACGACTTGATGAGGATTTGGAATTGTGGAGATGCCGGCAAGGGTGCCCCTCTGGGAAGCCGGAGGGTGGACCTGAAGCGAATCTCCATCATCTTCTTCCATGGTAACCTCTCCTTCCTCCTCCCTCCTGAGCTCCATCTGCAGCAACCAAGCGTCGTCTCCCACATTGTTGGAGGAAGAGGAAGACATGATGCCTGGCCTCGAAATATGACAGAAAATAGCACGAAACAAGAACAGAGGAGAAACTTGCGATACGGTGGTCAAAACATACAGGAGTATATATAAAGAATTTTTATCTTGCAAAACAAGCATACGGGAAGAAAACGGTGTCGGGAAGACACACGTGGGGCCCACAAGGCATCACGGCGCGCCCCAGAGGGGGGTCGTGCCCTGTTGCCTTGTGGGCGACTCATGGGTCCCCTCGCCTGTTTCTTATTTTTGTAATTTTTCTAATATTCCAAAACTGACAGAAATAATTTTTATGGAATTTTTGGAGTCGGTTTACTTACCGTATCACATACCTACCTCTTTTCAGGTTGATCACTAGCATTTTAATAGAAGTGTCGTGATCAGCACTACTAGTTGGAATAGCTTCTACCCAATTAGTAACGTTATCAACAGCAACTAAAATATGAGTATACCCATTGGATTTAGGAAAAGGTCCCATATAATCGAAACCCCAAACATCAAATGGTTCAATAACAAGTGAATAATTCATAGGCATTTCCTAATGTCTACCAACATTACCAATTCTTTGACATTCATCACAAGAAAGGACAAACTTACGTGCATCCTTGAAAAGAGTAGGACAATAAAAACCAGATTGTAATACCTTGTGTGCAGTTCGGTCTCCCGCATGGTGTCCTCCATATGCCTCGGAGTGACACTTACGTAGGATTTGTTCCTGTTCATGCTCAGGTACACAACGTCTAATAATACCATCTACTCCTTTATATAAGTGTGGGTCATCCCACAAGTAATGTCTTAAACCAAAGAAAAACTTTTTCTTTTGTTGATATGTAAAGCTAGGTGGTATGTATTTAGCAACAATGTAATTAGCATAGTCTGCATACCAAGGTGTGTTACGAGAAGCATTTATCACAGCTAATTGTTCATCAGGGAAATCATCATTAATAGGAAGTGGGTCATTGATACGTCCATTTTGCATCATGTTTTGCTACTGTTATTTATAGTGTTTTTAATCAATATAACACTTTGTGGAGCAATTGTAATGCCTTTTCTCTCTTAATATGCAAGATTTACACAAGGAGGGAGAATGCCGGCATCTGGAATTCTGGACCTGAAAAAGCTATGTCAGAGATACCTATTCTGCACATCTCCAAATGAGCTGAAATTTCACAGAGAATTATTTTGGAATAAATAAAAAATACTGGAATCAAGAAGTACCAGAGGGGGCCACCCAGGTGCCCACGAGGCACCAGGGCGCGCCACCCCCCCCCCCCCAAGGCGCGCCTTGGTACCTCGTGGGGCCCCTGGCCAGCCTCTGGCCCCCATTTTCTGGTATATAAGTGCATTTGCCCTAGAAAAAATTAAGAACAAGACTTTCGGGATGGTGCACCACCGTCTCGAGGCGGAACTTGGGCAGGAGCACTTTTGCTCTCCGGCGGAGAGATTCTGCCGGGGAAACTTCCCTCCGGGAGGGGGAAATCGTCGCCATCGACATCACCTGTGATCCTCTCATCGTGGGAGGACTAATCTTCATCAACATCTTCACCAGCACCATCTCATCTCAAACCCTAGTTCATCTCTTGTATTCAATCTTTGTCTCAAAACCTTAGATTGGTACCTGTGGGTTGCTAGTAGTGTTGATTACATCTTGTAGTTGATGCTAGTTGGTTTATTTGGTGGAAGATTATATGTTCAGATCTATTATGCTATTCAACACCTCTCTGATCTTGGACATAATTATGTTTTGTGAGTAGTTACTTTTGTTCTTGAGGACATGGGAGAAGTCTTGTCATAAGTAATCATGTGAATTTGGTATTCGTTCGATATTTTGATGATATGTATGGTGTTGATTCCCTTAGTGGTGTCGTGTGAACATCGACTACATGACACTTCACCATCTTTGGGCCCAAGGGAATGCATTGTGGAGTAGTAATTAGATGATGGGTTGCTAGAGTGACAGAAGGTTAAACCCTAGTTTATGCGCTATTCCGTAAGGGGCTGATTTGGATCCATATGTTTAATGCTATGGTTAGAGTTATCTTAATTCTTCTTTCGTAGTTGCGGATGCTTGTGAGAGGGGGTAATCATAAGTGAGAGGCTTGTCCAAGTAAGGGAAGCACCCAAGCACCGGTCCACCCAATATCAAATTATCAAAGTAGCGAACGCGAATCAAACCAACATGATGAAAGTGACTAGATGAAATTCCCATGTGTCCTCGAGAACGCTTTACTTACTATAAGAGATCATTCTAGCTTGTCCTTTGCTACAAAAAGGATTGGGCCACCTTGCTGCACTCTTTGTTACTACTACTACTTGTCACTTGTTACAAATTATCTTGCTATCAAACTACTCGTTACCGATAATTTCAGTGCTTGCAGAAAATACCTTGCTGAAAACCGCTTGTCATTTCCTTCTGCTCCTCATTGGGTTCGACACTCTTACTTATCGAAAGGACTACGATTGAGCCCCTATACTTGTGGGTCATCAAGACTCTTTTCTGGCGCCGTTTCCGGGGAGTGAAGTGCCTTTGGTAAGTGGAATTTGGTAAGGAAACATTTATATTACGTGCTGAAATTTACTGTCACTTGTCACTATGGAAAGTAATCCTTTGAGGTGTTTGTTCAGGGTATCTTCACCTCGACCGGAAACACAAATAGTTGCTCCTCAACCTACTGCACCTACTGAAAATATTTATTATGAGATTCCTCCAGGTATGATAGAGAAACTGCTAGCTAATCCTTATGCAGGAGATGGAACGGTACATCCTGATATGCACTTAATCTATGTGGATGAAATTTGTGGATTGTTTAAGCTTGCAGGTTTATCCGGAGATGGAGTTAAGAAGAAATTATTCCCTTTATCTTTGGAGGGAAAGGCATTAATGTGGTATAGGCTATGTGATGATACTGATACATGGGACTGGAACCGATTGAAACTAGAATTCTATCAGAAATTTTATCCTATGCATTTGGTTCATCGTGATCGGAATTATATATGTAATTTTTGGCCTCCTGAAGGAGAAAGCATCACTCAAGCTTGGGGGAGGCTTAAATACATGATGTACACATGCCCCAATCATTAGCTCTCAAAAGAAATTATCTTACAGAATTTTTATGCTTGGCTTTCTCATGATAATCAAACTACGCTCGATTCTTCTTCGACTGGCTCCTTTATGAAGAAAACTATTGAATTCAGATGAGATCTTCTAGAAAGAATTAAACGCAACTCTGAAGATTGGGAACTTGACAAAGTTAATGAGTCAGGTATAATACTTGAGTTTGATCGTGTTAAATCTTTTATGGCCACCGATGCTTTTCATAAGTTTAGCACTAAATATGGACTTGACTCTGAGATAGTAGCTTCCTTTTGTGAATCATTTGCTACTCATGTTGATCTCCCTAAGGAGAAGTGGTTTAAATATCATCCCCCTGTGAAAGATAAGATTGAGGAACCCGTTAGTGTTAAAGAAGAAACAATTGTTTTCCATGTTGATCCAGTTGTGCCTACTGCTTATATTGAGAAACCACCTTTTCCTGTTAGGATTAAGGAACATGCTAAAGCTTCAACTGTGGTTACCAAAAGTAATATTAGAGCACCTAGACCCTCTGAACAAATTAAAGTTGAACCTGATGTTGCTATGGTTAAAGATCTCTTAGTCGATAATATAGATGGGCATGTTATTTACTTTTGTGAGGAGGCTGCTAGAATTGCTAAACCTGTTAGAAATGAACGAGATAAGTTAGACAAGAACAAGCCCGTAGTTGGTATGCCTGTTGTTTCTGTTAAGATTGGAGATCATTGCTATCATGGTTTGTGTGATATGGGTGCTAGTGTGAGTGCTATTCCATTTTCTTTATATCAAGAAGTAATGCATGAAATTGCACCTGTTGAGATTGAAGATATTGATGTTACTATTAAGCTTGCGAATAGAGATACTATTACACCACTTGGGATTGTTAGAGATGTTGAAGTCTTGTGTGGCAAAATCAAATATCCTACTGATTTCTTAGTACTTGGCTCACAACAAGATAATTTTTGTCCCATTATATTTGGTAGACCTTTCTTGAATACCGTTAATGCTGAAATTGATTGTGCTAAAGAAAAGGTTCGAGTTAAGTTTGGTGATATATCTCATGAGTTTAATTTCTCCAAATTTCGTAGACAACCTCATGATAAAGAATTGCCTAGTAAAGATGAAATTATTGGTCTTGCTTCTATTGCCATACCTCCTACTGATCCGTTAGAACAATATTTGGTAGACCATGAAAACGATATGCATATGAATGAAAGAAATGAAATAGATAAGATGTTCTTTGATCAACCACCTATCCTTAAACACAATTTGCCTGTTGAAACTCTTGGAGGCCCTCCTCCACCTAAAGGTGATCCTATATTTGAATTGAAGCAATTGCCTGATACATTGAAATATACTTATCTTGATGAAAAGAAGATATATCCTGTTATTATTAGTGCTAACCTTTCAGCTCATGAAGAAAAGAGATTACTAAAAACTCTAAGGAAGCACCGTGCTGCTATTGGATATACTCTTGATGATCTTAAGGGCATTAGTCCCACTCTATGTCAGCAAAAAATCAATATGGAGCCTGATGCTAAACCAGTTGTCGACCACCAACGACGATTAAATCCTAAGATGAAAGAGGTGGAAAGAACCAGGTATAATCTATCCCATAGCTGATAGTAGATGGGTAAGTCCCGTTCATTATGTCCCTAAGAAAGGAGGTATCACCGTTGTTCCTCATGATAAAAATGAACTCATTCCACAAAGAATTGTAACTGGTTATAGGATGGTAATTGATTTTAGAAAATTAAACAGAGCTACTGGAAAATATCATTACCCCTTACCTTTTATTGATCAAATGTTAGAAAGATTATTTGAGCATACACACTTTTGTTTTCTAGATGGTTATTCTGGTTTTTCTCAAATACCCGTATCACAACCCGATCAAGAGAAAACCACCTTTACTTGTCCTTTTGGAACTTATGCTTATAGACGTATGCCTTTTGGTTTATGCAATGCACCTACTACCTTTCAAAGATGTATGACTGCTATATTCTCTGACTTTTGTGAAAAGATTGTTGAGGTGTTCATGGATGATTTTTCCGTTTACGGAACTTCTTTTGATGATTGCTTAAGCAACCTTGATCGAGTTTTGCACAGATGTGAAGAAACTAATCTTGTCTTGAATTGGGAGAAGTGCCACTTTATGGTGAATGAAGGCATTGTCTTGGGGCATAAAATTTCTGAAAGAGGTATTGAAGTTGATAAAGCTAAGGTTGATGCTATTGAGAAAATGCCATGTCCTAAAGATATTAAAGGTATAAGAAGTTTCGTAGGTCATGCTGGTTTCTATAGGAGATTTATTAAAGACTTCTCTAAAATTTCTAAGCCTCTTACCAATCTTTTGCAAAAAGATGTTCCATTTGTTTTTGATGATGATTGTGTAGAAGCCTTTGAAACACTTAAGAAAGCCTTAACCACTGCACATATTGTCCAACCACCTGATTGGAACTTGCCTTTTGAAATAATGTGTGATGCTAGTGATTATGCTGTTGGGGCTGTTCTACGACAAAGAGTTGATAAGAAATTAAATGTTATCCATTATGCTAGTAAAACTCTAGACAGTGCCCAAAGAAATTATGCCACTACTGAAAAAGAATTTCTAGCAGTTGTGTTTGCATATGATAAATTCAGATCTTACATAGTTGATTCTAAAGTAACTGTTCACACCGATCATGCTGCTATTAAATATCTTATGGAAAAGAAATATGCTAAATCTAGACTCATTAGGTGGGTTTTATTGCTGCAAGAATTTGACTTGCATATTACTGATAGGAAGGGAGCTGAGAATCCCGTAGCAGATAATTTGTCTAGAATGGAAAATGTTCTTGATGACCCACTACCTATTAATGATGATTTTCCTGATGAACAATTAGCTGTCATAAATGCTTCTCATAATACCCCATGGTATGCAGATTATGCTAATTATATTGTTGCTAAATACATACCACCTAGTTTCACATACCAACAAAAGAAAAAGTTATTCTTTGATTTAAGACATTACTTCTAGGATGACCCACATCTTTATAAAGAAGGAGTAGATGGTATTATTAGACGTTGTATACGCGCATGAACAGGAACAAATCCTACGGAAGTGTCATTCCGGGGCTTACGGAGGACACCATGCGGGAGACAGAACTTCACACAAGGTATTACAATCTGGCTTCTATTGGCCTACTCTTTTCAAGGATGCTCGTAAGTTTGTCCTATCGTGTGATGAATGTCAAAGAATTGGTAATGTTGGTAGACGTCAAGAAATGCCTAGGAATTATTCACTTGCTATTGAACCATTTGATGTTTGGGGATTCGATTTTATGGGACCTTTTCCTAAATCCAATGGGTATACTCATATTTTAGTTGCTGTTGATTACGTTACTAAGTGGGTAGAAGCTATTCCAACTAGTAGTGCTGATCATAACACTTCTATTAAAATGCTTAAAGAAGTTATTTTCCCGAGGTTTGGAGTCCCTAGATATTTAATGACTGATGGTGGTTCACATTTTATTCATGGTGCATTCCGTAAATTGGTTGCTAAATATGATGTCAACCATATAATTGCATCTCCTTATCACCCTCAAACTAGTGGTCAAGTAGAATTGAGTAATAGAGAAATAAAATTAATTTTGCAAAAAACCGTCAATAGATCTAGAAAGAATTGGTCTAAGAAACTTGACGATGCATTATGGGCTTATAGAACTGCTTATAAAAATCCTATGGGTATGTCTCCTTATAAAATGGTTTATGGAAAAGCATGTCATTTACCTCTTGAGTTAGAACATAAAGCATATTGGGCAATTAAGGAACTAAATTATGATTTTAAACTTGCCGGTGAAAAGAGGTTATTTGATATTAGCTCATTAGATGAATGGAGAACCCAAGCTTATGAAAATGCCAAATTATTTAAAGAGAAAGTTAAAAGATGGCATGATAGAAGAATTCAAAAACGGGAATTTAAAGTAGGTGAGCAAGTTCTATTCTACAATTCTCGTTTGAGATTCTTTGCAGGAAAACTTCTCTCTAAATGGGAAGGACCGTATATCATTGAAGAAGTTTATCGCTCCGGAGCCATCAAAATAAACAACTCCGAAGGCACTAATCCGAGAGTGGTGAATGGGCAAAGAATTAAGCACTATATTTTAGGTACCCCCATTAATGTTGAAACTAATATTATTGAAACAATTACACTGGAGGAATACTTAAGAGAGACCTTCCGGAACACTCCAGAACCCTGAAAAGGAAGAGGAATGTGATACGGTAAGTAAACCGACTCCAAAAATTCCATAAAAATATTTTCTGTCAGTTTTGGAATATTAGAAAAAATAAAAAAATAAGAAACAACCGAGGGGACCCACCTGGTGCCCATGAGGCACCAGGGCGCGCCACCCCCCAGGCGCGCCCTGGTGGCTCGTGGGCCCCACGTGAGCCTTCCCGACTCCGTTTTCTTCTGGATTACTTGTTTTGCAAGATAAAAAATCTTTAGATATACTCCCGAACGTTTTGACCGCCGTATCACAGAAATCTCCTCTGTTCTTGTTTCGTGCTATTTTTCTGACAGATTTAGATCGCCATGGCTCCCCAAAATCTCCGTGCCAAGCACCGCATTGTGCAACCATCGCCGGGCAAATGCCCTTACAGCGAGGTTTACTACGAGTTGTCGTCAGGAGAATAAGACAATGGCAAGGAGGACGAGGTCGACGAAGTTGCAGGAGCCCAGGCTCCAGAAGGAGGGCAAGCCATCCCCATGGAAGAGACTGTAGAGAAGGGAGATATCCTTCAACCTTTATATGATCATCTCTCCCCATCCGTAATTGAAGCCCTAAGAGTCTTTGAAATAGTTAGTGTTCAGAATACATCTCTCACCCGTGAAGTTATTTTGTTGGAAGAGCAAAACATCGCCCTTCGGAGCATCAACCGCTGATTGATGTATCTGCTTGAGCTGAAGGACAAGCTCGCCACACCATCACCACCATCACCAAAGAAGGAAACTTGAGCACATGGGTATGGGCACTCCCCTTGGCTTGTGCCAAGCTTGGGGGAGGTGCCCCGGTATCGTATCACCATCACTTTTATTATCTTTACCTATTTTTAGTTTGATCCTTAGTTATTTTGTGATCTAGTTGAATAAAAGTTTAGTATGATCTATTTTCGAGTGTTAGCTTCGTGATCTATCTATCTATGTAATCGAGTTGAGAGTTATATAATAAAGAGTAGTTTGAGTTTTTGCTTCTTTACTTTCATGTTCCAATTCTAGCAATGAAAATAATGAAAAAGATCATATGTTAATCTTATGGAAAGTAATGACATTACATAAAGAAAAGTATAAGTGGTAAAATTTATTGGAAGTTAACAAACATAGCATTAGTCAATGATGCAATTCATGAAAGAATTAATAAGGGAAGAGAAGATTCACATGCAAATGTACTATCTTGGACATCTTTTACGATTGCGAGCCCCCATTAAGTATTTTATGCCAAATTGTTGACGTTGGACAAGGAAGACAACGTAATGAATTATGTTTGTTCATATTCACTTAGAAGTTATATTGTTATAGATCCTCCAACATGTGGTGCTTGCCCAATATCTTTGCTAGCCAAAAATCCGCACCAAGTAGAGATACTACTTGTGCATCCAAAATCTTTAAACACAGTTTCATGTCATGAGAGTCCACTATATCTACCTATGGATTGAATAAGATCCTTCAAGTAAGTTGTCATCAGTGCAAAAAGCAATAAAAATTGCCTCTAAATATGTCTGAACTTTTATTGTAAGGGAAATAAGCTTTGTACGAACTTGTGATGGTAAAGGAATAAAAGCGACAGACTGCATAATAAAGGTTGCTATCACAAGGGGCAATATAAAGTGACGTTCCTTTGCATTAAGAGCTCTTGCATCCAACAACAAAAAGCGCATGACAACCTCTGCTTCCCTCTGCGAAGGGCCTATCCTTTACTTTTATGTATTTACTTTTTATGCAAGAGTCAATAGTGTTCTCCTCTTCTTCATTTTTATTTTTCTCTTTTGTAAGCATCATGTGGTGGGGAAAGATCTAGGCACATATATCCAGTTGGATATGAGTGATCATGAGTTCTTATTGTTGACATCACCCTTGAGGTGAATAAGTTGGGAGTCGAACTCACAAGCCTCTATCTTTCTATATGTCTGGCTGAAACTTTTTGCTCCATATATATGTTGTGAGTGTTAGCAATCATAGAAGACTAAATGATGGTTGAGTATGTGGACTTGCTGAAAACCTCCTACATGAGACCCTTCCTGAAAATATGATGAATTGCAATTGCATTGTTGACTGAGAACATAGTTTGTTAGTTTTCAAGAAAGTTTATGCCTTATACTCCATTGTTGTGATGAATTGTTACTTGCTCATGAGAAGTTTACGATAATAAATATTGCTGTTATAATAATGATCATGATGCTAGTATGTCCATATTTTGTTTTTATCGACACCTCTCTCTCTAAACATGTGGACATGATTATCGATATCGGCTTTCGCTTGAGGACAAGCGAGGTCTAAGCTTGGGGGAGTTGATACGTCCATTTTGCATCATGTTTTGCTACTGTTATTTACAGTGTTTTTAATCAAGATAACACTTTGTGGAGCAATTCTAATGCCTTTTCTCTCTTAATATGCAAGATTTACACAAGGAGGGAGAATGCCGGCAGCTGGAATTCTCGACCTGAAAAAGCTATGTCAGAGATACCTATTCTGCACATCTCCAAATGAGCTGAAATTTCACGAAGAATTATTTTGGAATAAAACAAAAATACTGGAATCACGAAATACCAGAGGGGGCCACCCAGGTGCCCACGAGGCACCAGGGCGCGCCACCCCCCCAGGCGTGCCCTGGTACCTCGTGGGGCCCCTGGCCAGCCTCTGGCCCCCATTTTCTGGTATATAAGTGCATTTGCCCTAGAAAAAAAATAAGAAGAAGACTTTCGAGACGGTGCGCCGCCGTCTCGAGGTGGAACTTGGGCAGGAGCACTTTTGCTCTCCGGCGGAGAGATTCTGCCGGGGAAACTTCCCTCCGGGAGGGGGAAATCGTCGCCATCGACATCACCAGCGATCCTCTCATCGTGGGAGGACTAATCTTCATCAACATCTTCACCAGCACCATCTCATCTCAAACCCTAGTTCATCTCTTGTATTCAATCTTTGTCTCAAAACCTCAGATTGGTACCTGTGGGTTGCTAGTAGTGTTGATTACATCTTGTAGTTGATGCTAGTTGGTTTATTTGGTGGAAGATTATATGTTCAGATCTATTATGCTATTCAACACCTCTCTGATCTTGGACATAATTATGTTTTGTGAGTAGTTACTTTTGTTCTTGAGGACATGGGAGAAGTCTTGTCATAAGTAATCATGTGAATTTGGTATTCGTTCGATATTTTGATGATGTGTATGTTGTTGATTCCCTTAGTGGTGTCGTGTGAACGTCGACTACATGACACTTCACCATCTTTGGGCCTGAGGGAATGCATTGTGGAGTAGTAATTAGATGATGGGTTGCTAGAGTGACAGAAGCTTAAACCCTAGTTTATGCGCTATTCCGTAAGGGGCTGATTTGGATCCATATGTTTAATGCTATGGTTAGAGTTATCTTAATTCTTCTTTCGTAGTTGCGGATGCTTGCGAGAGGGGGTAATCATAAGTGGGAGGCTTGTCCAAGTAAGGGAAGCACCCAAGCACCGGTCCACCCACATATAAAATTATCAAAGTAGCAAACGCGAATCAAACCAACATGATGAAAGTGACTAGATCAAATTCCCATGTGTCCTCGAGAACGCTTTATTTACTATAAGAGATCGTTTCGGCTTGTCCTTTGCTACAAAAAGGATTGGGCCACCTTGCTGCACTCTTTGTTACTATTACTACTTGTCACTTGTTACAAATTATCTTGCTATCAAACTACTCGTTACCGATATTTTCAGTGCTTGCAGAAAATACCTTGCTGAAAACCGCTTGTCATTTCCTTCGGCTCCTCGTTGGGTTCGACACTCTTACTTATCGAAAGGACTACGATTGATCCCTTATACTTGTGGGTCATCAGTCATCAAGAACATTTTCCATTCTAGACAAATTATCAGCCACGAGATTCTCAGCTCCCTTTCTATCAACAATATGCAAATGAAATTCTTGTAGGAAAAGAACCCATCTAATATGTCTAGGTTTAGCATCTTTCTTTTCCATAAGGTATTTAATAGCAGCATGATCAGTGTGAATAGTAACTTTGGAATCAACAATGTAAGATCTAAATTTATCACATGCAAACACAACTGCTAAAAATTCTTTCTGAGTAGTAGCATAATTTCTATGAGCACTGTCTAGAGTTTTACTAGCATAATGGATAACATTTAATTTCTTATCAACTCTTTATCCTAGAACAACACCAACAGCATAATCACTAGCATCACACATAATTTCAAAGGGTGGGTTCCAATCAGGTGGTTGAACAATAGGCG
The DNA here is from genome assembly GCA_039707655.1 of Elymus sibiricus. Classification (NCBI taxonomy): domain Eukaryota; kingdom Viridiplantae; phylum Streptophyta; class Magnoliopsida; order Poales; family Poaceae; genus Elymus; species Elymus sibiricus. Next base: position 117,693,396 of record CM077676.1, on the reverse strand, counting down.
CAGAAATTAAGGCTTTCTTAAGTACTTCAAAGGCTTCTACACAATCATCATCAAAAACAAATGTAACATCTTTTTGCAAGAGATTGGTAAGAGGTCTAGAAATTTTAGAGAAGTCTTTTATAAACCTTCTATAGAAACCAGCATGACCAAGGAAACTTCTTATACCTTTGATATCTTTAGGACATGGCATTCTCTCAATAGCATCAACTTTAGCTTTATCAACTTCAATACCTCTTTCAGAAATCTTATGCCCAAGGACTATACCTTCATTCACCATAAAGTGGCACTTCTCCCAATTCAAGACAAGATTAGTTTCTTCACATCTCCGCAAAACTCGATCAAGGTTGCTTAAGCAATCATCAAAAGAAGTTCCATAAACGGAGAAATCATCCATGAAAACCTCAACAATCTTTTCTCAAAAGTCAGAGAATATAGCAGTCATACATCTTTGAAAGGTAGCAGGTGCATTACATAAACCAAAAGGCATACGCCGATAAACATAAGTTCCAAAAGGACAAGTAAAGGTGGTTTTCTCTTGATCTTCAGGTGACACATGTATTTGAGAAAAACCAGAATAACCATCTAAGAAACAAAAGTTTGTATGCTTAGACAATCTTTCTAACATTTGATCAATAAAAGGCAAGGGGTAATGATCTTTTCTAGTAGCTTTATTTAATTTCCTGAAATCATTACCATCCTATAACGAGTTACAATTCTTTGTGGGATAAGTTCATTTTTATCATTAGGAACAACGGTAATACCTCCTTTCTTAGGAACACAATGAACAGGACTTACCCATCTACTATCAGCTATGTGATAAATTATACCTGCTTCCAGAAGCTTTAATATTTCAGTTCTTACCACATCCTTCATTCTAGGATTCAGCCTTCTTTGATGATCAACAACGGGTTTAGCATCTGGTTCCATATGAATTTTATGCTGACATAAAGTGGGACTAATGCCCTTAACATCATCAAGAGTATATCCAATAGCAGCACGGTGCTTTTCAGAGTTTTAAGTAATCTCTTTTCTTCATGCTCTGAAAGGTTAGCACTAATAATAACAGGATATATCTTCTTTTCATCAAGATAAGCATATTTAAGAGTATCAGGCAATTGCTTTAATTCAAACACAGGATCACCCTTGGGTGGTGGCGGATCTCGCATGATTTGAACATGCAAATTATGTTTATGGATAGGTGCTTGTTTAAAGAACAACTCATCTATTTCATTTCTTTCATTCATATGCATATCATTCTCATATTCAAGCAAATATTGTTCTAAAGGATCAGTAGGAGGCACAGCAATAGAGGCAAGACCAATAATTTCATCCTTACTAGGCAATTCTTTATCATGAGGTTGTCTACAAAATTTAGAGAAATTAAACTCATGAGACATTGCTACTTGTAGCTTGCGTTGGTATTTTCCCCGAAGAGGAAGGGATGATGCAACACAGTAGAGATAAGTATTACACTCAATTATGAAACCAAGGTTATCGAACCAGTAGGAGAATCACACAACACCTCATTAGCAGCACCTGCACACAAACAACAAATCCTTGCACCCAACGCAAACGAGGGGTTGTCAATCCCTCGGCGGTCGATTGCAAGATTAAATTGTATGTGATAGATAGATAAATTGAAACAAAAATACAAAATAAAATAAATAAAAGAAAATGGCAGCAATATTTTTAGGGTTTTAGTAATATGATTTAGATAGACCCGGGGGCCATAGTTTTCACTAGAGGCTTCTCTCAAGAAAATAGCATACGGTGGGTAGACAAATTACTGTTGGGCAATTGATAGAAAAGCAAATAATCATGACGATATCCAAGGAAATGATCATGTATATAGGCATCACGTCCGAGACAAGTAGACCGACTCCTGCCTGCATCTACTACTATTACTCCACACATCGACCGCTATCCAGCATGCATCTAGTGTATTAAGTCCATAAAGAACGGAGTAACGCCTTAAGAACGATGACATGATGTAGACAAGATAAACTCACGTATGAATAAACCCCATCTTTTTACCCTTAATAGCAACGATACATATGTGTCATGTCCCTTTCTGTCACTGGGATTGAGCACCGCAAGATCGAACCCATTACAAAGCACCTCTTCCCATGGCAAGATAAATCAATCTAGTTGGCCAAACCAAATCAATAGATCGGAGAAGAAATACGAAGCTATAATAATCATGCATAAAAGAGATCAGAGAAGACTCAAATAATTTCATGGATAATCTGATCATAAACTCACAATTCATTGGATCCCAACAAACACACCGCAAAAAGTTATTACATCGGATAGAACTCCAAGAACATCGAGGAGAACATTGTATTGAAGATCAAAAAGAGAGAAGAAGCCATCTAGCTACTGCCTATGGACCCGAAGGTCTGTGGTAAACTACTCACGCATCATTGGAAGGGCAGCAAGGTTGATGTAGAGCCCCTCCGTGATCGATTCCCCCTCCGGCGGAGTACCGGAGAAGGCCTCCAAATGGGATCTCTCGAGAACAGAAACTTGAGGTGGCGGAAAAAGTAGTTCGTGGACTCCCCTGAGGGTTTCTGTTTTTTTTCGGAATTTATAGTGGAGGAATTAGGTCAAACGGAGCTCTGTGGGCCCCACGAGGTACCGGGGCGCGCCTGCCCCCTGGGGCTTCTGGCCTCCTCCCGAAGCTTCTAGTGTTTATCTTGTCCAGAAAAAAATCTCCAAAAAGTTTCGTGGCATTTGGACTTCGTTTGGTATTGATTTTCTGTAAAACAAAAACAGGGCAGAAAACAGCAACTGGCACTGGGCACTAAGTTAATAGGTTAGTCTCCAAAAATGATATATAATTGCTGATATGTATATAAAAACATCCAAGATTGATAATATAATAGCATGGAACAATAAAAAATTATAGATACGTTGGAGACATATCAGCATCCCCAAGCTTAATTCCTGCTCGTCCTCGAGTAGGTAAATGATAAAAACAGAATTTTTGATGTGGAATGCTGCCTATCATATTCATCACCTATTCTTTTCTTTTATAGCATGGACATTGGACTTGGGTGATTCAAAGCAATAGTCTATTGTTTGACATGAAAATATAAATACTCAAGCATGCTAACAAGCAACCATGTCTTTCAAAATATCAACGCTAAAGAAAGTTATCCCTAGCCCATTATGCTCAATCATTGATCCATTCATGAAACACACTCAAATATTAGCTACATCCAATGCACAAGTATGACAATAGTGCTCTCTAGTTGGTGCTTTGTAAGAGAAGATGGAGACTCAAATAAAAATAAAAATTGCATAAAAGTAAATAGATAGGCCCTTCGCAGATGGAAGCAGAGATTTGTCAAATGTGCCAGAGCTCAAAGCTGAAATTAAAGAGATAAAAATATTTTGAGAGGCATGCTTTTCCTGTCAATGAAAACGACCGAGAATTCCCAATATTTTCCATGCTAGACACATCATAGGTGGTTCCCAAACAAAAAGTAAAGTTTATTTCCTTTCCACCATTCTTTCACAATCCATGGCTAGCCGTATCCACGGGTGCCCTCCATACCAACACTTTCCAAGGAATTTTGTTGTTATTAATTTTGATTTCATTGTGGGACTGGGCATCCCTATTACCAACCATTCTCTCGTGCAATGACAAGTGAATAAACACTCATCGTGAGAATAACACACCTAGCATGGAAAATAATGGCCACCCCCTGCCGCTTCATGAGCGGTACGGGCACACAAAATGGAAAAATTATTTTGAAAATTAGAGTTGGCACACGCAAATTTACTTGGAACGGCATTGAAATACCGCATATAGGTAGATATAGTGGACTCATTTGGCACAACTTGGGTTTAAGGATTTTGGATGCACAAGCAGTATTTCCGCTTAGTACAAATGAAGGCTAGCAAATAGATTGAGAAGCAACCAACCAAAAAACGAAAACGGTCATAAACATGCATTAAACATAACTAACACCGAATAATGCACCATAAGTAGGATATAATTTCATTGCATAACTATTGACTTAATGTGCATGCATAGGGAATCACAAACCTTAGCACTAATATTCTTACTAAATCACAATTACTCACTAACATGACTCACATATTATCATTTCCATATCGCAAAACTATTGCAAGGAATCACACTTATCATATCCAATGATCTATATGAAAGTTTTTATTATATCCCTCTTGAATATTCATCACTTTGGGACCAAATTCATATCTTGTGCAAATTACCGTTATTATCATCAACTCTCAAAAAGAGTTAAGTGAACCATGAGAGTGCAAATATTTCTTCAAAATTTCAATCTTATCAATTCTCAAAATAATATAAGTGAAGCATGAGAATTCATTTCTTCAAAATTTTAATCTTATCAACTCTCAAAATAATATAAGTGAAGCATGACAGTTTATTTCTTCAAAATTTTAATCAACTCTCAAAATAATATAAGTGAAGCATGAGAGTTTATTTCTTCAAATTTTTAATCAACTCTCAAAATAATATAAGTGAAGCATGAGAGTTTATTTCTTCAAAATATAGCCACCACCGTGCTCAAAAAGATTTAAGTGAAGCACTAGAGCAACTGCCTAGCTCAAAAAATTTAAGTGAAGCACATAGAGTATTCTAACAAATGATGATGAACGTGTGGCTCTCTCAAAATAGGTGTGTTCAGCAAAGATGATTGTGACAAACTAAAAAGAAAACAAAGCAAAGACTCATATAATACAAGACGCTCCAAGCAAAACTCATATCATGTGACGAATAAAAATATAGCTCCAAGTAAAATTACCGATGGTTGGTAGAAGAAAGAGGGAATGCCTTCCGGGGCATCCCCAAGCTTAGACGCTTGAGTCTTCCTTGAATATTACCTTGGGGTGCCTTGGGCATCCCCAAGCTTAGGCTTTTGCTACTCCTTATTCCTTCATCCATCGTGATCTCACCGAAAACTTGAAAACTTCAATCACACAAAACTCAACAAAACCTTCGTGAGATCCGTTAGTATAATAAAATATATCACTACTTTAAGTACTGTTGCAAACCCATTCATATTTTATTTTTGCATTATACCTACTGTACTCTAACTTCACCATGGCTTATACCCCCCGATACAATCCATAGATTCATCAAAACAAGCAAGTAGTGCATCAAAAACAGAATCTGTCAAAAACAGAACAGTCTGTAGTAATCTATTTAAAATCTATACTTCTGTAACTCTAAAAATTCTGAAAACTTAGGACAACGTGGGAAATTCATATAAAAATACTTTGTAAAAATTTCAGATTTTTCCGACACTCCAGTACAGAAACAAAATTCGGGCACTGGACGCAAAACTTTCTGTTTTCCAAACAGCATCAATTATACTATCTTCCAAATCATCCTAAAGGCTTTACTTGGCACAAACACTAATTAAAAACCCAAAAACACACTCATACCAGTAGCATAATTGTGAAAACACACAATAACAGAAAAAAATTATTTTATTCATTGGGTTGCCTCCCAACAAGTGCTATTGTTTTATGCCCCTAGCTAGGCATAATGCATAGTTTCAAGTATTGTCATCTTTCAAGTTGATTCCATAAGTGGCCCTCATAATGGATTCATATGGTGCTTTAATTTTCTTCCTAGGGAAATGTTCCATAACCTTTTTTAGTGGAAACTGAAATATTATATTCCCTTCTTTCATATCAATAACGGCACCTATGGTTCGTAAGAATGGTCTACCAAGTATTATGGGGCAAGAAGAATTGCATTCAATATCAAGAACAATAAAATCAATGGGCACATAGTTCCTATTGGCAAGAATAAGAACATCAGTAATTCTACCAAAAGGCTTTTTAATAGTAGAATCCGCCAAGTGCAAATTAAGAGAACATTCATCTATATTGGTGAAACCTAGCACGTCACATAAAGATTTTGGAATTGTGGAAACGCTAGCACCCAAATCACATAAAGCATTGCACTCATAATTTTTAATTTTAACTTTAATTGTGGGTACCCATTCATCTTATAGTTTTCTAGGAATTGAAATTTCTAGTTCTAACTTTTATTCTAACGCTTTCATCATTGCTTCAACGATGTGTTTAGTAAAAGCCTTGTTTTGCTCATAAGCGTTGGGTGAATTTAACATGGATTGTAACAAAGAAATGCACTCAATCAAAGAACAATTATCATAATTAAAATCTTTGTAATCCAAGAGAGTGGGCACATCGCTATTTAAAGTTTTTACCTCTCCAAACCCACTTTTAGCAATTTTTTCATTAAGATTTTCACCCTCCGAATTATGGGAACGCCTACTAGCTAAAGTTGACTCTTCTTCAGTCCCCTTTTCATCAAATTTTATATAGGTAAACAAAGAATCAATAGATGAAACACCAATCATTTTAATATCCTCATCATTACTACGATAGAAACCGGGAGGAATCACTTTTTCTAAAAATTCTCGTTTAGCTTTTAGCATAGCGGTTCTTTTCTTACTCGCATCCATGGAGACATATAAAGCTATAATTGATTCACTAATATAAATTTTGGGTGGCAAAATTTTAGTCTTAAGATTTTCCACATCATGAATAATTCTATCGATGCTCCTAGTAATATCATCAAGTTTACTCAATTTTTCTTCTATCGTACTGTTGAAAACTTTTTGAGCATTAATAAATTCTTTAATATTACTTTCAAGATCAGTGGGCATCCTATTATTATTATTATTATTATAGGAATTGCCATAAGGATTTCCATAATTATTAGAGGAATTTCTAGGAAACGACCTAGCATTGAAATTGCCTCTATAAGCATTATTATTGAAATTGTTTCGCGAGACAAAATTCACATCTACGGGATCATTATTTTGCTCAATCAAAGTAGACAATGGCACATCATTAGGATCAATATGAGTATTTTTACTAGCAACCAATTTCATAAGTGCATCAACTTTATCACTCAAAGTACTAATTTCTTCAATAGAATTCACTTTTTTACTAGTAGGAACTCTTTCAGTATGCCATTGTGAATAATTTGCCATAATATTATCAAGCAATTTAGTAGCTTCTCACAAAGTAATTTCCATAAAAGTACCACCCGCAGTGGAATCGAAAAGATTTCTAGAAACAAAATTCAATCCCGCATTAATTTTTTGTATGATCATCCATAAATTTAAACCATGAGTAGGGCAATTTCTTATCATTAATTTCATCCTCTCCCAAGATTGGGCAACATGTTCATGATCAAGTTGCTTGGAATTCATAATTTGATTTCTAAGAGAAATAATTTTCGCGGGAGGAAAATACTTAGTAATAAAAGCATCTTTACACCTATCCCAAGAATCGATACTATTTCGTGGTAAAGATGAGAACCAAATTTTTGCACAATCCCGCAATGAGAATGGGAATAATTTTAATTTCACAATATCATTATCCACATCTTTTTTCTAATGCATGTCACACAATTCTACGAAAGTGTTAAGATGGGATGCAGCATTTTCATTAGGACTACCAGAAAATTGTCCTTTCATAACAAGATTTAGCAAAGCGGCATTAATATCACAAGTCTCCGCACTAGCGGCGGGCGGAGCAATCGGAGTACTAATAAAATCATTATTATTAGCATTGGGAAAATCACACAATTTTGTATTTTCTTGAGACATCGTGACTACGCAAACAAGATAACAAGCAAGCAAACAAGCAAACGAGAAAAAGGCAACTGGAAAATATTTTTGTATTTTTGTAAAAACGTTTTAGAAGTGGGTGAGATGAAAACGAGAGGCAAATGGCAAATAAAATAAATGCAAGGAGATGAGAGTTTATGCAAAGGTACTTGATAGATGTTGATGATGTCTCCCCGGCAACGGCGCCAGAAATTTTTCCTGCTACTTGTAGCTTGCGTTGGTATTTTCCCCGAAGAGGAAGGGATGATGCAACACAGTAGAGATAAGTATTTCCCTCAGTTATGAAACCAAGGTTATCGAACCAGTAGGAGAATCACACAACACCTCGTTAGCAGCACCTGCACACAAATAACAAATCCTTGCACCCAACGCAAACGAGGGGTTGTCAATCCCTCGGCGGTCAATTGCAAGATTAAATTGTATGTGATAGATAGATAGATTGAAACAAAAATACAAAATAAAATAAATAAAAGAAAATGGCAGCAATATTTTTAGGGTTTTAGTAATATGATTTAGATAGACCCGGGGGCCATAGTTTTCACTAGAGGCTTCTCTCAAGAAAATAGCATACGGTGGGTAGACAAATTACTGTTGGGCAATTGATATAAAAGAAAATAATCATGACGATATCCAAGGCAATGATCATGTATATAGGCATCACGTCCGAGACAAGTAGACCGACTCCTGCCTGCATCTACTACTATTACTCCACACATCGACCGCTATCCAGCATGCATCTAGTGTATTAAGTCCATAAAGAACGGAGTAACACCTTAAGAACGATGACATGATGTAGACAAGATAAACTCACGTATGAATAAACCCCATCTTTTTACCCTTAATAGCAATGATCCATACGTGTCATGTCCCTTTCTGTCACTGGGATTGAGCACCGCAAGATCGAACCCATTACAAAGCACCTCTTCCCATGGCAAGATAAATCAATCTAGTTGGCCAAACCAAATCAATAGATCGGAGAAGAAATACGAAGCTATAATAATCATGCATAAAATAGATTAGAGAAGACTCAAATAATTTCATGGATAATCTGATCATAAACTCACAATTCATCGGATCCTAACAAACACACCGCAAAAAGTGATTACATCGGATAGAACTCCAAGAACATCGAGGAGAACATTGTATTGAAGATCAAAAAGAGAGAAGAAGCCATCTAGCTACTGTCTATGGACCCGAAGGTCTGTGGTAAACTACTCACGCATCATCGGAAGGGCAGCAAGGTTGATGTAGAGCCCCTCCGTGATCGATTCCCCCTCCGGCGGAGTACCGGAGAAGGCCTCCAGATGGGATCTCTTGAGAACAGAAACTTGCGGCAGCGGAAAAAGTATTTCGTGGACTCCCCTGAGGGTTTCTTATTTTTTGGGGGAATTTATAGTGGAGGAATTAGGTCAAACGGAGTTCTGTGGGCCCCACGAGGTACCAGGGCGCACCTGCCCCCCCAGGCGCGCCCTGGTGCCTCGTGGGCACCCCCTGGGGCTTCTGGCCTCCTCCCGAAGCTTCTAGTGTTTATCTTATCCAGAAAAAAATCTCCAAAAAGTTTCATGGCATTTGGACTTCGTTTGGTATTGATTTTCTGTAAAACAAAAACAGGGAAGAAAACAGCAACTGGCACTGGGCACTAAGTTAATAGGTTAGTCTCCAAAAATGATATATAATTGCTGTAAATGTATATAAAAGCATCCAAGATTGATAATATAACAGCATGGAACAATCAAAAATTATAGATGCGTTGGAGACGTATCAGACATCTCACCAAAATTAACACTAACAATCTCTTTAGTGTAATCAATCTTAGCATTAACAGTATTCAAGAAGGGTCTACCAAATATAATGGGACAAAAATCATCTTGTTTTGATCCAAGAACAAGAAAATCAGTAGGGTATTTGATCTTACCACACAAGACTTCAACATCTCTAACAATCCCAAGTGGTGAAATAGTATCTCTATTTGCAAGCTTAATAGTAACATCAATATCTTCAATCTCAACAGGTGCAATATCATTCATGACTTCTTGATAGAGAGTAAACGGAATAGCACTCACACTAGCACCAATATCACATAAACCATGATAGCAATGATCTCCAATCTTAACAGAAATAACAGGCATGCCAACTACCGGTTTGTTTTTATCTTTAGTGTCCGGCTTAGCAATTCTAGTTGCTTCATCACAGAAATATATGACATGTCCATCAATATTATCAACCAAAAGATCTTTAACCATTGCAACACTAGGTTCAACTTTAATTTGTTCAGAAGGTCTAGGTGCTCTAATATTACTCTTATTAACCACAGTTGAAGCTTTAGCATGTTCCTTAATCCTAACAGGGAAAGGAGGTTTCTCAATATAAGCAGTAGGCACAACTGGATCAACATGGTAAACAATTGTTTCTTATTTAACACTAACATGTTCTTCATTCAATTCAATAGGTGGAAGATATTTAAACCATTTCTCCTTAGGGAGATCAACATGAGCAGCAAAAGATTCACAAAAGGTAGCTACTATCTCAGAGTCAAGTCCATATTTAGTACTAAACTTATGAAAAGCATCTGTTTCCATAAAAGATTTAACACAATCAAACTCAAGATTTATACTTGACTCATTACCTTTGTCGATTTCCCAATCTTCAGAGGTGTGTTTAATTCTTTCTAGAAGATCCCATCTGGATTCAATAGTTCTCTTCATAAAGGAACCAGTAGAAGAAGTATCGAGCATGGAGCGATCATTATGAGAAAGCCGAGCTTAAAAGTTTTGAAGAATTATTTCTCTTGAGAGATCATGATTGGGGCATGTGTGCAACATATAATAAAGCCTCCCCCAAGCTTGAGCGATACTTTCTCCTTCATGAGGCCAAAAATTATATATATAATTCCGATCACAATGAACCAAATGCATAGGATAAAATTTCTGGTGGAATTCCAGCTTCAACCGATTCCAGTCCCATGTTTCAGTATCATCACATAGCCTATACCATGTCAATACCTTTCCCTCCAAAGATAAAGGGAATACTTTCTTCTTAACTCCATCTCCGGATAAACCTGCAAGCTTAAACAATCCACAAATTTATTCCACATAGATCAAGTGCATATCAGGATGTACCGTTCCATCTCTTGCATAAGGATTAGCTAGCAGTTTCTCTATCATACCCGAAGGAATTTCATAATAAATATTTTTAGTAGGTTAAATAGGTTGAGGAGCAACCCTTATTGCTTCCGGTCGAGGTGAAGATACCACAAACAAGCCCCTCAAAGGATTACTTTCCATAGTGACATGTGACAATAAATTTCAGCACGTAATATAAATGTTTCCTTACCAAATTCCACTCACCAAAGGCGCTTCACTCCCCGGTAATGGTGCCAGAAAAGAGTCTTGATGACCCACAAGTATAGGGGATCTATCATAGTCCTTTCGATAAGTAAGAGTGTCGAACCCAACGAGGAGAAGAAGGAAATGATAAGCAGTTTTCAGCAAGGTATTCTCTGCAAGTACTGAAAGTAGCGGTAACAGATAGGTTTGATAGCAAGATAATTCGTAACAAGTAACAAGTAGTAATGGTCACAAAAAGTGTAGCAAGGTGGCCCAATCCTTTTTGTAGCAAAGGACAAGCCGGAACGAACTCGTATAATAAGCAAAGCGTTCTAGAGGACACATGGGAATTTCATCTAGTCACTTTCATCATGTTTGTTTGATTCGCGTTCGCTACTTTGATAATTTGATATGTGGGTGGACCAGTGCTTGGGTGTTGTTCATACTTGAATAAGCCTCCCACTTATGATTACCCCCTCTCGCAAGCATCCGCAACTATGAAAGAAGAATTAAGATAAATCTAACCATAGCATGAAACATATGGATCCAAATCAGCCCTTACGGAATAGCGCATAAACTAGGGTTTAAGCTTCGGTCACTCTAGCAACCCATCATCTAATTACTACTCCACAATGCCTTCCCTTAGGCCCAAAGATGGTGAAGTGTCATGTAGTCGACGTTCACACAACACCACTAAAGGAAGCAACAACATACATTTCATCAAAATATCGAACGAATACCAAATTCACATGATTACTTATGATAAGACTCTCCCATGTCCTCAAGAACAAAAGTAACTACTCACAAATCATATTCATGTTCAAGATTAGACGGGTATTGAATAGCATTAAGGATCTGAACATATAATCTTCCACCAAATAAACCAAATAGCATCAACTACAAGATGTAATCAATACTACTAGCAACCCACGGGTACCAATCTGAGGTTTTGAGACAAAGATTTAATATAAGAGATGAACTAGGGTTTGAGATGAGATGGTGCTGGTGAAGATGTTGATGAAGATTGGTCCTCCCACGATGAGAGGATCGTTGGTGATGTCAATGGCTTCGATTTCCCCCTCCTGGGGGGCAGTATCCCCGGCGGAATCGCTGCGCCGGAGAGCAAAATAGCTCCTGCCCAGGTTCCACCTCGGGACAGCGGCGCTTCGTCCCGAAAGTCTTCTCTTGATTTTTTCTAGGGCGAATGGCTTCATATAGTCGAAGGAGGGGGGCAGATGCCAGCCAGGGGCCCCACAAGGCATCCGGGCGCGCCCAGGGGGGCGCGCCCTGTTGCCTTGTGGGCAACTGGTGGGTGCCCTCTGGTATTTCTTTTCTCTAGTATTTTTTATATATTCAATAAAAATCTCCATGAAATTTCAGGTCAATTGGAGCTCTGTAGAATAGGTATCTCTGATGTGGCTATTTCAGGTCCAGAATTCCTGCTGCCGGCATTCTCCCTCTTCATGTAAATCTTGCAAAATAAGAGAGAAAAGGCATAAGAATTGTACCATAAAGTGAAATAATGATTAAAAACATAATAAATAACAGTAGGAAATCATGATGCAATTTGGACGTATGAAGCGCCGCCGGCAGTGGATTCCCTCCCTCGCCGACGGTAACAGAGTCAACGCTGCACCTCCTCACCTTCCCCGGCCGATGAGATCCGGACGGCTCTTTGACCATCGGTGAGGGGGGAGAGAGAGAGGCCACCGCAGTCTTGTTTAGATGTGGAGAGGGTGAGAGAGTGTGAACAGAGCAAACCCTAGCAAACAAATGCTGAGGCTCCTGCGTGTATATATATAGTGGAGAGACAGAGTGAGAAGAGAGCAAACCCTAGCAAACAAAGGCTGAGGCTCCAGCTTATATAGTATTATATGGTGGAGTGGTTTTATTTTTCTCTCCATAACAATCGTTTTAAATTGTGTAACATACTAGTGAAGAAAACTATGATCAAACTAACGCTCCACGCGTCCTGGTCGCACTTTATATCGTTGACGTGTGGTACCTCCGTCCGGGTTTTTACTACACATCATATTTTTTATCAAAGTTTGACCACATATTTAACTAGCAAACGGCTAATACATGCCAACAATTGGTTTCATATTTCTTATGTAGTTATATGAGTAATATATTTTATCAAAGTTTGGCAACATAATTAACTAGTCGGAAAAATTCAGAACCAACTCATAAATAAAATGTTTATATACAACTCAATGATTGAAAGATCATAGCCAACATTTAGAAACCAATACAGGGGAGCTGAAGACAAAGTTGTGAGAAGGCTTAGAAACCAATACAAATCTTTTGCTCTTAGTACCAACATCGATGCTTCTCTGAGGAAACATTTGGTTCATAGCTAAAGACAAATTTGCAACAAGGTGGAAGACGGCTGCGTCTCCAACGCAACCAAGGTGCACTGATGAATGATATCTTTGTCTTCGTGGCTACCCAGCAAAGAGCACTAATGGAAGACAACTCGTTTTTCATCGAGCATCGATTAGCTTCACCAGTCGATGCAACCATGATACTCAACCATGAGCATCGACAGGTCATCGTGGTGATGCATCATCCATTTGGCATCAAGTTTGGGTGCGGCACCACTGAGTGTTTGATAAATCCTCACTGTGGTCTGTTTCTTCTCGGTAATCAAGCTCGAAAAAGGTAGAACCACGTGGTAGAGGACAATGAGGCGGAGCAACAGTGGCCATCCAATTTTGTGCAGTTCCACTAAAATTGAGGAAGACATGCCCTAGTGTGGAGATATGCACCCCTGTTTGCAAAACTATAAAAAAGGGATATTTAAGTAGTGTCATTACATTGTTTTGGCAGTGGTACAAGATTAACAGCGGCATCTGAATTGTCAATAAAAATTAATGAAATGTACCCCACAAATAGAAACATCATGATTATCTTCATGCGGACTAAAGCAGAACAGAAGCATTTCTTAAAACGGTGTCATTGCTTCTATTTATCGACGCCTCTAGATTAACAGCAGCATTGCTTAAAAGGGACGTCACTTTAACATGGGCATTGCTTCATTTTACCAGTGATATTAGATTAGCAGCAGCAATAGGGGCATATGGACAGTGAGCGCACAACCATCATGCACCTCCACCGAGGCATAAACAAGGACAACTTTCTTTTTTGATGGAAAAACCAGGACAACCGTTGGAGTGGCCTTTCCTGTAACCAAAAAATTTAGGTGATGTTGGACTAGCAGATGAAGCCTAGCTACTGTACATGGCGAGCTGGGCGGTACTAGTACATACAAAACCCGCATGCAGCAACGTGGGGAGCTGGACCAGTAGAACGAAGCATGAAATCCAAAAGAAGTTATACCTCAGATGGGCGAGATGTGGCTTAGGAGGGCGGCGGAATCTGCCCACACGGCGGCAGTGAACAAGGGCACGGAGGACCTTAGTCCGCGCCGGCGCCGGCTCAGAGAGGACGGTGTGCGTCGGCTTGCTCCCTCGCCGATGGCGACCACGTCAACGCTGCACTTCCTCCCCTTCCGCAGCGGACGGGATCCGGCCAGATCTGTGACCACCGGTGAGGAGAGATATCAGAGTGGACACTGTCGTCTTGTTTCGATTTGGAGAGGGTGAGAGAGTGAGACGCGAGAAACCCTATCAACCAAGCCCTCTCAAGCCTACATATACAATGGAGTATAAAAATCTCTCCATAGCAATGGTTTCAAACAGAATACACACGTTCCCGGAAGCAAAAACGAAAACTCGCGGAGGAATCTCTTTTTAACATACGAGGAAAGAAAACTCGATCAATAACACGCCACCGCTTCCAGGAGTATCGCTCACGTGTGGTCCCCGGCCCTCCATTATTAAGTGACCAAATTAAAGGGTCAAATTATCACATAAGCTTCCTCTTCGTGTACAAACGCGCTCCATTGTGTACTCATGGGTGTGTCAGAGGCAGAGTGTGTGCGTGTACCTCTTCTCTTTTTGTATGTAGTACAACTCCATTTTATTTTATTTTGAACTGGTAGTACTATTCCTTTTATCTCACTTCCTATTGTTTTTCCCACTCCTATGATATTCCTATCCTAGGAACAAAATGAGGCCGAACTGTGTGTGTGTGTGTGTGTGTGCGCGCGCGCGCGTGTGTGTTAGAGAGAACGAGACATCGACCTACAGAGAAATGGTGTGTACGAGTAGTCGCGAGAGTCGTGACTATGTGTGTGTGCGCGCACACACACATACACATACATATCCGTGTTTACGTAAAATTCCTACTTTCATCTCCAACCCCCCGCTGAATTTCAGGGGGTAGACCTGTCCTCCTTTCATCTCCAATCAAATTTGTCCAACTGGCTCATTATTACATTAATTACTTAATAATTAACGTAAACCTTAAAGCCTAGCAATATTTACGTAGGTCCAGCGTCTCTCGTTTGCGGGCGTCTGGACGGCTGCCACGCCCGCTCCTGACCACCCCAGCCCAACAAAACCATCTCCATCACCCGCATGTGCTCTCGGCCCAAAAAGGTCAGTGCCGCATTCATGCCCGGCCAGAGCAGACGCGACCTCTCACTAGCGCCGGCCAAGAGAGCGCCGCCTGCGCCGCTTCCCGGTGCATGCGACTGCTCCGCGTTCAAATGACACCATGGCCGGCCACAACATGCATGCAAAAAAGTTCTTGGGAGTCCGTGCTATAGCTAGCTGTCCTCTCCCCCCTTGTCTATCTCTTCCAGTAGTAGTACTCCATGGCGTGATCCATCGACACGCGGGCGGGGAAGTTTGCGTATACTTGCTTTGCGATGAGCGGCGTGCCGAGCAACCGTGTGGGGTGAGACGCGAACGCGACATACGTGATTTATATAAACGTTAGTTTTGCTCCATGGAGCGATCCATCAACAAGAAACGTTGGTTTCCGAAAGAACACTGTAGTATACTGTACTGCATGAGGGAGAAGCGGATTCAACGAAGAGTGATGGTTGCTTCGTCCGTCCAACTTCCTACCGGGTCTATGTGATTTGACGGCTCATTGGTCATTATTACTGCAGCGGTACGACCATCGTGATTATCAGTTGTACTACTACACTCTACTTTGGTGCATGGCACGTGGACCCGGATGTTGGATGTCCCACGTTTCGGTGAAATGAGGTAGAATGATTTTGGAGCCAGGAACCGCGCCGTAGAGCGTGTGCGCTTTTTTTTTGTTTATTCTATGATAAAACTAATTTTATCCACTCTTACACCGGAGGAGTGCGAAACACGGCATCCCAGTGAGTAGTACATGACCCACCTCACACTATCACCATATTCCTTGGACACCGTGCGACACCTAGCTCTCTAGTAATAGTAGTAGGAGTAGTACATACTAGTACTATAATTTCTTAGCGAGATAAAATTGTACTTACAATGCTATGAAGCTTTCAGCTTTTGTTTCATGTATCTTGCCTCCAAGGTTGCCCCGTTACAACATTCCATCATCAAATACAAAGGAAACTAACATGCATGCTGATGCATCTCAATGATTCACAGATCATAACCAATATTTACTTCACAACTAATGACAAACGTTGTGAGAAGGTGTACAAATAAAGAACAAAATGATCGATGCAGTCCCTAGGCCTTGAACCCTAAACCCTAAACAGGCTTTAATTTCCTAGCGAGGTTGAAACTTCCGAAAGAAAGAAGTCTGGAACCCATGGACCATCCGATGATTTTGTGCACTTCCACTAAAATCGAGCTGAGCATCCCTATTGGCAAAGATATTGAAGAAGTGTGATTAGAATAATAGTAGCGGCACAAGTTGATGAGACATAAACTCAACACAAATAGAAGCCGGTAGAGCAACGTGCAGGGCAAAGAAGTAGAGAAAGATCCGCATGGAGCGACGTGGGGAGCTGGGGCAGTGGAGGAAGCCGGCTCAAAAGGAAGTTGTACCTAAGGGACGTCAGGATGTAGCTAGGAGGGCGGTGGGAGGCGGCATCAGCCCATACCGCGGCAGTGAGCAAGGGGTGAAGGCTACCGCGTCGGAGCTTTGTGAGAGAGAATGGCCGGGACCCCTGATCAGGACGCGCCCACAGTGGGTTTTCTCCCTCGCCGCTAGCGACCGCGTCTATGTGAAACATCCACCACTTCCCCCGTCGGACGGGATCCAGCCGGATATGTGAACAGAGGTGTGGCCACCGTCGTTTTGTACGAGAGTGTGTGAAGAGAGCAACCCCAGCAAGCAAGCGTGTAGCTTAGGCTCCTGGCTATATTATGTATATATAGTGGAGCTGTTTTCCTTTTCTATCCATATCAACATTTTTATATTGCGTACGTGCCATTGAAGAGAGAAATGATGGTTGCTTCGTCCGAGCAACTTACTGTGTGATTTGACTGCTCATTAGGCATTATTACTGCGTCCCCTGCTGGTACTCCACCTACGTGTGTGACCGTTCCTGAGTCTCACTTGTACTCCCAATTACTTATTGATGACCCACAAGTATAGGGGATCAATCGTAGTCCTTTCGATAAGTAAGAGTGTCGAACCCAACGAGGAGCAGAAGGAAATGACAAGTGGTTTTCAGCAAGGTATTCCCTGCAAGTACTGAAAGTAGCGGTAACAGATATTTTTGATAGCAAGATAATTAGTAACAAGTAACAAGTAACAAATATAATAAAGTGCAGCAAGGTGGCCCAATCCTTTTTGTAGCAAAGGACAAGCCAGAACGAACTCGTATAATAAGCAAAGCGTTCTCGAGGACACATGGAAAATTTCATCTAGTCACTTTCATCATGTTTGTTTGATTCGCGTTCGCTACTTTGATAATTTGATATGTGGGTGGACCGGTGCTTGGGTGTTGTTCTTACTTGAACAAGCCTCCCACTTATGATTACCCCCTCTTGCAAGCATCCGCAACTACGAAAGAAGAATTAAAATAACTCTAACCATAGCATGAAACATATGGATCCAAATCAGCCCCTTGCGGAATAACGCATAAACTAGGGTTTAAGCTTCTGTAACTCTAGCAACCCATCATCTAATTACTACTCCACAATGCCTTCCCTTAGGCCCAATATGGTGAAATGTCATGTAGTCGACGTTCACATGACACCACTAAGAGAATCAACAACATACATATCATCAAAATATCGAACGAATACCAAATTCACATGATTACTTATGACAAGACTTCTCCCATGTCCTCAAGAACAAAAGTAACTACTCACAAATCATATTCATGTTCAAGATCAGAGGGGTATTGAATAGCATTAAGGATCTGAACATATAATCTTCCACCAAATAAACCAACTAGCATCAACTACAAGATGTAATCAACACTACTAGCAACCCACAGGTACCAATCTGAGGTTTTGAGACAAAGATTGAATACAAGAGATGAACTAGGGTTTGAGATGAGATGGTGCTGGTGAAGATGTTGATAAAGGTTGGTCCTCCCATGATGAGAGGATCGTTGGTGATGTCGATGGCTCCGATTTCCCCCTCCTGGAGGGAAGTATCCCCAGTGGAATCGCTCCGCCAGAGAGCAAAATAGCTCCTACCCAGGTTTCGCCTCGAGACGGCGGCTCTTCATCCCAAAAGCCTTCTCTTTATTTTTTTTCTAGCGCAAATGGCTTCATATAGCAAAAGGAGGGGGACCAGACGCCAGCTGTGGGCCCCACAAGGCACGAGGGCGCGCCCGGGGGGGGGCGCCCTACTGCCTTGTGGGCAGCTGGTGGGTCCCCTCTGTAATCTCTTTTCTCTAGTATTTTTTATACATTCAATAAAAAATCTCTGTGAAATTTTAGGTCAATTGGAGCTCTGTAGAATAGGTATCTCTAATATGGCTATTTCAGGTCCAGAATTCCAGATGCCGGCATTCTCCCTCTTCATGTAAATCTTGCAAATTAAGAGAGAAAAGGCATAAGAATTGTACCATAAAGTGAAATAATGATCAAAAACATAATAAATAACAGTAGGAAATCATGATGCAAATTGGACGTATCAACTCCCCCAAGCTTAGACCTCGCTTGCCCTCAAGCAAAAAGTCGAAGTCGATAATCATGACCACATGTTTAGAGAGAGAGAGAGACGTCGATAAAAAAATAAAATACGGACATGGAGCATCATGATGTTTATTAAAATAGCAATATATCATCATAAAACTTCTCATGAAAAAGTGATAATTCATCCACAAGTTAAATTATGAACCATAAACCAAATTGAAAACTAACAAACTATGATCTCAGTCACTGAAGCAATTGCAATTCATCATATTATCAGAAAGAGTCTATGTAATAGCTTTGTTTAGCAAGTTCACATACTCAACTATCATTTAGTCTTTTATGATTGCTGACACTCACGGCATACTTATGGAGCAAAAGTTTCAGTCAGACACATAGAAAGATAGGGGATTATAATTTCGCCTCCCAACGTTTTTACCTCAAGGGTAATGTCAACAATAATAGCTCATGATCACCTACATTCAACTGGATATATATGCATGGATCAATCCCCACCATATGATGTTTGCCAAAACAAAAAAGAAAAACGGAATAGAGAAGAATACCATTGACTCTTGCATGAAAGTAAATACATAAAGTAAAAGATAGGCCCTTCGCAGAGGGAAGGCGAGGTTGTCATGCGCTTTTGTTTTTGGATGTGCAAGTTCTTAATGTAAAGGAACGTCACTTTATATTGCCCCTGGTGATAGCGACCTTTATTATGCAGTCTGTCACTTTTATTGCTCCACCATCACAAGATCGTACAAAGCTTATTTTCCCGTACAATAAAAGTTTATACATATTTAGGAGCAATTTTTATTGCTTTGCACCGATGATAACTTACTTGAAGGATCTTATTCAATCCATAGGTAGATATAATGGACTCTCATGGCATGAAACTGGGTTTAAGGGTTTTTGGATGCACAAGTAGTATCTCTACTTGGTGCGGATTTTTTTGGCTAGCAAAGATAGGTGACAAACACCACATGTTAGAGGATCCAAAACAATATAACTTCTATGTGAATATAAGCAAACATAACCCATTACGTTGTCTTCCTTGCCCAACGTCAACTAATTGTCATAGAATATTTGATGGGGGCTCACAATCATAAAAGATGTCCAAGATAGTATATTTATATGTGAGACCTCTCTTCCTTTATTACTTTTTCATGAATTGCTACAATGACCAATGCTATGTTTGTCAACTTCCAACAAGTTTTATTAATTATACTTCTTTTATGCGAAGTCATCACTCCCCATGGGATTAGCATATGATCTTACTTTTTATTCTTTATTTCTAAGATTGGATCATCAAAAGCAAAAAACTCAACTCAAACTAATCTTTATTATATAACTTTCACACACGATTACATAGATAGATCACACAGCAAGCACTCGAAACTAAATCATACTAAGAATTTATTCCTCTAAATCACGAAATAACTAAGGACCGAACTAAGATAGATAATGATGATGAGAAAGTGATGGTGATACGATACCGGGGTGCCTCCCCCAAGCTTGGCACAAGCCAAGGGGAGTGCCCATACCCATGTACTCAAGTCTCCTTCTTCGGTGATGGTGGTGATGAAGTGGTGGGCTTGTCCTCCGCCTTCCACTTGAGGACACGGATTTCTTCTTTTAATTTCTTAGTTTCTCTTTCGAGATCCCAAATTTTGCGACGTAGTTTATCCGAATCTTCCTGCACATGACGAAAAGGGGTGAATTGAACTTTAGGAACCTTCGCTGTGTCAGGTAAGCTGGACCTCTTGAATTCGATGTGCATATCTCCCGGTTGAGATAGTGGGGGATCCTCATCCTCTTCGCTAGAATGACCTTGCCTTTCCCTCAAATCAGCATCTTCCTCTTCATCAGATGTCAAACCATAGGGATCAGTGTCCCCATAGACTCTAGGGTTTGCGACAATATGAGATGCATAGCTTTCCCCATCCGAGTCTTGAGATGACATGGCACTCGCCCTCAAGAGTTTGGCAGAAAACAGCACAAAACAAGAACAGGGAGAAAACTTGCGATGCGATGGTCAAATCAGACAGGAGTGTATATAAAGAATTTTTATCTTGCAAAACAAGCATATGGGAAGAAAACGGAATCGGGAAGGCACACATGGGGCCCACAAGGCACCACGGCGCGCCCCGGGGGGGTCGCCCCCTTCTGCCTTGTGGGCAGCACGTGGGTCCCCTCGGCTGTTTCTTATTTTTGTAATTTTTCTAATATTCCAAAACTAACAGAAATAATTTTTAAGGAATTTTTGGAGTCGGCTTACTTACCGTATCACATACCTACCCCTTTTCAGGGTTCTAGAGCGTTCCAGAAGGACTCTTTGATGTGCTCTTCCGGTGTAATTGTTTCAATAATATGAGTTTCAACATTAATAGGAGTACCTGAAATATAGTGCTTAATTCTTTGCCCATTCACCACTCTCGGATTAGTGCCTTCGAAGTTGTTTATGTTGATGGCTCCGGAGCGATAAACTTCCTCGATGATATACGGTCCTTCCCATTTAGAGAGAAGTTTTCCTGCAAAGAATCTCAAATGAGAATTGTATAATAGAACGTGATCACCTACTTTGAATTCCCGTTTTTGAATTCTTTTGTGATACCACCTTTTAACTTTTTCTTTAAACAACTTAGCATTATCATAGGCTTGGGTTCTCCATTCATCTAAGGAGCTAATATCGAATAACCTCTTCTCATCGGCAAGTTTAAAATCATAATTAAGTTCTTTAATTGCCCAGTATGCCTTATGTTATAATTCAAGAGGTAAATGACATGCTTTTCCATAAACCATTTTATATGGAGACATACCCATAGGATTTTTATATGCAGTTCTGTAAGCCCATAATGCATCATCAAGTTTCTTAGACCAATTCTTTCTAGATCTGTTAACTGTCTTTTGCAAAATCAATTTTATTTCCCTACTAGTTAATTCAACTTGACCACTAGACTGAGGATGGTAAGGGGATGCAATTCTATGGTTAACATCATATTTAGCAAGCAACTTACGGAAGGCACCATGAATAAAATGTGAACCACCATCAGTCATTAAATATCTAGGGACTCCGACCCTCGGGAAAATAACTTCTTTAAGCATTTTAATAGAAGTGTTATGATCAGCACTACTAGTTTGAATAGCTTCTACCCACTTAGTAACGTAATCAACAGCAACTAAAATATGTGTATACCCATTGGATTTAGGAAAAGGTCCCATATAATCAAAACCCCAAACATCAAATGGTTCAATAACAAGTGAATAATTCATAGGCATTTCCTGACATCTACCAACATTACCAATTCTTTGACATTCATCACAAGAATGGACAAACTTACGTGCATCCTTAAAAAGGGTAGGCCAATAAAAACCAGATTGTAATACCTTGTGTGCAGTTTGGTCTCCCGCATGATGTCCTCCATAGGCCTCGGAGTGACACTTACGTACGATTTGTTCCTGTTCATGCTCAGGTACACAACGTCTAATAATACCATCTACTCCTTCTTTATATAGATGTGGGACATCCCAAAAGTAATGTCTTAAATCAAAGAAAAACTTTTTCTTTTGTTGATATGTAAAGCTAGGTGGTATGTATTTAGCAACAATGTAATTAGCATAGTCTGCATACCAAGGCGTATTACGAGAAGCATTTATCACAACTAATTGTTCATCAGGAAAATCATCATTAATAGGAAGTGGGTCATCAAGAACATTTTCCATTCTAGACAAATTATCTGCTACAGGATTCTCAGCTCCCTTCCTATCAACAATATGCAAATCAAATTCTTGTAGCAGAAGAACCCATCTAATAAGTCTAGGCTTAGCATCTTTCTTTTCCATAAGGTATTTAATAGCAGCATGATTAGTGTGAACAGTAACTTTGGAATCAACAATATAAAATCTAAATTTATCACATGCAAACACAACTGCTAAAAATTCTTTCTCGGTAGTAGCAAAATTTCTTTGAGCGTTGTCTAGAGTTTTACTAGCATAATGGATAACATTTAATTTCTTATCAACTCTCTGTCCTAGAACAGCACCAACAGCATAATCACTAGCATCACACATAATTTCAAAAGGTAGGTTCCAATCAGGTGGTTGAACAATAGGTGCATAAATTAAGGCTTTCTTAAGTATTTCAAAGGCTTCTACACAATCATCATCAAAAACAAACGGAGAAACTTTTTGCAAGAGATTGGTAAGAGGTCTAGAAATTTTAGAGAAGTATTTTATAAACCTTCTATAGAAACCAGCATGACCAAGGAAACTTCTTATCCCTTTGATATCTTTAGGACATGGCATTTTCTCAATAGCATCAACCTTAGCTTTATCAACTTCAATACCTCTTTCAGAAATTTTATGCCTAAGGACTATACCTTCATTAACCATAAAGTGGCACTTCTCCCAATTTAAGACAAGATTAGTTTCTTCACATCTCTGCAAAACTCGATCAAGGTTGCTTAAGCAATCATCAAAAGAAGTTCCCTAAATGGAGAAATCATGCATGAAAACCTCAACAATCTTTTCACAAAAGTCAGAGAATATAGCAGTCATACATCTTTGAAAGGTAGCAGGTGCATTACATAAACCAAAAGGCATACGACGATAAGCATAAGTTCCAAAAGGACAAGTAAAGGTGGTTTTCTTTTGATCTTCAGGTGATACAGGTATTTGAGAGAAACCAGAATAACCATGTAGGAAACAAAAGTGTGTATGCTTAGACAATCTTTCTAACATTTGATCTATAAAAGGCAAGGGGTAATGATCTTTCCTAGTAGCTTTATTTAATTTTCTGAAATCAATTACCATCCTATAACCAGTTACAATTCTTTGTGGGATGACTTCATTTTTATAATTAGG
Organism: Elymus sibiricus; assembly: GCA_039707655.1. Taxonomy (NCBI): domain Eukaryota; kingdom Viridiplantae; phylum Streptophyta; class Magnoliopsida; order Poales; family Poaceae; genus Elymus; species Elymus sibiricus. The sequence continues at coordinate 117,669,582 of CM077676.1, read as the reverse complement.
AACAACGGTAATACCTCCCTTTTTAGGAACACAATTAACATGACTTACCCATCTACTATCAGCTATGGGATAAATTATACCTGCTTCCAGAAGCTTTAATATTTCAGTTCTTACCACATCCTTCATTTTAAGATTCAGCCTTCTTTGATGATCAACAACGGGTTTAGCATCTGGCTCCATATGAATTTTATGCTGACATAAAGTGAGACTAATGCCCTTAAGATCATCAAGAGTATATCCAATAGCGGCACGGTGCTTCCTCAGAGTTTTAAATAATCTCTTTTCTTCATGCTCTGAAAGGTTAGCACTAATAATAACAGGATATATCTTCTTTTCATCAAGATAAGCATATTTAAGCGTATCAGGTAATTGCTTCAATTCAAACACAGGGTCACCCTTGGGTGGAGGTGGACCTCCCAAGGTTTCAACAGGCAGATTATGTTTAAGGATAGGTGCTTGTTTAAAGAATAATTCATCTATTTCATTTCTTTCACTCATATGCATGTCATTCTCATGCTCAAGCAAATATTGTTCGAGCGGATCAGTAGAAGGCACAGCAATAGAGGTAAGACCACTAATTTAATCCTTACTAGGCAATTCTTTATCATGAGGTTGTCTACAAAACTTAGAGAAATTAAACTCATGAGACATCTCACCAAAATTAACATTAACAATTTCTTTAGTGCAATCAATCTTAGCATTAACAGTATTCAAGAAGGGTCTACCAAATATAATGGGACAAAAATCATCTTGTGGCGATCCAAGAACAAGAAAATCAGTAGGGTATTTGATATTACCACACAAGACTTCAACATCTCTAACAATCCCAAGCGGTGAAATAGTGTCTCTATTTGCAAGCTTAATAGTAACATCAATATCTTCAATCTCAATGGGTGCAATATCATTCATGACTTCTTGATAGAGAGTAAACGGAATAGCACTCACACTAGCACCAATATCCCTACAAGTATAGGGGATCAATCGTAGTCCTTTCGATAAGTAAGAGTGTCGAACCCAACGAGGAGCAGAAGGAAATGACAAGCGGTTTTCAGCAAGGTATTCTCTACAAGTACTGAAAGTAGCGGTAACAGATATTTTTGATAACAAGATAATTAGTAACAAGTAACAAATATAATAAAGTGCACCAAGGTGGACCAATCCTTTTTGTAGCAAAGGAAAAGCCGGAACGAACTCGTATAATAAGCAAAGCGTTCTCGAGGACACATGGGAATTTTCATCTAGTCACTTTCATCATGTTTGTTTGATTCGCGTTCGCTACTTTGATAATTTGATATGTGGGTGGACCGGTGCTTGGGTGCTATTCTTACTTGAACAAGCCTCCCACTTATGATTACCCCCTCTCGCAAGCATCCGCAACTACGAAAGAAGAATTATGATAACTCTAACCATAGCATGAAACATATGGATCCAAATCAGCCCCTGACGGAATAGCGCATAAACTAGGGTTTAAGGTTCTGTCACTCTAGCAACCCATCATCTAATTACTACTCCACAATGCCTTCCCTTAGGCCCAAATATGGTGAAGTGTCATGTAGTCGATGTTCACATGACACCACTAAGAGAATCAACAACATACATATCATCAAAATATCGAATGAATACCAAATTCACATGATTACTTATGACAAGACTTCTCCCATGTCCTCAAGAACAAAAGTAACTACTCACAAATCATATTCATGTTCAAGATCAGAGGGTTATTGAATAGCATTAAGGATCTGAACATATAATCTTCCACCAAATAAACCAACTAGCATCAACTACAAGATGTAATCAACACTACTAGCAACCCACAGGTACCAATCTGAGGTTTTGAGACAAAGATTGAATACAAGAGATGAACTAGGGTTTGAGATGAGATGGTGCTGGTGAATATGTTGATGAAGACTGGTCCTCCCACGATGAGAGGATCGTTGGTGATGTCGATGGCTCCAATTTCCCCCTCTCGGAGGGAAGTATCCCCGGCGGAATCGCTCCGCCAGAGAGCAAAATAGCTCCTGCACAGGTTCCGCCTCGAGACGGTGGCGCTTCGTCACAAAAGCCTTCTCTTTATTTTTTTTCTAGGGCAAATGGCTTCATATAGCAGAAGGAGGGTGCCAGACGCCAGCTGTGGGCCCCACAAGGCACTAGGGCGCGCCCAGGGGGGCGCGCCCTACTGCCTTGTGGGCAGCTGGTGGGTCCCCTCTATAATATCTTTTCTCCAATATTTTTTATATATTAAATAAAAAATCTCTGTGAAATTTCAGGTCAATTGGAGCTTTGTAGAATAGGTATCTCTGATATGGCTATTTCAGGTCTAGAATTCCAGTTGCCGGCATTCTCCCTCTTCATGTAAATCTTGCAAATTAAGAGAGAAAAGGCATAAGAATTGTACCATAAAGTGAAATAATGATCAAAAACATAATAAATAGCAGTAGGAAATCATGATGCAAATTGGACGTATCACTTATCTCTAATTTCTTGCATATCATGTGGATCCAGATTCTGGATGTCCCACGTGTTAGCGAAAGGAAGAAGAATGAGTTCCGATGACCGAGAAGTAGTATTTCCATGCAAACGGATCTTACGATGCATGAGTTGTTTGTTATGCTATCGACCAAAATACCCCTGCATGCAGGTTTGTCTCACTCCCATGTGCCCTACCTGCTCTAACATCCATCCTTTCAGCAAGGGGTAATGCCGTCTAAAACTCCGTCCACGCAGTACATTATGAAATATGAACATGTGAAGACTACAACCCTAATGCATGCATGCAGTAGTCACACGTACACATGCACACAAAAACGCACGCGACGCCCTGATGCATGCATGCAGAAGTCACACGTACGCATGCACGCACACATGCATGTGTACAGCACACGACGCAACACACATGCTCACGCTCAAGTGCTCAGCCTACACGTGCATGCGCACACATACACAGCAAGGGTGGTTCCCGCGCAAGGGTTGTACTCCAGCCGCGCATGTGTAAATTTTTTTTAACTCTTTCCTCTGCCAACTGACAGGTGGGACCCACAGTCCACATGTCAATTTAACCAGTCAACAAAGTGCTACGTAGACTATTTGGCCGGTCAACTAAGTGCATTACGGTGCTCTACGGTGAGCTAGTGACCTTATAAACACCGCAAAATGTATATATTGACCGTAATGAGCATATTATGAAGTCCAGTGATCGCCATTAAGCCATATTAACCGGAAAGGAGGCAGTATGGACTACTAGTAGTGGACTATAGTAGTAGTACTAATACTAAACTATGCCCTCTCCCTCTCCCACACGCGCGGTGGCTCGCAGGACGAGGAGAACAAGGAGAAGCTTGCTTACTACTACCTCTATCCTGATTTATTGGTCTTCATTGTATTTTGTGCCAAATTTTGACCAAAGATTTAACTAATAAAATGTTAATGCATGTCGCCAAAAATTATATCATTGGATTCGTATTTCAACATAGTTTGAGATGATATTATTTTTGATGACATGCATTAATATTTTGTTAGTTAAATCTTTGGTAAAAAGTTGGTACAAAATACAACGAGGACCAATAAACCAAGACGGAGGTAGTAGTACGCCCTCTCCCTCTCCCACACGCGTGGTGGCTCGCAGGACGAGGAGAACAAGGAGAAGCTTGCTTACTACGCCCTCTCCCTCTCCCACACGCGCGGTGGCTCGCAGGACGAGGAGAACGAGGAGAAGCTTGCTTACTAGTACACCCTCTCCCTCTCCCACACGCACGGTGGCTCGCAGGACGAGGAGAACGAGGAGAAGCTTGCTTATACTATGCCCTCTCCCTCTCCCACATGCGCGGTGGCTCGCAGGACGAGGAAAAGCTTTTGACTACTGCGCGCTCTCCTCGCCCACACGGTGGACGTGCAACAGTGCATTCGGTGTCAGATTGCCAGAAGCATACACTATGGTACCATAATTGTTCGACTTCACGAAGAGGTGAAGAGCCAAGCGCAACGTTTAATCGTACGAGTAGTATAGGTACACTAGGAACCGAACGGTGGAGTGTCTGCACTCTTATTTTATTTTAATCTGTGATAAAGCAATCTTCTACTCCTACTACTACTAGTACGCATTTACTCCGGGGTAGTGCGGAAAACGGCAGCCCAGTGAAGTATTTACTCCTCAGATCACACTGTATCACCATATGGCCTCCATGCGACACCTAGCCCGTCTGTGTTCTCCTTAGTAGAGTATTTATAGTTGCTCCTAGTAGTAGGAGCGGATTCAAAGAATATTGAATTGATGGTTGCTTCCTTCGAGCAACTTACTGTGGGAAAGGTAGGGCTTGTGATTTGACTGCTCATTACTACTACTATATTACTGCGGCGAAACGACCGGGCTGGAGTCACCCGTGCGGTTGTGCACTCTAATTTGGTGCATGGCACGTGGACTCGGATGCTAGAGTAGTAGAATTGCTTCTGGCAATGCTATCAAGCTTTCAGCATTTGTTTACATAATATATGTACGCATAATTTTTTAGCGACATGAAATTGTACAATGCTATGAAGCTTTCAGCTTTTGTTTCATGTGTCTTACCAGCTGGAAGGTTGTCTCATTACAACATTCCATCAAATACAAAGGAAACTAACATCCAAGCTCTTCCGAAAAAAGAAAAAAAACTAACTAACTTGCTAATGCATCTCAATAATTCGCAGATCAGAGCCAATATTTACATCACAACTGAAGACAAAGTTGTGAGAAGGTGTACAAATAAAGAAAAAAGAAATAATGATCGATGCTCTCCATAGGAATGCTTTCATTTCCTGGCCACGATATTCATTGCTTGGCATCTACTTTCCCGCAGCTCTGTCAAAATCAACACGACATGTTGGCAAAGAAAGGAGCTGTCAGAAGCATGGAACATTCCGATCATTTTGTGCAATTCCACTAAAATAGAGCTGAGCATCCCTGTTAGCAAAGATATTGAGTAAGTGTGATTACAATAATAGTGACACTGTTGATGAAACAATAAACACACAAATAGAAGCCGGTCACCTTTGCAGTCTCTCTTGAGACTAACTACTTGTTGGACAAGAATAGGCTGAGAGTTGAATGAGGAGGATAGGAACTCCAAACTCCCTTTGTGCAGTCCCATTGAAATGTAGAAACGTTGCCAGTGAGACATTTTAGTAGAACTGCACAAAACACTCTTAAGAAAAAAGTGCTTTGTGCAGTTCACCAAAAGGTCGCAATAGCAATGAGGTGAAATGGATATCCCTATTTGCAAGAAGAGGTAGAAAGGAAACAATTACTGGCCAATGACAGTTGATGACACATACGCCAACAAAAACAAGCATATTCATTGTCTTAAGGGAAAGATAACAGCATAGTGGTTTCTCTCAAACGGTGTGAGGACGAGATTGCAAACTGGAAAGTACGCCGGCCGAGCTAGTAAGTTTTAGGCAAACAACTAGAGAAGATCCACATGCAGCGACGTGGGAAGTTGGGCAGTGGGGCAAGGCCGGTTCCAGCGGAAGCTGTACCCGAGGGTCGTCGGGATGTAAGTAGGAGGGCGGCGGCGGGCGGGATCTGCTGCGGCAGTGAGCAAGGGTCAAAGGCCCTATCGTGCCGGAGCTTGGTTGGATAGAACGGCGGGTACTGCAGATCGGGACGCGCCGGCAGAGGGTTTCCTGTCTCGACGCTGGCGACCAGAGCAACGCTGCACATCCTCCCTTTTCGCCGGTGGACGGGATCCGGCCGGATCAGTGTCCAGCGGTTAGAGAGAGAGAGATTGGCCACCGTCGTCTTGTGTGTGAGAGAGTGTGAAGAGACGAACCCCAGCAAGCAAGCATTGAGGCTCCTGCCTATACTTGTAGTACTAGTATAGTGGAGCGGTTTTCGTTTTTCTCTCCATACAGTCGTTTTATATTCTGTACGTGCCATAGAGGAATAAAACTTTATTTAAAAATAACGTGCCAACGCGTCAAGTCGCACTTTATTTTGTTCACGTGTGGTACACAACCCTCCATCAGGTGAACAACCGACACGCGTCAAATTATCACGTGGGCTGCCTTTTCGTACAGAAATGACCTCCACCTTGTACCCGCGTGGGTGTGGATGGGAACGAGATGTGAGTACGTGCGTCGTGCGTGCACCTCTTCTCTTCGTGCACGTACCCCATGTTGTGCACGTACCCCACCTACGTGGGTATGTGTGAGAGAGATACAAACCTAGAGAGAGATGGTGAGTGCGTTCGTGAGTGTTTTGGGGGGGTGATTTTGTAAGTGTATTTGTGTGCGTGAGAGATAGACAGGGAATATGAGTCGATGATATCTCAAAAAAATGTAACATATGCAATGCGTGTGAGGCGGAGGCCGAGATATATCATATATAGAGGGGGTGATCCACGAGAAGAGAGGGGAAGGATCATCGGCGTGAGATATCGATAGAATCGAAGAGAGGGATGAAGGTGTATGGGTGCGAGATCGATAAAGAGAGCCAGCGAAATTGTGTGTGCGCACGTCAAAGATATAGGGTGGCTGGCCTACTGGAACGTGACAGGGGACACGTGCAGTTTGTGTGTGGCAGGGAGACCTAACTAGAGCGTTCGACTATCGGTGTGTTTTGGGGGGGGGCAGAGACCTAACTAGAGAGGTAGATCGACAAGTATACGTGTGGAGAAGGAGAGACCTGGTGTCGGTGTGAAAATCGGCAGACCTCGGGGTAGGGGGTCCCGAGCTGTGGATCTCAGACAGATGGTGACAAGAACAGGGAGACGATGTTTACCTAGGTTTGGGCCCTCTTGATGGAGGTAAAACCCTACGTCCTGCTCTTGTTTATATTGATGGGGAAGTATTAAGTACAGAGTTGATCTACCTCGAGATCGTATGATCTAGTCCTAAGGCTAGGTGAATGAGATTGTGTTGAGGTCCCCTCTAAGGGCTAAACCCTTCGGCTTATATATACGCCGGATAGGGTATCTAGGGTTACAAGGTCGGTATCCAGGAGAGGAGACAGCAGGGGAAGTCTTGGAGTATACGTCAAGTCTTCGGTAGATGTAATCTTATTCTTTCTTCTTGCATGCGTCCTCCGGAGTCCATCTTGATAAGAATGAGGGCCCACTGGCCCAGCCCGAGGAATATGGGCCGACTAGGTTGGTACCCCCTAGTCCAGGACACCGTCAGTAGCCCCCGAACTGGTCTTCTACGCCGAGAACGATCTCTTGAACGATGGTAACTTCGGATCCGAAGTCCTTGGCTTGACAGACGAGTTCCCCTTTGAAATTCTGGATCTCTTAGCCGCCCTCCCAAGGAATGGTGTTTGTAAATGAGGTTCAGCCGAGTTCTCTCCCCATCCAGGGTCGTGAGTTTACTTAGCCTTGAAGGCTAGCCACCTAGGTGTGAACAGTACCCCATAGCCTGACAACTTTATCGAAGGGGCGCTACCCACGATGGGTCAGGCAGTTACTGCCTATCTCAAATCGCGGTTTGAGGCTGCCTTTTTACTAGCACGTCCCGTCGAGGTGGGGATCGTGCCCGTATTTTTAGGAATATCATCAAGATTTTGTTTCCCCCCATGCGTATAATGGCATCTTCGGGGGAGGAGAGTGGCGTTTTTACCAGCGCGGCAAGGGGACTCTTGGCCTCTCAGCGGCCTATAAGAGTAAAAAGCTAACAGAGCCAGTAGTTACGCTCCCATTTCCCCTGCCTTCTGCCTCCTCGAGCTCCAGCTTCCAGATCCAATCTCGTCTGTTCCCACCTTTGCACATCCGAGCTTTCCCACCGAGACATGACCGACACCCTCAAAGAGCACTGGGGGGCTCCATCATGATGGAGGGCATGCTCCAAGAGCCGCGCAGTGTGGGGTATATCCCCGCCAACGTTGCCACCCATGGTCCCGACGCTGACCAGCAGGTGCCCGCTCCCAACCCAGGGTAGCGGGTAGTCTTCATCCCTCACCTCATCAGAGGCTTAGGGTTCCCACTACACCCATTCGTGTGTGGGGTGATGTTCTACTACGGGCTCGACTTCCACCACATGGCCCCGAACTCCATTCTCCACCTCGCCTCTTTCATCACGGTGTGCGAGGCCTTCCTCCGCATCGAGCCGCACTTCGGCCTATGGCTGAAAACCTTCGGTGTTAAGCTGAAGTCCAGCGGCTCCGATCTGGCGGAGTGTGGAGGCGCCATGGTTAGCAAGAACCAGGGGGGCGCCTGGTTCGAAGGCACCTTCATCGAGACGGTCAAGGAGTGGCAGCGGGAGTGGTTCTACATCACTGAGCCGCTCGCCGCTGGCCAAACCGAGGTCCCAGCCTTTTCGGCTGGGCCTCCAAGGAAGCTCAAGTCCTGGAAGGAGAAGGGCGTCCTCTGGGGAAACCCAGAGGAGGTGGAGACACTGATCAAGAAGATCCGGTGGTGGTCCCTCAAGAAGAAACTACAACTGCCCGACGTGGTCAACGTCATGCTCCATCGCCGCATCCTTCCGCTCCAACTTCGGGCCACCCTGATGTGGGAGCACAAATCCAGAGATGCGGGACCAGTCCTCAACTTCTTCCGCTCCTCCCTGGCCGGGATGTGGATGCGGCTCTTCAAGCTGAACAAGGACAAGATCCCTGAGGAGGGGAGGGACCTCGGCTTTGAGGTCGGCTACACCACCACACCGGTAAGTGTTCAATATACACGTTCATATTCCTTCCCTGCCAAGTGGGATAGGCCTTAATGAATCGACCCATTCCATGTTTGCAGAACTGGGTGAACAAGGTGCAGCAGATGCTGTGCCCGGCACCACTTCCGGAGGGGGAGAGGTCCCCTCTGCTTACTGCGCTCCTCACCGACGAGCCGCACGTGGTGATCCCCAGGGCGCCGAAGCCCCAGAAGGGTAGGACGGGTCTTAGGAGGCGGGAGACCTTGGTCACCCGGTCCGAGGAGACCCATGCCTCCTCCACCCACGAAAGTGATGGGGGGAGGACGAGGAGAACCTTTCCTCAAAGGGGAAGAGGGCGGCGTCGGAGGACGCCGAGGCCGGAGCCCGGCCTACAGGCCAAAAGAGGTTGAAAGAAACCTTGGCCGGGGTGGACAACAAGCCCCATCCACCGGAGAAGAACGTGCTCTCCGACGAGTCCGAAGACGACCCCTTCACGTTGGGGAGGAAGAAGCCGGCACCTCGAAGGTTCGCCGCCGTACTTTGTATTTATCTTTGTATTAAGTTTTTTCGGTAGGACTAATTCCACGTGAATATTTTTCCACAGCCCGCCTAGGGCAAGCCTCAGTGACTCCTCCAGTGGGTTGCCGCCCACTAGCGGGACGCCGGACCGGGCTGCCCCGGCTCCAGAATGGCAGGGCAAGGTGACGTCGACTCCGGCCCCTCAGGTTGACACAGCGGGGGTCGAAGAGGCGGTCGTTATGGCCGAGGTTGACACCTCGGCCCCTCAAGGCCAGGGGGACGAGGTCCCCGAGGTCGTCCAGGAAGGGCTGGGCCAATCAGTGGCCCAGCCGGAGTCTGCTCTGGCTCCACCGCCGCAGCCGGAGATCCACGTGCCCAGCACCCAGGTGCTGGGGCCCAATGTCCTTCCACCCTCGCCTCCCGCTCCAGGGCAGGCAAGCGCAGGATGGACTGAAGAGATGGAGGCAGCCCTGACGGGCTCCTCCCTCAAGGAAGAGCACCGCGCGCTGATTGGCGCGGCGCTGCAAGGATTCCGGTCCGCAGAGGCCGGAATGCATGAGGTCTTCAAGGGCCTCATCATGAGCTTCGAGGTAATCCTCTGTCTTTGAGAAAAAAGGGGCCTCTTCTGCTTAGATTTATCAATCTTTGTAACCGTCTGAAGGCATAGGTTACCCATCGTTTAGACGGCCTGCCCAGTGAGTAGCCCCCGAGCCCAGGGCCAGTTTGCAAAACTGGTGTTGGGGTCAAAATAGAGGTTCAGAGGAAAGAGTAGCCCCCAGGACTGATGAAACAAGATGTGTGTCCGAAATGTCATGAAATTGATTATGGGGCTAATTTGGAAATTGTTTATGTAGGTCTCAACCTCGGCTCCGGGCTCCGCCTCCGAGGAGATTGCGGAGATGAGCCGGAAGCTCGAGAGGTCGGAAAAGGACCTCGACCTGATGAACAAGCAGGTCGAGCAGTCTCAAGGTAAGCGACCGATGCGTCGTGTTTTTTTTCCTGAAGTTAATTTTGAACAAGGATAACTTGTTGTTTGAAAAACTGATGCTGAACTAGTTTAATGACAGCGGTCTTGGCCGAGCTTGAGGGGCTCAAGGCCGAGCTCTTGACGGCTCGGCGAGAGGTCGAGCAGCAGAAAGCTGCCTGATACGTCTCCAACGTATCTATAATTTTTGATTGTTTCATGCCAATATTCTACAACTTTCACATATTTTTGGCAACATTTTATATTATTTTTGGGACTAACATATTGATCCAGTGCCCAGTGCCAGTTCCTGTTTTCTGCTTGTTTTTTGTTTCACAGAAAATCCATATCAACCGAAGTCCAAATGCAATAAAATTTTATGGAGAATTATTTTGGAATATATGTGATTTTTGGGAGGTGGAATCAATGCAAACGGAGGTCCACAGCCTCCACAAGCCACATGGGTGCGCCTCCCCCCTTGGCGCACGGTGGTGCCTCGTGGGCACACCGTAGGTCGGTTGGGGCTCTTCTTCAGGCGCAAGGAAGCTAATATCCGGAAAAAAAATTGTGTTAAAATTTCAGCGCAATCGGAGTTACGAATCTCCAGGAATTTAAGAAACGGTGAAAGGCCAGAAAACAGGAACGCGAAACAGAAGAGAATAGAGAGAGAGATCCAATCTCGGAGGGGCTCCCGCCCGTCCGGTTGCCATGGAGGCCAAGGACCGGAGGGGAAAACCTTCTCCCATCTAGGGGGGAGGCCAAGCAAGAAGAAGAAGGAGGGGGGCCCTCTCCCCCTCTCTTCCGGTGGCGCCGGAGCGCCGCCGGGGGAACCAACGTGACGGCGATCTACACCAACAACTTCACCGCCGTCAACACCAACTCTCTCCCCCTCTATGCAGCGGTGTAACCTCTCTTTTCCCGCTGTAATTCTCTACTTAAACATGGTGCTTAATGCTACATATTATTATCCAATGATTTGTGGCAATCCTATGATGTTTGAGTAGATCTGTTTTGTCCTATGGGTTGATTGATGATCGTGATGGGTTTGAGTTGTATGTTTTATTTTGGTGCTGTCCTATGGTGCCCTCCGTGTCGCGCAAGCGTGAGGGATTCCCGCTGTAGGGTTTGTAATACGTTCATAATTCTCTTATGGTGGGCGGCTAGAGTGGCAGAAGCTTACACCCGAGTAAGGGGGTTGTTGCGTATGGGAGTAAAGGGGACTTGATACTTAATGCTATGGTTGGGTTTTACCTTAATGATCTTTGGTAGTTGTGGATGCTTGCTAGAGTTCCAATCATAAGTGCATATGATCCAACTACGGAAAGTATGTTAGCTCATGCCTCTCCCTCATATAAAATTGCAACAATGATTACCGGTCTAGTTATCGATTGCCTATGGACAAATCATTCTCTTGTGTTACAAAAAGCTCTCTACTAAATAACTAACTTTTATTATCTTGCAATTTACTAGTAGTTTTATTCTCGCAAAGTACTTCTAGTTTTATTCTTGCAAACCTATCCTATCACCTACAAAATAGTTTCATACTTGTTCTAGGTAAAGCGAATGTTAAGTGCGCGAAGAGTTGTATCGATGGTCGATAGAACTTGAAGGGAATATTAATTCTACCTTTAGCTCCTCGTTGGGTTCGACACTCTCATTTATCTAAAAAGCTACAATTGATCCCCTATACCTTTTGTTTATCAAGACCTTTTTCTGGCGCCGTTGCCGGGGAGCAATAGCGTGGGGTTGATATTCTCGTGTGTGCTTGTTTGCTTTATCACTAAGTAGATTTTATTTTCTGTTCTAAGTTGTTTTATATCTTTAGTTATGGATATGGAACACGAAACACCAAAAAAAATAGTTGTACTTGCTACTCATGGAGATGGGGAACCTCCCAAAACCCTCGATGCTCGTTATGTGGAAGACATTAAGTACTATTTTGATAATCCTGATAAAACTCCATTCAACTTGATAATGGGAGTCACTTTGGATCAACGAGAATACTTTAGGGATTATCGCTTGTCTCAAAAAGGGAAACTCTTATGGGATCAAATTTATTATTTGCATTGGTATGCTCGGAATTTATGCTTAAGATATGATTATACTTGCTGCTCTAGGATGAAGGCTCCACACCTTCCCTTTTCATGTGAATTTAATGATAATGAAACCTTAGCTTCTTATGCTAATGGTATATATGATTACTATGATGTGGAACAAATAGAAGAATTTGTTGCTTTAAGGGTGCTTATGAAATTGAATCTTTGTTTGAAAAGTATGAAAATTATGATGATGTTGTTTACCGATCTGAAAATTTTCCTATACTTAAATATTGCTATGAGACTTATGAATACAATGCCTATATTGATCAATTTATGGAGAAAGTCTCCGCTGTCCGAAAAGAGACTAATATTTTGCAGGAATCTATGGAAGAAGAAATTGATGACACTGTGAGCTCATTAGATGAAAAAGATGATGAGGCGAGCGAAGAACAAAAGGAGGAAGAGCGGATTGACCACCCATGCCCACCTTCTGATGAGAGTAACTCTTTATCTCATACATTGTTTAATTTCCCTGCGTGCTTACCGAAGGATGAATGATATGATCCCTTGGATTCGTTTGAAATATTCCTTTTTGATGAAATTGATGCTAGCTATGCTTGTGGCCATGATGCCAATATGAATGTTGCTTATGGAGATGAACTTGCTATAGTTCCCTATCTTAAGAATGAAATTGTTGCTATTGCACCCACACACGATAGTCCTATTATCTTTTTGAATTCTCCCCACTACACTATATCGGAGAAGTTTGCTCTTATTAAGGATTATATTGATGGGTTGCGTTTTACTACTACACATGATAACTTTGATGAATATAATATGCATGTGCTTGCTGCTCCTACTTGCAATTATTATGAGAGAGGAACTACATCTCCGCCTCTCTATGTTTCCAACACGATAAAATTGCAAGAAACTTCTTATGCTATGTATCGGCCTTTATTATGTGTGCATGAATTGTTCTTTTATGAAATGCCGATGCATAGGAAGAGAGTTAGACTTCGTCATTGCATGATATATGTTGCTTTGTGCTCACTACTAAAATACAAATCATTGTTAATTAAAATTGGCTTTGATATACATTGGGATCCGGGTGGATCAATTACTTGAGCACTTTATGCCTAGCTTAATGGCTTTAAAGAAAGCACTGCCAGGGAGACAACCCGGAAGTTTTAGAGAGTCATTTATTTCTGTTGAGTGCTTTTTAAACAGTTGAAAAACAAAAAAAATAGAGGGGAACCTAAAACTTTTCAAAAAGGAAAGTGAAAGTACGAAAGACGAGCACCGTTGAAGTGGGGGAGCTCCTTGAACTTTGTTCATGCCCATGGAAACTTTGTGAATCTTGAATTACAGAAACTTTTCGACAAAAATAATTATCCCCTTGTACAAATCCATTGTTTTATAAAAATAATGTGCCAAGATTTGCCTTTAGGATGTTTAAATTGCTTGTTTGGTGTGTGCGGTGCAAAAACAGAAACTTTTGCTGTAGTGCGTGAATTTACATTTTTTACTGGAACGTGCAAAAATTTTGAAATTTTTACACAGTACTTCTATGCAAATTTTTTATTTTTTCCTAATTTTTTACACAGTACTGCCATGCATTTTTTTTTATTTTTTCCTAATTTTTCAGAATTTTTGGAGTTACAGAAGTGTGGTCAATGTTCAGATTACTACAGACTGTTCTGTTTTTGACAGATTCTGTTTTTGATGCATTGTTTTGCTTGTTTTGATGAAACTATGGATTGTATCGGATGGTATATGCCATGGAGAAGTTAGAATACAGTAGTTATAATGCAAAAATAAAATATGAATGGGTTTGCAATAGTACTTAAAGTAGTGATTTGCTTTATTATACTAACGGATCTCACGATGGTTTTGTTAAGTTTTGTGTGGATGAAGTGTTCAAAGATCGAGGAGGTATTGATATGAGAAGAATGAGGAGAGGCAAGAGATCAAGTTTGGGGATGCCCAAGGCACCCCAAGTATATATTCAAGGAGACTCAAGCGTCTAAGCTTGGGGATTCCCCGGAAGGAATCCTATCTTTATTCGACAATTATCGGTATGTCTCGGTTTTTGTTTTGTTCACATGATATGCGTAAATTCTTGGAGCGTCTTTTGTGTTAATTTCTCCCTTTTCTTTTATTCACCATGCTGGTATGAGATAGTCCTTGGTTGATTTATAGAATGCTCTTTGCACTTCACTTATATCTTTTGAGTATGGCTTTATAGAATGCTTCATGTGCTTCACTTATATCATTTGAAGTTTGGATGTCTGTTTCTCTTCATATAGAAAACCGTTATTTGTAGAATGCTCTTTTGCTTCAATTATATTTATTAGAGCGTGGTCTTTTGTAGAAAGAATTAAACTCTCATGCTTCACTTATATTTATTTAGAGAGTCAACAGGAATTGGTCATTCACATGGTTAGTCAGAAAATCCTACATAAAACTTGTACATCACTGAATATGATATGTTTGATTCCTTGCAATAGTTTTGCGATATAGATATGGTAATATGTGGGAGGTACTAGTGAATGATTGTGGTTTAGTAAGAATATTGGTGTTAAGGTTTATGATTCCCGAAGCATGCACGTATAGTCTCTCGTTATGCTAAGAAGTTGGAGCATGATTTATTATTGATTGTCTTCCTTTGCGTGGAGGTCGGGGGCGCGCGATGGTTAACTCCTACCAACCTCCCCCCTAGGGGCATGCGTAGTAGTACTTTGCTTCGAGGGCTAATAAACTTTCGCAATAAGTATGTGAGTTCTTTATGACTAATGTGAGTCCAGGGATTATACGCACTCTCACCTTTCCGCAATTTGCTAGCCTCTACGGTACCGTGCATTGCCCTTTCTCACCTTGAGATGTGGTGCAAACTTCGCCGGTGCATCCAAACCCCGTGATATGATACGCTCTATCACACATAAGCCTCTTTATATCTTCCTCAAAACAGCCACCATACCTACCTATTATGGCATTTCCATAGCCATTCCGAGATATATTGCTATGCAACTTCCATCATCATCATATACATGACTTGAGCATTCATTGTCATATTGCTTTGCATGATCATATAGCTAACATAATATTTGTGGCTCAGCCACCGTTCTTCATTTTTTATACATGTTACGCTAAATCATTGCACATCTTGGTACACCGCCAGAGGCATTCATATAGAGTCATACTTTGTTCTAGTATCGAGTTGTAGTTTTTTGAGTTGTAAGTAAATAGAAGTGTGACTATGATTCCCCCACAAGTCGGGATGAGACCCCGGACGGAAATAAAAAAAGAGAAAAAAAGAGGCCAAAAAGAGCCCCAAAAAAAGAAAAGCAAAAGAAAGAAAAAGAAAGAAAAAAAAGAAAAAAAAAGGAGAAAACAAAAAAAAATGAAATGAGAGAAAAAGAGAGAAGGGGCAATGTTACTATCCTTTCCACACTTGTGCTTCAAAGTAGCACCATGTTTTTGATATAGAGAGTCTCCTATGTTGTCACTTTCATATACTAGTGGGAATTTTTCATTATAGAACTTGGCTTGTATATTCCGATGATGGGCTTCCTCAATTGCCCGAGGTTTTGAGCAAGCAAGTTGGATGCACACCCACTTAGTTTTCAGTTTGAGCTTTCATACACTTATAGCTCTTAGTGCATCCGTTGCATGGCAATCCCTACTCCTTGCATTGACATCATTTGATGGGCATCTCCATAGCCCGTTGATTAGCCGCGTCGATGTGAGACTTTCTTCCTTTTTTGTCTTCTCCATATTAATCTCTACCACTACATTCTATTCCACCCATAGTGCTATATCCATGGCTTGCGCTCATGTATTGCGTGGGGGTTGAAAAAGCTAAAGTGCGTTAAAAAGTATGAACCAATTGCTTGGCTGACACCGGGGTAGTACATGATAAATACTTTGTGTTAAGAAGATGGAGCATGAAAAGGCTATATGATTTTGTAGGGATAGCGTTCTTTAGCATTTTTATTCTGAAGGGCATGATTGTTTGTTGGGATGCCTGAGTATTGATGTCTTTATATCAAATTATAGACTATTGCTTTGAATCACTCGTGTCTTAATATTCATGCCATGATTAGATTACATGATCAAGATTATGCTAGGTAGCATTCCACATCAAAAATTATCTTTTTTATCATTTACCTACTCGAGGACGAGTAGGAATTAAGCTTGGGGATGTTGATACGTCTCCGTCGTATCTATAATTTTTGATTGTTTCATGCCAATATTCTACAACTTTCACATATTTTTGGCAACATTTTATATTATTTTTGGGACTAACATATTGATCCAGCGCCCAGTGCCAGTTCCTGTTTTCTGCTTGTTTTTTGTTTCATAGAAAATCCATATCAAATGAAGTCCAAATGCAATAAAATTTTACGCAGAATTATTTTGGAATATATGTAATTTTTGGGAGGTGGGATCAATGCAAACGGAGGCCCACAACCTCCACAAGCCACATGGGCGCGCCTCCCCCCTGGTGCGCGGTGGTGCCTTGTGGGCACACCGTAGGTCGGTTGGGGCTCTTCTTCCGGTGCAAGGAAGCTAATATCCGAAAAAATCATGTTAAAATTTCAGCGCAATCGGAGTTACGGATCTTCGAGAATTTAAGAAACAGTGAATGGCCAGAAAACAGGAACGCAAAACAGAAGAGAACAGAGAGAGAGATCCAATCTCGGAGGGGCTCCCGCCCCTCCGGGTGCCATGGAGGCCAAGGACCAGAGGGGAAAACCTTCTCCCATCTAGGGGGGAGGCCAAGCAAGAAGAAGAAGGAGGGAGGCTCTCTCCCCCTCTCTTCCGGTGGCGCCGGAGCGCCGCCGGGGGAACCAACATGACGGCGATCTACACCAACAACTTCGCCGCCATCAACACCAACTCTCTCCCCCTCTATGCAGCGGTGTAACCTCTCTTTTCCCGCTGTAATTATCTACTTAAACATGGTGCTTAATGCTACATATTATTATCCAATGATTTGTGGCCATCCTATGATGTTTGATTAGATTCCGTTTTGTCCTATGGGTTGATTGATGATCGTGATGGGTTTGAGTTGTATGTTTTATTTTGGTGCTGTCCTATGGTGCCCTCCGTGTCGCGCAAGCGTGAGGGATTCCCGCTGTAGGGTTTGTAATACGTTCATAATTCTCTTATGGTGGGCGGCTAGAGTGACAGAAGCTTACACCCGAGTAAGGGGGTTGTTGCGTATGGGAGTAAAGGGGACTTGATACTTAATGCTATGGTTGGGTTTTACCTTAATGATCTTTGGTAGTTGTGGATGCTTGCTAGAGTTCCAATCATAAGTGCATATGATCCAACTACGGAAAGTATGTTAGCTCATGCCTCTCCCTCATATAAAATTGCAACAATGATTACCGGTCTAGTTATCGATTGCCTATGGACAAATCATTCTCTTGTGTTACAAAAAGCTCTCTACTAAATAACTAACTTTTATTATCTTGCAATTTACTAGTAGTTTTATTCTCGCAAAGTACTTCTAGTTTTATTCTTGCAAACCTATCCTATCACCTACAAAATAGTTTCATACTTGTTCTAGGTAAAGCGAACGTTAAGTGCGCGAAGAGTTGTATCGGTGGTTGATAGAACTTGAAGGGAATATTAATTCTACCTTTAGCTCCTTGTTGGGTTCGACACTCTTATTTATCGAAAAAGCTACAATTGATCCCCTATACTTGTGGGTTATAACTGCCGCGGCCCAAGCAGAGAAAGACCTAGCCACCGAAAAGGCGGCTAGGGAGAAGACCAGGCGCGGATCCTGGAGGTCGAGGAGACTCTCAAGGGCGTGTATCTCGAACGTGATTCCCTTGAGAAGAAGGAGAAAGAGACGGGCGAGCAGCTGTGAAAGCTACGTTTGTCTCATGCCGAGCTCCAGACCCGGAACCGGGCTGACCACCACGTGCTCCAGCAAGTGGAGCAGATAGCTGCGAGTAAGCTATATTTACTGCAATGTGTATTTGGCAGCAAAGGGATCGTTGAGCTCACCCAGCTATGGCGATCCGCAGAGGTCTTCGCCGATCTCCCGAAGAGTGCGGCGGACACCGGCCTTCATTTTGGCCAACTAGAGGGCCATGAGGCGGAGAAGGCCTTCTGGAGTCAGTTCCAGGAGTCGTCGCAGCCACAATTGCTCAATCATCGGATGAAGAAACTGGCGGAACTTCTTCGGATGGCGAGGCCGGCACTCCAAGACCTCGGCGTCAATCTGTGGCCCACGAAGGTGTTGCCAGCCAGCTTCTTCGGGCTCCTGGTGCGACTGCAAGAAGCCGTCCCGCAAGTCAACCGCTGGAAGTGATCCACGTGTTTGGAAGGAGCGCGGCGGGCGTATGACTCTGTGAAAACGCACTTCCTGAAGGTGGAGGCGGAGGTTGTTGCTGCGGGGCCCCCTGAAGGGAAGGCATGCACCACGGAGCAGTTTTTTGCTGAAGTGGAGGAGGGCGCCCGTCTTACCGAGGCCATGTGTCCTAAGGACAACTTGTATTTCTATGTAGCACTTCGGAATGCCGAAGTGCATGTGATGTACAAAAATTATCAGTTGTTTTAATGAGTACGACTTAAGTTCCTCTCATGCATTTATGTTTTGCTTTTAATATTCCCCCTGTTTGACCATGTTAAATTGAAAGTGGCCAGTCGTCAGCTTAGACCCCTTTGTAAAATATACGAAGGGTGCCCCTTTTAGGTGTTCATGACCCTTAGCCGACGTCTCGGTTCCCGAGGGAGGTCTACGCACATAGGGACTAGGCAATCGGACTATGGTGGCTTTCTAACTTTCACTTAGTCGTAGGAGTTTGACAGTGGGGACTGATGACAAGCCCCCGGTGAGTAAAGTGGTCGGCTTGGTCAGTCGAGGTCTATGCCCATTCCCACTTTGGCCAATTCGAGGAAGAAGCCCTTCGTTTAACATGGGTGATCTCTAACGACACGTCGCTTGACGCGGTATTCGGATGGCCGGCCAGTTTTCGCTTACCTAGATAGTCAGTCTTCGGCTTTATCCACTGAGGCAATCTGCCAGTTAAACTAGCGGCACTATCGCAGTGGTTCTCCCGTTAAACCCTTAGCCGAATTTGTCGGGAACGTAAGGGGTACACATAGGAGCCGGTCAACCCAACTATTGACCAAAATCTAGGTTCGAAACTGATGCATATAGTGCAACATCCGAGACGCCGAGTACTTCGGACTTTTGTTTCAGGGTGTAAAATCGAAACCCTTTAGCAATTGTATCTTAAAGATGTGGGCACTGCTTGTAAGAAAATGCGTTTGAAGACCTTTATTGGTATGATTTCTTTATTTCAAGTAGCCAAGCTTTACATGCCGAACTTTTTGATGAAAGGAACTAAGCAAGATACAATGCGTGTAAACATAATGAGGGAGAAACTAAAAGAAAACAGGGTAGATCATGTCATCGGGTCTATGAGTAACATGCAGCTTCGGCCAAGCCTGCGCTTGATGCGTCCATTGGTCGATCCCTTCGAAGAGGTCTGCAACTGTTAGTTATGCGGTTAAAGCCACATGGGTATGCTAGTGGCTGGCATCTTTGACAGAACCCTGCCGACACGTGAGCCAGGGGTTTCGTCATTGTTCGGTCTAGCCGACCCGACGTCTCCAATGTCTTGGCTCCTCAGTGACCCAGGGAATTTTCAGTGTGAAGTTGTACACCCTGGGGACGTAGTGCCCCTTCCAAGGGAGGCGCGCGAGGAGCCCGTACCCCTACTTAGGGTGGGGAGGTGCCTGTCCGAGGTCAACGGGCGCAGCCCGCGTACGCTTCAAAGAGCTGGGGGCATTTACCACCACGGGCGGCCTCCTCGGATGCATGTACCTCTGCTGCGAAAGCCGCAGTCTGCTCCTCCGTCCGGAGAGAGCGTTCAGTGTTACCATTTACTGTAATAACGCCGTTGGGTCCCGGCATCTTGAGCTTAAGATAAGCGTAATGCGGGACTACATTAAAGTGGGCGAATGTGGTGCGTCTTACGAGCGCATGGTATCTGCTGCGAAAAGGTACGATGTCGAAGATTAACTCTTCGCTCCTGAAGTTCTCGGGTGATCCGAATACTACCTCCAGGGACACGGTTCCTGTGCAGCGAGCCTCGACCCCTGGTATTACACCTTTGAAGGTGGTTCTGCTAGGCTTAATCCGAGATGAGTCAATCCGCATCTTCCGTACTGTGTCCTCATAGATCAAGTTGAGGCAGCTTCCTCCGTCCATAAGGACGCGCATCAAATGAAAACCATCGACGATCGGGTCCAGGACGAGGGTGGCCGATCTGCCATGCCTGATGCTTGTCGGATGGTCGTGTTTGTCGAAGGTGATCGGGTAAGCCGACCACGGATTGTACTTCGGGGCCACAGGTTCTAACGCGTAGATGTCCCGAAGTACCCGTTTCCTCTCGCTTTTAGGGATGTGGGTAACATAAATCATGTTTACCTCTGTTACCTCATTAGGAAACTTCTTCTGACCTCCATTGTTTGGCCGCCGAGGTTCATCCTCGTCTTCGTTGCAATTTTGGGTTTTATTTTAACCCTCTGTCGCTATCTTGCTAGCCTGCTTAAAGACCCAGCAATTCCTGTTGGCGTGGGTTGCTGGTTTTTCTCGAGTGCCATGAATTTGGCACGGTCGCTCCAGGATCTTGTCGAGCTGGCTCGGTCCATCCTTGTTCCCTTTAAAGGGCTTTCTTTTCTGTCCGGATCAAGGTCCGGTGAAGCCTGCATTGACTGCTGCATCTTCTGTGTCGCTTCTGCCGTTTCTATGCCTGCGCTTATTTTTGTTGCGCTTAGGCTTGCCGTTGGCGTCGCGAGTCTCCGAGGTCTCCTCCTCACCGTTGTGTGTGCTGCGGCACAACCAACTTTCCTCTCCCGCGAAAAAGCAGGTCATGAGTGAGGTTAGGGCTGCCATGGTCCTCGGTTTGTCTTGGCCGAGCTGGCGGGCAAGCCACTCATCTCGGATGTTGTTCTTGAATGCAGCAATGGCCTTGGCGTCTGAGCAGTCTATGTCGGAAGTGGGGTTCCGGGGACCCAAAGGTTCGAACACTGGGGTGAGCTTGTTCCTACCTCTTCGTCCCCTACCATGCCTAAGCTACGGCAAAGCTACGTCGGGAGCGCGCTAGCGAGGAGCAGACCGGGGACTCGGCAGTTTTACCCAGGTTCGGGCCACCTTGCGGTGTAAAACCCTACTCCTGCTTGGTTTTGATTGTCGTGAGCAAGGGAGCGTTCTCGCGTACAAGGTAGGAAAAGGAGTCGACTGAGTTGGGTTGCCTCCTCTACCACGATGGCAGCACTGGCCCTTTATACCTGCCTTGCTCCTCTTCCCCCTCAAAACTTAGGCGGGAAGGGTTGCCACACTTGGCGGGTTTTGAAAGGCGACAGGCGCTCGGGCTATCCTGACTAAAGGCGGTCTTCGCCTACAAAAGCATGATCCATGACGCGCCGGTGGGCTCGGTGATGACCTCTGCCCTGCACGCCCGCCATCTTTGTCTTCCTTCGCCGATCGGGCAACCTTTGGGGCCGCTTTGGGAAGCGAACGGCTGGCCTTGCTCCCTTAACACAAAAGAGGAAACCATCTTCATCCGCGCCTGCTGGCGCGGCCTCTGTCGTCGCTCGTCGCTGCGCGCGTCACCCACGTGATGGGCTCGAGACCGCGCAGCCGAGCCGAGCAAACTTCGTCTTGAGCGCCTCTCGGGAGGAAGCATCGGGAGGCCACCTCGGGAGGTCGCCTCGCGAGAGAGCCTCGCGAGGCTGCTGGTGAAGATGCCGGGTCTTGTTCATCGCTCCCTGAGGAGGGGTCCTCAGGAGGTCATGGCCTCATGAGGGGTCTTGGTGAGATGCTTGATGAAGAGGGCATGCTGGGCCCACGCCAGGTGTTGCGCCCTAGGCCAAAGGCAGATGGGCCTGGATACCCTGGGTTCCATGGGCCTGACAGTAGCCCCCGGGCCCGCGGCGCACACGTTCCCGCCTACTAGGGGGCGAAACGGCGCGGGCCCTAACCGCCTACGGGCCAGGCGTGACGCGTGGCACACAATGTGATGGGGGTCGCCCCCACTTCTCCCACGACGCCTAGGTAACTGCCCACGCTGACATAAAGCCTGCCGCGGGCGACGCAAGACCATCATTGCCTTCCTTTGCGCATTGCTTCTGCTTTGATTCCCGACACCGGAGAAGGCGGAGCGACGAGGAGAGCCCCGCGCCAAACATAAAGAGGGGGAGAGAGGAATCGAAGCCCTCCACCCGTCTTCTTCTTCCTCCAACCTTCCCTTCTTCGTCTTGCCAGAGCCACCGCAGAGATGGCAAGGGGAAGAGGGCGTGCCCGTGCTTCCGCTGCTGCATCCAAGGTCCCACCCCGAGGGCGCGGGCGCCCCCCAGCGGCTGCGGGCGCCGGTCCCAGCGGCCATCGAAGGGGCGTTGCCCGCGGGCGCGGAAGGCGCGGCGCGCGCGGCCGAGGTGGCCGTGGCGGGGCGGCCGCCCTACCTCCCCAGGCGGGGAGCCATTCGGCGGAGGGGGCTCACGAGTTCATCGTGAACATGCATCGCAGCCCCTGCACCTGGCTCCGGCTCCCAAACTCCTTCACGGAGGCAATGGCGGACCGCGTGCCCTTGGGCTTGTGGGTGCAGGCCAACGGCTGCTGCAACGGCCCCTCCTGGGTGACGACGGAGTTCACTCCTTCGGTCTTCATGTTCTTGAAGCGGGGGTGGAAGTCGTTCGCCCTCGCCCGCGGCCTGAAGCGGGGGCACGTCCTCTAATTTAAGTACGACGGGGCTACCACGCTCTTCGTGAAGATCTTCGGAATCTCCGACAGTCGTCTGGAGTGCTGCGCGGAGAGCGAGGACGGCAGCTACAGCGGCTCCTCCAGCGAGGACGATAGCGGCAGCGATGCCACCCCCTCCGGCGAAAGCGGAAGCGACGGTAGCTCCCCCCGCGTCAAGAACGAGGATGACGATTCCGAAACCCCTGGGGGCGGGCACCATACGCACGGTGACGGAGCCGCACTTGCCTGCAGCACCTTCTTGGGGACGCGCGCGGTGTCCGTGCTGGAGTCTTGGGGGTGACGGCGCCCCGCCTAGGCCCTTTCCTTCTTTTTATTCTCCTGCACTGAATCGATGTAGCCCCGCGAGGGCGTGAAAACAATATCTTTTAGGTTTTAATTTAATGCTTTGCGATTTGGGATGTACGCGTTCCCTCCCGAAGTTCTGTCGTGAGGCTGATTTTTTTCCTTGTTGGCCTCAACGCTCTAAGCCGTCAGGACCCAGCCCCCGAGCGGTCCTCAGCCGCCGCTGGTATGTTCGGTCGCGATGCCGGTACAAGGCCAGGAGGTGAGGGGCACCGGGAGCTAGTGAGGGCTCCTGAGGCGCGATGCTCAGGGAGCCCCCCTTTGGCGTGCAAGCGGCTCACGTGGAAGAAAAACGCTAGCACTCAGCGGAGTTGTCGGAAGTGGGGCTCCGGGGACCCAAAGGTTCGAACACTGGGGTGAGCTCGTTCTACTACTTCTTCCCCTACCACGGCAGTGCTACGGGGAGACTACGGCTAGAGCGCGCTAGCGTAGGACGGGCAAAGGCACAGCGGTTTACCCAGGTTCGGGCCACCTTGCGGTGTAAGACCCTACTCCTGCTTTGTGGTTGAGATTATCGTGGATGAGAGAGTTCTTGCTTACAAGGTTGAAGATGATGGATCTCCCCTACTACGGTGGCTGCACTGCCCCTTTTATGCCGCCTTGGTCCTCTTCCCCCTCGAAACTTAGGCGGGAAGGGTTGCCACACTTGGCGGTTTTGAAAGGGGACAGGCGCTCAGGCTATCCTGACTAAAGGTGGTCTTCGCCTGCCAAAGCATGATCCATGACGCGCCGGTGGGCTCGGTGATGACCTCCGCCCTGCGCGCCCGCCGTCTTGGTCTTTCTTTGCCGATCGGGCAACCTTTGGGGTTGCTTTGGGGAGTAGATAGCTGACCCTGCTTCCCTAGCACAAAAGAGGAAACCATCTGCATCCACGCCTGCTGGCGCGGCCTCTGCTGCTGCTCATCGCCGCGCGTGTCACCCACGTGATGGGCTCCAGTCCACGCGACATGCCGAACGGTCTTCTCCTCGAGCGCCTGCGGGAGGGGGCCTCGGAAGGCCACCTCGGGAAGCCGCCTCGTGAGGCCACTCGGGAAGCCGCCTCGTGAGGGGACTTGGGAAGCCGCCTCGTGAGGGGACCTCGCGAGGCCGTTTATGGTGGTGCTGAGCGTTGCCTGGTACTCCCTGAAGAGGGGCCTCAGGAGGCTAGGGCCCCATGAGGGGGCATGGCGAGACACTTGGTGGCGACGGCCCGCCGGGCACACTCCAGGCGTCGCGCCCTGGGCCAAAGGCAGACGGGCCTGGATACCCCGGGTTCCATGGGCCCGACAGTAGCCCCCGGGCCCGCGGCGCGCACGTTCCCGCCTACGGAGGGGCGAAACGGCGCGGGCCCTAACCGCCTGCGGCCAGGCGCGACGCGTGGCGCATGATGTGACGGGCGACGCCCCCACTTCCCACGACGCCTCGGGAACTGCCGCGCTGACATAAATCTTGGCGCCGAAGAAGGCGGAGCGACAATGGGAGTCCCGTGCCGAGATAAAAAAGGGGGGAGGGAGAGCCGGAGCCCCCACTTCTCTTCTCCTTCCTCCAGCTTCCTCGTCTCCTTGCTAGAACTGCCGAAGAGATGGCGAGAGGACGAGGGCGCGGCCGTGCCTCCGCCGCCGCATCGCAGGTCCCGCCCCGGGGGCGTGGTCGATCCTCGACGGCCGCCGGCGCCGGGCCCAATAGTCGCGGAAGGGGCGCCGCCCGCAGGGGCGGCGGGCGAGGCGCGCAAGGCTGAGGCGGCCATGTCGGAGCGGCTGCGCTTCCGCCCCAGGCGGGAAGCCACTCGGCGGAGGTGGCACGCGAGTTCATCGTGAACATGCACCGCAGCCCCTGCACCTGGCTCCGGCTCCCGGACTCCTTCGCGGCAGCGATGGCGGACCGCGCGCCCTTGGGCCTGTGGGTGCAGGCCGACGGTTGCTGCAACGGCCCCTCTTGGGTGGAGACGGAGCTTACCGCCTCGGGCTTCATGTTCCTGAGGCAGGGGTGGAAGTCGTTCACCCTCGCCCGCGGCCTGAAGCGGGGGCACGTCCTCCAGTTCAAGTATGACGAGGCCGCCACGCTCTTCGTGAAGATCTTCGGGCTCTCCGGTAGCCGCCTGGCGTGCTGCGCAGAGAGTGAGGACAGCTACAGCGGCTCCTCCAGCAAGGACGACTCCTCCGACGGTGTCGCCCCCTCCGGCGGGGGCGGAGGCGACGGCGGCTCCCCCCGCGTCAAGGGCAAGGACGAGGACTCCGACTAGGCGCGCGCGACGACGACTCCAGAGCCGGGACACCGTGCGCACGGTGACGGGGCCGCACTCGCCTAGGCCTTTCTTTCTTTTCGTTCTCCTGCATTGAACCGATGTAAACCCCGCGGGGGCGTGAAACAGTATCTTCTTGTGTTGAACTAAATACTTTTGTGACGTGGGGTTGCATGCATTCTCTCCCGAAGTCCTCCCGTGAGGCTGGTTTTTTTTCTTTGCTCGCCTCAGCGCTCTACGCCGTCAGGACCCACAAGGCCAGGAGGTGAGGGGCACCGTGAGCTAGTGATGGTCCTTGAGGCGCGATGCTCAGGGAGCCCGCCTTTAACGCACAAGCGGCTTGCGCCAAGAGGAACACGGGCGCTCGTGAGGCCGTCGGAGGAAAAGGCTCGCAAGACGGCGAGGGTGGCTCGCGAGGCGGGAGGCTTAGCCCTCCAGGAGGTAGTATGGTGGGCCGCCTCTCGCAGGGTACGTCTTGTGAGGGTTCCGCTCGCGAGGTCTCCTGTTGGGACGGCCGTCAAGGGTTATCCCCCAAGGCGGTGCCTGCTGGCCTCCTGAGGTCCTGAGGGTGCTACCTCGCGAGATCCTTCCAGGGACCTGCTCCTGAAATAGCTGCACGCGGAGCATTCAACGACAGCGCGCGCTCGTCGATTCGCTCATGGGTATTACGCGAGGAGACAGGACATCAAGGACCTTGGTGGGGTGGCGTGTATGGGGCAGGCCCGCGAGCCAGAGCCCGGTTGCTTGGGTTTTTCAAAGCTGCTGGGACTGACCCGAGCGCAGGCACCGTGTCCAGCCCCCACTCGCGTGAGGCTCATGAGGTAAGGTCGCGAGCGTGCACAGCTCGTGAGGCAAGCAACTTAGCAATACATTAGATATCTTAGGAAATAGAGTTTTACTGAAACATAGTAATAAGTTCATTACACAACCAAAAAGAGACATGATTGCCATGTTCGGCACGGATCAGCATGAGGTTGGTGCAGCCCGTGGGGCGCCCTCAAGTGATTGTTCTGCCAGCGCGGAGCATGGGGCTTCCACTAGGCGTGGGCATGATCGCGGTTCGATCGTTCCGCCAGCGCGGAGCATGGGGCTTCCACTGAGACGTGGGCGGGAGCTCTCGCGGGCCCATCAGGCGAACGCAATGAGAGACTCCGGGGCGTGTACAGCCCCGTTTTGCTCGTACGCGTGAGGGTCACGCGTAGAACTTGCGGAGGTGTTGGACGTTCCAGGCGTTAGGCACAGGAACTCCGTCCTCCGTCTCCAGCCGGGCTGAGCCGGGCCTGGAGACATGAGTAACCCTGAAAGGGCCTTCCCACATAGGTGAGAGTTTGTGAAGTCCCTCTCTGGAGAGGATCCTGCGCAGGACGAGGTCGCCGACCTCGAGAGTGCGAGGGCGGATGTGGCGACTGTGGTAGCGACGCAAGGCCTGCTGGTACCTCGCGGCACGAAGGGTGGCCTGACGGCGGCCCTCCTCGAGGAGCAGCAGATCGGTCTCCCGCGAGCCATCCTGACGCGCCTCGTCGAGGGCAAGGACTCGCGGGGAGCCATGCTTAAGCTCCAGTGGGAGGACCGCCTCAGCGCCATAGACGAGGAAGAACGGCGTCTCGCCAGTGGGCTTGCTTGCCGTCGTGCGGATGGACCATAGCACGGACTGCAGCTCGTCGAGCCAGCCCTTGCCACAAGCCTCAAGTTTCTTCTTGAAGCTCCTTGTCTTGAGGCCCTTGAGGACCTCGGCATTGGCGCGCTCGGCCTGACCATTGCTTCGTGGGTGCGCCACCGAGGCGTAGTAGATCTGCGTGCCGAGGCTGGCGCAGTAGGACTTGAAGAAGCCGCTCGTGAACTAGGAGCCATTGTCGGTGATGATGCGATTGGGAACTCCAAAGCGGCTCACGAGGCCCTTGATGAACTTGACGGCGGAGCCTGCCGGGATGGTGCGCACCGGCTCGACCTCTGCCCACTTGGTGAACTTGTCGATGGCGACATAGAGGTAGCGATAACCACCAGCTGCGCGAGGGAAAGGCCCCAGGATGTCCAGCCCCCAGACCGCGAAGGGCCATGAGAGGGGGATCGTCTGGAGTCCCTGCACAGGCTGGTGGATATGCTTGGCGTGGAATTGGCAGGCCTCGCAGGCTTGGACCAGTGCGGTAGCGTCACGTAGAGCAGTGGGCCAGTAGAAACCGCTGCAGAAAACCTTACCAACGAGGGTGCGCGATGAAGAGTGATGGCCACAGTCTCCTCCATGTATATCAGCCAGCAACTCGCGCCCTTGCTCTTCAGAGATGCACCGCAGCGAGACGCCGTTCGGGCGCCTACGGTATAGCTCGCCATCTTGTATGCAGTAGGCGGTGGCCTGCCGGGCCACGCGCTCCGCTTCCGAGTCCTCCTCCGGCAAGGTGCCGCGAAGCAAGTAAGCCTTGAGCTCCGCGGCCCAGCTATCGGCCTGAGGCTCGAGCGCCAGCAGCAGGCGGGCTCCTGAGGCCGGGCCACAGTCTGGCGCGCCCGTGGGTGGCGCGGGCGGTAGTTCCTCGCGAAGGAGCGCCGTGCTCGCGGCTGGGGGTGCGGCGGATGGCTTGAGGAGCCTTTCCTCAAAGACGCCGGGGCTCTGGGGCTCGCGCCGTGACGCTCGTTTCGCGATGTCGTTGGCCTCTTTGTTGCTGCCGCGAGGGATGTGCAGCATCTCCAGGCCAAGAAAGCGCTTCTCAAGTTTACGTACCTCTTTCAGGTAGGCGGCCATGTGCTCGTCCTTGGGCTTGTAGCTTTTGTTGGAGAAGTTGACGAGGAGTTGCGAATCGCCCTTGATAGTCAGACGCTTGATGCCTAGGGCGAACGCGGCCTTGAGGCCGGCGATGAGGCCCTCATACTCTGCGATGTTGTTGGAGACCTTGTCGGTGTACCTGAAGCAGAGCTGCACAGCGTAGTAGAGCTTGTCTCCTGTTGGCGAGGTGAGCATCACCCCAGCCCCCGCGCCCTGTCGGGAGAAGGCACCGTCGAAGTGCATGGTCCATCCGCCAGGCGCCTCATCCCCTGGCAGGAGGGACTGGGCCTCGCGAGGCTCGTCCTCGTACGTGTCCGTCCATTCTGCCACGAAGTCGGCCAGGGCCGCGCCTTTGATGACTCTGGTGGTGGAGAACTCCAGCTGAAAGGCTTGCAGCTCGATGTTCCACTCGGCGACGCGGCCGGCGGCGTTGGGGCTGCGCAGAACTTGCTCCAAGGGGTAGGAGGAAATGACCTTGATGGGATGACCCTGAAAGTAGTGGCGCAGCTTCCTGGAGGCGACGAGGAGCGCAAGGAGGAGCTTCTGCTGCATGGGGTAGCGCTCGCGCGCATCCCGTAGCACGGTGCTGACGAAGTACACGGGGTGCTCGACGAGGCGCGTAGTTGTTGCGACAGCTTGCTCCTCAGGTGCCTTGCAAGGCTCGGAAGGCCTAGGAGGCTCGCGAGGCTCAGAAGGCTTGCGGGGGACGGCGGCCTCATGAGGCTTAAGAGGCTCGCGAGGCCTCGTGGGCTCGCGAGGCTCGGCGGGCTCGTGAGCCTGGAGGGGCGTCGAGGGTTTCTCCTTGGCACAGACGTGCTCCTCCCGCACTGCCACCAACGCCGCGCTGGCCGTCTGAGGGGTGGCCGCCAAGTACAGGAGCAAGGGCTCGCGAGAGCGCGGCGCGACCATGATGGGCGGGCTCGTGAGGTACCTCTTGAGGGCTTCAAAGGTGGCGTCTGCCTCAGGAGTCCACTTGAAGGAGCCGGACATCTTCAGGAGCTTGAAGAAGGGCAGGGCTCGTTCGCCAAACTTGGAGATGAAACGCCCCAAGGACGCCATACACCCCGCCAAGCGTTGCATTTCCTTGAGGGTCCGGGGAGGGCGCATTTTCTCGATGGCCTTGATCTTCTCTGGGTTGGCCTCAATGCCACGGTGCGAGACTAGGAAGCCGAGGAGCTTGCCGGAGGGGACTCCGAAGACGCACTTCTCCGGGTTGAGCTTGAGGTTAACCTTGCGCAGGTTGGCAAATGTCTCCTGGAGGTCCGCAATGAGGGATCCAGCCTCGCGAGATTTGACCACGATGTCGTCGACGTAGGCCTCCGCGTTCCTCCCCATCTGGGGCCCCAGAGTGATGCGCATTAGCCGCTGGAAGGTGGCGCCCGCGCTCCTTAAACCGAAGGGCCTGCAGACGTAACAAAATACGCCGCAGGGGGTGATGAAGGCCGTCTTCTCCACGTCTTCGGCCGCCATCTTGATCTGATGATAGCCTGAGAAGGCATCCAGGAAACATAGCAGATCACACCCGGCGGTGGAGTCCACGATCTGGTCGATGCGGGGCAGCAGAAACGGATCCTGAGGACAGAACTTGTTGAGGCTAGTGAAGTCGACGCACATGCGCTCCTTGCCGCCCTTCTTGGGGACGACGACTGGGTTGGCGAGCCATTCGGGATGGCGCACCTCACGAATGACTCCGGCTTCTTGGAGCTTCTGAACTTCACTGACGATGAACTCTTGCTTCTCTGGCGGCTGGCGCCGCGCTTTCTGCTTGACCGGGCATGCATTGGGGCACACCGCTAAGTGGTGCTCGATCACCTCCCTCGGCACACCGGACAAGTCGGATGCTTTCCAGGCGAAAACATCCGAGTTTGCCCGAAGGAAGGTGACGAGCGCGCTTTCCTATGCAGGAGGGAGGCCTGTGCCGATGGTGAAGGCGGGGCCGGAGCCGCTGCCGTCCACCGACACCTTCTTCGTCTCGGCGCGGTCCTGAGAGAACAGCTGCTTCTTCTTCGCGGACGCGGCTTCGGAAGGCTCGGCCGCGTCCTCGTCGGCTGGGTGCGCGACAGCGGCAGCCTTGTAGGCGCGCTCGAGGGTGCTGGCCGCGTCCTTTTCGTCGTAGGCGACGGTGATGATGCCACTGCAGCCGCGCATCTTGAGGACGTTGTAGGCGTGATGAGTGGCCGCCATGAACTTGGTGAGAGCTGGGTAGCCCAAGATGGCATTGTAGGGCAGGCCGATGTGTGCCACGTCGAAGTCGATGAGCTCGGTGTGGTAGTTCTTGCGGGTGCCGAAGGTGACGGGGAGGCGCACCTGCCCCAGCGGAATGGTGGAGCCATCGGTCACTCCGGAGAAAGGCCTGGTCGGCATCAGCTGGTCGTAGGGCACCTGGAGCGTCTCGAAGGTTTCGATGGAGAGCACGTTGAGGCCGGCACCCCCGTCGATGAGGGTCCTGGTGACTGCGACGTTGCTGATGGTGGGAGTGCACAGCATGGGGAGCGCGCCTGTGAAGGCCGTGGACTTGGGGTGGTCCTTGGAGTCAAAGGTGATGGCGTACTGCGACCACTTGAGGGGCCGCGTGACCTCAGGCCTCGGGAGGGCGGCGTACACCTCGCGAGAGAATTGCTTGAAGTGGCGGACGGACGCGGGGGCTTGGGACCCGCCAAGGATGCAGGCGACCGCACGAGGCTCCTGGTAGCCCCCAGCGCCCTCGTCAGGCTGGTTGACGTCGTTCCTCCGAGGAGGCGGAGGCAGCGGCGGGAGAGCGGCATTAGCCTGAGGATTCGCCTCACGAGGCTGGTCGCGCCAGGCGGCCTCACGAGGCTGATCGCGCCAGCCCTGGCGGTAGTTGTTGTTATTGTTGCGGCTGTCCCAGCGGTTGCCGCTGCGGCCACCTCCGCGGCCGGCGCCACGGCCGTTGCGGTTGTCTCGGTGGCTCTGGCGCTCGTCGTGGAGCAGCTTGAGCTCATGACAGTCTTCGGTGCTGTGGGAGCGGACATTGTGAAAGGCGCAGAGTGGCCGGTTGTCCTTCCTGGGCTCGTCGAGGTCGCGGCCGCGCTTCTGCTCGGGCTCCGCCGCAAGCACGACAGGGCCTTTGCGCTTGACGTCCTTGCTCTTGGCCTTGGTGCCGTCGAGCGCCGCGTCGGGGTCGTTGTGGACGAATAGGCGGCCTTCTTCAGCCTTGGCGCACTTGTCGGCGAGGTCGAGCAGCTCGAGCACGGAGTCGAGCTCACCGTTGATGGCGAGCTTCTCGCGCATCTTGATGTCCGTGACGCCGGTGGAGAACGCGGAGATGACGGCCGCGTCGGAAGCGCGCGGGATCTTGTTGCGCACCTGGCTGAAGCGCTGGATGTACTTACGGAGGGTCTCGTCTGGGCGCTGTCGAACGCGCCGCAGGTCGTTGATGGTGAGGGAGCGGTCCTGTGTGCCCTTGAAGTTGGCGATGAACTGGCTGCAGAGCTCGGCCCACGACGAGATGGAAGCCTCGGGGAGGTTCATGAGCCAGGAGCGCGGGCCGTCCTTGAGGGCCATGGGGAACCAGTTCGCCATGACCTTGTCATCGCCGTTCGCCGCCTCGACGCTCAGCGCGTAGAGCTGGAGGAACTCCGTGGGCTTGGGGGTGCCGTCGTAGCGCGGAGGCAGCTCAGGCTTGAACTTCGCGGGCCAGACCACGCGACGCAGCTCGCGGGTGAAGGCACGGCAGCCCACGCCGCTCGAGGGGACGCCGCCAGCGAGGGCGGCGCGGTTTTGACGCCCGGCCGCTGCAACGTCTTGAACGGCCTGGTCCTGGCGCTGGCGCTGGCGCTCGAGGAGCACTCGCGCGTCGGGGGGCGCGCGGCGGATGATCTGGCAACTGGGCTCGCAGTGCTCCGGAGAAGACGCGCCGCGGGACGGCTCACGAGCCCGCGCGCTGCGCTGGGGTCCGGCGTGCTCGTCACGCAAAGGAGGCGGCGGGGAGGCGCCGTACGCTGGGTCCCCAACACGTGACGGTGGAGGGCGGAGTGAGTGAGAAGACGCCGTAGCGTCCCCGGCGACGTTGACGAGCTCGGTGATGCGACCAAGCCAGGCGTCGTAGCCAGCGTCATCAGGACGGTAGCAGAGTAGCTCGCGCGCCATGAGCAGTGCGGCCTGCGGGTTTGGCGGCCCACGGTTGGCAAGGGAGGAGGCCGTGGCGGTGTGGCCATCCGCCCGCACGGAGGGGTGCAGGGAGGAGGCCTGCTGCTCTCGGGCAGAGGGGTCGGTGGAAGCGGCAGCCTCGGCGTCGGGGCGGCGGCGATTGCCGCGGGCCACTGGCTCCGTCTGGGCCACGCGGCCAGCCCTGCGCTCTGCGCGCTCATGACGTGCGTCCGCCATGGGACTGGTGGAGCTGAAGGCCGAGCAGAGGAACAGTAGCGCACCCCTACCTGGCGCGCCAAATGTCGGAAGTGGGGCTTCGGGGACCCAAAGGTTCAAACACTGGGGTGAGCTCGTTCTACTACTTCTTCCCCTACAACGGCAGTGCTACGGCGAGACTACGGCGAGAGCGCGCTAGCGTAGGACGGGCAAAGGCACAGCGGTTTACCCAGGTTCGGGCCACCTTGCGGTGTAAGACCCTACTCCTGCTTTGTGGTTGAGATTATCGTGGATGAGAGAGTTCTTGCGTACAAGGTTGAAGATGATGGATCTCCCCTGCTACGGTGGCTGCACTGCCCCTTTTATGCCGCCTTGGTCCTCTTCCCCCTCGAAACTTAGGCGGGAAGGGTTGCCACACTTGGCGGTTTTGAAAGGGGACAGGCGCTCAGGCTATCCTGACTAAAGGTGGTCTTCGCCTGCCAAAGCATGATCCATCACGCGCCGGTGGGCTCGGTGATGACCTCCGCCCTGCGCGCCCGCCGTCTTGGTCTTTCTTCGCCGATCGGGCAACCTTTGGGGTTGCTTTGGGGAGTAGATAGCTGGCCCTGCTTCCCTAGCACAAAAGAGGAAACCATCTGCATCCGCGCCTGCTGGCGCGGCCTCTGCTGTTGCTCGTCGCCGCGCGCGTCACCCACGTGATGGGCTCCAGTCCGCGCGACACGCCGAACGGTCTTCTCCTCGAGCGCCTGCGGGAGGGGGCCTCGGAAGGCCACCTCGGGAAGCCGCCTCGTGAGGCCACTCGGGAAGCCGCCTCGTGAGGGGACTTGGGAAGCCGCCTCGTGAGGGGACCTCGCGAGGCCGTTTATGGTGGTGCTGAGCGTTGCCTGCTACTCCCTGAAGAGGGGGCCTCAAGAGGCTAGGGCCCCATGAGGGGGCATGGCGGGACACTTGGTGGCGACGGCCCGCCGGGCACACTCCAGGCGTCGCGCCCTGGGCCAAAGGCAGACGGGCCTGGATACCCCGGGTTCCATGGGCCCGACAGGAGTCATGAAGGGAGAGAGCTTAAGTGATGGTAAGGGCATCTCGCGAGGAGGCTGGACTTATGTTTTGGCGGGAGGCGGCGTCGGGCGAGCCACGGCCCATGAGGAGTACATGCGGCTCACGAGGCGTGCCTCGCGAGGCTCGGCCTTCTAAGTCTCCATCTCGCGAGGCTCTCTGATTAGGCGACTACCGCAGGCCGGCTCGCGAGAGGCCGCCCGCGAAGTCTCCTTGCGGCTTGCCTCCTGAGGGACTGCATGTCGACAAATTTCACAATGGGGTAGCGACGCGCGCTTGCTAGATCGCCCGTGGCCGTTGCGTGAGGAGACAAAGCACCAAGGACCTTGGTGAGGTGACGTGCACGGGAGCAGGCCCGTGAGCCAGAGCTCAGTCGCTTGGATTTTGTGGCACTGCAGGGACGGACCCGAGCACAGGCGCCGTGCCTAGCCCCCGCTAACGAAATCGGTCAGGGGAGGGGTCGCGAGCGCGTGGCGCTCCCGGGACAGCATCGTACTCAACATGCGATTAAGTAGGAAACATAAACTTATCAGAGCATAATCAGCAAAATTCATTACACAACCAAAAAGGGAGCAGGGCGAGGCTGCCATGTCCGGCACGGGTCAGCTTGAGGTTGGTGCAGCCCGTGGGGCGCCCTCAGTCGCGTTAAACCGAATCACCTTGGCGGAAGGGTTCCGGGAGCGAAGGTGCGGGAGGCGCGGCGAGAAGGAATGTGGGCCGCGCGAGGTGATGCTTCGGACGCACCTGGCAGGACTATGCTGGGGAGTCGTTAGACCGCCTGGTGAGGCGCTCCAAGGAAGACCGCTTCGCCGGGGCCAGGGGGCTCACGAGGCCCTGGGTGCTCGCGAGGAGCAGGGGGCTCACGAGGCCCTGGCACGAGGGGCGCCAGCCTCTGGAAGGAGGCGCCGGCGTTCCTCAGGCCGAAGGGCTTGCGCATGCCGCCGACGGCGGGGCCAGCGCCCTGGCCGATTCGCGGTAGCAGGAAGGGGTCCTGAGGGCAGAACTTGTTGAGGCTGGTGAAGTCGACGCACATGCGCTCCTTGCCGCCTTTCTTGGGGACGACGACTGGGTTGGCGAGCCATTCGGGATGGCGCACCTCGCGGATGACCCCAGCTTCTTCGAGCTTCTGAACTTCCTTGACGATGAAATCTTGCTTTTCTGGCGCCTGGCGTCGTGCTTTTTGCTTGACGGGGCGTGCATTGGGGCACACCGCTAAGTGGTACTCGATCACCTCCCTCGGCACACCGGACAAGTCAGATGCTTTCCATGTGAAAACATCCGAGTTTTCCCGAAGGAAGGTGATGAGCACGCTTTCCTATGCAGGAGGAAGGCCGGCGCCGATGGTGAAGGCAGGGCCGGAGCCGCTGCCGTCCATCGACACCTTCTTCGTCTCGGCGCGGTCCTTAGAGAACAGCTGCTTCTTCTTCGCGGGCGCGGCCTCAGGAGGCTCGACCGCGTCCTCGTCAGCCGGATGCGCGACAGCGGCAGCCTTGTAGGCATGCTCCAGGGAGCAGATCGCGTCCTTCTCGTCGCAGGTGACAGTGATGATGCCGCTGCAGCCAGGCATCTTGAGGACGTTGTAGGCGTGGTGCACCACCATGAACTTGGTGAGAGCTGGGTAGCCCAAGATGGCGTTGTAAGGCAGGCCGATGTGTGCCACGTCGAAGTCGATGAGCTCGGTATGGTAGTTCTTGCGGGTGCCAAAGATGACGGGGAGGCGCACTTGTCCCAGAGGGATGGTGGAGCCATCGGTCACTCCGGAGAAGGGCCTGGTCGGCATCAGCTGGTCATAGGGCACTTGGAGCGTATCGAAGGTATCGATGGAGATCACGTTGAGGCCGGCGCTTCCGTCGATGAGGGTCTTGGTGACCGCCACATTGCTGATGGTGGGAGTGCACAGCATGGGGAGTGCACCTGCGGAGGCCGTGGACTTGGGGTGGTTCTTGGAGTCGAAGGTGATGGCGTACTGCGACCACTTGAGGGGCCGCGTGGCCTCAGGCCTCGGGAGGGCGGCATTCACCTCACGAGAGAGCTGCTTGAAGTGGCGGTTGGACACGGGGGGCTGAGCCCCGCCAAGAATGCAGGCGACCATGCCATCATCAGGCTGGTTGACGTCGTTCCTCCGGGGTGGCGGCGGCAGCGGCGGGAGAGCGGCATTGACCTGAGGGTTCGCCTCACGAGGCTGGTCGCGCCAGGCGGCCTCACGTGGCTGGTCGCGCCAGCCCTGGCGGAAGTTGCTGCTGCCGTTGTGGCCGTCCCAGCGGTTGCCGCCATGGCCACCTCCGCGACCGGCACCGCGGCCATTGCGGTCGTCTCGGCGGCCCCGGCGCTCATCGCGGAGCAGCTTGAGCTCCTGGCAGTCCTCGGTGCTGTGGGAGCGCACGTTGTGGTAGGCGCAGAGCGGCCGACCGTCTTTCCTGGGCTCGTCGCGGTCACGACCGCGCTTCTGCTCGGGCTCTGCCGCAAGCACGGCAGGGCCCTTATGCTTGACGTACTTGTTCTTGGTCTTGGCGGCCTCAAGCGCCGCATTGGGATCGTTGTGGACGAAGAGGCGACCTTCTTCAGCCTTGGCGCACTTGTCGGCGAGGTCGAATAGCTCAAGCACTGAGCCAAGCTCGTCGTTGATGGCGAGCTTCTTGCGCATCTTGACGTCCGTGAAGCCGGTGGAGAACGCAGAGATGACTGTCGCGTCGGAGGCGCGCGGGATCTTGTTGCGCACTTGGCTGAAGCGCTGGATGTACTTGCGAAGGGTCTCGTCTGGGCGCTGCCGCACGTGCCGCAGGTCGTTGATGGTGAGGGAGTGGTATTGCGTGCCCTTGAAGTTCGCGATGAATTGACTGCAGAGCTCGGCCCACAATGAGATGGACGCCTCGGGGAGGTTCATGAGCCAGGAGCGCGGGGCGTCCTTGAGGGACATGGGGAACCAGTTCGCCATGACCTTGTCGTCGCCGTTCGCCGCCTCGATGCTCAGCGCATAGAGCTGAAGGAACTCAGCAGGGTTGGGGGTGCCGTCGTAGCGCGGAGGCAGCTCAGGATTGAACTTCGCGGGCCACACCACCCGGCGCAGCTCGCGGG
This sequence comes from Elymus sibiricus, assembly GCA_039707655.1. NCBI lineage: Eukaryota > Viridiplantae > Streptophyta > Magnoliopsida > Poales > Poaceae > Elymus > Elymus sibiricus. The sequence goes on along the minus strand of CM077676.1, from coordinate 117,632,889 downwards.
TGAAGGCGCGGTAGCCCACACCGCTCGAGGGAATGCCACCGGCGAGGGTGGCGCGGTTCTGGCGCCCTGCCGTCGCAACCTCCTGGATGGCCTGGTCCTGGCGCTGGCGCTGCCGCTCGAGGAGCACTCACACATCGGGGGGCGCACGTCGGATGATCTGGCAGCTGGCCTCGTCACGGGGTGGCGGGGATGCGCCACGGGACGGCTCGCGCGCCCGCGCGTTGTGCTGGGGCCCGCCGAGTTCATCGCGCAGAGGAGGCGGCGGGGGAGCACCGTGCGCCAGGTCCCCAGCGCGAGATGGCGGAGGGCGGAGCGAGAGGGAAGGCGCCGGAGCGTCCCCGGCGGTGTTGACGAGCTCGGTGATGCGGCCAAGCCAGGCGTCATAGCCGGCGTCAGCTGGACAGTAGCGGAGCAGCTCGCGCGCCATGAGTAGTGCGGCCTGCGCGGTCGGCGGCCCACGGGGGCGATGGAGGAAGAAGCCATGGCGGTGTGGCCGTTCGCCTGCACGGAGGGGTGCAGGGAGGAGTCCTGCTGCTCACGGGCAGCGGGGTCAGTGGCTGCAGTAAGCCTCGACAGGACAGCGGCGGTTGCCGTAGGCCAGCGGCTCCGTCTGAGCCACGCGGCCAGCCCTGCGCTCGGCGCGCTCGCGACGTGCGTCGGCCATGAGGCTGGAGGAACGGAGGGCGGAGTGGGAGAACAGTAGCGCACCCCTACCTAGCGCGCCAAATGTCGGAAGTAGGGCTCCGGGGACCCAAAGGTTCGAACACTGGGGTGAGGTTGTTCCTACCTCTTCGTCCCCTACCACGGCTAAGCTACGGCGAAGCTACGGCGGGAGCACGCTAGCGAGGAGCGGACCGGGGACTCAGCGGTTTTACCCAGGTTGGGGCCACCTTGCGGTGTAAAACCCTACTCCTGCTTGGTTTTGATTGTCGTGAGCAAGGGAGCGTTCTCGCGTACAAGGTAGGAGAAGGAGTCAACTGAGTTGGGTCGCCTCCTCTACCACGATGGCAGCATTGTCCCTTTATACCTGCCTTGGTCCTCTTCCCCCTCGAAACTTAGGCGCGAAGGGTTGCCACACTTGGCGGGTTTTGAAAGGGGACAGGCGATCAGGCTATCCTGACTAAAGGCGGTCTTCGCCTACAAAAGCATGGTCCATGACGCGCCGGTGGGCTCAGTGATGACCTCCGCCCTGCGCGCCCGCCGTCTTGGTCTTCCTTCGCCGATTGGGCAACCTTTGGGGCCGCTTTGGGAAGCGGACGGCTGGCCTTGCTCCCTTAACACAAAAGAGGAAACCATCTTCATCCGCGCCTGCTGGCGCGGCCTCTGTCGCCGCTCGTCGCCGCGTGCGTCACCCACGTGATGGGCTCGAGACCGCGCAGCCGAGCCGAGCAACCTTCGTCTTGAGCGCCTCTTGGGAGGAAGCCTCGGGAGGCCACCTCGGGAAGTCGCCTCGCGAGAGAGCGTCACGAGGCTGCTGGTGAAGATGCCGGGTCTTGTTCGTCGCTCCCTGAGGAGGGGTCCTCAAGAGGTCAAGGCCTCATGAGGGGTCTTGATGAGATGCTTGATGAAGAGGGCCTGTTGGGCCCACGCCAGGCGTTGCGCCCTGGGCCAATGGCAGATGGGCCTATATACCCTGGGTTCCATGGGCCCGACAGTTTATGATCTGGTTCTTTTTAGTAAGAAACCGGTTCCAGAATTTTTCCAGCTGATTCACCAGGCTGTTGAGTGACACGGTTGAGGCCATCGGCGTTCGGAGGTCGGACGTAGTTTCCTTGGAAATTTGCCCTGAAGGCGTCTTCAATAGCTTCCTAGCTTCCAATGGAGTGGGGCGGTAGGCTATTCAGCCAGTGCCTTGCCGGCCCTTTTAGCTTGAGCGGCAAGTACTTGATGGCATGGAGGTCATCTCCATTGGCCATGTGTATATGGAGAAGAAAGTCTTCAATCCATATGGCTGGGTCCGTGGTGCCATCGTAAGATTCTATGTTGATGGGTTTAAACCCGTCGGGGAACTGGTGTTCCATTACCCTCTCTGTAAAACAGATCGGGTGGGCTGGTCCTCGGAACTGAGCGGTGTCGTATCGGGCTTCGGGAGAGAACCTTGTATGAGTTTGATCTCGGGCGCGGCCGTTCCTGTCCAACCAGGCATCGTAGCCGTCGTGCCCGGCTGAAGCGCGTCCTCCTGATCCGTAAATGGACCGGGGTGGCGCCCGGTTTGCCTCTATACGACGTCGAACGTCCTGAGGGTCAAGATAGTCCACAGGGTCCTTGCCATGACGGCATGGAGCTGGTTGGCTGTGGAAATCCTCCCACGCGGGCATGTCGCCTCCTCGAGGGGGTGGTCAGGTGCCTCGGCGGTTAGTTCATCATCGAATTCAGGCAGTAAACGCATGCGTAGATAAGATTTGGGTGCACTGCGGTGCCGTTCTTCGAGGTCTTGCTCGGCCGAAAGTATTTTGACCCACTTGTCGTTGAGCGCGTCCTCGTTAGCCTGCAGCTGCTGCTGCTTGCGCTTCATGCTTCGGGCGGTGGCGACCAGGCACCGCCGAAAGCGTTCCTACTCAACAGGGTCTTCGGGGACTATGAAGTCCTCGATGCCGAGGCTTACGTCCTCCTCGGATTCCGACATGTAATTGTCATCGGCCCCTTCAAAAAGGTCGTCGGGATCCAAGTCCCTGGGGATGCCTTCGGGGTCAACGTGACGTTCTAGGGATGCTTGAAGGTTCTCCCCTTGGTCTTCTGCGTCGTTGGCCGCCGTATCGGCGGTAGGGTTGTTCCCGCTGGGCTCCCCATTAGTACCCCTTCTGCGTCTTCGCCTACGCCTTGGAGGGGAGTTGGGAGTGTTGACCATGTACACATCGTACGTAGATGTTGCTTTCCACCTGTCGGTGTTAGTAGGCGGCAAGGTGTTGTCCGTAGGGCTGCCGACATCTTCATCCATGTCGGTTGCCTCGTCGTAGTCTAGCACGTTGGTTAAATCGTCGACAGTGGTGACTAGATGGGCGGTGGGTGGGATGTAAATTTCCCGATCGTCGGCTTTAAGTCCGATCTTGTCATAAACCGAGGAGTTCGAGATTGACAAACTTTGGATCCGGTCAAGCATCTCATTAAGGTGAGATAGCTCCTCAGGGTTCTTGGTCTGGCCATAAGCCGGGTCGACCCACAATAGCACACCTGATACGCCTTCTACCATAAAAGAAAGTGGGGTGGATTCAAGATCTGCCACCGGGATCGGTTCTAAGACCGATTTGGTGTCCCCGGCCGAACTCTGATCCACATCGGAGTCAGGCACCGCGACAGGGTTATCCGAGGAGGGGGGAGTTCCTCCATAGCCCCCAGCGGTGTTGGGGGGCACGATTCGTGGTCTTCAGCGGAGATCCGTTCGTAGGTCGAACCTCTGGTGTTTGCTAGATCCAGAATCCGACCGGGGGTCCAGCCTGATAAGACAAGCTCACCGCGGGAGTCTGCGGTGTACTCCAGACCTCCGAAGGTGATGATCTGATCGGGAGCGTAGTTCTCGACGGTGGCCAGGTGACCCATCTAGTCGGCGCAGAAGATCATGCTACCGAACACAAAAAGTTGGCCGCGGACATAGGTGTCCCCACAGCCATTGCCGCAGTTGACCTTCAGATGAGCCATCGATCCTTTGTGATCACACAGCAGAACTCTCAATGAAAGCACCAGTGTTGGTGTGAAAACCGGCAGACCTTGGGGTAGGGGGTCCCGAGCTGTGGATCTCGGACAGATGGTAACAGGAACAGGGAGACGATGTTTACCCAGGTTCGGGCCCTCTTGATGGAGGTAAAACCCTACATCCTGCTCTTGTTTGTATTGATGGGGAAGTATTAAGTACAGAGTTGATCTACCTCGAGATCGTATGATCTAGTCCTAAGTCTAGGTGAATGAGATTGTGTTGAGGTCCCCTCTAAGGGCTAAACCCTTCGGCTTATATACACGCCGGATAGGGTATCTAGGGTTACAAGGTCGGTATCTAGGCGAGGAGATAGCAGCGGAAGTCTTGTAGTATACGTCAAGTCTTTGGCAGATGTAATCTTGTTCTTTCTTCTCGCATGCGTCCTCCGGAGTCCATCTTGATAAGAATGAGGGCCCACTAGCCCAGCCCCAGGAATATGGGCTGACTAGGTTGGTACCCCCTAGTCCAGGACACCGTCACCTGGCTATGTATTGAGGGAGATCGATCGGCATCCATGCATATGTGTATAAGAGGAATAATTAAGGTTGGGAGAGAGACAGGGCTAGAGTGCCGGAGGGGTGGTGGTGGAGTTGCTTCTCGGAGATGGTGGGAGAGGCCTACTAGACAAACGGAGGGTACGACTGCAATATCAATAAGAGAGGCGATGTGTGTCTGTGTGCACGTGTGTGTGAGAGACGAGTCGGGAGGCATGCATGGATGATGGGGGACGATATGTCTGTGGTAAGCAGACCTAACTAGATAGGTAGAGCAATCGTCGTGTGTCGGGGAAAGGGAGAGACTTATCTAGTGAGGTAGATCGATCAGTGCGTGGTGAAAAAGAGTTATAGTTGACCTAGCTATATGTACAGAGGGAGATCGTTCGATATACATGCATGTGTTAGAGCCAAATAAGGCCAAGAGAGACGGATAGAGAGACAGGGATGTGGCTACGAGTTGGTGCGATAGGCCTACTATATAGAGATGGAGGAGTGTGCGAGTGCGAGATCGATGAAAAGAGGGGCGAGAGTGTGCATATGTGTGTGACCGTAGGAGAGATAGAGGGCATGGACGGTGAGATAGAGGAAGAGGGAAAGTGTGTGTATGTGGTAGGCAGACCTAGCTAGAGAGGTATATCAATCAGTGTGTGTGCTGGAAAGAAGGAGCTGGGGAGACCTATAGAGACCGTGGGTGAATGACCTAAAGAAAAATAATGAATGTGTGCGATGGAGAGAATGCTGAGGGAGGGGGAGGGCGAGGAGGGCGTGTGCATGCACGAGAGAAAGTTAGTGCTAGCTACAAAGAGAACAGGACTGTGTGGGTGTAAAGTCTAACAGAGATCATAATTCATTACAAAAGTGGATTCAGATATTTGAATAAGAGATCATAGTGATTTAAACCCATGCATGCATGAATATCATGGTGATACGCATGGTGTGGTTATGAACATGTTATACTATTATATATATATATATATATATATATATATATATATATATATCGAACAATCTCACATTTATTTGAATTTGTGATAATGTGTGGCTTTTGCAGCTCACAGCTAAGTATTTGTAGGCGTAAGGGGCGGGGCAGTATACATTGTGCGATAAACACATTATACATATGAAACATGGTTTAGATTATGAAGATCTAGCTAGAGCTTGAAATGTACTATTATTTGAAATCAGCTTAAAGTGGATTCAAAAATTTGAATTCGAGTTCATATAGTACACATAGTTCATATCTAGCTTGACATCAATCATGTGGTGTGTTGTGAAGATAATATACAGATGATGGTTTAACTTGACAACAATCATGATTGTAGATTCTTATTCAAATAGTGAAACGAATTCAAATTTAGTCCATATTGCAGCGGTAGTATATACATTTGGAATGCACTAAAATGTTCATTTGAGTAGGTTACATGCATTATACACCTAGCGAAATATTTTAATTGAACATAACATGGATTCAAAATTTTGAATGACATTTGCAGTAATTCATACAGTAAAGCGGGACAAGACCCTCTCTTGTGTGGTGTGAATTGTTTTTATCTGTTTTTTTGGTTGAGGGAAGTGCGAATGATATGGTACCGTACGCATTAGCCTTGTCCCGAAATTTCAACCCGCGCCTTATTATGCCAAAATTTCAAGATATAACTTTGTCTGTTTGTGCTCCGAAAACTCCCTCCTTCTCAACCCGCGCCTTGCTATCCCGAAATTACAACGCGCGCGAAAACTCCCTCCTCCTGCGAAATCCTGACACGCGAAATCCCCGTTCTACCCCTGATCGGAAAGAGCCGCTAGTTCAAATTGGTGGGGGTACTTTTGTAACTTACCCTACATTTCGGACAAACGCGTCCCTAAGTCATGGTTCCCCCTCCCATCCCCTTCTTTTCCCCATTCGAAAACCGAGGCCGCCAAAACCTCTCTCCACCATCCGCGAAACCCCACCCTCCTCCGTCCGCCCCTCATCGCCGCCGAACCGGAGCCTCTTCCCCGACGACGTCGTCCACCGCAACAGCTCGACGTCCCTCATCCACCGCACCGGATAAGGATCCGTCGTCGATCTCGTCGTCCCGCCGGTTCAGCCGCTCCATCCTCCACCTCCAAGGAGCTGCTCCGACGATCGCCTCGTCTATCGCGGCTGCTCCATTCCCACAGGGCCGCCTTAACCTGCCCTACCGGAACCGCAGCATCCTCACCGACTCCTCGGATGAAGCCGAGGCCTACTCGGTGCCACCAAAGAGGTTGTACACTCATCGCATCTTCTCCTTCACTCAACCTCATGGCGCCGCCGGTGCTCGATCCCGCTCTGCCATGGCGCGGCTCCCTCGACGCCGGCGCCGCCGGCGACATCCTCCATGGCGGATCTCCCCCCATTGTGAGGCTCCCTCGGCGGCGGTGTCCATACCAGCCGGAGCTGCTGCTCCAGCTCTCGCTCGCGCTGCTGCTCTACTCTTGCTCTCGCTTGTGCTGCTGCTCTGCTCTTGCTCTCGCTCATGCTGCTAGTGCTGGTACACGGGCAGCTGTAGCTACACGAGTTGCTGCTCTGGCTCTCGTTCGCGCTGCTGCTCCGGCTGCTATCTGCTAGTGCATTCCCTATTGAGCGGCTGCTGATTTAGATCACTGCTTCTCTGCTACCACTAGTGCTCGAGTGGCCTAAACTACCAATGAAGTGCTTCTTTGCTACTAGTGCATTCAGTTTCGAGAGTAAAATTCAGTTTCGACAATAACAGTCAGTTTCGATAGTAAAATTCAGTTTCGACAGTTAAGTTCAGAGTCAACAGTTTTTACATCTTCTGTTGGAGTTGGTTGTTTTTTGGTGATGTAAATTTTACAGCTAGCACTTTTTCGTGATGTATTTTACATCATCTATTGGAGATGGTCTTAGAATCCCACTTCAGATTAACGATGTCCGTCTTGTACTGCTTCAGCCTCGACGTCGCACAGCTCGCCGGAGTTGCTCCAACGACGGAACCATCCATCACAACAGAGTAGTACCCTCGATGCCGTCTACAGACGCCTCAGATCTTCTTCCCCAGCTTCGACAGCCACCTCCGCCGCAACATCTTCAGCGACCAACCCAATGATGCTGAGGTCGAGACGGCTACGCCAAAGAGGTTGTACACTTGTCGCATCACTTTTTACTCTACATTCATGTCGACCCCTTAGGGCTATTTTGGTTCAAAGGAATTAGTGAAGGAAAAACATAGGAAAAGGAACTTTTCCTATGGTACTCTACTATTCAATTATTCATGCATTTGGTTGAAAGCAATGGAGCAAAACAGAACTTAAGGATTTTTTCCTTTCGTGTCTGTTTCAAAGGAAAAACACAGAAATTTCAACATCCACCTGGACCTACTTATCAAAATCCTATGCATGAAAAGAAGATTAAGTGCATTAGTGGCATAATAACATTCTAACTTTACACATTTGCAGGTGGTTTGACTTTAATTTGGCCATGTTTCTTTGCATTCCTGTGCTCTTCCTGCAAGCCAAAGGAGACCTTACAGAATTACTTCAGTTACAGATAGGTGTCGAAAAAAAAATTGTGTGGTTTGTCCTGCTCCTGCCGCGCCGTCGTCCACCTCACCTGAGTTGCTCCATCGACAGAAGCGTCCACCATACCAGACATCACGACTCCTTACCGTGTTTCGCCGCCTCAGATCTCCTTCCCCGCCACCGGCAGCCACCACAACTGCATCACCATCATTGACTCAGCAGATGAAACTGAGGAGTACATGGATCCGCAACAGAGGTTTCACTCTTTTGTTTCTGCTTACTTTATGCATTGCTTAATACTACCTGCTAGTTTATCATCATGTTCATCTCTTAGACACTAAGTCAGGTCCAAATTAATGTTCAAACTTGAGTTTTAAAATGCTTGTGGGGCACATATCGAGGCAGCAATGAATAGTATATCGATCTACTATCTGTTTCATCTAGGGTATCTACTATGTCGTTCATCTTGGGTGGGAAACAAACAGTAAAGCAGCCATCATCTGTCTTTTTATTAAATTACGCTATCATTTGCCTGCTATCATTTTTTTTGATCTATCTACTGGTTGTTACCATCACTCTAGATTTCTGCATGCTCTCCTTACTTAATCTCACTATATATTTTTCGTATGCATGTCAGTTATTGTACACAGTCATGTTGAACATGTAGAGAAAAAGAGAAGAGTCTTGCGCGGCAATATAATGTCATGCAGACATCGCTCCATGGTGGGTGCAATGGCAACCCCACCCTCCCCTCCTCCAGATTGTAATCCAGAGGAAGATAGATGTTCAGAGGTGGAGTCAGAGGGAGCTGACCACTCCTATTTACCCCCCAAGGTGTTTGCTCTAACTTGGCATGATGATGTTGGTCATATCATGCATAAGGTGCCTTACTTTGCTTACTTTCGACATCATATATGTCATCTGCTTAGTTTAGACATGTTTTGTAATGTTGTTTAGTTTCTATATCATATATGTGAATTATGTAATGCCATCTTTTTTAGCCAACCATAATATATATGAAATATGCAATGCCATCCTGTTTAGCCAGGCTTCATATAATTGAATTATATCTTGCCATTCCTTTTTTTCATTACATTTCCATTTGTCGACAATGTTTGTACATTCAACTACTCTTCCTGTGAATCAGCCATTTGAGTGGGTGATGAAAAAATCTAGAGTGAAAACAAGTTCTTCAGAGCAGATAGTGCTACCTGTCAAAGTAGATCTCTTGCTGGGTCCAGATAGCTCCTTAGAGGAGGATTCAGAGACAGAAGACCAGTCCTATCCCCCCCCCCCCGAGGTGTATACTCTAACTTGGCCGGGTTATACTGCTCGTATCATGCATATGGTGTCTTGCATTGCATAGTTTAGACATCATATACACAATATTCAACACCATCTGCTTAGTTTAGACATCATATATGCGAATGCCATGTGCTTAGTATATAAATCACATATGTGAATTATATCATGCCATCCTGTTTACTAAGATAACATGTATGTGAATTATGTCATGCGAACCTGTTTACTAAAGACATCATATAATTATCTCATGCCATCCTTTTTAGTTAGTCATCATATCTTTGAATTATGTCATGCTATACTGTTTAGATAGACATCATATATGTGAAATTATGTCATGCTATCCTGTTTAGTTAAACAACATATATGTGAACTATTTCATGCCCTCTTTTTTCCTCACTGTCTATTGCATCTGTCTCATACACGGTCTGTACATTCAACTACTTTTCTTGTTTATCAGCCATTTAAATTGGAGGGTGTGATGGCAGTGTCTAGCGGAGTAAAAACACGGTCTTCAAATAAAACAGTGCTACCTGTTGATGGAGATAGCACCCCGGTTGTACTTGCACAAGAACCAGCCCTACCACACATAACCCAGACTATCACAGATTGTACCCCTACTCCAATGGACAGAGAACCAACTTCACCCAATCTAACCCCAACCCCAGCATATAGTAACCCAGTTCCAGTTGACACAGCACCATCTCCACGACAGAGCTCCCAAACAAGAGCAGTTAGTAAGGCAGTTCCAGTGCCCAAAGCGCCAGGAGTACCATGGCGAACCCCAACTCCACCAGTTAGTAAACCTATTCCTGTGGACGAAGCAGAACCAATCATCCGTAGTTTAGAGTCTATCGCATTTGATGTTGTTAAATCCTATGTGTGTATCTTCCCATCATGGAAATATTATACTGAAGATGAAGGAAAAAGCCAGTTGCAGGTGTTCCTCCAGGAGTTATGTGTAAGTATTCATGGCAATTACTTTGCTTTGTCCCATACTTTCTACCTCCCTGCTAGTTATAACACAGCAAATGTTCCCATTTTTCTGTGTAGAGAACAACCGATTTGGAAACTCAAGATGAGGTAACCTGTGCTAATACCTCTGCTATCTTCAAGAATGCTTTGCGGCAGTATCAGAATTACCTGAAGAAAACGCATTTCACTGGCAAGGAAACTCATCAAATTCCCTTACTTTCTCTGGAGACACATTTACGGGACGATGACTGGGAACGCCTTGTTCTGTATTGGTCTAGTCCCATGAATCTGGTAGGGTCTATGAGATCATATTTCATTTTGAAGTACTATATGGCTGCGTCTTACTATACTCTCTTCTTGTAGAACAAGTGCTTAAACCTGCAGAACAACTGTTCTCAGGTAAGATTCCATAGCTGTGGTGCATACTGCTTTGCTCTTGTATCACTGTATTTACTCATACCAACTAATTTTTAAATAGAAGGATCCAATCGAAACTCCAATGGCACAACAGGTATGTTTTAAACATGTTTCTTTAACTAGTTTGCTCTTCTAAATTGCTCTATGTTGATTTCAATTTCAATTGTGTAGACAGTTGTCTTCTCATATCATGCACATTACTAGCATCAAAACAGAGCCAATAATGTTGTTAGTTGTACATGTATACCCGTGGTACCCATCTGAAATCTTGTGGTGCCGTGTAGTTTCCCACACTTATATTCTTTCAATGCTATTTTGTCTTGAACTCATATGATTTGAACTATGTCTCAATTTTGATTTGGCAAGACAATGCAGTGATAGTAGCACATAGATATATGTTTGTTTGATGCTTTTATAATGTACTACTTTGCAATAGAAGACTTGATAGTTTAATCTTGTCCACCTTACTATTGAACTGGTTCACCAAAATGAGTTTCATATACTACATGCTAAACCTGTTATGTGTCCGCTTGTTTTTTCTTTTAGAATGCTGACAGAATATTGGAGAAGAGTATGACATTAAGCAATGGTAAAGGAAGTAATGCAGATAAGGTTGAAGATAGTGAGACAACCTTGCTGGTCTTCAACAAAGCTGATAAAACAGATAAGGAAAACTATCTTGAAGACAGTGAGACAACCCCAAAGTCCTGTCTTGATGTAGTGTTCGAGTTACTGGCCACTTCCGCTTGCACAAGCTCTTCAAACTCGTTGTCTAAATCAATTCGGTTTCTTGAGTCTGAACGACAAGCTGAAAGACATCGGTCAGTTGTGCTGCGACAAGAAGCCGAAGGACTGAGGAAGTCCCTCGAGAATTCAGATGCAAACTTTCTGGTGCAACAGCATGCGTTGGAGGATTTTAGCGCCAAACAAGAGAAAGCTAATAAGCTTGCTAAGCTTATTGCCAGCATGGTGGATACCCAGGATAACGTTTCTTGAGCTCTTCTGAAGTTGTTTCAGTTCTGGACTTGTTTTGCTGCCGCGTTTATTTGCACTGGTGGCCAATTTAGACGCCTAGTGTATGTAATATGCTGCTTTGTTGTTCCCTTTATTTGCACTGGTGGCGAACTTTGATGCCCAGTGGATGTAATGTTTGTAATCGCCGTAATAGCCTAGCGTTAGTTGCTTGCTTATATATTTACTTATAGTCTTGTTTATTTGTTTCCTTATAGTCACTGCAGTTCTTTTTCCTTGGTTTGCTAGTGGCCGCAATAACCATGGGCCACATACGGGCCGTGGTAACGATGGGCCTCCTATGGGCCGTAGGATCCATGGGCCTCGTACGCGCCGAAGGATCCATGGGGCGTACTATTCGTGGGCCAAAACCGGATCGCAATATGGACCGTAAACTGGCCGAAATTAGAACCGTCCTTTTATGGGCCTAGACCATAACGGGCCGTTAACAGGCCAGAAGACAGCACGAGCTTAATTCTATCAACAGGCATGACAGGTCGTCAATGGGCCGGATTACAGGAGAGGATGAAAACGGCCCAATTGGTTAAAGGGCCACAAACGGACCGATTGTTACCACGGGCTAAATTTGGCCCATTAGCATAACAGGCCAGTAACGGACCGTAAGTAATCGAGGGCCGGAAATGAGCCCAAGAATTTATGGGCCCTTAGAAGGCTGAAAGAAAAGACGGGCTAGAAACGGCCCAACTGAATCATGGGCCGTTAATGGGCTCAAAGTAGTTTACTGTTCATGATGGGCCTGATTCACCACAGGCCGTTATTGGGCCCAGAGATGCAAAAGGCCTCGTATGGGCCGAAAGACTTCACGGGCCATAGATGGGCCAAAAATGAAAACGGGCTGGAATCATATGGGACGGCCCACATGACGCTACTGGGCCTAATTTTGAAAGGCCATAACGGGCCGTGAGTACCCGGGCCGTAAATGGGCTGTATGCGAATAGGCCGGTAACAGGCTTTCCATGGGCCGGCCTGCTAACTTTTGACCAAGTCAAACGGGCCAGCCTTTTTAACCTAAATGGGCCACCGTTGGGCCGTGCCACATGTCGATGTATCATAGGCGTCTCTCGAACAACGAATGGATGACATCTGTCGCAACGCCGAGCTGACACGTGGATCCGCCGGCGAATGAGAAATTTACACGTGGAAAATCGCCATTGGTCAGGGCTGCTAATGGGTTATCGGATCCAAATCCGCACCCCATAGCTTCACGGCGACCCATTACGGTGGATGCCATGTGTCGTTCACCCTTGACGAAAACACTTCCATGATGCGACATTTATCATCATGGAAGTGGACACTTCCGTGATGATAATTTCAGTATTGTCATGGAACACTTCTACGACAGCACAGGTATGACTATCTTGATTCTATCATAAAATTGTCATGGATGTACATGCATGACAGAAAACTTGACCTACTGTGACAAAGACGTATCATCACGGAAGTGTTTTTTTTTGTAGTGAGTGGGGTAATATCTGTGGACTAAACTACAGAAATGCCAGAATAAGGGGGAAGAAGCTCATCCTATCGAAGACTGCATCTTTCAGCAATAGAAGAGAGGAGCGTATATAGTATTATCTTACACATACATATAGCAATCACCTGCCCAGAGATCCTCTCCTCGTCTCCATGGGGGGAAGCGATCTCCGGGGGTATCTGTCTATTATCTGGGTGCGTTTTATTAAGTATCCGGTTTTAGTTGTAAGAGGTCGGGATACAACTCCAAATCGTCCTGTTACCGTGGACACGGCTACTCGAATAGATAACTTCCCTGCATGGGTGCACCACATTACCCGATACGCTCAATTACCTCTGGCCGGACACACTTTTCTGGGTAATGCCCGGCCTCGGATAATCGACACGCTGTATTCCTACCTAGGCTCCGCAGAGAGGTCAACACGCCGGTCTAAATCCTAAGCGTGAACGGGTCATGGGCCAATCGCCCTAAGCACTCCTGCACATTGCGAGGACGGCCGGGCCTAAGCGCGCCTCTGTATACACAAGCAGGCGTAACCAGCTCACCCGGGCGCGTGCCTCTCAACTGTGACGTCTGACAGAGCTTTCGTGTGGCACCCCGGCTCAGAGGACCGGTTTACCTTGTGTTCCCAACCCAGAGATCATGTCTTCTGGAAACACACAACAACTTGGAATAGAACAGAACTGATCTTTATTGATATTGTACAAGTACAAGCTTGGATATTACATGGAATAGCGAGGCCAGAAGCACAACTCATGCTATGACAGTATCTACATTATTTATGAAACACTCAAGGGCCTCAATACTAGTGGTAAGACTACAGCGTAGCGGAATATCATGTGGGAAACTCCATCCCATAGGGACACTGCTGGGACACGACCTAGTTAGCGTAGCACGAACCTTCGGGATCTCCATCACCGGCTTCTCCTGCATCTGGCATGATACGCCAGGTGAGTACTTGGAATGTACTCGCAAGCTCACAGCAACCAAAATAGTGCAGCAAACAACAGCATGGCAATGATTACATTAAATGCTTAAAATGCTCACTTATGGTTACGGTTACCAACTTACTCTCATCCGGGCTGACACATGACCCCCGGAGCACTCGTGACCCATCGGTCACTTCCGAGCATGAGACCAGTTCTTCCATCATTATTATTATTATAGTTGACCACCCAGTGTGACCTAGTGCGGACTGTGTCCAATACCGTGGATGCGGCTATTCGAATAGATTCTTACACTCTGCAGAGGTTGCGCATGTTACCCACACCATGGACATTCGTCCAACGAAACTTGTCTAACCCGTGACTCCTCTGACTCCTCTATCATACCACCGACAATCATCCCCCGTCCGAGTCATGCCCTGGGTGGCCCCTGTGTCACTCCTGACACCTGCCACCGTCGTGGCCAACTAAACTGTCCCAAACGGGGACGCCGGCAAATAACTCAACTTGGGATCACGAGATTATCGTCGCCCACCTGATCAAGGCAGCACGCATGCATAACCTCCCCTCTTAGGTGGTACCGGTAAAAGAGCACGCGGTCAGACCAAGTCAAGGCCATCCCATTCCGGCAGATGGCTGCACGGGTAAGTCCGGGTCGGTGGCACTTGATCAACCATCAAAGTGATATTTAGCATCTAAAGTTGTTGGTCACATTTAACTATGTGGAATTGGTGCAAAATATCAACAATATGGAACTTAGCATATTTAAATTAAATTAAATGCAATATCATTCATTATATAGCCAATACTATCGCTATGCCTTATGCAATGGATGATATTGCTTTCCTTGCTCAAGTGGAGTATCAGCAAACTCCTGGTCTTCAAATCCACAGCAATTTCCTTCTAAACCTATTTTTAAATAGCAAAAGAAAATGTCACATAAGCCTTTTTGTTTGCCCAAAAATTCTGTGAACATTGGAAAAATACCAAAATTTACCAGAAAATAGAGGGGCTCAAGACAAAACCACAGCAAAAAGAATCACTTGATTTGGACTTGTAGTTTAAAAGATAGAGCTGGTCAAAGTTGCTGGTCAAATTGGATTAATTAAACAGAAAACAGAAAATAAGAAAATCCCTCAGCGGGCACGTCGAAGACGTACTCCTGGAGTACTCTTCCACTTATACCGCTTCGTCGCGCGAGGTGAGAGGCTGACAGGTGGGGTCGGCTGGGTTTAAACAAACAGAGGGAGAGGGAACAGTAGCGAGGCGGCTCACCGACGGCGATCACCGGCGATAGCGACGACGGCGAGGTCGGGCGATGGCAGGGATGGAACGGGCAGTCGACGGCGAGTCTCCCTATACCAGCAGCGTCTCCGGAGACGGCCTGACGGCGTCGCCCCCTTCCTCGCCGGCGGCAGCTGCCTTTGGGCGTCGTCGGCGACGGCGTTTCCGGCGGTGCCTCGGCCAGGAAAGAGGTCAGGTGGGGTCAGGGGAAGGCCCTGAGCTCACCCATGGGCTTGGGTGAGGCTGGGGTGGTCTAGAAGTGGGTGGGTGGCGGAGCTGGCTCGGCAGCAGAACGCCGACGAGATGCGAGGCCAGAGGGCCTCTCGGCCTTGGCACGGCGAGCTGAGCTCGATTGGGAGTGGGAGGAGTGTGGTGAGGAGCTAGGAGGGGCGGGGCAAGCTATTTATAGGCGGGGAGGAGGGTTCCTGAACCGAGCAGCGCTGTGGCCACGTCGCCGGACCAAGGACGGCGAGGTGGCTATCGCAGCGCGGGCGAAGTGATGGAGGAGGGCAGAGCATTAAATGGGCGAGGCGACAGCTCGCGAGGAAGAAAACGACCAACTCACTCACTGTGGCCGCACGGGCGCCATAGTGCGACGCTGCGGTGGCGGCCGGCGAGGGCGATTCCGGCGAGGGGAATCCTCTGGAGCGGGGTACGTGGGTGGCGGCGATGATGTCGGCACCACCAGACAAGGTACGGCGACGCGGGACGGCTGGAGTAGTCGCGTCCGACGCGGTCAGCGCGCAGAGCGCGTGCACAGGCATGCCAGTGCCGTGTTCACCACGGGTGCGGGCACCTGGAGGCCACGCACACCTGGCTCACCTTGTCCATTGCCTCGACCCTTGGTCATATAGCCTCTCTATGCCACTGAATCGGCTAGATACACTCTGAGCTGAAGTGTAGCATCAAATACAGTTTCTGGTCAAAAACTTGGAGAGGTTCTAGAGAAGAGATGAAGTGTGGATGGGGCCAATGGAGTTGTCTGGCATGATCTAGGTTGGAAGGACTATCTGCTAGCAGGTTTTGGGAAAAAAATTCAAATATTTGCACATACTTCATGTACAAACCCTATACTGGTTCAGAAACTTGTTGAGGAAGTAGCACTCACATAGATGCACTACTTGAAGTGAAATTGGGTGTTGGAAGGTTATTTGGTGGTGATAACATGCCATAAAAATTTCAGAGCAAATGGATACCTCTAGCTGGTACTTCCTTCACAAACATTGGAAATGACCAGATGCTTGGCAGAATATTTCGCTGAAAATTTGTACTGGACTAGGAGATATTTTTGGATATTGTGGCAAGATATGACACCTAGTACCTCAGGGAATTTTTTGAGGCCAGGAAATATGTGTTGCTTCACAAAGGGTCAATTTTGTCCAGGGGATAAAAGGAATATTCTGGACAAAATTTTGTACTGGCAAATGAGATATTTTTGAAGATTGTGGGAGTAGATGGTCTCAAGAAGATGTGGGATTAATTTGGGATTTTTCTGATCAACAGAGCTATAGGTTGCTTCACAACCCATAGTGAGCATGAGCATATCCAAAGGGATAAATGAATTATTTTGGAGAGAATAAAATTTAGGGTTTTGATCAGAGGGTATTAGACAAGATTTTGGCAAGGTGTTGTGGGTGTTGGATCACTTAAAGAGAAATCCCAGGAATCCTCAAGTCCAAAGTCAAATGATTTGATTCCGAAAACCAACAACTTGCAAATAAAACCAGAGGGGTTTTGTGAAAAAGTTTGAAAAAAATCAGGGTGTCACAAACCTACCCCCCTTAGGATGAATCTCGTCCCCAAGATTCGGTTGCTCAGGGAACAAATACGGATATGCTGATCTCAGAAAATCTTCTCTTTCCCAGGTGGCTTCCTCTTCAGTATGATGATCCCACAGTACCTTATAGAATCTGATCACCTTACTCCGGGTGGTCCTTTCCATCTCATCCAAAATTCTGACAGGTTTCTCCCCATAGGACATGTGGCACCCCGGCTCAGAGGAACCGGAACACCCCGTATTCCAGCCCAGAGATCAAGTCTTCTGGAATACAACACTACATGGCATAGAACAAATCAGCTCTTGATTACAATTGATAAGGGTACAAGGGTTTGATGTTACAAAGATTACATCGGCACGGCGACACTACGCCTGCTAAGGTAGCTCTATGCTAGCAGCGAATTATCTCGAAGTAGCGAAATAACTCATAGCAGCGGAACAGCAACCACGGTGATAAACTCCACTCCATAGGGACTCTGGCTGGGACACGGTCTAGCTCGCACGATCGGAATCCTCGACAAGCAATCAATCACGGCATCACCTGCAATCTGGCATGACATGCCAGGTGAGTACTTTGAATGTACTCGCAAGCTCACAACAACCAAAAGCATCAAGGCAAAACAACAACATAGCATTAACAAGATATCTTATTAACAACTACTATGATGTGGAAGTAAATATTACTCAAGGTAATATGGTAATACTAGAACCACTGATAAACCATCATCTTGAGTCACCTGGAACCATCTCACTCTTGGCTACCCGGCCATGCAACATATCATCTCGACCACCTTGTGATCAATACCTCCTCGTGATCACCGCGTGATCACAACACAAACTGAATGATCATCCTCAAGATCATCCCAACATCATCATCGGCATTCTGCCAAACTGTTACTGCTCACATATAAATCATCTCATAAGTCATTCCGTCATCGTGAATGATGATCGAACGGTGTGACCTACAACGAACTGTGTCCATAACCGAGGACGCGGCTATCGATAGATTATACACTCTGCAGAGGTTAGTACACTGTACCCACACCACGGAACTCATGGCCTCGTGCTCTCATTCGGGTGGACCAACGACGTTCCGACAAAACCAATCTATTGCATGACACTCTCCCGGCCACTCCCGACAAACTCCCCTTTGGGCTATGTCTTGGGTCGCCCCGATGTCAACTCGTGACATCCGCCACCTTCGTGGCTGCCACCGTCGTGGCCCAAAACAAACTCGTCCCAAACGGGGACAACCGCGCGCAAACAACTCGGGCACAAGGCTTATGGCCGCCTACCTGATCAGGGTAGCGCGCGCCCATAACCTTCCCTAGTTGGAGACACCGGCGAGAGGCATGACAATAGACTGAATCAGGGCCCCCCATAAGGCAAGTGTGGCTGCACTGGTGAGCTCGATTCGGTGGCACCTGACCAACGAAATGACGGAATTGATCCCCAAGATAAGTCTGTGATAGAACTGTTACTCCAATATAATACATATCATCCCGTGATTCATGTTATAGCAATATCCATCCCATAATCCAAAGAATAATATGACCATATCATAATTATCAAATCCAATAAGCATTTCTTTCCGACATGATTACGATGAAAGCATAACTATTACTATAGATCCAAAAGCAACAAGTCATCCCTAATCAGCAAAACACTAGACCTAGCAATCCAAGTATCATCATGATAGTAGCAAGATCAAATGTAACTCCAGGAAATGCCATGAATAAATCATATTTAACTAATGAATATATCAAGCAAAAATTATTAAATAAACCATGTCATTGCATCACAATCATGCAAATGGAGGTTGTGGCTTGCCTTGCTCCAAGGGAGTGTTGGAATGCTCCTGGTCTTCACAAACACACAGCAAACACTCTTGAAAAAAAAATTACAAACATTTATAAATATCACATAAAGCAATTTCCCCTGTCCAGAAATTCTAGGCAGAAGAGAAAAAATACCAAATTCTACCAGAAAATGAAGGGGATCAAAAGAAAAATAATGCAAAAAGAATCAGCTCATTTGGACTTGTGGTTTAGGAGATATTCCTGGTCAAAGTTGTGGTCAAACTGGAATAAAAATGGATTTAAACTGAATTTCTGGAAAACCTCCAGGGGCTGACGTCGAAAGCGTAAAACAGAAGTATGTTTTCACTTGAAAATGGTTCGGCATGGCCTGGGTCACTTACTAGTGGGCCCCTTCGGTCAGTTTTAACAGGGACAGAGAGGGAACAGGGGACCGCGGCTCACCGGCGATGAAACGGTGACGAGGAGACCACGACAGAGCTGGGAGTCTACGGGGATGGAACGAGCAGACTGAGGCGAGCACGCCCGTACTCATGGCTCACCGGGAGGTGGCCGGACGGCGGTGGCATCTTCCTCTCCGGCGGAGGCGCGCCACGGTGGTCGTCGGAGTTGGGAGCCCGGGCTTCCATTGGCTCACACTGGTGGCTAGGAGGGGTACGAGGTGTAGCAGAAGCTCGAGGGAGAGGCTGCTTGGGGCTGGGATCGACCGGAGTAGGCGGGCAGTGGCGGAGGCCGAGCGGCGGAGCTGCGGCTCGATCCGCAGTCAGAGGCTTCCCCGGCCTTGCTCTTGCTGCTAGGAGGGGAATTGAGGGTGGAGGAGGGCTAGAGGTGAGGAGTGCCGCGGCTGGGGATGGCTTAAATAGCCAGGGCAAAGATGCCCGAGCTGAAAGCCGCCATGGACGAGTGGGAGATGCTCCTGGCGAGGGTGAGGCACGCGCGGCCAATTGAGGCGACGGGAGAGGGATAGTGGAGGTGCAGTGATGCAGAGGGGCGGCGCTAAGGACGCGAGGCAAGGCGACGCGGGAGCAGAGGCGATCGGCCACCGAAGCGACACTGTGCTCACGCGTGCGGCGATGGCTGGGGCCGGTGGCAGGCGCTACAGGAGGGGGAGAGGGGCCAGGAGAATACGTGGAGGAAGGAGGAGGATGGACGGCACCAGCGGACGTGCGGGGATAGACGAAGGGAACGAGCCCGACGCTCGGCGACACCCAGAGCGCGTCCACAGCACGCAGAGCACGCGCACATGCGTGCCCGCAGCGTGGTCACCGCGTGGCAAGGTAAGGAGAGGGCACGAGGGCCTGGAAAAAAGATGTCCAAGGTGTTGTCCCTTCATCCAGTGACCCCTTTGCAGCTTTGGTTCGATTAAAGGGTCTCTGGTATGAAGTGTAACATCAAATGAACATTGCTGCAGTAAGGTTAGACTGGATGTTGTGGTCAAGGGAGTTGATGAATGAGATAAACAGGATGTTACAGAGGGTTAGGGTAGGAAGGACTACAGTCCTGTGAAATCTGGAGCCATTTGGACCAAGTTTGATCATAGTTGCTTCACAACTGACCATCTGGTCCAGAAAATAGAATTGGATGATGCACTCACACGGAGTGTTGGGTAAGGCTGAAATTTAATGTAGGACAATGATTTTGGCATAAGAAGGCACTGGTAAAATTTCACACCATTTGGATAAGTACAAAGGATACTTCCTTCACAATGATCCAGACCGGACAGAAACTTGGGGGAATTTTGTAGAGAAAATGGCTTGACCAAATGATTTGAATTTTGTCATTCTCACATGATATAGGGATAATTAGGTCCTGGATTAATTTCAGAATTTTTGAAGCAACATTAAATATAGTTGCTTCACAAACTGAAATTGTGACCAGAAACAAGAATTTGAAGGTGTGCTCACACAGTTTATTGGATGGATATGAAATTTGGTGAAGAGTAATTATTTGATCATATGAATGACCCCCCAAAATTTCAACACATTTGGATTAGCCTAGATAGTACTTCCTTTACAAAGCTCCTCCCTGGACAGAAACTTTGGAAATTTACTGAGGAATATTTACTAGGAAAATGGAGCTGAATTTTGGCATGTGGAAATTATTTGGATAGGAAAGAGTGCTCAAAAAGTTTGAGGGCTATCAAGAGAATATAAATAGCACTTCCTTCCCAAAGTGCCATTCTGAATAGAATGGAAAATGAATATTTCTGAATTATTTTTGAACTAGGCAAGGAAGAGTTTGGACATATTTGGGGAATATATGATCCAAAGAATTTATAGGAATTTTGTGGGAATTTTGTGGAAGACAGAAATATAGTTTGCTTCACAACCTAGGTCAGACAGTGTTATTCCCTTAATAGAAAAAAAAGGAATACTCCCACGAAAAGAATTTGGGGTTGGGCTAGAATAGAAATACCATGATCTTGAGAAAGATTCAAGGATGATGCACCACTTGGGAGAATAAGAAAGGATGACCTCCCAGGTCTCAAGTCCATAGAACTTCGTCAAAAAATAAAACCAGAGCAAAAACCAAAGAAAACCAAAAGAAAAAGAAAGGGCCAAAAATTGGGTGTTACAGGACAAATCCTTGGTCAGCTCTAATTCACTTATATCTGCCTGCTTGATCGGAGGTGCAATGCACTTTCTCAGCTGTGATATGTGAAAGACATCATGCACTTCGGACAGTTCCGGTGGTAACTCCAACTGATAAGCAACTCTGCCTCTTCTAGCAATCACTGGAAAGGGACCAATATTTCTGGGTGCAAGTTTTCCTCGAGTATGAAATCTCTTTACCCCTTTCATGGGAGTTACTCGGAGGTAAGCATACTCTCCGGGTTCAAAGGTTACTTCCCGGTACTTAGGATCATAATAACTCTTTTGGTGGGATTTAGCTGCTCGAAGACGCTCTTGAATCTCCTTAACTTGCTTCTCAGCCTCGAGCATCAAATCCGTGCCGAAGATATGGATGTCTCCTGTCTGTGACCAATTTAAAGGAGTGTGGCATTTCCGCCCATACAGTGCCTCAAATGGTGACATCTTGAGACTTGACTGATAACTGTTGTTGTATGAAAACTCCGCATAGGGTAGACTATCCTCCCACTTGGGTCCATAGGTAAGGGCACAAGACCGAAGCATATCTTCCAATATATGGTTCACTCATTCGGTTTGACCGTCTGTCTGTGGGTGGTATGCCGTGCTATGCTTCAATGATGTTCCCAGGGCCTGATGCAAACATAGCCAGAATGCTGACATGAACAGGGATCCTCTATCTAATGTAATATATTTGGGTACTCCATGAAGGCTAACAATCCGGGACATATAGAGTTGCGTGAGTTGATCGGCCCAGAAAGTAGTCTTTACTGGGATGAAATGGGCCACTTTGGTAAGTATATCCACGATAACCCAGATGGCATCATGGCCTCTTGTTGACTTAGGTAGTCCAACAATGAAGTCCATGCATATATCATCCCATTTCCACTGGGGAACTTGTAGGGGTTGTAACAGTCCAGCTGGCTTCTGGTGTTCAGCCTTAACCTTATTGCATACGTCGCAACACGCGACATAGTACGCAATATCCCTTCGCATTCCTGGCCACCAAAAGGTTTCTCTTAGGTCCTGATACATTTTTGTTCCTCCTGGGTGAATGGAATATGCGGATTCATGTGCCTCTCGCAATATCTGCTGCCTCAGGTTTTCTTGGTCGGGCACGCATATTCGGCTATTAAACCATAACGTCCCTTGTTTGTCCACACGGAAGGACTTGGCTTTTCCTTGTTGTATGTTTTCCTTGATCTCCTGTATGCCCTTGTCGGTTTTTTGAGCTTCCTTAATTTCCTCCATAAGTGTTGGAGTAATTTCCAACGTATCCGGGCTAGTTGGGCCACAAAGTACCAAGTTGAGCTTGGCAAACTCTTCTTGTAACCTTGGATGGATATCCTCCATTATTGCATTTACAGTGCCTGGTTTCCTGCTGAGGGCATCTGCGACCACATTGGCTTTTCCCGGATGATAATTGATCCCAAGGTCATAATCCTTGACCAGTTCAAGCCATCTTCTTTGTCTGAGGTTGAGATCGGGTTGTGTGAAAATATACTTGAGGCTCTTGTGGTCTGTGTATATCTCACAGCGTTGCCCAATGAGATAATGCCTCCAAATTTTCAGGGCATGAACCACGGCTGCCAATTCCAAGTCATTAGTGGGGTAGTTTTCTTCATGGGGTCGTAGCTGTCTGGATGCATATGCTACAACCTTTCCTTCTTGCATTAATACGCAGCCGATTCCACGCCTGGAAGCATCACAGTATATGTCGAAGCTCTTGTGGATATCTGGAAGAATTAAGACAGGGGCCGTAGTTAGCCTCGTCTTTAGCTCCATAAAGCTGCGGTCACATTCCTCCGTCCAGTCAAACTTGTGATTCTTCTTCAACAATTCTGTCAGTGGCTTGGCTATCTTAGAGAAGCCTTCAATGAAATGACGGTAGTAGCCTGCCAAACCCAGGAAACTGCGAACTTCTGTTACCGTGGCTGGTGTCTTGTGTCCCACTCAGCTGTTTTACCCCTAATTTCCAAAAGCCATCGGTTCTGTCCAAGTCACTTCGCTCCTCTTATGCTTTTGCCCTTTGACCGTTTGACCATCACTTTGAAAACTTCATAACAAATTCATACTAAATCAGAAAAATGCAAATAAGATACCAAAATGTTTGGAAAAACATCACCTATATGTCAATGTCATTTGCATTCATGACAAAAGTGTTGGAAAGTTCCCATCCGACTTTTAGCTCTTATGATACCACCATGAACAGTAAAATCTAAAAAAATTCAAACAAAAAATGGTGGCAAAGAATGATAAATGTTTTAAGTGCTTGTCAAGTTTCATCAGGGAATGACATTCGTGGAAGTCGTGGCAAAAAAAACAATCTATTTTGGAGTGCTGATTGTTTTTTTTTGCCATGACTTCCATGAATGTCATTCCCTGATGAAACTTGGCAAGCACTTAAAACATTTGTCATTCTTTGCCACCAATTTTTGTTTGAATTTTTTAAACTTTTTCAGATTTTACTGTTCATGGTGGTACCATAAGAGCTAAAAGTCGGATGGGCACTTTCTAACACTTTTGTCATGAATGCAAATGACATTGACATATAGGTGATGTTTTTCTGAACATTTTGGTATCTTATTTACATTTTTCTGATTTAGTATGAATTTGTTATGAAGTTTTCAAAGTGACGGTCAAACGGTCAAAGGGCAAAAGCATAAGAGGAGCGAAGTGACTTGGACAGAACCGATGGCTTTTGGAAATTAGGGGTAAAACAGCCGAGTGGGACACAACTAGGGGCATAAAACTAATTATCCCCATGTTTATGGCAGTCACTTTGCTGGGGTCGATGGCCACACCTTGTTCTGACAGAATGTGCCCCAGAAATCCCACCTCTCTTAGCCAAAATTCACATTTACTGAACTTGGCATACAAGCGATGGGTTCTTAATCTTTCCAGGACAGCACGAAGATGTTGTTTGTGCTCCTCTTCATCCTTGGAGTATATAAGGATGTCATCGATGAACACCACTACAAACTTGTCCAAGAAGTCCATGAAGACTTTGTTCATCATACTCATGAAGTAAGCTGGAGCATTTGTCAGCCCAAACGACATGACTGTAAATTCATATAGACCATATCGAGTAGTGAAGGCTGTCTTGGGGATATCCTCTTTCCTGATTTTTAACTGGTGATATACTCTTCGGAGGTTAATCTTGGAAAATACCCGGGCTCCACTTAACTGGTCGAACATGACATCAATGTGAGGGAGTGGGCACTTATTTTTTATGGTGACCTCATTCAATTGGCGATAGTCCACACACATCCGTAGACTGCCATCCTTCTTCTTAACAAACAGCACAGGTGATCCCCATGGTGAGATACTTGGGCGAATGTACCCTTTTTGTAACAATTCGTCCAACTGCTTCTTTAATTCCACCAGCTCTGGGGACGACATACGGTAGTACTTCTTGTAAATTGGAGCAGTTTTGGGAATAACATCAATAGCAAATTCCAATTCCTGGTCGGGTGGCATCCCTGGTAGTTCCTCAGGAAACACATCCGGAAATTCACTAACAACCGGAATCAAATTCATATCCGTAATGGTGGTCTTGGATGCCATTCCCTTTGACATCATTCTGCTGGCAATAAACTGAACTATTCGTCCTGCCGAGTTAACCAGTGTTACTGTCCTGGTGGCACAGTTGATGCGGACCTGATGTGGTGTCAACCAGTCCATCCCCAGTATTATGTCCAGTCCAGGGGATTCAATGGCGACAAGGGTGGCTGGAAACTTAACTCCATGTATCAAGATTTCCAGGTCCTTGTATATCACATTTGTTCTGAGCATGGAGCCAGGGGATTGTACCACCATGATTTTATCCAAAAGAGAAGGGGGAAATTTGTGTATGGTGGCAAAACTCCGCGAAATAAACGAATGGGAAGCTCCGGAATCGAATAAAATTATTGCGGGTATGTCATTAACAGAAAACATACCAAGAACCACATCTGGTGCTTCGCGGGCTTCCTCAGCGGAGATATGATGGACTTGGCCGCGGCAGAAGTTCTGATTGGGGCGGCGTCCAATAGTGTTAACTTGTGGCATGAAATCGGACTGTGGCTTTCCGGCCCTGGTGGGGCACTGCTTGGAATAATGCCCGCCTTGACCACAAGTGAAGCAAGTGTTGTTGCGGCGGCAATCTTCCATCACGGGCTGCTTGCCATAGTCTTGTCTTGGTTACCTGGCTTGTTGTTATTATTGCCATCGTTCCAGGTAGGCTTGTACTCATGCTGAACTGGTTGCCAGATACGCGGCTTCTGCGCAAACTGCACACGGGCGTCCTTCTTGGGTTCAAACTTATGCTTGCGGTCATCATATCCAGACTTATGCTCTCGTTCAGCGATGAACGCTTTGTTTACCAGAGTCTGAAAGTCCGGAAAATCCATCATACAGAGCTGACAACGGAGGGCATGGTTGAGTCCTCCTAGGAATCGGTCTATCTTCCTTTCCTCCGTGGACACATCAGGGGTGGAGTATCGTGCCAGATTATTGAATTTGTTCAGATACTCACCGACTGACATACTTCCATGAGTAAGAGCAAGGAATTCCCTCTGCTTCACCTTCATGATGCCAGTGGGAATATGGTACCTCCGGAATACTTCCTTAAACTTCTCCCAGGAAATGTCTTCCCCAGGGGGCCATGCCATTTTTGCATTATCCCACCAGATAGTTGCTGGCCCTTCCAGGTAGTGAGTAACAAAAGGAACCTTGTCTGACTCATCACAGCGAGCTATTTCCAGCTTCTTTTCCATGGTCCTCAGCCAGTCATCAGCTTCAATTGGATCAATAGCTTGACCAAAACTGGGTGGCTTGGTACGCTGAAAATCAGACAGCTTGGAGTGTGTCCCATTGTTCTGATTCTGTCCTACCATAGTCTACATACTTTTTAGAAACTCCATCAGATCCTGATTTCTTTTCTCCTCAAACATCCTCATGATCTGATCAGTGGTCGGTGGTTGTGGTGGTGGAGGTGGCAAATCTTTTGGTGGTTGTCCTGCCTGTCTGGCGGATCGACGGATCGGAGTTCCATCGCCGCCTTGATTGCTACACATCTTCATCCTATATCCGTTCCCATTGCAAAACACTGAAGTGATGAGCAACATCCATAGGGAAATACGACCATGTGACACCAAGAAAACAAAATCAAAGGAAAAACGAGAAAAGCAACATAATTATACAAGGCATTCCAACATCATACATGGCAAACTAGTAGGGATTATCATGACTGGTACTGCTCATACGGCAGTTGACATATGCAAGGATGCTATGATGCATGCTCACTAAAACTCAAACATACACTCTAGTAGCGCGGGTGACATGGGCACGGGCAGACTGAAGACTCCTCATCGTCTGATCCTGTCTTGGAATCGGAACTGATGATGTGGATCACGTCCTTCGGATCAAAGGAAACACGATGACGCTGACGGAAAGGTTCTCCCTCGGAGGAAGAAGCATGATGCCTCAGCATCGGAGCAGCTGGAGTGGCTAGTAACGAGGCCCACTCAGCTGGGGTCTCACGTCGGCTACCAAACGAAGTGCCTGGCTGTCCGAACGAGCTAGAAGGAGTCTCAGGCATACGTGGAGGTGGAACAGGCGGTGTATACATACGTGAGAACGCAGGAGGAGGAGGAGACTGTGCTGCAGTAGCAGCGGCAAGTGCCTCTTGGGCATGAGACAGCTCCTCAGCCAAGGAAATGATCATACGATAACTGGCATTCAGATAACGGGATAAGACACCAGTCGCACGATCACTCGCCGGATCAACAGGTGCAAAAAGGACTCGCCCTGTTGTAGGCGACAGGGTGGGGTAGTGAAAGAAACCTGGGTGTGTTTGCATCTCGACCTCATGAAAGCGCAGGTCAGTGAGAGCCTCCATCGCAGCAAACTGGATCGCCAAATTGAGAGTAGAAGCAGTTCCGCCCTTGGAAGAGCGGGAGTAGCTGCCGATCTCCGAGCTCGCGGTAAGGAAAGCCTCAGCGTGATACTCGAACACCGAATCCGCAAGCTGCTCTCAGAACACCTGGTACACTGGGTCTTCGCTGT
This sequence comes from Elymus sibiricus, assembly GCA_039707655.1. Lineage (NCBI taxonomy): Eukaryota > Viridiplantae > Streptophyta > Magnoliopsida > Poales > Poaceae > Elymus > Elymus sibiricus. Next base: position 117,605,542 of record CM077676.1, on the reverse strand, counting down.
TGGGATACAGTCGAAGCCATACGCTGCGGAGCGGTACTGGAAAGGTGAAGGGTGCTGGCGCATGGTTGTAGTGGTACGGAACCGGTGCCATCAACACTCACAAGGCCAACGGTTAGTAAAACAAATGATTCGAGATGCATGCTATGCAACAAGCAAATGCAGCAAGCAAGACACACACCAAGACTCTACACTAATCAGGATTCTAGAGCGGGGTTAACTAGGGTGTCCTACAGTCAGCACAACTCTGATACCAAGCGTTGTGGCACCCCGGCTCAGAGGACCGGTTTACCTTGTGTTCCCAACCCAGAGATCATGTCTTCTGGAAATACACAACAACTTGGAATAGAACAGAACTAATCTTTATTGATATTGTACAAGTACAAGCATGGATATTACATGGAATAGCGAGGCCAGAAGCACAACTCGTGCTATGACAGTATCTACATTATTTATGAAACACTCAAGGGCCTCAATACTAGTGGTAAGACTACAGCATAGCAGAATATCGCGTGGGAAACTCCATCCCATAGGGACACTGCTGGGACACGACCTAGTTAGCGTAGCACGAACCTTCGGGATCTCCATCACCGGCTTCTCCTGCATCTGGCATGATACGCCAGGTGAGTACTTGGAATGTACTCGCAAGCTCACAGCAACCAAAACAGTGCAGCAAACAACAGCATGGCAATGATTACATTAAATGCTTAAAATGCTCACTTATGGTTACGGTTACCAACTTACTCTCATCCGGGCTGACACATGACCCCCGGAGCACTCGTGACCCATCGGTCACTTCCGAGCATGAGACCAATTCTTCCATCATTATTATTATTACGGTTGACCACACAGTGTGACCTAGTGCGGACTCTGTCCAATACTGTGGACGCGGCTATTCGAATAGATTCTTACACTATGCAGAGGTTGCGCACGTTACCCACACCATGGACATTCGTCCAACGAAACTTGTCTAACCCGTGACTCCTCTATCGTACCACCGACAATCATCCCCTGTCCGAGTCATGCCCTGGGTGGCCCCTGTGTTACTCCGGACACCTGCCACCATCGTGGCCAACTAAATTGTCCCAAACAGGGACGCCGGCAAATAACTCAACTTGGGCTCACGAGGTTATCGTCGCCCACCTGATCAGGGTAGCACGCACGCATAACCTCCCCTCTTAGGTGGTACCAGTAAAAGAGCATGCGGTCAGACCAAGTCAAGGCCATCCCATTCCGGCAGATGTGGCTGCACGGGTAAGTCCGGGTCGGTGGCACTTGATCAACCATCAAAGTGATATTTAGCATGTAAAGTTGCTGGTCACATTTAACTATGTGGAATTGGTGCAAAATATCAACAATACGGAACTTAGCATATTTAAATTAAATTAAATGCAATATCATTCATTATAAAGCCCATACTATTGCTACGCCTTATGCAATGGATGATGTGGCTTGCCTTGCTCAAGTGGAGTATCAGCAAACTCCTGGTGTTCAAATCCACAGCAATTTCCTTCTGAAAGTATTTTTAAATAGCAAAAGAAAATGTCACATAAGCCTTTTTGTTTGCCCAAAAATTCTGTGAACATTGGAAAAATACCAAAATTTACCAGAAAATAGAGGGGCTCAAGACAAAACCACAGCAAAAAGAATCACTTGATTTGGACTTGTAGTTTAAAAGATAGAGCTAGTCAAAGTTGATGGTCAAATTGGATTAATTAAACAGAAAATAAGAAAATCCCTCAGCGGGCCACGTCGAAGACGTACTCCTGGAGTACGCTTCCACTTATACCGCTTCGCCGCGCGAGGTGAGAGGCTGACAGGTGGGGTCGGCTGGGTTTAAACAGAGAGAGGGAGAGGGAACAGTAGCGAGGCGGCTCACCGACGGCGATCATCGGCGATAGCGACGGCGGCGAGGTCGAGCGATGGCAGGGATGGAACGGGCAGTCGATGGCGAGTCTCCCTGTACCAGCAGCGTCTCCGGAGATGGCCTGACGGCGTCGCCCCCTTCCTCTCCGGCGGCAGCTGCCTTCGGGTGTCGGCGGCGACGGCATTTCCGGCGGCGCCTCGGCCAGGGAAGAGGTCAGGCGGGGTCTGGGGAAGGCCCTGAGCTCGCCCGTGGGCTTGGGTGAGGCTGGGGTGGTCTGGAAGTGGGTGGGTGGCGGAGCTGGCTCGGCAGCAGAACGCCGGCGAGATGCGAGACCAGAGGGCCTCTCGGCCTTGGCGCGGCGATCTGAGCTCGATTGGGAGTGGGAGGAGTGCGGTGAGGAGCTAGGAGGGGCGGGGCAAGCTATTTATAGGCGGGGAGGAGGCTGTCGCGGCACGGGCGAAGTGATGGAGGAGGGCAGAGCATTAAATGGGTGAGGCGACAGCTCGCGAGGAAGAAGACGACCAACTCACTCACTGTGGCCGAACGGGCGCCACAGTGCAACGCTGCGGTGGCGGCCGGTGAGGGCGATTCCGGCGAGGGGAATCCTCTGGAGCGGGGTACGTGGGTGGCGGCGATGATGTCGGCACCACCAGACAAGGTACGGCGACGCGGGACGGCTGGAGTAGTCGCGTCCGACGCGGTCGGCGTGCAGAGCGCGTGCACAGGCATGCCAGTGCCATGCTCACCACGGGTGCGGGCACCTGGAGGCCACGCACGCCTGGCTCACCTTGTCCATTACCTCGACCCTTGGTCATATAGCCTCTCTATGCCACTGAATCGGCTAGATACACTCTGAGCTAAAGTGTAGCATCAAATACAGTTTCTGGTCAGAAACTTGGAGAGGTTCTAGAGAAGAGATGAGGTGTGGATGGGGCCAATGGAGTTGTCTGGGATGATCTAGGTTGGAAGGACTATCTGCTAGCAGGTTTTGGGAAATTTTTGCAAAGATTTGCACATAGTTCATGTACAAACCCTATACTGGTTCAGAAACTTGTTGAGGAAGTAGCACTCACATAGATGCACTACTTGAAGTGAAATTGGGTGTTGGAAGGTTATTTGGTGGTGATAACATGCCATAAAAATTTCAGAGCAAATGGATACATCTAGCTGGTACTTCCTTCACAAAGGTTGGAAATGACTAGAGGCTTGGTAGAATATTTTTGCTGAAAATTTGTACTGGACTAGGAGATATTTTTGGATATTGTGGCAAGATATGACCCCTAGTACCTCAGAGAATTATTTGAGAATTTTCTGAGGCCAGGAAATATGTGTTGCTTCACAAAGGGTCAATTCTGTCCAGGGGATAAAAGGAATATTCTGGACAAAATTTCGTACTGGCAAATGAGATATTTTTGAAGATTATGGGAGTAGATGGTCTCAAGAAGATGTGGGATTAATTTGGGATTTTTCTGATCAACAGAGCTATAGGTTGCTTCACAACCCATAGTGAGCATGAGCATATCCAAAGGGATAAATGAATTATTTTGGAGAGAATAAAATTTAGGGTTTTGATCAGAGGGTATAAGACAAGATTTTGGCAAGGTGTTGAGGGTGTTGGATCACTTAAAGAGAAATCCCAGGAATCCTCAAGTCCAAAGTCAAATGATTTGATTCCGAAAACCAACAACCTGCAAATAAAACCAGAGGGGTTTTGTGAAAAAGTTTGAAAAAAATCAGGGTGTCACATTTTGGGAGAATCGTACGACGCCGAGGGTCCCATATACCATTATCCCGTGCGGTGGTTAGTGCGTATATGCCAACGGCAGTCTCAGATCAAATACACTGAACTCGTTAAGCGTGTTATTGTTAAGTAACCGCGGACAATGACCAGGGTCTAGGCCCACCTCTCTCCTAGGTGGTCTCTACCTGCCATGTTGTTCCGCCATAAAGAATCACTCGCGGGTGCTCTCGGAGCCGACCCGTCTTTAACATTGGGGATTGTCGGGCCTCAGGTCCATATCATCAAGATGAAATCTGAGGAATCACCCTCGATGAGTTCACGCTTGATGTACTGCACGACAGAGACATCATCGAGAGTGGTAGATGAGGAATCACCCTTCGTAAGGTCACACTAGATGTGCTGCGCTGCAAAGTCATCATTGAGAGTGAACTACGAGGAATCACCCCCAGTAAGTTCACCCTTAGTACGGCTCTGCAGAGTTGAACAATTGCAGGGCCTAAAGGGGTGTTCAGGTCTCTGTACAACGATCCATCATCTCGGATAACCTGGATAGTACAGCATGGCAACACGGACAATGATGTAGGGCCACTGATGGGATAATAGCAAACCTATAATAAGTATATAGGATAACAGGATGGTATCAACAGCAGTTAACAAAGACAGGCTATGCAGCAGTATAGGATCTACCGATAAAGCAGTAACAGTATCACTACTCTAATGCAAGCAGTAGAGGGAAAGAATAGGCAATATCGAAATGATCAAGGGGGTTTTGCTTGCCTGGAAGCTCTGCTGAGAAGGACGGGTCATCGTCGACGTAGTCGTACTCGGGGTCAACGGCAACCTCGGGGTCTACCGAAAGAATAGAGGAGAGGGGGGAAACAGATAAATACCGGGCATACAGATGCAACACAGATGCATGTCATGGCAACGTGTGTTGATGATATGCTCTAATGCATCACGAAGCATTTTAAAAGAAGAGGGGAAAATATCTGGTAATATTTTCCCAGCTCCAGGTATTTCTCGGTATATTGATTCAGGGACAAATGTTCAAGGTTCACTATGTTAGAGTGGTGTGGCAGGTATATGTGGATGTCATATTCGGATTCGTTATATTTTTCTGATCAACTTTCATATATAAATTATTTTCATTTGACTTACGGTTTATTTTATATGAATTTTCAAAGTTTAAAGGATTTTTCTGAATTTACTGAATTTGATTTATTTCGAAAATCATTTATTATTTAATTGCTATGGGTACACAAAGAGTGTACACAGCAGTGGCACTAGAGGCTGACAGTGGAGCCAGTTGACTGGGTCAACTGCCCAGTCAGCAGGTTAACTAGCCAGCGTTGACTGGTCAACGGGCCTAGTGGGACCCAGCGTTAGTGACTCAGGGGGGTCCACGGTAGGTCCACGTGGCGGTGGCGCACCGGCGTTTAGCCGCCGGTGACCGAAATCGCGGCGGAGCACTCGGGCTCGCGTCGGAATTTGTCCACAGGGGTTCACTTGGAGCGTGGGATGGCGTGTTCGAACGTCCGTCAGGCGCCGCATCGAACGGCAGTGGTGGCAGGGACGGAGATGGCCGGAGTTGATCGGAGCATCGACGACAGCGGCGGTGCGAATCGGGCAAGCACGGAATCGGGGCTGCGGTGCACGGGAAGCGGTGCTAGCGGGTGCGATGGCTTCCTGGGAGCCCCAGGAGCACGATTCGAATCTCGGGCGTTGATACGTCTCCAACGTATCTATAATTTTTGATTGTTCCATGCTATTATACTATTAATCTTGGATGTTTATTATGCAATTATATATCATTTTTTGGGACTAACCTATTAACCTAGTGCCCAGTGCCATTTGCTGTTTTTTGCCTGTTTTTGGCTTTTCAGAAAATCAATATCAAACAGAGTCCAAACGGAGAAAAAACTTTGGATTAATTTTTTCTGGACCAGAAGGGACCCTAGAAGCTTCGGGAGAAGACCAGAAGAGCCACGAGGGAGCGACAAGCCCGGAGGGCGCGCCCAGCGGGTAGGCGCGCCCCCCAGGCTTGTGAGCCCCTCGTGGCACCTCTTGACCTAATTCCAGCGCTATAAATTCCCAAATATTCCCCATATACCAGAGAGCCACCTCGAATAACTTTTCCGCCGCCGCAAGCTTCTGTTCTTCCACGATCCCATCTGGAGGCCTTTTCCGGCAATCTGCCAGAGGGGGAATCGATCACGAAGGGCTTCTTCATCAACCTTGCTGCCCTTTCGATGATGTGTGAGTAGTTTACCATAGACCTACGGGTCCATAGCTAGATGGCTTCTTCTCTCTCTTTGATCTTCAATACAATGTTCTCCTTGATCTCTTTGGAGTTCTATCCGATGTAATCTTCTTTTGCGGTGTGTTTGTTGGGATCCGATGAATTGTGGGTTTATGATCAGATTATTCATGAGAAATATTTGAGTCTTCTCTGAACTCTTTTATGCATGATTGTTATAGCTTTGTATTTCTCTCTGATCTATCCGTTTGGTTTGCCCAACTAGATTGATTTATCTTGCAATGGGAGAGGTGCTTTGTAATGGGTTCAATCTTGTGGTGTTCTATAACCCAGTGACAGAAAGGGACAAGACACGTATTTGTATTGTTGCCATTAAGGATAAAAAGATGGGGTTTAATCATATTGCTTGAGTTTACTTTGTCTACATCATGTCATCTTGCTTAAGGCGTTACTCTGTTTTCATTAACTTAATACCCTAGATGCATGCTGGATAGCGGTCGATGGGTGGAGTAATAGTAGTAGATGCAGGCAGGAGTCGGTCTACTTGTCTCGGACGTGATGCATATATACATGATCATTGCCATGAATCCGTCATAACTATGCGCTTTTCTATCAATTGCCCAACAGTAATTTGTTTACCCACCGTATGCTATGTGTTTGAAAGAGAAGCCTCTAGTGAAAACTAGGGCCCCCGGGTCTACTTTTATCATATATTAAATCCAAAAATACCTTTCTGCAATTTTATTTATTTTATTTTATTTAGCAATTTACTTTATCTATTATCATTATCAGACTTAATCCTTGCAAGTAACCGCCAAGGGGATTGACAACCCTCTTGTTTGCGTTGGGTGCAAGTATTTGCTTTTGTGTGTGTAGGTGCTGCTAACGAGGTTCTGTGTGGTTCTCCTACTGGATTGATAACCTTGGTTCTTAACTGAGGGAAATACTTATCTCTATTGTACTGCATCATCCTCTCCTCTTCGAGGAAATCCCAACGCAGTTCACAAGTAGCAGGAAGAATTTCTGGCGCCGTTGCCGGGGAGACATCACCAAAACCTATCAAGTACCTTCGCATAAACTATCATCTACTTGCTCTTAATTTCATTTGCCTTTTTATTTGCATTTGCCTCTCATTTTCATCTCCCCCACTTCTAAAACAATTTTACAAAAACACAAAAATATTTTTGTTTGCTCGCTTGCTTGCTTCGTCAATATGACTAGCATCACCATCCCTCCTTTGTCTCCAGACTTTGAAGTTCTTTACTTCAAACAGAAACAAGGAGAAAATTTAAAAGATGCTTGGTATAGGATAATGGAATCTTATCACATTTGCACCATAAAAGGGGATATGAAAATTTTGCTTCGAAACTTTTATGTTGGGTTAACTATGACCAATAGACAATGATACGTCCAATTTGCATCATGATTTTCTACTGTTATTTATAATGTATTTGATCATTATTTCACTTTATGATGCAACTCTTATACCTTTTCTCTCTTAATTTGCAAGATTTATATGAAGAGGGAGAATACCGACAGCTGGAATTCTGGACCTGAACTATCCTACACAGCTCCAATTGACTTGAAATTTCACGGAGATTTTTTATTGAATATATAAAAAATACTGGAGAAAAGAGATAGTGGAGGGGATCCACCAGTTTCCCACAAGGCAAGAGGGCTCGCTGATGCCTTGTGGGGCTCCTGGCTGGCCTCTGGCCCCCTCCTTCTGCTATATAAGGTCTTTTGCCCTAAAAAATTAATAAGAAGACTTTCGGGACGAAGCGCCGCCGTCTCGAGGCGGAACCTGGGCAGGAGCTATTTTGCTCTCCGGTGGAGCGATTCCGCCGGGAAAACTTCCCTCCAGGAGGGACAAATCGAAGACATCGACACCACCAACGATCCTCTCATCGTGGGAGGACCAATCTTCATCAACATCTTCACCAGCACTATCTCATCTCAAACCCTAGTTCATCTCTTGTATTCAATTTTTGTCTCAAAACCTCAGATTGGTACCTGTGGGTTGCTAGTAGTGTTGATTACATCTTGTAGTTGATGCTAGTTGGTTTATTTGGTGGAAGATTATATGTTTAGATCCTTAATGATATTCAATACCCCTCTGATCTTGAACATGAATATGATTTGTGAGTAGTTACTTTTGTTCTTGAGGACATGGGAGAAGTCTTGTCATAAGTAATCATGTGAATTTGGTATTCGTTCGATATTTTGATGATATGCATGTTGTTGCTTCCTTTAGTGGTGTCGTGTGAACGTCGACTACATGACACTTCACCATCTTTGGGCCTAAGGGAAGGCATTGTGGAGTAGTAATTAGATGATGGGTTGCTAGAGTGACAGAAGCTTAAACCCTAGTTTATGCACTATTCCGTAAGGGGCTGATTTGGATCCATATGTTTCATGCTATGGTTAGAGTTATCTTAATTCTTCTTTCGTAGTTGCGGATGCTTGCGAGAGGGGGTAATCATAAGTGGGAGGCTTGTAGAACAGCACCCAAGCACCGGTCCACCCACATATCAAATTATCAAAGTAGCGAACGCGAATCAAACAAACATGATGGAAGTGACAAGATGAAATTCCCATGTGTCCTCGAGAACGCTTTGCTTATTATACGAGTTCGTTCCGGCTTGTCCTTTGCTATAAAAAGGATTGGGCCACCTTGCTGCACCTTTGTTACTGTTATTACTTGTTACTTGTTACGAATTGCCTTACTATCAAACTATCTGTTACCGATAATCTCAGTGCTTGCACAGAATACCTTGCTGAAAACCGCTTGTCATTTCCTTCTGCTCCTCGTTGGGTTCGACACGCTTACTTATCGAAAGGACTACGATTGATCCCCTATACTTGTGGGTCATCAGACAACTTTTGGATTTTGCCACTAAAGGGAATTTCATTGATAGTGATGCTAATACTGCTTATGAAATAATAGAGGGAATAGTGGGAACTCCACCCTCGCAAAAAGGATTTAATTATACCCAAGAGGGGATCCAAATTTTGGAAAAATTAGGTGACATGCAGAAAAATTTGGTTGAGTTACAAAAGTCTAATGAGCCTCTTAAAAATGTTAGTGGCAATCTCAATCGCATGAATAATCTTCTTACTGTTTGCAACAAGCGGCTAGACACTTTAGATAATAGGATTGCTTTATTTTCTGAAAGTAATGGGAAGTGCAAAGAACCTCCCGGGGTCGAGAATAACCCACCTAAATTAGCAAAAACTACGGATGATAATACTTGAAACTATGCATTATGCCTAGCTAGGGGCATAAAACAATAGCGCTTGTTGGGAGGCAACCCAATATTTATCTTTATTGCAAATTTTATTTTCTTGTGTCATACAATTGTAGCTACTGTTATGATTGTGTTTTTATCTTTTAATTAGTGTTTGTGCCAAGTAATGCCTTTGGGATGATTTGGATGATAATATGATTGATGCTGTTTGAAAACAGAAAGTTTTGAGTCCAGTGCTGGATGTTTGGTTCTGTACTGGAGCATGATTTTGAATTTTTTACACAGTATTGGTATATGAATTTTTTATGTTGTCCTAATTTTTCAGAATTTTTGGAGTTACATAAGTATGGTTTTTAAATAGATCTTTACAAACTGTTCTGTTTTAGACAGATTCTGTTTTTGTTGCATAGTTTGCTTATTTTGATAAATCTATGGATCGTATCGGGGGGTATGAGCCATGGGGAAGTTGGAGTACAGTAGCATTATGCCAATATTAAATATGAATCAATTTACAATAGTACCTAAAGTTTAAGATTTATTTGTTATACTAACAGATCTCACGAGGTTTCTGTTGAGTTTTGTGTGCTGAAGCTTTCAAGTTTTGGGTGAGACCACGATGGATGAAGGAATAAGGAGCGGCAAGAGCCTAAGTTTGGGGATGCCCAAGGCACCCCAAGCTAATATTCAAGGAAGACTCAAGCGTCTAAGCTTGGGGATGCCCCGGATGGCATCCACTCTTTCGTCTACAATCTATCGGTATATCACTTGGAGCTATATTTGTATTCATCACATGATATGTGTTTTACTTGGAGCGTCTTGTGTTATAGTTTGCTTGCTTTTGTTTGCTTTTTAGTTTGCCACAATCATCTTTGCTGAACACACTTTTTGAGAGGGACACACATTGTTCGTGATTTGTTAGAATACTCTATGTGCTTCACTTATATCTTTTGAGCTAGGCAGTTGCTCTAGTGCTTCACTTATATCTTTTAGAGCACGGTGGTGGTTATATTTTAAAGAAATAGTCGCACTCTCATGCTTCACTTATATCTTTTTGAGAGTCTAATAAATAGCAATGGTAATATGCACGGGTTATGAATTTGGTCATAATATGATAGGTATTCAAGAGGGATATAATAAAAACTTTCATGTAGATCACTGAATATGATAAGTTTGATTCCTTGCAATAGTTTTGCGATATTAAGATGGTAATATGTGGGAGGTACTAGTATAATTGCGGTTTAGTAAGAATATTGGTGTTAAGTTTTGTGATTCCCGAAGCATGCACGTATGGTCTGTCGTTATGCTAAGAAGTTGGAGCATGATTTATTATTGATTGTCTACCTTATGAGTGGCGGTCGGGGACAAGCGATGGTCTTTTCCTACCAATCTATTCCCCTAGGGGCATGCGTAGTAGTACTTTGCTTCGAGGGCTAATAAACTTTCGCAATAAGTATGTGAGTTCTTTATGACTAATATGAGTCCATGGATTATACACACTCTCACCCTTCCGTAATTTGCTAGCCTCTTCGGTACAGTGCATTGCCCTTTCTCACCTCGAGAGTTGGTGCAAACTTCGCCGGTGCATCCAAACCCCGTGATATGATACGCTCTATCACACATAAGCCTCTTTATATCTTCCTCAAAACAGACACCATACCTACCTATTATGGCATTTCCATAGCCATTCCGAGATATATTGCCATGCAACTTCCACCGTTCTTTTCATATGACACACATCATCATTGTCATATTGCTTTGCATGATCATATAGCTGACATAGTATTTGTGGCTTAGCCACCGTTCATCATTTTCATACATGTTACGCTAGTATCATTGCACATCCTGATACACTGCCACAGGCATTCATATAGAGTCATATTTGTTCTAGTATCGAGTTGTAATTTCTGAGTTGTAAGTAAATAGAAGTGTGATGATCATCATTATTAGAGCATTGTCCCGGTGAGGATTAAAAAAAAGAGTCCAAAAAGAGCCCAGCGAAAAAAGAGAGAAAAAAAGAAAAAGAAAAAAATGAGAGAAAAAGAGAGAAGGGGCAGTGTTACTATCCTTTTCCACACTTGTGCTTCAGAGTAGCACCATGTTTTTCATATAGAGAGTCTCCTGAGTTGTCACTTTCATATACTAGTGGGAATATTTCATTATAGAACATGGCTTGTATATTCTGATGATGGCTTCCTCAAATGCCCGAGCTGGTCTTCATGAGCAAGCAAGTTGGATGCACACCCACTTAGTTTCAGTTTGAGCTTTCATACACTTATAGCTCTTAGTGCATCCGTTGCATGGCAATCCCTACTCCTCGCATTGATATCAATTGATGGGCATCTCCATAGCCCGTTGATTAGCCGCATCGATGCGAGACTATCTTCCTTTTTGACTTCCCCTTATTAATCTCTATCATCATATTCTATTCCACCCATAGTGCTATGTCCATGGCTCGCGCTCATGTATTGCGTGAGGGATGAAAAAGCTGAAGCGCGTTAAAAAGTATGAACCAATTGCTCGGCTTGTCATCGGGGTAGTGCATGATTAATACTTTATGTTAAGAAAATGGAGCATGACAGGATTATATGATTTTGTAGGGATAACTTTCTTTAACATTTTTATTTTGTAAGACATGATTGTTTGTTAGTATGCCTGAGTATTGATGTCTTTATATCAAATTATAGACTATTGGTTTGAATCATTCAGATCTTAATATTCATACCGTAAAAGAGAATTACATGATGGATATGTTAGATAGCATTCCACATCAAAAATTCTGTTTTTATCATTTACCTACTCGAGGACGAGCAGGAATTAAGCTTGGGCATGCTTGATACGTCTCCAACATATCTATAATTTTTTATTGTTCCATGCTATTTTAGTATCAATCTTGGATGTTTTATATGCAATTATATATCATTTTTTGGGACTAACCTATTAACCTACTGCCCAGTGCCAGTTGCTATTTTTTTGCATGTTTTTGGCTTTTCAGAAAATCAATATCAAACAGAGTCCAAACGGAGAAAAAACTTTGGATTTTTTTCTGGACCAAGAGGGATCCTAGAAGGTTCGGGAGAAGACCAGACGAGCCACTAGGGAGCGACAAGCTCGGGAGGCGCGCCCAGGGGGGTAGGCGCGCCCCCAGGCTTGTGGGCCCCTCGTGGAACCTCTTGACCTAATTCCAAGCCTATAAATTCTCAAATATTCCCCATATACCAGAGAGTCACCTCGAATAACTTTTCCGCCGCCGCAAGCTTCTGTTCTTCCATGATCCCATCTGGAGGCCTTTTCCGGTACTCTGCCGGAGGGGGAATCGATCACGGAGGGCTTCTTCATCAACCTTGCTGGCCTTCCGATGATGTGTGAGTAGTTTACAACAGACCTACGAGTCCATAGCTAGTAGCTAGATGGGTTCTTCTCTCTCTTTGATCTTCAATACCATGTTCTCCTCGATCTTCTTGGAGTTCTATCCGATGTAATCTTCTTTTGCGGTGTGTTTGTTGGGATCCGATGAATTGTGAGTTTATGATCAGATTATGCATGAGAAATATTTGAGTCTTTTCTGAACTTATTTATGCATGATTGTTATAGCTTTGTATTTCTCTCTGATCTATCCGTTTGGTTTGGCCAACTAGATTGATTTATCTTACAATGGGAGAGGTGCTTTGTAATGGGTTCAATCTTGCGGTGCTCTATCCCAGTGACGGAAAGGGACAAGACACGTATTTGTATTGTTGCCATTCAGGATAAAACGATGGAGTTTATTCATATTGTTTGAGTTTACTTTGTCTACATCATGTCATCTTGCTTAAGGCGTTACTCTGTTTTCATTAACTTAATACCCTACATACATGCTGGATAGCGGTCGATGGGAGGAGTAATAGTAGTAAATGCAGGCAGGAGTCGGTCTTCAGGTCTCGGGCGTGACGCCTATATACATGATCATTGCCATGAATCCGTCATAATTATGCGCTTTTCTATCAATTGCCCAACAGTAATTGGTTACCCACCATGTGCTATGTGTTCGAGAGAGAAGCCTCTAGTGAAAACTATGGCCCACGGGTCATTTATCCATCATATATAAAATCCAAAAATACCTTGCTGCAATTTTATTTCCTTTATTTTGTTTTGCAATATATGTATCTATCTGTCACTATCAGAATTAATCCTTGCAAGTAACCACCAAGGGGATTGACAACCCTCTTGTTTGCGTTGGGTGCAAGTATTTGCTTTTGTGTGTGTAGGTGCTGCTAACGAGGTTCTGTGTGGTTCTCCTACTGGATTGATAACCTTGGTTCTTAACTAAGGGAAATACTCATCTCTACTGTACTGCATCATCCTCTCCTCTTCGGGGAAATCCCAACGCAGTTCACAAGTAGCATCGATCTGATCGATGCGGTGGCTCCGAGCTCGAACGTGTCCACGTAGTCGACGTAGCCGACGCAGGCGGTGCTCCCGGTGAAGTCACAGGCGGTGGGGAGGTCGTTGGCCGCGTGCACGGAGGAGGCCATGGCGATGGAGCTTTGGCTGTGTGCGGGGGAGAAGAAAGCGGCGCGATGGGGGAAAGTGGGCAGGCTAGGGTTTGTCCAGGGGCTCGAAGGTGACCTTATCCACTACGGAGGCATGGCGGATGAACGACGCGTGGCCATCCGCGGCCATGGACGCGGCTAGCGCGCCTCTGGTGAGCAGTAGGGCGAAGAAGGGGGAAGTTGGGCTAAGCCGTGCACTGTGCACTTATGGCCCAGTCCAACAGTGATCTGTTTGCCTTTTTCTTTTTCCATTTATGTTTCTTTATTTCTTTTCTGCTTTGTATTATTTTGAGATACTAAATGAATTTTGTTTAATATGATACTTCGCACATAAATACTAGGCAGTGTGTTGAGTTAGACCACCAAGTTACAATTTATTTGGAATAGTTTAAATATTTGTTTAATTCAAATTGGCTCAAATAAATGCTGCTGGTCCAACTTTAATTAGGTTAAGGGCATTTTAAATATTCAAATAATGTTGGTTCTTACATGACAATTAGTTAGTGATTATTTGCAACCCAACCAACAATTTTATTTTACTGTACAAATTTTTTATAATTTGACTTGCATTTGAGTTTGAATTTGACTTGGGTTTCGACTAATTGATAATTAGGCTTAGCAAAAGGTGATGACATGGCATCATTACTCAGAGTTCACTGTAGCTTAATTACAGGGGTGTTACATGTGTGCCGGTGCTCGTCGAGGAGGCAGAGGTTGTAGGCCTGGTCAGCCTGTGTCTGCTGGAACGCGACCTCCCGCTCCTCCAGCACCATGTCCATGTAGTAAGCACGAGCCTCGCCCATGATGATGCCGACATTGGCAGGTGCGGATGGTGGCGCCGGCTCGTCGTCGGCCGCCTCTGCCATTGACGCGTCCGCAGCGCCAGCCTCCGGTGAGCTCGTCCGTCTGGCACCCTGCTAGCCGGCCTTAATGGCGGCGATCTCCTCCTTCTGTTTGGACGAGAGGTCGTCTCACAAGGCTTTGGAGCTCGAGAAGGCCATGAAGGGTGTGGTGCGAAGAGGAGATAGAGAGCGGAGAAGGGTGGATGGATGTGGCTATGCTGCCGGCCTATGGGGGTTAAATAGCGAGCGGAGGGCAGGCCAGGCGGTGAGGTCCTTAATGGTGGGCGGCAGATGGACGGATAGGTGGCGCCGGAGTAGGTTCCTCGGCAACCGCCTACGTTTAATGGAGGGAGGGGGACGGACTGGTGCCGTTTGAATGCGGAGAGACGAGGCGTGCACCGGGAAGCGGCGCGGCGGAGCTCTCGGACGGTGTGTCGCTTCAATGCCAACTACAGTGATAGGTCGCGCTCGCTCTGGGCCGACATGAATGCGGCGCTGACGCTCTGAAGCGGCGCTGACCAAAGTCAGGTGGGGACGCGCGCGGGCGAGGGAGGGGTTTTTTGATGGGTCATGTTAATCAGACATGTGCGTGGCAGCAGTCCAGACACCCGCAAAGCCCCAATTTGTCTCCGGTTTGCGGGATGAAGTGCATCCGGGCCACCGAACGAGCCGATGCAGAACCGCGTTGGATAGCAAAACACGTCCAGACCGCGCGATTCAAGCGCTTGCGAGTGTTGGAGGATCGGTGTTGGAGATGCCCTAAGGAATTAAGTTGCGACTTGGGAGGAGTCATGTGAAGAGTCTTAATTTGTGGAAAGAGAGCCGGAGAATCTCTTGGTGAGATCAGCATGCATCGTTGCTTGCCGAGTTGCCGCTGCTAATCTCTTGCATCGCCCGGTCGTCATCACGTATTGGGCCCACCCATCAGCCGGTCGTCACACAGACACACGCGCTGCTCTGTTTGTCTTGGTGCACGTGCCGGTCCGGTCAACCACGAGTCGAGGCTGCAAACGTGGAGCATGTGGCGCCAGTGACGTGGCATGTGATACTCGTTCCTTCGTGGACTGAACCTCCCTGTGATTAGGCGAAGAAAGGCAGGTTCATCCCACAGGTGAAAGTTACTGAGGCAAATCTATTTCTAGTTAAAAAAATTTAGGCTATTTCTGGTTAATTGGTTGTACCAATAACCCCTCAACCTCGTCTATTCCCGGTGGAACTTTGTACGAACTTATTTTGGGACGGAGGGCCTATAATATAGGCGAATTGGTTCATTAGAACAAGATTTTAACCAATAATTATCAGATTACTGATATGTAACTACTGTGATCTATTATCAAGTGGCATATTTGGTGAGCAATCAAAACTTTAGTTCAAAATAAAATCAAAATAAAGAACCTTTCAAAGAAAACTTGATAAAGAAATGTGATCTACTGAAGTGAATTTTAATATATCGGTGATCAGCTGAGGGGAAGCTTCTGTCCAGCACCAGCAGATTATTATTCATTACATTATACTAGTACACGAACGGAACCTGCAAACATAGTCCTGCATGCACACAGCAGGTTCGGTACGTCCATGTACAAAAATACACAGTGCTACTAACAAAGCCAGTTTATACAGTACTCTACATCACTAAGCTTGCTAGCACTCGTCGGCCCACGCCAAGCAGTCGTGGTGCAGCTGAGCCAACGTCCTCTGCTCCATGCTGATGCTCTTGCCGCTCTTCAACGCCTCCACCGCCATTGCCGCACCCCGGTCCGCATTGCCGTTGACGCTAGAACGCTCACGAACAGCTGGCTGCTGCGCGGCTGGGGGAGCGTCGGCGCCGGTGAGCTGCTGCACGACGGCGCGGAACTGGTCGGGGTGGACGAGGTACACCGCCGTGGCCGACCGGTCCCGGTGCCTCCAGTGCGGCCTCCTCGGCGCCTCCGCCGCGCCGCCGCCACAGCCGTTCCCGACCTTGGCGTTGCTGTTGCTGTTGCTCTCCATTGGTTACTAGCTTGAGCTTGACTGATCGAGGGAAAGAGGTGGCCGGGTGTGTGCGGAGGCCAGAGGAAGAGGATGGGTGGATGATGATGATGATGGACTAGTCGTGGAGCGGCGGGCGGCTTTTATACTCGGTCAAGCGCGTTAAAAAGCGTAAAACGATTAAGTATTGGAGCTGAGCACGGCGAGCGGCGCGGGGGTCACCTTCAGGGGCTAGGTAGGAGGTGGGCGACTACCTGGCGAGGTGGACGGGTGGTCAGCATGGCATCACACCTTCCATCCGTCGGAAAAGGTAGGCTCTGCTCGTACAGGACGAACTGCTGATGCCTCCGTCTGCGTCACTGTCGCACCTTCTTCGATCCGTTTAGAGAAAAAGCTAGGCTCTACTCCCCCCGCGGAGGACGAATTGCTGGTGCCTCCATCTGCGTCACTATCGCATCCCTCCCTCCCCACGTTGTTAATTTTCTAAACTCCCGGGGCTCTCAGGGCACACGCAAAAATACGCGTATGATGGATTATGAACATGGGCATGCTCAGCCATGAAACTAGCAAAGCTTAATAGTGTCATCTGCACAATGGAGGGAGTACATAGCAATGGAGATTTTTTATATACAAGTATGCAAGACATCACTGCAGAGAATGCAAGGCACATGATTGACTTTGATCGGGTGGCGCTTCTCGAGTGCCTTGTTATTGAGGAATCTTTCAAGTTGTCCTTGTACTGTCGAGACATGGTTGGTGCAGATATGGTTGCTGCTGTAGTTTGTCGATCGCTGTTTGATCGCCTTGGTTTTTTTCCCTTGCATAGGCATAGCTTTGGTCTTCTATGACTTTGCTTTTTTGTCGGCGTGCTCTTTTGCATGCGTTGATGTTGCCTGTGTGCATCCTAATTATGTAGAGGCCGGGTGTGTACTCAACGGCGTAGCCAGGCCTCGGGCAACAGGGCCTTGGCCCGGGGCGTGGCAGCAATTCCCTTTGGTGATTGTAGCCACAGTATACACTTTTTACTAGTGTTCATCACTGTAGCATGAAGTTGGCCTGGGGCGTTGGTCAAACCTGGCTACGCCTTTGTGTGTACTCATTGTGTTTGTATCCCCTTAATCCTTCATTATGAGTCAATAAAATTCATCCTGTGTCGAAAAACTACAACTTAATTATAACTAGCAAACGGTCACCAGGAGGCCAACCCCAGCGAAGGTCTTCACCGTTGTTGCACGTATCTTGGCATAAGGCTGATGCCACGTAGATCAGCTGGAGCCGTTCGCTGTTTCCCGTTTCCTGGCAAACGTTCTCCCTTTTTCTCTCCAAAAAATGCAGGCCAGGGTGCACGAGGAAGGGTTCGGTGCAAGGTCGATGCCACATAGATCAGCTGGAGAGGTGCGCTGACAGTTGTAACATTTTCTATAAAGTATAGCATGACTTTTTTTTTTATAAAATAGAGCATGACAGTTGTAAATTATGTTTTTCTTCCGTCTTTTCTTGTATCGGAATTTTTTTGAGGGTTTTTCATTTTTTTGTTAATAGCATCTTTTTTTTGGAAAAAAACTTCTATTTGGGCCTAGCCCATTTTTCCCTAGGTGCTCCACTATGGCTCAGTTGGATCGTTCACTCCATCACCACATCCCCAAAGAACGAAAACGTTCGCTGGTCGATCTACCCCCCCCCCCCCCCCCCCCCGGCGGACGAATCGGTCGATGGGAGCTCCTCCTTGGCGATCGATCGCCCAATATTAGGGTCCTAATTTAAGGCTTTATACATCGGATTCCAATTCAGTAGTTTTGAATTGCTGGCCCACCAAGGGAAAAATCAGCGAGGTGGAGGTGGAGCTTTAGGCACAAAGATTGTCTGACTTAAAATGGGCCATGTAAACAAAGGGCACGGCTACAAACTTTTTACACAAGAACGCATTGAAAGCGAAACAAGCAATCAAGTCAACTCTGATGATGAGGAAGAAGGATTCCACGGTATCAAACTCCAGGACAACACGATTCAGACCGCGAACGGCATATACGACGATTCGAGTGCTGGGTAGACAAGGTGCACTCCCGTGGTCGCCCAAGGCAGAGGAGGTGTGGGAATATCCACTAGTTTGGTTGTCGGGGTTCCCTATTTTGTCGTCAAGTTGGCCATTTTGACGCGTGTGGATCAGCCAGGTTGATCTTCTTCTACGGTGCATTCTGTTTTAAAGTTGCCTCTTTTAAGTTCACATGGATTTTCCGAGTTAATCATTTGGTTCCTTCAAACTATACGAAAAAGTGTGTGACTGTCGATTTTCTAGGTCCAGCCTATATATACCCCCACTTATTTCACTAACTCACTCAAGTGGCTCATTTAGACATTCACCTCTGAGAGAGAGTTCTAAATCTTGTGTTGAGTTCAAAGTGCATTCTAGTACAACATTCACGTCATACCTTTTGAATCGCTTTTCTCTTCTTTGCTTTCAAGCGTATGATCCAAATACCAACCTGTCCAATCCAAAGATTCATCCTATGAAAGTTTGAGTGTGGAGGAGATTATAGTTTGAAGAACAAGTAAGAGATTCATCACCAAGCAACCTTATATTGTTATTTTTGGAGAAATGTGCGCCTCCTGGATCAATTAGTTGTGCTCGGGATCCTTCATGATGTGAAGGAATCAAAGAGTTTATGAGGGCCCAGATATCCCAACTTTGTGACGATCTACCCCGAGTGAGGCTAGACCTTCGTGATCATAAGCTATGGTGTAATAGGTTGGTTGCTCCTTCATGGACCATTCATGGGTATTGTCCTCCACGGACTTTGCAACCAGGATCTCCGTAATCCTAGAATCTCTGTGATTCAAAGCCCCAATCAACGTGGAGTAGGAAATCACCAACTATCTAAACCACATGAAACATCTCGTGTTTGCATCTCCTAAAATTTACTCCCTACTTGTGCAAGTTTTGCTTCTGCTCCTTATTTTCATAGACTTGCATGTGTAGGATATTTTAGGTAACCGCTGGTTAAGTTTAAAATTTTCTAAGAACTAAAATTGTGGAAATCCTCTGTGGTGTGGTAAGAAAAGTTATAGTAGTCTATTAACACCCCACCACCACCACCACGACCTCTAGACTCCAAATGATCCTCCATTTAGGACCGAGTGGCAAGTAAAAAAACTCAACCAATCAGGGAACACTCCACTTGCGTAACGATAGCAGCCATTGGAGCACCATTGCAATATTCAAGCGGCGGAGCCATGGCCGAATTTTGAAATTCAAAAAATGAGATGATGCAAATTATGGAGGAGGGACTCCCAAAAGTTGAGGCTAGAAAGGAGTACAAACCGGAGGATGGATATTGGAAAAGAGCAGTGGCTGGAAACAAAAACCGATTGATGGATTGACTAATTGATTATTGTTATAGTAAAATAATTGTGAATGCAAGTGATTTCGTGGTTTGTTGGTTTGATTGAGTTGTGCATAGAGACATGTAAGAAGTTTGATTCTCAACAATTAAGTCATGTGTGTCATGAATGAATGAGGGATATTGGCGTGGAGTGAGGGAATGAATTCATCACCATCGCCACCAACTTCAATTTATAACGCATTAGAAAAAATGTTGCATCCATGTCAAAAACAAAATGTCGCATCTTTTTTGTGGGGGACGGCGCATGCTCGAGGCACCCTCCCCTGTGTTCCCGGAGGAGAGGCTAGTTCTCGCTCATACGCAAACTCCATTCTTACGTAAGCCATGTCACATGAAACACTCCCCTTTCTCCTTCTGATGCCCCTGTTGAGATTTGACTACGACGCCCCTGCTTCGTCCCTCTTTTTCTTCGACTGTCTCCTTGCTCGAAGTGGAGATGGAAGAGGAGACTGGATCTCAGCTGTAGATAGTAGGTTAGATCTAGGTTTAGGTTAGGATTTGCCTTAAGGGCAGTTAGCGTTAATGTCATTTTGGAAGTTCTCACCAGGGCTCGCCATTCTCCCCGCCGCCCTTGCATATGGTTGCCTTGCCTTCCACGGGTGGAAGGCTGCCGACGATTGAAAACTAGGTGAGAATTCTCTTAATAAGTTGTTGGTGGACTACCGCACTCTATTGCATCCAACGTTTTGGGTCTGTTGGATAAAAAAATGGATGTGATTTGACTTGAAACGGGTTCTTGACGCATTTGCAAAACATACCTCATATTTTGACCAAAATCAACCTGCAGTCCACCCTCGTAGTATGGCATATCCACAAGAAGTCCTCACATTGCATCCAAATAAAACCACGGTAACGAAACCACGGTGGAAATACCGGAGTGCGGTTGAGTTTGATTAAATATAAGGTTTGTTTTGCAACGTGTGTTCACATCTTCGTCTCTGTTTTAATATTGTCCACCAATTCCTCATCCAACAGTCCACAATCGTAGAGCGCATTAGTTGCACGGAATCTCTCGTTTCACTGGAAATGTTCTCCACGCTCTATTGCGCGAAAACTCGAGGAACACGCAGACACAACTAACGTCTTAGCGTGCACACCCACTGCCAGGTGGTCCCACGATGGTTGCCCCACCCTACAGCGACAGGGACCTAGCCTAGCATTAGTCAGCAAACACAATCAAATAATTTAAGACAAGAAAGAGGTCAAACGGCTATCCTCCACGCCCCCCTCACAAATCCCAAAGGATTCCTCCATTTTCTTAGGACTTCCGCTTCCGCCCACGATCCATTTCTTTTCTCAGCTCTTCTTGTTTAGCTCACCAGTCTCTGATGTTCGCAGGCCACTAGCATTCGCATCTGGCTGCTCAATTCGGTGTTTTTTTTGTGTGTGTGAAAGCTATTTGTCACCACCCTGCTCCAATTCTTGTCCGTCCCTGTGCACCAATTTCCCCATTTTTGTGCTTGTCCCTGGAAGGCTCAAGCGGTCTTCGATTTGATGTTCTTGCCCAAAAGCTGAATTTTCTTGGGGTTTCTGAGGCTTTAGGAGCTTATTAGATCGACGGAGATGCACCTAGCTCCCAGCTCCGATCATTCAGCTGTCTCGCCGGCGCTCAGGATTCAAGAAACCCCGCCGTATCTGCCGTTCTTGGGCGTCCAGGCTCCAGATCCAGCTCGGAGCGGCTCGTCGAGAGCCAGTGTGGGATCCAAGCTCTAGCGCGCGATCTCCGAGCAGCAGCACACCCATTGGAGATCTCGCGCGGGAGCAGCCAAGCCAAGAAGATGTCGCCTCAGCCGGCCCACGACTTCCCCGAGGACAAGGGGGAGGCCAATGTCCTCATCGAGGAGGCCCGGGGGTCGCCGCCGGCCAAGGAGGCAGAGGCGGGCGGCGCCGTAGGCTGGGTGCTGTCACCGGTGGCGTGGTTCCGGATGCTGGTCAGGGAGCTGCACTGGAGCTTCGTGCTCGGTGTGGTGGCCACCTACGGCATCAGCCAGGGGCTCGGGGGCGGCATCTCCCGCGTCGCGTCCGACTACTACTGGAAGGACGTGCAGAAGGTGCAGCCGTCGGCGGCGCAGGTGTACCACGGCGTCACGTCCATCCCGTGGCTTGTCAAGCCGATCTGGGGCCTGCTCACCGACGTGCTCCCCGTCGCCGGCTACCGGCGCCGGCCCTACTTTGTCTTTGCAGGTGAGCAGCATACTGTTTTGGGCTTTTGGTTACACTTGTGTACTGATGAGCTGTAAACTGAAAGTCTGACTGAATTGTAGACTTGTAGTAGTAGTAGTGTTTGACCATTTGGTGCTGGGGAAGTACAGTGATTAGTGACTAGCGACGAACCAAATCGACAGCGTCGATTTTGCCTGTGGCTCAGATAGGATAGGCATTTCTTTGCTGCTATGCACTATGCATCTGAATGATCGTGTAGTGCACCAAATCGACAACAACTATCTGAATTATAGACTCTGGTAGTGTTTAGCATTTGGTGCTGGCAAAGTATAGTGATTAGTGACCAGTGACAAACCTAATCGATGGCGTCGATTATGCCTGTGGCTCAGATAGGATTGTCACTATGGCACTATGCATCCGAATGATAATGAGCCACATCAGAAAACAAACTTGTTTCACCATTGGGATATCCATATCTATCAATGAAAAGATACGCCCTTGAGCGTATTCCCGAAAAAATATCCATATTTCACTTCTGAATAACTGAATTGCATATAGGGAAATGCAAAATGTGACCAAAAATTTGGAAGGAATCAATGGAGCTGTTTACTTGCATATATTCATAGCAAAAATGCGGCATAAGCCAAACGCATCAGCTATTCCCCGTAGCAGTGTTATTTTTATTGAATTCATGCTCCAGCCAACTCATCCAAAAGACCGAACTGATGGAGAGAGGCGGGCAATATATTTCAACAATTTTTACTGCCGTTCACTTGATTAAATGTAACTATAATATTTGGTAACAGGCTATGGATTTTCTTTATTAATTTTGTCCCCTCCCTGTTTTTTGAGGAATACACAGGCATAATGGGAGTGATTGCCATGCTTATAGTCTCTCTCCACAGCAAGCTTCATGTGATGTTCGCATTGTTGGCATTGATGTCTGGGAGTGCAAGTGTAGCAATAGCTGATGTAACTATAGACGCCTGTGTGGCCGAAAACAGTCTAATACACCCTCATCTCGCGGCTGACATGATGAGCTTAAATGGCTTCTGTTCATCTGTTGGAGGTCTTATTGGATTCTCAATAAGTGGTTTTCTTGTTCATGCAATTGGATCACAGGTGAGCATCACCAGCTCATAACACTCGATATTTTAGCGCTCTGTACTTCCCAATCATTGATCATCTCTAATCAAATGAGCTAGATAACTTCCTCATAAATCCAATCCAGAGTATTTTATCCACATATACACTCTGGTTATGCATAGTGAATAAGTGCACCAAGCTTGCTCCTCTATTTTGCCGTGTAGAAAGTAAATTATCTATTATTACTACTTTGGGTGGTACTGGTTTCTGGAATCTGATAGTAGATAAATCTTGTCTTTCTCAAGGGAACCCTTGGCATTTTAACTATACCTTCTGCCTTGGTAATTTTAGCTGGAATAGTGCTAAAGGATGTCCATATCCCCGACTTCCCATACGGGCAGGTTAGTAGAATGTTTTCTTCGTGTTGTTTGAGATCAGATATAAGTACTTTGTTTGCATGCACTAATTTTTCTGTCTGAAACCACAAACTAGGCTCATACAAAATTTGTAGAAGCCAGTGGAAAAATGTTAATGACCTTAAAATGCCCTGAAGTATGGCGGCCATGTTTTTACATGTACATGTCGCTTGCTCTCAGTGTGGATATTCAAGAAGGAATGTTCTACTGGTACACAGATCCAAGTGCAGGGCCATCTTTCTCTGAGGTACACCTTACACCTATATACATTTTTGTGCTATAAGCCTATAATATAATTTGTTAGTTTCTTTGAACCTTTGGCTCCTTTTTTCATGACACTACAGTTTGCTTGCAGTTAAATTCTTTTATACTTTTTTTCCCGGGGAAAATTCATCTGTACTTGACTTATCTGAAATGACTCCATGTGTTCCTTTTTACTTCATGTTATAGACTTTTCATAGTTTCCAAGATATTACTTTGACTACAATATCTTTTCAAGATGCTCCATATCTTCAAATTAACATATTTTTATAAAATTATGATATCAATAAATTACTTTTTAAGAAAAGCCCAATATATATATTTATATGCAATATAGATAGTTTTGGATATATTCCCGAACAAATGTTAGAAAGTTTGCTTCTTATTCTAAAGCATCAAATAAAAAAGGAGCAGTGTGGGTACATCTGATGCAAATATAGCATTTCTACTTTGGGGAATTTACCAATCTTTGACGCATGACCGAAATAATACTTTTTTTCTACTTTACCAGGGATTCATTGGGTTTATCTTCGCAATTGGTTCGGTGGGATCTCTTGTTGGAGTTATACTTTATCAAAATATTCTTAAGGACCACTCTTTTCGCAGCGTTCTTTGTTCAAGCCAGTTGCTACTAAGCCTGTCTGGAATGCTTGATCTGATTTTGGTACTTCGTCTAAATCTAAAAATTGGGATACCTGATTACTACTTCGCTGTGATCGACGAGGGGATCTCCAAAATGATCAACCGCATCAAGTGGATGCCTCTTTTGGTGCTCAGCTCAAAACTTTGCCCACCTGGCATTGAGGGCACATTCTTCGCGCTGCTCATGTCGATTGACAATATTGGCGTGTTGTCAGGATCTTGGATCGGTGGGTTACTCCTTCATCTGTTAAGGATCACAAGAACAGAGTTCAAAAACCTCTGGGCCGCGATCCTGATCCGAAATGTGATGAGGCTACTACCATTGGCACTGCTATTCTTGGTGCCGAGAAGTGACCCAAATTCTAACATACTTCCTACTGATTTGCTGGCTTTGGATGATGATGCCGAAGCTCGCCAGGTAGAGAATGTTGAGCTAACCTCTCTTACAGTCGACAAGAATCCGAGCACCGATGGTTTGCTCCAGGAATGCAAAACTCAGGAGCATCTTGATGTAGGACAAGACGATGACGAGGCTTCGTTACTCGCCAACAGAGGTTGATGAAACATATACATGTTTTTGCCGTTACAGAAACAAATAGTTGAAAAGATCATAAAAATCACATCATGTTGTTTTTAGTTCTCATGCTGTTGTATTCATTCATTTTACATCAGGGTAGCAAATCATCAAATGTCAGATAGTATATGGATACTCCAAAGTTCTATATTGATTTCTTTTTAACTCCCAGTGTGTTGCCTGGTTTTGACTCGAGTTGTATTTACATTCCTTGCAAGACTTGTACTCGACGTGTCTATTTTCCTTCCTTTTGCCCTGTCTTAACCTGGCTAGTTCACACTTCATAATCTAATGCTGCTACATGATTTCATCCATCGAAGGCCTGAATTTGTGCCACGAGGGCCATGTGCAGCGGACCAGACTTCTCTGCAGCTCATTTTCATCAGCAGATGAAGGAGAACGATATGGTAATAGCGATGTTGCTGTTAGGTGCACGCTACCAGTGATGATTTCATTCTTGAAAGCAACAAATTTTAAATGCATTGATTCCGAATTATCAGAGTGACACCTTTGGCGAGACACAAGACGAATTAGGATGCCACATGCCTCACAAATCTCACGAGGTCGAAAAGTTAACATAAAAATTCCATTGAAAATAAATAACATGTTTTTCCAAAGAAAAATATTGCTCGAAGGGAGATCGTGGAGGCGGAAACAGAGAGACCGTCTACCCTTCCCGAAGAATTCTCAAAGGGAGCTTTCAAGGAGCGTGCTCTTATGGATTTGGGTGACCATATTTCACGAGTTCGCAGATTGGTTTCCGGAGTACAATATTTTTTTCCCCGAGAAAAAGGCGTTTCAAGAACGATAATATGATTTCTCTCACCGATAGAAGAACGATAATACATCGTTTCCAGGTCCAAACCTATAATTTGTAGATTTCTGTTATGGGGCAAGAATCTGGGAATCCACCGAAAGTAATGAGAAAAGCAACTGAGCCTAATTCGAGCACCCAGACATTTGCAATTTATGCTCCAAATATACTTAGCAGTCGAGCAAGAGAGAAAAAAAAAGATGTATATTCTTCCTTTTTCTGGGCAGAAAGGACACAAAGGGCCGCCTTCCCAGTTTTTCTTGATCATATATATTATCCTTTGTGGCAATGGCATTATGCCAGATCAACCATAACCAGATTTGATCTTCAAGGGGATTTTAGCTTTCCACAAATGTTTGAAGTATCAGGGCCCACACCTGACATGTGATTATACACAGACTTGATCACGAATTTGCCATTTTTGGACCAAACCATGTAGGCATATCATCTCCATCCGAAATCAGATGCACCCCTTGCAAATAAATTCTCGGCCTACGCAGTTAAATCATCTGATATTCAACATCTTCTGAAAGACAAATTCCAGCCGTAGTCAGCCATCTTTCTAACAGATTTTCTGGTCTCATTGCGAATCTCAAATAATTCAGGGAATTGGCTTTTCAGAGTACCACTGCCAAACCAAACAACTTCCGATAAACCAGTGTGTTTTCCCCCTTTCACAACCATGGATCTGCCCTTAGTGTACAAATGTTTGACCTTAAGCAGACCAGACCAGCAAGGAGAATCATAAGCAGTACTTTTGATATGTTGAATGCCATTGCTAATCTTGTATTTTTTTTCCTTGACTATCTCCTGCCACATTCCTTCTTTACATTTAAGGTTCCACCACCATTTATAAAGCACTCTAATATTGAATCTCTCTAGATTTATGATGTCGAGATCCCTTTTTTCTTGTACCTGCATACAATCGGTCATCTAACCATATGATACTTCTTTTAATACTACCCTTGTGCCAGAAAAATCTTCTCAGAGCTTTTTCCATCCTTCCAATGTTTGTTTTTGTGGAATAGTAATACACAAGAATGTTGGTTGGACAGGCATATATTCTAGTAATACACAGAAAAATCTAGTCTCTAATAGATATCCTCAGCAGGTACCCAATCCTCAACGTGTTGTCTACTCCCACGAACATTCGCTCCTAAGTATTTAATGGGCCATGTCCCTTGTTGACAATTGAAGATATCAATATACGTATGTTCTTTATCATCACCATGCAATATCATAAGCACATCACTCTTTTAGAAATTTACTTTTAGTCAAGACATTTGCTCAAACAAATATAACAAAAGCTTTACATTCCTGGCAGATCCCATGTTGTCTTGGATCAGCATAATAGTATTATCAACATATTGTGAAATGTCTACTCCTTTATCTAGAAGGTGGGGGTATAAATCCAACAAAGTGTTCATTGTCTTCAGCCAACTGCACCATTTTCTTAGGACAACTGCAACAATATTAAAGAGGAAATGAGACAAAGGATCACCTTGTCTCACCCCTTAAGTTGCTAATTTTTTACCCAGAGTATCATTGACCTTAACATTGAGGGTCCCTCCCTTAACCACATCATGGAACCACTACATCCATTCATTAAACCCTCTTTCACTCGGACTATGGAAGAGGAAATTCCAATTTACTTTGTCATAAACTCATGAAGTATTTCATGCAAGGACATAACCCCATCCATAATATTTATTCCCTTTAATAAAGGCGTCTTGGGCCACACAACTCAATTTGTGCATAAGGCCCTTCCCAGTGCTTCATGGTGTACAGGTGCTAAGAGTGCCACATAGGCAAAAAAGTGATGTGGCAAAGCAATTAAAGAGGAGAGAGAGCATTATGGTGACCCCAGTGTCGGTACCAAAACCGGCAGATCTCGGGTAGGGGATCCGAACTGTGGGTCTAGGAATCAATGGGTAACAGAGAACGTAGAGACGGCGATTTACCCAGGTTTGGGCCCTCTCGAAGAGGTAATACCCTACGTCATGCTAGATTGTATTGATGTGATTGTATGAAGGTTACAGAGTTGATCTACCTCGAGATCGGATGGGCTAAACCCTAGGCAATGGATATGATGATCCTCTACGGACTAAACCTTCTGGTTTATATAGACACCAGAAGGTCCTAGGGTTACATATAGTCGGTTACCATCAGGGGATAAACATGCCGGTCACGCCAGTTATTCCTTGGAGGAGACGCCAAGTCTTCGGAGGTTTCCTTCTGATACACGGGGTCGCCCACAATCCGGCCTTCCATCGACGAGTAGAGAGCGGCCCACCAGCCCGGCCTACGAGAGATAGGCCGGCAGCCCGAGTACCCCCTAATCCGGGACACCCTCAGTAGCCCCCGAACTAGTCTTCGAAGCCGAGGTAGATGCCGAACACCATCGGCTTTGTGGACCAGTTCCCTTCCTTCTGTGATATCAATGACCGGCCTATATCTCCTCTGAGTCGAGTCTTTAAGTGTTGCCTGGCCACACACGCCCCGAAATACACTTCGGTCGCCAAGGGGTATCGATAACTTAGCCTCGAAGGCTAGTTACCTCGGTATGAACAGTACCCCCATCTGACAACTTTTTACCGAAGGGTCACAATGCGCCACGACCACGAGTTGTTTTATGAAAAACTCGATCCGCGGTTCGAGGCGGTTTTTTCATTGGCACGTTCCATCGATATGGAGATCGTGCCCTGGTTTTAAGGGATATGATCAATAATCTGCCCCGCCCCACGCGCGCATGATGGCACGATTTCATGGGGAAATGGCGAGGACTGCGGCGCAGTAAAGGGGCCGTGGGTTTTACAGCCCATAAAAGGGGAACGGTCTCCATTTCCTTCGCACGCTCCCATCTCTGTCTTTGCCATTGCCTTCCCCATTCTTTGAGCTCCAGCGCCCAGATCCACTTTCCTATCCAAGAACCCTTCCGGCCGCCAGTTTCAATCCAGCAATGGCGGGCTCCGGGTCCAAAGGCAAGTGGGAGGCGTCCGTCGTCACTGAGAGTGCCATCTTGGAGCTGAAGGACGCGGGCTATCTCCCTGCCAACGTCGCCCACCGTGCCCCAGAGGCCGGCCAGGTCGTCCCCACGCCGCGGCAGGGCGAGAGGGTGGTATTCCAGCCCCACTTCATTCGAGGTCTGGGCTTTCCCCTCCATCCCTTCGTCAGGGGCCTAATGTTCTTCTACGGGCTTGATTTCCACGATCTCGCGCTGAACTCCTTTCTCCACATCTCGGCCTTCATCATCATCTGCGAGGCCTTTCTTCGGATCCGGCCACACTTCGGCCTGTGGCTGAAGATCTTCAATATCAAGCCGAAGATCGTCGATGGCCAGCAGGCGGACTGTGGGGGTGCGATGGTCAGCAAGCTCCCCCGAGTGGAGTGGCCAGAGGGCACCTTCATCGAGACCGTCAAGGTCTGGCAGAAGGAATGGTTCTACATCACCGAGCCAAGGAGCGCGGATTGGGGGGCGATTCCGGCCTTCTGATCCGGACCCCCTACGAGGCTGGTCTCATGGACCAAGAAAGGCCTCGACTGGGGGGTGAACAAGGAGGTGGCGCAGCTGCAGAGCCGGATCGCCAAGATGATAGAGCAGGGCGTCGAGCTGCCCAACGTGATCCAGATCATGCTCGGCCGCCGAATCCTCCCATGCCAGGACAGGGCCTCCCCCATGTGGGCCTACAAGCCCGAAGACCCGGCCACCGTGCGCAACTTCTTCCGCACCTCCCACGCTCAGTTGTGAAGGGCGTTGTTCAAGCCGCAGAAGGACTGGCCGGCCGAGGAGGAAGACATCGGACTTGACGCCGCAAATCCCCCATGGGAGGTATGACTAATTTTGTTCTTATACCCGAACTGTTCCCTTTTGATAAGGTACTTAGCTTTTTTACTTCCCATCCGCAGAACTGGCTGAAGAAGGCCGAGCGGATCAACAGTCCGGCGCCGCTGCCAGAGGGGCCCAGGACACCCCTACTGATGGCCATGTTGGCCGTGGAGCCATACAAGGCGCCGAAGAGGAAGGAGAAGAAGAAGGACCAGAAGAGGGAGGCCAGAGAGGGCCTCCGCTCCCGAGGACCCCCGGACACTAGATCCGAGGACACCCACGCTCCCTCCGCACAAGAGGAGGAAAAGGAGCAGGGAGGAGAAGGGGAGGAAGACAATTCCTCCCGAACAGGAAAAAGGGCGGCGTCCGAAGGCGTCGAGGAGGAGCCGCTTCGCCCCTCCCTCAAGAGAGCATGCAGGGCCAAGGTGGCCCTGTCCGACAATAGCTCGGCTTCTGCCGAGGCCTCCGAAGAGGTTCCTCGGAGGATCCCCAGGGCCAAACCGCATGCCCAAAGGTACGCATTCCAGTATCCGCGTAAGTGTTTTCGACCGAACTAAGCTCAATATCGATCACTTTTTGCTTTTGACATCGCAGCCCGCTGCGCGACCTCCCCACCGACCGAGTCTCGGAGGGGGACTCTCCACCGGCCGCGTTGGCGGAGAGCGGGACTGAATCGCGCGCCTCGCCTTCCCCAATCGTCGAAGAGGCCGAGGAGGTCCTGTCGAGGAGGACCCCTCCCGTGCCGCACACAGGGGGAGGGGGCGACGTGATCATGGCCGAGGCGAACACCTCGGTCGCCGAAGACCAGGAGGGGAGGGCCCCTCTGGTTAACGAAGAGGAGGAGCCCGGACAATCCGAGCTCTCTCTGAGAGCGGCTCCGGAGTCGTCAATGCGTCCGGAGTCGGGCACTCCGGTCCTCGAGAGGGAAGAAACCGAAGTGCCCCCGCCACCCCCGCCCGCCCCAGAGCAGGCGTCGACTGGGTGGCTGGATGAGATGGAGGATGCTCTAACCAGCTCCTCTATCGCCGAAGAGCACCGTGCCCTTATGCGCGCGATGTTGCAAAGCCTTCGGTCCGTGGATAGCGGACTGAAGGAGGCTTTCAATGGCCTTCTCACAGGCTTCAAGGTGAGCCAAGTAATGTTTTCCCTTAAAGAATTTCTTTTGTACAAATGTATAGCCTCATACACAGTAGCCCCCGAGACTCTGACTGGCTTGATCAAAGCCGGTCAGAGGATCAAAAATCAATATCTCGGATACTAATGTGCGTAGAGTGATGCGCAGGCGTCGTCTTCGGCAGCAGCCGTCAACGCCGAGGAATTGGCCGAGCTGAATCGGAAGCTCAAAAGCTCCGAGGACGACCTCAGCCTGGTGAACAAGAGGTTCGACGAGGCGCAAGGTAAGTCCGAACTGCAGTATTTACTACAGCCGTTGCATTTTTGTTAAGTAAGGTTTAAAGTAGCCTAAACGGAATCAGTGGATATGACTACAGCTACCGCCGCGGAGGTCGAGAACCTCAAGGCCGCGCTAAGGACGGCTCAGCTAGAAGCGGCGGAGCAGGGGTCGGCAGCCGAACTGACAACGGTGAAAACCGCTAGTCAGAAGTACGAAGCCAGAGTGGCGGAAGTGCAACAAGAGCTCGCGGATGCCGTCACAAAGTGTGAGGCTCTCGAGCAGAAGAATAAAGAGCAGGCCGCCGAGCTAACCTCACTGGGGTCGGTGGCCAAGGAAGCGCGGACAAAGGCGCGAGGCTACCAGGAGGAACTCCGCCAAGTGAAGCTTATTGCGGATGGTAAGCCATATTTGCTGCAAAGTGTCTTTGGAGGTAACAGGTTCGCTTTGCTCACGCGGGTGTGGCGTTCCGCAGGCGCCTTTGCGGACCTCCCGAGGAGTGCGGCTGATGCGGCGAGGTTCTTCGCTGCCCAGGAGGGTCGGGCCGAACAAAGGCTGTTTTGGGCGCAATTTCAAGCGCCCGAACACCCTCCCCTCCTTAACAACCAGATGAAGCAGCTGATGGAGCTGCATCGGATGGCGGAGCCCGTGATGAAGGACCTCTGCGTCAAGCTGTGGCCTTCAGAGCCGCTGCCGAGCGGCTATTTTGGGTTGGTGCAGAGGTTGTACGACGACGTGCCCCGAATTGATGCTTGGAAGCGCTCCGTGTGCATTGAAGGAGCTCGGATGGCCTTCGGCAAGACCATGGTGCACTGGCCGAAGATCAAGCCAGCCGAGATGGCCACCGGACCTCCACCCCCTGGGAAGGAGCATAGGCGCCCCGAGCAATATTTTGCCATCGTGATGGATGGTGCTCGGGCAATAGAGGCCCAGTGCTCGAAAGATGTAATTTATGAGTAGATTTAGTTTCCTTGTAGCCAAGGAGTTGAAACTTTTGTTTTATTCTTATGCAAGTTGTTAGCTGTGAATATAGTGCATGCTTATGTTAATTTTGACTCCTGTCCGGCCGTTTTTAAACTGAAAGTTACCAGTCGTCAGCTTCAGCCCCCTTGCAGATACTGCATGGGGTGTTTTCTCGTAATACTTGAACCCTTAGCCGACGTCTCGGTGCCCGGAGGCGGTCGTATGTACGGAAAACCAGGCAATCAGACTATGCGGTTTTAGTGCTTTCACTTAGCCATAGGAGCTTGACTGCGGGGGCTGGTGACTAGCCCCCAGTGTTTGTGATATTCGGACGAGCCGTGGTTGATACCATCATCACATGGTTTCTGTAACAGAGAACCCTTCGTTTAACACGGACTAACCTCCAACGATTTTTGGTTTGACACGAGTCATCGGATCGCCGACCAGTTCTCGCTTTATTGTGACAGTCAGTTTTCAGCTTTCTCCACTGAGGTACTTAACCAGGCTAGCTAGAAGTACAATCGCAGTGGTTCTCCCTTTACCCTCTTAGCCGAACAGTGCGGAACGTAAGAGGGTAAACACAGGAGCCGAGCAACCTAACTATTGACCAAAGACGCAATTCGGAATTGATTCATATAGTGCAATATCCATGACGCTGAGCACATAAAATAAAAGTAGGTGCCGGGATAAAGTTTGAGGCAAGATTTATGTTCGAGCCCCCGGTCTATTAGCCGGTTACTAAAAAAGGGACGTATCGTAATAGTTTACTTCGGCCTAAAAAAGCGGAAAGGAATATGCAACGCGAATGACTGTACAATTACCAGAGAAAAATCGGTCTTTATTTCCTTTGAATATGTGACGTCCAACCGTACAATCCGGATTGCCGAAGTAACTTTGATAGATACTTTTGAAGAAATAAATACGTTAGAGTAAAGGTTTACACAGGGTCTTCATGAGTGGTTTGACGTCCCTACTACGCCCTGCTGCACGTCTGCGCCTTTGCTCTTTAAGAAGCTTCCGTGTGAGCGAAGCCGTCGACTGTATGTTCGGCGGAAGTAGTAATGTTTGGCAGACGAGCCCTTGGGGAAGGGTTTTGAGAAGTCGCCATGGTATATCAGTTTGATGCTGATCAGGCCCTAGATGGTTCCCGTTGTCGATGTTAATTCGAAGACATCTGTTGGCCATTCCTCGGTCGAACCGAGCTCTTGGCCTTTGTTTCATGTGTCCCCACAACTGCCCATGGAATTTTGAGCGCGAAATTGTGCACTCGAGGTACGTATTTCGCGACTAGGTGGGCCGTGCTGTGGGGCGCGTACCCCTATTTGGGGTGAGCATGGGAGTGCTCCGGGACCGAGGCTGCAGCTCGGGAGCGCTTGCGTGCGTCCAGTGTCTTGGCAGTAGACTGGGCTTGCGACGCCTCTTCGGTGGCTTGGACTTCGGCGGCTAGAGCCGCCGTGTGTTCCTCTGTTCGGAGTGAGCGCTCGGTATTACCGTTGATGGTAATAACGCCCTTTGGTCCTGACATCTTGAGCTTCAGGTATGCATAGTGTGGGACGGCGTTGAAGCGGGCGAACGCAGTCCGGTCGAGGAGTGCATGGTAACCGCTGCGGAAGGGGACAATATCGAAGATCAAGTCCTCGCTGCGGAAGTTATCGGGCGAGCCGAAGACAACTTCCGATGTCACGGATCCCGAGCAGCGTGCCTCGACACCTGGGATTACACCTTTAAAGGTGGTGTTGCTGGGTTTGATCCTTGATAGGTCTATCCCCATTTTCCTCATTGTATCTGAGTAAATCAGGTTGAGGCTGCTACCTCCGTCCATAAGGACTCTGGTGAGGTGAAATCCGTCCATGATGGGGTCGAGCACCAGAGCCGCCGTTCCTCCATGGCGTATACTGGTCGGATGGTCTCGACGGTCGAAAGTGATCAGGCAAGCCGACCACGGGTTGAATTTCGGGGCTACCGGCTCTAAGGCGTAGACATCCCGAAGAGCGCGTTTCCGCTCCTTCTTCGGTATATGCATGACGTAGATCATGTTCATGGTTTTGACCTCTGAAGGGAACTGCTTTTGGCCTCCGTTGTTCGGTTCGCGAGGTTCGTCGTCATCCTCGCTGCGGGGGCCCTTGCCCTGTTCTTCGGCTGTGACCTTGCTGGCCTGTTTGATTACCCAACAGTCATGGTTGGTATGGTTGGCGGGCTTATCCGGGGTGCCGTGAATCTGACAGGGCCTATCTAATATTCTATCCAGCGCAGACGGGCCGTCCCGGTTCCCTTTAGAGGGTTTTTTCCGCGGTCCCGATTTCGAGCCGCTGAATCCAGCGTTTACTGCTGCGTCGTCGGCTTCACCGCCGTTGTTTGAGTGCCGGCGCTTATTGTTCTTATTGCGCTGGGGTTTCCCGTTTCCGTCCCGGGCCTCTGAAGTGCCGGGGTCTTCGGGGTGGTTGCTTCGACGAGCTAACCAGCTATCCTCACCCGCGCAAAAGCGGGTCATTAGGGAGGTAAGGGCCGACATTGTTCTCGGCTTGTCCTGGCCGAGCTGGCGGGCGAGCCACTTGTCCCGGATACTGTGTTTGAATGCTGCAATCGCTTCGGCATCCGGACAGTCGACGATCTGGTTCTTCTTGGTCAAGAACCGGTTTCAGAATTGTCGGGCTGACTCCCCGGGCTGCTGAATGACATGGCTTAGGTCATCGGCGTCCGGTGGCCGAACATAGGTGCCTTGAAAGTTCGCCCGGAATGCATCCTCGAGCTCCTCCCAGCTCCCGATGGAGTTTTCGGGTAGGCTGTTCAGCCAATGCCTTGCTGGTCCCTTGAGTTTCAACGGTAAGTACTTAATGGCGTGGAGATCATCTCCTCGGGCCATATGAATGTGGAGAAGGAAATCTTCAATCCACATGGCTGGGTCAGTTGTCCCATCGTAGGATTCTATATTGACGGGTTTGAACCCCTCGGGGAACTGATGCTGCATCACCTCATCGGTGAAACACATTGGGTGTGCGGCGCCCCTGGCCCGGGCCACATCGCGCCGAAGATCGGTTGTCATCCGGGCACGGT
Organism: Elymus sibiricus; assembly: GCA_039707655.1. Classification (NCBI taxonomy): domain Eukaryota; kingdom Viridiplantae; phylum Streptophyta; class Magnoliopsida; order Poales; family Poaceae; genus Elymus; species Elymus sibiricus. Next base: position 117,570,503 of record CM077676.1, on the reverse strand, counting down.
GCTGCTCCCGAGCTCTGTCGTTCCTATCGCGCTAGGCTTGGTATCCGTCCCGTCCAGCGGGCGCATATCCTGTGGATCCATAGATGGATCTGGACTGGATCCCTCGGGCGTTCAGGTCGCGGCGCAAATCGTATCGGTCGTCCGGTTGAACCGGGTCTTTGTCTGCTCGGCGAGGAGGCGCGGGTGGGTATTCGGCTTTCCCGGCCGCCCTATCCCGTCCTCGAGGGGGGACGGGTGGGAGTTCGGTTTCCACAGCCGGCCTATCCTGTCCTCGAGGGGGGCGGTCGGGCTGGCTTGCGTAAGTTCGTCTGGGAGGCATGGGCTCAAGGGCCTCATCCTCAAATTCTAGGAGTAGGCACCGCCGTGGGTAACTTTTGTATTGACCCTAACGTTGATCGTCAAGGCCCTCTTCAGCAGCTAAGACCATCGTCCATCTGTCGTTGAGCGTATTTTGTTCCGCTTTTAACTGTTGTTGCTTCCTCTTCAAGCTTCGGGCGGTGGCGATGAGTTGCCGTTTGGATTTCTCTTGCTCTAGGGGGTCCTCTGGGACGATGAATTCTTCGGGTCCGAGGCTATCCTCCTCTTCGGACGGAGGGAGGTAATTGCTGTCCTCGGGGTCCTCGAGGTCCTCGGGGTCACCCTGGTCTTCATGCCCTTCGGGTGCGTCGTGGTGCTGCTCGGGGGTGTTGTCGCCGAGCTCCCCCATGTTATCCGGAGTGTCGTTCTCTCCGGTGCCGTTTGTGTCTGTGTTGTTTTCCTTGCCCTTTCCTCGCCCTCTGGCTCGCCGTCATCGGCGTTTGGGCGGTTCCTCGGCGGGGTCGTCGCCGTCCTTCATAGTCGTGTCGCCGTCCTTCTTGGGGGTATCGACCATGTAAACGTCGTAGGTAGAGGTGGCGGTCCACTTTCCGGTGTTGGAAGTGGCAAGGGAAGGAGCCGTATAGGGCGGGACGTCGATATCTTCGTCCATGTCATCAGCCTCCTCGGAGGCGTAGTCCAGCATGTCGGTTAAGTCTTCGATAGTGGCTACCAAGTGGGTGGTGGGTGGGACGCAAAATTCCCCGCGGCTGGCCTCCTGTCCGACCCGCTCCTGGTCCGAGGACGGGCCATCCGCGATATTCATCCTCTGGATCTGATCTAACATCTCGCTTAAAAACGAGAGGTCAACCAGATTCACGTTCGGGCATCCGTCGGAGTTGAGCTCCGGCGCGCCAATACTGTGAATGTGTTCGGCCAAGGGAGACCCTTGGTTTTCTGGCGCTGGGGTTGGATCTGAACTCAAGGCCAGATCCAAACTGAGGCCCGGCCCGGGGACAGGGACAGGGAGGGAATCCGAGGTCGAGGCCTCAGGATTGGTAGGCTCCTCGGGTAAAGCCGAGAACCCAGTAAAGACCAGATCGCCTCGAGCATCGGCGACGTACTCAAGGCTGCCGAACTTGATTTCCTGCTCAGGGGCGAAGCTGCCGACCCGGTCAAGGTGACCGGTCGGATCGGCGTGCAGCACAATGCTGCCGAACGCGAAGAGTTATCCGGGGACGAAGATGTCCCCGTTGCGGATTCCATCGCTGATGAGAAGGCGAGCCATTGATCCTTGGTGACCCACGGCGGAACTCTCAACAAGAGCACCAATGTCGGTACCAAAACCGGCAGATCTCGGGTAGGGGATCCGAACTGTGGGTCTAGGAATCAATGGGTAACAGAGAACGTAGAGACGGCGATTTACCCAGGTTCGGGCCCTCTCGAAGAGGTAATACCCTACGTCCTGCTAGATTGTATTGATGTGATTGTATGAAGGTTACAGAGTTGATCTACCTCGAGATCGAATGGGCTAAACCCTAGGCAATGGATATGATGATCCTCTACGGACTAAACCTTCTGGTTTATATAGACACCAGAAGGTCCTAGGGTTACATATGGTCGGTTACCATCAGGGGATAAACATGCCGGTCACGCCAGTTATTCCTTGGAGGAGACGCCAAGTCTTCGGAGGTTTCCTTCTGATACACGGGGTCGCCCACAATCCGGCCTTCCATCGACGAGTAGAGAGCGGCCCACCAGCCCGGCCTACGGGAGATAGGCCGGCAGGCCGAGTACCCCCTAGTCCGGGACACCCTCACCCAGGAAGAAGCAATGCTAAGCACGTGGACCTATGCAAAATGACTATCAACCAATGCATGAAGGTGTTTGGGTGTTAAAACATTAAATGAGTGAGGCTTAGCTACAAAAGCTAAGCACCAATGCATTGGAGAGAGTAGTTGGTAAGCTTTGTAATGCATTTAGCACCTCACCTTAGCACCAATGCATTGGAAGAGGCCTAAAAGGCTCGACCCTATCATCCATGGCTTTTGCAAAAAAATTGAACAACATAGGCAAACAACATATTGGTATGTATCCCTGGATGGTATCTACATTTACTCCTTTGGGAATGAGAGTTACAATTCCAAAATCAATCCTGCTCAAGTCCAACCTCCCAGCATGAAAATCATGGAAACACGTCTTGATATCATCTTTAATAAAATGCTAGCAAGCCTGATAAAATTCAATAGGAAAACCATTAGAACGTGTTGCCCCCATTACTCTTTTAACTTCCTCCTCACTAAAAGGTTTGCTGAGATCTATATTGTCTTCTGCAGATAGCTTGTCCCGATCAGACCAAACATTATTTCTCAATCTGCAATTAAAGCCATCATTAGGACCAAACAACTCTTTGTAGAAGTTGGTAGCATGATCAACAAGATGTTTAGTCCCTTGTATCACATATTCAAATAATAGATGTGCTTCTTCCTTCTTCTGCCAATTGACAATTCGTGAAGAGTGTTGTCTCCTTTAGGCAACCAGTCTTCTCTAGATCTCTTGTGCCAGTATTCCTCCTCCTCTTCCAAAGGCTGGTGGATAGAATTCTGAATAAAACTTCTTCTGGCCATCTGATCACTTATTAAAGGTTGGATTTCTTATAAGGCTTCCAACTCTTTAACTTCACCAGTTAAATCTTTACTATTCTTTAGGGTCTGTCCTCTAAAATTTCTTCCCCATCCTTTCAGGTACCTACTAACTTTGTTGAGTTTATTCTGGATCACATTCAGGTTGTCTCTAGCAGCAATTGATTCAATCCAAATCTTTTCCACCACATCCAAGACATCCTCTCTCAAAGTCCAACTAGGTTAAAATCTAAAGGATTCTTCTTAATTTCTCCGTCCTCCATGGTGTCCATAATCAAGGATTATGATCTGAAATAATCATGGTAATTTTATACACAGAAGCCAAGGGGAACAACTTTCCCATCCACCGCACATGAGAAGCCTATCTAGCTTCTCCAAAGTAGGCTCCTTGTGGTTATTTGACCAAGTGAAGTTTCCTCCATCCATATTCATCCCTCTGAGTTCACATGTATTAACAATAGAATTGAAAGTATCATAGTTACAATTCACATGGAAATTTCTATTCTTCTCCTTAGATGATCTAAGTAGGTTAAAATCACCACCCACCAAAATAGGGGAAAATAAGATAGAATCAAAAAACTTAAATTTAACATGGTATTTTCCGCTCGAGCGCCGCACCTACGAGGACTAAAAAATCCTAACCTAAACTATTAATCGAAGCGGAGGCACCGGGATTCCCTCCCCGCCACCAGCCGCCGGAGCAGCAGGCTAAGAGGAGAGTTTGCCCTAGCCGCCTAGGGTTAGGAGAGCAAAAGAGAGGAAATAGTGGTCGACACGTAGCGTTACTCTTCTAGCTTGCTAGACAAAAGGGACAATTGCATTTTTGCCCCTAGTTGGAACCTACCCACGGGGTTTGCCCTTACTTTTCAACTCTGCTCAGTTTTGCCCTTAGATTTACCCCCGAGGTCGCCCGAATGCCCTTTGACTGTTTGACAAATACTTTGAAAATTCATAACAAATTCATATGAACTCGGAAAAATGCAAATAAGATATCAAAATGTTCAGACAAATATTACCTTTATGTGCATATCATTTGCATTCCGGACAAAAGCACCGTTTAAACTACCCCGAGTTTATTAATGTTATTAACATTATTAAAAATAAAAAGGTATAAATAATACTTTTTTCATGAATAAAAATTACATGAAAATGTAGGTGATGTTTTCTCAACATCCTGATATGTTTTTTGCATTTTTCTGAGTTCATATCAACTTGTTATGAATGTTCAAACGACTTTGACCATTATTTTGAAATTTCATAACAAGTTGATATGAACTCAGAAAAATGCAAATAAGATATCAGGATGTTCAGAAAACATCACCTACATTTGCATGTAATTTTTATTCTTGAAAAAAGTATTGTTTATACATTTTTATTTTTAATAATGTTAATAACATTAATAATCTCGGGTAGTTTAAACGATACTTTTGTCCTGAAAGCAAATGACATGCACATAAAGGTAATGTTTATCTGAACATTTTGATATCTTATTTGCATTTTTCTTAGTTCATATCAATTTGTTATGAATTTTCGAAGTATTGGTCAAACGGTCAAAGGGCATTCGGACGACCTCGGAGGCAAATCTAAGGGCAAAACTGAGTAGACTCGAAAAGTAAGGGCAAACCTCGTGGGTAGGTTCCAACTAGGGGCAAAAATGCATTTGTCCCTAGACAAAAAAATATCGTACTAACTCAAGATCCGATGATGGCGAAGCTGAAAAAGAAACACATCAGCCTACAATTATTTATGGCTCTGAAATTGTTTTGGTGAAAAACAGAGAAGGGGCATCTCATGAATCTATGGATATTGTCACATCCCAAACCCCCTATTATTTGCTCACATGAAAATGATAATGAATTTGTTACTGAGAATATGACCAATACCCAGGTGCCTATAAGGGCTCAAACCACCAACAGAGAGCAGAATCTACCAATAAGAGCAAGTACAAGATTGGCTCAGCCTGGAAGAGGTCAAGAGAGTATCTTTGGTACTACCATTACTCATTCAAATTTCTTTGCTGCGCTTGCTTACCATGAGATTATGAGTAAGGCTTTAGAGATTGGAGATGATTGTGGTAATATGCATTTAGAAATTGTTAACTCTACTGGAGATCTAGAAATTGCTAGAGTTAATCTTCTGGATAAATTTCATTATGAATGATAATGTGGGCAGTCATGTAAGCTTCTGGACTGGAGAATAAGATTGAAGATTTGGAGGATGACTTCACTGTAGTTAGGTATAGATCTGGTTTAAAAAAAACAAGAAGATGGAAAAGTTAAGAGAGTCAAAAGAAAAATAAATATATTCCTCTAGCACTGGCCATGTTATGACTAGGAGCATTGGGAATAACAAGGTGCAACCTGGTGTTCCTGGTAGAGAACCCCATCGTTTGCATGGTGGTTTGCATGCTACCAGGATTAGAAAGAAAATAATAAATATAAATGTTAGGCCTTATCAGGATATGCGGCAAGAAAGGTTTAGCCAATTATTTGCAGGAGTTCATGAAGGATAAAGATGTTGTCGGGGCCGGATTTCCGGAACATGATGTCCCAGAAATTAACCCCTCGTGTCGTCACCAGCCCAGGATTACTGTTACTGGTGGACACGTCCTTGTTACAGAATTACCAAGCAATTACAAGAATTGGATACAAGACCATAAAGGTCCGATGATACAACAATGATTTCTAGTGAGGATGACGGAAGCGACTCGTGGTTCTCCAACGTCGATGGGGCTCCATTCCCACAGGAACAGCTGACCCGGTAATTCCTATCCCGCGTGGCTGCTATCCTAGGCTCCGCATGGACTTCGTGGTAATACTCCTTGTCGAAAATCCTGACCTGGCCAATTAAATAGCCAGGGACAAGCCTGTGAGTACGTTTGAATGTACTCGCAAACATAATGAACAAAAGATATACCGAATGCATATGATCATGATGGGTTAAATTATTTGCACATGCTGAACGAAATTAAATCATGTCATGATGAATATTACTACGGTGCTGAAATTTAAAACATGGCATGATAAATATTAGCATATGCAGAAAAATTAAAATGTTAGTGACAAACCAAAAAAATTAAAAGTGGACAATCGGGCGAGACCGGACCGCCCGAGAATCCAAAAGAAATGCCAAACGGGTGTCTAAAAGAGAATCGGGCGAGACAGACCGCCCAAGAACTCAAGCGACGCCACGAGAGGTCTTGAAAAGAAATGAGTGCCCGGGTAGTCTAGCCAGCCCATGAAACACTCAGAAAATAAAATAAGAGAAACGGTTAGTCCATAATAATAATAATATTCATGACAACAATAATATTCGTATCATAAAAAAAATCATGATAATATCAGTAGTGGCAATAATCATTCTGCAAAATAATTCATGCTCAATTTAATTATTTTCCTCCGGAGACCGACACTTGACCAACCCAGACTGTAGTCCTTAACCGCGGACACGGCTATTCGAATAGGTATAACTCTGCAGAGGGTGTACTCTTTACCCACAAGTAAGGATTTCTTTAGTCAGCACCGAGACGCTGACTAATTCCCATTACGGTCTTTGGGTTGAAAACACACCTAACTAGCACACACCAGCTTAACTCACCAAAGCCAGGAATCACCCAAGGCAATGATAAAGTAAAACTCTAAGTGGGAAGGCCTCATTCAACGGCCTCCAATAGCATGGGATCACAATATTTATATCGGCGCGCAAACAGGGGTGCGACCCCTCTCCGGCTACAACCGGAGACACCCATGCCCCCGGACCAAGTGACATGCCTACCATGGGCCAATGGTATCTTTCACTATGGCCTCTCTGTACGGTGTGTGCAGGAAAGGGGTTAACAACTTACTGAACCGTACCCTACCTGTGGCAGGGACAAGTGGCAGCACGAAACAAGTATGGGGGTTACCGGAACAAGACTCGCTCTACGGTCGACTCAGGAGGTTTAATTTTTCCTGCAGTGGTTAGCACAACATATTTCCTCGGTAATACCCAACAGGGTCACCATCTGGCATGTCCCAACATGCCCTCACTGATCATTCTCGTCACAACGAGATTTCAGTTTCACGGTCACGTTTCTCGTGACTGATTCTTTCCTGCAGATTAGTCCGGATCAACATGGGCATGTGAAAATAACCATGCTCACTCATACTTCATATTTAAATGAAGATAAAATATTTTCAAGGGATCATGCATGCATAACTAGCAATATGCAAATTTTTATTTGAATTCAACATATGCATGATCCAATTATTTCTTGCAAATATTTAACCATGCCATCACCATATCAAGTGTTCAAGATGCTTGCCTTGATCATGCAGAAATATTGGGTGCACTCCAAAAGTTTTGAAAAATTATTTCCCCTCCATTTCCTATTTTCAAAATAATGCAATTACCACACAAGTATTAAGCAGGAAAATAAAAGTGCTCTAAAAATGGAATTTCACTTTCCTAGGACCTCTCTGGTTATGTGGAAAATAACCAAGGTGGTTCTACTGGTTTTTGAGCACTAAGTATTTTTGAACATTTCGAATTAGGTGAAATTAAGGAATTAATGGTTCTGCAAGAATTCTACAGAAAACATTTTATAAAAAAAAAGATCTAGGGCACCTATTAAATGGGACATGATTTTAGAGTTATTTAGAAATTTGTTTCACTGGATTTGGAGTTGAGATGAATAGTCTAGGAATTTTATAAGTTGAATTATGTGAAGAAATGGTCTATCTAATTAACCAGACAAAAAATTATGCATGGAGGAAATGTTCACTACTCTTAGATAATTAGGCCATGATTTATAGATCATATAGAAATTGGAATCAATCCATTTGGATTTGAAATGGACACTAGGGAAATATTTGAAATCTGCTGGAAAAGGAAAAAGAGGAAAGGCAGAAGCGCGCCTGAGCGCGTTTTAGATGCACGGCGCCACTGGGCCGGGTCCAGTCTTTCGGCCGCGGGGGAGGGCGCCGACGTCGAAGACGTACTCATGGGAGTACGTTTCCCTTGCGCGGGGGCGGCTTCGATAGAATCCGTCTCCACTTAAACGGCGGGACCCGCGGTTTGAGTGGCTGACGGGCGGGCCCCACTTGTCGGGTTCGTCTCCCAACTCCCGCGCGCGTCTGGCCAGGGTCAGAGGAGGATTCCGGCGATCCTCACCGGCGAACGGCGGCACCCCTCAGCGAGCCGAGCCCACCGCTGAGTCCAGGAGACCGAGGCGGTCCTACCGTTACTCGACACGGCCAAAGAGGTGGATAAAATCGTCGACGACGAGCTCCCCGGCGGATGGCGGCGTCAGACGAAATGGGGGTTTCGTCTATGGCGACTCCGGAGCAAAATTGAGTGGGGGAATGGATTTGCGGGACCGCGAGAAAGCTTCTGGTGCAGAGAGTTGAGAGGGGGAGGCTCGGGTTGGCTCGGTTTCTTCGAGGCAAGGATGGCGGCAGAAGCTGCCGGAGAGGAGGGAGACGGCCTCTCCCGGCCGTTTGGCTGCCCGGGGTGGCTTGCGGGGGAGATATGAGGATGAGGCCTGAGAGGAGGGAGCTCGGGGTGAGCTTTATAGGGAGGGAGAGGCGGTGCCACGGCTTCCAGAGGAAGCCATGGTGGCGGCGGCCATTACTGCGGCGAGGGAGGTGGTTGAGGGCGGTGGCGTGGTCGGTGGTGGTCGGCGGGGTTCGGTAGGGACGGTGGCAACTCGCAGTTAAGGCGAGGCGTGCTGGCTGGCTCGGAATCGAGCCACGCGTCCAGGGCGGTATCGTGCCCGAGACGACGGCGGCTGTGGTCAGCGCAGGCGGGGGTGGCCGGCGCTAGGAGTCAAGGGGAGGTGTCGGCGAGCTTCCGGATGCTCTGGGTGATCCAGAATAGGATCAGGACGGGCGAGGGAAGCAACAGAGGAGCAGCAGCAGCTAGGTGCCGAAGACTGCCATAAGGGCGCTCTGCGCACGCACACTACTTGCTCGACAGAATGCCAAATGGGTTAGAGAGGTTATCTGCAAGTGAGTTTTGGTAGGGTAGGGCTCCTTTGGATGATGAAGACAGTGGTCAAGCTTGTTTGGCCAGAGGTGCAAGTGCCAAATGCAGTTTAGAGAGATGCCAATATCTGTCATGCTCACCAGGTGTTTGACAAAATGCAGGGGCTATCTAGAGAACTTTGATGGAAGTGAGATTTGGCAGGATGGTGTCTCTTTAGATGATAAAGAGGATGGAAGGGTTGGTTTGACCAAAATAAAAACTTGCAAGTGCAAGTTTTGGGGGATTTCAGTTCTGGACCCAAACTTGGGGGATTTATTTGGAGATATTCCAGGATGCAAATGGGGTGGATCTTCTGGACTTAAGGGTTTGGTTGGAAGGACTATAAGTGGGAAAATTTTCAGAATTAATTGATGAAGGAAAAATAGGGTTGCAGTTAAAACCTAGGAATGGAACAGAATTGGAAAGAGGATGTTACACTCAAAAATTTCAAAAGACCAGGTTGGGTTTTTGCATAAAAGTGATCTATAAGCACCACATGAGCCCTCATAATTTTTGTGGAATTTTTAGAGAATTATTTAAAATAGTTGTAGTGCAACAGAGACATTTAAAGTATGAAAAATGCTATTAAAAGAATTATTCTTGGGCAAATTTTATTATGAAAATAATTCCTATTGTTAATTAAAATATAAATGAAATGATCTAAGAAAACTACCAAAGCCACAATATTTTCCATTTAATTTCTATGGAGGGAAGAATTTTGAAAACAGAAAACAGAAAAGACTCCGAAAATAATAAAAGACCTAATATAATTCAAAATTTTATTTCTGGCCAAATTTTATTTAATAAAAATATGGTTAAATTTTTTTGAGGTGTTACAGATGTGGATTTTGTGGGTTTACAAGAAACAATAAAGAGAGATTACCCTCAAAGCTTCTTTAAGAAAATTGACCCTCTTGATCAATTTTCTTGGCATTGGATTCTTGATCAGAGACAAAATTTGATCAAGATGAATTCAAATGTTATTTCAAGTAAAAAGACTTAAATTTAACATGATATTTTCCTTGGGAAGTGTCAGTGATGTTAAATCTAGAGGATTTAACACCCCCTAGTATCCCACCACATGCTTTACGAAATTCATACTTTTTCGAGTTTGTCTTCCAGGCTTCGATCCTCCTCGAGTTTGTCTGTCTGGACGTAGTTGACCGAGCTCCAGTGTAGATTCCTGCCGTCTCTTTGGAGCGATGAGGTTAAGGTTTCTTGTCATGTGGCGAGCTTTGCTTTGAGGTGCTTCAGATCTATGCAAGGGTTCAACGGCGACGACTGCGGCTCCAGGCGCCAGCCCTTAGGGGCACGTGCACGAAAACTTCCTAGTTGTCATCGACAAGGTCAAATTGGCTCCAGTATTGGAGCGGCGACAACGGCGCGTCGACGGCTCGTTCTGGCAGCATCAGTGGTTGTTCTGGCGGCCGGTGGGGAAAACGTTTTCCACGTGATCAGGCAGCGAGCAAAACCGCAAAGGCGACCACACACACGCCATCCATCGGCCACGCCGGAACCGTGCGCCCGAATGCGGCCAGACCATCCCCGCCAGGCTCCACCTGTCAAGCGATCCGACGGGCCTGACAGCCGTGCTCCAGCGGCCCCGCCACTTTATCCACAGCCCAGGCCCCCACCGCTCCCGCCGACACGCGGGGCCCGTCCCCCGCCCCCACCCGTCATCGTCACGCTCCTGCTCGCGAGCCCGGCGACTATTTCTGGACCCTTCTCTCCCCCAAAGGCCAGCCAAAGCTCCCCCTCCCTTTCTCCCCGTCTTCCTCATTCGCGCCGCCCCTCTCTCGAATCATTCGCCCCGCCGCGCCGCCGGCCGCCGATCCGATTCGACTCGACCCGCCGCCGTGGCCGGGCCAGGGTTCCGCCGATCCCCCATGGTGCAGCTCCCGGCCATGGGGAAGCGCCAGCACCCGGAGGCGGCCGAGCCGCCCATGGCGCCGGTGACGCCGGCGGCCGCCGTGAAGATGGAGGCCGAGGAGCTCCGGGACTACGAGCACGGCCCGCTCGGCAAGCGCGCCAGGCCCGCCCAGCCGTCGCCGCCCCCGCCCCCGCCCCCGCCCCCGCTCCCGCACCAGGTAGATCCGCGCTCTTCCGTTTCGTGCGTCCGTTCGCGGCCGTGCTGGATGCAGCGCGGGGGTTGTTCGTGTTCGGTGTCGAGCCGGAGAGCTTTCATGCGAGCTCATATCGTTTTTCAGTTTCCGTGGGGAACTGGCGAGTCCTTTCGCGTGGCGTTACGCGTTTGATTTTGACCGTGGCTGTTGATTCAGGAATAGAGGTGGCTGCAGTGGGGAGTGATCTGCGTGGACTAACTCAGTGGTGTGGATTGCAGTGGCTGAGCTGCTGTTATTAGAGGGATTTCCTTTTTGTGGGAACAATGGGCATTCACGTTAGTAGTAGTCATTCTCAAATCATTGAGATTGTGGGATTTGAGTTAAATCCTGTTGATGTCCCTATGGTTTGATGGAGTCACAGTCTGCTTGTGTGATTGGCGCTTATGAACGGGCTGGAACGTGTGTCTCCATGAGATGCTGTGTAGAGACTGGTATTACTGTGTGACTGGGAGGCCGAGAAAGCTCAAGGTTTACATTTCATAGGTTTGCCGTTTGCTGTGGATGGCTGACGTGTTGAGTCAACTTCGTGTGGTTGGTCGATTTGCTTTGCTTTTTTGGATGTTCAAAGGGTGGGAAAACTGCTTGGTTCCGGAGATTGGGGAAATGTTTCAGAGACCATTAGAAATGTACTTAGGGAAAGAGGTGATACCCGTCGTCCCATTGGAAGTGGATGATGCAGTTGTTGGTCAATTATCCGGTTAACATGCAAGGTGCTAAGCAAAATCCTTCATAGAGTTTCATGGGATACAATAGGAGTTGCTACTGTTCATGGTAGATGATGTCAGTGTGTAAGTCAAGAAAAAAAAGTGAATATCTATATGAGCCAAAATAAATGGATCAATATTTGTTCTCTCAAAATTTACCGGGGTGCATTCTTGTTTGTTGTTGCATATACTATAGCTCTTTTGATGTGTTTGTGATATTCGTAGTCTCCGTAATTTACTTTTTAAAGTTTCTTAATAAAGTATGGTTAATTAGTATAGTATATTTTATGATCGACAGATTTGGGATTCATATTTTGTATGCATACACGAATTGCAGGACATGTATCACAATGTACTTGATGAACCTAGCCCATTGGGTCTTCGGCTGAAAAAAAGTCCATCTCTGTTGGATCTCATTCAGATGAGGCTTTCTCAAGCAAATTCCGATGCAGGACAGTCCTCTGCAGACAATGCTGAGCCTTCGAAGAAGAAAGACCTTAAATCTGGTACATCATCAGCTGGTGAACGGTTGAAAGCATCAAACTTTCCAGCAAGTGTATTGAAAATAGGCAAATGGGAGGTAAGGAAATCTATGTTAGCTGAAATATACTATTTATGACAATTCTGCCAGAATCTATGTTTTAGTACTTTGGTGTCTTCTATTTGGCCTTCTTTAGGCTAGATGCTGGCGATGCTTTATTGAGGTACAGTTGGTATATTACACTTATGATCTGGTAAATTGTTGCTGTGACGATTCTATTGATCTGTAAAACCTTTTAGCTAATACACATATAGTTGCAATGTTGGTTCTTGTTTGTAGTGTCGAGTCTTAGTGGAACGTCGATGTATTCCTGTCCAATTTGCTAGTGTTTTTGCTCCAGCAGTCAGTCAGTTGCCCAAAGTCCAGTATCTGTATGTTGATGATTCCTGCAGTACATATTCAGTGTTCAAGAAAGCGTTTTTAAGCGGCGATTAATCGCGCTTAAGCGCTGAGCGCTGCCTAAACGCTTCGCTTCTGCCCTAAGCGCAGATTTAAGCGTTTAGCGTTTTTTAGCGGGATTAAGCGGCCGCTTTAGCGCTAGGCGCTAGCTGAGCGTGCGCTGAGCGCGCTTAAGCGATGGAAAAGCGTTGGAAACGCTGGGGCGGGAACAGGGAAAGTGTAGGAGGGAGGGGAAAAGGACGGGGGTATTAGGCCATGGCCCAAATTTCCCTGGCGGCTAGGGTTAGACCTGACGAGTCTGGAGAGGCTTTTGTGGCGGCACTGGAGGCACAGCTCCCTGGTCTTCCTCCTCGGCAGCCGGCGATCGTCCTCCTCCTCGGCAGTCGGCAGATCCTGGATGCACGGCTCCCTGGTCCACCTCCTCAACGTCCACTCCATTCAGTTCAGGTGAGGATTGATTCAGTCCTCTCCTCTCCTTTATGCAGATCTTGCTCCTCCTCTGTTCTGTTCTTCAGCTCTTCTTCTTCCTCCTCTGTTCCTCTACTCCTCTTCCTCTTCTGTAGCTCTGCTGCAGATCCAGTGCTCTCTTCTGCAGCTCTGCTCTCTCTTCACTCGTAATTTGTCTAGGAATACTGGAATAGTATAAGAACGGAGGCAGGAGATGATGCTACTAATGTTGCTGCAGCTGCTGCATCATCACAAGGGAGGGCACTGGCACTAAGAGAAACTCAGATGATATGTGCTATGTTTCCTATTTTTCATGTGCATATTACTCAAAAACAGCCAAATTCTGGCCAATTTCAAAAAAAAACGCTTAATCGCGGTTAAGCTACGGTTAAGCGGCCATTGCTCTAAGCTGTGGCCTTCCGCTCCGCTTACGCTTACCGCTTTTTTGAACATTGTACATATTAACTAGTATTCAGTTGCATACATAACAGCCTGGCTGGACAATCTTTGGCCTTAACTGTCTTAATTTGATTCTATCTCTGAGCAGTACACATCGAAATATGAAGGTGATTTGGTGGCAAAATGTTACTTCGCGAAGCATAAACTTGTATGGGAAGTCCTGGAAGGTGGTCTCAAGAGTAAGATAGAAATTCAGTGGTCAGATATAACTGCTTTGAAGGTAACTTTGCCTGAAATTGGAGAAGGATCCTTGGATGTGATGGTAAGTTTATCCAGAAGATGCATATGCTTATCATTCTTATTTTTTATTGTTGTCTTATTATTTTAGTACCTTGTTTTCTGAGGAGTTTCCATTTTTTTTTATGCTTATACAGCTGGCCCGACCACCTCTCTTTTTCAAAGAGACGGATCCTCAACCAAGAAAGCATACATTGTGGCAGGCTACTTCAGATTTCACTTGTGGCCAAGCAAGTATGAACAGGTAAACGATTATTCAGTGTTTGCACTGCATACTGAGAGTGAAGCTTCATATGCAAAGTGTTCTTTTGGGGGGGGGGGGGGGGGGGGGGGGGGGCGGATGAAATCTGCATGTTACAGTATCGTAGTGATTATTACTTATTAGTTTTGACTTCCATCTACATTTTTGGAAGCCTCGTTGCATTTGCAGGACAAGCTTTATGCTTACCAGGACTGGACTTTTGTAGCAGATGACCTGATATTTATTCAAGGCCACCTCTGTAGTTTTGTATTTATCATTAGAGGAACAGAAGGAACTGTTCAGTTTCTTTTTAGATCTCTGAAAGGTTGATAGATTCTGTTTAACAGCCTGCAGCTACATAGCTGTAAAACCAACGCGGATGTCATGATAGCCAGTGTTCAAGAAAGCGTTTTTAAGCGACGCTTAAGCGCTGAGCGATGGCAAATCGCTTCGCTTTTGCCCTAAGCGGTAGATTAAGCCTTTTTTTAAAATTTGGCCAAATTTTGGCAGTTTTTGAACTACCTCTGCTTGCCTGCTTGCGCAATAATGGCAATATGCTATTTATCTTACAATTAGGCTCTGTTCAGGAACTATTTCCTTCATATTCTGGCAAAATTCTGGCCACATGATCTCTATTAGGTTATGTCTATTTGAACTGAACTGCATTTTAGTTGTTATTTTGCTTGCCATGTGAACCTGATTTGTATTTGCTAAGGTGTGAACTGTATTTTAGATGCTATTCAATTACCCATATGCCATGTTTCCTGTTTTTCCTGTGTATGTCATTCAAAATCTGTCAAATTCTAGCCAATTTCAAAAAACGCTTAATCGCGCTTAAGCTGCGCTTAAGCGCCCATTGCTCTAAGCTGTGGCCTTCCGCTTCGCTTACGCTTTCCGCTTTCTTGAACATTGATGATAGCTCTTTAAACATCAGCCAGCTAGATACCACAGTACTTGGGTTTATGAGCAAAGTGCCAATACGTTGGTACGGATAATCACATGACACATCACATCGAGTCGTTGTCATGGGCTTGGCTTGCTTCATGCCCTTGGCTCCACTGTCACGCTTGGCTGAGATGCACTGGTTGCTGTCCTGCCTCCGTTGTCATTGGTCTTGGCCTGCTCTGTGCCCTTGTCTCCACTGTCGTGCTTGGCTGAGCTGTGCACCGGTCGGTGTCATGCCTCTGTTGTCATGCTCAGGCTTCACCATGCCCTGTGCTCTGCCGTTATGTAGATCATGCTTTTCTTGTGACATGCGTCATGAAAGATTTGTGAGGAAGTTGGCTAAGATAATTCGTTAGTAGATTAGTTGTGTTTAAGTTGATTTGTTTGTTTGTTGGGAGGTGTTTTTTCCTACTGTGTTTATTAAAGTAGTTTATTCATCGATGTGGAACAGGGGTGGGAGGGGTGAATGAATTGCTGCCACCATCTTCTTTTGTAGAAATAAAGATAACCAAAGTACTCCCTCCATAAAGAAATATAAGAGCGTTTAGATCACTAAAGTAATGATCTAAACACTCTTATATTTCTTTACAGAGGGAGTACTTTCTATTAGTACTACTGTACTTTCTTAGCTCCTAGTCTTTCGATGCCTTCATCTAATACCATGACTGTTCCAAAATTTTCAGGCATCATTTCTTGCAGTGCCCTACAACCTTGTTAGGCAAGAATTTTGAAAAGCTTGTCCAGTGTGATCAGAGGCTACATCAGTTGAGTCAACAAACAGACGTCATCTTGGACTCTTCAGTTTTTGAACCCAGATGCTCTATATTTGAGGATCCGGTGGAATTGAAGTGCCATGGCTTTGCTAATTTAAAAGATGAACGTGAAGATCTGCCTGGGTTTTCAGGGTCTGTGTCACCATGTGCTGGTTCATCTATGTCTACTAAGAATGACACAAACGATTGTTATGGGAAGCAACCAGAATTTGTCGCTCAGCCAATGAACCCAGGTACGCGAAAGCCTCGAATGCACTGATACGTGAGGCAGCTAGTGCACCCGTATCGGATACCGAATCCGATACGGATATGCCTCCGATACGTATCCTGGAAGTATCCGCGAATAAACGATTTAAAACAATTCCGATACTCGATGGATACTTGGTTAGTACGTCTTGGATACGGCCCAGCCCAAGAACGAGCCCAGTTAAGAGAAAAACAGCAACCCTAGTACCCCCGATGCCCCACTCCTTTCCCTCTCCCTGTTTCTTTCCTCCCTCCCGAGCCCCACACCAGGCGGCGGCTGCGACCTAGCGGCTGCTCATCCAGCGGCGGCGGCGGCGGCAGGCTGGCGGCGAGCCGTCGACGAGCTCCTCCTCCTTCCTCACCGACTCTCCGTCGTCCTCACCCTTGGTCCCTCTCACGCAGCAGCGCAGCCAGGCAGCAGGTACCAACGCATCTCTTCTCCTCTTCTCCTGCCGCCCCGTTGCTAAGCTCAGTAGGCAGTAGCTCACCTTCTCATCTCCTCCAGATGGCTCCTCCTGTTGAACCACCTGCTCAACCTACGAATCTAAGAGCACCACTGTGGAGCCATGTTACAATTATAGAGAAATCACTTAAAGGGGGAAACACTAGATGGAAATGTAACTACTGTGGTCATGTTGCTTTAAGTAGCTACTCAAGAGTTTCTGCTCATTTGCTCAATAGTAAAACGTATCCACGTATTGGCACTTTTTCAAAATGACGAATTTACGTATCGGTATCCGCCTGATACTGATACCCGTATCCGTATCGGTGCTTCGGAGGCGAAAGCTAATGACCTCCCTCCTGCACCGCCTGGTGTTACATTGATGTACTTCTTGCAGAACGGAAGCATCAATAACTTTAATATATGTGGTCCATCATGTGTATAGAGTCTTAAATTTTTCATGATTAGCATGTGCTTTAGTTATTATTGATCAATGCATTTCAACCTCTTCCCGATTTAGTTGAAATATAAGGGAGATATGCTAACTTGTACACGTTTGCAACTTCTATTGTTGCTCACTGGATCACTTGACAGTGCCTTTCACATGAAACATCCACCTGAATCTTTCTAATCCTTTTTGTGTTCAATTTACCAGGAGCTAGTGCTGTAAATGCACAACCAGTCAGCAGAAACGTAAATGGTGTAGCTCAAGAATTCAATATCCCGAACTGGTGGAGTCAGCTGAAAGTGCCCGGGCTTAGACCATCAATGTCAGTGGATGATTTGGTCAGCCACCTAGGAAATTGCATCAGCGAGCAGATCACCTCAGGCAATCCTTCGATGGCCAACAATGAGGTGCCTACAAAAGAATCGCTAGAGGAGATTGCACAGTACCTTCTTGGTGATGCACAGGGCCCACAGGCGCCAGCCTCTGATGAGCGACTGATGGCACGGGTGGACTCACTTTGCTGCCTGCTTCAGAAAGATACAGTGCCGACAGCCCAGCCAAAGCCCGAGCCGAATGACAGCGGTAGCATCGGCGGGGAGGACTCCGAAGGTTCAGATGATGAATTCAGCTCAGCGTCAACGAGGAAAACTACAGATGCTAATCAGCCGCCACCAGCTATGTCCCGAAAGGACTCTTTTGGAGACCTGCTGATGGACCTGCCCCGCATCGCCTCGATACCACAGTTCCTGTTCAAGATACCAGAGGATTCTGAGAACTGAAGCCGCATCCCAGATGAAGCAAGTCGCCTGTAAAAATTGTACCTGAGCAATAAGTAAGCCCCCTCGCTTGTTCCGATTCAGCAAGCCGATTCCCCGCCCTGTAAATGCGACCCATTTAGGTTCCTTCTTCAGCCGTGTGATGATTCGGATGGGTAGTCCAAGATTGTTCGTTGGTTCTTTTAACTCGAGACTTGTGATTTCGTTGTGCAAGATCAAGTGCCAAATTGTTTATAATAATGTTGTGAAAAGTGTCTGCAGTGCAACCCCGTTGGTTTCCAGTAATGATATGAGATCAAAGTTTGCTATGTCAGGGACGTTGAGAGCTCGTGGCTTATAGTCTGTTGAGTCGACCCTTTTGCGGTACCTCCGACCTTTTTTGTTTCCGGTGCCTCTTGGTATTTGGATTTCTAAGATGCATACAGGACATCCCGGTACCCGAGTGCCGCCCACTTTCGGAAAATCTAGTTCACTTCTGACCGTTAAAGTTTTGAATGCGTCCGGTTGTGACGATCATGATGATGATTCCGTACCTTAAACCACGAAGTTTGATGTAGAATGGTTGCATAGCAGTAAAAATCATCAGTTCAGCGTAGTCAATCCCGGCGAGTGATTGAACTGGTGCCGGAGGTCAGGGCCAGGGAGGGTGGCAATGAGCTCCTCGTCTGGCTTTTTGTCGTCTGTCTCAACAGAGCTTCGTGCTGATAACATGTTAAATTTCAATGAAACATACGTGAAGAGAACACACGCAATAGGCACAAAATGTAGGGTATGATATTTTTCCTTTTTAGTATCCAATTTATACAAAAAAGACGCTAATAGGGAGCGAGCGTATGATCAGGGAGGCCCGTACGATCGTTCTTGCAACGAGGGAGGACGAGCGAACGCTACCATTCCTGCGGAAAAATCCCGAATCCTATTTGGCGCCTTCTGCGCTAGTTTTTCTTTTTTTTTGAGGCAGTTAACTGGCCTTCTGCGCCAGTTAAGTGCATTTCGTTAACTTTTTTTTAGGCAAGTGCGTTTTGTTAACTGGCGGTGAAGGCGTACCGACCTTGGCCGGCCCATCTAAGGGGTGCAACGGGAGAGAGAAGCTACCCAGCTGTTTTTCCCTTTTTATATTTTTGGGACCGGTTTTGTTTGTTTTTTCTTCCTTTTTCTATTCTTTTCTTTTTTTCTTTTTCTTTTTCTTTTTCTTTATTTTTTATTCTTTTCCTTTCCTTACTTTTCTCTTTCTTTTTCAAAATGCATCACATTTTTTTCAAAATCGATGAACATTTTTTCAAAACTGATGAACCTTTCTCAAATTTGTGAACTTTTATTTAAAATTGATGAATTCTTTTTCCAAATTTGATGACCTTTTCTAAAAATCGATGACTTTTTGAAAAATTTGATGAATTTTTTCTTTTCAAAATCGATGAACTTTTTTTCTAATTTGTGAACTTATTTTCAAAATTGATGAATTTTTTTGATTTTTTTCTTTAAAATTTGTTAACTTTTTTTTGAATCCGTGAATGTTTTTGAACTCGTGAACTTTTTTGAATTTGTGAACGTTTTTTTTAACTCCTGCCTTTTTAAAGTCAATGGTCAACTGGTCAACTGTGACCAGAGAACGAGGGAAAACCGTGTAGGAGATATGCCCTAGAGGCAATAATAAATGTTATTGATTATCTCCCTGTTCATAATTAGGTTTATGTTCCATGCTATAACTGCTATGGTTCTCGAGTCTACAATAACCACGAGGCTCGGAGGAAGACTCATATGCACGTGTGGAATAATAAACGGTAAAATGTATTCCTAGTCTGGCCTCTAAGACTAGCTCAAGTATTGCATGATGATCCTGTTTTCCTGATCATGGGCATGGCTATGCCGGCAATTTTGAGGGCACAATGTTAGAAGAACATTTGTGTTGAATCGACCCGAATTGATGTTATGCTATGAGATTCATTCGTCATAAGTTAATGGTTAATAACACAGAGATGGTTAACGTTTGCATAATTCCTTAGACCATGAGAGTATCGAGTTTCTTCATGCTTGCTTCATGAACTTTGGGGTTTGTTAAACGTCATCCGTAAATGGGTGGCTATTACGGCGGCTTACGGGTTCATGGAAAAGTGTGTCAAGTAACTTGATAGCTCAAGATTGGGATTTGCTCCTCCGACGATGGAGAGATATCTCTGGGCCCTCTCGGTGTTACGGTATCCATCATCGTCTGGCCAGACAAAGGGTGATTTGATCACAGGGATGCCGGAACACGGGAACGAGAAAAGAGAACAATACCGGTAACGAGGTAACTGGCATAGTGGACAAGTTGTTGATCCACGGGGATGCCAACATGTCTCACCTCGGGTATTTGTAACATATCGCGAAGCAACAGGAATAGCACACGGCAACTGGAGGTTCACTCGAATATTCATTCGTGTGGGTATAGGGGTCAATATGGGTGTCCACGGCTCCGATGTTGATCATTGATCGGAAGGGGTTCCGGGTCATGTCTATACTTCACCGAACCTATAGGGTCACACGCTTAAGGGTCATCTATCTGCTGAATACTAGACGGGGAGTTTGAGAGAAAATCACCGAAAAAGTTTCGGACGAAACGGAAACGTTCCGGAGAGGATATCGGAATAGTTCCGGTGAAACTGAAAAGTTGTTTCGGAGTACACCATAAAGTCAAAATGGTTTCGGCACATGCCTCATAATTCTTGGAGGGTGCCAGAATCGTTCTCGAAACTTTCTGGAATTTTCCGGGATGAAAACCGGAAATGTTCCAAAGCTGCCGGAACCGCTTCAGATGCTTTTCGCAGATGAAAATCACTAAACCGGAATTGTTCCGGCTCGCGTTGAAAATTATTTTGGTGGGTACTGGAAATGTTCTAAGCCCACATGAATATTTTCAGTTCGATCAGACGCTGAAAAATGTCGTCGTGAATAGTGAAAGTGCTTTTTGGGATATTTATGGAAAAGTCACCTTTTGGGATATTTTCCCAAAAGGTTTCTAGAAGGCTTGGGGGCCAAGCAACCCTACCCCTTGGATTTCCTATAAATAGAGGTGGAGGGGCTGCCTCCACACTCACTCCTTCTCACATACAAGTGCCATGACAATTCTTGCTTCTCTCTCCCTCCCAGCGAAATAGTTTCGTAGAGCCGAAAGGCTGTCTGGGTTCCGGTGGGAACTAGTTCTGGACGGCGAAGCCCTGCCGGATAGATGACACCGTATGTGTGCAACCCCGTAGAGAGGTCGTAGGTTCGATCTTTTTGCCCGAGGGGCTGTTCGAGGGTCCTCCCGAAGGGCTGTCCGAGCATCCGTCCGGTGGGACTATCCGAAAGACTGTCCAGAGGCCTCCCGGAGGGCTGTCCGAGGATCCGTCCGGTGGGACTATCCGAAAGACTGTCCAGAGGCCTCCCGGAGGGCTGTCCGAGGATCCGTCCGGTGGGACTATCCGAGGGACTGTCCCGAGGCCTCTCGAAGGGCTGCCCGGAGATCCGTCCGGTGAGCTGACGAGGGAGTACATCCTCGCGGTTGGGAGGTTGTAAAATCCTAGCTGCGGGGATCTGCACCGCCGATCGTCATCGACTCTACTTCCGCTGCGCTACGAGTCGGTAACGAAACAGATCAAACCTTGTATGCAGTCTCCATAGTGATCCTGGGCTGGTGCGTAGGTCGAATTTTTTTGTTTTCTACTGCGTTACCCTTCAGTGGCATCAAGAGCCGTGCTATGCGTAGATGCAGGTTGCGATCTAGAATACATAGAGATGTATGGGTGTTGCACAATATAATTAGGTAGTAGATGAGATCTATTGCTGAAAATTATTTGTGCGGGTGACAGATGAAGTCTGTTACCCGATGTTCTTGTTGCTTCCCTAGAATTTGCGTTTGCTCAATCTCGAGACAGTATGGTGGAATTTCACAAAGTTCTGGCAATCCGCGATCCTGATTGATCAACGAAGTGCTTCAGTTCTTTGGGTTCCGCCATAGTCAAAAGAAAGATGAAATTCGCAGATGAAAGGGCATTGCAGATATGATCTGCACGGGGGTCATGCGTATGACGAAGTTTAGTATGGGGCTCGAGATTTAATTATCTCGTGTTTCATACACCCCGCGATGTTAATCTAGCGACTTGAATTATCATACTTGATGATAATACGTAGGTAGCTTCGGTTTGTTTCGAAACCTTAGAAGCCACGTAAAACAAGTTTTTGCATGAACCGATTAGAGGCGTCTAACTTGGTTTTGCAGGATGGTTTGCATGTGCATATGATGTGGTATAGCAGTGTTCATAATAATTTGATTATGTATGAGATGACTATATAATGTAAATTGATTAACATGACCTGCGTGTCATGATTCGGCATGATGGCTGGAGCCATATGATTGCACTTTAATGACCTGCGTGTCAACCTTATGTAATGCACTTATTTTATTAGCTATAGAGATAGCAATATTATCTGGTGCATCGACAAGGTGGTGGCAATCTTCGCGAAGGTGAACACCGACGCGAATGACCGGAGACGAAGAAATGAAAGACTTCTCCGTCAGAAAGGGCTATACCATATCATGCTATTATGAATTGCCTGAGATGTTTATCCCTTATGATGCACCCTTCTTGATTGCGCGGTAGTCGCTTTTATTAGGGTGATCTCTCACAAAAATATCAAGTAGTTAGTGTTCTCCCAAGTGTAGCACCGTCACGGCACCTAACTTTTCGGGGTGCGCCATGTCCACATGGGTACGAACGATTAGAGAAGTGTGAGGCGGGTGAGGTCAGACCTCGCAGCGAGATCACTTGGTTGTCTTGACGTTCTGGCTTGATCGTCCTGAGCTCGGAACACGCCCATCGAAAGATGAACAGGAGTCACATAGAGATGTGATCGGCATGTTTGCCCACCAATTGAAATTCTCGTCATCAGTGATGTCCACATCAATGGCGTTGAATTGAAATGTGGATCTTGTATCACTCACAATCAATTATGAGAGATATTGATTTGAGTAGGAGCGCTCTGTAGAATTAATTCTTTTAATTCTCAGTGCAATTAATTTTGAACACTGTCTAAGTGTGATTTGCATAATAGTTATAGAATAATGGCTCACGTTTCCACCTTCCCTATTAAAATTGAATAGCTGTTAAATATCTGGTTAAAACTTTACGATTGGTAACGTAATGTGAGGATTGTCCTCTAGAGTGCCGAGAAGGACTTTGTCCTATCGCATACTTTTGGTATTCTCCCGCTAATGCTATGGATCATGTGACTCTCGTCCTTCGATCAAAAGCTAGAATTCCTTTTCAGTCAGGTGCAATACGTTTGCTTCCATGAGACCCGAACTTCGAAAGTTTGGATAGTTATGTGATATTCATGGAATCTGAAAATCATTTTCAGAGACAGACAAAGGCTAAAAGATATAAGATATCCAAAGCAATGTTTGTTTGCAAGCTGTTAGTAAAGGAGTTTACTATGCATTAGACTGATAAGAGAGGGATCCAGGAGAACGCCTGTCATATGATGAAAGGTGAATAAAACAACAACTTAAAGAGAAAAGAAGTGTCCGAAGGGTGTTAGTAAGACTTTCACGCCTAGGAAGTCCGGGGCTAACGCCACTCTTAAGTTAGATGCTTCTTCTGAGAGTAGGAGAAATACTAAGAGTTAAACTGTTAGAAGTATAAAGGCAAATAAAAGGAAGACTGGAATATCCAGCTCATGTATGAATGTCATACAAGTTTTTGATGTATAGAAGGCTAGTCAAAAGATATAGTTCTTGGGAATTATGGTTAAACATGTTAATCACTAATTCTTGGGTATTGTGAGTTGATCACAAAGATACCCGCTCGATTGCATTCTGATACAACTCGATGCAAGAACTACTACGGCCTAAAAGACTAGCCAGGGATGAGGTTTAGATACACACAGGGAACATAGTAAATGTTACTATACCTTCCATTGGTGTATTCCCTATGTATTTACTTTCATAATTCATTTTAGAGTTTTACACTCTAGCCCATTGCATAAAGTATCTTGCAAGAAGGTTATTCATAAGAGAACTTTTGATGTTCGGTGTTATGAATAACATAAGGGCCATACTTTCATTATGAATGAGACGTATGTTATGAATATTGATAATAATACATTACCTCTGGGTTTACTTTCATAATTCATTTTAGAGTTTCATACACTCTAGCCCATTGCACAATGTTTGTTGCAAAAGAGTTGTTCATAAAAACAACAATTGTTGTTCAGTATTATGAATAACATGAAGGGACATGCTTCCATCCTAGATGGGATGTATGTTATGAATATTAATGGAAATATGATACATCCATAACACTGACGCTAAATGTCGCAAGACTAAAAGAATACCACACAAGTGTGGCACTGCATTTGGTCACATTGGAGAAACCTGCATGGAAAATTCCATTATGATGGATTTTGAAGTCGTTTGATTTTGAATCATCTGACACTTGCAACTTTCCTCTGAAAAGTGAAGTGACTGAAATATCGTTCACAGGCCATAAGGAACGAGCAAAGAACATATTGGTGATCATACATTATGATGTGTGTAGTCCAATAAATGTTGTTGCAAGTAGTGGATTTATCTATCTTCAGAAATGACTCAAGTAGATATATGGATATTTACTTGTTAAGACGTAAGTCTGGATCTTTTGAATTCATTCATAAGGTTTTCAAAAATGAAGTAGAAGTTGTTGTAACAAGAAAATTATGTTTCTACAATTCGATTGCAGAAAGGAATATTTGAGTTACAAGTTTAGCGAATGTCTGATGAGTTGTGAAAGGGGTTTCATAACTTGCACCTCCCGGAACACCACTTCAAGTGGAAAGTCCGTGAAGATGTAATCGAACCATTTATGACATGGTAAGATCAAAGAAGACATAAATAGATTTGCCATTATCCCTTTTAAAAGGTGATGCTTTAAAGACTGCGGCTTTTACATTGAAAAGAGCTCCATCGGGTCTGTTGAAATGACGCCATGGTATGGTACGCCCAACCATGTTATATCTTTTCTTAACATTTGGAATATGGGGCTTGTGTAAAAGGTTACAAATCTATTCCAAATCAGACAAGTGCTACTTTGTAGGTTATCCCAAGTCATTGGGTATTCCCCCACCACTATACCGAGGCAAAGGGTTTTGCCACAAAACGGTATGCTTTTAAAGAGAATAGTTCTTACAAAAGGTGAGTGGGAGGACAGTGCAACTCGACGAGATAACCAGTATCTTCGTCATCAGATCAAAGAAAAGAAACATTGGAAGTGATTCCGGAGTTTCCTACTGCGACTGATACGGAAGTCTCTACAATAATATGTATGGACTTCAGTCGAACTTGCAGCTGAACCCCGTAGGCAAGGCTCGTGCAAACCTCTCAGGTGCGCAAACGAGATATTGTTGTTGGACAACAGTATACCTACGATACATAAGGAAGCGGTGATGGGCCCTGACTCCAGAATTGGCTAAATGCCAATACAATCCGAGATAGTTTCCATATAAGTGATTCAAGATTAAAATCTTGATACACCTTTCGGAAGACTTAGAGTCTAACGGATATTTATGGAACTAAAAACTGATACGGATAAAATGTTTTATCCATAAAGCTCGACTTGTTGCAATAACAAGTTCAAGGAGTTGACTACGATGAGATTGTCTCACCGTAGTGATGCTTAAAGTCGGTTCGGGTTGAACTAGCAATTAATACATATTTCAATCATGAGATATGAAACATGGATGACAAAAGGATTTCCATCTGATGAAAATGAAACCTAGGACTTGTATGTGATACAGTCCAAAGTAATTTGTCGATCCAGAGGATGCTAGTAAGTATGCAAACTTCAGAGTTCCAGCGATGGACAGAAGAGAGCAAAGTGGAGTTGGAATCTTCGTTTTTGATGGAATGGTCAAAGGGGTTTTGACTTCATCAAATGGGTATCGAAGATGCTTGTGATTCAAGAAAGTAAGTGGGAGCATGATAATATTTCTAAAAACCTTGTGTACTTGACACATTGTTAATTGGAAATAAATTTCTTGACACGAATTAAGGACTTCATTTGAAAATAGTTTTTTGATGAAGTGCTTGGGCTAAATAGCCTCAATATTAGGCATGATGATCTATGGAGATTTATTTACCTAATAGGGCTAAGCTATGAATACATATTGACAAGATGCTAAAACCTTTTAGCATTTAAAACGCCAAGGAGTAATTCTTGCCGAAGTCACATGGAAAGAGTTTTTGCAAGACTCAGTGTCCCAAAACACTGATGAGTGAAATACATGATGGAGATTCCACACACTCTTGTGTTTGGATTAATCATGTATTCCATGGTATGTAAAACAACCAGATATGTCCGATACTCCAAAGTTGTTGCGAGTATGGATACCAAAGTGATCAAAGTACTGATCATAGGACAACAGTGAAAGATGTCATTAAAGTACTAGAGTAGTAGTGATGACATGTTTTCTCGCAAGCAGAGATTATGAAGTGCTCGTTGTAAGTAATTACATTGATACAGTCTTCATCAATGCTCCATGCGATTTTCGATTTAAGTTAAGGGTTTTGTGTAATACACAATATGGTGGCACGGTAGTTGGAAATTGTTCCAAACAAGATACTGTGGCGAATTCTATAACAAAGGCTAAGTATGTTGACGCTTAAGAAGCGACAAAGAAGTTGTTGAATCATATAGTTCATTCATGAACTTAGTATGGTTCCAAGATGGCTTTGGTTTATGGGACACTATTGCAGATAGTTGCTCCATAGCTCAGTCTGAGGAATCAGGTTTCGACCAATGATTCACACATATGCAAAGCCAAGTCCACACAAAATATGAATTTTTTGAAAGCGTGAAAACGCGAGGATATGCAAAGTTACACACGGAGCTGAAGTCGTCAGATCCGTTGGACATCAGGCTATACCACATGCGAAGCATATTTTACACCAGTATGCCATAGGTGTAAAGTGCATTAGCATTGACTAGATTATTGACTCTAGTGCAAGTGGGAGTCTGTAGGAGATATGCCCTAGAGGCAATAATAAATGTTATTGATTATCTCCCTGTTCATAATTAGGTTTATGTTCCATGCTATAACTGCTATGGTTCTCGAGTCTACAATAACCACGAGGCTCGGAGGAAGACTCATATGCACGTGTGGAATAATAAACGGTAAAATGTATTCCTAGTCTGGCTTCTAAGACTGGCTCAAGTATTGCATGATGATCCTATTTTCCTGATCATGGGCATGGCTATGCCGGCAATTTTGAGGGCACAATGTTAGAAGAACATTTGTGTTGAATCGACCCGAATTGATGTTATGCTATGAGATTCATTCGTCATAAGTTAATGGTTAATAACACAGAGATGGTTAACGTTTGCATAATTCCTTAGACCATGAGAGTATCGAGTTTCTTCATGCTTGCTTCATGAACTTTGGGGTTTGTTAAACGTCATCCGTAAATGGGTGGCTATTACGGCGGCTTACGGGTTCATGGAAAAGTGTGTCAAGTAACTTGATAGCTCAAGATTGGGATTTGCTCCTCCGACGATGGAGAGATATCTCTGGGCACTCTCGGTGTTACGGTATCCATCATCGTCTGGCCAGACAAAGGGTGATTTGATCACAGGGATGCCGGAACACGGGAACGAGAAAAGAGAACAATACCGGTAACGAGGTAACTGGCATAGTGGACAAGTTGTTGATCCACGGGGATGCCAACATGTCTCACCTCGGGTATTTGTAACATATCGCGAAGCAACAGGAATAGCACACGGCAACTGGAGGTTCACTCGAATATTCATTCGTGTGGGTATAGGGGTCAATATGGGTGTCCACGGCTCCGATGTTGATCATTGATCGGAAGGGGTTCCGGGTCATGTCTATACTTCACCGAACCTATAGGGTCACACGCTTAAGGGTCATCTATCTGCTGAATACTAGACGGGGAGTCTGAGAGAAAATCACCGAAAAAGTTTCGGACGAAACGGAAACGTTCCGGAGAGGATATCGGAATAGTTCCGGTGAAACTGAAAAGTTGTTTCGGAGTACACCATAAAGTCAAAATGGTTTCGGCACATGCCTCATAATTCTTGGAGGGTGCCAGAATCGTTCTGGAAACTTTCTGGAATTTTCCGGGATGAAAACCGGAAATGTTCCAAAGCTGCCGGAACCGCTTCAGATGCTTTTCGCAGATGAAAATCACTAAACCGGAATTGTTCCGGCTCGCGTTGAAAATTATTTTGGTGGGTACTGGAAATGTTCTAAGCCCACATGAATATTTTCAGTTCGATCAGACGCTGAAAAATGTCGTCGTGAATAGTGAAAGTGCTTTTTGGGATATTTATGGAAAAGTCACCTTTTGGGATATTTTCCCAAAAGGTTTCTAGAAGGCTTGGGGGCCAAGCAACCCTACCCCTTGGATTTCCTATAAATAGAGGTGGAGGGGCTGCCTCCACACTCACTCCTTCTCACATACAAGTGCCATGACATTTCTGGCTTCTCTCTCCCTCCCAGCGAAATAGTTTCGTAGAGCCGAAAGGCTGTCTGGGTTCCGGTGGGAACTAGTTCTGGACGGCGAAGCCCTGCCGGATAGATGACACCGTATGTGTGCAACCCCGTAGAGAGGTCGTAGGTTCGATCTTTTTGCCCGAGGGGCTGTTCGAGGGTCCTCCCGAAGGGCTGTCCGAGGATCCGTCCGGTGGGACTATCCGAAAGACTGTCCAGAGGCCTCCCGGAGGACTGTCCGAGGATCTGTCCGGTGGGACTATCCGAAAGACTGTCCAGAGGCCTCCCGGAGGGCTGTCCGAGGATCCGTCCGGTGAGACTATCCGAGGGACTGTCCCGAGGCCTCTCGAAGGGCTGTCCGGAGATCCGTCCGGTGAGCTGACGAGGGAGTACATCCTCGCGGTTGGGAGGTTGTAAAATCCTAGCTGCGGGGATCTGCACCGCCGATCGTCATCGACTCTACTTCCGCTGCGCTACGAGTCGGTAACGAAACAGATCAAACCTTGTATGCAGTCTCCATAGTGATCCTGGGCTGGTGCGTAGGTCGAATTTTTTTGTTTTCTACTGCGTTACCCTTCAAACCGGAGCTGCTCCACTGAGTGCTAGCCTCCATAATGGGCAAGGGGTGCGCGTGAGCACCAGTTCCCCTCACTGGCACTTAAGGCGCCAAGGAGGAGGTCTCAGCATGACCCAATCGAAGTCTCTCGCAAAATGAACCCATTTCAGTGATTGTGCCAAATAATATGCGCCAAAAAGGCCCAACTAAAAAAGCTAATATGTCCACAACTTAATTAGTTAAAAAACATAGAAAAAAATTGTCATCCACTTTAGATTAAAACCGCCACATATCCAGGATTTCATATGTATAGAAATAGCTAAATATGATATATAAATTGCCATGCCTAGCTAATAAAAATAGGCACAAATATCTATTTTTTTTTCATATACTTAAGTTTTTCATATAAAAAGTGCCACAAAACATTTTTTTTCTGTATAATCAAAAAAAAAATAGATACCACATCCGATAAGCATAAATATAAGATGCCGTGGCAAAATCCATATTGTAAATGGCTATGGCGAAAAACATAATTTAAATTTGCCGCAGAAAAAATCTTAAAATAATATTGCCATGCCGACATAATTTAAGTTGCCATGGCAATGCATTTTAAATTGATGTGGCAGTATAATTTAAGTCTCCATGAAAAAGAAATTAAATTGCCATGGCTACATGTTTTAAGTTGCGATAATGATCATGCAAAATTGACATGCTCTAAATAATAAAACTACCACATATCCAGGATTTTATGCATAGGGATACCATATAAAAGTTGCCATGATTTTACAAAGAGTTAATGTATCACAATTGCGGAAACTTCATAAAAATGGATAACACACAAAAAACATGCCATGATCTAAAGAAATAAAAACAACCAAAAAGCTAACAATATAAATTACCTACTATGTGAAAATTTGACATGGAACAAACTAGTCTTTACAAAAAGCTACCAACACATGAAAATGTGGAATTGCAAGGAGCAAAACCTAGGGGTTGCCATGATATCAATATAAGAATTACCAAAAGTGCAACACTTATATGAGTCCCTGTTAGAAAATTTTGTTTATAAAATCATGGCAACTGTTATTTTTTTTTGTAATAGTCACGTGGAAAATTACAGTATTTCAAGCAAAACAAGGTCTTGATCTCCCCCAAAGATGGCTCATTTGGGGCTAGGTCATGCGCATTTCTTTTTATAGCTTGTATGAAGAGTTGCGAGTCTGTTTCAATGTGAATCGTTAACATGCCTTGCACAAACGGTATCAATATAATGGTATGATTTGGTATTCTACATCTTGATAAAATTTTCTATAATCTTGGTCAAAGTAACAAAGTTTGACTTTGAAAGAATCTAATATGCACCATATTTTTGAACGGAGGGAGTATTTCACAATCTACTTAGAAACATAGACTACCATGTTTATTAATCCAGCATGCAGTAATTACCACATAATATATTATCGCACAAATATTAATAAGGGTTCTAAGATGATCTTGACTTTCGAAAACCTTCATGTTTAACCACCCCCGCTCCATCTGATTTGGTTGAGTGGCGCTTTCGTGTCAATTTCTGTAAGGACAGTAGGATGCAAAGTACTCCCTCATCTAAAAGGTCTTATATTTCTTTACAGAGGGAGTAGTATATTGTTTTCTAGCTCTTAAAAATGGGGAGTGGATTGTACACAAGTACCGTTTTTTCTTTTACAGTTTTGCACTTTTGTAATGGTTTCTTTGTTTTTTATTTATGATTTATTTTCCTTGCTTTTCTGGACCCCCCCTCCCCCCCCCCCCCCCCCCCTGTTTGAGGGGTGTCTTCTAATGGAATTGGTGTTCAAATTTGAACATTAAACTCAGACCTTATTGTTGGTGCTAATATGTTTAACCTCGTTAATGCCATGGAGCTGTTTCTGAAGCAATTATTGCTGCCTGTTTTGGCCATTCCTGCTGTTTTGGAGATGCTACTTTTGTTATTCTACTTCGCTGCCTTTAGTTTTAGTTGCTGGCTAGCCTTAGCAGGCGACAACTTGTTTAGACCTTTGCGTATGCAGTTTTAGCTTTTGTATCTGGATGCCTTTTCTTTCTTTTTGTTGTTGTTCCATTATCTACGTGATAGTGGAACCCGATCCTATTTTGGGATTGTATGAAAAAAAATGTTTAACCTCGTTATATTGTGTCCATGAATAATATATTTTTGTCTAATACTGTAGTCTATTTATATTCCGGAGCTATGAATCCTCACCGCTTATCCTTGTCGCGCACCCAAGAGTTCCATGATTGATGACACCATCCTTGATTCACTTGAACAGATAGAGATTGATTTGATCGGAGGATCAGGCTAGTGGAATTCCTGACGCAACTGCTATCCAATATACCCCCTCCCCCCGGAAATATTTGTCGGAAAAATGGATAAAAATGGATGTATCTAAAACTAAAATACGTCTAGATACATTCATTTCTCCGACAAGTATTTTCGGATGGAGGGAGTAGTATGGAGCAGGACAAAGCTTAAAATTGTGGAAATCAACATGTCGTACTCTGCTTCCTCCCTAAGCAACGTGGTATATGAGAGGATCCGCGCCATTTGCCCTCCAAATATCAGCATCAGATCAAATGCGTTTCCCGACGGAAGGCTGTGCCAGATTTGAAGCTATCTCTTTCCTATAAGACCTGCGTTTTTTCCTTTCATTTTTACATTATTTTTGAGAAACCACCTGATGTGCATGTGAGATTGGACCATGTCTAGAAAATGACTCATGGGAGCATAAATTCTTGTGTTTTATTATTCCAGCCATCCATCCATCCATTCACTTGGACTTGCATTCATAGATGCATTACACATGCAGAGTACAGCACAGCCACAGGTAGTGGATTCAGATTGCAGCAGCAGATTCAGGTGTTGGTGGCGGTGCTGGCACTGTCACTGGGAGTCCGTTGTGCTGCCACGCAGCGTAGCCGCCTCCCACGTTCTTCACATTCATGAACCCCTGCATACCATTCATCATAAGTATGTCTTCTTTATACTGCTAGGTAAGATGAATTGGACGTCAGAAACAATTTCATTTTACGTGTACTTACTGCTGCTAGGAGATCGACGCAGGCCAGCTCGGACCTCTTGCCGCTCTGGCACCCCTGCTCCATCCATGATACATCCAATGGATGATTAGTAGTAGTACAACTAAAGGAAATTCAGACAAAATATATGTAAACGGCCGTACGATAAGTATGTGTTGGTCTGTGGTGAAGAGCGAGGCGACCTGCTCCACGAACCGTGGGTTCTTCTCCCGGACCCCTGCTGACAGACAACCACCCACCAAATCAGTTCACGTAATTAACTAATCCATTCTTTTTTGCAAATAATTAAAGTAACCCGTTCATCTTGAGCAGCTACCGAGAGATAGCACATGGACGGCTAAACGTCCACATACATGCGTGGTTTGCATATAGACGGAGGTTAATTGATGCGTAGGATAGAGCTGAATCTATGATGGCAGCAGCGTCAAGGATCAACAGGAGAGGGGATCGGTTAACATGGCATGCCTTGTGGTGTGACGAAGAAGTAGGGGACGTTGAGGGAGCCGCGGATGTGGCCCTTCCCCATCTCCTCCTCCGTCCTCACGTCCAGGTACATCATCCCGCCCTGCTGCTCCTGAAGCTCCCTCGCCGCCGTCTGCACGTCCACCGTCGTCACCCCCACGGCCGGTGCCGCCGCCGTCTGCACGTCCACTGTCGTCATCCCCACAGCCGGTGTTGCCGCCGTCTGCACGTCCACCGTTGTCACCCCCACGGCCGGTGCCGCCGCCGTTTGCACGTCCACCGTCTTCACCGCCGTGGCCGGCGCCGACTCCGACCTGCAGATCGAAATCCAGTCAAACCAAATCGAAGGATCGAGTACGTGAATTCACGGTAAGGTGCCGAGGAAGGAACCGATTCATGTCGGATGAACTGATGGTGACGGACCTGCTCATCTCGTTCTCGTGGGGAGGAGGTGCCATCGATCCCACACTTGCTACTTGCTAGAGCTGCAAAGTCCCTCAGGTGTTTCTTGTGTGTGTGTGTGTGTGCTGCTTCCGGAGAACAAACCCAGTAGCCGCATCTTTTATGCTCGCTGATGGACGGATCGATCACTGCTTCACTCACTACCAGCGAGTAGGAGTTGGGCACGTAGACACCTACCACTAGTAGAAAAATGGACATTAGTCCCGGTTCGTAAGGGCCTTTAGTCCCGGTTGGACAACCGGGACTAAGGAATCGGGACTAAAGGCCCCCCTTTTTAGTCCCGGTTGTGTTACGAACCGGGACTAAAGGGGCTTCACGTGGCCGCTGCGTAGCGCTCAGGCAGGAGGGCCTTTAGTCCCGGTTGGTAACGCCAACCGGGACTAAAGGCCGTCACTCGTCAGGAGCCGGGGTTTAGGGTTTTGTAGGGGTTTAGGGTTTTGGAGGGTTTAGGGGTTTCATTTTGTGTTTCCCTTTTCTTTTTGTATTTACCATTCAATTCTTTTTCATTTAGGGTTTTCATTTTCATTTTATGTTTTCCATTCAACTCGACGCTACTACATATAGCAATGAAGGAACCATTACACAACATCGTCATGAATATAGAGAAGTGACCTCTTTCTCCGTGCTTAGTCGAACAACAAGTTTTCGTATATATATTCGACGCTACTACATATAGTACACGTTCATGCATATATACAATATAATATCTCTTACGATCCCTAATATCTAATTACCAAAATCCCCTACCAATTCCCGATGGTATTCTCCGGTTTTAGATATGACCTCTTCAAGTAAGAATCCCGCCAATTCCTCTTGAATTGCTCGTACGCGATCCTTTGGTAGGAGATCGTCCCGCATCCGTTGGATCTAATTTAAAGAAGGGGGTCAATATATATGAATGAAACTCAACACAATTGATGGTAATAAAATAAAATTGTGAATATTGTTTACGTACTTCAAGTTGTTGTAAAATTCTGCCATTCTCACAGGTCGTCTGGCGAATGAACTCGCAAACGTAGTATCCACATAAATTATTCCCGTCTCCCTGCCTCGAGCACTTTACAAGAATAGAGTTCAATCAAAATAATAATCAAGCATGATAATGGTATTGAAACTAGCTAGAATCAAAGAGATGCGCGGACCTAGCTAGTACTACTTACATTGAGTTGTCGAAATTGCAGCTCCTCTTTCCATTCACCCCTAACCTTCTTGGTGAACCGTTTCCAAACCCTGCCCGGCAAAGAAAATGAATAAATGAGTTATTAATTACTCCATCCGTCCGGAAATACTTGTCCGAGAAATGGATGTATCTAGATGTATTATATTTCTAGATACATCCATTTTATCGATGACAAGTATTTCCGAACGGAGGGAGTACTTGATATCAGGAAATGAATGAAAGTTGCCGATATAGTGCGATAATGATTGAAATTACCTCTGGGGCATTTCACTCAGGTCCGCCCACATCTTAGGGTCTTTACGTTTCGAGTCCATGACAAGTACTTTTCCTGTGTCAAACTGAATGACTAGCAGAATATAGTGGAACCTGCGCATGTATAACTCATCAATTACACTTAACATCGAGTAAGCGAAACAGAATGTGTACAAGACAGTAACACTCACTTGAAGTTGTAAGGAAATAGTATTTCCCTTTTGGTTTGTTGTTCAATTAACGCCTTTAACAAGTTATCCTCTGTTTTCTTGGCGTTGTTTTGTACCGTATATTCATGTATGTTATTTGGGTTAATGAACCCAATGTCATAGATTTGTCCTCTTTTGCATTCGAGGATCTTCATTCTGCATAATATAGTGAGGATAATTATATATGCAATGAACGAGCTGAGTTAGAGACTTAATTACAGAAATAATACTTACAGACAATAGCAACTGATGATAGATTTGTCGAGGGCGTCTTGATTGTATAACTGAAATAATTCCTCAAATTCAATGAACATCTCCTCGTCTCCACTGAAGTAATGCTCATTTTTAATTCCCACCATGAGTGAGTCTTTCCCTTCCTTTGAGGCTTCCATGTACCACTCATGCAATCTTCGCATTTGTGTTGGTAGAAGCCATTCCTCCTCAGGTCTGACGAGAGGCTTCCTGTGCTGGTATCTGTATGCTAACTCAGCCGTGGAGAACTCTACCCTGCTTAAGAATTGAGCAAGAGTGGCCGCTACCTCCGGATCATAATCCTTATCGGAAAACACGTTGAGCGGGGGGCACGATTGGTTTTTCTGTTCTCCGAGCTGGGGAATTGCTTTCCCCCTTGCACTACTACTACTTCCCGACCGCTGCTGTTTATGTGACTTCATATAGAGCGGTCATAGTTTGATGGCAGCGGAGGCGGTGGTGGTCGCGTAAGGTTTTCCAGAAACTGCTTCGCTTTTGTCGGATCTATTTTCTCCTTTGGCTCGGGCCGTTTCGGTGCAAGCTGGCGTTTCACATCGGCATCCACGACCTTCTTGGTTTCCTCATCAGTCAGTTCGTATGGTAACTTGGCAGGAGCCTCCTTGACGCTGTTCCTTGTACCTGCTCTGGATTTCTTTGCAGTTGTAGTACTAGCCGCCGGAGTGGCGGTTCTCTTCTGCTTATCCACCCGGGGCTGAGGCGGCGAAGGCGGTGGAGTCTGCTGATGCGGCGGAGACGGCTGAGGCGGCGGAGTCTGCTGACGCGGCGGAGACGGCTGAGGCGGCGGAGGCGGCGGAGTCTGCTGACGCGGCGGAGACGGCTGAGGCGGCGGAGGCGGCGGAGTCTGCTGAGGCGGCGGAGACGGCTGAGGCGGCGGAGATAGAGCTGGATTGCTACTCTGAGGAGTCGATAGCCTTGGCGTCCAATGTGGAAGCACGATGTGTTCCTTTTTCCATAGAATGGTAGTTTTTCTGGCATCTCCCAGTTCAGTCTCCCCTTCACCTGTAGGGAAGTCAAGCTCCAGCTGCTCAAATCCCTTGATAACTTCATCCACCCCGACAACAGTATAGCCATCTGGAATCGGAGAGCAATGGTAAGTTCCATTACCAGGAGGTAAGGCAAAGCCGACCGCCACCTTCACGGATATGTTCATGCATTTCACATGTAGCTCACAATTTCCCCTCTGCGTGATATCATCCACGGGGTAGCGAGGAGCCGTGATATCATCTATGGGCCGAACGAGCTCCGTGGAAGCCACGCTGCTTTTCTGCTGAGATGATGGGCTGGCAGTATCGAATGCAGGATCTTCGTGCCGCTGAGATGGGCCGGTAGCTTGTTGGCTGGTAAGTGCCTCTATTTGCTTCTGCTGCTGCTCTAATTTTTCTTCTATCTTCTGCATCCGGTCTGCATGCTGTTTCTTTTTTCTCCCTCGGCTTCTATAAGTCTCACTACAGTCGGGAAACCCAATCTTCCATGGAACGGAGCCTGATGTGCCTCGTGTTCGTCCACTGTGTTCAGCATTCCCGAGGGCGC
Source organism: Elymus sibiricus (assembly GCA_039707655.1). Lineage (NCBI taxonomy): Eukaryota > Viridiplantae > Streptophyta > Magnoliopsida > Poales > Poaceae > Elymus > Elymus sibiricus. The sequence goes on along the minus strand of CM077676.1, from coordinate 117,534,287 downwards.
GTGTCAGCTCGTCGTTCTCTCTGTCGGGATTGTACTTCCCGTCCTGCACGTCCTTCATTGCAGCTTTAAGGGCTTTGAGGGGTGTTGCAAGTTGATCTTTTGTAAAAATACACTTCCCTGTTTCTGGGTCCAACTTCCCTCCATGCCCGTAGAACCAAGCCTTTGCCCGTTCGGCCCACTCCAATGTCTCTAGATCGATCCCTTTATCAATCAGGTCGTTCTCAGTTTTCTCCCACTTAGGCCTGGCAACCTTGTAGCCACCTGACCCAATAACATGGTGATATTCCTTCTTTGCAGTATTTTGCTTATTTATTTTTGACCTTTTCTTAGCTTCATCCGATGTCTTGTACTCCACAAATGCGTCCCAGTGATCTTTTATCTTCTCATATGCTCCAGTGAATGTTGGAGTCTTGTCTTTCAGGACATAGTCTTGGTGCAATCTTTTCTTCCAATTGCAGAATTGTGCGGCCATCTTCTTAAGAGCCCACGCCTTGACTTTTGGCTCTATAACTTTGTTATTTGGATCCACCTCTGGCAGTAGGGTGAAATTTGTCATGAGCGTATTCCAAAGCGTTTCTTTGGATCTATCGTCGACATAAGTAACTCCATCCGCCTTTGGCTTATTCCATTCTCGAATGGTGATCGGGATGCTATCCCTAACAATAACTCCGCACTGACTTACAAATCGGTTTGCGTTCCGCGCGGGACCAATTGGTTTGCCATCTTCACTGACTTCTTCGATCTTGAACCTTTCATTTTCGCCCAACCTTTTTTTCGGGCCTCGTTTCTTTATAGAAGATTGGCTCGATCCGGAGGGATAAAAGAAGAAGGAAGCGTTAATATATGTATATACAAATCAATTAATGCATCTAGTCAGCAGAGGCTTAATTAATATACCTCATCGGACTTTGTAATAATTAAGGTTCCAACACCGGAGCCGTCATCTTCTCCCTCCATTCCCTCACCGGAGCCGTCATCTCCTCCCTCTATTCCCTCACCGGAGTCGTTCAGAAACTGTGAGGTGATATCATCATCTCCGTCGCGGATTATTGCCCCCAACATGTCTTCTTGTTCTTCGTCTCTGCCGTGTTCCATAGTTTCTGCAAAGACTTGCAAGTTATTTCAATGCTATAAACAAATTATTAAAACAAATTCACATTTCCATGTCTATTTGCATCTCGATTAAAAAAATCACATTATTAAAACAAATTCACATAATATCACTAATACATATCGAATAATCCAGTTAATGCAATAATATTATCATATAATATCACTAATACATCTCGAATAATCCAGTTAATGCAACAATAATATCACATAATATCACTAAACATCTCGCCCAATCAAACTGGACGTCGACTCCCGGTTCCTGAGCCGCGGGCGGTGAACACCCAAAGAGAAGGAACCATCACAGGATCATAGCTCGGGTGAGATCCCTGAAGAAACTGCCAGGTATTGGAGAAGCTGTCGTCCAACGCAACCATGTAGCGACGGACGTGCTCGTCCTCCTCCCTGACACGGCGACGTACCACCCTCTCGGGGGCCGACTCCCTCTGCACCGATAGTGGCCCACACGACCGCCACCAAAGAAGCTCCGGGTCGACGACGAGACCCCGATTCCTCACCAAGCTGCGCGCCCCGGAAGGTAGCACCTCCCAGTGCCAGCCCGGCGGAGCCCAGTCCCGGACATGGCGCCTCTCAAACTGGTTGTCGCCGCCGAGCCGACGACGAGGAAGCGGGCCGGGCATCGTCGCCGAGAACAAATTCCTATGAAAACAAATCAGGAATTGTAGCTCACCCTCGGATGTAGAGGATGTAGTCGATCAGTGGAGGGACGATCGTGGACCAACAGCTCCAACGTCGACGATCACTCCACGGAGATGCAACACCACAAATCTTGTAAATCAAAACAACATGCTACAGGAACTATATGGGCACAAACTTGATATGCACTTAAAGTAGAGATGACATGCTTCAATTCATCTTTACGGTCCAGGTTCATAAACATCATGATTAATTGACTATGATCCATGCAAAATGCAACATTCTGAAACAGATCATGACTTAGTGAAAAACTGGGCATATGCATGAGCAGAGTTAAAATGATGGCATCAAAAGGTTCATGTACATATCATGGAGCCCAAATATTACAACATGGCATAAACATAGGAGCAACAGGTTCATGGGAATCATCAAGGCAATATACAACCATGAGATAAGCTGTTTTTCAGACTTAACATCAGGATGCACTTTTGCAACGTATATTAACACATCAAGATGAACTCTATTATGCATGAAAATGACACCATCATGTAGAGCACGAAGAGTAGCACATTTTACATATATAAATCATGTTCATAGGAGCAACATACACAAAGTTACACACACCAAAAGAATGCAATATGATATTTGGAATCTCAGGGACTTAGCACAAATGTAGGTAACTAAAAGCAAATGTTTGAGGGACGGAGAGGCGAACCTGGACGCCGGACGTCGGGGCAGCCTGACGGCGCGCGCGTGGAGGAGCGCCGGCACGGGCTCGGGCAGCCTGACGGCGCGCGCGTGGAGGAGGGCCGGCACGGGCTCGGGCGCGCGGCGCATGGAGGAGAGCGGCGACGTCGAGGGGGCGCGCGTGCGTGGAGGAGCGGCGGAAGGGAGCCTGACGTCGCCGGCGCGTGGAGGAGAGCGGCGGGCAGCCTGACGGCGTCGCGTGGAGGCCGGCGGCGGGAGCTAGCGGACGCGTCGAGGGCGCGGTCGATCGGGCGAGGGAATGGAGGAAGATTGGGGGAGGGAGAAGGGGCGGTTTAAATACCGCCAGGCCTTTAGTCCCGGTTGGTGGCACCAACCGGGACTAAAGCTTATTTTGGTGGCGGCCGAAAGGGCGCGAATGGGCTAGGCCTTTAGTCCCGGTTGGAGCCACCAACCGGGATTAAACATCCAAATTATTTTAGTTTTGTTTTAAACAGATTCAAAAACTTTTGATTTGATTCTTTTTGCTATTAAACATGCTTAGTTTTGATTTAATTCTTTTTGCTATTAAAGTTTTTAACAAAAAATACTGTATGAAAATTTTAGTTGATTCTTTTTGCTATTGAAGAATATTATAAAATACTTTTTGTTAACCTAATAATGTTTTTTTTTCTGTTAAGTTATTAGTTTAGTATTTTTCTTTGCTGCTAAGTTTTATTTAGGACAAAAACTATTTTTGTTATTTGTAGTTAAGTCCTACAGTTCCCTTAGTAGTTTTTATTTGGATTTCCTTGAAGTTTTGTTTTGCTTTCTATTTGCTTTTTCTTATTGTTTTCTTTATTGCTTTATTCATTGATTGTATTTTGATTGCTAGAATGCTTGCTAGAGTGAATGCTTATATGAATGATGCGGCTTATCTGGAATGCTCAGAAGACATTCATATTTTGTTTGGACATAATTGCATTGATTAACTCCTCTGTATAATTAAAATACTAAAAGGACAGGAATAATTGAAAAATTCATAACTTAATGAATAATTATTCAAAAATCATGTTTCAAATGCCAAAATGCCCTAGCTTTTTGGTTCAATTCCGACGCTCCGGAGTCCACCTAGGACACCCAAAACACATATATACCCTAACTCTTACAAAGATGACGGTGAAGCCGGTCACATCCCAGAGTGGGATCTTGGGGTATAAAACTTTTTCTTCGTGTGTGTCCCTTGCTTATGATTGCGCCGTAACCATGGAGAATCTTCATCATTTAACAGGATGCTTGGGTTAGTCTTCACTGTGAAGGGTGGAATTTCATGAAACTTTTCATAATCTTCTGACATGTCTGTCTTGTCCTCCACTCCCACGATGTTTCTTTTCCCTGAAAGAACTATGTGGCGCTTTGGCTCATCGTATGATGTATTCGCTTCCTTATCTTTTCTTTTTCTCGGTTTGGTAGACATGTCCTTCACATAGAAAACCTGCGCCACATCATTGGCTAGGACGAATGGTTCATCTGTGTACCCAAGATTGTTGAGATCCACTGTTGTCATTCCGTACTGCGGGTCTACCTTTACCCCGCCTCATGTAAGATTGACCCATTTGCACCGAAACAAAGGGACCTTAAAATCACGTCCATAGTCAAGTTCCCATATCTCCTCTATATAACCATAATATGTGTCCTTTTCCCTATTGGTGTTTGTTGCATCAAAGCGGACACCACTGTTTTGGTTGGTGCTCTTTTTATCTTGGGCGATCGTGTAAAATGTATTCCCATTTATCTCGTACCCTTGGAAAGTCAATACAGTCGAAGATGGTGTCCTGGCCAACAAGTACAGCTGATCTACAACAATGGTGTTATTCATGAGATGTGTTTGCAACCAACCACCGAAAGTCGCCATGTGTGCACGTGTAATCCAGTCGTCAGACTGCCCCGGGTGTTGGGAGCGTACAATATTCTTGTGTTCATTGATATATGGGGCCACCAAGGTAGAATTTTGTAGAACTATGTAGTGTGCTTGAGTGAAAGAATGCCCGTCCCTACATATTATTGCTTTCGGTCCTAGCGTGCCTTTTCCACTCAGTCTCCCCTCATGCCGCGATTGAGGAACACCAATCGGCTTAACGTCAGGAATAAAGTCAACACAAAACTCAATAACCTCCTCTGTTCCATAGCCCTTGGAGATGCTTCCTTCTGGCCTAGCACGGTTATGAACATATTTCTTTAAGATTCCCATGAACCTCTCAAAGGGGAACATATTGTGTAGAAATACAGGACCCAGAATGGCAATCTCTTCGACTAGGTGAACTAGGACGTGCGTCATAATATTGAAGAAGGATGGTGGGAACACCAACTCGAAACTGACAAGACATTGGACCAAATCATTTTGTAACCTTGGTAGGATTTCTGGATCAATTACCTTCTGAGAAATTGCATTGAGGAATGCACATAGCTTCACAATGGCTAATCGAACATTTTCTGGTAGAAGCCCCCTCAATGCAACCGGAAGCAATTGCGTCATAATCACGTGGTAGTCATGAGACTTTAGGTTTTGGAATTTTTTCTCTGCCATATTTATTATTCCCTTTATATTCGACGAGAAGCCAGACTGGACCTTGATACTGATCAGGCATTCAAAAAAGATTTCCTTCTCTGCTTTGGTAAGAGCGTAGCTGGCAAGACCTTGATACTGCTTTGGATGCATGCCGTCTTTTTCGTGCATACGTTGCTGGTCCTCCCGTGCCTCCGGTGTATCTTTTGTCTTCCCATACACGCCCAAGAAGCCTAGCAGGTTCACGCAAAGATTCTTCGTCACGTGCATCACGTCGATTGCAGAGCGGACCTCTAGGACTTTCCAATAGGGTAGCTCCCAAAATATAGATTTCTTCTTCCACATGGGTGCGTGTCCGTTAGCGTCATTCGGAACAGATTGACCGCCATGACCCTTTCCAAAGATTACTTTTAAATCCTTGACCATATCAAATATATCATCACCAGTACGGTGGGCAGGCTTCTTCTGGTGATCTGCCTCACCTTTGAAATGCTTGCCTTTCTTTCTTAAGGGATGCTTGATCGGAAGAAATCGACGATGTCCCGGGTACACATTCTTCTTACATTTATCCAAATATATACTTTCAGTCTCATCTAAATAGTGCGTGCATGCATTGTATCCCTTGTTTGTCTGTCCTGAAAGGTTACTAAGAGCAGGCCAATCATTGATGGTTACAAATAGCAACGCTCGTAGGTCAAATTCCTGCTGTTTGTGCTCATCCCACACGCGTACACCTTTTATATCCCACAGCTGTAAAAGTTCTTCAACTAATGGCCTTAGGTACACATCAATGTCGTTTCCGGGTTGCTTAGGGCCTTGGATGAGCACTGGCATCATAATGAACTTCCGCTTCATGCACAACCAAGGAGGAAGGTTATAGATACATAGAGTCACAGGCCAGGTGCTATGACTGCTGCTCTGCTCCCCAAAAGGATTCATGCCATCTGTACTTATACCAAACCATAAGTTCCTTGCGTCATCTGCAAACTCCGGGAACTCTCTCTCGATTTTTCTCCACTGTGACCCATCAGCGGGTACTCTTAACATCCCGTCTTTCTTACGGTCTTCTTTGTGCCATCGCAACAACTTGGCATGCTCTTTGTTTCTGAACAGACGTTTCAACCATGGTATTATAGGAGCATACCACATCACCTTGGAAGGAACCCTCTTCCTGGGGCGCTCGCCCTCAACATCACCAGGGTCATCTCGTCTGATCTTATACCGCAATGCACCGCATACCGGGCATGCATTCAAATTCTTGTACTCCTCACCGCGGTAGAGGATGCAGTCATTAGGGCATGCATGTATCTTCTGCACCTCTAATCCTAGAGGGCAGAGAACCTTCTTTGCTTCGTACGTACTGTCAGGCAATTCGTTATCCTTTGGAAGCTTCTTCTTCATTATTTTCAGTAAGTTCTCAAATCCCTTGTCAGATAAACCATTCTCTGCCTTCCATTGTAGCAATTCCAGTGTGGTACCGAGCTTTGTGTTGCCATCTTCGCAATTTGGGTACAACAATTTTTCGTGATCCTCTAACATGCGCTCGAACTTCAACTTCTCCTTTTCACTTTCGCATTCTCTCTGTGCATCAACAATGGCCCGGCGAAGATCATCAGCGGGCACATCTGGTGCCTCTTGATCTTCAGCTTCCCCCGTTGCAGTATCACCGTATTCAGGGAACATAGGATAGTTGTCATCATCCTCTTCTTCTTCATTGTCTTCCATCATAACCCCTCTTTCTCCGTGCTTGGTCCAACAATTATAGCTGGGCATGAAACCGGACTTTAGCAGGTGGGTGTGAAGGATTTTCGAGGAAGAGTAATCCTTGTCATTCCGACAGACAACACAAGGACAACATATAAAACCATTCACACTGTTTGCCTGAGCCACACCGATAAAATTTTGTAGGCCCGTAATGTACTCGGCAGTGCGTCGGTCACCGTACATCCATTGCCGGTTCATCTACATTATATAATTAAGTATATCAAAAACCATTACAGAACATCATGAATAGAGAAATGACCAAATTAATACAAGTTTATCACATTAAAACCAAAGTACAGTAGTGATCAAATGTTATTACTGGAAAAATAAATACATAAAGTTCATACATAGTTCTCATAAAACAACATACAACTATCTAGAGCATCTAAAACATACATTGAAACTAACATACAACTATGTAAAACATTTAAATGCAACAACAAATGCGATCAAAATCACAACTAAGTTAACAATTGATCCAACAGCATAATGATACCAAGCCTCTTTATCAATGGCATATTTTCTAATCTTTCTAATCTTCAAGCGTATTGCATCCATCTGGATCTTGTGTAGATCGACGACATCGGCAACATGCAACTCCAATTTCATCTTCTCTTCTTCAATTCTTTTCAATTTTTTTTCAAATAATTGTTTTCTTTTTCAACTAAATTTAACCTCTCGACAAGAGGGTCGGTTGGAATTTCCGGTTCACATACCTCCTAGATAAAAATATCTATGTCAAGTTGGTCGGCACAATTGTCATAAACACTAAATGAAACAAATAGTTATAAAAGATAATATACCACATCCGAATCATAGACCGGACGAGAGCCGACGGGGGCGGATATCAAAACCATGGCACTGTAGGAGATATGCCCTAGAGGCAGTAATAACAGTTATTTTGTATCTCCGAGTTTGTAATGAATGTTTATGTTCCATGCTATAACTGCAATGATTCTCGAGTCTACAATAACCACGAGGCTCGGAGGGAAAATCATGTGCACGTGTGGTATAATAAACGGAAAAATGTATTCCTAGTCATGCCTCTATGACTGGCTCAAGTATTGCATGATGATCCTGTTTTCCTGATCATGGGCATGTCTATGCCGGCAATTTTGAGGGCACAATGTTAGTAGAACACTTGTGTTGAATCGGCCCGAATTGATGTTATGCTATGAGATACATTCGTCACAAGTTAATGGTTAATAACATAGAGATAGTTAATGTTTGCATAATGCCTTAGACCATGAGAGTATCGAGTTCCTTCGTACTTGCTTCGTGAACTTTGGGGTTTGTTAAACGTCATCCGTAACTGGGTGGCTATTACGGCGGCTTACGTGTTCACGGAAAAGTATGACAAGAAACGAGATAGCTCAAGATTGGGATTTGCTCCTCCGACGATGGAGAGATATTCTCGGGCCCTCTCGGTGTTACGGCATCCATCATCGTCTGGCCAGACACATTGTGATTTGATCACTGGGATGCCGGAACACGGAAACGAGAAAAGAGAACAAAACCGGTAACGAGGTAACTTGCATGGTGGACAAGTTGTTGATCCACGGGGATGCAGAAAATCTCACGTCGGGTGTTTGTAATATATCATGAAGCAACAGGAATAGCACACTGCAACTGGAGGTTCACTCGAATATTCATTCGTGTGGGTATAGGGGTCAATATGGGTGTCCACGGCTCCGATGTTGATCATTGATCCGAAAGTGTTCCGGGTCATGTCTATACTTCACCGAACCTATAGGGTCACACGCTTAAGGGTCATCTATCTGCTGAATACTAGACAGGGAGTCTGAGAGAAAATCACCGAAAAAGTTTCGGACGCAACGGAAACGATCCGGAGAGAATATCGGAATAGTTCTGGTAAAACTGAAAAGTTGTTTCAGGGGATACCATTAAGTCAAATTGGTTTCGGCACATGCCTGGAAATTCTTGGAGGGTGCCAGAAGTGTTCTAGAAACTTCTGGGAATTTTCCGGGATATAAACCGGAAATGTTCCGGAGCTGCCGGAACCGATTTGGTTGCTTTTCGTAGATGAAATTTACTAATCCGAAATTGTTTCGGAACGCGTCCAAAATTATTTGTGTGGGTACTGGAATTATTCTAAGACCCACAGAAATATTTTCGGATTTAACGGTCGCGGAAAATTGGTTCCGTGAATAGTGAAAATCACTTTATGGATCTTTTTTTGGAAAGTCACCTTTTGGGATATTTGCCAAAAGGCTTCTAGAAGGGATTGGGGAGCAAGGCACCCCCATGTGGGGGCCCCCCTAGAAGTGGCCGGCCAAGGTGGGGCTCCTCCATGGAGCTCCACATGCCATCCCTTTTTCCTTTTATTCTTTTATGTGAGACATAAAGTGGGGGTACTTTTGGTATTTTTGTATGCCAACTTTACCCCTTGGCTTTCCTATAAATAGAGGTGGAGGGGTGCTCTCCAAACCTGATCCTTGCTCTCATACACATGCCATGCTCGTCTGGCTCTCTCTCTCTCTCCCTCCCACGAAATAGTTTCGTAGAGCCGAAAGGCTGTCTGGGTTCCGGTAGGAACTAGTTCTGGACGGCGAAGCCCTGCCGGATAGCTGACACCGTATGTGTGCAACCCCGTAGAGAGTTCGTGTTTTGATCTTTTGCCCGAGGGGCTGTTCGAGTGTCCTCCCAACGAGCTGTCCGAGTTACTGTTCGAGTTTCGGGTGTCGTCCCGAAGGGCTGTCCGAGTTACCGTTCGGGTTTTGAGGGTCCTACCGAAGGGCTGTCCGTGACATCGTCCGAGGGACTGTCCGACCGCCTCCCGAAGGGCTGTCCGACGAGGGAGTACATCCTCGCGGTTGGGAGGTTGTAAATCCTAGCTGCGGGGATCTGCACCGACGATCTACACCGACTCTTCTTCCGCTGCGCTAAGAGTCGGTACGGATCATATCAAACCCTGTATGCAGTCTCCATAGTGGTCCTGGGCATGCTCGCTGTACCTATTTTTTTTTCTGTCGCATTCCCCTACAGTGGCATCATGAGCCGTGCTATGCGTAGATGTAGGTTACGATCTAGAATACTTGGAGATGTATGGGTATTGCATAATATAATTTTGGAGTAGATGAGATCTATTGCTGAAAATTATTTATGCGGGTAGCAGATGAAATCTGTTACCCGATGTTCTTGTTGCTTCCCTAGAATTTGCGTATTTCTGATCTCGAGACAGCATGGTGGAATTTCACAAAGTTCTAGCAATCCGCGATCCTGATTGATCAACGAAGTGCTATCAGTTCTTTGGGTTCCGCCATAGTCAAAAGAAAGATGAAATTGACAGATAAAAGGGAAATGCAGATATGATCTGCATGGGGGTCATGCGTGTGACGAAGTTTAGTATGGGGCTCGAGATTTTATTATCTCGTGTTTCATACACCCCGCGATGTTAATCTAGCGACTTGGATAATCATACTTGATGATAATACGTTGGTAGCTGCGGTTTAAGTCAAAACCTTAGAAGCCACGTAAAATAAATTTTTGCATAAACCGATTAGAGGCGTCTAACTTGGTTTTGCAGGATGTGCATGTGATGTGGTATAGCAATGCTCATATTAATTCGATTATGTATGAGATGACTATACGATGTAAATTTATTAACATGACCTGCGTGTCATAATTCGGCATGATGGCTGGAGCCATATGATTGTCACTTTAATGACCTGCGTGTCAACCTTAAGTAATGCACTTATTTTATTAGCTATAGAGATAGCAATATTATCTGGTGCATCAACAAGGTGGTGGCAATCTTCGCGAAGGTGAACACCGACACAAATGCCGAAGACGAAGAAATACTTGACTTCTCCGTCAGAAAGGGCTATACCATATCATGCTATTATGAATTGCCTGAGATGTTTATCCCTTATGATGCACCCTTTTGATTGCGCGGTAGTTGCTTTTTATTAGGGTGATCTCTCACTTAAAAATATCAAGTAGTTAGTGTTCTCCCAAGTGTAGCACCGTCACGGCACCTATCTTTTCGGGGTACCACATGGATACATGGGTACGAACGATTAGTGAAGTGTGAGGCGGGTGAGTTGAGACCTCGCAGCGAGATCACTTGGTTGTCTTGACGTTCTGGAGGATCGTCCTGAGCTCGGAACACGCCCATCGAAAGATGAACAAGAGTCACATAGAGATGTGATTGGCAAGTTGGCCTACCGATTAAAATTCTCTTCACTTGAGATGGATACATCCTTGGCGTTGAATTATAATTTGGGTCTTGTATCACTCATAATCAATTTTGAGAGATATTGATTTGAGTGGGAGCGCACTTTAGAATAAAATTGTTTATTCACTAGTGCAAAAATCCATTATGGACAAAGTCTAAGTGAACTTGTGTTTACCGTTGTAGATCAAATGGCTCGCAACACCGCGTTCAACTTAGGCCCAATGTTAGAGAAAGAGAAGTTAGCTGCGACTGGAAACAACTATGCGGACTGGGTCCGTAACCTGAGGATTGTCCTCAGGAGCGCTAAGAGAATGTATGTGCTTGAAAAATGCTCTTCCAGCTAAACCGGCGGCCGATGCCCCGGAAGATGAACAAAATGTCTGGGCCACTAAGGATGATGATCATAACTTAGTGCAGTGCCTCATGCTAGCTTGCATGAGTGCAGGGCTTCAAAAACGTTTTGAATTCCATAAACCCCGTGATATGATCCAGGAATTGGATGCTCTGTACAAGGAAACCGCAAGGTCTGAACGATTTGATATCATGAAGACCTTGATGGAATGCAAGATGGCCGAGGGCAGTTCAGTTGGCGAACACGTAGTCAAAATGATTGGCTATGCTGAAAGGCTTAAAACCCTGGAATTTCCAATTCCGCCTGGCCATATGATGGACATGATGCTTTCTTCACTCCCCCCCGTCTTACGACGGTTTTGTCATGAACTACAACATGAGTGGGATGGAGAAGACACCGGAAGAGGTGCTCGCCATGCTGAAAACTGCGGAAGGAGGACTGCGGAAAAATCACAAGCAAGTGTTGCTTGTGAATAAAACCGCCAGTTTCAAAAAGAAAGGCAAGCCAAAGAAGGGCAAGGGCGCCGGTAAGACCGGCTCCCAAAGCAACTCTAAGGGCGGAGCCAAGAATGAAACTGAGTGCTTCTACTGCAAGGGTACAGGACACTGGAAGAGAAACTGCAAGAAGTATCTGGAAGATAAGAAGTCCGGGAAAACCGGAAAAGGTATAATTGTTATACAAGTTAATGTCATTGACGTTTTGCTTGCTAGCGAAAATTCTAAGTCTTGGGTATTTGATATCGGATCGGTTGCTCACATTTGCTACTCGATACAGGGACTTCAGAAGGTGCGCAAGCTAGCAAAGAATGAAGTCGTGATGCACGTCGGGAACGGCGCTGGGATCGCCGCTCAAGCCGTCGGCATTATGCCTCTACGTCTCCCTTCAGGATTTATCTTAGAACTAAATAACTGTTATTTTGTTCCACTATTGTGTAGAAACATTATCTCCGGATCATGTTTAGTACACGATGGGTATTCGTACAAGTCTGAGAACAATGGTTGTTCACTTTATTGTAAGGATATGTTTTATGGATTTGCACCCATTGTTGGGGGCCTTTTCATACTAAATCTTGAATGTGGAAATGATGTCTTTAACGTGAATGCTAAACGCCTTAAGAAGGCTGATACCACCACCACTTTCATGTGGCACTGTCGGCTTGGCCACATCGGAAAGAAACGCATGCAAAGACTCCATAAAGATGGAGTTTTACCGTCCCTTGATTTTGAATCATTTGACACATGTGAAGCTTGCTTGATGGGGAAAATGACCAAGACGCCGTTCACGGGTCATCCTGAACGGGCGAGTGAATTGTTGGAAATAATACATAGTGATGTATGTGGTCCAATGAGCACAATCGCACGGGGTGGGTATTTCTACTTCATGACTTTTACTGATGATTTGAGTAGGTATGGATATATCTACTTGATGAAGCATAAATTGGAAACCTTTGAAAATTTCAAAGAATTTCAGAATGAGGTAGAAAATCATCGTAACAAAAGGATTAAGTTTCTGCGGTCTGATCGGGGGGGCGAATACCTTAGTCATGAGTTTGGCCAACATCTGAGTGACCGTGGAATCGTTTCACAGCTTACGCCTCCCGGAACTCCACAGCGAAACAGAGTATCAGAAAGACGTAACCGAACCCTGTTAGACATGGTAAGGTCGATGATGTCTCTTACAGATCTACCGATATCTTTTTGGGGTCACGCACTACTCACTGCCGCTTATACATTAAACAGAGCACCGTCTAAGTCTGTTAAGACGACACCACATGAGATGTGGCATGGGAAGATTCCTAGTGTGTCGCATCTTAAAATTTGGGGTTGTGAGGCATACGTAAAGCGTTTACAGCCAAGCAAACTCGATCCCAGATCAGACAAATGTTACTTTGTAGGTTATCCCAATAACACCATTGGGTATTCCTTCTACAACCAGTCCGAGGGCAAAGTGTTTGTCGCAAAAGTTGGACACTTTCTCGAGAAAGAATTTCTCGCTAAAGAAGTGAGTGGGAGGACAGTACAACTTGATGAGATTAGTGAATCTTCGGCAACCGTTGATATGGCTAAGGAACCGGAAGAAATTCCGCTAATTATCCCTACAACCGAGCCGGAAGTTGTCGCATGTGATGCGGAAACTTCAGACAATGTTGTAACTGAACCGCGCAGATCAGGTAGGGCTATCCAGCCACCTGAGTGGTTTCATAACAAAATCTTCATTCTTGAAGACGATGAACCTGCGCACTACAGGGAAGCGATGGCGGGGCCCAGCTCAAGGGAATGGCACAAGGCCATGAAATCCGAGATGGAATCCATGTACGAAAACCAAGTTTGGAACTTGGAAGAACTTCTAGAAGGCGTAAAGCCCATTGGTTGTAAATGGATTTTCAAAAGAAAGATGGACGCGGATGGTAACATTACTATCCACAAAGCTAGACTTGTCGTGAAAGGGTTCACGCAAGTTCCAGGAGTGGACTACGACGAGACTTTCTCGCCCGTAGCTATGCTTAGGTCTGTTCGGAATTGCTAGCAATTTCTGCTTATTTCGATTATGAAATATGGCAGATGGACGTCAAAACGGCTTTCCTAAATGGAAACCTCAAAGAGGATGTATACATGATACAGCCAGAAGGTTTTGTCGTTCATAAGGATGCTGGAAAGGTATGCAAACTTCAGAAAGCCATTTATGGTCTAAAGCAAGCGTCAAGGAGCTGGAACATTCGTTTTGATGAAGTAGTCAAACAGTTTGGCTTCATCAGGAATGACGAAGAATCTTGTGTTTACAAGAAGTTTAGTGGGAGCGCAAAAGCATTTCTAATCTTGTATGTGGATGACATATTGTTGATTGGAAATGACGTGAATTTTCTTAGCGAAATAAAAGACTCATTAAAGAAAAGTTTTTCAATTTAAGACTTAGGCGAAGCGGCATATGTATTGGGCATCCGAATCTATAGAGATAGATCAAAACGCCTGATAGCGCTTAGCCAAAGCACGTACATTGACAAGGTGTTGAAAAGGTTCAACATGGAGAACTCCAAGAAAGGCCTACTCCCCATGTCACCTGGCACAGTGCTTTGCAAGAATCAGTGTCCTCGGACTCTCGATGAGCGAGTATAGATGAATGATGTTCCATATGCTTCGGCAGTTGGTTCTATTATGTATGCTATGCTATGTACAAGACCGGACGTTTCCTATGCGCTAAGTGTTAGCAGCCGGTACCAAAGTGATCCAGGATTGGAACACTGGGACGCAGTCAAGGGTATTCTTAAGTACCTCAGAAGGACCAAGGATTTAATCCTTGTGTACGGAGGTGATGAAGAGCTCATTGTAAGTGGTTACACTGATGCAGGCTTCATGACTGACCCAGATGACTTCAAATCTCAATCGGGCTATGTTTTCATATTGAACGGCAGTGCAGTTGATTTGAAAAGTTCCAAACAAAAGACTGTAGCGGATTCTACGACGGAGGCGGAATATGTTGCAGCTTCAGAAGCCTCCAAGGAGGCGGTATGGATCAAGCAATTTCTTGAAGACCTTGGTGTGGTTCCAAGTGCTCTAGACCCGGTGGAGATCTATTGTGATAATAGTGGCGCCGTGGCTCAGGCAAGGGAGCCAAGTTCGCACCATAAGACAAGACATATTGAACGCAAATATAAACTCATTCGACATCATGTCGAAGCGGGTTTAGTGAAAGTACGCAAAGTTCACACGGATCTGAACGTGTTAGACCCGATGACAAAGCCTCTACCACGAGCAAAGCATGAGCAGCACCGGATAGCCATTGGTGTTAGGGAAGCCATGTAACTGGATTATGACTCTAGTGCAAGTGGGAGTCTGTAGGAGATATGCCCTAGAGGCAGTAATAACAGTTATTTTGTATCTCCGAGTTTGTAATGAATGTTTATGTTCCATGCTATAACTGCAATGATTCTCGAGTCTACAATAACCACGAGGCTCGGAGGGAAACTCATGTGCACGTGTGGTATAATAAACGGAAAAATGTATTCCTAGTCATGCCTCTATGACTGGCTCAAGTATTGCATGATGATCCTGTTTTCCTGATCATGGGCATGTCTATGCCGGCAATTTTGAGGGCACAATGTTAGTAGAACACTTGTGTTGAATCGACCCGAATTGATGTTATGCTATGAGATACATTCGTCACAAGTTAATGGTTAATAACACAGAGATAGTAAATGTTTGCATAATTCCTTAGACCATGAGAGTATCGAGTTCCTTCGTACTTGCTTCGTGAACTTTGGGGTTTGTTAAACGTCATCCATAACTGGGTGGCTATTACGGCGGCTTACGGGTTCACGGAAAAGTATGACAAGAAACGAGATAGCTCAAGATTGGGATTTGCTCCTCCGACGATGGAGAGATATTCTCGGGCCCTCTCGGTGTTACGGCATCCATCATCGTCTGGCCAGACACATTGTGATTTGATTACTGGGATGCCGGAACCCGGAAACGAGAAAAGAGAACAAAACCAGTAACGAGGTAATTTGCATGGTGGACAAGTTGTTGATCCACGGGGATGCAGAAAATCTCACCTCGAGTGTTTGTAATATATCGTGAAGGAACAGGAATAGCACACTGCAACTGGAGGTTCACTCGAATATCCATTCGTGTGGGTATAGGGGTCAATATGGGTGTCCACGGCTCCGATGTTGATCATTGATCCGAAAGTGTTCCGGGTCATGTCTATACTTTACCGAACCTATAGGGTCACACGCTTAAGGGTCATCTATCTGCTGAATACTAGACAGGGAGTCTGAGAGAAAATCACCGAAAAAGTTTCGGACGCAACGGAAACGATCCGGAGAGAATATCGGAATAGTTCTGGTAAAACTGAAAAGTTGTTTCAGGGGATACCATTAAGTCAAATTGGTTTCGGCACATGCCTGGAAATTCTTGGAGGGTGCCAGAAGTGTTCTAGAAACTTCTGGGAATTTTCCGGGATATAAACCGGAAATGTTCCGGAGCTGCCGGAACCGATTTGGTTGCTTTTCGTAGATGAAATTTACTAATCCGAAATTGTTTCGGAACGCGTCCAAAATTATTTGTGTGGGTACTGGAATTATTCTAAGACCCACAGAAATATTTTCGGATTTAACGGTCGCGGAAAATTGGTTCCGTGAATAGTGAAAATCACTTTATGGATCTTTTTTTGGAAAGTCACCTTTTGGGATATTTGCCAAAAGGCTTCTAGAAGGGATTGGGGAGCAAGGCACCCCCATGTGGGGGGCCCCCTAGAAGTGGCCGGCCAAGGTGGGGCTCCTCCATGGAGCTCCACATGCCATCCCTTTTTCCTTTTATTCTTTTATGTGAGACATAAAGTGGGGGTACTTTTAGTATTTTTGTATGCCAACTTTACCCCTTGGCTTTCCTATAAATAGAGGTGGAGGGGTGCTCTCCAAACCTGATCCTTGCTCTCATACACATGCCATGCTCGTCTGGCTCTCTCTCTCTCTCCCTCCCACGAAATAGTTTCGTAGAGCCGAAAGGCTGTCTGGGTTCCGGTAGGAACTAGTTCTGGACGGCGAAGCCCTGCCGGATAGCTGACACCGTATGTGTGCAACCCCGTAGAGAGTTCGTGTTTTGATCTTTTGCCCTGGGGGCTGTTCGAGTGTCCTCCCAACGAGCTGTCCGAGTTACTGTTCGAGTTTCGGGTGTCGTCCCGAAGGGCTGTCCGAGTTACCGTTCGGGTTTTGAGGGTCCTACCGAAGGGCTGTCCGTGACATCGTCCGAGGGACTGTCCGACCGCCTCCCGAAGGGCTGTCCGACGAGGGAGTACATCCTCGCGGTTGGGAGGTTGTAAATCCTAGCTGCGGGGATCTGCACCGACGATCTACACCGACTCTTCTTCCGCTGCGCTAAGAGTCGGAACGGATCAGATCAAACCCTGTATGTAGTCTCCATAGTGGTCCTGGGCATGCTCGCTGTACCTATTTTTTTTTCTGTCGCATTCCCCTACAGTGGCATCATGAGCCGTGCTATGCGTAGATGTAGGTTACGATCTAGAATACTTGGAGATGTATGGGTATTGCATAATATAATTTTGGAGTAGATGAGATCTATTGCTGAAAATTATTTATGCGGGTAGCAGATGAAATCTGTTACCCGATGTTCTTGTTGCTTCCCTAGAATTTGCGTATTTCTGATCTCGAGACAGCATGGTGGAATTTCACAAAGTTCTAGCAATCCGCGATCCTGATTGATCAACGAAGTGCTATCAGTTCTTTGGGTTCCGCCATAGTCAAAAGAAAGATGAAATTCACAGATAAAAGGGAAATGCAGATATGATCTGCATGGGGGTCATGCGTGTGACGAAGTTTAGTATGGGGCTCGAGATTTTATTATCTCGTGTTTCATACACCCCGCGATGTTAATCTAGCGACTTGGATAATCATACTTGATGATAATACGTTGGTAGCTGCGGTTTAAGTCAAAACCTTAGAAGCCACGTAAAATAAATTTTTGCATAAACCGATTAGAGGCGTCTAACTTAGTTTTGCAGGATGTGCATGTGATGTGGTATAGCAATGCTCATATTAATTCGATTATGTATGAGATGACTATACGATGTAAATTTATTAACATGACCTGCGTGTCATAATTCGGCATGATGGCTGGAGCCATATGATTGTCACTTTAATGACCTGCGTGTCAACCTTAAGTAATGCACTTATTTTATTAGCTATAGAGATAGCAATATTATCTGGTGCATCAACAAGGTGGTGGCAATCTTCGCGAAGGTGAACACCGACACAAATGCCGAAGACGAAGAAATACTTGACTTCTCCGTCAGAAAGGGCTATACCATATCATGCTATTATGAATTGCCTGAGATGTTTATCCCTTATGATGCACCCTTTTGATTGCGCGGTAGTTGCTTTTTATTAGGGTGATCTCTCACTTAAAAATATCAAGTAGTTAGTGTTCTCCTAAGTGTAGCACCATCACGGCACCTATCTTTTCGGGGTACCACATGGATACATGGGTACGAACGATTAGTGAAGTGTGAGGCGGGTGAGTTGAGACCTCGCAGCGAGATCACTTGGTTGTCTTGACGTTCTGGAGGATCGTCCTGAGCTCGGAACACGCCCATCGAAAGATGAACAAGAGTCACATAGAGATGTGATTGGCAAGTTGGCCTACCGATTAAAATTCTCTTCACTTGAGATGGATACATCCTTGGCGTTGAATTATAATTTGGGTCTTGTATCACTCATAATCAATTTTGAGAGATATTGATTTGAGTGGGAGCGCACTTTAGAATAAAATTGTTTATTCACTAGTGCAAAAATCCATTATGGACAAAGTCTAAGTGAACTTGTGTTTACCGTTGTAGATCAAATGGCTCGCAACACCGCGTTCAACTTAGGCCCAATGTTAGAGAAAGAGAAGTTAGCTGCGACTGGAAACAACTATGCGGACTGGGTCCGTAACCTGAGGATTGTCCTCAGGAGCGCTAAGAGAATGTATGTGCTTGAAAAATGCTCTTCCAGCTAAACCGGCGGCCGATGCCCCGGAAGATGAACAAAATGTCTGGGCCACTAAGGATGATGATCATAACTTAGTGCAGTGCCTCATGCTAGCTTGCATGAGTGCAGGGCTTCAAAAACGTTTTGAATTCCATAAACCCCGTGATATGATCCAGGAATTGGATGCTCTGTACAAGGAAACCGCAAGGTCTGAACGATTTGATATCATGAAGACCTTGATGGAATGCAAGATGGCCGAGGGCAGTTCAGTTGGCGAACACGTAGTCAAAATGATTGGCTATGCTGAAAGGCTTAAAACCCTGGAATTTCCAATTCCGCCTGGCCATATGATGGACATGATGCTTTCTTCACTCCCCCCCGTCTTACGACGGTTTTGTCATGAACTACAACATGAGTGGGATGGAGAAGACACCGGAAGAGGTGCTCGCCATGCTGAAAACTGCGGAAGGAGGACTGCGGAAAAATCACAAGCAAGTGTTGCTTGTGAATAAAACCGCCAGTTTCAAAAAGAAAGGCAAGCCAAAGAAGGGCAAGGGCGCCGGTAAGACCGGCTCCCAAAGCAACTCTAAGGGCGGAGCCAAGAATGAAACTGAGTGCTTCTACTGCAAGGGTACAGGACACTGGAAGAGAAACTGCAAGAAGTATCTGGAAGATAAGAAGTCCGGGAAAACCGGAAAAGGTATAATTGTTATACAAGTTAATGTCATTGACGTTTTGCTTGCTAGCGAAAATTCTAAGTCTTGGGTATTTGATATCGGATCGGTTGCTCACATTTGCTACTCGATACAGGGACTTCAGAAGGTGCGCAAGCTAGCAAAGAATGAAGTCGTGATGCACGTCGGGAACGGCGCTGGGATCGCCGCTCAAGCCGTCGGCATTATGCCTCTACGTCTCCCTTCAGGATTTATCTTAGAACTAAATAACTGTTATTTTGTTCCACTATTGTGTAGAAACATTATCTCCGGATCATGTTTAGTACACGATGGGTATTCGTACAAGTCTGAGAACAATGGTTGTTCACTTTATTGTAAGGATATGTTTTATGGATTTGCACCCATTGTTGGGGGCCTTTTCATACTAAATCTTGAATGTGGAAATGATGTCTTTAACGTGAATGCTAAACGCCTTAAGAAGGCTGATACCACCACCACTTTCATGTGGCACTGTCGGCTTGGCCACATCGGAAAGAAACGCATGCAAAGACTCCATAAAGATGGAGTTTTACCGTCCCTTGATTTTGAATCATTTGACACATGTGAAGCTTGCTTGATGGGGAAAATGACCAAGACGCCGTTCACGGGTCATCCTGAACGGGCGAGTGAATTGTTGGAAATAATACATAGTGATGTATGTGGTCCAATGAGCACAATCGCACGGGGTGGGTATTTCTACTTCATGACTTTTACTGATGATTTGAGTAGGTATGGATATATCTACTTGATGAAGCATAAATTGGAAACCTTTGAAAATTTCAAAGAATTTCAGAATGAGGTAGAAAATCATCGTAACAAAAGGATTAAGTTTCTGCGGTCTGATCGGGGGGGCGAATACCTTAGTCATGAGTTTGGCCAACATCTGAGTGACCGTGGAATCGTTTCACAGCTTACGCCTCCCGGAACTCCACAGCGAAACAGAGTATCAGAAAGACGTAACCGAACCCTGTTAGACATGGTAAGGTCGATGATGTCTCTTACAGATCTACCGATATCTTTTTGGGGTCACGCACTACTCACTGCCGCTTATACATTAAACAGAGCACCGTCTAAGTCTGTTAAGACGACACCACATGAGATGTGGCATGGGAAGATTCCTAGTGTGTCGCATCTTAAAATTTGGGGTTGTGAGGCATACGTAAAGCGTTTACAGCCAAGCAAACTCGATCCCAGATCAGACAAATGTTACTTTGTAGGTTATCCCAATAACACCATTGGGTATTCCTTCTACAACCAGTCCGAGGGCAAAGTGTTTGTCGCAAAAGTTGGACACTTTCTCGAGAAAGAATTTCTCGCTAAAGAAGTGAGTGGGAGGACAGTACAACTTGATGAGATTAGTGAATCTTCGGCAACCGTTGATATGGCTAAGGAACCGGAAGAAATTCCGCTAATTATCCCTACAACCGAGCCGGAAGTTGTCGCATGTGATGCGGAAACTTCAGACAATGTTGTAACTGAACCGCGCAGATCAGGTAGGGCTATCCAGCCACCTGAGTGGTTTCATAACAAAATCTTCATTCTTGAAGACGATGAACCTGCGCACTACAGGGAAGCGATGGCGGGGCCCAGCTCAAGGGAATGGCACAAGGCCATGAAATCCGAGATGGAATCCATGTACGAAAACCAAGTTTGGAACTTGGAAGAACTTCTAGAAGGCGTAAAGCCCATTGGTTGTAAATGGATTTTCAAAAGAAAGATGGACGCGGATGGTAACATTACTATCCACAAAGCTAGACTTGTCGTGAAAGGGTTCACGCAAGTTCCAGGAGTGGACTACGACGAGACTTTCTCGCCCGTAGCTATGCTTAGGTCTGTTCGGAATTGCTAGCAATTTCTGCTTATTTCGATTATGAAATATGGCAGATGGACGTCAAAACGGCTTTCCTAAATGGAAACCTCAAAGAGGATGTATACATGATACAGCCAGAAGGTTTTGTCGTTCATAAGGATGCTGGAAAGGTATGCAAACTTCAGAAAGCCATTTATGGTCTAAAGCAAGCGTCAAGGAGCTGGAACATTCGTTTTGATGAAGTAGTCAAACAGTTTGGCTTCATCAGGAATGACGAAGAATCTTGTGTTTACAAGAAGTTTAGTGGGAGCGCAAAAGCATTTCTAATCTTGTATGTGGATGACATATTGTTGATTGGAAATGACGTGAATTTTCTTAGCGAAATAAAAGACTCATTAAAGAAAAGTTTTTCAATTTAAGACTTAGGCGAAGCGGCATATGTATTGGGCATCCGAATCTATAGAGATAGATCAAAACGCCTGATAGCGCTTAGCCAAAGCACGTACATTGACAAGGTGTTGAAAAGGTTCAACATGGAGAACTCCAAGAAAGGCCTACTCCCCATGTCACCTGGCACAGTGCTTTGCAAGAATCAGTGTCCTCGGACTCTCGATGAGCGAGTATAGATGAATGATGTTCCATATGCTTCGGCAGTTGGTTCTATTATGTATGCTATGCTATGTACAAGACCGGACGTTTCCTATGCGCTAAGTGTTAGCAGCCGGTACCAAAGTGATCCAGGATTGGAACACTGGGACGCAGTCAAGGGTATTCTTAAGTACCTCAGAAGGACCAAGGATTTAATCCTTGTGTACGGAGGTGATGAAGAGCTCATTGTAAGTGGTTACACTGATGCAGGCTTCATGACTGACCCAGATGACTTCAAATCTCAATCGGGCTATGTTTTCATATTGAACGGCAGTGCAGTTGATTTGAAAAGTTCCAAACAAAAGACTGTAGCGGATTCTACGACGGAGGCGGAATATGTTGCAGCTTCAGAAGCCTCCAAGGAGGCGGTATGGATCAAGCAATTTCTTGAAGACCTTGGTGTGGTTCCAAGTGCTCTAGACCCGGTGGAGATCTATTGTGATAATAGTGGCGCCGTGGCTCAGGCAAGGGAGCCAAGTTCGCACCATAAGACAAGACATATTGAACGCAAATATAAACTCATTCGACATCATGTCGAAGCGGGTTTAGTGAAAGTACGCAAAGTTCACACGGATCTGAACGTGTTAGACCCGATGACAAAGCCTCTACCACGAGCAAAGCATGAGCAGCACCGGATAGCCATTGGTGTTAGGGAAGCCATGTAACTGGATTATGACTCTAGTGCAAGTGGGAGTCTATAGGAGATATGCCCTAGAGGCAGTAATAACAGTTATTTTGTATCTCCGAGTTTGTAATGAATGTTTATGTTCCATGCTATAACTGCAATGATTCTCGAGTCTACAATAACCACGAGGCTCGGAGGGAAACTCATGTGCACGTGTGGTATAATAAACGGAAAAATGTATTCCTAGTCATGCCTCTATGACTGGCTCAAGTATTGCATGATGATCCTGTTTTCCTGATCATGGGCATGTCTATGCCGGCAATTTTGAGGGCACAATGTTAGTAGAACACTTGTGTTGAATCGACCCGAATTGATGTTATGCTATGAGATACATTCGTCACAAGTTAATGGTTAATAACACAGAGATAGTTAATGTTTGCATAATTCCTTAGACCATGAGAGTATCGAGTTCCTTCGTACTTGCTTCGTGAACTTTGGGGTTTGTTAAACGTCATCCGTAACTGGGTGGCTATTACGGCGGCTTACGGGTTCACGGAAAAGTATGACAAGAAACGAGATAGCTCAAGATTGGGATTTGCTCCTCCGACGATGGAGAGATATTCTCGGGCCCTCTCGGTGTTACGGCATCCATCATCGTCTGGCCAGACACATTGTGATTTGATTACTGGGATGCCGGAACCCGGAAACGAGAAAAGAGAACAAAACCGGTAACGAGGTAATTTGCATGGTGGACAAGTTGTTGATCCACGGGGATGCAGAAAATCTCACCTCGAGTGTTTGTAATATATCGTGAAGGAACAGGAATAGCACACTGCAACTGGAGGTTCACTCGAATATCCATTCGTGTGGGTATAGGGGTCAATATGGGTGTCCACGGCTCCGATGTTGATCATTGATCCGAAAGTGTTCCGGGTCATGTCTATACTTTACCGAACCTATAGGGTCACACGCTTAAGGGTCATCTATCTGCTGAATACTAGACAGGGAGTCTGAGAGAAAATCACCGGAAAAGTTTCGGACGCAACGGAAATGATCCGAAGAGAACACCGGAATAGTTCCGGTAAAATTGAAAAGTTGTTTCAGGGATACCATTAAGTCAAATTGGTTTCGGCACACGCCTGGAAATTCTTGGAGGGTGCCAGAAGTGTTCTGGAAACTTCTGGGAATTTTCCGGGATATAAACCGGAAATGTTCCGGAGCTGCCGGAACCGATTTGGTTGCTTTTCGCAGATGAAATTTACTAATCCGAAATTGTTTCGGAACGCGTCCAAAATCATTTGTGTGGGTACTGGAATTATTCTAAGACCCACAGAAATATTTTCGGATTTAACGGTCGCGGAAAATTGTTTTCGTGAATAGTGAAAATCACTTTATGGATATTTTTTTGGAAAGTCACCTTTTGGGATATTTCCCAAAAGGCTTCTAGAAGGGATTGGGGAGCAAGGCACCCCCATGTGGGGGCCCCCCTAGAAGTGGCCGGCCAAGGTGGGGCTCCTCCATGGAGCTCCACATGCCATCCCTTTTTCCTTTTATTCTTTTATGTGAGACATAAAGTGGGGTACTTTTGGTATTTTTGTATGCCAACTTTACTCCTTGGTTTTCCTATAAATAAAGGTGGAGGGGTGCTCTCCAAACCTGATCCTTGCTCTCATACACATGCCATGCTCGTCTGGCTCTCTCTCTCTCTCCCTCCCACGAAATAGTTTCGTAGAGCCGAAAGGTTGTCTGGGTTCCGGTAGGAACTAGTTCTGGACGGCGAAGCCCTGCCGGATAGCTGACACCATATGTGTGCAACCCCGTAGAGAGTTTGTAGTTTCGATCTTTTGCCCGAGGGGCTGTTCGAGTGTCCTCCCGACGGGCTGTCCGAGTTACCGTTCGAGTTTCGGGTGTCCTCCCGAAGGGCTGTCCGAGTTACCGTTAGGGTTTCGAGGGTCCTCCCGAAGGGCTGTCCGCGACATCATCCGAGGGACTGTCCGACCGCCTCCCGAAGGGTTGTCCGACGAGGGAGTACATCCTCGCGGTTGGGAGGTTGTAAATCCTAGCTGCGGGGATCTGCACCGACGATGTACACCGACTCTTCTTCCGCTATGCTACGAGTCGGTACGGATCAGATGAAACCCTGTATGCAGTCTCCATAGTGGTCCTGGGCGTGCTCGCTGTACCGATTTTTTTTGTTTTCTGTCGCGTTCCCCTACAGGTACTATATAATAACAAACAATAGTACAAGTAAGAAAATTATACAAGTAACTATCTAAATCATACAAGTAAGAATTTGTTTTTAAAAAAAAGATAAGAACAAGAGGCTCACCAAGGTGGTGCCGGCGACGAGATCGGCGCGCGCGATCGATGGCGGTGAGGACGGGGACGGGGACGGGACGGCACCCTACACATTTGCAAACTAAGAAGTTAATTTGAGCTCAAATTGCATCTAAATCAAATAAACTCCCACATACACTCCTCCACCAAAAACCACAAATCACTCTACTTCTAGAGTATGAAATGAGCTAAACTAGCAATGAGAGATGAAATGATGAAGTTGCTAACCTTTTAGAACACTTGGATAGTTGGTGCACCGCCAAATCTAGACAAATCTTGGGGAAAATGGAGCTTGGAGGAAGAACAGAGGAGAAGAATGGATTGTGTGGCTCGGGCAAGAAAAAGGAGAAAGCTTAAGTGTGGCTCGGGCACCTCATATCATGTTTGTTTTGTGTGAACTCAAGTGGCATCATGCTCTCAGGCATTTCATCGAACACCTCTTGTGCATAGGAAGGAAAAACAAACTAGCACACACACCTCCCACCTTCTATGAGCAAAAAACAGAGGAGAGGCCGGGCAGGGGCGAGGGTATATATAGGCAAACTTTTAGTCCCAGTTGGGGTCTAAAACCGGGACTAAAGACAAACCTTTAGTACCGGTTGGAGACACCAACCGGGACTAAAGGGTTAGTCCCGATTGATGTCTCCAACCGGGACTAAAGGTCCCAATCGAACCGGGACTGATGCCTGCCGAGCCCCGGCCGGCGTCCTAGCCGCTCGAACCGGGACTAATGCTCACATTAGTTCCGGTTCGTAACGCGACCGGGACTATTGCTCCGATCCGGCTAGAACGAAAGCCCTGTTTTCTACTAGTGTACTCTCTCCGTTCCTAAATATAAGTCTTTGTAGAGATTTCATTATAGACTACATATGGAGCAAAATGAGTGAATCTACACTCTAAAATGCATCTATATACATTCGTATGTGGTCGATAGTGAAAAGACTTACATTTAGGAACGGAGGAGTACATTCTGCGCGCACTTGATTGTGTGACATGTACAATGTACACTAGCAAAACAGAAAAAAAGGCAAGGCACGCACTAGTGCGTGGCGCCAACAAATCGAAGCTTGTCTGCGTGCGTCCGCCGCCCGCCACAACGTGTAAAGTGCACGTCTCTTGTTCCATCGACGGACCACGATCATGAATCACTTCAATGCCTATCTATATATGCGAGCGAATGGAGGAATGATATCATGCCTTGCGTACATACTCCTCCCAGAACCAGAATAATGCCAGACCTAACCGATGGATGGGATGAGACGTGACAACTGGTGCCTGCCTTTTAAAATAAATAAAAATCCATCCAGAAGATAAAGGAAGAGCTGAGTAGACTATGGGTCATGCTAGCGCTTCAAGACAAGCGATCAGAAGGGCTTTCGTCCACGTTCCATTTCCACTGAAATTGGAACCAGCTTTTTTTTCGATATAAAGGGCGCCTTTTTACTAACTCAAAGTGAAGCATTAAGAAAATATAAAATACAATAAGTAAACACCCGACCTCTGCATAATTAAGATGCACACAACCAACACTAACACACACGTAAATGATCACACCGGCAAAAAGCAATGCCAAAGAAGGCCGAAGCTTTGCCTAGGCAGATTGAAAAAAAAGTAACGATGATCCATGTTGGGGAGCCAACAAAGAAGATGACGACGCACACGAACCGGACAACTGTCTATGACGAGACAGACATACCGTGCACCTACTCGACGTCGCCGGAAGATGGATGCCTCATCGTCAACGGATGGAAGGAGATCTGTGACATCTATGACTTAATCGTGTTAGGTTGATCTCCTCCCGATCGAGCCCAACGGTTCGACGGGCCCTTGACTCGCGCCCTGATCGGGTGCGCCCAACCGAACTCTGGTTGGTGGGCCCCTGTCGCCGCGCTACATAAAGAGGTGGGAAGGCCGGACGCTCACAGTACGAGGTTCGTCGCGTTGCCGCACACCCCACCGACACACCTACCGATCTAGGTTTTGTGCAGCGCTGACGGGAAGCGCCGCCACCACTTCGCCCACTCACTGCCATTGCCGGCCACTCTCCACCATGGCCACCGGCTCGAGCTCCTCGAGCCAAGGAGAAGGTAAAACTACCGTTGATATCTAAGCCTACCCGATCCAAAGAGCACATCAATGGTATCAGACAGAGTTGGTTTAGGATTTTCGGTTGAAATCAAAGAATATTTCCCCTCCCGAAGAACCCTAATCCACAGGGCAAAGAAAGAATCTCACCGGAAATGTGCGCCGCCGAGGCCGCGCCGTTCCTCTCGATTCCGACGCGCATCGGAAAGCCTAGGCGTCGGGAAGAAGAACATACCCCGAAAGGGGCAAAGGGCACCGCCGCTGTGCCGCTTGACAGCGGCGCGCTCTCCTTCGGGAGCTCGCGCACGCCGGCAAGGGGGACAGGGGGGGCGCCGCCGCATCGGAAAGCCGCCGTCTGGGCGCACAGAGGAGGGCTCAGCTCGCGTCTCTCTCTGCCACAGGATGCGGTGGATTGGGGGAGAAAAGGAGGAAGAAAGGGAAGAGGAAGAAGAAAGAGAAGGCCGCCGGACGCGGTGCGGTGCCCTTTTTGACGCCGTCGCCGGCGGCCGGGCGCGGCGCGGTGGCCCGGTGGCTGGGGACAGAGACGAGGAGGTGAAAACGGATGAGGCTAGGGTTTGCTCGAACGGCGCGGCGCTGGCGTTTTTTGTTCACGCGACAGGCGCGGGTGACCGTCCGATCAAATGGACGGCCAGGATGCAAACCCTAGACCAGCTGCGGGCCGCTGGGCCGAAAGTGGAGGCGCGACTAGGCTGAGGCCGGTGGTCCAGGCCGAATCGAGGCCGGCTCGCGCGGCGCGGCGCGCAGGATAGGCCGTGGGCCAGTTTCTTCCGCTGCGGTCCTCGCGCGCTGGGCTGAGGCCGGGTCAGCTGCCGTTTTTTATTTGTTTTTGTCCAGTTTCTGGGCAAATTTCATACAGTTTTTCTTTTCTATTCAAAATTATCCAACGAAAATTCTGTCTAGAAAATAGAAAAGAAAAAGAAATGTTTCTGAAAAGAATAAAGTTCATGAATTTTTTATTCATGTTTTTCCGCTGCAAATAAATAAAAGTGCTCTTTTAAAAATATAAATAGAACAAAAGTGCAATTAAAATTTAAAAGAGCATGTTAAAGTAATTATTGAAACAATTATGATCCTGTTATTTTTATGACCAACGTTGTTAATAACATGATCATGATTTGTTAGTGTTATAAAAGTTGCATTTATTTCTACTTTTGCCCAACGGTGATATAGATTTAATTGCATAAACAGTTGTATGTTTAATTTTGACCAACGTTGGATTAATGCATGCAATTGTTGTTATGATCTCACCTCATTGTGGTTTCAGGAGGTTTCCACTTGATGAGTTGCCTCAAGGATGTTCCAACCCTCAGAGGTGATAACTACACTGAATGGAGAAAGAAAGTTGACTTGGCTTTTGTTTGTGCTGAGGTGGACTGGGTTGTGGACACCCCACAGCCGGTCAAACCACTAGAGCCAGTCAGAGGTGCAAAAGATGATGATGCTGCTTGGGCGAAAAGGCAGAGGGAACATGCTCCAGTGGAGATGTCATATACCCTCGAAAACCAAAAGTGGCTCACCGCCAATAAAAAGTGCATGCATGGCTTTCATAAAGAACACAATTGAGAACGCTATTGTGGGCTCAATTGCAGAGTGTACTTCCGTAGGGGAGTTTCTTGAAAAGATAAAGAGCCAGTTCACTGGTTCTTCAAAGATATATGCTACCCAGTTGTTAAAGCAGCTGGTGACAGAAAAGTACACAGGCGGTGGACATGGCATAAGAGAGCACATCCTCAGGATGAGCAACATGGCAGCTAAGCTTAAACCCATGGATGCGGATTTGGAGCTCAAGCCTGCACTCCTCGTTCACCTGGTTATGGCTTCACTGCCAAAAGAGTTTGACACCTTTGTTGTCAACTACAACATGTCGCCTGAAAAATGGGACATTGAAAAGACTATAGCCATGTGTGTGCAAGAAGAAGAAAGACTTAAAACCTCACATGGTGGTTCTCTGAACTATGTGAAGGATAATAAGAAAAAGAACTACAATCAGAATGGCAAAGGTTCCCCTTCAAAGCCACATGGAAAAGCTCAATATCAGCATCAGCAAAAGTCTTTCCCAGTGGACAAAGATACATGTCTCCATTGTAAGCAGACTGGGCACTACAAGAAAGATTGCTCCATTTGGCTAAAGTCAATAATGGCAAAGAGAGGTAACAACGTTGTTTCCTTTGTAAATGAATCCTTGTATACACAGTTTTCGAAATCTACTTGGTGGATTGACTCAGGAGCAACTGTTCATGTTGCAAATTCATTACAGGGATTCCATTCGACGCGGACTACGCAAAGAAGCGAAAGATGCATTGAAGTTGCAAATGGAGTTGAAGCAGAAGTTGAAGCTGTCGGCGACATCTCTCTAGAGTTAGCTGATGGATTCACGCTTCTGCTTAGAGATGTTTTATATGTTCCTTCATGTCACAGAAACTTAATTAGTGTTTCGTGTTTGGATAAAGATCATTATGAATGTCACTTTGGACATGGCAAGTGTGCCATATGGTTTAATAATACTCATGTGGGTGTTGCTTTCCTACACGATGAGCTTTATTTATTATCACTACGTGAAAAAGTGCATTCTGTGTGTAATGTGAATGAGCATGTTTCCGCGTCGGATAAAGAACAAAAGAAAAGAAATAGAACTCATGACTCATCGAAATTATGGCACTGTCGCTTGGGCCATATTTCGAGGGGGAGAATAGAAAGACTAGTTAAAAATGAAATTCTTCCTCCATTAGAGTTCTCAGACATAGAGCAATGCATAGATTGCATTAAAGGAAAGTATGTAAAACAAATCAAAAAGGGTGCAAACCGTAGCACAGGAACACTAGAAGTCATTCACACTGACATTTGTGGACCGTTTCCTGTGAAAAGCGTGGATGGCTATGACTCGTTCATAACATTCACAGATGATTACTCCCGATATGGTTATATTTATCCAATCAAAGAAATATCTGAAGCGTTGGATAAATTTAAGATATTCAAAGCTGAAGTTGAAAATCAGCATGATAAAAGAATAAAGATAGTAAGATCTGACCGTGGGGGAGAGTACTACGGTCGGCACACTCCATATGGCCAAGTCCCTGGACCTTTTGCAAAGTTCTTACAGGAGACTGGCATAGTGGCCCAGTATTCAATGCCGGGCGAGCCTCAGCAAAATGGAGTAGTTGAAAGGCGTAACCGTACTCTTATGGATATGGTGCACAACATGATGAGTTACTCCACCTTGCCATTGGGATTATGGATGGAGGCGCTTAAAACCGCCATTCACATTCTCAATAGAGTACCAAGCAAGTCGGTGCCCAAAACACCGTACGAGTTGTGGACAGGAAGAGTGCCCTCCCTACAACACTTAAGGGTGTGGGGGAGCCCAGCTGAGGCCAAAGTGTTTAATCCAAATATTGCAAAGTTAGATTCCAAAACAGCCAGTTGCCACTTCATTGGCTATCCTGATAGATCAAAAGGTTTTCGTTTCTACTGTCCAGAGAGATACACAAAGTTTGTAGAAATAAGACATGCAGTCTTCTTAGAGGACGAAATGATGAGGGGGAGCATGGTAGCTCGGAAAATTGATCTTGAGGAGAAGAGGGTGCATGCACCTAATCCGATGATTCAGGAGCCATTTTTCTCACTACCTGTTGTACCTGCACCAACAATCCCTGAGGTTGCGGTGCAAGCACCTGTTGTAACTCCACCCATGACAACTTTGGGAGAAGATCTGGAACCTGTCCGTCAGGAGCCAACTGAACCCGTCGTTGAGCATGAAAGGGAGGTGCAGCAGCCACTTTTAGAAGATGTGCTGGAAGGTGAGGCACAGAATGAGCCTAGGAGTGAGGCCCTTAGAAGGTCTACAAGACCCAAAAAGTCAGCTATTTCTACTGATTATAAAGTTTATAACACAGAAATAGTTCATATGGGTGGTGATCCCACTTCATATGAAGAAGCCATGAGAAGCCCTCACTCATCAAAGTGGCTGGAGGCAATGGAAGACGAGATGAAATCGATGAGTTCCAAAGATGTTTGGGACTTAGAGAATATTCCTAAAGGAGCCAAAACAGTAGGCTGTAAATGGGTCTACAAAACAAAGTATGACTCTAATGGGAATGTAGAAAAGTATAAAGCACGACTTGTGGCAAAAGGATTTACACAAAGAGAAGGGATAGATTACAATGAGACATTTTCCCCAGTCTCATGTAAGGATTCCTTCAGAATCGTAATGGCATTAGTTGCACATTTTGATTTAGAGTTATATCAAATGGATGTAAAGACGACATTTCTGAACGGGGATTTAAAGGAAAAAGTTTACATGAAACAACCCAAGGGTTTTATCATGGAAGGCAAGGAAGATATGGGATGCCGCCTGAAGAAATCTATTTATGGATTAAGGCAAGCCTCTAGACAGTGGTATCTAAAGTTTAATGAGACAATTAAAAGATTTGGATTTAAAGAAAATATTGAGGATAACTGCATTTATGCAAAGTTTAAAAATGGAAAATATATTTTCCTAATCTTGTATGTGGATGATATCTTGCTTGCTAGCAGTGATGTTAGTCTGCTGCAAGAAACAAAGAAGTTCTTTTCCTCAAATTTTGATATAACAGATCTTGGTGAAGCATCATATGTTTTGGGCATAGAAATTCACCGAGATAGAAAAAAATGGAGTTTTAGGACTATCGCAGAAGGCATATTTAGAAAAGGTTCTTAAAAAGTATAATATGCATGCGAGTAAAGCCACACTTGCTCCTATAGTCAAGGGCGACAGTTTTGGGAAATTCCAATGTCCCAAGAACCAGTACGAAATCGATCAAATGAAAGCAGTACCATATGCTTCGGCTGTTGGAAGTTTACAGTATGCACAAGTGTGCACTCGCCCTGACTTAGCTTTTGTCACCGGGGTACTCGGTAGATATCAAGAGAATCCAGGCACAGAGCATTGGAAGATGGTATAGAAAGCATTGCGTTATGCGCAAGGCACGAAGGCCCACATGCTAACATACAGGAGATCTGATTCCCTAGAGATAAGAGGGTATTCAGACGCAGATTTTGCGGGAGACAGAGATGATAGAAAATCCACGTCAGGATACGTGTTCACTCTCGCTGGAGGGGCTATTTCGTGGAGAAGCTCCAAACAGTCAATAGTTGCATCGTCCACGATGTATGCAAAATTTATAGCATGTTATGAGGCCATGGGGCAGGCGATATGGTTAAAGAAATTCATACCCGACTTGAAAGTGGTAGATTGTATTGACAAACCACTAAAGATGTACTGTGACAACCAGCCCGCATTATTCTATGCTCACAACAACAAGTCGAGTAATGCTGCCAAAACAATAGAGATAAAGTATTATGTTGTGAAAGATAAAATCCAAGATCACACTATAAGTCTCGAGCATATAAGAACAAAGGATATGCTTGCGGATCCGCTTACGAAAGGCTTACCACCCAATGTGTTCAAGGAACACTTAGCCGGCATGGGTTTAAGGGAAAGCCTATGATTCCTGGATCATGAGAGGCCCAAAAGGAACATAATTTGTTTCAAAACAGAGAGGTATGTTGTAGCTGTCTGATTCTATCGGCAATTGAGCAGTGACGATGAAACATGCTCTATGTACTAATCGGTGATGAAACTAGTAAAGTATAAAGTATAAAGTTAAAAGGAAAGTTGAGATCAAGGGGGAGAATGTTAGGTTGATCTCCTCCCGATCGAGCCCAACAGTTCGACGGGCCCTTGACTCGCGCCCTGATCGGGGGCGCCCAACCGAACTCTGGTTGGTGGGTCCCTGTCTCCGTGCTACATAAAGAGGTGGGGAGGCCGGACGCTCATAGTACGAGGTTCGTCGCGTTGCCGCACACCCCACTGACACACCTACCGATCTAGGTTTTGCGCAGCGCTGACGGGAAGCGCCGCCACCACTTCGCCCACTCACTGCCATTGCCGGCCACTCTCCACCATGGCCACTGGCTCGAGCTCCTCGAGCCAAGGAGAAGGTAAAACTACCGTTGATCTCTAAGCCTACCCGATCCAAAGAGCACATCACATCGAGGCTCGAGACAAGATAATCGGCGTCATCCGCGTAGGACATGCAGGCCCTGTCATCTTCGTGCATACCATCGCTAAGACAAATGTGACGAGTAGGTGTCTTCGGAGAGTACAACATGCATGCAGTTCTATTTACATCGATTATGATTGCACTTGTATTGAGTACTTTTTATGGTTGTACCGGTAAGTGGCTTTTTCCAGAATTGCTAGGTAGTATGTGATGCTAGTTAATTTGTTGAACATTTGATATGTTTAGATTATGATCCAATAATAATAATTGCTAGATTTGATTTTGGTATACCAAAACGATGCCATGGCAGCAAAATTGGGCGTGGTAGAACATCCTGCCAAACAAAATAAATGCTTTCAAATTTCTTATTCGGGCATTTTACACCAGCAACATGTGGGACAAAAGGAACAGTACTATGTTGATACCTTATGAGCAGCAGTCCAGATGACAAGCATGCTACTAGTTGAGATGCTATTAGCGGCGTTTGCGGCTGGACGCTGCTGGAATGTTAGTGATTAACGACATTTCCCACAAACGCTACTGGTTGTAAACCACCAGCGGCACGATAGTAGCGGCGCTCCGGTTGGACGCTGTTACTAGGCACATCTGGACGCCGCTAATGAGGGGGTTCTACACTAGCTAGTGTACCCCGTGGGCACGGGTGTCTAGAGAGTAAACCACTACCCCGTGCGCATGGCGTGTCCAATAACTTTGGGCACATGACCTCTTGGACACACCGCAATAGCACGAAGTGGAAGGATGGAAGGGTACTTCTTTGTGGTAGGTGTAGGACTGTTGGTGTATATGTTCAGAGTGTTCCTACACGAAATTCATCCACCTTGACCCCTCTTAATAGTGCGGTTGTCCTACGACTCAAATCAAACCGAAACGAAAACCTTTTGAGTCGCCGGAAAATCACGCCTTTGATCTTTTCATGTGGGGGTCAACCATCTCCACAATAGGCATCCATGGAACCAATAATCCAAGATGCATCTTAGCAACCGTTATTAGTTCCACTAGCCTTAATGTCAATAGCTAAATACCATTAAGTGCTAAGTGCCCTTTCAAATGATAATCATGCTCTCAACAATTGGTGCTCGAAGAAGGTGATGACACAACATAAAAAGCTAAAAAAGATAGTCCCTTCATTGAGGGAAACGTGAATTGTCACACACTTAATTTTATTAAAGTGGCAAACTTGTGATGACAAGGTGTTAGGAATTGCTTTTGAGTTCGACGAGTGGAAGACCTGGTTTTACCATTCTCTTTGTAATGGCCCCAAACACTTGCACTACACTTTATTCATCTCTTTTTGGTTTTCATTGTAATACTTACTTTTCTTGACATGGACGCCATTACAAAAGGGAATAAGAAAAATCCTCTTTCCGCGCCTAAAAAACTTAGGCAACAAAGAAGAGGGTAGTTGTCGCGATGATGGCAGTTTGCTTGGAATAAATTTTTAGTCAAGATAGGTAGGTATAGTGTACCCTTATGGAAAACTTGGCTCAATGATCTTGGATGCACAAGCAGAATTCATGCTAATTATAGGCTAAGAATAGCACTAGACTGAGAAGCGACCAACCAGAGTGTATAACAATCATAATCATGCATTCTAAAAAAGTAAATATTAAGTGGCAATATGAGCAACATACTAACACTCTAAAGTTATAATACCATTAAGGATTTCAAATATCAAAACGTGTGTAAGCATGTGC
Source organism: Elymus sibiricus (assembly GCA_039707655.1). Taxonomy (NCBI): domain Eukaryota; kingdom Viridiplantae; phylum Streptophyta; class Magnoliopsida; order Poales; family Poaceae; genus Elymus; species Elymus sibiricus. The sequence goes on along the minus strand of CM077676.1, from coordinate 117,499,478 downwards.
CAAGTCAAGTCACTTGAATACTTCAAAGGAGGATATCATGCTAACATCTCAATTCGAAAAACGGACTGAAACAATACAATCCAATTAAATTCAAACTAGTCAATGCAAGATTGTTCTTGTTCTATAAAGGTCTTTGCTCCAAGAGTTCAAATAGAGAATTTTTTTTTGAAATCAGAATATATTGGTTTAAAAGATATAGGTGATTTAACTTAGCAAGGATGGAATAAAATGATGGATTTTTTTGGGAGAGAGAAGAGAGAGAGAATGGATTGTGCATACACGCGTGCAACTCTGTTGTCTCATATGAAGTGGTGACCATTTGACTTTGAGAAAGGTGTAACAGCTCCCGGGTGCGAAGACCCATTGTGCGTCCCATATACTCTCCCATGTATGTTGATGTCGTCCGGTCCTTGAAACCATCTAATGAATTTATTTGCGCTCTTGGTTGATTTATCAGGCAGCAGACGGCGGATGCAAGAGATTCTTCGATGACGCGAACAATAATCTTCCCATGTGCCGAACCTTGTGGTTATCCTCAGTCGGGGGTAACCATTGCTTTGCAACAACCCTGCTGCATCTTCTCAGTAGAGGAAATGATATAAAGAAGCTGCTTGTATTATACGCCTATCCCTCTCCGGTAAATCTCTAAGTTTATTTATTTGTTCCAGTTTGCTATTTAAATCTCTATGAAATCTCTACGTTTATTTATCTATTCATTTCACGACGCCTTTCAAAATCCGTTCAGACATCATGGGACTAAAACCAAAAACTGACGGATTAGCAGGCATGTCTATGATAATAGAGCTTTGCAGCCTTTGCTACATCTACGTGAAATAGCTACAAAAATTCACGTATGTGATTAGTTGGCAATTTTTTATTACCGGGAGGGGGGGGGGGGGGGGGGGGGGGGGGGGGGGGCACCCTGAAATTCAGACGGGGGATTGATTAGAGCAAGACACGTATTCACGTAAGACAATTTGCGTTAGTTACTTTTTCGTAGGTGTAGGATTTTCAATGATAATATACTAGGATTAGTGGCTAACAAGCTAAAACACCGATGCAACACAACAAATGGGTGATGAGATTTTATAGTATGAGGATGGCAGGAGAAAATAGCAGAAAAAATGTGCGGGAGCTTTTTAACGGGAGAGAAGTGACTGGGAAAAGGGCGGAGGAAGGGTGAAATATTGCAATCCATTGGTATATTAGATTGATCAATCACCCCATAAATAAACTGATTGATCTCTCAATACCACGTGTGTGTTTGGTTTGACCCTAGGGTTGACCCATCAATGTTTGGCTATCCAAAGTTTTGGTCGAGGTTTTGTGTGCTCATGATTTGGCTAATTTTTTTACTAGTGTTGGTATAGAGCTATTGGCGCGCCAAAAAAGTTAGCAACCATCCAAACCAAAACCAAAACTTATATCATTGCCGGAAAAAAAAATGGTACATGTTGGCCACAAACCTAACATGTGCTATGTCCCTCCACGATGGTCTCTCCCTGCTAGGTGCTCAGGGCTAGGGTGTTGCCTACCACGATCCCGTGCCGCCTGCTAGTGGCGGATCTAGCACAATGGGCCACAGTGGGCCAGTGGTGAAACTATCATTTAAATATATATATTTGGTATTTCTTTTTGTTATGATATAAAGGCTAATTGGAAATTCCATGATGGGTCCTAGCCGACTCAGACCACCCTCTAACTCCGCCTTTGCCCCCTACTGCCCGCCATCCGCATAGACCATCGAAATAAGAGACCGGGATACGACCTTTTTGACTTGGTGCTTCGTGCATCCTGTATGCCGACCACGACTGGTGTCCCCATTCGTGATATGCCTTAAGCATGAGCTCATGCCAGAAACTAGATGTCCTATAAAACCATAGGACAGGCGCGGCTCGAGCTCAACGCCTTGATGGATGATCTACATAGAGTCGTCAGGCCTCTAGGGTCCCCGTCCTAGTGGCTATGATTGTGGTTGAGTATCATTCTGTTCCCAGTTTTTGAGCTTTCTTGTGTTGTGGCTCAACAAGACTTTGTTTTTCCTTTTTGTTGAACCTTTTGGTACTTTGTGACTCTGTTTTTTTATACAGTAGGACGAATATCTAGTTTCCGATAAAACCAATCATAGTGTGATTGTTCTTCTTTAACTCATGCATGTATGTTTTCTAAACATTTTGTTTTTGATAAAAAGACATGGGCCTCTACATGCATGTGAGAGGTTGGGCCATTTTGAGAACATGTGGAAATGGTGAGAAAGTCATACAACCTCACATGCATGTATGTGATAGAAGATTTGCTATCTTTTGGAAATAGTAACCTCTTGAAAAGGTTTGCTTGCATGATCATTTCCTCTGTTTATCTGACTTTCTACTAGGCATAGGATTAGTGCGCAGGTCGAGCACCAAATTCCAGCACCTTCCACTTGACATCGAAGCTGGGGCTGGAGATTTCATGCAGGCGCAGCACGTCCCTCGCTATACTCACCATCACATTCCGGTGCGACCTGCGCAGCTCGTTCAGGCGGTCCAGGAGAATGAGCCTCACGCCGTCATCACTCTCCGACGAGAGCAGCCAGCAGTAAGTGTTAGCGGCAGCGTGGACGGCAGTGGCCGCCGAGGAGAGCGACACCAGCGCCCCGGCACACTCGTAAGCAACGGCCGGGCTTGGAGAAGAGAGAAGGGAAATGATGACCTTGATGCACCTGCCCTTGTCGGCACGGTTTGGAGAGCGGCAGACCTTGCGGACGAGGTCTACGGCGACCATCTGCAGGAGGCCGGGCCACTCGGTGACGCGCTCGGCGTTGGAGAAGAGGTACGCCATGGCGCGTTCCTGCTCACAGAGGCAGAGCGCGAGGAAGGCGTTCCGCCGCGCGGAGGCGTCGTCCCGCTCAGCGGCCAGCGCACGATCGATGAGCCTGGGGGCGTCGGGGATGAGCTGGTCGCCGACGTGCGGGAGGCGGTAGATCGCCGAAACCGCGGAGAGCGCGTGGCGGCGGACGTAGTGGTGACGGTGGCCGAGGTTCTCCAGGACGGAAGGCACGAGCGGTCCGAGCAGCTCTGGTCTGGAAAGGCGGCAGAGGAACCGCAGCGTGACGTCGCGGACGTACTCGTTGGGATGCTGCAGGTTGCTGCCGAGATGCTGGAGGATGCGGGTCGTCTCCGGGTGGGCGCGGTCAGGGGCGTATCGCTCGTGGATCGTCTCGAGGTAGAGGAGCAGCAGCTTCTGGACGGTGTGGTCCTCGGAGGGGAGGACGTGGCGGACGACGGTGGCGAGGAGCGCCGGCAGGGTGTCGCCGTTGGCGAGGAGCGTGACCGCGTGCTTCATGGCCTCGACCTTGGTGGTGACGTAGCTGCCCTCGAGACCCGCCTTGATCTCGTTCGCCGTGGCGGCGGAGCCCTTGTCGGAGTGGACCAAGAGCGGGCAGAGGCTGTCCATGGCGATCGACGGGATCTGCCGTGCATGCACCAGCGGCCAGCGCCGGAGGTGGATCGGGATCTAGGAGCGGAGGTTAATAGTATGCGCGAAGAACCTTCCTTCGGTTCTAAGGTTCGGTACGTAACCTTCGTATCACCGTAACAGGAGGAGGAATGCGGGCATTCGGGCCTTCCATTATTCTCCCCCTTTTCTGTTTCTCTCTCATTTTTTTTTATACTTTTAACCTTTTCTTCCACTTTTGTTTTTGTTTCTTTTATCATTTTTCTCTAAGGTAAAATGCACGAATACCTTTTATGAGATACAAGAGCACTTAGAAACATGCAATCATCCTTTTCTAATCTAAAATATGGGAGATATATGAAACTTATTTTCATGCGCGCTCACTCCTTTTCTCATAATACATGAACACTTTTTTTTCACAGGCAGAGCATTTTTATAAGGTTGAAGGGTATTTCAGGAAATTGTTCATGTAAACACTTTTTCTCTTATAATTCTTTTTCAAAGTAACAGATCGTTTTCTACACACATGCACAAATATTTTTTAGTTTTCTCTACAATGTTTTTCACATGTGTGAACTTCTTTCTCACAACACTATGTCACAGTTTTTCATATGTGGAACATTTAAAAAAAAATACGTGAACATTCTCAAAATATGTTCATATGAAAATATTTTTACACGCTGAATATATTTAGAAAAATACACGATTTAAAAAAAGCATGAACATATTCTACATATGTATGAACATTTTTCTTTTTCCAACACACAGACAATCTTATTAACTGGTTATACATAATTGAATAAAAAAAATCCGAATTTATAGAAAATTTTAACCTTCAGGGCCACGACGAAGAGCGACTCTTCGTTCCTGTCTTGGAGGAAGAGTGGGCGACCCCATGCCTACATGCACGTGGACATCCCCTACACATCAGAGCTTCTTTTGGTTGAACCCTCGCGCCACCAGGACTGCAACGACGAGGAAATCCATTCCAATGAAGAACCACTTGAGCGGTGCATTCTGGAGAACGAGTTTTGTCTTTAAATCTACACTGATCACGACAAATCTACATCGTGTTCGATGAGAAAATTTCCAATTAATCACGCACATCTCCTCATCTAGATGATGTCAAAACTCTAGACATTACCCCTTGTCATATTGTTATTATTGTCAAAGTTGGCAACATCCGGTTCATGTCCACGAATGACACGGTTCATGGTGCGGGCAGCCAGTGACAAGAATAGGATGAGGGACCATGTCTATGAGATTGGCAGCATCTAAATGAGTATATATGTGCGATTAATTGGAAAATTTCTCACCGACCACGATGTACTCTTGCGGTGGTCAGTGTAGATTGAAAGGCCAAATTCATCCCGCTCAAAGCATAATTCAAGTGGTTTGTCATCTTTTTTTTGAGCCGAAGTGGTTTGTCATCTGAATGGATTCTCCTCGTCGATGCAGTATTGGTGGCCCGAGGGTTTGCCAGGAAGGACCTTCCATGTGTAAGGGATGTCCACGATGCGTGTTTTCATGGTTGTGGCCCACTCTTGAACCAAGGCAAGAACAAAGAGTAACTCTTCCTCCTGGCCATGAAGGAAGACACTTCTTCGGCCCATATATAGGAGGACGAAAAGGTCATCTTAGGCCCATACGAGGATGAAAAAGGGACTCTTCGGCTCGTACAAAGACATGGTCATATCTGTGCAAATTTTCAATTTGATGGTATAGATTTGATATTTTGAGAAGAAGAAAAAATCAACAAAGCATCGGCTTGTCGAATAATCTGTGGAGTCGGATCAACCAACACCACCATCCAAACCCTAATGGATTCTGGAGCAGGACTGCCGCTGCCGTCTGGGGCTGGAAGCGGGACGGACAGCATAAGCGGCCTCCCCGACGAGCTGCTGCACGAGATCCTCGGGCGCCTCCTCTCCGCCACCACCGCCGCGTGCACAAGCGTCCTCTCACGCCGCTGGCGCCGCGTCTGGGAAAACCTACCTGAGCTCGTCCTCGGCGATGACCTGGTCCATCACGGGGCCTCGTTCCTCGACGCCATCGATGATGTTGGAAAAATGAGCACCTTTTCGATTAGATTAATCCACGAGTAAACAGTAAACATGGCAATGACAGTATGCAACTCATACCGATACTTAAACATGTGAGCACGTACAGTACATAGAACTGAAACATCTATGAACACAACATATACGGCTAGCACATGAACAAGCACATAAACGAGTAAGTGAGGGATGAACAAATCATACCCTCCGGTTGGCCAGGCCAACGCGGCGGTGGCAGCAACAGCCTTGGCGTCGTCCGTGGCCTTCTTCTTGGCGGCGGCGGCGGCGTCGTCGTTCGCCATGGAGTCGATGCAGGGGAAGTAGTGGAAGCAGAGGAGGACGAAGACGACGGAGATGTGGACGGATCGGGAGCAGTCGCGTCGAGACGCTCCCCAAAAACCTTATTGCCGTTCTCTCGGGCAGGATCTCGAACGACAGGGTTCCGAAGGCACCTGCTCTCCCGACTAACCGTGCATGTGGTCGTCGGGATGGGATCGCCGAAAGCAGCACAGAGAGAGGAACAGTAGATGACAGCTAGGGTTGTGCAGGAGGGAGTGAGTGAACTGAGTTAGGGTTCACTCCACAGGCCAGCGCCTCCTTATATAGGCCGTCATGTAGATGAGCCTGGGCTAGGCCCACGACCGAGTCTGCGAACAGCCCACGGTCCAACGTCTCGGACAGTGGCACTTCCGTTAGCGACTCGTTAATTAATCAACAATTAATTAACCATTCCTGACCGACAAAAATAAGGCTCGGCTCGGCTCATTCCCGCAACCCGCGGCGCGTGCATCGTGACGAGGCAAAGCGTGGCGAGGCGAGGCGGGCGGCGAAGGAGGAGGAGCGCGCGAGTACATCTCCTATTCCCAAGCTCCCAATGTCATGTGGTAGAATAACCCTTATAAAGGGGTCTCACTCTTCTTACTGTAGCAGTATGGTACTAAACTTTCCACCACTTGCCATGCACCTAAATGGGCCTTAGAGATTAACCAGGGATTATTGTCTTATATGGGCCTAAGCCCATCTATAATCCAACAATTCCCCACCAGATCTTGAGGCACATAAGTTTGTCAGTTGTTCCAAACAATGTTTGATATACCAGAATTTTCAGTGGAGACTGTTAAGTTGAACTTCCACCTAGAGCAACAGGATTGGACTTCTTCACAACTGAACAATGGACTATGCCTTGAATTGTCAGTTTAGCGTGCAGAAGTTTCGCCTATTGTCAGCTGATACGTGGCTGCCGAAGGCTAAACCCCATGGCTGGAGCTTATTACTCATACTCCTTACCTTCTCATGAGCTTCTAGAGATTACCCAATCTCATAGACTGTGACTAGCAGTTGGGCTCACATAGGTGTGTTCCTCCAAAGAATGCTCTGTAGGATAGCATCTTGCTTACACAAGCTTTGAAACACATTAAGACAAAAGTCAGCCTGCCTTACAGATTATGAGAGTATTGCATCTCCAATGGAGTGGGTTTGTAAGGATACTCTCCTCAGTTGACCGCTGGATTGTTTTCCCAGGTCCTAATTCACGGGATCTCCGATCACATAGGTTGGGTTACCCCCATGGCAACTTACGTGGGTCTCATGCCCATCTCCCTCGATGCATTTTCTATCACAATGCGTGATAGCCCTTTCATAAAAGGGTCTGCCAGATTTTTAGCAGTCTGGATAAAATCCAACGCTATCACTCCGGAGTTTCTTGATTTTCTGACAGATTTCAATCTTCTTCTTATGTGCTTTGTGGATTCAGGTTGTCCTTTGAACTCTTAGCCTTGGCAATCACTATTTGATTGTCACAGTTCATAAGGATAGCCGGGATTGGCTTATCAACCACTGGCAAATCCATCAAAAGCTCTCGAAGCCATTCTGCTTCGACGCATGATGTGTCTAATGCTGTGAGTTCTGCTTCCATAGCCGATCTCGTTAAGATCGTCTGCTTGCAAGACTTCCAGGAAACAGCACCACCACCAAGTGTGAAGACATACCCACTTGTGGCTTTCATCTCATTAGCATCAGATATCCAATTCGAATCACTATACCCCTCAAGTACCGTCGGGTACCCAGAATAGTGAATTCCATAGTTCATAGTACCTTGCAAATAACGCATGACTCGCTCAACAGCATGCCAGTGCACAACTCTCGGATTGGAGACAAACCGGCTCAGTTTGCACACAGCAAATGACATGTCAGGCCGAGTAGCACAAGCTAGGTACATGAGTGAACCAACCACTTGAGAATATCTCAATTGATCTATAGCCGTGCCTTCGAATTCTCAAATCCGCACACTAGGATCATATGGTGTTGCAGAAGGTTTGCAGTCCGAATATCCAAAACGGCTCAAAATCTTCTCAACATAGTGGGATTGCAAAAGTGTAATTCCACCCTCGGTATCTCTCAGTAGCTTAATGTTCAAGATAACATCTGCCACGCCTAGGTCTTTCATCTCAAAGTTATGAGATAGAAGAGCCTTGACCTCCTCAATGACTTTGAGGTGGGTTCCAAATATCAGTATGTCATCGACATACAGACACAGTATAACTCCTTCGCCCCCACGATAGCGATAGTATACACATTTGTCAGCTTCGTTAACAACAAAGCCAACAGATGTCAGAGTTGTATTGAACTTCTCATGCCATTGCTTAGGCGCTTGTTTCAGGCCATACAAAGATTTCAATAGCTTGCACACCTTTCTTTCCTGACTATTTACTACAAAGCCATCTGGCTGTTGCATGTAAATTTCCTCGTCTAGCACTCTGTTGAGGAAAGCCGTCTTAACGTCCATCTGATGGACGAGCAGACCATGCGAGGCAGCCAACGCGAGTAACACTCGAATGGTTGTCAGTCTAGCCACATGTGAGTAAGTATCAAAGAAATCTTCTTCTTCTTTCTAGGTATAACCCTTGGCCACAAGCCTAGCCTTGTACTTCTCAACAGTACCATCGGGCCTAAGCTTCTTTTTGAACACCCACTTACATCCCAATGGTTGGCAACCATAAGGACGATTAGTGATCTCCCATGTCCCATTAGCCAAGATGGAATCCATCTTGCTACGGACCGCATCCTTCCAGTAGTCAGCATCCGGTGATGCATAAGCTTCTGAAATGGTACTGGGAGTGTCATCATCCATGAGGTACACGAGGAAATAATCACCAAAAGACTTTGCAGTCCTCTGTCTCTTGCTCCTACGAGGAGCTTCCTCGTCATCCTCCATGGAAGATTCATCACTTTTGTGCTCATAATATTCCATCGGAATGGCAGGTTTAGGAGTCTCATCAGATTCTAGTCTAGAAGTGCTTTGCATATCTCTCATGGGGAAAATATCCTCAAAGAATGTAGCATCTTTAGACTCCATGATCGTACCGACCTTCACGTCATGTACATCAGATTTCACCACTAGAAATCTATAGCCAACGCTATGCTTGGCATAGCCCAGAAAAACGCAGTCCACAGTCTTTGGTCCCAACTTACGCTTTTTGATTATCAGCACATTGACTTTCGCCAAACAGCCCCAAGTGCGCAAGAGAGTGTAGTTCTTTTCTTTTCCCATTGCTCATAGGGAGTAGTCTCATTATCCTTCGTGGGAACTTTATTCAGGACATGACATGATGTCAATACAGCCTCCCCCCACCATGCCTTGGATAAACCCGATGTATCTAACATGGCGTTAACCAAATCTGTTAGAGTACGGTTTTTCCGTTCGGCAACCCCGTTTGACTGGGGTGAATAGGGAGGCGTCCTCTCATGAATAATACCATGTTTCGCACAGAATAAATCGAACTCATTAGAAAAGTACTCTCCACCACGATCAGACCGAACTCATTTTATCTTCTTTTCAAGTTGGTTCTCAACTTCTGCCTTATAGATTTTAAAGTAGTGTAGAGTCTCATTCTTAGTATTTAACAAATACACATAGCAGAATCTAGTGGAATCATCAATCAACATCATAAAATATTTCTTTTCACCTTTAGTCAACACACCATTCATCTCGCACAGATCTAAATGTGTGAGCTCTAGTGGTGCCAGGTGTCTCTCCTTCGCAGGCTTGTTAGGCTTACGAGGTTGCTTTGCTTCCACACACGAATGGCACTTATAACCTTTGGCTAAAGTGAAACTTGGGATTAAATCCATCTTAGCTAGCCGCGTCATACAACCGAAATTAATGTGACAAAGACGTGAATGCCAAACCTTAGATTCGTCCACGTTAGAATGAATTTGGTTCACGACTTTATTACAAAAATCCGCCAGGGAAAGGCGGAACAAACCTCTGCAATCATATCCTTTTCCAACAAACAGTCCATACCGAGATACGACTACTTTATTGGACTCAAATACTAACTTAAACCCTTCTTTACAAAGAAGGGAGCCACTAATGAGATTCTTCTTGATGGCGGGGACATGCTGCACGTTCTTCAGTTGCACGATCTTTCCCGAAGTAAACTTCAGATCTACCGTGCCAACACCATGAACAGAAGCATGCGAGCCATTCCCCATCAGGATTGAGCAATCTCGTGCGACCTGGTAAGAAGAGAACAAAGACATATCAGTACACACATGAATATTGGCCCCTGTGTCAATCCACCAATCGGTGGACTGACAAACTGAAATTACGGTAAACAAATTACCATACCCAGTTGCCCCATCACTGTTGCTCATAGTCACATTGACAGACTTGGAGTCCTGTCCTGGCTTCTTGTACTTGTTTCTGCACTTGTTTGCCCAATGTTCCTCTGAACCACAAGTATAGCAGCCATCTCGCTTTTTATCTTTCTTCTTACCCTTCTTCTTGAAGGTAGTATTCTGCTGGACAGTGTTCTTTCCCTTGAACTTGTGGAAATTCTTCTGCACCACATTGGCGCTAGAAGAACCCTCTGCCCCTTTCACGTGTGAGTCCTTTGCTCTCGAGTTCTGCTCAACACTTAGATGACCAATGATATCCTCAACAGAGAATCCACGTCTCAAGTGCTTGAGAGAAGTAGCAAAGTTCCTCCATGTAGGAGGGAGTTTTGCAATAATGCAAACCCGCGACAAACTTGTCCGGTAACTCACACTTCAGGAGCTCTAGCTCCTTAGCGATGCACTGTATCTCATGAGCCTGGTCCAATACATGACGGTTATCAACCATCCTGTAATCATGGAACTGCTCCATAGCATACAGTTCGCTTCCAGCATCGGTTGCGCCGAACTAAGCTTCGAGCGCATCCCACAAGTTTTTGGCAACGCGCATATGGAGATATGCGTCAACCAACTTGTCTCCGATCACACTAAGAATGGCTCCCACAAAGACAGTGTGACACCCTGGTTTTCGCTCCTTGTTTTTTTCCTTCGCGGGATTTGACTCCCGTCTTTTTTTTCCGGTGTTATTGGATTTTCCCTCGCTCTTGGGTATATGAAGATGGTCATTTAGTCTTGCCTTTCCTATCCAACTAGAGATTCTCTCCAGACCAACCTTGCCACCCAAAATTTATTCTCAGGATTTTGCCGCCGAAACCCTACTCTCCGGTTTACCGGAAGGGAAACCCTAATTCCCGCAGTTACAAAGGAACCCTAATTTTCCTTGATCTGTTGCCTCCCAAACTTTTCCCAGTGATCATCCTATGTCTGTGAACCCTGGACATGCTAAAATATTGCCAAGTCATTTGCAATATTTTTCATTTAAAATTAATTCATTTTTCTGCTGTTTAAAGGAATTAAATCCAGGAAAATATCTATCCATCTCCAAAGTTCATGAAAACTTGTGGAGATATTCTTTGTGATCATATTGAGCTCTCATAAAAATATTGGCAATAATTAAATAAGGGAAATTGCCTTTTCCTATTTAAAGCCAATATTGCATTTTGGGCACTTTCCAAAGGAACTACCATTTTGGTAGCTAGGAAAAATCGCAAATAATTTGTGGAGCTTCTCCTGTCCATATCTTCACCATTTCCATCAAGATCCCAAGTTCCACAGTTCAAAATTTGAGCACAACATCCATTTGCAAATTCTGTCCAGATTTCCAGTTTGCAAAGGAAGTGCTTGTCCCCTTAATCTTTTTGGGCTGAAATTTTTCAGGGTGGTTAACATTGGTAAATAACCCCTGGATACCCAAAATCAGCCCATTTCATCTAGCCAATTTTCCTCAGTAAATTATCTAATTTTCTGTCCAGATTCAAGCTTTGTGAAGGAAGTACTACTTTGGCATTTCCAAATGAGCTGAAAATTTTCCAGTATCTCCATTCATCCAAATAACTCTCCTACACAAAATATCTGCTCATTTAATTCAACCATTTGAGCACAACTCCAACTTTCTCATTTTTGTCCAGCAGGGCACTTTGTGAAGGCAGTATATTCAAATCAGGTCCAAATGGCTTCAAATTTTGCCAGCTTCTAAACCTTTCTACTACATTTTCCTGTGACAACTTGCCCAATTCTTTGGCACATTTTTCTGACCACAACTTCCTGCCCAAGTTTCTGTCCAGAAACTTTTTTGGATCCTCTCGACCCACCTAGACCTTTCCTGGCTTCTCCAATGAGCAATCTTGTCCATTTGAGCAGTGATGCACCTGTTGGACAAGGCATGACGAGCAGGGGCATGCCAGAACGCGTAGTATGCGTGGTGACCACGCAGCCACCGTGCAGAAACGGTGCTCTGCGGCACTGTCCTCATCGGCCAGCTCGCTCCGGCCAGCCTCCGCTCGTCCGGGCATGTTCCACGGCTCCGCACCGTCCACGTACACCTTCTCCAGCACTTTCCCCCTTCGTTTGCTTCTTCCTCACGCCACGGCGAGCCCCGCCACGCACTGCCCCGCCCGTGACCACCGTCGTTTTGCTCCTGTCCCCTCCCTTCCGTTGGCCTCTTCCTTCCTGAGCCGTCGCCTCCCTCTGAGCTCGTCAGGTCGGCACCACCCTGCGCTCGCCAGCTCGCCGCGAGCTCCAGTGCATGGCTAAGGCCGCCACGGTGGACGAGCCTATCCACCCGCTCCGGCCGGCTATAAATAGCCATGGCCGAGCCCTCCCCGGGCATCTCGAGCACACCAGTGGCCTATCCTCCCTCTCAGCTTCCTCCTGGCGGAAGCACCCGAGCCAAGGCGCCTCATTCTGCCTCCAATGCCGCCATGGCCGCCGCCCGTCCTCGTTCAAATTCTCCTCACCCGAGCCTCCATTGCTTCCCCAGCACCACCGGCCGACCACCACCATCCTCGGGACGCCGTCTTCGCCCTCGTTTTGCATCGGGGATGGCCACGGCCTCGACCCTGAGATCCACATCGCCGCCGTTCGCCACTACCATCACCAACCACCCCACCGTCCATCCCCGCGGCTGCCGCGACTACCCACGGGCACGGCGGGGAGCGCCGCTTCTATCCCGCCCCTCGCCGCGGGCCCTCGGCCACCGGAGCTACGGCAACGGCGACGGCCAGCCGTTCTCTGTAGCCGGCATCGGGGAGAGGAGGGAGGAAGAAGAGAAGAAGAGGGGGAGGAGAGAGAAGGCAGGTGGGGCCCGCATGTAAGTGACCCAGCGCCGGGCCCGCCACTTAAGTGAAGACGTACTCCGAAGAGTACGCGACCACTGCAGCGAAAGCGCATCCCTGCAAATACGCTTTCTGTTTTTTTTCATCCGGCGCCGAAACCTCTGATTTGCGGACGTTCACCCATTAAGGGCTAAAGTGGACACTATTCAGTCTGCTTTTCTGCTTAACGAACGAACGGCCGTATTTTCACAACCGTAACTCCGATTCAGGTGAATCCAAAGCCCACTTACTCAGTACATCGAGCCCGTTCCGATGATGTCACCTCCACCATGTTTACACTTTCTGAAAATGCCCATTTTGCCCCTGCCCTATATTCAACCCCTCCAGGAGGGAATCTTTTCCGGCGAATTTTCCGTGAGGTGATCACACTTCTTCCCGGAGTATTCCTCGACCCCCAGGCAAGCCGACCATCTGATATATGCCCTAAAGCATTGCTCTGTGTTATTCTTGCGTATTTAATTAATGAATATGCATGTGTTAGGAATAATTAAACTCCTGCTAGTTTGAACTTGCTATTTTCATTACCTGCTAATGCTCATCATGTTATTGTTCTAGTGACTCATATGTATCAATATGGAGATAGGTTGTTATGTTTTCATCATGCATTATTGTGGTTTTTGCAATATTAAAGAATGTGACTTAATGATAACAACCTCCTCCGTCGGCTGGATCGAGTCATAGTGCTACCGAACCGAGCTCACCGAGTGCAGCCACACTTGCCGGTATGGGACGGCCCTAGCTTGTTCTATTGTCCTGCCTCTTGTCGGTACCTCCAAATAGGGAGGGTTTTGCGTGCGTGCTACCCTGGCCCGGTAGGCGGCGATAATCCTGTGAGCCCAGTTTAGCTATATGGTACCAGGTCCCCGTTTGGGACAATTTTGTTTGGCCACGACGGTGGCAGGTGTCACGGGGTGACACAGGGGCCACCCAGGACATGACCCTGGGAGGGTATGATTGTCGGTGGGACCGTAAGAGTGCCAGGCAATAGACAAGTTTTGTTGGAGCAGCACCGGTCCACCCGAATGGGAACATGTACTAAAGTACGAGGCCGGGAGCTCCATAGTGTGGGTAAAGTGCGCAACCTCTGCAGGGTGTAAATCTATTCGAATAGCCGCGTCCTCGGTCATGGGACACAGTTCGTACTAAGTCACACTGTTTGGTCTGTGTCGAGTCTGGAGGAACAAACTATATAAGGTTATTGCTAAGGCTGAACCAGAGAAAGGTATGATTTGTCAGACTTATAGTGCAGATGCATGGACATCGGATGATGTCAGGTATGTGATGTTAGCCATGAGATGGCTATGAGATGAGTGGTCGGATGACCGCATGACTTGGATTTGATTTGGATCGGGTTTGGATTGGATCCTAAGAATATTTAGGGTATGGGTTATTTACTTGACATGCTTTACTGTACTTACTCCAGTAGATAAAACCTGCTATGACATGATGATTAATGCTGCTAGATGGTTAATTTTGCTAGATAATCCTGTTATGATCTGATCTTGCTAGATAATCCTGCTAAGACATGAAAGCTAATATGGTTAAGATAACAAGTGCATGCTTGAATGCCATGGATTGCTTTGCTTGGTGTATATGTCGGTTTGGTTTGCTTGCGAGTACATTCAAAAGTACTCAGCGGCCTTCAATGTGGCCAGGTTCACCTAAGGATCCGACGTTCGCTAGCGAGGAGCCGGAGTGTTCGCGGGCTAGAAGAGTAACCCAGTCAGATCCCTATGGATTGGAGCCGCACCAGGACCATGCTGCCTTAGAAAGAGATTTTCCGCTACCATTCCCCTTGTAATATATCATGTAAGACTTATATATCCATTAATAGAAATGCCTGTGTTCATGATACTTGTTGTAAAAGCGCATGCCAGAGTGATTTCCTGGGCTGGTATGTGCGGTGACCGTCTGGCTACAGTGGTATTTAGGCGGGGCGCCACAGACAGTGGTTGCTTCCTGATACATCTCCATCGTATCTATAATTTTTGATTGTTTCATGCCATTATCGTACAATTTCCACATATTTTTGGCAACATTTTATATGATTTCTTGGACTAACATATTGATCCAGTGCCCAGTGCCGATTCCTTTTTGTTGCATGTTTTTTGTTTCGCAGAAAATCCATATCAAACAAAGTCCAAACGCGATAAAAATTTACAGAGATTTAGTTTGGAATATATGTGATTTTTGGGAAAAAGAATCAACGAGGGACAATGCCCGAGGGGACCACAAGCTCAGAGGGCATGAGCCCCCCCAGGGCGCGCCTGGCAGGCTTGTGGCTCCCGTGTAGGTCGGTTGGGGGTGTCCTTCTGCCACAAGGAAGCTAATATCCGGATAAAAATCCCCTCAAAATTTCTTCCCAATCAGAGTTACGGATCTCCAGGAATATAAGAAACGGTTTTCTGCCAGAAAACAGGAACGCGAAACAGAAGAGAACAGAGAGAGAGATCCAATCTCGGAGGGGCTCCTCCCCTCTGGGAGCCATGGTGGCCATGGACCAGAGGGGAAACTCTCCTCCCATCTTGGGGGGAGGCCAAGGAAGAAGAAGAAGGAGGAGGTCTCTCTCTCCCGGTGGCGCCGGAACACCGTCGGGGCAATCATCGTGACGGCGATCTACACCAACAACTTCGCCACCGTCAACACCAACTCTCTCCCCCTCTATGCAGCGGTGTAACACCTCTTCTCCCCGCTGTAATCTCTACTTAAATATGGTGCTTAATGCTACATATTATTATCCAATGATGTGTTGCCATCCTATGATGTTTGAGTAGATTCGTTTTGTCCTATGGGTTGATTGATGATCGTGATTGGTTTGAGTTGTATGTTTTATTTTGGCGCTGTCCTATGGTGCCCTCCATGTCGCGCAAGTGTGTGGGATTACCGCTGTAGGGTGTTGCAATACATTCATGATTCGCTTATAGTGGGTGGCGAGAGTGACAGAAGCTTATACCCGAGTAAGGGGGTTGTTGCGTATGGGAGTAAAGAGGACTTGTTACTTAATGCTATGGTTGGGTTTTACCTTAGTGATCTTTAGTAGTTGCGGATGCTTGCTAGAGTTCCAATCATAAGTGCATATGATCCAAGTACGGAAAGTATGTTAGCTCATGCCTCTCCCTCATATAAAACTGCAATAATGATTACCGGTCTAGTTATCGATTGCCTAGGGACAAATCCTTTTCTTGTGTTACAAAAGCTTTCTACTAAACAACTAACTTTTGTTATCTTGCAAATTACTCATAGTTTTATTCTCACTAAGTACTTCTAGTTTCATCCTTGCAAAATTATCCTACTACTCCTACAAAGTAGTTTTATTCTTGTTCTAGGTAAAGCGAACGTTAAGTGTGTGTGGAGTTGTATCGGTGGTCGATAGAACTTGAAGGGAATATTAGTTCTACCTTTAGCTCCTCGTTGGGTTCGACACTCTTATTTATCGAGAAAGGCTACAAACGATCCCCTATAATTGTGGGTTATCACTTCCCTGAACGCCTTATCCTTTTCAGGATCAATCGTTCCGTCGGGAATCACACCACTGACCCAAAAGACATTCATAGCTGTGAGCCATAAGGTGGTCCTCGTCTGCCAACGCATAAAATGCGTTCCGGTAAACTTTTCCAGTTTCAATGTAGCGGCGAAGCCTTGAATCGAAAAGTGCCTAAAATAAGGTTTTTGGATTGTTGAAAAAATGAGCACCTTTTCGATTAGATTAATCCACGAGTAAACAGTAAACATGGCAATCACAATATGCAACTCATACCGATACTTAAACATGTGAGCACGTACAGTACATAGAACTGAAACATCTATGAACACAGCATATATGGCTAGCACATGAACAAGCACATAAACGAGTAAGTGAGGGATGAACAAATCATACCCCCCGGTTGGCCAGGCCAATGCGGCAGCGGCAGACGCAGCCTTGGTGTCGTCTGTGGCCTTCTTCTTGGCGGCGGCAGCGACGGCGTCGTTGTTCGCCATGGAGTCGGTGCAGGGGAAGTAGTGGAAGCAGAGGAGGACGAAGATGATGGAGATGGGGACGGATCGGGAGCAGTCGCGTCGAGACGCTCCCCAAAAACCTTATTGCCGTTCTCCCGGGCAGGATCTCGAACGACAGGGTTCTGGAGGCACATGCTCTCCCGACCAACCGTGCACGCGGTCGTCGGGATGGGATCGCCGGAAGCAGCACAGAGAGAGGAACAGTAGATGCCGGCTAGGGTTGTGCAGGAGGGAGTGAGTGAACTGAGTTAGGGTTCACTCCACAGGCCAGCGCCTCCTTATATAGGCCGTCAGGTAGATGGGCCTGGGCTAGGCCCACGATCAAGTCTGCGAACAGCCCACGGTCCAATGTCTCGGACAGTGGCACTTCCGTTAGCGGCTCGTTAATTAATCAAAAATTAATTAACCATTCCTGACCGACAAAAATAAGGCTCGGCTCGGCTCATTCCCGCAACCCGCGGCGCATGCGTCGTGATGAGGCGAGGCGTGGTGAGGCGAGGCGGGCGGCGGAGGAGGAGGAGCGCGCGAGTACATCTCCTATTCCCAAGCTCCCAATGTCATGTGGTAGAACAACCCTTATAAAGGGGTCTCACTCTTCTTACTGTAGCAGTATGGTACTAAACTTCCCACCACTTGCCATGCACCTAAATGGGCCGTAGACATTAACTAGGGATTATTGTCTTATATGGGCCTAAGCCCATCTATAATCCAACAGATGACTCACTTACCGGCTACTCCACCGCGCACGTCCAAGGTCTCAAGATCACTGTGCTGTACGACACCCCCGCCCACCGCATCGCATCGTGGCTGCGTTTCGCATCGCGGCGGCTCTCGGGCACGCTCTAGCTCCACGTGCTCCCTGCCGAGTCCCAAGCTGATCATTGCTACTTGTGAACTGCATTGGGATTTCCCCAAAGAGGAGAGGATGATGCAGTACAGTAGAGATAAGTATTTCCCTCAGTTAAGAACCAAGTTTATCAATGCAGTAGGAGAACCACACAGAACCTCGTTAGCAGCACTTACACACACAAAAGTAAATACTTGCACCCAACGCAACAAGAGGGTTGTCAATCCCCTTAGCGGTTACTTGCAAGGATTAATTCTGATAGTGATAGATAGAAAAGTAAATTGCAAAATAAAATAAAAGTAAATAAATTGCAGCAAGGTATTTTTGGATTTTAATATATAATAAAAGTAGACCTGGGGGCCATAGTTTTCACTAGAGGCTTCTCTCTCGAACACATAGCATACGGTGGGTAAACAAATTACTGTTGGACAATTGATAGAAAAGCGCATAGTTATGACGATATTCAAGGCAATGATCATGTATATAGGCATCACGTCCGAGACAAGTAGATCGACTCCTGCCTGCATCTACTGCTATTACTCCACCCATTGACCGCTATCCAACATGCATCTAGGGTATTAAGTATAAAACAGAGTAACGCCTTAAGCAAGATGACATGATGTAGACAAAGTAAACTCAAGCAATATGATTAAACCCCATCTTTTTTATCCTTAATTGCAACAATACAAATACGTGTCTTGTCCCTTTCTGTCACTGGGATATAGAACACCGCAAGATTGAACCCATCACAAAGCACCTCTCCCATTGCAAGATAAATTAATCTAGTTGGCCAAACCAAATGGATAGATCAGAGAGAAATATAAAGCTATAACAATCATGCATAAATAAGTTCAGAAAAGACTCAAATATTTCTCATGAATAATCTGATCATAAACCCACAATTCATCGGATCCCAACAAACACACCGCAAAAGAAGATTACATCGAATAGAACTCCAAGGAGATCGAGGAGAACATTGTATTGAAGATCAAAGAGAGAGAAGAAGCCATCTAGCTACTAGCTATGGACCCGTAGGTCAGTGGTAAACTACTCACACATCATCGGAAGGGCAGCAAGGTTGATGAAGAGGCCCTCCGTGATCGATTCCCCCTCCGGCAGATTGTCGGAAAAGGCCTCCAGATGGGATCGCGGAAGAACAGAGGCTTGCGGCGGCGGAAAAGTTATTCGGGGTGGCTCTTTGTTGGTTTCCCAATATTTGAGAATTTATAGACGTGAAATTAGGTCAAACGGAGCCACGAGGGGCCCACAAGGCATCAGGGCGCGCCCCCTGGGGCCGCGCCCTGTTGCCTTGTGGCTTCCTCGTGAGGCTTCTAGGGTCTCTTTTGTCCAGAAAAAAAATCATCAAAAAGTTTCGTGGCATTTGTACTTCATTTGGTACTGATTTCCTAAAAAACCAAAAACAAGCAGAAAACAACAACTGGCACTGGGCACTAGGTTAATAGGTTAGTGCCAAAAAATGATATAAAATAGCATATTATTGCATATAAAACATCCAAGATTGATACTATAATAGCATGGAATAATCAAAAGTTATAGATACGTTGGAGACGTATCAAGCATCCCCAAGCTTAATTCCTGCTTGTCCTCGAGTAGATAAATGATAAAAACAGATTTTTAATGTGGAATGCTACCTAACATGTTTCATCATGTAATTCTCTTTTACGGTATGAATATTAAGATCCGAGTGATTCAAGGGAATAGTCTATAGTTTGATATAAAGACATCAATACTCAGGCATACTAACAAACAATCACGCCTTTCAAAATAAAAATTCTAAAGAAAGTTATCCCTACAAAACCATATAATCCTGTCATGCTCCATCTTCTTAACATAAAGTATTTATCATGCACAACCTCGGAGACAATCAAACAATTGGTTCATACTTTTTAACGCGCTTCAGCTTTTTCAACCCCCACGATACATGAGCGCAAGCCATGGATATAGCATTATGGGTGGAATAGAATGATAATAGAGATTGATAAGGGAAAGTCAAAAAGAGAGGATAGTCTCACATCGACGAGGCTAATCAACGGTCTATGGAGATGCCCATCAATTGATATCAATGCGAGGAGTAGGGATTGCCATGCAACGGATGCACTAAGAGCTATAAGTGTATGTGTCGGTACTAAAACCGGCAGATCTCGGGTAGGGGGTCCCGAACTGCGGATCTTGGAGTCAATGGGTAACAGGGAACGTAGAGACAACGATTACCCAGGTTCAGGCCCTCTTGAAGAGGTAAAACCCTACGTCCTGCTTGGTTGTATTGATATGGGAGTATGACAATTACAGAGTTGATCTACCTCGAGATCGGATGATATAAACCCTAGGTGGGTATAGCGATGATGGCTCTTGCCTCAACGGACTAAACCCTCTAGCTTATATAGACACCAGGGGTACCTAGGGTTACAGATGGTCAGTTGCCACCAAGGGGATAAACATGCAAGTCACGCTAGACCTATCTTGGAGGATACGCCAAGTCTTCGGAGGTTTCCTTCTGGAGCCCGGGGTCACCTGTAGTCCGGCCTTCCTATGATGAACTAGGAGCGGCCCAGCAGTCCGGCCCATGAGAGACGGACCGGCAGCCCGAGTACCCCTTAGTCCGGGACTCCCTCAGTAGCCCCCGAACTAGTCTTCGAAGCCGAGGTATGTGCCGAACACTATCGTCTTTGTGGACTAGTTCCTTCCCTTCTGTGGTACTTGCATCAAGCCTGCAACCCCTCTGAATCAAATCTTCAAGGGTTGCCTGGCTGTTTCTTGCCATCTGTTCCCCTAATTATGCTTTGGTCTCCGAAGTCTATCAACAACTTAGCCCCGAAGGCCAGTCGCATAAGTGTGAACAGTGACCCCAATCTGACAACTTTTGCTGAAGGGTCACGACCTGCCACGACTACGAGCCAGTTATGAAAAATCGATTCATGGTTCGAGGCGGTTCCTCCATTGGCGCGTCCCATCAATATGGAGATCGTGTCCTGTTTTTAAGGGATATGATCAATGATTTGGGCTATCCCACGCGTGCATAATGGCATGATTATACAGGGAAGTGGCGAGGCCTGCGGCGCAGTAAAAGGACTCTTGGTTTTACGGTAGCCCATAAAAGGGGAGCGGCCACCATTTCCTTCGCACGCTCTCACTTCCTCCTGCGCCGTTGCCCTCCCAATCTCTTGAGCTCCAGCGCCCAGATCTGTTCTCCCTTCCAAGAACCTCTCCAGCCATCCCCTCAATCTGGCCATGGCCAGCTCTGGGTCTAAGGGCAAGTGGGAGGCCTCCATCGTCACCGAGAGTGTCATCCTGGAGCTGAAGAACACGGGTTACCTTCCCGCCGATGTCGCTCACTGCGCTCCGGAGGCGGGTCAAGTCATCCCCACGCCGAGGCCTGGCGAGAGGGTGGTGTTCCTCCCCCATTTTATCCGGGGGCTAGGTTTTCCCCTCCACCCCTTTGTCAGGGGCCTGATGTTTTTCTACGGGCTAGATTTCCATGATCTTGCCCCGAACTCTTTTCTACACATCTCGGCCTTCATCATCTGCGAGGCCTTTCTTCGGGTCCAGCCACACTTCGGCCTGTGGCTGAAAGTTTTCAACATCAAGCCGAAGATCGTTGACGGCCAGCAGGCAGACTGGGGGGGGGGGGCGATGGTCAGCAAGCTCCCCCGGGTTGAGTGGCCAGAGGGCACTTTCATCGAAACTGTCAAGATCTGGCAGAAAGAGTGGTTCTATATCACAGAGCCGCGGAACGCGGATTGGGCGGCGATTCCTGCCTTTAGATCCGGACCCCCCACGAGGTTGGTCTCGTGGACCAAGAAGGGCCTCGACTGGGGGTCAACCAAGGAGATGGCGTTGCTGCAGAGCCGAATATCCAAGATGATAGAGCGGGGGGTTGAGTTGCCCAACGTGATTCAGATCATGCTCTGCCACCGCATCCTCCCCTTTCAAGACCGGGCCTACCCCATGTGGGTCTACAAGCCCGAAGAACCCGCCACCGTGCTCAGCTTCTACCGCACTTCCCACGCACAGCTGTGGAAAGTGCTATTCAAGCCGCAGAAGGACTTGCCGGCCGAGGAGGAAGACATCGGTCTCGACGCCGCAAACCCCCCTCGCAAGGTATGATGAGTTTTACTCTTATGTTCGGATGTTCCTTTTTGACAAAGCACTCAACTCCCTTTTCTCCCATCCACAGAGCTGGCTGAAGAAAGCCGAGTGAATCGAAAGCCCAGCCCACTGCCCGAGGGCCCCAGGACGGCCTTGCTGACGGCCATGTTGGCCAAGGAGCCGTACGAGGCGCCGGAGAAGAAGGAGAAGAAGAAAGAGAAGAAAAGGGAGGCCAGGGAAGGCCTCCGTTCCCGTGGACCTCCGGACACTAGATCCGGAGACACCCATGCCCCTTCTACCCTCGAGGGGGAGAAGGAGCAGGAGGAGGATGGGGAGGAAAGCAATTCCTCCCGAACGAAGAAAAGGGTTGCGTCCGAAGACGCTGAGGAGGATCAGCTTCCTCCCGCCCCTAAAAGACCATGCAGGGCCAAGGTGTCCCTGTTCAATAATAGCTCGGCTTCTACCGAGCACTCTGAGGCCTCCGAAGAGGTTCCTCGGAGGACCCCCAGGGTCAAACCGCGGGCCCAAAGGTATGTATACTAAGATACACCGATGCTTTTAGCCGAACTGAGTCTGCTATTGATCGCGCGCCTGCTTTTAACATTGCAGCCCCCCGCGTGACCTCCCTATAGACCGAGTCTCAGAGGGGGACTCTCCACCGGCCGTGCTGGCCTCCCCCAATCGTTGAGGAGGCTGAGGAGGTTCTGTCAAGGAGGACCCCTCCCATGCCGCACACAGGGGGAGGAGGTGATGCTGTTATGGCCAAGGTGCATACCTCAGCCACCGAAGACCAGGAGGGGAGAACCCTTCTGGTGAACAAAGAGGGGGAGCCCGGACAGTCCGAGCTCTCCCCGAAAGTGGTTCCGGAGCCGTTAAGGCACCAGGAGCCAACCATTCCGGTCTCCACCGAAGGAGGAGCCGAGGTGCCCCCGCCGCCCCCACCCGCTCCAGGGCGGGTTTCGACTGGGTGGCCGGATGAGATGGAGGAAGCTTTAATCAGCTCCTCTATCGCCGAAGAGCACCGTGTCCTGATGGGCACGGTGTTGCAAAGTCTTCTGTCCGTGGACAACAGACTGAAGGAGGCCTTCAGCGGCCTTCTGACAGGCTTCAAGGTAGGCCATGTAATGCCTTTTCCTTAGAATATTTCTTTTATATGAATATGTAACCTCATACACAGTAGCCCCCGAGACTCTGGCTAGATTGAGGAAAGCTGGTCAGAGGATCAAAAATCGATAACTCGGGATTCTAATGTGCTTAGTCTAATGTGCAGGCGTCGTCCTCGGCGGCAGCTGCCAATGTCGAGGAGTTGGCCGAGCTGAATCGGAAGCTCAAGAGCTCCGAGGACGACCTAGGCCTGCTGAATAAGCGGTTCGACGAGGCGCAAGGCAAGTCCGAACTAAACTGTTTACTACAGCGGTTTTAGTAAGGTTTAAGAAGTTAATCTAACCGGGATGCAACTGATATTACTGCAGTTGCTGCCGTGGAGGTCGAGAACCTCAAGGCCGAGCTGAGGAAAGCTCAGCAGGAAGCCGCGGAGCAGAATGCTGCGGCCGAACAGGCAGCCACCGAACTGGCCACGGTGAAAGCCGCTAGCCAGAAGCACGAGGCCAGAGTGTGTGAGGTGCAACAAGAGCTCAAGGATGCCGTCACCAAATGTGAGGTCCTTGAGCAGAAGAGTAAGGAACAGACCACCGAGCTTACCTCGATGAGGTTGGAGGTTAAGGAAGCGCGGGGCCACAGGAGGAACTCTGCCAAGTCAAGCTTATTGTGGATGGTAAGCCGTACTTACTGCAAAGTGTCTTTGGTGGTAACAGGTTCGCTTTGCTCACCCGAGTATGGCATTCCCCAGGCGCTTTCGCGGACCTCCCGAGGAGTGCATCCGATGCGGCTAAGTACTTTGCGTCCCAGGAGGGTTGTACCGAGCAGAGGCTGTTTTGGGCGCAGTTTCAAGCACCCGAACACCCTCCCCTCCTCAACAACCAGATGAAGCAGCTGATGGAGTTGCATCGGATGGCGGAGCCGGCGATGAAGGACCTCTGCATCAAATTGTGGCCTTCGGAGCCGCTGCCGAGCAGCTACTTTGGCTTGGTGCAGAAGTTGTACGACGCCACGCCCCGGATTGATGTCTGGAAGCGCTCCGTATGCATTGAGGGAGCTCGGATGGCCTTCGGCAAGACCATGGTGCATTGGCCGAAGATCAAGCCAGCCAAGGTGGCCACCGGACCTCCGCCGCCTGGGAAGGAGCACAGGCGCCCCGAGCAGTAGTTTCCCATCGTGATGGATGGTGCTCGGGCAATAGAGGCCCAGTGCTCGAAGGATGTAATTTATGAATGAATTTATTTCCTCGTATCCGAAGAAATTGGAACTTTTGTGCTTGACAATGCAACTGGTCGGCTGTATATATAATGCCTTGTGTGTTTATTTTGACTCCTGTGCGGCCGTTTTTAAACTGAAAGTTGCCAGTCGTCGGCTTCAACCCCCTTGCAGATACTGCATGGGCTGTTTTTTTCTTAACACCTTAACCCTTAAACAACGTCTCGATGCCCGGAGGCGGTTGTGTATAAGGAAAACAAGGCAATCGGACTATACGGCTTTAGTGCTTTCACTTAGCCATAGGAGCTTGACTGCGGGGGCTAGTGACTAGCCCCCAGTATATGTGATATCCGGACGTACCGAGGTTGATACCATTATCACTTGGTTCCTGTAATAGCGAACCCTTCGTTTGACATGGATTAACCTCCATCGATTTTTAGTTTAACACTTGTCATCGGATCGCCGACCAGTTCTCGCTTATTATGACAGTCGGTTTTCGGCTTTCTCCACTGAGGTACTTAACCAGGCTAGCTAGAAGTACAATTGCAGTGGTTCTCCCATTACCCTCCTAGCCAAACAATGCGGAACGTAAGAGGGCAAACACAGGAGCCGGGTAACCTAACCATTGACCAAAGACATAATTCGGAACTAATTCATATAATGCAATATCCATGACGCCAAGCACATGTAATGAAATTGGTGCCGGAATGATGTTTGGGGCAAGATTTACGGTCGAGCCCCCGGTCTATTAGCCGATCACATCTAAAAAAGGAACGTATCATAATAGTTTACCTCGGCCGAAAAGCGGAAAGGAATACGCAACACAAATGACTGCAATATGACCGGAGAAGAATCGGTCTTTATTTCCTTTAATTTCGTGACGTCCAGCCGTACAATCCGAACTGCCGAAGTAACTTTGAAAGATACTTGAAGTAATAAATACATTTAGAGGAAAGGTTTACACAGGGCCTCCATGAGTGGTTTGACGGTGTGGCACCCCGATAGAGGGCCAACGCACGCCAGTCCCAGGATAAGACCTGGCGCACGTCTGAGACATGATACAGCAAATCCAGGCACAAAATGGCTTTATTATATGAAATGGAGTTTTACAATACTGTTACTTACAACAATATTACATGGCTCCAAGGCTAACTAAATGGCAGCGGAGGTTTTGGTTCAGCGGCAACGACGTCTCTGGCTGGGCTCCACAACTCACATGACTGGCTGGGTTACGATCTAGCACGACGGATCTTCTCTTGCAACTGGCCACGTGCAAGGCCAGGCGAGTACTTGGAATGTACTCGCAAGACAACCAAATACATAGCATCCAAACAAGCAGATGACAAAGCAAGCACTATGCTTATATAAGAACTTATTCTAAGCATGGAATGGAATTAACAGGAAATCATGGATCGAGCATGGCATAACATGGATTAGGCATAACAATTTCATATCATGGCATGGCATGGCTATTTCTACGAAGCATGGCATCCAAGATTAAGCTGAAATCTACACTACACTTACCCCCTGTGAAATATTAAAATACCATGTTGAGACATTACTCAGTTTTACTGCCCCTCTGGGCTATCTCATGACTCACCGAGATCCCATCTCATGATCATGTCAGAACAACATGGTGACTGCTCACAATTATCCCATAGTCCAACTGGTCACATTACTTAGTAGCGCATTCTTTAGCAAGTTTATAATAACAGGTTTATCCTCCAGATCGACCAAGACCAAATAGTGGCCTAGTACGAACTGTCCATGACCGAGGACGCGGTTATTCGAATAGATTTACACTCTGCAGAGGTTGCGCACTTTACCCACACCATGGAGCTCCTGGCCTCGTGCTCCCATTCGGGTGGACCGGTGTTGCTCCAACGAAACCTGCCTAACCCGTGACTCTTCCACCGTACCACCGACAATCATACCCTCCCAGGGTCATGTCCTGGGTGGCCCCTGTGTCACCTCGTGACACCTGCCACCGTCGTGGCCAAACAAAACTGTCCCAAACGGGGACTCCCGGGTTAAACAATCAACTGGGCTCACAAGGTTATCGCCGCCTACCTGATCAGGGCAGCACGCGCGCATAACCTTCCCTATTTGGTGGTACCGATAAAAGAGCACAAAGTTAGACCAAGTCAAGGCCGTCCCATACCGGCAAATGTGGCTGCACGGGTAAGCTCGATTCGGTGGCACTATGACTCGATCTCATCGATGACAGAGGAGGTTTAGTTTATAAGTTCAATTTAATATTTCCATCATCTCATCATAACATCAACATTTATGAGCAAGAACAATTACTTAGCAACAGCATAGCAAAATCATAATGGTACTGACCATCATGGCATGAGATCAAATCATATCACTAACATGATAATGGTACTAGAAATATTATTACTAGCATGGGAAAATATGACATGAAAGCAATTCATGATATCACATGGTAAATAACACTAGTATCTAGCACAGATGAAATAATAGGGCTATGGCAGCGCAGACTAACAGATGATCTGAAATATAATGCAACACACACACACAGAGTGCAAGCAAAGTCATCACGCAAGTCTGGAGCTCATGATAAGAGGTTGGCTTTCCTTGGGGTAGAGGAATACACCGGGAGGAAGTGCGATGAAACTCCGGAAAGATTTGCCGGAAAAGTTCCCTCTCGAAGGGGGCTGATTAAGGGCAAGGGCAAAATGGTCATTTTCATAGTGTGAAAACATTATGAAAATGATTCCATCGGAAAGGGCTCGATGAACTAAAGAGGTGGGCATTGGTTTTACCTCAATCGGAGTTACGGTCGCGGAGAAACGGCCGTTCGTTCGTTAAGCGGTAAAACAAACAGAAATCTGTTCATTTTACCCCTTAACGGGTGAACGTCCGCTAAATAATCACTTCGGCCGCGGCTGAGAGAGTGAAGGCGCATATTTCCAGATTACGCTTTCGATTACGGAAAGCGCATTCTCTGTTATTAAAGCGGCGGAGTACGCTTTCAACACTGGAAAACGCACTGCGCCGAATACGTCTTCACTTAATCTGACGCGCGGGTCCGGCCTGGGTCAACTCTGTGTGGCTGACGCGGGGGGCCCACCTCATCTCCTTTCCTCTCTCCTCCTCCCAGGTCGTCTTCTTCCCCGAAGCAGAGGAGCACCACGACGACTCGGGCAGCGCTCGCCGCCGGCGCCTCACTGTTCGGCCGCACCTGCCGACGGGCCAGGCGGGCTCGTGGCGCTGTACCGCGCCCAGGGATAGTCGCCGGGAAGCCTGGGGGAGCTCGGAGGGGAGGCAGTCACGGGCGGCAGAGAAGACGGCCATGGCGGAAATTGGGGTGGCGGGTACGGCTACTCCGGCGGAAATTGGGGCGGGGGTAGCTTGGGAGAGCTACATTGCTACCCTGGGTGGCTAGAGGAGGAGAGGGGAGGGGGTGTGGCCACGGGGCTGGAATCCTCGCGGGCGCCAGGGGCAGAGCCTCGGCCATGCGGCGAGGAGAGAGCTTGGGGAGCTCGAGAGGAGAGGGGCTGGACTGCTGGTGGTCGAGAGGAGCTCGGGCTCGCTACTTATAGCCGCGGGCAGGGGGTCTCATGACGGGGGCCGAAGCTCCGAGACGGCGGCGAGGTGGCGGCAGTCTAGCGGCGAATCCATGTCGGTAGAGGCGGCCACGAGCTAGGGGACGAGGGGAGAGGCTTCCAGGAGATCCACGCGTGCGGCGGGGAGCTCGCCGGCGCGCCCGGACAAGCCGGAACCCACTGGAGAGGGCCTCCCGAAGCCTCCAACGCACAGAGCACCGATTTGGTGCGCTCTGCCGGTGGTCACCACGTGGCCATGGCAGTGCCACGCCCCACTCATTGCCAAAACATGTCTGGGGTCTTCTCCTTGCAGCACTGAGTTGACCTATGCATCTGGATGGGACGGAAGAGGTCTGGTGTGACTACACCATGGTCAAATAGTTTCCAGCAGCAAACTTTGCACACGTTGTGTGGCCACCACAGTGCTCCTATTGGCTTGATCTTTGGCATGGGTCAATAATCAACTAAGGTAGTCTTGCTGGCCAAGTTTCAGAACAAATGGACAACTCTAGATGGTACCTTCTTCACAAAGCACCAAACTGACCAGAAATATGAAGGAGGATGCTGGGGTCAAATGGCTTGATAGAATTAGCTGATTTTTGGTGGGGAGAGATGATTTGGTCATTAGAGATAGCTGGAAAAGTTTCAGCTTAAATTGATCATCCATGAGGGTACTTCCTTCACAGAGATGCAATCTGAACAGAAACTTAGATAAATTACTGGGGAAAATTGGATAGATGAAATGGGATGAGTTTTGGGATCCAGTGGTTATTTATCAATGTTAACCACCCTGAAAAATCTCAGCCCAAAAAGATCAAGGGAACACGAACTTCCTTTGCAAACTGGAAATCTAGACAGAAGTTGCAAATAGATGTTGTGCTCAAAATTTGAATTGTGGAACTTGGGGTTTTGATGGAAATGGTGAATATATGGATAAGAGAAGCTCCACAAATTATTTGGGATTTTTCCTATCTACCAAAATGGTAGTCCCTTTGGAAAGGCCCCAAATTGAATTATTGGCTTTAAATAGGAAAATGCAATTTCCCTTATTTAATTATGGCCAATATTTTTGTGGGAGCTCAATATGATCACAAATAATATCTCCACAAGTTTTCATGAACTTTGGAGATGGATAGATATTTTCCTGGATTTAGTTCCTCAGAAAGGCAGAAAGAGGAATTAATTCTAGATGAGAAATATTGCATATGACTTAGCAATATTTTTGCACATCTAGGGTTTATGAGTGAAGGAGGGTCTCTGGAAATTTTTAGAGGATTAACAGAGCAAGCAAAATGATAGCTCCTTTGTAAACACAAAGACAGGATTTCCAGTTCCAATATTTTGGAACTAGGGTTTGAATGAGATTCGGGGTTTTCTGACAGAAGCTTGGCTGGCACAAGAGCATGGGAAAGGCAGGGAGAGGCTGAGGATTTTCTGGATTCGCCTGGTCACTCTCTAGATTCAAGAGGAAAAAATTTGGGAGAGAAAAGCTAGGAAGGAATAACAGCTCAAAAATCGATAACCCGATTTTTGGGGTGTTACAGACGGCCCTACTGCGCCCTGCCGCACGTCTACGCCTTTGCTCTTTATGAAGCTTCCGTAGGTAACGTGCGATTGAAGTCGTCGCTTATATACGTGGCGGAAGTGTTAGTGTTCGACGGACGAGCCCTTGAAAAGGGTTTTGAGAAGTCGCCGCAAGGTATCAGCTTAACGCTGATTAGGCCCTAGATGGTGCCTGCTATTGATGTTAATCCGAGAACATCTTTGGCCATGGCTCGGTCGAACTGAGCACTCGACCCTAGTAACGTTTGCCCCACAGCCGCCCATGGAATTTTAAGCGTGAAATTATGTACCCGAGGTACGTATTTCGCGGCTGGGTGGGCCACGCTGTGGGGAGCCTATCCCTATTTAGGATGAGCACGGGAGTGCTCCGGGACCGAGGCCGTAGCTCGGGCGCGTTTGCGCGCATCCAGCGCCTTGGTGGTAGACTGGGCCTTCGATGCTTCTTCGGCGGCCTGGACTTCGGCGGCTAGAGCCACTGTGTGTTCCTCGGTTCGGAGCGAGCGCTCGGTGTTACCGTTAACGGTAATAACACCCTTCGGTCCTGGCATCTTGAGCTTCAGATATGCATAGTGCGGGACGGCATGAAAGCGGGCGAACGCTGTCCGGCCGAGGAGTGCGTGGTAACCACTGCGGAAAGGAACAATGTCGAAGGTTAGATCTTCGCTGCGGAAGTTGTCGGGCGAACCAAAGACTACTTCCAAGGTCACGGTTCCCGAGCAGCGTGCTTCGACACCTGGGATTACACCTTTAAAGGTGGTGTTGCTGGGTTTGATTCTTGACGGATCGATCCCCATCTTCCTCACTGTATATGAATAAATCAGATTGAGGCTGCTGCCTCCATCCATAAGGACTTTGGTGAGGTGGTATCCATCCACGATGGGGTCGAGCACCAGAGCCGCCGTTCCTCCATGACGGATACTGGTCGGATGGTCTCGCCGGTCGAAGGTGATCGGGCAAGCCGACCATGGGTTGTATTTCGGGGCCACCAGCTCTAGGGCGTAGACATCCCGAAGTGCACGTTTCCGCTCCTTTTTGGGTATATGCATGGCATAAATCATGTTCACGGTTTTTGCCTCGGGAGGGAATTGCTTTTGGCCTCCGTTGTTCGGCTTGCGAGGTTCGTCGTCGTCCTCGCTGCGGGGGCCCTTGCCCGGTTCCTCGGCTGTAATCTTGCCGGCCTGCTTGATTACCCAACAGTTACGATTGGTGTGGTTGGCGTGTTTGTCTGAGGTACCATGGATCTAGCAGGGCCTGTCCAGGATTCTGTCCAGCGCGGTCGGGCCATCCCGGTTCCCTTTAGAGGGCTTCTTCCGCGGTCCTGCTTTCGAGTTGCTGAACCCGGCGTTTACTGCCGCGTCATCGGCTTCGTTGCCATTGTTTGTATGCCGGCGCTTGTTATTCTTGTTGCGCCAGGGTTTCCCGTTCCCGTCCCGGACCTCTGAGGTGCCGGGATCGTTGGGGTGGTTGCTTCTACGAGCAAACCAACTGTCTTCACCCGCGCAAAAGCAGGTCATTAAGGAGGTGAGTGCCGACATTGTTCTCGGCTTATCCTGGCCGAGCTGGCGAGTGAGCCATTCGTCCCGGATACTGTGCTTAAATGCAGGGATCGCCTCAGCATCCGGACAGTCGACAATCTGGTTCTTCTTGGTCAAGAACCGGTTCCAGAATTGCCGTGCTGACTCCCCAGGCTGTTGAACAACGTGGCTCAAGTCGCCGGCATCTGGTGGCCGAACATAGGTGCCTTGAAAGTTGGCTCGGAAGGCATCCTCAAGCTCTTCCCAGCTCCCGATGGAGTTTTCGGGTAAACTGTTCAACTAGTGCCTTGCCGGTCCTTTAAGTTTTAATGGCAGATATTTAATGGCATGGAGGTCATCTCCTCGGGCCATATGAATGTGGAGAAGGAAATCTTCGATCCACACAGCTGGGTCAGTTGTCCCATCATACTGTTCTATGTTTACGGGTTTAAACCCCTCGGGGAACTGATGCTGCATTACCTCGTCTGTGAAACACATTGGGTGTGCGGCGCCCCTGACTCGGGCCACGTCGTGACGGAGATCGGTTATCATCCGAGCACAATGCTGCTCCCGGGCTCTATCGTTCCTGTCACGCCAAGCTTGGTATCCCTCCCGTCCGGCGGGCGTGTGTCCTCTGGATCCATAAATGGATCTTGTCTGTGCCGCTCTGGCATTTAAGTTGTGCCACAGATCATCTGGGTCGTCTGGTTGTACTGGCTCCTTGCCCGCCCGGCGAGGAAGCACAGGTGGGTTTTTGGCTTCTCCAGCCGCCCTATCCCATCCTCGAGGGGGGCGGTCGGGCTGGTTTTCCTGAATGCGTCTGGGGGGTATGGGCTCAAGGGCCTCGTCGTCGAATGAAGGAAGCAAACGCCGCCGTGGGTAACTTTTGCTCTGATCCTGTCGCAGATTGTCGAAGCCCTCTTCGGGTACTAAGACTAATGTCCACCTATCATTGAGGGTATCCTGTTCAGCTTTTAGCTGCTGTTGCTTCTTCTTCAGACTTCGGGTGGTGGCTATGAGTTGCTGCTTGAACCTTTCCTGGTCCAGAGGGTCCTCGGGGATGACGAAATCCTCGGGTCCGAGGCTGTCCTCCTCTTTGGAAGAAGGGAGGTAGTTGCTGTCCTAGGAATCGTCGGGGTCCTCGGGGTTACCCTGATCCTCATGCTCTTCAGAAGTGTGGCGGTGCTGTTCAGGGGTGTTGTTGTCACCGAGCTCCTCCATGTTGTCCGGAGTGTCATTATCTCCGGTGCCATTTGTGTCTGTGTTGCTTTCCTTGCCCTTTCCTCTCCCCCTGGATCACCTTCGCTGGCGTCAGCATTTGGGCGGCTCCTCACCGGTGTCATCGCCACCCTTTTTCGGGGTGTCGACCATGTAGACATCGTAGGTAGAGGGGCGGCCTACTTGCCAGTGTTGGGAGTGGCAAGGGAGGGAGCGGTGTAGAACGTGACGTCGATATCCTCGTCCATGTCGTCAGCCTCCTCAGAGGCGTAGTCCAGCATGTCGGTTAAATCTTCGACAGTGGCTACTAAGTGGGTGGTGGGTGGGACGTAACATTCCTCGCGGTTGGGCTCAAGTCCGATCTGTTCATAGACCGAGGACGGGCCATCCGCGATACTCATCTTCTGGATCCAATCTAACATCTCGCTTAAGAGCGAGAGGTCCACCGGATTCATCCTTTGGCATCCTTCGGAGTTAAACTCCTGTGTGTCTGCGCCGGGGGCGTGTTCGGCCAAGGCTGACCCCTGGTTTTCTGGCGCTGAGATCGGATCCGAACTCGAGGCCAGATCCGAACTGAAGGCCGGCCCGGAGACGGGGCCGGGGAGAAGATCCGAAGTTAAGGCCTCGGGATCATTAGGCTCCTTAGGTAAAGCTAAGAACCTAGTAAAGATCAGATAGCCCCGAGAGTCGGCGACGTACTCTAGGTTACCAAACCTGATCTCCTGCTCAGGGGAGAAGCTGTCGATCTGGTCAAGGTGACCGGTCGGGTTGGCATGCAGCACGATGCTGCCAAACACGAAAAGCTGGCCGGGGACGAAGACGTCCCCGCTGCGGATGCCGTCGCTGATGACTAAGCGAGCCATTGATCCTCGATGATCCTACAGTGGAACTCTCAATGAAAGCACCAATGTCGGTACTAAAACCGGCAGATCTCGGGTAGGGGTCCCGAACTGTGGATCTTGGAGTCAATGGGTAACAGGGAACGTAGAGACAGCGATTACCTAGGTTCGGGCCCTCTTGAAGAGGTAAAACCCTACATCCTGCTTGGTTGTATTGATATGGGAGTATGACAATTACAGAGTTGATCTACCTCGAGATCGGATGATCTAAACCCTAGGTGGGTATAGCGATGATGGTTCTTGCCTCTACGGACTAAACCCTCTGGCTTATATAGACACCAGGGGTACCTAGGGTTACAGATGGTTGGTTGCCACCAGGGGGATAAACATGCAAGTCACGCTAGACCTATCTTGGAGGATACGCCAAGTCTTCGGAGGTTTCCTTCTGGAGCTCGGGGTCGCCTCTAGTCCGGCCTTCCTATGATGAATTAGGAGCGGCCCAGCAGTCCGGCCCATGAGAGGCAGGCCGGCAGCCCGAGTACCCCTTAGTCCGGGACTCCCTCAGTAAGAAAGCTCAAAATAAAAACTAAGTGGGTGTGCATCCAACTTGCTTGCTCATAAAGACCTCGGGCATTTGAGGAAGCCCATCATCGGAATATACAAGCCAAGTTCTATAATGAAAAATTCCCACTAGTATATGAAAGTGACAACATAGGAGACTCTCTATATGAAAAGCATGGTGCTACTTTGAAGCACAAGTATGGAAAAGGATAGTAACACTGCCCCTTCTCTCTTTTTCTCTCATTTTTTTTCTTTCCTTTTTTTTCGTGGGCTATTTTTGGCCTCTTTTATATATATATATATATCCTCACTGGGGCAATGCTCTAATAATGATGATCATCATACTTCTATTTACTTACAACTCAAAAATTACAACTCGATACTAGAACAAATATGACTCTATATGAATGCCTCTGGCAGTGTACCAGGATGTGCAATGATACTAGCGTAACATGTATGAAAATGATGAACGGTGGCTGAGCCACAAATACTATGTCAGCTATATGATCATGCAAAGCAATATGACAATGATGATGTGTGTCATGTAAACGGAACGGTGGAAGTTGCATGGCAATATATCTCAGAATGGCTATGGAAATACCATAATAGATAGGTATGGTGGCTGTTTTGAGGAAGATATAAGGAGGCTTATGTGTGATAGAGCGTATCATATCACGGGGTTTGGATGCACCGGCGAAGTTTGCACTGACTCTCGAGGTGCGAAAGGGCAATGCATGGTACCGAATAGTCTAGCAAATTGCGGAAAGGTGAGAGTGAGTATAATCCATGGACTCACATTAGTCAAAAAGAACTCACATACTTATTGCGAAAGTTTATTAGCCCTCAAAGCAAAGTACTACTACGCCTGCCCCTAGGGGGAGGTTGGTAGGTGTTAACCATCGTGCGCCCCCGACCGCCACGCAAAGGAAGGCAATCAAGAATAAATCATGCTCCAACATCTTAGCATAACGACAGACCATACGTGCATGCTTCAGGAATCACAAACCTTAACACCAATATTCTTACTAAACCACCATTATCTACTAGTACCTCCCACATATTACCATCTTAATATCGCAAAACTATTGTAAGGAATCAAACTTATCATATTCAGTGATCTACATGAAAGTTTTTATTATATCCCTCATGAATACCTATCATATTAGGACCAAATTCATAATCCGTGCATATTACCATTGCTAATTATTAGACTCTCAAAAATATATAAGTGAAGCATGAGAGTGCAACTATTTCTTTAAAATATAACCACCGCCGTGCTCTAAAAGATATAAGTGAAGCACTAGAGCAACTGCCTA
The DNA here is from genome assembly GCA_039707655.1 of Elymus sibiricus. Classification (NCBI taxonomy): domain Eukaryota; kingdom Viridiplantae; phylum Streptophyta; class Magnoliopsida; order Poales; family Poaceae; genus Elymus; species Elymus sibiricus. Next base: position 117,464,629 of record CM077676.1, on the reverse strand, counting down.
GCTCAAAAGATATAAGTGAAGCACATAGAGTATTCTAACAAATCACGAATAATGTGTGTCCCTCTCAAAAAGGTGTGTTCAGCAAAGATGATTGTGGCAAACTAAAAAGCAAACAAAAGCAAGCAAACTATATCACAAGACGCTCCAAGTAAAACACATATCATGCGATGAATAAAAATATAGCTCCAAGTGATATACCGATAGATTGTAGACGCTTGAATCTTCCTTGAATATTACCTTGGGGTGCCTTGGGCATTCCCAAGCTTAGACTCTTGCCGCTCCTTATTCCTTCATCCATCGTAGTCTCACCCAAAACTTGAAAACTTCAGCACACAAAATTCAACAGAAACCTCATGAGATCCGTTAGTATAACAAATAAATCTTAAACTTTAGGTACTGTTGTAAATTGATTGATATTTAATATTGGCATAATGCTACTGTACTCCAACTTCTCCATGACTCACACCCCCCGATACGATCCATAGATTCATCAAAATAAGCAAACTATGCAACAAAAACAGAATCTGTCTAAAACATAATAGTCTATAAAGATCTACTTAAAAGCCATACTTTTGTAACTCCAATTTTTTTGAAAAAATAGTACAACGTGGGCAATTCATATTCAAATACTGTGTAAAAAGTTCAGCAGTTTATCATGCTCCAGTACAGAACCAAAAATCCAGCACTGGACTCAAAACTTTCTGTTTTCAAACAACATCAATTATACTATCATCTAAATCATCCCAAAGGCATTACTTGCACAAACACTAATTAAAAGAGAAAAACACAATCAGATGCTAAAATTCTGTAAACACACAAAACAGAAAATATTGGGTTGTCTCCCAACAAGCTCTTTCTTTATAGCCATTAAGATAGGCTTGGGATAATAATGATGCTCACATAAAAGACAAGAATTGCAACGCAAAGTGAGCATCATAAAACATGTGACAAACACATTTAAGTCTAACATACTTCCTATGCATAGGCATTTTATAGGAAAACAAATTATCAAGACAAGAAATATCTGGTATATGCAAAGAAGAAGAATAAAACATTGACAATCTCAACATAACGGGAGGTAATTTAGTAACATGAAGATTGCTATAACCATATTTGCCTCTCTCATAATAATTACATGTAGGATCATATTCAAATTCAAAAATATAGCAATCATGTAAAATATTCTCTTCATGATCCACATGCATAAAAGTTTTATAATCTTTCAAGATAGTGGGATTAACATCAACTAAAGTCATGACCTCTCCAAACCCACATTTACCAAAAATTTCATAAGATTGAACACTCTCCGAATATGTGGGATTCTTTTTACCTAAAGTTGACACTCTTCCAAACCCACTTTCAATATTATTGCAAATATTATTATCAACAACATATTCATCAAGAGGCTTAAATAAATTTTCAATATCATAAGAAGCATCACCCCAATCATGATCTTTACAATAAGTAGTGGACATAACAAAATCCTCACCCCCAAGCTTGTAGCTTTGCATATCATTAGCACAATTGACATTAATAGAATTATTGTAATCATGCTTTTCATTCAAGGAGCTATCATGAATCACTTTATAAATTTCTTCGTTTAACACTTCATCACAATTTTCAGATTCACGATATTCAAGCAAAACTTCATAAAGATAATCAAGTACACTCAACTCACTAGCAATTGGTTCATCATAATTGGATTGTTTGAAAAGATTAGCAAGTGGATGAGGATCCATAAGTCTATATTTTATTTTCATTGAGTCACACAATTTTAGCAAGCAAACGAGCAAACAAGCAAATAAAATATTTTTGTGTTTTTGTAAAATTTGTTTTAGAAGCGGGGGAGATGAAAACGAGAGGCAAATGCAAATCAAAAGGCAAATAAAAATAAGAGCAAGTAGATGATAGTTTATGCGAAGGTACTTGATAGGTTTTGATGATGTCTCCCCGGCAACGGCGCCAGAAATTCTTCCTGCTACTTGTGAACTGCGTTGGGATTTCCCCGAAGAGGAGAGGATGAAGCAGTATAGTAGAGATAACTATTTCCCTCAGTTAAGAACCAAGGTTATCAATCCAGTAGGAGAACCACACAGAACCTCGTTAGCAGCACCTACACACACAAAAGCAAATACTTGCACCCAACGCAACAAGAGGGTTGTCAATCCCCTTAGCGGTTACTTGCAAGGATTAATTCTGATAGTGATAGATAGAAAAGTAAATTGCAAAATAAAATAAAAGTAAATAAATTGCAGCAAGGTATTTTTGGATTTTAATATATGATAAAAGTAGACCCGAGGGCCATAGTTTTCACTAGAGGCTTCTCTCTCGAACACATAGCATACGGTGGGTTAACAAATTACTGTTGGGCAATTGATAGAAAAAGCGCATAGTTATGTCGATATTCAAGGCAATGATCATGTATATAGGCATCACGTCCGAGACAAGTAGACCGACTCCTGCCTGCATCTACTACTATTACTCCACCCATCAACCGCTATCCAACATGCATCTAGGGTATTAAGTATAAAACAGAGTAACGCCTTAAGTAAGATGACATGATGTAGACAAAGTAAACTCAAGCAATATCAGTAAACCCCATCTTTTTATCCTTAATGGCAACATTACAAAAATACGTGTCTTGTCCCTTTCTGTCACTGGGATATAGAACACCGCAAGATTGAACCCATCACAAAGCACCTCTCCCATTGCAAGATAACTTAATCTAGTTGGCCAAACCAAACGGATAGATCAGAGAGAAATATAAAGCTATAACAATCATGCATAAATAAGTTCAGAAAAGACTCAAATATTTCTCATGAATAATCTGATCATAAATCCACAATTCATCGGATCCCAACAAACACACCACAAAAGAAGATTACATCGAATAGAACTCCAAGGAGATCGAGGAGAACATTGTATTGAAGATCAAAGAGAGAGAAGAAGCCATCTAGCTACTAGCTATGGACCCGTAGGTCAGTGGTAAACTACTCACACATCATCGGAAGGGCAGCAAGGTTGATGAAGAGGCCCTCCGTGATCGATTCCCCCTCCGACAGATTGCCGAAAAAGGCCTCCAGATGGGATCGCGGAAGAACAGAGGCTTGCGGCGGTGGAAAAGTTATTCGGGGTGGCTCTCTATTGGTTTTCCAATATTTGAGAATTTATAGAAGTGGAATTAGGTCAAACGGAGCCATGAGGGGCCCACAAGGCATCAGGGCGTGCCCCCCCGGGGCCGCGCCCTGTTGCCTTGTGGCTTCCTCGTGAGGCTTCTGGCCTCCTCCCGAAGCTTCCAGGGTCTTTTTCGTACAGAAAAAAATTGTCAAAAAGTTTCGTGGCATTTGGATTTCGTTTGGTACTGATTTCCTGAAAAACCAAAAACAAGCAGAAAACAGCAACTGTCACTGGGCACTAGGTTAATAGGTTAGTCCCAAAAAAATAGCATATTATTACATATAAAACATACAAGATTGATACTATAATAGCATAGAACAATTAAAAATTCTAGATACGTTGGACACATATCAATCATTTAGCTGATCAGTGGAAGCCACGCAAGGACAACGAGCTCGTGCTGCCGCCGTGCGAAGGGGCAACGAGCATAGAGTTGGTCCTCAAAAAGCGGTTCCTCCTCCGACCACAACCGCAGTCGCTGGACGGGGTCATGTTCACGGCGCTGATGGACATAGAGATCAAACAAGCCACTATGGATGGCGGCCCCCTCGGAGCCCTCGTGTCTATGAAGTGCCCGCGCCTGCGAAAGCTCAGCCTGCAGTTTGTCACTCTGGTCATCGCCTCCGACGTCTCCATCTGCTCTGGCTCGCTCCAGGACCTCAAGTTCGACGTCCAGAACACCCTCCGGCTTGACCTAGCCACCCCTGCGCTTGAAGTGCTGGATGTCAAGTGCCACTCCACTGACGTCTATGTCACTGCGCCGAGCCTGGCTGAGGTCGATGTGTGGGGCGAGTACGCCCAGTTCGTCATCACCGACGCCTGGCGACATCTCTGGCGGCTAGAAGTCACGTGGGGCTCTGCAATGGCGCTGCTGGTGCGGCGGTTCGACTTCGTCGACGAGCTGCGGATGCGAAACACCATGGCGCGTCGCGTCGCGTGCATGCATGCATGGATTATTACCGGTTTCTCATTCGATTGACGCCGTCCGGTCGTCGAATGTTTCTAACTAATTCGTTTGAGCTCTTGGTTGATTTGTCAGATAGCAAGCCGGAGCAAGACATTCCTAGATGATACCAACGAGTATCTTCCCAAGTGCCGAACCTTGTGGCTATGCTCAGTCTGGGAGGACCACCATGGCTTTGCACCAACCGTGCTGCATCTCCTCAGGAGAGCCAACGGCGTAAAGACGCTGCTTCTCTTGTACCTGGCTTATCCTTCTCCGGTAAATTTCCAAGTTTATTTATAACTATTTCACAATTATTTGATAGTATACATCCCTTATTTATTAATCCATGCATACAACATTTCCCCCATGATATATTATTCCACAAATTTTATGTCCCACCACCTTTGACTCTCAAAACACTTCACTTTAAGTTTTAACCACCCCCAGATATTAGTCTTGTCATTATCCAAATTAATGTGCCATGTCATCATGATCATCATGATTAAATTGCAATTAGAAATTAAATCAAACCCAAATTCAAATTCAAAATGCAAGTCAATTTATTATTTCTTCAAACTGCAAAACAAAAGTGTTCATAATATTGAAAATAATCACTAAGTAATTGTCATGAATTAACCAACATATTTTGAATGTTTAAAATGGCCTTAACCTATTTAAAATTGTGCCGTCAACATTTATTTGAGCCAATTTGAATTAAACAAATAATTATATAATTCCAACCCACATGAAACTTTCTGGGCTACTTCAATATATAGCCTAGTATTTATTTGACAAATACCATGTTGAACTAAGTTCATTTGCTATTTATATAAAATAGAAAGCAGAGGCCAAAATACGTGATAGAAAAAGAAAAAGGATAAAGAGAAAAGCATTCATTGTGCACTTATGGCCCAGTGCTACAGTGCGTAGCCCAACCCACTTACAGCCTTTCTTCCATCTTACTTACTGGAGACAGAGAGCTCGTCGTGTCGGCCATCCACGGCGCCATGGCTGTCGATGCTCGACATCTGGTAACTACAGTAGCCGAGGGATAAGATAAGGCCTCGCCCCGACCCTGTAGACAAACCCTAGCCCTCACTTATCCTCTGGCTCGTCCTCTCCCTCTCGGTTTTGCTCGCTCCCGAGCTGCCGTCGACGCACCGTCGTCGTCCTCGCGGCCACTGGCCTCCCCGGCGACTGGGAGGTTGTCCAGGGACTTCCTCGTCGTTGACTACATCACGCCCGTGCATCCGTTCGACCGGAGCTGCACCGTACGCTCGGGATTGAGCTGGTTTCCGCCACGGCCGTCGCATCTCGCCGTCGAGCTTGACGCATCCGGCCACCCCCGCGCTCTCTAATCACATCCACGAGCTCCGTGGTGAGCTCCTCTGCCGATCCCCTCCTTTTCCCCTTCGGTTCGTCGCCGTTTGCCGTCGTCCCCGAGCTCGTCTGGGCTCCAGCATACGCGTACGTACGTATGTACGTGCGTGCGTGCGTGCTGCTGCTGCTTCTGTGCGGGCATGCCCACGTAGCCCCGCGCCCGCCGCTGCCTCCCCAGCCGCACGCGCCCGCAGCCCTGCTGCTGCTTACTTGCTGCTGCCGCCGCTGTGCTGCTGCCTTGCCGCGGTTGCTGCTCGCTGCTGCCGCAGCTGCTCTGCTGCTTGCTGGTGCTGCTATTGCTCTGCTTTGCTACTGCCTGCTGGCGCTGCTACTGCTCTGCTCTGCTGCTGCTCCTGTTGCTACGCTGCGCTGCTTCTGCCGCTGTGCTGCTAGCCGCTGCCGCTGATGCTCTGTGCTGTTGCCGCTGCTGGCCATGGCAAAGGCCATGGCCGTGGTGTGTGTGTGCGCAGCGTGTGTGCGTGGGAGGCAGGGCTGGCTCACTGCCAAGTGGGGCAGGCCCTGATTAGTTTAAGTTGATTAAATAATTAGTGGTTAGATTAGTTTAGTCTAATTAGTAGTTAGGATAACTGCTAGCCTATGACATGTGCCCCTATGTTAATTTAACCCCTCCATTTCAATTTATCACACAATTAAATTATGTGCCAATGACATGTGGGCCACACCCCCCTTTTGACTAGTCAAATTGACTTGGTCAAATTCGGATTAGATTAAATAAAATATTCCAGGAATTTCAGAAAAAGGTTAAAACTTTGAAAAATCATAGAAATTAAACCGTAAGTCAGATGATAATGTTTTATATATGAAAAATGATCAGAAAAATCTAAAGAATCCAAATATGTCATTTGCATCCATGTTAGAATCCTCTAAGTAGATGAACATGGAACTTTTGGCCTTTTGCTGATAGATGAATAGTGCATGACTTCGGGTAAATAATTCTAGGTAAATTCCTAAATCACCTAAAATATTTAGGGATGCATTAGGTCACCCATGCATATCATATTGCCATGCCATGCTTTGTGATTGCATTTGTATGCTTTGTATTTATTTGTTTCCTCCCCCTCTTCTCTCCGGTAGACCCCGAGACCGACGTTGCCCCTGAGTTCGACTACACCTCTGACGTCTAGCCACTTGCTGCAGAGCTTCCAGGCAAGCAAACCCCCTTGATCATTCCTATATCACCCATTCTTTCTCCCCTGTGCTTGCATTAGATTTTGCTACCGTGGTTTGATAGCTCCTATTCTGATGCATAGCCTGATTTTGTAACTTGTTGTTGATACCTTACCTGCTATCCTATATGCTTAGTATAGGTTGGTTAGAGATCCATCAGTGGCCACGCACCCTTGTACGTGTTGCCATGCTTTGCTTCCGGATGTTTCGATCAATGTGATCGATGTGCAGAGACCGACACAGCACCGCACACCCCCTTAGTTGTACGACTCTGCAGAGTTACTATCGAGTGCCGAGGGTGATACCTCCTACCTCACTCCTGATGATATCTCTGTAGCGTAGCTAGTTGGATGTGGGTTACCGAGGGTGATTCCTCTTTCACCACCTCTGATGATGCCTCTGTCGTGCAGCCCGTCAAGTGTGAACCCATCGAGCGTGATTCCTCCAAGTTCACCTTGACGGATACATCGAGTGGGAATCCATCGAGGGTGATTCCTCGGATTTCCCCCTTGATGTTATGGACACACGGATACCCTGTATTTACCTCAGTCCCTTGTTGAAGCCGGGTCGATACCGAGGGGTACCCGCGAGAGATGTGAAGTCGGGTTGACCATGAGGGTACCCGTGAGATAATTACGCGGCACGGCTGGGCAGGCAGACCGCCGCAGGAGAGGGATGGGCCTGACCCTTGCCGTAAGTCCGCGAGACGGGGCGACAGGACCACTGATCGTCACCGTGAGCTCCCAACACACTAATGGGTTTTGATATGTCATCTGGGTAGACCTCTGGCCTTTTACGCACTGACCACCACGCGGGAATAAGTATGGGCACTCGGCGTCATACGATTCTCCCGAAAGCTCTCTAGATGTCACAATTCAGAGATGCGGGCTGATTGTTGGGGTGGACGGTAACCACCTGCGCTTGTATTAAGGGGGTGGGTCTGGTCCCCGGCCAGTCGCGCAACGCACAGGAGTGCAAAGGGCGATGGACCCAAGACCCCTGAGTGCTTAGGATGTAGACCGGCGTGCTGACCTCTCTGCTGAGCCTAGGTAGGAGTACGGCGTGTCGATCAGCCGAGGCCGGGCATGACCCGGAAAAGTGTGTCCGGCCAGAGTTAATCGAGCGTGTTGGGTAAGTTAGTGCACCCCTGCAGGGAAGTTATCTATTCGAATAGGCGTGTCCACGGTAACGGACGCTCGGAGTTGTATCCCGATCTACTACAACTAGAACTGGATACTTGTGATACTAAACTGATATTGTGGCTCCGGGATCTCTTCCTCGCGGGGTAGACGAGGAAGGATCTCTGGGCGTTACTAATATATATTTGTTACTACATGTTATGTTGTTCTACTCTCTTCTGTTGCTGCAAGACGCTGCAAGATGCTAGTCTTCGATAGGCTAGGCCTTCCCCTCTATTCTGGCATTTCTGCAGTATAGTCCACAGATACAGCCCCTTCCCTTTGATACCGATGCATACTTAGCATAGTTCTGATGTAAGTCTTGCGAGTACTTTGGATGAGTACTCATGGTTGCTTTGCTACCTTTTTCCCCTCTACCCGGTTGCTGCGATCAGATGACGGAGCCCAGGAGCCAGCTGATCCCGCCGACGACTACTACTACACCGACGGAGCCTACTACTATGTGGAGACCGACGACCAGGAGTAGTTTGGAGGCTCCCAGGCAGGAGGCCCGCGCCTTTTCGTTCTAGATGTCGTTGTTTTGCTCAGCCTTCTTAAGGCAAACTTGTTTAGTTATGTCTGTACTCAGATATTGTTGCTTCCGCTGACTTATGTATTCGAGCCTTCGTGGCCTGCCTTGTAATATAAAGCTGTATGACTTTAATTTGTGTCTAGAGTTGTGTTGTGATATCTTCCCGTGAGTCCCTAGGCTTGATCATGCGCATTTGCGTGTATGATTAGTGCACGGTCGAGTCGGGGGTGTCACAAGTTGGTATCAGAGCCGACTGCCTGTAGGAAACCCCTTTCCAACTCGTTGGCCGAAGTTGAGTTTAGTCTTTGAAAAACTATTTTACTAACATTGTTGTGTGGCTTACGGGCCCACATCGCCAATGGATGGGATTAGGATCTTTTATTCCTCTCCTTTACTCTGGGATTCTGATCTCTCTTCTTTTCGGGTTAAAGATTTTACTAACTCTAACCTAAGGTTCTCGTAACTACTTCCTCCCGGAGAGCCCCTCATTCCAGATGATCGCTTGATTCACCAGAAGATTCCGAAGATACTCTTCGATGTTTCCCGAGACCCTTGTGCCCACCGCCTTTGCAATTCCCTACCACCGATAAGTCCCTATGGATAACTACATACGCTTGTCGATCATACATTCATTTCGAGTTGCTCTTGTTATTACAAGATACCCCGAAATACTCTCCGTTGTTCCGAGAATCCTTTGTGCCTACTGCCTTGCAGTTCTTTCCGCATGAATACACCTACGAATAATTCCTCACACGTATCGAGGATTTGTTCATTCCGAGTTGTTCATGTGTTTCGCAAAATACTTCATAATGCTATTTGATCTTCCGAAAATCCTCTGCGGCCTATTGCTCTTGAAATTCTTGCCTGCTTGCATTATGGTAAATCCCATATGTCTAGTAATCTTGTGGCATCCTTTGTCGCTATCATTTTGAGTCCCTTGATTCAATATGTCGCGAATGCTCTCAATCATAAGTCGAATCCTAGAATTCATCTTTCCGACTCAGACGTCATTCCGGATATGAGCTGGTTCTCAGCAAATCAAACATTGCTTGATTGTCCATCTAATTTTATTCAGCTTACTTATCTTTAATCAGAGCATCTACTTCTGATTCACCGATTCAGAAATCATAATTCCGTTGTATTTCATACTTTAAATTATTCAGATGTTTTTATAATCCGATGCCTTTGCATTCTTTCTTCCTCTGATTGAGTACCGATACTCACATCAGCTTTGTTGTGGACTGCCAGACCCATTGCTGGGTTATTATCCGACAGTGTCCTTCTTATTCAATAAGCTTGTGAGTTCTTCCCCTGATACATAATGCCTTTAGTAAATGGTATCCTCTGCTTTTGTCAACCATGCTCTGCTATCGAGCTTGAGTTATTTACTCTTGAAGTTTGTGGTATATGTTCCTAAGATGCCCCCGATGGGTTGAACCTATGCCTTCCCTAATCCGTGTGAACCCGGAGGTTTTCACAAGTCCTACTCTTCTGTTGTTTCACTAGATAAATTTCAACACCCGAGAACTCTGACAAGTGACTCGAATCCGCACTACAATTCAATACCCCTTGTAATTTGTTGCTGGGAAATTAATACCCCATCTTGTCATTTCTAGACTATCGGCTACATCCTTATCATGCTACCTTTGACCGTGCTACCTCGCCCTTCTTTGGTGCGCGAATTCTTCAGACCGTGAGCAAGGCTTACGTCGAGTTTTCAACATCAATTTGTTGTCTTGAAAAGCAACTCCGATTCCAAGCTTGCATCTTATCTGTTGTTCCCATAACTTTCCACTTCGTCATTCCCTTGCTTGATGCCGTCGCTATTCAATTGCATCCTCTTGAAACCTCTCGACATAATGTGTCGTGATCATCGTCAACATTTTGGCTTCTTCCAAGTGTCAATTGAATTCATGGTGAGAAATACCATCCGTGCCCCTCGATGAATTGTGTTATCATCGACAACATCCTTGTTTTCACCTCCAACACAGACTTGGTCATGTTTTGCTTATACCTTGTTTTTCTTGCTATTCCTGAAATCGTTCCTTGTGTATTTCTTGTGATCTTCAGACCCAACCTTACTTGCAACACCATATTATTGCTATCCCGAAGCATGACTGTGGTATTCCGAATATCAACAAGAACATCGGAAGCGCAATGCTAAAATGTTTCTTGATCAATTATCCAAACACCGTTGTATGGGTAACATCATGAATTTCCCCGCCCCTTTATCTAAATGATTTTGTACTTGTTGTCCTGTAATGTATATCATGTTCTGCTTGTTCTTGAGAAGGATATACACCTAATACCTGTGTATAAACACATTTTCCTTTCCATTCATCTATTTAACCTTTCAAATAATTTATATGATCTAAGCAGTAATAATTCCCTGCTTATGTAAACACCTCGGTGTACAACTCTGTCAATAAGACCATGTTACTATTGTTGATGATATTCCGGTCACACCGGTGGACGAGAACTTTGCCTATTGGTCCGCCTCGCCTTGCGAGCAGGAAAATGATTCTCTTCGTTCCCCGCCCTTGGTACCAACGTTGTTGCCGACATAGCTGACAAGCTATCCTCTGACCTGCCTTGCTATCGTGACCGTGCAAGATGTCACCGTCCTTCTGACTCCTAATCCACACTAACCACAGTTCCACAGGATCGAAACCTGACTCTCCTGTACATCCCTGTTTCCAAAGTTATTCCTCGCACTTGGCTTCGTATGTAATTCATGAGCCACCTTCCTAGAGATGATCTATTCTGGTATCAGACGCAATATTTATTTTCGCTACTCTGAACCCCATTCACACTGTCGGTTGGGTATTAAATGATTGCCTGCCCGCTTGAAACTTCTCTTGCCTTCCTTTATTGCTCTCGAGGTATTTCCTGAGTTCCAACTCGAGAGATACTTATGTATTTCCCTCATGAGATAACCCCAGATGAATACCCCTTGTAGAATTCTATCGCTACCGACTTACCCCTTACCCTATTCGTAAGTACAATGGAGTTCCCGAAGAAAGGATGACGACTTCATCATGATGACCTGAAGTAGAGAAATGAAGACATCAACGAAAGAGATCAAGTTCTTCGAGAAGAGCAACCAAGAACAAGAAGACTCGTTAGAACTTCGCAACCAAACCTTTTTCCTCTTACTCGACCTCTTAAATCTCGGGACAAGATTTCTTTGAGTGGAGGAGAGTTGTAACACCCCCAGATATTAGTCTTGTCGTTATCCAAATTAATGTGCCATGTCATCATGATCATCATAATTAAATTGCAATTAGAAATTAAATCAAACCCAAATTCATATTCAAAATGCAATTCGATTTATTATCTCTTCAAACTTTAAAACAAAAGTGTTCATAATATTGAAAATAATCACGAGGTAATTGTCATGAATTAACCAACATCTTTTGAATGTTTTAAATGGCCTTAACGTATTTAAAATTGGACCGTCAACATTTATTTGAGCCAATTTGAATAAAACAAATATTTATATAATTCCAACCCACATGAAACTTTCTGGGCTACTTCAATATATAGCCTAGTATTTATTTGATAAATACCATGTTGAACTAAGTTCATTTGCTATTTATATAAAATAGAAAGCAGAGGCCAAAATACGTGATAGAAAAAGAAAAAGTATAAAGAGAAAAGCATTCACAGTGCACTTATGGCCTAGTGCTACAGTGCGTAGTCCAACCCACTTACAACCTTTCTTCCATCTTACGTACTGGAGACAGAGAGCTCGCCGTGTCGGCCATCCACGGCGCCATGGCCGTCGATGCTCGACATCTGGTAACTACAGTAGCCCAGTGTCGGTGTAAAAACCGGCAGACCTCGGGGTAGGGGGTCCCGAGCTGCGGATCTAGGATCGATGGTACCAGAGACAATGGAGACGATGTTTACCCAGGTTCGGGCCCTCTTAATGGAGGTAAAACCCTACGTCATGCTTCTGTTATATTGATGAAGATGTATCGAGTACAGAGTTGATCTACCTCGAGATCGTAATATGAGTCTAACTCCTATGGCTAGGTAAGCAATGTTGCGTATATCCCCTATCACGGGCTAAACCCTATGGCTTATATACATGCCAGGGAGGGTATCTAGGGTTACAAGGTCGGTATCTAGGAGCAAGGCGGCTAGAGAAATCTTGAAGTGTACTACAAGTCTTTGGTAGAGGCAGCCTTGATCATGTCCCCCATGTATGGCCTCCGGAGTCCATCTTGGTCACGCACGAGGGTACATCGGCCCAACCGAGGAGTCGGGTCGGCCCGGTTAGCACCCCCTAATCCAGGACACCGTCAGTAGCCCCCGAACTAGTCTTCTACGTCGAGGACGATGGTCGACAGGTATTACTTCGGATCCGGAGTCTTTGGCTTGACAGACGAGTTCCACTTTACATTTCGGATTTTCTTTAACAGAACATCGATATCCGTGGTCCAACCGAGCTGGTACCCTGCCCGAGTGGTGTAGGTATTTTAGCCTCGAAGGCTGGTCATACAGGTATGAACAATCCAATCCTGTCTGACAACTTTAGCGGAGAAGCTCGCCCCATGATGGGTCGAGCAGCTACTGCCTCATCCTCAAATCGCGGTTCGAGACAACTTATTTACTGGCACGTCCCTTCAAAACAGAGATCATGCCCGCTTTCTTAGGGATATCATCAAGATTTTGTTTCTCCCCATATGTTTCAACGACATTTTTGATAGCGGCCGCGAATTTATCGGCGCAGCAGGGGGATTCTTGGCCTTTTACAGGTCTATAAAAACCAAAGGGAGAACAGCGCAACGACGCACGCTCCCATTCCTTCCCTATTGCTACGCCGTCTAGCTCCAGCGCCCAGATCCAACTAGCACGCCCGCGTCTTTTGCGAGCTCAGCTTCTCAACCAGCCATGGCCGACACCCTCAAAGGGCACTGGGGCGGCTCCACGGTGACAGCGGCGACTATCGCTGAGCTGTGCGACGCGGGGTATCTAGCCCCCACCATCGCTGCCCGCGCTCCAGAGGCCAACCAGCTGGTGCCCGCTCCCAACGCAGGGGAACGGGTGGTCTTCGTCCCCCACCTCATCCGAGGCCTGGGGTTCCCGCTGCACCCCTTTGTGCGCGGGGTAATGTACTATTATGGGTTAGATTTCCACCATCTGGCCCCTAACTCCGTTCTCCACCTCACCGCTTTCATAACGGTCTGCGAGGCCTTCCTTCGCTGTGAGCCGCACTTCGGCTTATGGCTGAAGCTCTACGGGATCAAACCGAAGTCAAGTGGCTCAGAGCTCACGGAGTGCGGAGGGGCCATGATCAGCAAGAACCAGGGAGCCACCTGGTTCAAGGGTACTTTAATCGAGACGGTGAAGGAATGGCATAGGGAGTGGTTTTATATCACTGAACCTCTTGCTCCCGGTCAAACCGAAGTCCCGGCCTTCTCGGCCGGGCCACCCAAGAAACTCAAGTCCTGGAAGGAGAAGGGCGTTGCTTGGGGGAATCCAGAAGAGGCGGAGACCCTGGTTGGCAGGATCCTGTGGTGGTCCACGGCGGGGAAGGTTGAGCTGGCCGACATCATCAACGTCATGCTCAACCGTCGGATACTCCCTCTCCAATTTCGGGCTACCCCAGTGTGGGCGCAAAAGCCCGAGGACATGGACACCATCAACGCTTTCTTCCGCTCCACCTTGGCAGCCATGTGGTCCAGGCTCATGAAGCTAGCCAAGGATAAGATTCCTCCCGCGGGGGAGGACCGCGGTCTCGAACATGGGTATGAAGCCCCCCCGGTAAGTAGCCTCCCCTTCAATATTTGTTTTGTTCACTCATTGTGAAGAGGAGCTAAGTCTTTGCTTAAACTGTCGTGTTATGACGTTTTCCAGAAATGGTCGGCCTGGGTAAAAGGGGTAAGATGCCCAGCCCCACTGCCGGAGCAGCCCCCAACTCCCCTGCTCTCGGCGCTTCTGACCGAGGAGCCACATGTGGTGGCCTCCAAAGGGACGAAGTCCCAGATGGGGAGGTCAAGTGCTCGGACCCGAGGGACTTCGGTCACTCGGTCCGAAGAGACCCACCATTCCGCCGCTCAAGACGGCGGCGCCGAGGAGGGTGAGGAGGAGGAGGTTCCTCCTCCAAAGGGGAAGAGGTCGGCGATAAAAGACGCCGACGTGGTCTTGCCGCCGAAGGGCTCAAAGAGGCCGAGGCGAGCCTCATCCGAGGCCGCCAACAAGTCATCGGAGAGGGCCGAGCTCTCCGGTGACTCAGAGGAAGACCCCCTCGCAATGGGGAGGAAGAAACCGGCACCTCGAGGGTAAGCCCTTGTTTCTATCGTCTTTCCTTGAGTCACTTTTTTTAGTAAGTGAGATCTTATATTAGTAATCTTTCACACGCAGGCCGCCGAGGGTAATCCCCAGTGGCTCTTCGAGCGGGCTGCCATCCGCTAGCGGGACTCCAGAGCCCGCCGCTTCTCCCCTGAAGCATTACGGGCTAGGGGAGGCGACATCCACCATGGTCCCCGACGTCAACTTGACGGGGCCGACGAGGTGGCGATCATGGTCGAGGTCAATTCCTTGGCCCAACAAGACCTGGGGACAGGACACCCCGAGGTCATCGAGGGAGGGCTGGGCCAATCACTGGTCCAGCCGGCATCTACTTCGGCACTACCACCCCAGGCGGAGGCTTCTCGGGTGGAGGCACCCGAGGTCCTCCCTCCACCTGAGCCCCCTGTCCAAGGACGGGCCAGAGCGGGATGGACCGAGGAGATGGAGGACGCCTTGAAGGGCTCTTCCATTAAGGAGGAGCACCGTGCCTTGATAGGCACAGCGCTGCAAGGCTACCGGTCCGCAGGGGCCGGCCTGCACGAGGTTTTTAAGAACCTCGTAGCAGGTTTCGAGGTACGCCTTATGCGTATTCATGTTGTTTATTTAAGCTTATAGTTTTTGCGAGTTCTGTTCGAGGACATAAGAGTGTAGCCTTCTAAACAGCTTAGTGAGTGAGTAGCCCCCGAGCCCGAAGGCGGTTTCAAGAAACCGGCATCGGGGTCGTATGAAGTAGTAGGAGCTGATGGGTGATCGTAATTGTTCCCTTGATAAGGAGAATCTGTTGTTTTGCAGGGTGCAACCCCGATTCCGGACTCCGCCTCCGAAGAGATGGCGGAGATGAACCGGAAACTTAAGCTATCTCAAGGTAAGCAAGGTTAAGCTTGCCGTACATTTTTACTGAATATGAGTAATGTGTGTGAAAGAGGACAACTAAGGCCGAACTGTGTTGACAGCGGAGCTGGAGATGCTCAAGGCCGAGCTAGCCAGAGCTCGGAAAGAGGTGCGGCAGCAGCAGACTGCTGCCGATGTAGCCGAGAAGGCGCTGGCTGCCGAGAAGGTGGCCGGAGAGAAGCGCCAGGCAAGTGTGCTAGAGGTCGAGGAGACCCTGAAGGGCGTGTTCGAGGCACGCGACAAACTTTAGGAGGAGGGGCAGCAGACGAAGGAGGAGCTCGAGAAGCTGCAGCATGCCTACTCCGAGCTCAAGACCTCGGCCCGAGCAGACCGCGAGGTGCTCCAACAAGTGGAGCAGATCGCCTCGGGTAAGAAATTCTTGCTGCAGTGTGCATTTGGCAGCAAAGGGTGTGTCAAGCTCACCCAATTATGGCGTTCCGCAGAGGTCTTCGAGGATCTCCCGCGGAGCGCGGAGGATGCGGTGGCATATTTCGGCCAGCTGGCGGGCCATGAGGCGGAGAAAGCTTTCTGGGGTCAATTCCCGGGGTCGCCGTCTGCGCAGCTGCTGAATCATCGAGTGAAGCAGCTGGTCGAGCTATTTCGCATGACAAGGCCAGTGCTCCAGGACCTCTGCGTCGCGTTATGGCCTGCCGAAGCCATGCCGAGGAGTCTATTTGGCCTGACGGCTCGTCTCCAGAATGCCGTGCCCTGTGTTGAGCGCTGGAAGAGATCCGCGTGCTTCGAAGGGGCGCGGAGGGTATATGCTTGCGTGAAGACTCACTTCCGCAAGGTTGATGCGGAGACGTGTGCCGCTGGCCCTCCTGCCGACAAGCCACGGACCGCCGAGCAGTTTTTCACCGAAGTGGAGGCGGGAGCTCGGACCACCGAGGCCATGTGCCCCAAGGACACTCTGTATTTTTAAGTGAGGCTCTGGAATGCCGGAATGCTATAATGTAAAAACTTTATCTCATGTTCAAATGAAGATGGCTTTAAATTCCATGTGTTTTTATTGTAGTATTTGATTATTCCTCCAATGACGTTTTAAAATGAGAGTGGCCAGTCGTCGGCTTCAGCCCCAGTGTAGGTTATACAGAGGGTGTTCCTTAAGGCATACTTGACCCTTGGCCGACGTCTCGGTAGCCGGAGGCGGTCAATGACTTAAAGGAACTAGGCAATCGGACTATAGTGGCTTGACATCTTTCATTTAGTCGTAGGAGTTTGACTGTGGGGGCTGAGAACCAGCCCTCGGCATAGGGAGTGTGCGGCCAATGCGGCCGAGGTCTAGGCCATGGCACACTTCGGCTAAAAATAAAAGCCCTTCGTTTGACACGGGTGATCTCTATCGTCACATCGCCTGACGCGGTCTCCGGATGGCAGACCAGTTTGCGCTTACCCAGATAGTCAGTTTTCGGCTTTCTCCACTGAGGCGCCATGCCAATTAACCTGGCAGCGCAATCGCAATGGTTCTCCCGTTACACCCTTAGCCGAATACATCGGGATTGTAAGGGGTACACCTAGGAGCCGGGCAACCCAACTATTGACCGAAATCCAGGTTCGAAACTGATGCATATAAGGCCCAAAAATCCGGGACGCCGAATACATCGGACTTTCCTACACAATTGCATCTTTTGTAAATACTTTATCGTCCCAGAGCTATGCTGATAAAAAAATACAATAAAGACCTTGAAAGGGCACGGTTTCTTTATTTCATATTGTCAATCATGTACATGCCCCGTTGTGACGAGAGTGATCGAAAGAATACAACGTGAGTAATAAGGAAGAAAGAGGAAAAAACAGGTCGGATAATTACTGACGGATTTTAAAGGATCCGGACCGAAGCCTGCCGCACGTCTGCATTTCCGAACTGTTGAACAGATCGCTCTTGATGGGTGACGACTGATTTGCGAAGGCGGATGCCTGAGCGGCCCTTTATACACTCTAAGTGTTTGATTGACCAAGTTCCTCAAAGGGAGGTGTTTGCCGGAGTCGTTCTGTGGTTAAGGCCACAGGGATGTAGTGACGCTCGGCCACTTCTTTTACAGATACCTGCCTGTGCAGGGGCTCTAAGCCTTGTCTTTGCGTGGTTAATCCGCGCGTGGGTAGTTGTATTGGCTCCTCGACGTCCCAGGGAATTTTGAGTGCAAAGTGGTGCACCCTGGGGACGTAGTGCCCGCAGCTAGGGCACGCGAGGAGCCCGCATCCCTATTTCGGGTGCGGGGGTAGCTGGCCGAGGTCGACTTGTGCATCCCGGGCTCGCTTCAAAGAGCGAGCGGCGCGTTTATCGCTGCGGGCTGCCTCCTCGGACGCTTGGACCTCGGCTGCAAAAGCCGCGGTCTGTTCCTCTGTCTGGAGTGAACGCTCGGTGTTACCGTTGACCGTGATGACACCATTGGGTCCCGGCATTTTGAGCTTGAGGTAGGCGTAATGGGGGACTGCGTTGAAGCGTGCAAAGGCCGTGCGTCCTAGGAGCGCATGGTATCCACTCCGGAAGGGTACAATGTCGAAGATTAACTCCTCGCTTCTGAAGTTCTCGGGTGAACCGAAGACTACCTCGAGGGTGACTGTCCCGGTACAACGGGCTTCGATGCCCGGAATGACACCTTTAAAGGTGGTAGAGCTCGGCTTTATCCGAGATGAGTCAATGCCCATCTTCCGAACCGTGTCCTCGTAGATGAGGTTAAGACTGCTTCCCCCGTCCATCAGGACGCGTGTGAGATGATAACCATCAACAATAGGGTCCAGAACGAGCGCCGCAGATCTGCCATGCCTGATCCTGGTCGGATGATTGTACTTGTCGAAGGTGATCGGGTAGGCCGACCATGGGTTATACTTCGGGGCGACCGGCTCCAACGCATATATGTCCCAAAGCACACGCTCTCTTTCCCGTTTAGGGATGTGGGTGACATAGATCATGTTAACCTCTGTTACCTCGTAGGGAAATTTCTTTTGCCCTCCATTATTGGGCTGCCGAGGTTGATCCTCGTCGTCGCTGCGGTGTTGGGTTTTATTCTGACCCTCTGCCGCTATCTTGCCAGCTTCTTTGAAGACCCAGCAATTCCTATTAGTGTGTTTTGCTGGTTTTTCCTGAGTACCGTGAATTCCACATGGGCGGTCCAGGAGCCTGTCAAGCTGGCTAGGTCCGTCTTTGTTCCCCTTATAGGGTTTTCTTTTCTGCCCGGATTTAGATCCGGCGAATCCAGCATTGACTGCGGCGTCTTCAGTGTCGCTTCCGCCGTTCTTATACCTGCGCTTATTTTTATTGCGCTTCGGTTTTCCATTGGCGTCGCGGGTTTCTGAGGTGCCTCCTTCGCCGTTATGAGTACTTCGGGCGAGCTAGCTATCCTCTCCCGCGCAAAAGCGGGTCATCAGAGAGGTAAGGGCGGCCATAGTCCTCGGCTTATCCTGGCCGAGTTGTCGGGCTAGCCATTCATCCCGAATATTATTTTTGAAGGCGGCAATGGCCTCAGCATCGGAGCAGTCTATGATCTGGTTCTTCTTGGTGAGGAACCTGTTCCAGAATTTTTGGGCTGATTCACCTGGCTGCTGGGTAACACGGCTGAGGTCATCCGCGTCCGGAGGTCGGACATACGTGCCCTGGAAGTTTGCCCAAAAGCGTCTTCTAGGGCCTCCCAGCTGCCGATAGGTCGGGGAGGGAGGCTATTAAGCCAGTGTCTAGCCGGCCCCTTTAGCTTGAGCGGCAGATACTTGATGGCATGGAGGTCATCTCCATTGGCCATGTGTATGTGTAGGAGGAAATCCTCGATCCAGACTGCAGGGTCTGTGGTACCATCGTATGATCCGATGTTAATGGGTTTAAACCCTTCCGGGAACTGGTGCTCCATCACCCTGTCTGTAAAGCAGATTGGGCGAGCTGGACCTCGGGACCGAGGAGGATCTCGTCGGGTCTCGGGAGAGAGCCGTGAGTAAGCTTGATCTCGGGCACGGTTGTTCCTGTCCATCCAGGCATCGTAGCCGTTGGGCCCAGCGGGGGCGCGTCCCCTGGATCCATAGATGGACCGAGGGGGGGCCCTATTTTCTTAAATACAACGTCTAGCGTCGCGAGGATCCAGGTGGTCCACGGGGTCTTTACCATGATAGCGTGGAGGTGGTCTTTCACCACGGTCTTCTCGCCTTGGCCTGTCCCGGCCTCTAGGGGGCCGATTGAGGTTGTCAGCAAGCTCTTCATCAAATTCTGGTAGGAGGCGCCTGCGTGGGTAAGACTTCGGCGCGCTATGGCACCAGTTTTCCATATCCTACTCGGCGGAAAGCACTTCAACCCACTTGTCATTTAGCGCGTCGGTATTTTCCTGCAGCTTGCGTTTTAGGCTCCGGGCCGTTGCGACGAGGCGTCGCCGGAAGCGTTCTTGTTCGAAGGGGTCCTCAGGGACGATGAAGTCCTCGGTACCGAGGCTGTCGTCCTCCTCGGACTCCGGCATGTAATTGTCGTCGGCCCCTTCGAAGAGGTCATCGGGATCGGAGTCCACAAGAGGTCGGTCTGGTGTGCCGTTCCTTACTGGGGAGGCTTGAATGTCCTCTTCCAGGTTGTCGGCGTCGCCGTCCTCCTCGTTGCCGTTATTGGCTGTTGCGTCATTGCCATGGGTTCCCCATTATTGCAAAATTTTATTATGAAAATATTTCCTATTGTTATTTAAAATATAATTGAATTGATTTAAGACAACTACCGAAGCCCACAATATTTTGCAAAAAATTCTAAATGGAGGGAAGAATTTTGAAAACAGAAAATATGAAATACTCTAAAATTAATAAAAGACCTATTGTAATTCAAAATTTTATTTCTGGCCAAATTTTACTTAATGAAAATATGATTAAATTTTTGGGGTGTTACAAACTCTACCCCCCTTAAGAAAATCTCGTCCTCGAGATTTGTTAAGGTGGTCTTTAAAATTAAATCCACCTCTTCGAGGAAAATTTTTCTGAACTAATTATTTAAATAACCTAATTAGACACAGTTGTTGTGGGGCTACTGATTATTGGTGCAACTACAGTGAGGTACTGGTGCTGTGGGTCTACTGCACGACAAATTTGGAAAAAGATAAAATTTCCAATTCCAAATTTTGCTCGCCGTACTCTAGTGCACAGTGCTCTCTCTGGCTGACAGGTGGGCCCAGGGCCCACTGTCAGTCTCTTCGTCTCCTTCTTCTTCCTCCGGCTCTTCATCTCCTTTCTCTCTCTCGCGTGCTCTCCCGCACTTTCTTCACCTGCGGCGCCTAGCGCGTAGGTATCTAGGCCGTACCGCGATAGTGCGTGGCGTGCTTGTCGCTGGCAGCGTGCACTTTTCCTCGCGGGCCAGTACCCTGTCGGGACTGCTCGCGGATTCGCCTCCGAACACCGGCGATCGATCGACGAACGGTGCTGGTGGACTTCGCTCACCGTGCACCGAGCTCGAGCTATAAAACGACCGCGGTTTTCTTCTTCCTCCTACCTTGCACCTCGTCTCACCTCTTCTTCCTCTTGTCCTTCTGGTTGCAGGAGCTCGAGACAAGGCGGCAATGGAGGACGTGGGCTCGGAGTTGATCACGATCCTCCTGGTCGGTCTGCTGGCGGCGTTGATCGGCTCCTCGCTGCTACTGTGTGCGATGATCCTCGACGATCGCCGTGATGCCGCTGCTCGAGACGGCGGTGATCGTGAGGAGTAGGTGTTAATGTCGGGTACGAGTGAGTATTAGTGCGTTCTGCAGCAGTCTCCGTAGAAATCAAAACCCACGAGTTTTTTTCTTCGGAAAAACTGTGGTGAGGGTGAGAGTGATCCAGTGAGCGAGACGGTTAATTAGATGCTAAGTGTGTGTGTGTGTGTGTGTGTGTAGTTTCTGCACTTAGTGCATGTGGAAGAGCGGATGTGGTTGTGATCCCGATGCCGTGGCTGTACGCGAATTAAATTCATGTTGAGGAATTTTTGTGTCAGCGGTTATGTGTAGTTCTGAGATACATATACATATACTATCAAAACCACACGGTTGCAAAAATGGTGTATGCTACACCTCATGTATATACAAGCGGTGCTTCACCCAAGACTAATAGTACAGGACATGCAACTATACAATGCGACAACACTCCATGGGATTAATCCACATGATTGCTGGACGGGCTAGGACCTGAGAAGGAGTGGTTCCCTGCCTGGGCTCCCACATTTGAGTTGGCTAAGACAGAAACTAAACTCGAGTGGCGGCGACATTGGTGTGGTTCTGGATGAGACGTTTCGGCTCTGGTCCTGGCGGTGTACTCTTCAAACTCTCGACGAGAGTAGCCAGAAGAGAGGGATGGGCCATTCTACTGGTTGCCCCCTGGAATTCTTGAATTATTTCCTGGGGCTGCTGGCAGAATAGTTGATGGTTCTACACTTCCCCTTACTAGTGGGTGCTGAGCAATGGCTCTCCTCGTAATGGAGAGTTCCCTGGCAACTTGGGTGAGAAGTGACTCTTGTGCGGCCACAAAATGCACCAAGTTTTCCAGGGCAGGGTTTTGCTCGTGCTCGGAGTTGGCAAAATGCATTCCTCTATCGTAGCTGGATCTGGATGGATAGTAGAAGAATGAGCGATTGTGAGATCTTAAAACATGGTGGCGAAGTTGGGAAATGGCTTCTCTAGCTGCATACTGGATGGCTTGATATTCACCAGCCATTACTCTCCCCGTGAATTGGTAAGAGTGTTCTTGTGCCAAAGCCCTTCCATTAATAGATACCGTGGCCCAAAACTGGGTGAGGCTATCGCGATCCCTTGCTTGGTACACCACATATTGTGGTGGTTCTTCCAAACCAAGGGCACGTCGGGTGACGTTAGAGAGTATGCGGACGAAGCCATCAAGCTCTGGCGCGGTGGTCTCGTGGTGGATGAGGCAACGAGGCATCTTGGTGGTTTGGACTAAAGTGAGAATGAAGGCTGTGCTGCGCTGAGTTGAGGCAAGGCTTCCTCTATAAGCTAGCCGAGCCTTCCATCGCACACTTGTGGATGGGACAACTCAGGTGTTGGCCACAGGCACGCGGCCTATGGACAGGGCCGGTAGGTTGGGTACCGACTGTGAAAAGATGACGGCTGGTCACTGTGTAGGCTTATCGGATGAGATGGGCTTAGCTACAGAAAGAAAAGATTTGGATGGTGTGGAAACCTAAGGATAGTGACCAGGCTAAGAAAGGATTAGCCAGTGGTCAGCCTGGCTCTGATACCAAGGCTGTCGGGGCCGGATTTCCGATACATGATATCCCAGAAATTAACCCTTCGTGTCGTCACCAGCCCAGGATTACTGTTACTGGTGGACACGTCCTTGTTACAGATTACCAAGCAATTACAAGAATTGGATACAAGACCATAAAGGTCTAATGATACAATAATGATTTCTAGTGTGGATGACGGAAGCAACTCGTGGTTTTCCAACGTCGATGGGGCTCCATTCCCACAGGAACGGCTGACCAGGATAATTCCTATCCCGCGTGGCTGCTATCCTAGGCTCCGCAGGGACCTCGTGGTAATACTCCTTGTAGAAATCCTGACCTGGCCAATTAAATAGCCAGGGACAAGCCAGTGAGTACGTTTGAATGCACTCGCAAAGATAATGAACAAAAGGTATACCGAATGCATATGATCATGATGGGTTAAAATTATATGCATATGCTGAACGAAATTAAAGCATGGTATGATGAATATTAATACGGTGCTGAATGCATATGCCCCTGATAGATTAAATGATATGCTCATGCTGACTGATATTTAAAACATGGCATGATAAATATTAGCATGTGCAGAAATTAAAATGCTAGTGACAACCACGAAAATTAAAAGCGAACAATCGGGCGAGACAGAACCGCCCGAGAATCCAAAAGAAATGCCAAATGGGTGTCTAAAAGAGAATCGGGCGAGACAGACCGCCCGAGAACTCAAGCGACGCCACGAGAGGTCTTGAAAAGAAATGCCAAGCGGGTGTCTAAAAGAGAATCGGGCGAGACAGACCGCCCGAAAACTAAAGCGACGCCACGAGAGGTCTTGAAAATAAATAAGTGCCCGGGTAGTCTAGCCAGCCCATGAGACACTCAAAAAAATGAAAATAAGAGAAAGGGTTAGTCCACAATAATATTAAAATCATCAATAATATTCATGATAATATCAGTAGTGGTAATAGTCAATCTGCAAAATAATTCATGCTCAATTTAATTATTTCCTCCGGAGACCGACACTTGACCAACCCAGACTGTAGTCCTTAACCGCGGACATGGCTATTCGAATAGGTATAACTCTACAGAGGGTGTACTCTTTACCCACAAGTAAATGATTTCTTTAGCCAGCGCCGAGACGCTAACTAATTCCCATTACGGTCTTTGGGTTGAAAACACACCTGACCGGCACACACCAGCATAACTCACCAAAGCCAGGAATCACCCAAGGCAATGATAAGTAAAACTCTAAGTGGGAAGGCCTCATTCAACGGCCTCCAATAGCATGGGATCACAATATTTATATCGGCGCACAAACAGGGGTGCGACCCCTCTCCGGCTACAACCGGAGACACCCATGCCCCCTGACCAAGTGACATGCCTACCAGTGATCAATGGTATCTTTCACTATGGCCTCTCTGTAAGGTGCGTGCGGGAAAGAGGTTATCAACTTACTAAACCATACCCTACCTGCGGCAGGGACAAGTGGTAGCACGAAACAAGTTTGGGGGTTACCGGAACAAGACTCGATCTACGGTCGACTCAGGAGGTTAAGTTTTTCCTGTAGTGGTTAGCACAATAAAGTGTTCTTTCAACAGCAACACCACAACAGGGCCACAGCCCTTGCATGTCCTAGCATGCCCAGACTAATCATTCTCGTCACAACGAGATTTCAGTCTCACGGTCACTTTTCTCGTGACTGATACTCCCTGCAGATTAGTCCATACCAGCACATGCATATGTGACATATGAAAATAATCATGCTCACTCCCACATCATGGAGATATAATATTTGATGGAAATATGCCCTAGTGGCAATAATAAAGTTGTTATTATTTTATATTTCCTTGTTCATGATAAAGGTTTATTATTCATGCTAGAATTGTATTGACCGGAAACATAAATACATGTGTGAATACATAAACAAATACCGTGTCCCTAGTGAGCCTCTACTAGACTAGCTCGTTGATCAAAGATGGTTAAGGTTTCCTAACCATAGACATGAGTTATCATTTGATAACGGGATCACATCATTAGGAGAATGATGTGATGGACAAGACCCATCCGTTAGCTTAGCATATGATCGTTCTGTTTATTGCTACTGCTTTCTTGAATGTCAAATACATGTTCCTCAGACCATGAGATCATGCAACTTCCGGATACCGGAGGAATGCCTTGTGTGCTATCAAACATCACAACGTAACTGGGTGATCATAAAGATGCTCTACAGGTATCTCCGAAGGTGTCCGTTGAGTTGGCATGGATCGAGACTGGGATTTGTCACTCCGTGTTTCGGAGAGGTATCTCTGGGCCCTCTCGGTAATGCACATCATAAGAAGCTTGCAAGCAAAGTGACTAAGGAGTTAGTTACGGGATGATGTATTACGGAACGAGTAAAGAGACTTGCCGGTAACGAGATTGAACTAGGTATGGAGATACCGACGATCGAATCTCGGGCAAGTAACATACCGACGGACAAAGGGAATTACATATGTTGTCATTGCGGTTCGACCGATAAGAACTTCATGGAATATGTAGGAACCAATATGAGCATCCAGGTTCTGCTATTGGTTATTGACCGGAGAGGCGTCTCAGTCATGTCGACATCATTCCCGAACCCGTAGGGTCCGCACGCTTAACGTTCGTTGACGATATAGTGTTATATGAGTTATATGAATTGGTAACCGAATATTGTTCGGAGTCCCGGATGAGATCCCGGACGTCACGAGGAGTCTCGGAATGGTCGAGAGGTAAAGATTTACATATGGGAAGTCATATTTTTGGGTTCCGAAAAAAGGTGCAGTTTTTTCGGTATTGTACCGGGAAGCTTAGAGAAGGTTCCGGAGGATTCCGGAGGGGTCCGGAAGTCCACAAGTGGGTCCACCACGTACCAAAGGGCTGGCATGGGCTAAGGGGAGGCGCCCTTGCCTTACTGGGCCAGGCGCACCAAGTCCTCAAAAGCCCACGCAGTTAGGGAAGGAAAAAAGGGAGAGTCCTAGTAGGAATAGGATTGGACTTTGGAGTCCAAGTCCACGTGTGTACTATTCATGGTTACCGTTCACGTGGCACTATTCCTTCTACTCCAAGCCCCTACACATATATAATTAGAGGTGAGGGGGCGCCCCAAAGGAGACACAACATTGTCTTAGCCGTGTGCGGCGCCCCCCTCCACAGTTCCGTCCCTCGGTCATATTTTCGCAGTGCTTGGGCGAAGCCCTGCGGAGATAGCATCACCATCACCGTCACCACGCCGTCGTGCTGCCGGAACTCATCCACTACCTCGCCGTCTTGCTGGATCAAGAAGTCGAGGATGTCACCGAGATGAACGTGTGCTGAACGCGGAGGTGCCGTACGTTCGGTGCTCGGTCAGTTGGATCGTGAAGTTGTTCGACGACATCAACCGCGTTGTTCTAACGCTTCCGCTTACGCTCTACGAGGGTACGTAGACACACTCCCCCTCTTGTAGCTATGCATCTCCATGGATAGATCTTGCGTGTGCGTAGAAATTTTTTGTTTTCCATGCAACGTTCCCCAACAATATTAACCAGGGAGCATACATGCATAGCTAGCAATATGCAAATTTTACTCGAATCCATCCTACCCATAATTCTATTATTCTTGCAACCAAGCTACCATGCATTCACCATATCAAGTGTTCAGGATGCTTGCCTTGAGCATGCAGAAGTGTTGGGTGCATTCCATAACTTTGAAAAATTTATCTTCCCTCCATTTCCTATTTTCAAACATATTGAAGTTACCACATAAAGCAAAAACAGTACTAAAAAGTTGTTTGGAAATTTTTAAAATAAATCGTAAAATAAACTAGATGAAAAATGATGAATTACAAAAAAAGAATCAAGTTATTTGGAGTTCATATGATTTTCCTAGGAATTTTCTAAGCTGATATAATTAAGGAAAAGGACTATTTTAAAGATCCAGTAGAGACAAAGCTTAGGAAAAATGTTCACCATAGCTAGAATAATAGAGAATGATTTTATGAGCATGCAGAAATTTGAATCATCAGATTTGGATTTGAAATGGCTATTGTCGGATTATTTGAAATCTGCTGGAATTTGAAAAAAAGAAAGAGGCAGAAGCGCGCCCTGGGCGCAGTTTAGTTGGACGGCATCACTGGGCCAGGCCCAGCCACTCAGCTGTGCGGAAAAGCGGTCGACGCCGAAAGCGTACTGGCGAAGTACGTTTTCTTCGCGCGAAGACGGCCTCTGCGGAACCCGTGTCCACTTACGGACAGTGGGTCCCACGGGGCCCACCTGTCATGTTTGACCGGTCCGCTCGCGTCTTCTTCCCGCGACAGAACAGAGGCGGCGCTCCGACGATCGTTGCCGGCGAACGGCAGCACCGTTCGGGGAGCTGAGACCAGCGTTGTGCTTAGGAGGTTGGGGCGGTCCTTCCGGTACCCTCCTTGGTCGCCGGAGTGGACGGAGTCGCCGACAGCGAGCTCTCCCAAGAGGCTCCGGCGGCGATGGATTTGGATCTCTGTCCTCGGGCTAGCTCCGGTGGAATTGATGAGCGGGATGGATCAGAGGTTGCCCAAGGAAGCTGTTGGTGAAGGAAAGTTGGGTGGGGAGGCCCTAGTCGCGTCAGAATCATCCGGAAGGTGGCTACGGCCGTGGGTGCCGGAGAGGAGGAAGACGGCCACCCCGGCTCGATTGGCTTCTCAGGGTGGTTTTCAGAGAGGAGAGGAGGCATGCTCAGGAGTGCAGTGAGCTCGGGAGGCCTTTTTATAGGGAGGGGGAGGCGGTGTCGTGGCTTCCCGTACAAGGCTCGGCGGCGGCGGCCATTGATTGCGCCGCTAAGGTGGTTGAGGTCGGTGGCGTGGTCGGTGAGGGTCGGTGGGGAGGTCAGCGGGGTCGGCGAGGACGGTGGCCGCCCGCGGATGAGCTCGGGTGGTTGGCAATTAAGCGGCAGAGACGTGGCGGGGAAGGATTCGTCGGGCGGCGATTTGGACGGCGGTGGTCGGCGGTGGCTGGTGCTAGCGGACGAGGAAAGGTGCGGTGAGGCTCAGGGTGGTCTGGATGATCTAGCAGAGGACTAGGGCGAGTAGGAGAGGCAGCAACAGAGCGGCAGTAGCTCGATGCCACTGACTGCAATACACGTGCTCTGGACATGCACACCAGCTGCTCGATGAATTGCCAGTGCATCCTAGACTTGTCCAATTGGGCTGAATTTTGGTATGGTGATGCTTACAAGGATGACAATGGTACTGGACATGTTTGTTTGGCCAGGAGAGCAAGTGCGCAATACATATTTAAAACTTTGTCAGATTCTGCCATGCACATCACCTGTTTGACAGAATGCTAGTGCTAGCTAAGGAACTTTGTTAGATGTGAAAATTGGTGATGAGGACATCCCTACTATGGTTCCATCCCTTGAAGATGAACAACCTGTTGCTGCAAAGAAGACGTCCAATGATGAAATCAGGATTGGACCAACTACAAGAGCTCGTGCTAAGTTACTAGAACAACAGGTGAATTCTCTCTTAGTTGATAATGCTATTTCTTTTAATGAGAGCTTTATACTGCCTAAATCCTTGTGTGTATGTGTCATTAGGTACATTGGAGAGGAAGGCATGGCACGAGGGAGCAAGGAGGAGAACAAGGAGGCAATGCAGCTGGGCTGGGAAAAGGATCTTGGAGTTTCCAGGGCGGTAGTACCGCCCTACACCAGCGGTAGTACCGCTTGAGACGGTACTACCGCCCCTACTACCGTGAAAACTACTGGCATCTTTTGGCGCTAACCGGTAGTAGAGCGGTACTGAAGCGGTAGTACCGCTTGGAGCGGTAGTACCGCATGACATCAGCGGTACTACCGTGCTGCCTGCGCGCAGAGTTTCGGGCTGACAGCCCATGTACCCCTTCGATCTATCTTAGGATATAAATACTCTTCCTTAGGGTTAGTTAGAGTTAGACCACGTTTAAGATAAACCCTAGTTCATGAGATTGCTTGTAAGCATTCATCTTGAATCCTCATCACCAATTCGTATCGATCTGGTGATTATATACTGCAAGTCAAGTGTGATCTGCTGTTCCATTGGGAATTAGTATATTGCAATTCTAACCGTTCGTGGTCGACGGCTGCGTGCGCAAGTGTGTGACGTTGTGAATATCCAAAGGGTTGAGACCTTTTGCATTGGCATCAGGGATCAAGAGAGGGAGAGTTCATCGGCGACATACAAGTTATCCTACACCATCATCATCACCACCGCCGCTTACTGAGAAGATCGGGACACCCCATATCATCTTGGTATCAGATTTCCAGTGTTGCCTCGGTAAGCATCCACCAAATCATCCGTAGATTAGTTGTTTTTCATCCTATCCAGAAAAAGCCTCACAAAAATATTAGGGTTCTTAGTTGTTTGCCATAGCCTAGATTGCATCGTGGATTGGTTTTAGTTGCTGGTCGTTGTGTCTTTCTTTTTGCGTCGCTTTGCCTTCGAATCGATTGATTTTAGTTTCCATCGTAGCTTGCATCGTAGATTGGCTTTTGTTTCGATCCATTATCCTGTTTTGCAAATTCCAATCCATAGCCACAGCCTGTCTACACAAAGGTGTTAGGAACTTACCCACGAGACTAGTTTCCGCTCTACAGGCTGCTCATATAGGTTTTGGTGCTTTGCAAAAAACTCGACGTGATCCAAGAACAGTCGCCGCTGCCTGCGATCTATTGTGGCTGAAAAAAAAAAAAAAAAAAAGAGGAGAGAAAAAAAAACAGAGACAACGAAAAGAAAGAAAGAATCAGTGGCCGGAAGTTGTTGCTATCTATTGCATTGTTGGAATTTTATCGTGCGATTGTGCACTAGTAGAATTGAGCAATCTTGTGCCGGTTTACTTTGAGCATTGCTAGTGTCTCTCGAGTGCATTGCAACACATCTTGTTTTATAGTTGCTTTGCCACATTTTTCTCCACCGTGTGTGTTTCCTGGGGTGTTGTCACACGATCAGCACGAGGACTTGTCTTCGGTGTAGATAGGATACCATACCTAGCTCCACCATATAATCCTGCTCTGTCGTGTGATTGCTCTCATACCCGGGTATTCACTTCATCACATCCGTGCATTAGTCATCCATCTGAACGGGTAAGCATTACTATTCACTTTGGAACGGTAAGATTTCCTTTTCTTGTCAGTTTTGAGTGAGTTGTGAGTGTGCCCCCACACAGATTTTGATTTTTGCACTAACCTACTAATCATGTCTTCTAGTGATGTTGATGTGCTGCAGAAAAAGGCTGATGACGAGTGTGTTTCCTGGAAAGACCATGAAGCTCTCCGCGTTCATTTGACGGGGGCTCTTGATAGATCCGCTGAAAAAATTGAGGCTGATATGCAAGTTATACAAATGAAAGTGGATGCCACTGATACTACCGTCCACGCTATGCAAACTCAAGTCAATGCTCTCCAAACAAGTATACAGCAGTTGACAACTTCAGTCAATGGGCTCCGTGTCGCTCTTGAGCAACGCCAACATGACGACCATGACGATGCTGATAGTGTGCATGATGACAATGATAACATGGTGGGCAATCATGGCCGTGGGCGTGGTTTTCAAGGGCCTGGTCGTCTACCACCACAGGGTGCTCGGCGTGTACCGCTTCAGGAGGATGATGGTTTGGGCAAGCCCAAGTTCACGATTCCTAGATTTGAAGGCTCCACTGATGTTGAAGAGTATCTCACTTGGGAGCTTAAGATGGAGAAATTATGGCGTTTGCATGATTATACTGAAGATAGGAAGGTCAAGCTTGCTTCTTCTGAATTTGATGGTTATGCATTGCGTTGGTGGGATAGCGTGGTGAGTACTCGCCGCGAGGACAATGAGCTTCCTGTTCGTACATGGCGTGAGATGAAGGCGGTGATGAAAGCTCGTTTTGTTCCCACTAATTACTTGCGGACAGTTTTTGATAAATTGACACAATTGAAGCAAGGTTCCATGACGGTTGATGCATATTATATGGAGATGGAGATGTTGATGCAGCGTGCTCGAGTGCGCGAATCTGTTGAGATGACTATGCAACGTTTTCTCCATGGGCTGAAATATAACATTAAGGGTATTGTTAGACATCACCAGTACACTACAATGAATGAGCTGCTCCATCATGCAAGAGAAGCTGAATCCCAGTTGGCTGAAGAAGCTCAAATCAAAAGCCGTTATACTACAGCAGGGCGGTTCTCTAACAGAACACCGCCGCCCCCTAGTGAGGGCGCTGCCAACCGCCCCTCTTCTTCAGCAACCAAACCAGCCTCCACAGTTCCACATTCCAAGCAACTTGCTGCCCCTGTTGCTAGCTCAGGTTCCAATATGTCTACAGCCCGTAATAGAGATATGCTTTGTCATACATGTGGAGGCAAGGGACACTTCAAGCGAGAGTGCCCCAATAGAAAAGTGATGATTGTAAACAATGACAATGAGTATGAGACTGGAGATGATGCTGATCCATATGCTTCAGATGACGATGAGTACACACGTGATGAGGGCATTGATGCTTTTGCTTCTCCAGCACCTACTATTGTTGTTTCGCAGCGTGCTCTTAGTGTGCAGCCACATGTTGATTCACAGCGCTGCAATTTGTTCCAAACAAAAGCACTAGTTGGCCCCAACAAAGCTTGCAAGGTGATCATTGATGGAGGTAGCTGCCGCAATCTTGCAAGCAAGGAATTATGTGCCAAGTTAAATCTGAAATATTTACCTCACCCCAATCCGTATTATGTACAATGGTTGAGTGACAATGGTGAGATGAAGGTGAGTCATATGGTGCGCGTAAATTTTGAGATAGGACCATACAAGGATTCCATTGAATTTGATGTGGTACCTATGACAGTTTGCCATCTTTTATTGGGTCGGCCATGGCTCTATGACCGTCATGTGCAACACAATGGCCGTGCCAATACTTATCACTTGGAGTTCAAGGGCAAGAAGATCAATCTACAGCCTATGTCACCACAGCAAATTGTGAATGAGTCTCGTCAGAAAACAGAAGTGAATATTGCACAGCCACCTGCACGAGAGAACAATGTAAAAGCCGTGAGTGATAATATAACGAAAAGTGCGAGAGAGCCTAGTTTGCTTATATTAGCCACCCAAAAAGACATGAGAGAATTTCGAGAGGATCCTACAGCCCTGCCTCTTGTGCTTATGTACAGAGGCGAGGTTTTAGTTTCTAATGATACACAATCTGTTTCTCTTGGTGTGTCTACTGTTTTGCAGGAATATGGCGATGTGTTTCCGGAGGAGGTACCATCGGGGCTGCCACCATTGCGTGGAATTGAGCACCAAATTGATCTTATACCCGGCGCCACCCTCCCCAACCGAGCGCCATACAGGACCAATCCCGAAGAAACGAAGGAAATACAGAAGCAAGTGCAAGCCCTACTAGACAAAGGGTATATTCGTGTTTCTCTTAGTCCTTGTGCTGTTCCTGTTATTTTGGTGCCTAAGAAAGATGGTACATGGCGCATGTGCGTAGATTGTAGAGCTATTAACAACATCACTATTCGATATCGTCATCCTATTCCACGCTTAGAGGATATGTTAGATGAATTGAGTGGTGCTGTTGTTTTCTCTAAGATTGATTTGCGTAGTGGTTACCATCAAATTCGCATGAAGGAAGAGGACGAATGGAAAACTGCTTTCAAAACTAAATTCGGTTTATATGAGTGGTTAGTTATGCCTTTTGGTCTTACTAATGCACCTAGTACCTTCATGAGATTAATGAATCATGTTTTGAGAAAGTTTATTGGTCGTTTTGTGGTTGTATATTTTGATGATATCCTTATTTACAGCCGCAATGAATCTGAACATTGTGATCATATTAGACAGGTTTTGCAAGTGTTGCGTGACAATAAATTGTATGCTAATCTTGAGAAGTGCACATTTGCAAAAGATAAAGTGATATTTCTGGGATACGTTGTATCTAAGCATGGGGTAGAAGTAGATTCATCTAAGATTGAAGCAATTCAAGATTGGCCTACTCCCATGAATGTTAGTCAAGTACGAAGTTTTCACGGTCTTGCTGGTTTCTATCGCCGTTTTGTGAAAGACTTTAGTACTATTGCTGCACCATTGAATGAATTAACGAAGAAAGGTGTGCCTTTTGTGTGGGGCGCAGCCCAAGATCATGCTTTTGATGAGCTGAAACGTTTGCTTACTTCTGCACCATTACTTGCACTACCAGATTTTTCCAAACAATTTGAAGTTGAATGTGATGCTAGTGGTATTGGTATTGGTGGTGTGTTGATGCAAGAAGGTAGACCTATTGCCTATTTCAGCGAGAAACTTTCTGGTGCTAGACTGAATTATCCTGTTTATGATAAAGAATTGTATGCGCTTGTTCGAGTTCTTGAGGTTTGGCAACATTATTTGTGGCCAAAAGAATTTATCATACATTCTGATCATGAAGCATTGAAGTATTTGAAATCTCAATCCAATTTGAGATATATTCTTTCGGCCCTCTCGGTGTTATGGTATCCATCATCGTCTGGCCAGACACAATGTGATTTGATCACAGGGATGCCGGAACGCAGAAACAAGAAGAGAGAACAAAACCGGTAACGAGGTAACTGGCATAGTGGACAAAGTTGTTGATCCACAAGGATGCCGATAAATCTCACCTCGGGTTTTTGTAACATATCGCGAAGCAACAGGAATAGCACACGGCAACTGGAGGTTCACTCGAATATTTATTCGTGTGGGTATAGGGGTCAATATGGGTGTCCACGGCTCTGATGTTGATCATTGATCGGAAAGTGTTCTGGTCATGTCTATACTTCACCAAACCTATAGGGTCACATGCTTAAGGGTCATCTATCTGCTGAATACTAGATAGGGAGTCTGAGAGAAAGTCACCGGAAAAATTTCGGAGACAACGAAAGAGTTCCGGAGAGAGAACACCGGAATAGTTTCGGTAAAACCAAAAAGTTGTTTCGGAGTATACCATTAAGTCAAAATGGTATCGGCACATGCCTGGAAATTCTTGGAGGGTGATGTCTACTACACAACTTATTCTTGAAGACTCGTGTTGGGCCTCCAAGCGCAGAGTTTTGTAGGACAGTAGCAATTTTCCCTCAAGTGGATGACCTAAGGTTTATCAATCCGTGGGAGGCGTAGGATGAAGATGGTCTCTCTCAAACAACCCTGCAACCAAATACAAGAAATCTCTTGTGTCCCCAACACACCCAATACAATGGCAAATTGTATAAGTGCACTAGTTCGGCGAAGAGATGGTGATACAAGTGTAGTATGGATAGTAGATATAGGTTTTTGTAATCTGAAAATAGAAAACAGCAAGGTTGCAAGTGATAAAAGTGAGCACAAATGGTATTGCAATGCTTAAAAACAAGGCCTAGGGTTCATACTTTCACTAGTGCAATCTCTCAACAGTGCTAACATAATTGAATCATATAACAATCCCTCAACGTGTGACAAAGAATCACTCCAAAGTTCTTATTTGGTGGAGAACGTAAGATGAAATTGTTTGTAGGGTACGAAACCACCTCAAAGTTATCCTTTCCGATCAATCTATTGAGATATTCCTATAAGTGTCACAAACAGCCCAAGAGTTCGTACTAGAGTAACACCATATGATACACATCAACCAACCCTAATGTCACCTAGATACTCCAATGTCACCACAAGTATCCGTGAGTTGATTATACGATATGCATCAAAGAACTTCAGATTCATAATATTGAATCCAACACAAAGAACTTCAAAGAGTGCCCCAAGATTTTTACCGGAGAAGTAGGACGAAAATGGGCATCAACCCCAATGCATAGATTACCCCAATGTCACCTCGGTAATCTGCGAGTTGAGTGCCAAAACATACATCAAGTGAATCAATATAATACCCCATTGTCACCACGGGTATTCATATGCAAGACATACATCAAGTGTTCTCAAATCCATAAAAGAATTCAATCCGATAATAGTGAAACCTCAAAGGTAAAAACTCAATTCATCGCAACAAGATAGAGAGGGGAAAACACCATATGATCCAACAATATTAACAAAGCTCGCGGCACATCAAGATCGTGCCAAATCAAGAACACGAGAGAGAGATCAAACACATAGCTACTTGTACATACCCCTATCCTCGAGGGTGAACTACTCCCTCCTCGTCATGGTGGCCGTCGGGATGATGAAGATGGCCTCTGGTGATGATTTCCCCCTCCGGCAGGGTGCCGGAAAAGGGCTGTAGATGAGATCGTGGAGGTACAGAGGCTTGCGGTGGCGGAGTCAAAATTCTAGGGTTATTTCTGAGGGTTTCTATATTTATAAGAATTTTTGGCGTTGGAATCACGCGAAGAGGGGCCACAGGGGGCCCACGAGGCACCAGGGTGCGCCCAGGGGGGTGGGCGCGCCCAGGTGGCTTGTGGGGCCCCTGTGGATCTTCTGCTGCTCCCCCGAAGCTTCCTGGGTCTGTTTCCTTCCAAACAAATCATCAAAAAGTTTCGCTGCATTTGGACTTCATTTGATATGGATTTTCTGGAAAACCAAAAACAAGCAGAAAACAGCAACTGGCACTGGGCACTAGGTCAATATGTTAGTCCATAAAAATCATATAAAAGCCATATAAAAGTGCACCAAAATCATACAAAACTATAATAAACATGGCATGAATACTTCATAAATTATAGATACGTTGGAGACGTATCAGCATCCCCAAGCTTAATTCTTGTTCGTCCTCGAGTAGGTCAATGATAAAAGAAATAATTTATGAAGTGTGAATGCTAGCATAGTGCATAAGTTTGATCAATGATAATTTCAATCACTTTTCCTAGCATCATGATAGCAACTTTTTCTCATAAAACTCATCAAGATAAAGTAGCAATCAATTCACATGTTATGGTTCAAACAATGCATTCTCTTGAAACTTAACAACCTATGTTCATAGTCACCAAACAATTGCAATTCAACTTATCTTCAACAAAGTCTAAGTAAGAGCTCCACATACTCAATTATCATTTAGTCTTCTATGATTGCTAGTACTCAAAGCATAGTTTTAGAACAAATAGCATCCATCAAACACAGAGAAAGATAGGGGCTTAATGTTTCGCCTCCCAACTTATTTATCATAGAAATAATTGTCAACAATAATAATTCATGATCAAATATATTTGACTGGCCATATGTGCCTGGATCTTTCCCCACCACATGATGCTTGCCAACTAGAGAATAATTAAGGTTGAAATGAGAAGTAATACTATTGACTCTTGCATAAAAGTAAATACATAAAGTAAAAGATAGGCACTTTGCAGAGGGAAGCGGAGGTTGTCATGCACTTTTTATTTTTGGATGTGCAAGCCCTTAATGCAAAGGAACATCACGCAATATTGCCCCTTGTGATAGCAACCTTTATTATGCAGTCTGTCGCTTTTATTTCTTTACCATCACAAGTTCGTACAACGCTTATTTTCCCTTGAAATAAAAGATCATACATATTTTAGGAGCAATTTTTATTGCTTTTTGCACTGATGACAACTTACTTGAAGGATCTTATTCAATCCATAGGTAGATATGGTGGACACTCATGGGAAGAAATTGGGTTTTAAGGGTTTTTGGATGCACAAGTAGTATCTCTACTTAGTAAGAATTTTTTGCTAGCAGAAGATCCTAAGCAAGCACCACATGTTGGAGGATCCATAACAATATAACTTCTATGCAAATATACCCAAACATAACTCATTACGTTGTCTTCCTTCTCCAACTTCAACTAATTTGCTCAAGTTTGAAAATAATTAATGCATATTCACAATCATAAAAGATGTCCAAGATAATATATTTATATGTGAAAGTTCTCTTCCTTATACTAATCATTCATGAATTGCTTGTATGACTAATATTGTGATTGTCAAACTTCAATAGATTTTGCTTTCTAAACCCAATGTGAAGCTACTACTAGGTATGAGACAAGTATATGAAGCACATATAATTTCAACTTTATGATATTGAACTCATTCAACAATTTACTCTTAGGATATAAGTGAAGAACGAGAGTAAATGACAAACTACTCCAAAAAGATATAAGTGAAGATCAAATGAGTAGTTAAGTAAATAGGTAGCTATGTGAGGACTCTCTCTCATTTAAAAAAATTCAGATCTTAAGCATTTTATTCAAACAGCAAAGAAAACAAAATAAAATGACATTCCAAGAATAGCACATATCATGTGAAGAAGCAAAAACTTAGGCTCAACCAAAACTGACCGATAGTTGTTGAAGAAGAAAGGTGGGATGCCTACTGGGGCATCCCCAATCTTAGATGCTTGAGACTTCTTGGAATATTATCTTGGGATGCCTTGGGAATCCCCAAGCTTGAGCTCTTGTGTCTCCTTAACTCCTCTCATATCACGGTTTCCTTAAATCTTAAGAACTTCATCCACACAAAACTCAACAAGAACTCGTGAGATAAGTTAGTATAAATCAATGCAAAAACCTTATCATTCTCTACTGTAGCAATCACTAAAATTATAATTAAACATTTCATACTAAATGCCTCTGCATATTTAATACTCCTATCCACAAATAGAAACATTAAACAAGCAAACATATGCAAACAACGCAACTATAATAGCAATCTACCAAAACAGAACAGTCTGCAAAGGGGGAATAAGAATTCATAATTCCCTAACTCAAAAAATTCTAAATAATTACCACATGACAGAGAACTAATGCATGCTTACTGTGTAAAAATTTAAGATTTTTATCATGTTCTGACAATTCACATAAATTCAGGACATAACAGAAAACTTTATGTTTTCAAACAGCAACACATAAACTTGCAAACTGAGCATAGTAAAGGCTATAATTGGCATTTTATTGAACTAAAAGATACAAAACATGATTATTGATAACAGCAAGCAAATCTCAACAAAATAAAATGACGCTCCAAGAAAAACACATATCATGTGACGAATAAAAATATAGCTCCAAGTAAGGTTACCGATAATGTTGAAGACGAAAGAGGGGATGCCTTCCGGGGCATCCCCAAGCTTAGACGCTTGAGTCTTCCTTGATTATTACCTTGGGGTGCCTTGGTCATCCGCCATCTTAGGGTCTTACCACTCCTTATTCTTCTCGTATCGATATCTCACCCAAATCTTGAAAACTTCAATCACACAAAACTTAACGGAACTTCGTGAGATAGGTTAGTATGATACAGAACAAATCATTCACTTTGGTACTGTCAAGACAAGATTCATAATTGTTCTCACACAATTCCTACTGTACCCTACAATTTCTACAATTTATATTGATCAATATAAGCCATAGAAACTATAAAACAAGCAAACTATGCATTGAAAACAGAATCTGTCAAAAACAGAACAGTCTGTAATGCTATGAACAATCACCATACTTCTGTAACTCTAAAAATTCTAAAAAATTAGGAAAACGTAGGAAATTTCTATATCAATTATGTTTAAAAAATTTAGAATTTTTCGACACTCCAGTGATTTATGGTAATTCCAGAACTGGGCGCAAAAGTTTCTGTTTTTGCACAGAATCAAGTCAACTATCATCCACACTATCCCAAAGGCTTCACTTGGCACTTTATTGAAACAAAAGCTATAAAACATGATTACTACAGTATCTTAATAATGTGAACACACAAAAACAGTAAGGTTAAATATTGGGTTGTCTCCCAACAAGCGCTTTTCTTTAATGCCTTTTTAGGTAGGCATGATGATTTCAATGATGCTCGCATAAAAGTAAAGAATTGAAACATAACGGGAGCATCATGAATCATATGTTCCTCTCTCATAATAATTTTCAGTAGCATCATGAATTAATTCAACAATATAGCTATCACATAAAGCATTCTTTTCATGATCCACAAGCATAGAAAATTTATTACTCTCCACATAAGCAATGTTCTTCTCATTCGTAATAGTGGGAGTATCATATGAAACTCGAATAATATAAATTGTTTCCACATTAAAAGAGTGATGTTCAGTAAAAGGATATTCATAATTATGGCAAGTTTTATAAAGATAATCATCACTACTTTTTATAACATAAGTATCATCACAATAATCATCATAAGTAGCAACTTTGTTCTCATCATAATCAATTGAAACCTCTTCCGGAATGGTGGAATCATTACTAAATAAAGTCATGACCTCTACAAATACACTTTTATCATTATAATAAGATTCAACACCCTCCAAAATTGTGGGATAATTATTATCTAGAGTTGACACTCTTCCAAACCCACTTTCATAAATATTGCAATCATCATAAATAGGAGGCATGTAATCATCATAACAAATTTGATCATTCAAGGTAGGGGGACTAAAAAGATGATCTCCATTAAGCATAGCATCCCCAAGCTTGGGACAAACATTAATTGCAGTAAATAAATTCTCAAACATGTCATTCTCATCAAACATAGCATCCCCAAGCTTGTGGCTTTGCATATCATAAGCATAATCACTCTCATCATTAATAGTATGAATAGCACCAATAGTATAACAATTATTATCATCACAATTTTCTAAGTTGGTGCCAAAAATATTTTCAAGATTATAAGAAGTATCATTATTTTCCCAATCATAATCATCACAATGAGTAATAGGCATAACAAAATCATCATCAATAGTTCCTTCGGACATTGTTCCATAAGACAAAGAAGCAATATCATCATCAAGTATATCATCTTCCAAATTTTTTTTTGATTCATTCTCATGAGGCGCAACAATAATAGGAGCAACATCATTTTGGAGGGATACCTTTTTACCTCTACTCTTTCTTCTTTCTTCTTCTTTACCACAACATATGTGGGTTTAGTCAATTTTTCCGAGCTTCTTATTGATGAGATTGGTTGAATATGAAGCTCCTCCTCGTCACCTATTTCATCATGAGAGACAATAGGATGGAAAGTGGAAATCTTTACCCTTTCATTAGTGTTCCTTTTATATTCTATTGGTTTTCCCGTCTTTCTATAGTTGGCAATATAAGCAATCTCATTGCAATTTACCATACAAAACATATAGATTTCTTTCAAATTAGTTTCAGCATGGTCTATGAATATGAATGCTTCAAACCAACTATTTTTATGTGACAATTCCTCACACCCCAAAAATAAACAAAGTTCATTATAAAGTTCAAGGGTGATCAAGTTATTGCAATATTTGGACATGATTCGATCATGAAAAAGCATGCATTGGAAATTAAGGTCACCAACTTTATTGCAAAGATCACAAGTAATAGGATAAAGAGAACATAATTTTGTAGCAACTTCATCTATCACTTTGAGCAAAAAATTGTTTCTATCATGTTTATGCTTCTTACAAAATCTATCATCCCTATAAGGCATGTCTTCACAAACTTTATGCACTCCACAAAAATTGACATGCTTATAAGAAACATTTTTGTCATGACTAGTGCAATCATCTTTAGTATTTTGGATATTCATAGAATTCATACAAACAACATTGCAATCATGCTCATCATTCAAAGATTTTATGCCAAACATTTTATTGAATTCTTCTTCTATCAATTGAGCACAATTTTCTGCTCCATCATTTTCAAGAAGACATTATAAAGATGAATAATATGGGGCAACCTCAATTCCATCTTTTTGTAGTTTTCTTTTATAAACCAAACTAGTGATAAAACAAGAAACTAAAAGATTCAATTGCAGGATCTAAAGATATACCTTCAAGCACTCACCTCCCCGGCAACGGCGCCAGAAAAGAGCTTGATGTCTACTACACAACTTATTCTTGTAGACTCGTGTTGGGCCTCCAAGCGCAGAGTTTTGTAGGACAGTAGCAATTTTCCCTCAAGTGGATGACCTAAGCTCTATCAATCCGTGGGAGGCGTAGGATGAAGATGGTCTCTCTCAAACAACCCTGCAACCAAATACAAGAAATCTCTTGTGTCCCCAACACACCCAATACAATGGCAAATTGTATAGGTGCACTAGTTCGGCGAAGAGATGGTGATACAAGTGTAGTATGGATAGTAGATATAGGTTTTGTAATCTGAAAATATAAAAACAGCAAGGTAGCAAGTGATAAAAGTGAGCACAAACAGTATTGCAATGCTTAAAAACAAGGCCTAGGGTTCATACTTTCACTAGTGCAATCTCTCAACAGTGCTAACATAATTGAATCATATAACAATCCCTCAACGTGCGACAAAGAATCACTCCAAAGTTCTTATCTAGCAAAGAACATAAGATGAAATTGTTTGTAGGGTATGAAACCACCTCAAAGTTATCCTTTCCGATTAATCTATTGAGCTATTCCTATAAGTGTCACAAATAACCCCAGAGTTTGTACTAGAATAACACCATATGATACACATCAACCAACCCTAATGTCACCTAGATACTCCAATGTCACCACAAGTATCTGTGAGTTGATTATACGATATGCATCAAACAACTTCAGATTCATAATATTCAATCCAACACAACGAACTTCAAAGAGTGCCCCAAGATTTTTACTGGAGAAAGTAGGACGAAAACGTGCATCAACCCCTATGCATAGATTACCCCAATGTCACCTCGGGAATCCGCGAGTTGAGTGCCAAAACATACATCAAGAGAATCAATATAATACCCCATTGTCACCACGGGTATTCATATGCAAGACATACATCAAGTGTTCTCAAATCCATAAAAGAATTCAATCCGATAATAGTGAAACCTCAAAGGTAAAAACTCAATTCATTGCACCAACATAGAGAGGGGAAAACACCATATGATCCAACTATTTTCGGATTTAGCGGTCGTGAAAAAATCTAGAGGGGATGTGTGACGCCCCCGACTTAATCGTGCACGAATCATACACGCAAATGCACACGATCAAGCATAGGGACTCACTTGAAGATATCACAACACAACTCTAGACACAAATTAAAATAATACAACCTTTATATTACAAGCCAGGGGCCTCGAGGGCTCGAATACATAAGCTCGAGTCATGCAAGCATCAGCGGAAGCAACGGTATCTGAGTACAGACACAAAGTTAAACAAGTTGCCTTAAGAAGGCGAAAACAAACAACGACTCTGATCG
Organism: Elymus sibiricus; assembly: GCA_039707655.1. NCBI lineage: Eukaryota > Viridiplantae > Streptophyta > Magnoliopsida > Poales > Poaceae > Elymus > Elymus sibiricus. The sequence continues at coordinate 117,422,844 of CM077676.1, read as the reverse complement.
AAAGAGGCAAGGCCTCCTGCCTAGGGGCCTCCTAAACTACTCCTGGTCGTCGGCGTTCTCCACGTAGTAGTAGGATCCTCCAGAGGTGTAGTAGTAATCGTCGGCGGTGGTAGCTGGCTCCGGGGCTCCGTCATCTAGTCGCAGCAATCGGGTATGGGAAAAAGGGAAGCAAAGCAACCGTGAGTACTCATCCAAAGTACTCGCAAGACTGACATCAGAACTATGCTAAGTATGCGTCGGTGTCAAAGGAATGGGGCTATATCTTTGGACTAAACTGCAGAAATGCCAGAACAGAGGGGGAAAGCCTAGCCTATCAAAGACTAGCATCTTCAGCGGTCTTGCAGCATTAGAAGAGTGTAGATTAGCATAATATAAAATAACAAGCATGTAGAAGCAAAGCCCAGAGATCCTTCCTCGACTCCCTGCGAGAAAGCAATCCCGGAGCTTACAATTAATTAACATGTATCCAGTTCAAGTAGTAATAGATCGGGATACAACAGTGAGCGTCCTGTTACCGTGGACACGGCTATTCGAATAGATAACTTCCCTGCAGGGGTGCACTACTGTTACCCAACACGCTCGATTAACTCTGGCCGGACACACTTTTCCGGGTCATGCCCGGCCTCGGCTGATCGACACACCGTAGCCCTACCTAGAGCTCAACAGAGAGGTCCTCGCCGGTCTACATCCTAAGTGCTCAGGGGTCTTGGGCCATCGCCCTATGCACTCCGGGCCGTTGTGAGGACGGTGGATTCCAGCGCCAATGGCACGATCCGACCGTGCCACAATGCTGAACTGGACATCTGACAGAGCTTTCGGCTGATACATACGACGTAGAGGGTCCCATAACCATTATCCCACGTGGTGGTAGTGCGTATAGGCCAGTGGCCATCTCAGATCAATACCCAAATCCGTTAACGTGTTACTAGGAGCTCGCGGTGACGATCAGTACTCCTGTCGTCCCGTCTCGAGGAAGTGCAACAAGGGCCAGGCCCATCCCTCTCTAGGGCGGTCTCTGCCTGCCCGACCGCGCCTCGTAATTATCTCGCGGGTACCATCCAGGTCAACCCGTCTTCCCAGGAGACTGTCGGGAACTCAGGTCCACCTCTACCGGGGTGGTACCGCCTGTCCCTTCAGTCCTGCATTAACAATAAAAAGGGACATTAGTGTAAGGTGACCGTGTGTCCTTAACATCAAGGGGAAAACCTGAGGAGTCACCCTCGATGGATTTCCACTCGATGTAACCGTCAAGGTGAACCCGGAGGAATCACCCTCGATGGATTCACAATTGAGGGGTTGCACGACAGAAGCTTCATCGGAGGTGGTGGAAGAGGAATCACCCTCGTATCCCACAACCGACTAGCTGTATCACAGAGGCATATCAGGAGTGAGATAAGAGGTATCACCCTCGGCACTCGAGGATAACTCTGTGGAGTCGAACAACTTAGGGGGTGTGCGGTGATGTGCTGGTCTCAGCCCGTCGATCACATCGACCGGGGCACAGGTAACTAAGTGGGGCAACTAGAACGAGAAGAGGGGCCACAGATGGTTTATCAACCAACCTATACTAAGCAGTTCGGATAGCAGGCAGGTATCAATAACAGTTACAAAAACAGGCTATGCATCCGAATTAGGATCAATCAGTAGCAGTAGCAAATTCTAATGCAAGCAGGAGGGAGAAAGAATAGGTGATATAGGCATGCGTCAAGGGGGTTTGCTTGCCTGGAAGCTCAGCTGAAAGGGTCTGGTCGTCGGCGACGTAGTCGTACACAGCGGTGTCGTCAGCAGTCTCGGGGGCTATCGAGAGAGAAGGAGGGGGAAGAAACAATAAATACAATGCAATCAATATGCAACACAAATGCATGGCATGGCAATATGCTGTGCTGGGGGTGACCTAACGCAGTGCTACACGTGGCAGACGAAGCGAGAAAATAACTGGAACGTTTTCCCGGTTTCGGACATCTGTCAGACAGATGAACCAGAGGGGAAGGTTCCATGTTTGCAGTGATGGTGGCATCAGACAGGTATGTGGATAGCGTATTCGGACTCTTCATATTTTTCTGATCATTTTTCATATATAAATTATTTTCATCCGAGTTACGGTTAAATTTATATGATTTTTCAAAGTTTTAATAATATTTTGGAATTTATTTAATTATTTAAATTAGAATTATCCGAAATAGTAACTGTGACGTCAGCAGGACATCACAGTGACGTCAGCGGTCAACAGGACCAGTGGGTCCCACCTGTCAGTGACTGATTAGGCTAATTAGGGTTTAATTAAGCTAATTACAGATTAATTAGGCTAATTAAATAATTAGTTTAATTAAACAAAATTAATTAAGTTAATAAATTATTTAATTAATTAATTTAATTATTATCATTTATTTATTTTAATTCCTTTTTTAATCTTTTTTTTAAACAGGGGCACGGGCCCCATCTGTCATTGGCCCATGGCGGCCACAGCCGCCTGGGCACGCGCACGCACGCACAGGGGCGTGGCCGCGGTGGGGTGGCCGGGCTCGGCCGGCGCGGGGGGCGAGGCGGAGGCAAGCGGCGCGGCAGCGGCGGGCGGAGCAGGGCGCAGCAGCGGGGCGAGCGGCAGCAGCGCAGGGGGGCGGGCGCAGGGACGCGGGCGCGTGGCCAAGGTGGCGGCAGCGTCAGCGGCAGAAGCAACGGCGTCGCGGGCGAAGGCGGCCGCGACGAGCGAGCGCGGGGACAGGGGCGCACGTGGAGCGCGAGCGGGCGTGGCCGGCGGCGAATTGTGGGGGGCAGAGGAACGGGGGAGATGGGGAAGGACGGGGCTCACCCCCGGCGTCGTTGTACGCCGGCGAGGCTCGGTGGAGCCGCTGGGGGGGAGGACGAGGACAGGGCGGCGACGGGCGGTCCGGTGACGGTGAGGCGACGGCGGGGCGGCGAGCGGCGTCGGGGATCTGGCCCGATCCAGAATCGGGGGAAGGGGAGGGAGTGAGAGGGGATCGGGCTAGGGTTAGCCCTGGGTGGGGGGTTAAGCAAGGGGGGGGCGGCGCCAGCTGGGCCGGCCTGGGCGTGTGGCGGGGCCGGTTGGCCCAGTTGGGCCAGGGGGTTCTTTATTTTTATTTTGTTTTGTTTTCTGTTTTCATTTTTATCTTTTGTTTTGTCTTTTCTTTGTACTCCAAATGACTTTTGCAAAATATGAGACTTGCCCAAATAATTACTATGCCAATTATCCCACTGCCAGAAATTGGTTTGGAGGCAAATGGGTTTCAATTAGATTTTAAATAAATGAAATGGGTTAATTATTGCTATTTTGGTACTGTTTTGATGATGTTTGAGTCATTTAACTAATCCAATAAATGTTGAGCTTATTTTTATAATTGCCTTGGGATTATTTGCAACATTATGAACATTTTAGTTTTCAAATTTGAACAACTTTTATTTTTACTTTATATTTGAATTTTAATTTGAGTTGAAATTTGAAATGAGATATGATGCAAATGATGATCAAGCACTGTTAATCAGGATGACTTGGCATTATCAAAAGGCGATCACTGTAGCTTAATTACATAGGGATGTTACAGGATGACATGGAAGGATAAGGGCCCTTTTGAGGGGGCCCTACAAGGGTGGCCGGCCAAAGGGTGGAGCTCCATGGAGCTCCACTTGCGTCCCCATTATGCCCTTCATGTGATTCATATTGCATGGGCATTTTAGGGTTTTCATGTGCCACCCTACCCCTTGCATTTTCGTATAAATAGAGGAGGTGGAGAGGAGCTCTCCACACTCACTCTTTTCTCACATACAAATGCCATGCACGATCTGGCCTTCTCTCTCCCTCCCCGCGAAATAATTTCATTGAGCCGAAAGGCTGCCTGGGTTCCGGTGGGAACTAGTTCTGGATGGCAAAGCCCTGCTGGATAGATGACACCGTATGTGTGCAACCCCATAGAGAGGTTGTAGGTTCGATCTTTTTGCCCGAGGGACTGTTCGAGAGTGCCTCCCGAAGGGCTGTTCGAGTGACCGTCCAAGTTTCTGTAAGTGCCTCCCGAAGGGCTGTCCGTGACACCGTCTAGGGACTGTCCGACCGCCTCCCGAAGGGCTGTCCGTGGGACTATCCGAGGGGCTGACGAGGGAGTACATCCTAGTGGTTGGGAGGTTGTAAATCCTAGCTGCGGGGATCTGCACCGACGATCTACATTGACTCTACTTTCGCTGCGCTACGAGTCGGTAACGATCAGATCAAAAACCTTGTATGCATCTCCATAGTGATCCTGGGCGTGCTCGCAGTATCGAAATTTTTTGTTTTCTGTTGCATTCCCAATAGTGGTATCATGAGCTGTGCTATGCGTAGATGCAAGTTACGATCTAGAATACATAGAGATGTATGGGTGTTGCACAATATAATTTGTAGTAGATGAGTTCTATTACTGAAAAATATTTGTGCGGGTAGCAGATGAAATCTATTACCCGATGTTCTTATTGCTTCCCTTGAATTTGCGTAGTCCTGGTCTTGACGGCATGGTGGAATCTCACAAAGTTCTGGGAATCCGCGATCCTTTCATGTTGCTCCTGAGTATGCTGATTGACAGATCAATGAAGTGCTTCAGTGTCTTTGGGTTCCACCATAGTTAAAGAAAGATGGATGTTTCGCAGACTAAAGGGCAATGCTGATATAATCTGCACGGGGTTCTTGCGTATGACTAAGTTCAGTATGGGGCTCGAGATTTTATTATCTCGTGTTTCATACGCCCCGCAAAGTTAATCTAGCAACTTGAATAATCATACTTGATGATGAACGTTGGTAGTTTCGGTTTGTTTCGAAACCTTAGAAGCCACGTAAAATAAAATTTTGCATCAACCGATTAGAGGCGTCTAACTTGGTTTTGCAGGATGACATAAGATGTGCATGTGATGTGGTATAGCAGTTCTCATATTTAATTTGATTATGTATGAGATGACTATATGATGTAAAATTAATTAACATGACCTGCGTGTCATGATTCGGCATGATGGCTGGAGCCATATGATTGTCACTTTAATGACCTGTGTGTCAACCTTAAGTAATGCACTTATTTTATTAGCTATTGAGATAGCAATATTATCTGGTGCATCGACAAGGTGGTGGCAATCTTCGCGAAGGTGAACACCGACGCAAATGCCGAAGACGAAGAAAATAAAGACTTCTCCGTCAGAAAAGGCTATACCATATCATGCTATTATGAATTGCCTGAGAAGTTTATCCCTTATGATGCACCCTTTTTGATTGCGCGGTAGTCGCTTTTATTAGGGTGATCTCTCACTTAAAATATCAAGTAGTTAGTGTTCTCCCAAGTGTAGCACCGTCACAGCATCTTTCCTTTCGGGGTGTGATACGTCCATTTTGCATCATGTTTTCCAACTGTTATTTATAGTGTTTTTAATCAATATAACACTTTGTGGAGCAATTCTAATGCCTTTTCTCTCTTAATATGCAAGATTTACATAAGGAGGGAGATTGCCGGCAGCTGGAATTCTGGACCTGAAAAAGCTATGTCAGAGATACCTATTCTGCACATCTCCAAATGAGCCAAAATTTCACGGAGATTTATTTTGGAATAAGTAAAAAATACTGGAGAAAAGAAGTACCAGAGGGGGCCACCCAGGTGCCCACGAGGCACCAGGGCACGCCACCCCCCCCCCCCGAGGCGCGCCCTGGTGGCTCGTGGGGCCCCTGGCCAGCCTCCGGTGCCCATTTTCTGGTATATAAGCCCATTTTCCCTAGAAAAAATAAGGAGAAGACTTTTGGGATGGAGCGCCACTGTCTCGAGGCGGAACTTGGGCAGGAGCACTTTTGCTCTCCGACGGAGCGATTCCGCCAGGGATACTTCCCTCCGGGAGGGGCAATCGAAGCCATCGACATCACCAACGATCCTCTCATCATGGGAGGACCAATCTTCACCAACATCTTCGCCAGCACCATCTCATCTCAAACCCTAGTTCATCTCTTGTATTCAATCTTTGTCTCAAAACCTCAGATTGGTACCTGTGGGTTGCTAGTTGTGTTGATTACATCTTGTAGTTGATGCTAGTTGGTTTATTTGGTGGAATATTATATGTTCAGATCCATTATGCTATTCAATACCCCTCTGATCTTGGGCATGAACATGATTTGTGAGTAGTTACTTTTGTTCTTGAGGACATGGGAGAAGTCTTGTCATAAGTAATCATGTGAATTTGGTATTCGTTTGATATTTTGATGATATGTGTTGATTCTCTTAGTGGTGTCATGTGAACATCGACTACATGACACTTCACCATATTTGGGCCTAAGGGAATGCATTGTGGAGTAGTAATTAGATGATGGGTTGCTAGAGTGACAGAAACTTAAACCCTAGTTTATGCGCTATTCCGTAAGGGGCTGATTTGGATCCATATGTTTAATGCTATGGCTAGATTTATCTTAATTCTTCTTTCGTAGTTGCAGATGCTTGCGAGAGGGGTTAATCATAAGTGGGAGGCTTGTTCAAGTAAGACCAGCACCCAAGCACCGGTCCACCCACATATCAAATTATCAAAGTAGCGAACGCGAATCAAACAAACATGATGAAAGTGACTAGATGACATTCCCATGTGTCCTCGAGAACGCTTTGCTTATTATAAGAGAACGTTCCGGCCTGTCCTTTGCAACAAAAGGATTGATCTACCTTGCTGCACTCTTTGTTACCTTTACTACTTGCTACTTGTTACAAATTATCTTGCTATCAAACTACTCATTACGATAATTTCAGTGCTTGCAGAAAATACCTTGCTGAAAACCGCTTGTAATTTCCTTCTGCTCCTCGTTGGGTTCGACACTCTTAATTATCGAAAGGACTACGATTGATCCTCTATACTTGTGGGTCATCAAGACTCTTTTCTGGCGCCGTTGCTGGGGAGTGAAGCGCCTTTGGTGAGTGCAATTTGGTAAGGAGACATTTATATTACCTGCTGAAATTTATTGTCACTTGTCACTATGGAAAGTAATCCTTTGAGGGGTTTGTTCGGGGTATCTTCACCTCGACCGGAAGCACAAAGAGTTCCTCCTCAACCCACTGCACCTACTGAAAATATTTATTATGAGATTCCTTCGGGTATGATAGAGAAACTGCTAGCTAATCCGTATGCAGGAGATGGAACAATACATCCTGATATGCACCTAATCTATGTGGATGAAGTTTGTGGATTATTTAAGCTTGCAGGTTTACCTGGAGATGAAGTTAAGAAGAAGGTTTCCCTTTATCTTTGAAGGGAATAGCATTGACATGGTATAGGCTATGTGATGATATTGGAACGTGGGATTGGAATCGATTGAAAATGGAATTTCATCAAAAGTTTTATCCTATGCATCTGGTTCATCGTGATCGGAATTATATATATAATTTTTGGCCTCGTGAAGGAGAAATCATCGCTCAAGCTTGGGGGAGGCTTAAGTACATGATGTACACATGCCCCAATCATGATCTCTCAAAAGAAATTATCTTACAGAATTTTTATGCTCGGCTTTCTCATGATGATCAAACCATGCTCGATTCTTCTTCAACTGGCTCCTTTATGAAGAAAACTATTGAATTCAGATGGGATTTTCTGGAAAGAATTAAATGCAACTCTGAAGATTGGGAACTCAACAAAGGTAATGAGTCAGGTATAACACTTGAGTTCGATTGTGTTAAATCTTTTATGGATACCGATGCTTTTCGTAAGTTTAGCACTAAATATGGACTTGACTCTGAGATAGTAGCCTCCTTTTGTGAATCATTTGCTACTCATGTTGATCTCCCTAAGGAGAATTGGTTTAAATATCATCCCCCTATTAAATAAAAGATTGAGGAACCCGTTATAGTTAAAGAAGAAACAATTGTTTACCATGTTGATCCAGTTGTGCCTACTGCTTATATTGAGAAACCACCTTTTCCTGTTAGGATTAAGGAACATGCTAAAGTTTCAACTGTGGTTAACAAAAGTAATATTAGAGCACCTAGACCCTCTGAACAAATTAAAGTTGAACCTAATGTTGCTATGGTTAAAGATCTCTTGGTCGATAATATAGATGGGCATGTTATTTACTTCTGTGATGAAGCAGCTAGAATTGCTAAACCAGATCCTAAAGATAAAAACAGACCTATAGTAGGCATGCCTGTTGTCTCTGTTAAAATAGGAGATCATTGTTATCATGGCTTATGTGATTTGGGTGCTAGTGTGAGTGCTATTCCGTTTACCTTATATCAAGAAATTATGAATGATATTGCACCTATTGAAATAGAGGACATTGATGTTACTATTAAGCTTGCAAACTGAGATACCATTACGCCGCTTGGGATCGTTAGAGATGTTGAAATCTTGTGTGGAAAAATAAAATACCCTACTGATTTTCTAGTCCTCGGTTCTCCACAAGATAATTTTTGTCCCATTATATTTGGTAGACCTTTCTTGAACACTGTTAATGCCAAAATCGATCGCGCTAAAGAAATTGTTAGTGTTAATTTTGGTGGTATGTCTCATGAGTTTAATTTCTCCAAGTTTCGTAGACAACCTCATGATAAAGAATTTCCTAGTAAAGATGAAATTATTGGTCTTGCTTCTATTGCCGTACCTCCTACTGATCCGTTAGAACAATATTTGCTAGACCATGAAAATGACATGCACATGAATGAAAGAAATGAAATAGATAAGATGTTCTTTGATCAACCACCTATCCTTAAACACAATTTGTCTGTTGAAACTCTTGGAGGCCCTCCTCCACCTAAGGGTGACCCTGTATTTCAACTGAAACAATTGCCTGATACATTGAAATATGCTTATCTAGATGAAAAGAAGATATATCCTGTTATTATTAGTGCTAACCTTTCAGAGCATGAAGAAAAGAGATTACCAAAAACTCTGAGGAAGCACCGTGCTGCTATTGGATATACTCTTAATGATCTTAGGGGCATTAGTCCCACTTTATGTCAGCACAAAATTAATATGGAGCCTGATACTAAACCAGTTGTCGACCACCAACGATGATTAAATCCTAAAATGAAGGACGTGGTAAGAACTGAAATATTAAAGCTTCTGGAAGCATTTATAATCTATCCCATAGCTGATAGTAGATGGGTAAGTCCCATTCATTGTGTCCCTAAGAAAGGATGCATTACTATTGTTACTAATGATAAAAATGAACTCATTCCACAAAGAATTGTAACTGGTTATAGGATGGTAATTGATTTTAGAAAATTAAACAAAGCCACTAGAAAGGATCATTACCCCTTATATTTTATTGATCAAATGTTAGAAAGATTGTCCAAGCATACACACTTTTGCTTTCTTGATGGATATTCTAGTTTCTCTCAAATACCTGTATCACCTGAAGATCAAGAGAAAACCACCTTTACTTGTCCTTTTGGAACTTATGCTTATCATCGTATGCCTTTTGGTTTATGTAATGCACCTGCTACCTTTCAAAGATGTATGACTGCTATATTCTCTGACTTTTTTGAAAAGATTGTTGAGGTTTTCATGGATGATTTCTCCGTTTACGGAACTTCTTTTGATGATTGCTTAAGCAACCTTGATCGAGTTTTGTAGAGATGTGAAGAAAGTAATCTTGTCTTGAATTGGGAGAAGTGCCACTTTATGGTTAATGAAGGTATAGTCCTTGGGCATAAAATTTCTGAAAGAGGTATTGAAGTAGATAAGGCTAAAGTTGATGCAATTGAGAAAATGCCATGTCCTAAAGATATTAAAGGTATAAGAAGCTTCCTTGGTCATGTTGGTTTCTATAGGAGGTTTATTAAAGACTTCCCTAAAATTTCTAGGCCTCTCACTAATCTCTTGCAAAAAGATGTTCCATTTGTTTTTTATGACGATTGTGTAGAAGCCTTTGAAACACTTACGAAAGCCTTAACCTTTGCACCTATTGTTCAACCACCTGATTGGACCTTGCCTTTTCAAATTATGTGTGATGCTAGTGATTATGTTGTTGGTGCTATTCTAGGATAGAGAGTTGATAAGAAATTAAATGTTATCCATTATGCTAGTAAAACTCTCGACAGTGGTCAAAGAAATTATGCTACCAGTGAGAAAGAATTTTTAGCAGTTGTGTTTGCATGTGATAAATTTAGATCTTATATTGTTGATTCCAAAGTCACTGTTCACACTGATCATGCAGCTATTAAATAACTTATGGAAAATAAAGATGCTAAGCCTAGGCTTATTAGGTGGGTTCTTTTGCTACAAGAATTTGACTTGCACATCATTGATAGAAAGGGAGCTGAGAATCCCGTAGCAGATAATTTGTCTAGAATGGAAAATGTTCTTGATGACCCACTTCCTATTAATGATGATTTTTCTGAAAAACAATTAGCTGTCATAAATGCTTCTCGTAATACTCCTTGGTATGCAGACTATGCTAATTATATTGTTGCTAAATTTATACCACCTAGTTTCACATACAAACTAAAGAAAAAGTTCTTCTTTGATTTAAGACAGTACTTCTGGGATGACCCACATCTTTATAAATAAGGAGTGGATGGTATTATTAGACGTTGTATACCTGAGCATGAACAGGAACAAATCCTACGGAAGTGTCATTCCGAGGCTTACGGAGGACACCATGCGGGAGACATAACTGCACATAAGGTACTATAATCCGGTTTTTATTGGCCTACTCTTTTCAAGGATGCTTGTAAGTTTGTCTTATCTTGTGTTGAATGTCAAAGAATTGGTAATATTAGTAGACATCAGGAAATGCCTATGAATTATTCACTTGTTATCGAACCATTTGATGTTTGGGGATTTGATTATATGGGACCTTTTCCTAAATCTAATGGGTAAACACATATTTTAGTTGATGTTGATTATGTTACTAAGTGGGTAGAAGCTATTCCAACTAGTAGTGCTGATCATAACACTTCTATTAAAATGCTTAAAGAAGTTATTGTCCCGAGGTTCGGAGTCCCTAGATATTTAATGACTGATGGTGGTTCACATTTTATTCATGGTGCATTCCGTAAACTGCTTGCTAAATATGATGTCAACCATAGAATTGCATCTCCCTATCACCCTCAATCTAGTGGTCAAGTTGAATTGAGCAATAGAGAAATAAAATTAATTCTGCAAAAGACCGTCAATACATCTAGAAAGAATTGGTCTAAGAAACTTGACGATGCATTATGGGCTTATAGAACTGCTTATAAAAATCCTATGGGTATGTCTCCTTATAAAATGGTTTATGGAAAAGCATGTCATTTATCTCTTGAGTTAGAACATAAAGCATATTGGGCAATTAAAGAACTCAATTATGATTTTAAACTTGCCGGTGAAAAGATGTTATTTGATATTAGCTCACTAGATGAATGGAGAACCCAAGCTTATGAAAATGCCAAATTATTTAAAGAGAAAGTTAAAAGATGGCATGATAAAAGAATTCAAAAGCGGGAATTCAAAGTAGGTGATCATGTTCTAATATACAATTCTTGTTTGAGATTCTTTGCAGGAAAACTTCTCTCTAAATGGGAAGGACCGTATATCATCGAAGAAGTTTATCGCTCCGGAGCCATCAAAATAAACAACTCCGAAGGCACTAATCCGAAGGTGGTCAGTGGGCAAAGAATTAAGCATTACATCTCAGGTACTCCCATTAATGTTGAAAGTAATATTATTGAAACAATTACACCGGAAGAGCACATCAAATAGTCCTTCCGGAACGCTCAAGAACCCTGAAAAGGGGTAGGTATGTGATACGGTAAGTAAACCGACTCCAAAAATTCCATAAAAATTATTTCTGTCAGTTTTGGAATATTAGAAAAATTACAAAAATAAGAAACAGCCGAGGGGACCCACGAGGTGCACATGAGGCACCAGGGCGCGCGACCCCCCCAAGCGCGCCCTGGTGGCTCGTGGGCCCCTCGTGAGCCTTCTCGACTCCGTTTTCTTCTGGAATACTTGTTTTGTAAGATAAAAATTCTTTATATATACTCCGGGATGTCTTGACCACCATATCGCAGAAATATCCTCTGTTCTTGTTTCTTGCTATTTTTCTGACAGATCTAGATCGCTATGGCTCCACCAAGCTCTCCCAAGGACAAGTTCTACGAGAAGGTCATCAACCCCTACCTACCGGAGGTGATGAAACACCCTCAAGCCATCGAGATGCATGAGGGGGTGCTTCACATCCGGGATGTTCAAGGACCCAAGAAGAACGGCAGCGTGGAGACCAGGCTCGAAGCGGTGGAGCACGAGATTTTCAAGTGCCAAGGGATGGTGGAACATGGACTCAGCGCCAACGACTCCATGATCACGGAATTCACCTGTAATCACAAGGTGGATGGCCAATCAATGGGGGGCATCATCTTCAAGCTCAACGAACGAATTGACTATCTCCAAGGCCAAATCTATGAACTTCAAAACCAAAATTTTGAGTATGAGGCTAAATTCAAAGGTATGAGTTTAGCTGCAAGTTTCAGGACTCCGGAGACTCGTTCATCCTTTTATGATGGGGAACCTATGCCATGGAAGCCGGAGGACAAGCCCACCACTTCATCATCACCATCATCACCGAACAGAGAAACTTGAGTACTTGGGTATGGGCACTCCCCTTGGCTTGTGCCAAGCTTGGGGGAGGTTCCCCAGTATCGTATCACCATCACTTTTATTATCTTTACCTATTTTTAGTTCGATCCTTAGTTATTTCGTGATTTAGTTGAATAAAAGTTTAGTATGATCTATTTTCGAGTGCTAGTTTCGTGATCTATCTATCTATGTAATTGAGTTGAGAGTTATATAATAAAGAGTAGTTTGAGTTTTTGCTTCTTTACTTTTATGTTTCAATCCAAGCAATGAAAATAATGAAAAAGATCATATGCTAATCTTATGGAAAGTAATGACATTACATAAAGAAAAGTATAAGTGGTAAAATTTATTGAAAGTTAACAAGCATAGCATTGGTCAATGATGCAATTCATGAAAAAAATTAATAAGGGAAGAGAAGATTCACATGCAAATACACTATCTTGGACATCTTTTATGATTGTGAGCCCCCATTGAGTATTTTATGTCAAATTGCTGACGTTGGACAAGGAAGACAACATAATGAATTATGTTTGCTTATATTCACATAGAAGTTATATGGTCATAGATCCTCCAACATGTGGTGCTTGCTCAATATCTTTACTAGCCAAAAAATCCGCACCAAGTAGAGACACTACTTGTGCATCCAAAACCCTTAAACCCAGTTTCATGTCATGAGAGTCCACTATATCTACCTATGGATTGAATAAGATCCTTCAAGTAAGTTGTCATCGGTGCAAAAGCAATAAAAATTGCCTCTAAATATGTATGCACTTTTATTGTAAGGGCAAATAAGCTTTGTACGAACTTGTGATGGTAATGAAATAAAAGAGATGGACTGCATAATAAAGGTTGCTATCACAAGGGGCAATATAAAGTGACGTTCCTTTGCATTAAGAGCTTGTGCATCCAACAACAAAAAGCGCATGACAACCTCTGCTTCCCTCTGCGAAGGGCCTATCTTTTACTTTTATGTATTTACTTTTTGTGCTAGAGTCAATAGTGTTCTCCTCTATTCCTTTTTATTTTTCTCTTTTGCAAGCATCATGTGGTGGGGAAAGATATAGACACGTATATCCACTTGGATATGAGTGATCATGAGTTATTATTGTTGACATCACCCTTGAGGTGAATAAGTTTGGAGGCGAAATTATAAGCCCCTATCTTTCTATGTGTCTGGCTGAGACATTTTGCTCCATATATATGTTGTGAGTGTTAGCAATCACAGAAAACTAAATGATGGTTGAGTATGTGGACTTGCTAAAAAGCTCTTACATGAGACCCTTCCTGAAAATGTGATGAATTGCAATTGCATTGTTGACTGAGAACATAGTTTGTTAGTTTTCAAGAAAGTTTATGTCTTATACTTCGTTGTTGTGATGAATTGTTACTTGCTCATGAGAAGTTCTATGATAATGAATATTGTTGTTATAATGATCATGATGCTACTATGTCCGTATTTTGTTTTTATTGACACCTCTCTCTTTAAACATGTGTGACATCATTATCGATATCGGCTTTCGCTTGAGGACAAGCAAGGTCTAAGCTTGGGGGAGTTGATACGTCCATTTTGCATCATGTTTTCCTACTATCATTTATAGTGTTTTTAATCAATATAACACTTTGTAGAGCAATTCTAATGCCATTTCTCTCTTAATATTCAAGATTTACATAAGGAGGGAGATTGCTGGCAGCTGGAATTCTGGACCTGAAAAAGCTATGTCAGAGATACCTATTCTGCACATCTCTAAATGAGGTAAAATTTCACGGAGATTTATTTTGGAATAAATAAAAAATATTGGAGAAAAGAAGTACCAGAGGGGGCCACCTAGGTGCCCACAAGGCACCAGGGCGCACCACACCCCCCCCCCCCCCCCCGCCAGGCGCACCCTGGTGGCTCGTGGGGCCCCTGGGCAGCCTTCGGTGCACATTTTCTGGTATATAAGCCCATTTGCCCTAGAAAAAAATAAGGAGAATACTTTTGGGGCGGAGCGCCGCAGTCTCGAGGAGGAACTTGGGCAGGAGCACTTTCGCTCTCCGGCGGAGCGATTCCGCCAGGGATACTTTACTCCGGGAGGGGGAAATCGAAGCCATCGACATCACCAATGATCCTCTCATCGTGGGAGGACCAATCTTTATCAACATCTTCACCAGCACCATCTCATCTCCAACCCTAGTTCATCTCTTGTATTCAATCTTTGTCTCAAAACCTCAGATTGGTACCTGTGGGTTGCTAGTAGTGTTGATTACATCTTGTAGTTGATGCTAGTTGGTTTATTTGGTGGAAGATTATATGTTCAGATCCATTATGCTATTCAATACCCCACTGATCTTGGGCATGAACATGATTTGTGAGTAGTTACTTTTGTTCTTGAGGACATGGGAGAAGTCTTGTAATAAGTAATCATGTGAATTTGGTATTCGTTCGATATTTTGATGATATGTATGTTGTTGATTCTCTTAGTGGTGTCATGTGAACGTCGACTACATGACACTTCACCATCTTTGGGCCTAAGGGAATGCACCGTGGAGTAGTAATTAGATGATGGGTTGCTAGAGTGACATAAGCTTAAACCCTAGTTTATGTGCTATTCCGTAAGGGGCTGATTTGGATCCATATGTTTAATGCTATGGATAGATTTATCTTAATTCTTCTTTCGTAGTTGCGGATGCTTGCGAGAGGGGTTAATCATAAGTGGGAGGCTTGTTCAAGTAAGAACAGCACCCAAGCACCGGTCCACCCACATATCAAATTATCAAAGTAGCGAACGCGAATCAAACAAACATGATGAAAGTGACTAGATGAAATTCCCATGTGTCCCCGAGAATGCTTTGCTTATTATAAGAGAACGTTCCAGCATGTCCTTTGCAACAAAAGGATTGGGTTACCTTGTTGCACTCTTTGTTACCTTTACTACTTGTTACTTGTTACAAATTATCTTGCTATCAAACTACTCATTACAGATAATTTCAGTGCTTGCAGAAAATACCTTGATGAAAACCACTTGTCATTTCCTTCTGCTCCTCGTTGGGTTCGACACTCTTACTTATCAAAAGGACTACGATTGATCCCCTATACTTGTGGGTCATCAGGGTGCACCATGTCCACATGGGTACGAACGATTGTACGGATGTAAGGCGGGTGAGGTCAGACCTCGCAGCGAGATCACTTGGTTGTCTTGACGTTCATGGCAGGATCGTCCTGAGCTCGGAAAACACGCATCGAAAGATGAACAAGAGTCACATAGAGATGTGATCGGCAAGTTTGCCTACCGATTGAATTTCTCCTCATCAGTGATGTCCACATCAATGGCGTTGAATTGAAATGCGGGTCTTGTATCACTCACATTCAATTATGAGAGATATTGATTTGAGTGGGAGCGCACTGTAAAATTAACTTGTTTAATTCTCTGTGCAATTAATTATGAACATTGTGTAAGTGAAATTTGCATAATAGTTGTAGAATAATGGCTCGCGTTTCCACCTTCCCTATTAAAATTGAATAAGCTATTATTTATCTGGTTAATCTTTACGATTGGTAACGTAATGTGAGGATTGTCCTCAAGAGTGCCAAGAAGGACTTTGTCCTATCGGATGCTTTCTGTATTATCCCGCTAATGCTATGGATGATGAGACTCTCGTCCTTCGATCCAAAAGCTAGAATTCCGTTATGGTCAAGTGCAATATGTTTGCTTCCATAAAGACCCGAATTTCAAAGTTTGGGATAATTATGTGATATTCATGGAACTGAAAATTGGTTTCAGATGCAGACAAAGGCTAAAAAATATGAGATATCCAAAGCAATGTTTGTTTGCAAAGTATTAGTAAAGTGTTTGCTAAGCATTTGAATGATGAGAGAGGGATCCAAAAGAACGCATGTCTTGTGATGAAGGTGAATAAAACAACAACTTAAAGAGAAAGGAATTGTCCAAAGGGTGTTAGTGTAACTTACACCCATAGGAAGTCCGGGGCTAATGCCACTCTTAAAGTTGGGTGCTTCTTCTGAGAGTAGGAGAAATACTGAAAGTTAAACTGTTAGAAGTATAAAGGCAAAGAAAGAGAGAAGACTGGAATGTCCAGCTCATGTATGAAAGTCATACAAGTTATTGATGTATAGAAGGTTGGTCAAAGAAATAGTTCTTGAGAATTGTTATTAAAATGTTAGTCACTGATTCTTGGGTATGGTGATTAAAAGTTGATCACAGAAATACCCGCTCGATTGCATTCTGTTGCGACTCGATGCAAGAACTACTATGGCCTAAAAGACTTGCTAGTAATGAGGTTTAGATATGCGCTGGGAACATAGTAAAAGTTGCTATACTCGATACATTACCTATGTATTTATTTTCATAATTCATTTTTGAGTTTTTAAACACTCTAGCCCATTGCATAAAGTATCTTGCAAGAAGGTTGTTCATAAGAGAACTTTTGATGTTCGGTGTTATGAATAACATAAGGGCCATACTTTCATTATGAATGAGATGTATGTTATGAATATTGATAAAAATATATTACCTCTGTATTTATTTTCATAATTCATTTTAGCGTTTTTATACACTCTAGCCCATTGCATAAAGTATCTTGCAAGAAGGTTGTTCATAAGAGAACTTTTGATGTTCGGTGTTATGAATAACATAAGGGCCATACTTTCATTATGAATGAGATGTATGTTATGAATATTGATAATAATATAATACATCCGTGACACTGACGCTAAATGTCGCAAGACTAAAAGAATACCACATATGTGTGGCACTGCATTTGGTCACATTGGAGAAACCCGCATGGAGAAATTCCATAATGATGGATTGTTTATGTCATTTGATTATGAATCATCTGACACTTGCAACTTTCATCCGAAAAGTGAAGTGACTAAAATACCGTTCACTGGCCATGAGGAACGAGCAACGAACTTATTGGTGATCATACATTATGATGTGTGTAGTCCGATAAATGTTGTTGCTAGTAGTGGATTTGTCTATCTTCAGAAATGACTCAAGTAGATATATGGATATTTACTTGATGAGACATAAGTCTAGATCTTTTGAAGACATTCAAAAGGTTTTCAAAAATGAAGTAGAAATTATTGTAACAAGAAAATTATGTTTCTACAATTAGATTGCGGAAAGGAATATTTTGAGTTGCAAGTTTAGAGAATGTCTGATGAGTTGTGAAAAGAGTTTCATAACTTACACCTCCAGGAACACCACTGTTAGTGGAATGTCCATGAAGATGTAATCAAACCATTTATGACATGTTAAGATCAAAGATGACATAAATAAATTTGCCATTATCCCTTTTAAAGTAATGCTTTAGCTACTGCGGCTTTTACACTGAAAAGAGCGCCATCAGATCTGTTGAAATGACGCCATGGTATGGTACATCCAACCATGTTATATCTTTTCTTAACATTTGAAATATGGAGCTTGTGTAAAATGTTTACAAACCTATTCCAAATCAGACAAGTGCTACTTTGTAGGTTATCCCAAGTTATTGGGTATTCCCCCACCACTATACCGAGGCAAAAGGTTTTGCCACAAAGAACGGTATGATTTTGAAGAAAATGGTTCTTGCAAAAAGTTGAGTGGGAGGACAGTGCAACTCGACAAGATAACAATATCTTCGTCATCAAGTCAAAGGAAGGAAACCTTGGAAGTGATTCCAGAGTTTCCTACTGCGACTGATACGGAAGCCTCTACATGAGATGCATGGACTTCGGTCGAACTTGCAGCTGAACCACGTAGGCAAAACTCGTGCAAACCTCTCAGGTGCACAAACGAGATATTGTTGTTAGACAACAGTATACCTACGATACACAAGGAAGCATTGATGGGCCCTGACTCCGAAATTGGCTAAATGCCAATATAACCCGATATAGTTTCCATATAAATGATTCAAGATTAAAATCTTGGTACACCTTTGGAAGACTTAGAGTCTAACGAATATTAATGGAACTAGAAACTGATATAGATAAAAATGTTTTATCCATAAAGCTCAACTTGTTGCTTATAACAAATTCAAGGAATTGACTACGGCGAGATTGTCTCTCCGTAGCGATGCTTAAAGTCAGTTCGGGTTAAACTAGCAAATTAATACATATTTCAATCATGAGATATGATACATGGATGCCAAAAGGATTTTTCATGAGATGGAAATAAAACCAAGGACTTGTATGTGATACAATCCAAAGTATTTTATCGATCCAGAGGATGCTAGTGAGTATGCAAACTTCAGAGTTCCAGCAATGGACAGAAGAGAGCAAAATGGAGTTGGAATCTTCATTTTGATGAAAATAGTCAAAAGAGTTTGATTTCATCAATGGATAACGAAGATGCTTATGGTTAGAAGAAAGTAAGTGGGAGCATAATAATATTTCTGAAAACCTTGTGTGCTTGACACATTGTTGATTGGAAATAATATAAATTTCTTGACACGAATTAGGACTTCATTGAAAATAGTTTTTCGATGAAGTGCTTCGGCTATGTAGCCTTGATATTAGGCATAATTATCTACGGAGATAGAATTGCCTAATAGGCTAAGCCAAAAATACATATTGACAAGATGCTAAAACAGTTTAGCATAAGAATGCCAAGGTGTGATTCTTGCCGAAGTCACATGGAAAGAGTTTTGCAAGACTCGGTGTCCTAAAACACCGATGAGCAAAATACATGATGGAGATTCCACACACTCTTGTGTTTGGATTAATCATGTATTCCATGGTATGTAAAACAACTAGATATGTCCGATACTCCCAAGCTGTTGCGAGTATAGATACCAAAGTGATCAAAGTGCTGATCATGGGACAACAGTGAAAAATGTCATTGTGTACTAGAGTAGCACTGATGACATGTTTTCTCACAAGTAGAGATTATGAAGTGCTCG
Organism: Elymus sibiricus; assembly: GCA_039707655.1. Lineage (NCBI taxonomy): Eukaryota > Viridiplantae > Streptophyta > Magnoliopsida > Poales > Poaceae > Elymus > Elymus sibiricus. The sequence goes on along the minus strand of CM077676.1, from coordinate 117,403,419 downwards.
TTGTAAGTAATTACATCGATACAGTCTTCATCAATGCTCCATGCGATTTTTGATTTAAGTTAAGGGTTTTGTGTAATACACGATATGGTGACACAGTAAGTTGGAATTGTTCCAAACAAGTTACTGTGGCGAATTCTATAACAAAGGCTAAGTATGTTGACGCTTTAGAAGCGACAAAGAAGATGTTGAATCATATAGTTCATTCATGAACTTAGTATGGTTCCAAGATGGCTTTGGTCAATGGGACACTATTGTAGATAGTAGCTCCATACCTCAGTCCGAGGAATCAAGGTTCGACCAGTGATTCACATATATACAAAGCCAAGTCCACACAAAATATGAATTTTGTGAAAGCGTGAAAACGCGAGGATATGCAAAAATATACACGGAGCTGAAGTTGTCAGATTCGTTGGACATCAGGCTACACCACAAGCGAAGCATATTTTACACCAGTATGCCATAGGTGTAAAGTGCATTAGCATTAACTAGATTATTGACTCTAGTGAAAGTGGGAGTCTGTAGGAGATATGCCCTAGAGGCAATAATAAATGTTATTTTTGTCTCCATGTTCATAATTATGTTTATATTCCGTGTTATAACTGCTATGGTCCTCGAGTCTACAATATCCACGAGGCTCGGAGGGAAACTCATGTGCACGTGTGGAATAATAAACCGAAAAATGTATTCCTAGTCATGCCTCTAAGACTAGCTCAAGTATTGCATGATGATCCTGTTTTCCTGATCATGGGCATGACTATGCCAGCAATTTTGAGGGCACAATGTTAGAAGAACATTTGTGTTGAATCGACCCGAATTGATGTTATGCTATGAGATACATTCGTCACAAGTTAATGGTTAATAACACAGAGAAAGTTAACGTTTGCATGATTCCTTAGACCATGAGAGTATCAAGTTTCTTCATGCTTGCTTCACGAACATTGGGGTTTGTTAAACGTCATCCGTAAATGGGTGGCTATTACGGCGGCTTACGGGTTCATGGAAAAGTATGACAAGGGACTTGATAGCTCAAGAATGGGATTTGCTCCTCCGACGATGGAGAGATATTCTTTGGGCCCTCTCGGTGTTATGGTATCCATCATCGTCTGGCCAGACACAATGTGATTTGATCACAGGGATGTCGGAACGCGGAAACGAGAAGAGAGAACAAAATCGGTAACGAGGTAACTGGCATAGTGGACAAAGTTGTTGATCCACGGGGATGCCGATAAATCTCACCTCGGGTGTTTGTAACATATCGCGAAGCAACGGGAATAGCAAACGGCAACTGGAGGTTCACTCGAATATTTATTCGTGTGGGTATAGGGGTCAATATGGGTGTCCACGGCTCCGATGTTGATCATTGATCGGAAAGTGTTCCGGTCATGTCTATACTTCACTGAACCTATAGGGTCACATGCTTAAGGGTCATCTATCTGCTGAATACTAGACAGGGAGTATGAGAGAAAGTCACCGGAAAAGTTTCGGAGACAACGGAAGAGTTCCGGAGAGAGAACACCGGAATAGTTTCGGTAAAACTGAAAAGTTGTTTCGGAGTATACCATTAAGTCAAAATGGTTTCGGCACAAGCCTGGAAATTCTTGGAGGGTGCCAGAATTGTTCTGGGAACTTCTGGGATTTTTCCGGAGAAAAAAACCGGAAATGTTCCGGGGCTGCCGGAACTGCTTTGGTTGCTTTTCGCTGATGAAAATCACTGATCCAAAATTGTTTTGGAACGCATCCAAAATTATTTTAGGGGGTACTGGAAATGTTCTAGGCCGACTTAAAAATTTTCGGATTTACCGGTCGCGAAAAAATGTTTTCATGAATAGTGAAAAGCACTTTATGGTTGTTTTTTGGAAAGCCACCTTTTTGGGCTTTTTCCATAAAAGATCTAGAGGGGATGACATGGAAGGATAAGGGCCCTTTTGAGGGGGGCCTACAAGGGTGGCCGGCCAAAGGGTGGAGCTCCATGGAGCTCAACTTGCCTCCCCATTATGCCCTTCATGTGATTCATATTGCATGGGCATTTTGGGGTTTTCATGTTGAAAGTACATGTAGTCCCCATGTATGGTTTTGGTAATTAAATGACAATCCTAATGGACTAACGTTTGCATTGAGATATATATTTGAAGGAAAGTTCCATTTGCAATGCATGAAGAATACTGGATGAATTGATGGATGAATTCCATCAACATAAATATATGCATTGAGACTTGATAATGAATGACAATTCCTATGAAGAAACAATGACACCAAGTTATATAGAAAGGTTTGTTCCATGGGTGATGCAAGAAGGAGATTGAATGGATTCGGAATGAATGCCATATACATATAGTTGTGCATCAAGATTATTCATGGAGCAAAGATAATTCTTGACCAAGATGACAATCGAAGATTGAATTCAAAGATGGTCAACACACAAGCGCAAATCATGTACCTCATGGGATCTTGTGGTATGGTAAGAATTTGTCAATTGCGCTTTGTGTACTAACCCATTCTATGTGTTTTCTATATCTATGAGGGTTAGGTGATTCTCATGGACTTACATCAAGAGAAAGATTTCAAGTGCCCATGAGAGGATGACATCAAGAGTTGATGATCATGGTTGACAAGGGCAAGTTCAAGATAGCCATCCTGAAGGATTACATGCTTGAAGCTTGTGGATGATCACATGACGAACGTATGAAGATGAATACAATGCAATGCTCCCCACATGGCTTATGGGGGAGCTATTTGAAGTCTTCACCAAGTGTAATGGTAAAGATCATCGTTCTGACTTGAGCCAAGCATAAACGTCAACACCAAGCTCAAATGGAATGCTTTAGTAAAAGGTATTAGTTCCTTTGGCTTTCGTTGTGAGGATCGATGGCCATCGAAAAGGATATATGCTCAAGAATGAGTTTCCGGAAGCTATCTAGTATAGTTATTTTATGATTCTTGAGTTATAGGGATCCCGCACTATTAAGAGGGGATCAAAGGGGTTAGTGATAGATTTGCTCAAGTCAACATCTTCTATTTCTACTTCCTCACATCATATTCCAACATAGGCATATTTCACTCCTATCCAGTACAAATACAATATGCCTATACATCTATCAAAGAAAATCCAAAGCCATATAGGTTAACCAAATACATGATAAATGCTTTGCATAATTTGCATCCTCCATTTTGGTTGATCTTGGGTGGTTCTCTATGTGAGGACCTGGGCTTTTTCCATAGCTTCAAAACGAGCCCAAGATCATCAAAATCGGAGTCCGGATGTGAAAGTTATGCATGTTTTAGTTTTCGGGTTCCTGCTGTTTTTATTGGCCGGATATCCGGGACTTGGCCGGATGTCCGGGCTCCCGGGACGCCCCGGATGTCTGGGATCCTCCCGGATATCCGGTCGTCGATGTCCAGAAACTATGTCGAAATGTTGGCTGTGCCTGCCAGATGTCCGACACTTGGCCGGATGTCCGGGGCCTCAAGTTTGGCCAGATGTCCGGGCCCTGTACTCTGGCCTCTGTTTTTCACATACGTGTGTGTGTAATTCTCAGCCGCCGGAGGTCCGGCCATTGCCCGGATGTCCGGCACGGCGTTTTCACTTACCCTAAAACGGCTAGTTTTCTTGCCACACTATATATACCCCCTCACCACTTCGTGGAGGGGTTGACCACTTCATCCAAAATCGCCCCAAGAACACAAGTGGCTCCGTCTCACTTCTCCTTCACCAAATCTTAGATCCTGGAGAGATTCGTGAGAGTTCTTGAGAGATTTTCCAATCAAGTGATAGATTCATTCCCTCTCCCTCTCTTGACCAAAGGAATTCGTGATTTGAGCAAGTCTTGAGCATTTCCCCCTTGATCTTGTTACTCTTGGAGGTTGGAGACTCCTAGGCGGTAGGAGTGCTCCGGTGAGGAATCAACTTGTGATTTGTCCCCCGAAAAGTTTGTGAAGGTTTGGAGGCCGCCTCAAGGTCTACCACTAGTGGTTGGGAATCACCTTCGTGGTGATATCTCAAGGAGAATAGGGTGAGCCTTCGTGGCGTTGGTGTGCCTTCGTGGTAACATCCACCTCTCTAACGGTGACTAGCTTCCCTCTAAGGAAGTGAACATTGGGATACATCCTCGTCTCTGTGACTTCAGTTATCCCTAACCCTAACTCCCTACTTGTGGTTTACTTTGGTCACTTGACCGTGCATTCACTATATCTTGTTGTCCTCATTATATTGTGTTGGCCATCCCCTTGAAGAGATTATTTAGGCTTACACTTTATATTCGCAATTCATACTTGCTACTATTGATATATCTTGTGATTAGTGTGAATTGCTAACTTGAGTCATACACTCCCATATATTGTGATATTGCTCTAGTAAGTTTGTGTAACTTACTTGTGCTTGTTAGTATCCTTGTTGTCCTCATTATATTGTGTTGGTTACCATATCGTAGAGATTATCTAGGCCAACACTTTATAGTCCGCAATTCATACTTCCTACTATTGTTCTATCTTGTGCTTAGTGTGAATTGCTAGCTTGTAACATTCATTTCCATATCTTGTGACATAACTTGTGTAAGCTTATAGTGCTTACTTGAGTTTGATTGTATCATTCAATTCCATATATTGTGATACAATTTGTGTAAGCTTGTATTGCTTACTTGTGGTTGTGTGTATTATTCATTTCCATATCTTGTGATATACATTGAGTAAGTTTGTGTGACTTACTTGTGCTTACTCATATCCTCGTTGTTCTCATCTTGTTTATCCTAAGTTGTTGGTGCACTTAGTGAGCCTAGTATATTTAGGATTTATGCTTGAAAAGTATCCGCTTAGTTTATTTCCGCATTAGGATATAGCCAAATCCGTAAAAGATTTTAAAACGCCTATTCACCCCCCCCCCCTCTAGGCGACATCGTGGTCCTTTCAATTGGTATCAGAGCTAGGTCTCTCTTTATTAGGCTTCATCGCCTAGAGAGTATCGATGTCGACTAGTGATTTAGTGCACAATGACACTTTTGATTTTGATGGCACAAATTATCACCTATGGAGAATTCGCATGCTTTGTCACTTTCGGGCCATGGGTCCAAATGCTTTGCGAATTGTTCTTGTAGGAATTTCCATTGCAAAGGATGGTCCTTCTCCATCTATTGAGGATATGTATGTTGATTGTGATGCTTCTCTTATCATTCATCAAGCTATATCCTTTGAAGTGTTTAAGGTAGTCATGACTTGCAAGTCGGCACATGAGACTTGGACCAAACTTGAAGATATATATGGTGGGTCCAATCTTGATGAAGATAATATTCTTTGGAAGGAGTTAATGGAGGAGTTCTACACATTTTTAAATCATGAAGAGCTCTCTATTGCTTCCACCTCCAATTACTTGGACACTTCAATATCTTCCACTTCACCAACATGTGGCGTTCCACAAGGTAATGACATGGAGAGTGAAGAAATATCTTGTGATGATGGTGTTAAGCTCATTTGTGATGATATGCTTGATCTCCCGTGTTGCCATGATAGAAATACTTTGGTTTCCTCTAGTTGTTCTATGACTAACCATGTAGAGGAAATCAAGAAAGATGAGGCACGCTTGATTGATGAAGAACCCTCTTCTCCAAAAGAATCATCATCAACACCCTTTGTTCACATGTGCCTCATGGCAAGAGGTAATGACGAGGTATCATCTTCTCTTAGTGATAATGATGATAGTTGTAATGAGGAAGATGATGATGACTTGACTCAAAATCTCTATGAGATTGGGAAAACTCTTCATAGAGCTAAAAATGACACTTATAAAAGGTTCCAAGATGTTCTTGCTTGCTTTCAAAAACGTAATGATTTATTTCTTAATGAGCAAGCAAAAAGTGAACAACTTGAACATGGACTTGCTAAGGCTCATCAATCTCTTAGTGACTTAAGGTCTTCAAAAGAAGAGATTGAAGTTACTCATTGTAAACTTAAAGAGGATTTTGAGCACCTTGACCTTGGCTACAAGAATGTCAAAGGAGAGCTCACCAAACTCTCTAAGTCTCATGAGGAACTTGAAGCTACTCATGCGGAGTCTCTAGTTTCTACATGCTCCTCTCATATTGATAATGATGCTTGTGCTACTAACTCTATCTTGTGTGAAGCATCGATATTGAAAGAAAATGTTGAGCTTAGGACTCAACTCGATTTGCTAACTAGCAATTATGGGATATTGGAAGAAAGTCATGAAAAGCTCTCAGGCACTCATGAGGATCTTCTAATCTCTCATGATGAGCTAAAGTTAGCTCATGAGGCTATGGTCACCAAGGTAAAATCGTGTGAGTCTCATGTGGATATTAGCACATCTTCTACTCGAAATGCCTTATTGCCATGTGCTAGTCCTTGCAATTCCTCTCTACATGATATTGGTACATCTCATGATGAATTTCTCACCTTGTCTTGTTGCTCTGACCATGAAGTTTCTACTTCCACTATTTCCCTTGTTTCTAGTGTTGAAACTAACCATGCAGAGGAAATTAATGAGCTCAACGCCCAAGTCACTAGTTTGAAGAAAGACTTGGAAAAGTGCGATGATGGACATAGTTTTCACTCCAACAAGGAGAAGTCCAAGAACAAGAAAAGGGGACAAGACCAAGCCAAGAATGAGTCCAACATTTCTTGCTTTAAGTGCAAAAAGATTGGACATCATGTGAGATCTTGTCCATTGAAAGAAAAGGGCTTATAAAGAGAAGCTACATGGGAAGCGGCCTCAAGCTCAATCTCAAGTTCAACCTCAAGTTGAAGAACGGCCACTATCCATGATGAACCATGTTATTGCTCCCCAAGTTGAGAAAGTAAAGAAGAAGAGAAGGGGGAGTACATGTTGCTATATTTGTCGTAAGAAGGGACACATAGCTTCATCATGTCACAACGCTAACATCTCTAAGCCTCCAATTATCAATGATCATTATTCACTTAGGAAGGATAATGTTGGCAATTTGTTTGCCAAGTATGTTGGCACCCAAAGTGGTTTGAGTAAAGAAAAGACCATTTGGGTTGCCAAGCCTATTGTGACTAATTTCTTAGGATCCAACTTGATTGGGGACCATCAAGCTCTAACTTGATCAATAGGTGTGTGGAGGGCATTGGAGACTTGGCTAGTTCACGAGAAAAGTGATTTTCATCATCCATTGAGGTTCAAGCCAAGTCAAAAGGATTATCATCATATTTGTCATTCCAATGCTCCTCGTGGTGGTAACTTATATTTATTCTGTCTACATTGAAAGTTACTAGCCCCTTGCATGTTTAGGTTTTGTATCTTACATGTGATTGTATATGATGTGCTTCCTAGAGTATGCTTGATATGTGTTATCTAGCATTATTAGGTTGTAGTACACTTCATATACTTGTGTGCTTTGGTTCGAGCCTTTATTGATTCTCAGTGAATCTTATTTGGCTCTTTTAAGATATTAATGAATCATCACATTATGGGGGAGTGATATGCTATGTGCACATCACAAACCTAGAATGTGTAAATATGCTTGATACCACCTAGTATGATTACTATGAGACTATCTAGTTAGTATGTGGTATGTCACACTCATGTGGAATTCAAATAACTATTGGTTAAACATTATCTTTGGTTGGATTTCACTTGCCTCTTGTTGATAATATATGAATAATCACATTATGGGGGAGTGATGTGCTTTGTGCATATCACAATCCTTGTAAATGTGAACAACTGAGGATTGCAACTTCGAATTCATATTTGAGATTACCTTATATCTTTGTGGCTTGCTAAGCTCAACACGTCCCTAATTGCATAAACATCATTTTGCTATTTATCCTTTGGATTTGTGTAAGTAAGGATTTCTAGTGCGATGTTACCCATGGATTATCTTAAAGATCTTATCTGGGAAATCATTGTTTTGTGTCATTCCAATTACTGCTACGTATGATTATTCCGGAGGAGAGAAGTGCCCAAATGCCATAGTTGGAGAAGTTTCTATGAAGGCCGGAACTTCCGGTGTTAGACGGAACTTCCGGGCACCAGAACTTCTGGGGCAGGTCCGGCCAGCTTCCGGGCAATCCAGAGGCATTGCGAAATCTGTGCAACCTCTCTGTTTATCCCAGAACCTGCCCAGACCCTCTCCCGGAACTTCTGGCGGACGGAACTTCCGGGGTGGCCGGAACTTCCGAGACGCGGAACTTCCATGGCAAGTGTGGTCAGCTTCTGGGGCATCCAGAGTGATTGCACACTTGTGCAATCTATCTGTTTAACCCGGAACCTTCCCGGAACTTGGCCCGGAACTTCCGGGTGCCGGAACTTCCGTCTGCTGCCGGAACTTCCGGGACACGCAAAAATTGCCCCAACGGTTGGATTTGGAGCCCCACCTATAAGTAGTCTTCTTCTTCCCCACGAAGAACTTGACGACTCCATTTCTCTCTCCTCCATTTTCAGAACTCAATTTCTTGGAGATCTCCCTCCTTAGCCAACCAAAGCTCTTGATCCTTTGACAAGCAAAGGAGAAGTGCATGATCTTGTTTTCATGGGAGTTTGTTATCTCATTGCTTGCAATATCTTATACCCATTTGAGTGAGATTTTCCTATGAGAATGTGTGGAATGCATATCTTTTATGCTCATTGGTTTTGCTTAAGTTCATATGTTGAACTTTGTGTGCTATCATGTGTTTATTTGTCTCATTGATGCAATTTGGTAGATTTCAATGATTTGTGATGATATTGGAAGTATTCATGATGTATGTGATCTTTTGTCCAAGTTGTATCTCCTTGGATCTTGATTGGCTTTTGCATGCATGTTAATATATGTATATCTTTATGCCTTGCTTAAATGATCCAATATATAAGGGCAACTCCATCATATCCTTAATGGTTAATATGTGAACGATATTCAAAGTCATATCTATATGCACATAGTTAAGTGGAGTATGCACTTTGTATTGTAGTTGTGCTAACTACTTTGGACCCAATAAGTTTGGGGACCATATTGTACTTAAAAGTGATTTAGGTACATTGAAGAAGCATTGTGTGCTTGGCTTATGCATGAAGAAGGTGGTGTCACCATGAGGGAATTAGAGCCAAGTTTGGGTGGCGCATTGATCTGCAACTGCATGCCAATGCTTTCTCGGTAACAAGTATTTACTTCATGCATACATTTCTTGCATTCAACCTTGTGTAGGTTGCATCATGGCATGAATTTCTTGACTCGTTCTTGTGATATTTGTTTCCATTCTCAAAGCATCCCAATAATGATCTCTTGTTGCTAGTTGTGATGTCTTTGATGGTTGTGTGTTTGGAGTTCATTAATATTCAATAAGATAATATTAAGCCATGTGCTATACTTTCAAGCAAAGATCTCATTGGTATATTTTATGACTCCCGTTTGGATATCTTATTCTTTCCTTTTGAAACTATGTCATGTGTACATCCTTCTTTGTGGATATATATCATCATGATTGTCATCTACCTAGAATCTTATACACGTGAGAGAAGTTACATCTCTAGTTGATATCCCTATTCTTTCATGTCCACCGTTTCATCCTCTTTTTATATCTTTGGTGGCTCCGTGGAAGCATTTGTCGTATGAGTGCGTGTCTTATCCCTTTGCATCTTAGTGCACTCATGTTTGGTGAATATTGTTGTCCTCATGCTTGTCTTGACAAGCCTATTATTTCCTATCTTCACCATGGGTTGTCACAAGCTTTGATTTTTAAATTTGCATATTAGTGATCTTGTGAACCCATTTGCTTGATGTGTGTGCGACCTGCTTAACTTTGTGTGTGTGGGAAGGACATGTCTTGCACCTTGTATCTCATTTACTCAAGACTATGTTGATGCTTAATTCTCATCCTTATATTAGTCTTCTCAAGTGCTTTGATGTGACTCACACGCATCATTTTGGTTGTGCCTATTCTTAGGTTGCCTCATTTACATGTTGCTCAACCATATGTTTGTTGCAAATGCTAGGCTTCTTTTCTTATCTATGCTTGCTTGCAATTGTTTTGTGTTCCTATTGATTTTGGGGGAGTGATGATCCTATTTTGTGCACTTGTATCCAAATACAAAAATTCTAAATAGTGCACAAATCATGGGGAGCTTCTCTATTTTCCTTAGAACACTCCTTTTCCCAAATCATAATATTCTTTTATCCTTTTGGCTCGTCGGATCTTTTGATTGCTTGCTTCACTTTGTGTTATGCAAATGAGATCAATTTGTGCCATGTGCTTTGTGCCATGTGCCTTGCTCTTATGCTAGGCTCAAAGTTGTATAATAGTGGATTCACCTGTGGATATCATGTTCTTATCAATTACAACCTTTTTGTGTATACGGGTTTCTTTGTGGATACATATCATGATTATTTTTGGCCACTTAGAAATTTTTATACATAAGAAAGTTCATATCTTTCCTTGATATCATTTATTCCTTGCCGGCCACTTTGTGTGTTCCTTTTATTCGTATAGTGGCTTCGGTAAGAGGTTGTGTCATGAGTGCTTGTATGTTTTGCATACAATCTTGCATACTCATGTGTTTTGAATGTATTTTGGACCCATGCTTGACATGATGATCACATTGGATATTCCTATTATATCTTATCCAAAATATGTTCTTTGGATCTTCTGGATGTTTTCCTCGCATGTCTAATGCTTGTTTTCATATCTTCGTATCTGGTTGCATTCTATAGTTTCCGAGCTCCTCCAATTGTTCATCATTGAATATGTGCATTTGTTTTCACTCCCATTTTGTGATATGCACACATCAAGGAGGAACTCATACTATATTGGTCTTCTAGATGTTTTGTCTTCCATTTTGGCATTTGTTGGCAATGGGGGAGAAGTTTAGAGGGTTTAAGATAAATATCTTTTGAAGTTCTTGTTGTCATTCATGCATATCTACCCTAGTTATATGTGCTTGTTGCATGAATGAGTATATAGAGAAAACTCCATCTAGTTTATATCTATGCAATGAAATTCAAAGTTCATCCACATATGCATATATTATGGGGGAGCTTGCTCTATAGATTATGGTCCTACTAACATCAAATACTTGTGTAGTATTTTGATGTTAGTACAACCGGTTTTGATAACATCAAGTTTCTTTGTAATACTTGATGCTATCAAAATCACCCCAAGTATTCAATTTATCTTCGGATAAATTGCATGCTTGTTTAAAAATTCATTAAATAAACCCTCTTGTTGAGATTGTCATCAATTACCAAAATGGGGGACATTGAAAGTACATGTAGTCCCCATGTATGGTTTTGGTAATTAAATGACAATCCTAATGGACTAACATTTGCATTGAGATATACATTTGAAGGAAAGTTCCATTTGCAATGCATGAAGAATACTGGATGAATTGATGGATGAATTCCATCAACATAAATATATGCATTGAGACTTGATAATGAATGACAATTCCTAATAAGAAATAATGGCATCAAGTTATATAGAAAGGTTTGTTCCATGGGTGATGCAAGAAGGAGATTGAATGGATTCGGAATGAATGCCATATACATATAGTTGTGCATCAAGATTATTCATGGAGCAAAGATAATTGTTGACCAAGATGAAGATCGAAGATTGAATTCAAAGATGGTCAACACACAAGCGCAAATCATGTACCACATGGGATCTTGTGGTATGGTAAGAATTTGTCAATTGCGCTTTGTGTACTAACCCATTCTATGTGTTTTCTATATCTATGAGGGTTAGGTGATTCTCATGGACTTACATCAAGAGAAAGATTTCAAGTGCCCATGAGAGGATGACATCAAGAGTTGATGATCATGGTTGACAAGGGCAAGTTCAAGATAGCCATCCTGAAGGATTACATGCTTGAAGCTTGTGGATGATCACATGACGAACGTATGAAGATGAATACAATGCAATGCTCCCCACATGGCTTATGGGGGAGCTATTTGAAGTCTTCACCAAGTGTAATGATCAAGATCATCGTTCTGACTTGAGCCAAGCATAAACGTCAACACCAAGCTCAAATGGAATGCTTTAGTCAAAGGTATTAGTTCCTTTGGCTTTCGTTGTGAGGATCGATGACCATCGAAAAGGATATATGCTCAAGAATGAGTTTCCGGAAGATATCTAGTATAGTTCTTTTATGATTCTTGAGTTATAGGGATCCCGCACTATTAAGAGGGGATCAAAGGGGTTAGTGATAGATTTGCTCAAGCCAACATATTCTATTTCTACTTCCTCACATCATATTCCAACATAGGCATATTTCACTCCTATCCAGTACAAATACAATATGCCTATACATCTATCAAAGAAAATCCAAAGCCATATAGGTTACCCAAATACATGATAAATGCTTTGCATAATTTGCATCCTCCATTTTGGTTGATCTTGGGTGGTTCTCTATGTGAGGACCTGGGCTTTTTCCATAGCTTCAAAACGAGCCCAAGATCATCAAAATCGGAGTCCGGATGTGAAAGTTATGCATGTTTTAGTTTTGGGGTTCCTGTTGTTTTTATTGGCCAGATATCCGGGACTTGGCCGGATGTCCGGGCTCCCGGGACGCCCCGGATGTCTGGGATCCTCCCGGATATCCGGCCATCGATGTCCAGAAACTATGTCGAATTGTTGGCTGTGCCCGCCGGATGTCCGGCACTTGGCCGGATGTCCGGGGCCTCAAATTTGGCCAGATGTCCGGGCCCTGTACTCTGGCCTCTGTTTTTCACATACGTGTGTGTGTAATTCTCAGCCGCCGGATGTCCGGCCATTGCCCGGATGTCCGGCCCGGCGCTGTCACTTACACTAAAACGGCTAGTTTTCTTGCCACACTATATATACCCCCTCACCACTTCGTGGAGGGGTTGACCACTTCATCTAAAATCGCCCCAAGAACACAAGTGGCTCCCTCTCACTTCTCCTACACCAAATATTAGATCCCGGAGAGATTCGTGAGAGATCTTGAGAGATTTTCCAATCAAGTGATAGATCCATTCCCTCTCCCTCTCTTCACCAAAGGAATTCGTGATTTGAGCAAGTCTTGAGCATTTCCCCCTTGATGTTGTTACTCTTGGAGGTTGGAGACTCCTAGGCGGTAGGAGTCCTCCGGTGAGGAATCAACTTGTGATTTGTCCCCCGGAAAGTTTGTGAAGGTTTGGAGGCCGCCTCAAGGTCTACCACTAGTGGTTGGGAATCACCTTCGTGGTGATATCTCAAGGAGAATAGGGTGAGCCTTCGTGGCGTTGGTGTGCCTTCGTGGTAACATCCACCTCTCTAATGGTGACTAGCTTCCCTCCAAGGAAGTGAACATCGGGATACATCCTCGTCTCTGTGACTTCGGTTATCCCTAACCCTAACTCCCTACGTGTGGTTTACTTTGGTCACTTGACCGTGCATTCGCTATATCTTGTTGTCCTCATTATATTGCGTTGGCCATCCCCATGAAGAGATTATTTAGGCTTACACTTTATATTCGCAATTCATACTTGCTACTATTGATATATCTTGTGATTAGTGTGAATTGCTAACTTGAGTCATACACTCCCATATATTGTGATATTGCTCTAGTAAGTTTGTGTAACTTACTTGTGCTTGTTAGTATCCTTGTTGTCCTCATTATATTGTGTTGGTTACCATATCGTAGAGATTATCTAGGCCAACACTTTATAGTCCGCAATTCATACTTCCTACTATTGTTCTATCTTGTGCTTAGTGTGAATTGCTAGCTTGTAACATTCATTTCCATATCTTGTGACATAACTTGTGTAAGCTTGTAGTGCTTACTTGAGTTTGCTTGTATCATTCAATTCCATATATTGTGATACAATTTGTGTAAGCTTGTATTGCTTACTTGTGGTTGCGTGTATTATTCATTTCCATATCTCGTGATATACATTGAGTAAGTTTGTGTGACTTACTTGTGCTTATTCATATCCTCGTTGTTCTCATCTTGTTTATCCTAAGTTGTTGGTGCACTTAGTGAGCCTAGTATATTTAGGATTTGTGCTTGAAAAGTATCCGCTTAGTTTATTTCCGCATTTGGATATAGCCAAATCCGTAAAAGATTTTAAAACGCCTATTCACCCCACCCTCTAGGCGACATCATGGTCCTTTCACATGTGCCACCCTACCCCTTGCATTTTCCTATAAATAGAGGTGGAGAGGAGCTCTCCACACTCACTCTTTTCTCACATACAAATGCCATGCATGATCTGGCCTTCTCTCTACCTCCCCGCGAAATAGTTTCGTAGAGCCGAAAGGCTGTCTGAGTTCCGGTGGGAACCAGTTCTGGACGGCGATGCCCTGCCGGATAGATGACACCGTATGCGTGCAACCCCGTAGAGAGGTCATAGATTCGATCTTTTTGCCCGAGGGGCTGTTCTAGAGTGCCTCCCGAAGGGCTGTCCGAGTGATCGTCCGAGTTTCTGTAAGTGCCTCCCGAATGGCTGTCCGTGACACCGTCCGGGGACTGTCCGACCGCCTCCACATAGCTACTGGTACAAACCCTCAGCCCCGAGGGTGAACTACTCCCTCCTCATCATGGAGACCACCGGAATGATGAATATGGCCTCCGGTGATGCTTTCCCCCCTCCGGCAGGGTGCCGGAAAAGGGCTGTAGATGAGATCGTGGAGGTACAGAGGTTTGCGGCGGCGTAAAAACTCATCTAGGTTAACTTTCGGGGGTTTCTGAATATATATGATTTTTTGGCGTTGGAATCACGCGAAGAGGGGCCACAGGGGGCCCACGAGGCACCAGGGCGCGCCTGGGGGGTGGCGCGCCCTGGTGACTCGTGGGGCCCCTGTGGGTCTTCTAGCCACCTCCCGAAGCTTCCAGTGTCTCTTATGTTCCAGAAAAAATCGTCAAAAAGTTTCGCTGCATTTGGACTTCATTTCATATAGATTTTCTGGAAAACCAAAAACAAGCAGAAAACAACAACTAGCACTGGGCACTAGGTCAATATGTTAGTCCATGAAAATCATATAAAATCCATATAAAAGTGCACCAAAATCATACAAAACTATAATAAACATGGCATGAATACTTCATAAATTATAGATACGTTGGAGACGTATCAACCACCTCCGATGATGTCTCTGTCATGCAGCCCCTCAAGTGTGAACCCATCGAGGGTGATTCCTCTAAGTTCACCTTGACGGATACATCGAGTGGGAATCCATCGAGGGTGATTCCTCGGACTTCCCCCTTGATGATAAAATCACACGGTTGCCCCTTTTTAACTGTTACTACGGGACTGAAGGGACAGGCAGTACCACCCCGGTAGAGGTGGACCTGAGTTCCCGACAGTCTCTTAATAAGTCGGGTTGACCAGGAGGGTACCCGCGAGATAATGATGCGGCACGGCCGGGCAGGCAGAGACCGCCCTAGAGAAGGATGGGCCTGGCCCTTGGCGTAAGTCCGCGAGACGGGGCGACAGGAGCACTGATTGTCATCGCGCGCTCCCAACACACTAATGGGTTTGGATATGTGATCTGAGTAGGCCTCTGGCCTTCACTACTGCAGGAATGCCTAGCAATGGCGGGCGCAAAAAGGCCAGTAGTGGCGGGCCAGACTCCCAGGCCCGCCCGCCACCGACCTCCCGCCACTGCTATTACCCCATCAGTGGCGGGTGCTTGCCCGCCACTGGTACGTAGCTTCCAATGGCGGGCTTTCTCACCTGCCCGCCACAGCTTGCTTCTGTTGCCCGCCACAGATAGCTTCTGTTGCCCGCCACAGCTGCCACCTTAGCTGTTGCTGTTCAGATGTTCTGCGAGTCACTACAGCAAATGGGATGAGCACGGATGATTCTCAATATAACTAAAGAAGAATGAATTCATTTTGAAAACAAACCCTCAAATAATTCAGTAACACTTGAAAGTTGTTCAACTTAAGAAATAAAGATCAATGTATCACATTCATCTTAACATACTAATTAATTAACTAACAGTTCTCCGGCTGATATATTCATGACTTAGTTCTAAACATGGTCAACAACAACCATCATCTGATAGTCGTTGCAGTTGCTCTTCCTTATAGTGATTACCACAAGGGTGTCCACCCTTAGTTCTCTCTTTCCCTTGATGAACTCCCGCCAGCCGGACTCATGGAATGATATGCGCCGGTCGGATTCCGTCTTGTATTGGACGTTCGTGACAGACCCTCTTGGTCCATGGATTACTCCAGCGGTGCCGACGACGGGGATGTCCACTCCGAAAAACATCTTCAAAGGTAACTTCTGAACTCCCCATCATTAAGAGAAAATAGAGAGCACACAATGTTAGACATCTCACCATACTTGGTTATGACCAAAAAGAGATGAAAGAATATAAAACATCTCACCATAACTTTTTTGACCATGTTGGTTTTTGTTAGACGGTGCACAAAGGGCCTCCCCAAGAAGGCCAAAGAGGATGGTAACATCGCTTTCACATTAGTTGTCTCGTCCCGAGTAAGCTTCTTCATCCTTTGAGAAAAATTGCAGAAAGGATAGGACCATCATCTTCATCTTCGATGTCCTCTTCTTCATCTTGGTTGTCCTCATCTTCATATTGGATGTCATCATCTTCATCTTGGCTATCGATGTCATCTTAGTCATCTTGGCTGTCGATGTCATCGTGGTCATCTTGATCTTCATCATCCTGGTCATCTTGGTCATCGTCATCATCATCGCTGTTGACATATAATGTCCTTAACCTGTTCACCTCTCCTTTTAAGGAAAAGGCTATGAGTTCTCCTCCTTTAAAATTGTTCACTGCAATGTACTGCTCCCATCCATCACCATATATGATGGTTTTATTCTTTCCTTTGCACAGATCCAATTCGAATTCGCGCTCCTCATCATCCTCAAAGTACAACACGTTACCATATGAATTGTTGAAGTCTTCCCTTATGTTGCATGGGACACACTATGCAGCAGTTAATAATCAATAATAAAGTCAGTAAAACAGTTAAAAATGATCAAAATTCAATACAAATTCAAGTTAAAGACCGTTACCACTGATTTTTGAAATCCCTTTCTCAAAAATACCCCGAACTGCACTGCAGTTTCAAGACTGTTCATACATGAATTTTGGCAGACCTTGCAGATCTTACGCCTCATGGTCCCTAATAATCATTTTGAAGCCGTGATTAACGTAAGAAAATGCAATTAACACTTTATAAATTAGCTTATCGTACCAAGGTCTATGAATTTCTCTATCAATTCCATGACCCGAATGCAACCCCATCACTTCAAATAAAGAAGCTAACACCGAATAACACAAAAATTTGGCATGACCTTTCCTTAATATTGAATACATTGAGTACCAGAAATTTGATGAAACGGAAGTTAATCAACGTTTCACCAAAACGTTGGCACTCATTTTCAAGTGTCTAATAAGCCCAAGCAGTTGTCAAACGTAAGAAAATGCAATTAACACTTTATAAATTTGTAACATCCCAAAATTCTAAATTTTGGAATGTTATATTAATTAAATAAATAGGAATGATTGTTTGATTGATTGACTGAAAGTGAGTGAAATTTGAAACTTTTTCAAAGTTTAATGAGAGGGAATGAAATGACTTTCCCAAAACTTTCACTTTGCATTTTGATCCTCAAGAATTCAAATTCATTTCATCACAAAACCTTAGAGAGAAGACGAAATGACTTCTTCCATTTAAAGAAAATGACAAGGGATTTGAAAATGATTTGAATTCCATTTGAAATATTTTCAAACCAGAAACTTTATGCAACTCAATGATTTTCATGAGAGAAGATAAAATGACTTCTTCAAATTATATGAAATATGAGTTGGAAGTTTAAAATAAAGGATTTGAAAGTGGTTTGAAATTCAAACTCAAACACAATTTGGAGTTATTTGGTTTTTATTCAATTTATTTTTCTCCAAAAAGAAAATATATGGAAAATACGGTAACATGATTCCCTTCAACAGAAAAATGGAGAAAAATAAATTTGAATTCATTTTGGTATTTTAAAATAATTTTGGTTGCATCTTAAATGCAACAGTAGAACTGTTTGCTTTATTAGAATTTTTGTGAAATTTATTTGGACATGAGAATTAGTCCATGTTTTAGGATTGAATTTTCTGAAAATTATTATATATAATATTCCTATATAAAGTTTTTATTTATTTTTTCTCTTTCTCCTTTTGTTCTCTGTCAAAAAAGAAAAAGGGAAAATGTTTTTTTTAAATAAAAGGCCCAGCCGCCAGGCCAGCGCTAACCGCCGGCCCAGCTAGCCGAAACGGCCCATGGCCTTCTCCCCGCGCGCGAAACGTTTCGCTTCGGTCACCCGATCCCCTCCCGCTCGCTCTCTCCCGCTGACCGCTAGGCCCCGCGCCCCTTTCTTCTTCTTCCCCACGCCATGGACAGAGGCCACAGCTCGCACGTCCCACCGGCCGATTTTCTCGCGAAGATCGCCTCGCCCGTAGCCCCTTTCGCAAGTTTTGTCCCCTATAAATACTCCCCTACTCCTCCTCGTCCGATTTTCGCAAAAACTTAGATCTCCCGTGCCCTAGAGCTCCGTCCCAATCTCACCGGAGTTCTGTGCCCGGAGCTCCATTGCCGCATGATTCCGGCGACCGTAAGGCACCTCGAGCACCCCTGTCCCTCTGTTTCTTTCTCCCTTGATGCGACGCATCTCCTGACACCTTTATCTCGCGCAGACTTCCACGGGAACGAGTTCCCTACGACTTCCGCATCTCGCCGGCGCAGCCCACACTCCAGCCGCTGTCCGCCGTCACCAGAGGACGCCCCCGACGATGTAAACGCCACCATCGCCTTCCCCAAGACGCTAAGGACCTCGTCGTGTTCCTCCCCGACTCCGAAGACCCCGAGGGACGTCGCCCGGATCGAGCAGAGCCGCCCCGCCGCCGTCTTCCCCGACTCCGACGCCGTTGACCGCCCACTGTAAGCCACCATCATCCCCGCTGTTCGATCTTGAGAGTACGGTGTAGATTAGATCGGTTCTGTTTTTATTTATTTTCGAACCGGTACGCTCTAGTATTCGGCCGTTCGTCGGATAAGCTAAGCAACGAACACCCCATAGCCGTCCGATCTAGATCTGACCGTCAGGGAAGATTTGTTTTATTTTTATTTTTATTTTTCGAGTCGTTTTCACTAGTTGCCGGCCGTCCGCTAGTTCATCCCACAGCGCACACCCCGTCACCCATCCGCGCGCTGCCACGTGGCCACAAGCCGACCCGTAGAGTTTTAGTTTTTTTTTTTCTGTTCTGTTTTATTTTCAGATTAGTTTCTGTTTTAGATTTGCTATATCTTTTAGGTTTTAAATCCTTTTTCAGTGATTCTTTTTGCATTAGATTAATATTTTCATCTAGTTTATGTAGATGTCAAGTTTGGCCATGTTTGAATAGTTTAAATTTGAATTTGCATGAATTTGCTTCAAGCACTGTTTTGTGAATAACTTGAGTTTAAAAACAGATTTTGACTTGATTCTTTTTGCTCCTCGTCACTTGTGGTTTTGTTTAGAAGTAGGTTTTATTTGAGAAAATTTAGAAAAATTTAAATTAGGATTTTAGGCAAAACAGTACTGTTTCAATTATAGTTTTGTTTTAATCTTTTCTTTGTTGTTTTAATAGTTTTAAATTATTTTCTTTTTGTATTTTTTGACAAATTTAGTTTTGTTTCTGTTAGTTAACAGTAGACAATTTTATTTTTATTTTAAAAAAAATTATTTTCTTTAGTTTGGTTGTAAAACTTTGTTACGTCATAAATAGGGTTTTATAAAAGCTTTTTATTTGTTCTTTTTGCTAGAAAAAGTTTATGAAAAATACTTTCTGTTAACTTAGTCATTTTATATTTTATTTTCTGTTAATTTATTAGTTGAGTGTTTTTATTTGCTGTTAAGTTTTATTTAGGATAAAACTATTTTGTTGGTTGTGGCAAAGTCATAAAGTTTGAGTAGTAGTTTTCTTTAGTGAACTTCCTTTTGGAATTTGCTCCTTGGACTTTATTTGGTTTTCTTATTGATTTCTTTTTGATTTAGTTGTTGCTTTTATTTTGATTTGAGTGTTAATATGATTGATAGACTTGATTGCTAGAGTGTTTGTTTATGTGAATACTATGTTTGATTATATAGATTTTCTTGGAATGACGAATAGTTCTATCAAGTTCATCTTCTGAGAGCAATAATATCTTCATCAACTTACCAGGAAGTTCACTTTGACCATCTGTTTTTACCTAAGTTTTATTTGCATGTAGTATCATCCTTCCAACAATTCCTCTAGTAGTGATATTGAATTCTTGTAGTTGAGTAGAATGCATGAGGTAGGAACCCATCTCCCTGTTACCAAGCCCGGGACGTTGTTTAGTTTTAATGCTACGCTAAAGTAGACAGGGTTTGGTATGAGTGCCCGAGAGTGGTGTGAGAAGGAGGACTCTACGTCAATGACGACAACTTCATGATGGCATCTGCAAGGACTGCATCTTCAAGGCCTCAAGATTTCGAGACTCGAGACAAGATTTCAATACACACTACTGGGTGAAGGATGGATTTGATGGGCACCCTGGAGTAACCAGTGGATGGCCGGGATGCATGGAGAAGCGCCATGACATCTTGCGGAAAGCTTCACCCAGACTCAAAGAAACAGAAGAATACTTCATGCCCGGAAGCTTACCTGTGCAACCGCAAGTCATTATGGGCTCTGGCTTGGTTGACCTTAGTTGTGACTCTGGCTGGGACGGTGCTAGCAGATGTAGAACTACGATAGGATTGGATGAGCACCGGACAGTGGTCAGAGGAACTCTTCGGAAGACCATGTTTCGGTCGTCTTGTTCTCAAACACCCTGAAGTGCGAGAACGTAAAAAGAGGGATCGAATCTTGTGGGTAAAGTGCACAACACTCTGCAGAGTTAAAACCTAATCGATTAGCCGTGTCCCCGGTTACGGACAATTTGAGCCTCTGGACTTGGATCTATCTCGGAACTCTCAACACCGGACTGATAACTAATTGTGGGCAACTTGTGATACTTATGGGCTATGAGACATCGGTTGGCGGAACCATGTCATAGTAGATAACTCTGTAGTGAAGACTCCTGATATTCCGTTGATGTACGGAAAATAAAACCAGCTTTTACGCAAAAACTCAGACACAGAGCCACAATGCCATATTGCATATAGAATAGTTTTATCATCTGCTTTTCTTATGGTGATCTTGCCGGTACAGTCAATGTACTGACCTACACGGCTGCAACGTATCATGTTGCAGGATTTTCTACGACGAGTGAGTTTCGTTGTAGGGTTACGGTCTACACTTAACTTGCCGATGGCGTTGATGGGACTCCACACCCGTTTATTTGTTTCTGCTGAGACTTATGAGGTATATATCAGTTTTACGTTACTTTTACATGTGATTGCACTTTGATATATACATTGATGTACTGTGTGTGCCACCATACTGATCCAGGGATGGCACAGATACACAGAGGCTTGACCGTTTGAGGTCGGGTCGCTACAAAATTAGCTTATCGTACCAAGGTCTATGAATTTATCTATCAATTCCATGACCCGAATGCAACCCCATCCCTTCAAATAAAGAAGCTAACACCGAGTAACACAAAAATTTGGCATGACCTTTGCTTAATATTGAATACATTGAGTACCAGAAATTTGATGAAACGGAAGTTAATCAATGTTTCACCAAAACGTTGGCACTCATTTTCAAGTGTCTAATAAGCCCAAGTAGTTGTCAAACGTAAGAAAATGCAATTAACACTTTATAAATTAGCTTATCGTACCAAGGTCTATGAATTTCTCTATCAATTCCATGACCCGAATGCAGCCCCATCCCTTCAAATAAACAAGCTAACACGGAATAACACAAAAATTTGGCATGACCTTTGCTTAATATTGAATACATTGAGTACCAGAAATTTGATGAAACGGAAGTTAATCAACGTTTCACCAAAATGTTGGCACTCATTTTCAAGTGTCTAATAAGCCCAAGCAGTTGTCAAATGTAAGAAAATGCAATTAACATTTTATAAATTAGCTTATCGTACCAAGGTCTATGAATTTCTATATCAATTCCATGACCCGAATGCAACCCCATCCCTTCAAATAAAGAAGCTAACACCGAATAACACAAAAAATCATCTAGGTCTATAAATATCGCATTTTTCTTCTATTATCCATGGGGTTCCTACTTTAGATCCTAGGTCTATAAATTTCTCTATCAAATAAAGAAGGTAATTAACACGGAAGAACACGAAATTATTACTCCGGTGACGGCTTCGGTCGACGGTAGCGTTGGTCGGGGCGGATGACGGAGGTGGTGGTCGAGGCGGACGACGGCAGCGGCGGTCAAGGCGGATGACGGTGGCGGTCGGTCGAGTCGGACGACGGCAGCGGCGGTCAAGGCGGATGACGGCGAGCAAATCCTGCGGCGTCGCAGGTCGGAGGCGAACGACGAGTAGATCCGGCGGTGGCCGCGAAGAAGGACGGGCCGGCTAGCAGATCCAGCGGCGGTGCGGGTCGGAGGCACGGCGGCGGCGGCGGGCGAGGCGCACAACGGCGCGGAAGGGGGAGAGGGGGGAGAGGAACTGACTGAGTGAGTGAAGGAGTGGGAAACCGAAAATAGATGCGGGCGTGACGATTCGCCTGGCGCGAAGCAGAATAGCTGTGATGGGCGTATAAGTGTACCAGCCACCGCAAATATTACCAAAATTTGGAAGGGTTTGGCGCGGTTTGCCAATCTAGAGTTGTGGCGGGCGCAGCACGCCACCCGCCACAGATCAGGGAGAACCAGTGGCGGGCGTCGCCCAGCCGCGCGCCACTGCACGGTCGAGCCAGTGGGCTTATTTGGAAGATCCTACCTGTGACGGGCGTAAACTAAACCCCGCCACTGGTATGCCCTTAGCTATGGCGGGTTGTCGCTGGCACCCACCACAGCTGTTCTTGAACAATAACAGTGGCGGGTGTGCTAGCTCGCCCGCCACTCATTAGGGTTCACCTATAAGCCCTTTCCTAGTAGTGCTTTTACGCACTGACCACCACGCGGGAATAAGTATGGGCACTCGGCGTCGTATGATTCTTCCGAAAGCTCTGTCAGACGTCCAGTGCAGCATTGCGGCACGGTTGGGCCGGCGCCATCCAGGACAGAGGTGGTGCCTAGACTCGCCCTGCTCGCAATGACCCAGAGTGCAAAGGGCGATGGGCCCAAGACCCCCAAGCGCTTAGGATGTAGACCGGAGGGGACCTCTCTACGGAGCCTAGGTAGGACTACGTCGTGTCGATCAGCCAAGGCCGGGCATGACCAGGAAAAGTGTGTCCGGCCAGAGTTAATCGAGCGTGTTGGGTAAGTTGGTGCACCCCTGCAGGGAGTATATCTATTCGAATAACCGTGTCCACGGTAACAGGACGCTCGAAGAGTATCCCGAACTACTACAACTAGAACTGGATACCTGGGTTACTTAATTAATATGTTAGCTCCGGGATCGCTTTCTCGCAGGGAGTCGAGGAAGGATCTCTGGGCATTGCTACTATTACTTATTGCTGTATTATATGCTGCTAATCTGCACTCTTCTAATGCTGCAAGACGCTGCAAGATGCTAGTCTTCGATAGGCTAGGCCTTCTCTCTATTCTGGCATTTCTGCAGTATAGTCCACAGATACAGCCCCTTCCCTTTGATACCGATGCATACTTAGCATAGATCTGATGTAAGTCTTGCGAGTACTTTGGATGAGTACTCACGGTTGCTTTGCTACCCTTTTCCCCATACCCAATTGCTGTGACCAGATGATGGAGCCCCGGAGCCAGCTGACCCCGTCGACGACTACTACTACCTCGACGGAGCCTACTACTACGTGGAGACCGACGACCAGGAGTAGTTTAGGAGGCTCCCAGGCAGGAGGCTTGCGCCTTTTCGATATAGTTGTCGTTGTTTTGCTCAGCCTTCTTAAGGCAACCTTGTCTAATTATGTCTGTACTCAGATACTAATGCTTTCGCTGACTCTTGTGTAACTCGAGCTTATGTATTCGAGCCCTTGAGGCCCCTGTCTTATAATATAAAGCTTGTATTATTTTATTTTGTGTCTAGAGTTGTGTTGTGATATCTTCCCGTGAGTCCCTGAGCTTGATCGTGCGCATTTGCGTGTGTGATTAGTGCACGATTGAGTCGGAGGCGTCACAAGTTGGTATGAGAGCTGACTGCCTGTAGGAAGCCCCTTTCCATTTCCTTGGCCGAAGTTGAGTCTAGTCTTTGAAAAACTATTTTACTAACTATGTTGTGTGGCTTACGGGCCCACATCGCCAATGGTTGGGTTTAGGATCTTTTATTCCTCTTCTTTACTCTGGGACTCTGATCTTTCTTCTATTCGGGTTAAAGATTTTGCTAACTCAAACATTAGGTTCTCGTGTCCACATCCACCCGGAGAGCTGGATGATCTGCAATTATTCTTTCCATGTATATCATATGCTTCTCACACTGTCTTTTGACATCTTTGAACTCCTTGAGCTTAAGGAGGAAATCGATAAATCACTCCACAAGGTTTCATTCGTCCAAATTCCTCTGCTTGGGGAGCACCTTCTCTCTTTGTCAAGAAGAAGGATGGTACGAACCGGTTGGTCCAAGATTACCGGCCTATCAACCAGGCAACCATATAGAATAAGTATCCGCTTCCTCGGATCAATGATCTGTATGATCAACTTGCTGGTTTCGCTGTATTCTCTAAACTCGATCTAAGGTTGGGTTACCACCAGATCGGAGTTCGTGAAGAGGACATTCCCAAGACCGCTTTCGTTACTCGTTATGGTTCATACGAGTACACCATCATGTCGTTTGGCTTAACCAATGCTCCAGCAACATTCTCTCGCTTGATGAACTATATTTTCATGGATTACCTCGACAAGTTCGTCGTGGTTTATTTGGATGATATCCTGGTATATTCCAAGAATAAGGAAGAACCTGCTGAACATCTTCGTCTAGTACGGGAAAAACTTTGAGAGCATCAGCTATATGCCAAATATTCCAAGTGTGAATTCTGGTTATCCGAAGTGACTTACCTTGGTCATGTGATTTCCAAGGATGGTATTGCTGTTAATCCAGAACGAGTTCAGGCTATTCTTGACTGGACTCCTCTGAAGAATGTCAAGGAAGTCAGAAGTTTTCTCGGACTCGCAAGCTATTGCCTCCGTTTTGTCGAGAACTTCTCTAAGATTGCCAAGCCTCTGACTGATCTGCTTCACAAAGGCGTTAAGTTTGTGTGGACAGAAAAATGCCAGGAAAGTTTCCAAGAAGCTATGGGAACTCGTATAACCTGGAGCACAGCTTATCACCCCCAGTTCCAAGGTCAAGTTGAACGCCTTAATCAAGTGCTTGAAGATATGCTACGTGCTTGTGTCATCTCATTTGGCAAGAAGTGGGAATAATCTCTCCCCTATGCTGAATTCTCGTACAACAACAGCTATCAAGCTAGCTTGAAGATGGCACCCTTTGTGGTATTATATGGACGTAAGTGCCGAACCCCTCTGAATTGGTCAGAAACTGGGGAACGGCCGCTCATCGGTCTGGATATTATCCAACAAGCTGAAGAGCAAGTCCGTATTGTCCGGAAAAATCTCAAGGCGGCCCAGTCCCGTTAGAAGAGCAACTATGACCGTAAACACTGGGGATCGATCTATCAACCTGGTGAACAAGCTTATCTGCGTGTCACTCCTTTGAAGGGCACTCATCTCTTTGGAATCAAGGGCAAGTTAGCTCCTCGCTACATTGGTCCCTTCCGCATTCTCGCCAGACGTGGATATGTGGCTTATAAACTGGAATTGCCACCGCAGCTTTCTCATATCCATGATGTCTTCCATGTGTCGCAACTTCGTCATTGCTTCAAGGATCCGCACTGTGCAGTAGATCATGAGATGCTCGAATTCCAAGATGATCTCTCTTATAAGGAGCATCCGATCCGCATTTTGATCAAGCTGAACGTCGGACCCGTCAGAAGGCAATGAAGTTCCTTAAAGTGCAGTGGCCGAATCACACTGAAGATGAAGCCACTTGGGAACGCGAGGATCGTCTTCGCGAAGAATATCCCGATCTCTTTCCTTCTACCTCCTGAATTCTCAGGATGAGAATTTCTTTTAGAGGAGGAGAATTTTAACACCCCTGTGTAAATGAGCTACAGTGATCTTCATATTAATGCTAAGCTACTTTGATTTGCAAAGAATGATCACAGTGGAATCATATCTCATTCCAAACTCCTTCGCTGAATTCAAATTAAATTTGCAAGTGAAATATGAAGTTGCACAAAAGTTGCTGCAAAATAGTTCATCATTTAGCAAATATTCCATATCAATTATTTGTTAAGGAAAACAACATCACTTATTTGCTTAAATGGGCTATAGCAATTGAAACAGTGCCAAATCAGCATATTTAAATGCTTTTCCATTTATGGAAAATTCAAATCAATTCAAACCTCTCCCAAACTTTTTGTGGCAGTACCAAATAATGCAATGCATTTAAGTGGCCAAGTTCCATATTTTGCAAAAGTCATTTGATGGCTTAATTAAATGCAAAACAGTGCCTGTTTAAAAGAAAACAGAAACAGAAAGAAAAAAAAGAGACAAAACCTACTGTGTACTGGGCCTAAGTGCACAGTGCACCGGCACGCTGCCGGCGCCCCGGGTGGATAAGGTCGCCACCACAGCCTCACCTGGCCGCTCCTATCCACTTCCCCCACGCTCACTCGCTTCGTCTCTCGATCCGGACAAGCGCCCGAGCGCATCCATGGCCGCGCCGCCGGAGTAGCCACAGCCACCGTCGTCCTCGCGCTCCGCAGGGTAGTCCAGGTGCTCCGTTGGGCTCGTCTTCATCGACCGCACCACTGGCTCGAGGCCGGCGAGCACCTGCGATGTCGCCCGCAGCCGTTCCCCTCGCCGGGATCCGCCCCGGCCACCGCTTCGATCCACACCGCCCCGAGCTCCCCTGTCTTCCCCGGGCCTTCCCTGCAACACTGTGAGCGGCCGCGTCTTTTCCCCTCTCTCTCTCTCTCTCTCTGTGCTCCCGCATGCCCGCCAGCTAGCTCCTATCGGAGCCGTTCTCTGCCCGCCGCCAAAGCTGCGAGCTCCGTCCTCCCGAGCCCCTGTGGCCTCGTCCGCCCGCCTTAGTGAGCTCCTCGCGAGCCGTAGGTTCCGCCTAGTCGCTTAATGCGCTCGGAAGCAAGCCGTAGCAACGCGCCCGTCCGAGTCCGAACGCAACCGCTGCCCTCGATGGTCGCCGCCGTCGTTCATGGCCTCCTCGAGCCCAACCCATACCACCAACGCGCGTGGAATCATGTGGGCTTTCGAATGCGCCGTTCCGCGCTTCGATCCGTGGCCGGACGTCCGTTTCCGTGGTCCACCGCTGCGCTGGATGTTCGCCGGTGGCTAACCGCCGGCCGGCTGACGTGTCCGGCGCCATTAGCCGCTAATCCCGCCTCTGTGCGACTGACAGGCGGGCCCCACTCACTGACTAATTACTGGTTTAACTAAGCTCTGTTTTATCTATCCTAATACCCACTGACATAGGGGTCCCACCCTCTAATTAACTCAGTTTATTTAAAATAAACATGGTTCAGCCCCTATGACACTGACAGGTGGGGCCAGCCACTATTCCAGTGGATAAGGCTGGCCCGGTCAGCCTGCTGACTAGGCAGCTGGCCCACCAGTCAGCCTCTGCTGACTGGGAGTTGACTCAATGAACAGGGCCCACCAGTCAGCCCCTGTGTGTGCTGACTGGGTACAACTCTGGGTGCACTTAGCATTTACTGTTTTGGATAATTCTAATTAAAAATAATCTGTAAATTCCAAAAATTATTTAAATCATTGGAAATTCATATAAATTCAACCGTAACTCCGATGAAAATGTTTTCTATATGAAAAATGATCAGAAAAATAAGACAAATCCAAATATGCCATCCACATACCTGTCATATGCCTCTAACACTGCAAACATGGAAGCTTCCCCTCCGGATCGTCTGTCCAATAATTGCCTAAAGCCGGGAAAATATTCCTAGATATTTTCCCGCTCCGTCTGTAATGTGTAGCACTGCGTTAGGTCACCCCCAGCACAGCATATTGCCATGTCATGCCTTGTGATGCATTTGTTTGCTTTATATTTACAGTTTCTTCCCCCTCTTCTCTTCGGTAGACCCCGAGACTGCTGTTGATCCCGAGTACGACTACGCTGCAGACGTCCAACCCCTTTCAGCAGACCTTCCAGGCAAGAAAAACCCCCTTGATCATTCCTATATCGCCCATTATTTCTCTCTTGTGCTTGCAATAGATTTTGCTACTGTGTTCGACGGCTCCTATTCTGATGCATAGCCTATTTTTGTAACCTGCTGTTGATTGATACGTCCATTTTCCATCATGTTTTCCTACTATTATTTATAGTGTTTTTAATCAATATAATACTTTGTGGAGCAATTCTAATGCCTTTTTTCTCTTAATATGCAAGATTTACACAAGGAGGGTGATTGCTGGCAGCTGGAATTCTGGACCTAAAAAAGCTATGTCAGAGATACCTATTCTGCACATCTCCAAATGAGCTAAAATTTCACGGAGATTTATTTTGGAATAAATAAAAAATACTGGAGCAAAGAAGTACCAGAGGGGGCCACCCAGGTGCCCATGAGGCACCAGGATGCGCCACCCCCCCCCCCCCCCAGGCGCGCCCTGGTGGCTCGTGGGGCCCCTGGCCAGCCTCCGGTGCCCATTTTCTGGTATATAAGCCCATTTGCCCTAGAAAAAAAATAAGGAGAAGACTTTTGGGACGCGGCGCCGCCGTCTCGAGGCGGAACTTGGGCAGGAGCACTTTTGCTCTCCGGCGGAGCGATTCCGCCGGGGATACTTCCCTCCGGGAGGGGGAAATCGAAGCCATCGGCATCACCAACGATCCTCCCATCATGGGAGGACCAATCTTCATCAGCATCTTCAACAGCACCATCTCATCTCAAACCCTACTTCATCCCTTGTATTCAATCTTTGTCTCAAAACCTTAGATTGGTACATGTGGGTTGCTAGTAGTGTTGATTACATCTTGTAGTTGATGCTAGTTGGTTTATTTGGTGGAAGATTATATGTTCAGATCCATTATGCTATTCAAAACCCCTCTGGTCTTGAACATGAATATGATTTGTGAGTAGTTACTTTTGTTCTTGAGGACATGGGAGAAGTCTTGTCATAAGTAATCATGTGAATTTGTATTCGTTCGATATTTTGATGATATGTATGTTGTTCATTCTCTTAGTGGTGTCATGTGAACGTCGACTACATGGCACTTCACCATCTTTGGGCCTAAGGGAATGCATTGTGGACTAGTAATTAGATGATGGTGCTAGAGTTATAGAAGCTTAAACCCTAGTTTATGCGCTATTCCGTAAGGGGCTGATTTGGATCCATATGTTTAATGCTATGGTTAGATTTATCTTAATTCTTCTTTCATAGTTGCGGATGCTTGCGAGAGGGGTTAATCATAAGTGGGAGGCTTGTTCAAGTAAGAATAGCACCCAAGCACCGGTCCACCCACATATCAAATTATCAAAGTAACGAACGTGAATCAAACAAACATGATGAAAGTGACTAGATGAAATTCCCATGTGTCCTCGAGAACGTCTAGCTTATTATAAGAGATCGTTCCGGCCTGTCCTTTGCAACAAAAAGGATTGGGCTACCTTGCTGCACTTTTAGTTACTATTGCTACTTGTCACTTGTTACAAATTATCTTGCTATCAAACTACTCGTTACCGATAATTTCAGTGCTTGCAGAAAATACCTTGCTGAAAGCCGCTTGTCATTTCCTTCTGCTCCTCGTTGGGTTCGACACTCTTACTTATCGAAAGGACTATGATTGATCCCCTATACTTGTGGGTCATCAAGACTCTTTTCTGGCGCCATTGCCGGGGAGTGAAGCGCCTTTGGTGAGTGGAATTTGGTAAGGAAACATTTATATTACGTGCTGAAATTTATTGTCACTTGTCACTATGGAAAGTAATCCTTTGAGGGGTTTGTTCGGGTTATCTTCACCTCGACCGGAAGCACAAATAGTTGCTCCTCAACCTACTGCACCTACTGAAAATATTTATTATGAGATTTCTTCAGGTATGATAGAGAAACTGCTAGCTAATCCTTATGCAAGAGATGGAACAATACGTCCTGATATGCACGAAATCTATGTGGATGAAATTTGTGGATTATTTAAGCTTGCAGGTTTACCCGGAGATGAAGTTAAGAAGAAGGTTTTCCCTTTATCTTTAAAGGGAAAGGCATTGACATGGTATAGGCTATGTGATGATACTGACACATGGGATTGGAACCGGTTGAAGTTGGAATTCCACCAGAAATTTTATCCTATGCATTTGCTTCATCGTGATCGGAATTATATATATAATTTTTGGCCTCGTGAAGGAGAAAGTATCGCTCAAGCTTGGGGGAGGCTTAAGTATATGTTGCAGACATGCCCCAATCATGAGCTCTCAAGGGAAATTATCTTACAGAATTTTTATGCTCGGCTTTCTCATGATGATCAAACCATGCTCGATTCTTTTTCGACTGGCTCCTTTATGAAGAAAACTATTGAATTCAGATGGGATCTTCTGGAAAGAATTAAACACAACTCTGAAGATTGGGAACTCGACAAAGGTAATGAGTCAGGTATAATACTTGAGTTCGATTGTGTTAAATCTTTTATGGATACCGATGCTTTTCATAAGTTTAGCACTAAATATGGACTTGACTCTGAGATAGTAGCCTCCTTTTGTGAATCATTTGCTACTCATGTTGATCTCCCTAAGGAGAAGTGGTTTAAATATCATCCACCTATTGAAGAACCCGGTAGTGTTAAAGAAGAAACAATTGTTTACCATGTTGATCCAGTTGTGCCTACTGCTTATATTGAGAAACCTTCTTTCCCTGTTAGGATTAAGAAACATGCTAAAGCTTCAACTGTGGTTAATAAGAGTAATATTAGAGCACCTAGACCTTCTGAACAAATTAAAGTTGAACCTAGTGTTGCAATGGTTAAAGATCTTTTGGTTGATAACATTAATGGACATGTCATATATTTCTGTGATGAAGCAACTAGAATTGCTAAGCCAGACCCTAAAGATAAAAACAAACCTGTAGTTGGCATGCCTGTTATTTCTGTTAAAATTGGAGATCATTGCTATCATTGTTTATGTGATGTTGGTGCTAGTGTGAGTGCTATTCCGTTTACTCTCTATCAAAAAGTTATGAATGATATTGCACCTGTTGAGATTGAAGATATTGATGTTACTATTAAGCTTGCAAATAGAGACACTATTTCACCGCTTGGGATTGTTAGAGATGTTGAAGTCTTGTGTGGTAAGATCAAATACCCTACTGATTTTCTAGTTCTCAGTTCCCCACAAGATAATTTTTGTCCCATTATATTTGGTAGACCTTTCTTAAACACTGTTAATGCCAAGATTGATTGCGCTAAAGAAACTGTTAGAGTTAATTTTGCTGGTATGTCTCATGAGTTTAATTTCTCCAAGTTTCGTAGACAACCTCATGATAAAGAATTTCCTAGTAAAGATG
The DNA here is from genome assembly GCA_039707655.1 of Elymus sibiricus. Classification (NCBI taxonomy): domain Eukaryota; kingdom Viridiplantae; phylum Streptophyta; class Magnoliopsida; order Poales; family Poaceae; genus Elymus; species Elymus sibiricus. Next base: position 117,371,937 of record CM077676.1, on the reverse strand, counting down.
AAATTGTTGGTCTTGCTTCTATTGCCGTACCTCCTACTGATCCGTTAGAACAATATTTGCTAGACCATGAAAATGATATGCATATGAATGAAAGAAATGAGATAGATAAGATGTTCTTTGATCAACCACCTATCCTTAAACACAATTTGCCTGTTGAAACTCTTGGAGGCCCTCCTCCACCTAAGGGTGAACCTGTATTTGAACTGAAACAATTACCTGATACATTGAAATATGCTTATCTAGATGAAAAGAAGATATATCCTGTTATTATTAGTGCTAACCTTTCAGAGCATGAAGAAAAGAGATTACTAAAAACTCTGAGGAAGCACCGTGCTGCTATTGGATATACTCTTGATGATCTTAAGGGCATTAGTCCCACTCTATGTCAGCACAAAATTAATATGGAGCCTGATGCTAAACCAGTTGTTGACCACCAACGATGATTAAATCCTAAGATGAAGGAGGTGGTAAGAACTGAAATATTAAAGCTTCTTGAAGCAGGTATAATCTATCCCATAGCTGATAGTAGATGGGTAAGTCCCGTTCATTGTGTCCCTAAGAAAGGAGGCATTACTGTTGTTCCTAATGATAAAAATGAACTCATTCCACAAAGAATTGTAACTGGTTATAGGATGGTAATTGATTTTAGAAAATTAAACAAAGCCACTAGAAAAGATCATTACCCCTTACCTTTTATTGATCAAATGCTAGAAAGATTGTCTAAGCACACACACTTCGCTTTCTTGATGGATATTCTGGTTTCTCTCAAATACCTGTATCACAAGCCGACCAAGAGAAAACCACCTTTACTTGTCCTTTTAGAACTTATGCTTATAGACGTATGACTTTTGGTTTATGCAATGCACCTGCTACCTTTCAAAGATGTATGACTGCTATATTCTCTGACTTTTGTGAAAAGATTGTTGAGGTTTTTATGGATGATTTTTCCGTTTACGGAACTTCTTTTGATGATTGCTTAAGCAACCTTGATCGAGTTTTGCAGAGATGTGAACAAACTAATCTTGTCTTGAATTGGGATAAGTGCCACTTTATCGTGAATGAAGGTATTGCCTTGGGGCATAAAATTTCTGAATGAGGTATTGAAGTAGATAAGGCTAAAGTTGATGCAATTGAGAAAATGCCATGTCCTAAACATATTAGAGGTATAAGAAGTTTCTTTGGTCATGCTGGTTTCTATAGAAGGTTTATAAAAGACTTCTCTAAAATTTCTAGGCCTCTTACTAATCTCTTGCAAAAAGATGTTCCATTTGTTTTTGATGATGATTGTGTAGAAGCCTTTGAAACACTTAAGAAATCCTTAACCTCTGCACCTATTGTTCAACCACCTGATTGGAACTTGCCTTTTGAAATTATGTGTGATGGCAGTGATTATGCTGTTGGTGCTATTCTAGGACAGAGAGTCGATAAGAAATTAAATATTATCCATTATGCTAGTAAAACTCTAGACAGTGCTCAAAGAAATTATGCTACTACTGAGAAAGAATTTCTAGCAGTTGTGTTTGCATGTGATAAATTCAGATCTTACATAGTTGATTCTAAAGTAATTGTTCACACCGATCATGCTGCTATTAAGTACCTCATGGAAAAGAAAGATGCTAAACCTAGACTCATTAGGTGGGTTCTACTGCTACAAGAATTTGATTTGCATATTATTGATAGGAAGGGAGCTGAGAACCCCGTAGCTGATAATTTGTCTAGAATAGAAAATGTTCTTGATGACCCACTACCTATTAATGATGATTTTCCTAATGAACAATTAGCTGTCATAAATGCTTCTCGTAATACTCCTTGGTATGCAGACTATGCTAATTATATTGTTGCTAAATACATACCACCTAGTTTCACATACCAAAAAAGAAAAAGTTCTTCTTTGATTTAAAACATTACTTCTGGGATGACCCACATCTTTATAAAGAAGGAGTAGATGGTATTATTAGACGTTGCATACCTAAGCATGAACAGAAACAAATCCTACGGAAGTGTCATTCCGAGGCTTACGGAGGACACCATGCGGGAGACAGAACTGCACATAAGGTACTACAATCCGGTTTTTATTGGCCTACTCTTTTCAAGGATGCTCGTAAGTTTGTCTTATCCTGTGATGAATGTCAAAGAATTGGTAATATTAGTAGACGTCAGGAAATGCCTATGAATTATTCATTTGTTATTGAACCATTTGATGTTTGGGGATTCGATTATATGGGACCTTTTCCTAAATTCAATGGGTATACACATATTTTAGTTGTTCTTGATTACGTTACTAAGTGGGTAGAAGCTATTCCAACTAGTAGTGCTGATCATAACACTTCTATTAAAATGCTTAAAGAAGTTATTTTCCCGAGGTTCGGAGTCCCTAGATATTTAATGACTGATGGTGATACACATTTTATTCATGGTGCATTCCGTAAACTACTTGCTAAATATGATGTCAACCATAGAATTGCATCTCCCTATTGCCCTCAATCTAGTGGTCAAGTTGAATTGAGCAATAGAGAAATAAAGTTAATTTTGCAAAAGACCGTCAATAGATCCAGAAAGAATTGGTCTAAGAAACTTGACGATGCATTATGGGCTTATAGAACTGCTTATAAAAATCCTATGGGTATGTCTCCTTATAAAATGGTCTATGGAAAAGCATGTCATTTACCTCTTGAGTTAGAACATAAAGCCTATTGGGCAATTAAAGAACTCAATTATGATTTTAAACTTGCTGGTGAATAGAGGTTATTTGATATTAGCTCGCTAGATGAATGGAGGACCCAAGCTTATGAAAATGCCAAATTGTTTAAAGAAAAAGTTAAAAGATGGCATGATAAAATAATTCAAAAACGGGAATTCAAAGTGGGTGAGTATGTTCTATTGTACAATTCTCGTTTTTGATTTTTTGCAGGAAAACTTCTCTCTAAGTGGGAAGGACCTTATATCATCGAGGAAGTTTATCGCTCTGGAGCCATTAAGCTCAATAATGCCGAAGGCACCAATCCGAAGGTGGTCAATGGGCAAAGAATTAAACATTACATCTCAGGTACGCCTATTAATGTTGAGACTAACATTATTGAAACAATTACACCGGAAGAACCCATCAAAGATTCCTTCCGGAACGCTCCAGAACCCTGAAAAGGGGTAGGTACGTGGTACGGTAAGTAAACCGACTCCAAAAATTCCATAAAAATACTTTTTGTCAGTTTTGCAATATTAGAAAAAATACAAAAATAAGAAACAGCCGAGGGGACCCACGAGGTGCACACGAGGCACCAGGGCGTGCCACCCCCCCCCCCCCCAGGCGCGCCCTGGTGGCTCGTGAGCCTTCCCGACTCCGTTTTCTTCTGGAATACTTGCTTGGCAAGATAAAAATTCTTTATATATACTCCCAGATGTTTTGACCACCGTATCGCAAGATTCTCCTCTGTTCTTGTTTCGTGCTATTTTTCTGACAGATCCGGAAGTATGTCGTCTCAAGACTTAGATGGAGAGAGCTTCGTATCACACTATGTTACAAATCCAAGGAGCTATGGGGATATAGATCCCTATGGATGGTCCGCGGAGGAGGAGCGAGATGTCAACATGAAGGGAACGGAAGACGCGAGCTCGGATGAAGACGATGTCCCTCTACCTCAACCGGGGGATATGCATGTGGAGTTCAAGAAGTTGAGCCTCCCAAACACAGTAAACAAATCTAAGATCCAATTTATCCCTTTTCGTCTTCTATAGGAAAACAAAAACATATTGTGTGAGAAGATAGTGGAGCTTGAACAAGAAATTAGCAAGTTGAAGGAATAAAATTGTGTTCTCAAGCGGAAGCTGAAGGACAAGCTCGCCACTTCATCATCACCATCATCACCGAAGAAAGAAACTTGAGCACATGGGTATGGGCACTCCCCTTGGCTTGTGCCAAGCTTGGGGGAGGTGCCCCGGTATCGTATCACCATCACTTTTATTATCTTTACCTATTTTTAGTTCGATCCTTAGTTATTTCGTGATTTAGTTGAATAAAAGTTTAGTATGATCTATTTTCGAGTGCTAGTTTCGTGATCTATCTATCGAGTATGTAATTGAGTTGAGAGTTATATAATAAAGAGTAGTTTGAGTTTTTGCTTCTTTACTTTTATATTTCAATCCTAGCAATGAAAATAATGAAAAAGATCATATGCTAATCTTATGGAAAGTAATGACATTACATAAAGAAAAGTATAAGTGGTAAAATTTATTGAAAGTTAACAAGCATAGCATTGGTCAATGATGCAATTCATGAAAAATTAATAAGGGAAGAGAAGATTCACATGCGAATACACTATCTTGGACATCTTTTATGATTGTGAGCCCCCATTAAGTATTTTATGTCAAATTGTTGACGTTGGACAAGAAAGACAACGTAATGAATTATGTTTGCTTATATTCACATAGAAGCTATATTGTCATAGATCCTCTAACATCTGGTGCTTGCCCAATATCTTTGCTAACCAAAAAAATCCGCACCAAGTAGAGATACTACTTGTGCATCCAAAACCCTTAACCCTAGTTTCATGTCATGAGAGTCCACTATATCTACCTATGGGTTGAATAAGATCCTTCAAGTAAGTTGTCATCGGTGCAAAAAGCAATAAAAATTGCCTCTAAATATGTATGAACTTTTATTGTAAGGGAAAATAAGCTTTGTACGAACTTGTGATGGTAAAGAAATAAAAATGACGGATTGCATAATAAAGTTTGCTATCACAAGGGGCGATATAAAGTGACGTTCCTTTGCATTAAGAGCTTGTGCATCCAACAACAAAAAGTGCTAGACAACCTCTGCTTCCCTCTGCGAAGGGCCTATCTTTTACTTTTAAGTATTTACTTTTTATGCAAGATTCAATAGTGTTCTCCTCTATTCCTTTTTATTTTTCTATTTTGCAAGCATCATGTGGTGGGGAAAGATCTAGACACATATATCCAGTTGGATATGAGTGATCATGAGTCATTATTGTTGACATCACCCTTGAGGTGAATAAGTTGGGAGGCGAAATTATAAGCCCCTATCTTTCTATGTGTCTGGCTGAAACTTTTTGCTCCATATATATGTTGAGAGTGTTAGCAATCATAGAAGACTAAATGATGGTTGAGTATGTGGACTTGCTAAGAAGCTCCTACATGAGACCCTTCCTGAAAATATGATGAATTGCAATTGCATTGTTGACTGAGAACACAGTTTGTTAGTTTTCAAGAAAGTTTATGTCTTATACTTCGTTGTTGTGATGAATTGTTACTTGTTCATGAGAAGTTCTATGATAAGGAATATTGCTATTATAATAATGATCATGATGCTACTATGTCCGTATTTTGTTTTTATCGACACCTCTCTCTCTCTCTAAACATGTGGACATGATTATCGATATCGGCTTTCGCTTGAGGACAAGCGAGGTCTAAGCTTGGGGGAGTTGATACGTCCATTTTGCATCATGTTTTCCTACTGTTATTTATAGTGTTTTTAATCAATATAATACTTTGTGGAGCAATTCTAATGCCTTTTCTCTCTTAATATGCAAGATTTACACAAGGAGGGAGATTGCCGGCAGCTGGAATTCTGGACCTGAAAAAGCTATGTCAGAGATACCTATTCTGCACATCTCCAAATGAGCTGAAATTTCAGGGAGATTTATTTTGGAATAAATAAAACATACTGGAGCAAAGAAGTACCAGAGGGGGTCACCCAGGTGCCCTCGAGGCACCAGGGCGCGCCACCCCCCCCCCCCCCCCCCCAGGCGCGCCCTGGTGGCTCGTGGGGCCCCTGGCCAGCCTCCGGTGCCCATTTTCTGGTATATAAGCCCATTTGCCCTAGAAAAAATAAGGAGAAGACTTTTGGGATGGGGCACCGCCGTCTCGAGGCGGAACTTGGGCAGGAGCACTTTTGCTTTCCGACGGAGCGATTCCGCCTGGGATACTTCCCTTCGGGAGGGGGAAATCGAAGCCATCGGCATCACCAACGATCCTCTCATCATGGGAGGACCAATCTTCATCAACATCTTCAACAGCACCATCTCATCTCAAACTCTAGTTCATCTCTTGTATTCAATCTTTGTCTCAAAACCTCATATTGGTACCTGTGGGTTGCTAGTAGTGTTGATTACATCTTGTAGTTGATTCTAGTTGGTTTATTTGGTGGAAGATTATATGTTCAGATCCATTATGCTATTCAATACCCCTCTAATCTTGAACATGAATATGATTTGTGAGTAGTTACTTTTGTTCTTGAGGACATGGGAGAAGTCTTGTCATAAGTAATCATGTGAATTTGGTATTCGTTCGATATTTTGATGATATGTATGTTGTTGATTCTCTTAGTGGTGTCATGTGAACGTCGACTACATGGCTATTCACCATCTTTGGGCCTAAGGGAATGTATTGTGGAGTAGTAATTAGATGATGGGTTGCTAGAGTGACAGAAGCTTAAACCCTAGTTTATGCGCTATTCCGTAAGGGGCTGATTTGGATCCATATGTTTAATGCTATGGTTAGATTTATCTTAAGTCTTCTTTCGTAGTTGCGGATGCTTGCGAGAGGGGTTAATCATAAGTGGGAGGCTTGTTCAAGTAAGAGCAGCACCCAAGCACCGGTCCACCCACATATCAAATTATCAAAGTAACGAACGCGAATCAAACAAACATGATGAAAGTGACTAGATGAAATTCCCATGTGTCCTCGAGAACGTCTAGCTTATTATAAGAGATCGTTCTGGCCTATCCTTTGCAACAAAAAGGATTGGGCTACCTTGCTGCACTTTTAGTTACTATTGCTACCTGTCACTTGTTACAAATTATCTTGCTATCAAACTACTCGTTAACGATAATTTCAGTGCTTGCAGAAAATACCTTGCTGAAAACCGCTTGTCATTTCCTTCTGCTCCTCGTTGGGTTCGACACACTTACTTAGCGAAAGGACTACGATTGATCCCCTATACTTGTGGGTCATCATTGATACTTTACCTGTTGTCCTATATGCTTAGTATAGGTTGGTTAGTGATCCATCAGAGGCCCTACACCCTTGTCCGTGTTGCCAGGCTTTACTACCGGAAGTTTCGATCAACGTGATCGATGTGCAGAGACCGACATAGCACCGCACACCCCCTTAGTTGTACGACTCTGCAGAGCTACTATCGAGTGCCGAGGGTGATACCTCCTACCTCACTCCTGATGATTTCTCTGTAGCGTAGCTAGTCAGTTGTGGGTTACCGAGGGTGATTCCTCTTTCACCACCTCCGATGATGCCTCTGTCGTGCAGCCCCTCAAGTGTGAACCCATCGAGGGTGATTCCTCTAAGTTCACCTTGACGGATACATCGAGTGGGAGTCAATCAAGGGTGATTCCCCGGACTTCCCCCTTGATGATAAAAACACATTGTTACCTTACACTGTTGCCCCTTTTTAACTGTTACTGCGGGACTGAAGGGACAGGCGATACCACCCTGGTAGAGGTGGACTTGAGTTCCCGACAGTCTCTTAATAAGTCGGGTTGACCAAGAGGGTACCCGCAAGACAATGACGCGGCACGGCCGAGCAGGCAGAGACCGCCCTAGGGAGGGATGGGCCTGGCCCTTGCCGTAAGTCCGCGAGATGAGGCGACAGGAGCACTGATCATCACCGCGCGCTCCCAACACACTAATGGGTTTGGATATGTGATTTGAGTAGGCCTCTGGCCTTTTACGCACTGACCACCATGCAGGAATAAGTACGGGCACTCGGCGTTGTACGATTCTTCCGAAAGCTATGTCAGATGTCCAGTGCAGCATTGCGGCACGGCTGGGCCGGCGCCATCCAGGACAGAGGTGGTGCCTAGACTCTCCCTGCTCGCAATGACCCGGAGTGCAAAGGGCGATGGACCGAAGACCCCCGAGCGCTTAGGATGTAGACCGGCGGGGACCTCTCTGCGGAGCCTAGGTAGGACTACGTCGTGTCGATCAGCCGAGGCCGGGCATGACCAGGAAAAGTGTGTCCGGCCAGAGTTAATCGAGCGTGTTGGGTAAGTTGGTGCACCCCTGCAGGGAGTATATCTATTCGAATAGCCGTGTCCACGGTAACAGGACACTCGAAGAGTATCCCAAACTACTACAACTAGAACTGGATACCTGGGTTACTTAATTAATATGTTAGCTCCGGGATCGCTTTCTCGCAGGGAGTCGAGGAAGGATCTCTGGGCATTGCTACTATTACTTATTGCTTTATTATATGCTGGTAATCTGCACTCTTCTAATGCTGCAAGACGCTGCAAGATGCTAGTCTTCGATAGGCTAGGCCTTCTCTCTATTCTGGCATTTCTGCAGTATAGTCCACAGATACTGCCCCTTCCCTTTGATACCGATGCATACTTAGCATAGATCTGATGTAAGTCTTGCGAGTACTTTGGATGAGTACTCACGGTTGCTTTGCTACCTTTTTCCCCATACCCGATTGCTGCGACCAGATGACGGAGCCCCGGAGCCAGCTGACCCCGTCGACGACTACTACTACCTTGACGGAGCCTACTACTACGTGGAGACCGATGACCAGGAGTAGTTTAGGAGGCTCCCAGGCAGGAGACCTACGCCTTTTCGATCTAGTTGTCGTTGTTTTGCTCAGCCTTCTTAAGGCAACCGTGTCTAATTATGTGTGTACTCAGATACTGATGCTTTCGCTGACTCTTGTGTAACTCGAGCTTATGTATTCGAGCCCTCGAGGCCCCTGGCATGTAATATAAAGCTTGTATTATTTTATTTTGTGTCTAGAGTTGTGTTGTGATATCTTCCCGTAAGTCCCTGAACTTGATCGTGCGCATTTGCGTGTATGATTAGTGCACTATTGAGTCGGCGGCGTCACAAGTTGGTATCAGAGCCGACTGCCTGTAGAAAGCCCATTTCCAAGTCCTTGGCCGAAGTTGAGTCTAATCTTTGAAAAACTATTTTACTAACTATGTTGTGTGGCTTACGGGCCCACATCGCCAATGGTTGGGTTTAGGATCTTTTATTTATCTTCTTTACTCTGGGACTCTGATCTCTCTTCTGTTCGGGTTAAAGATTTTGCTAACTCTAACATTAGGTTCTCGTGTCCACATCCACCCGGAGAGCTGGATGATCTACAATTATTCTTTCCATGTATATCATATGCTTCTCACACTGTCTTTTCACATCTTTGAACTCCTTGAGCTTAAGGAGGAAATCGATAAATCACTCCACAAGGTTTCATTCGTCCAAATTCCTCTGCTTGGGGAGCACCTTCTCTCTTTGTCAAGAAGAGGGATGGTATGAACCGTTTGGTCCAAGATTACCGGCCTATAAACCAGGCAACCATACAGAATAAGTATCCACTTCCTCGGATCAATGATCTGTATGATCAACTTGCTGGTTCCGATGTATTCTCTAAACTCGATCTAAGGTTGGGTTACCACCAGATCCGAGTTCGTGAAGAGGGCATTCCCAAGACCTCTTTCGTTACTCGTTATGGTTCATACGAGTACACCGTCATGTCGTTTGGCTTAACCAATGCTCCACCAACGTTCTCCCGCTTGATGAACTATATCTTCATGGATTACCTCGACAAGTTCATCGTGGTTTATCTGGATGATATCCTGGTATATTCCAAGAATAAGGAAGAACCTGCTGAACATCTTCGTCTAGTTCGGGAAAAACTTCGAGAGCATTAGCTATATGCCAAATATTCCAACTGTGAATTCTGGTTATCCGAAGTGACCTACCTAGGTCATGTGATTTCCAAGGATGGTATTGCTGTTAATCCAGAATGAGTTCAGGCTATTCTTGACTGGACTCCTCCGAAGAATGTCACGCAAGTCAAAAGTTTTCTCAGACTCGCAAGCTATTGCCGCCGTTTTGTCAAGAACTTCTCTAAGATTGCCAAGCCTCTAACTGATCTGCTTCACAAAGGCGTTAAGTTTGAGTGGACAGAAAAATGCCAGGAAAGTTTCCAAGAAGCTATGGGAACTCGTATAACCTGGAGCACAGCTTATCACCCCCAGTCCCAAGGTCAAGTTGAATGCCTTAATCAAGTGCTTGAAGATATGCTACGTGCTTGTGTCATCTCATTTGGCAAGAACTGGGAAGAATCTCTCCCGTATGCTGAATTCTCGTACAACAACAGCTATCAAGCTAGCTTGAAGATGGCACCCTTTGAGGTATTATATGGACGTAAGTGCCGACCCCCTCTGAATTGGTCAGAAACTTGGGAACGGCCGCTCATCGGTCCGGATATTATCTAACAAGTTGAAGAGCAAGTCCGTATTGTCCAGGAAAATCTCAAGGCGGCCCAGTCCCGTCAGAAGAGAAACTATGACCGTAAACACTTGGGATCGATCTATCAACCTGGTGAACAAGCTTATCTGCATGTCACTCCTTTGAAGGGCACTCATCGATTTGGAATCAAGGGCAAGTTAGCTCCTCGCTACATTGGTCCCTTCCACATTCTCGCCAGACGTGGATATGTGGCTTATAAATTGGAATTGCCACCGCAGTTTTCTTATATCCACGATGTCTTCCATGTGTCGCAACTTCGTCATTGCTTCAAGGATCCGCACCGTGCAGTGGATCATGAGATGCTCGAATTGCAAGATGATCTCACTTATAAGGAGCATCCGATCCGCATTTTGATCAAGATGAACGTCGGACCCGTCAGAAGGCAATCAAGTTCCTTAAAATACAGTGGTCGAATCACACTGAAGATGAAGCCACTTTGGAACGCGAGGATCGTCTTCGCGAAGAATATCCCGATCTCTTTCCTTCTACCTCCTGAATTCTCGGGACGAGAATTTCTTTCAGAGGAGGAGAATTGTAACACCCCTGTGTAAATGAGCTATAGTGATCTTCATATTAATGCTAAGCTACTTTGATTTGCAAAGAATGATCACAGTGGAATCATATCTCATTTCAAACTCCTTCGCTGAATTCAAATTAAATTTGCAAATGAAATATGAATTTGCACAAAAGTTGCTGCAAAATAGTTCATCATTTAGCAAATATTCCATAACAATTATTTGTTAAGGAAAACAACATCACTTATTTGCTTAAATGGGCTATAGCAATTAAAACAGTGCCAAATCAGCATATTTAAATGCTTTTCCATTTATGGAAAATTCAAATCAATTCAAACCTCTCCCAAACTTTTTGTGGCAGTACCAAATATTGCAATGCATTTAAGTGGCCAAGTTCCATATTTTGCAAAAGTCATTTGATGGCTTAATTAAATGCAAAACAGTGCCTGTTTAAAAGAAAATAGAAAAAAAGAGAAAACCTACTGTGTACTGGGCCTAAGTGCACAGTGCACCGGCCCAGCCCACCTCTCTATCTCCTTCAACCTCTCGCCCTCTCTCCCATGCGTGTCGCCGCGCGTGCGTCCCGGGCCGTCCAGGCGCACGCGTCGGCCGTCCGCTGACGCTGCCGGCGCCCCGGGTGGATAAGGTCGCCACCACAGCCTCACCTGGCCGCTCCTATCCACTTCCCCCACGCTCCCTCGCTTCCTCTCTCGATCTGGACGAGCGCCCGAGCGCATCCATGGCCGCGCCGCCGGAGTAGCCATAGCCACCGTTGTCCTCGCGCTCCGCAGGGTTGTCCAGGTGCTCCGTTGGGCTCGTCTTCATCGACCGCACCACTGGCTCGAGGCCGGCGAGCACCTGCGACGACGCCCACAGCCGTTCCCCTCGCCAGGATCCGCCCTGGACACCGCTTTGATCCACGCCGCCCCGAACTCCCCTGTCTTCCGAGCTTTCCCTGCAATGTTGTGAGCGGCCGCGTCTTTTCCCCTCTCTCTCTCTATGCTCCTGCGTGCCCGCCAGCTAGCTCCTATCAGAGCCGTGCTCTGCCCGCCGCCATAGCTGCGAGCTCCGTGCTCCCGAGCCCCTGTGGCCTCGTCCGCCCGCCTTAGTGAGCTACTCGCGAGCCGTAGGTTCCGCCTAGTCACTTAATGCGCTCGGAAGCGAGCCCTAGCAACGCGCCCGTCCGAGTCCAAACGCAACCGCCGCCCTCGATGGTCGCCGCCATCGTTCATGGCCTCCCCGAGCCCAACCTGTACCACCAACGCGCGCGGAATCGTGTGGGCTTTCGAATGCGCCGTTTCGCGCTTCGATCCATGGCCGGACGGCCGTTTCCGAGGTCCACCGCCGCACTGGATGGTCGCCGGCGGCTAACCGCCAGCTGGCTGACGTGTCCGGCTCCATTTGCCGCTAATCCCGCCTCTGTGCGACTGACAGGCGGGCCCCACTCGCTGACTAATTACTGGTTTAGCTAAGCTCTCTTTTATCTATCCTAATAGCCACTAACATAGGGGTCCCACCCTCTAATTAACTAAGTTTATTTAAAATAAACACAGTTTAGCCCCTGTGACACTGACAGGTGGGGGCAGCCACTATTCCAGAGAATAAGGCTGGCCCAGTCAGCCTGCTGACTGGGCAGCTGCTACTTGTGAGCTGCGTTGGTAATTCCCTGAAGAGGAAGGGAGATGCAGTACAGTAGAGATAAGTATTTCCCTCAGTTATGAAACCAAGGTTATCAATCCAGTAGGAGAATCACACAACACCTCGGTAACAGTACCTGCACACAAAACAACAAATCCTTGCACCCAACGCGAATAAGGGGTTGTCAATCCCTTGGTGGTTAATTGCAAGATTAAATTGTATGGTGATAGATAGATAGATTAATCTAAAATATAAAATAAAATAAATAAAGTAAAAGTTCAGCAAGGTATTTTTAGGATTTTTAATATATGATAGAAGTAGACCCGGGGGCCATAGTTTTCACTAGAGACTTCTCTCTTGAAAATAGCATGCAGTGGGTGAACAAATTACTGTTGGGCAATTGATAGAAAAGCAAATAATCATGACGATATCCAAGGCAATGATCATGTATATAGGCATCACGTTCGAGACAAGTAGACCGACTCCTACCTGCATCTACTACTATTACTCCACACATCGACCGCTATCCAGCATGCATCTAGTGTATAAAGTCCATAAAGAACGGAGTAACGCCTTAAGCAAGATGACATGATGTAGACAAAGTAAACTCACGCATGAATAAACCCCATCTTTTTACCCTTAATGGCAACGATACATACGTGTCATGTCCCTTTCTGTCACTGGGATTGAGCACCGCAAGATCGAACCCATTACAAAGCACCTCTCCCATTGCAAGATAAATCAATCTAGTTGGCCAAACCAAATCAATAGATCGGAGAGAAATACGAAGCTATAATAATCATGCATAAAAGAGTTCAGAGAAGACTCAAATAATATTCATGGATAATCTGATCATAAACTCAAAATTCATCGGATCCCAACAAACACACCGCAAAAAGTGATTACATCGGATAGAACTCCAAGAACATCGAGGAGAACATTGTATTGAAGATCAAAAAGAGAGAAGCAGCCATCTAGCTACTAACTATGGACCCGAAGGTCTGTGGTAAACTACTCACGCATCATCGGAAGGGCAGCAAGGATGATGTAGAGCCCCTCCGTGTTGGGGATATAACCCCACGATATGACCCGCCCGTTCAGGGCCGGGTTATCCAGTGGCGGCTTAAAGAGAGCTGCGGCTATCAAGACTCCAAGGCCCATTAGGGCGACTCATAAACGGGCCGGCTGGGCGGTCCAGTACCTGAGGCGGCGGCTTACATAAGGACGCAATAAGTTTTCCTTTACTTGGGGAAGACGATGAGTAGGAAATAGATTAGGGCACGGGTCATGTTACGACCCGGACTCTATTGTAAACCTGGGGTCTCGACCTGTATATAAAGGCGAGCCCCTGAGGTGGAAAGGGACCAAGTTACAAGCTCTCGAGTACTAGGTTAGCCAAGTTGCACCCTTGTAATCGAGATCGTCATCATCATCAAATAACAATCAAGCAGGACGTAGGCTACTACCTCCATCGCGAGGGGCCGAACCTGGGTAAACCCTTGTCTCTCGACTCCGATCAACCCAGTTCGAGTTATCACCTAGCTGCAATGGCCTCACGACTAAGTCCTTTCACGAGGACATCTGCCGTGACAAAACCACGACAGTTGGCGCCCACCGTGGGGCTATCGCTCGGTGGTGTTGAGTACTTGAAGGGAACTCCCGTAGCGATCGAGGGATACGCGATCGGCCGCATGACCAAGATTCGCCGCGGCAAGCTCTACATCGACAATTCAGACTGGGGCCCCGAGGTCGACTCAATCGAGTACGGGTATCGGGTCCCCTTCGGAAAAATCCACGTCTTCATCGGCAAAGCCGGCGGATCTGAACCCGAGCCGGACATCTGCACCGACATCGTCGAGCCGGCTCGGCGTGCGCAACCCGCCCAGGCTCAGGCCGACTGGAAGCATGTCTACATCAGCTTCACTCAGGGGGTGGACCTTGCAGATAACTCTGCGTTCGGCAGCGATACCCTCGTCTACTCTGATGGCAAGTCCTCGGTAGGCGAGACCGAGTCGATCCTCCCGCTTTACGATGGCGGGCTTGGGGGCTACCCCGATGACCGACCGGCTTAGGATTCCTTCAACACGGCCCCCTGGGTTGCTGTCTACATGGTGGGCTCTGCCCCAGCCCTTAATTCTACGGTGGCCGGTGCAGCAGCGGGGACTAGCACCTCAGGAGCCGGTTCAGCCATACCACCGGCTCAGGCCTTGGCAGAATTGGCAACCGCCCTGGCGACGCTCCTTGTGACGCCGGTGACCGCAGAGAACCAGGCGGAACGCACCTTTGTATATATTATGATCAATATACATAAGCCGGCATCCCCGAAACTCGGGGCCTCTGTCGTTTCATCTCAAATATTGTGCATGAGTCTTTTCGTTTTTGATCATTGGTCACTTGGGGGCTTCCAACTCACCGAGTTTAGCTATCTCACCCTCTTGACCCGGCAAATAACGCCACATTATCTTGGTTAAACCTGCCTGTCTGCTTGATGCTACTCCGATTAGGTGACCCGGTGTACTCTTGACAAGTCAATCATCTCTATGACCCTGAACTTGTCTTGGTTAAAACATCGGATATGTCACGTGAGAGCCGGCTTACAGAGAGTGAGGATAAACCATGGGCTATCACGCCAGCTTCATTGAAGCAAGACTCGAGCCTCGAAAGCCGGTCTATATTGTCGTGCCTCGAAAGCCGACTTAACATTGATATCTATTCACGATTTCTGTTCAATTTTTTACAGGGGTTATCTTTGTTTCCTTTTGGCCATGAGCCGCCGGATCATGGACAAACCGGTTTAAAACAAAAGACAGATGCCTATTGACCATGAGTCAACAAAAATCATAGCAGTTTATTTCAGACTGGTGCTAACCACAAGCCGGACAGCTATTAAGCACCCCGGGTTATTCTAAACCTGTGTTATGCAGAGAAGGATAAACTATTGATGGTTCATACAAATATGACTCGCCACACTGTTACTCAACGAAGCGTAGATTTTTTCAAAGGAGACTGGGCGGGTTAACATACAACCACACCAGTGCAGCTGTTTCATCCAAAATACTGCCTAATATTTAAGTGTGCAAAGGCACGTTAGCGCACCCAAGTGTTTCCAACTATCCTATTACAAAGCCACAGCTGGGCTCCATGATATCAAAAGTTTTTTGGAGACATCTACTCCTGGGCACCAGTTTTTGTGCCCTCCGGGTCATTAGATCCCGGGTTAGCCCCTTCCTGGTGTTCATTGGTGGCTTGGGCCTCCGGGTCATCCTGCTCCGGCTCCGCTCTTCTTCCGATCTAAAGATTGTCTAGATCCCAGTCGATAGTTGTCAAGGCCTGAAAGATGGCATCCTCTTTCATGATAATTGATGGGTCAACATCAGGAGCAAAGCTATGCTTACGCCGTGCCGGAGTTAGGTCGATGGGCGTGTAAGATGCCGGCTGGTACCTCTTCAAGTCCAACTCTTCAACAAGTTGACTCGCCAAAACACGAGTCTCCTTCAAACAAAGGGCGTAATCTGCTGCAGAGAATTCGCTGCCATCAGTGTTGAACTCTGGAAACCCGCCGGTCATCTCGGAAGGATCCATATCTGGCACATAAGCTTTGGCCCGGCTTAAGGACATCATGGCACCCGCTCGGGTGGCTGATTTCTTCAACTCTTCAATTTGTCCAGGCATGGTTGAAAGTTGATTCAACACGTCCCTTATGAAACGTGGCGGCTCTTTGTGACCTATCACAGACATAATTGTGAACAAGCTCCCTGCATAAAGTTGCTCCAAGAAAGTGTAAACCGCCTTGAGCTTGATACGGGGATCTTGACGCAGATTGATGCTTCTGCTACCTGCAATATTTGAACACATTTGATTACAGCATTCCAATACAAATATCAGAGATTTCGGGCGAGTTATTCCTGACTGATTGGCGGGTCACTTACCAAAGATGGCTTGGGTCATATCGGTAATATAATGCTTCAAGCCGTTTACTTCATCAGTAATGGGCTTGAGCCGGTTCTCTGCCTCTTCAGCATGTTTCAACAACGCTGCTTTTTCTTCCTCGTGAGAGGTCTTCACAGATTTCAAGTTTTCAGCAGCTGTTGATATAGATTCGTGCAAGGCTGCGACAGATGACTCGGCATCTATACGAAGCTTCTTCTCAGCTTTGAGTTGCTCTTGTAAGCCGGCCACCTTTTGTGACACCCTGGTTTTCGCTCCTTGTTTTTTTTCCTTCGCGAGATTCGGTTCCCGTCTTTTTTTCGATGTTCTTGGATTTTCTCTCGCTCTTGGGTATATGAAGATGGTCATTTAGCCTTGCCTCTCCTATCTGATAAGAGATTCTCTCCAGTCCAACCTGGCCACCCAAGATATTTTCTCAAGACTTTGCCACCGAAACCCTACTCTCCGGTCTACCGGAAGGAAAACCCTAATTCCTTCCGTTACAAAGGAACCCCAATATCCTTTGATCTGTTGCCTCCCTAACTTTTTCCAGAGACTCTCCTATATCTATAAACCCTGGATATGCAAAAATATTGTCAAGTCATTTGCAATATTTTTCATTTAAAATTAATTCCTTTTTCTGCTGTTTAAAGGAATTAAATCCAAGAAAATATCTATCCATCTCCAAAGATCATGAAAACTTGTGGAGATATTCTTTGTGATCATATTGAGCTCCCATAAAAATATTGGCCATAATTAAATAAGGGAAATTGCATTTTCCTATTTAAAGCCAATATTGCATTTTGGGCACTTTCCAAAGGAACTACCATTTTGGTAGCCAGGAAAAATCCCAAATAATTTGTGGAGCTTCTCCTATCCATATATTCACCATTTCCATCAAGAAACCAAGTTCCATAGTTCAAATTTTGAGCACATCATCCAGTTCTTGTTTCTGGATTTATTTTGAGGTTGTGAAGCAACTATATTTTATATTACTTCAAAAATCTTGAAATTAATCCAGGACCTCACTTTCCCTATATGATGTGACTATGCAAAATTCACATCATTTTGTTTAGCCAATTTCTCCCAAAAATTCCATCTAGTTTCTGTCCAGATTCAAGCTCTGTGAAGGAAGTACCATTTTGGTATATCCCAATGAGCTGAAATTTTTCCAGTACCTTCATATCTCCAAATAACCTCCCTCCATCAAAATTCAGATCAATCCATCCAGCCAGTTGAGTGCAGCTTCAAAGTCAAGTTTCTGGACCAAATTTTGCATTACAAAGGAAGTATATGCAAATGAGGTCCAAATTGCTTCAAATTTTGTCAGCACCTAGTCCTTCCTACCACATTTCATTGTGACAAAGATACAACTCCATTCCTCCATCCATTTCTCCAGAAAATTCTAGCCAATTTTGTTGTCAGAATCTGTTTCAGCAAGTTTCTCTCACCTCATAGCCACCTAGCTAGTTCTAGGCACTTATTTCATCTATTTGAGCATCGAGAGACTTGTTGGACAAGCTTGGACATGCAGGAGCCTTCCAGAGCAAGCCATGCACGTGGTGACCGCGTGGACAGCAGGCAGAAACGGTGCTCTGCGGCACTGTTCTCGTCGGCAGGCCAGATCCGGCCAGCTCCGGCGTGTCCCGACGTGTCTACTGGCTCCGCGGAGTCCACCTGCCCCTCTCCAGGCTCTTCTCCCCTCCTTTTCCTTTCTCCCCACGCCACGGCGATCGCGGCCAAGGTTCTGTCAGCCCGTGACCACCGTCGTCTTCCTCTCCCGTTGGCGTCTTCCCCTCCGAGCCGTCCCCTCCCTCTGGCGCTCGTCAGGTCGGCACCACCGGATGCGTGCCACCTCGCCGGAGCTCCAGTGCAGGGATGGGGATGCCACCGCGGCCGTCCTCATCTGCACGCCATGGCCGGCTATAAATAGCCCCGGCCGGAGCCCTCCCCGAGCACCACAACTCCCGCAGCTACTCCTTCCACCCTCCCAGCTCCTCCCCGACCAGTCCAGTGAGCTCGAGGAGCTCTCCTCGCTGCCCACGGCCATCATGGCCGCCGCCGAGCTCCTCTCAAATTCGCCCGCCTTGGGCCTTCCCCGACTCCACCGACCCCACCACTGGACTCCCCGGCTGCCGTAGTCCGCCTCCGCCCCCTTGCCTAGCCTCCCCGGCCGCCGGAGCACCTCTCCCGCCGCGGAGCCGCCGCCCTCGGCCACCGTTGCCGCGGCCAGCTCCGGCCACCCCCGGCGCCCTTTCCACCACCCATGGGCGCGGGGTGGAGTGGTGCATCCATCCCCGGCGGCGCCCCAGCCCGTCGTGGCCTCCAGTCGCCGGCACCGGCGAGGCCGAACCCCTGCTGCTCTCTGTCGGGGAAGGCAGGAGGAGGAAGAAGAAAAGGAGGGAGGAGAGAGAGAGCGCTGGCCGGACCCGCCTGTAAGTGGCCCAGCCCCGGCCCCGCGTGGTTTAACTGAAGGCGTATTTCAAAAATACATTTTCTACTTCAGCAAGCGCACTCTGCTACAGCTACGGGGAGGAGTGTGTTTTCCTTAATCGAAAGCGTATTTGCAGAAACGCGCTTTCTCTCTCCAGCCGGCTGCCGAAATAGTTATATAGCGGACGTTCATCCGTTAAGGCCAGAAATGGACAGTTTATGTTCATTTCTCTGCCTAAACAACGAACGACCATATCTTTTCAACCACAACTCCGATTCAGGTGAATCCAACGCCCACATTCTCAGTTCATCGAGCCCGTTCTGATGACATCACTTTCACCATGTTAACACTTTCTGAAAATGCCCATTTTGCCCCTGCCCTAAATCCAGCCCCTCCGAGAGGGAATCTTTTCCGGCGAACTCTTCCGCAAGGTGATCGCACTTCTCCCGGAGTATTCCTTCACCCCCAGGCAAGCCGACCATCTGATATATGCCCTAAAGCATTGCTCTGTGTTATTCTTGTGTGTTTAAATTAATATGCTTATGCTGGTATGCGTAGAGGTGAGCTGTATGTGACGCTGATGAACCCTTGCCTGCCTTTCTTTGGTGACGGCACCACACGTGTGTTCTGAGCTGCTTTCGTCCGTCCGGGGTGGATGCCGCCTTTATGTTCTCTTTTCAACCACTGTCCCGTGTTCTGAGCTGCTTTTCGGCCGTCTCGGGCAGTTGTTGAATTTCTTTTTGTAACAGTGACCCTATGCTCTGAGCTGTTTCTCGGCCGTCTTAGGGAACTGCTACATTCTTCTTGTCAACACCGTCTCATGCTCTGAGCTGCTTTTCAGCCGTCTTGAGCCGGGGTTGAGTTATTCCAGTAATGTCCCAGATCTGAGTTGTAAAGACCGTTCTGGTGGCTACTGGTTTATTTGCCGGTTTCATGCAAGGGTTCAGATGGTCGTAACTTACAGCTAGAACTTGTAAAGTGATAACCTGCCATTTAAATATTGTCTCACTAATGACTCGTTGCGATATTGTATGGAGATAGGTTGTTATGTTTTCATCATGCATTATTGTGGTTATTGCAATATTAAAGAATGTGACTTAATGATGATAACCTCCTCCGTCGGTTGGATCGAGTCATAGTGCCACCGAACCGAGCTCATCAAGTGCAACCACATTTGCCGGTATGGGACGGCCCTAACTTAGTCTATTGTCTTGCCTCTTGTCAGTACCACCAAAATAGGGAGGATTATACGTGCGTGCTACCCTAGCCCGGTAGGCGGCGATAATCCTGTGAGCCCAGTTTATGGTTATGTGCGCACATCCCCGTTTGGGACAGTTTTGTTTGGCCACGACGGTGGCAGGTGTCATGGGGTGACACAGAGGCCACCCAGGACATGACCCTGGGAGGGTATGATTATCGGTGGGACCGTAAGAGTGCCAGGAAATAGACAAGGTTTTGTTGGAGTAGCACTGGTCCACCCGAATAGGAACATGTACTAAAGTGCGAGGCTAGGAGCTCCATGGTGTGGGTAAAGTGCGCAACCTCTGCAGAGTGTAAATCTATTCGAATAGCCGCGTCCTCGGTCATGGGACACAGTTCGTACTAGGTCACACTATTTGGTCTGTGTCGAGTCTGGAGGAACAAACTATATAATGTTATTGCTAAGACTGGATCAGAGAATGGTAAGGTTTATCAGACTTGCAGTACAGATGCATGGACATCGGATGATGTCAGGATTATAAAATGTTAGCCATGCGATGGCTATGAGATGAGTGGTCGGATGACCGCAAAGTTTGGATCAGACTTGGGTAGTGAGCATATTCGGAGTATGGATTATTTACTTAATATGCTTTACATTTCTGTATTTACCCCAGTAGTTATCATGCTAGATAATCTTGCTATGATATGTCGATTTATGTTGCTAGATGATTAATCTTGCTAGATAATCCTGCCATAACATGACAGTTAACATTGTCATGATAATAAATGCATGCTTGAATGCCATGGATTGCTTTGCTTGGTGTATATGTCGGTTTGGTTTGCTTGCGAGTACATTCAAGAGTACTCAGCGGCCTTCAATGTGACCAGGTTCACTTAAGGATTCGACGTCCACTAGCGAGGAGCCGGAGCATTCGCGGGCTAGAAGAGTAACCCAGTCAGATCCCTGTGGATCGGAGCCGCACCAGGACCATGCTGCCTTAGATAGAGCTTCTTCGCTGCCATTCGCCTTGTAATACATCATGTAAGACTTATATATCCGTTAATAGAAAAGCTTGTGTTCATGATACTTGTTGTAAAAGCGCATGCCAGAGTGATTTTCCTGGGCTGGCATGTGCGGCGACCGTCGGGCTACAGTGGTATTCAGGTCGGGCGCCACACCTTTGACTCGGCGTCATTGAGCATATCCTGTCATAACCAGATCTTGTCAGTGGAATGCTATATGCTATTGAGCCCACAAAATTGCACAACCTGGCCCATGGGGGCTATGAGATGGCTAAAAATTCTCACTTAAAGTCCCAAGCAGTTTGCTAGCAATCTACATGGCACTTGGGGGCTAATGCAGGTCATTTTTTTCTCTTCTGATGATCACTAAGGGAATAAGATCCGGCTCATCTTATCCAAATGAGTCGGCCCTTGGGGGCTACACGTCACGTCTAAAAGACAATTGTTAAAGAACCGGTTGGTTATATACATAACTACCCGGCCCTTGGGGGCTACATGTTGCTTTTAAGAGACAGATGTTAAAGAACCAGTTTGTTATATACATAACAACCCGGCCCTTGGGGGCTACAGTCCCGAAGCGAGTATATCATACTGAAAGTCTTACACATATTCATTCTGACCAATGTCTACGACTTGGCGGCTACACAAGATATATACAGTATGGAAAGAAGGGACATTTTTGACCTCATATTTCCTCTTCAGCATATTGACCAGGCTTACTTCCATTTCCCGGCTTACAGATAGCCGGGTCAAGTATGCCTCATGGAGATCGGCCGCGCTGAGATCTTCAAACTTTGGGAGCTCAAGTTTCCCTTTTCCTTTCTCAGACGCGACTGGCTCATCTTTTGATACAAGCTTGGTCAGAATGCTTGACGTCTCTGGAGTCTTGAAGGATACCCCTGTGATGCCAACATCATCATCGGCTTGGGGAGATGATAAGACCATATCTTCAGCCGCCTTCATCGGACTAGACGGGCGAATAGGACTTGGCGGGTTAAGATCCTCCACCACGTCAGTCGTGCCGACTTGAGTATCCACCTCTTCAGTAGTTGGCGGCTCGTTTTGCTTGGGCGGATCAACATTTTCACCAGGCTGATCCTTCGTTGTCTCGTGTTGACCTTCAGTGATCACCAAGTTTGGGTTTTCTGACTCAAAGTTCTCTGGGGTCGAAGATGACTCGCTAGTTTTCCTCTTCTTAGCCTTTTCCCTATGAATTCATAAGCAGACTTAAATAAGCGAGACAATGGTTACGACGAAGCACGGTTTATTGAGAAGAACTTACCCTTGCCTAATGACCAAGGGTGGCAGTTGAGTGGCAGATGAGTCGCCAGATGATGGTGGCGACTCCTGGTAATTTGAATCAGACGGGTTAAGAGGATGCTTAAAAAGGCCGGCTCGTAGAAGAGATGGGGTTGGACTATGAGGCACCTCATTGCGTCACTTACGAGCGGCTGAAGCATCAGGTAAGCCGGTCAAGAGTTCTCCAGAACCACTTCGAGTCTGGCGTCGTGCAGAGCCGGCATGCTGCGATTACTTTAAAGAAAATTGTGGGTCTAAATAAGCGTGTGGATGAGAAAATGGCACTTTTCTGACGGTTTTTCTGGTTCTTTGGGGAACAAAGTTTTCCGAGTCGGAGGAGATGGAAATTACCTCAACATCATCAGCCCGACTATTTTCAGCATCGCCCTGAGAATACGAGGTGTTATCCAGTTCAATAAAAAGACGGCCAAGGGAGTCAAGTTCTACCTCTGACTCATCATCAGCTGCTGGTGACCCGCCTCTAGCTATCGCCTCACTTTCAATAGCCGGTTTATTCTTCTTTTGAGCCGGTGCAGCTTTAGCAGCCCTAGGCTTGGTTGCTGGTGTTTTCTTTTTCTTGTTCCAGAATGGAGAGTCGGCCTGCACAGTTTTAAACAAGGTCAACAAGTAAGTTTAAAGAGTTGATAAGCTGGACAAATGATCACAGGAATGCTTACTGGAGGAGCCTGGTTAAGGGCATAGAACGGTCTCAGCCCCGTCTTGTTACAGTTTTCTTGTGACTCCCCAAGCAGTTTCTTCACAATCTTGTTTATTTTGTCAGCTGACAAGTCAATGGGACTGAACCTTTGCACATTATTTGAGTTGCCTGAGTAATTACACATTAAATTCGCCCGGCGACTTAAGGGGAGAATCCTCCAGGTAATCCAGCACCGGGTCAGATCAACCCCGGTCAAACCATTGGCTAATAAAGCCCTCAGCTTTGGATATATGTGGGTGACTTGAGCGCGCTCTTCTTGAGGAGCCCAGCTAGGAAGTTCAACGGTGGGGTCAAGACGATCAGGTCTATAACCCGGCAAAGGGTTGTCATCAGCAGGAGATGTGTTCTTACAATAGAACCAGGTCTTGTTCCATCCCTTTGGATGACTCGGCAGAGTGACTGAAGGAAAAGCAACGTCTCTTCGCCTCTGGATAGAGACCCCGCCAAGTTCTATACTGGGGCCATCAGCACATTCAGTCTGGCGGTTGATATAGAAAAACTCCCTAAAGAGAGGAACGGTGGCTTCCATTTGCAGATATGCTTCACAGAAGACTTGAAATTGGCATAGGTTGGATATAGAATTTGGACCAAGGTCTTGAGGATGAAGGTTGAAGAAACTTAGGGCGTCCCGAAATTTTTTTGACCCGGGCTGAGAGAAGCCCCTAAGAAGATGGTCTGTAAACACCACGACTTCTCCTTCGCCGGGTTGGGGAATAGTTTCGCCTTGAGGAGCCCACCAGCCAATCACCTCTTGAGCAGGCAGAAAACCTTGTTCTTTATAGTCATTGAGCACGAGTTGTGAAACTTGGGAACTCACCCAATTGCAGACTGTGGTCTTTGCCATGGTAAGTCGCCTAAAGAAATAACGGCTGTGGATAAAATATGAATGGCGGGTCATTTCACGATCTCTAAAGTCACCATGGCAGCTTGGAGAGAAGCCAGTATGACAAGGTGGTTAAAATTAAGAGGTGAGCCAACATAGTTATTCAATTACCAAAATTACAAGTCGCCCGAACAGAGATTCAACTATGCTTCCTAAGGAAGGCGGGTCATGATTTATACGGCAGCTCATCTTAAAGTTGAAGATTCTGATTTTTTGCTAAGTATTGCAGGAACAGATTTCAAACAAAGTGGCTAAAATTATGGATCTACAAAATACGTGAAAAGGAAAAATATTTACTATTCCTAACTCATACAGTGGAAGCATGGTTTGATTAATTCGCAGTGTTTAGTGAAGATCTGAAGTTCCTAGATGCAGAAATGGTACTACAGCCAACATCGGAGTATTTCTACGACGAGTTCATTAGAATCTGGATCTAAAAACAGCAGTGAAGGATGAACAGACGAGCGCCGATGAACTAGGTAAAATGGATAAAGAACTGCTATGGATCTAGGAAGAAATGGGGCATACCTGGATGCGGCGGAAGCTTCGAGAGGATCTTGACGGTGTCGACGGCGGCGTGCGTGGAGCTATTGAAGCGGTTGGCGTCGTCGGAGACACCAAGGTCACGCGGCGGCGGTGCTGTTCTAGTTGCGAGAAGGCTCGGATGCGAGGAGGAAGAAGACGAAGCAGTAAAAAAACCGTGGCCCTTGAGGATATTTATAATATGATAAGAAGGGGAAAAGGCAGGTGCGAAAACAGAGGAGGCACAGTAACTTTTGATGAAGAGGCGCCTCGATTCTCGCGCCTAACAGATATACATCCAGATTTTCTCTGACATCACACTTAAGCACCGTTGATTCCGGAAGATGACGTCCTGACACGAGGGAGCGAGGAACGCTAAGGTAAAGAGGTATTATGAGCCGACAAATTCATATGACCCGGAAGTACAACAAGACTGGAGATTGACGTGAATGAATCCACATCACTTTGGGGGCTAATGTTGGGGATATAACCCCACGATATGACCCGCCCGTTCAGGGCCGGGTTATCCAGTGGCGGCTTAAAGAGAGCTGCGGCTATCAAGACTCCAAGGCCCATTAGGGCGACTCATAAACGGGCCGGCTGGGCGGTCCAGTACCTGAGGCGACGGCTTACCTAAGGACGCAATAAGTTTTCCTTTACTTGGGGAAGACGATGAGTAGGAAATAGATTAGGGCACGGGTCATGTTACGACCCGGACTCTGTTGTAAACCAGGGGTCTCGACCTGTATATAAAGGCGAGCCCCTGAGGCGGAAAGGGACCAAGTTACAAGCTCTCGAGTACTAGGTTAGCCAAGTTGCACCCTTGTAATAGAGATCATCATCATCATCAAATAACAATCAAGCAGGACGTAGGCTATTACCTCCATCGCGAGGGGCCGAACCTGGGTAAACCCTTGTCTCTCGACTCCGATCAACCCCGTTCGAGTTATCACCTAGCTGCAATGGCCTCACGACTAAGTCCTTTCACGAGGACATCTGCCATGACAAAACCACGACTCTCTGTGATCGATTCCCCCTCCGGCAGAGTACCGAAAAAGGCCTCCAGATGGGATCTCTCAAGAACAGAAGCTTGCGGCGACGGAAAAAGTATTTCGTGGACTCCTCTGTTGGTTTCCCGATTTTAGAGAATTTATAATGGAGGAATTAGGTCAAACAGAGCTGTGTGGGCCCCACGAGCCACCAGGGCGCCCCCCTGGGGCGCTGTGGTGCCTTGTGGGCCACTGCTTCATCTTCTCGTCTCCTCCCGAAGCTTCTAGTGTTTGTTATGTCCAGAAAAAAATCTCCAAAAAGTTTCGTGGCATTTGGACTTCGTTTGGTACTGATATTCTGGAAAATCAAAAATAGGCAAAAAACAGCAACTGGCACTGGGCACTAAGTTAATAGATTAATCCCAAAAAATGATATATAATTGCTGTAAATGTTTATAAAAACATCCAAGATTGATACTATAATAGCATGGAACAATCAAAAATTATAGATACGTTGGAGACGTATCAAGCATCCCCAAGCTTAATTCCTGCTCGTCCTCAAGTAGGTAAATGATAAAAACAGAATTTTTGATGTGGAATACTACCTATCATATTCATTATATACTCTTTTCCTTGTGGCATGGAAATTTGGACTTGAATGATTCAAAGCAATAGTCTATAGTTTGACATGAATATATAAATACTCAAGCATTCTAACAAGCAACCATGTCTTTCAAAATATCAACGCTGAAGAAAGTTATCCCTAGCCCATTATGCTCAATCATTGATCCATTCATGAAACACACTCAATATTAGCTACACACAATGCACAAGCATGACAATAGTGCTCTCTAGTTGGTGCTTTGTAAGAGAAGATTGAGACTCAAAATAAAAATAAAAATTGCATAAAAGTAAATAGATAGGCAATTCGCAGAGGGAAGCACAGATTCGCAAATGTGCCAGAGCTCAAAGCTTAAATTAGAGAGATAAAAATATTTTGAGAGGCATGCTTTTCCTGTCAACGAAAACGACCGAGAATTCCCAATATCTTCCATGCTAGACACATCATAGGCGGTTCCCAAACAGAAAATAAAGTTTATTTCCTTTCCACCATTCTTTCACAATCCATGGCTAGCCGTATCCACGGGTGCCCTCCATACCAACACTTTCCAAGGAATTTTGTTGTTATTAATTTTTGATTCATTGTGGGACTGGGCATCCCTATTACCAGCCACTCTCTCGTGCAATGATAAGTGAATAAACACTCATCGTGAGAATAACACACCTAGCACGGAAAATATTGGCCACACCCTGCCGCTTCATGAGCGGTACGGGCACACAAAACAGAAAATTATTTTGAAAAATTAGAGTTGGCACATGCAAATTTACTTGGAACGGCATTGAAATACCGCATATAGGTAGATATGGTGGACTCATTTGGCACAACTTGGGTTTAAGGAGTTTGGATGCACAAGCAGTATTCCCGCTTAGTACAAATGAAGGCTAGCAAATAGAATGAGAAGCGACCAACCAAAAAGCAAAAACGGTCATAAACATGCATTGAACATAACTAACGCCGAATAATGCACCATAAGTAGGATATAATTTCTTTGCATAACTATTGACTTAATGTGCATGCATAGGGAATCACAAACCTTAACACTAATATTCTTACTAAATCACAATTACTCACTAACATGACTCACATATTATCATCTCCATATCGCAAAACTATTGCAAGGAATCACACTTATCATATCCAATGATCTATATGAAAGTTTTTATTATATCCCTCTTGAATATTCATCACTTTGGGACCAAATTCATATCTTGTGCAAATTACCATTACTACTATCAACTCTCAAAAAGATATAAGTGAAGCATGAGAGTGCAAATATTTCTTTAAAATTTTAGTCTTATCAACTCTCAAAATAATATAAGTTAAGCATGAGAGTTTAAATATTTCTTCAAAATATAGCCACCGCCGTGCTCAAAAAGATTTAAGTGAAGCACTAGAGCAACTGCCTAGCTCAAAAAATTTAAGTGAAGCACATAGAGTATTCCAACAAATTATGATAAACGTGTGGCTCTCTCAAATTGGTGTGTCCAGCAAAGATGATTGTGACAAACTAAAAAGCAAACAAAGCAAAGACTCATATAATACACGACGCTCCAAGCAAAACACATATCATGTGACGAATAAAAATATAGCTCCAAGTAAAATTACCGATGGTTGGTAGAAGAAAGAGGGGATGCCTTCCGGGGCATCCCCAAGCTTAGACGCTTGAGACTTCCTTGAATTTTACCTTGGGGTGCCTTGGGCATCCCCAAGCTTAGGCTCTTGCCACTCCTTATTCCTTCATCCATCGTGATCTCACCCAAAACTTGAAAACTTCAATCACACAAAACTCAACAAAACCTTCGTGAGATCCGTTAGTATAACAAAATAAATCACTACTTTAAGTACTGTTGCAAGCCCATTCATATTTTATTTTTGCATTATACCTACTGTATTCTAACTTCTCCATGGCTTATACCCCCTGATACAATCCATAGTTTCATCAAAACAAGCAAGCAATGCATCAAAAACAGAATCTGTCAAAAACAGAATAGTCTGCAGAGATCTATTTAAAAGCCATACTTCTGTAACTCCAATATTTCTGAAAAATTAGTAAAACGTGGGAAATTCATATACCAATACTGTGTAAAAATTTCAGATTTTTCTGATGCTCCAGTACAGAACTAAAATTCCAGCACTGGACGCAAAACTTTCTGTTTTCCAAACAGCATCAATTATACTATCTCCAAATCATCCCAAAGGTATTACTTGGAACAAACACTAATTAAAATATAAAAACTCAATCATAACAATAGCATAATTGTGAAAACACACAAGAATATAAACAAAAAATAAAAATTTATTTTATTCATTGGGTTGCCTCCCAACAAGCGCTATTGTTTTATGCTCCTAGCTAGGCATAATGCATAGTTTCAAGTATTGTCATCTTTCAAGTTGATTCCATAAGTGGCCCTCATAATTGATTCATATGGTGCTTTAATTTTCTTCCTAGGGAAAGGTTCCATACCCTTCTTTAATGGAAACTAAAATTTTATATTCCCTTCTTTCATGTCAATAACGGCACCTATGGTTCGTAAGAACGGTCTACCAAGTATTATGGGGCAAGAAGGATTGCATTCAATGTCATGTACAATAAAATCAACGAGCACATAGTTCCTATTTGCAAGAATAAGAACATCATTAATTCTACCCAAAGGCTTTTTAATAGTGGAATCCGCAAGATGCAAATTAAGAGAACATTCATCTATATTAGTAAAACCTAGCACATCACAGAGATTTTGGAATTGTGGAAACGCTAGCACCCAAATCACATAAAGCATTGCACTCATAATTTTTAATTTTAACTTTAATGGTGGGTTCCCATTCATCATATAATTTTCTAGGAATTGAAATTTCTAGTTCTAGCTTTTCTTCTAACGCTTTCATCATTGCTTCTACGATGTGTTTAGTAAAAGCCTTATTTTGCTCATAAGCGTTGGGTGAATTTAGCATGGATTGTAACAAAGAAATACATTCAATCAAGGAACAATTGTCATAATTAAAATCTTTGTAATCCAAGAGAGTGGGCACATCGCTAGTTAAAGTTTTTACCTCTCCAAACCCACTTTTATCAATTTTTTCATCAAGATTTTCACCCTTCGAATTATGGGAACGCCTTCTAGCTAAAGTGGACTCTTCTTCAGTCCCATTTTCATCAAGTTTTATATTGCTAAACAAAGAATCAATAGATGAAGCACCAATCATTTTAATATCCTCATCATTAGTACGATAGAAACCGGGAGGAATCGCTTTTTCTAAAAATTCTCGTTTAGCTTTTAGCATGGCGGTTCTTTTCTTAATCTCATACATGGAGACATATAAGGCTTAAATTGATTTGTTAATATCAA
Organism: Elymus sibiricus; assembly: GCA_039707655.1. Classification (NCBI taxonomy): domain Eukaryota; kingdom Viridiplantae; phylum Streptophyta; class Magnoliopsida; order Poales; family Poaceae; genus Elymus; species Elymus sibiricus. The sequence goes on along the minus strand of CM077676.1, from coordinate 117,342,548 downwards.
TTTTGGGTGGCAAAATTTTAGTATTAAGATTTTCCACATCATGAATAATTCTATCAATGCTCCTAGACATATCATCAAGTTTACTTAATTTTTCTTCTATCGTAGTGTTGAAAGCTTTTTGAGCATTAATAAATTCTTTAATATTATTTTCAAGATCAGAGGGCATCCTATTATTATTATTATAAGGATTACCATAGGAATTGACATAATTATTAGAGGAATTTCCAGGAAACGGCCTAGGATTAAAATTACCTCTATAAGCATTACTATTAAAATTGTTTCGCGAGACAAAATTCACATCTACGGGATCATTATTTTGCTCAATCAAGGTGGATAAAGGCACATCATTAGGATCAATAGGAGTATTTTTGCTAGCAACCAATTTCATAAGCGCATCAACTTTATCACTCAAAGTACTAATTTCTTCAACAGAATTCACTTTTTTACTAGTAGGAACTCTTTCAGTATGCCATTGTGAATAATTTGCCATAATATTATCAAGCAATTTAGTAGCTTCTCCCAAAGTAATTTCCATAAAAGTACCACCCACGGTGGAATCTAAAAGATTTCTAGAAACAAAATTTAATCCCGCATAAAAAAATTGTATGATCATCCATAAATTTAAACCATGAGTAGGACAATTTCTTATCATTAATTTCATCCTTTCCCAAGATTGGGCAACATGTTCATGATCAAGTTGCTTAAAATTCATAATTTGATTTCTAAGGGAAATAATTTTCGCGGGAGGAAAATACTTGGTAATAAAGGCATCTTTACACCTATCCCAAGAATCGATACTATTTCGTGGTAAAGATGAAAACCAAATTTTTGCACGATCCCGCAATGAGAATGGAAATAATTTTAATTTCACAATATCATTATCCACATCTTTTTTCTTTTGCATATCACACAATTCTACGAAAGTGTTAAGATGGGATGCAGCATCTTCATTAGGACTACCAGAAAATTGTTCTTTCATAACAAGATTTAGCAAAGCGGCATTAATATCACAAGTCTCCGCACTAGCGGCGGGAGGAGTAATTGGAGTACTAATAAAATAATTATTATTAGTATTGGAAAAATCACATAATTTTGTATTTTCTTGAGACATCGTGGCTACGCAATCAAGATAGCAATCAAGCAAACAAGAAAAAGGCAAACGGAAAATATTTTTGTATTTTTGTAAAAACTTTTTAGAAGTGGGGCAGATGAAAATGAGAGGTAAAGACAAATAAAATAAATGCAAGGAGATGAAAGTTTTATGCGTAGGTACTTGATAGATGTTGATGATGTCTCCCCGGCAACGGCGCCAGAAATTCTTCCTGCTACTTGTGAGCTGCGTTGGTAATTCCCTGAAGAGGAAGGGAGATGCAGTACAGTAGAGATAAGTATTTCCCTCAGTTATGAAACCAAGGTTATCAATCCAGTAGGAGAATCACGCAACACCTCATTAATAGTACTTGCACACAAAACAACAAATCATTACACCCAACGCGAACAAGGGGTTGTCAATCCCTTGGTGGTTAATTGCAAGATTAAATTGTATGGTGATAGATAGATAGATTAAACTAAAATATAAAATAAAATAAATAAAGTAAAAGTGCAGCAAGGTATTTTTAGGATTTTTAATATATGATAGAAGTAGACCCGGGGGCCATAGTTTTCACTAGAGACTTCTCTCTTGAAAATAGCATACGGTGGGTGAACAAATTACTGTTGGGCAATTGATAGAAAAGCAAATAATCATGACGATATCCAAGGCAATGATCATGTATATAGGCATCACGTCCGAGACAAGTAGACCGACTCCTACCTACATCTACTACTATTACTCCACACATCGACCGCTATCCAGCAGGCATCTAGTGTATTAAGTCCATAAAGAACGGAGTAACGCCTTAAGCAAGATGACATGATGTAGATAAAGTAAACTCACGCATGAATAAATCCCATATTTTTACCCTTAATAGCAATGATACATACGTGTCATGTCCCTTTCTATCACTGGGATTGAGCACCGTAAGATCGAACCCATTACAAAGCACCTCTCCCATTGCAAGATAAATCAATCTAGTTGGCCAAACCAAATCAATAGATCGGAGAGAAATACGAAGCTATAATAATCATGCATAAAAGAGTTCAGAGAAGACTCAAATAATATTCATGGATAATCTGATCATAAACTCACAATTCATCGGATCCCAACAAACACACCGCAAAAAGTGATTACATCGGATAGAACTCCAAGAACATCGAGGAGAACATTGTATTGAAGATCAAAAAGAGAGAAGAAGCCATCTAGCTACTAACTATGGACCCGAAGGTCTGTGGTAAACTACTCACGCATCATCGGAAGGGCAGCAAGGATGATGTAGAACCCCTCCGTGATCGATTCCTCCTCCGGCAGAGTACCGGAAAAGGCCTCCAGATGGGATCTCTCAAGAACAGAAGCTTGCGGCGGTGGAAAAAGTATTTCGTGAACTCCTCTGTTGGTTTCCCGATTTTAGAGAATTTATAGTGGAGGAATTAGGTCAAACGGAGCTGTGTGGGCCCCACGAGCCACTAGCCCCCCCCCCCCCCCGGGGCGTGCCGTGGTGCCTCGTGGGCCACTGCTTCATCTTCTCGTCTCCTCCCGAAGCTTCTAGTATTTGTTATGTCCAGAAAAAAAATTCCACAAAGTTTCGTGGCATTTGGACTTCGTTTGGTACTGATATTCTGGAAAATCAAAAACAGGCAAAAAACAGCAACTGGCACTGGGCACTAAGTTAATAGGTTAGTCCCAAAAAATGATATATAATTGCTGTAAATGTTTATAAAAACATCCAAGATTGATACTATAATAGCATGGAACAATCAAAAATTATAGATACGTTGGAGACATATCAGCAGCTGGCCCACCAGTCAGGCTGACTGGGAATTGACTCAGTCAACAGGGCCCACCAGCCAGCTCCTGTGTGTGCTGACTGGGCACAACTCTGGGTGCACTTAGCATTTACTGTTTTGGATAATTCGAATTAAAAATAATCTGTAAATTCCAGAAATTATTTAAATCTTTGGAAATTCATATAAATTCAACCGTAACTCCGATGAAAATGTTTTCTATATGAAAAATGATCAGAAAAATAAGACGAATCTGAATATGCCATCCACATACCTGTCATATGCCTCTAACACTGCAAACATGGAACCTTCCCCTCTGGATCGTCTGTCCGATAATTGCCTAAAGCCGGGAAAATATTCCCAGCTCCGTCTGTAACGTGTAGCACTACGTTAGGTCATCCCCAGCACAGCATATTGCCATGTCATGCCTTGTGATGCATTTGTTTGCTTTATATTTACTGTTTCTTCCCCCCTCTTCTCTCCGGTAGACCCCGAGACTGCTGTTGATCCCGAGTACGACTACGCTGCAGACGTCCATCCCCTTTCAGCAGAGCTTCCAGGCAAGCAAAACCCCCTTGATCATTCCTATATCGCCCATTCTTTCTCTCTCGTGCTTGTATTAGATTTTGCTACTGTGTTCGACAGCTCCTATTCTAATGCATAGCCTGTTTTTGTAACCTGGTGTTGATACTTTACCTGTTGTCCTATATGCTTAGTATAGGTTGGTTAGTGATCCATGAGAGGCCCTACACCCTTGTCCGTGTTGCCAGGCTTTACTACCGGAAGTTTCGATCAACGTGATCGATGTGCAGAGACCGACACAGCACCGCACACCCCCTTAGTTGTACGACTCTGTAGAGCTACTATCGAGTGCCGAGGGTGATACCTCCTACCTCACTCCTGATGATACCTCTATAGCGTAGCTAGTCGGTTGTGGGTTACCGAGGGTGATTCCTCTTTCACCACCTCCGATGATGCCTCTGTCATGCAGCCCCTCAAGTGTGAACCCATCGAGGGTGATTCCTCTAAGTTCACCTTGACGGATACATCGAGTGGGAGTCCATCGAGAGTGATTCCTCGGACTTCCCTTGATGATAAAAACACACTGTTACCTTACACTGTTGCCCCTTTTTAACTGTTACTGCGGGACTGAAGGGACAGGCGGTACCACCCCGGTAGAGGTGGACCTGAGTTCCCGACAGTCTCTTAATAAGTCGGGTTGACCAGGAGGGTACCCGCGAGATAATGACGCGGCACGGCCGGGCAGGCAGAGACCGCCCTAGAGAGGGATGGGCCTGGCCCTTGCCGTAAGTCCGCGAGACGGGGCGACGGGAACACTGATCATCACCGCGCGCTCCCAACACACTAATGGGTTTGGATATGTGATCTGAGTAGGCCTCTGGCCTTTTACGCAATGACCACCACGCGGGAATAAGTATGGGCACTCGGCGTCGTACGATTCTTCCGAAAGCTCTGTCAGACGTCCAGTGCAGCATTGCGGCACGGCTGGGCCGGCGCCATCCAGGACAGAGGTGGTGCCTGGACTCGCCCTGCTCGCAACGACCCGGAGTGCAAAGGGCGATGGGCCCAAGACCCCCGAGTGCTTGGGATGTAGACCGGCGGGGACCTCTCTGCGGAGCCTAGGTAGGACTACGTCGTGTCGATCAGCCGAGGCCGGGCATGACCAGGAAAAGTGTGTCCGGCCAGAGTTAATCGAGCGTGTTGGGTAAGTTGGTGCACCCCTGCAGGGAGTATATCTATTCGAATAGCCGTGTCCACGGTAACAGGACGCTCGAAGAGTATCGCGAACTACTACAACTAGAACTGGATACCTGTGTTAGCTCCGGGATCGCTTTCTCGCAGGGAGTCGAGGAAGGATCTCTGGGCATTGGTACTATTACTTATTGCTTTATTATATGCTGCTAATCTGCACTCTTCTAATGCTGCAAGATGCTAGTCTTCGATAGGCTAGGCTTTCTCTCTATTCTGGCATTTCTACAGTATAGTCCACAGATACAGCCCCTTCCCTTTGATACCGATACATACTTAGCATAGATCTGATGTAAGTCTTGCGAGTACTTTGGATGAGTACTCACGGTTGCTTTGCTACCTTTTTCTCCATACCCGATTGCTGCGACCAGATGACGGAGCTCCGGAGCCAGCTGACCCCGTCGACGACTACTACTACCTCGACGGAGCCTACTACTACGTGGAGACCGACGACCAGGAGTAGTTTAGGAGGCTCCCAGGCAGGAGGCTTGCGCCTTTTCGATCTAGTTGTCGTTGTTTTGCTCAGCCTTCTTAAGGCAACCTTGTCTAATTATGCATGTACTCGGATACTGATGCTTTCACTGACTCTTGTGTAACTCGAGCTTATGTATTCGAGCCCTCGAGGCCCTGGCTTGTAATATAAAGTTTGTATTATTTTATTTTGTGTCTAGAGTTGTGTTGTGATATCTTTCCGTTAGTCACTGGGCTTGATCGTGCGCATTTGCGTGTATGATTAGTGCACGATTGAGTCGGGGGCATCACAACCGGCCCCGGAAACGACGACGACGATGCCTAGGGTAGCGCGCTGACCGCGCTAGTTTTATTGATGTTTTTTTAGTTCTATTAATGTTTAAGTGGACTTTGGCAGGTAGTTGACCAGCCTTTTTATGTTTAATTGTGTTTATATTTTTGCATTTCATTTTTATTTTTCGCACGCGGGGAAAATGGGTCTGGCACTCATTGAACGCACTTGCCGACCCAAATGAAAAAGCGGACGCGCCCGTCCGCTTCGCCGACCCAAACGGACAAAAAGCGGACAAAGCACGCGTCCGTTTGGGTCAACGCGTTGGAGTTGCTCTAAGTGGCTAAGTCAGAGAATCCAAGTCCGGCCTAGGCAGCGTGCACCCAAAGAGCATTTATGGAAACTATCCAGCCCTACAAAAGGCAGACAGGCCATGCCAGCCTCACCATACGAGCCATCATCGTCACTACAGATGGGTGGCGATGGACGTCCCAGTGCGGCGGCAGTGATGAAAACTAGCGGTTGGGACGCGCCCGCGTCGCCCGAGAGAAAGCTGGGCGTTGTCTGGTGGACGAAATCACTGTTTTTGACCTTTTTGACTAACTTCTGCACGAATAATTGACCTCGGCTGAGAAAAAATTGAATCTGACTTTTTTGGTCACACCAACATTCATGGCGTCCAGATTTTCCCCGCATCGGATGGTTCGTCGTCTGTGTCGCTGCGGGCGATGCCTAGCAACGGTCGTGTCCTTCCCCTTGGTATGAATTGCCTCCACAGGCGAGGACGGCAGGGCTAGTGGTGGTGCTTGGTTATGTCGTCTAATGTACATCAACCACCGACTGCCACTTGTGAGGACGGTGCGACACCTCCGTAGCATCCCGAACTTAGAATTTTGGTGGTGTCGATGTCCTTCCTCTCTGTCAAAGACTTTGTCCTGAAGTGGCAAGCAGCTCTTGTGCATATGCAGCTGTAGGGATTGCGGCAAGTGGAGGAAACAACACATGACTTTGATTGGGTGGTGCTTCACTGAGTACCCGGTCTCGAGCTCTGGGATGAAAATACTAGGTGTGACCTTAGTCTATTATACCTGGCAATGGCGGCGTTTATGCGTCGTTACCTTGGCGAAGGCATTGCTCGGGGTTTGCTCGGACTTGATCTTCAGGGTGAAAACTCACGATCTGACCTTCGATAGTTGGACCCGGCGATGGTGGTGCTTGCACGACGTTCCCTTCCTAGAGGCGTCGCTTTTGGAGAACCTTTTCTCGTGGTTCTTGTGTTCTCATGATATGGTTGGTGCCGATGGTCACCGCTATCGCTGTCTTTCATGATATAGCTTCGGTCACGTATGATATAGCTTCGGTTCTTGTGTTTCTTGTGTTGTCATGATATAGCTTCGGTCACGTATGACTTTGCTCCTTGCGTGCATGACCTCTTGTGTGTGTGCGTTAGTGTTGGCTGTGTGCATCTTATTTATCCAGTTCTTTTGTTTGACATTGTATAATGTTGTAATATTATTACACACGATTTGCTGAGATTTTTGTTACAATTGTCACGTCACAAAATCATGTCCAAAGTTAGAAGGTCCTCACGATTGAGTGTAGCTCAAATGGCCTTGTGGTGGAATCAACCCACCAGGTTCAAGTCCTAGACTTGGTATTGGTAGTCGTATTTTTTCTAAACTTATTTCAGGCCTTCTTGTGATGTGCGTTCAGTGGGAAGAGATGTTTCCGTCGACTACGAAGGCGTCTATGGCGACTTTGTCAATCTCCAGATGATATGTCGGCTCAGTCTCTCGGAGGTGCTTATAGGGGGTAGAGTGTTCAAGTCCTAGACTCGACACTGATGCTCATTTTCCTGGATTTCTTTCAGATCTTTCGGCAATGTGTGTTTAGTGGGAGGAGACGTTCCCGTCGACTACGAAGGCATCCGTGACGACTTTGTCAATCTCAAGATGATGTGCCGGCTCAGTCTATCGAAGGTGCTCATAGGGTTGGGTGTGCGTGCGCGCGTTCATAGGGATGAGTGTATGTCGTATGTATGAGCGTCTGCATCAGTACTGTGTTTCAAAAAAAAGGGTAGGATGTGCATGCGTTCGTTCATAGGGGTGAGTTTACGTACGTATGTATGAGTGTCTGCGTCTGTACTGTGTTAAAACAATTTAAAAGGTCGAAACTATGTAGGGCAAGAGAAGCGTGTGTTATCAAGACAAATCAATGATCCAATCCAATAATCTAACGGCGGTCGTTGCCTTGTTGTTCCGTCGGGGCTCCATGAGGATCGGTTTCCAGATTCTAGTCCTGCTGGGTTAATTAATTCATCCCCGTACATAGAAGGCATGCGGAGAAGCTTACATAAGGCGTCGTTTTTCTTTTGGCGATCGCCACGTTCCGCGTAAGTCTCCTACCGCCCTAGCTCAATCCCGAAATCCCCGCTCCCAGTTTTCATGTCGTCCTCGCCGCCAGCGCCCGGTATGGAGGACATGGAGGTGGAGGCGGAGACGGTGCACGGAGAGGCGCCGCGTCCACTACCCACCGCCACCGCGGAGACCGGCACATGGGTTGTCGACGGAAGTGCAGCGGCGAACCACACCGAGACGTCGCCGTCTAATACCCACGACCACGAGGAGGGTGATGATGGCGTCGATTACTCCAGCGAGGCGGGAGGTGCACAGAGCGCAGAGTTTGAGGCTGCAGTAAAGGCTTTGTGGCGCGAGGTTGTCAACGTCGAGGAGAAGCCGTCGGCGGGGAACACATGTTCAGTCTGTATGGAGCCCTGGACCTGCGAAGGCCTTCATCGCATCTGGTGAGTTTTCTATTATATACTACTACTCCGTTTTGACACTACTACCTCCGTCTCATAATATAAGACGTTTTTTAGGCTAAATATTTCTCATATCTGAATAGAATAGATGTAGCAATTTTAGCTATGGAATCAGCGACAATTTTGGAAAACAGACAACTGATCATCGATCCCCTTTATATCTTATTATTTGCTACTCAACACGCAGTTGCATTCCTTGTGGACATGTGTACGGCAGATCTTGTCTGGAGAAGTGGGTGCACGAGAACGCCAAGGTACGCACCACCACATGCATGATTCTCAACTTTACAACACGCAGTTGCATTCTAATTAAACTTGTCCATGTATATTTGTCATTACAATCTATGTTTCCAGTACGATGTACTATGCTTTATGTTGAGAGCACTGATCTGTTTCCTAAGTCATGTGGTCATATCAAATCTTTGTTCCCAGTGCCCTCAATGTAAGCTGCAGTTTGAGGACAAGCTTATTATCAACCTATATACGCCAGCAAATTTTGGGGACGGTTGCGGCACCATACAGGTTATGTTTCTTTCTCTGTCTTCTGGACCCAATAGTTTTGTCGCACATGTTAAAACTAATTTTCTCATGATAAAACTAATTTATAAGAATCATCTAGATGAACAAGTTTCAAATTTTTAAGGTGGCCTTTGCGATCAGTATCGTATGCTTGCTGAACAAGCCTACCGCTGGATTGTTCATAGTGCATATCCCGGTTATCAGGGTGTAAAACTGTCGCAAATTGTATTTCCAAATTAAGCATGAAGCACTCGGTGGCGCCATATCGTGGCGCCATATCGGTGGCGCTCTATGGCTTGCTTTATATACTTTGGACTTTCACCGCCACTATATAAATTAGGGGCGAGTGCATGCATGCAGATGAACTTAATTTTCGAATTTGCAGGAAGTGAAACTTTATGTTAGTAAGGCGATGGTTGCGGTGTCGGCACACTATGAGATAAAGTTGGCACAGTACGAGAGACAATTGAAGTCGGAGATCGCCAGGTTCGAGGCAGGACAGAGGTCGTTTAATCAGGCAGCGGAGTTATATAACTCCTATGCCGCAAAAATCCTGGACGTGGTGGATCAGATGCAGGCTCGGATCAAGGCCTTGGAAGCTGAGTTGTTGGTGAAGAAACGGCTGAACTGCCAAGCCGTTGCCGCCTCCTCTGAAGCCAGCAGAGTTGTAGAAGGAAAAGGCACGGGGTCAGAAGAACCGGGGGTGGTGGATCATCAATCCCAATAAGCGCTTATACTCTAGTGAATGGGCCCACTAATCGTGGTGCCGAGGCCCATGGCCTGCCGCTACCTAGCTCTTTTTTCCAGATAAAAATACAACTACAGTACTCTTTTCCTCAAAAAAAAAAAAACTACAGTACTCTAAGTTAAAAAAAAATCTCCCTCAGAAACTCCATGCAAGTGTTAAAATGACAAATGTACAAATTTATAAAGAATATTTGTATCCGGTTTTGACTTTCTTCTTTTTTTTTCTATATGTAGATTGAATTTGAATCTGAAATTTTGTGAGTTTGTAGATTTATACCTGTAAATGCGCTCACTTATTTTAGGCCACCACTAGGGGTCATCCGGATGATTTTCCGGAGGAAATCAGTCGCCCGGTTCTCCAACCTGCTCTTTGCGAATGACATCCTACTCTTTTTCAAAGCCTCACCTGAACAGGCAACGTGTGTGAGAGCAGCCATTGACACCTTCCAAAGATCCACCGGTCAACTATTAAGCCTAAACAAATGTTCACTGCTCTTTAGTGAGGCGTGCCCGGACCAAGATAGGAAGAGGATAATGGACATTCTGGGAGTGGTTTCATCTTCGTTTGAAAGCAAATATCTGGGCTCCCCACTCCAGAAGGGCGAATGAAAAATGTGAAGTTTGTACCAATCATGGATAAGTTTGGGAAAAGATGTAATTACTGGAACGAGAGGTTCATGTCCCAAGCGGCGAAAGAAGTGAATGTGAAATAGCGCAGGCTCTTCCAACCTATGCCATGGGTATATTTAAATTCAATCAGGGTTTCTGTGAGAAGTATGAGAAAATAATAAGAGACTTCTGGTGGGGGGACACAGATCAACATAGGAAGGTGCACTGGATGTTTTGGGAGAACATGACAAAACCTAAGAGAGATGGAGGCATTGGCTTTCGCGATATGCACCTGTTTAACCAAGCACTCCTCGCTAGACAAGGGTGGAGGCTGATGCAGAATCCGGAGAGCCTTTGTGCAAGAGTACTTAAATCCAAATACTTTCCCCATTGGCGAATTCCTTGATACGGTTTTTAGTTCGGATGCTTCCCTGCCTGGAGAGGGATTGAGTTTGGTTTGGAGCTCCTCAAAAAAGGTCTGATTTGGCGTGTGGGTGATGGAAGAAAGATCCAAATCACGAGAGACCAATGGATTCCGAGGGGAGAGGGGCTGAAGACGCCCACTTTCATTAGGAGGTCGAGGCTCCGTTGGGTGAGCCAGCTTATCACTCCAGAGTCAAACGAATGGAATGTTGAACTGGTAAGGAATATATTTCAGCCTTTTGATGCAGACGAGATATGCAAAATCAAGATTCCAGCACAAAAGGTACAGGACTGTGTGGCTTGGCACTACGAGAACACCGGAATCTTTACTGTAAAGAGTGCGTACAAACTCGCTGACTCGTTGAAGAGAAATGGAAAAAACCTGCCAACTAGCTCCGCCAGCGAGCCGGGAGACCGAAGCATCTGGGATGTGATATGGAAAGCAAAAATTCTAGAAAAGGTGAAAGTCTTTCGATGGAGAGTCGCCACTGCATCCCTAGCAACGAAGCACAACTCTTACCGAAGAACTTTGGTGGAAGAGGATGTGTGTGATATCTGCGGAGTTGAAAAAGAAGATGAATTTCACGCTACAGTGAAGTGCGCCAGGAGCAGGGCCTTGAGGCATGAGATGAGAGCTCACTGGAATATCCCAAAAGAGGCAGAATTCACCCACACGGGACCGGATTGGCTACAGAACCTGCTGCTTGCTAACCCCGAATCTATCAGAAACAGAGTGCTCTTAATTTTATGGCAGAGCTGGAACCTGAGACATAACGTAATCCATGGAGACAAAAAAGACACGGTCTCGGGAGCGGTGCAGTTTTTAATTCGATTCAACGACGAGTTGGTGAATGCACAGACTGTAAGAGAATCGAGCGGGAACAAGAAACCTGCATCTATGTTCAGCGATAGGCCAGCCAAGCCGACAAACATTCAACCCAATCATTGGGTCCCTCCCCCTTCGGGTGTGGCAAAAATGAACTGCGACGTTCATCAAGGAGACAGGAGAGGCCTGGGGCGGTGCAGTGGCTAGGGATTGCCGAGGGATAGTGTATGTCTCAGTGGGCCGACGCCTGCCCCAATGCAGCTCAGTGGAGGAAGCAGGAGCTGCGGCAGTGCTCATTGGCCTGACAGAGCTGTCAAAACTGTACAGAGGCCACCTGACTCTAGAGGTTGATTGTGCCAGGCTCGGACGAGATCTACAGGCCACTGGGAGATGCATATCAGCCAACCATGCACTAGTATCTGACATAAAAAGGATTATCTCAACCTTTCATGCATGCGAGATCAGCGTGGTCGGCCGCTCAAAAAATGCCCTGGCCCACGAGGTTGGCAGCAACGAGTCGAAGGGAGGGCGATTTCCTCTTGATTGCTGTGGTTCCCCATAATACTGTGGAGGTTATGACAGCTGAATGTATTCCCACCATGGCGTAGGCTATCACCGGTAGAAAACAGACCTTTCGTCCAACCCTTTAGTCCCGATTTGATTACGGCCCGGGACTAATGTGACCATTAGTCCCGGTTTCAACGGCTAGGAGCGGTCTGGGGCACGGGCATCATTAGTCCCGGTTCATTTTCTATACAAACCGGGACTAAAGGGGTGGTGGCAGGCTGGTGTCAGGCTGGGGCCCCACGATCACCTTTAATCCCGGTTTGTATCACAAATCGGGACTAGAGGTGGACCTTTAGTCCCGGTTTGTATAACCAACCGGGACTAAAGACGTCCCTATATAAACCCTTCGTCTAGCCCGAGCCCATTCTCTCTGTTTTCCCCTTTCTCTCCTCTGTTCTTCCCCTTGCTCTCGAGCTCATCCTCCATTTTTGCCAAAGATTTGTCAAGATTTGAAGGCACCCCATCTATCCAAGTGTTCACAAAGGTTAGCAACTTTGTCCTTTCATCTCTCATTGCTAGATTAGCTCGTGCAATGCTCTATAAGTATAGTGATTTGTGGGTTCTAGTTTGGGAGTAATTATGTGGGAGTTTATTTGATTTATATGCAATTTGAGCTCAAATTAACTTCTTAGTTTGCATATGTGTAGGTGTGGTTTACTTAGTGCCTTCCCGTCCCCGTCCTAACCACCGTCGATCGCCCGCACCGTCCCGTCGCCGGCACCACCTTGGTGAGCCTCTTGTTCTTATCCTTTTTATAAAAAAAAATCTTATTTGTATGATTTAGATAGTTAATTGTATAATTTTATTACATGTATGATTGTTTGTTATACATAGTGCCATGACTTTGATATCCGTCCCCGTCGGCCCTCGTCCGGTTTATGATTGGGATGTGGTATATATATTCTCTTTTATAACTATTTGTTGCATTTCGCGTTTATGACAATTATGCCCATCAAGTTGACATAGATATTTTTATCTAGGAGGTATGTGAACCGGAAGTTGCAACCGACCCTCTTGTCGAGAAGTTAAATTTAGTTGAAAAAGAAAACGAGTATTTGAAAGAAAAATTGAAAAGAATTGAAGAAGAGAAGATGAAATTGGAGTTGTATGTTGCCGATGTCGTCGATGATCACAAGATCAAGATGGATGCAATGCGCTTGAAGATTAGAAAGATTAGAAACTATGCCGTTAATAAAGAGGCTTGGTATCATTATGCTGTTGGATCAATTATTACCTTAGTTGCGATTTTGATCGCATTTGTTGTTGCATTTAAATGCTTTAGCTAGATAGTTTTATGTTGTTTTATGAGAATAAGTGTGTATGAACTTGTATTAATTTGGTCTTTTCGGTGTTGTGTAATGAAGATGAGTCGGCAATGGATGTACGATGACCGACGCTCTCCCCAGTTCATTAATGGCGTGCATAGTTTTCTGTGCGGCTGAGGCAAACAAGCGGAATGGTTTTATGTGTTGTCCATGTGGTGTCTGTAAGAATGATAGGAATTATTCTAGCTCAAAAGTCATTCACGTCCACCTGTTTACGTCCGGTTTCATGTCCGGATATAACTGTTGGACCAAGTACGGAGAAAGAGGGGTTCTAATGGAAGAGAATGAAGAAGAAGAGGATGATGACAACTATGTTGGGTTCCCTGAATACGATGGTACTACAATGGGGGAAGAGAATGAAGAAGAAGAAGCTAAAGAAGAGGCATCAGATGAGCCCGCTGATGATCTTGGTCGGGCCATTGCTGATGCAAAGAGAAACTGCGAAAGTGAAAAGGGGAAGTTGAAGTTGCAGCGCATGTTAGAGGATCACAAAAAATTATTGTACCCAAATTGCGAAGATGACAAGAAATGGCTGGGTACCACACTGGAATTGCTGCAATGGAAGGCAGAGAATGGTGTAGCTGACAAGGGATTTGAAAAGTTGCTGAAATGTTAAAGAAGATGCTTCCAAAGGACAACGAATTGCCCGACAGTACGTACGAAGCAAAGAAGGCTGTCTGCCCTCTAGGATTAGAGGTGCAGAAGATACATGCATGCCCTAATGACTGCATCCTCTACCGCGGTGAAGAGTACGAGAATCTGAATGCATGCCCGGTATGCGGTGCATTGCGTTATAAGATCAGCCGCGATGACCCTGGTGATGATGTTGAGGGCGAGCGCCCCAGGAAGAGGATTCCTACCAAGGTGATGTGGTATGCTCCTATAATACCACGGTTGAAACGTTTGTTCCAAAACAAAGAGCATGCCAAGTTGATGCGATGGCACAAAGAAGACCGTAAGAAAGACGGGAAGTTGAGAGTACCCGCTGACGGGTCGCAGTGGAGAAAAATCGAGAGAAAGTGGCGGGACTTTGCAGATGACACAAGGAACGTATGGTTTGGTTTAAGTACAGATGGCATTAATCCTTTTGGGGAGCAGAGCAGCAATCATAGCACCTGGCCTGTGACTCTATGTATCTATAACCTTCCTCCTTGGTTGTGCATGAAGCAGAAGTTCATTATGATGCCAGTGCTCATCCAAGGCCCCAAGCAACCCGGCAATGACATTGATGTGTACCTAAGGCCATTAGTTGAAGAACTTTTACAGCTGTGGGACATAAAAGGTGTACATGTGTGGAATGAGCACAAACAGCAGGAATTTGACCAACGAGCGTTGCCGTTTGTAACCATCAATGATTGGCCTGCTCTTAGTAACCTTTCAGGACAGACAAACAAGGGATACCATGCATGCACGCACTGTTTAGATGAGACCAAAAGTATTTATTTGGATAAATGTAAGAAGAATGTGTACCTGGGACATCGTCGATTTCTTCCGATCAAGTATCTCTTAAGAAAGAAAGGCAAGCATTTCAAAGGTGAGGCAGATCACCGGAAGAAGCTAACGGACACGCACTCATGTGGAAGAAGAAATCTATATTTTGGGAGCTACCCTATTGGAAAGTCCTAGAGGTCCGCTCTGCAATCGACGTGATGCACGTGACGAAGAATCTTTGCGTGAACCTGCTAGGCTTCTTGGGCGTGTATGGGAAGACAAAAGATACACCGGAGGCACGGGAGGACCAGCAACGTATGCACGGAAAAGACGGCATGCATCCAAAGCAGTATCAAGGTCCTGCCAGCTACGCTCTTACCAAAGAAGAGAAGGAAATCTTCTTTGAATGCCTGCTCAGTATGAAGGTCCCGTCTGGCTTCTCGTCGAATATAAAGGGAATAATAAATATGGCAGAGAAAAAGTTCCGGAACCTAAACTCTCATGACTGCCACGTGATTATGACGCAATTGCTTCCGGTTGCATTGAGGGGGCTTCTACCGGACAACGTTCGATTAGCCATTGTGAAGCTATGTGCATTCCTCAATGCAATCTCTCAGAAGGTAATCGATCCAGAAATCCTACCAAGGTTACAGAATGATTTGGTGCAATGTCTTGTCAGTTTCGAGTTGGTGTTCCCACCATCCTTCTTCAATATCATGACGCACGTCCTAGTTCACCTAGTCGACGAGATTGCCATTCTGGGTCCTGTATTTCTACACAATATGTTCCCCTTTGAGAGGTTCATGGGAGTCTTAAAGAAATATGTTCATAACCATGCTAGGCCAGAAGGAAGCATCTCCAAGGGCCATGAAACAGAGGAGGTCATTGAGTTTTGTGTTGACTTTATTCCTGACCTTAAGCCGATTGGTGTTCCCGAATCGCGGCATGAGGGCAGACTGGGTGGAAAAGGCACACTAGGAAAGGATTCAGTAATATGTATGGACGGGCATTCTTGGGCGCAAACACACTACACAGTTCTACAAAATTCCAGCTTGGTGGCTCCGTATATCGAGGAATACTTGGATAGTGTACGCTCCAAGAACCCGGAGCAGTCTGAGCCTTGGATCAAACGTACACACATGGCGTCATTCGGCGGTTGGTTGCAAACACGTCTCATGCATGACGACACTGTTGAAGATGAGCTGTACTTGCTGGCCAAGTCACCATCTTTGACTATATCGACTTTCAAAGGGTACGAGATAAATGGGAATACATTTTACACGATCGCCCAAGATAAAAAGAGCACCAACCAAAACAGTGGTGTCCGCTTTGATGCAGCAAACACCAATAGGCCAAAGGACACATATTATGGTTACATAGAGGAGATATGGAAACTTGACTATGGACGTGATTTGAAGGTCCCTTTGTTTCGGTGCAAATGGGTCAATCTGACTGGAGGCGGCGTAAAGGAAGACCCGCCGTACGGAATGACAACAGTGGATCTCAACAATCTTGGGTACACAGACGAACCATTCGTCCTAGCCAATGATGTGGCGCAGGTTTTCTATGTGAAGGACATGTCTACCAAGCCGAGAAAAAGAAAAGATAAGGAAGCGAATACATCATACGATGAGCCAAAGCGCCACATAGTTCTTTCAGGGAAAAGAAACATCGTGGGAGTGGAGGACAAGACAGACATGTCAGAAGATTATGAAAAGTTTCATGAAATTGCTCCCTTCACAGTGAAGACTGACCCAAGCATCCTGTTAAATGATGAAGATTGTCCATGGTTATGGCGCAAAGGGACACACGCGAAGAAAAAGTTTTATACCCCAATATCCCACTTTGGGATGTGACCGGCTTCACCGTCATCACTTTCTTCTCTAGTGAGTTTCCGGACTTATCTGGAAAGTCCCACTTCGGACAAACCGGAGGGAATCTTTGTAATAGTTAGGGTATATATATGTGTTTTGGCATTTGAAACGCGAAGGAACGCTATTTTTCATGCATTTATTGATTTTTTTTCAGGTAAATGACCTTGAAATTGAAAAGCACTACAAATGAACTCTGAAAAGGTTGAAACTTGGCATGGTATCATCATTTCACCCACATAGCATGTGCTAAAAAGTTGAGAGGGTTACGGCAAAAACTGGATGCACGTCGTGTACAAACTGGACAATCTCTTTCGAAGTATCAGGGTTTCGGACGAAAACTCATCTGTTACAAAGGCATTTTATTTTTTTAAACTTATTTTAACTCCAGACTTTTTGTGCGTTCAATATGCACCATTCAAAGCCACGTCATCAATTTTCAACCCTTTCTGACTTCATTTGCTATTTTTCATGCATTTATTGATTTTTTGAGCTAAATGACCCTGAAATTGAAAAGCACTACAAATGAACTCTGAAAAGGTTGAAACTTGGCATGGTATCATCATTTCACCCACATAGCATGTGCTAAAAAGTTGAGAGGGTTACGGAAAAAACTGGATGCACTTCGTGTACAAACTGGACAATCTCTTTCGAAGTATCAGGGTTTCGGACGAAAACTCATCTGTTACAAAGGCATTTCATTTTTTTTAAACTTATTTTAACTCCAGACTTTTTGTGCATTCAACATGCACCATTCAAAGCCACATCATAAATTTTCAACCCTTTCTGACTTCATTCGCTATTTTTCATGCATTTAATGATTTTTTTGAGCTATAAAACTAAAAGAGCTAAACAAAATCTGTTTTTGATTAAAAAACCTATTTAAATAACCTAAAAATTACCAAATTGAACATACTGATAAAACACACTAATATTAAACAGTAGGAAAAAGAATCACTCAAAAATCTATTTTTAAAGTAAAGTTATTCACAAACTAGTGATTCACACAAATTTCAAAGAATTCAAATTTAAACTATTCAAATTTGAAAACTACTGGCACTAACAGAAAGTTTATAATTTTTTTGACCTAAACCAAAAAGATTCACTCAAAAACTCTAAATATTTGGCTATAAGTAGAAACAAAAGAAAAAAAATAAAGCAAAAAACAAAAAAAACTGGAAAAGACCTTTAGTCCCGGTTGGATCCACCAACCGGGACTAAAAAGTTGACATAACATATGCAAAAAAGAAAAAAAATGCCTGCCTACTAGGCCACCACGGCCTGCATACGACTAGAAACCCAACTATATATGGGCCAGGATGCAGGCCCGCAGGGCAAGCAGGGCCCATAGGGCAGGGCGAACGTTAGGCATGTACTGCCTGCTTTAGAGAGGAGCTCAAGACGGCTATCGCAGCGGGGCTTATAAACAGGTGCGAGTGCCTCTCGCTTGGCAAGGAGGGACTAAACTTCCACCACGCCAGGACCAACCCTTTAGTCCCGGTTGGAGCCACCAACCGGGACTAAAGGCCCCCCTTTAGTCCCGGTTCGAGCCACCAACCGGGACTAAAGGCCTGGGCTTCCCGCCGCTTGGCCTGGTGAAATTCACCTTTAGTCCCGGTTGGTGCCACCAACCGGGACTAAAGGTCTCTGTATATAAGCGGCACTTACGAAATTTTCCAAAAGCCATCTAGTTTCCCCCGACGGCGCCGAAGACCACGACGCCGCCAGGCTGCCGCACCTCGCCGTCGCCGTCCGGCCGCTCTGCTCCCAAGCGCCGCCCGAGCCCGCGCTGGCACCGCCACGCTGCCCGCCGCCGCCGCTCCTCCGCGCGCGCCCGCCTCGAGATCGACGACCGCTCCTCCACAAGCCGCCGCGGCCCGAGCCCGCGCCGGTGCCGCTCCTCCGTCTCCGGCGTCCTCCCCACCTCCCTCCGTCCTGACGATCCCGGCCGGTGAGCCTCTCCCTCTTAATTTTGTTCATCTTTTTTTTTCATAGATTGTTTTTTTTTCACTAGATGTTGTAGATGCTTAGTATATGTATGTATGTATACAATGTATGTATGTATGTATGTAGATGAACGGTGGAATTTGCATAGAAAAAAGTTGCATAGAAAAAAGTTGACCATGTATTAAAAATATTTTAATGTTGTATCTTAAAAATATTGATCAAAAACATGTTAATATCTTATTTAGAAAATTTTAATATCTTAATGTTGTATTTGCAAAAGTTTGTCATGTATTTGCAAAATCAAGTGAACAAGAATTACAAAAATCATAATCAAGCATTTAAAAAATGTTAAATTTGCATAGAAACATTTTTGGCGTCGACGATGCCCGTCCCGCATCCTCGTCGTCGACTCGGTGGCGACAACCTGCTTGAGAGGCGCCATGTCCGGGACTGGGCTCCGCCGGGCTGGCACTGGGAGGTGCTACCTTCCGGGGCGCGCAGCTTGGTGAGGAACCGGGCTCCCATCGTCGACCCGGAGCTTCTTTGGTGGCGGTCGCGTGGGCCATTATCGGTGCGGAGGCAGCCGGCCCCCGAGGAGGTGGTACGCCGCCGTGTCAGGGAGGAGGACGAGTACGTCCGTCGCTACATGGTTGTGTTGGACGTCAGCTTCTCCAATACCTGGCAGGTTCTTCAGGGATCTCACCCGAGCTATGATCCTGTGATGGTTCCTTCTCTTTGGGTGTCCACCGCCCGCGCCTCAGGAACCGCGAGTCAACTGGATTATTCGATAGTATTCGATCTGTATTAGCTAGTGATGTTATATGATAATATTCGAGATGTATTAGTGATAATACTCGAGATGTATTCGAGATTAGATTCGATAATATTCGATGATGCATTAGTGATAATATTCGAGATGTATTCGAGATAATATTCGAGATGTATTAGTGATAATATTCGAGATTATATTCGATAATATTCGATGATGCATTAACTGGATTATTCGAGATGTATTAGTGATATTATTTGAGATGCATTCTAATTTGAATACTAAATTGTTTTATCTTTCTTCTGGATTAGTTAAGCTATGGACGCTAGCGGCAGAGACGACCATGATCAAGAGCATATCATGTTCGACATGATCCGAAACCCAGAGGGTGAACCTGAAGATGACGGCTCACAATATCTGAACGACGCCGGTGAGGGAATATTTGAGGAAGAACCAACAGACGAAGGGCACACAAACAATGATGGCGAAGGAAATGATCTTCAATTAACAAAGACCGGCGAGGTATATATAAGGCCTCTGGTGATCATTACATGTATTAATTGATTTGTATATATATATATATTAACGAATATTTTTTCTTTTAGCCCTCCGGATCGAGCAAATCTTCTACAAGCAGGGCAGTACGAGGCCCGGCCAAAAAGTTGCTGCCTGGCATAAAGTACAACATCGATGAGATCAAACCAAATGGCAAACCACTTGCTCCTAAAAAGAATGCGGACAAATTTACTCGTCAGTGCGGAGTTATTGTCAGGGACCAAATCTCGATCTCCGTTCAAGAATGGAATAAGCCAAAGGGAGATCGAGAAGTTAGTTTTGTTGACGAAAGAGCAAAAGATCTGCTTTGGGAAACGCTCATGTCACATTTCACCCTACCAGAGCATTTAACAGATGCAGAACGGGAGAAAGTCAAGAAGAGTGCTCTTCAGAAGATGGCCACACAATTCCGCAACCACAAGAAAAGATTATGGGCCTGCTACGTCGAAGCAGGAAAGCAGACTCCAGAATTCACTGGAGCACTGGAGAAGACAAAAGATCACTGGGACTTATTTATGGAGTTCAAGGAATCGGAAGCAGCTAAGGAACGGTCGAGGATAAACAAGATCAATGCTGAGAAGAAACAGTTTCACCATGTTCTGGGGCCAGGTGGCTACAAGACTGGACGGCCTAAGTGGGATGAATCTGAGGAAAAGATGATTGCTGCAGGGGTCACTCCAGCAACATTGGGTTGGCCTGACAGGTGCAAGACTTGGTTTTATGCGCATGGGGGAAAGTTGGACCCAAAGACAGGGGAGATTATGGTGCAGGCAAGTCTTAAAGAAGCCTCGGACGCTTTACTTGGTGCAATAGAAGAGGCTCGAACGGGGGCGTTCCAGCCCGAGAGAGAGAACGACGAGCTTACACGCGCCCTCGGGAATCATGAACACCCGGGACGAACATGAGGCAAAGGCGTTGTTCCGTGGGTTGAGGGGTTTGCGGACTGGAACGTCAGTTACAGAAGCCGTGCGAGAAAGAAGAAGCAGGAGGAAGACAAGAAGAAGCAGGATGCAGACCGGCTTGAACAGATGGAATCAAAGCACGCGGAGTTGGAACGCGCTTTCATGCGGCAGCAGGAGCAGATCGACACACTTAGCCTGGAAAGGGCGTCTCAGCGGCAGCAGCAAGCAGATCCAGCATTGGATTGCACCGTCCCATCTATGCCGAAAAGCAGCGTGGGTTCCACGGGGGTCCCGGCCGATGATGCACTGTTGGCTCGCTACCCCGTGGATGATATCGAAGAGACGACAAGTTGTGAGCTACACATGAAAGTGAAGAACATATCCATGAAGGTGGCGGACGGCTATGCTTTACCAAATCCCCCTGAAGCAACCTTCCACGGCAATCCGATTCCACCTGGCTATGCTCGTGTCGGGGTGGATGAAGTTCTGTCGGCATATGACTCACTACAGCTTGACTTTCCTGGAGGTCAAGGGGAGCAGACACTGGGAGAAGCCATACGTGGTATCATTGTATGGAGAAAGGATTGCATCGTCTTTCCAAACTCGATGCCAAGGGCACCGACTCCTCCTCCAAGTCCGCCGCGTCAGCCGACTCCTCCTCCAAGTCCGCCGCGTCAGCCGACTCCTCCTCCAAGTCCGCCGCGTCAGCCGACTCCTCCTCCAAATCCGCCGCGTCAGCCGACTCCAGCCCACCCCGAGACGGAGCCCAATGCGAGTTCGCAATATCAAACTCTGCAGCGTCAGCGGACTCCCAAGCAGAAGAGAGCACCAAACAAGAAACCGAGCCTCCTGCCAAAAAGAAGTTAGCTTACGAGATGACTGAGGAGGAAAACAAACGGGTCGTGGATGCCGAAGTGAAGGCCCATTTTGCACCGAAACCGGCCCTGCCGCCTAAGGAGAAAATACCTGAGAAAGTCATACAACACTTTCTGGATCTTGCTAAACCGGATGTGGAGAAAAGTGATTCAGACTATGAGCGCTCTATTAAGAAGTCATATCATGCACAAAAAGATAAGGAGTCGAGCCTTACAACAGGTAGTAATAAAAGCGGGAAAACTGTTCCCCAGCTGGGAGAACAGGCAGTGCAATCGATCCCCCCGCTCAAGGTGAGTACCACCGATAAGCCGGTAATAACCGACGCTGCTAGACAGATGGCTAGAGAGGCCGGTGTCACTGTTGAACAACTCCTAGGCATCGAGAATCTTCCCACAAATATTGATGAGAACGATCTAGCATGGAAATATGTCCCCGGGAACCCTCTGGTCAGGCCTGAGGAGGTCGAGCTTCTACCAACGCAGATGCGCAGATTGCATGACTGGTACCTGAGAGAAGTAAAGGCCGGGCGAGAGAGCCTCATGGTGAAAGTCAAGCCAGAGCATTACTTCCATGGAAAAGATGTGTGGATTGACTTGCCAGAACTTTTTCAGTTATACAATCAAGACGCACTGGACAAATCTCTCGTCAGTTGCTATTGTCTGTAAGTGATTTCTTTCTGTAATTTAAGTCTCTAGCTTAGCTCGTTCATTGCCTGTAATTATCCTCACTATATTCTTTTGTGTGGTATTATGCAGAATGAAGATTTCTGAAATGAAAAGAGATGGAGTCTATGGCATTGGGTTCATTGACCCAAATACCATTTATGAAAAAGTGTTAAAAGAAGAACCCAAAGACACAGAGGCCAACTTGCTAATGTTTTTGAAGGAACTAAATGCCAGACCAGAGATAGTATTTCCTTACAACTTCAAGTGAGTGTTACTGTCTTGTACTATAAATTCTATTTTGCTTACTCGATGTTAAGTGTAGTTGATGAGTTATGCATGCCCGCTTATACAAACGTGTGCGCAGTTTCCACTGGATCCTGCTAATCATTAGAGTTGACGAGGGAAAAGTTGAAGTACTGGACTCACTAACTAGAGACCCTAAAAAATACTACAACCTGAAGTTGATGCTCGACAGGTAATTTCAATCATTATCGCACTATGTCGGCCTCTTTAGTTCATTTCCTGATATCAAGTAATTAATAACTCATTTATTCATTTTTTTTGCCGGGCAGGGTTTGGAAAAAGTTCATCAAAGAGGTTGTCGGTCCATGGAAACCAAGCCTGAAATGGTGGCGACCAAGGGTAATTAAGTAGTACTAGCTAGCTAGCTACGTCTGCGCATCTCTTTAATTCTAGTTTGAATACCATTATCATACTTGATTATTATCTGATTGAATTCTATTCTTGTAAAGTGCTTGAGGCAGGCACCGGGGAATAATTTATGTTCATACTACGTTTGCGAGAACATTCGCAATATTATCAACGAAAGGAGCAGAGATGCAAGAAATCTTTGGGACGTAAACACTATTCACAATTCTTTTTATCATTATCTAATATATATACACACAACTAATATATTCATATTGATCTCCTTCTTTAAAGATGCAAGAGATGCGGGATCAGCTCCTACCAACGGACCGCATACGAGCACTTCAAGAGGAAATGGCGGGATTTTTGCTTCAGAAGGTCATATCTCCCGACGGAGAATACCATTTCACCTAATGCCTGCATGTAATGATCTGCAAGTTGTAGGAGAAACTGTATATACCAAATTGTATATATATATATATATGTGTGTGTATGCATGGTCGTACGAGAAATTCTATGATATATGATTGGTTCTACGAGAAATTCTATTATATATGCATAACGTGTACAGTATGTAGTAGCGTAAAATATGATTGAAATGAAAAAGAATTAAATGGAAAACACAAAATGAAAAGAAAAAATAAACAATAAACCCTAAACCCCTAAACCCCTAAATCTTTAGTCCCGGTTGGTGTCACCAACCGGGACTAAAGGTCCCCAGCCCCCGCGGCCACGTGGCAGGGATTTAGTCCCGGTTGGTATCACCAACCGGGACTAAAGGTCCTCCAGCCCCCGGCGCGCGCTCGCAGCCACGTGAAGGGACTTTAGTCCCGGGTCGTGGCCAACCGGGACTAAAGGGTGGGGGCCTTTAGTCCCGATTTATTAGTCCCGGTTGGTGAACCGGGACTAAAGGCCCTTCCCAACCGGGACTAAAGGCCGTTTCTCCACTAGTGTATCCATGGTTCTCAAAAAAAAATCAGTCGCCCGGTGAGCCGTTCGTTCCTATCCAATCTAACGGCTGTAGTGAGTGGTTACTTTTCTAGACAGCGACGTTTGATGATTTTCGAAGCGCAACTAGTCCACACTGCCTATCAGCCTTTTTGTACGTGCATGACTCACACGCTAACCTTTCGGCGTTTCTTTTCACTAGTAGACTACTGTGTGTGCTGAGTTAACAAAGCCTGAGCGTACAACCATATACAAGGCGCGCGGTCTAGCGTCTACCAGCTAACACACTGATTAGTCAATTCCTCCGTGGCCATTGAACGGCGCGCGCGATAGCCGTCCGATCCGCATCATTTGTTTAGCTGCAACACACTATTTGCAACATGACCCATATTGTGCTCTGGGGTTTGCAACATGATCGTTGTTGTGCTCGCGTTGACTGTGACCCATCGTTTGCAACATGACCCGTGTTGCGTCAGAAGTTTGCAACATGAACCATGTTACGTTCTGGGATTTGCAACATGATCCATGTTGCGCTTGCTTACGTTGCAAACACTCTTCGATCGTTCAGCTTTGACCAATCGTTTGCAAACATGATCCATGTTGCGTTTAGGGGTTTGCAACATGATCCATGTTGTGCTCGGTCGCGTTGCATACACTCCTCGGTCGTTAAGCTGCACGATCATGTTGCAAACGATGGGCCGTAGGGATCACAACACATGCGGTCGTCGCTCACAACATGGCTTGCAACATCTACGGTTGCGCTTGCAATAGGGATCACAACACGTGCGACCATCACTCGCAAAAGGGCTCGCAAGACCTACTGTCACACTCACAATAGGGCTCGCAACACGTGCGGCCATCGCTCGCAACATGGCTCGCAACACCTACTGTCACACTCACAATAGGGCTCGCAACGCCAGTGATGCTCTGACAACATAGCTTGCAAAACTAGTTTATAACACGACTCGCTGCACGGTGGCGCTCCCCCGCTACACGGCAACGCCCTCACAACAATAGGCAGTCTTTGGATCCACGCACCAACATACATCTAACCTGACCATGTCAGCTGACCCGCCCATTCGCAACATGGCTCGTATTGCACTAGTTGGCGCGCTCGCCGATATGTGTCGTGTCATACGTTTGCAACATGACACATGTTGAAACGCAACAAACCTCAAATTATGCTAGCCTGGTCCCCAAACAGAGTCGCGTCGAGCCCAGCACCTCCGCTTGCCGCAACATTAGCTACCGCTTATTGTCAGGAACCCCTCCCCCTCTACTTCTGCCCTCTGCAACAACATGGCGCATCATATCACTGGCGTTATGGTTGCAACATCACCGACGTACAGCAACACCATCGGTTTCGTTGTACACTGCCGGCATCGATTCACCGTTATCGCAACATCATGGGACGGCAGCAGCAGTGCAAGGCCAGTGGTGGCGTGAGATTACAGCACCAGCGCCAGGCGTAAAATGGTGGCTGTTGATGTGACTCCTGTCGCCGATGGCAGCAGCAAGGCGAGGTCAGCTACGGGGCGCTACTTCTCTCACGTTCACTTGGGAGCGTACCAGCCTATTACTGTATTAGCTAGCTAGCTACGTGAAGCGCTGAAAATTAGATGGTGGTGTGAACACCAGTGGCGGAGCTTGAAACAAAAAAGCTGGGCGGGCCAGACTAAACAAGAGCACAATTTTTTTGAAATTCTGAATCATAAGCATTAGTATTATGATACAAGGTTACCAGATGGAGCAAGCAATATAGACAATATGCACGACTTTTTTTCTGCTGAGTACTCTAGCCATGACGGAAAATCACCAAACCAACTATGCTGGAAGCGGCGTTGATGCCCTGGTTCACCTGAAGCTTCATAGTTCTGTAGACGGGGTTGCCTAGTACCTAACATCAGATATGCCCTCCTCAAAGTATCTCTCTGGTCTGGTGGATACTGCCAAATTTGAGGGCATAATCCAAGGTCTCGCTGCAAGAACTCAATACCTTGGGATGTAACAGCTTCATTTGTTCGAACTCCTTCATATTGGTTTTGGTTATGTTGTTGTTCCAATTCAAGCAAGGGCGATACCTGGTTTTCCTCAACTTGAATTATGTGATCTCTTTTCCTTTTAAAAACCAAATCAATTCTTCTCTGAGTTTGATTTTCCTTGCCCATGACTACCTGTGTTGCAATTTGTATAAGGTCGGGCTATTCTATTTCTTATCAAATGGACACTCAACTATTTGTTATCAACACTGAACACTCAAAATAGATGAATAGTTGGCGCTAATGGTTAGAAATTCCACTGGAGACTCAACAGGAATCAGTACATGTGGAATTCCATATGGATAAATCTGTTTCTTATCAACTAATCAACACTGGATACTGGAAATAGATGAGTAGATGTAAAGAACTGAACAAAACTGAAAAAATGGGGAATCACCTGTTGTTGTTGGAGTCTAGGAGAGCAGACACAGCCACGCAGGGCCGCACGAGCAGCTCTGCGCACGAGGAGGACTCATCCCGTCATCTGCTCATGCGCCAGGAGTGGTCCGGCAGGCGGCAGGCTGGCAGCACAACGGCATGGCCGAGCCCGAGCAGATGTCGTCGCCGAGCAGCCTGCAGGTGCAGGGACTCGGGGGGAGGGAGGAGGGCAAGGGACTAGCCCCTGGCTGTGTGATCCGTGAGGTTTCGGCGAGAGAGGAGAGACGCCGTCGGGTGGCCGGCGGCGGCGGCTTGCTCTGGAGAGGCAGGGAATTGGGGATGCGCAGCGTTGCCTGCCTCTCTACGTCTGCGTGCCTGCGTGAGACAAGAGTTTGTGGTGGGCTGGGCTTGGAAGATGCCTAGGTAAAAAAAATATTGTCAAAATCCTAGGCGGGCCATGGCCCGGTTTGGCCCCTACGAAGCTCCGCCTCTGGTGAACACTGCGTAAAGGGCCATGCATCTGAAAAGGAAGGTATCCCTATGTGAACGCTGCCAGCGCACGTCCAACATTAAATCATGATCAGGCATCATCGGACGGTGCTACGCGCGGCGGATGTACGCGTAAAATCAGTCGGTTGATTGCAAACATTTTCCACGCTACGCGTCGGCCGGCGGATCTTTTAAAAAGATCCGCCGCCTCCGCGTCCGTTTAATCGAGGGCCATCCAGCGGCCCGGCCCCTTCCTCACCATTGCAACAAAGCGGGTGTTGCAGAACCCTTTGCAACAGACCTCTTGTTGCAGAAATATTTGCAACCGAGATTCTGTTGCAGAGTTTTTTTTCATCTGAACTCTTTTGAAACATGAGTGTTGTTGCGAAAGGACTTTTGCAACATAGATGATGTTGCAGAATTTTTTTTCTTAACTTTTTGCCAACATGGGTGTTGTTGCGGAAGGACTTCTGCAACACAGATGATCTTGCAAAAAAAATTGTCTTAACTTTTTTGCAACATGGGTATTGTTGCGGAAGGACTTCTGCAACACAGATAATGTTGCAGAAAACTGTAAGTGGCAGATGCACACGTCCAGTGGTGAAGGTCCTAGCCGTTTGTGCGTCGGCTGATCAAACTCGTATCTGACGGGGCTGCGCATGCAGCGGAAGTGTACGCGTGATCGGTCGGCTGACTCTAATCTTTTCCCAAAAAATCAAAACTTTTTAGGGGTGCTATCGTGCATTGGTAGCATGGTTGTAGGATGTGCTTCTAGCACCTAGAACCTTTCTCGTTGAGTTACTTTGTAGATTGTAACCACCATTTGGACTAGAGGGTGACGCGGGCTTTGACCGCGCCATTATTCAATTTTGGAACTAATTCCATCTTTCTCTCGCGGCTTCACATTCCATGCAAACCACATAAGTGGTTGAGCAACGCGGAACCCCACGTTGTTGGATTGGCCATGTAGGCTAGTCTTTCCGACTTTGGGAAGGTTTAGTTTTTATTATTATATTGAAACATGGCCTATGTTTCAGAAACATAGCCTCAGTTGCAGACCATTACAACAACATTCAGGTTTCAGAAACATAGACTCACTTCAGACCATTGCAACATCGCGTATATTTCAGAAACATAGCCACCCGTGGAACCGTTCTTTTATTTTGAAACAAGGCCTATGTTTTATAAATATAGCCTCAGTTGCGGACCATTACAAAAAAGTTCATATTTTGGAAACGTAGACCCGTTGCAGACCATTGGCAACACCGCATATGTTTCGGAAACATAGCCCCTGTTGCAGAAATGTGCCTGAGGAAGGACGGTATGTCAGTATGTGGGACCTCACTTGGACGCGTGTCGTGCAGGGAGGGCGGACGCGGCCGCTGCGATCCGCCGGGTGATGGTAAGCATTTTCCATATTATTAGGCATGATTTTCTGAGATTTTTGTTACAATTGTCACGTCACAAAATCATGTCCCGAGTTAGAGGGTTCTCCATGGAAACTATCTAGGGCTACAACCTACAAGAGAAGCGTGTGTTATCAAGACAAATCAATGATCCAATCTAACGGCGGTCGTTGCCTTGTTGCTCCGTCGGGGCTCCATAAGGATCAGTTTCCAGATCCCTAGTCCTGCTGGATTAAATTCATCCCCGTACATAGAAGGCATGCGGAGAAGCTTACATAAGGCGTCGTTTCTTTTTGGCGATCGCCACGTTCCGCGTAAGTCTCCTACCATTCCTAGCTCAATCCCGAAAACCCCGCTCCCGGATTCCATGTCGTCCTCGCCGCCAGCGCCCGGTATGGAGGACATGGAGGTGGAGGCGGAGACGGTGCACGGAGAGGCGCCGCGTCCACTACCCACCGCGGAGATCGGCACAGGGGTTGTCGATGGAAGTGCAGCGGCGAACCACACCGAGACGCCGCCGTCTAATACCCACGACCACGAGGAGGAGGGTGATGATGGCGTCGATTACTCCAACGGTACACAGAGCGCAGAGTTTGAGGCTGCAGTAGGGGCTTTGTGGCGCGAGGTTGTCAACGTCAAGGAGAAGCCGTCGGCGGGGAACGCATGTTCAGTCTGTATGGAGCCCTGGACCTGCGAAGGTCTTCATCGCATCTGGTGAAGCTTCTCTTATATCCTATACGTACATCTGTTTGAGCGATAAGTAATTCCGGATAGAGAGAGTACGAATTAGTTTCTATGTATTTCTCATATCTGAATAGAATAGATGTAGGCAATTTTAGCTATGGAATCAGCGACAATTTGAGAAAACAAACAACTGATCATCGATCTCTTGTATATCTCTAATCTGCTACCCAACACACTCGCAGTTGCATTCCTTGTGGACATGTGTACGGCAGATCTTGTCTGGAGAAGTGGCTGCACGAGAACGCAAAGGTACGTACCACCACATGCATGATTCTCAACTGTAAAACACGCAGTTGCATTCTAAACTTGTCCATGTATATTTGTCATTACAATATCTGTTTCCAGTACGATGTACTCCCTCTGTTCCTAAATATTTGACATTTTGGTAGTTCAATTTAAACTACCAAAACGTCATATATTTAGGAACGGAGGGAGTACTATGCACTGATCCGTTTCCTAAGTCGTGTGGTCATATCAAATCTTTGTTCCCAGTGCCCTCAATGCAAGCTGCAGTTTGAGGACAAGCTTATTATCAACCTATATACGCCAGCAAATTTTGGGGACGGTTGTGGCACCATACAGGTTATGTTTCTTTCTCTGTCTTCTGGACCCAATAGTTTTGTCGCACATGTTAAAACTAATTTTCTCATGAATCATGATAAAACTAATTTATAAGAATTATTTAGATGAACAAGTTTCTCATTTTTAAGGTGGCCTTTGCGATCAGTATCGTATGCTTGCTGAACAAACCTACCCGCTCGATTGTTCATAGTGCATCCCGGTTATCAGGGTGTAACTCTGTTACAATTGCATCTCCAAATTAAACATGAAGCACTCGGTGCCACTGTATGGCTTGCTTATATACTTGGAATTTCACCGCCACTACATAAATTAGGGGCGGCATGCAGATGAACTTAATTTTCGAATTTGCAGGAAGTGAAAGTTTATGTCAGTAAGGCGATGGCTGAGGTGGCGGCACACTACGAGAGACGGTTGGAGTCAGAGATCGCCAGGCTTGAGGCAGAACAGAGGTCGTTTAAGCAGGCAGTGCACGAGCAATTGGAGTCATCTAACTCGTATGTCGCCAGAATCCTGGACGAGATGGGCCAGATGGAGGCTCAGATCAAGGCCTTGCTAGCTGAGCCGTTGGTGAAGAAGCAGCTGAGCTGCCAAGCCGTTGCCGCCTCCTCTGAAGCAAGCAGAGTTGTGGAAGGAAGAGGCACGGGGTCAGCAGAACCGGGGGATGCGGATCATCAATCCCAATAAGCGCTTATACTCCAGTGAATGGGCCCATTTAATCGTGGTGCCGAGGCCCATGGCCTGCCGCTACCTGGCTCCTTTTTTTTCAGATAAAAAGAGGAAACCGCCCTCTCCTCTTCTTTCGTGATAGACGGCTTTCTCTCCCACCTGTAAAAACAACTGCAGTACTCAGTTCCCTTCAAAAAGAAAAAATTACAGTACTCAATTAAAAAAAAAAAGTCTCCCTCAGAAACTCCATGCAAGTGTTAAAACGACAAAAGTACAAATTTATAAAGAATATATGTATCCGGTTTTGACTTCCTTCTGTTTTCTATATGTAGATTGAATTTGAATCTGAAATTTCTGTGAGTTTGTAGACTTACATCTGTAAATGCGCTCAATTTTTTTAACAAAAATTTCAAAACTTTTTAGGGGTGCTATCGTGCATTGGTAGCGTGGTTGTACGATGTGCTTCTAGCACCTAGAACCTTTCTCGTTGAGTTTGTAGACTGTAAGGTAACCACCATTTGGACTAGAGGGTGACGCGGGCTTTGCCGCGCCGTTCTTCAATTTTGGAATTAATTCCATCTTTCTCTCAAGGCTTCACATTCAATGCAAACCACAGAAATGGTTGAGCAACGCGGAACCCCACATACGTTGTTGGGTTGGCCATGTAGACTAGTCTTTCCGGTTTTGGGAAGGTTAAGTTTTTTTTCTTTTTTCTCTACCGGTTATTTTCATGTTTTATTTTCCTGTTTATCTTATATTTGTTTTATTTTAAAATTCTTTATTTTTTCAAATTTATGAATATTTTTTTAAATCCAGGAACATAGTTTAAATTCCTGAACATTTTTCCAAATTCTTAAATGTGTTCTTCAAAGTTGTAATCATTTTTAAATCCATGGAGGTTTTTTCATATTCCTGAATATTTTCCACTTTTTGAAAAAAATCCATGAATATTATTTAAAATTCATGCCATTTTAAAAATAATGAACAATTTTAAAACTCATGAACATTTTTAAAAATTCATGAATATTTAAATTTATGAACAATGTTTATATTTGCGGATGTTTTTTCAAATTGTGAACATTTTTTGGAAATTTAAAAAAATCATGAATGTTTTTAAAAAAATCAAAAGTGTTTTAGTAGAATGTTGGTTCCGAAACTGTCATGCAGGACCCACAACCTAGCTAGACCCTTACAGGCGGGTCCACTTTGAGAAAAAAAAAACTTTGGAGCTCTTCTAGGCCTCTATTCCTAGGGAGCTTAGTAATTAGACTAGATGTAATGACGCTTGTTTCGAGCGAAGGGTCACTCTACATCCCCTTTTCTTTCTCTAGAGCGGCTTGTCGGTATGTTCGTGTCATTGGTAAGGTTGTTCTCGTGCTTAAAGTTTTAAATAGCATTCTAAGCCTCTTAGTGGCGGCTCGGCCAAAAGCTATGAAATGCTATAGCGCAGCTATAGTGTGTTTTGAATTTTGGCCGAGAAAATTCAATTTCGGCTGAAATTTGGCCATCTTGCCTCGACGCGATATATGACTTTGTTAGCCAAATATTTTCGGCACACTTTCAATTTTTTTGACAGTTGTACTTGTGATGTTGATTTTCAATCCTAGTGCTAGTCTGCTAAGCATTATATTTGTGCTCCTGAGGGTTATGTTGAACTGATACCATTTGTTTCGCTTGATTTCAAATTTTGGTCAAATTGTTAAATTTTGGCCATTCTTATTTAAAATTCAAATTTTGGTTTTACAATTTCATCTGAGATTTTCCCCTTTTTTTTGAAATAGCCAAATTTCACCCATCTCGGTGAGAGCCGAGAAAAATCATAAATCGAAAGCCAAAACCTTAGCGACATTTAGCGTTTCAACGTAAATCAATAAAAAATGAAAAAAAAAACATACAATCAGGCATCAGTTTAACATACACTTAACAATTGAAATCGATAGAAG
This sequence comes from Elymus sibiricus, assembly GCA_039707655.1. Lineage (NCBI taxonomy): Eukaryota > Viridiplantae > Streptophyta > Magnoliopsida > Poales > Poaceae > Elymus > Elymus sibiricus. The sequence goes on along the minus strand of CM077676.1, from coordinate 117,310,460 downwards.
TCATAACAGTATACTATAGCAGCAACCAGCTTGCAAGTCATAACGCAAAGAATAAACACATATAAGCATGCATACGGCAAGTTAACAACATTTGTAGAAACCAAATCAATATACTCTATGCAGTTCATACTTCATAACTAAAGGAATGAAAGAACAATAAAAAAAACTAGATGTTGCTGCATAGATAAATGCATTTGTAGTTTTACGTCATTGAGCTACTTATATAGAAATATTAATCATGCATAACTTCATACATTAGTTCAGTTCATCTTCATCATACATACATCAACCTGGCTCATACAATGCATCAGGCATGTATACTACATACATCAATCATGCTTTAGCTGATCTCGTGCAAGCTTCTATTCAACATGCTTCAGGCAAAGTGTGCATCTATTATTTGGACATGAGAGAGGATAGAGGAGCTTACCATGCGATGGATCTTGGCTCATGGTCGGTGTGCAGGATGCCGAGGCCGAGCTCGTCGTCGGGAGTGGCAGCTGGGAGCAGCATGGGCAGGAGTCGACGACAGTGAAGGTGACGACACTAGCTGGCGTTGAAGTGTGGTCGGGAGCGCGCGTCCACGAGTACGTCTATAGGAGCTCCATCTGCCCGAGGCTATGCCGGACGCAGCCTCCGCCATCGCCGTCTGCAGCTACCATGTCCCTCATTGGGTGTGGCTATAATGGCCTAACAACTGTTTTTGATGGGCATGCGTATTGAGCCTATAATGGGTATGTTGATGCACCTCTGCAAGGTTAAATCTTTTCGAAAAGTCGTGTCTGCGGTTATGAACGACTTGGAGCTTTGTAACAGTTCGTAGAACAACTTCAACCTAATAATTAAAACTTGTCAACGTGTGAGTTCCTTGACTATCTCTTCTTCATGGGGTTTTGTGAAGGGGGTGACAAGGTAGTGTTATGTTTGCATAAGTAGGTGAATAGGATGTTTATAGTTAACAAGTTACCTCTTCGGTCGCGTTGCTCATCTTATTCTATTAGATGTAAGTTGTAGTGTGTTGCTTAGATGATTGCAGCTTCACCACTTATCCCTTCCGTACCTATTATATTGTTAGTGCTAGTACCCTTGGTAATGAGATTTGCAGAGTACACCATGTACTCACCTTGTTGTAACAAACACTTACAAGTATGGTGATGGACGACGTTAGCCGGTTATCCCACAGACAGCGGTCTAGGTAGGGTTATGGACGTCATTTGCTTTACTCTGAGCCTTCTTAAGGCAATTTGTATTCTTACCTATCTAAGGTTTATTCACTTTCTTTGTCTAAGACTATAAGTTGGATCTTGGTCGGAAGATCCTTGGTGTATGAGTTGTTGTAGATATATGTTGTTATAATTGCGGATTATTTCATTATCTGTGTTGTGATATCAAAAGGATCGGGATGGACCTAGAGTGGAGGGGGTGAATAGGTACAATTACAAATTTTAACTATTACTTAGCAATTTTAGACAATTTGCGAAATATGAAAGTGAGCCTAACAATTGCAAAGGTGATTCTAGTGTCAGCGCTATAATCAAACAACAAGTAGTACCAAGGTAAGCAACCACAATATGATATAACAAGTAAGACAAAGCTTAGGGATATTCTGGACGAGGATGTATCCCGATGTTCACTTCCTTGGAGGGAAGCTAGTCACCGTTGGAGGGATGGGTGTTACCACAAAGGCACACCAACACCACGAAGGCTCACCATATTCTCCTTGAGATATCACAACGAATGTGATTCTCAACCACTAGTGGTAGACCTTGAGGCGACCTCGAAACCTTCACAAACTTTGTGGGGTGAATCACAACAACTAGTTCCTCACCAGTGCACTTCTACCGCCTAGGAGTCTCCAACCTCCAAGAGTAACAAGATCGATGGAGAAAAGCTCAAGACTTGACCAAATCACGAATTCATTTGGTTAAGAGAGGGGGGGAGCTAGATCTATCACTTGGTGGAAAATCTCTCAAGAACTCCCACAAATCTCTCCGGGATCTAAGATTTGGTGAAGGAGGGAGTGAGAGGGGGCACTTGTGTTCTTGGGGGCGATTTGAAGTGAAGTGGTCAACCCTCTACCGGAGTGGTAGGGGGTATATATAGAGTGGCCCAAGACTAATCGTTTTTGAGTAAGTGACAACGCCAGGCTGGACATCCGGCATAGGAAGGATGGGCCAGGCATCCGATGGACCAGACATCTGGCATATGTTGGTCCTCTGACTATGAGGGTCCCGGACGTCCGACAGGAGGCCAGACATCCGAGGAAATTGGTGGAACGCTACTGGACGCATTTTCGGCAAGGGTCCGCACATCCGGAGGATAGACGTTGGCTCGAACATCCGGACAGGGGCAGAATATGTGAGATGACTTGCCATGATAAAATTTTAGTTGTGGCATATATGGCAAGGGGTATTTTGGTAAATATTAGGAGTGGAATATTTGGCTATCTAGGTAAATGGATAGTGGAATATTTGGAAGGAAAGCATGAGCTTGAGCAAATCTTTTACTGACCCTATTGATCCCCTTTAATAGTGCGGGATTCGTTTGTTTCTTCTTTCTTGTTTGACGGGGACTTAAACCAGAGATATACTCCCTCTGTCCCATAATATAAGACGTTATTACATCCAACATACTCGTATATTAAGATAAATGTTGATGCTAGTTTTGTGGAAAACTTGAAATCTGCTAGTGTTGGGGTTGTCGCTAGGAATCATCTGGGCGAAGTAGTGGTTTCTTCGTGGGATTTTATCCGGTCGTGCTCATGTGTGGATGAAGCGGAACTTCGGGCTTGCCTCGCCGGGTTGTACATTGGTATTACACTTCACAAACCAATTATTTTGGAAACTGATTGCTCCTTTGTTGTTTCCTTTCTGGCAAAAGATACCATTGACAGATCTCCTTTCGTGGATCTGAAAAAAGAAGCAATGAGCGGTTCAAAGTTTATTCAAGATCTCAAGATTGTGAAGATTGACAGGCGGGCTAACAGGGTGGCGCATGATATTGCGAAATTTAGTTTGATAGCAGGAGTGACGGTGTGTTTTGTAATAGTGTTCCGCCCTGCGTCGCAAACTATGTAATGAATGATTGTAAGAATCTTGGTTTTTAATTAATATATGGGTTGGGTTTTCAAAAAAAAAACATACTCATATATTGGATGTAATAGCGGAAAATACACAGGAGCTCTTGGGTGCTCCACACCCCTATACGAATATTAAACGTAAAAAATACCAAAAAATCAAAAAAAATCTGAAATTTGGGGATATCAAACCTGGGTTCTCAATCTACTCCTGTGTGAAGTTTTGTGAAAAAATACCAGGAAACGTATCCGTGGCGAAGGAAATACTGTCCGAACAAAAATCCATCCAAGCCGTTTTTTTCTATACATAGGAAAATTTTGTCTTTTTTGCCACGAATACGTTTCCTGGTATTTTTTTCATGAAATTTCACACGGGTGTAGATCAGGAACCCAGGTTTGATATCCCAAATTCCCAGATTTTTTTTCAAATTTCTCGGTATTTTTTTGAATTTAATGTTCGTATAGGGGTGTGGAGCAATCAGGTGCTACAAATCCGCTTCCATGTAATAGCGTCTTATATTATGAGACAGAGGGGGTACTTACCAAACTTTGATTAGTCACATGTATGTATATTGTCATCAACATCAAAACATAATGTAAAGGCATGATTGCACTTTGTGTCCTTTGGGTCGATTCTATGCGGAGACTAGTGGAAAAAGGCTAGGTCTGCATAATGTCGGTCCCAGGGTTGCTCGCTCGAGGAGCGAGGCGCGGGACGACCAAGGCAGCACAGATGAGAGGTGAAGGAGGCGTCGTGGGTTGGGGGAGGTGTGCCGTCGCGTGCGTGCACTCAGCTGCTGCTTCCCTGAGCGACGTGCTATACAAGAAGATCCATAGGCCCATGTGCCCTTCAAATATCAGAATCAGATCGAATGCGTTTCCAGAGGAAAGGCCATGCCAGATTTGATACAAGACATGTTCCTCTTTTTTTTTTTATCAAGAAACGATCTTGGCCTATTTATGCGTGTGAGGTTGGACCATGTTCAGAACGGGTGGAAACCCTTGATAAAGTTTGTCCTACTGTACATACAGCATGCAAGCAAGCATACAGAAACATACATGCATGAACGTTATGTGACATGTTAGCTGACTAAACGATTTCATCTATGAACCATAGCAGGAGATTAAACTCCGGCCGATCATCTCCACTGTAAACGGGTCGATTTTACTGAACCTGTTTCCATCTATGAACCATAGCAAAAGACGTTACCAGCCGCAGAGATACAATCTACACACTGATTACATGGTGAGGAAGTTGCTTTGAGCAAGCCCAGGATACAGGAGTGTCGTAATCTGAGCGAGTGACCTAACCAATGGTTTCAAACTGGAATGTTTCTCCAGAGCTGCCAACCAAGAAAACAAGAGAAAAGATGAGATGAACTGTATAGCAAGCACTGTTGAATAAATAAATAAAGTGGGCCACTAAGGATGGTTGTTGCCAGAATCCACATTTTAAAATAGTATAGCACAAGAAGCGTTACCGTGAAGCATCGCCTTAATTCCCTTGGAGAAATCTTCGAACCGGCCCAGCACTGGCCTGATGCCGCATGACTGGGACACGCACAGTTCCATGTAGAGCGATGTCTCGAGGGTCACCAACAGAAGACGGCATACCCTATCGGTCTCCCCACTGAGGGCGCTCGATCCATTTGCCCCCAGTACTTCGGTAACGATAGAAACCACTTGATCCTGGAAAGAGTACCGCAAACTGTGATCAGGAAAAGGTGCACTCACGCAAAAAGAAAAGGTTTTCACATTCCTTGTGTATCATGGCACATAGAATTTTCTATCACTCATATCTGAGCTAGATTTTAAGCAATCATGATGTTCCATCCATCAATGTTTGTCATCAGACCCTGAGATTTCTGGCAGGATAGCACCTTTGGCATTGAGTTCCAAGTTATGGATTCTACAATTATTACCAAAGATACATTACTTTCTATTTTTCACATACTCCAGAGCAATACTAGTGTTTGCTTTATCACTCAGCACTAAATTTGTTTAACTAATCAGGTTAGTGGTTTTAATCGCACTTTATTCGATGCCATTGGAGGCTGAGACTAGAGTGACGATTAGTTATCAAATTAACTTTGATTCTTCCATGCCTCAAAATCATAATGTCTACACCTCAAATTAATAAGATTGAAGTAAATACTGCACCAAGCTCTATGAAATTCATTAGCTACTTGTTTATAAATGAAGTATACCCCGTTAAGTCATTCCCTGCAACTTCTACAAATCTTTCTAAGCCTTAGCACTGAGGAAGGTTTGGTGAATTTGCAATGAGATGCACAGATGACATGAGGCAAAACACAAAGCAACTTAGAAAGACTTAATAAAGGCTAAACTAGTATAGTGGAATACGGTTATCACCAGATTTCATGATACCAGGTTTAGATGTATATATCTTATACAGCTATTTTTCCTTCGCGGTTTAGATGTATCTTATACAACTATATGCTAACAAAAACATGCATGCTACAAATATGCACAATAGTTTTAATTCGAACAGTAAGGGCCTAGAGCAATATCAGTAGTTACCTGCAGACCATGAAGAATATCTGGCATGGGAAGTTCAGGAAAATGTGCAAGATCAACAAATTCTAATTCTCCTGCCCTTTTTACTGCCTCTTTGGCTTGACTGCACAGGAATTTCATAATAAGGAAAGCTATTCTGTAAATCTGCACAGCTACCATCTCGGTAAAACGAGTCTGTTTCACAGAACCAGAATCTCCACTACTTTTGTCTCTGATCACCAGAGATAATGCTGCATTGCAAGGAGCAGAAATAGCTGCAGTTGAATGAGTACTGCTTGCAGCAAATCTGAACCATCCATGTTTGCTCCTGATGAGTGGTGGATCTTCATGGAGCACCACTTCTTCCTTAGCAATAGGAGGACAACAAAATGATGGGTTCCAGTTTGGTGAATCGCCAGTCCTTGGACTTCCTCTGCTAATAAAAGCAAGCAGGTGGATAATAATCTCTCTTAATTCTGAATCTACTTGCATCATACCAGTGTCCCGTGGAAAATGATATTTTGCTAAAACACACAGAAGTGAGAGGATATTCTCAGTTAAACTCAGAGCTGAAAGTGATGTCTGTGACTGTTGCAACACCGCCCTTTTCTTGTTCTGATGTGTATTAACACTTTGTGCAGATAGATAAGAGGACATCAGCGGAACTTGTCCTGAAAGGAAGCTGACAGTACCATTCGCAACACTGCTACGAGAAACATCATCATCCATACAATGGTTGAGAGAGGCGACTATAGCAAGAGCCAAACTCCACATATGCACATCCTTCGTTTGGCTGCTCAAAGAATTTCTGAAACAGGAGTCATCCAGAGATAACTTAATTAGAAGTACCTTCAAGAAAGCAAAAATATTTGCAGACTGAAGCATTTTAGCACCATCCTTTGTCCGCCCCAAGGTCAAGAGGAAATTCAAAATTATTTGAGTAGACAATATTGCACCATTCTGACATTTATGCAGTATAGCCTGGAGACGGAAATGCTTTTGTAGAATTGGCAACCATACATTGGGGGGTATAAAGCCCTTCAATAGTAAGTCCATTGATCCAACAGCAAGATCAGAATATTCCCTATTCTCAGCCAATTTGCAGAGTACAGGTAACAACCTCGTACTTATAATGGATGATTCACCAAACAGATTAGCATCACCTGATCCATCATTCATGTCATCCTTGCCATAAATGAATTCAAATAAAGACAGAATCAGAACAAGTAGGGATTTCACTGGTTTCCTAAGAGCAGGACTTGATGGCACGAGATCAACTAAAAATGATGTGCTGGCACCTGAGGTTCTCATAAGAAGTACAATAACTGGATAGAGATGAACATAGCTCTTGCTTTGCTTAGCTTGGTGAAATAAGAACCTGGTAAGAGTAAGCAGTAAGTCCACTTGCCCAGACAATAGGGGAAACAAAACCTCATTCGTATCAACTTCAGGAAATAGAGAATCAACAGTTGACTGCAAATATTTGCATGCACATCTAATTGCTGATTCCATAGCTGCTGCGGAAATCCCTCCATCAGGTAAGGTGAGTTCATTACTGGAACTTGTTCCAGTGTAGACAGATAGAAATGTTATGAAGGACCTTAATGTACAAAGCTTTGCATCAGCGTGACGCTTCATCAGATTTGCTTTATGCATAATATCCAGCATTTTTTCAGCTACTTCTTTGCAGGGTTTCCAATCTGAATGATTCCAAAGTTTAACTCCAAGATCATCACGAGTGTGTGCAACATCAAACAAAACATTGCCACTGACTGCTGGGAAGGCACTATGTGGTTGCTCTGTAGCATTGCATTCAAAAAACTTAAACTCCATAAGGAAACACAAGAGTTCCTGAAAGGGACCAGGAGTAATCTGACGACCTTCGAGTTCTCCATGTATATGATAGTAAAGATCATTGATTACCAAACTGCTAAGCTCTTGCTCACCACTGTAGCCATGCAGGGCATATTGTGACAACAGAGCTATGAATGCACGGTGTTGTAACAATTTGCTAGAGATTAGCTGAATCTTCTTCACTGCCGAGAAAGACAAGCTGGCAGTATCACCAGTGGACAACTTCATTATTAGACGGATGATGCAAATGCATGAAGCTACCTTGGCACGATGAAAAAGCTCCTTCTGGTATCCGTTGCTTGACAAATGATTGATAAAATCTTCCAAGAGAGCACTATCAAACCATTTGCACACTACATTGCTTGGACAAGATGCAAAAGGTTCTTTTTGCCCCTTTGTACCATCTGCTACAGGATTAGAAGTTTTTGCTTCCACAAGTAATCTCCCTTTCAAGAACAACTCATGTGACATGATCTTGAAAATTTTAGCCTGGCAATTATACCTCGAAGAAAATTTCTCATCAACAGTGTCAACACTGTCAACAGGGCAATGATCAAAGGTGGCACGAATACAACGTGACAAGCTCTCCCAGAACGTTCTAGAACTTCTCAGCTTATCTAATATGCATATGAATTGGACACCACTTTCCCATAATGCCTCGAGTAGGTCAAGGATGCTAAGTAACAGAGAAGGAGAACTATTCATAAACTCGGTCGAATTTTCAATGTATCCCAACATTTGCTCAACAAGTCTCGAATTACTTCTTGAACTGTTGAGGGTAGAAGAACCATTGGTCTGAGAATTTGCAGAATTACTATGATCAGCTTCTATCATTGCATTCTCCTCCGTCAGTGAAACAAAAAGAGCAGGCTGATAGCGAGCAACAGAAGTCAGAAGGCTGAATATAGCCACGATCAAACAATTGTTAGTATCATCTTCCTTGTCAAGAATTTGGGAAATACTTGCTTGCAATCTCCAAATCTCTGAACCATCAACAAGAAAGCTACCATTTTCCATGAGTTGAGGTTGGACTCTGTGGGCAGTGAAGCACAATACTGATAATGCTCTAGCTGCACTAACTTGTAAAGCAGAATTCTGAAAGGACATAGACGATATTGTAGCTGTGATGAAAGGTAAGGGCTTCAATGAAGATGACAAAACCAAAGTAACAAAAGGTGCAACTGGCATCAAATCCTCTGGTAAGTTGGACAGCATGAAAAATATAATATCAAGTCCACAGCAAAGAACAAGTTGTATATCTTCAATATCTTCAACCCCATTACTAAAGCTGCCACGCAATTCCAATAATTGCATGGACGTGCACACAGTATGCCAAAGAACACTGTGGATAGAAGAATCATATAGTAGCATTTGCCAAATGATGCCACCAAGCTTTGACAAGAATGGTTTGACTTGAATACAGCTCTTCACCAATTCAAACACCTTCAGGGTTGTCTTCCAGCGACTATACTTCTTGTGTTTCCAGTTCATATGATTGACCATGATGTATTGAACTGAAAAAACAATGAACGGTGATATCATGTCATCAGCGGCTGCTCCTTTCCGCAAAACCTGAATGGCAAAATCAAGCAATGAAGTGGTAAGCGATGAACAGTCTCCATTTTCCTCAGAGGCGGCAAAAAGCATTCTAGCTAGTGCACCAGAAAGTAGCCAATCACTTGAGGGGTCATTTAATTGGGAGCAGAAGATGCCGCCCTCTAACGCCACGTCAAACACACGGTATGGAACACACTTCAGAAATTCTGTTAACAAGCTGAAGGTTTTTGACATTATGCTGGCATTATTACCATCTTGCTCATATTTGAAAATTGATGAGCAAAGGATTTTAACAATATCAATCCTGATATATTCTCCAATTTGAACCAAACTCTTTGATTTTTGAACAGCCAGTGACTTGTCAGCATGCAGCAAAGCAGAGCACAGGTCCTGATTTGATGATACCATCTGATACAGTAAGTCCATTATATCGCAGGCTTCCACATAATTGCATGAATATAGATCTTGTGCCAAAGTGAGGAGCAAAATGAAAACGCCTGAATGTGGGAACTCCCAACGGACTAATGCAGCATTGTCTTCAAGAATTTTCAAAATGTAACCACGTGTTCCACGGGGTAATGTAATGCCTTCCATACCAGGAATGCTGATTGGATGATGAATTTCAATTTGATCACAGTAGTTCACACTATCAGGGACACTACCAGGGGTTGCATACAGTGTTGTTAGCCCATTCATCCTCTCCAGGTAATTATATACACATTGAGCAGGCCATGTCCCAGAACAAACAGCTGATAAGAAGCGAAGCAGACCCGTTATTTGGAAAGGATACTCTTTCTCCACCATTTGAAGAACAGATCTGATTGGACCATCAACGCAACTATCTTTGTCCCAGAATTGCATACATAGTGATTCCTCTCCACCATAAACTTCGCATATAATATTCAGTATCACACCAAGAGAACTGTCTTCTGTCTGATAAGAGATCTCATATGAAGCAATGAAAGCTGAAATGAAAGATCTCAGTACAGCACGAAAACCAGAAACTGGACCATCTGACTCCCTGAAGATGCTTGAGCAAAGAACTCCAAGTAAATAATTGAACGGTGCAAGCTCAAAAGCCCGCTGGGCATAAGATGCATGATCAATTTCCAAGTTGGCATTATTTCCTGGAAGAGACAGGAGCAGGCAGTGAAAAACTGCCCAAGCAAGAAGTAGTGGTCCCGATTCCACTTCAAATTCAGGCAATCTTGATACTTCAATATCCATCTCAAGAATATCAGCAACAGAATACTGGGAATACCCTCCACTGAAAGAGACTTCGTCGTGAACCATTCGGAGGAGATTTTCGAGGTCCAAAGTCTCAACGAGAATAAGGAGTAGCTGAGCTTTAGCATAATGAAATGATCTTTTTGCTTCAGCAGACACAGCAAATTTTCCAACATCATAAGAGCCAGAGAGCATATCTCTAAATAGCGAGCACAGAGCTATCCACAGTCCACCATTGCACCTTGAAAAGTTATCACAGATAGCAAGAAACAGAATGTCCAGAATCAGGTTAATTTCAATCAAACTTTCTTCCAGCCAAGAAACCGTCAAATCAGCTGCTGATTTCACCGAAAATGCAGCCGCAAGGGAATCTTTAATGATGGATAGCAATCTCCGTTCCATCTCGTCACTGCCTAACAGTGAGGCCTCTTGTTTTATGGCGTCAGCTGAATCAGAATCATCATCTGTGCATGTGGCATGAACAAAGATTCTTCGAATGCACTTGAGCAAGCACTGACGCTCAAGGTAGTATTGCAGAGACACCAGCCGAAGGAGCTCCTGAGGGTCAGCATCACGGGTCGTTGGGCCGCTCTCTGAAGACCGTTTTACCAGGATGTATGACTGCACCTCATCCAGGTCGAGGGACTTGCTCGCGCGAAGCGCGGACTCCTTGAGGTCGGGCTTGACGGCCAGGCGGTGCTCCCCGACGGCAACCTGGCCGGCGTCCAGCGCCGCCCTCGAGGCGCCGTTCGGCTTCCCGAACATCGAGACCGCCCCGCGGAACCACTCGTGGTGGCCCTTGATCCGCTCCGCCTGCAGCACGGGTGGGAGCCAGCGAGTTAGTTACGGCCGCGAGGGTTTGCGGGGCAAGGAGGATGGGGCGGGGACTGGGGAAATGGCGACGGGGGGCTTACGAGGGCGTCGGAGACGGCGGCTGAGGGGGAGGCGGCGGCGCGGTCGAGGTCGTCGCAGAGGGCGACGAAGGGGTCCCACCACAGAGAGGCGGACACGGTCTTGGTGCCAGCGCCGCCGCCGCCAGAGGTCGAGGCGGGGGCACCGCCGCTCGCCATGGCCGGTGAGCGGTGGTGGCGCGGAAACCCTAGGTTCGAGATCCCGACCTCGCCGGTGCGTTTTGAGCGTGGATGGGTGGGAAGAGCAAAAACCCAAAACCCTATTAACGACTCACCGTGTGTCCAAAACAAATGGAGTATTACGAAAAGAGAAAAATTCACTGGAGGTCATCATACTCGTCGCGTTGGCCAAAAAAAACCCCGTAGTTACAAATACCCGAAATACGACCACTAAACTTGTCTCAGAGGTTCACATACGGTCCATTCTACGATTTCTTGTACGTATGCGCTGATTTGGCAGTTGACTCACTCGTCCACGCGGGCGTTGACTGCCACCTCGTCACCAGCTGGTCGGAAGGAGTTAATACGGGGGAATACGGGGGGGGTTTCGCAAAAACGTCACGGAATAAAAGAGCAGCCCACCACCTGGTCGGACCGAGCCGCTTCTCTCCTCCCCTGCTCTTCTCCCTGTTCGTCGTCGCTGCCGAGGTGGTAGGTCGAGCTCGCTGGCGTGGGCGAGTGTGGCGCCGGCCGGCATGAGCTCGTCGTCGGACGCCGAGCCGCCGCCGTCCGCGCCGTTTGGGAGTGGCTTGCGCGACGTCCCTCTCGCTCCCTCCCGGCGTGAGGACCATGCCTCGCCGCCTCTGTACGGTACGTCGCCGTCGTCCGCACCTTCTCTGGCCGATCTGTTCATTTTAGCTCCGTGAAAGAGTGGGCGTTCGATTGAATTGCGCATAAGGTTTAGGGTTTAGTGCTCTTTCCCCTCCCTTTGTCACGGATGGGTTGTGCGTGTAGGGTTTTAGCCGTGGATGGTGAAGTCAGTCGCCGAGCAAAATTAGGGTTCGATTGGGGCTTTGGATGGTGTGTTCGTAGTTGAACTAGCGTTTTACAGAGCAAATTAGGGTGTGATGTTGTGCTGGATTTGTTAGGGAAAGGCCATGCCTTGTTAAATTGGGCCAAAATGTTAGCTTTAATAGGGTACATGCGTCGATCATATGTTGTTTTGTTCATGAGACGACCTTTTGCTTGTCAGATCCCCCAAAAAAACATGCTTTTGGACGTGAAAGATCATAAATTTGTTCAGTGGAGACCATGAATCCATGCTTTTGTTCTGAAAAAGTCTGAATTTTGCAATGTCTGAACCTGTCTGAAGAATATATCTCTGAACCTGTCTGAACATTGCCACTTTCCTTGGTTTGGTGCAGTTACATTGTGTCTATTTCCTTACTCAGATGCTCTCAAATACCATGCTTGGTTTGATGCAGTGTGTTCATGTCTTAAATTATCAGAAATGGCTGAATTTAGTACTATCTCTGTCTGTTATTACTGTCTGAACATTTTGTCACTTTGCATTGTTTTGCAGGACCCCTAAGAAACCACTTCTCTGTTGAGGTCATACATGGTGGCTATTTCCTTTATGCAGGCAAGCATAGGGATTACCACAAGGGGCACTCCATTTGGTATGACTACTGTGACATATATAACTGGACACCTAGTGTTGTTGTCAGTCTAGTTGAGGAAATTGGCTATGAGTTTGAGGGCAGGATCAGGGCTTACTGGTGTGTACCTGGATTGACAGTGTACAAAAATGGTTTAAGAGAGATTAAAATAGGGGACAACACAATGACAAAGAACATGAAGGATTGTGTTCTGAATGGGAACCATTTCCATCAGATATTTCTTGATCATGATGATAGCATGAGATCATATATTTCTCCTGTTCCAGTTCATTCTGATGATGAGGATCCTCCATTGACCAAATTCAGTGGCATTAGGCCTAAAAAGGAGCAACTGCAAGAGGAGCAGGCACATCAACTGCAAGAGGAGCAGGCACATCAACTGCAAGAGGAGCATGCTGAGCAAGTTCAAGTGTTACAGGAGCAGGCTGAGCAAGATCAAGAGCATGAGGCAGAGCAAGGTCAAGTTGAAGATGCACTATCAGAAAGTGAGGAAGGGTCAGAAGAAGATGATTACATACCAGGTCCACCTCAACCAGGAGAGTATATGCATACATTTCAGTTTGAGTTTAGGGGCTGAAGAAAAACCTGTAGGATTTTAAACATGGATGCACCAGATGGAGTTGGTGATTCAGTAATTCATGATTCAGATGAAGATTTCAATCCACAGCTTGTTGATTCAGATATTGATCTTCAAGATGATGATGACCTGTTTGACAGAAATGTTGATTGTGATAAAGGTAAAGCTTTAGTAGTCCAAGAAGAACCTGATGATCCTATTGAAGATGTGGACATGTGTTTGCCTTCTTCTGATGAAGATAAGGTTAAGCTCAATTTCAAATGTTTCAGAGAAGAAGACATGTCTAGACCACAGTTCCAAGTTGGTCAGACCTTTGCAAGTGTTGAGTTGCTGAGGAAAGCTATCAGACAGTACAGCTGTAAGGAAAGAGTTGACACTAAGTGCCCCAGAAATTATAGGAAAATACTGCAAGCCATTTGTGAAGAAGGGTGCCCTTGGTCTTGTTTGCAACATTTGATGGCAGAACCAAATGCTTCATGATCAAGAAATACAACCCAAAGCATACCTGCATAAAGAAATGGAGTGTCAAGTCATTCACTGCTCCCTTCATAGCAGAAAAATATGTTGATTCTTTCAGAGCAGATGAAAACATGAACATGAAGAATTTTGCAAGGGTGGTTCAGAAGGACTGAAACATGACAGCTACAAGGAGCAAACTGAGAAGGGCTAAGAGACTAGTGAAGAAAGTCATTGAAGGAGATGAGTTAGAGCAGTACAACAGCATGTGGGATTATGCACAAGAATTCAGAAGATCAAACCCAGGCAGCTCCTTCTATGTGGGTGTCAATGATGGCATATTTGGAAGTTGTTATTTCTCTCTGGATGCCTGCAAAAGGGGTTTCATGCAAGCCTGCAGGCCTGTCATATGTTTAGATGGATGCCATTTGAAGACCAAGTATGGAGGTGTTCTGCTGTGTGCTGTTGGGATGGATCCCAATGACTGCATTTACCCTTTAGCATTTGTAGTTGTGGAGGTAGAAAACACTGACACCTGGAAATGGTTTTTGTCAAATCTGAAGAGTGACTTGGGAATATTGAATACAGAGCCATGGACTATAATGTCGGACAAGCAAAAGGGGCTCATCAAGGGAGTGAGGCAGCACTTTCCTGATGCAGAGCACAGACACTGTGTTAGGCATATATGGCAGAATTTTCAGCAAACACACAAAGGAGATGTACTTAAGAACCAGTTATGGAAGTATGCAAGGAGCACAACACCAGAAGTGTGGGCTGCAAACATGGAGGAAATGAAGGCCATCAGCTTAGAAGCCTACACATGGCTTGAGAAACTACCACCAAACACTTGGGTCAGGGGTTTCCAAAGAGAATTGCCTAAGTGTGATATCCTTCTGAACAACAACTGTGAGGTTTTCAACAAATATATTCTTGAGGCTAGGGAGATGCTGAACAGATCAATGATTGACAAGATCAAAACCCAGCTGATGGTCAGATTCTACAACGAAAGAAAAGAGGCAGAGAACTGGCCTGGCTCTATATGCCCAAAAATAAGGAAAAGAGTTGAAAAGAATATAGAGCTGTCAGCTACATGCATGGTTTCAGGGGCTGGTGATGGCATTTTTCAGGTTGACAACAAGAACAGGACATACATTGTTGACATCAAGCAAGAGAGATGTACATGCAAGAGGTGGGATCTTAGTGGAGTTCCCTGTCACCATGCAGTTGCATGCTGCAGACATGAGAGAATTAACCCAGAGAGCTTGGTGCACTCCTGCTACAGTATTGAAGCATTCAAGCTAGCATACAAACCCATTATCAAGCCTTGCAGAGATAGGAGTGAGTGGGAGAAGATGAATGGGTGTGAAATCAAGCCACCTGTATATGAAAAAAAAGTAGGGAGGCCTTCAAACAAGAGTAGGAGAAAGCAGCCTTATGAGATTGAAAAGAAAGATGGAACCAAGGTAATTAGCAGACATGGAGGCACAATAACATGCTCATACTGCCATGAACAGGGCCATAAAATCAAAGGATGTAATCAGAGAAAGGCTGGCATTTTGCCAAAGTTACAAGTGAGAAGGGGGCCAAGGGCTATACCTGATGATGTGTCAAATGAAGAACAAGTCAGACAGGAGGAGGTCCATGTCACACAAGATGATGGCCAAGCCAGACAGGAGGAGGTCCATGTCACACAAGATGAAGGCCAAGTCAGACAGGAGGAGGTCCATGTCACACAAGATGATGGCCAAGTCACACAGGAGGAGGTCACTGTCACACAAAATGATGGCCAATTAACACAGGAGGAGGTCCAAGCTGCACAAGATGATGGCCTAGAAGTGCACCAAGAAGAGGATGAATATGATACACCAGTTGTATTTCAGGCAAATTCTAATCTTTTGTCCATTTCTTTTAAGTTGTGTTTAATCAATTAAAATGTACTGATGGTAGCAGATGATATTTGTCTTTGCATAGGTGCAGGACTTTGGATGTACAATGCTTCATAGGATGCAGCAGGCTAGACCTGTACCTAGAGAAGACACTGAAGGCACTATGCCAGATTCATCATTTATCTCATTGGCAGCCAGTTCTCAAGCTTCAGCACATACAACAACAGCTACAAATGATGGCAACCTGACCATGAAGTTGCTGAAGATGAAAAAAGACAAAGAAAGGGAGATGGCAGCCAGAAGAGATGCAGCACTGGAGGCCATGACTGAGATTGCAGTGAGGAGAGGAGAGGAGGCAGAAGCAAAAAAGGCAAGAAATTGCTCTTAGGAAAGCAGAGCAGGCAGCAAGAAGAAGAAGAGCAGCAAAAGACAAGAAGGCTGAGGAAACAGCAGCAAAGCAAGAAGCTGCAGCAGCAAGAAGAGCTGCATTGCAACAAGAGAAGGAGGCCAAAGCAATTGAAGCAATTGCAGCTAAAGCAGAGGCAACACTAAAGAGAAAAGAAGATCAAGAAGCAAAGAGAGCTATTGCAGCACTGAAGAGAAAGGAAGATCAAGAAGCAAAGAAGAAACAGCAAGAAGAGGCCAAGAGAAGAAGAGCTGAGCAGAAGAAACAAGCAGGGCCAAGTGGACATGTGCCCAAGAAGCTGAAGAGAGTCAACATGTTTGATGAGTTCAGATGAATCAGTGCTGTTGCACTTGTATTGAGGTCATTTTTTGGCAAAAAACTTCATTCTGAGTGTTTGAAACTACTAGAGCTCAAATGTAGTTCATTCAGTGGCTCATTCAGTGTTTGAAACTATTCAAATGTACCAGCCATAAGTGGCTCATTCAGTGTTTGAAACTATTCAAATGTACCAGCCATAAGTGGCTCATTCAGTGGTTTGATGCAAACTGAGTTTTTAAGCTTACTTGTTCATGCAGCGACTCAATTAGTGGTTTGACAAATAGGCAGTTAACTGAATTTTTTTGACTGAATTTGATGCAAACTGAACATTCATCTCTATCCACTAAGTAGGCAGTTAACTGAATTTTTTTGACTGAATTTGATGCAAACTGAACATTCATCTAAATCCACTGAGTAGGCAGTTAACTGAATTTTTTGCAAACTGAACATTCATCTCTACCAAATTTTGATTAGAGAAAAAAAATTAAAAATGAAACAAAAAAAGTTTGGCCTGGGTCTCGAACCCAGGACCTGTGGTATTAAACGTTGCAGGCAATGCCACTGGGGTAGTACTAGTGCTTTGATCAAGTGCTACTAAAGTATCTAGTTATTATTTGCTAGTGGCCCAATGCCGATTTAGTTTCCTTCTCTTTAAGCCCACCCACCCACCGCTCCACTCTCCACTCACCTCCCGTCCACAGTCCACCCACGTCGCCTCGGTTACCCCGCTCCCCGACTCCCACTCCAGTCAAGAAACCCTCGCCGCCGACATGGACAACAGCCCCGTCTGGCAGAGGGTCATCGAGGACCTGGCAGGCGACGACAAGGCCATGCGCGCGGACCTGAAGGAGATCGCACAGTGGTTCCCTAGCATGCGGATGCTGCTTCACCACGCGTGTGGCCTCCTGAAGGTCATGACCGACGACGAGAAGCAGCGCGCCATCACCGACCCCAAAGGTATCTCTCCGGCGTTGGTCCTCCGTTTTGGGATGCAGGAGACGCGCTCTGACGATCCGAGGCAGCGTGCCCGGTGGTGGATGTACCGGTCCGCCGCCACGCCGCAGCAGCCGGATCCGCGCCACGTTGCGTCCAGGATGGAGCGCATCGAGGAGGTCCAGGTGGCCGTCCCCGTGCCTGTCAACACGGCGTACTGGGACCGCTTCCAGCCCGAGCTCCTGGTGCACGACGATGTCTCCGACGCCGAGTCGTCCGACTTCGACGACGACTCCGATGACGACTCTGGCTACAAGCCGGACTCCGAGTCGTCTGGCGAGGAGGAGATAGAGGTGGTGGTCCTCTCTAACGACGAGCTGGAGGGCAAGGTGGCGGCGCCCGTCGTCCACAAGCCGGAGGAGGTCCAGATGGTGGCGCCCGTCGTCCATGCCAGGGAGGGTGACAAGAACCGCCCCATTGACGTCGAGCTGCTTCCAGATGTTCCTGACATCGTCAAGCAGGAGGTGGTCTTGGCCCTGGAAGCACAGGTGGACGTGGCAGCACAACCAGAAAGGAAGAAGAAGAGGAAGGTGGCAGTTGCAATGGAGGTGCGCCGCTCGGAGCGCCTGCAGAAGATGAAGAAGTGAAGATGATGAAGATGGAGTTGGAGTTAGTTAGGTATGCTGAAATATACATATTTTCAGCATATAAGTTATAAAATAGTGTTGTTTTGTTAGGTGTGCTTGTATATTTAGCACATAAGTTATTTGTAATTTCTGTTGGTAATGATGAAGTGTTGCTTTCGAACTATGCATAAGTACTACTCCCTCCGTTCCAAAATATAGTGCGCCCGCGCTTCTCGAGGTTCAACTTTGACCATAAATTTAACCAACGAGACCGACTGCGGCGGGAGCAAAAATTATATAATTGAAAACTTCTTTCGAATACGAATTCACTGGTATAATTTTTGCCCTCGCCGCAGTCGGTCTCGTTGGTCAAATTTATGGTCAAAGTTGAAGCGCGGAAACCGAGGACGCACTATATTTTGGAACGGAGGGAGTATGAAGTTTGGCAGAATGAATGAAGTACTATGCATAAGTATTGATGTTCTGTTGCTGCTGTCTTGTTGCTTGAAAAGGCAACATTCCAAAAAAAGAAGCAGCAAAGGTTTCCAAAAATTGAAACTTGTCAGCAAATCTAACTGAACTTTGTCTTCTAACTGAATAATTGTTCAACATTGAGAAGTTCAGATACTAAATTTAACTGACTTTTGTCTTCAAACTGAATTTTGTCAGCAAATTGTGGTATTAAACTGATCTTTTGCAGTCAAGTTCAGTTAACTGATCTTTTTCATCTAATTGTCAGCAAATTCAGTTAACTTAACTTGTCAGCAAATTCACTTAACTGCAAAATTCAGTTAACTGCAAATTCACTTAACTGCAAACTTGTCAGCAAATTCAGTTAACTTCACTGGAAAAATTCAGTTAACTGGAAAAAATTCAGTTAACTGTAGTTCCAAAATTCAGTTAACTGAACTGGAAAAAATTCAGTTAATTGTAGTTCATTCAGTTAACTTAACTGAATAAACTACTAGAGCTCAAATGTGTTTGAAACTATTACACCCTACAACTTGTACAACTTTGTACTTGCACACCCTAGAACTTGCACTCTGCATGTGGCTTTGGTCCACCACCACCACCAGATCCACCACCACGTCCACCACTGCCAGATCCCCTTCTTCCTCATCTTCATCTTCATCCTCCACTTTCCTCCTCTCTTTCCCCTTCTTCTTCTCCTCTTCCCCTGGTCTCCAGCAGCAACCATGGTGTCGTGGGATGATCTCCCTACCTCTTCTGAAGACGACTCGGTGACCAGCAAGGTTAGTCATGTCCTCCACGCAGCTAGTGTTAAACAACAACTAGGGTTAAACAGATCTGCCTTGCTAGGGTTTCTATTTAACATATGTCAATTTTTATTTGTTTTAGCCTCCTACCACAATTTTCTGCGAGGAATGGAGAGGCCTGGCGACAGATCTGCCTAGCTTTACATGTGAGCATGGATCTTTGTGTGAGAAGCTTGTGGCATTTCAATCAGTTGATAGTGGCAGAAGGTTCCTAGCTTGTGCACAGAAGGTTAGTAAAAATCCAGATAAACTGTTAAAAGATCAGAAATTTCAGTGAAACTGTTAAAAGTTCAGAAAATGGATTGGACTGGACATTTTTAAAGCATTAGATTCAGTTAAAGCAAAAGTCAAGTTAAGTTTAAATTTAAGTTATTTTTGAATATTGGACATTTTTTATGCCATTAATGTGCTATGTATAGTGGTATTTGGTTGCTATGTGCCCACCCATGTGCAGTTAACTGAAAAAGTTCAGTTAACTGGAAAAGTTCAGTTAACTGAAGAATCCAGTGAAGAAGCTTACAGATCAAGCATCCTGATCCATCCAGCTTACAGAAAGAATTCCCCTGTCTATTCCCCTATATATTATGGCCCTGTTCATGGCAGTATGAGCATTTTATCTAAATTTTTGTTTGTTCTAAATTGATAGGAAGTACCTAAATGCACCTATGTGGAGTGGATTGACCCTGAGTGGCCTGATGCTTTGAAGATGAGCCTAGCTAGCATATGGAGCATGTATGAAGATGAGACAAAACAGATGCTAAGACAAAATGTTTTGAGTGCTGAAGAGAACTTGAAGATTATGAAAGAGAAGACAAAGATGGAGAATGAGTTGAGACATTTCAAGCTTGATTTTGCTAAGATGGTGGCTGACAAGGAGCAGGCAATGAGCCAATTAGGCAGCACACAACTTGCTCTGGCTGATCTAAAGGAAGAGCTTGAGAAGAAGAAGATCACTGACAAATCAGTAACAAACATTCATCAGGTATTCAAGGCTAAGGCAGAGAAAGAGAGGGACCAAATCATGCAGGAGAGGGACCAAGTCATTGAAGAGAGGGATCAATTGAAGCAAGAGAAGAGAAAGCTTGAGTACATGATTGGTGACTTATTCAAACACAAAGAGGACACCAAGGAGAAGATAAGGAAGCTTAAGGGGATGCTGGATGATTTTGACTGATCTTATGTTGTTGTTGTCTCAGTGTTAAAGAGATCACTGAATTTGTCTCAGTATTTGTCTGTCAACTGAATTTTAAGTTAACTGAATTTGTGTGAGTGTTGACAGTTATGTGTGAGTGTTGTAGAATTTGCAGAATTTGTCAACTTAAATGGATTTGTTTGTCAACTGAAATATGTTGTGAAATGGATTGAATTGAATTTGCCAGCACTAAACTTAACTGAAAAAGTTTTCTGTCTAAATAAGGAAGAAACATAACAACACTGCCAAACAGTTTCAAATGAGAACAAAATGGAAGAAGAAACATTGAGACTCCAGTCTTCATATTACTTGATAAATTATCCATTACAACCATCACAGCATGCAGCCAAATCCAAAACAACTACTTCATCTACTAATTCTGCTCAATTAAGAACAACTTCACATACCACTGATTTAACAACATCTCACTTCTTCATAATTAAGATGAAACACATCACACAAAGCACCATAACAGCAACCATCACCAGCTTTACCAGCACTAGGATTTCTCTACCCAATCCAAGCAGCATAGCAACTTGCTGCTTGGTAGCAAAGTTCTTCTCACTAGGGGTGCCAAAAGGTACTCTGCCTGCACCTCTCCCAGCCATGCCCCTTCCAGCTATGCTTCTTGAGTTCATTGATTCAGTCCTCTTCCTCTCAAGCTCTTCCCTTTTGTCCTCAGCTGCACCTATTGCATCCACAGCAGC
The DNA here is from genome assembly GCA_039707655.1 of Elymus sibiricus. Taxonomy (NCBI): domain Eukaryota; kingdom Viridiplantae; phylum Streptophyta; class Magnoliopsida; order Poales; family Poaceae; genus Elymus; species Elymus sibiricus. The sequence goes on along the minus strand of CM077676.1, from coordinate 117,289,321 downwards.
ATCACCAACAAGAACCCTATTTTCAACCAGATGCTGCACATATTCTAGCTCCCAGCGCCAGAAATCATAGGTGACCTACATAAAAAATCACATCTTTATTTCACAGGGACAAACAACCGAAACAAATCAAGGCATGTATTGATAAAACATAGGAAACACAGCAAATTCAGTTAACTGAAAAAGTTCAGTTAACTGGAAAAGTTCAGTTAACTGAAGAATCTAGTGAAGAAGCTTACAGATCAAGCATCCTGATCCATCCAGCTTACAGTACCAACAACTACTTATAGATCAAGCATCCAGTGAAGAAGATCAAGCACACATGATTAAAAACGAACATGCCCACAGAGGATTAAAATCGAACATGCCACACTTACAGTGTGTTTGCTGCACCTGTAGAAGACCCACCCATCGTGCTCGTCGGTGCTAGAGCGGTAGAACTTGACCTGGTCGCCACAATCCGGGCACCCGATCAATGGAACAACAACGGAGCGGCCACGCAGTCCAGAGCGCACGGAGCTCGAAGATGACATGAGGACTACGGCAGCCACGGAGGGCGGCGGCAATGGCTGCAGCGGCGGGGACGGAGTTTGGGAGCTAGGGTTGGGGAGAGCAGAGAGCAGAGAGCGAGGGAGGGGGGCAGGATCGGACCAGGTGGGCGGCAATGGCTGCGGCGGCGGGGACGGAGATTGGGGGCTAGGGCTGGGGAGAGCAGAGAGCAGAGAGAGAGGGAGGGGGGCAGGATCGGACCAGGTGGGCGGCTCGGTCCGACCAGGTGAGCGGCTCGGTCTGACCAGGTGGTGGGGGGGGCAGCTCTTTTGTTCTGGCATTTTTGCAAAAAAAAACCCTGCGTACCTGCGTATTCAAGCGAGCGAGCAGGTGTGGTGATGAGGTGGCAGTCAACGCCCGCGTGGACAAGCCAGTCAACTGCCAAATCAGCGTGTACGTACAAGAAATCGTAGAATGGACCGTATGTGAACCCCTGAGACAAGTTTAGTGGTCGTATTTCGGGTATTTGTAACTACGGTTTTTTTTGGCCAACGCGACAAGTATGAGGACCTCCAGTGAATTTTTCTCTTACGAAAATTAAGTGCAGCCGCTTCAGAGAGGTTTTTTCAGATACTGGATACGCAAGTAGTACAAACAGATGTAGGAGGGCTACATAGAATTTAGAAGAGAGTTATCCACAGATATATCGTAAGATTATAAGTATGTGATGGACAACGTGGTTGTCATCCCCATGACTCCAAGATTCCGGCCGTACATGCTGAAATCAGTACTCGATTCTTGCACGATGCTCGCCGTCGTTGTTTGACTAGGTGTGAAGGATGATATTCCAATCATGTTGGATTAAACATACTCCATACGCGACACCCTGTCTAACAACTAGAATCTGATTTCTTGATGCGTCCTATTCCTAGATGATATCATCTTCGTTTTTCACTGAGTGTGTGATGGCATTCGACTTCGCAATGGTTTTCAATTCCATTTGTTGTTATTCTCATGGATAATAGATAGTGTATGTTAGTTGATGGTTTTGTTACATCGAAGTCGTATATTTATAGATGGGTTATTGTGTACATGGGTGCGGTGCCTTAAGATTTTATTGTCTCACCAACCATCCGTACAATTATTTTACCATGCGAGCAATAACATATATAAGAACTAGAAAGACTTCACAACATGTCCAAACATACATTGTTTTTTTTTAGTCTAACATATGCATCATATTTCATGTATGTTGTATTTGGCCTCACTTTGGCAGGCTAGATTAGCTATTCAGACATCAAACATGTGACATGTGAATGTTTTCTATTTACATATTCTTATCCATTCAACTTTTGTTGATATAAAATATATGTCTATCCACTAAGACGAACAAGCTTACTCTGTTGAGATAAAACATATGATGACATACAATGCAACTTGTGCTATCGTCATTCCATATGCCTCCTTGTAACCATGTATATACTTTTGGTTAATAGGAAAACATGCAAAAATTTGTAACAATGTTCTTTTATTATGCATTAAATTGGCGATGCGGTTCAAGTTTGCTTATTCACACACACACACACAAAAAAAAGACATGTTCGCAGTTATGATTTCTCACATGGCTAAGCCAAGACTTCTACCTAAAATCATATTCTATGAGGAATGAAGTGATTTTTCAGAGTTGTGCAAATTCCTTCATGTATTTCTTTCAAAGTTCAGGCCAATCGAATTACTTCTACCATTTTTAGGGCACATTCCTGAAGATGTGATTGACGGAATAATTGGCGAGTTAAAGGAATTCCTAGTGCTTGCTCAAGAGGCCAGTTGTTTTGTTTTAAAGTTTGATTCATTAGAGACTAAAGTCAAACACACAACAACAATAAAAAAGGGTATGTTGGTCTATTCATTGAAAGTCCTTTCTAACTTGAAAATGGAGCCGACTTTGTCTCAGGCGGTTTGGTATTGCTCTACATTTTGGAGCTAGAGTAGAGTTTGAAGGCGAAGGGGATTTGAGATGGACACCACCCTTTCCTCGAAGTCTAGAATTTGATTCAGCGATGCATTATATTCCTAGATGGTCTTGTTGTGTTTGATGTCATTCGACTTTGAAGTTAACCTTCCATAATCTCCTATGTTGTTCTTCTCGCAGATAAATAGTGCATGTGAATCGGTGGCATTGTTAGACTAAATTCATGTATTTATAGATGGGTTGTTGTATACATGGATGGAGTGCCTTAGACTTTATTGTCTCACCAACAAATTGTACACTTGTTTTATCGCATGAGCAATCAACATATATAAGAGCTAGCAAAGGCTTGACAACATTTCTGAACATACATGTGATTTTGTAGTCCTAACCCATATACATGGGATTGATGTGTGAATGTTTGCATTCATAACTATATTCTTGATGGGATCTCCAAACATACATGCGATTTCATATGTGCCATATTTTGACCTCACTTTGCTAGGCTATATTAGTGGTTTGTACATCAACACCAATGTGATGTCTGAATATTCATATTCATGTATGTTCAGATATCAGAAGCTAGAACTGAGAGTGCAGTTGTGAGAAGCAATGTGATCGAAAGTAAGTTGGGTTTTAGATGAGTCAAGTGGCTTATGCTCACCGGACTCGAGAAAGGGCTTCATTCCTAGAGAACTTTCACGTGGGAGGTCAGCTCTCTGACTTCATTCTTGAGACGCTCGTTGTTGCCGAACAAATCAACAAACACATGTTCTTTCCCTTCCCACCTCATGGGCATGATTTTCAAAGATCTGCAAATTTGTTTGTAACATGAGGTCTAGGGGGACATGTAAACATGAGGGGTTGTTTATACTGCTATAATCCAAAACACTTTATACTAGTATGTTTAAGTTATGTTGGATGAAAACAAATAATTTCCCCACTTGTGTTACTCAACTTGAAGGAACTTTTAGATGTATAGAATAACATCACACATATTGATTATATATAACAAGTAGCACATGTCAATTCCAACAATCTTAAGGATGATATCAAGCAACTAACAAGTGCTAGTGTGCTACTACCTATATATTTTGGGTGTGAGCGTTGGTTACTTATTCAAAAACAACTTCAACTTGAGCATTGTCATTTTTGATATCATCAAATGCTTGCATCAGGCTGCAACAAGAACACGAATGTGATGAAATACATGATATACATGGGTTTGTTTATTTATCCCAGAGCAGACCATGTACTTTTTTTCTCCTATGGATTGTTTGTGTCCCTCCAAAGTGGCACACATACTACCTCCTCCCTTTCCCCTTGTTTTCCCCACCCTCTCTCGATCGCATTGCTGTGTCATCAGTCTTGCTTGTTCTGACTGTTGCGGTACTCCTCTCCCCACAACTGTCACCTCGTTGGATTTGTCTTAACCTCATGGACTTCCCTAACATCAAGAATGCACCACGGATCCACGCGTGATGGCCCTTGATCCACTCCGCGTGTAGCACCGAAGCTAGCGAGTTGGTTACAGCCACAATGGTTCGCGGGTGAGGATTGGGATCAGAGATTGGGGAAATGGCTACGGGATTATGAGGGCATCCTAGATAGCTATAGAGGGGGGGGGGTGTGCTATATATGGCGTGGGCGTCGCAGAGGGCGACAAAGGGTTCTAACCACAGTGAAGCGAACAACGATCTTGGTACCAGTGTCACCGCTGCAGAGGCAGAGGCCGGGCACCGCCACTCGTCATGGCTGGTGAGTGATACTGGCACGGCATGTGATTCCATAATCTAACATCAAAGGCATCAAACATGACCAGAGATTTTATACATGTTGTATTTGTCCTTACTTTAGCAGGCTAGAGTAGCAGTTCAGACATCAAACACGTGTGACGTGTGAATGTCCATATTTATATCTGCAAATTATTGTCCAAACTTGTTTTGCTATAATCATTTGTCTATCCACTGACATGGCCATTATAACTCTACGAGAGAAGTCCATATTACAACTCTGAACCATTCCATTTGTCTAAGATTCAACCCTGAACTCTCAAGCTGTCTAAGAATCCACCCTGAACTATCAAAACCGGCTAGGAATAAACCCTTCACTCCCCTGAAACTGATTATCACTGAGTACACCTGGTTTTGACCCGTTGACCAGCAAGTCAACATCCCAGTCAGTAGCCACGTCAGCATAGTCACTTGATCCATTTTGGTCAAATTTATCGAAAAACTAAAAATGTCCAGAAAAATTTGAAAACATTATATGAAATCATCACAAATATAATGACCATTATAGGAAAGTTTCACACAATTTGGCCGAACATATTGAAAAATATTAGGAAGTTGCAATTTCAACCCATTTTTGTGAAATTTCAAATAAAGTTTCACACTAATACACATTATTTTAAAATCTTTTAGGCCAAATTGTGTGAAACTTTCCTAGAATGATCATTACATTAGTTTTTCAAATGTTTCTAAACACTTTCATTTTTTGAGAATATTTAACAAAAAATGGGATGAAATTGTAATTTCAGGTTATTTTTCAATATGATCCGCCAAATTGTGTGAAACTTTCTCAGAATCATCAGTATAATAGTGTTGATAAATGTTTAAAAAATATGGAAACTTTCTTTTTTTTGACAAAATTTGACCAAAATGGAATGAAATGGTAATTTTAGGGTATTTTAAATTTGTTCGGACAAACTGTGTGAAACTTTCCCAGAACGATCACTACATTAGTGTTGATTTTATAGATTTGTTTCAAATTTTTCTAGACACTTAGATTTTTTTTTATAAAATTTGACCATGGTTTAAGTGACTACGCTTATGTGGCTGCTGACTGGGATGCTGACTGGCAGATCAATGGGTCAAAACTGGGTCTACTCATCGGAAACCGATTTCAGGGAGAGCGGGGTTGATTTCTAGCCAATTTTGATAGTCCAGGGTTGATTCTTAGACGGTTCTAGAGTTCAAGATTGAATCTTAGACAAATGAAAGAGTTCAAAGTTGTGGACTTCTCTCTAACTCTATCGAGATCAAGCATATGGAAACATAGAAGGCAACGTGTGCTATCATCAATTCCGTATGCCTCCTTGCGATCATGTAGCTTATACTTCTGGTTAATATGGAAACATATATAATTTGCTAACAATGTTGCTTTACTATGCATCAAATTGACACAGTTCAAGTTTGCTTATTGGCACACAAATTAAACAGACATATTCGCAGTTATGCTTTCTCACATGGCTATGACAAGTCTTCTCCGTAAAATCCTAAACTGTGAAGAATGCACTGTTAATTTTTCCTAACGTTGCATGAGTTCCTTCCCTGTATTTTCTTTTAGAGTTCTAGACGCACAAATTTTTCCCGTGTGTGCTATTTTTCCAGAGTTGTGGCACTAACAGCTAAATGTTGATGACTATGATATATATTCAGCAATTCATATAAGTAAGAGAAACATTCAATATCAAAACTAGTAACAACCGACGCTTTTGGTGATGTGGTTGATGAATTGGCGAGTTCAAGGCATTCCTAGTGCTTGCTCAAGAGGCCAGTTTGTTTCATTTTTAATGTTTGGTTCAGTAGCAACTTAAGGCAAACACAGATCAACCAAAAACACGGATGTTTTGGTCTATTCACCAAAAGTTCTTTCTATATTAAAACTAAAGTCGACTTTGTCCCTATCGGTTTGGTATTGCTCTACATTTCGTAGCTACAATGGGGTTTGAAGGTGAAGTGGAGTTGAGGTGGATTCCACTTTACGCTCGAACCCTAGAATTTGATTTGTTGACGCATCCTATTCCTAGACAACCTTGTTGTGTCTGATGCCATTCGACTTCATAATTAATTTTCTTCAATCTCGTATCTTGTTCTTCTCCTAAATAAAGATAGCACATGTGAGTTGGTGGTTTTGTTACATTGAACCTATGTATTTATAGATGGGTTGTTGTATACATGGATGGAGTGCCTTAGACTTTATTGTCTCACGCCAACAATGTGTACCATTATTTTATAGTGCAAGCAATATATAAGGGCTAGCAAAGGCTTGACAACATCTCCGAACATACATGTGATTTCATATGTGCCGAATTTTGATCTCACTTAGGCTAGATTGGCGGTTGAAACATCAAAACACGTGTGATGTGTGAATATTCATACACATATATTCTTGTCCATTCACCTTTTGTTATTATAAACATTTTTCTATCCACTGACACATCCAATAAGACCAACCATGTGATAACATACAAGGCACCATGTAGTATCATCAATTCCATATGGCTCCTTGGAGTCATGTCATATATGCTTCTAGTTAATATGGTAGTGCGCAAAATTTCGTAATGATGTTGCTTTATTATGCATCAAATTGGGGATACAGTTCAAGTATATTTATTCACGCACAATGTAAAGATCATGTTCGCAGTTATGCTTCCCTAGAGGATATAGGTCTACTCTATCCCCCCGCCCCCCACAGGGAGAAACTTCATTGTCATCCCTAGAAACAACTCAGAAAATATGACATGTCTTCTACCTAAAAGAATATACAATTTATGACAAAATTGAATTGAACTCCATCTGTATTCCTACAAACCAAGGGGTCCATGACTTCTCCCTAAACCAAATAAATAAAGTTTCGCCAACGTTGTTCTCTACAACTCATCTAATATTTATGGGTCGAGGCAGCAAAATGCACATGTATTTAGAGTTGCTCTGAGTAGCTTCTGCCCCAAATACATTCATACTGACTTTAAATTCAAGCTATCTTTTGGATTTTTAGTAGTCACATGAGATGTTAGCCTAACTAAATCAACTGCCTAATACAAACTATATCAATTTTATTTTACACACCACCACCACAACCTAGTGTGAGCTTGCAAACTGCAACATACAAAGCAACGTAAACACAACAATGACGCTAACCATTCACCCCAAGGGTTTAGGAGCATGTACGATGTAAGGTGTTCCAACACTAGTGCTTGAGGATGGAGAGTGTTGCCATGTCATTATGCGCCACATTCCATCTACTGTTTTAACTATGTCCAAAGCCAACATTCAAGCTAGCACAATTCCACCTTTGCAGATTGCGATAAACATGTTTGAGAATTTGCTTAATACAAACAATCTAACCTTGGAATGTGTTGTACTTATTTCAAATGGATGTTTGCTACTTTATTTAGTTATAATACTACATGTATTCCTCGAAAAGGTACAAACAATGTGTAAGCATGCAACAGCTCCCCACAATTCATGTACTGGGACATGGTCCCCCGACACGTCCTCCATGAATCAAAGAGTATTTGATGGTCACATGCATCCAATGGGAACAAAAAGAGGCACCAGATCAATTTCTGTGTGAAGCACCCCACAGAAGAGAGAGCGGTCAATTTCAGAGGGACTGGAGAAGCGTCGAAGCAAAAAGAACCACCGACACTCCTTGCAAGCACCCTGTGACTCTGACCTGCAAAACAGATCTGGTTTTTCCCTCACATTGTGTGGTAGCTAGTATGTTAGACAACTAGATACACTACATTTCCTTTGTAAATTAAAATTTGATTTTTCGATGAATCCTATTCTTAGATGGCACCATCTTGCTGTTCATTGAAGGTATGATTATCGTTTGACTTTGTAATGATCATCAATCTCCTATGTCGTTCTTCTCGCATATATTTATAGTGTACGCGAGTTGGTGGTTTTGTTGCACCGAAATCATCATGTATTTATAGATGGGCTGTTGTGTACATGAATGGAGTGCCTTGTGTGTGCCAGGTCAGCCCGGGTGCCCTCTTTATAGGCGTGTTGTAAGTTGTAACAGTTTTCACCCGGTTTTCCGTAAATTAACCAGGCAACTCTATTATTCTTTTTTAAGAAATCAAGATCCTCAGGGGTCGAGTTTCAAAAAAAGAATGGAGTGCCTTAGATTTTAGTGTATCACCAACCATCTGTACATCTATTTTATCACGTGAGTAATCAACAATATGAGCTAGCAAAAGCTTCATGATATCTCCCAACATACGTATGATTTCGCAGTCTAACATATATATGTGATTTCATATGTGTCGTAATTGGCCTCACTTAGGCAAGCTAAATTAGCGGTCCAGACATCAAACACTCATGATGAAACACACGTGATGTGTGGATGTTCTTCCTCATATATGCAGATTCTTGTCCGACAAACTTTTGTATCTATAGACATTTGTCTATCCACTGACCATGGCCATGTTACTCTGTTAAGGTCAAATACGTTAAAATGCAACACTTTATAGCCTAACAAAACGTCATATATTTTGGAATGGAAGTAGTAACATACTACAAGGCACCAAGTGCTATCATCAGTTACATATGCCTCCACGCTTCCTTGCAATCATGTAGTCTATAATTCTAGTTAATATGGTTGCATGCAAAAATATTCAACACTCTTGTTTTATTAAGCCTCAAAGGGGTGATATGATTCAAGTTTGCTTATTCACACACAAATTAAGGAGACATGTTCACAGTTATGCTTCCTCGCTTGGCCCTGTTTTCCCATTGAAGAGATGTTGCCCACAACCAAGGGAGGCCACTTTGCAGAGATAGGTCCATTATAGCACTTCGTAAGAGAATATCTCCATTGGCATCCCTAGAAACAATGACAGGTCTTTTACCTTAAATATGCTGACCTACTAAGTTTCTATTTGGATTCACTTAATAGTTAATACACATTCAGGGCCTCTTTGATTCAAAGGATACCTAAAGGAATTTTGGAGGATTCCAATCCTTAGGACTTTTTCCTATGTAGCTTGTTTGATTTGTAGGATTGCAATCCGTAGGAATTTTTCCATAAGATTCATTTGTACTAGTTATCATAGAAATTTTTTCATCCACTACAACCTCATGTGAAGAATTCTATGTCTTTCTTGCGCACAATCAAACGACCATACTAATCATGTAGTATTGAAGATGTCATGCCACTCCATTCCTATGTTTTTCCTATTCCTACGTTTTACAAATCCTGTGAATCAAAGAGGCCCTCAATTCACAGCAAGATTGAACTGAATTTCTTAATCTTATGAATTCCTACAAATCAAAGGGTACACTACTCTAAAATCAAAGAAAGCCTCAGCTCTGTTGTTCTCAACAACTCTTTTAATAGGGCTGAGGTAGGAAGACATGCCAGGTAAGTTTGAGCTGATCGGAGTAGTTTCAGCCCCAGTTAGGTTTATAGTGATTCTGAACTGAAGTAACTTTCAATATTTGACACATGAGATGTTAGCTCAACTAAATCAGCCACCAAACTAAAAAAAAAAAAAAAAACCTAAATCAACCACCTAATACAAACTAAATCAATTGTATTTTACACACCACCCCCACAACCTAGTCCAAGCTTGCTCGTGATCTCTAGCATATTTTACAACATACAAATAGACATAAAGACAACAACAACGCCAACCATTCAGGTGGCCACTGGCATATATGTCCTGAATATCCATCTAAACCACTCGATGTTGCATACCAGCACCACACATGCCCAATTTTGCGCTGGAGCTCTCTACAAGAAATAGAATTGCCACACAGGAGGCGTGAGCTTTGGGCCATTGCTTCCGATTTTTCTTAAGACCTGGCACGAGAAGCTAGAACTGAGAGTGCAGTTGTGAGAAGCGATGTGATTGGAAGTAAGTTGGGGGGTAGATAAGTTAAGTATCCTGTGCTTACCGTCCTGGAGAAAATGGCTTCATTCCTGGAGAGCTTTCACTCGGGAGGTCAGCTCTCTAACTTGATTCTTGAGACGCTCGTGGTTGCTGAAGAAATCAACAAACACCTGCCTTTCCCTCCCCACCTCATGTGCGCGATTTTCAAAGATCTGCAAATTTGTTTGTAACATGAGGTCTAGAGGTACATATGCACAGGAGTGACAAATAATACTACCCCCTCCGTCCCATATTAGTTGTCGCTCAAACGGATGTATCTAGCATTGAAATACGTTTAGATACATCCATTTTAGCGACAACTAAGATGGGACGGAGGGAGTATTATTCAAAGCTCTTTATACTAGTGTTTTTAAGTCCTCTCTTCTGCCAAAGTTGTACTGGATGAAAACAAAGAATTTCCCCACTTGTTGTGTTACCCAACTTGAAGAAACTTTCAGATGTACAGAAGATTCCAGCAAACATATCGATTCCAATATATAACATGCAACAGATGTTGATTCCAATAATCTTAAGGATGATAGCAAGTCTACTACCTTTATCTTTTGAGTACGAGCCTTGGTTACTTCTTCAACAGCAACTTCAACTTGAGCATTGGCATTTTCCATATCATCAAGTGCTCGCATCAGTGGCTGCAACAAGAACACGGATGTGATGAAATACAGGATATACAATAAATAACACAATCTGATGGCTCAAAGAGTGTACCCAGGGTGTCAATACTGGTTCTGCAGTTGTTGACGATGCAAATAGAAGCTGTTCAACTGTTTGAATCAGAGTGCATCTGCAGAATTGAGACGTGTGAAATGACTCCAATTGGATACGAATTGGCACACTAAAAAGTGAATATGCAGGATACAACAGATTGAATAACTTTGCATATCATGAATCTTGTATAAAATAAGTCAAGCCGGCACACCAAGCACCATGCTCATTGCCAGCTTGACTTCATGCAAGGAAAATAGCATCCAACTCAGTGGTTTGTTGGATCTTTTTGGAGGTCAGCCTTATTGTTTACTATACAGCATACACCAAACTAAGAATGTGTCGGTTCATACAAGAAGCACTAAAAGCAATCATATTTCAGACATGAAACAAGGTGGTGCCTTTGTTGTAACTTACAGCTCATTGATACATCTTTTCCTGTCAGCTGGAAGAGTATTTTCAAGTTCAGACTGAAGAGAAAGCAAGTCCGATTGAAGTGCCGATATCTGCTGAACTAAAGCATGTGCTGACATATATGTTGGTACTGCTGCTTGGGAATCTATAGAAAAGAGTAGGCAACATGAAGGATAGGAGAATAAAAAAAAATATCAAATTGCATACTGACTGGAGTTATCTGCTTACTTGAGTGAATACATAGTAGATCTCGCACTGCATGTAGGAAAGTGTCACGATCATCAATTGCTCCTTGTTCACGTACCTCAGACGCAGCTTGAATTAATGAACTGCAATGGCCCTAAAAGATGAAGTAAACACACACACAAAAAAAATCAGAATTCTCTATGAAGGTAATAAGAATGAAACATGAACAGACACTAAAGAAGTGAGGACATGAATATACACTAAAGAAGCGATGACAAAGTCAGCAATATCAGAGATTACATACCAGACGGGTGTTGACCGCCGATAGGTAGCTATGCAACTCAGATTCTATGACTCTAAGCAATGCGTGGGCACTGGTTATGTGCTTCCTTTCAAGTTGGCAAGCAATCTTCAGAAATTGGTGTCTAGCAAGCTGATTAACCAAGTGGTTGATGAACTGTAAAATAAATAAAATGCCAAGAGTATCAGAAGAGAGGTGTGGGAACGTATAAATGTAATAGGAAGTCTAGCCAACACACGAACTTATAAAAAAAACAGTTTGTTGAAGACCAAAATTCAATAAACATGTAAACATCACTACTTCTACTGGCTGTAAAACGCCATCTGCTGAAGGTGATTGGCATCTATTGGTGCACAGTACCTAACAGGCAAACACATTGGCATTTCATTGACCAGCAGACCACCTTCTGCAGGCAATGAAAAATCCAACAGTAGTACAAAACCAGTTTTTCTAACGCACACCACCAAATAAATTTAAAAGAAAGCACCAAAATGCTGCGTGATTGCTGCTCCATCGTTTTATTTCAAGCAGTTGCCTTAAATCGCTCCAGAGATTTATAACCAAAAGCAAAATATGGAATAAATTTTTACACAGCTTGAGTGAAATCATACTCCTGAATAGGAAATTAAGTCACATCTTAGTTTCATAACACTAGAGGGTATACCACCAATAAAAAAAATACAAAAAAGAACACATCAAAGATTGTAGGAATGACATATACTGTCAGGATGTGCTTACCGTTTTCTGCCTGTTGATATAGTATTCCTGGCGCATGACCTTTAAATCGTAATCACCTAAATATTTGAGTGTTCAGAAGCATGTTAGAGAAAAAAAAACTTACAGAACAAGGATAAAAATAGAAATATTTTGTGCAAACCTTGCAAAATATATGTGCCTTGAAGTTGAGCAAGTTCTGAACAAAGGCATGGTATGGTCTGGAGGAGAGAACAAGTAGATAGATCAAACACACAAGCTTATGCCATGAAAGATTTATCATATGCTAAAAGAAGAATTGGGGCATGACTGATGCACTGCACTAACAATTCTTAATTGGCATCGATGCCCTCTCAAATGCTAAAATTTGGTGAGATGGTGCTCTAGATGAGAACTAATTGCACTTCCAACATATTCCCTGAACAACAGAAGGTAGCTCAAAAAATGAGCACATAGATTACCCCAAGCAAATAGTCAATTTCACAATACCACCATACGTCTTTGAAACGTAAGTAATAATACATTTTGTAGTTTCTAGTCATGCAAGAGGTAACTACATGGGTTTGGGAAAATTACAAAAACACAACTAGTTGTCAGTCTGGGTTTGAAACCACCGCAAACCAATCTGTTGTCGAACACTTGATATTCGACAAAGAAACCTATACATTCTGCTGTTAAATTTGTGCTATTCCTCTAAGAAACAAAATATTCTGCATGGTTGTAACATTAAAGATTTAGAACTTCAGTTTATCAGATCGAGATTTAAACTTCACTTGGTAACAAAATGCATTTCTAAAGATGGAACTGTGTTTGCTCACATACCTCAGATATGAAAGGCTGCACCTTTTGAGTAAGAGTCGAGAGTTCTCCAGCAAGCTCAGAACTTTTTCTCCTGAAGAGAAAAAGGCAATGATAAGAGGTAGCCGAGATAAGACAGATCTTTCTTATTCTTCAGATATTATGTCACAGATACATAAAAGGAACACATCTGAAAAACAGATAGAATCACAATCAAGATCAGTAACATAACATATACCTAAGAGAATGGATATCCCTATGTATGTGAGCCTCGTCGGAGGATACTTGTGACTTTAAAATTTGGAGAATGGCCTGCTGTTTAGCATTCTCAACTTGTGCTTCAATCCATTGCCGTTCACTCGTAGCAAATCTGTTCATAAATTAGAGTAAGCCCACAGACCACATTAAATGACTGCTAAAAATTAAGTCAAAGCTGCAAATGGACACTTTTAAGCATTCAAGAGCTTAACGCTGGCAATGCAATTCCACAAACACACATATACCAACGAACCGGTAGCAACTACGAAATGCAGCATACAAATGGAGAAACTGTAGCTGTTTATTACTTGGACATCTCAATATGATACAACTAATGCCCGCTTCCCATTGCAACTGGTCACGAGATCTGGTCTGGTAGAGACACCTTGAAATGTTACCTTGTTTGGCTACCTGCTTTTCAGTGGAGGGTTTCTAGATAACAGAAGAATAGCTAGGAGTAGTTACCACAGAAAATTAGAATTTTGAACTTCAATACGATTCTCGGCAATTGTTTTCCCACGTCAGTTTTGGACTTTTGGTCACACAACACTGCAAAAGCAAACTAGCCCTAAAGGGGATGTATCAGGTGCATACGTGAAAACAATTACTTGCACCATTGAATAAATGATGGATATTAGAGATTTAGTGGACCATGAGGTGCTGAGAGCTCTAGTAAAGGTTTCCAAGGATCATTCACAAATTTCACATCCATATGAGCAAAATATTTCATGGATCTTCTTAATCCATCGCTCATATACAATCCACATGAAAGCACACATGTTTGCACCTAAACATGAGTTTTCACTTGATAAATCACGTGATTATAGGTATCATACATCAAGATAGAGATTTTTGCACCTAAACATGAGTTTTCACTTGATATCACGGTGCTAACAGAAAGATTGAGAAAAGCTTTGAAGCGAAAGACACCTACATCGAACGGAGTCGTTGCAACTCAGCCACACGTTGGTGATGATGAGATTTTTCAGAATCTCCTGCATACAAGAACATGGCTGTTATAACCTGTTCATCTCTGAGCACAATCATGTCGTTACAGTATTACAGTACAGCTATGAACAACAAACAATTTACTGCAGAAGGTTTTTACCTCTTGCCAAGCCATTTGTAATGTCATCAAGACTCACCCAAGAACATTTGGATTTTCCCTCCTCGGCAACAAGTCGAAATGGTCCCTGACAACATAACAGAACAAATATGAAACAACTAAACAGTTCAAAGTGGTTGTGTGGTACTGAAGCAAGACAAAAGGTATGGCTACAACAGAGATGCGCAATTGTGCAGCACGTTGGTTCTGGAAATTCGAGGAGATGATAAATAGGTACCCAAAATCAGGTGGCAAAAATTATGCATAAGAAGAGCAAACATATTATTAAGCATAAAAGCTTCATTGAACATTGAAAACTGGGAAATATCCAACTTCACAGGCAGATGCTTTATTTTTTTTATAATGAATGTGCTATTTTTGCACCTAAAACCTAAAACAAAAGGTACTACCAAGTAAAATACTAAATAAAATTGACTATAGGTAAAAGTGTACCACCAGATTTTTTTTAACTATCTTGTACTATTTACCTATGTTTGATTTGCAACAAGATATGGGAGCCAGCAAGATAGTACGAGTTTGAAATATAAAGAAAGTGAGATAATTAATCACGAACAAGGTTCACTGCTTGCCCGCTCTGGAACAAGCAGAAGTTGCTGGTTTGTTGCAAACAATGACAACCACAAAGAATTTACCTTCTCAAATTGCTTGGAGAACCACCGGTTTAGCTCCTTTGTACAAGCCAAATCTCCAATAACATAAGGATGGAAGTCTGAATATGCCAAGTATATACTGTCCTCTGCATATGCATATCATGAATATTAATCAAACTATAAAGAACTGGTCAATACAATGTTATGTATAATTGTATGACGAAGTTTGAGTGTATACCATCTCCTGAATGATAGTGGGCCAACTCTTGGGTTGTAGCAGTAATTCTTCCCAGAACTGCATTCATCTGAAAGTTAGCAAAAACATCAAATCAAAATTATTGAACAATTATTTCTTGGAAAGCATTCTGAATATCCCCTATAACAGGATAGAGATCCACAGCAGCTAATCAAGTTATTAATATGAACCAAATAAAGTGCACACATTGGAAATAGAACTATAACCACACTCTTGATTTCTTCAACGGACAGATATTTTACAACAGATTCTCCTGAGGCATGGAAGGTGTACGGAATAAATCATGGCGTGTTCAAAAACAGGAGATACATTTTCATGGCACGTTAAGAAAGATGTTGTTTACGCATGTTCTTATTTAAGCCTTATCATGGAATAACACTCAGGTTTGAAGGTGTGGTGTGTTTTGGGTAATTATCCTCTTGGTGTCCACCTGGAAGCATGTTGTTGTACGAACATAACAATGAACCAAAGTTCATACCATCAGAATTAAAAAGAAGTTCCACAACAAAAACTAAGGTGAAAGAAGCATGATTGGAGTAAATAACAAGGAAGAAGACGACATGCCCTTTATCCTGTTGTTGCATACTAATTCAATCAAAAGTAAAAACATGGTACAACATGAATTAAATCATTAAAGATTAAAGACAATGAAAATTACCTCTAAGTTTCTGGATGAAAGTATCTCATCTAATGATATAAGTTGGACGCTAACTGCAGACATAGCTGATACACGTGCTCGTCTGCCTTGAATAAGCGAAGATGCTTGCCCCGCAAGCATATCAAATTGTGCTTGCTGCCGTGCAAGCTGCTTCTGCAACTCAAAAACTTCAGCTCTATATGCTAATTTTGCTTCTCTGCAAGCAAGCAAACAAAACAACGCTGTCAATAAAAGCACATAAGAGTAGGAAGAAATATTTTACTCTGCAATTGGTAGTTGCACCTAACTAGTATTTGACAGCAACTTGGCACAGCAGAGGAAGGTTCAAAAGCCAAAGTTCAAGCAGATAAGACTGATATCCTGATGTGGCTATAACCAGATGTTATGGGCTTATGGCTGAGGTCCTAAATGCAGCAGGCAGACATGACATGAGGCAGTCAGCTCCCTTCGGCCTTTGGAAGGCAGCAATTAATTGCCCTTTCAGTCATAAAAGATTTGGTCAGTCCTAAGTGTTAGGGATAAAAACATTTCTTAGTTCTTTGAGTTGTTTGGTTAGTTCTCTACAAGGATGTGTCCCTTGTGTTCCTTGTGTATCAGGACAGCAGGCGGATAGGGAGATTAAGCTTTGAATAGAATAAAGGCGTCCATAGTATTGTTGCCTCTTTTTCAATCAGGCATCAAAAGCCTAAGCAATCAGCATGGTCACTCACTCAAGGGCTTGTGCGCTACCCTAGGTCCTCAACCCACCCAGCCCCCCCCCCCCCCCCCACCCCACCCCACCCCAATCCAAGTGTGCTCTTAAGCTTCATGCCTAATACATTTCAGTGATTCACTCGTTACCATCTCGTAGTCATGGCCTGGATTCTCAGGAGCCAGTTCCCCACTAGAATTTGGTGTGAAACATTTCTACAAGTATAAGTACATCAAAGTAAATGCACAACAATTCAACCATGTCATGGCTTTCACTATTAGTTATAAAAAGTGAAAGTTGGAGCATACCGAATGTCAAGAATAGTTTCTTCTGCTTCAAAGACAGCCTCTTGATTGTCTTTCTTGCTTGAAAAGGCTGAAATACTATCAAAAGCAGAGTCCAAATCCTCACCCTGAGCAAATAATACAGGGCATTGCAAGAGTTAAAGGTTTGACCAATGGAGAAATAGGTGTTTATAATGCATACAAAAGCTGCTGCATGAAGACAATATTACAGGAGACTGCTAACGACTCGCTTACATGATATATGGGTTCAAAATCCAAAGATTTGGCAAGAGTTCAATTTATGTTTTTAACTCAAATGTTTGCAAGCAGGGTTTCAGATATTGGATGGGATCAATTCATAGATGGCTTGTATTTTCGAACCACTGAGAATTGACCAATTCCTAGTTTATTTCCAAGAAATAGTACAGGTTCTTTTAATACTTTATTTGATTACAGACTCGATATATTGTGCCATCTGGCATCTTGAACTCACTTCTAAGGTCGCAGCACACCCTATATTCTTATAGATTACAGAAATAATAAAACTAGACAGCACAAAAATGTCCCAGTGGGTGGACGTACCTCTAGCAGTCTTCCCTCTTCCACGAGTTGCTCATACCTGTCAGTCATTAAAAATGTAATCATGCACATATAATTCAGGCCAGAGCAAGGCCAAAAATTCATCAATGCAAGTGCAATTCTATTTGGTAACTGAATATTATAAACACATCCGGCTATATATAACCACAAAGTGCGAACAAATTCATAAATTTTGAAGCATCAAAATTCCCCAAGTATGATACAGCAAAAAACCAAGTTTTGCTACAGAAGACCGGCATGTAGTTAACACAGCTTTCCTTAATTAATTTGTAAGAAGTCCATTGTTGACTAGTTCAAAAGTCAACCATTGAAGGGCTACATCAAACCACAAGAAGCCTATGATACATGACCCATGCTTAGTCAAATTGCGGTCAGAACTGTAGAACAGTCCCTCGCCGGGATCAGAAAATGCAGACATTTCCAGCTAATCTCCAAAATTTCCCCTGACGGGCCACAAACCCACCACTAGTAGAAAGGTAATGCAGCGTAGTTCCCCTAGCGAACCGCAGAAATTTCGGTACAAATCAGCACCAAAGCTCCCCGAATCTCACAGGCGCCGAGTCCACCATGCCTCTCCAATCCCAAGCATCAAACCGCAGGTCGACTGGTAGAACCACAATCCGAACAAGCGCACTCTGGTGTCAGCAGCGCAACCGCCCTCGCCAGCAGCAGAAACCAAATGAAATCGATAGCCCCGCAAAAAAGTCGTTGTAGGAGAGAGAAAAGAAGCAGGCTGGGGGAGGAGAGGGGGGTGTGGGGTGATTTGGGACTCACTGCGAGAGGTGGGACGGGGAGAGGACGTTGGAGGGGCGGAGGCAGGAGCAGATCCAGGCGAGCAGCGGGCGCGCCTCCTCGTACTGGAAGGGCCACTCGAGCGCGTCCGCGTCCAGCGGGTCCTCCCCGTCGAACCCCAGCTCCGTCAGCGCCGCGCACAGCGCCGCCCCGCTCATCCTCGCTTCCTCACAGTCCGGGCGCCTGTGCTCGCCGGAGGCCCGAGGCTGCGCTGTCCCGCAGTGGTGGTTGCGGTCGCGGTGGTGGTGGTGGGTCGGGTGGGGACGGCCGCGGCCGGCAGCGGTAGCCGGTATAGGAGTGGAGTGCGTTCGAAACAACAACCAAATGGTGAGATCTGCCTGCCGGCCGGCGCGTCCCTCCCAATTCTCTCTCGACCTGCCGTTGAAGGCCCAGATGGTTGGGCCTTTACTATTCGCTGGGCCGTATACGGACCATGTACTTGAGTTGCATACGTACTTCTTCGCTTCTAGCCTTCTACCGGAAATAATACCCGTACGATTATTCGTTGCGTGAGATCTTGGCTTCTTCGCTGCCACGAGGTGCACGCGACCGCGACCTCACATCACACCACACCACTCGCCACTATTAACCACTGCTCCTTGACCCAAGCCAACCACCAGTCCCACCCCACGTCGCCGGCCGCGCGACACCCACAGCCTGCACAGCTACACTCACTCCGGTGCTGCCGCCGCCGCGAGCTCGCGATGTCGGGCGCCTCCGGTCCCCTACTCATCCTGCTCCTCGGTCTCGTCGCGGCCGCCTCCGCGGCGGAGGGGTCGTGGCGGGCGGAGCAGGAGCGGGACCGGGTGCCGCGCGTGCCGGGGCAGGCGTTCAACGCCAGCTTCGCGCACTACGCGGGCTACGTCACCGTCAGCGAGGAGCGGGGCGCCGCGCTCTTCTACTGGTTCTTCGAGGCCGCGCACGACCCGGCCTCCAAGCCGCTCCTGCTCTGGCTCAACGGAGGTACTGCTGCTGCCCGCCGCCCGCGCCTTTTGCGATCTGCTCCTGAAATCTCGTGCCAGCTGCAGTCACTGCCAAACTGGCCCTACTCCAGCGGTCCAGCCAGAAATAGATTCCAACATATACCGTTAATTAACTGCCGTGTGTGTGTCGTCGGATGCAGAGGCCTGGGTAGATCTTCTGTTCCATCGTCTTAAAAAAATATGTCAATTTACTGCTGCTGCCTGACGGCGTCAGCTAATTGTGATATTTTGTTGATGTATCCATAAATCTACCTGGGGTGTTAACTTCTTCTCTATTCATTAAAGATCACTGTATAACAATAGTATGAACATATTGAGAGTATAATGGCGATTTACCGCGTTTCATTTTCCAGGGCCTGGTTGCTCGTCAATTGCTTTTGGACTCGGGGAAGAAGTCGGACCTTTCCATGTCAATGCGGACGGAAAGGGCGTGCATATGAATCCTTACTCTTGGAACCAAGGTAGCATTAAATTTATATTTTGATGAATATCACCACTTTCATCGATCTAAAATTTTAGATGTTGCTGCCTTCTTATTCCAACCTTCTGTTTCTGGTTTCCACAAATGTACCATGTTAGCAGTAAATACCTAACCCTTTTAGCGAACAGAAGGCTGAGTCTGCCCCTAATTTCACTAGAGTACTGAAAGTTGATTGGTTGTTAAACTGGAAGCTCAGCTTTCTTGGCACAAATGATTGCTTGCAGTTGGCCATGAAATTTGATCAACTGGTGGATGGAAAGTGCCAGGTCTGATTTGACAAAGCTTGTGTGACATCCTGGCTTAATAGGAATGATAGACTACTCATATCAACAAGGTGCACCTTCTTTTCCGAGAGCCCATCCGGAAGGAATCTCAAAGTTAAGTGTGCTTGGCTTGGAGCAATATGAGGATGGGTGACCGGCTAGGATGTTGATCCCGGGTCCGCATAGGAAAGACTAGTGTTGGACTATGGAGCCGGTCTAGATCCTAGGTGGTAGCCAGGCACAACGGCCAGGAACCGGTGGGTGAACAGTGGGTTTGGCCAGGGCGTTACATTTAGTATCAGAGCCGACCCTCGCGGTTACACGGGCGTGTACGGGTCAGGTGTGCGGGCATGTGGTGCATGGCGCATATGGCCCGTCGTGGCACATGGCATGGCACATGTGCCGGACTGGACGCACATACGTTTGCCAAGAGGGAATGTTCCTGCTGGGCCGACTTCTGGTTTAATAGGAATGATAGACTACTCATATCAACAAGGTGCGCCTTCTTTTCCGGGAGCCCATCCGAAAGGAATCTCAAAGTTAAGCGTGCTTGGCTTGGAGCAATTTGAGGATGGGTGACTGACTGGGAAGTTGATCCTAGGTCCGCATGAGTGAGGACAAAGTGCGCAGAAAAGACTAGTGTTGGTCTGTGGGGCCAGTCTAGATCATAGGTGGTAGCCAGACGCAACGGCCAGGAACTGGTGGGTTTGGCCTGGGTGTTTCAGCTTAAATTTACCGCATTTGTGCAAAACAAGTACCTTCTACATTTTACTATTGGACACTCACCTTCACCACTGACTGAGTGCACAGAGGTCACTGCTTGCCTGTGTTTAGTAGTATTTTATTTTTGATGAATTGGATTCTTGAATTGCTACTTCTACGCATATTGGAGTACAGTCTTAGTTTTCAGTCTTACAATCCTTTTTTTCATATCAGTACCCATTTTCCTTTGCTAAACTTCTGAGAATGTGCTGTTCTTTGCACTCCAGCTTGGTTTGGAAGATATGTATTTTAACAGTTTCTTTACATTTGCAGTTGCAAATATCTTGTTCCTTGATTCACCGGTTGGTGTTGGTTATTCATATTCAAACACCTCTGCTGATATTTTAAGCAATGGGGATGAGAGGGCTGGTACTGCAACCCCTTTCAATCTGTTCATCATATGGTTTACATGAAATTCATATCCTCCAAAATAATGATATACTTACATATTATTGTTGGATTTCACTCATTGTTATTCTCAATATATTGTAGCCAAGGATTCGTTGGTGTTCCTAACAAAGTGGCTTGAACGATTTCCTCAATACAAGGAGCGTGAATTTTATTTAACTGGAGAGAGCTATGCTGGTCTGTATAATCTTTACGGTCTTTTTTCTTTTCTTTATATGCAGTTTAATGCTTCTTTCTTTCCTTTTTCTTTATGGAAAGTCCTTTCTCAAACTCATCTATGACTCTGGTTTGGTTAGGACACTATGTTCCTCAGTTGGCTCAAGCCATAAAGAGGCACCATGAGGCCACTGGAGACAAATCAATCAATCTAAAGGGTTATATGGTATGGCTTTGGTACTTCTGCATTTTGATTGTTGAATTCCATCATGTATTTTGATTGTTTAGGACAGAACTATATTTCTTGCTTTCTGCTAGTGAGCCACAGACTAAAATGCCTTCGGTGTACCTTACTAGGTTTATGCCATGGACGAAATATAATATGAGCTATATTTTGATCGTTTATGCTTTTGTACCTTACTAGGTTTTCGTTGGTTGAGTTATGAAATTTGTAGGGACAACAATCAGATTACCAACAAGTTCACTCAACTTTTATCTAATGTCATTTCTTACAGGTAGGAAATGCCCTGACTGATGATTTCCATGATCACTATGGAATATTTCAATATATGTGGACCACTGGCTTGATTTCTGATCAAACATACAAGCTACTGAACATTTTCTGTGACTTTGAGTCCTTTGTGCATACATCTCCACAGTGTAATAAGATTCTTGACATTGCTAGCACTGAAGCTGGGAACATTGATTCATATAGCATCTTCACACCTACTTGCCATTCATCTTTTGCCTCCTCAAGGAACAAAGTGATGAAAAGGCTTCGGGTATGTTCTGAAGCTCCTGCAACTCAAGTCATGTTAAACAAACAGTGTAGCATTTTACCTGATAATTTAATTGTTATATAATTGACTCATCCATGTCTTCCTATCTAAGGAGTTGCTAAGTTTTGTGCACCATTTTTTTTAAAACAAGTTCTTAAGAGTTCTGCGCTTTGGCATGAAAATCAACTTGTATGAACTAAGTGGGGAATGTTGCCTTGATCTGTACTGTCCATATAAGTGCATACCATGTTTTTTTTAAAAAGATAAGGGACCTTGTCACCAAATTCATCAACAGAACCATGAACAAGAAATACTTACCATATTTCATATCATGTGCTGCGCACTTATTGCTTATAAAATAAAATTTCTAATGCTTCATGAATTCACACATTTTCTGTACATCTGATTCATCTCATGATGTGTTTTTATAGTCCGTTGGAAAAATGGGAGAGCAATATGATCCATGCACTGAACAACATTCAATTGTATATTTCAATCTGCATGAGGTGCAGAAGGCACTTCATGTTAATCCGGTCATTGGCAAATCTAAATGGGAAACCTGCAGGTAATGTATTGAGCAGCTTTTTAGCGATTGAATTGATTTTACCATCCTTACGACGTAAGTTTAGCCTACCCCAACTTGTTTGGGACTAAATGCTTTGTTGTTGTTGTTGTTGTGTTGTTGTTGTTGTTGTTGTATCCTTACGACGTAAGTTTGTCCATTGCATTGCTATCATAAGTTTGTGGGAAAATCGTTTTTCCACAACTGTAGTAATATTACTCAAATGATCAGTAATTGTTTTGAATCCACGCTCCATAATGTAGGGTTGCTCGCTGAATTCTTATCCTAGAAAATTATGATTAGACTTTTTTAAATTATATTGTTATGTTTATGCTTTGCAGTATTAAGGGCGTGTATATTGGTTGAATTCTTTTCCCCTCCGGTCATTTAGAGATGACAATAAATATGCCATACCATCAGTTATGTCAGTATAATCTTTAGCAATCAATGTTTGCATGTCTCTAAATTTATGTGGTGATTAAATTTTAATTAAAAACATGTGACTAAGAGATGGCATCTAGAGGTTATTCTTAGTAATTGTAACTGGAAAACGTGAACACCAGTGACATGTAATTCTGATAAGCAAATCCGCTAACATGTTTCCCGTTCTTGTTTATTCTTTTAACATGTTGGTACTACTGACATTCTTTTCAGTGAAGTTATTAACACCAACTGGAAGGACTGTGAAAAATCTGTACTGCATATCTATCACGAACTTATTCAATATGGGCTTCGTATATGGATGTTCAGGTTATTCCTAACTCTCTGAAGTCTTTACCCACTCAGGCACTCAAAGATGGCTCTATGCTAAACTATGCTCCATGCCGTAGACTTAGGATTCTGTTAGTTTATTTCTCTAAAATTGTTAACATATTGTCACCGCAGAGAAGTGGGTTTATAAGATGGTTGTGTACAACCTAGTTCAATGTCAATTATTTTTTGCTAGCCTCTCTTCACATTTAACATGGTTGTGTAATTTTCACGTACCATAAGATGCTGGTAAAACCATAGCTACTTTTCCCACTCTGTACTTTAAACATCATGTGAGAATGGCTTGTATAAATGATGGGGTAAACATATAAGTATCTTTTGTTTTAATCTTATCTTTACTTTGTCCAGTGGAGACACAGATGCAGTGATTCCAGTAACATCAACTAGATACAGCATTGATGCTCTCAAGCTTCCAACAGTGACCCCATGGCATGCTTGGTATGATGACGATGGCGAGGTAAAGGCTTGTTCTTGATCAAAACGCCCATGATTCCATGAATGTTCAGTAGCCCGAAGCTTTGTGATTTGTTTCGTGCATAATTTGTTCATCCTCAGACCATTATATGTTTTGGCCTTGGTTATGTGTCTATGTGGAACCTCTGTCCTTATAGTCTAGTCACGTATTACTGCAAGTAGAGATAAGTCTCGCAATCTATATGTGATACCCATAGGCCATCGCAGGCATGATATGCTTTCATGTTGACTTCTAGCTTGCCATGGCGGTAACTTGCTATATACATGGATCGTAATACTTTTGTCCCTTTTCAACTAGTATAGGTTGTGTTCTATGTGCCTTTATAATGCAACCTCTGTGTTCTCCTTTACTTTTTTGCTACTTGCTCCAGTATGTTTAGCTATTTAAGATATCCGGCTTCCATTCTGTTCCTAGCTTCTGAACTCTTCCGTGTTTAAACAGGTTGGTGGCTGGACCCAAGGGTACAAGGGTCTCAACTTTGTGACTGTAAGGGGTGCGGGTCATGAGGTTCCTCTCCATCGTCCCAAGCAGGCTCTTACGCTCATCAAATCATTCTTGGCCGGGAGCCCAATGCCTGTGCTGTCTGATCTACGCAGCGATATGTGATATGTCGGACACATTTGGTTTCAGACACGACCAGCATCACAAGATTCCAGCTCACCAAGGCAGTTCAGTAGTTGAAGCTCGATGCAGAACTTTCACAATATAAGGATCGCCATAGCTGTTGTTATTTGTAAGTGCTATTGGCACCAACCAATCCCCTATGACAGGGAACAGAACTGTGGAATAGTTTTCCTGCCATCATTGACACTGTGGCACTGCCTGAATTAATGTGAAACTAAAGATCAAGAATGAATCGAATTTCTTATACACCATTTATAGCAAGTAATAAGTATCTAGCACACAGTCTCCTTTCCTTTTTCATAAGATGTGGTTGCTGATGTGATTCTTGACTCAGATAGCAGTACTACTCTTGCTGTCATGAATCTGCGCAGGCTGCATCCGTTGCAAAATTAGTCTTCATGTTTCTGGTAACTGATATCTGCAAAATCTTGTCTCCATATTATCATATAGTCGTCTATCTTATTTCTCCCTCGTGTGTTTGCCATTTAGACTTCTTGCTTCTTTGATTCCATTTATGACCAGACTCCTGAATATATAATTTTCCCCCCTCTGGAAGAGGGTTAAACCCAAATTCCATTATCATACGACAGAATACAACATCCCATATAGCCAACAATATTGCGATCTTTTGTTGGTTTGATTTCAGAGGGGACTAATTTGCTTTCCTTTAATCTTTTTAAGATCAAATCTTTAGCTTGCGCAACCTTTCTGTTCTCCAGTCTATATTTGGTTTCTCTTTCGCTCAAATGCTTACATCATCAGCTTAGAAATCAACACACTTGCTTAGGCTTTTACAGATGAACACCTCAGTTTCCACCAGTGCTTTCCAGAAGATTTTAGCTACTGTTGCTCATCACAGCCAGCTTTGCAATTTTGATTATCTTATAGTTTTCTCATTAGTTGAGGAATTAGTGTTAGAGCTTTAAGGAAACACACATCAGCCTCCACCAAGGAAGAAAGCTAGCCTCTTTTCCGTTCTATTACTTCTCTTTTCATAATGGTCTCACCTTTCGACAAAAAAGTCAGTCTGATGTTGTCGACTTCCTTCCGACCAAGATAGGCACTTCGAAGAATGGAAATTACTGTATTCCAAATCATTGGTGGCGTGTTTATAAAACTTACACGCAATCCAAACAGGACCGTTGTTCAATCATATTAAAGTTACAAGTACTTGCGTACAAGGCACAAACCCGATTTTTGAAATACGCAGCTCTGTCCTGTGACAACATGTTCCTTGATTTTGTTCAGGAGTTCTGCATGCATATGCTGCAATGTTGAGATATTTCACAATGCTTGTCGCCATCGAGCATCAGTCGTATAGTTTGAGCTTCAGACTTCATCACCTCACATGCCACTCGTGTAACTTTTCCTCAGAGTTTCCTGCCTTCTGTGAAATGTGAATGTCAATATTTCAGCCTGCCTTGTCAACACCCGGCCTCATGCATGAAACTTGCATCCAGTGTGGTGGGAACATACATACCTGTGGTTTTGACATGCGGTTGCAGCGTACATTTGATAAGCTGGCCAAACTCTCTAGCGTGCCGTTTCCAGTTTTTGCTGCATAAAGTTGCAGGTATGGAGTTCCTAGTTTTCTTTCTCACCGGATTAGGTTTTCTTGATCCAATTTCAACAAGTATTGCGTCACTGAACGTCTCACCTTTCGAATCATCTGTTATTAAATAATTGCAACCCACTACCTATTTTAATAGCACATGCTTGCCCTACCTATTTTTCTAGCACATGCAATTCCTCTGCATCATCAAGCAGATGCAAGCCCTTCACATTCCATTTTTCAACACATGCAAGCCCCTCACTTCATCAATTTTTTTCAGCAACAAATCAGTCCACCGAATGTCACGAGCCATTTTAACGTGTAGTCAGCCCCCCATTTACCGCTAGGTCTGCTACCGTTGATATATGGTGAGGATGTGGAAGAGACTTATTCCCATATCAAGGCGCGGGGTATTATCTAGTTCTTCTAAAACTCAAGGGCAATGTGGTCATGTACACTCTGTGATAATGAGACGAGAGATGACATACTTTGCTCATATGAGACTAGAGATGATGCATAGTGATGGATCAGTGCGGGTGTTATTGTCGAAATGTGAAAGATGATACACTGACATGCTAGTGTTAGGTTTGTGGCTCACACAACAGCCTAGCTAGAGCCTAGGGACAACAAAAGTAGTTGCTCCGATCCTGCACCTTCTCTTTTCCTCTCAGACTTGAGCCACCCACGAGCAACGATTTTTATTCCATCATCAATCATCTAGTAAGTTCGGCTACAATTTTGTTATCATACACGTCTACTCACGTTACTTGTCCATCCTTCTGTCATGCAAATGTACTTTCACCTACCTCCGGCGCCTTCATTTTTCTTCTCTTAGGGCCTCTCTGATTCAACATCGGAAATTTGGAAGAATTTTTCCGTTGGATTGAATTTCATGGAAAAACAAAGGAATTTGAGGCCTCTTTGATTCAAAGGATTTTTTTTTGGAATTTTTGAAGTATTATGTTCCTTTAGAATTGTTCTGCGGTGGTCGTTTGATTCGTAGAATTGAATCCTATTGAATTTATTTCTTAGGAATCACTTGTACTACATTGCATAGGAAATCTAGCATTCACTACAACCTTTGTTTTTCATGCATTGCAATCAAACAACCTCAAATGTGCATGGCATTCCAATCCTGCTTATTTTTTTTTAATTCTTGCCTTTTACAATCTTGCAAATCGGAGTGATGCACCCAAACCTTTTTTTACATTCCTATGCGCAAAGAACAAGACAAAGGCTAGCATAATATTAACTTCATATTTCCTTTTTGTTTTTGTGATGAACTTCATATTACCTTTGCATATGATGTAACCTTAAGAAATTGTTTGCGGAAATGTAACCTTAATTTGACCAGGCATATTAGGATTCACGTGTCTTTTCTATTCCTGCGACTCAAACACCTCATTATGTGGATTCGTGTGTTTTCACAATTCTCTGTTTTGCACATGCAACCCTATTATATTTTAGTGTTCTTCATATCCTGCGAACCAAAGAGGCCTTTAGGCTTGGCCACCCATGAGCAAAGTTTTTTTTTTGAGGCGCTGACGTTCTACAGTAATTTTCTCATTAAATGAAGTAAAATAATTACAAAGGAAGCAAAAGAAAATACAAAAGGAAAAAAGGCAGAGACAATCAACCAAAAGGAAAGATTTTTAAATGACAACTCGCCCCCTACACCTGTCATGCGCCTTCGTGTCAACATTAGTAGCATTCTACTAGCTATCTAGGTGAACAACTGAAAAGAAAAGCTAGCTAGCTAGGTGAAGAGAATTCAGCTACTGGCCCATATATACCCATAGCATCGTCATGTTATACTCACCTGATCTATGTCATCCATATTGGCCTATGTACTCTCAGCTCCAATCTTCACAGCTTCGGGGAAAACCCTAGATCCATGTGATCGGACGATGACGCTGCTCTGGCATCGTATCCCCTCTCGAGGGCTTTGTCTTTGGAGCTAGGCATCAACAAGCGGGACCGATGAAAGATGGCGGTGTTGGCGTCAAGACTTCTGTTGCAACGATGATGGGTGTGTGTGATGTCGGAGACGCGGCAATGGTTGCGGTAGTCGGCTCTTCTCCGGCGTGTTCGTGTGATTACCTCGGGTTGTTTTGTTGCGGTGAAGTCGGAGCTACGGCGGCGGGCCCCTGTGGCGACGATGACATGCAGTAGGTGGTCTGTTCGGTGATTTTCCGCGGTGCCAGCCTTGCATAGTTCTCCTTCGGAGCTATCTTCCGGAGTCGGAGCTGCGCTGTCCTCGGCGCGGGTGGCTGAGTTTGGCGCGGACCTTCTTGTGTTTCCACACGGCCTCTATGGCGTGGGTTGGGTGGACGTTTGTCTTCGAAGAAGTCGGAGTCGCTTGCTCGGAGATTAGAGAGGGCGATGACGCCTGTTGGGGAGAAGTGATGACGATGACACTGGTGTGTGATGTTGACGATACCCTCTATGTGAGGTGTGTGTGGGGTATTATGTGAGTGCCGCTCAGCGGTTTGTGACGATTTTCGCCCGGTTTTCCGTTTATTAACCGGGCAACTCTCTTCTGCTTAATTAATGGACGAGTCAAATCTTTTTCCTCCGTTTCGAATTTTTTTGTCATGTCATGCAAATGTGCTCTCACCTGTACCACTCACCCGATTAGGCCTCCACCTTGGTTGATTTTCACCGCGCGTGCCGTGCTGGGCTAGCTGCTGGCCGTGAACTGATCAGACAGACAGCCCGACATGTGCCGAGGCCCAAGCCCTTCCCACACGCGGCAGCTAGCTGCCATAGTCTCCCCTCTAGCCGATTTTGCTGTTGCTTTGCCCTGCTTTCTCACGAGATCACGTCACGCCTCCACTCTCTTCCGTGCACCCTTTCTTTCGGTCTCTCCCGTGCTCGCTCGTTTCCCATGCGCGTCGCCGTCGCCGGCGGACGACGGGACAAGCAGGCAGGCTCCCCCAACCGCACCCACCGCCGCGGTCGCGGCTCGCCACATCACAACGCACGCGCCGCCTCTACGTGTGACAATGAATACAGCAAACTGGCGATATACAATTGGAAGAGGACGATGGAGGCGTACTGATCGACGTGCCGTGGATTAGCGGCGTACGACTTGTGTGCAAAGTCGATGCGAAATACTGGAGTTTGTAGCAGTGGTTTATCCGGCTGATTGCAAGCGCTCTTGAAAGAAAGGCTTTAAGGGCATCTCCAACACGGATCCTCAAACTGCTTGCAACCACGGTTCGGACGTGTTTTGTTATCCAACGTGGTTCTGTATCAGTCCGCCGACCGATCTGGACGCACTTTTTAAACCCAGGACAAATTGGAGGGACTTCGTGGGAGTTCGGACACGAGCCACGTTGGACTCCGACACCTCAGGCCCACTGAAAACTAAGGCGGAGCCCGCACTTTTACGCGACAAAATCCTCCACTCTCTTCTTCCATCCCGCTGCTCTCCACCAAATTCCCGTCCTTTTCTCCCACTCTTTTCTTCCCTCCTGCCACCGACGCATGAACCCGGAGGAGGAACCTGCCGAAGACGGAGGTGGTGGAAGATCCGAGCATCCCACTCGGCCGGAAGATCAACTCGGCGACACGGCAAAATCGCTGCGTCAAAGCGAAGACCGAAAAGGTGAAAACGCTGAAGAAGCAGAAGGTCGGCGGAGGGCGTATTGGTGGCGGACGTGGTGGTGGGCGTGCTGGTCGTGGATGTGGTGGAGGTCAGGGCCTGGACAGCGGTGCCCCGCTGCTGTCGTCAGCCGTGCCGCCGCCGCCATGGCCGGAGCATTACAAGACTCCGTACTATTACGCCGCCAAGCAGCTCGGTAGGCAGTCCACGACAATCGCCACCGGGCAAGTACCTTTCATCGTCGACACCAACGCAACGCCGCTGCTTTTTTCGGAGTGTTCATCGCCGTAACTTGTCCGGACGCGGACGACGGGCGTGGAGCACACGGGTGCCCGCACGCTATTCGCTGGTATGCCTAAAGCTAGGGACCCATCGTAAGACGACTCGGAAAGGGAGATGTTCGACATTATCCACGAGGAGGTTGCTATGAGGATGGGCAGGTGGATGACTCGGAGCCCACTTAGTCTGGCATCTACACCCAATTTTTTTGCACGGACTGACGGACTGATATTCTTTTGTGACCAGTCATGTAAAAACTAAGCATACTTGTCTTTTTTTGGTTGTGATCGGCCGATGATGTGATATGACGCTGGTGTGATTCGAAGCACGCTATGGATTGGACATATTTGAATTTTAAATTGCCATTTACCGACATAGAAGATAGCTTTGAATGGACGGCTCCCGCATCCGTGTCCGTGGACTGGTCCCTGGTCTGTTGACGGATACAGGTATCGGTTTGCGGATAGAGTTGGAGATGCCCTATCCCACTGATTGTTACAATGACCGATCCGACTCGGGCTCCACGTGCGACAACTAGTGCAGTCCAAGGAACAAGTTCGCTGCGGTGTCGGTCCATGTTGCAGCAAACGCATCGGCAAGAGATGATGGTACAGAGCAAGTTGTCGATTTTCTTTTCTTTTTGAGATTACAAAGTTGTCAGAGATTTATGTGCCAAAATGGCCGGGATTTAGCTATAGTCCTTGTAATACCCTAATTCTTAGGGCCTGTTCGGAAGTTCTTCAGGAGCCAGCTTCCTAAACCGCTGCGTAAAGCCAGCCCGAACGTTCCTGCTCCTAGAAACGGGCTTCACAGAAAAAAGGATCGCTGCGTGCAATTTTGAGGAGCAGCGGAATCCCAGCTTCCCTAAAACCAGAAGTAGGAGTTGCTCAAAATTACATCCATGTGACACCCCGAAGTACCTATGGAAACGTTTTTTTCTTTGCTAATAGCACAGCCTGGTGGCCCCACCATAGCGAGCTCATAGAGACACGGCCGGATGCTCCTGGCTCCTTCAAGAGGCTGGCTAGCGCTTGCTCCTCGACAAGCTGGCTAGCGCCGGCTCATGGAGAACTTTCGAACGGGCCTTAGTTGCGTGTATCTTCCCATTTTTCTGTGTGAGACATGTTAACCCGACATCTATTGTAACGTTGTAAGAGCATCTACAACCGGACCCTTCATACCCGCCTCCCAAACGTCCGGGTGGGCTGCCCGGTCACTGCACGGACGTAAAAACAGCACGCAATCGGACGTCCCATATCCGGCCCAAACATCTGGACTGACCGTCACTCCCCATACCACGGCCCATATCTGGGGCGGATATGAGGACGCCCAGACACGGACGACACGTAGGACTGACCGCAAGGCCCACGCGGGGACACAGAGCGACCGTTGGTCCGACGGTGCCTGCTCCGCTCCGCGTCGCGTGGCGCCCGAGGGAGCAAGTCCGGCTATTTTTAGCCAGACGGCGTCAACCCAACCCTACCCCGTCCCCATTCCTTCCCTCTCCCTCCCACCCGCGCCTCCAGCTTCCATCCGCTCGCCGTAGCCACTAGCCATGACCCGACAGAGGATCACCACCTATGCCATGTTGACGCCGAAACGCCGATTGCAGCTCGAGGAGGAGATCCTGGTAAGGCACGCTACTCGTGTCGCTGCCGGCATGCCTTCGGATTCGCCGGAGCCGGAGTAGGAGGCGGAGGAGGAGGGGGAGCAGCAGCCGGAGGCGGAGCAGGACCCCCAGCCCATGGAGGGGGCGGATCCGGAGGAGGACGACGCGGCGGAGCCGGCTGTGGGCTTCGCCATGGAGGACGATGTGGCGGAGTTCGAGGCCGCCCAAGTGGAGGAGATGGCGGAGCAGACTGCCATCCCCGAGTCCATCCAGGATGAGGCCTATGTGGAGGCCAACTGGCGCTTCATCCAGCAGCAGAGGGCGGAGATAGACGAGCTCTTCACCTCTAGTTCGTCCGACGACGAACCGGAGTTGCCGCAGTTGCCCATCTACCTGGAGCCTGGCACGGAGATCGTGGATATCTCCGACGATGAGTAGATAAGATACCTACAGAGCACGTAGGTTTTTATTCTACATGGCTTGTATGGATTTTAGGTATGACACTAGACCACGACACTACAAAGACGACATGGATCTGTTGGTAGAAGTGAGCATCGCCGACATTTTTTATGTCACAACCTATGCCGACGCGTGGTACGTTAGTGTTGTATAAGCTCATGACGCATTATCTGTCGCCAAATCACCACCAAAGCACCGACGTTATTTCTGTCGGTAGATATGAACTTTACTGATACGTTGTGTGTCGCCGATTCGTGGGGACACAAAAAGTGTCGGCGTTGCTTCCTTCGGCCCACCCCCGAAAAATATGGCACGGAAAGAGATCTTAGCGCGCGCCAAGTGAAACGACTAGAGGAGAAAAAAAAAGAAAACAAAAAGACAGAGTGCGCCCCAGCCCGACCCACCTAAACCTAACCAATCTCCCTTCGATCCCCAATCTCAGCCGCCGCCCCGCCCCACCTAAACCTAACCAGTGCGCCGCCGCCCCAAGCTGCAAGCCGCCACCCGTCCGCTGCCCCCTCGCGCCACACGCCTCCGCCCCGACCTGCAAGACGCCGCCCGTCGCTGCCCCCTCGCGCCACACCCCTCCGCCCCGACCTGCAAGCCGCCGCCCGTCCGCTGTCCCCTCGCCCCACAGCGCACCATCCGCCCGAACTGCAGCCCCGTCCGCCGCGCCGAGGAGCAGCTGCTTCGTCCGCCGTGCCGAGGAGCAGCAGCGCCGTCCGCCGCACCGAGGAGCAACAACGCCGTCCGCCGCGCTGAGGAGGTCCACCTGCAAGGCAGCAAGGCCAGCCGCGAGGATCCACGTGTTCTTCCTCCACGGGCGACCTTTGTTCCGGCTGATTTACTTTCCTCCGCTTCGCCTACAGAATTCGAGAGGTACCTTCTGTAGTTCACATTGTCACTAATGACCTGATTGAAGAATGCTTGCGTGACGACATGATTGGATGACTTGCATGATATTCTTTCAGTTTCAGTTTTTTGTTTATCATTTTGTATTTCAAGTAGTTGCAGATTTGGTTGTGTGAACCCTACTTAGTGTGATCTGTTTTTATCTGTTGTGAACCATCAGTTCAAATCAGATAGATCTCTCTTGCATTAACATGATTGTGTGCATCCAGACCTGTTTTAGAAGCTCAATGTCCCTATTTTTGCAGCAACATCGATATTCTGAGTCTACATTTCACTTAGTAGTCTGTGAATCACTTGTGAAGGTGCAGCCACCATGGACAAAAGGTGGATGGATGAGCCTAGGTACACCACACAATTTTTAGCGGTTATAGGGTGCTTAGCAATTATTTAACTACATCTGATCTGATGCATATGCATATTTATATAACATGTAGGCACACAAAGGTGTATTTGGAAGGGGTGGAAAAATTCTTAAGCTTTGCATTTAGTAATTCATCCGGAAACAAAATATTATGTCCTTGTAAGAACTGTTCAAACTCATTTTGGAATGAAGAAAGAGAGGTGCGTGAGCATCTGGTATGTGAGGGGTTTCTTCGTGGGTATAAAACTTGGATTTTTCATGGAGAATCTAGTTCATCTTTCTTGAATGTTCCCGATGCTCATGAGAATGAGGTTG
The DNA here is from genome assembly GCA_039707655.1 of Elymus sibiricus. Lineage (NCBI taxonomy): Eukaryota > Viridiplantae > Streptophyta > Magnoliopsida > Poales > Poaceae > Elymus > Elymus sibiricus. The sequence continues at coordinate 117,255,448 of CM077676.1, read as the reverse complement.
AGGAGGAGTCACCCGAAGAGGATGACATTTCTGATTTGCTTCGAGACTTAGGGGGCGGTTTAGATAAGGAGGGGGACTTCAAAGATGACACAGTTTCTGCGCAGACTGATGCATATTTAGAAGCTCTTCAAAAGTTGAAAAATGACTCTGGTCAAGAGCTATATCCTGGGTGTAAGAAGTTCTCAAAACTGCGTTTCATAATTAGACTACTTCATGTCAAATTACTTGGTGGATGGTCAGATAAAAGTTTTAACCTGCTGCTAGATCTACTTAATGATGCTTTTCCTGAAGGGTCCTCACTAGCCAAAAACTATAATGAAGCTAAGAAATTGGTGAAATGCCTAGGACTTGGATATGTTAGTATTCATGCATGTGAACATGATTGCATCCTCTTTTGGAAAAACCATGCTAAGGCCGATGTTTGTCCAATATGCAATACTTCATGATGGAAATCTGAAAAGAAGAGTCTAGATGGAAAACGTGTCCACAAGGTACCTAGGAAGGTTCTCCGTTATTTTCCAATAAAGAAAAGGCTCCAGAGGTTGTTTATGTGTTCTAGAACAACATCTCTCACCAGATGGCATGATGAAGGGCGTACAAAAGATGGTTTGATCAGGCATCCAGCTGATTCTGCTCAATGGAAGTATTTTGATGAGATGAATAAGGACTTTGCTGAGGACAGCCGCCATTTTAGGCTTGGATATGGAGAAGATGGTTTTAATCCTTTTATATCCAATAACGTTAATTATAGTGTTTGGCCTGTTATCTTGATTCCTTATAACTTCCCTCCTTGGATGTGCATGAAGCAATCAATTTTTTTCTCACATTGTTAATTCCCGGTAAACATGCTCCTGGTACACTAGTAGAAAAAGGGCCTTTAGTCCCGGTTCCAGAGGGCCTTTAGTCCCGGTTCTGGAACCGGGACAAAACGATCGGGACTAATGCCTAAAACCTTTAGTCCCGGTTGGCCTACGAACCGGGACCAAAGGTGCTCCACGTGGCTGCTGTGGGGCGCCCAGGCAGGAGGACCTTTAGTCCCGGTTGGTAACACCAACCGGGACTAAAGGGTCTCCACGTGGCCGCTGCGCAGCACTCAGGCAGGAGGACCTTTAGTCCCAGTTGGTAACACCAACCGGGACCAAAAGGCAGCCACGCGTCAGCAGCTCGCAGGCGCTGGGGTTTTTGTTTTTTTTTTGAAAGGGGGGGGGGGTTAGGGGTTTTGGAAGGTTTAGGGGTTTCATATGGTGTTAGCTAGCTAATAGAGAGAAGTAACCTCTCTTTCTCCGTGCTTGGTCGACGCTAGCTACTACATATAGAGAGAACTCGACGCTAGCTAGTAAGCAAATGAAGGAAACCATTAATTACACAAGATCGTCATGAACATATACAGAGAGAAGTGACCTCTCTTTCTCCGTGCTTGGTCGAACAACAAGTTTTCGTATATCTATCCGACGCTACTACATATATACAATATAACATCCCTGACATCATCAAGCGCCAAACTCCCATTGAATTTCCGTATGGTATTCTCCCTTTTCATGTATGACGTGGTCAAGAAAGAATCCCGCCAATTCCTCTTGAATTGCTCGTATGCGATCATGTGGTAGGAGTTCATCCCGCATCTGCCAGATCTAATTTAAAGAAGGGGGTCAATACATATATATGAATGAAACTCAACACAATTGATGGTAATAAAATAAAATTGTGAATATTGTTTACATACTTCAAATTGTTCTTTAGATCTACCCCGCTCAGAGGTCCTGTGGCGAATGTACTCGCAAACGTAGTATCCACATAAATTATTCCCGGGTTCCTGCCACAAGAACTTTACGAGAATAGAGTTCAATCAAACTGATAATCAAGCACGATAATGGTATTGATGAAACTAGAATCAATGAGAGATGCGTGGAACTAGCTAGTACTACTTACTTTGGGGTGTGTAAATCGCAGCTCGTTCTTCAGACCCAGAACCTGTCCGGTGAACTGTTTCCAAACCCTGCCAGGCAAAGAAAATGATTACTTGATATCAGGAAATGAACGAAAGTTGCCGATATGGTCCCGGTATTGATTGAACTTACTTCTGGAGCATTGCAGTCATGTCCGCATAATCCTTGGGATCTTTACGTCTCGAGTCTAAGACAGTTACTACTCCCCCGTCAAGCTTAATGGATAGCAAAATATAGTGGAACCTGCGCACGCACAACTCATCAATTACAGTACTTAACCTCGAGTAAGCGAAACCGAATATGCAGAAGACAGTAACACTCACTTGAAGTTGTAAGGAAAGAGTATTTCCCTTTTGTTTTGATGTCGAAGGAACGCTTTTAGCAAGTTTTCCTCGGTTTCTTTAACATTGTTTTGTACCGTCCATTCATTTACGGTATTTGGGCTAATGAACCCAATGTCATAGATTTGTCTTTTTGGGCATTCGACGATCTTCAATCTGCATAATATAGTGAGGATAATTATATATACATGCAATGAACGAGCTGAGCTAGAGACTTAATTACAGAAGTAATACTTACAGACAGTAGCAAGTCATGATTTGTTTGTCGAGGGCCTCTTGATTGAATAATTGAAATAACTCCACAAATTCAACAGGCATCAGGTCGACTCCAATGAGGTCGTGCTCATCTTTAATTCTCACCATCAAACTATCGGACCCATTCTTCCTGCAGCTTTCCAAGTACCACTCATGCAATCTTCACATCATCGTTGTTAGAGGAGGATGATCAGGTTTGACGAGAGGCTTCCCATGCTCGTATCTAAAGATCTTTACTACCTCAGCCGTTTCAAACTGTACATCATCGTCCACGTAATCACCAAGAGTGGTACCGGGCAGTAGCCCCGGATGATTAGCGATATCGCTAGACACCTTGAGCGGGGGGCACGATTGCTTCTCCTGTTCGCCGAGCTGGGGAATTGTTTTCCCACTTCTTCATCTTGAAGCACTGGCAGTACTTCCCGACCGCCGCGCTTCATCATATGTCTTTTCAATACAGCGGTCATAGTTGGATCGCGGCGGAGGCGGTGGTGGTCGCTTAAGGGCATCCAGAGTGCGCTTCGCTTTCACCGGATCTATTGTTTCCTTCGGAGGTGGACGTTTCCGTTCAAAATGGGCCTGCACTTCGGCAGCACTGATGTCCTTGTTTTCCTCGTCAGTCCACTCATATGGTAACTTTGGAGGAACCATGAGGCTTGGACCATATTTGAATTTCTTCCCGCCTTTTGTACTGCTAACCGCCGGAGCGGCGGCGGCTCTCTTCCGTTGTTGCTGACGCGCCGGAGCCCGCTGAGGCGGCGGAGACCGCTGACGCGTCGGAGACAGCTGCGGCGGCGGAGACGGCTGACGCACCGGAGATAGCTGAGGCGGAGGAGGATTCTGCTGAGGGGCCTCCCCTGTTAGAGTCCGCTGAGGCAGCGGAGACGGATGACGCGCCGGAGACGACTCAGGCAGCGGAGATAGCACAACTGGACTGTGAGGAGGAGTCTGCTGAGGCGGCGTCCAGTTTGGAAGCTTGATGTACTCCTTTCTCCATAGGCAGGTACTCCTTAAGGCATTTTCCAGAAGATCCTCCCCTTCACCTGTAGGGTAGTCAAGCTCCAGCCCCTCAAATCCCGCCATTATCTCATCCACCGTGACAATAGCATAGCCATGTGGAATCGGACGGCAATGGAAAGTTCCCTCAGTTCGAGGAGGTAAAACAGAGCCGACCGCCGCCTTCAAGGTCAGGTTCTGGCATTTCGTCATTAGCACACAATGTTCAGCCTGCGTGATACTATCCACGGGGTAGCAAGGAGCCGTGATATCAGGCTGAAGGAGCTCCGTGGAAGCCACGCTACTTCTCCGCTGAGATGGTGGGGTAGCTTCTGGGGCAGTGTCGAAGGAAGGATCTTCATGCCGCTGAGATGGTTGGCTGGTAGCTCGCTGGCTCTCAAGTTCCTCTAGTTTCGCTAATCTTGCATTGATCTTCTGCATTTCGCTTGCTTCCGCTTTCTTCTTTCTCTCTCGGCTTCTATAACCAGCACTGTCGGGAAACCCATACACCCACGGAATGGAGCCTGATGTGCCTCGTGTTCGTCCAGGGTGTTCAGGATTCCCAAGGGCCTGTGTCAGCTCGTCATTCTCTCTGTTGGGATGTAACCTCCCTTCCTGCGCTGCCTGGATTGCTTCCTCAAGCTTCTTGACGGGTATTGCAAGTTGAGCTTTCGTCCAAACACACTCCCTTGTGTCTGGGTCCAAAGTTCTCCCAACCCCGAAGAACCAAGTTCTTGACCGATCTGGCCAGTGCAATGTCGCTGGTTGGACCCCTTTAGCAAGCAGGTCTTGCTCAGCTTTGTCCCACGTAGGCCGGGCTTTGCTGTAGCCACCTGACCCCGTAACATGGTGATACTTCTTCTTTGCAGCATTTAGCTTATTTGTCGCTGACCTTTGCTTGCCCTTGTCCGATTTCTTGTAGGCCACAAATGCGGGCCAGTGATGTTTTATCTTCTCATATGCACCGGTGAATTCTGGAGTCTTGTCTTTCTCGACAAACTTTTTGTTCAAATCTTTCTTCCAGTTCTTGAATAGTTCTGCCATCTTCTTAAGAGCAAACGCCTTGACCTTATTCGGATCTGCCTCTGGTGGTAGGCTGAAATTTGTCATCAGCAAGGTGCAAAGATCATCTTTCTGTCTATCCTGGACATAAGAAACTTCAGGGTCCTTCTTCTTATTCCATTCTTGGATGCTGATCGGGACGATGTCCCTAACAACCACTCCGCACTGATGTATAAATGTGTCCCTGCTCCGCTTGGGAGCAATCGGTTGGCCATCTCGACCGACTTCTTCGATCGTGAACCTTTCATCCTGGCGCAACCTTTTCTTCGGGTCTCGTCTCCTTACGGAAGTTTGGCTCGATCTGGAGGGCTAATTAAAAGAAGAAAGAAGCGTTAATATATGTACATACAAAACAACTAATGCATCAAGTCAGCAGAGGCTTAATTAATATATGTATATATACCTCGCCGGACTTTGCAACAGTTAAGGCTCCCTCCTCCGTTCGGTCACCGGAGCCGTCATGATCTCCTTCCTCCTCCATTCGGTCACCGGAGCCGTCATGATGTCCTTCCTCCTCCATTGGATCACCGGAGCCGTCATCCTCTCTTTCCTGACCATCGGTGTCGTTGAGAAACGACATGGTGATATCACCTCCGTCGCGGATTATATCCCCCAACAACTCTTCTTTTTCTAAGTCTTTGTCCATAGTTTCTGCAAATACAACACTTGACATGGCAAAAAAAGACTTGCTTCACATTCGAGAGAAAATCAAAGTTATCGGGGTTATGTTTTAACGCCCCCCTCTCTCATGTTTTAACGACAAGATGAATACAAGCTTTATACACAAGATGAATACAAGATTTATACACAAGATGAATACACAACTCAACAAATGAACCAACCATCATCCTATGAACAAAACTCAACATATATACAACAAATGGACACCTTTTGTTGAACAGCGGAGGGACGATAAGTGACCAACTCCACGGAGATGCAACACCACAACCTGTAATTCCACCGAGAGTGAAAATTAGCATGGCAACAAATGGCATGACATGAATGTAACACCACAACCTGATAAAAAAAATTGTAGCTAGCTAGATACCAATTTGAAAGCAAGTTTCAAACTTAGAGAAAAATAGCATGGCATGGCATCCACAATACAAAATATTGACCAAGTTTTCATACATCAAAATGAACTCTAAATAAACTCTAAAGACAAAATATTGACCAAGTTTTCATACATCACAATGAACATCAAAATGAACTCTAAGTCAACTCTAAAGACCAAGTATATTTGTCACCAATCCTTTTAATGTGGGTTTTAAAATTTTCTCCCAATCCTTTTAATTATATTATAAACATCAGTAGTGATTATTTTCATAATGATTTGGCCTCAAAAAAATTCTTTTATTAGTATTTTCAAACTCTAGAATGACCCTGTTGCACTAGAACTATTTCAAATAATTCTTTTCAAATGCCACAAATTTTTTGAGAAGTCCTCTGATGCCTATAGATCATTTTTATGCAAAAAGCCACTTTGGTCATTTGAAAATTTTGAGCAGAACTTTCATTTTTCAATTTTGGTCCAATCTTGGCATTGAACTACAACCCTATTTTCCTTGCTCAAATAATTCTGAATTTTTTGCATCTTATAGTCCTTCCAACTAAACCCTTAAGTCCAGAAGGGCAGCCCCAATTTCATCTTGCAAGTCCACCAAAAAATTCCCTGTAGTTTCTGTCCAGAACTAAATTCTAATAAAACTTGCACTAACAAGTTTTTCCTTTTATCAAACCAACTTGACCATCATCTCTAACATCCAAGGAGACATCATCCTGCCAAGTTTCACATACAACAAAGTTCCCTAGCTAGCCCTAGCATTTCAACAAACACCTTGTGGACATGGCAAACACATTTCAACAAACTCTATGAAATCTTGCAACTCTCTGAACAGGGGCAACTTTATACATACAAGGAGGAAGGAGGGAGGAGAGGGGTGGGAGGGAGGAGGGAGTACCTGGCCGGCCGGCTAGCTGTGGAGCGGCGGCGTCGGGGAAGGGCAGGGGCGCGGCGGCGTCGGGGGCAGGGCAGGGGCGCAGCGGCGTTGGGGCAGGGCAGGGGCGTCGGGGCAGGGCAGGGCGTCGACGGCGAGGTCCGGCAGCCTGGCGGCGTCGAGGTGGTCGTCGGCGCCGTCGGGGGAGAGGAGGATCGAAGTGAATTGTGTTTGAAAATTTTCTAAGTGCGCGGTTATATACAAAGACCTTTAGTCCCGGTTGGTGGCTCCAACCGGGACTAAAGGCCCCCCTTTAGTCCCGGTTGCAGCCACCAACCGGGACTAAAGGTCATTTTCAGCAGCGCAAAGGGCAGGAAGCAGAGCCCTTTAGTCCCGGTTGGTGGCTCGGACCGGGACTAAAGGGGGGCCTTTAGTCCCGGTTGGTGCCACCAACCGGGACTAAAGGGCTGCGGCTGGCACGGCGTCGGGGGGGGGTGGATGTTTAGTCCCACCTCGCTAGCTGAGAGGCGTCGAGAGTGGTTTATAAGCGCGGCTGCGCCAACCCTCTCGAGCTCCTCTCTTATTCAGGCCTACGGGCCTAAACGCACTCTCTCTGCCCGTGGGCCTGCTGCGGGCCTGCATCCTGGCCCAACTAGCGGATTGGGTTTCTAGTCGTATGCAGGCCGTGGTGGCCCAGTAGGCGGCATTTTTTTAAATTTTTTTACTTTTTAGTCCCGGTTTGTGGTAGCAACCGGGACTAAAGGTCTTTTCCAGTATTTTTGTTTTGTTTTTTGCTTTATTTATTTTCTTTTGTTTCTACTTACAGCTAAATACTTAGAGTTTTTGAGTGATTCTTTTTGCTTTAGGTCACAAAAATTATAAACTTTCCGTTAGTGCCAGTAGTTTTCAAATTTGAATAGTTTAAATTTGAATTCTTTGAAATTTGTGTGAATCACTAGTTTGTGAATAACTTTACTTTAAAAATAGATTTTTGAGTGATTCTTTTTCCTGCTGTTTAATATTAGTGTGTTTTATCATTATATTCAATTTGGTAATTTTTAGGTTATTTTAAATGGTTGTTTTAATCAAAAACAGATTTTGTTATTTTAGTTTGCTATTAAAGTTTCTAACAAAAAATACTTTATGAAAATTCTTTTTGCTATTAAAGTTTTGAACAAAAAATACTTGGCATGGTATCATCATTTCACCCACATAGCATGTGCTAAAAAGTTGAGAGGGTTACGGGAAAAACTGGATGCACTTCGTGTACAAACTGGACAATCTCTTTCGAAGTATCAGGGTTTCAGACGAAAACTCATGTGTTACGAAGGCATTTCATATTTTTAAACTTATTTGAACTCCAGACTTTTTGTGCGTTCAATATGCACCATTCAAAGCCACATCATCAATTTTCAATCCTTTCTGACTTCATTTGCTATTTTTCATGCATTTAATCTTTTTTTTGAGCTAAATGGCCCTGAAATTGAAAAGCACTACAAATGAACTCTGAAAAGGTTGAAAGTTGGCATGGTATCATCATTTCACCCACATAGCATGTGCTAAAAAGTTGAGAGGGTTACGGCAAAAACTGGATTCACTTCGTGTACAAAATGGACAATCTCTTTCGAAGCATCAGGGTTTCGGACGAAAACTCATATGTTACAAAGGCATTTCATTTTTTTAAACTTATTTCAACTCCAGACTTTTTGTGCGTTCAACATGCACCATTCAAAGCCACATCATCAATTTTCAACCCTTTCTGACTTCATTTGCTATTTTCCATGCATTTACTGATTTTTTTGAGCTAAATGACCCTGAAATTGAAAAGCAGTACAAATGAACTCTGAAAAGGTTGAAAGTTGGCATGGTATCATCATTTCACCCACATAGCGTGTGCTAAAAAGTTGAGAGGGTTACGGCAAAAACTGGATGCACTTCGTGTACAAAATGGACAATCTCTTTCGAAGTATCACGGTTTCGGACGAAAACTCATATGTTACAAAAGGCATTTCATTTCTTGACATGTAACTGCAGTGATATTCTAGATCAAAGTCATCATCAGAATAGTTGTGGAGAGAAAGTCTTCACTTTTTCTTCGCGTGTGTCCCTTGCTTATTGCGATGTAACCATGGATAATCTTCATCGTTTAACAAGGTGCTTGGGTCAGCCTTCACTTTGAAGGGAGGAATTTCATGAAACTTTTCATAATCTTCAGACATGTCTGTCTTGCCCTCCACTCCCACGATGTCTCTTTTCCCTGAAAGAACTATGTGGCGCTTTGGCTCATCGTATGATGTATTCGCTTCCTTATCTTTTCTTTTTCTCGGTTTGGTAGACATGTCCTTCACATAGAAAACCTGCGCCACATCATTGGCTAGGACGAATGGTTCGTCTGTGTACCCAAGATTGTTGAGATCCACTGTTGTCAGTCCGTACTGCGGGTCTACCTGTACCCCGCCTCCTGACAGATTGACCCATTTGCACCGAAACAAAGGGACCTTAAAATCATGTCCATAGTCAAGTTCCCATATGTCCACTATGTAACCATAATATGTGTCCTTTCCCTTGTTGGTTGCTGCATCAAAGCGGACACCACTGTTTTGGTTGGTGCTCTTTTGATCTTGGGCGATCGTGTAAAATCTATTCCCATTTATCTTGTACCCTTGGTAAGTTAATACAGTCGAAGATGGTCCCCTGGCCAACGAGTACATCTCATCTCCAACAATGTTGTTACCCATGAGATGTGTTTGCAACCAACTGCCGAAAGTCCTGATGTGTTCACATGTAATCCAGTCGTCAGACTGCTCCGGGTGTTTGGAGCGCAGAAAATTCTTGTGTTCATTGACATACGGGGTCACCAAGGTAGAATTCTGTAGAACTGTGTAGTGTGCTTGAGCCCAAGAATGCCCGTCCCTATATATTATTGCATCCGCTCCTAGCGTGCCTTTTCCAGTCAGTCTCCCCTCATACCGCGATTGAGGGAGACCAATTGGCTTAAGGTCAGGAATAAAGTCAACACAAAACCCAATGACCTCCTCTGTTTGATGGCCCATGGAGATGCTTCCTTCTGGCCTAGCACGGTTACGAACACATTTCTTTAAGACTCCCATGAACCTCTCAAAGGGGAACATATTGTGTAGAAATACAGGACCCAGAATGGCAATCTCGTCGACTAGATGAACTAGGACGTGCGTCATGATATTGAAGAAGGATGGTGGGAACACCAGCTCGAAACTGACAAGACATTGCACCAAATCATTCTTTAACCTTGGTAGGATATATGGATCGATTACCTTCTGAGAGATTGCATTGAGGAATGCACATAGCTTCACAATGGCTAATCGAACGTTTTCCGGTAGAAGCCCCCTCAATGCAACCGGAAGCAGTTGCGTCATAATCACGTGGCAGTCATGAGACTTTAGGTTCTGGAACTTTTTCTCTGCCATATTTATTATTCCCTTTATATTCGAGGAGAAGCCAGACGGGACCTTCATACTGAGCAGGCATTCAAAGAAGATTTCCTTCTCTTCTTTGGTAAGAGCGTAGCTGGCAGGACCTTCATACTGCTTTGGATGCATGCCGTCTTTTTCGTGCACACGTTGCAGGTCCTCCCGTGCCTCCGGTGTATCTTTTTCTTCCCATACACGCCCAAGAAGCCTAGCAGGTTCACGCAAAGATTCTTCATCACGTGCATCACGTCGATTGCAGACCGGACCTCTAGGTCTTTCCAATAGGGTAGGTCCCAAAATATAGATTTCTTCTTCCACATGGGTGCGCGTCCCTCAGCGTCATTCGGAACAGATTGTCCGCCAGGACCCTTTCCATAGATTACTTGTAAATCCTTGACCATATCAAGTATGGCATCACCAGTACGGAGGGCGGGCTTCTTCCGGTGATCTGCCTCACCTTTGAAATGCTTGCCTTTCTTTCTTAAGAGATGGTTGGTCGAAAGAAATCGACGATGTCCCAGGTACACATTCTTCCTGCATTTGTCCAAATATATACTTTCGGTATCATCTAAACAGTGCGTGCATGCGTGGTATCCCTTGTTTGTCTGTCCTGAAAGGTTACTAAGAGCAAGCCAATCATTGATGGTTACAAACAACAACGCATGTAGGTCAAATTCCTCCTGTTTGTGCTCATCCCACACACGTACACCTTCTCCATTCCACAGCTGTAAAAGTTCTTCAACTAATGGCCTTAGGTACACATCAATGTCGTTGCCGGGTTGCTTAGGGCCTTGGATGAGCAATGACATCATAATGAACTTCCGCTTCATGCACAACCAAGGAGGAAGGTTATAGATACATAGAGTCACGGGCCAGGTGCTATGATTGCTGCTCTGCTCCCCAAAAGGATTAATGCCATCTGCACTTAAACCAAACCATACGTTCCTTGCGTCACCTGCAAAGTCCCCCCACCTTCTCTCAATTTTTCTCCACCGCGACCCGTCAGCGGGTGCTCTCAACTTCCCGTCTTTCTTACGGTCTTCTTTGTGCCATCGCATCAACTTGGCATGCTCTTTGTTTCTGAACAGACGTTTCAGCCGTGGTATTATAGGAGCATACCACATCACCTTGGCAGGAACCCTCTTCCTGGGGCGCTCGCCCTCAACATCACCAGGGTCATCTCGTCTGATCTTATACCGCAATGCACCGCATACCGGGCATGCGTTCAAATCCTTGTACTCACCGCGATAGAGGATGCAGTCATTAGGGCATGCATGTATCTTCTGCACCTCCAATCCTAGAGGGCATAGAACCTTCTTTGCTTCGTACGTACTGTCGGGCAATTCGTTATCCTTTGGAAGCTTCTTCTTCATTATTTTCAGTAGCTTCCCAAATCCGTTGTCAGATACACCATTGTCTGCCTTCCATTGCAGCAATTTCAGTGTGGTACCGAGCTTTGTGTTGTCATCTTCGCAATTTGGGTACACCCCTTTTTTGTGATCCTCTAACATGCGATCGAACTTCAACTTCTCCCTTTCACTTTGGCATTGTCTCTTTGCATCAACAATGACCCGGCGAAGATCATCATCGGGCACATCGTCTGGTTCCTCTTGATCTTCAGCTTCCCCCGTTGCAGTATCACCGTATTCAGGGGGATAGTTGTCATCATCCTCTTCTTCTTCGTTGTCTTCCATCATAACCCCTCTTTCTCCGTGCTTGGTCCAAACATTATAGTGTGGCATGAAACCCTTCTCAAGCAGGTGGACGTGAAGGGTTTTCAAGTTAGAGTAATCCTTCGTATTCTCACAGACAAGGCATGGACAATACATAAAACCATTCTGCTTGTTTGCCTCAGCCACTTCGAGAAATTTATGCAGGCCCTCAAGATACTCGGAGGTGCGTCGGTTACCGTACATCCATTGCCGGTTCATCTGCGTGCATTATATAATTAAGTGTATCAAAAACCATTACAGAACATCATGAATAGAGAAGTGACTAAATTAATACAAGTTCATCATCACATTAAAACCAAAGTACAATAGTGATCAAATGTTATTACTGAAAAAATAAATACATAAAGTTCATACATATATAGTTCTCATAGAACAACATATAGCTCTCTAGAGCTTCTAATTAAAACATACATTGAAACTATGAAAAACAACAACAAATGCGATCATAATCGCAACTAAGGTAACAATTGATCCAACGGCATAATGATACCAAGCCTCATTATGAATGGCATATTTTCTAATCTTTCTAATCTTCAAGCGCATTGCATCCATCTTGATCTTGTGATCATCGACGACATCGGCAACATGCAACTCCAATTCCATCTTCTCCTCCTCAATTCTTTTCAATTTTTTCTTCAAGTAATTGTTTTCTTTTTCAACTAAATTTAACCTCTCGACAAGAGGGTCGGTTGGAGTTTCCGGTTCACATACCTCCTAGATAAAAACATCTATGTCATGTTGGTCGGCATAATTGTCATAAACACTAAATGAAACAAATCATAATAAAAGATAATATACCACATCCGAATCATAGACATGACGAGGGCCGACGGGGGCGGATACCAAAGTCATGGCACTATATAATAACAAACAATAATAAAAGTAAGAAAATTATACAAGTATCTATCTAAATCATACAAGTAAGAATTTTTTTTCTTTTAAAAAGAAGATAAGAACAAGAGGCTCACCACGGTGGTGCCGGCGACGAGATCGGCGCGGGCGATCGACGGCGGTGAGGACGGGGACGGGGACGGCACCCTACACTTGTGCAGACTCTAAGAAGTTAATTTCAGCTCAAATTGTGCATCTAAATCAAAAGAACTCCCACATACACTCCTCCACTAAAACCCACAAACCACTCTGCTTCTACAGCATTTGAAATGAGCTAAACTAGCAGTGAGAGATGAAACGATGAAGTTGCTAACCTTTTAGAACACTTGTGTAGTTGGTGCACCGCCAAACCTAGACAAATCTTGGGAAAAATGGAGCTGGGAGGTTGAACTTGGAGAGGAGAAAGCTTAAGTGTGACTCGGGCATTTCATCGAACACCTCATGTGCATAGGAGGTGAGAGCAGAGAAGCACACACCTCCCACACCGGCCGGCCAAAAAACAGAGGAGTGAGCGGGCAGGGGAGAGCATATATATAGGCATATCTTTAGTCCCGGTTCGTGGCTAGAACCGGGACTGAAGACTGACCTTTAGTCCCAGTTCCAGACACCAACCGGGACTAAAGGGGTTTCGCCAGGAGCGAGGCCCTTTAGTCCCGGTTGGTGGCTGGAACCAGGACTAAAGGTCCCAGCCGAACCGGGACTGGTGCCTGCCGAGGCCCGGCCGGCGTCCTGGCCGCTCGAACCGGGACTGATGCACGCATTAGTCCCGGTTCGTAACAGAACCGGGACTGTTGCTCTGATCTGGCCTGGACCAATGCCCTGTTTTGTACTAGTGGTAGTGATATGGATGTTTATCTAGAGCCGCTACTTGATGATATGGTAGATATGTTTCTTCATGGTGTCAGAACATACGATGCTTCAAAAGAAGAGTTCTTTAATTTGAAGGCTGCCATATTGTGGACCATTCATGATTTCCCGAGCCTAGGGTATACAGCTGGTTGTACCACCTCTGGTGAAGGAGCTTGTCCTGAATGCCACAGACACGCCTGGGGTTCATGGATGCAGCAGACTTTTTTATTGTATGACCGGTCAGTGCCCACGGACACGCCTGGGCGCGTCCGCGGGCATATAGATGCCCAAATTAGGTGACCAGGGCTGTAGATGCTCTAATAACTGTGCTACATCTTCTTTGTTCTCTTTTCTTTTTTGCAGGGAACTGTGTTGCATCTTCAGTGGTTGACATAGTTGCTCTTCTGCTTGTCTAAAAAGGATTGTGATTTTTTGTTTTTCCGGGAATTAGGATTTTGTCATGACCATGTTAAGGCCCTCTAGGATTTTTTTTTTCATTTTTTTCTGATACAAGCAATCTCACAATTTTTTATACTTTGTTACATAGGAAGAAAATAACTTTCTCGTTCTCTGCATTTGAAGAGCCGCAACACATACATTGAGAACTCAAGTGTTGAAAACCTTAATCTAAATGGCACTTATGTTTGGATATAAATCCCACAATAGCTTGCTCCAACCAGATGTTGCCTACTCTCATGAGTTCCTTATGCTCATACCATTGTACCAATGGTCTAGTCAAAGTGATAGACATAAAATATAGCCTGCAACAGAGTGGAAATATTTTTCTTACAAAAAACAATGTCATTTCGACAATGCCAAGAAGACTAGCATAATTCAATAGCACCATTCAAGCCAATAAACAAACACATGGGATGTTGAATGAGAAGGAGTATGATTAAAATCTACCATGATCACAGACAAATCCATATGTTTAAAATGACAATCAATAAAAGATATTTAAGATGTGTCTAGTCCTAATTAAAAATCACCAATTTTATTACCGTTAAAATTCTTTCAACCTGGATTATCCATGGAAAAAGTAATGCCATGAAAAATATAAAATAATACTTTGACCTTTAAAAACATGTACAAGTTTCAAATGTGTCTGTTGCTGACTTGAAAAATCGTACAAAAGTTTCTACATAAATTATCAATACACCGACAAACATTAATGTTGACTGAAGAAGTGAAGAACCAAAAATAATATTTATGTCCAAAACATAGATGAATAGATTTTCTTTATTTGATATCTTTATATAACATCATACTAATTTGTTATTTTCAAATTATCACTATAAGTTATGCTTAGTTGTCACCTTGTTGGAGAGCTTATTTCAAATCAACAATATATCAATTTGCTAATTTGACGAACTCACATTTGGACCGATACAAAAAATATTTATACTAAACATGTATACTTTTCTATATATAATTTATTTATTGATACAATCTTAATTATTATGTTCTCTATTTCTAGTTAGCATAATTACACACAATAATAGTAATAATATTAATATATAGTGTTTTTGTTATAAACTCTAATGTCTATCATAAAAAGATTAAACCAAGTTATGATGGAAAAATATGAGGAAAATTAAACAGAAAAAAATCGCAAGCCTTCACAAACTATTTTGTAGCATTTATATGCATTACTGTGTATATATTCGCGGCAGGCGCCCATGTGTGTGTGTGTATGTGTGTTAATATTCTTACAAATCTTTGTAGAAGTCTTTACAATCTAACAAACAACTTGACGGAGGTTTCTAGTGTATGATTAAGTGTAAGAAATAGAGAAAGCTATGGGCATCTCCAATGGCAACCCACAAAAATCCTCCCACATCTGTTCACGGACAGGTGGGACTAGTCCGCGGACACGGATGTGGGAGGATGCCATCCAACGCTAGCCGCATACATCCAGCTTTTCTCATATTTTTTTCAAGTCCGCACGATCAAATAGCCGCATGCAAAGGGTACAGACGTTCAAATAGCCGCATGCAACACTAGTTCAAATTTTAAAAAGTTCAAATATTACATTCCAACATTGTTGTCCCCTTTCACCGCCCACTGATGCTCAATCAGATCTTCCTTCAGCTGCTCGTGAGTTGGTCGATGCCGAATTTGTTGATGCAAATGTGGCCGGATTCTGGTCCGGTAGTTTGATAGAATCACCCATGCAAAGTAGTCGGCCATCAGTGTCAAATGCCCGCGCGCCCTGTTGCGGTTGAACACTCGATGACCCTTGATCGAGCCCTTGAAATTGAGAACATGCTCCTCCGCACGCTCCACGTCTTCAAGGACCGCCTGCATCATCGCCGTCTCATCGGAGTACTCCTCCTCGTCCGACGAGCCGTCGGACGACTCAACATACTTGTAACATCCTCATGTATCAAGCTACAATGATCACCCTTTTGATAATGCCAAGTCACCAAGATTAACAGTGCTTGATCATCATTTGTTTCATATCTCATTTCAAATTCCAATTCAAATTGAAGTTCAAATTGCAAGTGGAAATAAAAGTTGATCAAATCTGAGAACTAAACAGTTCATAATTTTGCAAATAATCAGTAGGTAATTGTCATGAAGAAACTAACATTAATTGAATTATTTAAATGGCCCTAACCTAATTAAAACAGTGACAAAACTGCAACATTTAACCCATTTAAGTTTAAACAAAATTCAAACGAACTCAAATGATCCCTAAACCTTTATATGGCAGTACTAAATATTGCAAAGTAATTATGTGGCACAACTCCCTATTTTACAAAAGTCATTTTGTGGCCAAACTTTTTGCAAAACAGAATGGGATTGAATAAACAGAAAAATAAAAAGAAAAGAGAAAATGGGGCACTGTGCACTTGGGTCTAGCACCCCACAGTGCGGCCCGGCCCAGCATCCCCGGCCTTTCCCTTACCTCTCGACAGAGGCAGGGCTATGGCGCTAAGCAGCGCGTGCGCGCCGTCCACGCACGGATGCCGCAGCTGTCGCCCATCCACCGGCCCTGCATGCGGATAAGGATGCCCCGCTGCCCCTCTGACGAACCCTAACCCTTTCTCCCCCCTCCCTCGCTCGGCCCCCTTCGCTTTCTTCACGCCCGAGCGCATCCATGTGCGCATCGCCGTCGCCCACGCCGCCACCGGCCAGTGGCCTCCCCGAGCCGCGCGGGCAAGTCCAGGAGCTCCACCACGCACCTCCACGTCGTCTCCGCCCTCAAGCCTGAGCCGGGAAGCTGTCAAGCGCCGCCATCGGCCCGTTCCCCTCCGCTCGGTCGCCGCCATTCGTCGTCATTGCCGTCGCCTCTTGACCACCCCGACTCCCTCGACTTTGCCATCGAGCTCAATGTGAGCAACTGTCCCATCCCACCTCTTCCTCCCCGTCGATTCGAGCCGTAGGCTCGATCCTGTCACGGCCGACGTTCTGCTGCCGTCAAGACCTCGTCGCCGGCCATGCTTCCGGCCACCCCGGCTCGAGCCGCTAGCACCAACAGATGCGCCTCGTCGCGCCGGTCCTCTGAGTACTCGCGCGCCTCCGTTTAGTCGCCGGAATCGACCGGACGATCATCGCCGACGTTCGGCCTCGCCGCCGGTGACACGGTTGACGTGGCATCGTTGCCACTAATTAGGCCCCCTAATTACCCCCCCCCACAGTGTATGACAGCCGGACCCCACGCGGGTTGATTAGACTAATAAAACCTGTTAGTTTAATTAACTAAACTGACACCAGGGGCCCACTGCTACTGTTTATCTGGATAAGACACGCTGAGTCAGCCTGCTGACTCAGCAAAGGGCCCACCAGTCAGCCTCTGTTGACTGGTCTGTTGACCCAGTCAACGGGCACACTGGTCAGCCCCTCTGGTACACAGAGCTGGGTACATTTAGCATTTAATATTTAATATAATTTCGAATTAAAAATAATCAGGAAATTCCAGAAAATGATTAAAACTTTGAAAAATCATATAAAATAAACCGTAACTCGGATGAAAATAATTTATATATGAAAAACGATCAGAAAAATATGAAGAATCCGAATATGCCACCCATATACCTGCCACACCCCTCTAACATACTGAACATGGAACCGTCCCCTCCGGTTTGATATACCGATAATCACCCGGAGCTGGGAGAACACTCCCGAATAATTTCCCACTCCGACTAACTTGCGTAGTACTGTATTAGAACACCCCTAGCACTGCATGTTGACATGTCATGCATCCCTGTTGCATTGTTTGCTGTGTATTTATTGTTTCTTCCCCCTCCTTCTCTCCCGATAGACCCCGAGACAGCCGACGACACTGCAGAGTACGACCACGTCGTCGACGATCAGACCCCCTTCAGCAGAGCTTCCAGGCAAGCAAAACCCCCTTGATCATCCAGATATCGCATACTCTTTCTCTCTACTGCTTGCATTAGAATTGCTTCTATTGTTGCTCCGATAGCTCCTATTCTGATGCATAGCCTGATTTCGTCGCCTGCTATTGATACATTACTTGATATCCTATGATGCTTAGTTAGATATTATATGTTCATCCGCTGCCCCTTCACCCTTGTCCGTTTTGCCATGCTTGTTATTGGGCCGTGATCACTCTGGGTGATGATCACGGAAATGCTTACATTACTACATTCATTTGCTGTTATGGGGCTAAAGGGCTGGTGGTACCATCCAGTCAGAGATGGACCTGAGTCCCGACAGCTCTCGATGTTAAAGACGGGCCGGCTCCAAGAGTGCCTGCGAGATAATGAAACAAGACGGGTTGAACCCAAGGGTACCCGCGAGTGATATCGTGGCGGAACGACAGGGCAGGCGGAGACCACCTAGGAGAGAGGTGGGCCTGGTCCCTGTTCGGGTCCGCGTGTTACCAAGTCAGAGCGACAGGAACCCTGTTCGTCTCTGCGAGTTACTAAACACGCCTAATGGATTTGGGTATTTGATCTGAGTTGGCTACGTGCCTATACGCACTACCACCACGCGGGATAATGGTTTAATGGGGCCCTCTACGTCGTATGTATCAGTCGAAAGCTCAGTCAGACGTCCAGTTCAGCATTGCGGCACGGCAGGATCGGCGCCATCCAGGACAGAGGTGGTGCCTGGATCTAACCATGTGCGCAACGACCCGTAGTGCAAAGGGCGATGGGTCCAAGACCCTTGAGCGCTTAGGATGTAGACCGGCGGGGACCTCTCTGCTGAGCCTAGGTAGGACTACGTCGTGTCGATCAGCCGAGGCCGGGCATGACCCGGGAAAGTGTGTCCGGCCAGAGTTAATCGAGCGTGTTGGGTAACAGTAGTGCACCCCTGCAGGGAAGTGATCTATTCGAATAGCCGTGTCCACGGTAACAGGACGCTCAGAGTTGTATCTTGATCTGCTACAACTACAAATGGATACTATTACACTGTTCAACTAATACTACTGCTCTCGAGATCACTTTCTCGCAGGGTAGTCGAGGAAGGATCCCAGGGCTTTACTAAAATATGATTGATTATATATTGTCTTGTTCTACTCTCTTCTGATGCTGCAAGAATTGTTTCAAGATGCTAGTCTTCGATAGGCTAGGCCTATCCCCCCTGTTCTGGCATTTTTGCAGTTTAGTCCAAAGATATAACCCCATTCCTTTGATACCGATGCATATTTAGTATAGTTCTGATGTCAGTCTTGCGAGTACTTTAGATGAGTACTCACGGTTGCTTTGCTACTTCTTTTCCCCTCCCCGGTTGCTGCGATCAGGCGACGGAGCCCAGGAGCAGGAGATCCCCGGAGGCACCTACTACGACGTGGAGATCCCCGACGACCAGGAGTAGTTCGGAGGCCCTAGGCAGGAGGCCTTCACCTTTTCGATCAGAGTCGCTGTTTGTGCTAGCCTTCTTAAGGCAACTTGTTTAACTTTGTGTCTGTACTCAGATATTTTTGCTTCCGCTGATGTTTGTATGACTCGAGCTTATGTATTCGAGACGTCGAGGCCCCTGGCTTGTAATATAAAGCTTGTATTATTTTATTTTGTGTCTAGAGTTGTGTTGTGATATCTTCCCGTGAGTCCTTGGGCTTGATCGTGTGCATTTGCGTGTATGATTAGTGCACGATTAAGTCAGGGGTGTCACAATACTGCTCGTATATGTACTCCAAATCGGAATCCATTGCTAAAAAGAAGAAGGGACAACTGTTTTCAGCTCCGGCGATTCATCGAACAGTTGCCGGGCATGGTAGAGGGCTGGTGGAGCGGTCGGAGAACAGGGGTTGAACGGAGACGGAGGAGAAGCGGCGGGGAGCCTTGCTGGAGCGCCGGAGGTGACGGAGACGCAGAGTTGCGGCAGGGGTGTGGCGTGGTGGCCGCGGTGGTGGAGCGGCGGCGAAGGCAAGAGAGAAAGTAGCATGGAGAGAATGAGGAGGATGGAGACGCAGGGTCCGAGAAGGGTTTTGGGTGGGCCAAGGGTGTCGGATTCGTACGCTTCGCGTGTCCGGACTCCCGCAACCCCCCCCCCCCTCCCCACACTTTTGTCTCCGGTTTGCAGGAGAAATCGCGTCCGGACCGCCCCGCGGACCGATACAGGCCCGCGTTAGATGACTCCCGTAATCCGAACAACGCGGTCCGAACGGATGCGGACGGTTTATGGGTCCGCCTTGGAGATGCCCTAAGAGAGGCGGGCATAACTTAACGTCGTGGCATGGAAGGTGGCCAGGGAGGAAAGGACAAGCTCAGCCCTCCCCACTGTCGTGATGAGCCGACACAAATCATTGGTTGTGTGGTTACGTTCACCATGCTACAGAATACTGACACCGGCTCTTTCTCTGTAAATCTATGTTACAAGAAAACTCTGTCCTACGAACCAACCTGTGGTTGGATGGTTAGAGGGACTGTGGTATCCCCAGCCCACCAGGGTTCAAATCCTGGTGCTCGCATTTATTCCTGGATTTATTTCAGGATTTCCGGCGATGCGCATTCAGTGAGAGGAGACGTTCCCGTCGACGACGAGGTGCCTACGGTTACTTCGTAAATTTCAAGATGATATGCCGACCCAGTCTCTCGGGGGTGCTCATAGGGATAGGGTGTGCGTGTGTGCGTTCATAGGGGTGACTGTATGCGCGTGTATATGAGCGCTTGCGTCTGTACTGTGTTCAAAAAAAAAAAAACTCTGTCCTTTTTTTTTTTGCGGGAACTCTGTCCTTTATGTTATCCAGTAAGTATTTTGTGTCCAACCTAGCTTGTCTGAGTATAACACAAAGGATGTGCAACTCAACATACAAATCTGATTTATTTTTTCTTACGAGCACTTGCGTGCAACGCACAAACCTGTTTCTTGGAATATACACAGCTCTGTCGCGTGACACGGTTTTTCTTGATTTTGCTCAGAACTTGTGCATGCATTTGCTGAAATGTTGTCACATTTTCCTAGCGTATGCGGGGAGGAACACACCTAAGGCAAGATACAAAGGTGCCGAGCACTGCTACACCACCCCAACGACTACCAAGTCACTACATATGAGCGAAGACGAACCGCTTGGAGCCAACGGAGACCTCCACCATGAGCAATCCTCCGAGAAGAGGTGAGACGGAAAACGACGGAACAAGGACTCCAAGATGGTGGCTCCTAGAAGGGAACGACCAGTGATAGCCGCCACCATCCGATCCCAAAGATCGAGTTTTCACCCGGAGCATCTCGAAGGAGTAGGGACACCGCGACGGAGCCTTCATGAAGGATGCGGCGTCCACGGCCGCCGCCACCGTCGGCCAATACAATGAATGGGCAAGTGATGTACCCCGGCACGCCCACCCCTCCGACGCATCCTAGCTCCGCCAACCACGAGCGACCACCCACCCGCGTGGCCATGGCCGCTCGCCCGCACCCGAGGCGCAAGTTCTGCCCACGAACGCCGTGCCTCCCGCCGCCAGGGCCACCGCCCTGCATCCAGACACCCCCAATACCGACCAAAGTGACCGGCTTTGGGCCAAAGGACGCACCCGATCGAAGAGACCGCAGCATACGTCCCGCCTCGAACAACGCCGGAGCCGCGTCAGCCCACACATGGCCGGGGAGCGGGGGAAGAGGGGGAGCGGACTCATCCAGGCCGGCACACCCCTGTGCCAGCGACGGGTGGCCCGAGCTCGTCGACGCCTCCCATCCCTCCAGCCTGCCTCCCTACCAGACACCTCCTGTGTCGCCCACCTCGGCGGCGAATGTAGCTCCATGCGAGGCCACCAACACACACCCGTCCACCGGCAAGGAAAAATCCCAAGGACCGCTGTCAACCGCCAAGGAAGCTCACTGAGGAGCCCATCTGCGCTACTTGCCGTCGTCCAACCGCCGTAGCCCCTGGATCCCGGCCGCCCGCCCACCGGCCAGCCGCTGTTGCGTCACACCACCACCCGCCGTGGCCATGGCAGGGGCAGAGACCCGCGTCGTCTGGCCCCAGATCTGGCCTCGACCTCGCCGTCCCTGGCAACCAAGGCACGCACACCACCTGGCTGCCCGCCGTGGGGAGCAGCAGCGCTGGGGATCCGCCACTGCCCGCGACGCCCGGCTCTAGCGCCACGCTCTGGCCCGGGGCAACGGCCCGCGCCAGCGCGCCTGAACGAGAGGACCAAGAGGGCCCCGCCGCCGCCGGCGACGGCTAGGCTTCGCCCGGCCGCATCTCCAGGCAGTGGCGAGGGAGGAGGAAGGTGGGGGCTGGGACCGGCGGGGATTAGGGTTGGCCCTCCGGTCGCCGCGCGGGAGCGACGCGAAGGGAGGGAGGGGGAGATCTGAAAACCCTTCTTAGGCAAACTTTCAACCTCAAGCGTGCCGTTTGCAATCTTCCCATCATAAAGCTGTGCCAGGATTGAGGGATGAATGTTATGTTGCAAACACAGGTGGTGGGCCCCCTTGCCCTGTCCGAAAGAACGCAGGCGTGAGGCCGATCGAGCGTTGCGACGCGTGGACGCGAAGGAGCCTTTTCTTATATTTCATAGGCCTTATCGAAAAGAAAAAGGGATGAGGTTTTCTTGACCCTATTTCAACAAGTACTGCGTTTTTTGGGACGTCTCTGGTGAGACTGATTTTGAGTAAATGTACAGTTGGTAATATTTTCGATTTTTAAAACCCCACGCTGGTGTGGTCATGTCTACTTTCTGGATATAAGACGAGACTTTTTTTTTTGCGAGAAACTTCCAATCTATTCATCTTCAATCATGACAGTACAAAAAACAAT
This sequence comes from Elymus sibiricus, assembly GCA_039707655.1. Lineage (NCBI taxonomy): Eukaryota > Viridiplantae > Streptophyta > Magnoliopsida > Poales > Poaceae > Elymus > Elymus sibiricus. Next base: position 117,232,817 of record CM077676.1, on the reverse strand, counting down.
AGAGGTAATAAAAATTACAACCATGTCCGTGGACCACCTAGCGACGACTACAAGCACTGGAGCGAGCCGAAGGCGCGCCGCCGTCATCGCCCCTCCCTCACCGGAGCCGGGCAAACCTTGTTGTAGTAGACAGTCGGGAAGTCGTCGTGCTAAGGCCCCATAGGACCAGCGCACCAGAGTAGCAACCATCGCCGATGAAGAAAGTCGTAGATCGGAAGGATCAAACCTGTAAACACCCAAACGAAGACGAACGAAGACCGGATCCAAACAGATCCACCGAAGACCAGCACCGACCGAATCCCGCGAGATCCGACGGAGACAAACCTCCACACGTCCTCCGACAATGCTAGACACACCATCGGGACGGGGATAGAACGTGGGAGACATTATTCCTACCAAGGGACATCGCCGCCGCCACACAGCCCCAACCAAGACGCCGAATCTAATAAGAACGAGAACGGGGTCCCTCCCGCCAGCGGGGCGCCGAGATCCTCCGCACCTCCATGGCCTAGAGGCCATCGGAGATGGGGCGGACCGGCGGCGGCGCTGACGGGAGGAGAACAACTTTTCTTGTGGAGGAGGAAAGAGACGGATGGAGTACTTGGATATAAGACGAGACTTAACATAATGGTAGATTAGTACGGGTGTTATTGTCGATGTGAAAGATGAAACAATGGCGTGCTAGTGTTCGGTTCGTGGATCGTGGCTAGCTCGCATAAGGGCATCTCCATCGGCAACTCGCATATTTTCTCCCGCATCCGTCCGCGAACGGGGGATCAGTCTGCGGACATGGATGCGGGAGGACGCCATCCAACCGTAGCCGCATACATTTTAAACTCCTTTTCAACAAACTGGATGAAATTCATGCAAACAAGACCGGATTTCATATAAACATGACGGATTTCATATAAACACGTCCGGATTTCATATAAACATGACATATTTCATTATATTTTACATCAAAGCGGTGGTAGTCCGGCTCTAGAGGTATAATAATACGTAATCTAAATGGTCGCCGGCGCCCGTTCCCCGTCTCCGGCCATGAACCCAGAGAACCGAAGCTTCGCCTTTTCTAGCTCCGCCTCGGCGCTCTCCATCTCCACCTCCGTAACCTTCGCCTCCGGAGACCCGACAAGCGCTGATGTCCGCCTCCACGTCGCCGCCAAGAGACTAATTGGCCGGCGATGTTGAGCCCACCAAGCTCGGCATCGACGGGACGGGAGGAGCGGTGGCCTTCTTGGGACCCGAGCGGCGGCGACATCCCGTGCACTACTCTTCCTCGCTGCCGACGGCGCCTGCGGACATGCCGGCTTCGTGGTCGTGGCGGCGGGGCACGGCCTCGGCGTTGTCCTCGTCGTCGTCTGTCTCTCCGAACAGCGCCTCGCCCGCCTCGTCCTCGTCGTCCTTGGACGCGGCCGCCACCCGCTGCCAGTACCGCCAACGGGCGAGGCGGATCTCGCGGGCGGAGCGATAGGACTGGAGCAGCGTCTCCTGCTCCGCCAGGTCTGCGTTCGACACCACCGCCCTGCCGGCGTCGAGCTGCTCCTCCGCCTGCAGGTGCTCTTGGAGGACGCGGTAGTTGCAGGAGGCGTCGGCCTGCGCTTCCCGGAACTGCTCCTCCCGCTCCTTCCGCACCATGTCCATGTAATGGGCACGGGCCTCGCCGATGGTCAAGGTGCAATGCACCGGCGAGGGTGGCGCGGAGGAGGAGGAGGGTGGCGCGGAGCCGGCTCGTCGTCGACTGCGTCCTCCATTGGGACGTCGTCGTCCTCCGGCCGCCTGCCGGCCAGCCAGCTGCCAGCAATGGCAGCCATCTCCTTCTTCTGCTCCGACGTCAGCCCGTCCCAGAGAGCTTTGGCGGGGGAGGGATCCATGGTGGGAGTGGTGCGGAGAGGGATCGGAGGTGGATGACAGCGGCTAAGGCCGGGGTACCGACTTTTATAGCAATGGTGGGCGGCAGACGGACGGACGGGTGGCGCCGGAGGAGACGCCTCGGCAACCGCGTGCCACCAATGCGGGCGGCAGACGGACGGACGGGCGGCCGTCGTGTCGTTTGAATGCGCGGCAGTCGCCCCCACCGGGAAGCGGCGCGGGCGGCGCTCTCTCGACCGGCGCGCCGCTTCAATGCCGGCGCCAGTGAGCGGTCGCGTCTGCTCTGGCCGGGCATGAATGCGGGCGCTGACGCTCTGGAGCGGCGCTGACCGAAAACGCGCGGGAGGGGGGTGGGCCAGGGCGGTCAGAAGAGGGCTTGTGATCGGTCCAGACTCCCGCAAACCTCCCGCACTTTTGTCTCCGGTTTGCGAGAGAAATCGCCTTCGGACCGCTCCGCGGACCAATACAGGTCGGTGTTAGATGGCTCACGCGATCCAGACAGCACGGTCCGGATGGATGCGGGCGGTTTGCGGGTCAGCTGGAGATGCCCTAACAGACTAGCTATCTAGGGACAACAAAAATAGTTGATGTGACTTGCCACCCGTGAGCAAAGATTTTTATCCTATCCTGACCTATCATCAATCATCTCGTAAGTTGAGCTACTGTTTTGTTATCATGATGGATTAGTACACGTACGTCTACTGACATTACTTATCCATGCTTGGGTCATGCAAATGTACTTTCACCCACGTACCTCCTCCATTTTCTTCTCTTAGACCGACTTGGCCACCCATGAGCAAATATTTTTATGGACGACAAATAATTTCGCGAGTTAACATCATCATAAGTTTTTCTAGGGTGCGTAGTGGTACAAAGTACTTCTAGCTCCCTGCACCTGTCATGTGCCTTGGTGTCACTGTCATCTAGCAAATGTAGGCGTCATGTTCTACTCACCTTGATCTATGTTAATCCACTGTCATGTCATCCAAATGTACTTTCACCAACCACTCTCGTATAGCCTCTAGCCGATTAGGCGTCCTCTCCTTGATTTTCACCGCGCGTGTCGTGCTGACCATGCGTGGACAATCAGACAGCCGACACGTGCGGAGGCCCAAGGTCTTCCAGTTCCTCCCCGCACACGCGACAGCAGCTGATATAGTCTCTGATTGACGTGCCGTGGATTAGCCGGGCATGACTCTGTGTGTATACTGTATGCACCCGTTGTTTAACCCCGCTGATTGCACGCGTGCTTGAGAGAAGAAGGCTTAACCCCACCGTGATTGTTGCGCTGATCGATCCAACTCGGCCTCCACGTTCGACAATTAATGCAGGCCAAGGATATGTTCGCTGCGGTGTGTGGTCGATGCATGTTGCCGCAAACGCACGCATCGGCAACTAACAGTGGTGCAGATCAGCAACAAGTTCGAGCAAGATTTATGTCCCCATACGGGTGGCAGTTTAGCAATATGCTTTGTAATACCATACGTACTCCATCCGTCCGGAAATACATCTCCGACGAGTATTTCCGGACGGAGGGAGTATTTGTCAATGTGCCCATGCTGTGTTGCTTTTATCTTTATTTTATTCTTTTTTTTCTGATAAATGACATTTTCATTTGATCATTATATTGAGATAATACAACTGCACTGAGCAAATGTTCGACCTCTGTATAATGCGATGGACACGGCTAACATGTCATACACAACCAAAAAGAAAAAAAATTGTTTTTACAACAAAATAAAAAGAGGGCCAACCTAAGACAGGGTAGATCCTATGCGAAGATTACACCACCATCTATATGAGAGAAACCTCTCTCACGGTATGCTCTAACTAGTTAGGCATCATTGTAAAAATGTCTCTGTTATTCGGCTTTTGCAAGATAGATCAAGTACGGAGCCATCACATACATGAATGAATAATCTGCACAGGACATGAAAATAATTCTCTCGGTCCTGTGCATTTACAGAGGCAGAACTCACTCATTGAGAACTCACGTGTCGAACCTTAATTCTATACAGCACCAAAGTCTGGATATATATAAACCCAGTGATAGCTTGCTCCAACTAGATTTTGCCTACTCGCATGTGCTCTTGCTTCTCAGACCCTTGTACAATTGGCCTAGTCATGACCAACCGATAAACAAACATTAAAGCCTGCAAAGGAGTGGATTATTTGTCTTATAAAAAAAAAAAAACATTTTTACAACGCAAAAGACTAGCATAATGCAATAACACCTTTGCAAGCCAATTACCAAACACATGTGAGAATGAATAATGAGGAGTACGATTAAAAGATACCATGACCACAATTTTTTTAATATGTTCACATGAAAGTTAATAAAAATATATTTAATATATCAACTCATAATTAAAAATCATGTTTATTGCAATTTAAATTCTTTGTATCTAGATTAAAGAGAATGCCATGGAAATATATAAATTAATAATTTAAACTTCAATGACATCACTACTGGGAAAAGGCTTATAGGTTAACTCACATTAGTGGCGGGCGCAGTCTAGAGCCCGGCACTGGTAATCTTCCAAAATAGTTGTGGCGGGTGAAAAAAACGCCCACCACTGCTATTGACCTACCAGTGGCGGGAGCCATTTTGCGCCCGCCACTGGTAACAGCTGTCCAGATTTGCGGTGGGACAAATGTTACCGGTAGCGGGCACAAACTGGGGCCCGCCACAAGTAGATGAGTTACCAGTGGCGGGCGGAAATGCGTGCCCGCCACAGGTACTTTTCGGCATCGAGGCAAATCTGTCAAAAAATACCAGTGGCGCGCGGCTGTACAGGCCTGCCACTAATAACGAAAATAGCAGTGGCAAGCGATAATACGTGCGGCCACGGGTATTTTTTGGCCTCGTGGCAAATCTGCCAAAAATACCAGTGGCGGGCGGCAGTTCATGCCCGCCACTAGTAAATATAATAGCAGTGGCGGGCCCTATTTTTTTCCGGCCACTAGTAAATTTTTCCTTAATGTTAGGATTTTATTATTTTATGTTTATTATTACGGGCATAATTTAAAGTTTCATCTAAGAGTTTGGCCCCTTTTAATGTCAATTAACTATTTTTAGGACATTAAATAGGTTTCTAGGTATTTAATGGAGGTAAATCCATTTAAAGACTTAAATATCATTGTTCGGTTTATGGAGGTAAGTAAAGGTTAACATCATTTATTAAATGAACAAATGGTAGCAACGGTATGTTTTGACATGTTTGTAGTTTTTGAATGTGTAAATAAGCACTCGGCAGTTTGTTCTAAATTCAGTTTATGTGAGGACATGCTGTGTTTCAACTTGTTTTCTTGCTGTGAATGCAAACTTCATCTTATGTTTTGTAGAAGGCCACTGCTAGTTCATGGATTCTCACCCGAACTAGACCTATTCATCACGTGGATACCGGTTAAATGCCCAATTCTGCTTTTTGGTGCATGGATTCATGGCTGATGGCTTCATATATATATATAATATTTTTTTGCAGGTGAGCTCCATCCGGGAAAGGATGGGTGAGCAAAAGGCTACTAGGAGGAGGAGCGTCTACCCTATCCGACCCTTTTGTTCTTATTTTCTTTCTTATACGGTTTGAACATTGATGATCTTTGTGTGCACTCCTCACCCCATGCTATGCAAAATTTTAAATCAATCATGATGTATGAATAGACTATAATTATTATATGATGTGTATGTGCGTATGAACACCTTCTATTACATGACCTGTACCGTGTACATGACATGTACATAGTACAGTATGTGTATTTTTATTAATTTCTAAAATTGTTAGCAGTGGCGGGCATCAAGCATAGCTCGCCACTGGTAGTCTGTGCCGTTAGTGCCGTTAGTGGTCATTGCTAGTGGCGGGCACTAGGTAATGCCCACCACTGCTATGTCTTTACCACTAGCGGGTGGGCGCCCGCCACTGATGTTGTATTAGCAGTGGCGGGCGGCCCTGAGAGCCTGGCCCGTCACAGCTGGGCTTTTTGCGCCCACCACTGCTAGGCATTTCTGCAGTAGTGCATGTATAGCTCACAATGGTGTCTACTACAACCTGGAAAACCAGGCCAAAAAAAAGTTAATACACAAAATTACGAATATACTAATAAACATTTTATTGACTTCTTGTTGTACTTTATGTTCAACATGCAGAGCTGTAGTTTTCTCTGCTTGATTTATTTATAACACCGTATTAATTTGTTTAAGAACTACTAGTCTAAGGTATGGTTTGTCGACAGCTCATTGGATAACTTATATTGAATCAAGTTCAGATGCATATTTCTATTTGACGAGCTCACGCTTTCACTGATGCAAAAAATATTTATACTAAACATGTATACTTTACATGTGTATATAATTTATCTATTAACACACAATCTTAATTAGTATGTTCTCTATTTTTAGTTAATGTGACTGCACACAATATTATAAATATTAACATATATTGTTTTTTATATAATTCAAATGTCTATCATAGGTTGTTTAAGTAAATTTAAACCAAGTTACATTGTTTTTTATATTTGGAGACATTACACATAGAAAATTACTGGAAAAAACATGAGGCAAATCAAACAAAACTAAAATGCAAGCCTTCACAAACTAATTTTGTGGTTGTATGCATTAGTGTTAGTGTTAGTGTGTGTGTGTGTGTGTGTGTGTGTGTGTGTGTGTGTGTGTGTGTGTGTGTGTGTGTTATGTATATTTTAAAATCCCAAAATATCTTTGTAGAAGCCTTTACAATCTAACAAATTTCTTGATAGAGGTTTGTAATTTATGATTAAGTTCAAGAATTGAAAAGGCTAAGAGCATGTAAATGTTTACGATAAATTTGTCATCCAATCATTGGCTTATTTGTTTTATATATTTGCCCTGAAATGAAAAGGTCGCCCTCCCTATATATTTGCCTACAGCGGTTTTGGATTTTGTGCTAGATTACTTAAGTGGCAAGTGGAACTTTCTCGTTTTACCCTTTATTCGCATATTCTTCTGAGATTCAGTAGCTGATGGTAAGTTAGAGAAGTGGGTGAAGTACTGACGGAAACAAGTTCCGCCAAACTTTCATGTAGAACTTCAAGAGCGTCTCATATCCCTCGTTGCACTGTCCATTTAAAGGCACGCCCTTCAGGGCGCATTGTGAAATATATCTCGCTCAAGTCTTAAATTGGAGATTGTATCGTATCTAGGAAGAACAAAAATGAAGCGACTATTTCTGAGTTGATTTTAAAATAGTTATACTCGGTCGACAATCATAGCTGTTAGAGGGAGATATATTTTTTGAAGTCCAAGACGCGGGGGGGGGGGGGGGGGGGGGATTTCACCCCTTTGTATTTTACACGAATCTCAGTGTTTAAATAATATAATTTATAATATCACCTTGAAAACAGCTATGTGTGCTCACAGGGGTAAAGTATGCCAGTGTGCGTTCATAATGTTAGTGCATGCGCACATATATGAGTTTCTGTGTGTTTCCAATAAAACTTGAAAATTGTTATGCCTCGGTGGTTTGAAAAAAAAAGACAAAACTTTTGAAAAAGAAGACAAAACTGCAAAGCGAAACAACAATAGAACCACAGCTCTGTTCAGGCATTGCTATAGTCCTTTTTTGTTCAAGCTAATTCAGACCTGACCTTAGGCGCCCTATGCACCTGGATGGAGGGAGTAGTACAACCTGACATGACTCACCACTTAATTAACCAATCCAGCACGATGTTTAGTTTTGCGTGGTTTCACATATAAAATCATCTTTGAACAAGTTGACGCGTACTTTGATGCCACACTAGGCCTCGTCCCTGTGTCTCTCCTCCAAGGAAAGACGGCTAGGGTTTCTGCCTCCCGTCGGTGGCGTCGCCGATCTGCCACGTCTTCTGTGGCCTTAGGGCCATGGGTGCGCGGTGGATCCCGGCCCTTGCCGGCGGGAGGGCTCCGTTTTTAGGTGCCTTTTCAAGTTTTGTTAGGGTTTGTGTCCTGCTCAGGAAGACGAGACGGCGGCGGCTTCTTGAAGATGGAATAAGGTTCTTCCCGCCTAGCCCCCGTTTCGGTGGTGCGTCTAGCATCATCGGAGGGCGTGTGGAGGTGTGTCTCCGGCGGATCTCATGAGATTCGGTCGATTGTTGTTTTTGGTGGATCTGCTCGGATCCGGTCTTTGTTCGTCTTTGTTCATGTGTCTTCAGGTTGGATCCTTCCGATTTAAGCTTCTCTTCATCGGCAACGGTTGCTGTTCTGGTGTGTTGGTCCTATGGGGCCTTAGCACGACGACTTCCCGACTGTCTACTACAACAAGTTGTGCCCGACTCCGGCGAGGGAGGGGCGATGACGGCGGCGCGCCTTCGGCTCGCTTCAGTGCTTGTAGTCGTCGCTAGGTGGTCTACGAATCTGGATGTAATTTTTATTATTTCTGGTGTTCGTTGTACTGCCATGATTGAAGATGAATAGATTGAAAGTTTCTCGTAAAAAAAAAAGTTGACGCGTACTTTGAATACTATCATTTCGTGGATAACAAAACTTGCATAGGTTTGACTTGCTTCCTCCAACCCCAACCGAGATCAATGATCAATCGACCACCAAAGCAAGTTGTACACGCACACAGCCTCATCCAATTCCGAAGTCAAATGTTTGGCGTTTTGGCGCCAAATCCAGGCGCACGCGGCCTAGTTAAGTTAGGCAGCCACGAGCCTCGTCTCCAGGCTCCAGCTACTTCTCCCCCTCCCAAGCTCCCCATAAAACCATGGCATAGTGGCAGACGTAGCTAGCTGATCGCCAGTGCACTGTGCACGTCCACCTCATCGTCACGGTTCTGCAACTGTACCTGCATCGCGTGTGGCCTGGCCGCGGTGGCCCGAGGGGCAGGTGGCGCGTCACGCAGCTGGTTCTCAGCTGTCGAGCCTGACGAACAACCTCCTCGAGGGCACCAATCCCTCCACCCCCTTGAGAAGACAGGGAAGAGTACTGTGGAATACATTTACTGCGACAAATTGACATTGCCTGTAAAATTAGTAATGTGCAGCTAAAGATAAAGCGACTTTCAGCATCCACAGTATTGTCTTATGTGCCATGTATAGGCAGTTACAGCCTTCTTTCGTTTCATTTCATATGATGTGGTTGCTGATGTGATGTCTAGACTCGGATAGCAGGAATCTACATGTTTCAGGGATTCACGGGTTACCTGATGGACTGTGTTAAATGATCCATGGTTATCCAAACTGCAAATTCCTTGTACGGGTTCAGTCTATCCAGAGTGTAACATGGCCAAAATGCTTAGTGGAATAATTGCATGGAGCAGCTGGTGAAAATAACTTCAAATAAAAGAGTTCCAAATGCAGATCCTCTTTGTAGCCGTTAGATACTTCACATGTCCTGATCATCGATCTAGTGATACTAAATTATTTGAGTTGCCGACTGATGCTCATCTATGAGCACTACGTAAGAGCCCAGCCTAAGAGGTGAATTATCATGGTAAGATATTTCTCTTATATTGGTAGACTTCCCATGCTTTTGAAGCTTGATTGATCTTAGCTCTGAGGAAGCCGGAATATAATCCATTCCGGTATCTCTGTAAATTCTTGCCTCCATATTATGATATTCTATCCTATTTTTCACTCGTGTTTGTCATTTTGATTTTTGTGATTCCAGTTATGATCAGACTCCTGAATATATTGATTTCCCCCCTCTCGAACGGGGTTAAACCCAGATTCCATTATAATACTACAGAATACATCATCCTGTAGTAACATATGGTTACTGTATGTTTTACTGGTTTGATTTCAGAGGGGAATAATTTGCTTACCTTTACCCAAAAAGGCTTTCGCCCCGCTTTATAAATAAAGCCACAACCAATACAGATGGAGATACAAACACATACCAACCCTGCTGGGGATACCAACTTTACAATAGAAGCACAAAGAGCTAAAACAGGGACCCAAAAACAGGGACTAAACAAGCCAACCTAAGCCCTAAACTAAGGAAGCTTGCTAGTTCCAGGCAATAAGCTCAATTCTTCTCGGAGCTCCTCAACACACCTCGCCAAGCAGGCCACCACTCCAAGGCACACTTCAACTGACAGGCCAGGTGAAATAAGCTACCATCAGTTTGACGGAGGAAGGGCCACATAGACAACGCCTCCAAGGAGGAAACCGGCGTCCGCGGACGTCGTCGGCGTCGGCCTGACAATGTCAAGCACGACATTTGCCCGCGCCCCACCAACCAACCCGAGAGAGCATCACTGTCAATCGACAACCACAGCCAATGCTCCTTGACTAAAGAGTACCACTAGCAGCCTACCTGCATGACACTGATCCCAGCAACCCCCTGGTCCTGGGATGACCTCGCATACCAAGCAGACTGCCGTCTATAAGAGGCCAAGAAGACATCGAGGTACATTGACGACGACAAGAGGCACCTAGAGGAACCTTGGTACGAAAAATCAGATGAACACCGCGAAGGCACCTAGAGGAACCTTGGCCGAAAAATCAGATGAACACCGCCAATTTGCTTACCTTTAATACTCTTAAGATCAAATCTTCAGCTTGTGCAACCTTTCTGTTCTCCAATCTAGATTTGGTTTCTCACTTCTCAAATGCTTACTAGCATCAGCAGCTAAATCCACACACTTGCTAAGGCTTTTACAGATGAACACCTCCATTTCCACTAGGGCTTTCCAGAAGAACTTACCTACTGTGGCTTAGCATGGTTTGCAATTTTAATTATCTTATTGTTTTATCATCTAACTCCGCCTATGTTGTCTCAACATAGCCGGTCCCAAGCCCGGATAAAGGAGGAGGGTTGTGATAGGCTTGGCGAGCCAACGTCAAAACTCAGCCACTCTTATGGAGATGAAACCCAAAAGATTTTCGTTGGGGCGTAACCCTCTCAGCGACGCGCCACATCGGAACCCGGGTGTGGTGGAAAATGGGCAAGGGCCGGGCCGTCACCCCCCAGGTGGCGCGCCGTATCTTGATCTGGATACGGTGGCAAGTGAGCGAGGATCGGGTCGTCGCATCCTTAGTGGCGCGCTACATCGGCGCCCGGGTGTAGTGGAAATTGAGCAAGGGTCTTCGCATTTGACTCGACGAGTGCGAAGGGTAAGGAAGCTAGCCGAGCCTAGGAGGATTCACTTAGGTAGCTGGAACGTAGGGTCTCTGACAGGTAAGCTTCGGGAGGTAGTTGATACCGCGGTGAGGAGAGGCGTTGATATCCTTTGTGTCCAAGAGACCAAATGGAGGGGACAAAAGGCGAAGAAGGTGGAGGGTACCGGCTTCGAGCTGTGGTACACGGGGACGGTTGCAAACAGAAATGGAGTAGGCATCTTGATCAGCAAGAGCCTCAAGGATGGAGTGGTAGACGTCAAGAGATGTGGGGACCGGATTATCCTGGTCAAGCTGGTAGTTGGGGACTTAGTTCTCAACGTTATCAGCGCGTATGCCCCGCAAGTAGGCCACAATGAGAACACCAAGAGGGAGTTCTGGGAAGGCCTAGAGGACATGGTTAGGAGTGTACCGATTGGCGAGAGGCTCTTCATAGGAGGAGACCTCAATGGCCACGTGGGCACATCTAACACAGGTTTTGAAGGGGTGCATGGGGGTTTTGGCTATGGCATCAGGAACCAAGAAGGAGAAGATGTCTTAAGCTTTGCGCTAGCCTACAACATGATCATAGCTAACACCCTCTTTAAGAAGAGAGAATCACATCTAGTGACTTACAGTAGTGGGCAACACTCTAGCCAGATTGATTTCATCCTCTCGAGAAGAGAAGACAGGCGTGCATGCCTAGACTGTAAGGTGATACCTGGAGAGAGTGTTGTCCCTCAGCATAAGCTTGTGGTTGCTGACCTCCGCTTTCAGATTCGTGTCCAGCGGGACAAGCGTGCCAAAGTCGCTAGAACGAAGTGGTGGAAGCTCAAGGGGGAGGTAGCTCAGGCGTTCAAGGAGAGGGTCATTAAGGAGGGCTCTTGGGAGGAAGGAGGTGATGTAGACAACATGTGGATGAAGATGGCGACTTGCATTCGTAAGGTGGCCTCAGAGGAGTTTGGAGTGTCCAGGGGAAGTAGAAGAGAAGCTAAAGATACCTGGTGGTGGAACGATGATGTCCAGAAGGCAATTAAGGAGAAGAAAGAGTGTTTTAGACGCCTATATCTGGATAGGAGTGCAAACAACATAGAGAAGTACAAGATGGCAAAGAAGGCCGCAAAGCGAGCTGTGAGTGAAGCAAGGGGCCGGGCGTATGAGGACCTCTACCAACGGTTAGACACGAAGGAAGGCGAAAGGGACATCTATAAGATGGCCAAGATCCGAGAGAGGAAGACGAGGGATGTTGACCAAATCAAGTGCATCAAGGACGGAGCAGATCAACTCCTGGTGAAGAACGAGGAGATTAAGCATGGATGGCGGGAGTACTTTGACAAGCTGTTCAATGGGGAGAGTGAGAGCTCTACCATTGATCTGGACGACTCCTTTGCTGATACTAGCAGGCTTTTTGTGCGGCGAATCCAGGAGTCGGAGGTCAAGGAGGCTTTGAAGAGGATGAAAGGAGGCAAGGCGATGGGCCCTGATTGTATCCCCATTGAGGTGTGGAGAGGCCTCGGGGACATAGCGATAGTATGGCTAACCAAACTTTTCAACCTCATTTTTCGGGCAAACAAGATGCCAGAAGAATGGAGACGGAGTATATTAGTACCAATCTTCAAGAACAAGGGGGATGTTCAGAGTTGTACTAATTACCGTGGAATTAAACTGATGAGCCATACAATGAAGCTATGGGAGAGAGTCATTGAGCACCGCTTAAGAAGAATGACAAGCGTGACCAAAAATCAGTTTGGTTTCATGCCTGGGAGGTCGACCATGGAAGCCATTTTCTTGGTACGACAACTTATGGAGAGATATAGGGAGCAAAAGAAGGACCTGCATATGGTGTTCATTGACTTGGAGAAGGCCTATGATAAGATACCGCGGAATGTTATGTGGTGGGCCTTGGAGAAACACAAAGTCCCAGCAAAGTACATTACCCTCATCAAGGACATGTACGATAATGTTGTGACAAGTGTTCGAACAAGTGATGGCGACACTGATGACTTCCCGATTAAGATAGGACTGCATCAAGGGTCAGCTTTGAGCCCTTATCTTTTTGCCTTGGTGATGGATGAGGTCACAAGGGATATACAAGGAGATATCCCATGGTGTATGCTCTTTGCGGACGATGTGGTGCTAGTCGATGAGAGTCGGACGGGGGTCAACAGGAAGTTGGAGTTATGGAGGCAAACTTTGGAATCGAAAGGTTTTAGACTTAGTAGGACTAAAACCGAGTACATGAGGTGCGCTTTCGGTACTACTAGGCACGAGGAGGAGGAGGATGTTAGCCTTGATGGGCAGGTGGTGCCGCAGAAGGACACCTTTCGATATTTGGGGTCAATGTTGCAGAAGGATGGGGATATCGATGAAGATGTGAACCATCGAATTAAAGCCGGATGGATGAAGTGGCGCCAAGCTTCTAGCATTCTCTGTGACAAGAGGGTGCCACAAAAGCTAAAAGGCAAGTTCTATAGGACGGCGGTTCGACCCGCAATGTTGTATGGCGCTGAGTGTTGGCCGACTAAAAGGCGACATGTGCAACAGTTAGGTGTGGCGGAGATGCGCATGTTGAGATGGATGTGTGGCCACACAAGGAAGGACCGAATCCGGAATGATGATATACGAGATAGAGTTGGGGTAGCGCCAATTGAAGAGAAACTTGTCCAACATCGTCTGAGATGGTTTGGACATATTCAGCGCAGGCTTCCAGAAGCCCCAGTACATAGCGGACAGCTAAAGCGTGCTGATAATGTCAAAAGAGGCCGGGGTAGACCGAACTTGACATGGGAAGAGTCCGTAAAGAGAGACCTGAAGGATTGGAGCATCACCAAAGAACTAGCCATGGACAGGGGTGCGTGGAAGCTTGCTATCCATGTGCCAGAACCATGAGTTGGTCGCGAGATCTTATGGGTTTCACCTCTAGCCTACCCCAACTTGTTTGGGACTAAAGGCTTTGTTGTTGTTGTTGTTGTTGTATTGTTTTATCATCTGTTGATGTTTTAGTGTTACTACTTTAATGAGACCGCATCATCCTCCACAACAAGGAAAGCTAGCAGCACCTCTTTTTTTTTTCTTCACTTTTCATATTGGTCTCACCTTTGAGGGGAAAAAGTCTGTTTGATGTTGTTGATTTCTTTCCTACCAAGATAAGCACTTCGAAAGAACGGAAAATTACTGTATCACAAATCACTGGTTGTCTATATGTTCACCATGCTTCAGAATGTTTAATCTAAGTTGAAAAGAATCACTGTCCTTTCTGTTAGCCAATAAGCATTTCGTGTCCAACTTAAGTGTATTTGAGTATAACAAAAGATGTTAATTCAACATACAAATCTGAATTCTTTCTGACTTAGTTGTTCAATCATATCAAAGTTCTGCATTCACCTGCTGCTATGTTGAGACATTTCACAATGCATGTTGCAATCAAGTACCTGTCGTATAGTTTGAGGCTTTGAGCTTCAGATTACAGGTTGACCTTCAGACCTCCCACGACGGATTCACCTTCCACTCGTGTAACTTTTTGCACGTCAACGTGTTTGCTGGCTTCTGTGAAATGTAAATGTCATCCAGCCTGCCTTGTCAACGCCCGGCCTAACGAAACTCTCTGGCGTGCCGTTTCCTTTTCCAGTTTTTGCTGCAGAAGTATTACGTTTTTGAAATTATTTGGTGAGAATGAATTTGAGAAACTTTGCACTGGTGATTTTCTCGAATTCTTCTAAAACTATGTGGTCATGTCTACCTTATGGATATGAGACGAGAGATGACAATACTTTGTTGATATGGAGACGAGAGATGACATAATAATATACTATTAGTGTGGGTGTTATTGTCGATGCGAAAGATGAAACACTAGCGTGCTAGTGTTAGGTTCGTGGCTAGCTCACGGAAGAGACTACTAGCTAGCTATCAAGGGACAACAAAAGTAGTTGCTGTGAGCAAAGATTTTAATTTTATCCCATCATCAATCATCTGGTAAGTTCAGCTACTATTTTGTTATCATGAATACACGCCTACTCACATTACTTATCCATCCTTGTGTCATGCAAATGTACTTTCACCTACCTGCCTCCATTTTTTTCTCTTGGGTCGACTTGGCCACCCAGGAGCAAAGATTTTTATGGACGACAAATCATCTCGCAAGTTAACATCATCATAAGCTTTTCTAGGGTGCGTACGTAGTACTACGAAGTACTTGCAGCTAGTTCGCTACACCTGTCGTGCCATCTACGGTACTACTCCCTCCGTCCCATAATATAAGAGTGTTTTTGACAATGCATTCTATCTAGCTACTCTAGTTGAAGAGAAATTCAGCTACTCGCATGATCTATGTTATCCATCCCAAATGTACTTTCACCTACCACTCTAGCCTCTAGCCGATTAGGCCTCCTTGATTTTCACCGCTTATGCCAGCTGGTGTGCTAGGCTGCTGACCATGAACTGATCAGACAGCCGACACGTGCCGAGGCCCAAGGCCTTCCAGTTCCTCTAACCACCGATCTGTCGTTGCTTTGCTTCCCATTCTCACGAGATCACGTCACGCCACTCGCTCCTCCGTCGTGCACCCTTTCGGTTTCTCCGGTGCTCGTTTCCCATGCATGTCGCCATCGCAGCGGACAACGGGACAAGGCTCCCCAACCGCACTACCGCCGCGGCCGCGGGTCGCCACATCACGCCGCAACACAACGCACACGCCGCCTCCGTGCCGTATGCCCGTATGTGTGTGAGAGAGACGCAATGTACGAACTAGCAATATACAATCGGTGGATGAGATGATGGACTGTGTGCTGGCCGACGTGCCGTAGACTAGCGGAGTACGACTAATTGTGCAAGCTGATGGATGCGGAACTCTGTATGTAGCAGTTGTTTATCTCCGCTGATGGCACGCGTGCTAGGAACTAGCTAGGCTTAACCTCACCCAGATCGCAGATCGGTTCTACGTACCCGGTCTCCACGTGCGACAAATGCAGGCTAATGGCAATGTTCCGCGGTCGATGTTGTTACTGAACGGATCAGCAACGCAGCTGGCAATGAGCCAATGCTCGGATGGCAACAAGTTTGTAGGTTTGGAGAACTCACGTACAAGAGAGTCCTAACGATCTATTCCTAAGGGCATTTCTAACCGATCCCCTAAAACTTAGTGGAGTAAAAGTTGGAGTAAAGTTAGTGGAGTAAAATTTTACTCCACTAACGGTGGCTGCACCTAGCCGATTCCCTATAGTTTAGCGGAGTAAAATCAAATTTGTGGCCGTTTGTACTAGCCGCACAAACACAATCTCTACACAATACATATCATAAAATCATTCAAATTAAAACATGGATAGCAATAATCGTCATAACATAAAGTTTCATCACCGCGTTTTTCAAATTTAAACATGCGCAGTTCACCCAAAAGACATCACTTCAAACACAATGTTTTATTCAAAATCACCACAAACATAGCATGTATATCACTAGTAGAAAACCTACCTTTGATTCGGAGCATTAGTCCCGGCCGGGTTTGGGCCCGGGACTAATGTGAGCATTAGTCCCGGTTCCAACGGCTAGGAGCGGACGGGGGCACGGCCCCCTTTAGTCCCGGTTCAAATGGGACCTCTAGTCCCTGTTGGTGATACCAACCGGGACTAAAGGGGTTGCGGCAGGCTGGGGCCCCTACGAGCCTCTTTAGTCCCGTTTGGTATTACCCACCGGGACTAAAGATAGACCTTTAGTCCCGGTTGGTATCACCAACCGGGACTAAAGATATCCCTATATAAAGCTGCTTCGTCCAGCCCGAGTCCAAGCTTCTCCTTTCTCTCCTCTCTGTTTCCTTCCCCTAGCTCAAGCTCATCCTCCATTTTTGCCAAGATTGGAGGCACCCCATCTATCCAACGGTTCTAAAAGGTTAACAACTTCATCCTTTCATCTCTCATTACTAGTTTAGCTCCTTTCATGCTCTATAAGTATAGTGATTTGTGGGTTTTAGTTTGGGAGTAATTATGTGGGAGTTTATTTGATTTATATGCAATTTGAGCTCAAATTAACTTCTTAGTTTGCATATGTGCAGGTGTGGTCTACTTAGTGCCTTCCCGTCCCCGTCCTCACCGCCGTCGATCGCCCGCGCCGTCCCGTCGCCGGCACCACCTTGGTGAGCCTCTTGTTCTTATCATTTTTGTAAAAAAAATAATCTTATTTGTATGATTTAGATAGTTACTTGTATAATTTTCTTACTTGTATGATTGTTTGTTATATACAATGCCATGGTTTTGATATCCGTCCCCGTCGGACCTCGTCCGGTTTATGATTCGGATGTGGTATATTATCTTTTATAACTATTTGTTTCATTTCGTGTTTATGACAATTATGCCCATCAAGTTGACATAGATATTTTTATCTAGGAGGTATGTGAACCGGAAATTGCAACCGACCCTCTTGTCGAGAAGTTAAATTTAGTTGAAAAAGAAAACGATTATTTGAAAGAAAAATTGAAAAGAATTGAAGAAGAGAAGATGAAATTGGAGTTGTATGTTGCCGATGTCGTCGATGATCACAAGATCAAGATGGATGCAATGCGCTTGAAGATTAGAAAGATTAGAAAATATGCCATTAATAAAGAGGCTTGGTATCATTATGCTGTTGGATCAATTATTATCTTAGTTGCGATTTTGATCACATTTGTTGTTGCATTCAAATGCTTTAGCTAGATACTTGTATGTTGTTTTATGAGAAGTATGTATGAACTTTATGTATGAACTTGTATTAATTTGGTCACTTCGATGTTGTGTAATGAAGATGAGCCGGCAATGGATGTACGATGACCGACGCTCTCCCGAGTTCATTAATGGCGTGCATAGTTTTGTGCGTGTGGCTGAGGCAAACAAGCGGAATGGTTTTATGTGTTGTCCATGTGGTGTCTGTAAGAATGATAGGGATTACTCTACCTCAAAAATCCTTCACAGCCACCTGCTTCAGTCCGGTTTCATGTCCGACTGTAACTGTTGGACCAAGCACGGAGAAAGAGGGGTTATAATGGAAGACAATGAAGAAGAAGAGGACGATGACAACTATCCTAGGTTCCCTGAATACGATGGTACTACAATGGGGGAAGCTGAAGAAGAGGCATCAGATGAGCCCGCTGATGATCTTGGTCGGGCCATTGCTGATGCAAAGAGAAACTGCGAAAGTGAAAAGGAGAGGTTGAAGTTGGAGCGCATGTTAGAGGATCACAAAAAATTGTTGTACCCAAATTGCGAAGATGACAAGAAAAAGCTGGGTACCACACTGGAATTGCTGCAATGGAAGGCAGAGAATGGTGTATCTGGCAAGGGATTTGAAAAGTTGCTGAAACTGATAAAGAAGACGCTTCCAAAGGATAACGAATTGCCCGACAATACGTACGAAGCAAAGAAGGCTGTCTGCCCTCTAGGATTAGAGGTGCAAAAGATACATGCATGCCCTAATGACTGCATCCTCTACCGCGGTGAGGAGTACAAGAATTTGAATGCATGCCCGGTATGCGGTGCGTTGCGCTATAAGATCAGCCGCGATGACCCTGGTGATGTTGAGGGCGAGCGCCCCAGGAAGAGGGTTCCTGCCAAGGTGATGTGGTATGCTCCTATAATACCACGGTTGAAACGTTTGTTCCAAAACAAAGAGCATGCCAAGATGTTGAGAGTACCCGCTGATGGGTCGCAGTGGAGAAAAATCGAGAGAAAGTGATCGGAGTTTGCAGATGACGCAAGGAACTTATGGTTTGGTATAAGTACAGATGGCATGAATCCTTTTGGGGAGCAGAGCAACAGTCATAGCACCTGGCCTGTGACTCTATGTATCTATAAACTTCCTCCTTGGTTGTGCATGAAGCGGAAGTTCATTATGATGCCAGTGCTCATCCAAGGCCCTAAGCAACCCGGCAATGACATTGATGTGTACCTAAGGCCATTAGTTGAAGAACTTTTACAGTTGTGGGATATAAAAGGTGTACGTGTGTGGGATGAGCACAAACAACAGGAATTTGACCTACGAGCGTTGCTGTTTGTAACCATCAATGATTGGCCTGCTCTTAGTAACCTTTCAGGACAGACAAACAAGGGAACAATGCATGCACGCACTGTTTAGATGAGACTGAAAGTATATATTTGGATAAATGTAAGAAGAATGTGTACCTGGGACATCGTCGATTTTTTCCAATCAGGCATCTCTTAAGAAAGAAAGGCAAGCATTTCAAAGGTGAGGCAGATCACCGGAAGAAGCCTGCCCACCGTACTGGTGATGATATATTTGATATGGTCAAGGATTTAAAAGTAATCTTTGGAAAGGGTCCTGGCAGACAATCTGTTCCGAATGACGCTAACGGACACGCACTCATGTGGAAGAAGAAATCTATATTTTGGGAGCTACCCTATTGGAAAGTCCTAGAGGTCCGCTCTGCAATCGACGTGATGCACGTGACGAAGAATCTTTGCGTGAACCTGCTAGGCTTCTTGGGCGTGTATGGGAAGACAAAAGATACACCGGAGGCACGGGAGGACCAGCAATGCATGAACGAAAAAGACGGCATGCAACCAAAGCAGTATCAAGGTCTTGCCAGCTACGCTCTTACCAAAGAAGAGAAGGAAATCTTTTTTGAATGCCTGAGCAGTATGAAGGTCCCGTCTGGCTTCTCGTCGAATATAAAGGGAATAATAAATATGGCAGAGAAAAAATTCCAAAACCTAAAGTCTCATGACTGCCACGTGATTATGACGCAATTACTTCCGGTTGCATTGAGGGGGCTTCTACCGGAAAATGTTCGATTAGCCATTGTGAAGCTATGTGCATTCCTCAATGCAATTTCTCAGAAGGTAATCGATCCAGAAATCCTACCAAGGTTACAGAATGATTTGGTCCAATGTCTTGTCAGTTTCGAGTTGATGTTCCCACCACCCTTCTTCAATATTATGGCGCACGTCCTAGTTCACCTAGTCGAAGAGATTACCATTCTGGGTCCTGTATTTCTACACAATATGTTCCCCTTTGAGAGGTTCATGGGAGTCTTAAAGAAATATGTTCATAACCGTGCTAGGCCAGAAGGAAGCATCTCCAAGGGCCATGAAACAGAGGTGGTTATTGAGTTTTGTGTTGACTTTATTCCTGACCTTAAGCCGATTGGTGTTCCTCAATCGCGGCATGAGGGGAGACTGAGTGGAAAAGGCACGCTAGGAAAGAATTCAGTAATAAGTATGGACGGGCATTCTTTTACTCAAGCACACTACACAGTTCTACAAAATTCCACCTGGGTGGCTCCGTATATCGAGGAACACATGGATATTGTACGCTCCAAGAACCCGGAGCAGTCTGACCCCTGGATTAAACGTACACACATGGCGACTTTCGGCGGTTGGTTGCAAACACATCTCATGAATAACACCACTGTTGCAGATGAGCTGTACTTGTTGGCCAAGTCACCATCTTCGACTATATTGACTTTCAAAGGGTACGAGATAAATGGGAATACATTTTACACAATCGCCCAAGATAAAAATAGCACCAACCAAAACAGTGGTGTCCGCTTTGATGCAACAAACAACAATAGGAAAAAGGATACATATTATGGTTACATAGAGGAGATATGGGAACTTGACTATGGACCTTCTTTTAAGGTCCCTTTGTTTCGGTGCAAATGGGTCAATCTGACAGGAGGCGGGGTAAAGGTAGACCCGCAGTACGGAATGACAACAGTGGATCTCAACAATCTTGGGTACATAGACGAACCATTCGTCCTAGCCAATGATGTGGCGCAGGTTTTCTATGTGAAGGACATGTCTACCAAACCGAGAAAAAGAAAAGATAAGGAAGCGAATACATCATACGATGAGCCAAAGCGCCACATAGTTCTTTCAGGGAAAAGAAACATCGTGGGAGTGGAGGACAAGACAGACATGTCAGAAGATTATGAAAAGTTTGATGAAATTCCTCCCTTCACAGTGAAGACTGACCCAAGCATCCTGTTAAATGATGAAGATTCTCCATGGTTACGGCGCAATCATAAGCAAGGGACACACGTGAAGAAAAAGTTTTATACCCCAAGATCCCACTTTGGGATGTGACCGGCTTCACCGTCATCACTTTCTCTCTAGTGAGTTTCCGGACTTATAGCTGGAAAGTCCCACTTCGGACAAACCGGAGGGAATCTTTGTAAGAGTTAGGGTATATATGTGTTTTGGGTGTTTGATGATGAATAGAGGTACTTAGAGGAATCCAATAGCTTTGGAATTTAACAGGAATGAGCTCGGTATCAATTTGAGCTAGGGTGCAAATTTGTAGCTCATTTGAAGAAACTTGGTAATGTAAATATTTCAAACCCTAGAAATGGGCAGAAATGGTTTTGACAAGCTTTGATCAAGTTAACTTGTTCTCCAACTTGTGTCACTTGATGGGGGTGATGCTCATGACCATCTGGCAATGTGGTAAAAATTTGAGATCAATGGGAGAAAGTTGCCAATGTAACTTTGTCAAACCCTAGAAATGGGCATAATTGGTTTTGGCATACTTTGACCAAGCTAATTTGTTCTCCTTGATGCACCACTTGGCCTAGATGAATATTTAGACCATTTTAGCAAGTGTACCAAGTTTGAGCTAATTTGGACATATTTAGCAATGTAAAGTTGCTCAAACTAGAAAATGGATAGAGATGGTTTTGAGGGAATTTGATGATGTTATCTTGTTCTCCAAGACATGAGACTTGGCAAGATCATCAAATATGGCATTTGTGACATGCTAGAATTTTCTTGGAATTTATGGTGAATATTTCCTTTGTAAATATTTCAAAAGCTTGAAATATCCAGAAAGGGTAATTGAGGGTTTTGACCAATATTTTGAACATGACCATGTGTTGAAACTCTTATATATGGACAAATTGAATCTGCCAAATACTTTCTTCAAAATGAAAATTAAAACTCCTCATGTTGACTAACAGAAACATAATATAATTTGGCAAAAGAATAACAAGAAAACATAAACTAAAATAATTAAAACAAAGGAAAAAGGTATAAAACTAAAAGAGCTAAACAGAATCTGTTTTTGATTAAAACACCTATTTAAAATATCCTAAAAATTCCCAAATTGAACATACTGATAAAACACACTAATATTAAACAACAGGAAAAAGAATCACTCATATTTTTAAACTAAAGTTATTCACAAACTAGTGATTCACACAAATTTCAAAGAATTCAAATTTAAACTATTCAAATTTGAAAACTACTGGCACTAACAGAAAGTTTATAATTTTTGTGACCTAAAGCAAAAAGATTCACTCAAAAACTCTAAATATTCTAAGAGTTATTCAAAATCTAAAAACAGAAATTGTTCTGTTTAGAAAACAAAACAGAAAAGAAAAGAGACCTTTAGTCCCGGTTGCAACCACCAGCCATGACTAAAGGTTCCTTCTCCAGCGCGGAATTTGGGCCGCTGAAAAGAGACCTTTAGTCCCAGTTCGTGGCTAGCGCCGGGACTAAAGGTTGGCCTTTAGTCCCGGTTCGTGGCTGGCTCCGGGACTAAAGGACCTTTAGTCCCGGTTTGTGGCTGGAGCCGGGACTAAAGGTATTGTGTATATAACCGCCCGGTGTCCCGGTGCCAGCCACCGCCCGGGAGAAGGAAACAGAACCACGTACGCCGCCAGGCCACTCGTCTTCAACCTCCGACCGCCGAGATCGCCTCCGCCGCCCCGTTCGCTCCGGTCCTCCTCAGAGCTCGCCGTCCGCACCGTTGAAATCTCCGTGAGCCTCTCCCTCGAACCCCCCTCTTTGTCGCACACCGTAGCCGTCGCACCACCAGCTGCGCCCGACCCTGCCGTCGCCTGCGCTCGCCGCGGACCTTCAGGAGCACCTGAGGTTGCGGGAGCACGGGCCGCCGCCGTCCCCATCACCGACCCCCTCAGACCACCGCCGCATCTTGATCCGACGTCCGATCGGCGGGGCCGCCTCTCCGACCACTCCGGCCACCTCCGTCTCTCCGAAGAACAAGGTGAGGATGGGATGTACCAATTTTTTTAATTTTTGCTCTGTATAGTTAGGTCACTTGATCCAGTTTAGAGTTTTCTGATTTAGGGTTGACCAATGTCTTTGTAATGGCCTAAAGTGCATAAATTTGTAAAGAAATTGGCGATGTAGTAATAGATTTTTGGTCAATGTGTGATTAGTGTAGTGTGTACTTAGATGGTTCTGTCTTAGGGTTTACATAGCACAAAGCACCTGACACTTTGATCTGCTACTAGTTGCTGTGTACTCCTAGTGCTGTAGTTGATGTGTAGTAATACAGAAATATTAATGCTCAAATATGATGATGTGGGATAGTATATTACTCTGGATTTGAATCTGTGTTGTTCTAGCAGATTGAGTTGAATTACTCCCTGTCAAAAAAATTCAGTTAACTCGCTGTCAAAAAAATTCAGTTAACTCGCTGTCAAAAAAATTCAGTTAACTCTGGATATGAGTGTATATTTTACAGTAGCAAGTGTTCATGACTCTGTTTCTGTAGTATATGACTCTGTTATGTGTTTTTTGGGTGCAGGGAAGATCACCGAAGTGTCGCTCGACGACGCCCAGAAGATCACCGACGACACCCGCATCCGTGCATCCATCCCCACCATCCTTGACAGCCCTCTAGTGAGCATCCCAACCCACCCTCCACAGTGAGGAGTTGACCACTGTGAGGAATTGACCACTGTGATGCTGCTCCTAGTTCTGTTTCG
Organism: Elymus sibiricus; assembly: GCA_039707655.1. Taxonomy (NCBI): domain Eukaryota; kingdom Viridiplantae; phylum Streptophyta; class Magnoliopsida; order Poales; family Poaceae; genus Elymus; species Elymus sibiricus. The sequence goes on along the minus strand of CM077676.1, from coordinate 117,209,182 downwards.
TCTGTCCACTGGCAGTTTGCATGTTGTAGATAATTCATGATGTGTGGATATGGTGTATAACTCAGAAGATGAATATTTGGACATGTGTTGCTTGTCTATTTGGACATGTGTATGAGCTTTGCAGGGAAACTCCGAGTGGCCTATGTTTTGCCGGAATGTTGATTCATTTCCATTCCGGCAAATTTCGGGTGCTCAATATGTCCTATTTTTTACAGTAGCAAGTGTTCATTTCCATGCCAAAATTTTCCGTGGATTACGGCATGACTTTTGCTAAGAAGTAGGACATATCGAGTGCCCTACCCTAGGAGTAAATAGGAGTAGTTCTAGTATGAATAGGAGTACCTATACTAGGAAAATTAATATAAAATAAACCGTAACTCGGATGAAAATAATTTATATATGAAAATTGCTCAGAAAAATCCAACGAATTCGAATATGCAACACGTTCATCTGTCACACCTCTCTAGCACTGCAAACATAGAACCATCCCCTCTCTTTCGCCAGTCCAAAAAATGCCAAACACCGGGAAAACCCCTCCGGGTGTTTTCCCTCTCCGTCTGCAACATGTAGTACTGCGTTAGACACCCCTAGTTTTGCATATTGTCATGTCATGCTTAGTGATGCATCTGTTTGTTGTGTATTGATTGCATCTCTGGTAGTGTTCTTCTCGATACTATGATTCAGTTTTTGCTTATTGAATGCATTCTAATTGTTTTATCTTTCTTCTGGATTAGTTAAGCTATGGACGATAGTGGCAGAGACCATGAAGAGGATATCATCTTTGACATGATACGCTCCTCCCAAAACTAAGAGAATGAACCAGATGACGGCTCACAATTTCTGAACGACTCCGGTGAGGGACTTGAGGAAGAACCAAGAGACGAAGGGCAAACAAACAATGATGGCGAAGAAAATGCTAGACAATTAACAAAGTCCAGCAAGGTATATATATATTAGGCCTCTGGTGATCATTAGATGTATTAATTGATTTGTATATATATATTAACGAATCTTTCTTCTTTTAGCCCTCCGGATCGAGCAAATCTTCTAGAAGGGTACGAGGCCGGGCCAAAAAGTTGGGCGATGGCATAAAGTTCAACATCGATGAAGTCGCAGAAGATGGCGAACCGATTGCTCCTGAACAGAATGCCCGCAAATTTATCCATCAATGCGGAGTTATTGTTAGGGACAACATCCCGATCACCATTCGAGAATGGAATAAGCCAAAGGAAGATCGAGGAGTTAGTTATGTCGACGAAAGATCAAAAAATTTGCTTTGGGATACGCTCATGTCACATTTCAACCTACCAGAGGGTTTCACAGATGGCCAACGGTTGAAAGTCAAGCAGTTTGCTCTTAAGAAGATGGCCACACAATTCCAGAACTGGAAGAAAAGATTATGGAGCGAATACATCAAGGCAAAAAAGAAGACTCCAGAATTCACTGGAGCACTAGAGAAGATAAAAGATCACTGGGACGCATTTGTGGAGTACAAGGAATCGGACGAAGCTCTGGAAAGGTCGAGAAAAAACAAGATAAATGCTGAGAAAAAAGAGTATCACCATGTTCTGGGGACAGGTGGCTACAAGAGAGCCGTGCCTAAGTGGGAAGCAGCTGAGGCCAAGATGCTTGCTGAAGGGGTCATTCCAGCTATAGCGGATTGGCCCCAGAGGTCCAGGAATTGGTTTTATGTGCATGGGGGAAAGTTGGACCTCGCGACAGGGGAGATTATTGAAAAGGCAGATCTTAAAACAGCCTCGGACGCTTTACTTGAAGCAATAGAAGATGCTCGAAAGGGGTTGTTCCAACCCGAGAGAGAGAACGACGAGCTTACACGCGCCCTCGGGAATCCTGAACACGGAGGACGAACACGAGGCAAAGGCGTTGTTCCGTGGGTTCAGGGGTTTTCGGAGTGGAACGACACTTATAGAAGCCGTCAGAGAAAAAAGAAGCAGGATGCAGACCGGCTTCAGAAGGTAGAAACAAAGAATGCGGAGTTGGAACGCATGTTAATGCGGCAGCAGGAGCAGATCGACACAATTAGCCAGCAAAGGGCATCTCCGCGGCAGGAGCAAGCAGATCCAACATTGGATAGTACCGTCCCATCTATGCGGAAAAGCAGCGTGGGTTCCACGGGGGTCCGGGCCGATGATGCACTGCTGGCTCGCTACCCCGTGGATGATATCAAAGAGAGGACAAATTGTGAGCTACACCAGAAAATGAAGAACATATCCATGAAGGTGGCGGTCGGCTTTGCTTTACCGAATGCACCTGAAGCAACCATCCATGGCAATCCGATTCCAGCTGGCTATGCTCGTGTCGGGGTGGATGAAGTTCTGCCGGGATATGACTCACTAGAGCTTGACATTCCTGGAGGTGAAGGGGAGCAGACACTGGGAGAAGTCATACATGGTGTCATTGTATGGAGAAAGGAATGCATCGTGTTTCCAAACTCGGCGCCAAGGCCACCAACTCCTCCGAGTAGCAATACACCTCTAAGTCCACCCCACCTCGAGAGGGAGCCCAGCGCGAGTCCACCATATCGATCTCCGTCGCGTCAGCCGACTCCACCCCTGTTTTCCAGCAGGGCCAAAAGCGGAAGACAACTGCAAAGAAGAAAGCCAACGACGAGCCTCCTACCAAAAAGAAGTTAGCTTACGATATGACTGATGAGGAAACCAGAGCGGTCGTGCTTTCCGAAGTGAAGTCCCATTTTGCACCGAAACCGCCCCCGCCGCCAAAGGAGATAGTACCTACGAAAACCGTAGAGCACTTTGTGGAATTTCTTGAGCGACCTCCGGCACATGTGGAGAATAGGCCATCAGACTATGAACGCTCTATTAGGAAGTCATATCAGGAACAAATGCAGCAGTCGAGAAGTACAAGTAGTAATAAAAGCAGGAAAACAGTTCCCCAGCTCAGAGAACAGGCAATGCAATCGATCCCCCCGCTCAAGGTGATTACCGATAAGGTAACCGACGCTGCTAGAGACATGGGTATCAGTGTTGATCAACTCCTAGGCACCGAGGAATTCCCCGTGGCTGAATTAGCATGGAAATATGTCCCCAAAAACCCTCTGGTCAGACCTGAGCAGGTCCCGCATCTATCAACACAAATGCGAAGATTGCATGAGTGGTACATGAAAGAAGTAAAGAACGGGCGAGAGATGCTCATTGTGAAAGTCAAGGAAGAGCATTACTTCTATGAAAACGAGATAATGATTGAGTTTCCAGAAATTTTTCAGTTATACAATCAAGACGCACTCGACAAATCTATCGTCAGTTGCTATTGTCTGTAAATGATTTCTTTCTGTAATTTAAGTCTCTAGCTCAGCTCGTTCATTGCCTCTAATTATCCTCACTATATTCTTTTGTATGCTATTATGCAGAATGAAGATTGTCGAATGCAAAAGAGGTCGAATCTATGGCATTGGGTTTGTTGACCCATATATCATTTATGAAAAAATGATAGAAGACCACCCCCAAGACTCAGAGGAAAACTTGCTAAGGTTTATGAAGGCACAAAATACCAGAACAGACATACTATTTCCTTGCAAATTCAAGTGAGTGTTACTGTCTTGTACTACAAATTCTATTTTGCTTACTCGATGTTAAGTGTAGTTGATGAGTTATGCATACCTGCTTATATAAACGTGCGCAGGTTCCACTGGATCCTGCTAATCATTAAAGTTGACGCTGGAACTGTTGAAGCCCTGGACTCACTAGGTAAAGACCCTCGAGAATACACCAGCGTGTTTTGCATGCTCGACAGGTAATTTCAATCATTATCGCACTATATCGGCCTCTTTCGTTCGATCATTTCCTGATATCAAGTAATTAATAACTCCTTTATTCATTTTCTTTGTCGGGCAGGGTTTGGAAACGGTTCATCAAAGATGTTGTCGGTGAATGGAAACCGGAGCTGCGTTGGCGACGACCCAAGGTAATTAAGTAGTACTAGCTAGGTCCGCGCATCCCTTTAATTCTAGTTTCAATACCATTATCATGCTTGATTATTATCTGATTGAATTCTATTCTCGCAAAGTGCATGAGGCAGAAACAGGGAACTAATTTATGTGCATACTACGTTTGCGAGAACATTCGCATGATGACCGAATGTCGCAGAGATGCAAGACAATTTCAGGTACGTAAACACTATTCACAATTTTTTTATAATGATCTCATATATATACACACACCTAATATATTCATATTGATCTCCTTCTTTAAAGATGCAAGAGATGCGGGAGAAGCTCCTACCAGAGAACCGCATACGAGCAATTCAAGAGGAAATTGCGGGATTTTTGCTTACGGAGGTCATATCTGAAAGCGGAGAATACCATTGCCGCTAATGCCTGCATGTAATGGTCTTTAAATTGTAGGAGAAATTGTATATACCAAATTGTATATATATATATGTATGGTCTGTAGGGTAACGCAGCAGAAAACAAAAAATTTCCGACCTACGTACCAGCCCAGGATCACTATGGAGACTGCATACAAGGTTTGATCTGTTTCGTTACCGACTCGTAGCGAAGCGGAAGTAGAGTCGATGACGATCGGCGGTGCAGATCCCCGCAGCTAGGATTTTACAACCTCCCAACCGCAAGGATGTACTCCCTCGTCAGCTCACCGGACGGATCTCCGGGCAGCCCTTCGAGAGGCCTCGGGACAGTCCCTCGGATAGTCCCACCGGACGGATCCTCGGACAGCCCTCCGGGAGGCCTCTGGACAGTCTTTCGGATAGTCCCACCGGACGGATCCTCGGACAGCCCTCCGGGAGGCCTCTGGACAGTCTTTCGGATAGTCCCACCGGACGGATCCTCGGACAGCCCTCCGGGAGGCCTCACGGACAGCCCTTCGGGAGGACCCCCGAAACTCGGACAGAAACTCGGACAGCCCTTCGGGAGGACCCTCGAACAGCCCCTCGGGCAAAAAGATCGAACCTACGACCTCTCTACGGGGTTGCACACATACGGTGTCATCTATCCGGCAGGGCTTCGCCGTCCAGAACTAGTCCCCACCGGAACCCAGACAGCCTTTCGGCTCTACGAAACTATTTCGCTGGGAGGGAGAGAGAAGCCAGAAATGTCATGGCACTTGTATGTGAGAAGGAGTGATTGTGGAGGCAGCCCCTCCACCTCTATTTATAGGAAATCCAAGGGGTAGGGTTTCTTGGCCCCCAAGCCTTCTAGAAACCTTTTGGGAAAATATCCCAAAAGGTGACTTTTCCATAAATATCCAAAAAAGCACTTTCACTATTCACGACGACATTTTTCAGCGTCTGATCGAACTGAAAATATTCATGTGGGCTTAGAACATTTCCAGTACCCACCAAAATAATTTTCAACGCGAGCCGGAACAATTCCGGTTTAGTGTTTTTCATCTGCGAAAAGCATCTGAAGCGGTTTCGGCAGCTCCGGAACATTTCCGGTTTTCATCCCGGAAAATTCCAGAAAGTTTCCAGAACGATTCTGGCACCCTCCAAGAATTATCAGGCATGTGCCGAAACCATTTTGACTTTATGGTGTACTCCGAAACAACTTTTCGGTTTCACCGGAACTATTCCGATATCCTCTCCGGAACGTTTCCGTTTCGTCCGAAACTTTTTCGGTGATTTTCTCTCAGACTCCCCGTCTAGTATTCAGCAGATAGATGACCCTTAAGTGTGTGACCCTATAGGTTCGGTGAAGCATAGACATGACCCGGAACCCCTTCCGATCAATGATCAACATCGGAGCCGTGGACACCCATATTGACCCCTATACCCACACGAATGAATATTCGAGTGAACCTCCAGTTGCCGTGTGCTATTCCTGTTGCTTCGCGATATGTTACAAATACCCGAGGTGAGACATGTAGGCATCCCCGTGGATCAACAACTTGTCCACTATGCCAGTTACCTCGTTACCGGTATTGTTCTCTTTTCTCGTTCCCGTGTTCCGGCATCCCCGTGATCAAATCACAAAGTGTCTGGACAGACGATGATGGATACCGTAACACCGAGAGGGCCCAGAGATATCTCTCCATCGTCGGAGGAGCAAATCCCAATCTTGAGCTATCAAGTTACTTGACATACTTTTCCATGAACCCGTAAGCCGCCGTAATAGCCACCCATTTACGGATGACGTTTAACAAACCCCAAAGTTCATGAAGCAAGCATGAAGAAACTCGATACTCTCATGGTCTAAGGAATCATGCAAACATAAACCATCTCTGTGTTATTAACCATTAACTAATGACAAATGTATCTCATAGCATAACATCAATTCGGGTCGATTCAACACAAGTGTTCTACCAACAATTGTGCCCTCAAAATTGCCGGCATAGTCATGCCCATGATCAGGAAAACAGGATCATCATGCAATACTTGAGCCAGTCATAGAGGCTTGACTAGGAATACTTTTTACCGTTTATTATCCCACACGTGCACATGAGTTTCCCTCCAAGCCTCGTTTTATTTGCAGACTCGAGAATCATTGCAGTTATAGCATGGAACATAAACATAATTATGAACAGGGAGATAATCAATAACATTTATTATTGCCTCTAGGGCATATCTCCTACAGACTCCCACTTGCACTAGAGTCAATAATCTAGTCAATGCTAATGCACTTTACACCTATGGCATACTGGTGTAAAATATGCTTCGCATGTGGTATAGCCTGATGTCCAACGGATCTGACGACTTCAGCTCCGTGTGTAACTTTGCATATCCCCGCGTTTTCACGCTTTCACAAAATTCATATTTTGTGTGGACTTGGCTTTGCATATGTGTGAATCATTGGTCGAAACCTGATTCCTCAGACTGAGCTATGGAGCAGCTATCTGCAATAGTGTCCCATAGACCAAAGCCATCTTGGAACCATACTAAGTTCATGAATGAACTATATGATTCAACAACTTCTTTGTCACTTCTTAAGTGTCAACATACTTAGCCTTTGTTATAGAATTCGCCACAGTATCTTGTTTGGAACAATTTCCAACTACCGTGCCACCATGATGTGTATCACAAAACCCTCAACTTAAATCGAAAATCGCATGGAGCATCGATGAAGACTGTATCGATGTAACCTTTTACAACGAACTCTTCATGATCTCCACTTGCGAGAAACCATGTCATCGGTACTGCTCTAGTACTTAATGACATCTTTCACTGTTGTCCCATGATCAGTACTTTGATCACTATGGTATCTATACTCGCAACAACTTTGGAGTATTGGACATATCTGGTTGTTTTTACATACCATGGAATACATGATTAATCCAAACACAAGAGTGTGTGGAATCACCATCATGTATTTTGCTCATCAGTGTTTTGAGACACCGAGTCTTGCAAAACCCTTTCCATGTGACTTCGGCAAGAATCACTCCTTGGCGTTTTAAATGCTAAAAGGTTTTAGCACCTTGTCAATATGTATTCATAGCTTAGCCCCATTAGGTAAATCTATCTCCATAGATCATCATGCCTAATATTAAGGCTATTTAGCCTAAGCACTTCATCGAAAAACTATTTTCAAATGAAGTCCTAATTCGTGTCAAGAAATTTATTTCCAATTAACAATGTGTTAAGTACACAAGGTTTTTAGAAATATTATTATGCTCCCACTTACTTTCTTGAATCACAAGCATCTTCGATACCCATTTGATGAAGTCAAAAACCCTTTTGACCATTCCATCAAAAATGAAGATTCCAACTCCACTTTGCTCTCTTCTGTCCATCGCTGGAACTCTGAAGTTTGCATACTTACTAGCATCCTCTGGATCGACAAATTACTTTGGACTGTATCACATACAAGTCCTAGGTTTCATTCCCATCAGATGGAAATCCTTTTGTCATCCATGTTTCATATCTCATGATTGAAATATGTATTAATTGCTAGTTCAACCCGAACCGACTTCAAGCATCGCTACGGTGAGACAATCTCATCGTAGTCAACTCTTTGAACTTGTTTTTGCAACAAGTCGAGCTTTATGGATAAAACATTTTTATCCGTATCATTTTTTAGTTCCATAAATATCCGTTAGACTCTAAGCCTTCCGAAAGGTGTATCAAGATTTTAATCTTGAAACATTGATATGGAAACTATCTCAGATTGTATTGGCATTTAGCCAATTCCGGAGTCAGGGCCCATCATCGCTTCCTTATGTATCGTAGGTATACTGTTGTCCAACAACAATATCTCGTTTGCGCACCTGAGAGGTTTGCACGAGCCTTGCCTACGTGGTTCAGCTGCAAGTTCGACTGAAGTCCATACATTTTATTGTAGAGACTTCCGTATCAGTCGCAGTAGGAAACTCCAGAATCACTTCCAAGGTTTCTTTCCTTTGACCTGATGACGAAGATACTGGTTATCTCGTCGAGTTGCACTGTCCTCCCACTCGCCTTTTGTAAGAACTATTCTCTTTAAAAGCATACCGTTTTGCGGCAAAATCCTTTGCCTCGGTATAGTGGTGGGGAATACCCAATGACTTGGGATAACCTTACAAAGTAGCACTTGCCTGATTTGAAATAGGTTTGTAACCTTTTACACAAGCCCCATATTCCAAATGTTAAGAAAAGATATAACATGGTTGGGCGTACCATACCATGGCATCATTTCAACAGACCCGATGGAGCTCTTTTCAGTGTAAAAGCCGCAGTCTCTAAAGCATCACTCTTTTAAAAGGGGTAATGGCAAATTTATTTATGTCATCTTTGATCTTACCATGTCATGAATGGTTCGATTACATCTACACAGACTCTCCACTTGCAGTGGTGTTCCGGGAGGTGCAAGTTATGAAACCCCTTTCACAACTCATCAGACATTCGCTAAACTTGTAACTCAAATATTCCTTTCTGCAATCGAATTGTAGAAACATAATTTTCTTGTTACAATAACTTCTACTTCATTTTTGAAAACCTTATGAATGAATTCAAAAGATCCAGACTTACGTCTCAACAAGTAAATATCCATATATCTACTTGAGTCATTTCTGAAGATAGATAACTCCACTACTTGCAACAACATTTATTGGACTACACACATCATAATGTATGATCACCAATATGTTCTTTGCTCGTTCCTTATGGTCTGTGAACGGTATTTCAGTCACTTCACTTTTCAGAGGAAAGTTGCAAGTGTCAGATGATTCAAAATCAAACGACTTCAAAATCCATCACAATGGAATTTTCCATGCGGGTTTCTCCAATGTGACCAAATGCAGTGCCACACTTGTGTGGTATTCTTTTAGTCTTGCGACATTTAGCGTCAGTGTTATGGATGTATCATATTTCCATCAATATTCATAACATACATCCCATCTTGTATGGAAGCATGGCCCTTCATGTTATTCATAACACCGAACATCAAAAGTTCTCTTATGAATAACCTTCTTGCAAAATACCTTATGCAAAGGGCTAGAGTGTGTAAAACTCTAAAATGATTTATGAAAGTAAATACAGAGGTAATGTATTATTATCAATATTCATAACATACTTCTCATTCATAATGAAAGTATGGCCCTTTTGTTATTCATAACTCTGAACATTAAAAGTTCTCTTATGAACAACCTTCTTGCAAGATACTTTATGCAATGGGCTAGAGTGTGTAAAACTCTAAAATGATTTATGAAAGTAAATACAGAGGTAATGTATTATTATCAATATTCATAACATACTTCTCATTCATAATGAAAGTATGGCCCTTTTGTTATTCATAACTCCGAACATTAAAAGTTCTCTTATGAACAACCTTCTTGCAAGATACTTTATGCAATGGGCTAGAGTGTGTAAAACTCTAAAATGATTTATGAAAGTAAATACATCGGGAATACACCTATGGAAGGCATAGTAACATTTACTATGTTCCCTGCGTGTATCTAAACCTCATTCCTGGCTAGTCTTTCAGGCCATAGTAGTTCTTACATCAAGTTGCAACAGAATGCAATCGAGCGGGTATCTTTGTGATTAACTCACAATACCCAAGAATTAGTGATTAACATGTTTAACCATAATTCCCAAGAACTATATCTTTGACCAGCCTTCTATACATCAAAAACCTGTATGACATTCATACATGAGCTGGATATTCCAGTCTCCTTTCCTTTTGCCTTTATACTTCTAATAGTTTTAACTTTCAGTATTTCTTCTACTCTCAGAAGAAGCACCCAACTTAAGAGTGGCGTTAGCCCCGGACTTCCTAGGCGTGAAAGTTTCACTAACACCCTTCGGACACTTCCTTTCTCTTTAAGTTGTCGTATTATTCACCATCATCATATGACAGGCGTTCTTCTGGATCCCCTCTTATCAGTCAAATGCCTAGTAAACACTTTTACTAATAGTTTGCAAACAAACATGGCTTTAGATATCTCATATCTTTCAGCCTTTGTTTGTATCTGAAAATTAATTTTCAGTTCCATGAATATCACATAACTATCCCACAACTTTCGAAGTTCGGGTCTCATGGAAGCAAACATATTTCACTTGACCGTAACGGAATTTTAGCTTTTGGATCGAAGGACGAGAGTCATATCATCCATAGCATTAGCGGGAGAATACCGAAAGTATGCGATAGGACAAAGTCCTTCTCGGCACTCTTGAGGACAATCCTCACATTACGTTACCAACCGTAAAGTTTTAACCAGATATTTAACAGCTATTCAATTTTAATAGGGAAGGTGGAAACGCGAGCCATTATTCTACTTATTATGCAAATCACACTTAGACAGTGTTCAAGATTAATTGCACTGAGAATTAAACAAGGTAATTCTACAGTGCGCTCCCACTCAAATCAATATCTCTCATAATTGATTGTGAGTGATTCAAGATCCAAATTTCAATTCAACGCCAAGGATGCATCCATCTCAAGTGACGAGAATTTCATTTGGTAGGCCAACTTGCCAATCACATCTCTATGTGATTCTTGTTCATCTTTCGATGCGTGTGTTCCGAGCTCATGACTTTCATGCCTGAACGTCAAGACAACCAAGTGATCTTGCTGCGAGGTCTCAACTCACCCGCCTCACACATGTCTAATCGTTCGTACCCATGCATCCATGTGATACCCCGAAAAGAAAAGTGCCGTGACGGTGCTACACTTGGGAGAACACTAACTACTTGATATTTTTGTGAGAGATCACCCTAATAAAAGCGACTACCGCGCAATCAAAAGGGTGCATCATAAGGGATAAACATCTCAGGCAATTCATAATAGCATGATATGGTATAGCCCTTTCTGACGGAGAAGTCTTGTATTTCTTCGTCTCCGGCATTCGCGTCGGTGTTCACCTTTGCGAATATTGCCACCACCTTGTCGATGCACCAGATAATATTGCTATCTCTATAGCTAATAAAATAAGTGCATTACTGAAGGTTGACACGCAGGTCATTAAAGTGACAATCATATGGCTCCAGCCATCATGCCGAATCATGACACGCAGGTCATGTTAATCAATTTACATTATATAGTCATCTCATACATAATCAAATTATAATGAGCACTGCTATACCACATCACATGCACATGCAAACCATCCTGCGAAACCAAGTTAGACGCCTCTAATCGGTTCATGCAAAATTTTATTTTTCGTGGCTTCTAAGGTTTCGAAACAAACCGAAGCTACCAACGTCCATCATCAAGCATGATAATCCAAGTCGCTTGATTAACATTGCGGGGTGTATGAAACACGAGATAATAAAATCTCGAGCCCCATACTAAACTTCGTCATACGCGTGACCCCCGTGCAGATCATATCTGCATTGCCCTTTCGTCTGCGAAATTTCATCTTTCTTTTTAACTACGGTGGAATTCAATGAACTGTTAGCACTTCGTTGATCAATCAGGATCGCGGATTGCCAGAACATTGAAACTCCACCATACTGTTATCAAGATCAGAAATATGCAAATTCCAGGGAAGCAACAAGAACATCGGGTAACAGATTTCATCTGCTACCCGCACAAATAATTTTCAGTAATAGAACTAATCTACTACCTAATTATATTGTGCAACACCCATACATCTCTATGTATTCTAGATCGCAACCTGCATCTACGCATAGCACGGCTCTTGATGCCACTGTAGGGTAACGCAGCAGAAAACAAAAAATTTCCGACCTACGTACCAGCCCAGGATCACTATGGAGACTGCATACAAGGTTTGATCTGTTTCGTTACCGACTCGTAGCGAAGCGGAAGTAGAGTCGATGACGATCGGCGGTGCAGATCCCCGCAGCTAGGATTTTACAACCTCCCAACCGCAAGGATGTACTCCCTCGTCAGCTCACCGGACGGATCTTCGGGCAGCCCTTCGAGAGGCCTCGGGACAGTCCCTCGGATAGTCCCACCGGACGGATCCTCGGACAGCCCTCCGGGAGGCCTCTGGACAGTCTTTCGGATAGTCCCACCGAACGGATCCTCGGACAGCCCTCCGGGAGGCCTCTGGACAGTCTTTCGGATAGTCCCACCGGACGGATCCTCGGACAGCCCTCCGGGAGGCCTCACGGACAGCCCTTCGGGAGGACCCCCGAAACTCGGACAGAAACTCGGACAGCCCTTCGGGAGGACCCTCGAACAGCCCCTCGGGCAAAAAGATCGAACCTACGACCTCTCTACGGGGTTGCACACATACGGTGTCATCTATCCGGCAGGGCTTCGCCGTCCAGAACTAGTCCCCACCGGAACCCAGACAGCCTTTCGGCTCTACGAAACTATTTCGTTGGGAGGGAGAGAGAAGCCAGAAATGTCATGGCACTTGTATGTGAGAAGGAGTGAGTGTGGAGGCAGCCCCTCCACCTCTATTTATAGGAAATCCAAGGGGTAGGGTTTCTTGGCCCCCAAGCCTTCTAGAAACCTTTTGGGAAAATATCCCAAAAGGTGACTTTTCCATAAATAAACCAAAAAGCACTTTCACTATTCACGACGACATTTTTCAGCGTCTGATCGAACTGAAAATATTCATGTGGGCTTAGAACATTTCCAGTACCCACCAAAATAATTTTCAACGCGAGCCGGAACAATTCCGGTTTAGTGTTTTTCATCTGCGAAAAGCATCTGAAGCGGTTTCGGCAGCTCCGGAACATTTCCGGTTTTCATCCCGGAAAATTCCAGAAAGTTTCCAGAACGATTCTGGCACCCTCCAAGAATTATCAGGCATGTGCCGAAACCATTTTGACTTTATGGTGTACTCCGAAACAACTTTTCGGTTTCACCGGAACTATTCCGATATCCTCTCCGGAACGTTTCCGTTTCGTCCGAAACTTTTTCGGTGATTTTCTCTCAGACTCCCCGTCTAGTATTCAGCAGATAGATGACCCTTAAGTGTGTGACCCTATAGGTTCGGTGAAGCATAGACATGACCCGGAACCCCTTCCGATCAATGATCAACATCGGAGCCGTGGACACCCATATTGACCCCTATACCCACACGAATGAATATTCGAGTGAACCTCCAGTTGCCGTGTGCTATTCCTGTTGCTTCGCGATATGTTACAAATACCCGAGGTGAGACATGTAGGCATCCCCGTGGATCAACAACTTGTCCACTATGCCAGTTACCTCGTTACCGGTATTGTTCTCTTTTCTCGTTCCCGTGTTCCGGCATCCCCGTGATCAAATCACAAAGTGTCTGGCCAGACGATGATGGATACCGTAACACCGAGAGGGCCCAGAGATATCTCTCCATCGTCGTAGGAGCAAATCCCAATCGTGAGCTATCAAGTTACTTGACATACTTTTCCATGAACCCGTAAGCCGCCGTAATAGCCACCCATTTACGGATGACGTTTAACAAACCCCAAAGTTCATGAAGCAAGCATGAAGAAACTCGATACTCTCATGGTCTAAGGAATCATGCAAACATTAACCATCTCTGTGTTATTAACCATTAACTAATGACGAATGTATCTCATAGCATAACATCAATTCGGGTCGATTCAACACAAGTGTTCTACCAACAATTGTGCCCTCAAAATTGCCGGCATAGTCATGCCCATGATCAGGAAAACAGGATCATCATGCAATACTTGAGCCAGTCATAGAGGCTTGACTAGGAATACTTTTTACCGTTTATTATCCCACACGTGCACATGAGTTTCCCTCCAAGCCTCGTTTTATTTGCAGACTCGAGAATCATTGCAGTTATAGCATGGAACATAAACATAATTATGAACAGGGAGATAATCAATAACATTTATTATTGCCTCTAGGGCATATCTCCTACATGGTCGTACGAGAAATTATATGATATATGTATGGTCGTACGAGAAATTATATTATATATGCATAACGTGTACAATATGTAGTAGCGTAAACTATGTTTGAAATGAAAAAGAATTGAATGGAAAACACAAAATGAAAAGGAAAAATAAACCATAAACCCTAAACCCCAACACAAAATCCTTAGACCACCAACCGGGACTAAAGGTCCTCCAGCCCCCGGCGCTAGCTCGCGGCCACGTGGAGGGGCCTTAGTCCCGGTTGGTGTCACCAACCGGGACTAAAGGTCCTCCAGCCCCCGGCGCGCGCTCGCGGCCACGTGGAGGGGCTTTAGTCCCGGGTCGTGGCCAACCGGGACTAAAGGGTGGGGGCCTTTAGTCCCGATTTAGTTGTCCCGGTTGGCGACCCGGGACTAAAGCCCCGTTTTCCACTAGTGTATGTTGTGGATCTCCTCCTCGGCCCCGTCCGTGTCTTGGGTGGCCGAATGATCCCAAAACGAGTCATAGTTGAGATCATCAAGGCCAACGGTGGCCGAGGACTCCAACGATGCGAGGAATTCGGCCGTGTTCATCTCCGCTCTACAATGTCAAGCAAGCACTATAAACAATCACTACCGATCATGAACAATCACTATCGAATACCAACGGTACGCGAGGTTTTATTTTTACATTGTTGGCATTTCATCGAGCACTTGGCGGCCGCGTTTTCTGATGCCGGTTGCGGCCGCCGCTCGCGCCAGAGCAGTCGCCGTAGGGGCAGCCGGAGTTGCCGCATGAGGCGTAGGCTTTGGACGAGGCACCGTCGCGGTCTTCTTCATCTTCTTCTTGGCGGCCGCCTCGGCGAGCGCCGCCGCCACCGCCGTCGGCTTTCGAGCCCGTTTGCCTCCGGTAGGTGCGGTGGGAGGGCGGCGTGCCGTTGCCGGAGACGCGGTGGCCACCCCGGACACCATTGGCGTAGTTGGAGGCGGAGCTTGGACCCGGTGGTTCTTTGTCATCCCCAAGCTTTTTTCGGCACCGGCGGCGGCACGTGGGTGGTTTCCGGCGTCGAAAAGCCGGCGCCAGTGGCCGGCGGGGTGAGCGGGGGGGGGGGGGTGGGGTTGGCTATCCATTCCGGCCGGCTCAGAGGTCATCGGTGGCGGCGGCGGGGGATGGCGGCGGCGGGGGCGGGAGGCAGTGCGGCGCGGGAGGGCGAGAGGGAGTTTTACTCGGCCGCCGCACGATGGAGTATATTTAGGGAAATCTTGAGGGGAATAGGGAGTTGGAGTAAAAATTATACTCCGTTAACGTTTTTAGGGGATCAGCTAGGTCCGCCGTAAGGGAGTAAACCAAAAATTTTACTCCCTTATGACCGTATTGGGGATCGGTTAGAAATACCCTAAGTCTCGGTTTTGATATATCAACCGACTATACATTCAAAAGTTAGGCAAAACATGGTTGAGTTATCTACTCTTACAAAGTTGAACCCGGTGAGCGACAACTTAGCAATACGATCTAATATCCTAGCTCTTAGAGCAACTCTAGATGAGTCGTCATATGACAGCCTCAATATGGCATATGGAGCAATGTGCAAACATAAAGTCGTCATATTTGTTGTTTCTATAATCGTGGAACTCATTCGTTAATGTGTCATTTTTTTTCTCAACTTCTCTGTCATCCCATGTGAGATAGGGGGCCACCTGCAACATGCAAAATTCATATGGACTGCGCTCAAAAAAGCAGCCCCGAGAGGGCATATATGGAGGACGCTCCATAAATTATGATGATCCTGGACATAAGATGGCAACTCTGCTACAATTTTTTTGGGCCAAAATTATCATTATAGAGGTTATTATGACGATCAGACTGATGTGATGGCTCTGTTAGTGATGCTCTTAGTGTACGTTGATATCGTATTGCTTTTATTTATTTTCTTACAAGTGTAAGACATGTTAAATTGGGACCTTGTAATAATTGACGTGCCTCTTCGGGTGCATAGAGAGAGAGAGAGAGAGAGAGAGAGAGAGAGTTGCTCTTCTTTTATCTCAAGTAAGACTGGTTTTCTTTTTCTCTTTCTTTTCAGAAAATGGGATTTCGTTACGATCATGTTAAGAGCAAGTTGCAACTGGAATTGCCAAATTTGCCTCCCTATATGTCCGTAGACGCGTTCGCGGACAGAGCCCGGTCATCCTTCATTTCTTCGCGTCTGCGGCCGACCCCCTCACATCCGAGCCCCCAAATCCATGCAACCCCATGCTACGTGATCAAAACAGTACATAGATAAATTCAACATAGCATAGATTGGGCATAGCAAGTTTAATTATAAATCGGACATATCATAGAAAGTTTAATTATAATCGAACATAGCATAGCAACTTCACAAAAGATCCGACATAACAAGTTTAATTATAATCGGACATAGCATAGCAAGTTCACAAAAGATCAGACATAGCAAGTTCATCGATGACTATGATATACAAAAGGTAGATGATGAGAAGACGTACTTCACCACTTCCTCGCCGATCCCTTCCCCTAGGGTTCACCGGAGTGGCGGTGCCTTGCCCTTGAGGAGCAAGGGCTGGAGCTGTCGGGTGCCATAGTTCGCCCCACCGCCTCACCGGGGAGGGCACAATCTGTGACGGGCCGGCGTGCGGGTGCGGAGCTTTAGCTGCCCCTATGGGCCACCGGTGAGGAGGCGGAGCTCCAGCTCCTGCCCTTGTCCATCCGTGACCTGCGGAAAGCGATGCATAGGGTGAGCTCCTCGTCGTTCGGGGTGGAGCTCGAATCCGACTTGGTGAGCGTGTCCCAGTCAATAGGGTCGGTCTGGATGTTGGATCCGTTGCCAGAACCACCCATGGTGATACGGGGAGGGGACCGGACGGGGAGGAGAGCGGAGCAAGGTAGAGTGTGGAAGGGGAGCTGAGAAGGATGTGGTGGGGTTTATGTGGGGTTATGGTGGGCAAGCATTGGCCGGCCTAATGTGGGGGCCACGTTCGGGCGTCTCCGGACCTCCTCATATCTGCCCTACAAACGGGCTGGGTTTGAGGGGTGCCGGACAGCCCACGCATTTGGGACAGATTTGAGGGGTCTGGTTGGGTGCAATTTTTTGGTCTGGGAAGCGTCCAGGCTGTCCGCCTGGACAAATGGGGGGAAAGCAGGGGGTCTGGTTGCAGATGCTCTAAGTTGATTTAGGTTTAAAAAAATATATTGCTACATGCCATGTTATTACTTTTGAAATATATGTTCTATAATAGAAGCAAATAACTCTCTCGGCCTCTGTGAGTGGAGAGGAGCAATTCACACATTAAGAACTTAAGTGTTGCAAACATTAATTCTAAACGGGACCCATGTCTGTATATAAATCTCTCGATAGTTTGCTCCAACCCTTTTCTCATGTGCTCTTGATGCTCCGGCTCATGTGTCAATGGCCTAGTCATAACCAACCATTGACAAAGACATAGCCCGCAACGGAGTGGAAATATTTTTATTACAAAAATAGTATCATTTCGACAACCCTAAAAAGACTACAGTAAGTGCAATAGCATCCCTGCAAGTCATTTACTAGACATAAGTGATACTAAATGATGAGGGTGAAGATTGAAAACTACCATGACCACAAACCAATTCATATAATCAAAATGAGATTCAATAAATAGATACTAAACGGTCTCCTCCTAACTGAAGAACCATTAAGTTTATTGTCAATCTCTCTCTCTCTCTCTCTCTCTCTCGGTATAAACCGAACACCCAACCGAATTCGGGGTTACCTGGTTTATTTTTTTGGTTTTTATTTTGTTACAGATTTTAGTTTATAATTGTTTGTAACTTAATTTGTAAGGAAAACATGACATTTGAATTTTTGGTTAAACCAAATGCTCACCCCTCTTCAGGACATAGATCCATATTTCTCTTTATAATTTTTTAAAAACATCATAGTATTTTTTTTCTTGGAATTATCATTATAAGATATGATCTGTCAGTGACTTGTTTGAGAGCTTCTTCCGTACAAATCTTAGATCGATTTTCCATTTGACGAGCCCGCATTTGGATTGATTCAAAGAATTATTAATATGATATCACACACACACACACACACACACTATGTTTATTGACACACAAGCTTAATTAGTATGCTCTCTACATTTAGTTAGCATGAGTATACACATAAGAATATTCCAAGTATTAATATACAATGTTCTTGGTTATAGAATTCTAATGTCTATCATAAAAATGTTTAAAACAAATTTAAGCCAACTTATGATATCTTGTTTTACAATAAACATAAAAAAAAACTGATGGAAAAAATATGGAAACAACTGGAAGCCTTTATATACTAATTTGTGGCACTTGTATGCGTCGGTGTGTGTATATTCACATACAGGAACCCGTCTATGTGCATGTGTTTTGTGTATATTTTTATATCCTTAAGAATCTTGGTAGAAGTCTGTACAATCTAACAAATATATATTGATAGAGATTTCTAGTGTGTAATTAAGTATGACAAATATGAAAATGATTATGAGAAATTGTAATTGAATCATTGACTTAGTTGCTTTGCATATTTATCCAAAAATGTATAGAGCCGCTCTCCCATATATGGCCACGACTCTGACTCTCGAGGCCATGCATCACCTTAATGCAGCTATCTGTCGAGTCACGGGCACAAAAACACCGGAGAGACCTATCTCTTTGATCTTTCATGGATGTTGATCTCTCGTGGGAGAAACATCCAGACTGCATCCACGCTGGCAAATCACGCCCTCATACGTGAAGATTATTTACTCCATGTCACTGAGCCTTTTATCAGGGTCGCCCTAGCCAGTTATGATTTTCGTGTTATATTACTTGGACAAGTGAAACCTTTTCATTCTATCCTTAAGCACATATTTTTGTGAGCTCTGGTAGTTGGTGATAACTTAGTCAATACTGAAGTTTGGGAAGAGGGTGAATTAACGATTGACACGAGCTCAGCCCAAACCTTCACGTATAGTTTTAAGAGCCTCTTGTATTGGAACTTTTGGTTTGCACACTGTATAGTTTTTTATGTATGGTATATTAATCCCTTGTTGTATAGCTTATGTCAAATCAACCTTGTATCAATTTTCTCATTTCATGACTTAACGGTTGGACCGATGCAAAAAACATTTATACTAAACATACATACTTTTTATACATACAAGTTATTTATTGACACACAATTTAATTAGTATGTCTCTGTTTTTAGTTAGCATAACTACACATAATAATATTATAAATATTACTATATTGTGCTTTGGTTATATAATTCTAGTGTCTATCATAAAAAAAGTTAAACCAAGTTATGTTAGATTTTATTTGTTAATACATTAATACATCAAAATTGATAAGAAATATGAGGATAATTAAATGGACAAAAACACAAAATTTCACAGGCTAATTTGTGGCACTTGTATGCATTATATTAGTGTGCACATATTCGCACCAGGCGCCTGTGTATGTGTATGTGTATGTGTGTGTTTTGTGTATGTATCAATATCCTTACAAATCTTTGTAGAAGCATGTACAGTCTAACAAATATCTTGATAAAAGTTTCTTGTGTATTATTAAGTATAAGAAATAGAAAACGCTAAGAGCATGTAAGACGTTTACGAGGAATTTTTCATCGAACCATTGGCTTATTTGTTTTACGTATTTGTCTGAAATGAGAAGGGTTGCCCTCCATATATATTTGCCTAAGGCCGTTTAGCGATTACTTCAAGGGCAAGTGGAAATCTTTAGTTTTACCCTTATCCACATATTTTTTCTGAGATCGGTAAATTAGGGAAGAGGGTGAAGTAATGATTTAAATGAGTTCCGCCCAAACTTTCCGGTAGAGCTTCGAGAGCCTCTCATATTCTCGTTGCACTATCCATTTAGAGACATCGCCCCTCGGGGTGCTTTGTGAAATACCTTTGTTAATTTGAAGATCGTATCGTGTCTAGTCAGAGTAAAATGAATTGACTATTTTTAAGTCAATTTTATAATAGTTATTCTCGGTCGACAATCATGGCTGTTAGACTGGAGTATTTTCACCCGTTAATATTTTACGTGGAACTTAATGTTCAAATCAGATAATTTGTAGTATCCTATCAACTTCAAAATAGTTATTCCTTAGTCGTCTGAAAAAGAAGGCAAAACCTCAAAACAAAACAGGAATGGAAGCAAAGTCCTTTCAGGTGTTGCTATAGTGCTATTTTGTTCAAGCTAATCTGGATCTGACGACAACATTACGTGTTATGAACTAGTACAACTTGGCTTTGATAATAACCACTTAATTAACAAGCACGATGTTTAGTCTCGTGTGGTTTCTACTCTAATATGAAATCATGTTTGAACAATTTGACGCGTACTTTGACTAATATCATCATCTCGTGGATAAACAAAACTAAACTAGCATGGGTTTGACTTGCTTCTCCAACCCCAACCGAGATCAATCGATCACCAAAGCAAGTTGTACACGCACACGCACGTACACACCCCCTCGTCCCAAGTCAAACATTTGGCGTTTTGGCGCCAAATCCAGGCGCACGCGGCCTGTTTAAGTTAGGCAGCCACCTTCTCCCGCGCGCCTTGTCTGCAGCTCCAGCTGCTTCCTCCAAGCTCTCCCGCTCCCCATAAAACCACGGCATTGTAGCAGACGTAGCTATCAGATGATCGCCGGTGCACTGTGCACGTCCACCTCATCCTCACGGCCACCACCCACGTCCTGTCGGCCCCAATGGCCAAGTTGCTCGCCATCCCAATCATCGTCATCCTCCATGTCGCCGCCGCCGCCATGGCTCCAGGAGCAGCAGGCGACCGGTCCGCGCTCCTCGGTTTCCTCTCCGGCGTCTCCGCGGACCCCGGCGGCGTCCTTGCCGACTGGGTCCGCTCACCGCGGTTCTGCAACTGGACCGGCGTCGCGTGTGACCACAGGCGGCGCGTCATCCAGCTGGTGCTCAGCGGCCGTGGGATCCGCGGCGTGGTCTCGTCGGCGCTCGGGCGGCTGTCTTTCCTCTCGGTGCTTGATTTATCCAGCAACTCGTTCGCGGGGGAGATCCCGGAGGAGATTGCCGCGCTGTCGAGGCTGACGCAGCTGAGCCTGACGAACAACCTGCTCGAGGGCGCGATCCCCGCCGGCATCGGGCTCCTCCGGGAGCTCTACTACCTCGACCTCAGCGGCAACCGGCTCTCCGGCGGCATCCCGGACACGCTCTTTTGCAACTGCTCCGCCCTCCAGTACATGGATCTCGCCAACAACTCGCTCGCCGGCGACATCCCCTACGCCGCCGAGTGCCGCCTCCCCAGCCTCCGTTACCTCCTCCTCTGGTCCAATGAACTCTCTGGCCCGATCCCGCCGGCGCTGTCCAACTCCGCCATTCTCGAGTGGGTCGACTTCGAGTCCAACTACCTCGCCGGCGAGCTGCCCTCGCACATGTTCGACAGGTTGCCGCGGCTGCAGTACCTCTACCTCTCGTACAACAACCTCTCTAGCCACGACGGCAACACCAACCTCGACCCCTTCTTCCGCTCCCTCATAAACTGCACTCGCCTGCAGGAGCTCGAGCTCGCCGGGAACGGCCTCGGCGGCAGGCTGCCGCCGTTCATCGGCCAGCTCTCGCGCAGCTTCCGGCAGATCCACCTCGAGGACAACGCCATCTCGGGCTCCATCCCGCCCAACATCTCCGGCCTCGTCAACCTCACGTACCTCAACCTCTCCAATAACCTCATCAACGGCTCCATCCCGCCGGACATATCGCGCATGCGGCGGCTCGAGCAGCTGTACCTCTCCAACAACCTCCTCTCCCGCGAGATCCCCAGATCGATCGGTGAGCTCCCGCACCTCGGCCTCCTCGACCTCTCCGGCAACCGCCTAGCCGGCGCCATCCCGGACACGTTCTCCAACCTCACGCAGCTCAGGAGGCTGATGCTGCACCACAACCGCCTTGCCGGTGCCATTCCACCGAGCCTCGGCGACTGCGACAACCTCGAAATCCTCGACCTCTCCTACAATGGCCTCCAAGGCGAGATCCCGTCGCATGTCGCCGCCATGAGCAACCTCAAGCTGTACCTGAACCTCTCCAACAACCACTTGGAGGGCTCTCTCCCTCTCGAACTCAGCAAGATGGACATGATCCTCGCGCTCGACCTGTCGTCCAACGAGCTCGCCGGCACGATCCCGTCGCAGCTCGGTGGCTGCGTCGCGCTCGAGTACCTCAACCTCTCCGGCAACGCGCTGCGGGGCGCGCTCCCGGAGGCCGTCGCGGCGCTGCCGTTCCTGGAGGCGATCGACGTGTCGCGGAACGTGCTCTCGGGTGCCCTGCCAGAGTCCCTGCAGGTGTCCACGTCGCTCCGGGACGCGGACTTCTCGTACAACAACTTCTCCGGCGTGGTGCCCCGCGCCGGCGTGCTAGCGAATCTTTCCGCGGCAGCGTTCCGAGGCAACCCCAGCCTCTGCGGCGCCGGGCATATCCCCGGCATGGCGACGTGCGGCGCGAGACGTGCCGATCGACGGCGCGCGGTGGTCCCCGCCGCGTTTGCCATCGTCGCGGTCGTGTGCATAATGCTGTGCGCAGCCGGGTGCCGGTCGATGGCAACGGCGAGAGCGAGGCGGCGGTCGACGTGGCGCGTGGACATCGAGGAGCAGGCGGCGGAGAGGGAGCACCCGAGGATATCCTACAGGGAGCTCTCGGAGGCCACATGTGGCTTCGCAGAGTCTTGCCTGATCGGCGCCGGGCGGTTCGGGCGCGTCTACGAGGGGACGTTCCGCGGCGGCGCGCGCGTGGCCGTGAAGGTGCTCGCAGACCCGAAGGGCGGCGGCGAGGTGTCCGTCAGCTTCAAGCGCGAGTGCGAGGCGCTCCGGCGGACGCGGCACAAGAACCTCATCCGGGTGATCACCACCTGCAGCACGGCCAGCTTCAACGCGCTCGTGCTGCCGCTCATGCCGCACGGCAGCCTCGAGGCGCACCTCTACCCGCACGACGACGGCGGCAGCAGATTATGCTTCGGGCAGCTCGTGGGCATCGCGAGCGACGTGGCCGAGGGGATGGCCTACCTGCACCACTACGCGCCGGTGAGGGTCGTGCACTGCGACCTCAAGCCGAGCAACGTTCTCCTGGACGACGGAATGCGCGCCGTCATCTCTGACTTCGGCATCGCGCGGCTCGTCGCCGGCGCCGAAGCCAGCAGCAGTACGAGCGACGACGACTCCGCCCCGTGCAACTCCATCGCCACCGGGCTGTTGCAGGGTTCAGTTGGTTACATCGCACCTGGTACGTAACATGCACAAAAGTCTGTGCATGCATGCATGCTCGATATGACATTAATTACGATCTACTAATCCTGTGATTAACGGCTAATTTGTTTGGTTCAGAGTACGGACTAGGAGGGCACCCATCGGCGCGGGGCGACGTGTACAGCTTCGGCGTGCTGATCCTGGAGCTGCTCACCGGGAAGCGGCCGACGGACGTGATCTTCGACGAGGGGCTCACGCTGCACGACTGGGTCAGGCGGCACTACCCGCACGACGTCGCCGGCGCCGTCGCCCACGCGCCGTGGCGGCAGCTGGACGTTACGGCTCCATCGGTGGCGGACATGCCGGTCGTGGAGCTGATCGAGCTCGGGCTGGCGTGCACGCAGCACTCGCCGGCGCTGCGGCCCACCATGGCAGACGTCTGCCACGAGATCACCATGATCAAAGAGGACCTCGCCAAGCACAGCGGCGCCGGTGACGGTGACCGGTCGTTCTCGACGACCAAGGACTCGCTCTTCTCCAACTCCAGCTAATTAACACCCAAAAATCCATCGAGAGGAAAAGCATTCGCATTAGCACACGCGCCACGTACGTATGTTGACGTCAAGAATTCATTGCCGCCCGGCTGCTTCGATCAATCCAGTGTCAGTTCCTCGTGGCGCATTAGGAATCTCTCATCTCTCTGGAGGCTGCAAGTACAACAACATTAGTTTAACCATGGTTGGGGATCGCCTACTACTACTAACGAGTAGTGCTAATTCTTTGCGTTGTTAATTCTGCAATGGAGATGACACTCGATGATGATTAATCCATCCAATATCCATGTAGCAAGCAAAGCATGCACTGCATGTCGGACTCCATTAATTAGCCGGCCATGCACGCCTGATCACCATCGCCAGTATTACAATACAAAAAGGGTGTTGAGTTAGGTCATTATTCAGGTGCTCTCACGATCAAGCTGACATATGCAAACGAGTTGATTAACATTTGCTGCACACATACAATGATAGAAAGCAGGCACTGTTCGTTGCATCTATCTGATGATCGGTCGTTTCTCGTGTGGCCTTTCACCACCAGCAATGTGTACGTAGTTTAATGTTGTTGAGGATTCGATAAGAACTTCCATACACACTCTGTCAGATTATTTAGGCTTTTCGATCGGCACGCTTGCTGGCTTTAATTAGTCAGATTCAGGGTACGCAGCAGCAGAAAGCGATCGACGCACTGCTCCTGCTCAGCAAATATTTGTTAACATGTTACTAATGTCTAATGTTATTGGGTTTTGACTTTTGACCTGAGTATGTAAATGCAAAAGGGCTTCAGGATATTAGTACAAGATGTGCATACAATCTACCTGAAGATGTCAAAGTGACAAAGTATGATCTTTGTGCGTGTGCGTATATGTATGTTCAGACTTAGTTTGTGACTAAAACATCATCGTTAACTTCTCTGGAAGGGCAAAGTTTGAGCCTGATTAATGAAAGGTCAGTAGTATCTGACACGACATTGGGAATATTGACCATGCAATCACCATACATCATATTACTATACTAAGATACTTTTGGGCTCGTTGCAGGCAGATCAGCAATAACAAAAGGTTGATGTGATAGTAATTAACGCTAATTAAGTGGTTTCTTTTAGTTGTTCATGTTGCATCCGGGTATACCAGACTGCGCATATCTGCCGCATTTTTTTTGTCTTATTATGTTCTTTTTCGTCCAAAAGATGCTTGGGGCATCTCTAACGCGGGCTCTTGAATAGCCCTTAAACGTGGGTCCTGACGCACTTTATCATTCAACAAATCCGACACAAATAAAGGGCTTTACGGGAGTCCGGACTTCGCCACGTAGGACATCACACCTCCGGCCGACCCAAAATCAAGGCGGAGCCCGCGCATTTGGAGCGGTCTGCACTGTTTTCGCATCAAAACCCGTGTTTTTCTCACCCTCTCCGCTTCGATCGTCGCTGCCCTCCAACCCAATTCCTGTTCTTTTCGCCATCCGCCGCCGCAAGGACCCGTACGAAGACCCGCTGGAGCAAGCGGAGGTGTAGGATCCAGAGAAGGTGGCTGCCCGCAAGATCAACTCGGCGAAACGGCAAGCCATCCACCTAAAAAAGAAGGCAAAGATCAAGAGAAGGCTGCGGACCACAAAAAGAAGGGCTGCGGGGGGCAGCGGGCGGAGGCGTGGATGGCGGGCAGAGGCCGGGCCATGTACGGGGGGCGCCGCCGCCGCCTTCCATGCACCACGCCGCGCTGGCCGAAGGAGTTTCGGCCGCCCTACTTCTACGCTGCCAAGCAGCTCGGCCGTCAGTAGAAGTCCCTGGCCTCTACCGCCGGGTATGTGTCGTATTGCATCGACCTCAACGCGGCGCCACTCCATGTCGCCGAGTCGACATCGCCGCAACTTGTCCGGTCACGAACGCCGGGCGTGGATCAGCCGGGTGCCCGCTCTCTGTTCGTCGGTATATCTTAACCGGGCGAGACAGTGTATGACGATGCAGACAGGGTGTTGATGGAGATGATCCACGATGGAGGCGGAGGCGGCTTCGAGGACGAATAAGTGGATAACTCGAAGCCGGACTAGAACTTTGGTGATCGGACGGATATAAAAACTATGAACATCTGCCTCTTTTTGTGTGTGATCGTGCGCTATGAACACCGCATTTCCTCATATTGCTATACATTTGAAATGTGGGAGGCCGGACCTGGGAAGACGTTTAGGGGATGCGGTTGGATGGCCGGCTCCCGTATGCGTGTCCGCAGACGAATCCAGACAAGTCCGCGGACAAATAATGCGCCTATTTTAGGGGACGGCGTTGGAGATGCCATTACACCGTTAATGGATTCCATGAAGATTTTATTTGCTTTTCCGTTGTATTTTATTTGTATTCTAGCCTTGAGCTACGCAGGTATGTATTATATTAAAGTCTGGACTACGATGTAATATTTATGACATGTGGTTTATTTTGATATTACATCTTATATTGTGTGTGCTAGCTATTGATCCAGGGACTAACACAGTGAGCATAGAGACTCGAATCTTATCAGGTTCGGTCGTTACACCTAGCCGTCGGGCACATCCATCTCCATCCTCCACAAGTCTTATCTACAGCCACCACACCTCCATTGTAGCAACTCCACCGTAGTGACAAGGGCCAAGAGAAGGAAGAAGGAAGGGAGGAGGCGCCTCCCATGTCCACGACCAGAGGGCCGATGCCCTCTTCATCACCACCACCATGCCTCTCTCCGTCTCCAACTTCGTGTTGGCTTGTAATTTGTCCCTAGACTCTATGTACTCCATCACCATGTTTGAGTAATATAATTAGTTCTTGGGGAAATAGGGTGAACTCTAGTTTGCACTAGTACCGCTTGTCTTGCTTGATATGATATCCTCTCTTACATGTTTATGTTAGTAGTCTTTTTGATGTTGGGTGAAGTCGACCATTCAACATACTCCCTCCATCCACATATATTGGGACTAATACATTTTTCGATGTAGTCTTTGACCAATGATAAAATTATTAGTATATTAGGTGTATGATATAAAAATTATGTCATTAGAACTCCTTTTACATACGAATTTGATGGTATGCTTTGTATAACATGCATGTCATATATTATTGTGCTAACCCGCGGTCAAAGGCTACCTCGAAAAACACATTAGGCCTTATATATGTGGATGGAGGGAGTATGACAATTTCGGACTGAAGGTTACTACTATTGGCGAGCCGGCTGGTTGCAGAGGTAGGTTAGTGACATGGCCTATCTCCCTTCATCCCAGATCATTGCAACAAGGGATAAACGGAGACCACTTTTATGCTGCGTCTACGGGGACCTCCCCCCCCCTTAATCACCATTTGATAACCGGAGTGAGGAAGAACGGTGGTGGCGTATGTGATACGGGGGCTGCCGCGTGTATGCACATATCTGTACTTGGTTCCGCCCACAAAAGGAAACATGTGAAATGGCTTAGTATTCGTAGAATGTATAGGTAGTGATGATTCCGAACACCTCGAGAACGTCCTTATTACTCAAGTGCCGCCCCTTTATTTTATCCGCTGTTTTTGAAGGGAACGAGACAGAAAACAAAAAATTTCGGTATTGCGAGCACGCCCAGGATCACTATGGAGACTGCATACAAGGTTTGATCTGATCCGTACCGACTCGAAGCGCAGCGGAAGAAGAGTCGGTGTAGATCGTCGGTGCAGATCCCTGCAGCTAGGATTTACAACCTCCCAACCACAAGGATGTACTCCCACTCCGGACAGCCCTTCGGGAGGCGGTCGGACAGTCCCCCGGACGATGTCGCGGACAGCCCTTCGGGAGGACCCTCGGAACCCGAACAGTAACCCGGACAGCCCTTCGGGAGGACGCCGGAAACTCGAACGGTAACTCGAACAGCCCTTCGGGCAAAAGATCGAAACTACAATCTCTCTACGGGGTTGCACACATACGGTGTCAGCTATCCGGCAGGGCTTCGCCGTCTAGAGGTAGTTCCTGCCGGAACCCACACAGCCTTTCGGCTCTACGAAACTATTTCGTGGGAGGGAGAGAGAAGCCAGACAAGTCAAATGGCATGTGTATGAGAGCAAGTATGAAGCATATGGGGCTGCCCCCTCCCCTCTATTTATAGGAAAGCCAAGGGGTAAAGATGGTATTCACAAATACCAAAAGTGCCCCCACTTTATGCCTTTTCTAAAAAGAATAAAGCAAAGAAGGGTGGCAAGTGGAGCTCCATGGAGCCCCACCTCCCTTGGCCGGCCACATATTGGGGGCCCCCCCATGGGGGGCTTCCTTGGCCACCAAGTCCATCTAGAAGCCTTTTTGGAAATATCCAAAAAGGTGCTTTCCCAAAAATATCCAAAAAGCACTTTCACTATTCACGAAGACATTTTTCTGCGTCCGATAAATCCCAAATTATTTCTGTGTGCCTAGAACAATTCCAGTACCCACAAAAACAATTTTGAACACGTTCCGAAACAATTTCGGAACAATGTTTTCTTCAGCGAAAAGCTATCATAGCGGTTCCGGCAGCTCCGGAACATTTTCGGTTTTCTCTCCGGAAAAATTCCAGAATTTACCAGAACGATTCTGGCACCCTCCAAGAATTTCCAGACATGTGCCGGAACCAATTTGACTTAATGGAATACCCTGAAAGAACTTTTCAGTTTCACCGGAACTATTCCGGTGTTCTCTCCGGAACGTTTCCGTTTCGTCCGAAACTTTTTCGGTGATTTTCTCTCAGACTCCCCGTCTAGTATTCAGCAGATAGATGACCCTTAAGCGTGTGACCCTATAGGTTCGGTGAAGTATAGACATGACCCGGAACACTTTCCGATCAATGATCAACATCGGAGCCGTGGACACCCATATTGACCCCTATACCCACACTAATGAATATTCGAGTGAACCTCTAGTTGCCGTGTGCTATTCCTGTTGCTTCACGATGTATTAGAAAACCCGAGGTGAGATTTATGCATCCCCGTGGATCAACAACTTGTCCACTATGCAAGTTACCTCGTTACCGGTTTTGTTCTCTTTACTCGTTTCCGTGTTCCGGCATCCCAGTGATCAAATCACAATGTGTCTGGCCAGACGATGATGGATACCGTAACACCGAGAGGGCCCGAGAATATCTCTCCATCGTCGGAGGAGCAAATCCCAATCTTGAGCTATCTCGTTTCTGTCATACTTTTCCGTGAACCCGTAAGCCGCCGTAATAGCCACCCATTTACGGATGACGTTTAACAAACCCCAAAGTTCACGAAGCAAGTACGAAGTAACTCGATACTCTCATGGTCTAAGGAATTATGCAAACATTAACTATCTCTGTGTTATTACCATTAACTTGTGACGAATGTATCTCATAGCATAACATCAATTTGGGTCGATTCAACACAAGTGTTCTACTAACATTGTGCCCTCAAAATTGCCGGCATTGACATGCCCATGATCAGGAAAACAGGATCATCATGCAATACTTGAGCCAGTCTTAGAGGCAAGACTAGGAATACATTTTACCGTTTATTATACCACACGTGCACATGAGTTTCCCTCCGAGCCTCGTGGTTATTGCAGACTCGAGAATCATTGCAGTTATAGCATGGAACATAAACATTCATTACAAACTCGGAGATACAAAGTAACTGATATTACTGCCTCTAGGGCATATCTCCTACAGACTTCCACTTGCACTAGAGTCATAATCTAGTTACATGGCTTCCCTAACACCAATGGCAATCTGGTGCTGCTCATGCTTTGCTCGTGGTAGAGGCTTTGTCATCGGGTCTGACACGTTCAGATCCGTGTGAACTTTGTGTACTTTCACCAAACCCGCTTCGACATGATGTCGAATGAGTTTATATTTGCGTTCAATATGTCTTGTCTTATGGTGCGAACTTGGCTCCCTTGCCTGAGCCACGGCGCCACTATTATCACAATAGATCTCCACCGGGTCCAAAGCACTTGGAACCACACCAAGGTCTTCAAGAAATTGCTTGATCCATACCGCCTCCTTGGAGGCTTCTGAAGCAGCAACATATTCTGCCTCCGTCGTAGAATCCGCTACAGTCTTTTGTTTGGAACTTTTCCAATCAACTGCGCCGCCGTTCAATATGAAAGCATAGCCTGATTGAGATTTGAAGTCATCTGGGTCAGTCATGAAGCCTGCATCAGTGTAACCATTTACAATGAGCTCTTCATCACCTCCGTACACAAGGAGTAAATCCTTGGTCCGTCTGAGGTACTTAAGAATACCCTTGACTGCGGCCCAGTGTTCCAATCCTGGATCACTTTGGTAACCGCTGCTAACACTTAGCGCATAGGAAACGTCCGGTCTTGTACATAGCATGGCATACATAATAGAACCAACTGCCGAGGCATATGGAACATCATTCATTTGTACTCGCTCATCGAGAGTCCGAGGACACTGATTCTTGCAAAGTACTGTGCCAGGTGACATGGGGAGAAGGCCTTTCTTGGAGTTCTCCATGTTGAACCTTTTCAACACCTTGTCAATGTACGTGCTTTGGCTAAGCGCTATTAGGCGTCTTGATCTATCTCTATAGATCCTGATGCCCAATACCTATGCCGCTTCGCCTAAGTCTTTCATTGAAAAACTCTTCTTCAATGAGTCTTTTATTTCGTTAAGAAAATTCACGTCATTTCCAATCAATAATATGTCATCCACATACAA
The DNA here is from genome assembly GCA_039707655.1 of Elymus sibiricus. Classification (NCBI taxonomy): domain Eukaryota; kingdom Viridiplantae; phylum Streptophyta; class Magnoliopsida; order Poales; family Poaceae; genus Elymus; species Elymus sibiricus. The sequence goes on along the minus strand of CM077676.1, from coordinate 117,178,567 downwards.
GATTAGAAATGCTTTTGCGCTCCCACTAAACTTCTTGTAAACACAAGATTCTTCGTCATTCCTGATGAAGCCAAACTGTTTGACTACTTCATCAAAACGAATGTTCCAGCTCCTTGATGCTTGCTTCAGACCATAAATGGCTTTCTGAAGTTTGCATACCTTTCCAGCATCCTTATGGATGACAAAACCTTCTGGCTGTATCATGTATACATCCTCTTTGAGGTTTCCATTTAGGAAAGCCGTTTTGACGTCCATCTGCCATATTTCATAATCAAAATAAGCAGCAATTGCTAGTAATATCCGAACAGACCTAAGCATAGCTACGGGCGAGAAAGTCTCGTCGTAGTCCACTCCTGGAACTTGCGTGAACCCTTTCGCGACAAGTCTAGCTTTGTGGATAGTAATGTTACCATCCGCGTCCGTCTTTCTTTTGAAAATCCATTTACAACCAATGGGCTTAACGCCCTCTGGAAGTTCTTCCAGGTTCCAAACTTGGTTTTCATACATGGATTCCATCTCGGATTTCATGGCCTTGTGCCATTCTTTTGAGCTGGGCCCCACCATCGCTTCCTTGTAGTGCGCAGGTTCATCGTCTTCAAGAATGAAGATTTCGTTATGAAACCATTCAGGTGGCTGGATAGCCCTACCTGATCTGCGCGGTTCAGTTACAACATTGTCTGAAGTTTCCGCATCACATGCGACAACTTCCGGCTCGGTTGTAGGGATAATTAGCGGAATTTCTTCCGGTTCTTTAGCCATATCAACGGTCACCGAAGATTCACTAATCTCATTAAGTTGCACTGTCCTCCCACTTGGTTCTTTAGCTAGAAATTCTTTCTCGAGAAAGTGTCCAACCTTTGCGACAAACACTTTGCCCTCGGTGTGGTTGTAGAAGGAATACCCAACGGTGTTTTTGGGATAACCTACAAAGTAACATTTGTCTGATCTGGGATCGAGTTTGCTTGGCTGTAAACGCTTTACGTATGCCTCACAACCCCAAATTTTAAGATGCGACAAACTGGGTTTCTTCCCATTCCACATCTCATGTGGTGTCGTCTTAACAGACTTAGACGGTGCTCTGTTTAGTGTGTGAGCGGCAGTTTCTAGTGCGTGACCCCAAAAAGATATCGGTAGATCTGTAAGAGACATCATCGACCTTACCATGTCTAACAAGGTTCGGTTACGTCGTTCCGACACTCCGTTTCGCTGTGGAGTTCCGGGAGGCGAAAGCTGTGAAACGATTCCACGATCACGCAGATGTTGGCCAAACTCATGACTAAGGTATTCGCCTCCGCGATCAGACCGCAGAAACTTAATCTTTTTGTCACGATGATTTTCTACCTCATTCTGAAATTCTTTGAACTTTTCAAAGGTTTCCGACTTATGCTTCATTAAGTAGATATAGCCATACCGACTTAAATCATCAGTAAAAGTCACGAAGTAGAAATACCCACCCTGTGCGGCTGTGTTCATTGGACCACATACATCACTATGTATTATTTCCAATAATTCACCCGCCCGTTCAGGATGACCCGTGAACGGCGTCTTGGTCATTTTTCCCATCAGACAAGATTCACTGTGTCAAATGATTCAAAATCAAAGGACGGTAAAACTCCATCTTTATGGAGTCTTTGCATGCGTTTCTTTCCGATGTGGCCAAGGCGACAGTGCCACAAGAAAGTGGTGGTGGTATCAGCCTTCTTAAGGCGTTTAGCATTCACGTTAAAGACATCATTTCCACATTCAAGATTTAGAATGAAAAGGCCCCCAACAATGGGTGCAAATCCATAAAACATATCCTTACAATAAAGTGAACAACCATTGTTCTCAGACTTGTATGAATACCCATCGTGTACTAAACATGATCCGGAGATAATGTTTCTACACAGCAGTGGAACAAAATAACAATTATTTAGTTCTAAGATAAATCCCGAAGGGAGACGTAGAGGCATAATGCCGACGGCTTGAGCGGCGATCCCAGCGCCGTTCCCGACGCGCATCACGACTTCATTCTTTGCTAGTTTGCGCACCTTCTGAAGTCCCTGTATCGAGTTGCAAATGTGAGCAACCGATCCGGTATCAAATACCCAAGACTTAGAATTTTCGCTAGCAAGCAAAACGTCAATGACATTAACTTGTATAACAATTATACCTTTTCCGGTTTTCCCGGACTTCTTATCTTCCAGATACTTCTTGCAGTTTCTCTTCCAGTCTCCTGTGCCCTTGCAGTAGAAGCACTCAGTTTCATTCTTGGCTCCGCCCTTAGAGTTGCTTTGGGAGACGGTCTTACCGGCACCCTTGCCCTTCTTTGGCTTGCCTTTCTTTTTGAAACTGGCGGTTTTATTCACAAGCAACACTTTCTTGCGATTTTTCCGCAGTCCTCCTTCCGTAGTTTTTAGCATGGCGAGCACCTCTTCCGGTTTTTTCTCCATCCCACTCATGTTGTAGTTCATGATAAAACCGTCGTAAGACGGGGGGAGTGAAGAAAGCAGCATGTCCATCATATGGTCAGGTGGAAGTGGAAACTCTAGGGTTTTAAGCCTTTCAGCATAGCCAATCATTTTGACTACGTGCTCGCCAACTAAACTACCCTCAGCCATCTTGCAATCCATCAAGGCCTTCATGACATCAAATCGTTCAGACCTTGCGGTTTCCTTGTACAGGGCATCCAAATCCCGGATCATATCGCGGGGTTTATGGAATTCAAAACGTTTTTGAAGCCCTGCACTCATGCAAGCTAACATGAGGCACTGCACTAAGTTGTGATCATCATCCTTAGTGGCCCAGACATTCTGCTCAACTTCCGGGGCATCTGCCGCCGGTTTAGCTGGAAGATCAGTTTCAAGCACATACATTTTCCTAGCGCTCCTGAGGACAATCCTCAGGTTACGGACCCAGTCCGCATAGTTGTTTCCAGTCGCAGCTAACTTCTCTTTCTCTAACATCGGGCCTAAGTTGAACGCGGTGTTGCGAGCCATTTGATCTACAACGGAAAACACAAGTTTCACTTAGACTTTGTTTATAATGATTTTGGCACTAGTGAATAAACAATTTTATTCTAAAGTGAGCTCCCACTCAAATCAATATCTCTCAAAATTGATTATGAGTGATTCAAGATCTAAATTTCAATTCAACGCCAAGGATGCATCCATCTCAAGTGACGAGAATTTCATTTGGTAGGCCAACTTGCCAATCACATCTCTATGTGACTCTTGTTCATCTTTCGATGCGTGTGTTCCGAGCTCATGACTTTCATGCCTGAACGTCAAGACAACCAAGTGATCTCGCTGCGAGGTCTCAACTCACCCGCCTCACACTTCTCTAATCGTTCGTACCCATGCATCCATGTGATACCCCGAAGAGATAGGTGCCGTGACGGTGCTACACTTGGGAGAACACTAACTACTTGATATTTTTAAGTGAGAGATCACCCTAATAAAAAGCGACTACCGCGCAATCAAAGGGTGCATTCATAAGGGATAAACATCTCAGGCAATTCATAATAGCATGATATGGTATAGCCCTTTCTGACGGAGAAGTCAAGTATTTCTTCGTCTTCGGCATTTGCGTCCGTGTTCACCTTCGCGAAGATTGCCACCACCTTGTCGATGCACCAGATAATATTTGCTCTCTCTATAGCTAATAAAATTAGTGCATTACTTAAGGTTGACACGCAGGTCATTAAAGTGACAATCATATGGCTCCAGCCATCATGCCGAATCATGACACGCAGTCATGTTAACAAATTTACATCATATAGTCATCTCATACATAATCGAATTAATATGAGCTTTGCTATACCACATCACATCACATGCACATCCTGCAAAACCAAGTTAGACGACTCTAATCGGTTTATGCAAAATTTTATTTTACGTGGCTTCTAAGGTTTTGATTTAAACCGCAGCTACCAACGTTTTATCATCAAGTATGATAATTCAAATTGCTAGATTAACATCTCGGGGTGTATGAAACACGAGATAATTAAATCTCGAGCCCGATACTAAACTTCGTCATACGCATGACCCCCGTGCAGATCATATCTGCAATGCCCTTTCATCTGCGAATTTCATCTTTCTTTTGACTATGGCGAAACCCATAGAACTGATAGCACTTCCTTGATCAATCAGGATCGCGGATTGCCAGAACTTTATGAAATTCCACCATGCTGTCTCGAGATTCAGCAAACGCAAATTCCTGGGAAGCAACAAGAACATCGGGTAACAGACTTCTTCTGCTACCCGCATAAATAATTTTCAGCAATAGATCTTATCTACTCCAAAATTATATTATGCAATACCCATACATCACCATGTATTCTAGATCGTAACCTGCATCTACGCATAGCACGGCTCTTGATGCCACTGTAGGGAACGCGACAGAAAACAAAAAATTTCGGTATAGCGAGCACGCCCAGGATCACTATGGAGACTGCACACAAGGTTTGATCTGATCCGTACCGACTCGAAGCGCAGCGGAAGAAGAGTCGGTGTAGATCGTCGGTGCAGATCCCTACAGCTAGGATTTACAACCTCCCAACCACAAGGATGTACTCCCACTCCGGACAGCCCTTCGGGAGGCGGTCGGACAGTCCCCCGGACGATGTCGCGGACAGCCCTTCGGGAGGACCCTCGGAACCCGAACAGTAACCCGGACAGCCCTTCGGGAGGATGCCAGAAACTCGAACGGTAACTCGAACAGCCCTTCGGGCAAAAGATCGAAACTACAATCTCTCTACAGGGTTGCACACATACGGTGTCAGCTATCCGGCAGGGCTTCGCCGTCTAGAGGTAGTTCCTACCGGAACCCACACAGCCTTTCGGCTCTACGAAACTATTTCGTGGGAGGGAGAGAGAAGCCAGACAAGTCAAATGGCATGTGTATGAGAGCAAGGATGAAGCATATGGGGCTGCCCCCTCCCCTCTATTTATAGGAAAGCCAAGGGGTAAAGATGGTATTCACAAATACCAAAAGTGCCCCCACTTTATGCCTTTTCTAAAAAGAATAAAGCAAAGAAGGGTGGCAAGTGGAGCTCCATGGAGCCCCACCTCCCTTGGCCGGCCACATCTTGGGGGCCCCCCCATGGGGGGCTTCCTTGGCCACCAAGTCCATCTAGAAGCCTTTTTGGAAATATCCAAAAAGGTGCTTTCCCAAAAATATCCAAAAAGCACTTTCACTATTCACGAAGACATTTTTCTGCGTCCGATAAATCCCAAATTATTTCTGTGTGCCTAGAACAATTCCAGTACCCACACAAACAATTTTGAACGCGTTCCGAAACAATTTCGGAACAATGTTTTCTTCAGCGAAAAGCTATCATAGCGGTTCCGGCAGCTCCGGAACATTTTCGGTTTTCTCTCCGGAAAAATTCCAGATTTTACCAGAACGATTCCGGCACCCTCCAAGAATTTCCAGACATGTGCCAGAACCAATTTTACATAATGGAATACCCTGAAACAACTTTTCAGTTTCACCGGAACTATTCCGGTGTTCTCTCCGGAACGTTTCCGTTTCGTCCAAAACTTTTTCGGTGATTTTCTCTCAGACTCCCCGTCTAGTATTCATCAGATAGATGACCCTTAAGCGTGTGACCCTATAGGTTCGGTGAAGTATAGACATGACCCGGAACACTTTCCGATCAATGATCAACATCGGAGCCGTGGACACCCATATTGACCCCTATACCCACACGAATGAATATTCGAGTGAACCTCTAGTTGCCGTGTGCTATTCCTGTTGCTTCATGATATATTAGAAAACCCGAGGTGAGATTTATGCATCCCCGTGGATCAACAACTTGTCCACTATGCAAGTTACCTCGTTACCGGTTTTGTTCTCTTTACTCGTTTCCGTGTTCCGGCATCCCAGTGATCAAATCACAATGTGTCTAGCCAGACGATGATGGATACCGTAACACCGAGAGGGCCCGAGAATATCTCTCCATCGTCGGAGGAGCAAATCCCAATCTTGAACTATCTCGTTTCTGTCATACTTTTCCGTGAACCCGTAAGCCGCCGTAATAGCCACCCATTTACGGATGACGTTTAACAAACCCCCAAGTTCACGAAGCAAGTACGAAGTAACTCGATACTCTCATGGTCTAAGGAATTATGCAAACATTAACTATCTCTGTGTTATTACCATTAACTTGCGACAAATGTATCTCATAGCATAACATCAATTTGGGTCGATTCAACACAAGTGTTCTACTAACATTGTGCCCTCAAAATTGCCGGCATTGACATGCCCATGATCAGGAAAACAGGATCATCATGCAATACTTGAGCCAGTCTTAGAGGCAAGACTAGGAATACATTTTACCGTTTATTATACCACACGTGCACATGAGTTTCCCTCCGAGCCTCGTGGTTATTGCAGACTCGAGAATCATTGCAGTTATAGCATGGAACATAAACATTCATTACAAACTCGGAGATACAAAGTAACTGATATTACTGCCTCTAGGGCATATCTCCTACAGACTCCCACTTGCACTAGAGTCATAATCTAGTTACATGGCTTCCCTAACACCAATGGCAATCCGGTGCTGCTCATGCTTTGCTCGTGGTAGAGGCTTTGTCATCGGGTCTGACACGTTCAGATCCGTGTGAACTTTGCGTACTTTCACCAAACCCGCTTCGACATGATGTCGAATGAGTTTATATTTGCGTTCAATATGTCTTGTCTTATGGTGCGAACTTGGCTCCCTTTTTGTCACTAGGATTGAGCACCGCAAGATTGAACCCATCACAAAGCACCTCTCCCATTGCAAGATAAATCAATCTAGTAGGCCAAACTAAACTGATAGATCGGAGAGAAATACAAAGCTATAACAATCATGCATAAAAGAGTTCAGAGAAGAATCAAATATTTCTCATGATTAATCTGATCATAAAGTCACAATTCATCGGATCCCAACAAACACACCGCAAAAGAAGATTACATTAAATAGAACTCCAAGAACATCAAAGAGAACATTGTATTGAAGATCAAAGAGAGAGAAGAAGACATCTAGCTACTAGCTATGGACCCGTAGGTCTGTGGTAAACTACTCACACATCATCGGAAGGGCAGCAAGGTTGATGTAGAAGCCCTCCGTGATCGATTCCCCCTCCGGCAGAGTACCGGAAAAGGCCTCCAGATGGGATCGTGGAAGAACAGAGGCTTGCGGCGGCGGAAATGTTTTCTCTTCTGGATCTCTAGGGGTTTCCCAATATTTGTGAATTTATAGAAGTGGAATTTGGTCAAAATAAGTCACTTGGGCCCCACAAGGTACTACGGCGCGCCCCCCTGGGGCACGCCCTAGTGCCTTGTGAAGCCCCTATGGGGCTTCTGGCCTCCTCCCGAAGCTTCCCAGGTTTCTTTTGTCCTGTTTCTCTGAAAAGCCAAAAACAAGCAGAAAACAGCAACTGGCACTAGGCACTGGGTTAATAGGTTAGTCCCAAAAAATAATATATAATTGCATACAATTGCATATAAAAACATCCAAGATTGATACTATAATAGCATGGAACAATCAAAAGTTATAGATACGTTGGAGACGTATCAAGCATCCCCAAGCTTAATTCCTGCTCATCCTCGAGTAGGTAAATGATAAAAACATAATTTTTGATGTGGAATGCTACCTACCATGTTTCATCATTTAATCTCTCTCTTACGGTATGAATAATAAGATCCAAATGATTCAAAGCAATAGTTTATAATTTGATATAAAGACATCAATACTCAGGCATACTAGCAAACAATCTTGTCTTTCAAAATAAAAATGCTAAAGAACATTATCATGAACCATCTTCTTTACACAAAGTATTTATCATGAACAACCCTGGTTTTGGCCAAGCAATTGGTTCATACTTTTTAACGCGCTTCAACTTTTTGAACTCCCACTCAATACATGAGCGCAAGCCATGGATATAACACTATGGGTGGAATAGAGTATGGTGATAGAGATAAATAGGAGAAGTCAAAAATAGAGAAAGTCTCACATCAACGAGGCTAATCAATGGGCTATGGAGATGCCCATCAATTGATGTTAATGCGAGAAGTAGGGATTGCCATGCAACGGATGCACTAAGAGCTATAAGTGTATGAAAGCTCAACATGAAAACTAAGTAGGTGTACATCCAACTTGCTTGCTCATGAAGACCTCGGGCATTTGAGGAAGCCCATCATCGGAATATACAAGCCAAGTTCTATAATGAAAAATTCCCACTGGTATATGAAAGTGACAAAATAGGTGACTCTCTATACGAAAAACATGGTGCTACTCTAAAGCACAAGTGTGGAAAAAGATAGTAACATTGCCCCTTCTCTCTTTTTCTCTCATTTTTTTTCTTTTTCCCTTTTTTCTCCTTTTTTTTCTTTATATTTTTTTCCTGTTTTTTTCATGGCTCTTTTTTGCCTTTTTTTTTTTCCGTCCGGAGTCTCATCCCGACTTGTGGGGGAATCATAGTCACCATCATCCTTTCCTCACTGGGACAATGCTCTAATAATGATGATCATCACACCTCTATTTACTTACAACTCAAAATTACAACTCGATACTAGAACAAAAATATGACTCTATATGAATGCCTCTAGCAGTGTACCAGGATGTGCAATGATGCTAGCGTAACATGTATAAAAATGATGAACGGTGGCTGAGCCACAAATACTATGTCAGCTATATGATCATGCAAAGCAATATGACAATGATGATGTGTGTCATAAAAACGGAACGGTGGAAGTTGCATGGCAATATATCTCGGAATGGCTATGGAAATGCCATGATAGGTAGGTATGGTGGCTGTTTTGAGGAAGATATAAAGAGGCTTATGTGTGATAGAGCGTATCATATCACGGGGTTTGGATGCACCGGCGAAGTTAGCACCAACTCTCGATGTGAGAAACGGCAATGCACGGTACCGAAGAGGCTAGCAAATTGCGGAAGGGTGAGAGTGCGTATAATCCATGGACTCACATTAGTTATAAAGAACTCACATACTTATTGCGAAAGTTTATTAGCCCTCGAAGCAAAGTACTACTACGCATGCCCCTAGGGGGGAGGTTGGTAGGAGTTAACCATCGCGTGCCCCCGACCGCCACACAAAGGAAGTCAATCAATAATAATTCATGCTCCAACATCTTAGCATAACGAAAGACCATACGTGCATGCTTCGGGAATCACAAACCTTAACACAATTATTCTTACTAAACCACAATTATCTACTAATACCTCCCACATATTACCATCTTAATATCGCAAAACTATTGCAAGGAATCAAATTTATCATATTCAGTGATCTACATGAAAGTTTTTATTATATCCCTCTTGAATACCTATCATATCAGGACCAAATTCATAACCCGTGCATATTACCATTGCTATCATGAGACTCTCAAAAATATATAAGTGAAGCATGAGAGTGCAACTATTTCTTTAAAATATCATCACCGTCGTGCTCTAAAAGATATAAGTGAAGCACTAGAGCAACTGCCTAGCTCAAAAGATATAAGTGAAGCACATAGAGTATTCTAACAAATTACGAATAATGTGTGTCCCTCTCAAAAAGGTGTGTAGACGAAAGAGGGGATGCCTTCCGGGACATCCCCAAGCTTAGATGCTTGAGTCTTCCTTGAATATTACCTTGGGGTGCCTTGGGCATCCCCAAGCTTAGGCTCTTGCCACTCCTTATTCCTTTGTCCATCGTAGTCTCACCCAAAACTTGAAAACTTCAGCACACAAAACTTAACAGAAACCTCGTGAGATCCGTTAGTATAACAAACAAATCTTAAACTTTAGGTACTGTTGTAAATTGATTCATATTTAATATTGGCAAAATTCTACTGTACTCCAACTTCTCCATGACTCATACCCCCCGATACGATCCATAGATTCATCAAAATAAGCAAACTATGCAACAAAAACAGAATCTGTCTAAAACAGAACAGTCTATAAAGATCTATTTAAAATCCATACTTATGTAACGCCAAAAATTCTGAAAAATTAGGAGAACGTGGGAAATTCATATACAAATACTGTGTAAAAATTTCAGATTTTTATGACGTTCCAGTACAGAATTAAAATTCCAGCACTGGACACAAAACTTTCTATTTTCCAAACAGCATCAATTATACTATCTTCCAAATCATCCCAAAGGCATTACTTGGCACAAACACTAATTAAAACATAAAAACATAATCATAACAGAAGCTATAATCATGCAAACACTCATGAACTTATTTTATTCATTGGGTTGTCTCCCAACAAGCTCTTTCTTTATAGCCATTAAGATAGGCTTGAGATTTCAATGATGCTCTCATGAAAGATAATAATAGAAACACAAAGAGAGCATCATGAAGCATATGAAAAACACACTTAAGTCTAACATACTTCCTATGCATAGGCATTTTATAGGAGAATAAATTATCAAGACAAGCAATATCTAGCATATCCCAATAGGAAGAATGGAGCATTAATAATTTCAACATAACGAGAGGCAATTTAGTAACATGAAGATTTCTATAACCATATTTTTCTCTCTCATAATAGTTACATGTAGGATCATAATAAAACTCAACAATATAGCTATCATGAACAATATTCTCTCTATGATCCAGATGCATAAAAAATTTATAATCTTCCAAGATAGTGGGATTAACATCAACTAAAGTCATGACCTCTCCAAACCCAGTTTCATCAAAAGATTCATAAGATTGAACACTCTCCAGAGTAGTGGGATCATTATTACCTAAAGTTTATGCTCTTCCAAACCCACTTTTAATAGTATTGCAAATAACATATTCATCATGAGGCTTAAATAAATTTTCAAGATCATAAGAAGAATTATCACCCCAATCATGATCATTGCAATAAGTAGTGGACATAACAAAATTTTCATCCCCAAGCTTGTAGCTTTGCACATAATTAGCACAATTGACATTAATAGAATTTATAATAACATCATTGCAATCATGCTTTTCATTCAACGAGCTATCAAGTATGTGTGCTATAGCAATAATTTCATTTTTAACATAAGGAACTATAGCAAGTTCATCTCTATAAGCATCATTAATATTGGCATCATGTCCATAAGAATAGCAAGCATCACATTCATCAACAGGGGATATTTCAATCGAATCAACAGAATCATAATTATCTATGGATTCATGCATATCATTATTTTCTTTCAAAGTAGCAGACATCCTTTCAATAAATTCATTGACATGGGCATTAGGAGCATAGTTTTCATAGCAATATTTAAGTATGTCAAAATTTTCAGATTTGTAGAGAGTAATATCATACTTTTCAATTAAAGAAGCAACTTCATAAGCACCCTTAAAAGCAACAAATTCTTCAATTTGTTCGATATCATAGTAACTATAAACACCCTTGGCATAAGAAGATATGATTTCATTATCGTTAAACTCACATAGGTAGGGAAGGTGTTTTTTTGGGTTCTTGGAGCAACAAGTAAAATCATAAATTTCACATAGATTCCAAGCATAACATAGCAAACAATTTATTTGATTCCATAAGAGTCTCCCTTTTTAAGACAAACGGTGACACACAAAATGAGCATGCTCATCTAATGATTTTCCCTCAACTAAACTAGTTGGGGTTTCAGCATGAGCAGAAATGGATCGAAGATGATCCAAGTAGAAAACCTTAAGGTGATCCATAGTATCTTAAATTTTTGTTTTACTTTCTATTCTTGAGTGTTTGACATGAAGGCAATAAAAGCAAGCAAGCAAGCAAACTAGCAAACAAGCAAATAAAATATTTTTGTGTTTTTGTAAAAAAAAAATAGAAGTGGGGGAGATGAAAACGAGAGGCAAATGAAAATAAAAGGTAAATAAAGTAAATGCAAGTGAATGATAATTTGTGCGAAGGTACTTGGTAATTTTGATGATGTCTCCCGGGCAACGGCGCTAGAAATTCTTCCTGCTACTTGTAGTCTGCGTTGGTATTTCCCCGAAGAGGAGAGGATGATGTAGTACAGTAGAGATAAGTATTTCCCTCAGTTAAGAACCAAGGTTATCAAACCAGTAGGAGAACTAAGCAAAATTCCGTTAAAGCGCACCTGCACACACAAGAGCAAACACTTGCACCCAACGCAAATAAGAGGGTTGTCAATCCTCTTAGCGGTTATTTGCAAGGATTAAATCTTATCGAGGTAAATAGATAAACTAAACTACAAATTAAAATAAAAGTAAATAAATTGCAGCAAGGTATTTTTAGGTTTTTTATATGATGAAGATAGACCCAGGGACCATAGTTTTCACTAGAGGCTTCTCTCTTGAGCACATAAGCATACGGTGGGTAAACAAATTACTGTTGGGCAATTGATAGAAAAGCAAATAATTATGATGGATTCATGGCAATGATCATGTATATAGGCATCACGTCCAAGACAAGTAAACCGACTCCTGCTTGCATCTACTACTATCACTCCACCCATCGACCGCTATCCAGCATGCATCTAGGGTATTAAGTATGAAACAGAGTAATGCCTTAAGCAAGATGACATGATGCAGAGAAGCAAATTCAAGAAATATGAATAAACCCCATCTTTTTATCCTTAATGGCAACAATACAAATACGTGCCATGTCGCTTTCTGTCACTGGGATTGAGCACCGCAAGATTGAACCCATCACAAAGCACCTCTCCCATTGCAAGATAAATCAATCTAGTAGGCCAAACTAAACCGATAGATCGAAGAGAAATACAAAGCTATAACAATCATGAATAAAAGAGTTCAGAGAAGACTCAAATATTTCTCATGAATAATCTGATCATAAACTCACAATTCATCGGATCCCAACAAACACACCACAAAAGAAGATTACATCGGATAGAACTCCAAGAACATCGAGGAGAACATTGTATTGAAGATCAAATATTTCTCTTTTGGCTCTCTGGGGGTTTCCCAATATTTGTGAATTTATAGAAGTGGAATTAGGTCAAAAGGAGTCACGTGGGCCCCACAAGGTACTACGGTGCGCCCCCCCTGGGACGCGCCCTAGTGCCTTGTGAAGCCCCTGTGGGGATTCTGTCCTCCTCCCGAAGCTTCCCAGGTTTTTTTTGTCCAGAAAAAAATCTCCAAAAAGTTTCGTGGCATTTGGACTTCATTTGGTACTGTTTCTCTGAAAAGCCAAAAACAAGCAAAAAACAGCAATTGGCACTAGGCACTGGGTTAATAGGTTAGTCCCAAAAAATGATACATAATTGCATACAATTTCATATAAAAACATTCAAGATTGATACTATAATAGCATGGAACAATCAAAAATTATAGATACGTTGGAGACGTATCAATCGACATACTCTACTTATCACGAAATGCAATAGCCATGTGCACTTGCAGGTCATCAGTGTAACTCTCTATTGGTGATGTGCGAACGTCGACTGCATATCACTTAACCTCTAAGGGCCTAGAGGAGAGCATTGTGTGATTAGTTTGTTCATAGAAGGGTTGCTGGAGCGATAGAATTACCATACCCTAAGTTTACGAAATATAGCATGAGGGGTTGTTGGAACCCCAAAGTTTATTACTATGCTTAGATGTTATCATAATTATTTTCTTGCATTTGCGGATGCTTGCATAGAGGGTATAATCATAAGTATGTTTCTGGTTCAAGTAAGAACAACACAGTATCGTAGGCTCCACCGTGTGTCCTCGAGAATGACTTGATCCCTATAAGTAAAACCATCTGCTTATCCTTAGCACAATTAAGGATTGGACTACTTGTTGCACCGTTGCACTTTTGTTACTATTTACTTTCTTGCAATTACTTTTACTTTCAAGCAAACTATCAAACACTGTTGCAGCTTTATAGTGAACTCTTGGTAGTTTCCATCAACCAATTCCTTCTGCCCCTCGTTGGGTTCGACACTCTTACTTATCAAAAGGCTGAGCTAGATCCCCAACACTTCTGGGTTATCACAAACCATTGTGAACATGATTTTTTTGGAACATAAAAAATTTGGTCAAGAAAATCATCGAATAGCTTTGCGACGAAATTGTGAGGAGACGCGTCCAAGCGGTGGGGGCAGTTCTTGGGCGGTTGGACGGCGTGGCCGCTTGGGGAGGCATGACGGGGTGGTGGCACGGAGCGGCCGAAAGGCATGGCAATGACGGTCGGTATGGTGGGGTGGGGAGGCGTGACGGCGGCCTGACAGTGGAGCGAGGGAGAGGGGGATGCCCAAGGGTACCCTCCCATGAAATTTCAGGCGGTTTTTAGCCCGTCAAATTATACGGGAAGGGTCATCTACCCGTAAATGTGAGGGAAGTTTGGGGAAATATACCGAATCCCATAAAAAAAATTGAGTTTACAGGAGCTGTTAGAGGGCTATTTTTGGCTCAACTCCCCTTAAACAGTAGTTTTTACAAATATGGGAGGTATTGGGTATGCTCTAACGATCTTATGTTAATTAGACTTATTCCTGTCAATTTACCTAACGGTTTTTTGAATCCCACAACCTTAGAACAATAGTTCTACGATATTTTCATATTAATAAAACAAAGTGCATATGTACATATAGAAAGAATAGAATAAAGGAAAAGGAAGAAGATCTATCCAATGCTTGTTCTAGGCGACATAATAACTAAGTGATGAAAAAGATATTGTTAGGCAACAACATCACAGATGTGATGTGGTCCAATTTACTCAATGCCCGAACATCATCAAATCATACATGAGGAGGAATTTCTGGGTATTAGCACTTGACACTTCATTTATAAAATGTTCCCCATTCCCGAGATTACAAATATTCCAGAGCCTAAAATGATTTTATCCATGGCAATTCCTTCTGGCAATTCAAGAGAGCCGAGAATGATATCAGCATAGATTGAGATGCCCCTCCTTTTATTCTGATTTATCTCAAACCAACATGCTTGGGCAAAGATGCAGTCCCAAAATAGGTGCAAAGAGGTATCCTAAAAAAAATTAATTGCAGAAGACACAAACATAACACTCCAATAAGAAAGTTCTCCTTTCTAATAAGTTTCTGGTATTAACCCTGTCATGCAGAAGAAGTCAGAAAAAGGTTTTATGTTTGAGTCTGCTAGCACTTTTCCAAAGCCATTTAAAGATTATATGAGCCTCATGTTTCCCATTCATCCGGTTGAACATTTTAATGGAGGAATATCCAGAACTAGACCAAGTGTAAATATGTTTATCTATAGCTTATGGATTGCACTTTGCAGCACTAATTCCCTTGGCTCATTAAATTGATTAAATTTCCTGCCAAATGCTTCCTCTCAAGTAGGAAGGTGTTGGGCCCCCCCAAGTGCAAGGGTTTGTAGCAAGCAACAATTTTCCTTTAAAGTGGATGACCTTGAGGTTTATCGAACCAGTAAGAGTTTCTAAGTAGCCAATGATCAGGTTCCGCACACACAAATACAAACCTACCTTGGACACAATGAAACTAGCAATATAGTCAGTTTACTAGCCTTACTAGTTACAAGGATTAAACGCAAGTGTGTATGAAAGATTGATTGCAAAATAAAAGTAAAGAACAATAATTGTAAAGAACGTTGATCGAGGTTGGAAGAAATAAGAAGAAGAATGGACAGGGATCCATAGGTTCACTAGTGGTTTTTCTCCAAAAGATAGCATGGTGTGGTGAACAAATTACAATTGCGCATGGATTAAACAGCAATTTTTATGACTATGATTATACATGGCATAACTACATATGTGCATCATGTCCAAACATCTATAGGGTGTTACCCAACTACATCTATAGCTAATACTCCACCCAAGACCGCTATCCAGTATGCATCTTAAAGTATGAAGTAAAACAGAGTATTACATTTAGTATTATGACATGAAGCAGATGATATATTGTCTTCACCCTACGTTTGAAGGACAACTACACAATCATATTTTTATCCTTAGTGGCAACAACACAATGCAAGCCTTCTCCACTTTTTGTCACTGCGATATATTACTTGCAAGATTGATGTAGTTGATGTTGTTAATGTTCAAGTAAACCAGTGTCTTTCTTTCACCTAAATACAAAAGTTGAGGGCTCTGGTAGTAGCTTGATTAGCACGAGAATGTTGTGGAGGCCATAGTTGATAAGCCTAACACTGGTGCAGCGACGTGCTATACAAACGGTTTTTACCCCCTTTCTGTGATAGAGTTTTAAACCGTCGGCTTGCCCGTGTGTGCGATAGGGGGGTCCTTCCCACACGACCCAAAAACCGTCGGCGATAGGGAGCACGCAAGCATATGTTTCGCAGAACTAAGCGTATGCAATGCCCACATCTTTCCCAAACGCTCCGTCCTTGCTACTCGTGTGTGCTCGCATTACCATCGCACTCGGTATTCTGTGGTGCAACGTTTACGATGCTCGCCCCATCACAAACAGTTCACGATTGTAAAACGTGTATGATAAGGAGACTATCACACACATTCACTTTTCCCAAACCGTATGCAATTATATAATTAAGAAGATAAATTACTCATCATATGTATGTCGGATGAGTTTACGAAACGTCCGACTGTCGTACGAGTGTCGGACGAGATAACTATCGCACACGCTATTCTGTGGTGCAATGTTTACGATGCGTACGACATTAGAAACAGTTGATGATTGTAAAGCGTGTACGATAAGGCGACTATCACAAACATTTGGTTTGCTCGCACCGTTTGTGATATTGTCTGACATCACACACGCTTTGCAAGGGCAATTATGTTCATGGTCGCACATGTTTTCTCTCTATGAAACGTGTCGGATTATGAGGTATATCACACACGTTGTGCTTTACAGACCGTGTGCGGCGTAATGACCTGCAGAGCGTATTTTCACCCTAATTTAATCGCTGCAATTTAAAGTTGTACCGAATTTGAATTTGAATTTGAAAGTAGGCAATAACTTTATTCATATCCATCAGGTTCAACAACCAATGCATTATTCGATTCACAGGTTCATATGTTCAAGAATTACATAAAAAAAGAATTACATAAGCACCAAATAAAGAATGATGAACCAGGGTTGTATACTTGTATTAAAGACGGTAAAGGAAGAGGCGAAAGACATTTTGGTTGCGGAACAAGGTGAAGCGGAATGCCCATATTGTGCCCTCCTCCATGCCGAAGGCACGCACGACTCTAGTCCAACCCCTTGTGATGGCTGACCGTCCATCCTTCACTGTCTTCATGAGGACTTCTAGATAGTCATTGTAGTCTGGTACAAATACTTTAACCTTTGCATGCCCACCAATCTTGTAGTTTGAGAGGTAATCTTGAGTAAACTGCTTTGGGAACCACTGCAAAGGAAAAAGATTCAGACATTGTCATCTAACACAACTCATTATGGGCAGTGAAAAGAAGCCTGCAGAGTTCTTACTTACCATCTTGCAGTTCACTGTTGTCTTGGATAAAGTGTAAACAAATAGTTTAATTGCCATCTTTTGACCCATTTTACTAACAATCTTTATCAGTTTCCTCACTTGATGCTGGTTCATGAATATCTCATTGCCCCATACGCAAAAAGGGTCGAAGCGTGGATCTTTACCAATGACATATGTACCTACAAGCACCAAGTCAATATTAGAAGCTAAACTGCAATTGCACAATGATGTAGTACAATTCTCCCTCCGTCCCATTATATAAGATCTTATTACAACCAATATATACTCACATATTGGATGAATTAACATCTTATATTATAGGGTGGAGGGAGTATATATAAGCCATGGGATGAAACTAACCTCGATGGACAACAACAGTCATTCCCAATATTGTCATGTGTAAGTACATCGAAAGGCATGTTAAGCACAACAGGCTAAACATCAACCAAATATATCCATGGTAGACAACGTAATCTCCACATGATAGCTTTAGTGTGCAGGTATAAGCACGCTAGTTAAGCAAACAAGTGGAAAGGTGTGTTAACTGCAACAGGCCTAACAATTAACAACAACCAAATATAGTCATTCAAACTGGTATTGTGCAGGTTTATGCACACTAGTTATTGTAAAATAAAAATGGAAAGGGGTGTTAACTACAATAGGCTTAACAGCAACCAAATTGTACTGCGCGGTCAATACTTGCACATATAGAGAATCACATTGTGAATAACTGAAATAAACAAGACATACTACAAACAACCAAATATAGCAATTGAAACTGGACATATGCTCAGTACAAACAACCAAAAACCGTTAAACAAGGCATATGTTCACTATAACAGGCTTAACAACAACCAAATATAGTCACTAATAGTGGTATTGTTGAAATTGCATAAAACAAAGCTTGTGCTTAAACATCAAATTGTATGATTGCACATCACATTTTGAGAAAACTGAAATAAACAGGGGGCGTGTTAACAACACCAGCTTTAACAGGAACCAATTTTGGCCGTTGTAACTGGTGTTGATGAAATTGAACTGCAAAGTTCATTCTTGCACATATAGAATATCACATTGTGACTAACTGAAATAAACTAGGCATACTACAAACAACCAAATATAGCAATTGAAACTGGACATATGCTCAGTACAAACAACCTAACAACCAAAACCATTAAACAATGCATATGCTCACTACAACAGGCTTAACATCAACCAAATATAGTCACTCTTAGTGGTATTGTTGAAATTGCATAGAACTAAGCTTGTGCTTAAACATCAAATTGTATGACTGCACATCACATTTTGAGAAAACTAAAATAAACAGGGGGTGTGTTAACTACACCAGCTTTAACAGCAACCAATTTTGGCCGTTGAAACTGGTGTTGATAAAATTGAACTGCACAGTACATTCTTGCATATAGAACATCACATTTTGAATAACTGAAATAAACAAGGCATACTACAAACAACCAAATTTAGCAATTGAAACTGGACATATGCTCAGTACAAACAACCTAACAACCAAAAACCATTAAACAATGCATGCTCACTACAATAGGCTTAACAACAACCAAATATAGTCACTCATAGTGGTATTGTTGAAATTGCATAGAACTAAGCTTGTGCTTAAACATAAAATTGTATGATTGCACATCACATTTTGAGAAAACTAAAATAAACATGGGGCGTGTTAACTACACCAGCTTAAACAGGAACCAATTTTGGCCGTTGAAACTGGTGTTGATAAAATTGAACTGCACAGTACATTCTTGCACATATAGAACATCACATTGTGAATAACTGAAATAAACAAGGCATACTACAAACAACCAAATATAGCAATTGAAACATGGCATGGTTAAAACATAGCATGGCAAAAGCTACGAGCGCGATCATATGATGTTTCCCCCTTGGAAGAGGCACGGCAAAACAAATCATGGGTTTCCTCACTTGTCACAGATGGGCTCCTACCAATTGGAAGAGCACGGACTATGGGTGCGCTCCCTGTTGTCGCGGATGGGCTCCTTCCCCTTGGAAGAGCACAGCTGCAGGGTGCCCTCCCTAATGTCACAGATGGGCTCTTTCCCCTTGGAAGATCCGGAGAGGGTGCCCCCCTCGTGGTCGCCGTCGATGAGGTCTGACTTGGCAGTTGAGGATCCCAAGCCAGGCACAGAATGTGTCCTTCAGATGTGACAAAAGGGGCTCGATGGCGATGAAGGATGGCAAATTCTTGACAGCGAGGCATAGGAGATCAGCGGCGGGGGCATGGGTGAGATCGACGGCGATTGAACCCGAGGGGTTGGGGGTGGGCCACTTAACCTGTGACATAGCCCGTGTCAAGCCGCCTCTGTCGACGACCTCGATGTCGTAGCTGGCATCCATGAGATGCCGATATATGCGACACCACTGATGGAAAGCCTCCGGCGAGTTATTGACGTCAGCTTCCTCGGAGGCCTCGGCGGCCACCTCGCCATCGTCGGGCGAAGAGGCCGCGATAAACCTCTTTTTGGCCATTCGCTCCTTGATCTCTCTAGGAAGCGTAGCCGGGCTTAGGTTGCGATGCTCTAGATTGGGGAAGGGGGATGGGGATCTGTGGGAAAGGGGGTGTTTCATAGGCGTCATCTAAGAAACTCAGGGCGGCGAGGGCATGGAGATCGTTGGGTAACCTACACGGGCAGACCGGCAGAGGTTGACGGTCGAGGCGAGGCGGCGGCATCGATGGGCTAGCTAGGGTTTTGAGCGAGGGAGGGGTGGTGTTTGTGTGTGTGAGCAGAGGTTTTCGCTGGGGTGTGTGTGTCGATGGGGGCAAGGTGGTGTTTGAGGAAATACCGCGGTTAGTGAAAATTTACTAGGCGGGAGTAAAATGCCGGGGCTACTGAAAGTTTGGATGAAGGGATTGAAGCGGAGTGGGAGCAACAAACATCGCACACGGCCCAAACATAATAATCATGTGCTATCAAACAGAAAAACCCTCCAGGCGGGTAGATATTTTTAAACGGAGCGGGAGCAACAAACATCGCACACGGCCCAAACATGATAATCGTGTGCTATCAGACAGAAAAACGCTCGAGGCGGGTAGATATTTTTGAGATTGCGAGGGATGCAGGCAGGAGTAAAATGCCGGGGCAACTGAAAATTTGTATGAAGGGATTGAAGTAGAGCGGGAGCAACAAACATCGCACACGGCCCAAACATAATAATCGTGTGCTATCAAACAGAAAAACCCTCCACGCGGGTAGATATTTTTGAGATTGCGAGGAAGCCTCGTGGAGCCCAATCGACTGTGCTGATGTGACAGGGGCACGGGCTTGGCACACAGGTACTCTGAGGGAACCGTGTGTGTTGCATCTATAAATTTGGCAAAAAAATGCGGGAAACTGTCAGAACACAAACGCACATGCATGTGGACCAAATATATGTATGAAAAGGGGGGGGGGTTTGATGTTCAAATATCCAATGCACAACTTTGATGTGGCACCTGTCTCACAAAGCGCACAGTTATGCTCGTCCGGCCCCCACTTCGTGTCGGCAGGAGGGGAATCATAGCTATGGAAGCATGCCCCCAAATAGCTAGGTCTGGCATCTCACCCCACCGTAACACAAAACCTATAGGAATCCATCATGGTCAACCCCCACCCCCCTCTCGCTTTCGATCAACAAGGTGGACCATGCAGGCCCACAAATGTGCTTGTGCACGCGGGATGGGTGAGACTACGAACCACCTGTCGGTGGCAATGTATGAAAAGGGTGGTGTGATATTTAAATACCCATTTCAAAACTTTGATGTGGCACATGCGCCTCGCAATCCGGACATCCCCGACCCCACGGAGGTTCAAGACGTACGGAGTAGTGCCCCCTGACACACACACACTTCGAGTCGGTGGGAGGGCATCTCACCAAGACCTACTGTAACATGGACCGAGAAGAATCCACCTTGGTAATCTCTCTCGTTGTTGGTCGAAGTGATGGACGTCCACGTGGCCCCACAGATGGGCTTGCCGCCGATAACCACACGAGGGAGTGCCCGAAGACAACCACTGTCTGCATGTGGCCCAAACATATGTATGGAAGTATTGTGTTGTGTTTGAATACCCAATGCACAACTTTGATGTGGCACCATGCTTTGGAACCGGAAAGTCCCCACACGGTGCGAGGGTCTAGAATCTCACCATGACCTACCATAAAATGAACCAACAAGAATTAATCCACCTTGGTAACCTCTCTCGTCGTCGGTCGAAGTGATGGACGTCCACGTGGGCCCACGAATATGGGCTTGCCGCCGACAACCACGCGAGGGATAGTGTCCGAAGACAACCATCGCCTGCATGCATGTGTCCCAAACATATGTATGGAGGTGTTGTTGTGTGATGTTTGAATGTACCCAATGCACAATGTTGATGTGTCACCTGCCTCACAAACCGTAAAGTCCCCAAACGGAGCGAGGTCCATGACGCATCGTGTGCTCCCCCCCCCCCCCCCCACTTCGATCCATTGTGAGGGATTCATGCGTACACTTGCGCTCAAACTATACTATATATGTAATCTTAGCATGACCTATACGCAAGAGAAACCAAAATTTAGTCCCCTCCTATGTCAAATATTAACCTCTCTTGCTGTCGGTCAAAGTGATGGACCAAGCGCGCACACAGATGGAAGCATCGCCGATAACCGCGTGACTGAGTGCCAGAGGACAACCACCGCTTGCATGTGTGGGTCAAACATATGTATTGGAAGTGTTGTGTGATGTTTGAAAACCCAATATGCACAACTTTGATGTGGCGCCTGCCTCAAAAACCGTAAAGTCCCACACGGAGCGAGGTTCACGACGCGTAGTATATGATGCCCCCCTCTTTTACGCGTGCTATATATATACTCCTACCGTAACACAAACCAAAAAGAATCCTCCTTGGTCAAATTAACCTCTCTCGCTGTAGGTCAAAGTGATGGACCTCACGGGCCCACGGCTGGAAGCATCGCCAATAAACCGCGCGAGATAGCTATAGGACAACCATCGCCTGCGTGTGGCCCAAAGAGGTGTTGTGTGATGTTTCAATACCCAATGCACAAATTTGATGTGGCACCTGCTTCGCAAACTAGAAATGCCCCACACGGAGGTTCATGACGCGTAGTTCCCCTCACTTTGAGCTGGTGGGATGGATTCGTGTGTATGCACGCACTTGAACTTTGGTCTGGAATCTCACCATGATCTACACCGTAACACATGCCAAGATGAATCCACCTTTGGTCAAATGCCTTTCGCTGCCGGTCAAAGTGATAACCTGCGCGGGCTAACGAATGGGGGCATCGCTGATAACCACACGAGGGAGTGTCCGAGGACCACCACTGCATGCATGCATGTGGCCCAAACATATGTATGAAAGGGTTGTGTAATGTTTAAATACCCAATTCATGACTTTTATGTGGTGCCTGCCTCACAAACCGGTCAATCCCACATGGAGGCTCACGACGCGTAGTGTGCCGGACCCCCCCCCCCCCACCCACCGCACCACCACCGCCACTTCGAGGCATCCATGTCAAACTTTTTCTGTAGTGAACATGTGACCAAAGGAGTGTCGTGTTAAAATTTGAAAAAACTTCAGAGATCATTCAGCCGTTTTTATACATTGATTGATTTCCTAGGGATTTAATGTGTAAATATCAAATTTGAACTACATGCACAGGTGATAGTGCACCAAAATGGATTGGAAAATCATATGCGTATCCTTGGGTGCATGTTTAGTCCCCAAGCAAGAAATGGCAAGAAATTTCAAACATTGAGAATCTTGATTTTTAAATTCCAGTAATTCCAAGACTTAGTTGAAATTCATGAAACTTGTCGTGATGCCATGATATGACACTAATAGACTGTGATATTTTTTGGGGGTCAAATTCCAGACAAGTTTTGATATACGTTTCTTGCAAGTGGGATATTATTAATAATTGCAACACAATATCACAAACGGTTTATTTATTCGAACCGTGGGCGTTAGGCTAACAATGTACGGGCCATGCTTCGGTTAATTAATAAAGCGGCAAAGATAATCCTCAAAAAAGAAAAACAACATACGTGCCGCCATGCGTCCCGCGTGCCGTGCAAGCAGGCGTGAGTTGACGGGACGCATGCGAGTAGTCCGCCGCACAGGCAGACCTAGAGGCGTGCGAGCAGGTGTGTGAATCACTGAATTGACGGGAGGCGTGTTCGCTGCGCAGTGTCATCGGGAGACGTGCGATCAACTGTGTGAAATGACGTTAGGCATGCGAGAAGTCCGCTGCGCAGGCTCGCTGGGAGGCGAGCCAGCCCTTTGACTGGTGCCCGCCTCGCTCCCACTGCTCCATATTAATGGGGCGCCCTAGCCGCTGGTTATAATAGGCGGCCGCACCCCCCATTCTGGCTACACACACAATCCTCTCTCTCCGCCTGCATCCTCGACGCCGTTCTCAGTCGTCACCGCCGTCTGAAGTGTATCAAGATGCCGATGAAGCCCACCATGGGAGGGAGTGGGGATGCCGGGGTTGGTGAAGCACATCACCGCGTGAAGCCGGGCACAGAGGTTGCCATCGCCGCAGATGAGGTCTCGCGCGGGCAGCAGCGTGACCTTGAAGTCGGCGCCGCCGTCGTGCTTCCCCAGCCGGAGCCGAAGGTCCACAACGACCCCGACGACCACTCCGGCGATGACGGAGAACCGGTTAGTCATCTATACCCATTTTTTGGCAAATTTAATCCTAGGTTTTCTCTTGTTAGTCCCGCCTCCCCCTATTTGGAATATAATCCTACGGTTATATGTTCTCTACAAATATAATCCTCCGTCTAGGGTTAGTGATTAATTGTTACTTCCGTACAAATGATTTTTGCTATTAATCCGACTAGGGTTAGTGTTTCTGCTAATATTTCGTAGCCAGATCTTAAGAATTGATTTTTAATGTCCTACATATATGTTTGTGCCAAAAAAAATTCCAGATTGGTTTGAACATAGATGATTGTGCTAAAAAAATCGAACCAAAATCTTGCTAATAACACGTCTGGGGTTAGTGATTAATTGTTTGTTCTGTATAAATGATTTTTGCTATTAATCCAACTAGGGCTAGTGTTTTTGCTAATATTTCTTAGCCAGATCTTGAGAATTGATTTTTAATGTCCTACATACATGTCCTACAAATGATTTTGAATGTACATAAATGATTGTGCTAAAAAAAACCGAACCAAAATCTTTGGATCTGTCTAGAATAATAGCCATCAAATCCTAATCCTACTTTACGGCATGTAAATTGGTTTGATGCCAAAAGTTGGCATACCTAATTTTGGCAACTGCCAAATGTTGGCTAGAGATTGGTTGCATATACCAATTTTCATTGCCAATCTCAGAAATGTTGGCAACTTTTGATTTTGCCAAATGTTGGTAGCAAACCAACCAGCCTCTTAATTTTGTTGCACTAAGTTGTGTGCTCTCAATTTATGCATGCCGAATTCGCATTATACTATGTTTCATAAACTCTGCCTGCCGAATTCGCATTATAAAATATACTGACACCACATTTTCTACTATATGTATAGGTGCTATCTGACTATGTCGACAGCGAGGATGAAGATAGCCAGAGGAAGTTCAAGAAGCAAAAGCTCAGGGAGCTTTATGCTGGAGAGCATAACAGGCGTGTTAGGACCTGGAATGGGGGCTTTGGATGCCCGTTCTGCAACTAAATCCTTCATGACGCGTTTGAAAGTGTTCTGGCGCATGCAAGAGGAAGAGCCGTTGGCTCCTTCAAGCAGAAGTATTCTCGCAGGGTGGCGCACGCCGCGTACGCTGAGTACCTGGAGAAGCTTCACCTTCGTGCAGGCCGGGAGACCCGTTGAACTATGGTTATGTTCGCAAGTACCCTAGCTATCTAGTGTGTGCGTATTAATTATATCTAGGCTTGAGTATGCTTATTATTATCAATGGACCTATGGTTGAGCTATGCTTGAGTACACTTATTATCTATGCATGAGTATGTTTATATATATGCTTAATTATATCTAGATGTGGGATGAGTATGCATTCAGTTTGGTTGATGGAATTTTATGCTTCTCTTAGACCAACCTATGATTGCCCACAGCACACACAGCTTATTAGCGCGAATCGTCAGTGTTACTTTTGGTCTTCCCACATAATTTTATACTAGCAACCGTTTGCCCAAAACACGCACAGCTACGTGTGGAGAGTTGGCAAAAAATTTAAACACGTACAGTGCATATTAGGGTGAATGATTAGCGTGGGTAAAAATTCCAGGGTCAACCGACGAAGGAAATGTGGACCTTGGAACCGTCTGCGATGACTTTTATTGTGTCACGGCACGTGTGTTCTGATTGGCCAGAACGCATCCCCACGGATCACACGTCTGCATCGTAGTATGTACACAGATCGAACGGCAGTTTGTATCACCCTCACATTAGAGTGATGTTAACACACACAGTTGGGTCTACCAAACCGTTGCCTCCGAAACGCATTCTGGAACAGAAAACCCTCACCACCCAATTCTAGAAGGAAAAAAGAAAACCCTCACCACCCCCACGTCACAAAACCCTCACCCCCGCCCGCCACCCCCCGTCCCCAGTCGCACCTGCACTCCTCCGCGACTCTGCATGTCACCGCCTATCGCCGCGGCAACCACTTAGCTCGACGCCTGTCATCGCCGACGGCTGCCGGCAAACCCCACCGCATTCCGCAACTGCCGCTTGCCGCTGTCTATCGCCACCGACTTTCTCGACGCTGCTCGCCGTCGACCTAGCTCCGCCCGATTGGGGAATCTGCGGTATTGGAGGTTTTTCTCATGGAGAACTAGGTAACTAATTTACTGAAATATTCGCTCATCTCTTATCCCAGTCCGTCTGCCCCTTTTAATCACCCAGCCGAAATCGCCATAAATTCATTTTTATTCTAGTTGATTCGAAGGTTTTCTTTCATTCATAGAGTGTACAGTGCAAGGAGACATCAGGCCTATGCAGCCTCGGCCAGACAGCCGAGGAGTTCCA
Organism: Elymus sibiricus; assembly: GCA_039707655.1. Taxonomy (NCBI): domain Eukaryota; kingdom Viridiplantae; phylum Streptophyta; class Magnoliopsida; order Poales; family Poaceae; genus Elymus; species Elymus sibiricus. Next base: position 117,152,214 of record CM077676.1, on the reverse strand, counting down.
TCTCACCGTACCAGACGACTTCAGGAAGCGCACGGTATGTTCAATCTCACCCTACCTCGGTTGGCATGGCCTACTTTTCTGAACATATACTATATATTGCTACATTTGGATAAAAGGTGCCACATGCATCATATACGTCAAAGGGGATTTTTTCTTCATTCTATATTAGGCAAATTAATGCCGTAATGTTCTTTTGATTACTCTCATATTTGCATGACATCATGGTTACACTATCTGTTTAATTATAAATTTGTGTCCTTTGATTTCAACTGATGTGTATTGTTCTGTCAATTACTCCCATATTTTCATGTTACCCTATTCTTTAACAATCTTATCATTTCCTACAGTACATCCTTTGCTTTGCAACAACAACTGTAGTACACAATCTTGGCCTTTACATAACTGAAGACTCCTGGAATGTCATATTGAACACAAACCATGGATTTACAATTGTTGCTTCTATAAAACTTGATGAACATGGTCACTCCTATTTTGACGCGGGCCTTTGGACGGAAATTTCTAAGTTTTGTGTATTGAAAGCTGGCACTAAAATTGCACTGCACCTAAAAGAGCCTGGTCATATGATATATGCTAACTTCCCCGACGATATCATCCGTCCAGACTTTGTTCGAAGTAAGTGTTCTCTTTCAAGTATCTGCATGTTGACTTACCTAGCAATATCAAAGTAATTGTGTAGTATTTAAGCAACCAATTGGGATTCCATTTTCTGACTCTATTAAGTTTGTTCCTACCTAGTAACTTCTAGTTACCAATACACTTTTGTTCTGCCCTATTCTAACTAAAAATTCCCTATCCTCCCACTCCTCCACTCCTATCAGATTGCGTCACCGCCGAGGAGACTCCGGAGGTGGAGGACGAGGATGCCAACAAGCGGAGGCGGGTCGAGCAAGAGCCACAAGCGACTCCGGCGGGCCTAGACTTCATCAGCAGCCTCCCCGATGATATGTTGATCGTCATCGTCTCCCTCCTACCAATCAAATATGGCACGCGGACAACTGTCCTTTCTCAGCGGTGGCGCCCCCTATGGCACTCCACCCCTCTCGACCTCATCGACGTCCACAAGCTCTGCCATGGCTATCGTAAAAGCTTGGACGCATTGTCCCAGATCCTCGGCAGGCACCTTGGCCCAATCAGAAGCCTTATCACGGGCAAGTTCTGTTCCAACGACAAGGATCGAGCCAAGCTTGACGAGTGGTTCCGATCCCCTGCCCTAGATCACCTCGAGGAGCTCAGTTTTAATGATGGACATATGCGCTTGCTGCCACCGTCCGCGCTCCGCCTTGCACCCACGCTGCGGCTCGCCAGGTTCATGAACTGCCATTTGCCCCCGATTAATGACGCGCCCGCTCTTTTTCTCCCTCGACTGAAGCACCTCGAGCTCATCGTCGTTTGCATCCCTAAGGATGACATGGAGTGCCTGCTCCACGGCTGTACTGCACTCGAGTACCTTCGTCTTCAGGCGATCAATGGGTTGAGTAGCTTCCGCATCACCTCCATGACTCTCCGGACAATTTATGCATGTTGCTGGTGCTGCAACAAGAGATCACATAAGGTGTATCACAGTACGGTCATTGAGAACACACCTTTACTTGAGAGATTACTTGTAGTTGATAAACAAGGTCCAACAAGAATCAGTGTCATTTCTGCGCCGAAATTGACAGTGGTGGGCTACTCGTCTGTTAAATCCTCCGAACTTGTTATTGGATCCACACCCGTTCAGGTACAACAGTCGCCTTCTTCTTCTCCTTCTTGAAATTGACATTTTTTTCCTAATTTTGAAGATGTATGTTCATCTATCATCTAGAAAATGAACCCGACAAGCTTGACCCCGTATCTGCGCACAGTGAAGGTCTTCGCACTAGAATCTATCGGCCCCAACCTGGACGAAGTTGTCACTTTCCTGAGATGCTTTCCGTGCCTGGAGAAGCTATATATCGAGGTGATACTCCTTTCCTGTTAAATGTTAACCATAAGGGATTTCAATTTTTTGGTACCTTTTCCCAAGTTTACAATGACGAATGTACTACGATTCTGAAGGAATTTTGGAGGATTTCGCTACATAGATGTTTTTTCCCTATAGTGGTTGCTTGGTTCATAAGGTTACAATCCATATGCATTTCTCCTTTGGATTCATCTGTACTACTTCTCATAGGGAAATTTCCATCCACTCCAAGCTCTTGGGAAGAAGCCTACGTTTTTCTAGATTGTAGTCAAATGCCCATGTTAATCATGTAGGATCGAAGATAGCATGTCATTCTATTCGTGTATTTTAGAAATCCTGCAAATCAAAGAGGCATGTAGTAGTGTTCAAAACTGCATTTAAGCACTAATACGTTCTTTTCTTTTGCAGATAAGATTAGGCCCGGTAGTGGATAATGTGATACAATATAACAATCACATCGAATGCCTTGATCTGCATCTCTCAGAAATTACTTTGAACTCCTACCGAGGGACCTTACCGGAGATTATATTCGCCAGGTTCTTTGTTGTGAGAGCAAGGGTGCTAAAGTTAATGAGTTTTTCCCTCCATTTGCTTCACAAAACTGTATGGTTTGCTGATCAGCGCCGGCGGCTAGGGCAAAATGGAAAAGGCTCTGCGGAAGCTGAATTTCATTTTGGAAGTTCAGTTGACAGAGTAATCGGAAGTCATTATGTCAAGCCCATACATGACTTGTCAGTGGCTGATCCCTTTGCAGAAATGTTGAGGTTTCGAAACGGGTGTTACAAGTTGTAATATCAGTTTGAACCTCTCATATGTCCATGTTCAGCTGATCAGCACGGGCATCTGCAGCTGCATGAGCTGAATTTCATTTCTAATATTAGTTTGAACCTTGTAATCTTCGAATTTGCGCCTTCTAACGCTAGAATTTGAACCTTGTAATATTTCGGGCTTTGTGGTACAATCGTTGAAATGGCATCGTATATGAGACTCGTATATTGGTAGTACTATTTTGACCTTAATATGCAATGGACGATTAATATCTGGACCTCAATGGACTTGATTTTATTTACCATTCTTGAATGTGTTTCCCCTGTCGATCTCATCGCAAACGATCTATATTGCGGACTCGACAGCGATCTTTGACATTATTGTACACAGTTGGTTTCCTCAACTGTGTGCCCAGAATTATCGCACTCGAGTGTCCATCATCACCCGTCTGTGTAACTTTGACCTCATCACCTACGAGTAAACTTGGCGCCTCTTCGAGCCCATGCGTGGTCAAACGAAATGCGTGTGGGGTGCTCAAGCATGCACTGGAATCCTCCGCTAGGAACGCGGTGACAAGACGTGGCGATTACAGGCCGTCCAGTCCCCATTTATTACAATGGCCATTTAACCCTTGTGTCTCTTCAACCTTTTGATCGCGCCCCAGTATTGCAAGAAGTACACCCACGACGACAAATACCGAGAGGGTATCCTGCTGAGGGTGTCCCGGACTAGGGGGTACTCGGGCTACTGGCCTATCTCTCATGGGCCGGACTGGTGGGCCGCTCTCTACACGTCGATGGAAGGCTGTGTTGGGGACGACCCCGTATGAACGAAGGAAATCTCTGAAGTCTTGGCGTCTCCTCCAAGGAATAGATGGCGTAAGCGGCATGTTATCCCTGATGGTAACCGACCATATGTAACCCTAGGGCCCCCCTGGTGTCTATATAAACCAGGAGGTTTAGTCCGTAGGGGAGAGACTAATAATCTAGGCTTTAGCCCCTAGATTAACTCTGTAACCTTCATACAATCACATCAATACAATCAAGCAGGACGTAGGGTTTTACCTCCTCGAGAGGGCCCGAACCTGGGTAAATCGCTGTCTCTACGCTCTCTGTTACCATCGACTCCTTGACCCATAGTTCGGACCCCCTACCCGAGATCTGCCGGTTTTGGTACCGACATTTGGTGCTTTCATTGAGAGTTCCGCCGTGGGACATCAAGGATCAATGGCTCGCCTAATCATCAGCAACAGCGCTAGCCGCAGGGACACTTTTGTTCCCGGCCAGCTCTTCGCGTTCGGAAGCGTCGTGCTACACGCCGATCCGGCCGGTCACCTTGGCCGGGTCGACAGCTTCAACCCCGACCAGGAGATCAGGTTTGGAAACTTAGAATTCGTCGCCGACTCCCGGGGAGATCTTTTCCTCACGGGGTCCTCAGCTTCGCCTGACGGACCCACGAATCCTGAAGCGCCGGCTTCGAATACGGCCAACCCCGCCGCCGAGACGGCAGCCGCTGCAGATTCAACCTTGAGCCCGGATCTGACCTCCGTGCTCGGTTGTCGAACTCCAGCCTCGGCAAAACGTAACTTCGGGACAAATTCTGACACCCCCGTCACGGCCATACTGCGGGTCGACCCCGCAAATTACCCGAACCTGGAATCAACCGATCTCTCATCATTAAACGGGATACTAGATCGGATCCAAGCTCTGGGAATCGCCGATGGCCAGTCCTCGGTATACGATCAGATCGGGCTTAAAACCGACGACAGGGAAATTTATACCCCCACCACTACTCACTTGGTCGCCACTATCGAAGGCCCCTCAGAGGCCTCACCCGTTACCTCTGAACCAAAAACGCATGAGGTGCAGGTTTTCGACCAACAGGCTTCGCCGTCCAGCTCGGCAGCCGAATTCCGCTCCGGAGAGGGTTTAGAGCCGGAGACCGGCTCAACATGCAAGTCCGGATCCGCTCACCCGCGCCTGGTCAATTATCCAGGTCTCGGCGAACCGGATTCCACGACAATCCAGGATGCGGCCCCAAAACTCCGGACTCACACTCTGTTGGGATCAAGTTTTTTATCCCTCCCACCCCCCACATTGAGTATCGTCCGGATAACACAGGACGTCCCGACATATGGGACCTGATGTACATTAAGCAGCAGCCCGGAGAGACAGTCCGGCACTTCTGGGCCAGATTCCTTATCATCAAAACTAAGATGACGGACGGCTGCGACAAGGACATTCTAGAGATCTTCCGGCAAAACTGCAGAGACGAGGGCGTCTTAAACGCCCTCGCTTGCCGCCACATCCAAAATTTCTCTGATTTATCGGATCTGGTGTCCAAATATTGCGCCATGGAGTACGCTTGGCAGGACCAGCTTGAGCAAAGGGAGTCAACCTTCACAGAGGAACTAAACCGAGCTTGGGCGAAACGCGCGCTCCCTCACCGGACACGCCAATACGAGCCGTACGGGAAAAAGATGAAACCCCTGACGAGGTCCAGAACGGTTCTTGACGGAATACTGGATAAACCATGCCCCATACACTCTACAAATCCAACCCACAGCCTTCGAGCTTGCTGGGTGATCAGGCAAGTCGCCAAGAGCGGCGAGGCCATTCTCGGAGGCCCGTACTCCACCAAAAGTCCAGTTATGCCCCTTGACGACGCCGCCGAAATCTTAACAATCTACGAGACTTACTCTTCAAAGAATCAGAGGAAGAGAGCCCTTCGAGAGCTTGCCCAAATTTTAGTGAATAAGACGAGCCGAGATCCTGTCCTACCCGAGCCGCTGCCGCCCTTGTCCTTGACCCCATAGTAGATGGATTCCGACTACAAAAGGTGTTGATGGACGGCGGCAGCGGGCTAAACCTCATCGATGAGGATACCTTGGATAAAATGCAGTTCGACAGATCCCGCATAGAGCAAAGTCACACTACCTTTCGAGGGATTATCCCCGGAAAGGAGGCGCGTGCCAGGGGCCGCGTGACTCTTGATGTGGTCTTCGGAACTCCCGAGAACTACCGGTCCGAAGAACTGCTTTTCCACATCGTGCCCTTCCGTAGCGGCTATCATGCCTTGCTAGGGCGCGATGCCTTCGCACGATTCCATGATGTACCACATTACGGGTACATGAAGCTTAAAATGCCAGGGCCAAACGGTATAATCACGGTAATAAGTGATCCGGATAGAGCCCTGCGAGCCGAAAATAAAACGGCATCGCTCGCCCTCGAAGCGTTGTCCGAAGCCCTCGCGGCCGAAGAATTAACCGCGCTCCGCTTAACGGTGGACAAGGACGATGTCATCCTTGATAAAAGGCAAAAATCCACGTCCTTTAAACCAGCAGATGAAATCATTAAATTCCAAGTCCACCCAACAGATCCCAACAAGACGGCGTCCATCGGAGCCCAGCTGGACCCCGCGGTTGATGAAGAATTGCGCCAATTTCTGCGCGCAAACTGGGATATCTTCGCCTGGCACCCTTTAGACATGCTAGGGATCCCGCGTAGATTAGCCGAGCACAGCCTGAACATAATCAAAGGTTTCAAGCCAGTTAAACAGACTCTCCGTCGGTTTTCCGAACCCAAGCGTCAAGCCATGGGTGAGGAACTGGCCAAGTTGCTCGAAGCCGGATTCATCCGGGACATCAAACATCCTGAGTGGTTGGCCAACCTGGTCATGGTGCCGAAGAAGCATAAGTCCTGGCGATTGTGCGTCGACTTCAAGGATTTGAACAAAGCCTGCCCTAAGGATCCTTTCCCCTTGCCCCGCATCGACCAGATCATTGATGCCACCGCCGGGCATGACTCGCTATGTTTCCTCGACACTTACTCCGGATACCATCAAATCAAAATGAAGGAGTCCGACCAGGCAGCCACCGCATTCATCACTCCTTATGGACCATTTTGCTTCAACACAATGCCCTTTGGTTTAAAGAACGCAGGGGACACATACCAGCGCATGATCCAAACGTGTCTGGAGAAACAAATTGGCAAAACAGTCGAAGCTTATGTGGACGATGTGGTTATCAAAACCAAACACGTCAGCCAGCTGGTGGACGATCTCCGGCAAACCTTTGACAATCTTCGGACTTTCGATATACGGCTTAATCCGGAAAAGTGTGTATCGGAGTGCCAGCCGGCAAGCTGCTCGGCTTCATAGTTTCCCATAAAGGAATAGAGTCCAACCCAGCGAAAATCCGGGCACTGTCCGAGTTGGCTATCCCTACTGAGCTCAAACACGTCCAGAAACTGGCCGGTACTATTGCAGCCCTAAGCCACTTCATCTCGCGCCTCGGCGAAAAGGCCCTGCCGCTATATAAATTGCTCAAACGGACGAAGAACTTCGAATGGACTAGCGAAGTGGCGGCAACACTCGAAGAAATAAAAACTCTACTGGCCAGCAACCCGATTTTGACGGCACCCAGCCCGGTTGAGCCAATGCTGCTATATATCTCGGCGATGAATCAGGTGGTCAGTGCAGTTCTCGTCGTCAAACGAGAGGCCGAGGGTCACAAGCTCCAGGTGCAGAAACCTGTGTACTATGTATCCGAAGTGCTCACCCCGTGTAAAACAAGGTACCCGCATTACCAGAAGATCGCCTACGCAGTTTTCATGGCATCCCGAAAGCTCCGCCATTACTTCCAGGAGTGCTCGGTTACGGTAGCATCCGAAGTACCACTGAATGACATAATCAACAATCGCGACGCCACCGGGCGCATAGCCAAATGGGCTATAGAACTTCTCCCCTTCGAAATCATCTATCGACCACGCCGAGCTATTAAATCTCAAGTTTTGGCTGATTTCGTTGCGGAATGGACGGAAGCCGAACTCCCTAGGGAGTACAGCACATACTCACATTGGACGATGTACTTCGACGGCTCCAAGATGCTCGCAGGACTGGGGGCTGGAGTGATCCTCACATCCCCCACTGGCGACAATATTCGGTACATACTCCAGATCATGTACACCGACTCCAACAATGCAGCCGAATACGAGGCTCTGCTGCACGGACTTCGGATGGCGGTGTCAATGGGCATACAGCGGCTCGAGGTACGGGGAGATTCTAATCTCGCCATCTCTCAAGTTAACGGCGAATTCGATGCAAAAGACCCAAAAATGACAGCATACCGCAACGCCGTCCTGAAGATCTTCGCCCGCTTCGAAGGACTGGAGTTTCACCATATACCTCGTGACAGCAATCAAGCTGCGTATATCCTTGCTTGAATGGGCGCTAAGCGCGACCCCGTCCCCGAGAACACCTTCTTGGAACGACTTTTCAAGCCATCCGTGGTGTGGCAGGAGAACGCTCAGGGCTCGGACACCAATACCCCCGGAGAGTTCGTCCCTCCGCCTATTGAACCAGATAATGGAATTATCGGGGGCTCGGCCATCGCAATGACAACTTCAGCTCACGAAGTCATGGCGGTAATCGCGCCATGGACCGAGCCTTTCCTCGCCTACCTCCTCCGCCAAGAATTACCGGCTGACCAGACTGAGGCCAGGCGTATCCTTCGACGATCTAAAGCCTATAAAGTCCACGAAGGAGAGCTATATAAGAAAAGCACTATTGGCGTCCTCCAGAGATGCATCTCCGAAGAGGAGGGAAGGCAGCTTCTGGCCGAGATTCACGCTGGCATGGGCGGTCACCACGCGGCAGCTCGGGCCCTGGTCAGCAAGGCTTTCCGAGTAGGGTTCTTTTGGCCCACTGCCCGAACAGACGCCCAGACATTGGTCCAACATTGCGTTGGATGCCAGCTCTTTGCAAATCAGAGTCACATGCCCCCCACGGCCCTTCGGACGATCCCAATTACTTGGCCTTTCGTGGTCTGGGGGCTGGACATGGTTGGACCACTTAAAGGGGGGACCAAGAAAAAGAAATATCTACTCGTCATGGTAGACAAATTCACTAAATGGATCGAGGCAAAGCCGGTCACTTCAGCCAAGTCTAACCCGGTCATCGACTTTATATCCGGCGTCGTACACCGTTACGGTGTTCCCCACAGCATAATAACGGACAACGGATCCAATTTTACCGCCCAGGAAGTCAAAGACTGGTGCGCTAATTTAGGCATTAAGCTCGACTACGCCTCTGTGTATCACCCACAGTCTAATGGACAGGTCGAGAGAGCGAACGGCCTGATCTTGAGCGGCATTAAGCCTCGTTTGGTCCGATCTTTGAAAGACTCCGGCTACCATTGGGTTGAGGAGCTTGACTCCGTACTGTGGGGCCTACGCACCACTCTTAATCGATCCACGGGCTACACACCATTCTTCATGTTATATGGGGCAGAAGCCGTCCTCCCCTGCGACCTTATTCACGACGCCCCTCGGGTGCGTATGTACGAAGAAAAGGAGGCCGAGCTGGATCGGCAAGATGACCTGGACGCCTTGGAGGGCGAGCGCGACATAGCTCGGGCTCGTTCTGCTTTTTATCAGCAGCAGGCCAGACGTTATCAGAGCAGGGAAGTACGGGCAAAGGCCTACAACGTTGGCGATTTAGTCTTGCGCCTCCCGGAGAAGCAGAAGCATAAGCTGGCGCCCAAATGGGAGGGGCCCTTCATAATCGACCAAGTACTCACGGGCGGGGCGTACCGCCTCCGCGACCCGACGGCGATCGCCTCGAACCAAACCCATGGAATGCAGCTCGGCTGCGACGTTTCTATGGCTAGTCCCGCAAACTTACCTTGTTTGATTTATCCTTTTCGGACCTTCATCTTTCTAGTCAATAGTCTCTCCCGGGTTGTGTTCGGACATGCTGAATTACGTTAAGTTCTTCTTCGGCAAACATCTTTGAATGTACCACACCTTGTTACCTGGGGGCTTCTTTTACGAAGCTCGTCAAATTTCATTTATGCAATCATCCGTTTTTTACGTGTTTGCAACCTTCCTGTATCGTTCTCAAGCCACAATATGCATCAACTTGACTTAAGATTTGGCCAAGCTGGATTGCCTCGCTCCTGTGTTTACCCCCTACGTTCCCGATTGTTCGGCTAGGGAGTAAAGGGAGCACCTCTGTGATTGTTACGTCTGGATTTCCCGGGTACGTACCTCAGACGGGTGAAGCCGAAAGCTAGCGTCTTAAGACAACAAGTTGGTCGGCCACGGGGGGAAGTGAAAATAATTGGTACCTATCACCAAGTTTCCGGGGTATTTTCCCGAAGTAACCGTCCCCGTCTAAATTCGGGTACTCGGTTATCCATCCACGGATAACGTGGTCACCTGACGAAAGGAACCCATAGCGGAACTATTTTCGTCGGAAGATGTTTCTTACGTTAATCAGCAATATAACATAACTCCCCGAGCACGTTTTTGTCTGTTTGCACCAAATGGCCGGATTGCCTGGTTTTCCGAAGTATCTTTCCGATGTTCTCGGATTGCATAGTAGGAAAACACTCCTTGGCTTCTGGTCGAGGAGGCGGAAGCCGATGGCCGGTTAAGACAACGTTTTTTCTGCACGGTTTGGAGACTATCCGATGTAAAGTACATAGGTACATATAATCAACCTATCAATCTTGATCTAGACCATCTATTATGGTCTCAAGAGCACAATCTGCTTGGGACAGCCGAGCTGCGGGCATAACCTGGTCATATACCAGATGCACGGGCACTTCCTGCCCATCTAGCCCTACCGGCCCAACTCTCGCTAAATGCTCCGGTTCCAGCTTCGTGAATCGGGTCTTGATCATCGCCCACGCTTCCCGTGCTCCTTCACGACAAGATGACATCTTCCATAACTCAAAGCGGCGCCGAGCTCCTTTGAAGCGACTTGCGAGTTCGGCCATCCCTTCAGGAGCCACTTCGCCAGGCCACAGTGCTTTGAACATGCTCTTCATGGCTCTCCGGGCCCGCTCATGTACAGCGGATAGCTCCTTCAGCAGGTCCCGCCCGAAGGAACCGGCTTCCTCTTCGGGACGCCCGGTCAGCAGAACTACAATAAGACGGGGCGTTGTTCATCTTGCTACCATATACATTCAGTTATTGAATGGGCGAGTTAGATTGCACTTACCGAACATGCCTGCTTTCAGTCTTTGGTTCTCCTGTTGGGTTACAGTCAGTTGAGCTTTCAAGCTTTTGATTTTTTGGACCTGTTGTTCTCCTTCCGCCTTAAGCTTATCCCTCTCCTCATGACTTCAGGACAGCACCCGGTAGCCAGCCTCTTGCTGTGACTCCGCATATCTTTGGGCTTTCCTGGCCATATCCAGGTTCTTCTGCAGCTGATTTATCGTCTCGGCTGCTATGGAAACATTTTTCATTAGTGGAGGTGTTCTACCCCATTTTCTCTTTAATGAACTTTAAATTCAGGCACTTACCATGTGCCTCTATGGTGAATGATTTCACCCCCTCTAGCTCGGTTTTCACAGACTTTAACTCTGTTTGAGCCAGCTTGAGGTCCTCGGACAACTTTTTGTTCTGCTCCCGAACAGTCTGCACAAATAGCAGGGCAACATGGATATCAGACCCTTAACTCGGCTGTCCCGCCCAAATTAAGGCTTGGGGGCTACTGGGTTAGGTACTAGTTGTCAAAACTATTACTATACCTGCATATTCGTAGACATGAGCCTCACTGCGCCTTCAAGTCCCGTTCGGGCGGCGCCAAGGTATGCATCTACCGAGCTAAGAGCATTGACCTCCTGATTAGACAACGCGGTTTGCCGAAGTGATGCCTTGCGCCGCCGATGATTCATCACACTTTCAACTTCGGAATTAGTGACCGAGACGTCTCCCGAGTCGTCGGGATTTTGGTCCTCGGCAGTGGCTCCCGGAGTAACTCCGGTTACATCTGGCGACCTCGGATTTGAGTCACCCCTTGGCACCTTCTCAACATCCTCGGCCGCGCGCGGTTCCACACATCGTCTATCGAACACCATGGAACAAATTATTGGCATATGCGGTGGATGTTGACGATAGAGGCCATAACAGTACAGTGAATACATTACCTCTTCGGGCGGAGCGCCGATGATGTAGCTCCCGTTGGGGCCACACGTGGGGTCACCCCATGACTACTTGTCGTCGGAGCCGCTGGTGCCGCCTTTGCGGCTGTTCGGCGCGTCGTGCGGCGGCCCTTGGGAGTAGGTGTCAGTGTGTTCGGGCCTGCAGCGGCTGAGCGTTTCTTTCGAGAGGAAGCCCATTGGCCACTTACCACGGAGGAGGGAAGCGCCCCGGGATGATCGGCCAACAGGGCCACCTTGGAGCCATCAAGGCTCTCCTGGTAGAAGACCCCGTCCTCGAAATTAATGGATGTTTCAGGGTCGTCATGGAACCCAGGATCATCATCGCAAGAGTAATTCTCCGGTTGAGGAGCCGGGCAACTCACCGTTTCGATCCATCGCCTTCAACTCTGTTCGGACAAGATGAAGATCCGATTATGAAAAGTCTGGGGTAATATCCGAACTAAAAAGAGTGGTCGAACTCACCATTTCGATGGGATCATACATCGAGAAGCCTTTCTTGAGCTTTAGTCGAGCGAACTCTTGCTCTTCCCCCTTGAACAAACCGGCTAGTATGGCGGCTATCGCCGCCTGATTGGCGGGCCCCTTCTTGGTGTACCGGGTAGCGTCGTCCTCCCCATTGTAGTTCCATAGCGGATGAATTCTCTGTTGGAGAGGCTGGACACATCGAGCAATGGCTATTGCCATCACATCAATGATGGTTAGTCCGTTATGAGCTAACCACCTCACTTGAGCACCCAGACGAGCTACTTCGGCACTTTCCTCTTGAGAAGGACTCTTCGGGCGCCAGTTGAACCGCTTTGTTGGTGAAGCCAATGAAAATTCCAGTAGACCCCTTCGAACTGGATCGAATAAAGGGACGTCTTCGATCTAAAACCATTCCGAAGTCCACTCTTCGGCATCCTTCTTCGGAGTCCCAACGGGGTATCCGGTCCCGGCAATGCGCCATACTTTGGCTCCGCCGACCTCGTAGATGACCCCTTCCCGGGTGCGGGGGACTAGGCAGAAGAATTTCCTCCACAACTCAAAGTACGCCTCGCAGCTCAGGAACATCTCGCATAAAGCAACGAAGCCCGAAATATGGAGGATCAATCCGGGGGTAAGGTGGTGGAGCTGAATCCCGTAGAACTCTAGTAAACCCCTCAAGAAGGGATGAATAGGAAAACCCAGGCCTCGTAGCACGAAGGGCACGAAGCAAACTCTCTCCTCCCCGTGAGGGGAAGGGAAATTCTCCTCAAGGGCCTTTCCGTCTGCGGAAGTTAATCCGGGGCGGGTGGATGTGAGATCTGAGGCGGGCAGATACCCCTGCGCCTCAAGCCTACGTAGTCGCATACAAGATACGGAGCATCCCGCCCAATCACCTTGACGGGGGCCATGAGGGCGTGAGGAAGAGCCTGGGGCGCTTGCCATTGTTTGTTGACTTTGGCTTTGCGAGGATGTGGAGAAGAATGGCAGGGGGTGGGGTGCGTTAACCTCCACGCCCTTGGCCTATTAAAGGGACATTTTTGTAAGAACCCACTGGGCCACTCGCATTCCGTGGGCGCGCAAAAATCGAGGGTCATCATTTAATTCTATCTCTGAAGATACCTCGGTAACTGACTTATTGGTGGCCGAATTATTGTTAATCCAAATATAGGTAACGGGAGGAACTCGCCATCCAAGCCGAAGACTTCTGAAGCATGAAGCTGCCGAAGACCATAGACCTCGGCATTGAAGGCTAGTTCGGGGTCTACTGAGGGTGTCCCGGACTAGGGGGTACTCGGGCTGCCGGCCTATCTCTCATGGGCCGGACTGGTGGGCCGCTTTCTACACGTCGATGGAAGGCTGGATTGGGGACGACCCCGTATGAACGAAGGAAATCTCTGAAGTCTTGGCGTCTCCTCCAAGGAATAGATGGCGTAAGCGGCATGTTATCCCTGATGGTAACCGACCATATGTAACCCTAGGGCCCCCCTGGTGTCTATATAAACCAGGAGGTTTAGTCTGTAGGGGAGAGACTCATAATCTAGGGTTTAGCCCATCTGATCTCAAGGTAGATCAACTCTGGAACCTTCATACAATCACATCAATACAATCAAGCAGGACGTAGGGTTTTACCTCCTCGAGTGGGCCCAAACCTGGGTAAATCGTTGTCTCTACGCTCTCTGTTACCATCGACTCCTTGACCCATAGTTTGGACGCCCTACCCGAGATCTGCCGGTTTTGGTACCGACACCTGCGCGGCTCCAATGGCGCTCCCAGCGGCTGCCGACGACGAGCGGCAGTTCACCATGCATGCCGTAGTGGACACCCACAGAAGGTTCACGGAGCTCTCGGTGGTGTACACCAACAACCCGATCTGGGTGGAGAACTCAATACACACTATGGAGTTGTTGCTTGCTGCGGAGAAGTACAAGGTGTTCGGGTTCAACCTCGAGTACACCTGCGCTCGTGCCGGGTCTCGTCACAAGGTCGACGTCGCCCAGATGTGCGTGCGTGATACGTCTCCAACGTATCTATAATTTTTGATTGTTCCATGCTATTATAGTATCAATCTTGGATGTTTTATATGCCATTATATATCATTTTTTGGGACTAACCTATTAACCCAGTGCCCAGTGCCAGTTGCTGTTTTCTGCTTGTTTTTGCCTTTACAGAAAATCATTATCAAAAAGTGTGCAAACGAGAAAAAGCTTTGGATTAATTTTTTCTGGACCAGAAGAGACCCACGAAGCTTCGGGAGAAGACCAGTAGAGCCACGAGGAGACGGCAAGCCTGGAGGGCGCACCCCCCAGGCTTGTGGGCCCCTCATGGAACCTCTTGACCTAATTCCAACGCTATAAATTCTAAAATATTCCCAATATACCAGAGAGACAGAAGAGGCCTTTTCCGGTACTCTGCCGGAGGGGGAATCGATCACGGAGGGATTCTTCATCAACCTTGCTGCCTTCCGATGATGTGTGAGTAGTTTACTACAGACCTACGGGTCCATAGCTAGTAGCTAGATGGCTTCTTCTCTCTCTTTGATCTTCAATACCATGTTCTCCTCAATGTTCTTGGAGTTCTATCCGATGTAATCTTCTTTTGCGGTGTGTTTGTTGAGATCCGATGAATTGTGAGTTTATGATCAGATTATTCACGAGAAATATTTGAGTCTTCTCTGAACTCTTTTATGCATGATTATTATAGCTTTGTATTTCTCTCCGATCTATCGATTTAGTTTGGCCTACTAGATTGATTTGTCTTGCAATGGGAGAGGTGCTTTGTGATGGGTTCAATCTTGCGGTGCGCAATCCCAGTGACAGACGGGGACATGACACATATTTGTATTGTTGCCATTAAGGATAAAAAGATGGGGTTTAATCATATTGCTTGAGTTCACTTTGTCTACATCATGTCATCTTGCTTAAGGTGTTACTCTGTTTCATACTTAATACCCTAGATGCATGCTGGATAGCAGTCGATGGGTGGAGTAATAGTAGTATATGCAGGCAGGAGTCGGTCTACTTGTCTCGGACGTGATGCCTATATAGATGATCATTTCCATGAATCCGTCATAATTATTTGCTTTTCTATCAATTGCCCAACAGTAATTTGTCTACCCACCGTATGCTATGTGTTCGAGAGAGAAGCCTCTAGTGAAAACTATGGCCCCCGGGTCTAGTTTATCATATACAAAAAACATAAAAATACCTTGCTGCAATTTATTTACTTTTATTTTAATTAGTATTTTAGTTTATCTATTTACCTCTATAAGATTTAATCCTTGCAAGTAACCGGTAAGAGGATTGACAACCCTCTTATTTGCGTTGGGTGCAAGTGTTTGCTCTTGTGTGTGCAGGTGCGCTTAACGGAATTTTGCTTGGTTCTCCTACTGGATTGATAACCTTGGTTCTTAACTGAGGGAAATACTTATCTCTACTGTACTGCATCATCCTCTCCTCTTCGGGGAAATACCAACGCAGACTACAAGTAGCAGGAAGAATTTCTAGTGCCATTGCCGGGGAGACATCATCAAAATTACCAAGTACCTTCGCACAAATTATCATTCACTTGCAGTTACTTTATTTGCATTTGCCTCTCATTTTCATCTCCCCCACTTCTAATTTTTTTTTTTACAAAAACACAAAAATATTTTTATTTGTTTGTTTGCCTGTTTGCTTCACCATTATGGCTAGTACTTTGCTTGTTACTATTACCCCAGAAAATGAAGTGCTTAATTTTAAACAAAGGGGAGGAGAGAATTTAAAAGATGCTTGGTATAGGATTTGCGATGCTCAAAATAGATCAACTCGTAAGCAATCCACTACCGTTCTTCTTCGAAATTTTTGTGGGAATTACTACTTGGTATAGATTTGTGCTTGATACTATTACCGGAGGGAATTTCTTGATGTGTCCCACTTTGGATGCTTTCAATGCTATGGGAAATTTAGTGGGTTCGCCCCCTATCATTATTAATGAAACGGCATTGACTTTGGAGCATGTTATGCAAAGGTTAGAAGCTATAGAAAATAAGATGCCTACTATTGAACATCTTGAAAATTTAGATTAAAAGGTCCATAATCATATTACTCAATTTGGTTCTAAGTTGGGAATTGCTTTGAAAACTTTAAAGGAAAAGGAACCGATAATTAACGAAAGGATAGAACAAAGCCCCGATAGAATTGACAAGTTAGAAGAGATTATCAATAACTTAGGTTCCACTTTTTCCTCCGCTAAAAACATTGATAGGACTCCTCCAAATTAAAATTGCAAGTTTATTCCTAAGGTTAAGGGTGCTACCTCTAGTAAAGGGAGCAAGGATCTTAAAATGATTAGCGTGCACCCCAATTTCATTGATATAATAAAGGAACCTATCCATAAAAGCAAAATTCTTGATTTTGTGCCTAGAAGTGTGATGATGAGAAACTCCTATGTTAAATCTACTAGAAAAAATGGATGTGTAATTGAGGAGTTGGAAACCAAGGATTACAACACTTGAAACTATGCATTATGCCTAGCTAGGGGCATAAAACAATAGCACTTGTTGGGAGGCAACCTAATGAATAAAATAATTTTTTGTTTTTACCTTCTGTTCTTGAGTGTTTACACAATTATAGCTTCTGTTATGATTGTGTTTAATCTTTTAATTAGTGTTTGTGCCAAGTAATGCCTTTGGGATGATTTGGAAGCTAGTATGATAGATGCTATTGGAAAACAGAAACTTTTGCGTCTAGTGCTGGAATTTCTTTTTTCTCTGGAGCGTCAGAACCTTCTGATTTTTTTACACAGTATTGATATATTAATTTCCCACATTGTCCTAATTTTTCACAATTTTTGGAGTTACATAAGTATGACATTAATTCAGATCTTTACAGACTGTTCTGTTTTAGACAGATTCTGTTTTTGTTGCATAGTTTGCTTATTTTGATGAATCTATGGATCGTATCGGGGGGTATGAGTCATAGAGAAGTTGGAGTACAGTAGAATTATGCCAATATTAAATATGAATCAATTTACAACAGTACCTAAAGTTTATTATTTATTTGTTATACTAACGGATCTCACGAGGTTTCTGTTGAGTTTTGTGTGCTGAAGTTTTCAAGTTTTGGGTGAGACTACGATGGATAAAGGAATAAGGAGTGGCAAGAGCCTAAGCTTGGGGATGCCCAAGGCACCCCAAGGTAATATTCAAGGAAGACTCAAGCGTCTAAGCTTGGGGATGTCCCGGAAGGCACCCCCTCTTTCGTCTACAATCTATCGGTAACTCACTTGGAGCTATATTTTTATTCATCACATTATATGTGTTTTACTTGGAGCGTCTTGTGATATAGTTTGTTTGATTTTGTTTGCTTTTTAGTTTCTCACAAGCATCTTTGATGAACACACCTTTTTGAGAGGGACACACATTATTCATGATTTGTTAGAATACTCTATGTGCTACTTATATCTTTTGAGTTAGGCAGCTGCTCTAGTGCTTCACTTATATCTTGTAGAGAACGGCGGTGGTTATATTTGAAAGAAAAAGTTGCACTCTCATGCTTCACTTATATCTTTTTTGAGAGTCTAATGAATAGCAATGGTAATATCCGCGGGTTATGAATTTGGTCCTGATATGATAGGTATTCAAGAGGGATATAATAAAAACATTCATGTAGATCACTGAATATGATAAGTTTGATTCCTTGCAATAGTTTTGCGATATTAAGATGGTAATATATGGGAGGTATTAGTAGATAATTGTGGTTTAGTAAGAATATTGGTGTTAAGGTTTGTGATTCCCGAAGCATGCACGTATGATCTGTCGTTATGCCATGAAGTTGGAGCATGATTTATTGTTGATTGTCTACCTTATGAGTG
The DNA here is from genome assembly GCA_039707655.1 of Elymus sibiricus. NCBI lineage: Eukaryota > Viridiplantae > Streptophyta > Magnoliopsida > Poales > Poaceae > Elymus > Elymus sibiricus. Next base: position 117,134,218 of record CM077676.1, on the reverse strand, counting down.
GCGGTCGGGGACGAGTGATGGACTTGTCCTACCAATCTATCCCTCTAGGGGCATGCGTAGTAGTACTTTGCTTTGAGGGCTAATAAACTTTCGCAATAAGTATGTGCGTTCTTTATGACTAATGTGAGTCCATGGATTATACGCACTCTCACCCTTCCGCAATTCGCTAGCCTCTTCGGTACCGTGCATTGCCCTTTCTCACATCGAGAGTTGGTGCAAACTTCGCCGGTGCATCCAAACCATGTGATATGATATGCTCTATCACACATAAGCCTCTTTATATCTTCCTCAAAACAGCCACCATACCTACCTATCATGGCATTTCCATAGCCATTCCGAGATATATTGCCATGCAACTTCCACCGTTCCATTTTTATGACACACATCGTCATTGTCATATTGCTTTGCATGATCATATAGCTGACATAGTATTTGTGGCTCAGCCACCGTTCGTCATTTTTATACATGTTACGCTACAATCATTGCACATCCTGGTACACTGCCAGAGTCATTCATACAGAGTCATATTTTTGTTCTAGTATCGAGTTGTAATATTGAGTTGTAAGTAAATAAAAGTGTGATGATCATCATTATTAGAGCATTGTCCTAGTGAGGAAAGGATGATGGAGACCATCATTCCCCCACAAGTCGGGATGAGACTCCGGACGAAAAAAAAGAGGCCAAAAAGAGCCATGAAAAAAAAATGAGAGCAAAAGAGAGAAGGGGCAATGTTACTATCCTTTGCCGCACTTGTGCTTTAGAGTAGTACCTTGTTTTTCATATAGAGAGTCTCCTATTTTGTCACTTTCATATACTAGTGGGAATTTTTCATTATAGAACTTGGCTTGTATATTGCGATGATGGGCTTCCTCAAATGCCCGAGGTCTTCATGAGCAAGCTAGCAATTTGGATGCACACCCACTTAGTTTTCATGTTGAGCTTTCATACACTTATAGCTCTTAGTGCATCTGTTGCATGGCAATCCCTACTCCTCGCATTGACATCTATTGATGGGCATCTCCATAGCCTGTTGATTAGCCTCGTCGATGTGAGACTATCTTCTTATTTTTGACTTCTCTTATTTATCTCTACCACCACACTCTATTCCACCCATAGTGCTATATCCATGGCTTGCGCTCATGTATTGCGTGGGGGTTGAAAAAGCAGAAGCGCGTTAAAAAGTATGAACCAATTGTTCGGCTTGTCATCGGGGTAGTGCATGATAAATACTTTCTGTTAAGAAGATGGAGCATGACAGGATTATATGATTTTGTAGGGATAACATTCTTTATCATTTTTATTTTGAAAGACATGATTGTTTATTAGTATGCCTGAGTATTGATGTCTTTATATCAAATTATAGACTATTGCTTTGAATCATTTGGATCTTATTATTCATACCGTAAGAGAGAGATTACATGATGAAACATGATAGGCAGCATTCCACATCAAAAATTCTGTTTTTATCATTTACCTACTCGAGGACGAGCAGGAATTAAGCTTGGGGATGCTTGATACGTCTCCAACGTATCTATAATTTTTGATTATTCCATGCTATTATAGTATCAATCTTGGATGTTTTATATGCAATTATATGCCATTATATATCATTTTTTGGGACTAACCTATTAACCCAGTGCCCAGTGCTAGTTGTTGTTTTCTGCTTGTTTTTGCCTTTTTAGAAAATCATTATCCAAAAGTGTCCAAACGAGAAAAAAACTTTGGATTAATTTTTTCTGGACCAGAAGAGACACACAAAGCTTCGGGAGAAGACCAGAAGAGCCACGAGGAGGCGGCAAGCCTGGAGGGCGCGCCCAGGGGGGTAGGTGAGGGTGTCTCGGACTAAGGGGTCCTCATGCCACCGGCCTGTCTCTCATGGGCCGTACCCATGGGCCGCTCCTAATTCATCAAAGGAAAACCGAACTACAGGCGACCCCGTGCTCCAGAAGGAAACCTCCGAAGACTTGGCGTCTCCTCCAAGTAAAGTTTAGCATAGCCGGCGTGTTTATCCCCAGGGGACAACCGACCATATGTAACCCTAGGTACCCCTGGTGTCTATATAAACCAGAGGTTTTAGTCCGTGGAGAGGCAGAACCGTTATCGATATACCCACCTAGGGTTTAGCTCATCTGAACTCAAGGTAGATCAACTATGTAATTGTCATACCAACACATCAATACAACCAAGCAGGACGTAGGGTTTTATCTCTTCGAGAGGGCCCGAACCTGGGTAAACGTTGTCTCTACGTTCACTGTTATCCATTGACTCCAAGATCCACAGTTCGGACCCCCTACCCGAGATCTGCCGGTTTTAGTACCGACATTGGTGCTTTCATTGAGACTTCCGCTGTAGGATCATCAAGGATCAATGGTTCGCCTAGTCATCAGCGACGGCATCCGCAGCGGAGACATCTTCGTCCCTGGCCAGCTCTTCGCGTTTGGCAGCGTCGTGCTACATGCCAACCCGACCGGTCACCTTGACCAAATTGACAGTTTCGCCCCTGAGCAAGAAATCAGGTTTGGTAACCTAGAGTACGTCGCCGAGTCTCGGGGCAATCTGATCTTTACTGGGTTCTCAGCTTTACCTGAGGGGCCTAGTGATCCCGAGGCCTTAACTTCGGATCTTCTCCCGGACCCCATCTCTGGGTCGGCCTTTAGTTCGGATCTGGCTTTGAGTTCGGATCCGATCTCAGCGTCCGAGAACCAGGGGTCAGCCTTGGCCGAACGCGCCTCCGACGCACGCATACCGGAGGTTAACCCCGAAAGATGTGAGAGGATGGATCCAGCAAACCTCTCGCTGTTAAGCGAGATGCTAGATCGGATCCAGATGATGAGTATCGCGGATGGCCCATCCTCGGTCTATGATCAGATCGGACTTGAGGCCAACCATGGGGAATTTTGCGTCCCACCCACCACCCACTTCGTAGCCACTGTCGAAGACTTAACTGACATGCTGGACTACGCCTCCGAGGAGGCTGATGACATGGACGAGGATATCGACGTCATGTCCTATACCGCTCCCTCCCTTGCCACTCCCAACACTGGAAAGTGGACCGCCACCTCCACCTACGACGTTTATATGGTCGACACCCCCAGAGAGGATGGCGATGACCCCGACGAGTAGCCGCCCAAACGCCGACGCCAACGGAAACGATCCAAGGGACGGGGAAAGGGCAAGGAAAGCAACATGAACACAGACACAAACGGCACCGGAGATAATAATACTCCGGACAACATGGAGGAGCTCGGCAACAACACCACCCCCGAACAGCACTGCGACGCTTCTGAAGGGCATGAGGACCAGGGTAACCCTGAGGACCCCGATGATTCCGAGGAAAGCAACTACCTCCCTCCTTCCGAAGAGGAGGACAGCCTCGGACCCGAGGATTTCATCGTCCCCGAGGACCCTCTGGATCAGGAAAAGTTCAAGCGGCAACTCATAGCTACCGCCCAAAGCCTGAAGAAGAAGTAGCAGCAGCTAAAAGCTGAACAGGATACCCTTAATGACAGGCGGACGTTGGTCTTAGCAGCCGAAGAGGGCTTCGACAATCAGCGACAGGATCAAAACAAAAGCTACCCACGGCGGCGTTTGCTTCTGTCATTTGACAACGAGGCCCTTGAGCCCATACCCCCCAGAGGAACTCAGGCAAACCAGCCCGACCGCCCCCCTCGAGGACGGGATAGGACGGCTGGAGAAGCCGAAAACTCGCCTATGCCCCCTCGCCGGGCGGGCAAGGAGCCAGTACAACCAGATGATCCATATGATCTGCGGCACAACTTAAAAGCCAGAGCGGCACAAACAAGATCCATTTACGGATCCAGAGGACACACGCCCACTGGACAGGACGGATACCAAGCTTGGCGCGACAGGAATGATAGAGCCCGGGAGCAGCATCGTGCTCGGATGATAACCGATCATCGGCACGACGTGGCCCGGGTCAGGGGCGCCTCACACCCAATGTGTTTCACAGATGAGGTGATGCAGCATTAGTTCCCCGAGGGGTTTAAGCCGGTAAACATAGAATAGTATGATGGGACAACTGACCCAGCTGACTGGATCGAAGATTTCCTTCTCCACATTCATATCGCTCGAGGAGATGACCTCTACGCCATTAAATATCTGCCATTAAAACTTAAAGGATCGGCAAGGCACTGGTAGAACAGCCTACCCGAAAACTCCATTGGGACCTGGGAAGAGCTTGAGGACGCATTCCGAGCCAACTTTCAAGGCACCTATGTTCGGCCGCCGGATGCCGATGACTTGAGCCACGTTGTTCAACAGCTCGGGGAGTCAGCTCGGCAATTCTGGAATCGGTTCTTGACTAAGAAGAACCAGATTGTCGATTGCGCGGAAGCTGAGGCAATCGCCGCATTCAAGCATAGTATTCGGGACGAATGGCTCGCTCGCCAGCTCGGCCAAGATAAGTCGAGAACAATGTCGGCCCTCACCTCCTTAATGACTCGCTTTTGCGCGGGTGAAGACAGTTGGTTAGCTCGTAGAAGCAGCCACCCCGATGACCATGACACCTCAGAGGTCAGGGACGGGAACGGGAAACCCCGGCGCAACAAGAATAACAAGCGCTGGCACACAAACAACGGCAGTGAAGCCGATGACGCGGCAGTAAACGCCGGGTTCAGCAGCTCAAAATCAGGACCGTGGAAGAAGCCCTCTAAAGGGAACCGGGATGGCCTGACCGCGCTGGACAAAATTCTGGATAGGCCCTGCCAGATCCACGGTACCTCGGACAAGCCCGCCAACCACACCAACCGTAACTGTTGGGTAATCAAGCAGGCCGGCAAGCTTATAGCCGAGGAACTGGACAAGGGTCCCCGCAGCGAGGACGATGACGAACCTCGCGGGCCGAACAATGGAGGCCAAAAGCAGTTCCGTCCCGAGGTAAAAACCGTGAACATGATTTACGTCACGCATATACCCAAGAAGGAGCGGAAGCGTGCACTTTGGGATGTCTACGCCTTAGAGTCGGTGGCCCGAAATACAACCCATGGTCGGCTTCTTCGATCACCTTCGACCGGCGAGACCATCCAACCAGTATCCATCATGGAGGAATGGCGGCTCTGGTACTCGACCCCATCGTGGATGGATACAACCTCACTAGAGTCCTTATGGACAGTGGCAGCAGCCTCAATCTGATTTATTCAGATACAGTGAGGAAGATGGGAATCGATCCGTCAAGGATCAAACCTAGTAACACTACCTTTAAAGGTGTAATCCCAGGCGTTGAGGCACGCTGCTCAGGAACCGTGACCTTGGAAGTGGTCTTCGGCTCGCCCAAAAACTTCAGCAGTGAAGATTTAATCTTCGACATTGTTCCTTTCCGCAGTGGTTACCACACACTCCTCGGCTGAATAGCGTTCGCTCGCTTTAATGCCATCCCGCACTATGCATATCTGAAGCTTAAGATGCCAGGACCTAGGGGCGTCATTACCGTTAACGGTAACACCGAGCACTCGCTCCGAACCGAGGAACACACAGCGGCTCTGGCGGCCGAAGCCCAGGCCGCTGCTACTTATGAGCTGCGTTGGTAATTCCCTGAAGAGAAAGGGAGATGCAGTACAGTAGAGATAAGTATTTCCTTTAGTTATGAAACCAAGGTTATCAATCCAGTAGGAGAATCACGCAACACCTTGTTAGCAGCACCTGCACACAAAACAACAAATCCTTGCACCCAACGCAATCAAGGGGTTGTCAATCCCTCGGCAGTAAGTTGCAAGATTAAATTGTATGTGATAGATAGATAGATTCAAACAAAAAATACAAAAATAAAATAAATAAAGAAAAAGTGCAGCAAGTATTTTTAGGGTTTTAGTATATGATTTAGATAGATCCGGGGGCCATAGTTTTCACTAGAGGCTTCTCTCAAGAAAATAGCATACGGTGGGTAAACAAATTACTGTTGGGCAATTGATAGAAAAGCAAATAATCATGATGATATACAAGGCAATGATCATGTATATAGGCATCACGTCCAATACAAGTAGACCAACTCCTGCCTGCATCTACTACTATTACTCCACACATCGACCGCTATCCAGCATGCATCTAGTGTATTAAGTCCATAAAGAACGGAGTAACGCCTTAAGAATGATGACATGATGTAGACAAGATAAACTCACATATGAATAAACCCCATCTTTTTACCCTTAATAGCAACGATATATACGAGTCATGTCCCTTTCTGTCACTGGGATTGAGCACCGCAAGATCGAACCCATTACAAAGCACCTCTTCCCATGGCAAGATAAATCAATCTAGTTGGCCAAACCAAATCAATAGATCGGAGAAGAAATATGAAGCTATAATAATCATGCATAAAAGAGATCAGAGAAGACTCAAATAATATTCATGGATAATCTGATCATAAACTCACAATTCATCGGATCCCAACAAACACACCGCAAAAAGTGATTACATCGGATAGAACTCCAAGAACATCGAGGAGAACATTGTATTGAAGATCAAAAAGAGAGAAGAAGCCATCTAGCTACTAACTATGGACCCGAAGGTCTATGGTAAACTACTCACGCATCATCGGAAGGGCAGCAAGGTTGATGTAGAGCCCCTCCGTGATCAATTCCCCCTCCGGCGGAGTACCGAAGAAGGCCTCCAGATGGGATCTCTCGAGAACAGAAACTTGTGGCGGTAGAAAAAGTATTTCGTGGACTCCCCTGAGGGTTTCTGATTTTTTGGGAATTTATAGTGGTGGAATTAGGTCAAACGGAGCTGAGGTGGGCCCATGAGGCACCAGGGCGCGCCTGCCCCCCCCCCAGGCGCGCCCAGGTGGCTCGTGGCCACCTCCTCTGGCGTCTGGTCTTCTCCCGAAGCTTCTAGTGTTGGTATTGTCCAGAAAAAAATCTCCAAAAAATTTCATGGCATTTGGACTTCGTTTGGTACTGATATTCTGTAAAACCAAAAACAGGCAGAAAACAACAACTGGCACTGGGCACTAAGTTAATAGGTTAGTCCCAAAAAATGATATATAATTGCTTTAAATGCATATAAAAACATCCAAGATTGATAATATAACAGCATGGAACAATCAAAAATTATAGATACGTTGGAGACGTATCAGCATCCCCAAGCTTAATTCCTGCTCGTCCTCGAGTAGGTAAATGATAAAAACAGAATTTTTGATGTGGAATGTTGCCTATCATACTCATTATATATTCTTTTCTTTTGTAGCATGGACATTGGACTTGAATGATTCAAAGCAATAGTCTATAATTTGACATGAAGATATAAATACTCAAGCATGCTAACAAGCAACCATGTTTTTCAAAATATCAATGCCAAAGAAAGTTATCCCTAGCCCATTACGCTCAATCATTGATCCATTCATGAAACACACTCAAATATTAGCTACACACAATGCACAAGTATGACAATAGGGCTCTCTAGTTGGTGCTTTATAAGAGAAGATGGAGACTCAAAATAAAAATTAAAAATTGCATAAAGTAAATAGATAGGCCCTTCGCAGAGGGAAGCAGAGATTTGCTAATGTGCCAGAGCTCAAAGCTTAAATTAAAGAGATAAAAATATTTTGAGAGGCATGCTTTTCCTGTCAACGAAAATGGCCGAGAATTCCCAATACCTTCCATGCTAGACACATCATAGGCGGTTCCCAAACAGAAAGTAAAGTTTATTTCCTTTCCACCATTCTTTCACAATCCATGGCTAGCCGTATCCACGGGTGCCCTCCATACCATCACTTTCCAAGGAATTTTGTTCTTATTAATTTTTGATTTCATTGTGGGACTGGACATCCCTATTACCAGCCACTCTCTCGTGCAATGACAAGTGAATAAACACTCATCATGAGAATAACACACCTAGCATGGAAAATATTGGCCACCTCCCTGCCGCTTCATGAGTAGTACGGGCACACAAAACAGAAAAAATATTTTGAAAATTAGAGTTGGCACACGCAAATTTACTTGGAACGGCATGGAAATACCGCATATAGGTAGATATAGTGGACTCATTTGGCACAACTTGGGTTTAAGGAGTTTGGATGCACAAGCAGTATTTCCGCTTAGTACAAATGAAGGCTAGCAAAAGATTGAGAAGCAACCAACCAAAAAACGAAAACGGTCATAAACACGCATTGAACATAACTAACACCGAATAATGCACCATAAGTAGGATATAATTTCGTTGCATAACTATTGACTTAATGTGCATGCATAGGGAATCACAAACCTTAACACTAATATTCTTACTAAATCACAATTACTCACTAACATGACTCACATATTATCATTTCCATATCGCAAAACTATTGCAAGGAATCACACTTATCATATCCAATGATCTATATGAAAGTTTTTATTATATCCCTCTTGAATATTCATCACTTTGGGACCAAATTCATATCTTGTGCAAATTACCGTTACTTTCATCAACTCTCAAAAAGATATAAGTGAAGCATGAGAGTGCAAATATTTCTTCAAAATTTTAATCTTGTCAACTCTCAAAATAATATAAGTGAAGCATGAGAGTTTATTTCTTCAAAATTTTAATCTTGTCAACTCTCCAAATAATATAAGTGAAGCATGAGAGTTTATTTCTTCAAAATTCAGCCACCGCCATGCTCAAAAAGATTTAAGTGAAGCACTAGAGCAACTACCTAGCTCAAAAAATTTAAGTGAAGCGCATAGAGTATTCTAACAAATTATGATGAACGTGTGGCTCTCTCAAAATAGGTGTGTTCAGCAAGGATGATTGTGATAAACTAAAAAGAAAACAAAGCAAAGACTCATATAATACACGACGCTCCAAGCAAAACACATATCATGTGACGAATAAAAATATAGCTCCAAGTAAAATTACCGATGGTTGGTAGAAGAAAGAGGGGATGCCTTCCGGGGCATCCCCAAGCTTAGACACTTGAGTCTTCCTTGAATATTACCTTGGGGTGCCTCGGGCATCCCCAAGCTTAGGCTCTTGCCACTCCTTATTCCTTCATCCATCGTGATCTCACCCAAAACTTGAAAACTTCAATCACACAAAACTCAACAAAACCTTCGTGAGATCCGTTAGCATAACAAAATAAATCACCACTTTAAGTACTGTTGCAAACCCATTCATATTTTATTTTTTCATTATACCTACTGTATTCTAACTTCTCCATGGCTTATACCCCCCGATACAATCCATAGTTTCATCAAAAGAAGCAAGCAAGACATCAAAAACAGAATCTGTCAAAAACAGAACATTCTGTAGCAATCTATTTAAAAGCCATACTTCTGTAACTCCAAAAATTCGAAAAAATTAGTACAACGTGGGCAATTCATATATCAATACTGTGTAAAAATTTCAGATTTTTCTGACGCTCCAGTACAGAACCAAAATTCCAGCACTGGACGCAAAACTTTCTGTTTTCCAAACAGCATCTATTATACTATCTTCCAAATCATCCTAAAGGCTTTACTTGGCACAAACACTAATTAAAAACACAAAAACACAACTATAACAGTAGCATAATTGTGTGCACACCAAAAAACAGAAAGGTAATTATTGGGTTGTCTCCCAACGAGCTCTTTGTTTATAGCCATTAAGATAGGCTTGAGATTTATTGATGCTCACATGAAAGATAATAAATGAAACACAAGAGAGCATCATGTAGCATGTGAAAAACACATTTAAGTCTAACATACTTCCTATGCATAGGCATTTTATAGGCAAACAAATTATCTAGACAAGCAAAACCTAGTATATGCAAGGAAGAGGAAAGAAACAATAATAATCTCCACATGAAGAGAGGTAATTTAGTATCCAAAATAGTGGGATTATCTTCAACGAAAGTCATGACCTCTCCAAACCCACTTTTATCAAAAATTTCATAAGATTGAACATTCTCCAAATATGTCGGATTATTTTTACCTAGAGTTGACACTCTTCCAAACCCACTTTCAATATTATTGCAAGCATTTTTATCAATATCATATTCATCATGATGCTTAAATAAATTTTCAAGATCATAAAAAGCATTATCACCCCAATCATGATCATTGCAATAAGTAGTGGACATGACAAAATTATCATCCCCAAGCTTGTGGTTTTGCATATCATTAGTACAATTGACACTAATAGAATTTATAATAACATCATTGCAATCATGCTTTTCATTGAAGGAGCTATCATGAATCACTTTATAAATTTCTTCTTTCAGCACTTCATCACAATTTTCAGATTCATGATTTTCAAGCAAAACTTCATAGAGGAAATCAAGTGCACTCAACTTACTAGAAATTGGTTCATCATAATTGGGTCTTTTGAAAAGATTAGCAAGTGCATGAGGATCCATATCAATAGATTTTTAGCAAGCGAAGATGCAAGCAAATAGAAGGCACATGGCAACACAAGCAAAGATAGCAAACAAGCAAACAAGAAAAAGGCAAACGGAAAATATTTTTGTATTTTTGTAAAAACTTTTTAGAAGTGGGGGAGATGAAAACGAGAGGCAAATAAAATAAATGCAAGGAGATGAGAGTTTATGCAAAGGTACTTGATAGATGTTGATGATGTCTCCCTGGCAACGGCGCCAGAAATTCTTCCTGCTACTTGTGAGTTGCGTTGGTAATTCCCTGAAGAGGAAGGGAGATGCAGTACAGTAGAGATAAGTATTTCCCTCAGTTATGAAACCAAGGTTATCAATCCAGTAGGAGAATCACGCAACACCTCGTTAGCAGCACCTGCAGACAAAACAACAAATCCTTGCACCCAACGCAATCAAGGGGTTGTCAATCCCTCGGCGGTAAGTTGCAAGATTAAATTGTATGTGATAGATAGATAGATTGAAACAAAAATACAAAAATAAAATAAATAAAGAAAAAGTGCAGCAAGTATTTTTAGGGTTTTAGTATATGATTTAGATAGACCCGGGGGCCATAGTTTTCACTAGAGGCTTCTCTCAAGAGAATAGCATACGGTGGGTAAACAAATTACTGTTGGGCAATTGATAGAAAAGCAAATAATCATGACGATATCCAAGGCAATGATCATGTATATAGGCATCACGTCCAATACAAGTAGACCGACTCCTGCCTGCATCTACTACTATTACTCCACACATCGACCGCTATCCAGCATGCATCTAGTATATTAAGTCCATAAAGAACGGATTAACGCCTTAAGAACGGTGACATGATGTAGACAAGATAAACTCACATATGAATAAACCCCATCTTTTTACCCTTAATAGCAACGATACATATGTGTCATGTCCCTTTCTGTCACTGGGATTGAGCACCGCAAGATCGAACCCATTACAAAGCACCTCTTCCCATGGCAAGATAAATCAATCTAGTTGGCCAAACCAAATCAATAGATCGGAGAAGAAATACGAAGCTATAATAATCATGCATAAAAGAGATCAGAGAAGACTCAAATAATATTCATGGATAATCTGATCATAAACTCACAATTCATCGGATCCCAATAAACACACCGCAAAAAGTGATTACATCGGATAGAACTCCAAGAACATCGAGGAGAACATTGTATTGAAGATCAAAAAGAGAGAACAAGCCATCTCGCTACTAACTATGGACCCGAAGGTCTATGGTAAACTACTCACGCATCATCGGAAGGGCAGCAAGGTTGATGTAGAGCCCCTCCGTGATCGATTCCCCCTCCGGCGGAGTACCGGAGACGGCCTCCAGATGGGATCTCTCGAGAACAGAAACTTGCGGTGGCGGAAAAAGTATTTCGTGGACTTCCCTGAGGGTTTCTGATTTTTTTGGGAATTTATAGTGGTGGAATTAGGTCAAACGGAGCTGAGGTGGGCCCACGAGGCACCAGGGCGCGCCTGCCCCCCAGGCGCGCCCTGGTGGCTCGTGGCCACCTCCTCTGGCGTCTAGTCTTATCTCGAAGCTTCTAGTGTTGGTATTGTCCAGAAAAAAATCTCCAAAAAGTTTCGTGGCATTTCGACTTCGTTTGGTACTGATATTCTGTCAAACCAAAAACAGGCAGAAAACAGCAACTGGCACTGGGCACTAAGTTAATAGGTTAGTCCCAAAAAATGATATATAATTGCTGTAAATGCATATAAAAACATCCAAGATTGATAATATAACAGCATGGAACAATCAAAAATTATAGATACGTTGGAGACGTATCAGCCGACGAAGAAGCGTCGAAGGCCCAGTCTACCATCAAGGCGATGGACGCACGGAAACGCGCCCGAGCTACGGCCTCAGTCCCGGAGTACTCCCGCGCTCACCCTAAATAGGGACATGCGCCCCACTGTAGGGGAACGCGACAGAAAACAAAAAAAATCGGTACAGCGAGCACGCCCAAGATCACTATGGAGATGGCATACAAGGTTTGATCTGTTCATTACCGACTCGTAGCGCAGCGGAAGTAGAGTCGATGTAGATCGTTTGTGCAGATCCCCGCAGCTAGGATTTACAACCTCCCAACCATGAGGATGTACTCCCTCGTCAAACAGCCCTTCGGGAGGCGATCGGACAGTCCCTCGGACGATGTCACGGACAGCCCTCCGGGAGGACCCTCGAACAGCCCCTCGGGCAAAAGATCGAACCTACGACCTCTCTACGGGGTTGCACACATACGGTGTCAGCTATCCGGCAGGGCTTCGCTGTCCAGAACTAGTTCCCACTGAAACCTAGACAGCCTTTCGGCTCTACGAAACTATTTCGTGTGAGGGGGAGAAGAAGCCAGATCATTGCATGGCATAATGTATGAGAGAAAGAGTGAGTTTGGGCAGCCCCCTCCATCCCTATTTATAGGCCAAGCCCAAGGGGTAGAGGACACTTGGAAATACCAAAATGCCCTCAAAGGTGGCTTCCCAAAGAAGCTACCAAATAGTGTTTCCACTATTCATGAAAATATTTTTCCGCGACCATTAAATCCGAAAATATTTCTGTAGGTCCAGAACATTTCCAGTACCCACTAAAACAATTTTGGAAGCGTTCCGAAACATTTCCGGATCAATGATTTTAATCAGCGAAAAGCAAACAAGAATACGTTTTCACTATTCACGAAGACAATTTTTCGCGTCCGTTAAATCCGAAAATATTTCTGTAGGTCCAGAACATTTCCAGCACCCACTAAACAATTCTGAACGCGTTCCAAAACATTTCCAGATCAATGATTTTCTTCAGCGAAAAGCAACCAAAGCGGTTCCGGCAGCTCCGGAACATTTCCGGGTTTTTTCTCCGAAAAAATCCCAGAAGTTCCCAGAACAATTCTGGCACCCTCCAAGAATTTCTAGGCATGTGCTGAAACCATTTTGACTTAATGGTATACTCCAAAACAACTTTTTGGTTTTACCGAAACTCTTCCGGTGTTCTCTCTCCGGAACTCTTCCGTTGTCTCCGAAACTTTTCCGATGACTTTCTCTCAGACTCCCTGTCTAGTATTCAGCAGATAGATGACCCTTAAGCGTGTGACCCTATAGGTTCAGTGAAGTATAGACATGACCGGAACACTTTCTGATCAATGATCAACATCGGAGCCGTGGACACCCATATTGACCCCTATACCCACACGAATAAATATTCGAGTGAACCTCTAGTTGCCGTGTGCTATTCCTGTTGCTTCGCGATATGTTACTAACACCCGAGGTGAGATTTATCGGCATCCCCGTGGATCAACACTTGTCCACAATGCCAGTTACCTCGTTACCGGTTTTGTTCTCTTTTCTCGTTCCCGTGTTCCGGCATCCCTGTGATCAAATCACAATGTGTCTAGCCAGACGATGATGGATACCGTAACACCGAGAGGGCCCAAAGAACATCTCTCCATCATCGTAGGAGCAAATCCCAATCTTGAGCTATCAAGTCCCTTGACATACTTTCCCATGAACCCGTAAGCCGCCGTCACCCAGTTACAGATGACGTTTAACAAACCCCAAAGTTCATGAAGCAAGCATGAAGAAACTCGATACTCTCATGGTCTAAGGAATTATGCAAACGTTAACTTTCTCTATGTTATTAACCATTAACTTGTGACGAATGTATCTCATAGCATAACATGAATTCGGGTCGATTCAACACAAGTGTTCTCCTAACAATGTGTCCTCAAAGTTGCCGGCATAGTCATGCCCATGATCAGGAAAACAGAACCATCATGCAACACTTGAGCTAGTCTTAGAGGCCAGACTAGGAATGCATTTTACCGTTTATTATTCCACACGTGCATATGAGTTTCCCTCCGAGCCTCGTGGTTATTGATGACTCGAGAACCATAGCAGTTATAGCACGGAATATAAACATAATTATGAGCATGGAGATAAATAATAACATTTATTATTGCCTCTAGGCCATATCTCCTACACCCACAGCATGGCCTCCCCAGCCGCGAAATACGTACCTCGAGTACATAATTTCGTGCTTAAAATTCCGTGGGCAGCTGTGGGGGCAAACGTTACAAGGGTCAAGTGCTCGGTTTGACCGAGCCATGGCCAAAGATGTTCTGGGATTAACATCAACAATAGGCACCATGTAGGGCCTGATCAGCGTCAAGCTGATACCCTGCGGCGACTTCTCAAAACCCTCTCTCCAGGGCTCGTCCGCCGAACACTGTCACTTCCGTCGTGCATACAAGCGGCGACTTCAATCGCACGTTACCTACGGAAGCTTCATAAAGAGCAAAGGCGCAGACATGCAGCAGGGCGCGGTAGGGACATCAAACCACTTATGGAGGCCCTGTGTAAACCTTTCCTCTGATAAGTTTATTTTTCAAAAAAAAGTATCTATAAATGTTGCTTCGGCAGTTCGGATTGTACGATTGGACATGACGAATTCAAAGGAAATAAAGACCATTCTTCTCCGGTCATACTGCAGTCATTTGTGTTGCGTATTCCTTTCTGCTTATAGGCCGAGGTAAACTATTATGATACATTCTTTTTTTAGATGCGATCGGCTAATAGACCGGGGGCTCGACCATAAATCCTGCCCCAAGCATCATTCTGGCACTAATTTCATTACATGTGCTCGGCGTCTTGGATATTGCATTATATGAATCAGTTCCGAATTATGTCTTGGATCAATAGTTGGGTTGCACGGCTCCTGTGTTTGCCCTCTTACGTTCCGCATTGTTCGGCTAGGAGGGTAAAGGAAGAACCACTGCGATTGTACTTCTAGCTCGCCTGGTTAAGTACCTCAGTGGAGAAAGCCGAAAACTGACTGTCATAATAAGTGAGAACTGGTCGGCGATTCGATGACAAGTGTTAAACTAAAAATTGATGGAGGTTATTCCGTGTCAAACAAAGGGTTCGCTGTCACATACAGGGGGGTAGTCACTAGCTCCCGCAGTCAAGCTCCTATGGCTAAGTGAAAGCACTAAAGCCGCATAGTTCGATTGCCTTGTTTTCCTTACACACAACCGCCTCCGGGCACCGAGACGTCGGCTAAGGGGTAAGGTGTTAAGGAAAAACACCCCATGCAGTATCTGCAAGGGGGTTGAAGCCGACGACTGGTAACTTTCAGTTTAAAACGGCCGCGCAGGAGTCAAAATAAACACACAAGGCATTATATATAAAGCCGACCAGTTGCATTGTAAAGCACAAAAGTTCCAACATCTTTGATACAAGAAAATAAATTCATTCATAAATTACATCCTTCGAGCACTAGGCCTCTATCGCCCGAGCACCATCCATCACAACGGGAAAGTACTGCTCGGGGTGCCTGTGCTCCTTCCCAGGGGGAGGTGGTCCGGTGGCCACCTCGGTCGGCTTGATCTTTGGCCAATGCACCATGGTCTTGCCGAAGGCCATCCGAGCTCCCTCAATGCATACGGATGATACGTCTTCAACGTATCTATAATTTATGAAGTATTCATGCCATGTTTATTATAGTTTTGTATGATTTTGGAACACTTTTATATGACTTTTATATGATTTTTATGGACTAACATATTGACCTAGTGCCCAGTGCCAGTTGTTGTTTTCTGCTTGTTTTTGGTTTTCTAGAAAATCCATATCAAATGAAGTCCAAATGCAGTGAAACTTTTTGACGATTTTTTCTGCAAGGAAACAGACACAGGAAGCTTCGGGGGAGCAGCAGAAGACCCACAGGGGGCCAAGCCACCTGGGCCCCCCCCCCCCGGGAGCGCCCTGGTGCCTCATGGGCCCCCTGTGGCTCCTCATCGCGTGATTCCATCGCCAAAAATTCTTATAAATACCAAAACCCCCAGAAATAACCCTAGAACTTCGACTTCGCCGCCGCAAGCCTATGTACCTCCACAATCTCATCTACAGCCCTTTTCCGGCACCCTGCCGGAGGGGGAAATCATCACCAGAGGCCATCTTCATCATCCCAGCGGTCTCCATGACGAGGAGGGAGTAGTTCACCCTCGGTGCTGAGGGTATGTACTAGTAGCTATGTGTTTGATCTCTCTCTCTCGTGTTCTTGATTTGGCACGATGTTGATGTACCGCGAGCTTTGTTAATATAGTTGGATCATATGGTGTTTCTCCCTCTCTATCTTATTGGGATGAATTGAGTTTTTACCTTTGAGGTTTCACTATTATCGGATTGAATATTTTTATGGATTTGAGAACACTTGATGTATGTCTTGCATATGAATACCCGTGGTGACAATGGGGTATTATATTGATTCACTTGATATATGTTTTGGCACTCAACTCGCGGATTCCCGATGTGACATTGGGGTAATCTATGCATAGGGGTTGATGCACGTTTTCGTCCTACTTTCTCCGGTAGAAATCTTGGGGCCCTCTTTGAAGTTCTTTGTGTTGGATTGAATATTATGAATCTGAAGTTGTTTGATGCATATCGTATAATCAACTCACGGATACTTGTGGTGACATTGGAGTATCTAGGTGACATTAGAGTTGGTTGATGCGTATCATATGGTGTTATTTTAGTACGAACTCTAGGGCTGTTTGTGACACTTATAGGAATAGCTCAATAGATTGATCGGAAAGAATAACTTTGAGGTGGTTTCATACCCTACAACAATTTCTATCTTATGTTCTCTGCTTGATAGGAACTTTGGAGTGATTCTTTGTCGCACATTGAGGGATTGTTATATGATTCAATTATGTTAGCATTGTTGAGAGATTGCACTAGTGAAAGTATGAACCCTAGGCCTTGTTTTTAAGCATTGCAATACCGTTTGTGCTCACTTTTATCGTTTGCTACCTTGCTGTTTTTATATTTTCAGATTACAAAAACCTATATCTACTATCCATACTACACTTGTATCACCATCTCTTCGCCGAACTAGTGCACCTATACAATTTGCCATTGTATTGGGTGTGTTGGGGACACAAGAAATTTCTTGTATTTGGTTGCAGGATTGTTTGAGAGAGACCATCTTCATCCTACGCATCCCACGGATTGATTAACCTTAGGTCATCCACTTGAGGGAAAATTGCTACTGTCCTACAAAACTCTGCGCTTGGAGGCCCAACACGAGTCTACAAGAATAAGTTGTGTAGTAGACATCAAGCTCTTTTCTGGCGCCGTTGCCGGGGAGGTGAGTGCTTGAAGGTATATCTTTAGATCTTGCAATTGAATCTTTTAGTTTCTTGTTTATCACTAGTTTGGTTCATAAAAGGAAACTACAAAAAAATGGAATTGAGGTTGACTCACATACTTCATCTATATAATATCTTTCTTAAAAATGATGGATTAGAAAATTGTGCTCAATTGCTAGAGGAAGAATTTAATAAAATATTTAATGTGAGTACTTTGAATGATGAGCATGATTGCAATGTTGTTATTATCCTTTCTATGAACATCCATGATGCTAGTGATATGCAAAGCCATAAGCTTGGGGATGCTATATTTGATGAAGATGATATTTTTAGTCCCCCAAGTTTTGATGAGAAAATTTATTATGATAATAGCATGCCTCCTATTTATGATGATTACATTGATGAAAGTGGGTTTGGAAGAGTGTCAACTCTAGGTACTAATGATCCCACTATTTTGGAGGGTGTTGAATCTTATGGCTATAATTATGAATGTGGATTTGGAGAGGTCATGACTTTATTTAGTGACGAACCCAATATTTTGGAAGAGATTTCAATTGATTATGACAACAAAGTTGCTATCTATGATGATTATTGTGATGACATGTATGCTATAAAGAATAATGATAACCATGAAACTTGTCATCATGATTTTAATTTTCAATTGGATTATGCCAATCAAGTATCTCATGATAGTTATTTTTTTGAATTTGCTCCCACTATTATTGATGAGAACAAATTTGCTTATGTGGAGAGTAATAAAATTTCTATGCTTGTAGGTCATGAAAATAATGCTTTATGTGATAGTTATATTGTTGAATTAATTCATGATCCTACTAAAAATTATTATGAGAGAGGATCATATGCTTGTAGGTGTTTCAATAATATCAAGTTTCCTCTCTATGTGTTGAAAGTTTTGAAGTTATGCTTGTTTTGCCTTCCTATGCTAGTTGATTCTTGCTCCCATAAATTGTTTGCTCACAAAATCCCTATGCATAGGAAGTGGATTAGGCTTAAATGTGCTTGTCATATGATTCATGATGCTCTCTTTGTGTTTCAATTCTTTACTTTTATGCGAGCATCATTGAAATCATCATGCCTAGCTAAAAAGGCATTAAAGAAAAGCGCTTGTTGGGAGACAACCCAACATTTACCCCTACTGTTTTTTTGTGTTCACATGATTAAGCTACTGTGGTAATCAAGTTTTATATGTTTTATTTCAATAATGTGCCAAGTAAAGCCTTTGTGATAGTGTGGATACTTGTTGATTCAATTCTGTGCAAAAACAGAAACTTTTGCGTCCAGTGCTGGAATTTCTATTCTGTACTGGAGCGTTAGAAAATTCTGAAATTTTTACAAAGAATTAGGTTACAAATTTTTTACGTTTTCATAATTTTTCAGAATTTTTTAAGGTATATAAGTATGATTTTTAAATCGCTCACTACATGCTGTTTTGTTTTTGACAGATTCTGTTTTCGATGCACAGTTTGCTTGTTTTAGTGTTTCCATAGCTTATATTGAGCAATATAAATTGTGGAAATGATAGAATACAGTAGGCATTATGTGAGAACAATTATGAAACTTGTCTTTACAGTACCTAAGTGGATGATTTATTTCTATCATACTAACCTATCTCACAAGATCCGTTAAGTTTTATGTGATTGAAGTTTTCAAGTTTTGGGTGAGATATCGATATGAGGAGAATAAGGAGTGGCAAGACCCTAAGCTTGGGGATGCCCAAGGCACCCCAAGGTAATACTCAAGGAAGACTCAAGCGTTTATGCTTGGGGTGCCCCGGAAGGCATCCCCTCTTTCGTCTTCAACACTATCGGTAACCTCACTTGGAGCTATATTTTTATTCGTCACATAATATGTGTTTTGCTTGGAGCTTCATTTTATTTTGTTGAGATTTGCTTGATGTTATAAATAATCATGTTTTGTATCTTTTAGTTCAATAAAATGCCAATTATAGCCTTTACTATGCTCAGTTTGCAAGTTTATGTGTTGCTGTTTGAAAACAGAAAGTTTTCTGTTATGTCCTGAATTTATGTGAATTGTCAGAACATGATAAAAATCTGAAATTTTTACACAGCAAGAATGCATGAGTTCTATGTCATGTGGTAAATTTTTATAATTTTTGGACTTAGGTAAGTATGAATTCTTATTCCCCCTTTACAGACTGTTCTGTTTTGGCAGATTGCTGTTATAGTTGCATTGTTTTGCATATGTTTGCATATTTAATGTTTCTATTTGTGGATAGGAGTATTAAATATGCAGAGGCATTTAGTATGAAATGTTTAATTATAATTTTAGTGATTTGTTACAGTAGAGAATGATAAGGTTTTGCATTGATTTATACTAACTTATCTCACGAGTTCTTGTTGAGTTTTATGTGGATGAAGTTTTGAAGATTTAGAGAAACCGTGATATGAGAGGAATTAAGGAGACACAAGAGCTTAAGCTTGGGGATGCCCAAGGCATCCCAAGTTAATATTCCAAGAAGCCTCAAGCATCTAAGCTTGGGGATGCCCCAGTAGGCATCCCACCTTTCTTCTTCAACAACTATCGGTCAGTTTTGGTTGAGCCTAAGTTTTTGCTTCTTCACATGATATGTGCTATTCTTGGAATGTCATTTTATTTTGTTTTCTTTTCTGTTTGAATAAAATACTTAAGATCTGAAATTTTTAAATGAGAGAGAGAGTCCTCACATAGCTACCTATTTACTTAACTACTCATTTGGTCTTCACTTATATCTTTTTGGAGTAGTTTGTCATTTACTCTTGTTCTTCACTTATATCCTATGAGTAAATTGTTGAATGAATTGAATATCATAAATTTGAAATTATATGTGCTTCATATGCTTGTATCATGTCTAGTAGTAGTTTCACATTTGGGTTAGAAAGTGAAATCTATTGAAGCTTGACAATCACAATATTGGTCATACAAGCAATTCATGAATGATTAGTATAAGGAAGAGAACTTTCACATATAAATATATTATCTTGGACATCTTTTATGATTGTGAATACCCATTCATTATTTTCAAACTTTAGCAAATTAGTTGAAGTTGGACAAGGAAGACAACGTAATGAGTTATGTTTGGGTATATTTGCATAGAAGTTATATTGTTATGGATCCTCCAACATGTGGTGCTTGCTTAGGATCTTTTGCTAGCCAAAAAATTCGTACTAAGTAGAGATACTACTTGTGCATCCAAAAACCCTTAAACCCAGTTTCTTCCCATGAGTGTCCACCATATCTACCTATGGATTGAATAAGATCCTTCAAGTAAGTTGTCATCGGTGCAAAAAGCAATAAAAATTGTTCCTAAAATATGTATGATCTTTTATTGCAAGGGAAAATAAGCGTTGTACGAACTTGTGATGGTAAAGAAATAAAAGCGATGGACTACATAATAAAGGTCGCTATCACAAGGGGGAATATAACATGACGTTCCTTTACATTAAAGGCTTGCACAACCAAAAATCAAAAGCGCACGACAACCTCTGCTTCCCTCTGCGAAGGGCCTATCTTTTACTTTATGTATTTATTTTTATGCAAGAGTCAATAGTATCCCTTCTCATTTCAACCTCAATTATTCTTTAGTTGGCAAGCATCATGTGGTGGGGAAAGATCCAGGCACATATGGCCAGTCAAATATATTTGATCATGAATTATTATTGTTGACAATTATCTCTATGATAAATAAGTTGGGAGTCGAAACATTAAGCCCCTATCTTTCTCCGTGTTCGATGGATGCTATTTGTTCTAAAAATATGCTTTGAGTACTAACAATCATAGAAGACTATATGATAATTGAGTATGTGGAGCTCTTACTTAGACTTTGTTGAAATTAAGTTGAATTGCAATTGTTTGGTGACTAAGAACATAGGTTGTTAAGTTTCAAGAGAATGCATTGTTTGAACCATAACATGTGAATTGATTGCTACTTTATCATGATGAGTTTTATGAGAAAGAGTTGCTGTTATGATGCTAGGAAAAGTGATTGAAATTATCATTGATCAAACTTATGCACTATGCTAGCATTCATACTTCATAAATTATTTCTTTTATCATTTACCTACCCGAGGACGAGCAGGAATTAAGCTTGGGGATGCTGATACGTCTCCAACGTATCTATAATTTATGAAGTATTCATGCCATGTTTATTATAGTTTTGTATGATTTTGGTGCACTTTTATATGACTTTTATATGATTTTTATGGACTAACATATTGACCTAGTGCCCAGTGCCAGTTGTTGTTTTCTGCTTGTTTTTGGTTTTCTAGAAAATCCATATCAAATGAAGTCCAAATGCAGTGAAACTTTTTGACGATTTTTTCTGGAAGGAAACAGACCTAGGAAGCTTCGGGGGAGCAGCAGAAGACCCACAGGGGCCCCACAAGCCACCTGGGTGCCCCCCCCTGGGGCGCGCCCTGGTGCCTCATGGGCCCCCTGTGGCTCCTCTTCGCGTGATTCCAACGCCAAAAATTCTTATAAATACCAAAACCCCCAGAAATAACCCTAGAACTTCGACTCCGCCACTGCAAGCCTCTGTACCTCCATGATCTCATCTACAACCCTTTCTGGCACCCTGCCGGAGGGGAAAATCATCACCGGAGGCCATCTTCATCATCCCGGCGGTCTCCATGACGAGGAGGGAGTAGTTCACCCTCGGGGCTGAGGGTATGTACTAGTAGCTATGTGTTTGATATCTCTCTCTCTCTCTCTCGTGTTCTTGATTTGGCACGATCTTGATGTACCGCGAGCTTTGTTAATATAGTTGGATCATATGGTGTTTCTCCCTCTCTATCTTGTTGGGATGAATTGAGTTTTTACCTTTGAGGTTTCACTATTATCGGATTGAATATTTTTATGGATATGAGAACACTTGATGTATGTCTTGCATATGAATACCCGTGGTGACAATGGGGTATTATATTGGTTCACTTGATATATGTTTTGGCACTCAACTCGTGGATTCCCGAGGTGACATTGGGGTAATCTATGCATAGGGGTTGATGCACATTTTCGTCCTACTTTCCCCGGTAGAAATCTTGGGGCACTCTTTGAAGTTCTTTGTGTTGGATTGAATATTATGAATCTGAAGTTGTTTGATGCATATCGTATAATCAACTCACGAATACTTGTGGTGACATTGGAGTATCTAGGTGACATTAGAGTTGGTTGATGCGTATCATATGGTGTTAGTTTAGTACGAACTCTAGGGCTGTTTGTGACACTTATAGGAATAGCTCAATAGATTGATCGGAAAGAATAACTTTGAGGTGGTTTCATACCCTACAACAATTTCTATCTTATGTTCTCCGCTTGATAGGAACTTTGGAGTGATTCTTTGTCGCACGTTGAGGGATTGTTATATCATTCAATTATGTTAGCATTGTTGAGAGATTGCACTAGTGAAAGTATGAACCCTAGGCCTTGTTTTTAAGCATTGCAATACCGTTTGTGCTCACTTTTATCGTTTGCTACCTTGCTGTTTTTATATTTTCAGATTACAAAAACCAATATCTACTATCCATACTACACTTGTATCACCATCTCTTCGCCTGCACCTATACAATTTGCCATTGTATTGGGTGTGTTGGGGACACAAGAGATTTCTTGTATTTGGTTGCAGGATTGTTTGAGAGAGACCATCTTCATCCTACGCCTCCCACGGATTGATAAACCTTAGGTCATCCACTTGAGGGAAAATTGCTACTGTCCTACAAAACTCTGCGCTTGGAGGACCAACACGAGTCTACAAGAATAAGTTGTGTAGTAGACATCAACGGAGCGCTTCCAGAAATCGATCTGGGGCGTGGCGTCGCACAACTTCTGCACCAAGCCAAAGTAGCTGCTCGGAAGCATCTCTGAAGGCCACAATTTGATGCAGAGGTCCTTCATCGCCGGCTCCGCCATCCGATGCAACTCCATCAGCTGCTTCAGCTGGTTGTTGAGGAGGGGAGGGTGTTCGGGTGCTTGAAACTGCGCCCAAAACAGCCTCTGCTCGGTACGACCCTCCTGGGATGCAAGGTACTTAGCTGCATCTGATGCACTCCTCGGGAGGTCCGCAAAAACGCCTGGGGAACGCCACACTCGCGTGAGCAAAGCGAACCTGTTACCACCAAAGACACTTTGCAGCAAGTATGGCTTACCATCCGCAATAAGTTTAACTTGGCGGAGTTCCTCCTGGTAGCCCCGCGCCTCCGTCCGCGCTTCCTTAGCCGCCGACCTCAGTGAGGTTAGTTCGGTGGCCTGATCCTTATTCTTTTGCTCAAGGACCTCACATTTTGTGATGGCATCCTTGAGCTCTTGTTGCACCTCAGACACCCTGGCCTCGTGCTTCTGGCTCATGATGTTCACCGTGGCTAGCTTGGTGGCTGCCTTTTTGGCCGCAGCCCTCTGCTCCGCAGCTTCCTGCCGAGCTTTCTTAAGCTCGGCCTTGAGGTTCTCGACCTCGGCGGTGGCAGCTGCAGCAATGTCAGTTGCATTCCGTTTGGATTAACTTCCTACCTTTAATAAATAATTGTGGTAGTAACCAGTTTAGCTTGGACTTACCTTGCGTCTCGTCAAAACGCTTCTTCAGCAGATCGAGGTCGTCCTCCGAGCTATTGAGCTTTCGGTTCAGCTCGGCCAGCTCCTCGGCGTTGGCAGCTGCCGCCGAGGACGACGCCTGCACATCAGACCAAGCACATTAGATTCCCGAGTTATTGATTTTCGATCCCCTGACCGGCTTTCTCAATCCGGCCAGAGTCTCAGGGACTACGGCTCATCTTGCGATCATCTATATCTTCAAGTTATTCGACCCCCGCATGAGTTTTTCAAACTCACACAGGGCTCGGGGGCTACTGTGTGTGAGGTTGCAAGATCATATAAAAGAAAACTTCTAAGGAAAAGTCATTACGTGGCCTACCTTGAAGCCAATCAGAAGGCCGCTGAAGGCCTCCTTCAGTCCGTTGTCCACGGACCGAAGACTTTGCAAAACCATGCCCATCAGGGCACGGTGCTCTTCGGCGATAGAGGAGCTTGTTAAAGCTTCCTCCATCTCATCCGGCCACCCAGTCGAGGCTCGCCCTGGAGCGGGCGGGGGTGGCGGGGGTGGCGGGGGCGTTTCGGCCCCTCCCCCTGTGGAGACGAGGATGGTCGGCTCCTGGTGCCTTATCGGCTCCGGAACCGCTGTTGTGGGCAGCTCGGATTGCCCGAGCTCTCAATCTTGGTTCGCCAGAAGGGTTCCTCCCTCCTGGTCTTCGGCGGCCGAGGTATGCACCTCGGCCATAATAGTGTCGGCCCCTTCCTCTGTGTTCGACACAGGAGGGGTCCTCTTTCATAGAACCTCCCCGATCTCCTCAACGACCGGGGGAAGCGATGCGTGCGATTCGATCCCGCTCTCCGCCAGCGCGGCTGGTGGAGAGTCCCCTTCTGAGACCTGATCGGTAGGGAGGTCGCGCGGCGGGCTGCAGTATTAAAGGCAAGCGCGCGATCAATAACGGGCTTAGTTCGGCCAAAAGCGGATAGGCGCATCTTAAGTTACATACCTTTGGGCCCGCGGCTTCACCCTGCGGGTCTTCCGGGGAACCTCGTCGGAGGCCTCGGAGTGCTCGACAGAAGCCGAGCTATCATCGGACAAGGCCACCTTGGCCCTGCGTGGTCTTTTTGGGGCGGGAGGAGGCTGGTTCCCCTCAGCGTCTTCGGACGCAGCCCTCTTCCTTGTTCCGGAAGAGCCGCCTTCCTCCCCGTCCTCTTCATGCCCCTTCTCCCCCTCAAGTGTGGAGGGGGCATGGGTGTCCCCTGATCTAGTGTCCGGAAGTCCTCGAGAACAGAGACCTTCTCTGGTCTCCTTCTTCTTCTCTTTATTCTTCTCCTTCTTCTCCGGCGCCTCATACGGCGCCTCGGCCAACATGGCCGTCAGCAAGGCCGCCCTGGGGCCCTCGGGCAGTGGGGCCGGGCAGTTGATTCACTCGGCCCTCTTCAGCCAGCTCTGTGGATGAGAGAAAAGAGAGTTGAGTATTTTGTCAAAAAGGAACATCCGAACATAAGAGTGAAACTTATCATACCTCGCGAGGGGGGTTTTCGGCATCGAGGCCAATGTCTTCCTCCTCGGCCAGCCACTCCTTCTGCGGCTTGAATAGCACTTTCCACAGCTGGACGAGGGTAGTGCGGAAGAAGCTGAGCACGGTGGTGGGGTCTTCGGGTGTGTAGGCCCACATGGGGAGGCCCGGTCTTGAAAGGGGAGGATGCGGCGGCGGAGCATGATCTGAATCACATTGGGCAATTCCACCCTCTGCTTGATCATCCGGGATATCCGGCTCTGCAGCAGCTCCACCTCCTTGGCTGACCCCCAGTCTAGGCCCTTCTTGGTCCACGAAACAAGCCTCGTGGAGGGTCCAGATCTGAAGGCGGGCATCTCCGCCCAATCCGCGTCTCGCGGCTCTGTGATGTAAAACCACTCTTTCTGTCAGATCTTGACAGTTTCAATAAAGGTGCCCTCTGGCCACTCGACCCGGGGGAGCTTGCTTACCATTGCCCCCCGCAATCTACCTGCTAGCCGTCGATAATCTTCGGCTTGACGTTGAACACTTTCAGCCACAAGCCGAAGTGAGGCTGGATCCGAAGAAAAGCCTCGCAGACGATGATGAAGGCCGAAATGTGCAGGAAGGAGTTTGGGGCTAGATCGTGAAAATCTAGCCCATAGAAAAAGATCAAACCCCTAACAAAGGGGTGAAGGGGAAAACCTAGCCCCCGAATGAAGTGGGGTATGAACACTACCCTCTCGCCAGGCTTCGGCGTGGGGATGACCTGGCCCTCCTCTAGAGCGCAGTGAGCGACGTTGGCGGGGAGGTAACCCGCATCCTTCAGCTCCTGGATAGCGCTCTCCGTGATGATGGAGGCCTCCCAGTTGCCCTTGGACCCAGAGCCAGCCATGAATGGATTGAGGGAATGGCCGGAGGAGTTCTTAGGGGGGGAAATGGATCTAGGTGCTGGAGCTCAGAAGATTGGGAAAGCAACGGCGCGGGGGGGGGCAAGTGAGAGCGTGCAGAGAAAATAGTAGCCGACTCCCTTTTGTGGGTCACCGTAAGATCAAGAGCCCTTTTACTGCGCCGCAGACCTCGCCATTTCCCCGTATAATTGTGCCGTCGTGAGCGCATGGGATATCACAAATCATTGATCATATCCCTTAAAAACAAGGCACGATCTCCATATTGATGGGACGTGCCAATGGAGAAGCCGCCTCGAACCACGAATCAAGTTTTCATAACTGGCTCGTGGTCGTAGCAGGTCCTGACCCTTCGGCAAAAGTTGTCAGATGAGGTCACTGTTCACACTTGTGCGACTGGCCTTCAGGGCTAAGTTATTTATACACTTCGGAAACCGAAGCATAATCCGGGAAATATATGGCCGGAAATGGCCAAGCAGTCTTCGAGGACTTGATTTAGAGATATTGCCGGTCCGACACAAATACCACATAAGGGAAGGAACTGGTCTGCAAAGCCGATAATGTTCGGCATATACCTCGGCTTCGAAGACTAGTTTGGGGGCTACTGAGGGTGTCCCGGACTAAGGGGTCCTCACGCCACCGGCCTGTCTCTCATGGGCCGTACCCATGGGCCGCTCCTAATTCATCGAAGGAAAACCGAACTACAGGCGACCCCGTGCTCCAGAAGGAAACCTCCGAAGACTTGGCGTCTCCTCCAAGTAAAGTTTAGCGTAGCCGGCGTGTTTATCCCCAGGGGACAACCGACCATATGTAACCCTAGATACCCCTGGTGTCTATATAAACTAAAGGTTTTAGTCCGTGGAGAGGCAGAACCGTTATCGATATACCCACCTAGGGTTTAACTCATCTGATCTCGAGGTAGATCAACTCTGTAATTGTCATACCAACACATCAATACAACCAAGCAGGATGTAGGGTTTTACCTCTTCGAGAGGGCCCGAACCTGGGTAAACGTTGTCTCTACGTTCCCTGTTATCCATTGACTCCAAGATCCATAGTTCGGACCCCCTACCCGAGATCTGCCGGGTAGGGCGCGCCCCCCAAGCTTGTGGGCCCCTCATGGCACCTCTTGACCTAATTCCAACGCTATAAATTCTGAAATATTCCCAATATACCAGAGAGACAGAAGAGAAAACCTTTCCGCCGCCGCAAGCCTCTGTTCTTCTGTGATCCCATCTGGAGGCCTTTTCCGGTACTCTGCCGGAGGGGGAATCAATCACGGAGGGCTTCTTCATCAACCTTGCTGCCCTTCCGATGATGTGTGAGTATTTTACCATAGACATACGGGTCCATAGCTAGTAGCTAGATGGCTTCTTCTCTCTCTCTCTTTGATCTTCAATACCATGTTCTCCTCGATGTTCTTGGAGTTCTATCCGATGTAATCTTCTTTTGCGGTGTGTTTGTTGGGATCCGATGAATTGTGAGTTTATGATCTTATTATTCATGAGAAATATTTGAGTCTTCTCTGAACTCTTTTATGCATTATTATTATAGCTTTGTATTTCTCTCCGATCTATCGATTTAGTTTGGCCTACTAGATTGATTTGTCTTGCAATGGGAGAGGTGCTTTGTGATGGGTTCAATCTTGCGGTGCTCAATCCCAGTGACAGAAGGGGACATGACACGTATTTGTATTGTTGCCATTCAGGATAAAAAGATGGGGTTTAATCATATTGCTTGAGTTTACTTTGTCTACATCATGTCATCTTGCTTAAGGCGTTACTCTGTTTCATACTTAATACCCTAGATGCATGCTGGATAGCGGTCGATGGGTGGAATAATAGTAGTAGATGCAGGCAGGAGTCGGTCTACTTGTCTCGGACATGATGCCTATATACATGATCATTGCCATGAATCCGTCATAATTATTTGCTTTTCTATCAATTGCCCAACAGTAATTTGTCTACCCACCGTATGCTATGTGTTCGAGAGAGAAGCCTCTAGTGAAAACTATGGCCCCGGTGTACTTTATCATATACAAAAAACATAAAAATACCTTGCAACAATTTATTTACTTTTATTTTAATTAGTATTTTAGTTTATCTATTTACCTCTATAAGATTTAATCCTTGCAAGTAACCGCTAAGAGGATTGACAACCCTCTTATTTGCGTTGGGTGCAAGTGTTTGCTCTTGTGTGTGCAGGTGCGCTTAACGGAATTTTGCTTGGTTCTCCTACTAGATTGATAACCTTGGTTCTTAACTGAGGGAAATACTTATCTCTACTGTACTGCATCATCCTCTCCTCTTCGGGGAAATACCAACGTAGACTACAAGTAGCAGTGCGCAATCACGTCCTCGTCTACCACTACTGCCTGTCCACAAGGCCTTGCGAGCGTTTCGCCAGGTTTGTCAATAGCCCCCACTACATGTTCACTACGGTGGACATCACCAACGATGTAAAGGTGCTCAAGAATTCGGGCATCGCCTGCCAGAATCTTGTCGACATCCAGGGCCAATACAAGATCTTGGGCAACAAGAAGCATGAGAAGGACTCACTGGTTCACCTCACCGAGGCCATCATCGACCCCTACTACAGAGACATGAAGGATTCTTGCAACAAGGACAAGCGTGCCTGGCACTCTGCCTGGATGGAGAAACTCGACGAAGCTCACGTCGTGTACGCGACCAAGGAGGCGTACACGAGCTACGAGATGTACAGGCGGATCGTTGACATGAGGAAGTGCCTCCTTCTTCCCCAAAACGGCCAGGGATCCAGCCGGAAGCAGAGCAATGGCAAGCGTCATCACAACAAGAAGTAGATGATTAGATGATCGTTTCTCCTAGTTTAGTATGCATGTAATTGTTTACTTTGGTGTGTGTAGTCACTTATGTAATTGGATGTTTAATTTGGTTATGCAATCATGTTCTTATAAGTATATATGTTGTTGTTGTGTAGACAAAGCATAGATGTTGTGCGGGCAGAGCAAATCACATCGCCCACGGGCTAAACTAGGGAACCCGTCGGTGATGATTTCATCAATCACTGACAATTGTATGCCAGCAACCGTTTGCCCACAACACACACGGCTAATTAGCAGGAATCGTCTGTGTTGTTATCGGTCTTCCCACATATTTCTGATTACTGACCTGTTTACCGCGTATCACACACATCTTGTTAAGTTGAACCGTTTCCATTGTTTTGGCTCATCACACACAGTTCATCCGAGTGAACTGTATGCCGTGTATCGCACACACCTTGATCTGTCTAACCGTTTCTGTTGTGTTGGGTAATCACAAACAGCTCATCCGAGTGAACTGTATGCCGTGTATCGCACACACCTCGAGCTAGCTGCCCATTTCTGTTGTTTTGGCTCATCTCAAACAGTTTGTATGGATCAACTGTATGCCACGTATCACATACGTGTCTCTAATCTGAATCGTGCTTGATGTCTCCGCCATCGCGCACAGTTCGTTTTATTGGTGACGGTTTTATTACGATACCGTTTGCGATTCATGCATCGCACATAGTTTGGTCGAGGGGTCTCTGATTCATGTGTCGCGTTAGCAGTCACCTGCAGTAGTGCAACAACTTTGGTTTGGCCGCAGCGATGCGTTGGTTAAATCCTATCACCAGCACGACCATCATTTGGGGTACGTAACTTTTGAGTCTTACCCAATGATGTCTACTACGCAACTTTATTGTTGTAGACGTTGTTGGGCCTCCAAGTGCAGAGTTTTGTAGGACAGTAGCAAATTTCCCTCAAGTGAATGACCTAAGGTTTATCAATTCGTGGGAGGCATAGGATGAAGATGGTCTCTCTCAAACAACCCTACAATCAAATACAAGAAATCTCTTGTGTCCCCAACACACCCAATACAATGGTAGATTGTATAGGTGCACTAGTTCGGCGAAGAGATGGTGATACAAGTGTAGTATGGATAGTAGATATAGGTTTTTGAAATCTGAAAATATAAAAACAGCAAGGTAGCAAGTAGTAAAAGTGAGCACAACGGTATTGCAATGCTTGAAAACAAGGCCTAGGGTTCATACTTTCACTAGTGCAATCTCTCAACAATGCTAACATAATTGAATCATATAACAATCCCTCAACGTGCGACAAAGAATCACTCCAAAGTTTCTATCGGAGAACGTAGGACGAAAACGTGTATCAACCTATGTGCCTAGATTACCCCAATGTCACCACGGGAATCCACAAGTTGAATACCAAAACATACATCAAGTAACTCAATAGAATACCCCATTGTCACCACGGGTATCCATATGCAAGACATACATCAAGTGATCTCAAATCCAATATTCAATCCAACATAACGAAACCTCAAAGAGCAAGACTCAATTCATCACAACAAGATAGAGAGAGGGAAGAAATACCATATGATCCAACTATATTAACAAAGCTCGCGGTACATCAAGATCGTGCCAAATCAAGAACACGAGAGAGAGAGAGAGAGAGAGAGAGAGAGATCAAACATATAGCTACTGGTACATATACTCAGCCCCGAGAGTGAACTACTCCCTCCTCGTCATGGAGACCGCCGGGATGATGAAGATGGCCTTCGGTGATGATTTCCCCCTCCGGTAGAGTGCCGGAACAGGGCTCTGGATGAGATCGCTTCGGAACAGAGGTTTGCGGTGCCGGCGTGGAAGTTCTAGGTTTCTTTCTGGGGTTTTCTATATTTATAGGAATTTTTGGCGTTGGATTCATGTCAGGGGGGCCCACGAGGGAGCGACAAGCCTGCTCCGTGTGCCCTGGGGGGGAGGACGCGCCCCCCAGGCTTGTCGCTTTCTCGTGAGGCTTCTGGTCCTTCCTCCAAGCTTCGGGGGGTCTCTTTTGGTCCATAAAAAATCACCGTAAATTTTCAGTCCATTTCGAGAACTTTTATTTCTGCACAAAAAACAACACCACGGTAGTTCTGCTGAAAACAGCGTCAGTTCGGATTAGTTCTAATCAAATCATACCAAAACCATATAAAATTGTTGTAAACATGGCATGAATACTTCATAAATTATAGATACGTTGGAAACGTATCAGCATTCCCAAGCTTAATTCCTGCTCGTCCTCGAGTAGGTAAATGATAAAAGAAATAATTTTTGAAGTGTGAATGCTAGCATAGTGCACAAGTTTGATCAATGATAATTCCAAACACTTTTCTAGCATCATTATATATCATAAACAGTAGCTCATCTCATAAAACTTCTCATGATCAAGTAGCAAGCTATTCACATGTTAAAGTATAGATCATAAACTTTCTTGAAAACTAACAAACTATGTTTTCAGTCATCAAACAATTACAATTCATCTTATTTTCAGGAAGGGTCTATGTAAGAGCTTTGATTTAGCAAATTCCACATACTCAACTATCATATAGTCTTCCATGATTGCTAACACTCAAAGCATATTTTTAGAACAAACCATTTCAGTCAAACACATAGGAAGATAGGGGCTTAATGTTTTGCCTCCCAACTTATTTATTTCATGGATAATGTCAACAATAATAACTCATGGTCACCTATATTCAACTAGATATATGTGCCTGGATCTTTCCCCACCACATGATGCTTCTCAAAAGAGAAAATAAAAATGGAATATAGAAGAACACTATTGACTCTTGCATAAAAGTAAATACATAAAGTAAAAGATAGGCCCTTCGCAGAGGGAAGCAGAGGTTGTCATGCGCTTTTTATTTTTGGATGTGCAAACTCTTAATGCAAAGGAACGTCACTTTATATTGCCCCTTGTGATAGCAACCTTTATTATGCAGTCCGTCACTTTTATTTCTTCACCATCACAAGTTCGTACAAAGCTTATTTTCCCTTACAATAAAAGATCATACATATTTAGGAGCAATTTTTATTGCTTTTGCACCGATGACAACTTACTTGAGGGATCTTATTCAATCCATAGGTAGATATAGTGGACTCTCATGACATGAAACTGAGTTCAAGGGTTTTGGATGCACAAGTAGTATCTCTACTTAGTGCGGATTTTTGGCTAGCAAAGGATAGGGGGCAAGCACCACATGTTAGAGGATCCAAGAACATATAACTTCTATGTGAATATAAACAAACATAACCCATTACGTTGTCTTCCTTGTCCAACATCAACTACTTGATCAAGCTTGAAAATAATTAATGGGGGCTCACAATCATAGAAGATGTCCAAGATAGTATATTTATATGTGAAATCTCTCTTCCTTCAATATTATTTCATGAATTGTTCAAGTGACCAATGTTGTGTTTGCTAACTTTCAATAAATTATACCACTTATACTTCTTTTAGGTGAAGTCACTACTTTCCATGGGATAAGCATATGAAGCATATATAATTTCAAATTTATGATATTCAATTCATTCAACACTTCACTCTGAGAATATAAGTGAAGCACGAGAGTAAATGACAAACTAGTCCAAAAGATATAAGTGAAAATTAATGAGTAGTTAAACAATTAAGTAGCTATGTGAAGACTCTCTCTCAATAAAGATTTCAGATCTTGATAATTTTATTCAAACAGCAAACAAAATGAAAATAAAAGGACACTCCAAGAATAGCACATATCATGTGAACAAGTAAAAATTTAGGCTAACCGATAGGTGTTGATGAAGAAAGGTGGGATGCCTAACGGGGCATCCCCAAGCTTAGTTGCTTGAGACTTCTTGGAATGTTATCTTGGGGTGCCTTGGGCATCCCCAAGCTTGAGCTCTTGTGTCTCCTTAATTCCTCTCATATCATGGCTTCTCCTAAATCTTAAAAACTTCATCCACACAAAACTCAACAAGAACTCGTGAGATAAGTTAGTATAAATCAACTCAAAACCTTAACATTCTCTACTGTAACAAATCACTAAAATTATAATTAAACATTGCATACTAAATGCCTCTGCATATTTAATACTCCTATCCACAAATAGAAACATTAAACAAGCCAACATATGCAAATAATGCAACTATAACAGCAATCTGCCAAAACAGAACAGTCTGTAAAGGGTGAATAAAAATTCATACTTCCCTAACTCCAAAAATTATGAAAAATTACCACGTGATAGAGAACTCATGCATTCTTACTGTGTAAAAATTTCAGATTTTTATAATGTTCTGACAATTCAGGAATATTCTGGACATAACAGAAAACTTTCTATTTTCAAACAGCAACACATGAACTTGCAAACTGAGCATGGTAAAGGCTATAATTGGCATTTTATTGAACTAAAAGATACAAAACATGATTATCAATAACAGCAAGCAAATCTCAACAAAATAAAATGACGCTCCAAGCAAAACTCATATCATGTGACGAATAAATATATAGCTCCAAGTGAGGTTACCGATAGTGTTGAAGACGAAAGAGGGGATGCCTTCCGGGGCATCTCCAAGCTTAGTTGCTTGGGTATTCCTTGAATATTACCTTGGGGTGACTTGGGCATCCCCAAGCTTAGGGTCTTGCCGCTCCTTATTCTCCTCATATCGTTATCTCACCCAAAACTTGAAAACTTCAATCACACAAAACTTAACGGAACTTGTGAGATAGGTTAGTATGATAAAAATAAATCATTCACTTAGGTACTGTCAATACAAGATTCATAATTGTTCTCACATAATTCCTACTGTAGTCTATCATTTCCACAATTTATATTGACCAATATGAGCTATGGAAACACTAAAACAAGCAAACTATGCATTGAAAACAGAATCTGTCAAAAACAAAATAGCATGTAGTGAGCGAATTAGAAACCATACTTCTGTACCTCCAAAAATTCTGAAAAATTAGGAAAACGTAAAAAATTTGTATACCAATACTGTGTAAAAAATTCAGAATTTTCTCACGTTCCAGTACAGAATAGAAATTCCAGCACTGGATGCAAAAGTTTCTGTTTTTGCACAGAATTAAATCAACAAGCATCCACTCTATCCCAAAGGTTTTACTTGGCAAATTATTGAAATAAAACATATAAAACATGATTAATACAGTATATTAATCATGTGGACACACAAAAATAGTAAGTATAAACATTGGGTTGTGTCCCAACAAGCGCTTTTCTTTAATGTCTTTCTAGTTAGGCATGATGATTTCAATGATGCTCGCATAAGAATAAAGAATTGAAACGCAAAGAGAGCATCATGAAGCATATGACTAGCACATTTAAGCCTAAACCACTTCCTATGCATAGGGATTTTGCGAGCAAACAATTTATGGGAGTAAGAATCAACTAGCATAGGAAGGCAAAACAAGTATAACTTTAAAACTTTCAACACATAGAGAGGAAATTTGATATTATTGAGAAACCTACAAGCATATGTTCCTCTCTCATAATAATTTTCAGTAGCATCATGAATGAATTCAATAATATAGCTATCACATAAAGCATTCTTTTCATGACCTACAAGCATAGGATTTTTATTACTCTCCACATAAGCAATTTTCTTCTCATCAATAATAGTGGGAGCAAACTCAACAAAATAACTATCATGAGATACTTGATTGGCATAATCCAATTGAAAATTAAAATCATGATGACAAGTTTCATAGTTATCATTATTCTTTATAGCATACATGTCATCACAATAATCATCATAGATAGCAACTTTGTTGTCATAGTCAATTGAAACCTCTTCCAAAATAGTGGAATCATCATTAAATAAAGTCATGACCTCTCCAAATCCACTTTTATCAATATTGTAAAAAGATTCAACACCCTCCAAAATAGTGGGATCATTACCTAGAGTTGACACTCTTCCAAACCCACTTTCATCAATATAATCATCATAAATAGGAGGCGTGCTATCATCATAATAAATTTGCTCATCAAAACTTGGGGGACTAAAAAGATCATCTTCATGAAACATAGCATCCTCAAGCTTATGGCTTTGCATATCATTAGCATCATGGATATTCATAGAAAGCATACTAACAACATTGCAATCATGCTTATCATTCAAGGATTTTATGCCAAACATTTTATTGAATTCTTCTTCTAACACTTTGGCACAATTTTCCGATCCATCATTTTCAAGAAACACATTATAAAGATGAAGCATTTGTGGCAACATCAATTCTATTTTTTTGTAGTTTTCTTTTATAAACCAAACTAGTGATAAAACAAGAAACTAAAAGATTCAATTGCAAGATCTAAAGATATATCTTCAAGCACTCACCTCCCCGGTAACGGCGCCAGAAAGAGCTTGACGTCTACTACGCAACTTTATTCTTGTAGACGTTGTTGGGCCTCCAAGTGCAGAGTTTTGTAGGACAGTAGCAAATTTCCCTCAAGTGAATGACCTAAGGTTTATCAATTCGTGGGAGGCGTAGGATGAAGATGGTCTCTCTCAAACAACCCTGCAATCAAATACAAGAAATCTCTTGTGTCCCCAACACACCCAATACAATGGTAGATTGTATAGGTGCACTAGTTCGGCGAAGAGATGGTAATACAAGTTTAGTATGGATAGTAGATATAGGTTTTTGAAATCTGAAAATATAAAAACAGCAAGGTAGCAAGTAGTAAAAGTGAGCACAACGGTATTGCAATGCTTGAAAACAAGGCCTAGGGTTCATACTTTCACTAGTGCAATCTCTCAACAATGCTAATATAATTGAATCATATAACAATCCCTCAACGTGCGACAAAGGATCACTCCAAAGTTTCTATCGGAGAACATAGGACGAAAACGGGTATCAACCTATGTGCCTAGATTACCCCAATGTCACCATGGAAATCCGCAAGTTGAATACCAAAACATACATCAAGTAACTCAATAGAATACCCCATTGTCACCACGGGTATCCATGTGCAAGACATACATCAAGTGATCTCAAATCCAATATTCAATCCAACATAACGAAACCTCAAAGAGCAAGACTCAATTCATCACAACAAGATAGAGAGAGGGAAGAAACACCATATGATCCAACTATATTAACAAAGCTCGCGGTACATCAAGATCGTGCCAAATCAAGAACACGAGAGAGAGAGAGAGAGAGAGAGAGAGAGAGAGAGAGAGAGAGAGATCAAACACATAGCTACTGGTACATACCCTCAGCCCCGAGGGTGAACTACTCCCTCCTCGTCATGGAGACCGCCTGGATGATGAAGATGGCCTCCGGTGATGATTTTCCCCTCCGGCAGAGTGCCGGAACAGGGCTCCGGATGAGATCGCTTCGGAACAGAGGCTTGCGGTGGCGGCGTGGAAGTTCTAGGTTTCTTTCTGGGGTTTTCTATATTTATAGAAATTTTTGGCGTTGGATTCACGTCAGGGGGGCCCACGAGGGAGCGACAAGCCTGCTCCGCGCGCCCTGGGGGGGAGGGCGCGCCCCCCAGGCTTGTCGCTTCCTCGTGAGGCTTCTGGTCCTTCCTCCAAGCTTCGGGGGTCTCTTTTGGTCCATAAAAAATCACCGTAAATTTTCAGCCCATTCCGAAAACTTTTATTTCTGCACAAAAAACAACACCACGGTAGTTCTGCTGAAAACAGCATCAGTCCGGGTTAGTTCTAATCAAATCATACCAAAACCATATAAAATTGTTGTAAACATGGCATGAATACTTCATAAATTATAGATACGTTGGAGACGTATCACCCAACATGCTAACATGTTGGTCTTGGGGTAGCCTATGAGTTCTTTACAATCTGTCTTCACAATATCAAGACGAGTACTAGATCTCCATGTGTATTCTTTGACAAAAATAATTGTATCGGTACCAAATTTGCCACGACAACTTCGATACCAGTATAGTGGCAACTTCATCAATCATGGGGTCGCAACTTTGAGTCTGATTTTTTTTTTTCCGTCGGAACATCCCCAGATGGAATCTTATTTTGAAGCCTTCATTGATACAAAATCGATCGAGGTGAGAAAAGGATATCAGTCGGATAAACAGTTTAAGTTGCAAATCATATTAAATTGAAAATGGCATCTTTAAATGAGCTATTTTTTCTCATAGTATACATGTTGGGATGTGGACTCAACAAATATTCGTATTTTGCATGCATATGCATGCAACATGCAACATCAAGAGAATCCTGCTTTGCATCCTTGTTGTGAAGGACTTAGCAAAATTTATCCACAATCTGTAACAAGTCGTGGGAGAGAAATAGAGTACGAACGTTCGCTCTTTGTAAACTCCGTTAGTTTATTAACGGTTGGGGATTGCCTACTACTAACAAGTAGTGCTAATTCTTTGTATTGTTAATTCTCCAATGAAGATGACACTCGATGATGATTAATCCATCCATGTACTGACAAACATGCATGTCAAACTCCATTAGGCGGCCACCTGATCATCATCAAGACAAAAAAATCTCAAGTTAGGTCATTGTTCAGGTGCTTTCAAGCCCAAGTTGACATAAGCAAGCTATGTAACATTTGCTACATGTATACAAAGTCGTCATTGTTCGTTGCATCTATCTGATCAATCGGTTGTTTCTCAAAAAAAAAAAAAATCTGATCAATCGGTCAGTCGTGTGGCAGCCTTTCACTGCTAATGTAGTTTAATGTTGTTATAGATTCAGTAGGAACTCCAAGAAAGATTTGTACGTCAAACATGTGATATACAATAAGAACTTCCATTACATACTCTTTGTCAGATTATTTAGGCTTTTCCATCAACACGCTTGTTGCTTTAGTTAGTCGGATCCAGGGTATGCAGCAGAAAGCGATCGACGCACTACGTACTTATGCTCAAGAGAGATCGTTCCCTCTAACGTTTTACTAATGTTATGAGGTTTTGACTTGAATATATAAAGGTAAAGGGCCTTCAGGATATTATTACAAGATGTACAAGTTTATTATACGTATCAAAGTATGATCTTTGTGGGTATGTGCATGTTCATACTTAGTTTGTGACCCAAAGGTCATTAACATAAATGAAAAGTCAGTAGTATCTTATACAACATTGGAATGTTGACCATGCAATCACGACACATCATATTAAGATACTTTTGGGGCCGTTGCAGGCAAAGCAGCAATAAGCAAAGGTTGATGTGATGGTAGGTAACGTTAATTAAGTGGCTTCTTCGTTCAATTTGCATCTACATGTACCAGACTGCGCATATCTGACACATTTGATATATGTGATGATCTTTTTTGTCCAAAAGATGATTCCCTCTTCGTTTTTAGGAGAGGTAAAGGTAGTAGAGTGTAAACCATTCAAGTAATGCTCTAACGATCTCATCTTAATTATACTTGTTCAAGCTAATTTAGCTGTAGTTATGCCAAACAATATGGCTTATCATCTTCAGGTATCTCATAAGTCTAACTCGCCTCAATCATAGATCTATAATGGGAAATCTGTCGAGCTGTAACATATATAACACAAACATGATCCAAAGATTCCTCGCATCACAACATCGAGAACCGAGAAGCTCATCACCAACCCCAAGATGATCTTGTTGAGCACTAGGGGAAGACAGCTAATTAGTCGGGAGATTAGCGCGTGCAAATCTCCGGCGGGGCCGTGTCGTGCAGCAGCCCGCATGAAGTGACGAACTCTCAAACCTTGTACGCATGCACGCACACATGATTACGTCCAACACCGTCGTCTCTCGTCTCCCCCTACTCCTCCAACCTTAATTAGCCTTTGATTTGAGACGCCAATTAG
Organism: Elymus sibiricus; assembly: GCA_039707655.1. Classification (NCBI taxonomy): domain Eukaryota; kingdom Viridiplantae; phylum Streptophyta; class Magnoliopsida; order Poales; family Poaceae; genus Elymus; species Elymus sibiricus. The sequence continues at coordinate 117,095,179 of CM077676.1, read as the reverse complement.
TCGCGTCCGATTAGATTAGATTTCCCCGTGAGAATGTGAGATCGATCGTATCCGAACCGCGGAAGAGGCCCGGCCCCACGTTTCAGCCAGGCATGCACGCAGCGCAGGCTCTCAGCCTCTCACCCACTGACGCCGCGCCGCGCGTCACGTACGCGGAGTCAAAAGCCTTGCTTGCCGCCAGTGCAATGTGCGATTAACGGCCGCCGCTCGACGGCAGTTAGGCAGGACGCCGGCGACCGATCATCGCTGCTTCTTTAAAACCCCGCGCTGTGCAGCAGACGTTGCTATCACCTAGCCGTTCCATTTGCCTAGCTCCGATGTGAGCTTGAGCTCCAGCTACGTATCTATACCCCAAGCAGTGCCAGCGCCACGCACGAGCACGCGCTCTCATGGCGGCCACGCCGATCACCACGGTCCTCGTGTCCACGTTTCTCATCTTCTTCCTCTTCCTCTTCCACGGCGCAAGCCCAGCTCCCGTGGCCAGCGTCGGCGGCGCGTCGGAGGAGGGCGACCGGTCCGCGCTTTTGGCCTTCAAGTCCGCCGTGTCCGGCGACCCCAAGGGAGTGCTCGATGGCTGGGGCGCCTCGCCGGACGTGTGCAACTGGACCGGTGTCGCCTGCGACCCGGTGACGCGGCGTGTCGTGCAGTTGGTGCTGAGAGAGCAGAAGCTCTCCGGCGAGGTCTCTTCCGCGCTCGGCAACCTCTCGCACCTCAGGGTGCTCAATCTCTCGGGCAACCTCTTCGCCGGCAGCGTCCCGCCGGAGCTCGGTAGCCTCTCCCGCCTCAAGTTCCTCGACGTGTCGTCGAACACACTCGCCGGGATGGTGCCGTCGGAGCTCGGCAACCTCTCGAGGCTCAGCTCCCTCGATCTCTCCGGGAACGCCTTCGCCGGGGCGGTGCCGCCGGGGCTCGGGAAGCTCTCCCGGCTGAAGCAGCTCAGCCTCGCCGACAACCAGTTTCAGGGCTCGATTCCGCTGGAGCTCACGCGTGCCCGGGGCCTGGAATACCTCAACCTCGGCGGGAACAACCTCTCCGGGCCCATCCCGTCGGCCATCTTCTGCAACCTCTCCGGCCTGCAGTACATTGACATGTCGTCCAACAATCTGGACGGCGAGATACCCATCCGGCCGGATTGCCTTCTCCCCAACCTGACGTTCCTCGTGCTGTGGTCCAACAATCTCGTCGGCGGCATCCCGCCATCGCTGTCCAACTCGACGAAGCTCCGGTGGCTGCTGCTGGAGTCGAATTTCCTGGACGGCGAACTGCCGTCCGACGGCATGTTCGGCGGCATGAGGAGCCTGGAGCTTCTGTACCTGTCGTTCAACTACTTCAGGAGCCCCCGGAACAACACCGACCTCGAGCCGTTCTTCGCCTCGCTTACGAACTGCACCGGCCTGAGGGAGCTCGGCGTCGCCGGGAACGACCTCCCCGGCACGATCCCGCCTGTCATCGGCCGCCTCTCCCCCGGCCTCAGGCAGCTCCACCTTGAGTTCAACAGCATCTTCGGCCCGATCCCGGCGAACCTCTCCGACCTCGCCAACCTCACCACCCTCAACCTCTCCCATAACCTCCTCAACGGCTCCATCCCGCCGGAGTTATCGCGCATGCAGCGACTCGAGAGGCTACACCTCTCAAACAACCTGCTCTCCGGCGACATCCCGCCATCCTTCGGCTCGTTCCCGCGGCTCGGGCTCCTCGATTTTTCGGAGAACCAGCTCGCCGGCGCCATTCCTCCGAGCATCGTGCAGTGCGTTAACCTGTTGAAGCTCGATCTCTCAAACAACATGCTGCGAGGCGTGATCCCAGCGGGCTTGTCGCAGCTTAGCGCGTTGTTCTACCTCAACCTCTCAAACAACCTGCTGTCCGGCGCGATCCCGGCGACCATCGGCGAGATGGGTACGCTGCAGGTGCTCAACCTGTCGTCGAACCGGCTCTCCGGCACGATCCCGCCGGAGCTCGGCGGCTGCGTCGCGCTCGAGTACCTCGACGTCTCCGCCAACGCGCTCGGAGGCGGCTTGCCAGAGACCCTCGCCTCGCTCCAGCTCTTGCAGGTCCTCGACGTGTCCTGCAATAACCTCACGGGGGGCCTTCCTCTGTCCTTGGAGAAGATGGCGTCGCTGCAGCGTGTTAACTTTTCCTACAACGGCTTCTCCGGTGCGGTGCCGAGCGACGGGGCCTTCGCGAGGTTCCCGGCGGACGCGTTCCTCGGCGATGCTGGGCTGTGCTCAGGGACGGCGTCGATGGCGTCTAGCTTGGCAAGGTGCGGCGGCGCGAAGCGCAGAGTGCTCCACAACCGGCGGGTGGTGCTGCCCATCGCCGTCACGGTCGCGAGCTTCACGGTGGCTATCATTGGGCTCACCGCGTGCCGCGCGGTGGCGAGGACGGCAAGTGTGGGACCAGACGTGCGGCGCTCGACGCTGCTCTCTTACGGCGGCGGCGAACCGAGCGAGAGGGGCGACCACCCGAGGATCTCGCACCGGGAGCTCTCCGAGGCGACGGGCGGGTTCGAGCAGTCGAGCCTCATCGGCGCCGGGCGGTTCGGGCGCGTCCACGAGGGGACGCTCCGCGACGGCACGCGGGTCGCCGTCAAGGTGCTCGACCCGAAGACCGGAGGCGGCGAGGTTTCCCGGAGCTTCAAGCGCGAGTGCGACGTGCTGCGGCGGACGCGGCACCGGAACCTGGTGCGCGTGGTCACCACGTGCAGTCAGCCGGACTTCCACGCGCTGGTTCTCCCGCTGATGAGCAACGGCAGCCTCGAGAGATTCCTCTACCCGCGGGACGGCCGCCCCGGCCGTGGCATGGACCTCGCACGGCTGGTCGCCATCGCTGGCAACATCGCCGAGGGGCTCGCCTACCTGCACCACTACGCGCCAGTCCGCGTCGTGCACTGCGACCTCAAGCCCAGCAACGTGCTCCTCGACGACGACATGACGGCCGTCGTGGCCGACTTCGGCATCGCGCGGCTGGTCAAGGACGCCGACGGTGACGACGATTACATCACCGGCTCCGCAGATCCGTGCAACTCCATCACCGGATTGTTGCAAGGTTCCGTGGGCTACATCGCACCAGGTAATCTACACTCGAATTATAACAATTTAACATGGCATGAACAAATACATTTGACGTTCTTCTCTAAACATTTTCATGGTGTTCTTGCTTGCGTGGTTGCAGAGTATGGGCTAGGAGGCCACCCCTCGACGGAAGGCGACGTGTACAGCTTCGGCGTGCTGCTGCTAGAGCTGATCACCAGAAAACGGCCGACTGATGTGCTCTTCCAGGAGGGACTCACGCTGCACGACTGGGTCAGGCTGCAGCGGCACCACCAGCATGACATCGCCGCCGTCGTTGCGCAGTCATGGCTGCCGGACGCGATGTTCTCGACGGTGCAAGGGGACGACGTCGTGGTCCAGCTGATCGACCTCGGGGTCGCGTGCACTGAGCACTCGCCGCTGCTGCGACCCACCATGGCGGAGGTGTGCCACGAGATCGCCGTCCTCAAGGAGGACCTCGCCAAACACGGCGGCGCGGCTGTGTCAGTGGCGATGACGGCCAGCGAGGGGTCATGCTCCACCACGGACTCATCATTCTGACATGTGGTTGTGGAAGATATAGTTCAGCGTCGCCTACACATTTTGATCCTCAGTTGATCTAGCTAGTTTGGACACCTCATAGTTATGAACTTATGATAATTAAATACTCCCTCCGTTCCTTTATATAAGGTGTATTTGTTTTTTCAAAAGTCAAACGAGGCCATGTTTGACCAAGTTTTTAGAAAAATATATCAATATCCACAATACAAAATTTATATCATTTGATCCATCATGAAAAGTAGTTTCATATTTTATCTATTTGGTATTGCAGATGTTTTTAGTTTATTCTATAATCTTGGTCAAACTTTCAAATGGTTGACTTGCACGGAAAACAATACACCTTATATTCTGGAACGGAGGGAGTACCTTTTTAAGTTACTTATGTCTTCCATTTTCTTTAGTTCAGTTAAAAGTTATATAATTTTGCAATGTAAATATGGAGAAAATTAGTTGCTAATATCAAACTTTAACGGGCAAGTAACTGATATGACACAAATTCTTGATTACACTTCCTTTGTTCCAACATATAGTGCATATTTTGTTTTTCAAAAATCGAACATGTCTATGTTTGACAAATTTATAGAATACATTATGGACATCTAAAATACTAAATAAATAAAATACAAAACCACACTTCATGAGGAAGCTAATTAATGATACTAAATATGTATTGCCAATGTTGATATTTTTTATACACTTGATCAAACATACACCATATTTAGCTTCATAAGGATGAATTGCAACCTTGTTTTCTTGAATTTTTCCAAGTCATATTTGATGAGTATGTATGTTTTTCTAAGTCAGAACATAATTATGGATATTATGAGATTTACGTTGTTATATGTTAAATTTCGCCCAAAAAATAGATCATACATATACATACATACATCCACGACTAAATACACAAATCTTATTACTCTACTAATTAATTACCTGCTAACTTGATCACGAGTAACTTACTCAGACATCCATGGCTACCCATCACACTAAGACACACACAATTATGTTGTTATGCTGCTCGTGCAATCAAAACTTAGAATAGAAGAAAAAGAGTTTACTCGGGACCCATCCTATTCTCCTTCGATTGTGCAACTATCATGAGAAGACATTCATTACAAGAAGTCAAATAACAAGAAAAAGAATTGAGATCAAAGTTGCATGCCTAGACAAGACCACCTGTTCTCTGTTGCAAGGGCCTGTAACCCAGGTTCATTTGTGGGGGAGGAAAATCTAGTTTACGGAGCTAGGCCTTGTGGATCGGGTGTCTGTTACTCAAGAACATTTGTGTGGAAGCTGCCCAATTGCTCCTTAAACAATTATTGGACAACAAGTAATATGTGCACTAACTTTTAATATGTACGAGGTCATGAAATCTCGCACACCAGAAGAACTAACTAGACTTAAAACTAATTCAAGATTATTCGTAATATTATATTCGTTAAAATATAGACAAGCAAAAGTCAGATATGATAGGACGTTACACGAATATTATTAATATTCGTATCATGTGATAAATAACAGAATTACTTCTAAATTTTTAAACATTATGATTTTAATTCAATCAGACTTATCTCAAACAAAGCTCGTCATTATTTCAGAAAGCTGAAACATGTACTACTAAATGTATGTCCTTTTCCATTTATATAGTTTTGAACATATATACTTAGCAGTATTTTATATAACAACTAACAAAATTAATTACATATCATTAGTAGTAGGAAAATCACATAGTATTTTTATATTAGGATTCAAATTTGTTTGTTATTCTCAAATTTAATTAAAAATACACTTGTGGTAAACTGTAATTATTTTCATTGTATAGATCTTTTGCTTGTATAGTTCGCTCAGGACTTCGGAACCATTTATATACCCTTGATTATGTGAAGCAAAAAATGGACAAAGCTAACCTTCTGTGTGTAGATTATCATGTGTACATGTGCATATATATGTAGCATGACTTTCCTGTTCTCTTTTATATCTCGTAAGTATCCTGGTAGATGATTCTAGAGCATAAGGGTTCAACATACATCTCAATCAAGATTACTAGTAACTGGAGTGTTTCAGTGCGCTGGTGCCTAGCTTAGGTGCCCAAACAGCGTAAACTTAGATTACCTCCTCCCACAGTGTCATTGGCGTCGTTTCCCATTTCTTAATTGCTTCATGGGCAAACATGCCATTGAAATTCTTCGTTTGGATGTGTGTGGGCTGGCGGGTTGGCCTGCACAAAACTCATCCAAGAGGGGTACTCCCGAAGGACCGTTTTGAGGTTTATTGTTGGGTTGTACTCCTTTGAGGCAATACTGCAAAGCTTTACTATTTTGCAACAATATTTACAAGCATTGATATATGATTATAGGAAAGGCTTAGCCAGACATGGTGATCTTCCCCAAAAGATAAGGACGTGGATAGAGGGTGCACGGCTGTTCCTTAGCAATTGCGAGCATACTACCCTAAATAGGAAAGTCCAGCCTCATTGTACCCACAGGCCCCACGTGCTTACCAGATTTGGAAAAGACCTAGTCCCCCACCCGAAGCTCTGTCCATGTTTCCATGCGTTCCGAAGAGAAAATTCGTGGCAGCTCCTTTCACAAACTAGTGGTCCAGAGCGCTAGATTCTATCCATGCCACGCAAAAACGCGTAGAAAGCTCTCCTCCTAGCCAACTCCCACATTGTCCCATCCTCTCCCATGTGGTCTAGCTGCACTAAGGATAATTAAGTTACAATTTTTTTTTTGTAAAGCCATAACTTTTGAATCTAGCATCAAAATTTTGATCCATTTTTGTCGTTAGGTTTCTCGCGACGAGCTCTTTGAAACTAGATCCCATATGGTATGTTTTGACCGTCTTTATTTCAAAAGTAAGTTTGGTGCCATATCAGACAACTTTAGTGCTACATAGAAGCAACTTCACTTCACTATGTGTACGTGTGAATTTGGCTAATGTTCTCCCAACTTGCCTACCATGACTGCTCAGTTGCCTACCGGCTACCGTTGATGCTTAGTTGCCTATCATTGATGCTTAGTTGCGTACCATTGATGCTCAGTTGTCGTCCATTGGTATTAGTTGCCTATTGTTGATGCTTAGTTGTCTAACTTTGCTAATTAGTTGCCTACAATATTGTGAAGCCGCCTATCATTGTTTTCTTAAGTTGCCTGCAAACACTATGAAGTTGCCTACCAAAACTTCTAAGTCGCCTATCGTTGTTGCTAAGTTGTGTACCTCGGAAGTTACGTACTAATGGTGCTTAGTTGCTACCATTACTATTTTAGTTGCCTACAATACATTGAAAAGTAGTCCATCGGTGTTGCTAAGTTTGCTTATCTCTGAAACTAAGTTATTTACCGTACCAATTAATTATTGTAAGCAACTTAGCACGATGTTAGGCTACTCACTAGTCGTGATAGGAAACTTACGGTAAACGTTAGCACTTGGGAGTCATTGTGGCAAATTTAGGAGATCATTAGGAAAAATGGCGTCATGGAAGGTGAAAGTGCAAGTTATCGACCAGAGGGGGTGAATGGGAGATTTTTATCAAATTCTTCGAAGAAACAGACACTAAGAGGATAGAAGAAATATTGGCTTGAAGTAAATCTACACCAAGTATGCATTCGCGCATGCATACAAGGTAGAAGAACAAATAAACTAGACACACATAAGCACAACCAAAGTGAAGACAAACATAACATAAAACACACACAGGAAAATGGAAGTCTTCAGACAAAATCTTCAAAGAGAAGGATACAAAGTCTTCAGCAAGCCATTACACAATGTAAAGGATAAAGAAATGAAACCAGAAAGCTCGATGAAGACAATGGATTTGTTTGACCATTTCAAATTGTTGTGGCAACTTTATGTCTAGTTGGAGAGGATGAGATTTAACTCAGAAGACATAGTCTTCACCTTATTTTCCTTGAGCTAAGGTCACTTAGACCTCGCTAAATCTTCAATGTAGACTTCCGAAACCTTCACATACTCGTTCACCCACAGTCTACAATTGACTCTTGGATTGGTCAGAACTTGACGGCTAACCGTCTAGAAGATCACAGTCTTCAAAGGTAATAAGTCTTTGGTTCACACAAAACAGCTTCTTCGGTGATGCTCAATCACTTTGGCTCTAGGTGTTTCGGTTTTTCTTCACTTAGGATATTCTCAGATTCTTTGGAGGGTGGGTTGCTCTAGATGACACTTGTCATGCAATAACTCGGAGCAGCCAACCACCAAATGTTAGTCAGTGGAGGCTATGTATAGCCGGGGCGCAACCAGAGGGGAAAAGACCACTAGGCCCTTCCGATGTGACCGTTCACGAGAAGATCCACATGATAGTTGGCACTCGCTCAGCAACGGTCGGAACTGTTTTGAACTCTCAAATTCCTCACGGTAGGAGAACGACACTGGCGATTTCCTAACTCCTCAGTGAGGACACAGTAAACAACGTCTCGAAGAACTTCGTCTCTGACGCTGAAGAAAATGAACTGCACTGCAAAAGATTTCCAAAGTCATCACTCAAAGAAATAGGATAGGTTGAGCATCACTTCGAAAATATGTCTATGTATCACCTAGACGTCTTTTAACAGTACGGTGTACCCTATGACTTAAGTAAGAGAAAAAGAACTACTAAAAGACAAAGTCTTCACGTTTCAATTATTCAAGCATTTTCTTCAAGGGTACACCAATTTCTTCAATGTAGTCCATACATTTTTAGGAGTCGTCTTTGACGATTAAACCAAATCTTCAGGGACTATTCTTCTGTGTACACTCACAAACACATTAGTCCCTTAACCATTTTATCGTCAATACTCCTAAACCACAAAGGGGCACTAGATGCACTTACAGAAGGCAAACCTAGCAAGGAGTTGATTCTCATAGCATTAAAGTTGCTTCCCGTAGTACTAAAGTTGTTTTTGAAAGGAAGTTCGTCGAAACATATACAAATGGGATCTAGTTTTGAAAAGCTCGTCGCGAGGGCTCCAACTGATCTCAATTTCAAGGTTCCGTTCAAAAGTTATACAATTTAAAAAATATATGGAATTAAACGCACACAGATCAGCAAACTCAAATTAAATGTGTTGTCCACCTGTCATGTGTGCTGCCGAATTTGTCCTATTTGGTCCATTTGAATAGAATGTGTCATGTACGCTCCCAACCGAATGACACATGTTCTCACGTGGCTGCCCCGGATCGCTGGATTCGATCCAACTGTGTGAAAGGCTATGTGCTCACGGAGCCCAAATGGTGAATGCTGCACTAATTAGCATTTAGGAAAAATAATGTTAGTTGCACTTGTACAACAACCGTCAACGCATGTACATCGTCCACGAACCCCATGTATAGCTAGGTGATCGTTATTCTTTTGCACGATGTGTTGCGCACGATGACTCTATACAAATACCCCTAAGATCAATACGATTTGTGTGTTGCATCTATTCCCTTTCCCACAGATGAAGCGAACTTTATGATTTATGTGTTGCATCTATTCCCCTTCTCAGAGATGAAGCGAACTTTGCAAGATTGTGAGCTTTGTATTTGAAATTTCTAAGCTCGTGAATGAAATTACAAGAAGAGAAAGCTAATGATCTCTCTTAATCTCCTTGATGATCCACTATAGCTTTCAAGGGACCCTCCACTGAGTGTGCTCTTGCTGCTCAGCGCGCCCTTCGGCTTTGCTTGCATTTTTGTTGAGTTAAATGCATCACTCGTGCATCAATTTGTCCCCGATGCTCATTTTGGTACATCTTCTCACAAATGCTACGATTAGCTCCCTAAACTTGCTCAACGTGCTCAATTTAGTACAAAATGAGCCAAATGAGGCGAAGGTGACAACAAGTGGCACGCTGAGTCCACAGATTTACAACAACAACAACAACAACAACAACAAAAACTTGTGTAGCTTCCCTGCGTGTGCATGTGCTTAAGAAGGGACCTGATATTCTGTTTAAAGGACCTAATTTTTCTATGGCAGATTAAAAATAAGCACAACATAGCGCAGTTCAACAATAACAACAAACTGAGTCTTCGGCCAAAGAAAAGAGACGCAATGCCATTTGTTCTCTCCTCACAAGACGTGTAGACTTTTTTTGGAACGCTGAAACAAATATGCATGTGTAGACCACTGCGTCATGTACCAATTTCGCTCTTTCCACATCATTGCCAAGAAGTATTTAAACATCCAGTATTGTTGCTCGTGCTTCCCCAAGCCCCCAACCCAACAATGAGTACCGAAGTCCGGAAATGTCTATACATATCAGTGAATTATTTTACAGAAATGGAAAACATTACTTATATCGCAGGAGTCATAATCACAAGTAAAACTCTAGTTTCCGGGAAAAGGGCAATATATACAGGAGTGCTTAACAGAAGTCGGACCCAAAAGCACTTATGCCGCAATGAGTTTCTGGATGTCCTTCTGCAAGAAAATAATTCATGCCAACAAAACTGTGAGCAGCGGAAAATATCAGAAGATGCTAAGGAGGATAACATGCAGGGGATTTGGAAGGTGTTCTCCACAATATTGTAAACTAAGAGAGGTTTAAGGAATGAGCCCCTCAATGAGATACAAAAGTTTGTCATTCCTAAATCAAGCAATTTGAGAAGTAATGAGTGTATTAAGCAAAACCATCTTATGAACGGTGCAATCCAGTGGCAAAATGGGCCGAAAGCAAAATAGTGAATGAATTAGATATTATGACAAATTGACTTCTGACTGATGGACTATGGCTTTCCAGTCTGTAGTGATGAGTTGGTGACACGAAATCAACTGCAGATTATAGAACCCATCCACCACTGCAATTAAGTTATTATGCCAAAGTGAGCACCACAAGTCCTTTTGACTAAGTGGGCATTACCGCATTAGTTCAGGACTCGAATCTTCAATTTCGTCTAAACTTCTGAATTACATAATCCTAAGAAAGGCAGAAAAAAATTGACACGCTTTCCGAACCCAGGCTGCTTGCTGGCTGTGGCCTGTGGGTGCCCCATCGACCATTGTCAGTAACTGTCATCAGGGACTTAGCATAATTCCATCATTTAAGCTTATGTAAATTCCAGCACTGCCAAGGCTGTACGCTATGACCTATTATAACAACTTGGAGCGTGTGCCATCTGAACTACTCATGTAGATCTAATGTTCACCAAGAACACCAACACCGCTCTAGACACATTGGAGTTAGTACTCTGTTGGTCAAGGCTAGTTTTAGCTGGATGCCCACACCCACAAGATCGCAGCCCATAAGGGACTGTTTTTTACATATGGACAAATGAGCATATGTTCATTATCCTTTTAGCGCCACATGCCAACATATGCTGGGGAAACTTAGAACTAGAGATCCAAATTCACTAAAATTAGATTAAAATTGGAATTAATGATGAGAGGGATATAAACTATAAAGCCACAGAGAAACTTCACGCACCTCAATTTGGAATGGTGAAGTTGTTGGTGGGTATCTCTCCACAACTTTGCCATTTTTGTCCACTAGAAACTTCTCAAAGTTCCACTTCACTATATCACCCAAAAATCCTCCAGCACTCGACTTGAGAAACTTATAAATAGGGGCTGTAAATGGTCCATTGACATCAACCTGCCATTGTATGCATATCCAATTAATTGTGGCAAGTAGCTGGAAATACTGAATACAATGCATTGCTTCTTAAGCTGGAGTTCCCATACCTTATCAAAAATAGGAAATTCAGCTTTAAACCTTGTACAAGCAAATTGCTTTATCTGTGTATTTGATCCAGGTTCTTGAAAACCAAATTGATTGCATGGAAACGCCAGAATCTCAAACCCTGCAATTTTAAAAAGATGAAAGAAAATGATACATCCTACTATGACCTTCAAATTCATGTTCATGCCACTCCAGTAGTTGTTGGTCAGTTTCTTATGCTCTTAGAATAGTAAATTAATCCAATCAGAAAAGGCACTTTTTACTTTTACTCAAAATCATAGGTGTTATTCAAAGGATATATACAACATATATTTCATCACTAACAAATAGAGAATGTGTCATTGTGTCCTCAAGAAAATAGAAAAAAAAAACTTCTGTCATCTTGAACAAATGTTGTTGAGGACAAAGTCGCCATAAGAATCTTTCTTTTATTGGTTAGCATGGCACAGTGTGTAATCATTCTTTGCTAGTCATGTGGACTGAAACAGAAATTTTATTGAAACCAGATAGTTTAAAACTGGACCGGCCTGGGATAGTATCACCAACCCTGAAAAGTACCCGCTTGTTGATAGATAATTAACATAGATTGCTTCCACGGGTAAGGGTTCAAAATTTTGCATGGCACTGGGGTGATTATCTAGAGCAAGACACCAACTAAAAATCATAAATGAGAAGAGGTCTCGCATGCCATAAGCAATGTCTAATCCAGTGAAAAGAAGGCCTAACCAGAAATACATATTACCTTGAGTCTTGTACTTCTCGTAAAGATGAGATAGCTCAGTGTAATTTGCTGTTGTAAGCCCACTGGGTTTCGCAGAAAAAAGTGAGGGTCCATGCACACAAAGAATAACTTAATGTTGGGCTTAGGAAAAAAACGTATATCAAGAAAATTACCATTGAGAAGCAACATTAACAATCAACAGTGCTTTTCCCTTGAACTTGCTAAGAGAAACATTTTTTCCATCAATATCCTGAATAACAGAGAAATGTTTCTTCAGGCACGAAAGTTAAAAATGGACACATTTAATCACCTCACAAAAGTATGCTCATTCATTCATAAATTATGCATCAATAATTAAACATACAAAATGATGCTATATTACAGTCAAGGGAAATAGAAGTATCATAATATTAAAAAATTCTAAATTCCCAAACTACATGTTGCTTAGGAAAAAAAAAAAGATGAACACACTACAACACAGGTCAAAATGGGCCACCGCCAATTTCATGAAAGTTAAATTTTACTCTTAAACCAAATTTTACCCCTCATAATTTCCCGTAATCTCTTATCATTTTACTTGGACAGTGAATCTGCTTGAATATGTCCTCCATGTGCAGTTTAAGTCTGCAAACCAACTACGCCAATATATCTATATTTATCCAATGTACCGACACATAGATGGTAAATAGATCTACAACGAGTAGGGATGCATATATTTCATAAATCCGAAAAATACATTTCATACATACATTTTTTTAAGTAATATTTTTTTTAAATATGTTACTTTTTTTTTTGAGTTACTAGCTCACGTTGTTGAATACTAGGACCAAATGCCATGAGCATTTAACACGCCATCGCACCAACAATTCAAACCTATTACCCCCTCGGTGGATGATGTTAAAACGCTGTGGTCTAGTAAGTACTCCCTCCGTTTGATGTCAAAAAAAAAAAAAGTACTCCCTCCGTTCCATAACTGAACTAAAATCACGACAAGTATTATGGAATGGAGGGAGTATTATATAAATCTCCAAATGCATTGGCCTAATGCGGCCAATTTCAAGCACGCCCAACAACGCCACGGACCATTTCAAACAAAATGTATTACCGATGGATACAGCACATCCCACCTACCTAACGACACTGCATCAAACATCTAAACACAGCGACAAGCGACAGAACAGTACCATCATCCGAATTTACACAAATCACACCCATCCATTCCACCGAACCCGCACGTACAATTTCACCCACGGCGCACGGTCGCACCTCACACGCAACCGAGTACGATGCCACCGAAAAAGCGCAACCCATTCAGAATTATCGCGAAAATTACGAGGCGAGACCGAGAGAGCTGGCCACCTACCTTCACGGTGAAGTCGTAGATGCTCTTCTCCGTGGTGGCGGCAGCGTAGACGACGCCCGGCGCCCGCCTGCGCCGCCGCGGCGCCGCGACGGAGACCGCCGCCCTGCCCCAGGCCCCCGAGTGGGCCGCCGGGAGGCGCGCGAAGGCGGTGGCGGTCGGAGGGAGCCGCGAGGCCTGTGCTACGAGGTGGAGGCAGGTGAGCGCCGCGGCCGCGGTGGAAGAGGCCATGATGCGGGCGGGGTGTGGCTGCCGCGCGTCGGTGGGCGGCCGCGTGGGAACAGAGTGGGGGTGGTGGGCGGGCGCGTGGTGGGGGTTTAGCGCGGTAGCGGCGCCGGATTGGTTCGCGCCGATTCTGGTTAAGGACGGAGGTTGCTTTTGCCGATTGGACCCCTCGGTGCTCTGTATTTGTAGATAACGAACATACAGTATTTCTCATTGCTATCTGTAGCAATTTTTTCTTCAAACAAAAAATCTAGATAGATACGGCAATCTAATTCGGCTCGCACATGCTCCCACGCGCAAAAAAATATATGTTTTTTTCAAATTTCAAAAAAATCTTAAAAAATTAGATGGGTTCATGGTCACATGCATATGCTACCTCCAGTTTTTTAGGTGAAAAGCTTTAGCATTTTTTACCTTAAAAAAATTGAACATCATATGTTACCTTCAAATGTTACACTTAATTTTATCTTTTCACTGACAAAACACTACTATCTTGTTTGACATGAAAAATGTCAAGCACACTTGTTACACTAACATGAACATCTACAATAATTTTACTTTTGTATTATTTTTCTATTTTTTAAATTTATTGTTCATTCGGGAGCATATGCTCCCTAGAGCCAAAACAGCCCTCCAGAGACGTACTCCTCATTGTTTTAGATAAGTATTGCAAGCAATTAATTTACAAACAGTGCCATGATGATGATTCCGGTAGTGAATTTCTTATATAAGAAAACTATTTAGTTACATAATATTGAAATTATATGTGCAAAATTATGCTTTAGCATACACAAATAGCCAATCCACGTAAAAATGCAAGTATATTTTATGTGACTCTAGACTTTATAATGTTAAAATCGATCAATCTAGAAATAATAATATTTGAAACAGTTAGGAATAATAAGTTCGCTTTGGAGTTTGGAGTGTTATGCTTCATACTACGCCCTCTGTTACTAAATATAAGACGTTTTGGCAGTTCGATTTAAACTGCCAACACGTCATATAACGGAGGGAGTAGTATCCAATCATCTTTTTGCAATACCACAAATTTCCAGGACACCGGAGGGCCGTGCAGAAAAGAGCCTGGGTTTTGGCTGGTGGCACTGGTGGGGCAGCGGACACGTGAAGCGCTGTGCGCCGGGCGGGTGTTGGTCTTTTTCAGCTGGAGCACGGCACAAACTGGACCAGCCAAATTGGCAGAAGCAAATCAATCTTTATCCACTTCGTTGCGGACATGCAACTCCCAGACTCCATTTATTGAGGCACTGGATGATGCACACCGCCGGCGACGGGGATGCCACTGGAGCAGTCGTTTCCAAACATTATCTCTGGTCGCTGTCACACTAGTTTCTGTGTTCCATCTGCATGATTTCTCGACAAATGACAATATATTAATATCAATAAATAATTAGAAGATTTTTCTTCTTCTTACAAGGACAATATACTAATACCAAGATGGTCAACCTCTCCAACGACAAATGACCTAGTCAGACATGATGGATGCACACAATTAAAAAGGAATAAAACGAAGAAGAAGGGAAAACAATGAAAACCGACACGGCCAATGACTAGCAATAGACCAAGAGCAACGCTACCCACCTTCCTTGACAACACACGAGTTGCGAGAAAGGTTATCCGAAAACAACACCCATAAGAAGATAACAATTAATGTACAAGCGTCGTCGTCGCGGGATTGAACCACCGCAGGCCAGATTTTGGGTTTTTACCCTCGATGGCACATTTGAACATACTCGGAGGAATGCCTTCAACAAGGATACAACAGTAAAATACTGCATTGTCAGCGACACTCCAGCGGCAGACCAAGACAAGGCGGCTGGCGCGATTGAGGAGGAGGAGAGGGCCAGGCCTGTGCGTACTAAGAAGCCCAACTCCAGGGTGACGGCCTTGACTGGGTGGGCGGCCCAGCAACCAAGACCAGGACAAGTACTTAATGCACCCGAGTGCTGGGTTAGGGTTATCCAGGAAGGATCACGAACTGGCAGCGACGGCTCTCTTCCCTTCTCCTTCCTCCTGTCTTCCTCCATTTATTTCAGCAAGCTTGTATTAGGGACTCAATTCGTGTAACAGAGAGTGATATTTACCAAGTAGAACCTGTCAATTGGTATCTAGAGCCATTTCCGATCCACTTCCACCGCAAATCTGGCCCCGACTTACCGATCCATCATCGAAACTCGACAAGGGAAACAGCGGCGAATGGCCATGGACGACGAGGCCAAGCAGTTCATGCGCGAGCTCATGGGCGAGTTCTGCGGCGACCTCAAGGGATCGATCGGCGACCTAAGCGCCAAGGTGGACGCCATCCAGGCTTGGCAGCCGGAGTTGGAGGCCCGCGTCGCTGATCTGCAGGAGGCGGTCGGTGCGCTCCAGAAGGCGACGCCGGGGTACCAACCCCATATCGTCATCGATATTCCAAAGGGAACCACCAAGGCGGCGGAGAAGAAAAGACCGTCGCGCCCGTCGCACCATGGAGGCCGTCCTCCAGGCCAGTTGGCCACGGCGAGCAAAATCAACCCCGGGGGCAGTTCCAAGGAACTTCCCCGGGCGCAGGTTAGTTACAGTACCCGCCCGCGCCTCCATCACAGCTGCCTGCTCCATCGTCCCCATTCCCGTTCGCCGGTCCTGTGTCAGGGGGTTTGGTCTCGACGTCCACGGGAGGGGGCAGTGCTCATGCGTTCCCGGCCATGGCATTTCCGTAGTTTGATGGGGAGAATCCCTGACTGTGGAAGGCGTTGTGTGAGCAGTACTTTGCCATGTACGGGGTGGATCAATCTTTCTGGTTACCCATGGCTACTCTGAATTTTTCTACCACCACTGCGATATGGTTGCAGTCAGTTCAGCGCAAGGTCTCGGGTCTGAATTGGGAGGGTTTTGTGAGTTTCTTTGTAGCAAGTTTGGCCGTGATCAACATCAGCAATTGATTAGGTAGTTTTACCATACTAAACAAGTTGGATCAGTAGCAGAATACATAGAGCAATTTGATGCTTTGATGAATCATTTACTGTCTTATTCAGAAGCAATTCACCCCTTGTACTTTTTGACGAGGTTTGTGGAGGGCCTGCGCGACGACATCCGAGCGGTCGTGCTCATTCAGCGACCCGTGGACCTCGAAGCGGCTGGTTCCCTGGCTCTCCTGCAAGAGGAGCTGATCGAGGGATTCTGACGGGAGCGGCCGTGGCGCCACGACACGTCGGCACCACGGGCCACCACCAGGGCAGCAGCGACTCTGCCTTTGGCAGCTACCCCTCCCCATGTTGGGGGCCTAGCTGGAGCAGAGGACCGACGAGCGCTGGACGCTGCAAGGCCGGCGCAAGACGCTGACAAGGTCGCCACCCTTCGTGCTTATCGACGCGCGAAGGGGCTCTGCTTCACATGTGGGGAACGTTGGGGGCGAGATCACCGCTACCCCGCTTCTGTTCCCCTACATGTCATCGAGGAATTGCTACAAATGTTGGACACAGAGGAGAGTGTCACACCAACGGACGACGATCAGCAAGAGGGCGATGCAGCTAATTGTGCGGCGATATCTTGCCATGCTCTGGACGGAACCGCGTCACCCAAGGCATTGCAGTTGCAAGGATGGATAGGTGGGAACCAAGTGCTGTTACTCATTGATTCGGGCAGCTCGTCGTCGTTCATCAAACAAGAGCTGGTCAAGGGAGATGTCAAGGCACTACCGCTCGCGCGCCGCCTGCGGGTAAAGGTGGCCGATGGGGGTGAACTGATGTGTACGCATGAGGTGCCTGACTGCACTTGGTGGAGCCAGGGCATCAATTTTGCAGCAATTTGAAGGTCCTGCCGCTTGGAAGCTACGATGTAATTCTTGGTATGGATTGGTTGGAAAGGCACAGCCCGATGCGAGTGAATTGGGTGGCGCGTTACATCGAGTTCCAGCGACAGGGAGCCACGGTCAAGCTACAGGGCCTTCCTAACAGTGAACCACAGTGCTCATCGGTGTCAGCATTGCAATTGCAAGCTCTGTGCAAAGATAATGCGAGTCTCCTGATCCTGCAGTTGTACCAATTGAATCTTCCAGAGCAAAAGATGTTACCACCTCAAGTCCAAGAACTGCTAGACCGATACAGAGAAGTTTTTGCTGAACCCCAAGGTATACCTCCAGAGAGAGCTTGCGACCACCGCATTCCGCTGATCCCAGGGGCACAACCGTTTGCTATTCGACCATACCGGTGTTCCCCAGCACTCAAGACAGAGATCGAGAACCAAGTGGCTGAACTCCTAATTAAGGAAGGGAATCATCCAATTCTCTTCGCCCGTAGTCTTGGTCAGGAAGAAGGATCTAACCTGGCGACTCTGTGTGGACTACAGACGACTCAACGCCTTGACGTGCAAGACAAAATACCCTCTGCCAGTGATCGATGAGCTGCTTGATGAGCTGACCGGGGCGCGTTGGTTTTCTAAACTAGACCTACGGGCGGGCTACCATCAGATCCGGCTTGCGGAAGGTGAAACCCCAAAGACAGCATTCCAAACCCACAACGGCCATTATGAATATAAGGTGATGTCTTTTGGGCTCGCGTACACACCGGCCACTTTCCAGGGAGCGATGAACGTCACACTGTCTCCGTGCTGCAAGTGTGTGCCCTTGTGTTTTTCGACGACATATTGATTTTTAGCGCCACCCTGGAGGAGCATTTGCAACATCTGGACCAAGTTTTGGGGCTGCTGAAGAAAGACCAATGGCAAGTGAAGGAATCCAAGTGCCTCTTCGCGCAACAGCAAAATTCTTACCTGGGCTACAGCATCAGTGCAGAGGGTGTTGCGACCGAGGAGGACAAGATTGAAGCAGTCCATAACTAGCCAACCCCAACTTCTGTCAAAGAGCTGCGTGGGTTCCTCGGTCTTGCCGGGTACTACCGGAAGTTCATGCGTCACTTTGGCATGATCTGTAGGCCAGTAACACAGTTGCTTCGCAAAGGAGTGTTGTTCGTATGGACGGCAGAAAGTCAGGATGCGTTTGAGGCTCTCAAGGATGCTCTAATCACAACCCTAGTGTTAGCTTTGCCTAACTTTTCCAAGTTGTTCGTGGTTGAGACGAACGCATGTGACAAAGGAATCGGGGCTGTGCTATAACAGGATGGGCACCTGATTGCTTACTTGAGCAAGGCCCTGGGCCCCAAGTCTGCAGGCCTTTCTACTTATGAGAAGGAATGCATGGCCATATTGCATGTTGTCGACCAATGGTGCTCGTATCTGCAAATGGCTGAATTCGAGATCCGCACCGACCAGAAAAGCTTGGTACATCTTGAAGAACAACGCCTCTCTACAGTTTGGCAACACAAAGCCTTTACCAAGCTGCTGGGCCTGCGGTACAGAATTTGTTATAAAAAAGGTGAGGACAACAAGGCAGCAGACGCCCTATCGCGCCGTGCTCACGACTCACTGGAAGGGGTGGCAGCGCTCACGAAATGCAAGGCATCCTGGCTCGATGAGTTACAGCAGGGTTATGCTCATGATCCCCAATGTCAAAAGCTAGTGCCCAGTTTGGCCGCAGAGAAGCAGCAAGGTGCATTTTCTTTGGCTCAAGGAGTGCTTCGCTATAAGGGAAAAGTGTGGCTAGGGCAAAACAAAGAACTACAGCACAAGATTACCTCGGCTTTGCATGATTCGGCGGCCGGAGGGCACTCAGGTTTTCCAGTAACATTGGCTCGCATCAAACATCACTTCGCGTGGCCTGGAAAGCATCGGACTGTCAGAGAATATGTCCGTACATGCACGGTATGCCAGCAAGCCAAGCCGGACAGAGCACGGTATCCGGGACTGCTCCAACCAATCCCGATCCCAAACCGGCCCTGGGAGATGGCCACCATGGACTTCATCGACGGCCTACCACCCTCAAGCCGACACAATTGCATCATGGTGGTGGTCGACAAACTGACTAAATACGCCCACTTTGTTCCTCCGGTGCACCCTTTCACCGCTCAAACAGTGGCTCAGCAATTTATGGATCATGTTTACAAGCACCATGGAATGCCCAGATACATCATCTCGGACAGGGATCCTCTTTTCACAAGTAAGTTCTGGCAACACCTTTTCAAGCTGACTGGCAATGAACTGTTCCTGAGCACAGCGCGACACCCGCAGACGGATGGGCGGACTGAACGAGTCAATCAATGCCTCGAACCCTTCCTGCGCTGCTATTCCCAAGCATCTCCCAAACAATGGTGCAAGTGGTTGTCCCTCGCAGAATTTTGGTATAACACCAGCACTCACTCCAGCCTAGGCAAGTCACCATTTGCGGTCCTATATGGCAGAGAGCCCCGACCCTTGGGAGTGGTCACGATCGATGATTGCCAGCCTTTGGATGTCCGAGTCTGGCTGGAAGAACGCCAGTTAATGTTGGAGCTCGTCAAGCAGCACTTACACCGAGCGCAACAGCGAATGAAGGACCAAGCCGACAAAAAGCGCTCGGATTGTTCTTTCTAGCCTGGGGACAAAGTGTTTTTGAAGCTACAACCATATGTGCAGACCTCGGTGGCCCAAAGAGCTTGCCATAAGTTGGCATTCAAGTTCTACGGACCCTTCCAAGTGTTGGCCAAGATTGGAGCTGTTGCATACCGTCTCCAACTACCTGAGGGCTCCTTGGTTCACCCGGTTTTCCACGTGTCGCAGCTTAAGGCGGCCAATCTTCGAACGGAGTAGCCGGTGGCTCCTCTTCCTACTAATGTGTTGGATTTTCAGGTTCCACTCGAAGTGCTCCAGTACCGTTGGCGCAAGGCGGCCAACAAAATGGTCCGCCAAGGCAGGATCCACTGGACAGGGGCGCCAAGCGACGAGGCCACCTGGGAGGATCTGGAGGACCTCCATAGGCGGTTCCCGCGTGCTCCAGCATGGGTGCCGCTGCGTGTCTTGTGTCTCCGCGACAAGCACACCGGGCGCAAGACAATCCGGCAAAACCTCGTCCATTGGTCGCACTCTACTGAGGACAAGGCCAGATGGGAAGACCTCCACTGTCTTCGACAACGCTTTCCTGATTCTCCGGCTTGGGGTCAAGCCGTTTTTCAAGAAGGGGGGATTGTCAGCGACACTCCAGTGGCAGGCCAAGACAAGGCGGCTGGCGCGACTGAGGAGGAGGAGAGGACCAGGCCTGTGCGTACTAAGGGCCTGTTCTGAACCTCTCTAAGCTTCCAAAACTCCACAAAATCTGCTTCAGAAGCTAGCTTCGAACTCCACCTGGAGATTGGCGAAGCGTTCTGCACGTCATAGCTTCTCCCAGCGATTTGGCCCGCTGGGGAGGCTGATGGCCTGTTCGGCTTGAGTATGGGCCGGCTGGAACCAGCCCAAGTCAGCTAGCCTGTACCGATTCGAGCCAGAGCAGCTTGTGTATCGATAGGATATTTCTGTTTCGAGGGGGTGGGAACGAATCGTTTTCTTTGGCGGGGGCAATTCGCTGTAAATACCGGGAACTCTCACTTCTCAGTTCGGTGGAGCTGGGCTTTCCTTGCTCCGCATTTTTGCACTGCGGGCTGAGGCAGCTTCTCAGATTCAGCTTCTCGGACCAAAACCGTTCGGGCCGACTCCAGGTGTGGAGTTCGTGGATTTTGAAGCTGGAGGGGATCCGAACAGGCCCTAAGAAGCCCAACTCCAGGGTGACGGGCCTTGACTGGGTGGGCGGCCCAGCAACCAAGACTAGGACAAGTACTTAATGCACCCGAGTGCTGGGTTAGGGTTATCCAATAAGGATCACGAACTGGCGGCGGCGGATCTCTTCCCTTCTCCTTCCTCCTGTCTTCCTCCATTTAGTTCAACAAGCTTGTAATAGGGACTCAATTCGTGTAACAGAGAGTGATATTTACCAAGTAGAACCTATCAGGTGTAACCATTAATGGCCAGTCCTAGAATTTTCACCTCGGAGCTCGAGACCCGGTGCTCGAAGTGCACAACCAAGCCAAATTCACCGTGTGCTGCCACCACCCCTTGCCAAAGAAGACAAAGTTGTGTGGAAGGGCACCCAATCACATGGTGGCGGGAAACTGAAATCCAAACCGTTCCATGGGATTCATGCCCAGAGGTAGTTGCCCGAGTGCATATCCCTTGGTGTAGATATTACCATGTGACCCAATCTATCTGTGCGAGCACATAACTATCACAGAACGCGGAGAGCCAAACATCATCAAGAGCCAACTCACATGAACATGCTCCGAAAACCTTGTGGCGGAGATCGATAGCAACAATGACATCAAGATATGACGTCTACTCTGAATAGGAGTAAGTATCTTCATAGTGTTACTCTCTGACAAGTCAAACTTAAACCCTTCCATGGACTCTCATCTTTTGTTTGCTGAAAGTTAGAGATATCATCTTTAAATCCTAAAAAACGTGACATAAATATAAAGGTTGCCTTTTAACAACTCTCTCTTTCTACAAGGTCCAGTTTCTCTACTGAAGCCCACTTGTATGTTCGAAAGGTGTAAAAGACAACTTAACAAAGCGATGGATACTGAGCAAGGTACTCTATCGCTAACATTGGCGCACAGTAAGGAACCTTAGCAGCCGCCATGGGAGAAATTTTTGTCCCCCTCACCTCCAGATGCAATCTTGGCGCTGAGAGGTGAGGGAACCTCAAATCTTGAAGAAATTTGTGGTCTTCATCCTCATCTAGTGGTCATCATGGTCTTCTTACAAATACCATTACTCCGGATCTTTGTGGCATTGCCATGAAGCTGTCGAGGTATGTGTCCTCACAGAGTCTGTTATTCGGACCTGATGAGTTTATGTTATCGTTTCATGTTGCTTTTGTTGGTTTGATTTTTTTGTGGAGTTGAAATCTTTTCTTGAAATTATGGTTAAGATTTTGTTCTTCGGTGACTTGCACTTCTAGGAGATCATCCCCCAGCCCAAGTACGTTCATCGTTCGTGGATTTCCATCTTTTTGGATGGGCGAATCAAGTCTTCTACCTATCAATGAAATGATACGCAATTCTTGCGTATTCACGAAAAAAAGAGGCTTTCAGAAACCTTTATTGATAATCAAAGCGCGTGAGGTGAATGAGTTGCAGTGTTGGTTGTACCACAACTCATGTCAAATTGCACTTCTTTACTGAAGTCTTGGGGGTATTTCATCTTGCAAATATTGATACACGAAGATGTCTCCAAAAGATTTTATTGTAATTCTTAGTTGTAGGAGTTACTTTGTAAATTCTTGGATCTTTGATCCGAAACAGTTTACATGAAATGGCTACGAGTATGAATAAAGTTATATGAATTTTTTTTAAAGGCGATAGGTCATCGATCAAATGTCTAAAACACACCGCGGAACGGTTCGTGTTAATCGGCTGACGTCAGTCAGCCGAGTGAGCCCTAGTCGCGCTCCCAAATTTAATTAGGACCAGTTTTTTTGCTGGTTTTTTTGGGCTTCCAGAATAAACTGCCCCTACCCAGCTTGGGTAGGGGGCAACTTATTCCAGCTTATTCTAGAAGTCAGCAAAAGAACTGGCCCTTAATGCATCTACATATAGATTTTTTTTCGAGAAGCATCTACATATAGATTAACATCAAATACAACTGACACCACGTGACGTAAGCAATCCAAACTATTTAAAAAAAATCAAATACAACTGACTACACGTTTACAACTGTGGGCAACATGATGCTAAGCTTCCGCTAACAAAAGCAAACAAAATCATCGAACAAATCAAAAGGGACTGCATTACAGTACATGTTCGTCCAATGATATGAATTGTGAAACAGCACGAAACGCATAAGAAAATCAAACAAGCTAAGCGCTAGGGATCAGACTACCGATCCCGTGCTTCCCATCAGACTAGTCAGGGACCATAGGATTAGAAGCATAATAACCGTCCAATCTGCTAGTATAGCCTACACAAGGTTTGTTTGATTGGTTCGCTAATTGATTGCTTCCTATAACTGCTCCTTTTGCTTCCTAATAATCGTCTGCATGGGACTGATTTTCCGTGGTCTTGGGATTGTTTGAAGCGTCTGATTAAAGCCGGTTAATGAGTGCATATGCACCAGCGTCAGCGTGAGCGTGGTACACTGGTAGTACTTGGCCATTAGTTGAAAATTGCTTCCCATAAATCACGCTAAATATCCTTTATTATCAGATTTTTTTTCTGGTAAGTTGTGACTTTCTCGAACAAACAAATATAAAAAAAATAATTATTATTAGAGATGCATTTTTGTGCAGCCCAACATGTTCAGGTGGCATGGAAGCATTATTCTTATCAATAGAAGCATCCTTTTATGGTGCGATGGAAAAAAAAGTTTTTGATCGTATGATAGAAATGTTTTTCGTATCGACTCGGACTTATTATTTCTATGCTAATATGGTAGCATTTCGATGCTTGGAAATTAATTTTGGTGTAGCAAAAACCATATTCTGTTTTTGATTGAAACATTTCCTTTTTGCAAAATAAATTATACGGAAGCTAAACAAGAATATACACGGGCACTAATTTATCCAATAAGAACAAAATACAACTTCTTTTTTGCAAATAAACACTAATTTCACTTCTGCATAGCCAGTATCACTGCGCACACTGAACTAGCTGATCATAGGTGAGCTCCACTTGTCCACGAGTTATACATCGTCAACAACGCAACCACCGACACAATGGTGCCTAGTACCTCGTCTGCATTGCACTCAACATTGTACTGCAAATGAAAGAAGCACGACCAAACCGAGTGGAACTAAATGTCTGTATAATAGAAACATCAGTGCCAAATAACAAAAAACACACTAGTAGCTGTTGAAACAAAATTTTGCTGCAAGAAGCAAAATGTGTGTACAACAATATCAGTAAAAGTAGTAGGGGTCTTCCCGACTATTAGAACAATATAAGAAAAAGAAGCAAGACTAGCCATGATTGAAGCACACCATAGAATTGGTTGAACCAAAATTTCTATACAATATGAGAAGCATACACAGTCATTGCTTGAAGCAAATGTTTACTACAATGAAAACATATACAAAAACCGAAGTTAGAATCACCTGTGATGTTTCATGGAAACATCAATTAGAAATAATGAAGCATACAGCGATAGTGGTTCAGACAAAAAAAATCACTGCAAGAAGAAAAATGTATGTACAATATCATTAGTCAAAGAAGTAACACCGGGCGTGGTTGAAGCACACACCAATATAGGTTGAAGCAAAAACAAGTATCGGTTGAAGCAGAATGTATATACAATAAAATAAGCACCCATTGGCAATGGTTAAACAGAAATTCACTACCCTGTAAATGTATGCAAGAAATAAAGATAGATAGCAAGGAGGTTGTGCAGCCCGCGGGAATTAGGGCACCTTAATACCTTCTATGTGCTTGTTGCAATCCAAGCACATAATCATGCAACATAGGTAGCAAATTTCTTTTGAATAAATACAATTAATTGGGGGGGGGGGGGGGGGGGGGGAAGGTGGTTGGGGGATCCTTAGAATGCTTCAAATAATAGAATGTCCCAATGAAAAAAGAACAGTGCAAAACCATGCTTCCACCATTACGTATGTAACATACGGTATTCATGTCGAATTAGGAAGCACAAGAGAGTTAACGTTGAAGCAATTATTGTTATTACTGGAAGCATGGAGGGTATTGGCATGTTTATGAACAAAGGGAAGAAACATATAAAAATTAGGATGGCGGTAAGAAGCACATCATTAGATAAGTTGCAGTTGAACCATCTAACGTGCACATTTGAGAGACCTAAGAAGCACCACTTACACTGGAAGCACATTTTAGAGACTTAAGAAGCACCACTTACACGAAACAACAATCTGAGCCATCAGAATATGTATGGGATTTTGTGGAAGCAATTATTTTGAATTCAAAGATTGGCATAGTTGTCGCAAGTGTTGCAAGCAAAATTCATGGTCAATTAATTGGAGGGTATGTCAACATTCCTCAACAAAAATGGTGGAGACACATCCAAGTAACACAGATCAATTTTCATGAATAAGCTGCAGAAGTAGAAGTTTTATATGTCCAAAAATTGGAGAACTAATTGCCATACATTCATATTTTAATAGTCAAAACTGCAGAAGAATCTAATATTTCTTGCACAATATTTTGTATCACACATTTACGCTGCAGTAAACAAAGAACAAACTAGGGGTGGAATATTAAGAGATCAGAGATGTGGCTACCTAGAGGAGAAGGTATGCTGTTGGGCGGGTGAAGGACATAGCTTGGTACCTCCGCTTGCACCGCAGATGTGAGATGCATTTCCCTAGATGTGAAACGCCGAGCATGGAGTTGGCGCCGCCGCCTGCGGTGATGGAAGTTGTCGCTGCTGTGTATTGCCATGGGAGCCGCTGCCACCACCGCTGGGTGGAGTAGGGATGGTGGAGGAGCACTACTGCAGCCGTCGGGTGGAATATGGAGTTGCGCCGCTGCTAGGGTTGAACATGGACGGACCAGCTCTTGCTCGTGATGGGATCTGGGTTTCGTGAATGGCAGGTTAATTAGCATTTTTTTAGATGGATTTAGCTTAATTTTAGGGGAGTTAAAAGGAAAGAGGTGAAAACGCATGCTGCCGTAGGATGGTTTTCTCAATCAACGGCAGCGGACCAGGCTGAGCGGAAGATTCTATCAGACTACTGATGGAAAGCGTTTCCCATCAAACAATCATGCATGATCGCTTGACTTGTTGTGTAAGAGACTGCATTTCCGAATTTATTAATGAACCGCACAAATGCACAACCACTGAGCTTGGAAGCATCAAGGTGCCCCAGCCTCGCTGCCCAGTCGACGTTGCTGTCCAGTATCTCCTCCATCCCGTACCTGTACCGGAAACCCAGCTCCCCCAGCTTGTTCCTCTCAGGTTGCACCCTCGCCACCTCCTCGGTCCTGACATGATCACATCAATCTCATGCAAGTTGTCGCTAGATTTCAGGCGAAGAAGAAAGAATTGATAATGGCTTACTCTCGGAGGAGGTCGAGGTGAGGGTACTCGCTGGCGTAGTGGTCGATGACGTCGTGGATGTTCGGGTAGGCGGCGGCGCAGAGGAAGCGGCCGGAGACGGGGGACGGCCGCTCCATGCAGAAGACGAGCGCCGCGCAGACGTCGTCCACGTGCACCAGCGGCACCGACCCCGCCACCGTCTGCAGCAGCCTCATGAACCCGAAGCGGGGCTCGTTCCTCGACACCGGCGACACGGCCACCTCCAGCGCCTCCGTGACGCGGCCCAGGAGCGTGTCGCCGGAGACGAGGCCCAAGGGCAGGGTCACCACCTCGAACGCCGGGTCCTCGCCGTCGTTGTAGCTCAGCAGCTCCTTCTCCGACAGGAGCTTCGACAGCATGTACTTCTGCATGCAAATGATGATGATTTCCACCGTAAGTTGACATACATCGCGACCAAATTGGTTCGTGGAAGAAGAACGGAGTCCAGCAGGACTCGCCGATGAAGTCCTTATACCCGGCGGCGGTGAGAGGCGAGGCGGTGGACAACGACGCGGTGTGGATGACGCGCTTCACCGTCCTGGAATCCTCGCACTGCCGGAGGATGGCGCGCACCGCGCCCACGGCCGCCTCCGCGGCGCCGTCCGCGAACGGCGTGGCGATGAGGAAGACGGACTGGCACCCGGCGATGGCCGGCGCGAAGGTGGCGGGGTCGTAGAGGTCGGCCTCGAACAGCACCAGCCGCTCCGGCGCCACCCCGCCGGGGACCACCAGCCGCCGCAGCCGCCCCACTTTCTCCTCGTCTCCTGCAGAACCGAAACGTAAATTAAGATACCATCAGACTCCTCCGTTTGATAAGTAGACGATCGATCACGTGGCCGGCCGTACGCAACGTACCGGTGCCTCGCATGGTGGCGTGGACGGTGTAGCCTGCCTCGAGGAGCTTCCTGACGAGCCAGGAACCAACGAACCCGGTGGCTCCGGTCACGCACATCCTGGCGCCGCCGCTGCTCTTACCGTGATCTCCAGCCATTGCTAGCTTCTGCTGTCTGCTGCCGCCTTGTTTCTGTATTTCTCTTGAGAGTTGAGGATGGATGAACTTGCTCTGTTAAGTTCTTCGTGGAAGTGATGAGTGACAAGCTTCGGCCCACTCCATGAGCATTTATACGTACGGAGGATGAGAGACGGTGCATGGCGGGGAGGAAATTGCTGCGAAGTCGAGGATCGATTCGAGGCTGCCTACGTACGGGTGGTTAGCGGTGTCATGGGTGACCTCATGGTCAAAGCTCGTCAGGAACCTTCCGTTTTCTGATAAAAGAACCTGAAATGAACACCACAGCCCCTCCCAGGGGACAGGGCGGCAGTAAACTAATCGCACCCTCCGTTTCTAGAAGGTGTTCCGGCGCTTGTTGGCTGGTTTTATTTGTGCCGTTGTGCGTGCACCTCCATGGGTTCAGTGGGTGCGTGCGACGCCAGGGGACCCAAACCCTAGCGCCGCCAGGTCCCTCCCGTCTCCTCTCCTGCCGCCGCTGCCGCCGGCCTAGTCCGCGGTGGCGACGGGCCCGACGCCAAAGCGCTAGGGCGGGTGGTGTGCTGCAGGATCTCCCGGAGGCGGCAGGGGCGACTCCGGCGTTGGATCCGCGAGCAGCAGGTAGGGCGGCGCCCCTTGCCTGTGCGGCGGCGGCCAGATCCATGGCCGGCATGGTGCTCTTCCCCTCTGTGGAGTCTATGCCTGGAGATGGGTGGACGGAAGTCGCGGATCTGGTGTCCCGTCCAGATCCGCCCCGGTGTGGTTTTTTCCAACCGGCGGCGCGTGGAGAGACCGGTGAGGGGCGGCTGGAGGCTCCCTGCCGGCATGCCGACGACGGCTTTCGTCTTCACGGCGAGGCTCCGTACGGTTCCAGTCAGCTGCGAGATCGGGGGGCCGTGACTTCCGGTGAAAATCGCGCCGACTACGGTCATGGCGGACGATGGCGACGTCTATGACGTCGTTCCCTTCTCGAGGCATCGTTGTTGCAGGTCGTGGCACCCCACTCGTGATGCTCCGGGGGAAACCCTAGATCTGGGTCTACCGGATCGGACGATGATGGCACCTTCGATGCCGTTGTCCCTCCTGGGGGCATCGTTTTGGAGCATGTGCTGGCTGGAGGGGACAAGAGGAGGAGCGGTGTTACATCTACCGCAAGGCCGACGGCGGATCCCGGCGGCATGGCGCTGCGGAGGTTCGGCGACGGGCGCGTGTGGACGGATACGTGCAGGATGGTGGCGTTGTCTGGCGCCGTGGTGGCGTCGACGGCAGGCCAGGCAAGGTCGATGTGTCAGTTCCTGCTCTGAAGATGGACCAGTGGAAGATGGCGGCGGCAACCTCTGAGAGTGCGCTGGTCCGGTGTGCGACCCAGTCCCGGTATGTGGCTGGGCTGGGGCATCCGGCTTTAGATGTTAGGCTTTGGTGCGATGTCTGTTTGGTATTTGGCTCGGATATTCGGCACCCCTTCATCAAGGGGATAGGAGTAGCAACAGGTGTTGCCTAGATGGTGGTTTCAGGCTTACTGATGTATTACTTTGTATGGTCTTTGTAAATAATTAATAAAATGGCTGCATGCATCGTCCAGATGCAGAGGCCGGGGGTATATCCTCCTTTTCCAAAAAAAAAAGTGGTTTACAGCAATTTGTCTGCATTTGCATTCCTCTCCATCTTATTTCTTTTTCTTTTGAGGGCATCAATGAGCATATCAGATCTGGTAATTATCACGAAAAACAAAAGCCAACACAATAGATGGACAAGTAGACGACCAATAAAAACATTAAAAATTATACTAACTTTTTTCTTTCTCTGATTATACGTCGTCCGCCAGAGATTGAAAAATGCACTGAACCAACAGTAAAGGAAAGGGACACCTGCAAATGCCCTCGTCAAACCAGGCTTTAAATAACCAAAAGCCACTCGTTGCTTGAGATGAGGTCTAAAAATCGCTGAAGAAACATCAGTTGGAGCTTCACCCCACGCAGTACAAGCTTACAATCCATCATCACCGATTCACTGAGTTGAATAAACTGAACCATGCCACAGAACAACACAGAAGAAGATGTCAAAGTCACTACACCAATAGCCAACCAATTGCCCTCCTTGATAGACATATCAACTGCCAAGATCCAAAGAGAGCCAATAGATCTGGCGACACAAACTCTCACAAACCCTCGTCGCCGTCGGATCCGACGCCTTCGAGGTGGGGAGAGGCTGGAGAGACCTTATTCCAACACACCATCATAACCACTGCCTCGTTGATGTCGTCAAGGAAACAAAACCCAAGGTGAGAAAAACAAAACAGATGAGTCCCAACTCTTCTTGCCGTCGACGAGGCTGCCAGGCGGGAAAGAGGAGAGGAACCGAGGCAATGGTGTGGAGGAGACTTTGGCGGCGAGTAGGGTTGGAAATGTTGTACTCCCTAGCTTTGACCACAAGGTTTCCAACCTTGCCGCTCGGCTACACCGTTGATTGGGAACATGTATTTTCCTGATGGGGAGTGCCCGAAATGTGCGCCCCGAGGGAGTAGCTAACTAGTAGTGCAACAGGAAGAGCACATTAATCAAATCGAGGTGGCATGTATTCTGGATCCATATTAGGGATTCAAACCGCATGTATATTTACAAGTATTCTTTGAATATCATGCACGAAAAACGCAATAATCACACACAAAGAGAACAAAACATGAGGGCCCGTGTCCCATCCTCGATTTCATGATTAGCTCCTCCAAAATTCATGAGGTCATTGCATAGGAGTTTCGAATGAATCTTTTCTTCCTTGGGGGAGTTTCAAACGAATCTGACAAAGCCATTCCTCTTCAGGGAATGTTTTTTAGACAACACAACATAAAAAAACTAGTCGAGATATCCAGGATGATCGCACTCAAAATTCCTATGCTTGTACTTTGTTCCACATAGAGCCTAAACGTGCATACACACAATTGCAATGTCGTATAATACACATTTGCTGCATCACGAATGCCTACTTTTCACTAGATGTCAACCTCTGGGCTCTAGAAAACGAGGGGGCAACAATGGCAAGAATGGTTAAAGGTTAAGATCGAAGGGATTTTATTTTATTTTTTGAAAAGGAGGATGTACCCCCGGCCTCTGCATCTAGGCGATGCATGCAGCCATTTTATTAATTATTCACAAAGCCCTTACAAGGTAATACATCAGTAAGTCTGAAGCCACCATCTTGGCAACACCTGTCGCTACTCCTATCCCCGTGATGAAGGGGTGCCGAATGTCCGAGCCTAATACCAAACAGACATCGCACCAACACCTAACATCTAATGCCGGATGCCCCATCCAAGCCACAATACCTGGACTGGGTTACACACCGGTCCGGCGCACTTTCAGTGGGCACCACATGCGCACGCTGCAAGGGCTGTCACCTCCTTCATCCATCGATCCATCCTCAGATCAGATACTGACGCATCGACCTTGCTAGGCCTCTCTGCCATCGACGCCACCACGACGCCAGACAGCGTCGTCCTCCTGCACGAGTCCATCGCCACCCATCGGACGCCGAGTCTCCACTGCGCCACGCCGCCGAGATCCGCCGCCATCGATGTGTAGGATGAAGCACCGCTCCACCACCTACCGACGCCCAACCACCAAGCCGTCCACATGTCCGTCCAGCCGATGAATGTCTCCAAAGATGATGCCCCCACGGGGGTGACGACGAAGACGTCGCCATCATCCAATCCAGGAGGCCCCTCAACGCCTCCAGGCCCCTCGACGAAGATCGAAGGGATGTATACATTGAGGGTTTATCAGAGTCAAGTTTTTTTTTTGGGAGAAGAAAGGCTTGATCGAGCAGTGGCCATGCACTAAGGCACGACGAGCCTCATGCCACAACCCTGGTAAAAAGAAGAATAATTAGCTAGACAAAAAAATTAGGTTGTGTTTGAATAAAACATAGATGCAACAAGAAAACAACTCCAAACATGAGTCGTGAAACATACATATTGAAATGTTTATGCAACTGTTACGTGCGGTCTCGAAACTTTTATAACTCATTGCGTAGAAAAGAACATCAGATAATAATTTGTCAAGAAGATAAGTGGGAATATTCTTTTCTAATTGATTGGAAGTGTAAGCTTGTGGTTATCTTTTCACCAGGTGATGGTTATTTTTGTGGCGTCGACATGCTATTGTCATAGTACACCATGGTGGTGGTCTGTAGTGGAATCTTGAGGTACGATATAGATTATCTAGACACAACATTCACGATCGGTGTGTGATGAACTTGATGTTTGGGTTGGCAGAGTATTCTTCCCTTAGACCATCTCCAAAAGAGGCGCTACGGCACGGCGCGCCAAATTTTTTTTACAGTGCTGAAAGTGCGTTTTAGCGTGCCGAACAGGGAGGTTGCTTCACCAGGCGCTGCAAAATTTTAGAGCACCGCTGTAGCGCTTCAGCAGGCGCGGTAAAATCCAGCGCGCGCGCCCATACAAACAACATTTCCCATTCAATGTGGAACCAAGAAGATCAAACACACACAAAATAAATCAACAATAAATAGTTCAATTATTATTACAACTCCAACAAATAATTTATTTTCAATACAACAAATAGTTCATGACTAATACAATAAATAGTCAACAATATAACAAACATACAACATCAAACTAATTTTGTCGCCCATTTCATGATCACCACTCCTCGACTAGATCCTTTTGAAGGTCATCATGCGTTTCGGCACGTCGAATGGCATGATAGGAGGCAACAAAGCGGGCCACCCTCTCAGCCCTCCTCCGCACTCACACGGGGTGTCCCATCAACTCATACTGAGAATAGTCCAAATCTTGCCCACGCTCGTTCTCGATGATCATGTTTTGCATGATCACACAAGCGTTCATGATGTATCAAAGGATATTTTGATCCCAAAATCTAGCCGGTCCTCTCACAATAGCAAATTGGGCTTGCAAAATCTCAAAAACTCTCTCTACATCTTTCCTAGCTGCCGCTTGAGCATTGTGGAAATCAAGATTTTTCTTACCTTGCGGTGCCGTCAACGGCTTCACAAATGTTTGCCACCTTGGGTAGATGCCATCCGCAAGATAGTAATCATAGTTGTATATATGGCCATTTGCTACAAACTGCACCGGTGGCAATTCATCATTTGCAATCCTATTCATGAGTGGTGACCGTTGAACAACATTGATGTCATTCAAAGATCCTGGCATTCCGAAAAAGGCATGCCAAATCCAAGTCTCCTGATCGGCCACCGCTTCAAGGATTATAGTGGAACCCTTTTTCTGGCCGTGGAATTGTCCATGCCATGCCTTAGGACAGTTCTTCCAACTCCAATGCATGCAATCTATTGAGCCAAGCATACCTGGAACCCGCGAGCTTTGTTCATCTCCAAAAGCCTTGCGGCGTCTTCAGCATTGGGAGCTCTCAAATATTCCGGACCAAACACTTGCACAATTCCAACTGCGAAGCGCTTGACACACATGATGGCTTGACTCTCACCCATGGCCAAGTGATCATCAAGTAGATCCGTCGGAATACTGTATGCCAACATACGCAAAGCGGCGGTCACCTTTTGAAAGGTGCTATGCCCGAGTTCTCCGGCGGCATTCCTCCTTTGCTGAAAAAACCGATCATGGCTCGCCAGTTTCTCCGCAATGTGTTTGAACAACTCGATGCTCATCCTAAAACGGCGCCGAAAGTAGGACTCGGGGTATGTGGGATTCTCCACAAAATAGTTACTCATCAATCTGTTGTGGGCATCGATCCTTTCCCTCCACAATTTCTGACGACCAAAAACCGAACCGCCGTGCTTCGGCTTTTTATTGATGTGCATAGCTAGGATCATTGCGACGTCCTCCTCCTCTTGAAGATCAAATTCTTCATCGGAAGAATCATAGGGCGAACTCATCTACAAACTTGAATTCAAACTAAAATTTAAAACTACAAACAACATGCTCCAAATTCATCTACAAATATGAAGTTAGAAGCAATATATACCTTGCAAGCGTTTTGTCGAACACCTTGTGGGCGCCGAGCTGCAAACCCCCGCCGGGCGCTATTCGTCGAAGGAACGGGGCGCTCGAGGGGCGACAACGAGGAGAGAAGGCGGAGGAAGTAGCGGCGGCCACCGGAGAAGCAGGGGAAGCGGCGCGCGCGCTGGGGATAGGCGGGGGAAGCGCCGACGGGTCGCCGGAGCGAATGGGGAAGCCGCGCGCGCGTGGATATTTCAGATCCGGCAGTTGGTGGAGATTCGCGCGCCCGACTGGCTGTCCAGCGCGCGGTAGCGGGCGCTCGAAATTAACAGCGCGCGATGCAGTTTTGTTCGACGCGCTGAGCCATTTTTAGTGCGTGCGCGTTTTTTACGCGTCTGTTGGAGCTGCAGATTCGGTCGCGCGCGCGCTAAATAGCCGTTTTTTCGGGCGCGCCGCTTATTTAGCGTCTCTGTTGGAGATGCTCTTACTAGACTTGTTTTTAATATATCCTTTATGTATTGGCACTATTTTTTACACAAAGTTTGGATTGACATGGTGTATTTTATATTGTTTTATCATTATAAAATAGTTATAATGCCCATTTTTGGAAAAATATGCCATTTCGTTAGCAAATTGAAACGTTTACATGTCGACCGTCTATCAGCGATCAAACGGCTACATTTCTAACATCAAAAACCACATAACAAACCCCGCACCGCCCCACGGCACCGATGCCTTCTCCCGGCCTGCCGCCCCCCGCCGCCGCACTCCTCGCCGACGTCGGCGCCCTCCGCCGTTCGTACGCACGCCTCATCGCCCTCTCATCCACGCTCCGCCACCTCGACCATATCCTCGCCGTCTGCCTCGCCTCCGGCCACTACACCCTCGACCCCGCCCCGGCCACCTCGCTCCTCCTCCGCTACGCCTCCCTCCGCGCACCTCCCCGCCAGCTCCTCCGCCTCTTCCGCGCCGTCCCCAATCCCGACCGCTTCATTCGCAACGCCCTCCTCCGCTCCCTCCCGTCCCTCCGCCCCGACCTCCTCTTCCCCTCCCCCGACTCCTTCTCCTTCGCCTTCGCCGCCACCTCGCTCAACACTTCCAGCTGCCGCGGCGGCATCGTTTCTCGTTCTGCCTCCGCGCGCGCGCTGCACGGGCTCGCCGTGGCCGCGGGGTACGCGGGGGACACGTTCGTCGCGTCGGCCTTCACCAAGCTGTACTCCACGCTGTCGAGAGGCGATGACGCACGCAAGGTGTTCGACGCAGTGCCGTCTCCGGACACGGTCCTCTGGAACACGCTGCTTGCCGTGCTGTCCGGTTCGGAGGCCATGGAGGCGTTCGTGCGGATGGTCAGGGCAGGATCGGCGCAGCCTGACTCGACGACGCTGTCATCCGTCCTGCCGGCATCAGCGGAGGTTGCAGATGTGACGATGGGGAGGTGCGTCCATGCCTTTGGGGAGAAATGCGGATTGGCACAAGACGAGCATGTTGTGACGGCGCTGATCTCACTGTATGCCAAGTGCGGAGACATGGAGTGTGCACGGTGTCTCTTTGACAGGATGGTGGCGCCGGATTTGGTTGCATACAATGCCTTGATCTCAGGCTACTCGGTTAATGGCATGGTTGGGTCGTCCGTGGAGCTGTTTAAGGATCTGGTGTCCTTGGGCTTCAGGCCAACGTCGAGCACGTTGGTGGCGCTGATCCCCGTGCACAGTCCGTTCGGGCATGAACAGCTTACTCGGTGCTTACATGCGTATGTTGTCAAGGCTGGGTTTGATGCCAATTCTCCTGTATCGACAGCGCTTACCACTCTGTACTGTAGGTTAAACGATATGGACTCTGCAAGGAAAGCCTTTGATGCAATGCCTGAAAAGACCATGGAATCATGGAATGCCATGATATCGGGGTATGCCCAGAATGGTTTGACAGAGAAGGCCGTTGCACTCTTCCAGAAAATGCAGGCGCTCAATGTTCGACCAAATCCGCTCACCATCTCGAGTACTCTGTCGGCCTGTGCACAGCTTGGAGCTTTGTCATTGGGAAAGTGGGTACACAAGATCACCTCCAAGGAGAACCTCGAGCTCAATGTTTATGTCATGACAGCGCTCATTGACATGTATGTGAAGTGCGGAAGCATTGCGGAAGCTCGCCGCATCTTTGACAGAATGGACAATAAGAATGTGGTCTCCTGGAATGCGATGATCTCCGGGTATGGCCTCCATGGTCAAGGTGCTGAAGCTTTGAAGCTCTACAAGGACATGCTGGATGCAAACCTTCTTCCAACAAGCTCCACCTTCCTGTCAGTACTCTATGCGTGCAGCCATGGAGGATTAGTTGAGGAAGGGCGGACAGCCTTCCGGTCAATGACTAGCGATTACGGGTTCACTCCAGGCATCGAGCACTGCACTTGCATGGTGGATCTTCTCGGCCGAGCTGGCCAGCTCAAGGAGGCTTATGAGCTCATCTCAGAGTTCCCCAAGAGCGCCATTGGACCTGGCGTATGGGGGGCTTTACTTGCTGCTTGCATGGTTCATAAGGATGCCGACCTTGCAAAATTGGCCTCCCAGAAGTTGTTTGAACTAGAACCCGAGAACACTGGCTACTATGTGCTGCTCTCCAATCTATACACATCAAAGAAGCAGTACTCTGAAGCAGCTGGGGTGAGGCAGGAGGCCAAGAGCAAGAAGCTGGTGAAAGCACCAGGGTGTACTCTAATGGAGATAGGTGACAAACCGCATGTCTTCATGGCTGGCGATCGTGCCCACCCACAGTCAGACGCCATCTACTCGTACTTGGAGAAGCTAACTACAAAGATGATTGAGGCTGGGTACCGACCCGACACGGAGGCAGCATTGTACGACGTCGAGGAGGAAGAGAAGGAGCATATGGTGAAAGTGCACAGCGAGAAGCTGGCCATCGCCTTTGGATTACTGAATACGGAACCTGGGACAGAGATCAGGATCATCAAGAACCTTAGGGTGTGCCTGGACTGCCATAACGCCACCAAGATTATTTCCAAGGTGACGCAGAGGCTGATTGTGGTTAGGGATGCGTCAAGGTTTCACCATTTCAGAGATGGAGTTTGCTCCTGTGGTGATTACTGGTGATTCACTGGGATTTGCTTTGATCTCTTAACAGATTAGTCGATTCTTTTGAGGTACCTCTCTGGAGAGCATTTGCTGAGCTAAAAAACTCTCGAGCGCCAATTTTACTGGTGATTCACTGGGAATTCCACTGATCTGTTAACGGATAATTAGTCGATTCTTTTGAGGCAATCCTCTCTGGAGAGCATTTTCCCGAGCTCAAGAATTTGGTAACCATGGGGGGCCAATTTTATGGGGCTAGGAGCTCGTCAATTTTAACGCAAGGACCAGACTCTGTCGCCAATAAACATCAATTTTACCAGCCCATGGAGAAGCGCAACTGCTCCAGCATAACATCGTTCACAAAAACATAGTACTGAATAATTTGTCATAAATTGTATTATTCAATTCTTAATTGGAGTGACATGTGAGCTAGTACAAAATAATTTGTACTCATGCACAAGAAAGTATGGTTAAAAGTGCAATCGATCATAAATTGTATTATGCAATTGCCAATTGGCGCAGGATGCGAGCTACCGAATACTTTGTACTCTTGCACAAGAAAGTGGTTAAAACAAGTGTTAACCAATATTGCTACAACACAGGGCAGCTTTTGTTAGTACTTGCTTTCCTGGTAACAAATCATTACTGTACCATAGATCCTCAAAGGAAAGTTAATGAGGGCAGCTCTTTTGCCTAAAATACTGAATGAACTGTGGTGTTTCAGCATTGGCTATGTTAGGGTTGCTGTTGAGCTTGTCTTGGTCATGGCAGAATCTTTTTCAGCAGATGCGCGCCATTCCGGACATGTTATGTGTTCTACCTGCTGTCATTGGCCAGAGATACATGTTAGTGTCCATTAAGTAAATTGGATAAATTCAAATCATGTTAAACAGTAGTACTAGTAGGCTTAAATCACCATGTCTTGAAGCTAATATGAAGAAACGACTGTTAAGGAACCTAAGTGATGAAGCAATATGATTCGTGACAAACAGGAACTCTGTCAAGCTTATGAGAGACTATAATTAACTTATGAACTGCATGAGAATTTAGTCCATTTGTTCCTACCTAGCTCCTCAGTCCTTGGCCGCTTGTAGTCAGAATCCAGATGCCATTCAGTATATAACCGGGCATTTTAGCAAGCGCTGGGGCCTGGAGTCAAAGGCTCTTCATGTATCATGAGCTCAGATCAGCCAAGCCTCAAGAACTTTGTCAGCAGCATATCTACATCAACATTGTTCTGACAGTATACTTCGGCACAGTCTGAAACTCGGAATATCTCATTTCACCATGTATTCAACATGAACAACCTTGCGATGTAAAGAGTATAATGTTGTGCCAACCACTTGCCAGTTATACTCGTCTTCTCAGGTTTTATGTTAAAAACTGACCTTATCGGTTATCCTCATCGTCTCAGGTTTCATTCCAAAATTTGAGCTAGAACACCAGGAAGCAGACAACACACTCAACAGTCTACACAGCGAATACCATTACTCCATCCTAATCCTGGCCCTATATTCCTCTGCCATAAGATATGAGTGTAAACGGGAGATACAAAGAGAAATTCTTCTGAATAATCATCAATTCGACATGGACTGATCAGGTGTAGAAAGTACAACTGTGTGGCCTTTCGTGTTAGAGAGCATCAGATTCATCCATTTTCAAGTCCCACAGAGCTGCACCCGGGTAGCTTGACCAGTCCTCTTTCCTGCATCGATCTCCTGATAGCAAGAGACTTATCCCACCTCCCGTATGAGGTATACAAGTTGGACATGAGCACATAAAAATCTGGCGTGTCAGGATGAAGAACCATCATCCTATTGATAGCTTCTTCTCCAAACTCTAACCTGGAATGGAGCTTGCACCCATGGAGAAAAGCTCCCCAGACACTAATGTCTGCTTGCATTGGCATCTTCTGTATGAACTCCAATGCCTCCTCCAGGTTTCCGGCACGGGCCAGCACATCAACCATACATGCATAATGCTTCATTGAAGGAGTGATGTTGAAATACTGTGCCATGCTATCAAAACACTTCTTTCCTACAGAAACCATCCCAGTGTGGCTGCAAGTGGAAAGGATACTTGTGAACACTACTTCATTTGGTTGGATATTGTCCTTCAGCATTTCATTAAAAAGGTCGATCGAGCCAGCAGAATCGCCTTGCATGCCATAGCCCCCAATCATAGCACCCCAAGTCACAGAATTGCGGTCACTCATCTCAGTGAACACCCTCTGTGCAGATTGGAGATCAGCACACTTGTTGTACAGGTTCAGCAGAGCAGTGTTGACGTAAATGTTGGACAGAAATGCGCGTTTGACAGCATAAGTATGGAAACATTTACCGATAAGTAGATCACCCAAACAAACACAGGCTGACAAGGCGTTCACTACGGAGATGGCATCAGGCGAAGAACCCTGCACCCTCATCTGACTAAATAGCATTAGAGCTTCATTGCCCATGTCATTCTCAACATAGCCAGCGATCAATGAGTTCCATGTGACAACATCCTTGCTCGAAATTCTTTCAAATATTCCTTTGGCCTCTGACACTGCTTTACATTTTGCATACATATCTACGAGCGCATTCATCACCACATCCTTCTCAACCACACCTAACTTAACTGACATCCCATGAATCAACCTCCCCAGAGACAAGTTACGTAACTGAGCAGAAGCTGAAAGAACAGTTGCTATGGTTACCGAATTAGGAACGATGTGCACGAATTTCTTGTCAGCAAACAGAAGCAATGCATCAAGAGGACTCCCATTCTGTGTATACCCCACGATCATCGTCGTCCACAGAACAAGGTCGACAAAACCGAGCTCATCAAACAACCGCCGAGCATCCTCTACCTCTCCACACTTGACATACATATCCAGCATTGCTGCAGTAATGAAAGGGTTAAAGACCATGCCATGTTTGATCACTGACCCATGAATCCATCTCCCTTGGTGTAAACTGCCGAGCATGGTGCAAGCCGTGAGCACGCTCGCCATTGTGTACTCGCTCGGCAGCACACGCTCTTCCCTCATCTCATTGAACAGCGCCAGTCCTTCTTCGGCGAAACCATTCTGCAGGCAGCCGCTGAGCATTGACGTCCACGACACCACGTTACGGCTAAGGATCCTGTCGAACACCTTCCGTGCGTTCTCCAGATCGCCGCCTTTGGCATACATGTCGACCAAGCAGTTCATCACGAACTCGTCCGCGCCACCGGCCTTGACGGCGTCGCAGTGCAGGCGCCTGCCGTAGCGGAAGTCGGCCGACCTGACGGAGGCCTTGAGCGCGAGGGACAGAAGGACGACGTCGTCCTGCCCCTCAGGGCACCGCCGCCGCATGTCCCGGTGGAGCGCGACGGCCTCCGCGTGCCGCCCCGCGGTGGCGTGCCACCCGAGCGCGACCCTGTAGGTGTACGCGTCCGGGCGGGGGGTTTCATCGAGCACCCTGCGCGCGGAGGCGAGGTCGCCCAGCGCCGCGTAGCAGCTGAGCAGCTTGGTGCGGGCGCGGAGGGCGCGGAGGAGGCCGTGCGCGAGGAGGCGCGCGTGGAGGGCGCGGAGGGAGGGGAGGGTGGCGCACGCCGGGAGGAGGCGGTGGAGGAGGGGGCCGCCGTGGGGCAGGTGCTCGACGGAGTGCGCGTCCGGGGGAGCGCCGCGTGGGGATGGTGCGTGCATTGGGCGTTCCGGGCTTCCGGTTCTGTTTGCCTCTCTGAAGGGTGCAAGGAGCCCACGAGGTAATGTGGTCCTAAGGCTCAGTTTTGCCTCCTTTTTGGAAATGCTATTTTGCCGAAATCACTGTTATCCCTTTCAAAGATCACTCTCACCTTCTGAGGCGCTATGTAACATCCCATGTAATAAGCTACAGTGATCACCCTTTTGATAGTGCCAAGTCACCATGATTAACAGTGCTTGATCATCATTTAAATCATATCTCATTTCAAATTCCAATTAAAATTGAAACTCAATTATGAAGTAAGAATAAAAGTTGTTCAAATTTGAAAACTAAAATGTTCATGGTATTGCAAATAACCCAAAAGCAATTATAAAAATAAATTCAACATTAATTGAATTAGTCAAAAGGTCTCTAACAACCAAAAACAATGACAAAACAGCACTATTTAGTCCATTCCTATTTATTTAAAATTCAAGCCAATTCAAATGATCCCCAAACTTTTTGTGGCAGTGTAGGATAATGCAAGGTAATTAATGTGGCAAGTGGCATGTTTTACTAAATTCATTTAGTAGCTAAAAGTAATTCAAAACAGAGAACAAAATTTGAAACAGAAAAGAAAAAGGAAAATGGCAAAGGGCTACTGTTTACCTGGGCTTCGAGTGAACAGTCGAAGCTCAGCCCAACTCCCCCCTCGTCCCCTTTCCCCTGTTCACCCGGCGCAGCCGACCAAGCGCGCCCGCGGTCGCTGCCCAACCACCTCGCCGGCAGCGCCGACGAGGGGATAAGGGCGCCACGACCCCGACGCCAGAGACGAACCCTAGCACGCCCAGATCCCCCACGCCCATCTCCCTCTCTCTCGCCTCTCTGTTCCATCCGCACCCGACGCAGCCGCCGCCGCGCCTCACCGTCGTCGCGGCCTGAGGCCACCTCGAGCTCCGCGAGTTTGTCTAGAAGCACCGCCGTCCTCTTCTTCATCGACGACAAGCACCGGTTCGAGTCGGGACGCCGCCAAGCCATCACCATCGTCGTTTCCTCCGACTGCATCCGCCGATCGCCGTCGCTCGATCCGCCGCCTCCGACGCGCCTCGGCCTCCCCAAGCTCACCTGCGGCTCCTCTGTGAGCTCCATGCTTCCCCCTGGCCTCTCTCCTCTCGTCTCCGTGACCCGTAGCTGCCGTCCCTCACGTGCGCGTACTCCGGCCACCGTTGTAGTCCTCGTCGCCGGCGTTACCGACCGCCTCAGCCCGCGCGCGTTGCACCGTTGGATGCGGCTCGGTGTGTGCTTTCGAACGCCTCCGTCTACGCGCGATTTGGACGCCGGACGGCAAATCCCGTTGACCTCCCGCGCGTCGCCGCCGTCCTCTGTGCTCGCCGGCGCACGCCGGCATTTAAAACGCCGGCGGGACCCACCCGCCAGCCGATTAGGTGCTAACTAAACCCCCCTAACCCCTCTGACTACTGGGCCCCATGCCACTAACTAATTTGGTTTAGTTTTAATAAAAATTGTTAACTGGATCTGTGAGTATGACATGTGGGCCCCCACTGGCACTGTTCACGTTTGACCCCAGTCAACACTTTGACTGTTGACTTGCTGACTTTGCATGCTGACTCAGCCACTGGACCCCACCTGTCATTCTAATAGGCTGGCTGAGTCTGTGTAATAAAAGTATTTCACTGTAATAATTCGAATTTACTAATTAATATAATTTCCAGAAATTTCAGAAATCGATTAAAACTTTGAAAAATCATATAAAATAAACCGTAACTCGGATGAAAATAATTTATATATGAAAATCGATCAGAAAAATATGACGATTCCGAATACGCACTCCGTTCATCTGTCACATGCCCCTAGCATGCTGAACATGGAACCGTCCCCCTCTGTTTCATTTGTCCGAAATGCCAAACGCTGGGAAAACATTCCCGGATGTTTTCCCCCTTCACCGGTAACGTGTAGTACTGCGATAGGTCACCCCTAGCACTGCGTGTTGTCATGTCGTGCATCTGTGTTACATCTGTGTGCTTTGTATTTACTGTTTCTTCCCCCTCTTCGCTCCGGTAGACCCCGAGACCGATGCTGCCACTGTGATCGACTACGTCACCGACGACCCTTCTTCCTTTTCAGCAGAGCTTCCAGGCAAGCAAAACCCCCTTGATCATCCAGATATCGCCTACTCTTTCTCTCTATTGCTTGCATTAGAATTGCTTCTGTTGTTGCTCAATTAGCTCCTATTCTGATGCATAGCCTGATTTTCGTCGCCTGCTATTGATACCCTACCTGCTGTCCCATGATGCTTAGTTAGGTATGTTT
Source organism: Elymus sibiricus (assembly GCA_039707655.1). Lineage (NCBI taxonomy): Eukaryota > Viridiplantae > Streptophyta > Magnoliopsida > Poales > Poaceae > Elymus > Elymus sibiricus. The sequence continues at coordinate 117,052,687 of CM077676.1, read as the reverse complement.
TGTTTCATCAGCTGGTCCTTCACCCTTGTCCGTTTGCCAGGCTTGTTATCGGGCCGTGATCACTCTAGGGAATGATCACGGAACTGTTTACATTACTGCAATACTTTAAATTGTTAAAGTCGGGCCGGCTCCAAGAGTGCCCGCGAGATAATGAAACAAGACGGGTTAAACCCAAGGGTACCCGCAAGAGAGTCCTGTGGCGGCTGGCTGTTAGCGGTACCACCCAGGTTGTGGTGGTAGCTCGGGACTTGTCCCGACAACCGACGCGGAACTTGCACTGTAGTCGGAACGATAGGGCAGGCGGAGACTACCTAGGTGAGAGGTGGGCCTGGTCCCTGGTCGTGTTCCGCGAGATACCTAGTCGGAGCGACAAGAATCCTGTTCGTCTCTGCGAGTTACTAAACATGCCTAACGGATTTGGGTATTTGATCTGAGTTGGCCACTGGCCTATACGCACCACTACCACGTGGGATAATGGTTTAATGGGGCCCTCTACGCCGTATGTATCAGCCGAAAGCTTTGTCAGACGTCCAGTTCAGCATTGTGGCACGGCAGGATCGGCGCCATCCATGACAGAGGTGGTGCCTGGATCTAACCCTGCACACAACGACCCGGAGTGCAAAGGGCGATGGGCCCAAGACCCCTGAGCACTTAGGATGTAGACCGGTGGGGACCTCTCTGCGGAGCCTAGGTAGGACTACGTCGTGTCGATCAGCCGAGGCCGGGCATGACCCGGAAAAGTGTGTCCGGCCAGAGTTAATCGAGCGTGTTGGATAACAGTAGTGCACCCCTGCAGGGAAGTGATCTATTCGAATAGCCGTGTCCACGGTAACAGGACGCTCGAAGTTGTATCCTGATCTGCTACGACTACAAATGGATACTGATACAATGACTTTCTCGCAGGGTAGTCGAGAAAGTATCACAGGGCATTACTAAAATATAATTGCTATTATATGTTGCTATACTCTACTCTCTTCTGATACTGCAAGATTGCTTCAAGATGCTAGTCTTCGATAGGCTAGGCCTCTCCCCCTCTGTTCCAGCATTTCTGCAGTTTAGCCCAAAGATATAGCCCCATTTCCTTTGATACCGGTGCATATTTAGTATAGTTCTGATGTCAGTCTTGCGAGTACTTTGGATGAGTACTCACGGTTGCTTTGCTTCTTCTTTTCCCCTACCCGGTTGCTGCGATCAGACGACGGAGCCCAGGAGCAGGAGATCCCCGGAGGCACCTACTGCTACGTTGAGCCCGACGACCAGGAGTAGTTCGGAGGCCCTAGGCAGGAGGCCTTCGCCTTTTCGATCAGTGTCGCTGTTGTGCTAGCCTTCTTAAGGCACCCTTGTTTAACTTTGTGTCTGTACTCAGATACTGTTGTTGCTTCCGCTAATGCTTGTATGTCTCGAGCTTATGTATTCGAGCCCTCGAGGCCCCTGGCTTGTAATATAAAGCTTGTATTATTTTATTTTGTGTCTAGAGTTGTGTTGTGATATCTTCCCGTGAGTCCTTGGGCTTGATCGTGTGCATTTGCGTGTATGATTAGTGCACGGTTAAGTCGGGGGCGACACACGCTGACACACTGCATGTGCATTAATTGTCGCAACCTGAGAGTTTACTCTTGGATTTGTTTATTCAAAATATTTTATCTCTTGAACCGTGCGTCCAAATCCCGAACCGTTCTCACCGTTGCATTACTCACATCGAGATCTTCGAAAGTAGATCTCATGATAATAGATTTCAATGAATTTTTTTCATGGAAAAAACCAGAAACAAAAAAAAGAAAAAAACAATAAAAAGGTGAAAAAAGGGAACTGAAAAAAAACGAATGACAAAAAAACAAAAGAAAAAACCGGAGCCGAAAGCATAGTTTTTTCCTTTTCGAGAAGCATAGCTGTGCTTTTTGCGGAAGCAAATCTGTGCTTCTCATGGATGGACATATTTTTTCCCCTTTCTGAGAAGCACACTCGCGGAAGCAAATCTGTGTTTATTGTGGAAGCACAATTTTTTTTCCAAGAAGCACAACTGTGCTTCATGCGGAAGCAAATTTGTATCTCCACAAGAAGCAAATCTGTGCTTCACGTCGAAGCACATTTTTCTTCGTGCATAAAAAATCCTTGATTTTTTTCTACAAACCTAGGCAAACCCAAAAACCCCCATCTAAAACCCAAAAACGCGTCCAAAAAAATCAAAAAAAAAATCCAAAGGGAGGGTCCAGCACGCGACTTGGTATGCTCCCAGACCACCAAAAATGACCACTAGAGGTCCCCCGCAAAGGGAGCGTTTCCCTGGGCGCTTCTATACCTCCATTTTTTTCATTATGTCGCCCATACCGATTCATAATAGGAATCGCCACGGGCAACAACTAGCGGGCCGGCACATTAGTGTGGTTTTGTTCATTGCGCACTGTAGGTTCTCTCTGCTCCATTTTTCTTTTTTTTCTTTTCTTGGTTTCATTTGTTCGGTGGTTTCTTCGGGTTTTCCCGTTTTCTTCATTTTACTTTGTTTTTTGTTTTCTATTTTCTTTCATTCTTCATTATACTTTGGTTTTCTTTGTTTCTTTCTTGATTTTCTTTGGTTTTTCGCTCTTTATTTTGTTTCTTTGTTGATTTTTATTACTTTTTTCTCAACACATGTCTATTTTTTCTCCATACACAATGTATATATTTAACATACACGCGCAATATTTTTCTGATACACATTGGATATTTTTTTAATACATGTTGTACATTGTTTTTGTAAAATATATGTTTTGAACACTTTTTCCAATACACGGTAACATTTTCGAAATACACGTTGCACATTTTTTTTAATGGCAATAAATATTTTATTAAACTATGCAAACCTTTTTTTTACATTGTATAAACATTTTTGAAAATTTTACGGACATTTTTTGGAAACACATGATTATATCTTTAAAATGTCACGTACATTTTTCCGAAATAAACATTTTCAAACCTCTGCAAACAATTTTTTACAATTTTTAAAAATCTCACACACATGTATTTGAAATGTGGCAACATTTGTATAAAATGTCACATATATTTTTTTAATGGTAGGAAACATTTTTTCCATTATGCAAACATTCATTTTACATTTTACAAAAAGCTACCATACACTATTTGAAACGCGGGAACATTATATCATTGTCATGCACATTCTTTTGCAAGTTATCAACATTTTTTTCAAAACTGTGCTAACAAATATTTTATACTATGGTAACATTTTTAAAAAAATGTGGTTTTAAATTTCTTTTGTAAATTGAGGTTTTTGAAATATATAAATTTAAATATTAATAACAGGAAAAAGGGGAAAAATCTAAGTGATATCAGCATGACGAGCCATGTCTTCCTGGCCCAGTCCACCACCGGCACCCTGTAGGCGAGCCGGCTATGCGCCTCGCATCAAGCAGCACACATAGTCGTGTCAGAGACCTCCTCTTGGGCGCCTTAGGCGCCAGTTCGCTAAGCTGGCACTCGCAGCCGCCTCGCGTGGGCCGGCCTAGCTAGCGCGTTACTTCCTCGCACCTTCCCTTCGTTCGACGTAAGCATGTTTGTTTCAAAAAAAAGTTGGTTCGTTCGTTCGGTCACCGCAGACTTGGAAAAAAACATGGATCTAAAAAATTACGAATTTGAAAATAGTTCATGAACTTGAAAAATTTCACGAGTTTAAAAAAAGTTATACAGTTTGGAAAACATTCATGGGTTTGAAAACATTTATGGATTTCGAGAAATTGAAAAAATTTCATATATTTTTTAAAGTTGACGAGTTTGAAAAAAATCATGGATTTGAAAAAGTTCATGGATTTCACGAAATTGAAAAAAGTTCATAAATTGGGGAAAAAGATCACGAATTTGATAAAAGTTCACGAGTTTTAAAAAAGTTCATCGATTTGAAAAAGTTCATGGATTTCACAAAATTGAAAATGTTCATAAATTCGGAAAAAGTAAATGAATTCGAGAAAATTTCACAAGTTTGGAAAACGTTCATTGATTTGGTGAAATTGAGAAAATTTCATGGATTTTGTGAAGTTTAGAAATTTTTCATAAATTGGAACAAAGTTCACCAAGTTGAAGAAAAGTTCATGAATTTGGAAAGCGTTCTTGAATCTAAAAAGAATTAAATTTAGAAAAAAAGTAAAATAAAAAATAAAAAAGAAAGAAAAAGAACAAGAAAAAAACGAATTAGAACTACCCCAAAAACCGACCAACGAACTGAGAAAACCGGTTTGGGAAGCTTCTGGAAGCTTCCCAATACCGGGTGCTTCCTCGAATAGAAGTTAAAGTGTTCTAGTTGGTTTACTGCAGTTTGAACTGAATGAGGAGGTCTAGAGTTCGAATCATCTCGCACACCCATTTTTTTGACGGTTAACAGAAAGCAGAAAAACGGTAAATGGCCAGCCCAGCTAGGTGGGTGGTGTGCAGCGGTTGGCGAAATAGCCTGTAACCGGCGCTGAGGGCGCCAAATAGGAATTCGCTCCCGAGTTGCAACGAACCATCGCCTATGACACTTGTCTAGTTTGGCCGGCCGAATTAGCCTCACGCAGATTAGTTCGTTTTTTTTTGTATTTTCATTCGTTTTTATTTCAAAAAAAATACTTAATACATATATTCCAAATATTCACATTTAATAATAATAAATCAAAAAGCTTGAATTTTAAAAATGTTAGCACAAAGCACAAATTATTTAGCGTAATTTATAAAAACGTTAGTGCCATTTAAATTATGTTCACATGTTTCCATTTGTTTTTATAAAATGTCACAAAAATGTTCACATAATTTTTGAAAAATTATTCAACGAGTCATTGAATAATATTTAACACAATAAAAGAATATGTTCAACATGTATGTGAAAGTATGTTACTTATGCAACTTGTATGTGAAAGTAGGTTAATTATGTATTTAACTAATGATAAAAATAATACAAAAAATGTTTTATATGTATACAAAAAATGTAGGACGCGTGTGAAAAAAGTAAGCATCAAAACATATAATTTGAAAAATGTTAATTGTGTATTAGAAAAAAAATGTCTATAAAAAATATTATGCATATACAAAAAATGTACACCATGTATTTTAAAAATAGTAAACTTGTATAAAGCAATGTTACTGGCGTATACGAAAATCTATATCATGTATTTTAAAAATATTAAACTTGTATAAAGCAATGTTACTGGCGTATACGAAAATCTATATCATGTATTTAAAAAATATTCCACTTTCATAAAAAAAATATTGCAGGTGTAAACGATAGGTGTACATGTGTACTTGAAATAAAAGGCGTGTTGAAAAAACAAAAAAAGATAAAGAAACAAAGAAAACAAAATAAAAATAAGAAAACCAAAGAAACCGATGAATAACAGTGAAGCATAGTGAAAATCAGAGCCAACCGAAGAAACCGGCTGAAAACAAAAAAACTGAAGAAACAAGAAAAAAGAAAGGAAAAACAAAAGAAACTGAAGAAAACATTTAAAAGCAAAAACCCACGCAGAAAACCTACTGAAAAAAGCACAAAAAATAGCTGTACAGTAAATCTCGAATTGGGCTGGCCCACACTGTAGCTAACCATATACCATTCAGGCGAGTGGAGCTACTATCTTGCTGTAAGCGAGATATAGCCCCTGCATGTTTTTTGTTTGCTTACTGCAAGTCCTGAGAGCAACTAACTCGAGGTTAGTCCTTGCGGGAGACTTTTAAGGGTCACTTTTGAAGTTCTGGGAGCACGCCAAGTGATGCGTTCGGTCACTGTCACATGTCGCATGCTGGGCGCTCCCTTTGTATTTTATTTTTATTATTTTTCTGTTCGCGTTTACGGGTTTTAGAAGGTTTTTTTTTTCCGGCTTTTTGGTTTGCGTCTGGTTTTCCCTAAGTTCTGGAGAAAAAATTGTGCGATCTTTTTTTTCGTTTTTTTGTTCTTCCACCAGAAGTACAGATTTAGACGCACAGTTTAAGAGATAAAATGTTTTGAATAAGTGAATCTATGAAAAAAAAATGAAAACACCCATGTTACGATAAGTGATGCACATAGTGTGCACTTGTCAGCACCTGAGAAGGTGGGGGTGACCTCTGCAAGGGGTTCCTGATTTCGGTGAGTCCTACGTGAGCGTCTCTTGCAGCACCAGCTAATTGGGCCAGGCCATCTAGCGGCGTCTGCTAGGAATCGATCGTAGCTACACATAATCAGTTTTGTTTTGTTTTTCCTTTGCAAATGTATTTTTTTAAAAAATCCTAAGTAAATATATTTAGAAAAAATAAATTTATTTAAGAAAATTAAAATGTTTACCGTGAATTTGAAAAAGTTAATATAGTGTACAAAATTTATCATAATTTTAAAAAATGTTGATAGAATTCATATAAAATGTTGTGACATGTAAAATATGTTCACGCATTTCAAACAAATCGTGCATGCAGTTAAAAAATTGTGCAATGTAAAAAAAAAAAGTTTGTGTAACTAATTTTTTCCGTGCCATTCAAAAAGTACATTACGTTAAAAAATGTTATAAGTTTCAAAAGTATCTTCTTGAAAATTTTAAGATATGTTTATAAAATGTAAACAATATTCACATAGTTCTAAAAAAATTGTTTCATTGATTCGAAAAGATGTTTCAACATGTATTTAGAAAATGTTTATCACGTATTAAAAAAAATGTTCAACACATGTATCTGAGAAAATATGAATCACATATTTGAAAAATGTTAAATATGTACACAAATTTATTTTGGATGTATTCCAAAAATGTACAATGTGTATGAGAAAAATAGACATCAAAACAAATGTTTGAATTTTTTTATTAATCATGTATTTGAAAAAATAATTGTATAAAAAATGTACAATGTGCATGAAAATATGTAGGCATGTGTTAGAAAATAAAAAAAAACACAGAAAATCAGTGAAAACTGAGAAAATAAAGAAAACCGAAGATAAAAAGAAAAAGGAAGTTGAAGAAAACGAAAGAAAACCACTGAAAATAGTGAAAAACCACGGTGAAAAAACACGCGAGCCGCTACTACAATAATGGGCTAACCCAGTAGCGCGCTCGCCATAGGCGAGACAGAGCTACGTCCGACACGGACGAGATATAGCTCTCGCGGCGTTTTTCCGTCAGACAAACACAATGGAAACGAACGTAATGGGCCGGCTCAATTAGCTATCTACAATGTCCAGAACATTTGGTTTTTTCTGTTTTATAGGAACCCAGAAGAAAACACATGAATTGTAGATACAAATACAAAGAAGAAACACAAGGCCAACGAGCGGTTGGGTGCAGAGAAGGAAGCAATTGTCAGTAACGCGGGGCTGAAGGAGCAGCCCTGCGAGCAGCAATGAAGATAATCGCGTGGAACTGCCGGGGGGTGGGGAACGGGCCGGCAGTTCGGGGTCTTCTTGCTCTCCAGAAGAAGGAGGTCCTCGATGATGGTGTCCTGGGCTAGGGGTACTCATCACGTCGTCTCCCGACTAGGTGGATCGGGCCGAGGACCCCCAAGGCGGTTCACTCATGGGCCATTTCGGGCAGCCCATGACGTATACAAGGAAGACTCCTCAAGACTTGGCGCCTAAGACAAGGACTCTCCTAAACCCTAAGCCTCCGGTACATTATATAAACCGAGGCCAGGCTAGTCAATAGATCATCTGATATTCATTAAAACAATCTCGTGGTAGATACATGTACTCTGTACAATATCCCATATGAATACAATCAAAAGCAGGACGTAGGGTATTATCTCTTCGAGAGAGCCCAAACCTGGGTAAAATACTGTGTCCATGTTACCATCGCTCCAAGACGCCTAGCTTAGGACCCCTAGTACGAGATATGCCGGATTTAGAACCGACATTGGTGCTTTCATTGAGAGCCTGCTAGGTGATCGTCACGGATCGATGGGATGATCATCAGATCGGATCGAGAAAATTTTAGCGGCAGCGACTGTATCCGCCGTCTGGTGGTACATCGGATCCGAGCTACCTTGCGTGCAGTAAAGGTCCTGGTAAAAAACGTAATCTAAGCGATGGCGACCCAGCCGAGGAGAGCATGCAGCCCGTACTACCTACGCAGTGCAGCGCAGGCGGGCCGGCTGACAGGAGCTCAGATCGGCAGCAACAGGGAGGCACTCTTCCTCCTCTTTCATTTTTTTAATCTACTAGTATCTTTACGCTGCCGCTCGTGGTCTGCTACTTTTGATTGAACTTGCATAAAGACAAGCGCTAATGTACTAGTGCTAGATCTAATTTGTAGCACGTTTTTCAAGGTTTGATTGATTAAAGGTGCAGCTAGTTTTGCACGTATTACTTGATCTCAGGGAAACAACACGGCGCCAGCATCACCACGTTGTCATCGGACAATGCACATCATCATCCGAAGAACTTCGATCCGCACCGACATGGGTTCCATTACGTCGGATCCGAATTATGATGCGGTTACTAGCGGCACGCCAACCTGTGAAGAAGCGTGTCGTGGACAGCGGCCTAGAACTGGCGAATGCTCAGCCTAGGCCAACGCAAAAATTAAAAGCAATCCGACCAGCGGCGATCAAGCCGAGGAGATAGTGTCGAGCAGTGCACATGGGCCGATCACACCTTAGCTCGGTGGAGCGCATCAGGGAGATTCGTTTCCTTTCCTTTTTTTTAATTCAGCCCCTAGTTCGGCCGCTGGTCCTCCGCTACCTTTTGCTCAAAAGTGCATAGACCTAGAGTACTATTAACCTAATTGACTACTAGTTTTACAGCACGGTACGCTAGATTTGGTAAGTGGATTCTAGTAATTTAAGTACTACTATTCCACGTAAAGGTCAAGACCAATATATTCTTGGTACTGGTTGATACTATTTCCGTATAGACCGCTTCCTTTTATTCGCTTCGGTCTGCTACCGTTTTCGTCGTCAAACAGGTTTTGTTTCTCCTAGCTATTCGTTTAGCACCTAAAATTATTACACACAGAATATTTTCTGTTGTTTTGCACTGCATTATTTTTGCAGAGATATTTTACCGACACTTGTACGCGGCGTCGGTCTGGCCAGCCTCTCACCGTCATCTAGGCCGGCCGACCTGTGTCGACATCGCCACGCCACAACGCCGTCATGCCATCGAGCCGACCTCGGCGCTCATGCCATATTTAGCAGATTATTCACTTCGCATAAATTAATGATGCATTTTTTTTCAATTATTACCATTATTTCTTGCTTGCACTATTTTGTGTGTGCAGATAATTGACTTTGACTGCGTCACGCGGTCATCTCGGCGTGCCGACGTCGTTGTCCCGCCTCCGACGACCAAATTGTGTCGTCACCTTGGCGCGCCACCCTGTGTCGGCATCCCCGTGCCGTCACTTCATTAAGCCGACGTCTAATACGCCAAGTTACTCCATCACCTCAGCTAGACTGGGGGCTTCACCTCGCCACAGCGGTCGTGCTGTGTCGCTACTTCGGAGTGCCGAGCTCCTCGCTCGGTCACCTCGGGCTTGGGGCTGGGACCTTAGTCGAGCCGACGACTACGCACCATGTCGAATCTGTCAAAGTTCGCTGGGCGTCCTCATCCCGCCACAAGCCCGGACCGCGTTATTAACGCCGAGCACATTAACCAGCTAAGTCGTTTTCATGGTCAACTTTTTTAAATGTTCAATTTTTGTTTGGTTCAACCAAGCGTTATATTTGTGTCAAACAAAAAAGCTGGTTGTTAAAAACTTCGTTTGTTAAAAACGTTATTTGTTAAAAACACTTCTTTTACCCAAGTTAACTGGGGGCTCTTAAATTTGTATGAGCTGTTTTATAATAAGTGTTTTCTTCTAAGTCATTGCAAAGTCTTTTTCTACCACTCCTTTCTCGACTCGAGTGTGTGGTCAATAGCCGGATAGCCTGGTTTCTCCCTAAAGCCACTCGAGTTTAGTTCGCTAAACTGGCCTAAGAAGCACTCCGCCTTCGGGATAGGAGGTTGAAGCCGAAGGCTGGCCCGCTTGAAGTCTTGAGATCGGATATGTCATATTAAAGCACGACGGAAGCACAAACTAATTTTAAGACCAATTTTCGGATTGGCACGAAAAAACTTGATCTAATTTAGAAGTAAAGTTTTTATGTGAGTTTTTTTTGGGTTTTCAAGCTTATGACACTTTTAACTTATTTGTGTGTCTCCAGCATAACTCTCGCAGTGCAACGCCAGACGCCTTTAAAGCATCGGCAATATCAACGGGGGGCTGCAGCTAGAGCCGAACCCACCAAAAGCCAAGGTACTCCATGGAGTCCTCGGCAAAACATTCTCGGATATTGCTTTATATGTATCGGTTTTGAATTGTGTCTTTGGTCATTAGTTGGGTTGCTCGGCTCCTGTGATTACTCCTTACGTTCCTGATTGTTCGGCTAAGGGTAAAGGGAGAACCACTGCGATTGTACTTCCAGTTTAACTGGTCAAGTACCTCAGTGGAGAAAGCCGAAAACTGACTATCACAATGAGAGTAAACTGGTCAGCGATCCAATGACTGTGTCAAACTATAGATCGATAGAGGTTACCCCGTGTTAAACAATGGGCCTTTCATAAAATTGGCCGAAGTGTTAATGGCTTGACCTCGGCTGACGCCAAACACTAACCGGGGGCTAGTAACTGGCCTCCCAACTTTATGCTCCTATGACTAAGTGAAAGTTATAAAGCCTGCATATCTGATTGCCTTGTTTTCGCTAACACAACCGCCTCCGGGCACCGAGTTGTCGGCTAAGGGTTGTCTTGTTATTGCGGAAACACCCTGCGTAGCATCTACAAAGGGGTGGAAGCCGACGATGGGCCACTTTCAGATTATAAATAGTCGCAACGGAGTCAAAATAACATATAGCATAAAGCTGCAAATTCAGCTTAAAAGCTGACTATCACAACATGTGTCGAGTGCTCCTTGAGGCACCTCGGCACGGTTACATCGGGACTCCTGGAGAGCCCAACATATCATCAACGTTTGTATTCAATATACGAGCGGTGCCTTTCGTAATCATCGTTATAAAGACATAAATATGCATCAATTCGACTTAAGATTTTGGCCAAGCTGGGTTGCCTGGCTCCTGTGCTTACCCCCTACGTTCCCGATTGTTCGGCTAGGGGGTAAAGGGAGCACCTCTGTGATTGTTACTACCGGGTCATCCGGGTTCGTACCTCAGACGGGTGAAGCCGAAAGCTAGCTATCTTAAGAATATAATTGGTCGGCAATGACGAAAGTGAAAATTTAGGTTCATTAAGACCACAGAGTTCGGGAACTTTCCCCCAACTAAATCCTCCACATTTTCCTCCCACGTTGATCGAGGGTGAGGTCTCATGATCATGGTCAACATGACAGCCTGAGAAAATAAACTTATAAAGGAACTATTTTTCCCAGAAGATGTTTCTTACGTTAAATAATATTATAACATATCTCTCCGTGTACCTTTGTTTATAAAACCATATGGCCGGATTGCCTCGTTTGCCGTAAATCTTTGTCCTCATAAAGGCTTTATAAAGTAGGACAAACACTCCCCGGCTACTGGTCGAGGAGGTTGAAGCCGATGGTCGGTCAACAAAGTTTTGTACAATGCGCATTCGAGCGTTAATGATGTAAAGTACTTGGATACATAGAATCATTACACATAAATTATGATTAAAGTCAATTTACTCTGGATATCGATCCTTAATTCGGCCACCCTTGCCCAAATTAAGGCTCGGGGGCTACTGGGCTTCGTGCTTCTCGCTTAAAAGCCATTAACGGATTACATCGATCCCCTGGTCTGGTGTTGCCACCCGACCAATGGCTCGGGGGCTACTGCATTGACGATTCAATGCAGACAATTTCCAAAGTGCAAAACAGTTTTCGAGGAGATTACGATCCTCAGGTTGGTCGGCCGCACCCAACCTGAGTCTCGAGGACTATGCACACCACTTTTCCATTCCTAAGTATGCTGCCGAGCTAGGAGTTGATCCTCAGGCCGATTTCGTGAATCGACCCGAGTCTCAGGGGCTACTGGGATCAGCGGTTTTATGTTTTCCTTCAGGTGCATCTTGAATTTTTGGCCGACACACACCTTGAGGGCTACTGGCTATATATCTCGGCAGAGAATGAATTGCACAAATCAAAAAAATATTCGCAAAAAATCAGCCCAAGACCGAGGTGGTGCGTCACCTCGGAAGCAGTCCGGCGTAAAAGCTCGGATGCAAGTGGCTGGCTCCATAGAGGGCATTTCCGGCATTAAGCTCAGCTGAACTCCTTCAACTTTTTCAAACCAAGGTGATACACCTCGGATGCAGACCAGCGTTGGAGCTCGGCTGCAAAAAGACGCCTCGGATGCAGTCCGGCGATGGAGCTCGGACGCAAGAGGACACCGCCGCAAGGGAAAAACTTTGAACCCGAGGTATGGCGTAAAAAATAATAAGGCATTGATAAAGGCCAAGAACCTAAAGGGGCTCCTCGAATGCCCGACGTGTCAACTCTTCGGATACACCTCGGTGATCCTCGAGATCGGAGAAGCAAATATTTGTTGAACCAGCTTTCAAGACCGGCGACCGAAGATGAAGAACAGTTCGGAAGAACCGAGGAGCGTCCCCAATTTGAAGACCGGTTCAAGGGGCTACTGATGGTGTCCTGGACTAGGGGGTACTCATCACATCGTCTCCCAACTAGGTGGATCGGGCCGAGGACCCCCATGGCGGTTCACTCATGGGCCACTTCGGGTAGCCCATGACGTATACAAGGAAGACTCCTCAATACTTGGCGCCTAAGACAAGGACTCTCCTAAACCCTAGGCCTTCGGTACATTATATAAACCGAGGCCAGGCTAGTCGATAGATCATCTGATATTCATTAGAACAATCTCGTGGTAGATACATGTACTTTGTACTATATCCCATATGAATACAATCAAAAGCAGGACGTAGGGTATTATCTCTTCGAGAGAGCTCGAACCTGGGTAAAATCCTGTGTCCATGTTACCATCGCTCCAAGATGCCTAGCTTAGGACCCCTACTACGAGATATGCCAGATTTAGAACCGACACCCGACATCCTTTTCTTGTCAGAAACGAGACTGGATGAGAAGAGGTTGGATAGGTTCCGAATAAAGCTGGGTCTTATGAACATGGTGGCTCGGGATTGTGATGGTAAAGGTGGTGGTGTTGCGATGTTCTGGATGAGGGGAATAAACTTGAGTTTGAAGTGGAAGGGGAAGATGCATATTGATACGATTATCGCAGAAGAGGATGGCTTCAGATGGAGGTTGACTGGCATCTATGGTGATCCTAAAGAGAAGGACAAGATGTGGCGCCTACTTCGTACACTACATCACCAGGAGAAACTCCCTTGGGTTTGCATAGGCGACTTCAACGAGATCATGTTTAATTATGAGAAACAAGGGGGTGTAGCCCGTACTAATTCTTGTATGCTAAAATTTAGAGATGCTCTGTCATTTTGTGATCTTAAAGACCTCGGATTCGAGGGAGATGTTTTCACATGGCGTAATAATAATTTCCGAGTTGAAGTGTATATCCATGAAAGGCTCGACAGAGTTGTGGCTACTCCTGATTGGTGCAATAGGTTCCCTGGTTATAAAGTGGTCAATGGTGATCCACAACATTCTGATCATAGGCCCATTGTTTTGGACCTGGAGGGAGGCAGACCTATGCGGCGGGGTAATATGGATGATCCAGTGAAAAGGTTCGAGGCCAGGTGGCTCATGGAGGAAGACTGTGATGTACGAGTAAAAAATGCTTGGGATCTAGCCAAGGCTGAGGGGTATCGGATGTGTACATGATTGTTTGAAGCTGGTGGTCGTTGAGTTGTATGAATGGAGCCGGTCGGTGTTGGGTGACCTTGCGAAGAGGATTAAAAAAATTAAAAGGGAACTAGAGGATTGCAGAAGGGGGAGTCTGAACCAACAATCTGTTAATATAGAACAAGTCCTGTGTTTCAAGTTGAACCGGCTGGAGGAGCAACATGATATTTTGTGAAAACAACGTGCACATGTAAACTGGTTGACTCGGGGAGACCGCAACACAAAAAATTTCCAGGCCTTCGCGTCAGAGAGGAAGAGGAGTAACACAATAAAGCACTTGAGAAGGGAGGACGGTGTTTGGTGGAAGGGGAGGAGGGATTGAAGAACCTCGTGACTAACTAATTTTCTTCCTTATTTACCCCCGTGGCAGGTTTCCCTTATGGCGATTTCATTAATATCATAAACCCAAAGGTTACCAAACAAATGAATCTGTTTCTAATGGCAAGTTCAAGGCAGAGGAAGTAAAACAAGCGTTGGACAGTATTGGTGATCTTAAAGCGCTGAGGGCTGATGGTTTGCCAGCTATCTTTTACAAGAAATACTGGCAACTGGTGGGTGATAGTGTGGTACATGAGGTACTGAATGTTTTGCATGGTGGGAACATACCAGCTGAGGGATGGAATGACACCATTGTGGTGTTGATCCCAAAGGTAAAGAACCCAGAAAGTTTGAAAGACTTGCGCCTTATTAGCCTATGCAACATTGTTTACAAACTTGTATCAAAAGTTATCACGAACCGGTTGAAAGGTATCTTGGGAGATATCATTTCGGATAACCAGAGTGCCTTTATCCCGGGGAGGCTGATTTCAGACAAAACCTTGCTGGCATATGAGATGTTTCATTTTCTTAAGAGGAAAAGATCTGGTGCCACGGGTTATGCAGCGTTGAAACTTGATATGAGCAAAGCTTATGATCGGGTCGAATGGGATTTTTTGGAAAGGATCCTTCATCAGTTGGGCTTCTGTGATGGTTTTGTGCAGCTCATCTCAAAGTGTATCCGGTCTGTGTCATACAAGTTCAAGGTCAACCACTCCTATACGGAAACGGTATTACCAGGGAGATGCCTGAGGCAAGGGGATCCCATATCCCAGTACCTTTTCTTGCTGTGTGCAGAGGGTTTTTCGGCGCTGATTCATCGAGCGGAACAAGCGGGCAAGTTAAGAGGCATTCGGGTGGCTCCGACGGCGCTAACTGTCACCCATCTTCTCTTCGCGGACGACTCTTTGGTTCTCTTTGAAGCAACCATTGAGGGTGCGTCTGAGGTTAGTCATATTTTACAAGTATATGAAGCAGGGTCCGGCCAAATGGTGAACTGAGACAAATCTTCCATCATGTTCAGCGGAAACACAAAGGCTGCGGCAAAGGGTGCAGTCATGCTTATACTTGGTTTACAACAGGAGACTACGAATGGGAAGTATCTTGGCCTCCCAATGTATGTCACTACGGGAAAATCCTGATTTCCCGTGTGTTAGCCTATAAGCCGAGAGCTATTTTTCGGGTACTCGGCTTATGTTCCTCTAAGCCGAGTCTGGATAAAAAAACACCCGGCAAATACTAAGGACTCGGCTTATGGCCATCTATAAGCCGAGTGTTGCAAAAAAAGCTCTCGGCTTATATGGAACACACGGTATCTACTGGAAAAAGCACCCGGCTTATAGACCGCACTCGGCAAATACAACTGCCACGTGTCTACAACGGAGCGGACTGACGGTGCCGTCACGGAGCAGCCTATAAGCCGTGTCCCCTGCGATAGCACTCGGCATACAGGGTATATAAGCCGTGTGCCCTGCGATAGCACTCGGCGTATAGGGTATATAAGCCGTGTGCCCTGTTATAGCACTCGGCTTATAAGGTATATAAGCCGTGTGCCCTGTTATAGCACTCGGCTTATAAGGTATATAAGCCGTGTGCCCAATGAAAGAAGTGAGCTTATATTTTTGCGACCCACAACATTTATGTGAAATTGATTTAAAATGATTTTCATTGCATTTATCTTTACTACTTAATTTTTTTTCTCACTAATTTTCTTCCGACTAGTTTTATGGGTCTTATTTCCGAAACTCTCAATTTAACGCCACTTTAATATTTTGATGGCCTTGTACTCTTCCGACCCCCTAGCGTACGCATATTATGATCACATGCAAAAGTCGCTACTGAAAATTCACTCTACTCCGAGAGCTTGGCTCTTCGTCGAGAGCCAAAACACGGGCACTCGGCAACGCGAAGTAAGCAGATGGCTGGGCCTGCTCCTCCCTCGTCTGCACAAGGCCTACACATGTCGCAAAGACATCACATAGGATTTTCCATGCCGCTTCTGGACATGATTTCGTGTGCAGCCTTGCAGATCTTCAATCTCTGGCGCTGAAACCCTAGTAGTGCAATAAATGTCTCAAATATTGCAGGTGGGTCCAAAAAATGCGGGGGGCATGACACTTGTCATTCGATGGCCAATGGAGCAATATAACCCGCACTTCCTTCACAAACCCGACACGTACCCTCTCGGTACCAAGAGACTACCTCAGAGATAGTGTAGTTTACAAGCAGCCTCGGGGGAGGCCTATTCGAAATTCGCCCAAATTTTTACCACACCCTACATGTGCCATGTGATGACACCGTGCCAGCTCCCGAGGATTTTCGGCATCGTATGTTTTTCCAAGGATTTAGACAGTTGGATCAGGCATGCCGCCGAGGTAATTTCGCCCCCTCCCCCCGGTGGCAGGGCCTGCCCCTCTCTCGTCTGCACAAGGCCTACGCATATCGCAAATACATCACATAGTATTTTCCATGCTGCTTCTCGGCATGATTTCATGTGGCGCCTTGCAGATGTGCAATTTCCGGCGCTGAAACCCTAACAGTGCAATAAATGTCTCAAATATTGCAGGCGGGCCTGAAAAATGCGGGGGCCTGGCATATGTCATTTGATGGCCTCCTTTGAGAGCACGAGAAGTTTCGAGGCCAACGGAGCAACATGAACCGCACTTCCTTCACAAACCCGACATGTTCCCTCTCGGTACCCAGAGACCACCACGGAGATGGTGTAGTTTACAAGCAGCCTCAGGGGAGGCCTATTCGAAATGCGCCCAAACTTTTATCACACCCTATAGGGGCCATGTGATGACACCGTGCCAGCTCCTGAGGATTTTCGGCATCATACGATTTTTTAAGGATTTAAACGGTTGGATCAGGCATGCCGCTGAGGTAATTTTGCCCCTCGGTGGCTGGGCCTGCCCATCCTTCATCCGCAAAAGGCCTACGCATGTCGCAAAGACATCACATAGGATTTTCCATGGTGCTTCCGGGCATGATTTCATGTGGCGCCTTGCAGATCTGTAATTTCCGGCGCTGAAACTGTAACAGTGCAATAAATGTCTCAAATATTGCATGCGGGTCCGAAAAATGCGGGGCCTGGCACGTGTCATTTGATGGCCTCCTTTGAGAGCACGAGAAGTTTCAAGTCCAACGGAGCAACATGACCCGCACTTCCTTCACAAACCCGACATGTTCCCTCTCGGTACCCAGAGACTACCTCGGAGATGGTGTAGTTTACAAGAAGCCTTATGGGAGACCTATTCGAAATGCGCCCAAACTTTTACCACACCCTACAGGGGCCATGTATGAAATAATCAATGTTGGGGATATCGTTATCGGGAACTTATCGGTCGACCCGAGATAATGGGTAAATCGGCCAGTTTATCGGCATGGCCGATTTATCTTATCGGGCAGACACCAAAGCGATAAATCAGTCGGTTTATCGAAATATCGGCCAATATATCGAATAGTGGAAATAATGAAATAAGGGGAGAGGGTTTCATTTATAAAAACAATGAAATAGAAATACAAAAAAAAATACAATAAGAAGAAAATAAAATAAGTATAATACAAATACAATAAAAATAAAATACAAAAATTATTAAAAGTAAAAATAATAAACTTTTATTATTGAAATAAAATAAATTTTTTTATTTTTATAAACCGTGTATTTTTCTTTGACACTCGGCTTACTCTTCTGCTACGCGCGGGACTTAGCGAAAATAGACGCGCGAAGAGCTCAACTTTTGGCTCAAATCGACCGCGCAGAGCACATTTTGGCCCCAAGCCAGGCCGCCCCCTGCCTCTCCCCCGCCGCCCCCTGTCTCTCCCCCACGCCGCCCTTGTCCTCGCGCCGCCCGCCGCCCCTCTCCTCGCGCCGCCGCCCACCCTCCACCCACCGGCCGCCTCGACGTCACCCCGCCCACGGCGCCGCACTCTCCTCGCGCCGCCGCCCCTCTCCTCGCGCCGCCGCCCCTCTCCACGCGCCGCCGCCCACCCACCGCCCACCGGCCGCCTCGCCGTCACGCCCCCCCCGCGCTGCCTCCCTTCTCACGCACCAGATCCACACCTCGCCACCTCCCTCGCCGAGCATGAGCTCCCCCGAGCAGGCCCTCCCACCGGCCGCCGCCCCGCCGCCCCTCGCCGTCTGCTAGGGTTGAGGTCGCCGGGCCTTCTCCGCGGCGCTACCTTCCCTCCACTGGCAGGTACATCTCTCTCTCTCTCTCCCTCACTCTCTCTCTCTCTCTCTGACCGGCCCTGTTCTCTGCAGATCCGGTTTGGCTCCTCCGGCGGCAAGGTGCTTGGCGAGGAGAAGGACGCTGGGAAGGTGACCCAGACGCAAGGTGCTCGGCTCCTCCGGCGGCAAGGTGCTCAGCTCCTCCAGCGGCAAGGTGAGCGGCAAGGTGTTCTCTGTACACGGTTTCGGTTCAGTTTGCATCTTCAGTACATACACATGTTCGGTTCAGTTTGCATCTGTCCATTACAGTAGTTTGCAGTTTTATTTTGATGCAATTTTGATGGACATAGCAGCAAGTGTATGAGATACAGTGTGTTCTTCCTCGTGAAGAGCTTTGATGATAAAAGAAACAATTTTGCTTGATGTTTGACTATACACACTACTGCTAGTAGAAACTAATAAGCCAAATAATGTGCAAGGTGCTCCGGCGGCAAGTTGCCCCTGCTGATCTCCTCCTCCTCTGCAAGGTGCTCCGGCGGCAAGGTGCCCCTGCTGATCTCCTCCTCGTCTGCAACAACAGCAGCAGCAAACCAGGTCTTGGTTCTGCTCCCTCCCCCAATTGCATCTTCAGGAACCAAAATTATGGCAGTACTTATGTTAGGCTATGGGAATCGAGACGAAACCATTGTTAGGCTATGGGAGTCGAGAAGAAACAGTACCTATGCGGAGTCGAGAACAACAACAGCCTCATATTTGAAATTTAATAACTTAAGATTGAAATTCAATGATATGAAATGATTGTACTAACAGCTCAAAGTATTCTCAATACTCTAAAATACTGTGATATCTGAAAACTGTGGTATCTTATATCTACATGCTAAAAGCATCATTTTAATTAACCAATCTATGCAAGACAGAGAAAAGGTTGACTATTTTGTTGCCTTGACATTGTTTCTTCTTTTCCTGAAGTTACTTCAGTTCCCAAAACCACGAGTCTGCATAATGAAGTACTAGTAACTAGGGATGACATAACATGAGGTAGATGGATGATTACCAAACATGCTGGGTGGCAAATAAATGAAGAGCGACTTATTAAGGAATTGTGCAATATGTTGTGTTCTGGTTTGTGCATGTGAATTATGTTTGATCTTAGATTGCACTTTATTGCAGGACACACATTAGTTTGATGTCGGGACCGTCGTCGTAGGGCTTCTTGTTGGAGGGACGACCGGCACCAAACACACTTCTAGGGTAAGAATCATTCGCCTCGTAGGATTTATGTATATGTAAATCATGTAGCTAGCTAGTCGCGTTACCTATGCGTCTCCCGTTCGAAAGAGTTACATTATTTATAAATATGCAACTCTTTGCATATTTATAACCATAACTCTTTTGAATTGTCCATCGTTTTCCACGGACAGCCCGAGGGTGTGTAGGCTAGCTTCGTTTTCATGCTCTACTCTTTGTCAATTTTCATAGTTATTTCTTTGCCAATATTCAAAATCATTGCATTGATAACTATCTTATGCGTCTTTATACACTTGTGTAGGACTTCTTTACTTGCGCCGAGGGTATGAAGGATGAAGCTAATGAGGTTGTGGAGGCGATTGCCAAGAAGATTGTCCAAGACATGCACTACGAGGGGCGTGTTGATGCCGTGGTGAAGTATTTTGCGCATGAACGCAACATGCTTTTCAAAAAGCAACTAGCCCGGAGAGTCCATCTCACCCGTTCGATGTACATGAAGGTACTTTCCATTTACTTATGACTGGTTGGATCAAAACAACTTAATTTCATTCCTAAGTTGGATGTATTTGGTATACCCCAGGTGGTTCCCCCGTGGTGCAACAACAAGATTCCTTGCTATCAGCAAATCATATCCAGGTGGATAAACCCGGAGTGGAGGGTCACACATAGAGCGTGTTCGGAGCGGCGTGCCTTGATGGGTGGTCCGGTACACCTTCAAGGCAACCTCAACCTCCACGCTTACGTGCAGAAGAAGGTAATAATATCATTCGGCTTATGAACTTCTGAACTTGTGCCCTTATGGATATTATTGCTTCTATTGCAGAATAGGGAGAGAGGCGAGGGAGAACAACCTCTCAATAGCTTCATGGGATTATGTCTTTCCCGCACGTCAAAGAAACCTGAAGGGGGGTGGGTTAACCCTGGCGCTGGTTCGAGGATTAAAGCATATAGTGGGAAGTTCAAGGAGTGCAACGGGCCCGACTCTGATCCGGCCTCACAGGACATTGACGTCACGGTTTCCCTCATGTCGGGAAAAGGCAAGAAGGGTGGCCGGTTATATGTTGGTGATGGTGCCATCCGTAAGAAGGACATTCCAAAACTCGCCCACCTCCGTGCTACCACCTCGAGCTCAGGTCCTGCTATAGAGCGTCGCCCACAGCCTGGGCTGGACATGCTGCATCAATTCGAGGTATATTTTGCTTCATTGATATTCCTTGTGATTTCTTCTTTGCATTGCAACGATGGTGAACTTGTTGTGATGGCATATTGTAGGCACGCCTAGAGGAACAAAACAGGTTGCGGCAGGAAGAAACCAGGTTGCGGCAGGAGGCTCAGGCCAATGCCCAGCTTCAACAGGACCAAGCCATGAAAATGCAACAAGCCCTCTTGCAACAACAGGAATTCATGGTCAAACAACAGTTAGCCCTGCAGGAGACGTTCGCTCAGTTCAGAGCTAATATGCAGGGTTCTACTTTGCCAGATCTTCCTCCTCTTCCGCCTCTTCCTACTTTTAGCTTTGTAAGTCTTCCAACTTTCTAATAATGCATCTTACCATCATGCTTAAAGATCATGAATCTTACCATCTTACCTTCTCATGCTTGAAGTGTTCTCAGTCGGGACAAGGCTCAAATAACTTTGTGGTACCTGGATCCATACCTACCCAAGCAAGCCCAGTGACTCCCATTACGGCTCATGGCGCTTCGACCTCCTTGCAACAATGATCACTCGAGGTAGTTGTCTATTTTTGTGCATTGTTGATGCTTGCGTCTTGTCTTTGTGCTTCTCAACTTACAACTTGTGCATTGTTGATAGTAGAGCCCAACTTAGAATCTAGATGTATTGCTGCTGTTGATACTCTAGGCCTCTAGCTGTACTGCTGCTGTTGATGCTCTAATGCACTGCTGCCGTGCTAGTTTTGTTTCTGCTAGCTGTTGGCTGCTTCTATGCTGCTGCCGATGGTGGCTGGCTGGCTGCTCATATTGATTCAATAGTTAGTAGTTACTGCTGCTTATGTTGCTTGTGCATTTGTGCTAATGCTGCAGCTATATTGTAGACAATAGTTACTAGTTAGTAGTTACCGCTGCTTCTTCTATTGCTGCTGCTATATTGTAGACAACATATTGTTGACTCTTGTGCCTTATCGATCATTTGAAACTTAACTTTGAAAACTCATGCGTTTGGTAATGGACTTATAGGTTTGCATCGTGGATGCTGTTGACGGTGGGCATACATGCTACGGTGGAGCTCATTGCATCTTTGAGGTTCATGCTTGGTGTGAACTTGGAACTCATGCTTTTGTTTGTGAACCTTGTTGGATATGCACGCATGTTGTTGTGAACCTTGTTGGATATGTACCTGTGTGGACTTTGGACTCATGGTCAATTTGTTATGGTTGTCAAGTTGTAATATATTGTTGTTGTGAACCTTCGTTGGCTATATATTACTTGCTGGATCTATATATTGCTGGACATGTTGCTTGCTGGATCAATGTATTACTGGATATATAAGCCATGTTGCCGCTGCTCGCTGAAGCATGCAGAAAAAAGCAACCTGGCCTATAAACCGAGTGTCCCAGGGACCTGGCACTCGGCTTATAGGCATATTATGCCACGGGAGCTATATAAGCCGAGTACTCCAGGTGCCAGGCACCCGGCTTATAGGCATATTTGTAACAGCGGCTGGCATCTATAAGCCGAGTACAGCAAGAGTCGGCACTCGGTTTATATGTTTATATATAAACCGTGTGGCTCAAGCAGGCACTCGGTTTATATTTAAACCGTGCGGCTCATTTCGGCACTCGGTTTATAGATAAAACGTGTAGCGCTCGTAGGCACTCGGTTTATATTTAAACCGTGCGGCTCATTTCGGCACTCGGTTTATAGATAAAACGTGTAGCGCTCGTAGGCACTCGGTTTATATATAAACCGTGTGGCTCCAGTAGGCACTCGGTTTATACAGACGGTGACACGTGGCCGTTATCTTCCGGCTGCCGTCATGTTACTTTAGTAAGCCGAGAGCCTCGTATAAACACACGGCTTATACATAAACCGAGAGTTTTTGCACTGGCACTCGGCTTATACCTTATAAGCCGATGGAGTGTAAACCGTGTCATATAAGCCGGGTGTTTTACTCGGCTTATATATAAACCGTGTTTATATCAATATAAGCCGAGTGTATTGGGTACACGGCTTTAAAGTTTTTTCCTGTAGTGTGTGGGTCAGTCTGTTTCTCAGTGTTTTGAATACATCAAGGACCGGTTATGGTTGAGGATC
Organism: Elymus sibiricus; assembly: GCA_039707655.1. Taxonomy (NCBI): domain Eukaryota; kingdom Viridiplantae; phylum Streptophyta; class Magnoliopsida; order Poales; family Poaceae; genus Elymus; species Elymus sibiricus. The sequence goes on along the minus strand of CM077676.1, from coordinate 117,029,924 downwards.
CATGGATGGCTAGAGCGGTTCCTGTCTATGAAAGGGAAAGAAATCATGATAAAATCCGTTGCACAGGCCATTCCAGCGTACGCGATGAGCTGTTTTGATCTAACCAAAGGGCTCTGTGAGGAGCCGAGCAAAATGATTTGCAAGTACTGGTGGTCTCAACAGGAAGATAAAGAGAAAATGCATTGGGTTAGTTGGGAAAAGATGAAGCTACCGAAGGAGGAGGGTGGGCGAGTTTCAGGGACCTATATTCTTTCAACATGGCGATGTTAGCGCGACAAGCCTGGCAGCTGCTCCAAGCCCCACACCCCCTATGTGCCAGGGTGCTGCAAGCCCGATACTTCCCAGGGGGTGATATCCTTTCTGCTGGACCGGTGGCCAATATGAGTTATACTTGGAGAAGTATCTTGACAGGACTGGAAGTACTGAAAGAGGGGTATATCTGGAGAGTGGGTACGGGTGCACATATTAAAATTTGGTCTGACCCGTGGTTACCAAGGGATCAGGCGAGGCAGCCACTGTCGAGGCAAGGTGCACACTTGTTGACTCATGTTTCTGAACTCATAAGTCCAGAGTCTCATACTTGGGATGAGGGCCTGGTACGTCAGACTTTCCTGGCTGCTGATGCTGATATAATTATGTCCATCCCGATTTGCGAACAACATGACGATTTCGTGGCGTGGCATTACGATGCGAAGGGCCTTTTCTCAGTGAGGTCTGCATATCGGGTACATGTTGATATGTGTAAGAGGCAAGCATCCAGACCAGGAGGAGAAGGCTCGAATGGTACAAACTGGAGGAGAAGAGTATGGTCTGCACTATGGAAAGTGAACTGCCCAGGCAAGGTTCATCATTTTATGTGGCGATTCGCACATAACAGCCATCCCCTACATATGAACATCGAAAGGAGGGGTGTCGAGCTAGACACACGATGCGCTGTTTGTGGGCATTACTTTGAAGATGGGGGTCATTTATTTTTCAGATGTAAAGCTGTGAAGCCGGTTTGGAAGGAGGCTGGCTTTGAGAGGGAGCGTTGTATCCTAATGCAAGCTACACCGCCTTTGGAAGTTTTGGAAAAAGTTCTAGCAATGCCAGAGAAGAATAAGCTGATGATAATTTCCCTCATGTGGCGCTGGTGGTCGGAGAGGAACATAATTAGACATGGGGAACGCCGGATAGCTCCGTACGCTTTTGTTAGTCAGGTCGCTGCCATGATTTCAGAATGGACGGACGCAAATAGGCCTCCTGTTAAGCCAAGTACAGCTCTAAAGCCAAGATGGCAACGCCCTCCCATGGACTGGGTGATGATCAACACCGACGCATCTTTCATAAGTGATTCCAGTTTGGGTGGATGGGGCTGTATTGCTAGGGACACAGCTGGTGACGTCCTGTTTGCCGCGGCGGGAAAAATAACATGTATTGCTGAAGCTCTCCAGGCAGAAGCGTTGGCCCTGATGCAAGCGATTCACTTGGTAGAGAGCTTTGGAATGGGAAGGGTCATTTTCAATACTGATTGTCTACCGCTGAATCAAGCCGTTTGCTCAAACAGTGCAGACAGGGCAAAGTTGGGTACCCTTTTCCGGGAGACCAAATTTCTTCTCCAAATGGGCTTCATTGATTATAAAGTTGTTTTCAACCCCCGTGAATGTAATATGCCGGCTCACTTGCTAGCAAGTTATGGTTCGAGGATGGACTCGGGAGGCCATCGGGTTTGGCTCTCTGAGCTACCCTCTGATGTAATGGTGCTGTGACCGGCGATTTAGCCGCGTCCACTAGTTAATGGAATGCACGGTGTTCCACGTCAAAAACAAATACAAAGAGAAGAAAACATGAGGTGCTATGGAATAGCCCATTCCATAAGAATTTAAAAGAAATGTAGGATAGCATGTTCAAAAGAGGAAATGAAAATTTCTTGTAGGATTCCTATCCTCTAAAATTCCTATGTTTTTCGTTTGTTCTAAACAAGAACTTAGGATGCAAAAGTAGAAAAATTTAATGTGGATCGTCGGATTTTGGATGGATGCTCTAGATTCGCGCGTGGGAGCTGGTGCAATATACTCCCTCCGTCCCAAAATAAGTGACTCAACTTTGTACTAACTTTGTACGGAGGGAGAACAAAACATGCCCTTCCACTAGCATTTATGTAGCCAGTCTGGAGCATCCAATTAAGATCGCATGGTTCACGTTTATTTTTTTCTACTTTTGCACCCTACGTGCATCTTCAAAGCGGGCCCTCAAATCGCCTGCAAAACATCCAGATCGCGTTGTTCGGACGCAGTTTGCCATCCAATGTTGTCCCGCATCGGTCCGCGGACCAGTCCGCGCGTCCGTTTTCCCACAAACCAAAAGCAAACTACGAGGGAGGGGCTTTGCGGGAGTCTGGATCACCGTCATGTAGGACTCCGACACATGGGTGATCCTATCCAACTTCCACATAAAATTCGGTCATGTTTGATGAGTTTGTTCAAATGTATCAACAAATTCGGCATCGAGCAACTCATGAGTAGCTCAAGGAATATTTGATTGAGCATCCATCGGTGGTTAAAAGGGACAACTAGAACATATGTGCGAGTTGTATTCATCTTTGAACTATTTTATTTCAAAACTTAGTTGGATTATAATATTTAATGTGAACTATTGTCGCATTTGAATAGTTTCACTCATCGAAGATTTGATACACTATTATTTTGAGCTCGCGGACTTAAAAAAACAGAGACGGGCATCTAGGGGACAGAGTTGGATGGTCGGCTCCCGTATCACTATCCACGGACGAGTCCGGACCAGTTCACGGAGAAATACAATGACCTTTTTTTTTTTGTGTGTGTGGGGGTGGGGGGGGGGGGGGGGAGGACTATACATGCCACCCGCCTAGTCATGGAAACCCTGTCTATGTTTTGATTTCGAAGACTACTTAAAAAATCACGAGCAGGCATCGAAAGCATGACAGTGTATTTTATTTGAGATTTTAAATACTACACATTTCAAGCTAAAGTTTTGAAGTTTCAAATTTTCAAATTAGAAATTTAGGAAGGTCATGCGGCGAGGAGTGGCAGTGATACTAGACAATTAGAGCGTCTCTAGCACATCCCCAATAACCAATTCTCAGTAATTGATTAACGGGAGCTTCCATTAGGAATTAAGGGAGGTGCCGTTCTAGGAGATTCCAAATACCACAAAAAAATTTTAGAACAGAGTACAGAGTACAGACGTAGGCGCTCATATATATGCGCATAAACTCACCCCTATGAACATACACACGCACGCCCTACTCCTATGAGCACATCCGAGAGATTGTGCCGGCATATTGACGAAGTCGCCACAGGCGCCTCGTAGTCAACGGGAACGTCTCCTCCCACTGAACGCACATCGCCGGAAATACTAAAATAAATTCAGGAAAATGCGAGCACCTAGACTTGAACCCTGGTGGGTTGGGGATACCATTATCCTCCTAATCATCCAACCACAGGTTGGTTCGCCAAATACCACAATTCTAATAATTTCTTACATAACCAAACGACAAATGAAGCCTACACATCATTGATTATTTCAATCCCCTTCCGTTTGCTCAATCTTCCTGTGAGAAGGTTACCACAAGAGAGAGGGTAGGTGTGGCGGAAAGAGGCGTGGCGAGCTCACGGAGGGATGGCAGAAGCTCGAACCGGCCGTGGTCGGTGAAACTCGGGGCTTGGGACGGAGCGGTGCTTCGTGGCTTGGAGGCAGGTCGGAAGTCGGTATCGTAGTCTTAGCTCTTGTTTGGTTTGTATACTAACTTGCCATCATTTGCCACACTTTTTTACCCCATATTTCTAGGTGTAAGCAAGCAAAATTGAGGCCACCCTTTGCCACACTTAAAGCAATCCTATCACTCTTTTTGAGTCAATGACATGTGGAGTCTTTGCCAAAAATTAAAAGACACGTAGAGTCTAGTTTTCATGAAAGGAATCTTGTCACGAATATGGCTGCAAACTAAACGGTATTAACTCAGTCAAATTTACCTTATGGCGTGGCAAAATGTGACAAATTTAATATGGCAAGCAAACACGCCCTTAAACATTGAAGCAAAACGGTAAGGTCGACCTGACACCCGTTCATTATAAGAAATACTATAATATTATCTCCTTTTCCTACTGTAATCATCGTAGCAGTTGAAGACTATCCGTACAAACCAACCTTGCTAACGACGCATGAAATAAAAAAGCGACATATGGAATAAACATTGTGCCCTAAGAACATCTACAACCGGAATTGCCTATTCTGGCTCCTTATACGTCTGCGGACGCGTCCGCGGACAGTGACCAGGTCAGCCTCAATTTGTGTCATTTGCAACCACAAACCCTATTTCCAAAACACCAAATACATGCACGGGCATGCACGTCGATCATTTTCTCCGTGTTGGGCCGACAGGGTTGTTATAAACACCAAATAAAATTTTCTACTTAAGATTTCCAGTGTTGGGCCGGCTTGGTTGGGGGTTTAGTCCCACCTCGCCACGCGAGGAGCGACGCGACCGGCTTAAATTGCCGGGTCCTCCCAGAGCGGTAAGCTTTGGTCATCAACATATATTTTCTGAAGGTTGTGGTCTGCCATTATGAATCTTCTCTGTCTATGAACAGAGAACATTCATCATGACTGTCCATATCCCTTATAGAGGTAGCATTGATGGCCTTGCTTTTTAAAAAGTTTAATCATTTTCGACTTCTTCGTCTGAATCCGAAAGGGTACATCGATGACCATAATTTTTTTTAGGTCCGGTGGCGCTGACCTTCAGGGGCAAGGAGGGGTGGGGGGACGAATACGGGCGAATTGGCGTAGGTCCTCCCGGTAAGTCCGATGTGGCGGGCGGGCCCGGGCACGTCCGGACGTCCCCATATCCCCCTAGATTTGGGCTGGACATGGGGAGTGCCGGTTAGTCCGAGCGTTTGGGCCGGTTGTGGGAAGTCTGGTTGGGTGGCGTTTTCGCATCCGGACACTGACCGGATAGCCTGCCCGGACGTTTGGGGAGGGGGGTGTGCGGTTATAGATGCTCTAGACAACCTATTTTGCCATGATTCGCTGGCACATGTCCCTTCATCGGTTCATAGGGACAGGTAGTATCCCAACAACCCCCACGTACTAACTAGATCTTAAACTACAGTTCATTAGAAGAAAACTAGTACTAGATCTTAAACTATGCATGCAACATCATTCCTTTTCCTTTTCCTCTCTGGCCGCACAAGGACATCGTCCTTTGTTCTGGTGGGATGGCGAATCCATCATCTCTCATTTCCATCTCTACAATTTGACCGGGGTGGCATGTGTGAAACCATGCGACGCAGAAACATCGGAGAAATCCTGTCTGTCATCGGGGCCGGCGTGCAGTGCAGTGCAGTGGAGCGGAGTGTGGTGTGGACATAGCTGCCGTCCAGTCAACGAATGGATGAAAGTAGAGGTAGCAGCTCCACCAAACGTCGTGACCCACGTACCACGTACGCCTGGCGCCGGCAGTTTGGTACCGAAAAATTCCTTTCGCTTCAGACGCATGGCATAGTGTGTTTTTTTACTCCGTTGAAGGCATTGCATACTTTTTACTCCAAATAAATTTAAACGGAAAGTCTCTTTTTCTTTGAAAAGGAGGATAACCCTGATCTCTGCATTGGTGCAAACAACCATATATTACTACGTTTAATGTTAAATCATACTCCCTCTGTAAACTAATAGTAGTGATCTAAACGCTCTTATATTAGTTTACGGAGGGAGTACATCATACAAGAGAAAAGGAACAAAAACAGTACTCCAATAATGCAAACAAGGGGTAAAATTGCGCTCTCGGTGGAATCAGGAAGCACCATGACACTCCATTTGTTCCGAATTGAAGATTGCACGGCCCTTTCGTCGGTCCACACTGGTAGATGACACTGAGTGATATACTCGTGGAAATATCAAGGCATTTTCTATCCCAAACCTGGTGGCGACCGTCACCTAGAGATGATGCCGCGATGGAGATGTAGTGACGAGGAGTATAGCCACGACGAAGATGTTGCGACAGTCCTTGAGGGGTGTGCCACACGTTAAGCCGTAGCGGCGAGGGAAGCACTAGCTAAGTCAAGGATCGATCCGACGACAGCAAGGCCCTGCGCATGAGATGTACCGAAACATGACCCAACACCGTCTTCAGTTGTTGATCTTCCTCTTCGACTCCCACTGATGCACTCGGAAGGTTGCTAATAACCGTTGCCATGCACATCGAATGATTACTTTGGGTTTGCTAGTGAAAACCAATTTTTTGTGTGTGTTTCTTTTCCTTTTCTTTCCCAATGCGCACGCTAGAAGCCAAGGGCTAGGATAGTTTGCCGTTGGGTGACACCCCATCGTTGCCAACAACAACTTGGATCATGGCCGCGGTCGAAGTGGAGCTATGCAACTTTTCCATTCTAAATGTTTTGATATGAGTGAATTCCAGATTTTACTCCCTATTGTGATATTTCTGATGCTAAATAGCCCCATATAGCATCCTTTCATCCTGATTGCCCCATCTAGCAAAGGAAGTTTTATCAGTTTTTACCCCTTTCAAAGTTTTTTAGGTTGCGGATAGCTCTTTTAATGATTCTTTTGCTGGGCAAATCGGTGATGGAGTTATCTCTTGTACGCATTACCCAGAAGCAAATGTGATGAATAGAAATGAGGTGGAAGCATCAACAAGGAGATGTATGACGTGAAAAAGGAACTCATCAAGGCCAACATGTGCGTACGTACACATGAAGACCGTGAGAAAAACCCAGGAGGAAAATTGCGACTTGGCATGCCGCATATACCTGCAAAACTTAAACTAAATGAGGTAAAAACTGGCAAAATTTTCGCTAAATGGGGAAATTTACGTCGAGAATTGTGTAAGTCTAGGGTAAAAAGTGGAATCACGTATGCATCGCTGTTCTGAATGTTTTTTTTTTGCTGGATGTTTTGAATGTTTTCTGGAACCAGTAGGGAAGCAATAATATTTTAAAGTTTTCATTTATAATGAAAGGAGATTCTACAACGCGGCGAGTTTTGCCGACCATGTAGCAGCTGTCACGTTGGCCATGCCATAATCATGACCTCAAAGCACGATGTATCACACTTGATCGCGTGGCATGGATATGGTCGCGCCGTGACATATTGCAGTGAACGAGTTCAAGCTACATACTTTCACGTAACAAAAAGGTCTGAAAATAACCCCTTAAAATGAAAGGCTGGAATTGATTGGTACTCACATAATGAAAGGTCGGAATTGGTGTTCCGTGACAAGGCCTCCCATGAGAGTGGTGGCAACCATCAGGGATGAAGCGAAGACTTGAGTAGTTTCCGGGGCTAGATTCTTGGGCAATTTAATTCCAGGAGAGTGATTTGTTCGGACCCGTGTGATCCTGTAATCTTAAAACCATTGTCTTGCTCCTTCTTAATTAATGAGATGAGACAAAGCTTTTGCCTCCATTTGAAAAAAAAAATAACTAAATAAGGGTACCAGGTTACCTGAAAAAAACCCTCAAGTTCTATAAGCAATTTGGATAGCTCCTTTCCATAGTTGCTAGTTAAATTTACTGAAAGTACGAACATATTATTTGTATGGCACTCAGGCCGGCCTAACGACCCGAGTTCAATTCCTAGAATTGACAGGTGATGCGCAGGGGTTTTTCCTCATTTATTGAGGATCAAGCTTGATGTGTGGTGGAACCACTCATAAAAAAATATCTTGATACTCATTTAAAAAATTCTGAGGACCATGTTTATCCTGGTACTCATACTAAAATGCTTGTATGCATCTTTAGTTGGTGCAGAGGCCGGGAAGTGAAAATCTCCCATTTTTAGGGGCGAGACAGGCGGCGAAACAAACTCGCCCTTGAACCACCCACACCACCTCCTCTCTGCTCCTCGCCGCCGCCGGAGTGGCCACCGGCAAGCTCGCGGGCTACTGGGACGGCGGCGGCGAGGCATGCTCCAGGTGCAGCTCGTCATGGGGGGCGGGCGGCACACCCTGCGTTTTGCGGCTGGACGAGATGGCGTATCTGGATCTGGGCGTCCAAGGGCCTACGCGCGTACAACGACCTACCTAGCGACGAACAACGCAGATTCGGCCCTTCCAGCTGGGCCTGCTATGTGAGATCGGATCTTCTCCCGACGACGGCTTCATGCTCGCGGGGATGTCGTAGTGGATTTTGGTGTTGGCCGGCGTTTGGCTACGAAGGTTATGGATTTCTCCTCTGTTCGGACGTCCAAACGAGGAGGAGGTGTTGCGTAGGGACGCCGGTGTGCGGGCCGGTCTCTGGCCGGATCAGCGCCGGGGCCGCAGTGCATCGGGCTCTATGCTAGGAGGTGGACCACAGTAACGAGGTGCTGGCCTGCCGCGTGTGCGTGGTGGACGGCCGGCGACGCTACGGTCCACGGCTTGGTGGTGGTGATCCAGATCCGATCGGCCGACTGGGGGTGGGTGCAGACTACGCTCAAGTGACCTCCTTCGGCTCCACGACAGCGGTGGTCACAGACAGATCTTACTGAGTGTTCATCTCTCCAGATCTGATGGTTGACTTCGTCGGTGAGATACAAATTATGGACTACGGCTTGACGCAGAGGGATGGTTGTGTAGTGGTGGCGGTCGCATGACATGTAGCCGCTGGGATCGTGGAAAGTGGTGGCAACAACACTTCAGTGACTTCGTTGGTGGTGCTACTCGAGCACCCAGTCTTGAGCTCCAGGGTGAAAGCCTAGGCTGACCCAAGCAGGTTATGTCTGGCAATGGCGATGTTTTTTTTACGTCGTTACCTTGTTGAAGGCATTACTCGGATATGCTCGAACTGATTCTTCAGGGTGAAAACCTAGATTCTGGCGGATCCGGTGACGGCGACGCTTGAGTGTCGCTCCCTTTCTGAAGGCGTTATTGTTGAAGAACATCGTCATTCATGTGGTGTCATGAGATGGTTGGTGCGGATATGGTCATGGTTGTAGTTTGTCGATCACGGATATGATCGCTTCGGGTTTTTTCCTTTTTTTCTCGTCTAAGCATAGCTTTGGTCTTATATGACTTTGCTATTTGCTAGCGTATTTTTGCGTGTGTGTTCGTGTTGGCTGTGTACATCCTAACTATGCAGAGACCGGATGTGTGCTCATTGTGTTATGTATACTCTAGATGCTCCATTTTGAGCCAATAAAATCCATCCTTTATCGAAAAAAGGACTGGCCCTGGGGGGTGTGGGGGGGGGGGGGGGAAGCGTATCCTGTGCACCCGGAGTTTTTGTGCTACCGGTGCACCAAACATCAAAAACTTGTATTATTAGTTCAAAAATAATTCAAAAAAATTGAGTATAATGAAATAGCATACATCTAACATGTTACAAAATTTCAGTCGTAAATTCAACTCACAACAATAGAAACAAAAATAACAAATTCAGTTGTGGTAGTGCAAATGGACCCAATTCATGGCCCAGTTTAAATTAACTACTTTCATGTCACGATTTGTCTTTTTTGTTTCTCAAGGAGTGAGTTGAATTTTTAGCTAAAATTCTATGACATGATTATGAGTTTTTGACATTGGTGCATCAGTAGCACAAGAACCTCCGTTGCACTAGATACGTCCTCGGGGGGGGGGGGGGGGGGGGGGGGGGCCGGGCCCCCAGAAACAAGGGCCCCCCGCGCAGGTATGTGAGAGCACCTCTACTATAATCGGCTACTGGCTACAGGTCGATGGAGGCGCCTTTGGAGGTCTGAAGCTATTCTGCGTCCCCACGAAGAAGGCTGAAACGTTATTTTCTTTAGCACACTGGGCCTTGGGCCTTTTTCTTTCTTTAGCATGTAGCATGGTGGTGGGTCAGTTCCAAAAAGAAAACGATGGTGGTGGCTCACGCTGGGGCAGAGAGCGCACAGCAGTGGCGGAGCTTGAAAAAAAAAGTTGGGCGGCCAGAGAGCACAATATTTTCAAATTCTAAAGCATGTATACTAATTCAATAGATATAGTCACTACACCTTCTGTTCACATTGATTACAAGAGGAGCAGATGCATATATATACATATATACTACCCAAGACCAAAATAAGCCATAACATTTGACCATATATACTTCTCCAAACCAAAATAAGCCATACGATTTGACCATCAGGCATGGTTGTGTGGAGTTACATACTACAAATCAGCATTCCGTTCCTTCACGCATTTGAAATCTTCAATGATATCTTCATAGCTGTACTTCTCCAGAATGTTACCCTCTATGTTAACTAACAAGTTATTGGCAAGAAAGTCATCCTCCATTGTATTGCGCAACCTTGTTTTAATGATCTTCATACTAGAAAATGCACGCTCAGCACTCGCCGTAGAAACGGGAAGGGTAATGAGCAAACGGAGTAATCTTTCAATCAAATTGAAGACAACATGTCTTCCTGACTCCACAAGGCATCGACAAAGATCAATCAAGTTTGATATATTTTTCATATATTCATCCTTGGAAGCATACAAAACAAAATGTTTTAGTTGTAGTTGTAATCCATAGATATCTTGTTGGGGGAAGTCTGCTGGGTAGTACTTTTTCACCATGTCACATATATCACTAGCTTTAAATCCTCTAAATTTGTTTCTAGGAATCAAGGTGACACTAGTGGTTAGAAGATCCATTACCTTCTCATTGAACCTATGATTTAGTTCACATAGTTGAGTGTCCAGTGTTGCATAGAATATTTTGACTCGGAAGTAATGCTCCTTGGTTAGCTGATTGGGTTGATGACGGGCACGACCACCACGCATGATATAAGCTTCCTCAAAGTCTGGAATGGCAATGGAATGGTTTGTACATAACTCAACAACTGTGACAACAAAATCTTGGTAGCCATCATCTGATCTTAGTTGTTGGAGACACTCCTTAGTTGAGGACACTAAACAAACAGCATTCACAATATCTTGTGACTTCTTCTGTAAAGCTTGGCCAAGCACTTTGGTTATCTCAAATATCTCCTTCATCAAACATAAGTTAAATATGAACTCGAAGGAGGACAAGTAGCCGAAATAAGTGTCCACATATGCACGCAATGATCCAATTGATCTATCGGCTGCTATATCTTGGATGACAGAGAAAACAGCACCGAACATCTTCATAAGGCTGTAACTGAACCAAAATGAGAACCCCACCTTGTGTCCCCGGGTCGCTTAAGGGTATGGATTTGATTCGCCCCTTGACCTGTCTCAATGTTGGCATTAGCAATTGCATTTTCAAGTTCAACTAGTTGGGCTTGATGGAGCTGATCATGTTGCTTTGAAGACGAGTCGACGGTGTTTATGATATATACCAGTTTCTGGAAGAATTGAGAAATAGAAACCACTTCTTTGGATGCATCAACAAGAGCAAGTTGCAAGCGATGGGCATAACAATGGACGTAATAAGCATATGGGCATTCTTGGAGGAAAAGAGCTTGAAGTCCATTCAAGTCGCCTCTCATGTTACTAGCGCCGTCATAACCTTGTCCTCGAAGGTTCTGAATGTCAAAACCATGGTTGGTTAAAGCAAAACTCAATTTGTCTTTAAGAGTCAAAGACCTTGTGTTTGCTACATGTATCAAGTCAAAGAACCGCTCCTGCAGAACACCACCTTTATCAGCAAATCTGAGAACAAGAACCATTTGCTCTCTCTTTGCTACATCACATGTTTCATCCACTAATATAGAGAACTTAGAATCCCCAATTTCCTCGCGGATATGATTCCTGATTTTACATGCAAATATACTCAAGATCTCCTTCTGAATATCTGGTGATGTGTATTTAGAACCATATGGAGCATTCTGTAGGGTAACGCAGTAGAAAACAAAAAATTTCCGACCTACGCACCAGCCCAGGACCACTATGGAGACTGCATACAAGGTTTGATCTTTTTCATTACCGACTCGTAGCGCAGCGGAAGTAGAGTCGATGACGATCGGCGGTGCAGATCCCCGCAGCTAGGATTTACAACCTCCCAACCGCGAGGATGTACTCCCTCGCCTGCTCCCCGGACGGATCTCCGGGCAGCCCTTCGGGAGGCCTCAGGACAGTCCCTCGGATAGTCCCACCGGACGGATCCTCGGACAGCCCTTCGGGAGGCCTCACTGACAGCCCTTCGGGCGCGTCACTCGGACAGCCCTTCGGGAGGACCCCCGAAACACGGACAGTAACTCGGACAGCCCTTCGGGAGGCACTCTCGAACTAAGACCGAAACTACGATCTCTCTACAGAGTTGCACACATACGGTGTCATCTATCCGGCAGGGCTTCGCCGTCCAGAACTAGTTCCCACCGGAACCCAGACAGCCTTTCGGCTCTACGAAACTATTTCGCTGGGAGGGAGAGAGAAGGCAGAAATGTCATGGCACTTGTATGTGAGAAGGAGTGAGTGTGGAGGCAGCCCCTCCACCTCTATTTATAGGAAATCCAAGGGGTAGGGTTTCTTGGCCCCCAAGCCTTCTAGAAACCTTTTGGGAAAATATCCCAAAAGGTGACTTTTCCATAAATATCCCAAAAAGCACTTTCACTATTCACGATGACATTTTTCAGCGTCCGGTCGAACTGAAAATATTTATGTGGGCTTAGAACATTTCCAGTACCCACTAAAATAATTTTCAATGCGATCCGGAACAATTCCGGTTTAGTGATTTTCATCTGCGAAAAGCATCTGAAGCGGTTTCGGCAGCTCCGGAACATTTCCGGTTTTCATCCCGGAAAATTCCAGAAAGTTTCCAGAATGATTCTGGCACCCTCCAAGAATTATCAGGCATGTGCCAAAACCAATTTGACTTTATGGTATCCCCTGAAACAACTTTTCAGTTTTACCGAAACTGTTCCGGTGTTCTCTCTGCGGAACTTTTCCGCTGTCCAAAACTTTTCCGGTGTCCGAAAACTTTTTCGGTGATTTTCTCTCAGACTCCCTGTCTAGTATTCAGCAGATAGATGACCCTTAAGCGTGTGACCCTATAGGTTCGGTGAAGCATAGACATGACCCGGAACCCCTTCCGATCAATGATCAACATCGGAGCCGTGGACACCCATATTGACCCCTATACCCACACGAATGAATATTCGAGTGAACCTCCAGTTGCCGTGTGCTATTCCTGTTGCTTCGCGATATGTTACAAATACCCGAGGTGAGACATGTTGGCATCCCCATGGATCAACAACTTGTCCACTATGCCAGTTACCTCGTTACCGGTATTGTTCTCTTTTCTCGTTCCCGTGTTCCGGCATCCCCGTGATCAAATCACAAAGTGTCTGGCCAGACGATGATGGATACCGTAACACCGAGAGGGCCCAGAGATATCTCTCCATCGTCGGAGGAGCAAATCCCAATCTTGAGCTATCAAGTTACTTGACATACTTTTCCATGAACCCGTAAGCCGCCGTAATAGCCACCCATTTACGGATGACGTTTAACAAACCCCAAAGTTCATGAAGCAAGCATGAAGAAACTCGATACTCTCATGGTCTAAGGAATTATGCAAACGTTAACCATCTCTGTGTTATAAACCATTAACTTATGACGAATGAATCTCATAGCATAACATCAATTCGGGTCGATTCAACACAAATGTTCTTCTAACATTGTGCCCTCAAAATTGCCGGCATAGCCATGCCCGTGATCAGGAAAACAGGATCATCATGCAATACTTGAGCCAGTCTTAGAGGCCAGACTAGGAATACATTTTACCGTTTATTATCCCACACGTGCACATGAGTTTCCCTCCAAGCCTCGTTTTATTTGTAGACTCGAGAATCATTACAGTTATAGCATGGAACATAAACATAATTATGAACAGGGAGATAATCAATAACATTTATTATTGTCTCTAGGGCATATCTCCTACAGACTCCCACTTGCACTAGAGTCAATAATCTAGTCAATGCTAATGCACTTTACACCTATGGCATACTGGTGTAAAATATGCTTCGCTTGTGGTATAGCCTGATGTCCAACGGATCTGACAACTTCAGCTCCGTGTGTAACTATGCATATCCCCGCGTTTTCACGCTTTCACAAAATTCATATTTTGTGTGGACTTGGCTTTGTATATATGTGAATCACAGGTCAAACCTTGATTCCTCAGACTGAGCTATGGAGCAACTATCCGCAATAGTGTCCCATTGACCAAAGCCATCTTGGAACCATACTAAGTTCTTGAATGAACTATATGATTCAACATCTTCTTTGTCGCTTCTAAAGCATCAACATACTTAGCCTATGTTATAGAATTCGCCACAGTATCTTGTTTGGAACAATTTCCAACTACCGTGCCACCATATTGTGTATTACACAAATCCCTTAACTTAAATCGAAAATCGCATGGAGCATTGATGAAGATTGTATCGATGTAATTACTTACAACGAGCACTTCATAATCTCTGCTTGCGAGAAAACATGTCATCAGTACTACTCTAGTACTCAGTGACATCTTTCACTGTTGTCCTATGATCAGTACTTTGATCACTTTGGTATCTATACTCGCAACAACTTTGGAGTATCGGACATATCTGGTTGTTTTACATACCATGGAATACATGATTAATCCAAACACAAGAGTGTGTGGAATCTCCATCATGTATTTCACTCATCAGTGTTTTGGGACACTGAGTCTTGCAAAAACTCTTTCCATGTGACATCGGCAAGAATCACTCCTTGGCGTTTTAAATGCTAAAAGGTTTTAGCATCTTGTCAATATGTATTCATAGCTTAGCCCCATTAGGTAAATCTATCTCCATAGATCATCATGCCTAATATTGAGGCTATTTAGCCTAAGCACTTCATCGAAAAGCTATTTTCAAATGAAGTCCTTAATTCGTGTCAAGAAATTTACTTCTAATTAACAATGTGTCAAGCACACAACGTTTTTAGAAATATTATTATGCTCCCACTTACTTTCTTGAATCACAAGCATCTTCGTTACCCATTGATGAAGTCAAAACCCTTTTTGACCATTTCATCAAAACACGAAGATTCCAACTCCATTTTGCTCTCTTCTGTCCATTGCTGGAACTCTGAAGTTTGCATACTTACTAGCATCCTCTGGACTGACAAAATACCTTGGACTGTAACACATGCAAGTCCTTGGTTACATTTCCATCAGATGGAAATCCTTTCGTCATCCATGTTTCATATCTCATGACTGAAATATGTATTAATTGCTAGTTCAACCCGAACCGACTTTAAGCATCGCTACGGTGAAACAACCTCATCGTAGTCAACTCCTTGAACTTGTTATTTCAACAAGTCGAGCTTTATGGATAAAACATTTTATCCGTATCAGTTTTTAGTTCCATAAATATTCGTTAGACTCTAAGCCTTCTGAAAGGTGTATCAAGATTTTAATCTTGAAACATTTATATGGAAACTATCTCGGATTGTATTGGCATTTAGCCAATTCCGGAGTCAGGACCCATCACCGCTTCCTTGTGTATCGTAGGTATACTGTTGCCCAACAACAATATCTCGTTTGCGCACCTGAGAGGTTTGCACGAGCCTTGCCTACGAGGTTCAGCTGCAAGTTCGACCGAAGTCCATACATTTTATTGTAGAGACTTCCGTATCAGTCGCAGTAGGAAAACCTTGGAATCACTTCCAAGGTTCCTTTCCTTTGAGCTGATGACGAAGATACTGTTTATCTCGTCGAGTTGCAGTGTTCTCCCACTCACCCTTTTTGAAAGAACCATTTCCTTCAAAAAGCATACCGTTCTTTGTGGCAAACCTATTTGCCTCGGTATTGTGAGGGAGGAATACCCATTTACTTGGGATAACCTACAAAGTAGCACTTGTCTGATTTGGAATAGGTTTGTAACCTTTTACACAAGCCCCATATTCTAAATGTTAAGAAAAGATATAACATGGTTGGGCGTACCATACCATGGCGTCATTTCAACAGACCCGATGGAGCTCTTTTCAGTGTAAAAGCCGCAGTCTCTAAAGCATTACTCTTTAAAAGGGATAATGGCAAATCTATTTATGTCATCTTTGATCTTACCATGTCATAAATGGTTCGATTACATCTTCACGGACTTTCCACTTGTAGTGGTGTTCCGGGAGGTGCAAGTTATGAAACCCCTTTCACAACTCATCAGACATTCGCTAAACTTGTAACTCAAATATTCCTTTCTGCAATCGAATTGTAGAAACATAATTTTCTTGTTACAACAACTTCTACTTCATTTTTGAAAACCTTATGAATGAATTCAAAAGATCCAGACTTACGTCTCAACAAGTAAATATCCACATATCTACTTGAGTCATTTCTGAAGATAGATAAATCCACCACTTGCAACAACATTTATTGGACTACACACATCATAATGTATGATCACCAATATGTTCTTTGCTCGTTCCTTATGGCCTGTGAACGGTATTTCAGTCACTTCACTTTTCAGAGGAAAGTTGCAAGTGTCAGATGATTCAAAATCAAACGACTTCAAAATCCATCATAATGGAATTTTCCATGCGAGTTTCTCCAATGTGACCAAATGCAGTGCCACACTTGTGTGGTATTCTTTTAGTCTTGCGACATTTAGCGTCAGTGTTATGGATGTATCATATTTCCATCAATATTCATAACATACATTCCATCTAGGATGGAAGCATGGCCCTTCATGTTATTCATAATACTGAACAACAATTGTTGTTTTATGAACAACTCTTTTGCAACAAACATTGTGCAATGGGCTAGAGTGTATGAAACTCTAAAATGAATTATGAAAGTAAACCCAGAGGTAATGTATTATTATCAATATTCATAACATACGTCTCATTCATAATGAAAGTATGACCCTTATGTTATTCATAACACCGAACATCAAAAGTTCTCTTATGAACAACCTTCTTGCAAGATACCTTATGCAAAGGGCTAGAGTGTGAAACTCTAAAATGAATTATGAAAGTAAATACATAGAGAATACACCGATGGAAGGCATAGTAACATTTACTATGTTCCCTGCGTGTATCTAAACCTCATTCCTGGCTAGTCTTTCAGGCCATAGTAGTTCTTACATCGAGTTGCAACAGAATGCAATCGAGCGGGTATCTTTGTGATTAACTCACAATACCCAAGAATTAGTGATTAACATGTTTAACCATAATTCCCAAGAACTATATCTTTGACCAGCCTTCTATACATCAAAAACTTGTATGACATTCATACATGAGCTGGATATTCCAGTCTTCTTTCCTTTTGCCTTTATACTTCTAACAGTTTAACTTTTAGTATTTCTCCTACTCTTATCAGTCTAATGCATAGTAAACTCCTTTACTAATAGTTTGCAAACAAACATTGCTTTGGATATCTCATATCTTTTAGCCTTTGTCTGTCTCTGAAAATGATTTTCAGATTCCATGAATATCACATAACTATCCAAACTTTCGAAGTTCGGGTCTCATGGAAGTAAACATATTGCACTTTGACTGAAAAGGAATTCTAGCTTTTGGATCGATGGACGAGAGTCACATGATCCATAGCATTAGCGGGAGAATACCGAAAGCATGCGATAGGACAAGTCCTTCTCGGCACTCTAGAGGACAATCCTCACATTACGTTACCAACCGTAAAGTTTTAACCAGATATTTAACAGCTTATTCAATTTTAACAGGGAAGGTGGAAACGCGAGCCATTATTCTACAACTATTATGCAAATCACACTTAGACAGTGTCCATAATAAATTGCACCGAGAATTAAACAAGGTAATTCTACAGTGCGCTCCCACTCAAATCAATATCTCTCATAATTGATTGTGAGCGATTCAAGATCCAAATTACAATTCAACGCCAAGGATGTATCCATCTCAAGTGACGAGAATTGCAATCGGTAGGCCAACTTGCCAATCACATCTCTATGTGACTCTTGTTCATCTTTCGATGGGCGTGTTCCGAGCTCAGGACTTTCAAGCTAGAACGTCAAGACAACCAAGTGATCTCGCTGTGAGGTCTCAACTCACCCGCCTCACACATCCCTAATCGTTCGTACCCATGTATCCATGTGATACCCCAAAAAGTTAGGTGCCGTGACGGTGCTACACTTGGGAGAACACTAACTACTTGATATTTTTGTGAGAGATCACCCTAATAAAAGCGACTACCGCGCAATCAAAAGGGTGCATGATAAGGGATAAACATCTCAGGCAATTCATAATAGCATGATATGGTATAGCCCTTTCTGACGGAGAAGTCTTGTATTTCTTCGTCTTCGGCATTCGCGTCGGTGTTCACCTTCGCGAAGATTGCCACCACCTTGTCGATGCACCAGATAATATTGCTATCTTTATAGCTAATAAAATAAGTGCATTACTGAAGGTTGACAAGCAGGTCATTAAAGTGACAATCATATGGCTTCAGCCATCATGCCGAATCATGACACGCAGGTCATGTTAATCAATTTACATTATATAGTCATCTCATACATAATCAAATTATAATGAGCACTGCTATACCACATCACATGCACATGCAAACCATCCTGCAAAACCAAGTTAGACGCCTCTAATCGGTTCATGCATAATTTTATTTTACGTGGCTTCTAAGGTTTCGAAACAAACCGAAGCTACCAACGTCCATCATCAAGTATGATAATTCAAGTTGCTAGATTAACTTTCCAGGGTGTATGAAACACGAGATAATAAAATCTCGAGCCCCATACTAAACTTCGTCATACGCGTGACCCCCGTGCAGATCACATCTGTATTGCCCTTTCGTCTGCGAAACATCCATCTTTCTCAACTATGGTGGAACCCAAAGAACTGTTAGCACTTCGTTGATCTGTCAATCAGCATACTCAGGAGCAACATGAAAGGATCGCGGATTGCCAGAACTTTGTGAGATTCCACCATGCCGTCAAGATCAGGACTACGCAAATTCAGGGGAAGCAACAGGAACATCGGGTAACAGATTTCATCTGCTACCCGCACAAATAATTTCAGCAATAGATCTCATCTACTACCTAATTATATTGTGCAACACCCATACATCTCTATGTATTCTAGATCGCAACCTGCATCTACGCATAGCACGGCTCTTGATGCCACTGTAGGGTAACGCAGTAGAAAACAAAAATTTTCCGACCTACGCACCAGCCCAGGACCACTATGGAGACTGCATACAAGGTTTGATCTTTTTCGTTACCGACTCGTAGCGCAGCGGAAGTAGAGTCGATGACGATCGGCGGTGCAGATCCCCGCAGCTAGGATTTACAACCTCCCAACCGCGAGGATGTACTCCCTCGCCTGCTCCCCGGACGGATCTCCGGGCAGCCCTTCGGGAGGCCTCAGGACAGTCCCTCGGATAGTCCCACCGGACGGATCCTCGGACAGCCCTTCGGGAGGCCTCACTGATAGCCCTTCGGGCGGGTCACTCGGACAGCCCTTCGGGAGGACCCCCGAAACACGGACAGTAACTCGGACAGCCCTTCGGGAGGCACTCTCGAACTAAGACCGAAACTACGATCTCTCTACAGAGTTGCACACATATGGTGTCATCTATCCGGCAGGGCTTCGCCGTCCAGAACTAGTTCCCACCGGAACCCAGACAGCCTTTCGGCTCTACGAAACTATTTCGCTGGGAGGGAGAGAGAAGGCAGAAATGTCATGGCACTTGTATGTGAGAAGGAGTGAGTGTGGAGGCAGCCCCTCCACCTCTATTTATAGGAAATCCAAGGGGTAGGGTTTCTTGGCCCCCAAGCCTTCTAGAAACCTTTTGGGAAAATATCCCAAAAGGTGACTTTTCCATAAATATCCCAAAAAGCACTTTCACTATTCACGATGACATTTTTCAGCGTCCGGTCGAACTGAAAATATTTATGTGGGCTTAGAACATTTCCAGTACCCACTAAAATAATTTTCAATGCGATCCGGAACAATTCCGGTTTAGTGATTTTCATCTGCGAAAAGCATCTGAAGCGGTTTCGGCAGCTCCGGAACATTTCCGGTTTTCATCCCGGAAAATTCCAGAAAGTTTCCAGAATGATTCTGGCACCCTCCAAGAATTATCAGGCATGTGCCAAAACCAATTTGACTTTATGGTATCCCCTGAAACAACTTTTCAGTTTTACCGAAACTGTTCCGGTGTTCTCTCTGCGGAACTTTTCCGCCGTCCGAAACTTTTCCGGTGTCCGAAAACTTTTTCGGTGATTTTCTCTCAGACTCCCTGTCTAGTATTCAGCAGATAGATGACTCTTAAGCGTGTGACCCTATAGGTTCGGTGAAGCATAGACATGACCCGGAACCCCTTCCGATCAATGATCAACATCGGAGCCGTGGACACCCATATTGACCCCTATACCCACACGAATGAATATTCGAGTGAACCTCCAGTTGCCGTGTGCTATTCCTGTTGCTTCGCGATATGTTACAAATACCCGAGGTGAGACATGTTGGCATCCCCGTGGATCAACAACTTGTCCACTATGCCAGTTACCTCGTTACCGGTATTGTTCTCTTTTCTCGTTCCCGTGTTCCGGCATCCCCGTGATCAAATCACAAAGTGTCTGGCCAGACGATGATGGATACCGTAACACCGAGAGGGCCCAGAGATATCTCTCCATCGTCGGAGGAGCAAATCTCAATCTTGAGCTATCAAGTTACTTGACATACTTTTTCATGAACCCGTAAGCCGCCGTAATAGCCACCCATTTACGGATGACGTTTAACAAACCCCAAAGTTCATGAAGCAAGCATGAAGAAACTCGATACTCTCATGGTCTAAGGAATTATGCAAACGTTAACCATCTCTGTGTTATAAACCATTAACTTATGACGAATGAATCTCATAGCATAACATCAATTCGGGTCGATTCAACACAAATGTTCTTCTAACATTGTGCCCTCAAAATTGCCGGCATAGCCATGCCCATGATCAGGAAAACAGGATCATCATGCAATACTTGAGCCAGTCTTAGAGGCCAGACTAGGAATACATTTTACCGTTTATTATCCCACACGTGCACATGAGTTTCCCTCCAAGCCTCGTTTTATTTGTAGACTCGAGAATCATTGCAGTTATAGCATGGAACATAAACATAATTATGAACAGGGAGATAATCAATAACATTTATTATTGTCTCTAGGGCATATCTCCTACACATTCCCCAACAAACATTTGGCAATATCAGGATTGAATTCAGCAAGAAGCTCCACCATTTCAAGAAAGTTGCCTTTATTCTTTGACTGGGGTCTTTCATCATGTCCTCTAAAATCACAAGATTGAAGTGCGAGCCACTTAACCGTTGCAATTGAAACTTTCAGCCTCAGACGGTTTGTTTCTACTTTCACCTTGTCCTTAACTGCCATAATACTTTCTATGTGGCACGATTGATTCAGCAAGGCTTGGCCATCTGTGAATGCATTATTGTGTGGTGAGCATGGTCCAGAACCCATGTGGGTTAAGAATGCACAATGTTTTCCAGAGTTAACTCTCTTCCAACTGTCAAATCCATCTACTGTGAAGACATGAGAACCACCTCGTCTATTCTCATTTTTACTAGAGACAAAGCAATACAAATAATATGCACGATGTTTGTCCTCCGAATACTCTAGCCATTTCTGGAAATTGCCAAACCATTTGTACTGGAAGCGGCGTTGGTGCCCTTTTTCACCTGAAGGTTTATAGATCTGTAGCTCAGGTTGCATAGGACCTAACATCAAATATGCTCTACGCACACTATCTCTTTGTTCGGGTGGATATTGCCAAATTTGCGGGCGTAATCCCGGGTCTCGCTGCAAGAACTCAATACCTCGAAATGTTATAGGTTCATTTGCATGAAGACATTCATCTTGGCTCTCTGGGTGTGGCTGTTCAATTTCAAGCATTGGCAAAGGTTGATCTGCTATTGGTGAAGGATCATCCTCAACTCCAGTCATGTCATCATCTCTTTTTCTTTTGAAAACCAAATCAATTTTCCGCTAACTGGCCTTGCCCATGGCTGCCTACACCTCAACTTGTAATCTGTAAACACAATTGAGTAAATTATTTATGCTGCAGCAAGACCAATTGCTTAATTGTGTAAACAAAACTTGCCAAATGCTTTAAAAAAATGCTTTCAAAAAAAACAAAACTTGCCAAAAGTACCAAATAGTGCTACTAAATTAGAAACCATCTACTGTGGAGTGTGGACACTAGACAGTAAACAACAATGATCTTCAATGAATTTTTTAGCCAATTGGGGATTTTGGGGATGATTCAATTTCGTTGAACAATGACCTAAATGGATTTAGGGGAATAAAATTGGGAATGATTCAGATCGATTTACCTGCTCAGCTTGCAGACTGAGATAGATTCAGAGAAAGAGGCACCCAACAAGGTCGCCGCCTCGCCTTCGTCGCCGGCTGACCAGCTCGCCGTTGCCTGGCCCGTGGGTGAGCCCGCTCGTGGTCTTCTCTCGGCTGGCCTGTGTGCTGGTCTCCAGGGGGACGTCTGTACGTGGGGTGAAGGGAGACGCATATGTGCGCTGGTGGCCGGCGGCCGGCGCCGCGGCAACCGGCGGCTGCGCTATGAGGCGGCGGTCGGTGGCTGTGGCTCCGTGACTGGCTGGCTGGCTGCTCTGCTCTACTCTGCTCTGTTAGATGGACGCGTGCTGCATCTGTACGAGCTGTGAGACTGCGACTGCGAGGTGCCCAGCCTAGCTGTATCGGTGTGGGCTGCACTACTGGTGTCTTGTGGGCTGGCCGGCTGGGTATGATGCCATATAAA
This sequence comes from Elymus sibiricus, assembly GCA_039707655.1. Classification (NCBI taxonomy): domain Eukaryota; kingdom Viridiplantae; phylum Streptophyta; class Magnoliopsida; order Poales; family Poaceae; genus Elymus; species Elymus sibiricus. The sequence continues at coordinate 117,007,260 of CM077676.1, read as the reverse complement.
AAAAAAATTGCTCCAGCCATGGGCGGGCCACGGCCCACTCGGCCTTGCGGAAGCTCCGCCAGTGGGGACGTCTGTACGTGGGGTGAAGGGAGACGCAGATGTGCGCTGGTGGCCGGCGGCCGACGCCGCGGCAACCGGCGGCTGCGCTATGAGGCGGCGGTCGGTGGCTGTGGCTCCGTGACTGGCTGGCTGGCTGCTCTGCTCTACTCTGCTCTGTTAGATGGACGCGTGCTGCATCTGTACGAGCTGTGAGGCTGCGACTGCGAGGTGCCCAGCCTAGCTGTATCGGTGTGGGCTGCACTACTGGTGTCTTGTGGGCTGGCCGGCTGGGTATGATGCCATATAAATTTTTTTTTTTGCTCCAGCCATGGGCGGGCCACGGCCCACTCGGCCTTGCGGAAGCTCCGCCAGTGGCGCACAGATTCAGCGAAATTAGCGATCCTGTTCTTAAAAAAAAAAAGTAAAACTAGCGATCCTTTTCTGCAAGATGGGATTAGCTACCGATTTTTTGACCCTAGAAAATTGATACTCGAGAATAGCGAACAGGTACGGCACTCACGGTCCTATTGTCTTCCCTACTTTGTAAAATCATTGATTCATATATTTTAAAAATTGATTTCATTTTATAAATTGACGGCTGATTGTTGTATTAACTTTATTTAGTGATGTACATTTTATATATCCAACTTCGACATCAATATGTTCATATAGGCCCATTGTATTTTATATCTGATTATGCATTTTAATTCACAGAAATTGCTTCACTATCGGTTTTACCATACCAAATTGCACCATTGCAAGCTTCATTTGGCTCATAAGATGGTATCCGCAATTTGGCTTGATCTCATGTGTGACCTTTAGCGACCAACCGCCAAAGCTTGATTTCCTACGGCCAATGGATGATCTCCCGTGCATCTGTGTTGAAGACGCCTCATCATCACCCCCACGTGGCAGAGGCCTAATCGCCGAGAGCAGACCACAACGTGACCGCTAGAATTTAGATAAAGTATGTATCTTATTCTATTTCTGCAGATAACAATATTATTAGTGAATTTGCATCTAAGAATGCTAGAATTTTTCTAGATAATATTTATAAATAAATTAACATGAATATTGTTTTTGATGCATTTAAATGTTTTTTTGATAACATTTTATAGACATCTATTGATTTTTTAGGGAATCTATTGATTAACTTGATGTTTATATTGAAGGGCCCCTGTTCTAGTTTCGCACCGGGCCCCCGAAATCACAGGACCGGGCCTGATGGCACTTCCGTTTAACAGTTCCTTCTTGTTTCTGGTAGTGAACTGCATGCACATCATCACGAAGGAAGAAGCGCCAAGAAGTCAATTACAGCGCTCAAATTAGGCCAAGCTAACCACTTCATCCGAAAGAAGCGAAAGAAATTGCCCCCTGATTAGCAACTAACTTGATTGCGCCTTCAGCTAGATATACTTACACGGGGGTCCATGCTTTTCAAATTTCTTCTTCAATGAAAAAGTTGTTTGAAAATACGTGAATATTATGATAAGAAATTATTGCCGTAAAAAAGGAACAAAGTCGATCGGTACATGATAAGTAGGTCTCTATCATGATAAGTAGGTCTCGATCGGGAAGTAGGAGTACATGTCAATGATAAAGTTAAGCAAGTTTAACCTCTTATACTCTAAAAAGTTACATATTGGTGGAAATTCGCGGGGGCAGTCAGATGCGGGGGCACGCACCTGCCTAGCCGTGCTAGCCGCCCGATTGTCTCGCGATGTTCAAAGTCGCTGGATCCCGCATGAGGGCACACTAAGTTTTAAGTTTTAGTTTCTGAAACCGTCGCAACTTTTGAAACTTACGTTTGACGATCGCTCGTACCAAGTTTCAGAGTTGAAACTAAAAACTTATGATTCTCTCGGTCGTAGATTCTGAAACTTACGATTTTGTCGGTTGCTCGTATCAAGTTTCGGAAGTTGAAACTTAAAGAAAATTTAAAAACTCATCAAACATATTCAATATGGAGCTCATTTGAAGCCCCCGTCACCAGAAACATGAATCTGAAAACGAAATTAAATATGGACTTTTGGTTCAAAAGATATGACAGATTGAAAATCAAAAGTCAAATTTAAAAGGGACTGCGTGCCCCCGCACGTATGTGTTACAAATCCCCTTCCTTGTCAGATACTCCATTCATCCGGAAATGAATAAACTACGTTTTAGGTTTTGAATGGATGTTCTTGATCAACTTGTGACACTATATTGCTACCAGATACTCCATCCATCCCCAAAAAAACAATGTTTAAGGTTTTGAACGGATGTTCTTGATCAACTCTTGACCAAGCCAAGCTAAAATGGGTGGTCAGTCTTTTCAAAGATTATGTTATGAAACCATATTTCATAATAAATCTAGGAGTAGTGCTATTATATTAACTTTATCAAACAAATACAAATACTAATTTATTACAGTATTGACTATTGGCCTCAAAGATAGAGAAGCTTGAATGAGGAAATTATGCACGGTATGTAACAAATGAACATGCATGCGTCATCATGAGTCATAAGGACGTATGAATACCCTCATACTACCATGCGTGCGCATACTGATAGCCTTATACGTATAAAATAGGTGTACTGTCACCCATCAAACGCCGACAATATTGACGCCTTCAAAAGGGAGACACGCCCTCTGATGTACACTGCTAGTATCTTGAAGCAAGAAGCTACCAGTAAATTCAGACAGAGCTGTTATTCACATTTTCTCACCAACCTTGGGATGCAAGAGGAAGACCTGTGAAGTTTATCGATAGCTAGCTCACCAAAAGAACACAACGCTGTCAAAGTTAGTTGCAAATGCACAAACGCGTAAATGGCAGCCAATGAAATGCCAAGATGCACAGTGACTGGTCACTGAAATCACTAGTTATACCGGTCGAAATTTTGTCCGTACGTTCTCTTCCGACCAAGCGCGACCGAGTCCGATCATGATACTTTCACACAAGCTTACGGATTCCCGCCTGCTAGCATGTGAGATAATCTTTTTTAGGATCTTCAAAATCATTTCACGTACTTGGTACGCAGTATACGTGAGAGTGAAATTCATGGCGTATATATATGTTCCAAACACATACTCCAACGACGACGTCTCGCTTCTAAATTGCCTTGTATATATATATGTGTTCCAAACACATACTCCAACGACGACGTCTGTCTAACACACTGCACGGACGTCGCCGTCGTGGAAAGTGCGATCCGGTCGGAGCCGGCCAGATTAATAACCAACTAATTAAACAGCGTATTTGCCATGATTCGGTCATGCGGCTCATCACAGCGACAGGTAGTATCCCAACAACCCCCATCTACGGGATCTAGACGGGATCTAGAGACCATGCATGCACGCACAGAGCCTTTTCCTCCCTGGCCGCCGCACAAAGGCGCCATCTTTGCTTCTGGTGGGGTGGCAAATCATATGTATCATACTCAGGTCTCGAGAATTTGACCAGGGAAAGGCAGGCATGTGAACCATATTCCATGTACTATATGGCACCAAAGTAGCGGAGGGTGGCGACATGGTGCCATGGTTTTTGACCGGGGTGTCCGTGCGTGTGGCATGACGTCTAGATCGGCGCGTGTGAGTGGAGTCTGGTGCGGATGCCTGTCGTGTCCGTCCAGTCAACGGACTGACGCGAGCGGAGCTAGCAACTCCACCAAACGGCCGGGACGGGACCCATGCATGCCTAGCTGATGTGTCCATGGGTTCTCAGGTAGCTACCTAGGGTTTGGTTTGCCGTTTGGTAAGAAAAAAGACCACGTTCGCTCTTCGGACGCCATATGTGTTACTGACGCAACCAAAGCGTCACCTTGTGATTTTTAACAGGATTTTGATGCAAGGAAATATAGAACCTTTTCACAGGATTATCTAATGAAAACTAAGTACTCCCTCGGTAAAGAAATATAAGAGCGTTTATTTACGTACGTATAGTTGATATAAAGTTGCACCTCTCCTGAAGATAAGAGTAATGGCAACATAAACATCAGAATGATGGGGAGATTCAGGGCACTCATTGCTGACCTGGAGCTTAGGGATCTCCCGCTCCTAGGACGTAGATTTACCTGGTGTAACGAGAAGGAGAGGGCCACACACACTAGGATTGATCGTTTTCTCTTGACTGAAGATTGGGAGTTGCTCTACCCTCAATACCAGCTCTCCCCGGGTTCAACTTGTGTCTCTGATCATTGCCCTTTAATGCTGCGTAAAATGGGAGTCCAAAGCTTCAAGGGGTTTCGGTTTGAATCCTACTGGCTCAAGATGGATGGTTTTCAGGAGGTGGTACAGCAAGCTTGGGAGAAGGATGTCAGGTCTACCGATGCCTTGAGAATTCTGCACACCAAACTGTCCAGAACGGCTGCTGCACTAAAAAAATGGGACAAAGCTGCTCGAAAGAGCAGGAGGCTCAGGGAGGATATTGCCAATGATGTCATCTTCCATTTGGATCTGGCCCAAGAAGATAGAATCCTGTCCGTGGATGAGAGAGCTTTGAGGACCCTTTTAAAAGCTAGATTACTTGGGTTTGCTGCAATCCAGCGCTGCAAATGGAGACAAAGGTCTCGGCTCATCTGGATTAAGGCGGGCGATGCAAACACCAGGCTCTTTCACTTGCGAGCAAATGGTAGGCGCCGGAAAAATCACATCCCTGCACTCCGACGGGGAACAGAGATGAAAACTGAGCACGCCGATAAAGAGGATATTTTACTAAACCATTTCAGAGGACTGTTGGGGCAACGAGGCGATAGGCAATGGGGGCTCAACCTGAACTTTTTAAATCTGCCCTCCTTTGATTTGGCTCACCTGGAGGCACCGGTCACCATGGGGGAATTAAAAGATGTTATCTGGTCCATGCACGGGGAGAAGGCCCCGGGGCCTGACGGTTTCATTGGCAATTTTTTCAAATCCTGCTGGAATTGTATCAAGATGGATTTATTCAAAGCGATCCGACAACTTTTTGACCTGAATGGCTCCACGGGTCATCTGCTCAACACTGCAAACATAGTATTAATTCCAAAGAAAGAGGTTGTGTCCGATGCAAGGGACTATAGGCCGATCAGCTTGATGCATAGTTTTGCAAAAAATGTTTGCAAAATCTTGGCAACTAGGCTGGGTCCAGAGCTCAACAACATCATCTCCCCGTGCCAGAGTGCTTTTGTGAGGAAAAGATGCATACATGACAATTTTTTGTTTGTTAGGAATGTTATCAAGGATGCACACTCGAGAAAATCTCCTCTGCTCTTCCTCAAGCTAGATATTGCCAAAGCATTCGATTCGGTTCTGTGGGATTATCTGATTGAGGTTCTTAGGGCTTTTGGTTTTGGTCAGAAATGGAGGGACCTCATTTCTCTGCTCTTGGCCTCGTCTTCGTCCCGGATCCTTCTCAATGGGTTGCCAGGGAGACCATTTAAGCACATGAAAGGGCTCAGACAGGGGGATCCGCTGGCACCAATGTTGTTTATTTTGGCAGTTGACCCCTTGCAGAGAATTTTCCAAAAAGCAACTGAATTGGGCATCCTTTCCCCGCTTAGAAACAGAGCAGCTAGGATGAGGGCGAGTTTCTATGCGGATGACGCCGCCCTTTTCCTCAACCCCGATCGTGCTGAATTGGTCGCAGTTCAAGCTATCCTGGCCAGGTTTGGTGAGATATCTGGGCTATGTGCAAATTTCCAGAAATGTGTTGTGTGCCCGATCAGTTGTGGTCTGCTCGATTTACCACACATCCTTCTGCCTTTTGATGGCTCTACTGGCACCTTACCGTGCAAATACCTCGGGTTACCGCTGAGTGTCACCAAGCCGAAGAGGGTGGATGAGCAGCTTCTGGTGGATCGTATCGCTGGCAAGTTGTCGCCATGGAAGGGAAAACAAATGACAAAGATTGCGAGACTGGTGCTCACAAACTCGGTGCTGACTGCCATTGCAACATACTTTCTCACAAGTTTGACTTTAAGCTCTTGGGCAATTAAGAAAATTGATAAGATCGGAAGGAATTTTTTCTGGACTGCTGAAGAAGAGGCAAGTGGAGGCAAATGCATGGTTAATTGGAGACGGATTTGCTCTCCCAAAGAGGTTGGAGGGCTCGACATAAAAAATCTGGAATGCCATGGCCGGGCTGTGCGTCTACGGTGGCTTTGGTTTCGATGGGACGATACTGACAGACCTTGGAAGGGCTCGGCCATGCCTTGTGTTGGTTCAGATTTTGCTCTCTTTGAAGCTTGCACCAAAATCACTGTTGGTGATGGTTCAAAAACTTTGTTCTGGAAAGATAACTGGTTAAATGGCTCGGCGTCAGCAAAACTTGCACCAACCATCTTCAAGAGGTCAAGATGTAAATACATTTCTATCAAAGATGGATTCCAGGAAGGAAGATGGATGACGGGCCTGTCTAGACTGAATTCTGAAGAGGAATTGCAGGAGTTCCTTTCTCTCTGGGAGGTTATTCAAAACGTGCAACTATCCTCTGAAGCTGATTCCATCTCCTGGCGTCTGACTGCTAACGGTGTTTATTCGGCAAAATCAGCTTACGATGCTCACTTCATTGGGAGGATTCGGGAACCAGCCTTAAACAAAGTTTGGAAGCTGAAAACTGAGGGAAAGGTGCGTTTTTACTACTGGCTTCTACTCCAAAACAAGACTTGGACTGCGGATAGGCTTCTGCGAAGGGGCTGGCCACATGACCCAATTTGCAAGCTCTGCGATCAGGAACCGGAATCAGCAGTGCATCTTCTGCTAAATTGCTCGTTTGCTAGGCAGATCTGGGCTGACCTTTCTGTCTCTGATCCTGAAGTTTCGCTCATTGGTTCTTCTTCTACATCGGTATCCTCTTGGTGGCACAAACTCAATTGCATCTCTTCAAAGCGGCGAAGAATGGAGTGCCTGTCAGTCGCCTGTTACATGGGCTGGCACATATGGAAGGAGAGAAACCGTAGGGTGTTTCAAAATTCGTGCTTAACTGCTCAAGAGGTTTACCTTCTTGCTAAGGCTGAGCTCTGCCTCCTTCAGGAGGCGCGAGAGTAGTTCCTTTCTGTGTAATAGTGGAAGGCTAACTTATGAGCCTGAGGATTGTCTTGTTTCCTTTCTGCTTTGGTTAAGCCACTTGGCTACTCTGTAAGCTGGCAACAGCTGATGTACAGTGTTTCCCCCTTCTAAATGCAATAGCAGAACTCCTGCTGACTTCGGTCAAAAAAAAAAAAGTTGCACCTCTCATACCAGGCAAGCGAAGCGTGACGAACCCACCGGAAAACGTCGCCATATGAGACGGTCGGAGGCTAGCTCGTTGAGCTGAAACCCGTGCATGTGTGATATCGATCGATATTATGAGAGCTTTTTTACGTGTCTGTCTCCATGTGTTGCCATATGAAGCAGTGGACGCTCGCTCAAGATGAAGCAAGGTTCAAGATAACTCCATTTCTGCCGAAAAGATATTATTAGCTTGAAGGCGCTTCAGTTAACGACTGTTTTTGTTTCTATAGTACTACACGGAGACCATACCAACTGAAATGCATGCTCATCATCCACCAAGGAATTAAGAAGCGCCAACAAGTCCATCACAAAGCCCGGATTAGGCCAAGCTACCTACTGCAAAGAAACGAAAACGACCGTTAGTTTCTCTCTCTTGTTGGCAACAGACCATTCTACTCCGATGAGCAAACTGCTGAGAAATACAGTATGTCTTCCCCGGCTCCGCAAACACTCTTTTTTGTTGAAAAAAATAAAATGTGAGACGTTCATGCATGCATGCATGCATCTCAAGATTTATTTTCGATCGTCAATAGATTTCAGATATATGGTAATTATGTGAAACAAACTTTTTTTTATCCAAAAAAATATTATATGATACAAAACTAACACCAGTGGCAAATACGTACGATAGATCATCCATGACGACAAATACGCACGTTTACATAGTTGTACGTATAAATTATAAATAGGCGTACTGACTCCTACCAAACCCACAAACTATTGACTGCATTGACACTGTTTTCAACAGGTTCTCAGTTATACTACTGTTCGAGTATATCACGTTAGGCAATATTTGGTAGTTCACGTATTGTAATCTAAACCTATCTCTATTAGGATTCCTTAGCCCCCAAGTCTAGTCTACTATATAAACAGCCCACCGTGGCTCATTGTAATCACCCAATATCATCAATACAATTATCATCAAATATCATGGTATCAGAGGCCTAGGTTTTCCGCACCTAGCCGCCACACAGCTTCCGCGCCGCGCCGCCCCCGGGGAGATCGATCTCCGCCGGGGGCCGCGCGACTAGTAGATTAGATCTCGCGTCGTCAAAATTTTCTCGCCGGCCGCTTGACCGGCGTTTTCTTTTTCTTTCGCTGATCATAGATCAGATTGCGTCGCCCACCGCCGCATGTCGTCCTTGCGTGCCTCTGCTCGGAACAAGTCGTCGACTCATCTCCGGCCATCTTCATCGACACTCGTGCCAAGCACGCTCTGCGCGGCGCCCCAAGATACACCTTCACGCGCTGCCACCGGCTGCTCCGTCCACATGTCGTCACCACGTCGGCTCGTCTTCGACACAATCGACCGGGACATCAAGCTCGTCCTCGCGTCTCGCCGTCACCACAGGGATGCACCATCAACAACCGTGGTCATCATCGCCGACAACCATCTACACCAACAAACGTGCGGTAAGGCCGGCAAGCCTGGCAAGCCAGCCCGGCAAGCACGGCAAGCCCGGCAAAGTCCGGCAAGACCGGCAAGTCCGGCAAGCCCGGCAAGCTCGTCACCGGCAAGCCCGGCAAGCCCGTCACCGGCAAGCCCGGCAAGCCCGTCACCGGCAAGCCCGGCAAGCCCGGCAAAGTCCGGCAAGCCCGGCAAGCACGGCAAGCCCGGCCAGCTCGTCACCGGCAAGCCCGGCAAGCCTGGCTGCACGTACCGCATCGTCGCCATCACCACCAATCATGGTCTTCGTCAACGCCAACGGGTTTAATTCCCGAAATCTACTACCTCTACAGCTCAATCTCCATCACCCACAACCTCTTCGTCTTCGTCCACTACAACCTCGCCGCCAGAGTCGCAGTCTATTTTTCTTTATTTTTCCTCCCTATTTCGTCTACTCCGGCGTCAACGGCGGACAACTTCGGCACCAGTAAGCCACAAACCGACCGTTCACGGAAAATTTCTCTGCTTCTCCATCCGACTCTGGCTCGCATGGTTCGTTATGGTCCCTGTCTCCGCACGTCCGGTATTGGCAACACCGACGCGTGCCTTCGTCCCCGACATGCTCCCGGGTCTGGCAAGCTCGGCAAGGTGTGCCGCCTACCTTGACTACCTCTACTACCTCGACAACCTCACCAACTCCGGCAAACTCGACGACATCGACCACAACATCAACAACACCGACTTCATCAATGGCGACTACATCACCAACGGCATAATCGACCACGACTACAGCACCCACACCTCGGCTACATCGACATCGGCATCAAGGGCTATCACCTCGGCTCCCTCTCCAGTCATCGGCATCATTATGCTCCAGTCTGACCGTCCGCGACGCTCAAGCTATTCACGTCACTACCGATCCGACTGCAGGGGGGTGTTCGAGTATATCACGTTAGGCAATATTTGGTAGTTCACGTATTGTAATCTAAACCTATCTCTATTAGGATTCCTTAGCCCCCAAGTCTAGTCTACTATATAAACAGCCCACCGTGGCTCATTGTAATCACCCAATATCATCAATACAATTATCATCAAATATCAACTACTACTACCACTACATTTGTTGCCGTCATCGCCAAGCAACGCATCGATCGGTGAAGATACAAAAGTTGGCGTGATTCGAATTTTTCAGAGCTACGTACCTAACTTCACATCTGAGAAGACTTTTACGTAGCATTGTTGGTACGGAGTACTATAGACAGATCGATCTTGACAGACCATTTTACTTAAGAAAATCAGAAGGAAAAAGAAAGAGAGAAACGACCCAAGCATGGGGCAAAATCATGACCAGACACTCGGACAGCTTGCTTTACACGCACAGTATACTGATGGGTTGACAGAGTGTTCCGATTGGAAAGGCAAAATGAAAATGAGTAAAAGGGAAAATAATAATAATCTTAGTTAATTACCAGGATCTCATGCATGCAGCCTAAGTGAAATCTGACCATACAAGCAACTATCTTGTCATGTTGATGCTGCAATACGGAGGAGAAATCTAACTTGTCACGATGCAACTGAGAAATCTCACCATAGCAAGCTATCTTTGCAATACGGGAAAAAATAAATCTGGGGACTAGGACATTGAAGAGAGTTGTCCGGTTGGAGCATGTGCTAACATCACCAATGATGTCAGGATAGAGACTGTTGTAATAGTGGATTTTAATCGTACTTAAGGCCTTGGGTTCAAAAAAAAAAATCGTACTTAAGGTCCCACCACTGTCCTATATGGAGTGTCACATAGGCAGATCTAGCTTGACAGACCTTTTTACTTAATAAGAAAATCAGAAGGAAAACGAGAGAGAGAAACCCAACCAGAGGGTAAAATCATGACTAGACACTTGGGTCGCCTGCTTGGGTTGACATAGTATTGTGATTAGAAAGGCAAAATCTATAAAAGGGGAAATAATAATAACAATCTTAATTATTTACCAGGACCTCATGCATGCCGCCAAAGAGGAAGTTTGTAGAAGGATAGAGAGGGAATTGGTGGAATCGATATTGTATTGCTTGAGCCTCGTGGCCATATATATAGGAGTACATGGTCATCTTGGAGTACAAGACAAGATAGAACAAATCCTAGTCTATCTTATGTTTTCTAAATAATCACGATACTCAACATGCCCCCCCCCCCAGTCACAACGGTAGCGACGCAGGCGGTGAGACTGGAGAAGAATCCGAAGGTAAGCCGACGGACATTCCCTCTCCCCCCCCCACCCACAGTCGTAACGGTCGATGCATCGTGGAAGTCATGGCTGGAGTGGAAACCGACGAGGTTTCTCAAGCAAGGCGATAGCCCTTTCGTGCCATTGTCGAGGTAGCCGAGAGTGTAGGGTGGTGTAGCCGTGGTCGAGGTAGTCGTGCGAGTGACGTGGTCGATGTCGAGTCGGGGTGGCCGGTGTCGAGGTAGTCGCTGTGGAGCCGCGGGCGCAAAGAGGTGCCGAGTTAGTCATGGGTGTAGTGGGGCGCCGGGAAGAAGAGAGTGTGGACGAGGCGTCGCGCCGGGTTTGCCAAGCCTGGGGACACGTCGTGGACGAAGGCACGTGTCGGTGTTGTCAGCACCGGGCATGTGTAGACTGACGAAGTCGATGTTGACGAGGTGCCGCACCAGGCTTGCCAGGCCCGGGGACACGTCCTGGATGAAGGCACGCGTCGGTGTTGCCAGGACCGAGCATGCATAGACGAGGACCAGTACGAGTTGTATGCCATGTCGAGGAGGCTAGCAGAGAAGGACTGGACGACGGTTGCGGCGCCAATCAACATAGTGCCGATGTCGCCCGCGGTTGTTGGAGTAGATGAAGTGGTCGGGGAAGATGACGGCGACGCTGGCGATGAGCTGGTGCTGGACGAAGATGAAGAGGTGGACGGCGATGTAGTCGGCGGAACCAGAGGCAGCCCATGGGGGGACCATGTCGGTCGCTGGTAGGAGCGCGGCGGCGGTGCTCGAAGCAGGCGAGGAAGAACCTGACAGCGTGACGAAGACCATGCGCGGGCGGTGGCATTCCCGCGCCTATGGAGGCAGCATGACACATGCCACGTGGAAGTCGACGTGCGGGGACGGCGGAGTGGACCGCGTGCCATGGCGCTACAGCCCGAAGGGGTGACGCAGCAGCAGCGCACGGGTCGGGGCGACGACAGGGAAGTCCTCGGGGCGGTGGCGTGGACGCTCCGGCCCGAAGGGACGCAGCAGCAGCGCGCAGGTTGGTGCAACCGCGGGGACGGCCTCGGGGCGGTGGCGTGGATTGCGCGCCGCGGCGCTACGGCCCGAAGGGGCGACGCAGCGGCAACGAGCAGGTCGGTGTAGCCGCGGGGAGAGCCACAGGGCGGCGGCGCTGCGGCTCGACGGGGCGACGCAGTGGCAGCCCGTTGCTCGATCGATGGAGGGGCACGCTGGACTCGGGGACGATCTTCACGGGACCTGCGGAGGCGCACGCAAGCAACTGCCAGGTCGGTCATGCGGCGTGGATGGGGCGGATCTCGGGCGGGCGAGTTATCAATCCGATCACGCGTGAGGTCGGGGACGTCGCTTGGCAATGAAGGGGCCAAGCCACCGAGGCGACACGAACGGACGACAAACGCCGGCGCGTGCACGCGGCCCATGCCCGAGCGGGGCGCGAAGCAGCGCAACACAGACGCAACCGGCCGACTCATCACGTGCGTGGTGGCGCTAGGGCCCAGCGGCCTGATGCAGCCGAGCGGGATGAAGTTTGATGGAGGGTCCCGATCCAATCATGACGACGACGGCCGGCGGCCATAGGCCGCGTGTCGCGCGAGGCCGCCATGTCGAACAAGAGGCCGGTGGAGTTGACGTCGAAGTTGGAGTAAAGGCGCGCGAGGTTCGACGGGTGGCGGCGGGCGACACAATCCGATCTTAGATCGGAAAACCAAAAAAAGAAACGCCGAACAAGACGACCGATGTGAGAGAGAAAACCCGGATCAAGGATCAGGAAAAAGACTCTTTAGGGCAGCCGATCAACACGACCAGCGGACGAACCCTAGGTATAGGTGGTGTGGACCCCGGTGGCGATCATGGAGATTGACCGCCCCGGGGGCGGCGCGGTGCGGAAGCGGCTATGGTTTTGGATCGGGGTAGGCTGATACCATGTAGAAGGATAGAGAGGGAATTGGTGGAATCGATGTTGTATTGCTTGAGCCTCGTGGGCATATATATAGGAGTACATGACCATCTTAGAGTACAAGACAAGCTAGAACAAATCCTCGTCTGTCCTGTGTTTCCTAAATAACCATGATACTCAACAAAGTTGACCATAGCAAAGCTATTGTATATCATATCATGTTGTTGTTGCAATATGGAGAAGAAATCTAACCCGTCAAGATGCAACTATCTTGTCCCATCGTTTTTCTAATACATGCATACGCTCATACATTCATCCCTATAAACACACGCACGCACACCCTACCCTATGAGCACCTTCGAGAGACTGAGCCGATACATCATCTTGAGATTGACGAAGTCATCACAGATACCTTCGTAGTCGATGGGAACATTTCCTCCCACTGAACGCACATCGCCAAAAGGCCTTAAATAAATTCAGAAAATGTGAGCACCGGTGTTAAGGGCATCTCCAACGCTGACCCGCAAACCTCCCGCAACCGTCCGGACCGCGCTGTCCGGACAGCGGAAGCCATCCAACGCGGTCCTGTATCGGTCCGCAGGGCGGTCCGGACTCGTTTTCTCCCGCAAACCGGAGACAAACGTGGGGGGGGGGGGGCTTTGCGCGAGTCCGGACACGCGAAACGTCGCTCTCCGCCCCCCTGGTCCACCCAAAAAGAAGGCAGAGCCCGTGCTTTTGGAGCATCCCGCATTGTTTCCGCGCCAAAATCCCCCACTCTCTTCTTCCATTTCCCGCCACTCTCCGCCCAATTCCCATTCTTTCCTCCCACCCTCTCCTTCCTTCCGCCGATGACGCATGGAACCGTCGAAGAACCTGTCGGAGATGGAACCGGTGGAGGTGCCAGAGGACCCGACCATCACGCTCGCCTGGAAGATCAGCCCGGCTACGCGGCAAAATCACCGCGTCAAAGCGAGGGCCGCAGAGGAGGAGAAGCTCAAGAAGCTGTTGGCCGCGGGTGGGCCTGCTGCTGGCGTTGGGCGTGGCGGCCGTGGGAGACGTGGGGGACGTGGCGGCCGTGGCGGACGCCGGCAGATGGGCGCGCCCACAGTACAGACGGCGCAGTGGCCGAAGAATTACAAGCCGTCGTACTACTACGCCGCCAAGCAGCTCGGAACCCCCGCCGGTACGGTTCCTTACATCGTCGACGTTAACACGACGCTGCTCTTCTCCGAGTATGCTTCGCCGCAGCTCGTCCGGGCGTGGACGGCGGGCGGGGAGCAGATGGGTGCCCGCACGCTGTTCGCTGCAATGCCTAGAGCGGGGGAGCCGGCGTACGACGCGGGGACAGGGAGATGCTGGACATCATCCACGATGGAGGCGATGGAGGAAGAGAGGGCTATGAGGACGGGCAGGTGGAAGACTCGGATCCCACCCAGTCTAGCAACTACCAGCAGCAGCAGACCTACACCTAGACGGCGACGTAGCAGTCCTACACCCAGACCGGCGATGGCACACAGCAACAGCAGCATTGGGTCGCCAGAGAGCAGCAGCCGGAGGGGAAGGAGGAGGAGGAGGACGATGATCCGGATGATACAGTTGGTGATCCAAAGAAGGGTAGAGGAGAAAGCTTCAACATGCGGGAGGACGAGTAGTTGTGCGATGCATGGTAGGCACGGAGCAAAAGGGCACAACCTTTTGGAGGAACATTCACATATGGTTCCATGAACACAAGCATTTCGCGCCCTACTCCGACGCGATCATCCGCAACAGTGAATGGAAGTCCCTCAACCATCGATGGTACACCATCCAAGAGGCCGTGTCCAAGTATTGCGGACACTTGAAGCAGCTCATTGCACGGTGGCCTAGCGGTGCTCAAATCGCCGAGCAAGTAAGTTGATGACTAGCCAGACATGCATTTTTTTATTGCTCACTTGCCGGATATGCTTAGTTTTGTGGATCACTACCCGAAGATGCATAGTTATGTTGATCACTAGTCGGAGATGCATAGTTTTGTTGATCACTAGCCGGACATGCATTGTTTTGTTGCTCACCAGCCAGATATGCATTGTTTTGTAGCCTACTCGTGCTTGTGTGGTGTACAAGAAGTTGGAGAAGAAGTCCTTTACTGTCATGCATTGCTGGTTGAAGTTGAATGGGCAACCGAAGTGGAACCTTTTCATTGCCAAGACCACTGCCCAAGCCAACGAGGAAGAAACCAGTGACCCTATCGACCCAATCCAAGAACCGCCGAAGAAGGTTAGAAGAAATTTACGGGGGAAGAAGTGGGAGGAGGAGAGGGCGAAGCGGAAGGTGCGGCGGCCAAGCTGACGGAGAGGTTCGAGGACATTTTGGCAAGAAGGAGGAGGCATGCGTGAAGCGCTCGGACATCAAGGAGGAGAAGAAGGCGGAGAGGCTCATATTGTTGATGGTGGCGACGGACAAGAAGCTCAAGCTCGAAGAGAGGAGGGCCATGATCGAAGAGAGGAAGACCGCGCTCGAGGAAAAGAAGGCCGCGCTCGAGGAAAAGAGGGTGAAGATCGCCGCCAATGCGGAGGACGCCAGGATGTTGACCTTGAATGTGGACTCTTTGAATGTCAACGCAAGAATGATCGTGCAATCCGTCCGCTATCGGATGTTGCAGCGGCAGAAAGATCAGTTGGCGGCGACGGAGAATGAGGACGAGGCAGAGGCGGGCGCGGAGGAGGATGCGGAGGCTATCTACGTGGCGGCACGGCACCCCCTTGTTCAGGGAGCAGATGACGGGCATTTCCGGTCCGACAGGGAAGAGATGCACGGACTGCCGGACTGATGTTCTTTTGGATTTGGGCATGTAAAAAGTAAGCATATTTGCCTCTTTTTGGTTGTGATCGGGCATGCGATCCGACGCTCGTGTAAACCGGTGCGCTGTGTGGATCAGAGCACATTTGAATTTGAATTTACTGGCGGACATATACAGGATAGCGCTGGATGGTGGCCTCCTGCATCCGTGTCCGCGGACTGGTCCCCCTGTCCGCGGGCAGATGCGGGAGGAAATTTGCCGGTCGCCGTTGGAGATGCCATAAGTCTAGAACTTGAACTCTGGTGGACCGAGGATACCACTGTCATCGTTATTGTCGAATTGACTATACGATTTCGCCAATCGTAATTCAACTGAGATTTTCTATGTCTAATGCAATCCCAGTTTAGTGAATAGTAATAGATATAGCTTGGTGAGAAAGTACAATGTATACCTTTTTTGGACTTTTGAGAAAATCGACTTAGACATAAGAATCTTGATAAGCCTTTTCTTTTAAAAAATGTTTCTTATTTGGTAACACAATAAATTCACAAGATGGAATTAATCATGATCAGTAATTATTTGGTAACAGAATAAATTCACGGCAAGGAATTAATGAGAGCCGATGGTCATTCCACCATCTAAAAAAAGTAAAGTTCGCCTTAATTGTATTGTGCTCTCCTGTATGCCAACTGATAGAAAATAACGTTAGCCATTTTTGAAAGAAAATAGTGTTGTTAAGGGAGAGAGAGGGGGGGGGGGGGGATGTGAGTGAGGATCCTAGATGTATATGTGACACACGATTGATGTCAAACCTACCTAGAATAAGTGCTTCACGTTGCAACATACGGGTAATTAATTACCTAGTCTAAATAAAAAAACCTTTTATTGATTCTTTGCAAAAGTATCTAGGGAGGATATAGGGTGAAAGTCATTTTGAGTGGTTGCGGTACATACCGGCAACAATCTCACCTTTCATCGATGGCTTTAAGATCCGGGCTGTAAACATCTATTATTCCCCCTTTTTTGCTATACAACCTGAATACTATGCCTAATACAATTATTGTCCCCACCATTGTCCTTCATATGGCAGGGATAGCAGTGGTGGCAGCATGTGACAACCCGCTCTCTTCTCTCGCACATAAATCCAACCTTTTATTTCATCTTAGCTAAATAAAAATCGTTCATATCATTTAAACTATAAGATTGTTTTTGAAATAATTTATATATTTGAACTCCTGGCCGAGACCTTTAGAACTAGACCAATCTTGGATACATTTCAAACACTTTTAAATTTCAACGTTTCACATTTCATATGTGAAACAAATCTACTTCACTAGAAAATGTGGAAAACCCTATTTTCAATTGAAATATGTGAAACTAACCTATTTCACTAGAACTTATATCAACCCAAATATGAAATTAAAATGATAACTTGTGAAACTGATTATTTGAAAATGTGTAACAGTTTTTTTTCAAAAGAGTAAAACATGTTTTTTGAAAAATGTGTAATTGAAATAGATGTTTTTTTGTGAAACAATCCAGTGAAAAGTGAAATGTAGGTTCTCAATTGTGAAATAGCAACCATGGAAAGTGAAATTATAATGCATCATTGCAAAATTGATTATTTGAAAATGTGAAACAAATTATTTCAAAAGAGTGAAATAGTTTATTTAAGAAATGTGAAATAGACGTTTTTTGTGAAACAAGCCAGTGAAAAGTGAAATGTAGGTGATACACATGTAGAAGAGTTCAAGCTCCCCGCATCGAGGTGCATACGCGAAATGATCAACTGGAAGAGGATTTTGTGCAACTAGTTGCCGGTACAACCTATATTCATTTTTTAATGATTTCTAAAAATGTGAGATAATTCATGGTTAGTAGTAATGCTATATAATGCACACGTGTATTGTTACGAACCCAGATATATTGTCTAAGATAGCCAACAATACTTGGTTCATACAACAGGAATTCAGAGGATTTGGGTACAGGAACAGAGGGGATTGAGAGAGAGATAGCAGCTAGGTCCTTCTTCTTCCTCTCATCTCGTGTCGCTGCCTCCCCTTTATCCTGTCTCCTGGACGGCTGGGTCTTCACCCGGTGGAGGCCTGCCTTCTCCTGAAGTTGGGCTCAGCCCAACTTCCTCTTCAGGTACTTCTTTCTCTTCTTGCTTCCAGGCATGGGCTGGGCCCTGACATGCCCCACCCCTTGAGCAGTTGCTTGACCCCAAGCAATGCAATCTGGAAAACGATGATGTAGGACGAAGGCGTCTTCCCAGGCAGTCGACGTTGATGACGCATTCCATGTCGCTTGTACTTGTGGTACCACGACCCCCCCACGTTGCACATGACGAGCCTGGAGAAGGGCCACTGGTGGCGAGAGGCAAACATATTTTAGCTGTTGTTCTAATAAACATGCAGGAATATCTGATCAGTGGGTCTGATACTTGATTCATGGCAGAATCTTGCCATGCTAGAGGCATCTCCACCCTCTTATGCAAGTCTGATGCTCTTATACCAGGATCCCCTTGTGCAGTCATGTCAAGTGATGAAATGTAGGTGGACTGCAGAACTTGAAGTACAATGCTACTGGAGAGTACCAACACCATTGGAACACCTTTGCCCCAGAGATTAATTAAGAGGTATGCTACAGATTTGAACAGGCTGAGGGTGTAGGTGTGTAGATACAACACATCAGAGGGACTTGCAGTAACCCATTGTAGAATAATGAGTGAGCAGTTGCAAGAATTATCACAGCCAGAAGAATGCTCACCAAGTGAATGTAAAGCTTGGGTTAGCCTACGAGCACACCAAACCAGTATCAGATGAGTAGGATTCACTACCAGATTATGCAGACTTTGTACCAAAGCTGCATCACAGTGAATAATGCTTGGAGGAAGAAGGATCTGATAATTGGAATATTTGTTGCTGTCCCGTGGAAAATATGGAGCTGATCTGCAGTGATTTGTAACAAGTATCTGGACATGTTGACATACCATCAACTGAGATGTGCTTACTTGGTATGTGCTCGCTAAGAATGGCTGGAAGAAAATGTCCAGAAGCACAATTCCACAATACATATGCCTGTCAAGTGATCCAGCTAGTGAATAAGAAGAACAAATTCTTCGAGCTTGGGGTTGGTAGCCTGTGTATGTATAGTCTCCGCTCCCCTTAAATTTCTCTAAGTTCATAAGGTGCCAGTTTCCTACGAGCATAAGAAGTGTCTGTCGATGTGTAGCTGCAGATGTGTCGCTAAATCTCACAAATATCTCATGTTCACCCGGATCCCATGATAAAAGTGGCTTGTCCTTAGGTGTACTATAGTGCAGCAGCACTAAGCCATGCTTGATTTCACACCCTTCATTTCTGGTCGGTACAGGAACCGTGGCAGAAGCACATGTTCCCTTCACTGGTATCACCTGCTGCTCCTCACTAAGAGGCATAACAAAGCCACTGTATCTTATTGGGGGCTTCCCAATATAAAATATCTCATGAGATAATGAATTGACAGTTGTACTATGGATATCTCCTGGAATGACCAACTGGTTAGCACAATCTGCACTTCCCTCAAACTCATTCACTAATAGTTTGCTAAGCTGCAAGCTCTGCAAGACATTACAGGATTGTTGGCTAGCAGTGCACAGTCTGCACTCACCACTGGTTGACAAGTCTTGTGTTGCTGCATTTGTTGTAAGTACTGAACTGGGAGAGCAGTCAACTTGCGAGCCGTTACTGGTTGACATGGCACCGGATTATCTTGGATTCCTGTCAATGAGACCCGGCGACCCTGATGCGTGAAGCGCATCCACCTCTTGCGCCAGTGCACCCACATGGGACTATGGTCCTCGAGCCAATCTGCTCCCACAATCAGATCGTAGCACCCCAACGGAAGCACTTTGACATCATGAGTGAATGTGAATCCTTGTGTCCACCAGGCCAATTGCGCGACGCAATGAGAACTGATTAATGTTGCACCGTCAGCCACCACGTACCGAGCTGGTGGCATCTCTTGGGTCGTTAGGTGCAATTCCTCCACAAGTGCGGCATCCACAAACGAGCAATTGGCACCAGAATCAATCAGGATAAGGATGTCGCGCTTGCCGATAAGTTCGTGCATACGCATGGTGCGGCGACGCGCTGGCACAGCCGCAGCTACTTCCCTGGTCACAACCATAACCTCTTCCTCTGAGCTGGAATCAGCGAGATGTTGCAGATCAGGAGCTTCTTCAAGATGCAGCACTTCCAGCAGCTCCTCCATAACATGAATCGGGACTTTATCGGGACATTTGTGACCCCGTGCCCATGGCTCACCACATGTGAAACAGAGATTCTTGGACTTGAGGTATGCACGCAGCGCTTCGAGCTTCTCGGACATCTTGCGGAAATCATCAGGAGCTGCCGGAGCCTTGCTCTTGTCAGTATAAGCAGTATGTTGGGAGGAATAGCGAGGCGAAGTCTTGAGAGACGCCTGAAGCTTGTCATTCTCCAACTCCACTTCTTGCAGTAGAGCCAAAGAACTAGCAGTATCGACATCCTCTGGACGATGCAAAACAACTGCACTACGAATTTCTGAACGCAATCCAGCAATGTAACGCTCAACAAACAACACCTCATGAGTATTATGAGCTGCCAACAAAATTTGATGGCGAAGGGTATCGAATTTGGTGGTGTATTCTTCAACAGTACCTACTTGATTCAAAATCAGTAGTTGACGCATATAGAATTTGTGCCTCTCTTTACCCCAGCGAGCCTTGACGGCGTCACATAGTTCTTCCCAGTGCAGGAATGGCTTGCTTTTCTGGATCATTTTCAGCCAGAGTGCCGCATTACCCACCACATTCAGAGAAGCAAACTTGACTTTCATGTGATCGGACACCCCATAAATCTCGAAGTACAACTCGCAATTATCTAACCAGACCTGATAATCTTCTCCATCGAACTTAGGAAATTCCATTTTGGGTGTACTCCCAAACATGGGTCTGTGTGAATGATGATAAACAGGACGATTTGCCTGTGCGGACTCGTGGTCGAACAGGTGATGGGCATGAGCGTGCATACCATTGCTCGGAGGCAGACCAACGGATCCGGGATCCCCCGTGACTGGTCCCCGTAGAGGATGATGAGCGCCGTGCTCCTGGGGCCGATTCGCGCCGTCGGTGCGCACCTCCCTGGTGGAAGGAGACGCGCCAGTGCCGGCCGGACCTGGAGGGCGCCCGGTGCTGGACTCCAGCACGCCCAAACGCGCCGACGCATCCTCCGCGTGCAGCTGCAGGAGGGATACCGAGGCCGTGAGGGTCTTTGTGGTGGCGTCCACCGTCTTCATCCACGCCGTGATGCTCTGCAGCTGCTCGGCTATGTCGTCCAGCTTGGTGTTGGTGGCGTTGCTCTGCTCCTCCACCGTCGCCATGGCTGTCGAGATCTGCTGCTCCACGACTGTGGGTTTCTTCTTTGGCGCCAGATCGCCGATACATCGTGATTAATCGTTCCGAGAGATAGGAATTACGGCTGCAGACGAACTGCTACCAACCACAGACGGATTTACAGATCGATCACGCAGCATACGGGGATCGAAAAAAGTGGCTCTGATACCAATTGTTACGAACCCAGATATATTGTCTAAGATAGCCAACAATACTTGGTTCATACAACAGGAATTCAGAGGATTTGGGTACAGGAACAGAGGGGATTGAGAGAGAGATAGCAGCTAGGTCCTTCTTCTTCCTCTCATCTCGTGTCGCTGCCTCCCCTTTATCTTGTCTCCTGGACGGCTGGGTCTTCACCCGGTGGAGGCCTGCCTTCTCCTGAAGTTGGGCTCGGCCCAACTTCCTCTTCAGGTACTTCTTTCTCTTCTTGCTTCCAGGCATGGGCTGGGCCTGACATGTATAATCCCGTCCAATAATAGAACCATTTGTGTAAAAAGAGACAAGATTCAATGACATATAAATTTGTTTTTCTCTTCATGTCACAAGATGTTATATTTTGTTACTACATGAGCTTTTGCAGATGCACATGATATAGCATGACTTACATCCAGGAATTATTTCATAATTTGTGGGCACTCGAAAAATATGGGGTGCAGGAAATTACTTTCCCATGATCAACCCTCTCGTGGAATGAGGTTTCAAGTCCTCTTCAGTCGGTAAACTTCCTGTAAAAGAAGAGAACGACCGCAGATACCCCCCATTAATTCGATATATATATATACTAGTACGATGTAGAAAGTGCGCATTGGCGGAGAAGTCAGGAGAAAACGTGTGTACTCTCCACTCTCCAGTCGTCGTCTTCATTCTTAATTTACCCATGGAGACTGAGAGAGACACGCCTAATCATGTCGATCCACCCACTGATCGAATCCATTCGAGCTCCCAGCTATCTGCTTTACCGCACCGGCCGTCTTTGCCAGTCACGATTTTACACGGCCGCGATCGAGCGACCGTCGCGTGTCTGCAATCTACAGCGCAAATGCCACCAACCGCGCGCGCCATGGCCTCCATGGCTCCTTCCTGCTTCTATTTAAACCCTGCGGAACGCTCTTAGAAACCACCACGCCGACTGCCAACTGCCAACTGCCAACGTCGTCACTAGCACTAGCACACGCACTAGCTAGCGAGCTCAGCTCACTTGGCAATGGCGATGGTGGAGGTGCTGTCGTCGGAGCTGGTCGTCCCGGCCGAGCAGACGCCGGGGGGCAGCATCTGGCTGTCCAACCTCGACCTCGCCGGGAGGAGAGGCTACACGCCGACGGTCTACTTCTTCCGCCCCAACGGCGACCCGGGCTTCTTCGCGGCCGACGCCATGAAGGACAGCCTCGCCAGGGCGCTGGTCGCGTTCTACCCGCTCGCCGGCCGCCTGGGTCTTGATGCCAGCGGCCGGGTCCAGGTGGACTGCACCGGCGAGGGCGTGGTGTTCGTCACGGCCCGCTCCGAGCACTACGCGCTCGAGGAGCTGATGAACGAGTTCGTGCCGTGCGGCGAGATGCGGGACCTGCTCGTGCCGCCGACGCCGGCGCCGAACCCGCCGTGCGCCCTGCTGTTCGTGCAGATCACGCGCCTGCGGTGCGGCGGCGTGGTGCTCGGCCAGGCGATGCACCACTCGATCGTGGACGCGCGCGGCGCCGCGCATTTCTTCGAGACGTGGGCGAGCATCTCCCGCGGCGGAGGCGCGCCGACCGTGCCGCCGTGCTTCGACCACACGCTGCTCGCCGCGCGCCCGGCGCAGTCGCGCGCGGTGCTGTACGACCACCCGGAGTACAAGCCGGAGCCGGAGCCGGTGGACCCCGTGTCGGCGTCCACGTACGCGAGCGCCATCGTCACGATGAGCAAGGGCCAGGTGGGCGCGCTCAAGGCGCGGTGCCTCGGCGCGTCCACGTTCCGCGCCGTGGTGGCGCTGGTGTGGCAGTGCGTGTGCCGCGCCCGCGCGCTCCCGCCGGCGGCCGAGACGCGGCTCTACTCCATGGTCGACATGCGCGCGCGCCTGGACCCGCCGCTCCCGGCGGGGTACTTCGGCAACGCCGTGATCCGCACGTCGGTGTCGGCCACGGTGGAGGAGGTGGTGTCCAGCCCGCTGGTCCACGCCGCGAGGCTGGCGCGCGCGGCGACGAGCCAGGGCGACGACCACGCGAGGTCGCTGGTGGACTACCTCGAGGGTGTGGACACGATGAACCTGCCGCGCAGCGGCATCTCGCGCGCGCACCTCCGCGCCATCAGCTGGATGGGCATGTCGCTCTCCGACGCCGACTTCCGGTGGGGCGCGCCGGCGTTCATGGGGCCGGCCCTCATGTACTACAGCGGCTTCGTGTACGTGATGAACGCGCCGGGCAAGGACGGCGCGCTGGCGCTGGTGCTGTCGCTGGAGCCCGAGAGCATGCCGGCGTTCAGGAAGGTGTTCGCCGACGAGCTGGCCCGCCTCGAGCTGTGATATATACACACGTACACGTATCACGCGAGGGACATGCATGCATGGGTACGTATATTCTGCACCTGCATGCAGGCATGTTCGCGTCGTAATTATTTGGTTATTACCACCGTGTGGTAGTAGTATGTTAATATGAGCGCGTCCATGAGTGAAGTGTTGGCTGGTAATTAAGTAAGCCATGCATGCATGCATAGCTGCATGCTGCTATCTTTTACAGTACTGGCTAGTGTAACAAGACTCGAGAAGTATTGGACTTGGGCATGTGTAATCTCGATCTCAGTCTCTCTAGCTAGCTAAGCCGAATGTCTCGTGCTGATTGCTGCGTCTAGGCCGCCCTACACCGTTCCTTTTACACGTCGCTCTATGAATGATGAGGACATGGCTATCTATCACTCTACTTTGAGATAGATCTTGAAATTATTGTATGTACCCAACTTTACGTGTACATACCATGTGAATTCGGACACCCTGGTGCCCGTTCTCGTGCCTTGAGATTTGGACGTGTGCCCTGCGACGTTTGGGCAGGCATCATGGTACCCGGTGTGGCATCATGCGTGCGTACGTGTGCTTTTCAGCTGCTTGCCTGTGGCGAGCACTCTTGCCATCATGCATGCATGCACCGGCCAGCACAGGATAAAAAAAAACCGAGGGGGTTGGCAGCGGGCTTGGTGGAGTGGGTCTGTGGGTGTGCTCCTCGGAAAATCGGTCGTCGTGGAAAATGAAGATCGCCGCATGGAAAGCCTGGGCAACCTGCGGTATCCGTGGCGGCCGGCAAACGTCGGCATCATCATCCGGCAACCGGAGACCACGATTCCTATCGTGCGTTGGTGGCATGTCCATTTGCGACGAAGATCTGGGATGCAATGAGTGAAGTTAATCTGGCCGCGTTGCTGGACGCTGACAGTTGAGGAGTGCTGGAGTACTGGACCAGCCACGTCCGATGTCAAGGTGATGGTGTTGCTGACTATTTGGCGCGCATCTGGCAACTGCTGGACTCATGATACACGTACTGTGCCTTCCGACAGAAGCTACACGGCGGTTCCTGGACAAATACTTATCGACACTGTTTAATGAAAAGAATGTTTCATTGGGCTGGTTATTCATGCGTGTGTGTGTACAGTGGCGGTTTTAGGCCCGAGGCAGGCAGGGCCTTCGCCTGGGGCGTGCTGGAGAGATTCTTCCTTCACTGTAGCACAAATCACACTGTATATCACTGTAGCACGCTGTAGATAGAAGGCTTGGACGTTGTGTGATGCTGGCTCCGCTACTGTGTGTGTATGCTGGTCCCATAAATTGTCTATTCCGTGGAGGCTGCAGGACATGATCTTTCTACGATGGTGTTGAATTGGTTTGAGCATAGAATCAGGGAGATTTTCTCTCGGTACAAATGGTGATGTACTCGGATAGGACCTCTCTCATCCTATGCTATCTTTTAAATTTTCTGTGAAATGTTTTTCTTTTCTTTCGGGCTGTTTACTGCATGTGTCATGTTATTGAAAAAAACTTATCAACGCTCTTGTATATCCGACAACAGGAATCACAGGGTATTATCATGGTTATAAGCAGCCTTTTCTCGGGAGAACAAGTTCATTATCCGAAGCCGAGAGTGATTCTACCATGGCCAAAGTCATGCCATGGTCGGGCAGCGTAGAATGTCGACATGGACTTTTCTCGGAAGCGAATGGTTTTGTAGGTGGTTATTGCGATTAGATATAGGCGAGAGAATTTTCCGCATTTGGCATGACGATTATGAGTTTGTTTATCAAAATTAGTGAAGATCAAAATAGAGTTGCATGTTGCATAACTGGCTATGTTAAAACAGAGTTGGACACTGCTTTGTTGGTTGCATCATGCACCTGTGCCTGACGTACATATGAATTTATGTTCAGTCTTTTCATCTTTTGTTTAGTTTATGAGTAAGATTCGTACAATGTTCTACCTAAGTCGTCCGGAAAATTATTTTGGGCAAGTTGTTTTTCTGGGCCATTAGATTATGATCAAATGGTCATCCTTCTTTCTCCTTCCTGCAACTTTCTTCCTCTTCCAACCGTTCCTCCTCACACAAAATTGCCTTATTCAAATTATAAATTCAGTCAACTTACATATATCTATTGTGAAAAACAATAGTGCATATGCTAGCCCTACGTGCCCGTAGTAACTTACGCGCGTGCACCTACCATCCTAGTCTCGTCAATGGCCTCGTACGCGCAGTTTACTTTAGTTGCACTGGCTCGCGCACACGTACGCATGTAGCGAGATCAAATCCATTTTGTGCACAAAGCCAATCATCTTTTATAGTACTAATAACAACCAAAGAAAAGCACACGGGTTACACAAGGTTCGGTATGCCTTTTTCTTTTCCTGAAATTTAATTGTATATAGTACGTCTTGTAGCGTCTTCTGGCAGTGTACGGCGGACGAGAACCTTTGAAACTACGTTGAATGAATCTTTTTCCAGGAAAATTAAGTACCTACTAATCTAACTACCGAAGCACAGCAAAAATCAAAGTACAAATTCTACTTTAATCTACTCCTTTTGGAACGTAAACTTAATTAGCTAGATAATACTATAAAGAAAACCTACGAAGGGGCAGGTGGATAGGGTAGGCAGAGATCCCAACAAGGTGGTTCAGGTGAAAGAGAGGGACAGTTTTGTACTACTAGCCTGCTTCGACGTTGTCGTGGAGAACTTCATGTCCCATTGTCCCTTACACGTTCCAATCACTACTACTGCGGTTGAGGAAATTGGACTTCGTATTCTTCCTGGGTCTGGCTCGTGGGCCGACGTCGTCTTGTGTCTCAAGAGGTTTTTCTCCATACGAGAAATCCTTCACTCGCAGGGAATTCAAATCGACCCTCACTCTTCCTCTTGCTTCCTTAGGAAAGAGCATAAAGAAGGCACCTAAAACAGGTGGGAAAGGAAAGGTATACTTTTCACAGCCGACAAGCGGCGCATTTAAGCCCTAAAGAACTAGCTTCTTGGAAAAAACTCACTCGCACTCCTTGTGTAACAAACTTCTACCAACCCCCGTTCTTTTGTTCTGGTCGGAATCAAATCTTTGACTAAGTGAATATTGTTTTCTTTGGCAAAGACTAAGTGAATCTTTGAGTGCATCCATGATTGGCTGCACTAGCTTATAGCTAGTCTTCTTCTTCACTCCGAAGCAAGGTCCATCATAATTTTGACGATAAAAAATGGTTGGAATATTTCTATCAACATATGGAGGCGCGGACATGAAAGTTAAATTTGTATGAACTAAAAGAAAATTTGCATTAATTATATATTTTTAGTAATGGAAGTCTTGCAAGCTAAATAACATATAGAGTGAAGAGATTTGAATTATATCTTGCTAGGAGGACTACCTGGGTTATTTTATAATAAAAGATGAAAATTTAGCTTTCTTTGTTTGTTTCAGAAACTGTGGAGACATAGCCATATAGACATCGATTAGATAGGACACACCATTTTTATGTGGCTGATACCTTGGTTGAAACATCTTCTTTGCAAGAGATCTATTTCTATCAGGTGCAGCCATGGAAGTGAGATATACAAAGGAAAACAATACACTAAGTTTACAAAGGGGGAAAGGACAGTAGAAGTTTTGGCAACCGACCTCTTAATACCCTTTTTGTTTGTGCTACGGGTTATCAACATGCACATGTGGTGAAAACGTACACAGTCAGATGACACGATGTCCCAAGTTTGAATCTGAATGGGACTCTTTTAACTCTGTTATCGGTGACCTCTCTTCATTCCATGGAGGACGATTGCATTGGCAAAGATCTGACCTAGACATAATATTGTAGACTTATCTATGTCATCATGGTCTCAGGAATCAAGTAATAGGTCTTGTGTTCCCTATGTCAGATCCAGATTCTGAATCTAGGACAGATTAGGACTAATATATCCATGGCGCTATCCCTAGTATCTTAGATGACCTTGTACCGGCATGGCCAGCTTAAGGTGCATCATTGTCCACAATCATGCTTCAGGCAACATCACAATAATGAAAATACCTGCAACAAATGAATAGCGAAGAACAAAATTAGAACTGATAACAACTGTGTGGAGTATAGGTTGTAGTGAGGAGGAAAAATCGGTAGCAATGTTAAACATGGAAGTGCAACCTAGTGGAGAAGCATAGTGTTGTGGTGGAGTTGTGTGGAAGGAAGAAGGGGGGAGGAGACATACCGACAGGAGAGACATGCAAACTAAAAGGAAGAGTATGCAGGGAATCTATAACATCCGTCCACCATTGGCCGCCGGCAATAGGCGCACCTCCATTGCATTAATGGAGTCTGCAAACGACTGCTTTACTCATGATCCGCGGCAGACGAACTCCAGGCGCCCACGACCTAGCTTCCCAATCGCATCGCTCCCCCATCGACACGCTGGTTCTTTTTTTCTTCAACAGAGCGATTTGGTCACCTCCTGTGCTAAAGGCCTAGGTGAAGGGGTTGCACATCGAGTTGCACAGAGCGAGCTCCTATACCGCGTGTGACACGCTGGCGAATGCAAGCTCCTAGTCAGCGCTTCGAGCGCTGGTTGCCGTACCGGTGCTCACGTGCGCGATCTCGTGGGTCGGCCCATTAGCAAGGCACTTGCATCGCCCGATCCGTCGACAGCAGGATCGATCCTCGCTCGCTCGGTTCCGCTATATTTGATTTAATCCTGTTGACCGTGGACTTCTCAAATTTTTTAATTTTTTTTTATCGAATTTGGAAAAAAGTTCACAAAATTGAAAAACGTTCATCAATTTTGGAAAAAAAGTTCAACGAATTTGAAAAAAATCATGGTATTTCAAAAAAGTTTCTCGATTTTGAAAAAAAAAATCACTGATTTGAAAAAAATTGATTCGATTGGAAACAAGTTCTTTAATTTTGAAAAAAAAGTTAATTCATTTTGAAAAAAAGTTCATCATTTTTTTTAAAAATAATCAAATTTGAAAAAGTTCATCGATTTTGACAAAAAGTTGATTCAAATGTGAAAAGAGTTCATCGAGTTCAAAAAAAAGTTCATCAATTTTGAAAAAAGTTCGCAAATTTGGAAAAAGTTCATTTAATTGTTTTAAAAAGTTCAAAAATTTTGAAAAAATTCATCGATTTGGGAAAAAGTTCATGAATTTTTTAAAAAAGTTGTTTGATTTTGAAGAAAAAGTTCATCAATTTAAAATGGCGTATTTAAGAAAAGAAAAAATCAGAAAAAAAGAAAAAAGAAAAAGAAACATGAACTGGAGAAAGAATAAAAGAACCAAAGGAGTTACTATGCACAATGTGTGTGATGTCCCTACTGCTTAGTGCGGCGCACTGTGAATGTACAGGTCTCGAGTTTGATCCGTCGCCCGCGTACTATTTTTTGCACTTTAAACAGATAAAAGAAAAACGCAAAATCGGTCGGCCCAGCTCACAGTATAGGGTGTGCGCTTCAAACGCCCGTTTGCAAAATGGCCTAGAACGGGCGGTTGAAGCGCCATTTAGGAACCGCCATGGCGAATGAGCCAGCGGGCACGTCCTCGCCCAACCGCGCACCCCCATTGGACCGGCCCACGAACGGGCCTAGACGCCCCCCCTTTTTCATATCTTTTTTTTTGCATTTTGTTTTTTAGTTTTTATTTTTATTCTTTAAAATAATTTGGCATTTCAAAAAAGTTCCAATTTTAAAAAAAAAATAATTTTGGAAAAATGTTCCTAAAATCATAAAATGTTCATCGATTAATAAAAACGTTCATGATTTTGAAAAATGTTCACGTATTGAAAAACGTTCATGAATTTGAACAAAAAATTTGAGAATTCTAAAAATATTCAAGATTTTTAGTAAAATGTTCCGAAAGAAAATTATCATGAATTACAAAAAATGTTCATCAAACAAAAATGTTCATGCATTTCAAAAAATGTTTCTTAAACAAAGATGTTCATGAATTTCAAAAAAATGTTCACAAATTCTAAACATGTACACAATTTTTGAAAATGAACATATTTTGAATTTTGATGATTGTTTTTGAATTTGGGTTAAGTTTTTTGAATTTGAATTAATTTTTTATATTTGATAAAACAATTAAATTCAATGAACATTATTTTGAATTTGATGAAAAAAATCCGAGAACATTTTTTGAATCCCCTGAACATTTTTGGAAAATCATTTTGTGAATTCCACGAATAGTTTTGGAAAATTCAGGAACATTTTTTGAATTGGTTGAACATTTTTTTTATTTCGATGAACAAATTTTTGAAATTGATGTACAAAATTTGAATTTTGGAAAATGTTTACTAATTTGAAAATAATGTTACCAGTTTGCAGAAAAATGTTTTTTAAATTTGGAAAGGAAAAAGCTAAAAAATAAAGAAAAAGGAAAATGAAAAATAAAAAGAAAAACGAAAATTATAAAGAGAAAGGAAAAAACTAAAAAGAAAAAGAGAAAAAAAAGTGAAGAAAGAACAAGAAAAAAAAACTAAATGTTCTGGAACCTTCCCAAAACGGGAAACGGCTAGCTGGGCCGACCCAAAAATAGGCAGCGCGTAGAGGAGGGTGCGCGCGATAGCTAGGAGGTAACCAGTGCGCCAAATAGGATCTGCCCTGCACAGAGCCGCGTCCTGGTGAGAGGGTCGCACATCGGCTTGTGTCTTTTTGGGTGCAAGCCCATTAGGCCCATTTTAAGAGCAGCAACCCAACATGGATAACGCCCACTAAGCAGGATTCGGAGCTAATTGGATAGCTGAAAACGTCCAAAATTGATGATCCGACGCCAGCAAACATTACTGGCCTAAGAGGGCTGGAAAGTTGCAGAGTTATAATCTCTCTAAATTTGGATGTGGAGTAGTTGAACAGGATCCTCGTGTGGTGAGATTTTAGATAAAAAATAGGACAACGAGGAATTTTTCATACTAGATCGACTCAACATTACCAAATCTACTCTGAAACTCTCTTCTCTTCATGGTTGCTTGTAAAAAAAAAGAGTCTCTTTAGTCCTAACCCTATGGATTTGACTTTTGTCTCAACACCCTGCTCTCGACGTTTGCTCGAGACGGGATGCTATGAAATAGTTGAAAGCAGATGCAACATTAAAGAAAGTCAATCCAGTAGCCTTAAGTCATACCGAACACTATGTCCTAATAGTAAGGGATTTTCCAAACAAGAACATACACTACCCATCAATTTTATAATAAAAATATAAAACAAAATAATTGAAGATGACAAGTTGCACATTTTGTATATGACCAGTTGCACACAAAGATAAAAGTGCAACTCTATTGTATCAAAAAGTGCAAACATGAAGAAAAAAAATGAACAAAATTAAATACGAAAATACATTACCAATCAATTTTACAAAAAATATATAAAAAAGGACACTAAAATTCACTTAAAGCAGAGAAGTTTTATATTTTAGATATGGTCGGTTGCACATGAAATATATGTGCAACTCCCGTGTATAAAAAGTGCTACCTTGGAGAAAAAACAAGAGTAAATAAGAGGATACAATATCAAACACTATTATTCAATATATCAAAATATTTTTTTTAAAAAAAATTAGAAGATGAGAAGTTGTACATTTTAGATATGACCAGTTGCATGAAACAAAACGTGCAACTCCAGTGCATTAAAATGTGCAACCATGAAAAAAAAATAGAATAAGGAAGACATGACACAAAATGCTCCAGATAAAAAAACTTAACCAGTAGTTACTCCAACAACACCAACATATATTTCTTTGGGAAAAGCAGGAACTTGATTTTATTGATAAGTGCAACTAGCCCATAATTAGGGAGCAAAATACATAAAGCATGTAAAAAATTGGTTGCACTTTTATAGATAAGAAGTGTAGCTTGAGTTCATTGAAAAGTGTAACTAGTGCATAATCAGAAGAACAAAACTACATGTAGCTTGTAAAAAACTAGTTTGTGCTTTAAAGAAATGGGTGGTTGCACTTTCTTTTGAAGTGCAACTTAAGTTCACGACTAGCGCATAATCGGGTGAAAACATACGTATAAAATGTAACAAGGACTCGGTCACACTTTACCGAAGTGAGTATTTCCATATATTTTTAAAGGTGCAACTTGAATTTAAAAGTGCCAATTGCCCATAATAAGGGAGCAAAAACTAAATATAACATGTAAAAAAATGTTTGCGCTTTCAGAAGTGGGTAATTGCACATTTTAGAAAGTGTAAATTGATTATATTGAAAAGTGCAACTGGAATATAATTAGCGGAAAAGAGACAAAAATAGGATGTAAAAAATTTAGTTGTGATTTTCTAAAAACACTTCTAAAAATCATGCATTACTTAATCACACTTGTTTGAATAATATGAAAAGAATAAGTAAATGTAAAAAAATAGACAAGTTATACATTTTGGATGGAGTATGTTTCACAAAAGAATACGCAAGGTAAAAGTCCATTGATTATGGGTGATTCATACTTAAAATGATATAATCTCACAAATTGCACATTTTAGATGTGGCTAGTTTGACGGTGTCCTGGACTAAGGGGTACCAACCTATACGGCCTGCCATCTATGGGCCAGGCTGATGACCCGCCGACCACCGGAGGAGGGACTACCGAAGCTGTGATCCTCGGCGTGAGCAAGATGGAAACTTCCGAAGACTTGGCGTGCACTTCAAGGAGAGTCCTAATAGTCGGCGTGTTTATTCCTAGTTGGCAACTGACCATATGTGTAACCTAGGGATTTAGTCTTTGCGGACACAAACACAAGCCTTAGGGTTTAGAACACAATCATCCGATCTCGAGGTAGATCCTCTTGTAATCTGTACTCCATCGAATCAATACAATCCAAGCAGGACGTAGGGTTTTACCTCTTCGAGAGGGTCCGAACCTGGGTAAACATCGTCTCCCTTGTCTCCTGTTATCATTGTTCCTAGACTCACAGCTTCAGACCCCCTACTCGAGATCCGCCGGTTTTAACACCGACATTGGTGGCCCATATAGGTCCCGCTGTGTGGTCGCGAAGGACCAATGGCTCGTCTTCAGATTAACGATGACATCGGCTGCGGGGCATCTTTCTCCTCGGCCAACTTTTCGCGTTCGGCAGCATCGATCTTCACGCTGATTCGACCGGCCACCTCGACCGAGTCAAAAATTTCACCCCAGGTCAGATAACTAGATTTGGGAGTTTGGAATACGCTGTTGATTCCCGCGGCGATCTTGCTCTCTCAGCTGGATGCCAGATCGGCTTGAGAACTCCATGGATGCCGTGGTCTTAACCTCGGATTCGACCGTGGACTCGGACCTCGGATCAGCTCTCACCTCGGAACCGACCTTGAGTCCGGATCCGATCACCCTGTCGCCAGATCAGGCATTAGCCTTGGCTGACCAACGCTCCGAGGCCGCATCACGCGGCTCATCGAGCATATTACAGGTTAGCCCCGCCTACTATCAAGAGATGAGCCCGGCAGACCTCTCACTCTTGAACGAGATGCTAGATCGAATCCAGAACCTTGGGATTTCGGACGGGCAGTCCTCTGTCTATGACTAGATCGGATGTAAAGCCGACGATAGGAAAATTTACATCCCACCCAGCACCCACCTAGTCGCTACGGTCGAGGATTTAACCGACGTACTAGACTACCCCTCTGAGGAGGCGACCGACATGGATGAAGATGTCGATGGTACGTCTGGCGTGGGATCACCCATTATTACCTCCCATACCGGCAACTGGGCGGCAACCTCCACCTACGACGTCTACATGGTTGACACCCCCAAAGATGATGAGGATAAGGAGGACAAGGATCCCCCCAAGCGCCGATGGACACTACTGGGAAAGGGCTTATAGGTGAACCCAAATGATTGGCGGGCACTATTTAACACCCGCCACTACTACGTTGGAGAAGTTGCACTGGCGAGTACTAAAGAGGCCCCGCCACTGCTCCTATCGCAGCAGTGGCGGGCAGTCCGTCGTACCCGCCACAAGTAAACTGTCTTCAAGATCCACCCTTGCTGAAAACCTTTTGTGGCGGGCGCTGCTGGGCGCCTGCCACTGCTCCATCAGTTAGCTGTGGCGGGTAGCTAGATGTGCCCACCACACCTGTCTTTCGGCAACTCACGCCGAGGTTGTTCAAAAATTGAAAAAATAGGAGTGGCGGGTCGTCTTCTCTGCCCGCCAGACGAATTTAGCTGTGGCGGGTGCTTCTTTGCTCCCGTCACTTGGCGTACACTTAGGGTTTCTAGGCCCCACGCGCCCGCAACCTTTCCATATCTTATCCAAAAATTCTTCACCCCCGTCTCTCTCGTCCGTCGCCGCCGTCGCCATCGTCCTGGCGGCCTTGGACGTCGCCACCATCGCTACCGTCGTGCTGGCCTTTCCGTCGGCGCCGTCCCCCTCGTCCTCGTCGTCCCCATCGCCCTCGCCGTCTGCCGCGGCCGCATCGAATGTCATCGCCGCCCCCGCCGTCACCGTCGCCCTCGCCTTCCGGCGACTACAACGTTCGCCGCATCCCCGACGTCCTCAACGTCCACTGCCATCGGCCTCAACCTCCATGTCTTCTCCGTCCGCCCCGGTAATGACATGCATCTTTCTCTTTTATTGTATATTTAGATTGTTGTTGTTCTTGTACTAGAAATAGTTAGTACTAGATGTAGAGTTTTTGGGCGTAGATAGTGTTTATTGGAGATGTACATTGAAGATGTACATTTTTTGGGCGTAGCATATTATTTATACTAGAAAAAGTTAATACTAGTTATTAGTGTATATGTAAAACTAAAAGTTTGTACTAGTTATTCATGATGCAGGTGTTCATAAGGAGTGACAACGTCTTGGGAAACGTTGATTAAGTTCCGTTTCGCCAAATTTTTGGCACTCAATATGTCGAATTACTAGCAAAGGTCATGCCGATTGTTTTTCGTACGACACATCGACTGTTATATCTTGCTATATAGTTGTTTTCAATGAAATTCTGGTTTATCTAAATGTCAAGTTTTTTAATGCGAATTAGATGGAGAAGCCAAGACGCGTCGTTGTGACTCCTGCAGTGGTAGACTCCGTCTCGAGGGTGGTTCATTACACGGAGGTCGCGCTCGCCTTTGAAGAGGGCAATGTAATAGCCACCCAGAGCGTTGAACACGCCTACTACAGAGATGCAAGTTGCTATCATGCGCAAGCAGCCACCGGGAAGAGCGGAAAGTGCTGCCGTGATTGCGTGTACAGCCGCCGAAGCTGCAAAGATCGCCCTAGCCGAGATCAAGAAGATGATTGGAGACGAGGATGGAGACGAGGATAGCTCTAGACAGAGCTGAGCGTTTGCTTGTGAACTAGTGCTGCACTGACTTTATGTGATCTATAAGATCTGTGTGAACTAAATTTCATGTTGCTGTGACGGAGTTGAACTTAATTTCATGTTGTGAACTATTGCTGCACTATCTTTACGTGATCTCTAGCTATCGATGCTTCCGAACGTAATTTTAATGTTTCTATGAAGATTGCTATATGCATGTTTAATTTGCTTACATATGAGCCGACTCCTTTAGTTTGTGATTCATATTGTCTTCAATTTCTAGAAAGTGGGCGCCCCTGATTCAAAACCCAACATGGACAAGATACAATGGCACGACCTCGCCGAGGCGCCACACGCAGTGTTGGTAATGTGTGATCGCATGTATTACCGTTATGAATTTTTTTGTTCATTTTTAGTCTTTCATCTATGAACATAGCAAATGAATGAGGATGAGCTCGATGGGATCCCCAAGTGCCCCTACTGTTCGGACAACGGGGGTATGTGCGACGATCCTCATTTCGAGGACGATAGATACTTCTCGCTAACTGATACATCTCCAACGTATCTATAATTTTTTATTGTTCCATACTATTATAGTATCAATCTTGGATGTTTTATATGCAATTATATATTATTTTTTGGGACTAACCTATTAACCTAGTGCCCAGTTGCTGTTTTCTGCTTGTTTTTGGTTTTTAGGAAATTAGTACCAAACGAAGTCCAAATGCCACGAAACTTTTGGACGATTTTTTTTCTGGACAAAAGAGACCCTGGAAGCTTCGGGAGGATGCCAGAAGCCTCACGAGGAGGCCACAAGGCAACAGGGCGCGGCCCCAGGGGGGCGCGCCCTGATGCCTTGTGGGCCCCTCGTGGCTCCTTTTGACCTAATTCCACTTCTATAAATTCTCAAATATTCGGAAACCAACAGAGAGCCAGACGAGAAAACCCTACCGCCGCCGCAAGCCTCTGTTCTTCCGCGATCCCATCTGGAGGCCTTTTCCGATGCTCTGCCAGAGGGGGAATCGATCATGGAGGGCTTCTTCATCGACCTTGCTGCCCTTCCGATGATGTGTGAGTAGTTTACCACAGACCTACGGGTCCATAGCTAGTAGCTAGATGGCTTCTTTTCTCTCTTTGATCTTCAATACCATGTTCTCCTCGATGTTCTTGGAGTTCTATTCGATGTAATCTTCTTTTGCGGTGTGTTTGTTGGGATCCGATGAATTGTGAGTTTATGATCAGATTATTCATGAGAAATATTTGAGTCTTCTCTGAACTCTTTTATGCATGATTGTTATAGCTTTGTATTTCTCTCCGATCTATCCGTTTGGTTTGGCCAACTAGATTGATTTATCTTGCAATGGGAGAGGTGCTTTGTGATGGGTTCAATTTTGCGATGCTCAATCCCAGTGACAGGAAGGGACATGACACGTATTTGTATTGTTGCCATTAAGGATAAAAAGATGGGGTTTAATCATATTGCTTGAGTTTACTTTGTCTACATCATGTCATCTTGCTTAAGGCGTTACTCTGTTTTATACTTAATACCCTAGATGCATGCTGGATAGCGGTCGATGGGTGGAGTAATAGTAGTAGATGCAGGCAGGAGTTGGTCTACTTGTTTCGGACGTGATGCCTATATACATGATCATTGCCATGAATCCGTCATAATTATTTGCTTTTCTACCAATTGCCCAACAGTAATTTGTTTACCCACCATATGTTCTGTGCTCGAGAGAGAAGCCTCTAGTGAAAACTATGGCCCCCGGGTCTATCTTTATCATATATTAAAATCCAAAAATACCTTGCTGCAATTTATTTACTTTTATTTTATTTTGCAATTTACTTTTTATCTATCACTATCAGAATTAATCCTTGCAAATAACCGCTAAGGGGATTGACAACCCTCTTATGCGTTGGGTGCAAGTGTTTGCTTTTGTGTGTGTAGGTGCTGCTAACGAGGTTTTGTGTGGTTCTCCTACTGGATTGATAACCTTGGTTCTTAACTAAGGGAAATACTTATCTCTACTATACTGCATCATCCTCTCCTCTTCGGGGAAATACCAACGCAGTTTACAAGTAGCACTAACGCTTAAAGAGGACTACAAATATTATACGGTAATTTCTGCCATATTTCCTTCTTAACTAAACATGTCTCAAGATTTTTGTTTTAACATGTAATTTCTGTTTTTTTTTCTCAACCCGACTAGTGCATCCCCTGCTATGCAAGGCCCTTTGTCCTAGATAAGCTGCATGTCGAAGACAGAGATGACATTGCTGAAAGGACTGTTTACCTGAAGACGAAACATGGTTTCATTTTCGAAGCTAGGATCTGCAATGAAGTAGATCACACATATTTTGGTTGCACTAATTGGAAAAGATTATGCAAAGCTTACGGATTTGAGGAGGGTATGATTATAACCTTTGATATTGACATCTTTCAAGCCACCTTTCCTCATTTTGATCAAGACATTTGGGTGGAAATAGACATGATTCCTATTTTTCCTCCGTGTGAGTTTCTTAAACAAATTTGTTAAGTAATCTATCTTAAGATATTTGTTATTCACTCCTAACTTCACATTTTAATTAAAATCTACAACTTATTTTCTATCGCGAAGAAAAACACGGAAAATAGTAGACGAAACCTATTACACTGCTGGCTCCGAGCTTACTTGGGAGGAGAAGAATTATCTTGTCTCCTTTGTTAATGATGTTGAGTCGTTTAAGGACACTTACGAAGCTGGTCCAAATACTACACCATACATGCCACTAATCCAGAAGTTGAGCAATACCAACATTCATAAAAAATGCATGGTATGATTTTGTACTATTATTGTGCCACTAGTCCGTCTTAAATAAACTACACTGCTTACTATGTTACTATGTTGTTCTTCAATAGAAGCTCCCAAGAGTTGTTGTGCCAGCAGCGATGGATGCGAAAGGTGAGATGACAATTATTTGTCATCAGAAGACCAATTTCAAAGGCACCTACTCGACTCCAAACCCATGAGATGGACGCCTCAAATGATGAATGGCGGCAAATATTGAATGAGTGCAGACCAGAAATTGGAGATCGGTGGATCTCTATGCTCTACCATGGAGATGCAGGGGCATTCTTATTCTTTTCAATTTATCCTAAAAGAGAGGAGTAGGTCCTAGTCCTTTGTCATTATCAGGACTAATTAAGTGGTGCATGTTTGTATCGTCAATCGTGTTTTGCCTACTATGTGTTGACTACTACCTAGCTACGAATATTTAGTTGGGGCATTTGTAGTCATGATTGACAGCAATTAGAGCTAGTGGTTAATATATGTAGCAATATGTCTTCGTCTCTAATTCTTGTCAATGTATTCTGATTTGTGCTGTATGAAAAACGCAACCATGCCAGCATACATGTTGTCGTCATTGTGAAATTTTTATTTTGTGTGACTGACACTCAGTGGCGGGCGCTAGAAAAGCCCGCCACAGATACCAACCAAGCCAGTGGCGGGCACCAGCGCGCGCCCGCCACTGATGCGGTTATAACAGCGGCGGGAGGTTGGTGGCGGGCGGCCCTGGGAGCCTGGCCCGCCACTGCTGGCCTTTTTGCACCCGCAACAGCTAGGCATTCCTACAGTAGTGGGAGTCAGAAGTGATGTAAAGGCAGCGGTAAGGGGAAGGCAAGCAACAACGATAACACCAACAACGATGCCACTCTAGATGGTGCCGAGGACCAGGATAATGGCAATAACGCCACATCTGGTCAGATCGACGGTGCCACGGAGATGGCCGAAAACGATGACGCCGAGGATAGCAGCTACATGCCCGAGTCCGAGGAGGACATCAGCCTTGGACCCGATGAATTTGACATCCCCGAAGAACCCCCTCGACTTGGAAAACTTTCGACGATGGCTCATCAGCACCGCCCGAAGTATAAGAAGGCAACGTTAGAAGCTTCAAGCCGATCAAGACGTGCTAAATGATAAGTGGGTTGAGGTCCTCAGAGCCGAGCAAGACCTCGAGCAGAGACTCCCTGACCAAGCTAAATCTTACCCACGACGACGTCTGCTTCCCACATTTGATGGCGAAGTTGACGACAATGTGCTCTCTAAGCACGATCGAACTAATCAGCCCGACTGCCCTCCTTGGGGACAGGAGAAGCCAAAGGAAGGGCTTCGAGATCCTCCTACAATCCCCCTCCGTGAAGGCAGGGATCCGACCCCACCCGCCAAGCCATATGATTTACGGGGAAAATTGACCGCAAAGCCCGCCCCAACGCGATCCATTTATGGATCTAGGGAACACGCGCCTGCTGGTCTGGCCGGATACCAGGAATGGCTCGATAAGCATGGCAGGGCTTGGGATATTACACATGCTCGGACAACAGCAACAGATGTCCGACATGCCGCAACTTGGATTAGAGGAGCTGCTCATCCCATGTGTTTCATAGACGAGGTCATGCAACATCACTTCCCAGAAGGGTTTAAACCCGTTAATATCGAACAATATGATGGAACAACTGACCCGGCTGTGTGGATTGAGGATTTCCTCCTCCACATCCATATGGCTCGAGGAGATGATCTCCACGCCATCAAATACCTACCGCTCAAACTCAAGGGACCGGCGAGGCACTGGCTAAAAAGCTTGCCCGAGAACTCTATAGGAAGTCGGGAAGAACTCGAAGATGCCTTCCGAGCTAATTTCCAGGGCACCTAAGTCCGGCCCCCAGACGCCGATGACCTCAGCCACATCATCCAACAGTCTGGCGAGTCCGTGAGGCAATTTTGGAACCGGTTTTTGACCAAGAAAAACCAAATAGTAGATTGTCCTGATGCAAAAGCAATTGCCTCCTTCCGGCATAGCATTCGTGACGAATGGCTAGCGCGACAGCTCGGACAAGACAAGCCGAGAACCATCGCAGCTCTCACCTCCCTAATGACCTAGTTCTGCGTAGGCGAGCATAGCTGGTTGGCTCGTAGAAGCAACCACAGCGAAGACCCCGACACCTCTGAGGTGTGCGACGGAAACAGGAAGCCTAGGCGCAATCAAAACAACAAGCGCCGTCACAACGGCAATAGCAGTGAAGCTGATGAGGCAACTATAAATACCGGATTTAGCAATCCACGGACCGGCCAGAAAAAGAAGCCCTTTAAAAGGAATAAAGATGGCCCGTCCGTTCTGGACAAAACCCTCGACTAGCCTTGCCAAATACATGGTACTTCAGACAAGCCTGCTAATCATTCCAACCAAAACTGCTGGGTCATCAAGCAAGCAGGAAAGATTGCAGCCGAGAACCAGGACAAAGGTCAGTCTTGTAGCGAGGACGAGGATGAACCTCCTAGGCCAAGGAATGGAGGCCAAAAACAGTTTCCTCCCGAAGTAAAGGATGTGAACATGATTTATGCTACTCATATCCCTAAAAAGGAGAGGAAGCGCACACTCCGAGATGTTTACGCTTTAGAGCCCATAGCGCCGAAGTATAATCCATGGTCGGTTGCCCGATCACCTTTGACCGACGAGACCATCCGACCAGTATCCATCATGGAGGGACGGCAGCTCTGGTGCTCAATCCCATAGTGGACGGCTTTCACCTAACGCGGGTCCTTATGGACAGAGGCAGCAACCTCAACCTGATTTATGCTGATACAGTCAGGAAGATGGGCATTGATCCATCAAGGATCAAGCCTAACAACACCACATTTAAGGGTATCATACCAGGTGTTGAGGTGTAATGCTCCGGGACTGTTACCCTGGAAGTAGTCTTCGGCTCTCCCGAGAACTTCAGGAGCGGGGATTTTATCTTCGACATCGTTCCTTTCCGCAGTGGTTATCACGCACTGCTCGGGCGAACCGCTTTCGGTCGATTCAACCCAGCCCCACATTATGCTTATCTAAAGCTCAAAATGCCGGGGCCTAAGGGCGTCATCACAGTTAATGGTAACACTGAACACTCTCTTCGCACGGAGGAGCAAACCGTGGCTCTCGCAGCCAAGGTCTAGGCCGCAGAGGAGGCATCAAGGTCCTTGATTGCATCAAATGTGCAAAACTCTTTAAAGCGCTTCTGAGGTGTTACCTTTGCCCCCAGGTAGCCGAGCGGCAGCCTCAAATATGGATACGCGCTCCATGGCTCCCATTACCTGACCGAGGACTACGTGCCTCGGGTACATAACTTTGCACTCAAAACACCATGGGAGGTTGTGGAGCAAAACCATAACGAAAAACTATTCGGTTAAATCAATAGTTGTCGAAGTCCCTCCTGGTTGCACTAGTGGCACCATTAAAGGCCCGACCAGGAGCTTTTCAGAACAGCATTAAGCTGACATTCTGCTGCTACTAGGTATGACCTATTTAAAGGTCCCACCACTCGAATGTAGTCGAAGCATAGCAATGGTGTTGTAGCAAGCAGTATTTGTCACACTTTAGGTCAGATAGGGACTCGCTGGTACACAGCGTGAAGGCAAAGGCGTGCGGTAGGACAGGACATCAAGCCCGACGATAGATGCTCTGCGTATTACAACCTTCCCTTTCTTTCTTTTTTATGTTTCTTTTAAAGTTTCTTTGATAGCTCAACTTGTTCAGCTCTACCCTATTAATTAAAAGAACTTTGTGTTCGGTTTACATTTATGTGTGTAATACATTCTTTTTCTCTTCTACTTTTGAGCCGAAGATAACTGTCGCGATACGACTATTTCTCGCCTTTAGAAGTCATCGGCTTCGACCGGGGGCTAGGATTCAAACCATGCCCATTAACCCGCCTCGGTACTCATATAAAAGACCTCGGCCTCCTGTTCTCGGATATCGTTTTATATGCATCGATTTCGAATTGCATCTTTAGTCAAAAGCTGGGTTGCCCGGCTCCTGTGCTTAGCCCTTACGTTTCCGCATTGTTCGGCTAAGGGCGTAAAGGGAGCACTGATAACCCACAAGTATAGGGGATCAATTGTAGCTTTTTCGACAAATAAGAGTGTTGAACCCAACGAGGAGCTAAAGGTACAATTAATATTCCCTTCAAGTTCTATCGACCACCCATACAACTCTACGCACACTTAACGTTCGCTTTACCTAGAACAAGAATAAAACTACTTTGTAGGTGTAAGGATAAGTTTGCGAGAATAAAACTAGAAGTACTTAGCGGGAATAAAACTAGGAGTAATTTACAAGATAGTAAAAGTTAATTGTTTAATAGAGAGCTTTTTGTAACACAAAGAGAAATATTGTCAATAGGCAATCGATAACTAGACCGGTAATCATTATTGAAATTTTATATGAGGGAGAGACATGAGCTAACATACTTTCCGTACTTCGATCATATGCACTTATGATTGGAACTGTAGCAAGCATCCACAACTAACAAAGATCATTAAGGTAAAACCCAACCATAGCATTAAGTAACAAGTCCTCTTTACTCACATACGCAACAACACCCTTACTCGGGTTTAAGCTTCTGTCACTCTGGCAACCCACTATAA
Organism: Elymus sibiricus; assembly: GCA_039707655.1. NCBI lineage: Eukaryota > Viridiplantae > Streptophyta > Magnoliopsida > Poales > Poaceae > Elymus > Elymus sibiricus. Next base: position 116,965,111 of record CM077676.1, on the reverse strand, counting down.
GCGAATTATGAACGTATTGCAACACCCTACAACGGTAATCCCACACGCTTGCGTGACACGGAGGGCACCATAGGACAGCACCAAAATAAAACATACAACTCAAACCAATCACGATCATCAATAAACCCATAGGACAAAACGAATCTACTCAAACATCATATGATTGCCACACATCATTGGATAATAATATATAGCATTAAGCTCCATGTTTAAGTAGAGATTACAGCGGGGAGAAGAGGTGTTACACCGCTGCATAGAGGGGGAGAAAGTTGGTGTTGACGACGGCGAAGTTCTTGGTGTAGATCGCCGTCACGATGGTTCCCCCGGCGGCATTCCGGCACCACCGGAAGAGAGGGGGAGAGAGCCCCCCTCCTTCTTATTCTTGCTTGGACTCCCCCCTATATGGGAGGAGGGTTTCCCCTCTGGTCCATGGCCGCCATGGCTCCCGGAGGGCTGGAGCCCCCCCGAGATTGGATCTCTCTCTCTATTTCTCTTTTGTTTCGCGTTCCTGTTTTCTGGCCCTTCACCGTTTCTTATATTCCCGGAGATCCGTAACTCCGATTGGGCTGAAATTTTGAAGGGGTTTTTATCAGGAAATTATATTTCTTGTGGCGAAAGAAGGGCCCAAACCGCCTTACGGGGTAGCCACAAGCCTACTGGGTGCGGCCAGGGTAGGGGGTCGCGCCCTCTGAGCTTGTGGGCCCCTCATGCTTCGTCTCGAGTTGATTCTTTTTCCCAAAAATCACATATATTCCAAAATAAATCTCCATAATTTTTTATCGCGTTTGGACTTCGTTTGATATGGATTTTCTGCGAAACAAAAAACATGCAACAAACAGGAACTGACACCGGGCACTGGATCAATAAGTTAGTCCAAGATAATCATATAAATTTTTGTCAAAAGTATGTGAAAGTTGTAGAATATTAGCATGAAACAATCAAAAATTATAGATGCGACAGAGACGTATCAGCATCCCTAAGCTTAATTCCTGCTCGTCCTCGAGTAGGTAAATGATAAAAAGATAATTTTTGATGTGGAATGCTACCTAGCATAATCTTGATCATATAATCTAATCATGGCATGGATATTAAGATACAAGTGATTCAAGGCAATAGTCTATCATTTGATATTGAAAGAATAATACAAAACATGCATGTATTTCATCATTGCCTTTCATAATAATGGAGCTAAAGTAAACAACCTCTATACACTTAGTTGTGGTAAGCATGACACGCTTGTTCTTCCCTGCATAGACATATCAAATCAAGAGTACCCCGATGCCAAACCAAGCAATTGGATCATACTTTTTAACGCGCTTCAGCATTTTCAATTTCACTCAATACATGAGCGCGAGCCGTGGACATAGCACTATGGGTGGAATGGAATGCGGTGATAGGGATTAATAAGGGGAAGTCAAAAAGGAAGATAGTCTCGCATCGACGCGGCTAATCAACGGGCTATGGAGATGCCCATCAATTGATATCAATGCGAGGAGTAGGGATTGCCATGTGATACGTCTCCAACGTATCTATAATTTTTTATTGTTCAATGCTATTATATTATCAATCTTGGATGTTTTTATATGCATTTACAACAATTATATATCATTTTTGGAGACTAACCTATTAACTTAGTGCCCAGTGCCAGTTGCTGTAATCTACCGGAGGGGGAATCGATCACGGAGGGGCTCTACATCAACCTTGCTGCCCTTCCGATGATGCGTGAGTAGTTTACCACAGACCTTTGGGTCCATAGTTAGTAGCTAGATGTCTTCTTCTCTCTTTTTGATCTTCAATACAATGTTCTCCTCGATGTTCTTGGAGTTCTATCCGATGTAATCACTTTTTGCGGTGTGTTTGTTGGGATCCGATGAATTGTGAGTTTATGATCAGATTATCCATGAATATTATTTGAGTCTTCTCTGATCTCTTTTATGCATGATTATTATAGCTTCGTATTTCTTCTCCGATCTATTGATTTGGTTTGGCCAACTAGATTGATTTATCTTGCCATGGGAAGAGGTGCTTTGTAATGGGTTCGATCTTGCGGTGCTCAATCCCAGTGACAGAAAGCGACATGAAAAGTATGTATCGCTGCTATTAAGGGTAAAAAGATGGGGTTTATTCATGCATGAGTTTACTTTGTCTACATCATGTCATCGTTCTTAAGGCGTTACTCCGTTCTTTATGGACTTAATACACTAGATGCATCCTGGATAGCGGTCGATGTGTGGAGTAATAGTAGTAGATGCAGGCAGGAGTCGGTCTACTTGTCTCGGACATGATGCCTATGTACATGATCATTGCCTTGGATATCGTCATGATTATTTGCTTTTCTATCAATTGCCCAACAGTAATTTGTTTACCCACCGTATGGTATTTTTATGAGAGAAGCCTCTAGTGAAAACTATGGCTCCCGGGTCTATCTAAATCATATACTAAAACCCTAAAAATACTTGCTGCACTTTTATCTTACTTATTTTATTTTTGTATTTTTGTTTCAATCTATCTATCTATCACATACAATTTAATCTTGCAATTACCGCCGAGGGATTGACAACCCCTCGTTTGCGTTGGGTGCAAGGGTTTGTTGTTTGTGTGCAGGTACTGCTAACGAGGTGTTGTGTGATTCTCCTACTGGATTGATAAACTTGGTTTCATAACTGAGGGAAATACTTACCTCTACTGTGCTGCATCATCCCTTCCTCTTCGGGGAAAATACCAACGCAAGCTACAAGTAGCAGGAAGAATTTCTGGCGCCGTTGCCGGGGAGACATCATCAACATCTATCAAGTACCTTTGCATAAACTCTCATCTACTTGCATTTATTTTATCTGCCTCTCGTTTTCATCTCCCCCACTTCTAAAAAGTTTTTACAAAAATATTTTCCATTTTCCTTTTTCTTGTTTGCTTCTTTACTTGCTTGCTTACTTTTATTGCCTTCATGTCGAACACACAAGAACAGAAACTAAAAGCAAAAATATAAGATACTATGGATTCACTTAAAGTTTACTACTTGGGTCATCTTCGATCCATTTGTGCTCGTGCTGAAACCCCAACTAGTTTAGTTGAGGGAAAATCTTTAAAGGAGCATGCTCATTTTGTGCGTCACCGTTTGTCTGAAAAAGGGAGACTCTTATGGCGTCAAATAAATTGTTTGCTATGCTATGCTCGGAATCTATGTGAAATTTATGATTTTACTTGTTGCTCTAAGAATCCTAAAAAACACCTTCCCTACCTATGTGAGTTCAATGATAATGAAATTTTATCTTCTTATGAAAAAGGTGTTTATAGTTACTATGATATCGAGCAAATTGAAAAATTTGTTGCTTTTAAGGGTGCTTATGAAGTCGCTTCTTTGATTGAAAAGTATGATATTACTCTCTACAAATCTGAAAATTTTGCCATACTTAAGTATTGCTATGAAAATTATGCATCTAATGCCTATGTTGGTGAATTTATTGAGAGAATGTCTACTGCTTTGGAAGAGAATAATGATACACATGAATCTATAGATAATTATGATTCCGATGATTCGATTGAAATATCCCCTCTTGATGAACATGATGCTTGCTGTTCTTATGGCCATGATGCCAATATTAATGATGCTTATGGAGATGAACTTGCTATAGTTCCTTATGTTAAAAATGAAATTATTTATATTGCACCCACACTTGATAGCTCCTTGAAAGGAAAGCATGATTGTGATGATGTTATTAGGAATTCCATGAATGTCAATTATGCTAATGATAGGCAAAACTACAAGCTTGAGGATGATAATTTTGTCATGTCCACCACTTATTGCAATGATCATGATTGGGGTGATAATGCTTCTTATGATTTTGAGAATTTATTTAAGCCTCATGATGAATATGTCATTGATAATAATTTTTGCAATAATATTGAAAGTGGGTTTGTAGAGGTCATGACTTTAGTTGATGATAATCCCACTATTTTGGAATATTATAAGAATTTTATGCATGTGGATCATGGAGAGAAAATTTTATATGATAGCTATATTGTTGAATTTGATTATGATCCTACATGTAATTATTATGAGAGAGGAAAATATGGTTGTAGAAATTTTCATGTTACTAAATCACCTCTCGTTATGTTGAGATTGTCAATGTTTTATTCCTCTCCTTTGCATATGCTAGATATTTCTTGTCTTGATAATTTGTTTTCCTATAAAATTCCTCTGCATAGGAAGTATGTTAGACTTAAACTTGTTTTTCACATGCTTCATGATGCTCTCTTCGTGATTCAATTATTATCTTTCATGTCAGCATCATTGAAATTTCAAAGCCTATCTTAATGGCTATAAAGAAAGAGCTTCTTGGGAGGCAACCCAATGAATAAAATAAATTTTTACCTTTACCTACTGTTATTGTGTGTTTTCACATTTATGCTACTGTTATGATTGTGTTTTTGTGTTTTTAATTAGTGTTTGTGCCAAGTAAAACCTTTAGGATGATTTGGAAGATAGTATAATTGATGCTGTTTGGAAAACAGAAAGTTTTGCGTCCAGTGCTGGAATTTTGGTTCTGTACTGGAGCGTCCAAAAAATCTGAAATTTTTACAAAGTACTGGTATATGAATTTCCCACGTTTTCCTAATTTTTCAGAATTTTTGGAGTTACAGAAGTATGGATTTTAAATAGGTTGCTACAGACTGTTCTGTTTTTGACAGATTCTGTTTTTGATGCACTACTTGCTTGTTTTGATGAAACTATGGATTGTATCGGGGGGTATAATCCATGGAGAAGTTAGAATACAGTAGGTATAATGCAAAAATAAAATATGAATGGGTTTGCAACAGTACCTAAAGTAGTGATTTATTTTGTTATACTAACGGATCTCACGAAGGTTTTGTTGAGTTTTGTGTGATTGAAGTTTTCAAGTTTTGGGTGAGATCACGATGGATGAAAGAATAAGGAGTAGCAAAAGCCTAAGCTTGGGGATGCCCGAGGCACCCCAAGGTAATATTCAAGGAAGACTCAAGCGTCTAAGCTTGGGGATGCCCCGGAAGGCATCCCCTCTTTCTTCTACCAACCATCGGTAATTTTACTTGAAGCTATATTTTTATTCGTCACATGATATGTGTTTTGCTTGGAGCGACTTATATTATATGCGTCTTTGCTTTGTTTTCTTTTTAGTTTGTCACAATCATCCTTGCTGAACACACCTATTTTGAGAGAGCCACACGTTATCATAATTTGTTAGAATACTCTATGTGCTTCACTTAAATCTTTTGAGCTAGGCAGTTGCTCTAGTGCTTCACTTAAATATTTTTGAGCACGGCGGTGGCTATATTTTGAAGAAATAAACTCTCATGCTTCACTTATATTATTTTGAGAGTTCATAAAATTTTGAAGAAATTGCACTCTCATGCTTCACTTATATTATTTTGAGAGTTGATAAAATTTTGAAGAAATATTTGCACTCTCATGCTTCACTTATATCTTTTTGAGAGTTGATGAAAGTAACGGTAATTTGCACAAGATATGAATTTGGTCCCAAAGTGATGAATATTCAAGAGGGGTATAATAAAACTTTCATATAGATCATTGGATATGATAAGTGTGATTCCTTGCAATAGTTTTGCGATATGGAGATGATGATATGTGAGTCATGTTAGTGAGTAATTGTGATTTAGTAAAAATATTTGTGTTAAGGTTTGTGATTCCCTATGCATGCACGTTAAGTCAATAGTTATGCAGAGAAATTATATCCTACTTATGGTGCATTATTCGGTGTTAGTTATGTTCAATTCATGTTTATGACCGTTTTCGCTTTTTGGTTGGTTGCTTCTCAATCTATTTGCTAGCCTTCATTTGTACTAAGCGGAAATACTGTTTGTGCATCCAAACTCCTTAAACCCAAGTTGTGCCAAATGAGTCCACCATATCTACCTATATGCGGTATTTCCATGCCGTTCCAAGTAAATTTACGTGTGCCAACTCTAATTTTCAAAATAATTTTTCCGTTTTGAGTGCCCGTACCGCTCATGAAGCGGCAGGGGGTGGCCAATATTTTCCATGCTAGGTGTGTTATTCTCACGATGAGTGTTTATTCACTTGTCATTGCAGGAGAGAATGGTTGGTAATTGGGATGCCCAGTCCCACAATGAAATCAAAAATTAATAACAACAAAATTCCTTGGAAAGTGTTGGTATGGAGGGCACCCGTGGATATGGCTAGCCATGGATTGTGAAAGAATGGTGGAAAGGAAATAAACTTTACTTTCTGTTTGGGAACCGCCTATGATGTGTCTAGCATGGAAGATATTGGGAATTCTCGGTCGTTTTCGTTGACAGGAAAAGCATGCCTCTCAAAATATTTTATCTCTCTGATTTAAGCTTTGAGCTCTGGCATATTTGACAAATATCTGCTTCCCTCTGTGAAGGGCCTATCTATTTACTTTTATGCAATTTTTATTTTTATTTTGAGTCTCCATCTTCTCTTATAAAGCACCAACTAGAGAGCACTATTGTCATACTTGTGCATTGGATGTAGCTAATATGGAGTGTGTTTCATGAATGGATCAACGATTGAGCATAATGGGCTAGGGATAACTTTCTTTAGCGTTGATATTTTGAAAGGCATGGTTGCTTGTTAGCATGTTTGAGTATTTATATCTTCATGTCAAATATAGACTATTGCTTTGAATCATTCAAGTCCAAATGTCCATGCTATAAATGAAAAGAATATGTGATGAATATGTTAGGCAGCATTCCACATCAAAAATTCTTTTTTTATCATTTACCTACTCGAGGACGAGCAGGAATTAAGCTTGGGGATGCTGATACGTCTCCAACGTATCTATAATTTTTTATTGTTCCATGCTGTTATATTATCAATCTTGGATGTTTTTATATGCATTTACAACAATTATATATCATTTTCGGAGACTAACCTATTAACTTTGTGCCCAGTGCCAGTTGCTGTTTTCTGCCCTGTTTTTGTTTTACAGAATATCAATACCAAACGAAGTCCAAATGCGACGAAACTTTTTGGAGATTTTTTATTGGGCAAGATAAACACTAGAAGCTTCGGGAGAAGACCAGACGCCCGAGGAGGTGGCCACGAGCCACCAGGGCGCGCCTGGGGGGGGAGGCGCGCCCTGGTGCCTCGTGGGCCCACCTCAGCTCCGTTTGACCTAATTCCACCACTATAAATTTTCAAAAAATCAGAAACCCTCAGGGGAGTCCATGAAATACTTTTTCTATCGCCGCAAGCTTCTGTTCTCGAGAGATCCCATCTGGGGTCCTTCTCCGGTAATCTGCCGGAGGGGGAATCGATCACGGAGGGGCTCTACATCAACCTTGCTGCCCTTCCGATGATGCGTGAGTAGTTTACCACAGACCTTCGGGTCCATAGTTAGTAGCTAGATGGCTTCTTCTCTCTTTTTGATCTTCAATACAATGTTCTCCTCGATGTTCTTGGAGTTCTATCCGATGTAATCACTTTTTGCGGTGTGTTTGTTGGGATCCGATGAATTGTGAGTTTATGATCAGATTATCCATGAATATTATTTGAGTCTTCTCCGATCTCTTTTATGCATGATTATTATAGCTTCGTATTTCTTCTCCGATCTATTGATTTGGTTTGGCCAACTAGATTGATTTATATTGCCATGGGAAGAGGTGCTTTGTAATGGGTTTGATCTTGCGGTGCTCAATCCTAGTGACAGAAAGGGACATGACACGTATGTATCGTTGCTATTAAGGGTAAAAAGATGGGGTTTATTCATGCGTGAGTTTACTTTGTCTACATCATGTCATCGTTCTTAAGGCATTACTCCGTTCGTTCTGGACTTAATACAGTAGATGCATGCTGAATAGCGGTCGATGTGTGGAGTAATAGTAGTATATGCAGGCAGGAGTCGGTCTACTTGTCTCGGACGTGATGCCTATATACATGATCATTTCCTTGGATATCGTCATGATTATTTGCTTTTCTATCAATTGCCCAACAGTAATTTGTTTACCCACCGTATGCTATTTTTATGAGAGAAGCCTCTAGTGAAAACTATGGCCCCCGGGTCTATCTAAATCATGTACTAAAACCCTAAAAATACTTGCTGCACTTTTTCTTTTATTTATTTTATTTTGTATTTTTGTTTCAATCTATCTATCTATCACATACAATTTAATCTTGCAATTACCGCCGAGGGATTTACAACCCCTTGTTTGCGTTGGGTGCAAGGGTTTGTTGTTTGTGTGCAGATACTGCTAACGAGGTTTTGTGTGATTCTCCTACTGGATTGATAACCTTGGTTTCATAACTGAGGGAAATACTTACCTCTACTGTGCTGCATCATCCCTTCCTCTTCGGGGAAAATACCAACGCAAGCTACAAGTAGCACCATGCAACGGATGCACTAAGATCTATAAGTGTATGAAAGTTCAAACTGAAACTAAGTGGGTGTGCATCCAACTTGCTTGCTCATGAAGACCTCGGGCATTTGAGGAAGCCCATCATCGGAATATACAAGCGAAGTTCTATAATGAAAAATTCCCACTAGTATATGAAAGTGACAACTCAGGAGACTCTCTATATGAAAAATATGGTGCTACTCTGAAGCATAAGTGTGGAAAAGGATAGTAACGTTGCCCCTTCTCTCTTTTTCTCTCATTTTTTGTTTTCTTTTATTTTCTCTTTTTTTATGGGCTCTTTTTGGCCTCTTTTTTTTCTTTTTCTTTTCTTTTTTCGTCCAGAGTCTCATCCTGACTTGTGGGGGAATCATGGTCTCCATCATCCTTTCCTCAGTGGGACAATGCTCTAACAATGATGATCATCACACTTTTATTTACTTACAACTCGATATTACCAGGATGTGCAATGATCTAGCATAGCAAAGATATCAAAAAACGGACAAGCCATGAAAATATCATGCTAGCTATCTTACGATCATGCAAAGCAATATGACAATGAATGCTCAAGTCATGTATATGATGATGATGGAAGTTGCATGGAAATATATCTCGGAATGGCTATGGAAATGCCATGATAGGTAGGTATGGTGGCTGTTTTGAGGAAGATGTAAGAGGCTTATGTGTGATAGAGCGTATCATATCACGGGGTTTGGATGCACCGACAAAGTTTGCACCAACTCTCGAGGTGAGAAAGGGCAATGCACAGTACCGAAGAGGCTAGCAATATGCGGAAGGGTGAGAGTGCGTATAATCCATGGACTCACATTAGTCATAAAGAACTCACATACTTATTGTAAAGCCTACTTGCCCTCGAAGCAAAGTACTACTCGCATGCTCCTAGGGGGGAGGTTGGGAGGAGTTAACCATCGCGCGCCCTCGATTCGAACAACACAAAGACTCAATCAACGATAAATCATGCTCCGACCTCACTGCTAATGTCAGTGGCCACCACTTTACATGCGTGAGGATTTACTTGCGTAAAGACTTACTTCCCTTAACACCATTATTAATACTCAACTATAATTATTTTACTAGCATGCCCAATATTACCACCTCAATATCGCAAAACTATTGCAAGGAATCAAACATATCATATTCAGTGATCTACAAGTTTTATGTAGGGTTTTATGACTAACCATGTGAATGACCAATTCCTGTTAACTCTCTAAATAGATATAAGTGAAGCATGAGATTTAATTCTTTCTACAAAAGACCACGCTCTAATAAATATAAGTGAAGCAAAAGAGCATTCTACAAATAACGATTTTCCCAATGTAGAGAAACAGGCATCCAAACTTCAAATGATATAAGTGAAGCACATGAAGCATTCTATAAAGCCATACTCAAAAGATATAAGTGAAGTGCATAGAGCATTCTATAAATCAACCAAGGACTATTTCATACCAGCACGGTGCATAAAATAAAATTGAAAAATAAACACAAAAGAAGCTCCAAGAATTTACGCATATCATGTGAACAAAACAAAAACCGAGACATACCAATAATTGTCGAAGAAGAAAGATGGGATGCCTTCCGAGGCATCCCCAAGCTTAGATGCTTGAGTCTCCTTAAATATTTACTTGGGGTGCCTTGGGCATCCCCAAGCTTGAATCTTGCCCCTCCTTATTCTCCTCATATTGATACCTCCTCGTTTTTCGAACACTTCATCCACACAAAACTTAACCGAACTTTTTATTAGAGGGGTTAGTACATATAACATCAAATCCCATCATGTCCTGTTGTAACATTATTGTATAATTATAATCAAACATTAACCATCGTATGCTATCACAATTCTATGGCTTCCAAGTCAATGGGGCTTCAACAAGATTTCAAACATACACAAATAAAGAAACTATAACAGCAATCTGTGAAAACATGATAGTCTGTAAAGATGCAGATGAAACATATACTTCTGTAACTCCAAAAATTCTGAAAAATTAGGACATAATAATTTTTTTTGCATAGAAGTATTTTGTAAAAATTTCATAGTTTTTGCATGCTCCAGTAAAATATGTAAATTCAAATACTACAGCAAAAGTTTCTGTTTTTGCACAGCACACACCAAACAAGCAATTTAAACACCCTAAAGGTAAATCTTGGCACATTATTTTTATAATACAATGGATTTGTACAAGGGGATAATTATTTTTGTTGAAAAGTTTCTGTAATCAAGATTCAGAAAGTTTCCATGGGCATGAACAAAGTTCAAGGTCGTCCCCCACTTCAACGGTGTTCGTCTTTCTCACTTTCACTTTTCTTTTAAAAAAAGTTTTAGGTTCCCCTTTATATTTTTTTGTTTTTAAATATTTTTAAAAGCACACAACAGAATAAAATGACTCTCTAAAACTTCCGGGTTGTCTCCCAGGCAGCGCTTTCTTTAAAGCCATTAAGCTAGGCATACAGTGCTCAAGTAATCGATCCACCCGGATCCCAAGGTATATCAAAGCCAATTTTAATTAACAATGATTTATAATTTAGTAGTGAGCACAAAGCAACATATATTATGCAATGACGAAGTCTAACTCTCTTCCTATGCATTGGCATGTCAGAAAAGAACAATTCATGCACATCAAGTAAAGGCCAATGCATAGTATAAACAGTTTCTTGCAATTTTATTGTATTGGAAACATAGAGAGGTGGAGATGTAGTTCCTCTCTCATAGTAATTGCAATTAGGAGCAACAAGCACATGCATATTATATTCATCAAAATCATCATGTGTAATAGTAAAATGCAACCCATCAATGTAATCCTTAATAAGCGCAAACTTCTCTGATATAGTGTAGTTGGGAGAATTTAAAAAGATAATAGGACTATCATGTGTGGGTGCAATAGCAACAATTTCATTATTAACATAAGGAACTATAGCAAGTTCATCTCCATAAGCATATTCATATTGGCATCATGGCCACAAGCATAGCAAGCATCAAGTTCATCAAAAACGGATATTTCAAACGAATCCAAGGGATCATAGCAATTATCATAGCATTCATCCTTCGGTAAGCACGAAGGGAAATTAAACAATGTATGAGTTGATGAGTTACTCTCATTAGAAGGTGGGCACGGGTAGCTAATCCACCATTCCTCCTTTTGTTCTTCACTCTCCTCCTCATCTTTTTCATCTAATGAGCTCACAGTTTCAGCAATTTCTTCTTCCATAGATTCCTGCAAAATATTAGTCTGTTCTCGGACAGCGGAGACTTTCTCAATAAATTCATCAATATAGGCATTGTATTCATAATTCTCATAGCAATATTTAAGTATAGCATAATTTTCAGATCTGTAAAGAGCATCATCACAATCTTCATATTTTCCAAACAAAGATTCAATTTCATAAGCACCCTTAGAAGCAACAAATTCTTCTATTTGTTCCACATCATAGTAATCATATATACCATTAGCATAATAAGCTAAGGTTTCATTATCATTAAATTCACATTGAAAGGGGAGGTGCGGAGCCTCCATCTTAGAGCAACAAGTATGATCATACATAGAGCACATATTCCAAGCATACCAACGCAACATTTTAATTTGATCCCATAAGTGTTTCCCTTTTTGAGACAAGCGATAATCCCTAAAGTATTCCCGTTGGTCCAAAGTATCTCCCATTATCAAGTTGAATGGAGATTTATCAGGATTATCAAAGTAGTATTTAATGTTTTCCACATAACCAGCATCGAGGGTTTTAGGAGGTTCCCCGTCTCCATGAGTAGCAAGTACAACTATTTTTTTTTTGGTATTTAGTGTTTCATATCCATAACTAAAGATATAAAACAACTTAGAACAGAAAATAAAATCTACTTAGTGATAGAAAATAAAATCTACTTAGTGATAAAGCAAACAAGCACACACGAGAATATCAACCCCACGCTATTGCTCCCCGGCAACGGCACCAGAAAAAGGTCTTGATAACCCACAAGTATAGGGGATCAATTGTAGCTTTTTCGATAAATAAGAGTGTCGAACCCAACGAGGAGCTAAAGGTAGAATTAATATTCCCTTCAAGTTCTATCGACCACTGATACAACTCTACGCACACTTAACGTTCGCTTTACCTAGAACAAGAATAAAACTACTTTGTAGGTGTAAGGATAAGTTTGCAAGAATAAAACTAGAAGTACTTAGCGGGAATAAAACTAGGAGTAATTTGCAAGATAATAAAAGTTAGTTGTTTAGTAGAGAGCTTTTTGTAACACAAAGAGAAAGATTGTCCATAGGCAATCGATAACTAGACCGGTAATCATTATTGCAATTTTATATGAGGGAGAGGCATGAGCTAACATACTTTTCGTACTTGGATCATATGCACTTATGATTGGAACTCTAGCAAGCATCTGCAACTACCAAAGATCATTAAGGTAAAACCCAACCATAGCATTAAGTAACAAGTCCTCTTTACTCCCATACGCAACAACCCCCTTACTCGGGTTTAAGCTTCTGTCACTCTAGCAACCCACTATAAGCGAATGATGAACGTATTGCAACACCCTACAGCGGTAATCCCACACACGTGCGCGACACGGAGAGCACCATAGGACAGCACCAAAATAAAACATACAACTCAAACCAATCACGATCATCAATCAACCCATAGGACAAAACGAATCTACTCAAACATCATATGATTGCCACACATCATTGGATAATAATATATTGCATTAAGAACCATGTTTAAGTAGAGATTACAGCAGGGAGTAGAGGTGTTACACCACTGCATAGAGGGGGAGAAAGTTGGTGTTGACGGCGGCGAAGTTGTTGGTGTAGATCGCCGTCACGATGGTTCCCCCAGCGGCGTTCTGGCACCACCGGAATAGAGGGGGAGAGAGCCCCCCTCCTTCTTCTTCTTGCTTGGCCTCCCCCCTAGATGGGAGGAGGGTTTCCCCCCTAGTCCATGGCCACCATGGCTCCCGGAGGGCAGGAGCCCCTCCGAGATTGGATATCTCTCTCTCCGTTTCTCTTCTGTTTCACGTTCCTATTTTCTGGTCCTTCACCGTTTCTTATATTCCCGAAGACTTGTAACTCTGATTGGGCTGAAATTTTGAGGGGGTTTTTATTCGGAAATTATCTTTCTTGCGGCAAAAGAAGGGCCCGAACCACCTTACGGAGTAGCCACAAGCCTGCTGGGCGCGGCCAAGGTAGGGGGTCGTGCCCTCTGAGCTTGTGGGCCCCTCGGGCATCGTCTCGAGTTGATTCTTTTTCCCAAAAATCTCCGTAAATTTCCGTAAATTTTTATCGCGTTTGGACTTCGTTTGATATGGATTTTCTGCAAAACAAAAAAATGCAACAAACAGGAACTGGCACTGGATCAATATGTTAGTCCAAGAAAATCATATAAATTGTTGCCAAAAGTATGTGAAAGTTGTAGAATATTGGCATGAAACAATAAAAAATTATAGATACGACGGAGACGTATCAAGCACCACTGCGATTGGTACTTCTGTATTAACTGGTCAAGTACCTTAGTGGAGAAAGCCGAAAGCTGATTGCCACAATAAGCATAAATTGGTCAGAAATCCGATGACTGTGTCAAACTAAAAGTCGATAGAGGTTATTCCGTAATAAATGATGGGCCTTTTTTTTCAGAAACAGGGCGAAGTGTTAACGGCTTGACCTCGAATGGCTTCGAACACTTAATATGCACTGGGGGCTAGTAACTTGTTGTTGGGGAACGTTGCATGGGAAACAAAAATTTTCCTACGCACACACAAGATCTATCCATGGTGATGAGCATCTACGAGAGGGAGAGTGAATCTACATACCCTTGTAGATCGCTAAGCGGAAGCGTTTAAGAAACGCGGTTGATGTAGTCGAACGTCTCCGCGATCCAAATCGCAAGTCGTCCCTCGATCCGATCACGAACTAGCGCCGAACGGACGGCACCTCCGCGTTCAACACACGTACGGCTTGATGACGCCTTCACCTCCTCGATCCAGCGAGCGATGATGAAGTAGTGGTTGAGTTCCAGCAGCACGACGGCGTGGTGATGGTGGTGAGGAACAATCTCTGCAGGGCTTCGCCAAGCGCTACGGAGATTATGACGGAGGAACTAGAGGGTTAGGGTTGCCGCACACGGCTTGGGGAAATCTTGATGTGTCCCGTGTGCTAGCCCTGCCCCTCTATTTATATGTTGAGCCTTGGGGTCTAAACTTGGAGTAAAAGCCTCCTCCAGGTCGGTTTTGCCCGCACAAGGTCGGTTTGGCCCGCAGGGAAAGAGTCCAACTCGGATCCCTGCCGAACCGTGCACAGCCGCACACAAGCGGTAGTACCGCTTCACACAAGCGGTAGTACCGCTTGGGCGGTAGTACCGCTTCACACAAGCGGTAGTACCGCTTGGGCGGTAGTACTGCTTCTCACAAGCGGTAGTACCGCTTGGGCGGTAGTACCGCTTCTCACAAGCGGTAGTACCGCTTACGCGGCAGCAAAACTACTTTTGCACTTTCCAATACCTCGTGGGCTTTATCCCTTTGGCCCATATAAAGTGTTGCTGCACCCGAACACTTCGGTAAACATCCGGAACCCATTCCGGTGAACTCCGGAACTCTTTCGGAGATCAAAACACTATTATCACATATATCAATCTTTACCTCCGGACTATTCCGGAGATCCTCGTCATGTCCGGGATCTTATCCGGGACTCCGAACAACCTTCGGTCACCAACATAATAACTCAACTATACTAATCGTCACCAAACGTTAAGTGTGTAGACCCTGCGGGTTCGAGAACTATGTAGACATGACCGAGACACCTCTACGGCCAATAACCAATAGCGGGACCTGGATGCCCATATTGGCTCCTACATATTCTACGAAGATCTTTATCGGTCGAACCTCTATGTCAAGGATTCAGTTAATCCCGTATGCTGTTCCCTTTGTTCTTCGGTATGTTACTTGCCCGAGATTCGATCGTCGGTATCTCTATACCTAGTTCAATCTCGTTACCGGCAAGTCTCTTTACTCGTTCCGTAATACAAGATCCTGTGGCTAACTCTTTAGTCACTTTGCTTGCAAGGCTCATTGTGATGTTGTATTACCGAGTGGGCCCTGAGATACCTCTCCGTCACACGGAGTAACAAATCCCAGTCTTGATCCATGCCAACCCAACAGACACCCTCGGAGATACCTGTAGAGCACCTTTATAGTCACCCAGTTACGTTGCGACGTTTGATACACACAAGGTATTCCTCCGGTGTCAGTGAGTTGCATGATCTCATGGTCAAAGGAACAGATACTTGACATGCAGAAAACAATAGCAATAAACTGACACGATCAAATGCTACGTTTACAGTTTGGGTCTTGTCCATCACATCATTCTCCTAATGATGTGATCCCGTTATCAAATGACATCTCATGTCAATGGCTAGGAAACCTTAACCATCTTTGATCAACGAGCTAGTCAACTACAGGCTTACTAGGGACACAGTGTCGTCTATGTACCCACACATGTATTTGAGTTTCCAATCAATACAATTATAGCATGGATAATAAACGATTATCATGAACAAGGAAATATAATAATAACCAATTTATTATTGCCTCTAGGGCATATTTCCAACAGTCTCCCACTTGCACTAGAGTCAATAATCTAGTTCACATCACTATGTGATTTACATTGTAATGAATCGAACACCCATGCAGTTCTGGTGTTGTTCATGTTTAGCCCTTGGAAGAGGTTTAGTCATCGGATCTGCAACATTTAGATCCGTGTGTACTTTGCAAATATTTATGTCGTCCTCCTTGATGTAATCGCGGATGGAATTGAAACGTCGCTTTATGTGTCTGGTCCTCTTGTGAAATCTTGGTTCCTTGGCTAGAGCAATGGCACCAGTGTTATCACAAAACAGAGTCATTGGGTTAAGCGCACTAGGCACTACTCCAAGATCTGTCATGAACTCCTTCATCCAGACACCTTCCTTCGCCGCCTCCGAGGCAGCGATGTACTCCGCTTCGCATGTAGAATCTGCTACCACGCTTTGCTTGGAACTGCACCAGCTAACCGCACCCCCATTAAGAATAAATACGTATCCGGTTTGCGACTTAGAGTCATCCGGATCAGTGTCAAAGCTTGCATCGACGTAACCCTTTACGACGAGCTCTTGATCACCTCCATAAACGAGAAACATGTCCTTAGTCCTTTTCAGGTACTTCAGGATATTCTTGACCGCCGTCCAGTGTTCCATTCCTGGATCACTTTGAAACCTTCCGACCATACTTATGGCAAGGCTGACATCGGGTCTTGTGCACAGCATTGCATACATGATAGAGCCTATGGATGAAGCATAGGGGATGACACTCATCTTTTCTCTATCTTCTGCAGTCACTGGGCATTGAGTCTTACTCAACTTCACACCTTGCAAAACAGGCAAGAACCCCTTCTTGGACTGATCCATTTTGAACTTCTTCAAAATCTTATCAAGGTATGTGCTTTGTGAAAGTCCTATTAAGCGTCTCGATCTATCTCTATAGATCTTGATGCCTAATATGAAAGCAGCTTCTCCTAGGTCCTTCATTGAAAAACTCTTGTTCAAATATTCCTTTACGCTTTCCAGCATTTCTATATTGTTTCCAATCAGTAATATGTCATCCACATATAATATTAGAAATGCTATAGAGCTCCCACTCACTTTCTTGTAAATACAAGCTTCTCCGTAAACTTGTATAAACTCGAACGCTTTGATCACCTCATCAAAACGAAGATTCCAACTCCGAGATGCTTGCACCAGTCCATAAATGGATCGCTGGAGTTTGCAAACTTTGTCAGCATTCTCTGGATCAACAAAACCTTCTGGTTGCATCATATACAACTCTTCCTTAAGGAAACCGTTAAGGAATGCTGTTTTGACATCCATCTGCCAAATTTCATAATCGAAAAAGGCAGCTATTGCTAACATGATTCTGACGGACTTAAGCATCGCTACGGGTGAGAAGGTCTCATCGTAGTCAACTCCTTGAACTTGTGAAAAACCCTTTGCCACAAGTCGAGCTTTATAGACGGTGACATTACCGTCCGCGTCCGTCTTCCTCTTAAAGATCCATTTGTTCTGAATGGCCTTACGCCCTTCAGGTAATACTTCCAAAGTCCATACTTTGTTTTCATACATGGATCCCATCTCGGATTTCATGGCCTCTAACCACTTCTCGGAATCCGGGCCCATCATCGCTTCTCCATAGCTCGTAGGTTCATCGTTGTTTAACAACATGACCTCTAAGACAGGGTTGCCGTACCACTCAGGAGCAGTACGCGTCCTTGTCGACCTACGAGGTTCGATAGCAACTTGATCCAAAGCTTCATGATCATCATCATTAACTTCCTCTTCAGCTAATGTAGGCTCCACAGAAACAACTTTCTGCGCTGCGCTACTCTCAAGTTGAAGTAAAGGTTCAACAACCTCATCAAGTTCTATCTTCCTCCCACTCAATTCTTTCGAGAGAAACTCTTTCTCAAGAAATGTTCCGTTTTTAGCGACAAACACTTTGCCTTCGGATCTGAGGTAGAAGGTATACCCAACTGTCTCTTTTGGGTATCCTATGAAGACGCATTTCTCCGCTTTGGGTTCCAGCTTTTCAGGCTGAAGCTTTTTGACATAAGCATCACATCCCCAAACTTTAAGAAACGACAGCTTTGGCTTCTTGCCAAACCAAAGTTCATATGGCGTCGTCTCAACGGATTTCGATGGTGCCCTATTTAAAGTGAATGCAGCTGTCTCTAATGCATAACCCCAAAATGATAGTGGCAAATCGGCAAGAGACATCATAGATCGCACCATATCCAATAGGGTTCAATTACGACGTTCGGACACACCATTACGCTGTGGTGTTCCAGGCGGTGTCAATTGTGAAACAATTCCACACTGTCTTAAGTGACTGCCAAACTCATAACTCAGATATTCTCCTCCTCGATCAGATCGTAGGAATTTAATCTTCTTGTTACGATGATTCTCAACTTCACTCTGAAATTGTTTGAACTTTTCAAATGTTTCAGACTTATGTTTCATTAAGTAAATATACCCATATCTACTTAAGTCATCAGTGAAGGTGAGAAAGTAACGATAACCACCGCGCGCCTCAATACTCATCGGACCACACACATCAGTATGTATGATTTCCAATAAGTCACTTGCCCGTTCCATTGTTCCAGAGAACGGCGTTTTAGTCATCTTTCCCATGAGGCATGGCTCACATGTGTCAAGTGATTCAAAATCAAGTGACTCCAAAAGTCCATCAGCATGGAGCTTCTTCATGCGTTTTACGTCAATATGACCTAAACGGCAGTGCCACAAGAAAGTGGTATTATCATTATCAATTCTACATCTTTTGGCATCAATGTTATGAACATGTGTATCATTACTATCGAGATTCAATAAGAATAAACCCCTCACATTGGGTGCATGACCATAAAAGATATTACTCATATAAATAGAACAACCATTATTCTCTGATTTAAATGAGTAACCGTCTCGCAATAAACAAGATCCAGATATAATGTTCATGCTTAACGCAGGCACCAAATAACATTTATTTAGGTTCATCACTAATCCCGACGGTAATCGAAGAGCGAGCGTGCCGACGGCGATCACATCAACCTTGGAACCATTTCCCACGCACATCGTCACTTCGTCCTTTGCCAGCCTCCGTCTATTCCGCAGTTCCTGTTTTGAGTTGCAAATATGAGCAACCGCACCGGTATCAAATACCCAGGCACTACAACGAGAGTTGGTAAGGTACACATCAATAACATGTATATCATATATACCTTGTTTGTTGTTGGCCGCCTTCTTGTCAGCCAAATACTTGGGGCAATTCCGCTTCCAGTGTCCAGTTCCCTTGCAATGAAAACACACAGTTTCTGGTTTGGGTCCAGCCTTGGGTTTCTTCACGAGAGGAGCAACTGCTTTGCCACTCTTCTTGGAGTTACCCTTCTTACCCTTGCCATTTTTCTTGAAACTAGTGGTTTTATTGACCATCAACACTTGATGCTCCTTCTGAATTTCAGACTCAGCGGCTTTCAGCATCGCAAACAGCTCGGCGACTGACTTGTTCATCCCGTGCATGTTATAGTTCAACACGAAGCTCTTGTAGCTAGGTGGCAATGATTGAAGAACTCTGTCAGTGATAGCCTCTGGCGGAAGGGGCATCCCTAACTCAGCCAGACGGGTGGAGTACCCAGACATTCTGAGCACATGATCACTGATAGACCCGTTCTCCTCCATCTTGCAAGCATAGAACTTATCAGAGATCTCATATCTCTCGATCCGGGCATTCTTCTGAAAGATAAACTTCAACTCCTGGAACATCTCATATGCTCCATGACGTTCAAAACGTCTTTGAAGTCCCGGTTCTAAGCCATACAACATTGCACATTGAACTATTGAGTAATCATCAGAACGAGCCTGCCAGGCGTTCACAACGTCTAGAGACTCAACTGGAGCGGGTGGATCACCAAGCGGTGCATCAAGGACATAAGCCTTCTGGGAAGCCGTAAGGATAATCCTTAGATTACGGGCCCAGTCCACAAAGTTACTTCCATCATCTTTCAACTTAGCTTTCTCTAGGAACGCATTAAAATTCAGGGGTGCTACTGCGCGAGCCATGATCTACAACATAAATATAGCAAAGACAACTTAGACTATTGTTCTAGATAATGAGTTTAGTTAATCATATTACTTTAAAAACTCCCACTCAAATTGACATCCCTCCGATCATTCGAGTGTAACATGATCCAAATCCACCAACTCAAGTCCTATCATCACGTGAGTTGAGGTGGTTTCAATGGTGAACATCTTCATGTTGATCATATCTACTATATGACTCATGTTCGACCTTTCGGTCTCTTGTGTTCTGAGGCCATGTCTGTACATGCTAGGCTCGTCAAGTTTAACCCGAGTGTTCCGCGTGTGCAACATGGCTTGCACCCGTTGTATGCGAACGTAGAGTCTATCACACCCGATCATCACGGCGTGTCTCGAAACGACGAACTTTCGCAACGGTGCACACTTGGGGAGAACACAATTTATCTTGAAATTTAAGTGAGGGATCACCTTATAATGCTACCGTCGTCCTAAGAAAAATAAGATGCATAAAAGGATTAACATCACATGCAAATCATAAGTGACATGATATGGCCATGAACTTGTGCTTTTGATCTCCATCTCCAAAGCACCGGCATGATCTCCATCGTCACCGGCATGACACCATGATCTCCATCAACGTGTCGCCATAAGGTTGTCGCGCCGACTGTTGCTTCCACGACTATTGCTAACGTTTAGCGATAAAGTAAAGCATTACATAGCGCTTAATGATTGACACGCAGGTCATACAATAATTAAAGACAACTCTATGGCTCCTGCCAGTTGCCGTATTCATCGACATGCAAGTCGTGATATTCTATACAACACATGATCATCTCATACATCACATATATCTCATCATGTAATTGGCCATATCACATCACAACATACCCTGCAAAAACAAGTTAGACGTCCTCTAATTGTTGTTGCAAATTTTACGTGGCCGCTACGGGTTTGCAAGAACCGTTCTTACCTACGCAAAACCACAACGTGGTGTAGTGATTGCTTTTTGATCTTCTAAAAGAACCCTTTTCATTGAAATCGATTCAACTAAAGTGAGAGAGACAGACACCCGCTAGCCATTTTTATGCAACAAAATTACATGTCAGTTGAAGGAACCTGTCTCGCGTAAGTGTACGCGTAATGTCGGTCCGGGCCGCTTCATCTCACAATACCGCCGAATCAAATATCAACTAGTAACGGCAAGCAATATGTATACACCCACGCCCACAACTCGTTTGTGTTCTACTCGAGATCTCATCTACGCATAGACCTGGCTCTGATACCACTGTTGGGGAACGTTGCATGGGAAACAAAAATTTTCCTACGCACACACAAGATCTATCCATGGTGATGAGCATCTACGAGAGGGAGAGTGAATCTACATACCCTTGTAGATCGCTAAGCGGAAGCGTTTAAGAAACGCGGTTGATGTAGTCGAACGTCTCCGCGATCCAAATCGCAAGTCGTCCCTCGATCCGATCACGAACTAGAGCCGAACGGACGGCACCTCCGCGTTCAACACACGTACGGCTTGATGACGCCTTCACCTCCTCGATCCAGCGAGCGATGATGAAGTAGTGGTTGAGTTCCAGCAGCACGACGGCGTGGTGATGGTGGTGAGGAACAATCTCTGCAGGGCTTCGCCAAGCGCTACGGAGATTATGACGGAGGAACTAGAGGGTTAGGGTTGCCGCACACGGCTTGGGGAAATCTTGATGTGTCCCGTGTGCTAGCCCTGCCCCTCTATTTATATGTTGAGCCTTGGGGTCTAAACTTGGAGTAAAAGCCTCCTCCAGGTCGGTTTTGCCCGCACAAGGTCGGTTTGGCCCGCAGGGAAAGAGTCCAACTCGGATCCCTGCCGAACCGTGCACAGCCGCACACAAGCGGTAGTACCGCTTCACACAAGCGGTAGTACCGCTTGGGCGGTAGTACTGCTTCTCACAAGCGGTAGTACCGCTTCTCACAAGCGGTAGTACCGCTTACGCGGCAGCAAAACTACTTTTGCACTTTCCAATACCTCGTGGGCTTTATCCCTTTGGCCCATATAAAGTGTTGCTGCACCCGAACACTTCGGTAAACATCCGGAACCCATTCCGGTGAACTCCGGAACTCTTTCGGAGATCAAAACACTATTATCACATATATCAATCTTTACCTCCGGACTATTCCGGAGATCCTCGTCATGTCCGGGATCTTATCCGGGACTCCGAACAACCTTCGGTCACCAACATAATAACTCAACTATACTAATCGTCACCAAACGTTAAGTGTGTAGACCCTGCGGGTTCGAGAACTATGTAGACATGACCGAGACACCTCTACGGCCAATAACCAATAGCGGGACCTGGATGCCCATATTGGCTCCTACATATTCTACGAAGATCTTTATCGGTCGAACCTCTATGTCAAGGATTCAGTTAATCCCGTATGCTGTTCCCTTTGTTCTTCGGTATGTTACTTGCCCGAGATTCGATCGTCGGTATCTCTATACCTAGTTCAATCTCGTTACCGGCAAGTCTCTTTACTCGTTCCGTAATACAAGATCCTGTGGCTAACTCTTTAGTCACTTTGCTTGCAAGGCTCATTGTGATGTTGTATTACCGAGTGGGCCCTGAGATACCTCTCCGTCACACGGAGTAACAAATCCCAGTCTTGATCCATGCCAACCCAACAGACACCCTCGGAGATACCTGTAGAGCACCTTTATAGTCACCCAGTTACGTTGCGACGTTTGATACACACAAGGTATTCCTCCGGTGTCAGTGAGTTGCATGATCTCATGGTCAAAGGAACAGATACTTGACATGCAGAAAACAATAGCAATAAACTGACACGATCAAATGCTACGTTTACAGTTTGGGTCTTGTCCATCACATCATTCTCCTAATGATGTGATCCCGTTATCAAATGACATCTCATGTCAATGGCTAGGAAACCTTAACCATCTTTGATCAACGAGCTAGTCAACTAGAGGCTTACTAGGGACACAGTGTCGTCTATGTTCCCACACATGTATTTGAGTTTCCAATCAATACAATTATAGCATGGATAATAAACGATTATCATGAACAAGGAAATATAATAATAACCAATTTATTATTGCCTCTAGGGCATATTTCCAACTTTCGGCTGTGATCTGCTCTCCTTTCTTGATGCATATTCTGGATACCATCAGATATTCATGGCCAAGGAAGATGAGGAGAAAACCGCATTCATTACTCCATGTGGCACATACTGCTTCGTGCATATGCCTTTCGGATTAAAGAGTGCCGGTTCAACATTTGCAAGGGCAGTCCAGGTTGGTTTTGAGCCCCAGCTACATAGGAAATTGGAAGCATACATGGATGATATCGTAGTCAAGACCAAGGACAAATCTACCCTCATTCGAGACTTGGAAGAAACATTTGCAAACTTGTGCAAAATCAACTTGAAGCTCAATCCCGAGAAGTGTGTGTTCGGCCTCCCATCCGGCAAACTTCTTGGGTTCTTTGTATCTCAGCGAGGAATTGAAGCAAATCCCGACAAGATCAAAGCGATTGAGCAAATTCAAGCACCAAAAAGCGTCAAAGATGTGCGGCGTCTTGCCGGTTGTGTTGTTGCCTTGAGTATGTTCATTTCAAGATCCGCTGAGCGCGCCCTGCCGTTTTCAAGATTCTAAAAAAGGCAGGTCCGATGAAATGGACTCCGGAAGCGGAGGCCGCGCTGCAGGACTTGAAAAGATACCTCTCCTCCGCGCCAACACTAGTTGCGCCAAGACCACAAGAGCCATTGCTGCTATACGTAGCGGCAACGAATTAAGTGGCTAGTGCTGCATTAGTGGCGCAGAGGGAACCCGATGACAAGGAAGTAACCGCGGCAAACCCATCCAGCGACGAACCGGAATCTTCCCCGGCAAATCATGGTGCCGACAAGTCAGAGACAGCGCAAGCAAGTGAGTTGATCAACAAGAGATGCCGAAGAAGAAGATGGTGCAGCGACCCGTGTATTTTGTTAGTTCCTTCTGCAGGGGGCTAGATCAAGGTACTCTGGCGTCCAGAAGCTGCTTTCGGCCTCCTTATGGCCTCGAGAAAGCTGCGCCACTACTTCCAAGCACATGAAATCACCGTCGTCACCCGCTTTCCATTGCAACGCATCTTAAGGAATCCAGAGGCAACCGGCAGGATAGTGGAGTGGGCGTTGGAATTGTCAAGCTTTGCGCTCAAGTTTGAAAGCACTTCAACCATCCAGAGTAGAGCCTTGGCGGAGTTCATTGCAGAATGGACACCAACGCAAGACGAAGAAGTTCAAGAAACAACTCTCCCCGGCAAGGAAACGGCAAAGGAATGGATCATGTACTTTGACGGTGCCTTCTCGCTGCAAGGCGCCGGTGCCGGAGTGCTGCTTGTCGCACCCACTGGAGAGCACCTCAAGTATGTGGTTCAAATGCACTTTCCCAAGGAGCAAGCCACAAACAACACTACTGAGTACGAAGGACTCCTTGCCGGTCTTAGGATCGCGGTGGACCTGGGTATCAAAAAATTGATCGTCCGCGATGACTCGTAGCTTGTTGTGAAGCAAGTAAACAAAGATTACCAGAGCCCGTTGATGGAAGCGTACATGGAAGAAGTGAGGAAATTGGAAGAACACTTTGACGGGTTACAAACAGAGCACATCCCTCATGCGGAAAACAGCATTGCTGACAGCCTGTCAAAATGTGCCGCTCAAGAGCTTCCCGTGGAACCGGGAACTTTTGTGCTCCATTTGAATCAACCAACAGTCACCCCATCAACGCAGGCCAGTAAGAAAAGAAAGTTGAATACCGGCAAGTATTTTCTGGCAGAGCTCCCGGAAGCCGCCGACAAGGATGTTGCGGGGAACAATGACACGGTTGTCGGTGAGCAGCCGCTTAGCGCAGAACCCCAGATTCTTGCCGCAGAAGCAAGCGCTCCCGCGGCCGAAGAGATGCCTTTAACCCTTGTCGTCGAGCCGTAGGCTCCGGCATGGGCACAACAGATAGTCCATTTCCTACAAACATGGGAACTTCCCAATGAGCAAGAAGAAGCTGAGAGAGTAGCCCATCAGTCAAGTATGTATCAATTTGTGGATACCATTCTGTACAGAAAGTGACCAAACGGTGTGAAATTGAAGTGCATTTGCCGGGAAGGCGGACTAAAGCTGTTGGCGGAGATATACAGAGGCATATGTGGCTCTCACATAGGATCAAGGGCACTTGCCGGCAAGGCATTCCGGCAAGGCTTCTATTGGCCCACTGCACTCCAGGATGCGATTGAGCTAGTAACCAAGTGTGAAGCATGCCAGTCCCATTCAAAGAACATACATTAGCCAGCTCAAGCTCTCCAAACAATCCCTCTCTCCTGGCCCTTTTCAGTCTGGGGCTCGATATCTTGGGCCCCTTCCCCCGTGCTGCCGGAGGCTTTGAGTTCTTGTATGTCGCAATCGACAAGTTCACAAAGTGGCCTGAAGTGGAGCCGGTGAGGAAGGTAACAGCGCAATCGGCCGTCAAGTTCTTGAAAGGATTAGTTTGCCGTTTCGGGGTTCCTAACAGAATCATCACCGACAATGGCAGACAATTCACGAGCCGCACCTTCATGCAGTATGTCCAAGACCTTGGCAGCAAAATCTGTTTTGCATCTGTCGCTCACCCGAGAAGCAACGGCCAGGCGGAAAGGATGAATGCTGAAGTGCTGCGTGGCCTCAAGTCAAGAACCTTTGACAGGCTGCGCAAATGTGGAAGGCGCTGGATTGATGAGTTGCCGACGGTTCTTTGGTCACTCAAAACGACACCAAATCGAGCTACCGGCCAAACGCCCTTCTTCCTAATCTATGGTGCAGAGGCGGTGCTCCCCACGGAACTCATATACGGGTCACCTTGAGTGCTCGCTTACGATGAAGCTGAGCAAGAGCAGCTGCGGCAAGATGATGCAACGCTCCTTGAGGAAGATCGTCTTCGGGCGGCTGTGCAAGCTGCACGCTACCAGCAAGCCTTGTGCCGCTACCATAGCTGCAAAGTGCACGCCCGAAGCCTTGAGGAAGGCGACCTTGTTCTTCGGCGCGTTCAGTCCGCCAAGGGATCAAACAAGTTGACGCCGAAGTGGGAAGGCCCTTACCGGGTAGTACGAGTCACCAGACCTGGCGCAGTCCATCTGGAGACCGAAGATGGCACCCCAGTGCAGAACTCATGGAATATTGAGCATCTTCGCAAGTTCTACCCGTGAGGCGCAGTTGCCGGGACACCTCCCGGCAACCCCTTTTTGTACAAGCTTTGTCGGCGAGACATATAACCCTTTGTACAAAGCCAGGCACAGACCCTATGCATAATAAAGCTAAGTGTTTCGCAACTACTCGTACATATTCATTTATATGAGGATGCATATGATGTTGTGAGTTACACTTTAATTTGCATGAAATGACTGATGAACTGTCAAGGTTCCCAAAACATTCTTTTCTCTTCTTTCTTTTTCTTAAAAGGACAGAAGGATCCCTCGCGTGCAAGTTTCCCGGGGGGAGTGGAGATGAGATACCATTTTGATGACGTTCAAGTGATCATTTCATACAACGAGAGAAATTACACAAGGAAAAGCTAAGTTGAAAAACTATTGACTTAATGTGTATGCATAGGGAATCACAAACCTTAACACTAATATTCTTACTAAATCACAATTACTCACTAACATGACTCACATATCATCATCTCCATATCACAAAACTATTGTGTCGGTGTATAAAACATGGGTATTTTATACCCTGACTTATGCACAGGCAGTAGCGGCCTCCTTGCCGGCCCAACCTTGTCGGGAACCGCCAAGACCAAGATTTAGAGCCCAGTCGCAGAAGCTACCAGAAAGAAGCTCAAGACACATCACTCAACTAGTACCGAAGATGTAGACATTCCTTGCCGGCAAGGATGAACCGGCAAGGTGAAGACCCGGCAAGCTCCGTACCGGCAAGCCTCTGCCAGCCCTCCAGAGCTCCACCACTCCACCTCACCAGACAGGTGCTCGCTAGTGGGTGAGGTGTCGACCACGCAGGCTGGTTGGTAAGGCTTGTCGGGCACGTGTCAACACACTAGAGCAGGATTTGCCTCTAATGACACCCGTCCAGGAGGTGTGTCAGCATAATACGAGGTAGCTGGGCAAGCGGTGCAGAAACCTTGCCGAGGCTACGTCTCCACATGACACCTAACGGTGCATTTAATGCCTTTGTCCTAAACTGGCAGAGTTAGGTATGATAGCACTGTTCGCTATCTAATCAACATGTAATTACTGTTTTGCCACTGTGGTAACCCCTTGAGCTATAAATTGAGGGCCAAGGCAACAGTTAGAGGATTCGGACCCCTTTTCAAACACCAACACGCCACGCGTAGCAGCTCTCTCCGCATCTTGCCGGGAGAAGCGCTCCTTGTACTTGTGCTCTCATACATCCAATACAACAAAAGCAGGAGTAGGGTTTTACGCTTCTCAGCGGCCCGAACCTGGGTAAATTCCCTTGCGCTCTCAACTGATCATGCTCTTTGTGTACGTTGATCTCCCCCGCCGAACCACAAGGGGCTGCATGGCCCCATAGATGGTCGTCCCACCACGACATCTTTGGCGCGCCAGGTAGGGGGCATCGCTTGCGCGAACCTTGATCAGTGGATTGCACGTCTTCTTCATCATCTTCATCGACTTCCTCGTCGCCCTCCTCGTCGTCGATGGCGCCCAAGAAGAAGGGCATCACGATGACGGCCACCCCGCACGCATCCGTAGGCGGCGCAGGCGGCGCGGCCAATGCGGGCGGTGCGGATACCGCGGTTGGCACCACCAGCGCAGGCGGTGCGGTCGCCACGCCCACCGTGGTCGGCGCAGGAGACGAGCGCGCTGGAGGCAGTCGACTTCCTCGATCCTCTAGCGAACGGAGCCACGACGGCGCGGGCGGAGCGGACGGACGACCTCTCCTTCCTCCTCCTCGTCGCCGTGCCGACGAACGCAGCCACCGGAGCGGCAACGCCCGGGCCGGCGCGAGCCATGATCCCGCCACAGCGGCGTGCAAGGATGCAGCTTTGGGACAGACGCCGCGTCCCTCGCACAACGGGCGCGGCCCAGCCCCGAGTGGCGCCAACGACTCCGGACAGCTGCGACCTCATGGCAAGACTCCTGTTGATCAAATCCAAGATCCTCAGGCACCGCCTCCGCCACGGCGACCCACCGCTGATCATGTGCCGCGGCAGCAAGACCGTGATGCCGCTCCTGCTGGCTCTGCCAGGAGTAGAGAGATGTCGCGCTCTTCGCTTCTGGCCATGCCAGCCACAGCGGCAGAAGCAATGGCGCGAGCCCAGATGCTGCTGAACTTCCCTCCAGCGGCAGAGAAGATGGATGAGTGGAGAGCCACCATCCAAAGCTTGATTGGCTCGCCGAGGCCAGTAAATCGCAGCAAGCGGAGCCCTCACGGCGTCTGCAAACAGCACCAGCAGCTCCAGCTGGTGGCCGCGTTGACGGTACTATGCTAACGGTGCAATCACCTCAGCGGCAACAATCTCAGCAGCAACAACGCCAACAACCGCAGCAAGCTCGACGATCCTTCGAGCCCGACGAGGTGTCGATGGCCTCTTCTGATCCACGAGCACGGCAAGATCAGCGGCAAGTGCTGCGAGACAGGCGGGAGGAAGACACCCGCACCACCATCGAACGGCGCCAGGAGGCGCGCCGTCGATCCGACGCGCGCAACGGCCCCATCGTTGATGAGCCTGCGCCAGGGGTTGGCGGATATCTACCTTACGAGGTTGGATGTCCCGCCTTCACCTGTGAGCTGCGGCAAGTCCGATGGCCATCCGTTCGAGCCTTCAAGCCAGAAGTGCCGGAAAAGTATGACGGCAAGCTGAACCCGGCAGAATTTCTGGGCATCTACACGATCGTCGTGCAAGCTGCCGGGGGAAGAGATGAGAAAATCCTCGCCAACTACTTCCCGTTGGTACTAAAACCCAACGTGAGGTCTTGGCTGATGAACTTGCCGGAGAACTCCATTTCTTCATGGTCAGATCTCTGCAACGAGTTCGTTGGTGCCTTTACCGGAGGACACAAAGCCCCTGGACAGCCCAGCGACTTGCAAGTGATCCCGCAAAGAGATGGTGAAACTTTATGCAAGTACATCCTGAGGTTCAGCCGTGTGCACCGTAATATTCCAGATGTGCACCCCGCGGCCGTGATTGCCGCATTTCACACGAATGTGCGCAATCGAAGGATGCGAGAGAAGATGAACGTCAAGTTGCCCAAGACCGTCAATGAGCACTATACGTTGGCGGATAAGTGTGCACGTGCTGAGGAAGGAAGGAGGCTTCCCGGGGAGGACGCTGGTGCCGAAGTAGATTATGAGGACGATGCTGCTGCCACCCCGAGGAAGAAGGGCCGGAAGCGCAACAGAAAGCGCAAGGGTAAAACTGTTATGGCTGTCGAAGCCTTGATTTCCTTGCCGCTGCCGACGAGATCTTCATTCAATTTGGCCACCTGGGACTCCAGTTCTGCCTTGGCGGAGTTTGCAGTAGCAGCCTTATCAGCAGCCTCCTTGAGCTTGGCGGCGTTCTCCAGGGCCTGGGCTTCGATGGATTTCTTGTGCCCGTCCTCCTGCTCTTGGGTCCGCTGCTTAAGGAGCGCTTCAATCTCATCATCCTTGCCGCGAAGAGTGGTGGCAAGGGCTCCTTCCCGTGCAGCAAGATCCTTCTCTTTGGCATTGAGCAGCGTTTCGCGCTCTGTCAGCTTGCTGTCACGGATTGCCGCCTCCCCTTTGGCGACATTGAGGTTGCGGGCCTGCTGACTGTACCATGTGCGCAACTCCTCCGCCTTTTCCCTCAGCTTCTGGTCAACCAAATCCGCAGCTTTGCGTTCCTCCTGCGCCTTGTCCCACCTCCGACCGTACCGTTCCTGGACGCCTTTGAAGCCGACAGCCATAATTTCCATGAAGGCAAGATCTTCGGCATTGTCGCCCACATCGGTGGATTCATAGGTTCTCTGGACCAAAGGGAGCAGGATCCGGGCTATCTCTTCGTCAAAATTCGGCCCCACAGTGCCAGATGAACTGGGGGTTCCGGACCCATGCTGGGAAGTAACCAATGCCAAGCTGCTTGACGAGGCCGGCAAGGTTGTCGCTGCTAGTTGGTTGCCAGGGGTCAGCGCGTCGGTGCTGACGGGCGCCTTCTCCACAGCCACCCTGGCGGGGTCAGACGTGTTGCCGGAGGACTTCTCGGGCTCTTCGGGGGGTATTCTGGTCTCCTCGGTGACTTGTGTGAGGCCCTCTTCAGTGGCAACCTTGGAGGCTTCATCAGCGGCGTCCCTTGTCATACTGGCTACCTCAACGAGAACGTCGCCCTCTTCGGGAGGGGTCAGGGCTGTGGATCGAAGCAAGAACAAAGGTGAAATAAGGGCACATAGCCACAAGTCAAGTTCAAGAAGACAAAAAGAAATCTTTCCCGGAAGAGGTATGCAAAGGCAAGAGGATTACCCGTTGGTGCTTGCTGAGGAAGGACTCATTTCCCGGCAACTCGCGTTGTCGGCGCACGGTCGTTGGCGGCCCCGCTCGTCGGGGTGGCCCTCGTGTGAGCGGCTCATCGGTGGAGGCCCTTGTCAGGAAGCGCTCTCCGGAACATTGATCAATGGGGGAGCCACAGTTGGATCTGCTTCTTGGCACTCCTCCTCTTGGCGGGCCTCCTCCGTCTCCACGACAGGCTCAGCAATAGGGACTCCAGTACTGGTGCTAGCGGGAGGCACCTACACCACGTCCTCATGCAGGGGGCTGGGTTGGGGGCTGGTAACAATGGCTTCGGCCATCGCACCCCCTGCCCAGCACTTGCCGCAGGATCCTGTATTGCTGCAGACCTGGGCCGCTTCGACCGATGCACGAGCGGTTCTGGATCCCTGTCAAGGCAAAAGGAATCAAGTTAAAATGACAGTCAAATGGAATCAAGGCTTGACGGGAATAAGCGAAGTTACTCACTCCTCCTCTTCTTCGGACTCACCGAGGACGTCGAAGTCGTACGTCACTGGCGGGGGCGATTCTCTAGCCCTCTTGAGTGTCGGGGGAGGCGAACTCATCGGCTGGATGGACTCAACTTCCTCGACCACCTCCTGCTGGGGAGGTGAGGGCTGAGTTCGGGGACGCCGGGTCAATTGTCGGCGTACTTCTTCTTGGCGGCCGGTCTTTGTGGTCGTCTTCTTCACTGTGGGGCCAGCTCTCGGCGAGGAAGCACGCACCGGCTCTTGACTGACCGCCCTCCGAAGACGGCACCTCCTCTTCGGGGCTCGAGGGCCTTCCTCTTCTTAGGGCTCTCCGGCAGCTTCCGACCCGGCAGCTTCGGACCCGACAAACTCGGTCCCGGCAACCTCGTCCTCGGCGATCTCATCCCCAGCAGACTCTTCTTGTTGCCCTTCGGCAACCCCTTCCTCAGAATGCTCCTCTTCATCATCCTCAGCTGCCGTGGCACCGGAACTGCCCGCCGCGTTGATCCTTGCGATCTCTGCAGCCTTGCTGGCTATGTACGCCAGTTCTTCCTCGGTGGTGGCCCGGATAAGATCCGTTTCCTTCTGGGAAGCTTTCTCCGTCAGGTTGGAGGCCCATTCCATCTCGTGCTCCAGGGTGGGCAAATCCCAGTCTGCTTTCACTCCGTGAGCGTCGCAGTCCGGCATCACCGCCAGGATGGAATCCTTGGCAGAGTTGATGTGCAGCGGGACGATCTTATCCGGCAAGTGGAACGTGCTAGTTTTCCAGAACAGTTGTTCACAGTGACAGGCGTGCTCCATAACCGACAAGTTGTTGGCGGTCCCAGGGTACAGTCGCATGATGTCGGCGGCGTTCTGATACTGCCAAGCGAATCTTTCCCTCTTTTGCAGCGGCGCTATGCGTCGCCAGAGGAAATCAGCGCCAACCATCTCTATGGTCAGATTGGCGGCTTTGAGGCGGGCGATCCTGTTCAGTGCCGGGTGAAGCTTGGCGTCAGTAGCACCTATACTGCTCCAGTTCTTGCTGCGTTCAACCTTCACTATGCGCGGTATGCCAAATTGGGGGAAGTCCTTCTCCTGGATCCAACACCACTCAGCCCTCCACTCGTCCCACTTGAGGTGGAGCTGCCCGGCAAGGTACTCGCCCTTCGTCTTTGCCCTGGGAATCCAAGCAACGCTGCCGGAGAGTGATTTGTGTTCGATCCGGGGGATGAAAAAGTGATGGAACAGATCCACATTGGGGGCCACTCCGACGAAGTTCTCGCACAGATGGGCGAAAACCTCCATGCAAGTCATTGCGTTCGGAGTAAAATCCAGCAGCCTGAATCCGTAGCTGAACATCATAGCGCTGTAGAAATCTAAGAATGGGGGGACCAGGCCGCAGTAGAAATAGGCGCAGAATAACGGATATGAATCCGATGGATCCTTGTCGCCTTCAGGAAGCACTTCGGGCGCCTTGTAGTCCTTGGTATCTCTCCCCCACATGTATGCGTACCTCCTGATCAGCTCATTGGCGTCTAGAGAACACAGCGAGAAGATCACATTATCCCTCCGCCGCTTCTCTAGCTCCTCCAGCGCCTTCTTCTTCTCTTCCTCCTTGGGATCGAGCGGCTTGGTAGGCTTCTTCTTCGCCACGTCGGCTCTCTTGGGCGTCATCAAGAATTAGGGAGGAAGAAGGTGGCTGAATCGAGGTGCGGATCAGTGGCGGCGGCGGCGGCGGAAGCGGTTCTGGCGTGAGGAGGAAGATGAAGCCGGGGAAAGCAGGGGTGAATGAGCGGCGCCTCCTCGCGGTTGCCTTTTTATGGGGAAGGCGCGAGGGGAGGCTGGTTCTTCACTGTTTACCCCAGCCACGTTCTTTTACAGGCGCACTACCGCAATGTAACCACAACAGTCCAAATTCCCACGACCCGCATTTAATGCGTGGATTGGATGTGCGTCAGGATAACCATCATGACCGAAAATTACAACGGCAGTTTCCCGCCGCGTGTCTGTGCATTGTTTGGGCCTAGCCCAACGACGCTTCGGACGCGCGTATGGCCTAGGCCCGGGGGCTCCTGTCGGTAAAACTTGGGTATTTTATACCCTGACTTATGCACAGACAGTAGCAGCCTCCTTGCCGGCCAAA
Source organism: Elymus sibiricus (assembly GCA_039707655.1). Classification (NCBI taxonomy): domain Eukaryota; kingdom Viridiplantae; phylum Streptophyta; class Magnoliopsida; order Poales; family Poaceae; genus Elymus; species Elymus sibiricus. The sequence continues at coordinate 116,932,018 of CM077676.1, read as the reverse complement.
CCTTGCCGGGAACCGCCAAGACCAAGATTTAGAGCCCAGTAGAAGAAGCTACCAGAAAGAAGCTCAAGACACAGCACTCAACTAGTATCGAAGATGTAGACATTCCTTGCCGGCAAGGATGAACCGGCAAGGTGAAGACCCGGCAAGCTCCGTACCGGCAAGCCTCTGCCAGCCCTCCAGCGCTCCACCACTCCACCTCACCAGACAGGTGCTCGCTAGTGGGTGAGGTGTCGACTGTGTAGGCTGGTTGGTAAGGCTTGTCGGGCACGTGGCAGCACACTAGAGCAGGATTTGCCTCTAATGACACCCGTCCAGGAGGTGTGTCAGCATAATACGAGGTAGCTGGGCAAGTGGTGCAAAAACCTTGCCGGGGCTACCTCTCCACATGACACCTAATGGTGCATTTAATGCCTTTGTCCTAAACTGGCAGAGTTAGGTATGATAGCACTATTCGCTATCTAATCAACATGTAATTACTGTTTTGCCACTGTGGTAACCCCTTGAGCTATAAAAGGAGGGCCAAGGCAACAATTAGAGGATTCGGACCCCTTTTCAAACACCAGCACGCCTCGCGTAGCAGCTCTCTCCGCATCTTGCCGGGAGAAGCGCTCCTTGTACTTGTGCTCTCATGCATCCAATACACCAAACGCAGGAGTAGGATTTTACGCTTCTCAGTGGCCCGAAACTGGGTAAATTCCCTTGCGCTCTCCACTGATCATGCTCTTTGTGTACGTTGATCTCCCCCGCCGAACCACAAGGGGCTGCATGGCCCCATAGATTGTCGTCCCACCACGACATATTGCAAGGAATCACACTTATCATATCCAATGATCTATATGAAAGTTTTTATTATATCCCTCTTGAATATGCATCACTTTGGGACCAAATTCATATCTTGTACAAATTATCATTACTATTATCAACTCTCTAAAAGATATAAGTGAAGCATGAGAGCGCAAATATTTCTTCAAAATTTTATCTTGTCAACTCTCAAAATAATATAAGTGAAGCATGAGAGTTTAAATATTTCTTCAAAATATGGCCACCGCCGTGCTCAAAAAGATTTAAGTGAAGCACTAGAGCAACTGCCTAGCTCAAAAAAAATTAAGTGAAGCACATAGAGCATTCTAATAAATTATGATGAACGTGTGGCTCTCTCAAATTGGTGTGTCCAGCAAAGATAATTGTGACAAACTAAAAATGAATATAAAGCATAGACTCATATAATACACGATGCTCCAAGCAAAACACATATCATGTGACGAATAAAAATATAGCTCCAAGTAAAATTACCGATGGTTGGTAGAAGAAAGAGGGGATGCCTTCCGGGGCATCCCCAAGCTTAGACGCTTGAGTCTTCCTTGAATATTACCTTGGGGTGCCTCGGGCATCCCCAAGCTTAGGCTCTTGCCACTCCTTATTCCTTCATCCATCGTGATCTCACCCAAAACTTGAAAACTTCAATCACACAAAACTCAACAAAACCTTCGTGAGATCCGTTAGTATAACAAAATAAATCACTACTTTAAGTACTGTTGCAAACCCATTCATATTTTATTTTTGCATTATACCTACTGTATTATAACTTCTCCATGGCTTATACCCCCCTATACAATCCATAGTTTCATCAAAACAAGCAAGTAGTGCATCAAAAACAGAATCTGTCAAAAACAGAACAGTCTGTAGCAATCTATTTAAAAGCTATATGTCTGTAACTCCAAAAATTCTGACAAATTAGGAAAACGTGGGAAATTCATATACCAATACAGTGTAAAAATTTCAGATTTTTCTGAAGCTCCAGTACAGAATCAAAATTCCAGCACTGGACGCAAAAATTTCTATTTTCCAAACAGCATCAATTATACTATCTTCCAAATCATCCTAAAGGCTTTACTTGGCACAAACACTAATTAAAAACACAAAAACACAATCATAACAGTAGCATAATTGTGAAAGCACACAATAACAGAAACAAAAGGTAAAAAATTATTTTATTCATTGGGTTGCCTCCCAACAAGCGCTATTGTTTTATGCCCCTAGCTAGGCATAATGCATAGTTTCAAGTATTGTCATCTTTCAAGTTGATTCCATAAGTGGCCCTCATAATGGATTCATATGGTGCCTTAATTTTCTTCCTAGGGAAATGTTCCATACCCTTCTTTAGTGGAAATTGAAATTTTATATTCCCTTCTTTCATGTAAATAACGGCACCTATGGTTCGTAAGAATGGTCTACCAAGTATTATTGGGCAAGAAGAATTGCATTCAATGTCAAGTACAATAAAATCAACGGGCACATAGTTCCTATTTGCAAGAATAAGAACATCATTAATTCTACCCAAAGGCTTTTTAACAGTAGAATCCGCCAAGTGCAAATTAAGAGAACATTCATCTATGTTGGTAAAACCTAGAGATTTCGGAATTGTGGAAACGCTAGCACCCAAATCACATAAAGCATTGCACTCATAATTTTTAATTTTAACTTTAATGGTGGGTTCCCATTCATCATATAATTTTCTACGAATTGAAATTTCTAGTTCTAGCTTTTCTTCTAACGCTTTCATCATTGCTTCTACGATGTGTTTAGTAAAAGCCTTATTTTGCTCATAAGCGTTGGGTGAATTTAACATGGATTGTAACAAAGAAATACATTCAATCAAGGAATAATTGTCATAATTAAAATCTTTGTAATCCAAGAGAGTGGGCACATCGCTAGTTAAGGTTTTTACCTCTCCAAACCCACTTTTATCAATTTTCTTATCAAGATTTTCACCCTCCGAATTATGGGAACACCTACTAGCTAAAGTTGACTCTTCTTCAGTCCCCTTTTCATCAAGTTTTATATTGATAAACAAAGAATCAATAGATGAAACACCAATCATTTTAGTATCCTCATCATTACTACGATAAAAACCGGGAGGAATCGCTTTTTCTAAAAATTCTCGTTTAGCTTTTAGCATAGCGGTTCTTTTCTTACTATCATCCATGGAGACATATAAAGCTTTAATTGATTCATTAATATCAATTTTAGGTGCTAAAATTTTAGTCTTAAGATTTTCCACATCATGAATAATTCTATCAATGCTCCTAGACATATCATCAAGTTTACTCAATTTTTCTTCTATCGTAGTGTTGAAAACTTTTTGAGCATTAATAAATTCTTTAATATTACTTTCAAGATCAGAGGGCATCCTATTATTATTATTATTATAATAATTACCATAGGAATTGCCATAACTATTAGAGGAATTTCCAGGAAATGGTCTAGCATTGAAATTACCTCTATAAGCATTACTATTAAAATTGTTTCGCGAGACAAAATTCACATCTACGGGATCATTATTTTGCTCAATCAAAGTGGATAAAGGCACATCATTAGGATCAATAGGAGTATTTTTGCTAGCAACCAATTTCATAAGCGCATCAACTTTATCACTCAAAGTACTAATTTCTTCAACAGAATTCACTTTTTTACTAGTAGGAACTCTTTCAGTATGCCATTGTGAATAATTTGCCATAATATTATCAAGCAATTTAGTAGCTTCTCCCAAAGGAATTTCCATAAAAATACCACCCGCGGCGGAATCTAAAAGATTTCTAGAGACAAAATTTAATCCCGCATAAAAAATTTGTATGATCATCCACAAATTTAAACCATGAGTAGGGCAATTTCTTATCATTAATTTCATCCTTTCCCAAGATTGGGAAACATGTTCATGATCAAGTTGCTTAAAATTCATAATTTGATTTCTAAGAGAAATAATTTTCGTGGGAGGAAAATACTTGGTAATAAAAGCATCTTTACACCTATCCCAAGAATCGATACTATTTCGTGGTAAAGATGAAAACCAAATTTTTGCACGATCCCGCAATGAGAACGGAAATAATTTTAATTTCAAAATATCATTATCCACATCTTTTTTCTTTTGCATGTCACACAATTCTTCGAAAGTGTTAAGATGGGATGCAACATCTTCATTAAGACTACCAGAAAATTGTTCTTTCATAACAAGATTTAGCAAAGCAGCATTAATATCACAAGTCTCCGCACTAGCGGCGGGAGGAGCAATTGGAGTACTAATAAAATCATTATTATTAGTATTGGAAAAATCACACAATTTTGTATTTTCTTGAGACATCGTGGCTACGCAAACAAGATAACAAGCAAGCAAACAAGCAAATAAGAAAAAGGCAAACGGAAAATATTTTTGTATTTTTGTAAAAACTTTTTAGAAGTGGGGGAGATGAAAACGAGAGGCAAAGGCAAATAAAGTAAATGCAAGGAGATGAGAGTTTTATGCGTAGGTACTTGATAGATGTTGATGACGTCTCCCCGGCAACGGCGCCAGAAATTCTTCCTGCTACTTGTGAGCTGCGTTGCTAATTCCCTGAAGAGGAAGGGAGATGCAGTACAGTAGAGAAAGGTATTTCCCTCTGTTTTGAAACCAAGGTTATCAATCCAGTAGGAGAATCACGCAACACCTCGTTAGCTGTACCTGCACACAAAACAACAAATCCTTGCACCCAACGCAAACAAGGGGTTGTCAATCCCTCGGCGGTAAGTTGCAAGATTGAATTGTATGTGATAGATAGATAGATTGAAACAAAAATACAAAATAAAATAAATAAAGAAAAAGTGCAGCAAGGTATTTTTAAGATTTTTAATATATGATTTAGATAGACCCGGGGGCCATAGTTTTCACTAGAGGCTTCTCTCATAAAAATAGCATACGGTGGGTAAACAAATTACTGTTGGGCAATTGATAGAAAAGCAAATAATCATGACGATATCCAAGGCAATGATCATGTATATAGGCATCACGTCCGAGACAAGTAGACCGACTCCTGCCTGCATCTACTACTATTACTCACCGCTATTCAGCATGCATCTAGTGTATTAAGTCCATAAAGAACGGAGTAACGCCTTAAGCAAGATGACATGATGTAGACAAAGTAAACTCACACATGAATAAACCCCATCTTTTTACCCTTAATAGCAACGATACATACGTGTCATGTCCCTTTCTGTCACTGGGATTGAGCACCGCAAGATCGAACCCATTACAAAGCACCTCTTCCCATGGCAAGATCAATCAATCTAGTTGGCCAAACTAAATCAATAGATCAGAGAAGAAATACGAAGCTATAATAATCATGCATAAAAGAGTTCAGAGAAGACTCAAATAATATTCATGGATAATCTGATCATAAACTCACAATTCATCGGATCCCAACAAACACACGGTAAAAAGTGATTACATCGGATAGAACTCCAAGAACATCGAGGAGAACATTGTATTGAAGATCAAAAAGAGAGAAGAAGCCATCTAGCTACTAACTATGGACCCGAAGGTCTATGGTAAACTACTCACGCATCATCGGAAGGGCAGGAAGGTTGATGTAGAGCCCCTCCGTGATCGATTCCCCCTCCGGCGGAGTACCGGAAAAGGCCTCCAGATGGGATCTCTCGAGAACAGAAGCTTGTGGCGGTGGAAAAAGTATTTCGTGGACTCCTCTGTTGGTTTCTCGATTTTTGGGAATTTATAGTTGTGGAATTAGGTCAAAAGGGGCAGAGGTGGGCCCACGAGGCACCAGGGCGCGCCTACCCCCCCAGGCGCGCCCTGGTGGCTCGTGGCCACCTCCTGGGTCTTCTGGCCTTCTCCCGAAGCTTCTAGTGTTTGTTGTGTCCAGAAAAAAATCTCTAAAAATTTTCGTGGCATTTGGACTTCGTTTGGTACTGATATTCTGGAAAACCAAAAACAGGCAAAAACAGCAACTAGCACTGGGCACTAAGTTAATAGGTTAGTCCCAAAAAATGATATATAATTGCTGTAAATGTATATAAAAACATCCAAGATTGATAATATAATAGCATGGAACAATAAAAAATTATAGATACGTTGGAGACGTATCAACCCTGTCGCTCCATGAGCGGTACGGGCACACAAAACAGATGTTCATTTGAATGTTTAGAGGTGGCACTTGGAAATTTACTTGGAACGGCAGAGTAATACCGCATATAGTTAGATATAGTGGACTCATATGGAACAACTTTGGTTTAGGGATTTGGATGCACAAGCAGTATTCCTGCTTAGTACAGGTGAAGGCTAGCAAATAGATTGAGAAGCGACCAACTAGAGAGCGAAAACGGTCATAGACATGCATTGCGAATAATTAAGATTGAACACGAGCATGAGTAGGATATCAATACCCTGAACATAAATATCATGGAGGCTATGTCGGTTTTGATTCAACTACATGTATGAACATGTGCCAAGTCAAGCCACTCGAATTACTCAGAGGAGGATACCATGCTAACATACTACATCACAACCATTTTAATGCATGTTGACACTCAAGATAAATCATTATCCACTCCTAGCTATTTAAGCATGGCATGAGTAACTATAATCTCTAATTGTCATCACAAATATGTTTACTTATAATAATGCTGAATCATGAATACTGAGCTAAACATATTTACAAAGACAAAAACAAGAAGAGTTCATACCAGCTTTTCTTCACCGCAATCACTTCATCAAATATCGTCATTATTGCCTTTCACTTGCACGACCGAATGATATGATAATAATAAGAATGGTGCAAGTGTGCCGTGGACTAAGCTGGAATCTGCAAACATTTATTCAAAGGAGAAGACAAAGTAATAGTGGCTCGTTGTTAGATCAACAATAAAGCATATGGGAGCCACTCAACATTTTTATCGTGGTCTTTCTCCTTACTACGACACGACAAAGCATATGGGAAAGCAAATTAACGAAGGAAAAACGAAAAACGAGAAAAACTATTTACACGGGAAAGCTCCCAACATGCAAAAGAAGAAACGAGAAATCTTTTTGGGTTTTCTTTTACTACTATGAATTAACTAAACAGGGAAGAAACTACAACTAATTTTTTTGGATTTTCGAAAGTTTTTCAAACACACAAGAAGAAAGCGAAAATGAAACTAGCATGGATATACAATGAAAAAGGATGAACACCGACAACTGGAATGAGTGTGTGAACATGAATGTAATGTCGGTGAGAAATACGTACTCCCCCAAGCTTAGGCTTTTGGCCTAAGTTGGTCTACGGCCAGTTCTGGCCTAGATAATGCCCGTGATGGTAGTTCGGGTTGTACAGAAATGCGGCTGCAACGGCTTGGCGGGTTGCCTCGTTAAGGCGCTCGCTTTCTGCCGCCCTCTCGTACTCCTCAGCCTCCTCCTCAAGTATGAAATGTCTATGTTTTCCCTGGAAATCAAAGAAGGCAGGAGCAGGCAAAACAATATGGAAAACACGACGCCTGTTAAAGATTAGCCTGTATCTGAATGGGGGAATGCTACTTGTGAGCTGCGTTGGTAATTCCCTGAAGAGGAAGGGAGATGCAGTACAGTAGAGATAAGTATTTCCCTCAGTTATGAAACCAATGTTATCAATCCAGTAGGAGAATCACGCAACACCTCGTTAACAGCACCTGCACACAAAACAACAAATCCTTGCACCCAACGCAAACAAGGGGTTGTCAATCCCTCGGCGGTAATTGCAAGATTAAATTGTATGTGATAGATAGATTGATTCAAACAAAAATACAAAATAAAATAAATAAATAAAAAGTGCAGCAAGTATTTTTAGGGTTTTAGTATATGATTTAGATAGACCCGGGGGACATAGTTTTCACTAGAGGCTTCTCTCATAAAAATAGCATACGGTGGGTAAACAAATTACTGTTGGGCAATTGATAGAAAAGCAAATAATCATGACGATATCCAAGGCAATGATCATGTATATAGGCATCATGTCCGAGACAAGTAGACCGACTCCTGCCTGTATCTACTACTATTACTCCACACATCGACTGCTATCCAGCATGCATCTAGTGTATTAAGCCCATAAAGAAAGGAGTAACACCTTAAGCAAGATGACATGATGTAGACAAAGTAAACTCACGTATGAATAAACCCCATCTTTTTACCCTTAATAGCAATGATACATACGTGTCATGTCCCTTTCTGTCACTGGGATTGAGCACCGCAAGATCGGACCCATTACAAAGCACCTCTTCCCATGGCAAGATAAATCAATCTAGTTGGCCAAACCAAATCAATAGATCGGAGAAGAAATACGAAGCTATAATAATCATGCATAAAAGAGATCAGAGAAGACTCAAATAATATTCATGGATAATCTGATCATAAACTCACAATTCATATGATGCCAACAAACACACCGCAAAAAGTGATTACATCGGATAGAACTCCAAGAACACCGAGGAGAACATTGTATTGAAGATCAAAAAGAGAGAAGAACCATCTAGCTACTAACTATGGACCCGAAGGTCTGTGGTAAACTACTCATGCATCATCGGAAGGGCAGTAAGGTTGATGTAGAGCCCCTCCGTGATCGATTCCCCCTCCGGCGGAGTACCGGAGAAGGCCTCCAGATGGGATCTCTCGAGAACAGAAGCTTGCGGCGGCGGAAAAAGTATTTCGTGGACTCTCCTATTGGTTTCCCGATTTTTGGGAATTTATAGTGGTGGAATTAGGTCAAAAGGGGCAGAGGTGGGCCCACGAGGCACCAGGGCACGCCTGTCCCCCCCAGGCGCGCCCTGGTGGCTCGTGGCCACCTCCTGGGTCTTCTGGCCTCCTCCCGAAGCTTCTAGTGTTTGTTTTGTCCAGAAAAAATCTCCAAAAAGTTTCATGGCATTTGGACTTCATTTGGTATTGATATTCTGTAAAACAAAAAACAGGCAGAAAATAGCAACTGGCACTGGGCACTAAGTTAATAGGTTAGTCCCAAAAAATGATATATATAATTGCTGTAAATGTGTATAAAAACATCCAAGATTGATAATATAACAGCATGGAACAATCAAAAATTATACATACGTTGGAGATGTATCAGCATCCCCAAGCTTAATTCCTTCTCGTCCTCGAGTAGGTAAATGATAAAAACAAAATTTTTGATGTCGAATGCTGCCTATCATATTCATCACATATTCTTTTCTTTGTAACATGGACATTTGGACTTGAATGATTCAAAGCAATAGTCTATAGTTTGACATGAAGATATAAATACTCAAGCATGCTAACAAGCAACCATGTCTTTCAAAATATCAACGCTAAAGAAAGTTATCCCTAGCCCATTATGCTCAATCATTGATCCATTCATGAAACACACTCAATATTAGCTACACACAATGCACAAGTATGACAATAGTGCTCTCTAGTTGGTGCTTTATAAGAGAAGATGGAGACTCAAAATAAAAATAAAAATTGCATAAAAGTAAATAGATAGGCCCTACATAGTGGGAAGCAGAGATTTGCTAATGTGCCAGAGCTCAAAGCTTGAATTAGAGAGATAAAATATTTTGAGAGGCATGCTTTTCCTGTCAATGAAAACAACCGAGAATTCCCAATATCTTCCATGCTAGACACATCATAGGCGGTTCCCAAACAGAAAGTAAAATTTATTTCCTTTCCACCATTCTTTCACAATCCATGGCTAGCCGTATCCACGGGTGCCCTCCATACCAACACTTTCCAAGGAATTTTGTTGTTATTAATTTTTGATTCATTGTGGGACTGAGCATCCCTATTACCAACCATTCTCTCGTGCAATGACAAGTGAATAAACACTCATCGTGAGAATAACACACCTAGCATGGAAAATATTGGCCACCCCCTGCCGCTTCATGAGCGGTACGGGCACACAAAATGGAAAATTATTTTGAAAATTAGAGTTGGCACACGTAAATTTACTTGGAACGGCATGGAAACACCGCATATAGGTAGATATGGTGGACTCATTTGGCACAACTTGGGTTTAAGGAGTTTGGATGCACAAGCAGTATTTCCGCTTAATACAAATGAAGGCTAGCAAATAGATTGAGAAGCAACCAACCAAAAAACGAAAACGGTCATAAACATGCATTGAACATAACTAACACCGAATAATGCAGTATAAGCAGGATATAATTTCTTTGCATAACTATTGACTTAATGTGCATGCATAGGGAATCACAAACCTTAACACAAATATTCTTTCTAAATCACAATTACTCACTAACATGACTCACATATCATCATCTCCATATCGCAAAACTATTGCAAGGAATCACAATTATCATATCCAATGATCTATATGAAAGTTTTTATTATATCCCTCTTGAATATTCATCACTTTGGGACCAAATTCATATCTTGTGCAAATTACCGTTACTAACATCAACTCTCAAAAGGATATAAGTGAAGCATGAGAGCGCAAATATTTCTTCAAAATTTTATCTTATCAACTCTCAAAATAATATAAGTGAAGCATGAGAGTTCAATTTCTTTAAAATATGGCCACCGCCGTGCTAAAAAAGATTTAAGTGAAGCACTAGAGCAACTGCCTAGCTCAAAAAAATTAAGTGAAGCACATAGAGTATTCTAACAAATTATGATGAACGTGTGGCTCTCTCAAATAGGTGTGTCCAGCAAAGATGATTGTGCCAAACTAAAAAGCAAGCAAAGCAAAGACTCATATAATACACGACGCTCCATGCAAAACACATATGATGTGATGAATAAAATTATAGCTCCAAGTAAAATTACCGATGGTTGGTAGAAGAAAGAGGGGATGCCTTCCGGGGCATCCCCAAGCTTAGACGCTTGAGTCTTCCTTGAATATTACCTTGGGGTGCCTCGGGCATCCCCAATCTTAGGCTATTGCTACTCCTTTTTCCTTCATCCATCGTGATCTCACCCAAAACTTGAAAACTTTAATCACACAAAACTCAACAAAACCTTCGTGAGATCCGTTAGTATAACAAAATAAATCACTACTTTAAGTACTGTTGCAAACCCATTCATATTTTATTTTTGCATTATACCTACTGTATTCTAACTTCTCCATCGCTTATACCCCCCCCCCCCCCCCCGCCCGATACAATCAATAGTTTCATCAAAACAAGCAAGTAGTGCATCAAAAACAGAATATGTCAAAAACAGAACAGTCTGTAGCAATCTATTTAAAAGACATACTTCTGTAACTTCAAAAATTCTGAAAACTAAGGACAACATGGGAAATTCATATACCAATACGGTGTAAAAATTTCTGATTTTTCTGACGCTCCAGTACAGAACCAAAATTCCAGCACTGGACGCAAAACTTTCTGTTTTCCAAACAGCATCAATTATACTATCTTCCAAATCATCCTAAAGGTTTTACTTGGCACAAACACTAATTAAAAACACAAAAACACAATCATAACAGTAGCATAAATGTGAAAACACACAATAACAGAAACAAAAGATAAAAATTTATTTTATTCATTGGGTTGCCTCCCAACAAGCGCTATTGTTTTATGCTCCTAGCTAGGCATAATGCATAGTTTCAAGTATTGTCATCTTTGGTTTCCAACTCCTCAATCACACACCCATTTTTTCTAATAGATTTAACATAGGTATTTCTCATCATCACACTTCTAGGCACAAAATCAAGAATTTTACTTTTGTGAATAGGTTCCTTAATTATATCAATGAAATTGGGGTGCACGCTAATCATTTTAAGATCCTCATTTCCCTTACTAGAAGTAGCACCATTGGTTTTAGGAACATATATGAACTTGCAATTTTTATTGGGAGGAGTTCTATCAATATTCTTAACGGAGGAAAAAGCCGACCCCAAATTAGTAATAATTTCTTCTATCTTATCGATTCTAGCAGGGTTTGTTCTATTCTTTCATTAACTACCGGTTCCTTCTCTTTTATGGTTTTCAATGTGATTCCTACCTTAGAACCAAATTGAGTGATATGATTATGAAATTTTTTACCTAAATTCTCAAGATGTTCAATAGTAGACATTTTACTATCAATAGCCTCTAACCTTTGCATAACATGTTCCAAAGTCAAAGTTGTTTCATTAACAGTGATAGGTGGTGATCCCACTAAATTTCCCATAGCATTGAAAGCATCCGTAGAGGGACACATCAAGAAATTCCCTCCAGTAATAGTATCAAGTACAAATCTATACCAAGTAGTAATGCCCACATAAAAATTGCGAAGAAAGATGGTGGAGGATTGCTTACGAGTTGATCTATTATGAGCATCGCAAATCCTATACCAAGCATCTTTTAAATTGTCTCCTCCCCTTTGTTTAAAATTAAGTACTTCATTTTCAGGGGTAATAGTAACGAGAGAAGAACTAGCCATAATGATAAAGCAAGCAAGCAAACACGCAAAAAGGCAAACGGAAAAATATTTTTGTATTTTTGTAAAAACTTTTTAGAAGTGGGGGAGATGAAAACGAGAGGCAAAGGCAAATAAAGTAAATGCAAGGAGATGTAAGTTTTATGTGTAGGTACTTGATAGATGTTGATGATGTCTCCCCGGCAACGGCGCCAGAAATTCTTCCTGCTACTTGTGAGATGCGTTGGTAATTCCCTGAAGAGGAAGGGAGATGCAGTATAGTAGAGATAAGTATTTCCCTCGGTTATGAAACCAAGGTTATCAATCCAGTAGGAGAATCATGCAACACCTCGTTAACAGCACCTGCACACAAAACAACAAATCCTTGCACCCAACGCAAACAAGGGGTTGTCAATCCCTCGGCGGTAATTGCAAGATTAAATTGTATGTGATAGATAGATTGATTGAAACAAAAATACAAAATAAAATAAATAAAGAAAAAGTGCAGCAAGTATTTTTAGGGTTTTAGTATATGATTTAGATAGACCCGGGGGCCATAGTTTTCACTAGAGGCTTCTCTCATAAAAATAACATACGGTGGGTAAACAAATTACTGTTGGTCAATTGATAGAAAAGCAAATAATCATGACGATATCCAAGGCAATGCTCATGTATATAGGCATCACGTCCGAGACAAGTAGACCGACTCCTGCCTCCATCTACTAATATTACTCCACACATCGACCGCTATCCAGCATGCATCTAGTGTATTAAGTCCATAAAGAACGGAGTAATGCCTTAAGCAATATGACATGATGTAGACAAAGTAAACTCACGCATGAATAAACCCCGCCTTTTTACCCTTAATAGCAACGATACATACGTGTCATGTCCCTTTCTGTCACTGGGATTGAGCATCGCAAGATCGAACCCATTACAAAGCACCTCTTCCCATGGCAAGATAAATCAATCTAGTTGGCCAAACCAAATCAATAGATCGGAGAAGAAATACGAAGCTATAATAATCATGCATAAAAGAGATCAGAGAAGACTGCCCCCCTCCAGGCTCGTGGCCACCTCCTGGGTCTTCTGGCCTCCTCCCGAAGCTTCTAGTGTTTGTTTTGTCCTGAAAAAAAATCTCCAAAATGTTTCGTGGCATTTGGACTTCGTTTGGTATTGATATTCTGTAAAACAAAAAACAGGCAGAAAACAGCAACTGACACTGGGCACTAAGTTAATAGGTTAGTCCCAAAAAATGATATATAATTGCTGTAAATGTATATAAAAACATCCAAGATTGATAATATAACAGCATGGAACAATCGAAAATTATAGATACGTTGGAGACGCATTAGGGAAGACCCCTCTCAAGGAACTGGTGGCGTTCCATAGCATCATAATCAAGAAAACTAGGTGGCAAAAGGGTGTCATTTTGTTTAATGGGCACACCAAGGTAGGCAGCTAAGCGAGTGGCATATATTCCACCAAAGAAATCACCCACTAGGGCATTGTTATGTAAACGACGTGCAACAATAGCCCCCGTGTTAAATCGTCTATCTCCTAGCACTGCACTTTTAAGGATGCTCAATTCAGGTGCACATAAATGACTAGGGTCCTGTTTACCATTGATGCATCTACCAATGAACAGAGCAAAATAATGTATGGCAGGAAAATGAATGCTCCCCATAGTAGCTTGTGTGATGCCCCTAGTTTCACCCTTAGTGATGTTCATGAGAAATTCATTGCAATCGGATTTACGAGGTTTAGTGCAAGTCCCCCAGAATGGAATTTTGCATGCTTCACTAAATTCTTCAACAGACATGGGAAAAGGATGTTCATATAGGTTGAAAATAATATCATGGGAAGTGCGCTGGTATACATACTTGAATCTTTGCACAAAGGAATCAGTGAGGTCATAGTATTGCGGGCACCTGTCTGCCAGGAACTCTGTGAGCTCGGCGTTGCGCACGTACATATCAAACTCTTCTTTGATGCCGGCTCGAATCATGAAGGGCATCCGACGACCACTCGCACGGTAGCACCGCGGCCTCTCATGGCGGTTCGGTGTCCTGCTCGCGTATTGCGGGCCTAGGAGCACTCTTTCTCAAGGAACCACCATGGAATATCTTCCTAAACATTTTCTTTTCCTCTGAAAAATTTCTGAAATTTTTAGTGACTCAAAATAAAAGAGAACAAAACTCAACAAAATTGATACCAACTACTCCCACATGTATCTAGAAGCTATATCATGCATCAAAACTACTTTGGACCATAGAAATTCAACATGCAAGCTCATAAACATGGTCACCACAGCAGCAAGAATTTGCAAAGTATAAAGCACTAGAACAAAAACTAATTGGAGAATTGGAGGAGTCACATACCAAGGAATAATTCCTCAAAACAGTTTTGGAAACGGAGTTCCGAGCAAGGAGATCGAAAATCATAGCAAAATGAGCAAGAACACGGGCTTGGGAGCAAGTTTGACTTTTTCTGGAGGAAGAAGAAGGAGATGGGTGGCTGGCATAAGTGAGTGGATCCCTGTGGGACCCACAAGCCTGCTGGGCGCGCCCTGTGGGCTTGTGGCTCATAGGTGCACCCCCCTGGGGTGTGTTCAGTGCCAAAAATTCTTAAATATTCTGGAAACAATCATACTAAATTTTCATGGCATTCTGAGAACTTTTATTTTTGGGCCATTTTTTTATTGCACGGAAAATTCAGAAAACAGGATAATCATGGCATTTTATTTCAATCTACTAAAAATAACAGAGAGCAAAAGGTGGGTACAGAAAGTTCTGCTTACTAAATTCATCGACCACATGCCCCTCAAAAAGAATCCATTAATAAGGTTGATCAAGTCTTATTAACAAACTATTTCTGAATGGCATGAAACCGAAGAATCTTCGTATAACACTAAGTTACCTCAATGGGGATATGCATCTCCCCAACAATAAGAATTTCATATTTATTTTTGACAGTAGGAAGAGGAAATTTGAATCCCCCAATAGTGATTGTCGAAACTTTTTCAATACAATTGATACCATTCACCGAACTTTGTTTCTTCAGAAAATAAACCGTATGCTCATTACCATTGACATGAAAAGTGACCTTGCTTTTGTTGCAATCAATAAGAGCCCCTACAGTATTCAAAAAGGGTCTACCAAGGATATGTTGGAAATATGCCCTAGAGGCAATAATAAATTGGTTATTATTATATTTCCTTGTTCATGATAATCGTTTATTATCCATGCTATAATTGTATTGATTGGAAACTCAAATACATGTGTGGGTACATAGACAACACTGTGTCCCTAGTAAGCCTCTAGTTGACTAGCTTGTTGATCAAAGATGGTTAAGGTTTCCTAGCCATGGACATGAGATGTCATTTGATAACGGGATCACATCATTAGGAGAATGATGTGATGGACAAGACCCAAACTGTAAACGTAGCATTTGATCGTGTCAGTTTATTGCTATTGTTTTCTGCATGTCAAGTATCTGTTCCTTTGACCATGAGATCATGCAACTCACTGACACCGGAGGAATACCTTGTGTGTATCAAACGTCGCAACGTAACTGGGTGACTATAAAGGTGCTCTACAGGTATCTCCGAGGGTGTCTGTTGGGTTGGCATGGATCAAGACTGGGATTTGTTACTCCGTGTGACGGAGAGGTATCTCAGGGCCCACTCGGTAATACAACATCACATTGAGCCTTGCAAGCAAAGTGACTAAAGAGTTAGCCACAGGATCTTGTATTACGGAACGAGTAAAGAGACTTGCCGGTAACGAGATTGAACTAGGTGTAGTGATACCGACGATCGAATCTCGGGCAAGTAACATACCGAAGAACAAAGGGAATAGCATACGGGATTAACTGAATCCTTGACATAGAGGTTCGACCGATAAAAGATCTTCGTAGAATATGTAGGAGCCAATATGGGCATCCAGGTCCCGCTATTGGTTATTGGCCGTAGAGGTGTCTCGGTCATGTCTACATAGTTCTCGAACCCGCAGGGTCTACACACTTAACGTTTGGTGACGATTAGTATAATTGAGTTATTATGTTGGTGACCGAAGGTTGTTCGGAGTCCCGGATAAGATCCCGGACATGACGAGGATCTCCGGAATAGTCCGGAGGTAAAGATTGATATATGTGATAATAGTGTTTTGATCTCCGGAAGAGTTCCGGAGTTCACCGGAAGGGGTTCCGGATGTTTGCCGAAGTGTTCGGGTGCAGCAACACTTTATATGGGCCAAGGGATAAAAGCCCACGAGGTATTGGAAAGTGCAAAAAGTAGTTTTGCTGCCGCGTAAGCGGTACTACCGCTTGGTGAAGCGGTACTACCGCCCGAGCGGTACTACCGCTTGTGTGAAGCGGTACTACCGCCCAAGCGGTACTACCGCTTGTGTGAAGCGGTACTACCGCTTGTGCGTGGCTGTGCGCGGTTCGGCAGGGATCCGAGTTGGACTCTTTCCCTGCGGGCCAAACCGACCTTGTGCGGGCAAAACCGACCTGGAGGAGGCTTTTGCTCCAAGTTTAGACCCCAAGGCTCAACATATAAATAGAGGGGCAGGGCTAGCACACGGGATACATCAAGATTTCCCCAAGCCGTGTGCGGCAACCCTAACCCTCTAGTTCCTCCGTCATAATCTCCGTAGTGCTTGGCGAAGCCCTGCAGAGATTGTTTCTCACCACCATCACCACGCCGTCGTGCTGCTGGAACTCAACCACTACTTCACCATCGCTCGCTGGATCGAGGAGGTGAAGGCGTCATCAAGCCGTACGTGTGTTGAACGCGGAGGTGCCGTCCGTTCGGCACTAGATCGGAAGGATCGTGATTGGATCGCGGGACGCTCGGCGATTTGGATCGCGAAGACGTTCGACTACATCAACCGCGTTTATTAACGCTTCCGCTTAGCGATCTACAAGGGTATGTAGATTCACTCTCCCTCTCGTAGATGCTCATCACCATGGATAGATCTTGTGTGTGCGTAGGAAAATTTTTGTTTCCCATGCAACGTTCCCCAACAGTGGCATCATGAGCTAGGTCTATGCGTAGATGAGATCTCGAGTAGAACACAAACGAGTTGTGGGCGTGGGTGTATACATATTGCTTGCCGTTACTAGTTGATATTTGATTCGGCGGTACTGTGAGATGAAGCGGCCCGGACCGACATTACGCGTACACTTACGCGAGACAGGTTCCTTCAACTAACATGTAACTTCGTTGCATAAAGATGGCTAGCGGGTGTCTGTCTCTCTCACTTTAGTTGAATCGATTTCAATGAAGAGGGTTCTTTTAGAAGATCAAAAAGCAATCACTACACCACGTTGTGGTTTTGCGTAGGTAAGAACGGTTCTTGCAAACCCGTAGCAGCCACGTAAAATTTGCAACAACAATTAGAGGACGTCTAACTTGTTTTTGCAGGGTATGTTGTGATGTGATATGGCCAATTACATGATGAGAT
This sequence comes from Elymus sibiricus, assembly GCA_039707655.1. Classification (NCBI taxonomy): domain Eukaryota; kingdom Viridiplantae; phylum Streptophyta; class Magnoliopsida; order Poales; family Poaceae; genus Elymus; species Elymus sibiricus. The sequence goes on along the minus strand of CM077676.1, from coordinate 116,914,387 downwards.
ATATGTGATGTATGAGATGATCATGTGTTGTATAGAATATCACGACTTGCATGTCGATGAGTACGGCAACTGGCAGGAACCATAGAGTTGTCTTTAATTATTGTATGACCTGCGTGTCAATCATTAAGCGCTATGTAATGCTTTACTTTATCGCTAAACGTTAGCAATAGTCATGGAAGCAACAGTCGGCGCGACAACCTTATGGCGACACGTTGATGGAGATCAAGATGATGGAGATCATGGTGTCATGCCGGTGACGATGGAGATCATGCCGGTGCTTTGGAGATGGAGATCAAAAGCACAAGTTCATGGCCATATCATGTCACTTATGATTTGCATGTGATGTTAATCCTTTTATGCATCTTATTTTGCTTAGGACGACGGTAGCATTATAAGGTGATCCCTCACTTAAATTTCAAGATAAATTGTGTTCTCCCCAAGTGTGCACCGTTGCGAAAGTTCGTCGTTTCGAGACACGCCGTGATGATCGGGTGTGATAGACTCTACGTTCGCATACAACGGGTGTAAGCCATGTTGCACGTGCGGAACACTCGGGTTAAACTTGACGAGCCTAGCATGTACAGACATGGCCTCGGAACACAAGAGACCGAAAGGTCGAACATGAGTCATATAGTAGATATGATCAACATGAAGATGTTCACCATTGAAACCACCTCAACTCACGTGATGATCGGACTTGAGTTGGTGGATTTGGATCATGTTACACTCGAATGACCGGAGGGATGTCAATTTGAGTGGGAGTTTTTTAAGTAATATGATTAACTAAACTCATTATCTAGAACAATAGTCTAAGTTGTCTTTGCTATATTTATGTTGTAGATCATGGCTCGCGCAGTAGCACCCCTGAATTTTAATGCGTTCCTAGAGAAAGCTAAGTTGAAAGATGATGGAAGTAACTTTGTGGACTGGGCCCGTAATCTAAGGATTATCCTTACGGCTTCCCAGAAGGCTTATGTCCTTGATGCACCGCTTGGTGATCCACCTGCTCCAGTTGAGTCTCTAGACGTTGTGAACGCCTGGCAGGCTCGTTCTGATGATTACTCAATAGTTCAATGTGCAATGTTGTATGGCTTAGAACCGGGACTTCAAAGACGTTTTGAACGTCATGGAGCATATGAGATGTTCCAGGAATTGAAGTTTATCTTTCAGAAGAATGCCCGGATCGAGAGATATGAGATCTCCGATAAGTTCTATGCTTGCAAGATGGAGGAGAACGGGTCTATCAGTGATCACGTGCTCAGAATGTCTGGGTACTCCACCCGTCTGGCTGAGTTAGGGATGCCCCTTCCGCCAGAGGCTATCACTGACAGAGTTCTTCAATCATTGCCACCTAGCTACAAGAGCTTCGTGTTGAACTATAACATGCACGGGATGAACAAGTCAGTCGCCGAGCTGTTTGCGATGCTGAAAGCCGCTGAGTCTGAAATTCAGAAGGAGCATCAAGTGTTGATGGTCAATAAAACCACTAGTTTCAAGAAAAATGGCAAGGGTAAGAAGGGTAACTCCAAGCAGAGTGGCAAAGCAGTTGCTCCTCTCGTGAAGAAACCCAAGGCTGGACCCAAACCAGAAACTGTGTGTTTTCATTGCAAGGGAACTGGAGACTGGAAGCGGAATTGCCCCAAGTATTTGGCTGACAAGAAGGCGGCCAACAACAAACAAGGTATATATGATATACATGTTATTGATGTGTACCTTACCAACTCTCGTTGTAGTGCCTGGGTATTTGATACCGGTGCGGTTGCTCATATTTGCAACTCAAAACAGGAACTGCGGAATAGACGGAGGCTGGCGAAGGACGAAGTGACGATGCGCGTGGGAAATGGTTCCAAGGTTGATGTGATCGCCGTCGGCACGCTCGCTCTTCGATTACCGTCGGGATTAGTGATGAACCTAAATAAGTGTTATTTGGTGCCTGCGTTAAGCATGAACATTATATCTGGATCTTGTTTATTGCGAGACGGTTACTCATTTAAATCAGAGAATAATGGTTGTTCTATTTATATGAGTAATATCTTTTATGGTCATGCACCCAATGTGAGGGGTTTATTCTTATTGAATCTCGATAGTAATGATACACATGTTCATAACATTGATGCCAAAAGATGTAGGATTGATAATGATAATACCACTTTCTTGTGGCACTGCCGTTTAGGTCATATTGGCGTAAAACGCATGAAGAAGCTCCATGCTGATGGACTTTTGGAGTCACTTGATTTTGAATCACTTGACACATGTGAGCCATGCCTCATGGGCAAGATGACTAAAACGCCGTTCTCTGGAACAATGGAACGGGCAAGTGACTTATTGGAAATCATACATACTGATGTGTGCGGTCCGATGAGTATTGAGGCGCGCGGTGGTTATCGTTACTTTCTCACCTTCACTGATGACTTAAGTAGATATGGGTATATTTACTTAATGAAACACAAGTCTGAAACATTTGAAAAGTTCAAACAATTTCAGAGTGAAGTTGAGAATCATCGTAACAAGAAGATTAAATTCCTACGATCTGATCGAGGAGGAGAATATCTGAGTTATGAGTTTGGCAGTCACTTAAGACAGTGTGGAATTGTTTCACAATTGACACCGCCTGGAACACCACAGCGTAATGGTGTGTCCGAACGTCGTAATCGAACCTTATTGGATATGGTGCGATCTATGATGTCTCTTGCCGATTTGCCACTATCGTTTTGGGGTTATGCATTAGAGACAGCTGCATTCACTTTAAATAGGGCACCATCGAAATCCGTTGAGACAACGCCATATGAACTTTGGTTTGGCAAGAAGCCAAAGCTGTCGTTTCTTAAAGTTTGGGGATGTGATGCTTATGTCAAAAAGCTTCAGCCTGAAAAGCTGGAACCCAAAGCGGAGAAATGCGTCTTCATAGGATACCCAAAAGAGACAGTTGGGTATACCTTCTATCTCAGATCCGAAGGCAAAGTGTTTGTCGCTAAAAACGGAACATTTCTTGAGAAAGAGTTTCTCTCGAAAGAATTGAGTGGGAGGAAGATAGAACTTGATGAGGTTGTTGAACCTTTACTTCAACCTGAGAGTAGCGCAACGCAGAAAGTTGTTTCTGTGGAGCCTACATTAGTTGAAGAGGAAGTTAATGATGATGATCATGAAGCTTTGGATCAAGTTGCTATCGAACCTCGTAGGTCGACAAGGACGCGTACTGCTCCCGAGTGGTACGGCAACCCTGTCTTAGACATCATGTTGTTAGACAACGATGAACCTACGAGCTATGGAGAAGCGATGATGAGCCCGGATTCCGAGAAGTGGTTAGAGGCCATGAAATCCGAGATGGGATCCATGTATGAAAACAAAGTATGGACTTTGGAAGTATTACCTGAAGGGCATAAGGCCATTCAGAACAAATGGATCTTTAAGAGGAAGACGGACGCGGACGGTAATGTCACCGTCTATAAAGCTCGACTTGTGGCAAAAGGTTTTTCACAAGTTCAAGGAGTTGACTACGATGAGACCTTCTCACCCGTAGCGATGCTTAAGTCCGTCAGAATCATGTTAGCAATAGCTGCCTTTTTCGATTATGAAATTTGGCAGATGGATGTCAAAACAGCGTTCCTTAACGGTTACCTTAAGGAAGAGTTGTATATGATGCAACCAGAAGGTTTTGTCGATCCAGAGAATGCTGACAAAGTTTGCAAACTCCAGCGATCCATTTATGGACTGGTGCAAGCATCTCGGAGTTGGAATCTTCGTTTTGATGAGGTGATCAAAGCGTTCGAGTTTATACAAGTTTACGGAGAAGCTTGTATTTACAAGAAAGTGAGTGGGAGCTCTATAGCGTTTCTAATATTATATGTGGATGACATATTGCTGATTGGAAACAATATAGAAATGCTGGAAAGCGTAAAGGAATATTTGAACAAGAGTTTTTCAATGAAGGACCTAGGAGAAGCTGCTTTCATATTAGGCATCAAGATCTATAGAGATAGATCGAGACGCTTAATAGGACTTTCACAAAGCACATACCTTGATGAGATTTTGAAGAAGTTCAAAATGGATCAGTCCAAGAAGGGGTTCTTGCCTGTTTTGCAAGGTGTGAAGTTGAGTAAGACTCAATGCCCAGTGACTGCAGAAGATAGAGAAAAGATGAGTGTCATCCCCTATGCTTCAGCCATAGGCTCTATCATGTATGCAATGCTGTGCACAAGACCCGATGTCAGCCTTGCCATAAGTATGGTCGGAAGGTTTCAAAGTGATCCAGGAATGGAACACTGGACGGCGGTCAAGAATATCCTGAAGTACCTGAAAAGGACTAAGGACATGTTTCTCGTTTATGGAGGTGATCAAGAGCTCGTCGTAAAGGGTTACGTCGATGCAAGCTTTGACACTGATCCGGATGACTCTAAATCGCAAACCGGATACGTATTTATTCTTAATGGGGGTGCGGTTAGCTGGTGCAGTTCCAAGCAAAGCGTGGTAGCAGATTCTACATGCGAAGCGGAGTACATCGCAGCCTCGGAGGCGGCGAAGGAAGGTGTCTGGATGAAGGAGTTCATGACAGATCTTGGAGTAGTGCCAAGTGCACTTAACCCAATGACTCTGTTTTGTGATAATACTGGTGCCATTGCTCTAGCCAAGGAACCAAGATTTCACAAGAGGACCAGACACATAAAGCGACGTTTCAATTCCATCCGCGATTACATCAAGGAGGACGACATAAATATTTGCAAAGTACACACGGATCTGAATGTTGCAGATCCGATGACTAAACCTCTTCCAAGGGCTAAACATGAACAACACCAGAACTGCATGGGTGTTCGATTCATTACAATGTAAATCACATAGTGATGTGAACTAGATTATTGACTCTAGTGCAAGTGGGAGACTGTTGGAAATATGCCCTAGAGGCAATAATAAATTGGTTATTATTATATTTCCTTGTTCATGATAATCGTTTATTATCCATGCTATAATTGTATTGATTGGAAACTCAAATACATGTGTGGGTACATAGACAACACTGTGTCCCTAGTAAGCCTCTAGTTGACTAGCTTGTTGATCAAAGATGGTTAAGGTTTCCTAGCCATGGACATGAGATGTCATTTGATAACGGGATCACATCATTAGGAGAATGATGTGATGGACAAGACCCAAACTGTAAACGTAGCATTTGATCGTGTCAGTTTATTGCTATTGTTTTCTGCATGTCAAGTATCTGTTCCTTTGACCATGAGATCATGCAACTCACTGACACCGGAGGAATACCTTGTGTGTATCAAACGTCGCAACGTAACTGGGTGACTATAAAGGTGCTCTACAGGTATCTCCGAGGGTGTCTGTTGGGTTGGCATGGATCAAGACTGGGATTTGTTACTCCGTGTGACGGAGAGGTATCTCAGGGCCCACTCGGTAATACAACATCACATTGAGCCTTGCAAGCAAAGTGACTAAAGAGTTAGCCACAGGATCTTGTATTACGGAACGAGTAAAGAGACTTGCCGGTAACGAGATTGAACTAGGTATAGTGATACCGACGATCGAATCTCGGGCAAGTAACATACCGAAGAACAAAGGGAATAGCATACGGGATTAACTGAATCCTTGACATAGAGGTTCGACCGATAAAAGATCTTCGTAGAATATGTAGGAGCCAATATGGGCATCCAGGTCCCGCTATTGGTTATTGGCCGTAGAGGTGTCTCGGTCATGTCTACATAGTTCTCGAACCCGCAGGGTCTACACACTTAACGTTTGGTGACGATTAGTATAATTGAGTTATTATGTTGGTGACCGAAGGTTGTTCGGAGTCCCGGATAAGATCCCGGACATGACGAGGATCTCCGGAATAGTCCGGAGGTAAAGATTGATATATGTGATAATAGTGTTTTGATCTCCGGAAGAGTTCCGGAGTTCACCGGAAGGGGTTCCGGATGTTTGCCGAAGTGTTCGGGTGCAGCAACACTTTATATGGGCCAAGGGATAAAAGCCCACGAGGTATTGGAAAGTGCAAAAAGTAGTTTTGCTGCCGCGTAAGCGGTACTACCGCTTGGTGAAGCGGTACTACCGCCCGAGCGGTACTACCGCTTGTGTGAAGCGGTACTACCGCCCAAGCGGTACTACCGCTTGTGTGAAGCGGTACTACCGCTTGTGCGCGGCTGTGCGCGGTTCGGCAGGGATCCGAGTTGGACTCTTTCCCTGCGGGCCAAACCGACCTTGTGCGGGCAAAACCGACCTGGAGGAGGCTTTTGCTCCAAGTTTAGACCCCAAGGCTCAACATATAAATAGAGGGGCAGGGCTAGCACACGGGATACATCAAGATTTCCCCAAGCCGTGTGCGGCAACCCTAACCCTCTAGTTCCTCCGTCATAATCTCCGTAGTGCTTGGCGAAGCCCTGCAGAGATTGTTTCTCACCACCATCACCACGCCGTCGTGCTGCTGGAACTCAACCACTACTTCACCATCGCTCGCTGGATCGAGGAGGTGAAGGCGTCATCAAGCCGTACGTGTGTTGAACGCGGAGGTGCCGTCCGTTCGGCACTAGATCGGAAGGATCGTGATTGGATCGCGGGACGCTCGGCGATTTGGATCGCGAAGACGTTCGACTACATCAACCGCGTTTATTAACGCTTCCGCTTAGCGATCTACAAGGGTATGTAGATTCACTCTCCCTCTCGTAGATGCTCATCACCATGGATAGATCTTGTGTGTGCGTAGGAAAATTTTTGTTTCCCATGCAACGTTCCCCAACAGGATAATCGACATGTTGTCGTCCTCGGGCATATCAAGTATAACAAAGTCTGCCAAGATAGTAACATTTGCAACTACAACAGGAACATCCTCGCAAATTCCAATAAGTATAGCAATTGATTTATCGGCCATTTGCAAAGATATTTCAGTAGGTGTGAGCTTATTCAAATCAAGTCTTCTATATAAAGAGAAAGGCATAACACTAACACCGGCTCCCAAATCACATAGAGCAGTTTTAACATAACTTCTTTTAATGGAGCATGGTATAGTGGGTATTCCTGGATCTCCTAGTTTCTTAGGTATTCAACCCTTAAAAGAATAATTAGCAAGCATGGTGAAAATTTCAGCTTCCGATATTTTCCTTTTATTTGTGACAATATCTTTCATGTATTTAGCATAGGGAGACATTTTCAACATATCAATCAAGCGAGTGCGCAAAAAGACAGGTCTAAGGATTTCAACAAAGCGCTCAAAATCTTCATCATCCTTGTTTTTAGATGGTTTAGTAAGCAAAGGCATAGGTTTTTGAACCCATGGTTCTCTCTCCTTTCCATGTTTTCTAGCAACAAAGTCTCTTTTATCATATCTTTTATTCTTAGGAGGTGGGTTATCAAGATCAACATCAGGTTCTATTTCTACATCATTATCTAGTTGAGCATCAACATGAACTTCATCATTATCATTGTCATTATACTTATCATTATCATTATCACTAGGTGTATGTTCATTACCAAATTGTGTCTTAGCATCAAAAATAGAAGCATCATTATGATTCTCAGGAGGTTTTTCTATCTCAGGTTCACTAGCAACATGCAAAGTCCTATCATTTTTCTTTTTCTTCTTAGATGGACAAGGTGCATCAATATTATTTCTTTGAGAATCATGTTCAATTCTTTTAGGATGACCTTCAGGATATAGAGGATCCCGAGTCATGCTACCTCATCTAGTAACAACTCTAATAGCATGATCATTCTTTTCATTATCAATCTCATCAAGCAAATCATTTTGCGACTTAGCAATTTGTTCTAGTTGAGTCTGAACCATAGAAGCATGTTTACTCAAGCATTTAACATCATTAGTAGTTGTTGACATCAAATCACTCAAGCATTCAATCATGATGGCATTCTGTTTTAGTTGATTGCTAACATACATATTAAAGTGTTCATGTTTAATGATGTAATTATCAAACTCATACAGGCATTGACTAGCAGACTTATTATACAGAATATCACCTTCATCGAATCTAGTGAGAGAATTTACCTCCACTACTCGTGTCGGGATGTCGAGCCCATGTATTTCTTCAATAGGTGGTAAATTCTTAACATCTTCAGCTTTAATACCTTTTTCTTTCATAGATTTCTTAGCTTCTTGCATATCTTCTGGACTGAGGAATAGAATACCTCTCTTCTTCGGAGTTGGCTTAGGTGGTGGTTCAGGAAGTGTCCAATCATCGGCATTTCTCAATATATTATTCAATAGTACTTCAGCCTGTCCAACAGTTCGTTCCCTGAAAACACAACCAGCACAACTATCTAGGTAGTCCCTAGAAGCATCGGTTAGTCCATTATAAAGGATATCAAGTATTTCATTTTTCTTAAGAGGATGATCAGGCAAAGCATTAAGTAATTGGAGAAGCCTCCCCCAAGCTTGAGGGAGATTCTCTTCTTCAATTTGCACAAAGTTAAATATTTCCTATAAGGCAGCTTGTTTCTTATGAGCAGGAAAATATTTTTCAGAGAAGTAATAAATCATATCCTAGGGACTACGCACACAACCAGGAGCAAGAGTATTAAACCATTTCTTAGCATCACCCTTTAATGAGAAAGGAAACAACTTAAGAATATAGTAATAGCGAATTTTTTTCTCATGAGCAAATAGGGTGGCAATATCATTCAACTTAGTAAGGTGTGCCACAACAGTTTCAGTTTCATAACCATGAAAAGGATCAGATTCAACCAAAGCAATTAACTCAGGATCGACAAAGAATTCATAATCCTTATCAGTAACAAATATGGGCAAAGTAGCAAACTTAGGATCATATTTCATTCTCTCCCTCATAGATTTTTCTTTCAACTTAGCAAGCAATTTTATAACCTCATCACTATCATTACAAGCAAGAATTGCCCTAGCTGTCTCCCTATCAAAAACATAACCATCAGATGTTTCAGGCATTCAACTCTAGTAGGAGAGCTAGGCATAATAGGTGAATCATAATTTTCAAGAGTTTCAACATTTTCATTTTCTTTAGCTTTAGCAATTTGTTCATCAAGTAATTCACCAAGTGGCATAGTATTATCAAGCATGGTACTAGCATCATCATAAGTATCATTCATAGCAGAAGTAGTATCATCAATAACTTGCGACATATCAGAATGAATAACAGGTGGTGGTGTCGCAAGTCTACTCAAAACAGAAGGTGAATCAAGTGCAGAGTGTGATGGCAGTTCCTTACCTTCTCTAGTCATAGAGGGGACGATCTTAGTCTTAGCGTCTTTCAGATTCTTCATAGTGATCAACAGATATAAATCCCCAAGTGACTCAACAAATAGAGCTATGCTCCATGGCAACGGCGCCAGAAAAAGGTCTTGATAAACCACAAGTATAGGGGATCGCAACAGTTTTCGCGGGTAGTATTTCACCAAGATTTATTGATTCGACACAAGGGGGGCCAAAGAATAATTGCGAGTATTAGCATTTGAGTTGTCAATTCAATCACACCTGGAGAACTAAATATCTGTAGCAAATTGTTTAGTAGCACAGTAGTATGATAGTTTCAAGAGCAGTAGTAACAGTAGTAACAGTAATAGAAGCAGCTTTGTAGTAATTGTAACAGCAGCAGCAACGAAAGTAACTTAGTAAAGATAAATATGCGAAAAACGTAGGCATTGGATCAGTGATGGATAATTATGTTGGATGACAGTCATCATGTAACAGTCACAACCTAGGGCAATACACAATAGCTCCAATTCATCAATGTAATGTAGGCATGTATTCCGTATATAGTCATACGTGCTTATAGTAAGAACTTGCATGACATCTTTTGTTCTACCCTCCCGTGGCAGCGGGGTCCTTAATAGAGAACCGGAACAAAGCATTAGCACATAGTGAATACATGAACTCCTCAAACTACGACAATCACCGGAAAGAATCCCAATTATTGTCACCTTGGGGTATGCGGATCATGACACGTAACAGGTGCATATAACTTGCAAGATAGGATCAAGAACTCAAATATATTCATGAAAACATAGAGGGTTCAGATCTGAAATCATGGCACTTCGGCCCTAGTGACAAGCATTAGGCATAGCAAAGTCATGGCAACATCAATCTCAGAACATAGTGGATACTAGGGATCAAAGCCCTAACAAATTGACTCGATTACATGGTAAATCTCATCCAACCCATCACTGTCCAGCAAGCCTATGAAGAAATTACTCACGCACGGCGGTGAGCATCATGAAATTGGTGACGGAGGATGGTTGATGATGATGACGGCGTCGAATCCTCCTCTCCGGAGCCCCGAACGGACTCCAGATCAGCCCTCCCGATGAAGAACAGGAGGTGGCGGCGGCTCCGTATCGTAAAACACGATGATTCTTTCTCTCTGATTTTTTTTCTCCACGAATAGGTACTTATAGCATTGGAGTTAGGTCAAACGGAGGTGCCAGGAGCCCACAAGCCTGCTAGGCGCGCCCTGGGGAGGTGGCCGCGCCCCCAGGCTTGTGGCGCCTGTGGGCCCCCCTCTGGTGGATCTTTGCACCGGTATTTTTTATATATTCCGAAATAATTCTCCGTAAATTTTTAGGTCCATCCGAGAAATTTTATTTCTGCACAAAAACAACACCATGGCAATTCTGCTGAAAACAGCGTCAGTCCGGGTTAGTTCCATTCAAATCATGCAAATTAGAGTCCAAACTAGAGCAAAAGTGTTTGGAAAAGTAGATACGTTTGGGACGTATCAGGGTGGCGCTTTGAAGCCGCTGGACCAAGCCGAAGTAACTGCTCGGCAAGGGCTCGGTAGGCCACATGGCGATGCAGAGGTCCTCCATGGCCGGTTTCGTGACTCGGTGCAGCTCCATCAGCTGTTTCATTTGATCGTTGAGGAGTGACGGATGCGACGGCACCTAAAACTATGCCCAAAATGCCTTCTGCTTGGAGGCATCTTCAAGCGCGCTGTAATACTGGCACGCATTCGACACACTCCTCGGCGGGTCCGTGAAGGCACCTGATAAATACCAGATTTGCATCAGCTTGGCAAAGTTGACATCACCGAAGACGCACTAGAAAGTGCATTTGCACCCTTGGTGGTTTTGGTAATTCATTACAACATATATCTCATAGAACTAATAAACATTCAAGTGAAAGATTTTAGGAAGTTCAATGATTGGCATGGCAAGGACTAGGGAATGTGGACCCCTCAAAATGCTAAGGACATGCATTGGCAAAAGCTCAAGACTCTTCATTTTTGGTTTAGTGATCCAAGATCACATTGAGTCCATAGGAAAGCCAATACTATTAAAAGGGGATGAGGTTTTGATAATGATCTATTTGCTCAAGTGCTTAGTGATATTGCTCCAAAATCCTCAGCTAGTTTCTCTATCCAAACTTGTCCAAAGTTCCAAAGTCTAACTCGGTTCCACCGAATCCTATTCATTCGGACCCACCGAGTTCATCAAGACAGTGCCACAAGCCAAACCCTAACAAATCGGATCCACCGATATGGATCTCGGTCCCACCAAGATGGGTGACCATCTTTCTGTTGCCTTGTTGCAATCATTTCGGTCCCACCGAAATTGCACTCGGTAACACCAAGATGGAGTGACCAAGTTTCTGTTGCCAAGTTGCATCCTTTCAGTCCCACCGAGATTATGCAATCGGTACCACCGAGACTGGGTCTAGCCCTTACCATTGCACATCGGTTGCTCCAAGTTGTTCCCAGTCGGTCCCACTGAAACTTTAAATGTTCATATCTTTTGCACAGGTCGGTTTCACCGAGATTCAAATTGGTGCCACCGAGTTTGGTCAAAAGTGTGTAACGGTTGGATTTTGTGTGCAGGCCATATTTACCCCTCCACCATCCTCTTACCAAGTAAGAGAGCCATCAGAACGTGCCTACACTTCCACCATACATTTTCTGAGAGAGAACCACCTACTCATGTGTTGAGATCAAGCTATTCCAATCCAACCATTTGAACCTTGATTTCTAGCCTTCCCAAGTTGCTTTCCACTCAAATACTTCTTCCACCAAAGCCAAATCTGTGAGGAGTTGTTTGAGTGTTGGGGAGACTATCATTTGAAGCACAAGAGCAAGGAGTTCATCATCAACACACCGTCTATTACCTTTTGGAGAGTGGTGTCTCCTAGATTGGTTAGGTGTCACTTGGGAGCCTCCAAGATCATGTGGAGTTGAACCAAAGAGTTTGTAAGGGCAAGGATATCGCCTACTTCATGAAGATCTACCCCGAGTGAGGCTAGTCCTTCATGGACGTAAGCCATGGTGGAATAGGCAAGGTTGCTTCTTCGTGGACCCTTCGTGCGTGGAGCCCTCCATGGACCCGCGCAACTGTTACCCTTTGTGGGTTGAAGTCTCCATCAACGTGGATGTACGATAGCACCACCTATCGGAACCACACCAAAAATCATCGTGTCTTCATTGCGTTTGGAATCTCCGATCCCCTCCTTTACTTACATGTGCAATGTTTTACTTTTCGCTGCTATACTCTTAGAATTGTATGTGTAGGGTGTTACTTGACTTGATATACTTGCTAAAATCTGCCCACAACTAAAATTGGGAAAAGGATAGATTTTTATTTGGTCAAGTACTCTAATCACCCCCCCCCCTCTAGACATACTTTCGATCCTACAAGTGGTATCAGAGCTTTGGTCTCCATTGCATTGGTTTCACAACCTAGGAGAGTATGGCGTCTAGTGAGGGTAACTATCACCGTATTGGTCCATATTTTGATGGTACAAACTTTGCTAGTTGGAAACATAAGATGAAAATGCATATTCTTGGTCATAACCCCGCCGTTTAGGCTGTTGTTCGTGTTGGCTTGCAAGGTGAATCTTTGAGGATGGTAAGGAACCGGATCGTGAAGCAACCGCGGAAGAATTGAAGATGTTGCAATACAATGCTCAAGCTTGTGACATTCTTTTCAACGGTTTGTGCCCCGGGGAGTTCAACAAGATCAGTCGCCTCGAGAATGCAAAGGAAATTTGGGATACTTTGGTTGATATGCACGAGGGTACCGAGTCCATCAAGGAATCTAAGTTGGATGTGCTTCAAAGTCAACTTGACAAGTTCAAGATGAAGGATGGTGAAGATGAAGGATGGTGAAGGAGTCGCTGAAATGTACTCTAGGCTTGCTCTGATCACAAATGAGATTGTCGGCTTAGGAAGTGAAGAGATGACCGACAAATTCATCATCAAGAAGATCCTTAGAGCTTTGTATGGAAAATATGATACCGTGTGCACATTGATCCAAATGATGCCAAATTACAAAGATCTCAAGCCCACGGAAGTCATTGGAAGGATTGTTGCTCATGAGATGTCACTCAAGGACAAAGAGGAGCTACACAACAAATCAAGTGGTGCTTACAAAGCCTCAACCGATGCTCCCACAACTTCAAGTGACAAGCTAGTATCCAATGAAGAGATAAGCCTAATGGTGAAAAGATTCAACAAGTTTTACAAGAACAAAGGAAAAGAAAGAAGCTCTAGCTCAAGACACTATGAGAGAAGATCATCAAGTCGTGACCGAAATTGCTACAATTGTGGAAGACCCAGACACTATTCCAATGAGTGTACGGCACCTCACAAGAAAAGAGACGAATCACCAAGAGGAAGACATAGAAGAGATGAATCACCTCACAAGGAGAGAAGGAGTAGAGATGATCATTATGAACGAAGACCCTCCCGAAGAAGCAAGGATTCGGAAAGGAAGGACAAGTCATCCAAGAGCTACACAAGAAGAAGACATCAAGCTCATGTTGGTGAATGGATTTCCGGCTTCGACTCCGACAACCACTCCGAGAGAAGCTATCACTCCAACTCCGACTATAGTCAAGATGAAGGTGTTGCTAGACTTGCTCTTGTGTCATCGAACTCCTATGATCTATTCGATTCACCAAACAAAGGAATTGGAAGATGATTCATGGCAAATGGCCCTAAGATATCACACCCCGAATACTTTGACTTCAATAGTGATGAGGATGATTTGCTTGGTGATGATGATTTACTTGTTGATAAGGCTAGTGATGTGAGCTACAATGAAAATGCTAGTAATCATGATAGTCAAGAGGAAACAAATGACAATGCTATGAAGGAGATTGAGCATCTAACTAAAGAACTAAATGCTCTTAAGTTAGCTCATGAAACAACTCAAGAGGATCATAGAGAACTTCTAAGAACTCATGAGAAGCTACGCTTCGAGAAGCTAAATTTAGAGCAAGAGCATGAGTTTCTTAAAGCTATCAATGATGATCTTCGAAAGAAGAGTTCTTCATATCTTGCCAAACATTCACTCTTGTCTACCTTTATGCCACAAGTTAAATCTAAGCAAACTAGTAACAAGGGTAAAAAGGGTTCTACCTCTAGTAGTAACAATAACAACGCAAAATCCAATGTTGTTGCTTCTAGTAGTTCTATTGATTCCACTAATGATTCTCTTATCCAAGTTACACTTGAGCAAGAAAACAATCTATTGAAAAGAATTATAGAAAAAGGTGTCTACAAGAGCCTTGCCGGGAGTAAGCAATTTGAGGAAATTGTGTGCAAGCAAGGAAGGCACCGGAAGAACCAAGGTGTTAGTTTTGAACGAAAGTTCAATGCCAATGTAGTTGAGTGGGAAGAAGATCAATACCCCAAGACGAAGTTTATTCCTCAATAAGAGAAGTATGATTCTACTTCCTTCAAGGGAACACAAGCTCAAGATGATCTTCACCACAAGACCACAAGCTAAAAGGCAAGGACAAGCTTCAAGAGGATACAGACTCATTTGAAGAAGCACCTCAAGCCTTGGTCAAGTGGGTTCCCAAGATTTCATCAAGTTCTACTTCATCAAGTGCTACTACAACTCCAAGGATTCCCATCAAGTTGATGTGGGTTCCAAAGAAGAAGAACTAGATAGTTCTTGAGGGTGACTCTGCCAACAAACTTCACTCACATTCATTTATGGCAAGAACTTGTGCAACCAACTTCAACATCTTGCACTAGTTCATGGAGTCACAAACCCTCTTGTTGGTAAGGCTAGGGACAAGGTATTCAATGCATTCATGGACATCATCATATGTGTATTTCACTCTATGTCTATGGATATCTTTGTATGTTCCTTGTGTGGGACTAACCCATGTAGGTATTGAAAGTGCACAACTCCAAGGATTGCTCCCAACTCTTGATGGTCTACATCAACTTTGAGCATCCATATCTTCAACATCTACATGAAGTCATCATCGACAAAACCCAATGTTAGTTCATCCCTCCTTGGGGGGATATTGATGTCTACTACACAACTTATTCTTGTAGACTCGTGTTGGGCCTCCAAGCGCAGAGTTTTGTAGGACAGTAGCAATTTTCCCTCAAGTGGATGACCTAAGGTTTATCAATCCGTGGGAGGCGTAGGATGAAGATGGTCTCTCTCAAACAACCCTGCAACCAAATACAAGAAATCACTTGTGTCCCCAACACACCCAATACAATGGTAAATTGTATAGGTGCACTAGTTCGGTGAAGAGATGGTGATACAAGTGTAGTATGGATAGTTGATATATGTTTTTGTAATTTGAAAATGAAAAAACAGCAAGGTAGCAAGTGATAAAATGGAGCACAAACGGTATTGCAATGCTTGAAAACAAGGCCTAGGGTTCATACTTTCACTAGTGCAATCTCTCAACAATGCTAACATAATTGGATCATATAACAATCCCTCAACGTGCGATAAAGAATCACTCCAAAGTTCCTATTAGTGGAGAACATAAGATAGAAATTGTTGTAGGGTATGAAACCACCTCAAAGTTATCTTTTCCGATCAATCTATTGAGCCATCCCTATAAGTGTCACAAACAGCCCTAGAGTTCGTACTAAAATAACACCATATGATACGCATCAACCAACTCTAATGTCACCTAGATACTCCAATGTCACCACAAGTATTCGTGAGTCAATTATACGATACGCATCAAACAACTTCAGATTCATAATATTCAATCCAACACAAAGAACTTCAAAGAGTGCCCCAAGATTTCTACCGGAGAAAGTAGGACGAAAACGTGCATCAACCCGTATGCATAGATTACCCCAATGTCACCTCAGGAATCCGCGAGTTGAGTGCCAAAACATATATCAAGTGAATCAATAGAACACCCCATTATCACCACGGGTATCCATATGCAAGACATACATCAAGTGTTCTCAAATCCATAAAAGTATTCAATCCGATAATAGTGAAACGTCAAAGGTAAAAACTCAATTCATCACAATAAGATAGAGAGGGAGAAACACCATATGATCCAACTATATTAACAAAGCTCGCGGTACATCAAGATCATGCCAAATCAAGAACACGAGAGAGAGATCAAACACATAGCTACTAGTACATACCCTCAGCCCCGAGGGTGAACTACTCCCTCCTCGTCATGGAGACCGCCGGGACGATGAAGATGGCTTCCGGTGATGATTTCCCCCTCCGGTAGGGTGCCGGAAAAGGGCTGTAGATGAGATCGTGGACGTACAAAGGCTTGCGGCGGCGGAATCGAAGTTCTAGGGTTATTTCTGGGGGTTTCTCTATTTATAAGAATTTTTGGTGCTGGAATCACACGAAGAGGGGCCACGGGGGGCCCACGAGGCACCAGGGCGCGGCCCTCCTGGGCACGCCCTGGTGGCTTGTGGGGCCCCTATGGATCTTCTGGTACTCTCCCGAAGCTTCCTGGGTCCCTTTCCTTCCAGAAAAAATCGTCAAAAAGTTTCGCTGCATTTGGACTTCGTTTGATATGGATTTTCTGGAAACCAAAAACAAGCAGAAAACAACAACTGGCACTGGGCACTAGGTCAATTTGTTAGTCCATGAAAATCTTATAAAATCCATATAAAAGTGCACCAAAATCATACAAAACTATAATAAACATGGCATGAATACTTCATAAATTATAGATACGTTGGAGACGTATCAGATATCACATCTAGGGGGAGCTTTGCTCTAAGACTTGAGCTAAAGCAACTCTAATGGTGTGAACACATTAATGCTTTATGTAAAAGTGGTAACCCCACTTGTGCTTAAACGTTGAGTATGACCTATGATCAAATGTTCTCATTTGGCTCCTATGTCAATATACTCATATATAGATGACTTTGTCATCGCCCATTGCTTGATAGATGCTAGAATTGGTTGTGAATATTTGACACATATTTCTTTTGCTATCTTTTTGTGTGAGCATGTTGGAATGCATATTTTTCTCATTCGAGGACATCCATTTGTTGTTTTGCTTGTCTTGGTTTTTCTGGCCAAGTGGATGTACAAGAAAGCCTAGGAACCTTCTCTAGGTATCTATTCTTTCTTGTCTCAAATTCTATTCTTGCTATATCATAAAAATTGAACAAGTCCTTTTCGGACCCTCCGGGTGAGGCGCACTCGGAGTCACCGATCTGAAAGGGCTGAACACCAAAACCTTCTGGATGACTTTCGGTTAGACCAACTCACTCTCATTCGGTCTCACCGAAACCATTTAGACTGATCAGATTTTCCATCTCGGTGCAACCGACATGAACTGTCTCGGAGCCACCGATACGCCTAACTGCAAGTAGTTGCTCGTCTCGGTGCCACCGATTTCACTTCAAATCGGAGCCACCGACAGCCAGTGGGTATATATATCCAGCGGGTCCGTTCGATTGAAATTTCTCAAACCCCTTTGAACCCGCGTCCCACTGCTGCCGTCGCCAGGTCTCCGGACTATCACCCTTGCGTCCAGCGCGTCTTCGCCGTTGGATTCCGTCGCCGTCAACGGGAATATTTCCCTCCGTTGCCGCCGTAGAGGGTTTGCGCCAACTTAGGGTAAAATTCGATCCCCTTGTGCTTCAATTTCTGATTCTATGCACTAGGGTTTTCGCTAACGAGGTGTTGTGTGATTCTCCTACTGGGTCGATAACCTTGGTTTCATAACTGAGGGAAATACTTATCTCTACTGTGCTGCATCATCCCTTCCTCTTCGGGGAAAATACCAACGCAAGCTACAAGTAGCAGTACCCCTCGGTGCCACCGAGTTGTACGAATCGGTGAGACCGAACGTAAGTTTCTGTGAAACCCTAGCATATCGGAGACACCGAGCCACAAATCGGTTTGACCGAAACTGTGTGCCAAGTTTCTGTTGAGTGCTTCGGTATCACCGAAATGATCAATTCGGAGGATCCAAAATCCCTTCTGTGAAAAGTTGAAACTAAGATTTGAACTCACATTTTCAAAAACCAGCTGTCGTTTTGTGATAACTCATCTACTCTGCCTGTACCAATCTATTCACAGGGTCTGTTTGCAAGATGTCTGATGCAAGTGATAGCCAGAACATGTCAGAAAGGGCAGCAGAGCTGAGTGCAGGGTCAGGCCCTGAGGAAAGTTATTATGAAGGAGAAAGGAGTTCTCCAGAACTGCCCAAAGCTGCCACCAGATCCAGAAAGAAAAGAAATTCAGATGATGATGATGAGGACTTTGTAGCTGAGGAGGCCACCTCCAAGAAGAAGAAGCCAGTAGTTGTTGCCAAGGAATATGGCACAAGAAAAGAAAGAGGAGTTACCAGAAAGATGTCAGAATCATCTGCAGCCAAGAAAGGAACCAAACTCACTCTTGAGGAGCCAAGTGGCTCAAAAGCAAAAGTTGCAGGAAAGAAGAGAGAAAGGAAACAAACTGCCCATGTGATCTTCAAACCAACCTCCATGAGGAGAGATGATGCTACTGATGATGAAGAACCAGCAAATCCACCTCCTCCAAAGCAACAAAAGCTTATGGCAAGTGCAATGCAATCCAGCACCTCCTCCAAGACAAAGAAAGCTACAACAAACAGACCTAAGAGAACAACAAGAGATGTTTCTGCTAAAGAGAAGAACAAGGCCCCAGTGCCTGAAGCTGAAGTTGATGATGAGCCTCCAGTGCTCAAGAAGCTAAGGCCCAAGTTGCCTGATCATGATGATACTCATCCTATTGCAGAGGATGTGAAGGCAAGAAGGGACAATGGTCTGAGGAAATGGAGAGAGAGTGATCCTTACTCTATCAGGAGAAGAACAGCTTGTGACTATAGGTTTCACACTAGAGAGCAACAAGACTTCTATGAGACAGTGCTGCTAGACAAGAAGCCAATAGTCAGTGACATGAGATGGGTCAAGTGGGAATACATTGATGAGAATGAGGACAACTTTCCTCATGTGCATGAAAGTTTCAAGCTTGCTGGAGTTGATACCTTCATAGGAAGGAAGCTTACATCATGGAGTGATGAGATGATAATGCAATTTTATTCCACATCACACTTCTATCCAGATGGGAAAATAGTGTGGATGACTGAAGGTGTGAGATACCAGTCTTCCATCACTGAGTGGGCTGCCCTTCTTGAAGCCCCTAAGGAAGAAGAGGATGATGTTGATGTCTATGCCAAGCCTAAGATGGATCACAATTCCATGAAGAACATGTACAATCCTATACCAGATAAGGATCTTGAAACACACAAGCTAGGGTCAGTGAAGCATTTACTACCTGGTTTGGCCACTACCAACACTATTTTGAGGCACACTTTGATGCCCAAATCTGGAGATGACAAGATGATTCGTGGCCACTCCATCAACATGCTGCGCCTGTTTGATGTACCTCAGAAATTCAAGGTTATGAGTCTAATTGTTGAGACCATAAAGAGGACAGCAGCTGACCAAAAGAGGTCATGTGGTTTTGCTCCGCACATTCAGTTACTCATCAATTCCAAGGTTGGAACGAGCACATATCTTCTTGACAGAGAGCACCTTCCACTGTTTCCTGAGTTTGAGGATAATGTAGTGGTGATGGATCCATCTCACCCTACTTTTGCTGAGGCACATGCAAAGATTGAAGCAGCTAAAGCAGCCAAGTCAGCAAAGGAAGCATCAGCTCCAAGCTCATCTACAGCTCAGTTCAAAACTAAGTTGGATCAAATGACTTATCTGCTTGAAGCCACCCAGAAGATTGAACAAAGTCTGGCCAACCTTGTCAAGAATCAGGCAAGCTTAGAGCGGACTGTGGAAACAAAAATTTATGATCTTGATGTCAAAGTCACAGAGATCTAGACCACCGTAGAGAAGCTACAGAGAGATGTGGATAGAGTCAGAGAGTCTGACAGTGGCGATGAGAGACCAACCACAGACAGATTTTAGACAGTGCCTAGGGCACCAAGGTCTGCTACTGTACCCACTGTAGATGTGAGGACTACAGTTTCTGCACCAGCTACTGCTCCACCAGCACAACAGACTTCAGCCGAAGCCTTTGCAGACGTAGTGATCTCAACGCCGTCTACGCACACCGGAGCTGCCAGCCAGAGATCTTCACCTCCAGGAGCTGCCGGAGATCGTGCCTAGAGTGACGACTAGCTCTATGCTTATTCGAGCCTTTTGGTACTTGTTGCCAAAGGGGGAGAATATGTATAGATCATTAGGCTTCGAGAGAGAGCGGCTTGTCTTTTGCTTCGTTTGATTTCTTTTGAGAGTGTTTGATTGTGTGCTTGCTACTTTCTTCCTTATGCTTGAGACTACGTTGGTTATTTGTGTGTTTGATCATACGGTGCTTCATGCTATGCATTTTGCTTATCTATCTATATCATTATCTATGTATGATCATTCGTGTATGTCTTTGGTGATGAGTGCTTGTATTCCATTCATATCATTTTGTGCGCTCCACCAAGGTGTATGTGACATGGAAGAGTAACCCATAATCCTAATCGATTGTGCATTTGTATTCAAACGCAAATTCTAAATAATGCACAAATTTAGGGGTTGCTCTTGCTTATCACATACTTCTCAAAGCGACGATACTATTCATTGATTATATCCTCTATCGAAGCTTTGATCTATATGTTGTCATCAATTACCAAAAAGGGGGACATTGAAAGTGCATTTGCTCCCTTGGTGGTTTTGGTAATTCATTACAACATATATCTCATTGAACTAATAAACATTGAAGTGAAAGATTTCAGGAAGTTCAATGATTGGCATGGCAAGGACTAGGGAATGTGGACCCCTCAAAATGCTAAGGACATGCATTGGCAAAAGCTCAAGACTCTTCATTTTTGGTTTAGTGATCCAAGATCACATTGAGTCCATAGGAAAGCCAATACTATTAAAAGGTGATGAGGTTTTGATAATGATCTATTTGCTCAAGTGCTTAGTGATATTGCTCCGAAATCCTCAGCCACTTTCTCTATCCAAACTTGTCCAAAGTTCCAAAGTCTAACTCGGTTCCACCGAATCCTATTCATCCGGACCCATTGAGTTCATCAAGACAGTGCCACAAGCCAAACCCTAACAAATCGGATCCACCGATATGGATCTCGGTCCCACCGAGATGGGTGACCATCTTTCTGTTGCCTTGTTGCAATCATTTCGGTCCCACCGAAATTGCACTCGATAACACCGAGATGGAGTGACCAAGTTTCTGTTGCCAAGTTGCATCATTTCGGTCCCACCGAGATTATGCAATCGGTGCCACCGAGACTGGGTCTAGCCCTTACCATTGCACATCGGTTGCTCCGAGTTGTTCCCAGTCGGTCCCACCGAAACTTCAAATGTTCATATCTTTTGCACAGGTCAGTCTCACCGAGATTCATATCGGTGCCACCGAGTTTGGTCAAAAGTGTGTAACGGTTGGATTTTGTGTGGAGCCTATATTTACCCCTCCACCACCCTCTTACCAAGTAAGAGAGCCATCCGAACGTGCCTACACTTCCACCATACATTTTCTGAGAGAGAACCACCTACTCATGTGTTGAGATCAAGCTATTCCAATCCAACTATTTGAACCTTGATTTCTAGCCTTCCCAAGTTGCTTTCCATTCAAATCCTTCTTCCACCAAAGCCAAATCTGTGAGGAGTTGTTTGAGTGTTGGGGAGACTATCATTTGAAGCACAAGAGCAAGGAGTTCATCATCAACACACCGTCTATTACCTTTTGGAGAGTGGTGTCTCCTAGATTGGTTAGGTGTCACTTGGGAGCCTCCAAGATCATGTGGAGTTGAACCAAGGAGTTTGTAAGGGCAAGGAGATCGCGTACTTCGTGAAGATCTACCCCGACTTAGGCTAGTCCTTCATGGACGTAAGCCATGGTGGAATAGGCAAGGTTGCTTCTTCGTGGACCCTTCGTGGGTGAAGCCCTCCGTGGACTCGCGCAACCGTTACCCTTCGTAGGTTGAAGTCTCCATCAACGTGGACGTATGATAGCACCACCTATCGGAACCACGCCAAAAATCATCGTGTCTTCATTGCGTTTGGAATCTCCGATCCCCTCCTTTACTTAGAGCATCTCCAACAGGTGCGCTATATAAGCCGCGCGCTAGAAAAAGCGCCGTTTTGGCGCGCGAGAAGCCGCGCGGCGTGCTCTAGCAGGCGCGCGAAACTTTGGCGCGCTAAAAAAATCGGCGCGCGCGCGGGAGAAAGCGGCAGTGCGCGCGGCAGTTTTGGCGCGCGACGCCCCGTGCGCTGTTAAAAGCCACGCCGCGCCTGCGCTTGCGCCAACCGCCAGCACTTCCTCCCGCACCTCTTCCTCGCCTCTTCCAGTGCCCCGCCGCCGCCGTGCCTTCTCCCCCGCCTTTTCACCATGCCGTCGCGCCCCCGGAGCAGCTCGGGCTACCGCGGCGTCCGCCTCCGCCCCTCCGGCGTGTACTACGCGGAGATCCGCTCCGGTGACATACGCCTCGGGCTCGGAACATTCGAGACCGCGACCGAGGCCGCCCGCGCGTACGACGCGGCGGTGTGGCGCCTCGGGTGGCCTCGGTCGCAGATGAACTTCTCCGACGTGCGGATGCGCGAGCAGGTGCAGGAGCTCGCGCCTTCCCCGCGACTAATCACCGACGAGGATTGCCGCCTCCATCGGAGGCTGGAGCGCCACCTCCTCATCGCCGAGGCGAACGAGCACGCCATGGCGGTGTGGCGCGAGCACTTCCCGCAGGATGTCGTCGCCAAGAACGAGTTTTGGGCACAGAGGAGGGCGGAGCGAGCCGCGCGTCGGGCGGACAAGCGTGCGCGGAAGGAGGCGGCGGAAGCCCAGATTGAGCTGGGAGAAGCGTCGACCTGGGACTCCGATGATTCTCGGTGGGTTGACGCGTTTACGTCATCGGACGACACCACCGAGGAGGAGGACGGGTAGTTTTATCAGCGTCGTTTTATTAGTATCGTTTTATCTATTTTATCTAGCATCTATGAACTGGCTTGTAGTTTGGACTATGTGAGAAATTATGCTATGAGAATTTGAACTATGTGTTGTTTCAATTTTTTCGTATGTGTTGTTCAAGTTTTTTTCCAAGCGTCGGCTGGTTGCGCGCGCTCTATTTTACCGCGCCTGGTGAAGCGCTACAGCGGCGCGCTAAATTTTGCAGCGCCCGAAAAAGAAACCACCCTCTCCGACGCGCAATAACGCTATTTCGGCCCTGCAAAAAAAAATTAGCACGCCGCGCGGTAGCGCGTCTGTTGGTGATGCTCTTACATGTGCAATGTTTTACTTTCCGCTGCTATACTCTTAGAATTGCATGTGTAGGGTGTTACTTGACTTGATATACTTGCTAAAATCTGCACACAACTAAAATTGGGAAAAGGATAGATTTTTATTTGGTCAAGTAATCTAATCACCCCCCTCCTCTAGACATACTTTCGATCCTACAACACTGCAGTAAATATGGCTTACCAACCGCTATTTGAGACAATTGCCGGAGCTCTTCTCGGTCCGCCCTTGCTTGCGCCTGGGCCTCCTGACATGCTAATTCGAGCCACTTAAGCTCGGTTGCGCCCTTTTCCTTGGCATCCTTTAGGGCGTCACGCTCTGCGTACAAGCCCTTAAGGTCCTCCTCCACCTCGGTCACCTGAGCCTGGTCCTTGCTCCGAGCATCCCGCTTTGCAGCAAGCTCGGCGCTCGCCTTGGTAGCCGCAACCCTTTGCTTCTCGGCTTCGGCCCAAGCCCTTTTCAGCTTGGCACGGAAGGCCTCCATCTCTGTCGCGACGGCTGGAAACGATCAGCATACACATATTAATGCTTGAAGTTGTTCTAAACAACAAATAAAGATATGGTACTGGTATCCACTTCTTACCTTGCGCCTTTTCCATCTGCTCATTCAGCAGATTGATGTCCTACTCGGACCGCGCAAGCTTATGATTCAGCTCTTCCAGCTCTTTCGAGTTGGCCGCCGAAGTTGACGCCGAGGCCTGCACAAAATTTATTAGACTCCTAAGATGAAAACAATCCTCTGGTCAGCTCTATTAATCCGACTAGAGTCTCGGGGGCTACTGCATATTCACTTTCAATATAAAATTTAAATTAGAAATCGACCCCCAAGTTAGTTTTTAAACTAACTTAGGGCTCAGGGGCTACTGTATATGCGCTCTCAAAGCATAAACGGGTTTTTTCAATATCTGTATAATAGTCTTTGGACAACTTTACTTTTATAATTTGTCCTTCAAGGGCTACTGGGTATCTCAAGTATCAACTAAAAAGCCAAAGTTGTAAAAACTAATGAGCAATACAAATCACGTACCTCAAAGCCTTTTGAAAGGCTAATGAAAGCCTCAATAATTCCAGCCTCCGCGGACCGGAATGAGTTAAACGCCATTCCGAGAAGGGCACGGTGCTCAGGAAGAATGGAGGAGCTTGTTAAAGCTGCCTCCACCTCCTTCTGCCGCCCCCAAGGCTGGACCGTTCGAGGTCGGGCAGGGGCGGTAGAATATCCTCGGCTCCACCCCTCGTTGAAGAGGGGTTCGCCGTCTCTGTCTGGCGCGGTGGCTCTGGGGCTGATGGGGCCGTGGACTCTGGGCGATTGAGCACCGGTTCCTCGAGAACCAAGGGAGTATTTTCCTCCTGGTCCTCGGCGACCGAGGTTTGAACCTCGGCCATAGACACATCGGCACCACCCTCTGTGTTTAACACAGGGGGTTCCAGATGTGATGAAACTTTTCCCTGCTCACCATGAGCAGGGGAAGGAGGGATATGCGCGTCCGAGGAACTCTCCGCCAGTTCGGCTGGAGGGACGGCGTTGTCCGACTCCACGTCTCCGGGGAGGCGGCGCTGCGGGCTATAAAAGCAAAAGCATAGTGAGATTAAGAATGTGTTGATTGAAACTACGGTGTAAGAAGTGTCAAACAAAGTACCTTTGCGGTGGCGGCTTCTCCCTGCATCGAGGGGGGATGCGTCCCCGGAGGAGCTGGAGTTAGCGTCCTCGGCAGTTGCCGAGGACCGGCTTGGCTGGGCGGCCTGGGCTTTCCTCAGCCTTTTGAGCCGCCAAGGAGGATCGTCCTCTTGGACACCCTCGGATGTCGCCCTCTTCCCCCTCCTAGGGGAAGAAGCCTTGCCCTTCTTCTCTTCGTCCTTCTCCTCCTCCTCCTCCTCTTCTTCCTTCTCCTCCTCCTCGGCGGAGGAGCAATGGGTGCTCTCTGTCTTGGCGTCCGAGGAGGCGCCTCGACTGCGCAAGACTTTCTTCTTTTCCCCCTTCTCCCTGACCGGAACCACGTATGGTTTTTTGGCCAAGAGCTCTTCGAGCTCGGGGGTTCGCGGGTCCTCGGGCAGCGGCGCGGGAGACCCCATCTTGCGGGCCTTGGCGTGCCAGGTCTAATCATAAAAGCGTCAAGCCGATCACTCTATTGATAAACAGTGATGTCAAAAGAATAATTAACACGGGTAAAACTATGTACAAAGTTACCTCAACTGGGTTGTTTTCGCTGCTGAGGCCGAGGTCCTCCCCCTCCTCGGGGAAGGTGTTCTTGGTCGGCTTGAACAGTGACGACCACATCCTGCAAGGGTGGAGCGGTACAAGTGGCGCACAGTCGCCTCGTCCTCGGGCTTGTAGCGCCACATCAGATTGGCCCTGAGCTGAAGAGGGAGAACACGGAGTTTAGTCTTTGCGGACACGAACACAAGCCTTCTTTGCGGACACGAACACAAGCCTTAGGGTTTACAACACAACCATCCGATCTCGAGGTAGATCCTCTTGTAATCTATACTCCATCGAATCAATATAATCCAAGCAGGACGTAGGGTTTTACCTATTCGAGAGGGCCCAAACCTGGGTAAACATCGTCTGCCTTGTCTCCTGTTACCAGTGTTCCTAGATTCACAGCTCGGGACCCCCTACCCGAGATCCATCGGTTTTAGCACCGACATAGTTGCACAAAACAATTATTATGAACTTCATTATATCGTAAAATGCAACTGTAAAAGATATAAATAAGATCAAAATAAAACACATGCATTTTGGATCAGTCATATTTGAAAATATTAAAATAATAAATAGGAAAAAAATTGAAAATTTTAGTTATAATTAGTTCCTCAAAACATTTATACATGTCTTCAGCCTATCAAAAGTTGAATAGTTAATGTAATGATAGTATTATTACATGATTTAAAATATTCAAAAACATTTAACTTAGTGTAGCTTTACATTTGCTGAACACACAATATAAAATGATACAATTTAGGTATATTGATCTGTGAATTTTAACACACACAAAAAGAGGGATGGACCAAAAACAAACAAACAAAAGCAAGAGGACATGATGGGCCAAAACATGTAAAATAAAAAAGGCCCCAGAGCAGGCCGTGACACCACCTGGAGCAATCCCAGAGCTTTTATCTTTTGAGAAACACCTATAATTTATTCATACTCATAACAATTACAGGTACACAGATTTGGATCAAACATCCAAGACAATACAAAATAACTCCTATGACTAAGAATTACAATGAAATCTCTTGGAAACACCATCTTCACTGTATCAATCTCTATTAGAAGAAATACTCCAAAGACTTCGGTAAAGAGGCTGCAATTGCACCGGAGCAACGATGTTGTCACTCTTTAACCTGCACGAACTTTATCAATAATGGTTTTTAAAAACGCCTTGAGTTGCCCATCCAAAAAGATGGGAAGCCTTGATCCATAAACATACTTGGGCCGGGGATGATCCCCTAGAAGTGCAGGACGTCGGATCACAATATCTCACCATGGTGTCGACGAAAGATTTCAACTTCACAAAGAATCAAACTAACAAAAAAATTGACACCACAACATAAACTCATAAGATCCAATTTGGATCTGCGATGACAGAAAACTCTCTAATCTCATGGCACCGCCAAAAGAACGAGAGTGAATTTATTCTCATAAAATACGATGATCACTAGACGATGATGAAGAACATAGAAGTCTTGAAGATGCGAGATCCCCCACCTCTCAGCGCCAAGATGGTAGCCAGAGGTGAGGGGACCAAAAAATTCCCTTGCGGCTGCAACGGCGGCGATGGCTGCAGCTAACGAAACCCTTCAGTACTACGAATCTTGGGGTGCGGCTATGTCTCGTTTTATGCGATACAGTAGTTCGCCTACAAGGAGCCAGTAGTAGGCTGGCGCAGTAATCATGCTGATGTCACGCACTTGTTTTCTTTTTGCTTTTTTCTTTTTTTATGTTTTGAAAATACTAAATACCTATATTGCAAAATTTATTTAGTTATATTTTCTACATTACTCATCATACATTTAAAAAATGTTCATGCAATGTAAAACAATGTTCGTATAAGGGAATTTTTGTACCATTAAAAATATTATATAACATTTAAAAATGTTCACGCATTTAAAACAATGTATGTAGTATGTTTGTAAAATGTTATACTATTGTAAAACAAATTTTGTGTAATACACAAAATTGTTTTGTACCATTCAAAAAACAATGTACGTTACATTTTTTAAAAAGTTTACGCATTTCAAATATATGTTTGTGACATTTTTAAAAGATGTTTATACAATGTAAAAGAATGTCTGCATAATTTAAATAAATTTTTACATATCGTTCAGGAAAATATTATAGATGTATTTGAAAAATGTTTAACATGTATTCAATTTTGTTTTCAAAAATATATATTTGAAATTTTTAAACTGTGTATTAAAATGTTTTAGATGTATATAAAATGTACAATGTATATAGAAAAATAGACACCAAAACATATATTACAAAAAATGTTAATCATGTATTTGAAAAATGTCCTAAACAATATATTGGATGTATACGAAAAATGTACAATGAGTATGGGAAAATTAGAAATGTGTTGAAAATTGAGAAAAAATATAAAAATAAAAAACCCAAAAGAAATCAAAGAAAGAAACAAAGAAAACCGTAGAAACCCGAAGAAAAAAGAAAAACCAAAGAAAACAAGAGAAAATCGATGGTCATCTCATACCAAGGCCATATCAATCTAAGAGCTCACTCAAACTTGGTGGTATTGAGGACACCAAGGCCTCCATTCTCAAAAGGCTGACACATGGTGTCCCAATTTACTTTGCATTTAGCCTCGGTTGTCTTGTCCAAACCGGGCCAAAAGAAGGCACGCTAAGCTTGCTTGCATGTTGGAAGGCTCTCGAAGGGACAATGAGGGATGTGATAAAATAAACCGCTTGTGAGGTGAGCCCCGACTACATTGACAAATGATTTTCAATATTTAAAAGGGTGAGGGTGAAATGACAATGGTTATGCATTGATTTGAAAGGATTAGAGATTTAAAAGATCTTAGACAATTCAAAGTAAAAAAGGCAGCAATATGTAAATTTTATGTTTGTAGATGTTACTCCATTTGGTTTTTGCTTATTATTTTGAATGTTACTTTGTTCGCTTGATTTAAAGTTTTGAATGAGCAAGAAAATGTATATCTAAGTACCATCAAGGTTTCTTTTTGTAGGGAACATCAAGGTATAATTGAATAGGGTGGTCGAGTATAGACTATACAAATAATTGAATGCAACACTATACACCTTCCTGAACTCTGGCATGCTCTCTGGCTCAAGTGACAGCGTGAGGGAGACGACACCTTACTTGCCCGGCGTGATCTTCATGTAATTATGCGGTCGCTGGTGTAGAGCCAGTATGATCGACCGGCAAGCTTGACGACAAGACTAATTTTCATTCATTCTAGACTTTTCAAAAATTTTGTTGTAAAATATGATGTTTTGTGTCAGGTTTGCAAAGTTTACTCTAATGACATAACCATAGCAAATACTACCCTCCTGTACCCCTTCGTCTCACAACACTCAGGCTCTCGGGCGATTAGGGTTCCCTACATCCCGCAGGTGCCACAGCCAGTCTACCTCATCTTTTGTGGCCTTAGGGCATTGGAGGCACGGTGGACCCCAGTCCTTGCCGGCGGGAGGGCTCCTGCTTCGTTTTTAGGTGTTTTTTTTAAGTTTAGTTAGGATTTGTGTCTTGCCCAGAAAGGTGAAGCGGTAGCGGCTCCCTCAAAATGGAATAAGGTTCTCCTCGCCTAGTCTCCACCCTGACGGTGCATCTAGCATCGTCGGAGGGCACGTGGAGGCGGATCTTACGGGATTCAGTTAGTGTTTGTCTTTGGTTAATCCACATGGATCCAGTCTTCGTTCGCTTGCGTTCGTGTGTCTACAGGTTCGATCCTTCTGATGCTTCTCTTCATTGGCGACGGTTGCTATTCTGGTGTCTTGGTCCTGTGCGGCCTTAGCACGACAACTTCCCAGCTTGCTACTACAATAAGGTTTGCCCGACTCCAGTGAGAGAGAGCGCTGTCGGCGGTGCGTCTTCACCTCGCTCTAGTGCTTGTAGTCGTTGCTAGATGGTCTGTGGACCAGGATTGCTAGATGGTATGTGGACCTGGATGTATTTTTTGTTATTTATTGTGTTCTTTATACTGCCATGACAGTTAATGAATACTAGATTAAAAGCCTTTTTTCCAAAAAAAAACACACACACACAAAAATCCTATGAATTTCATAAAAATAGACGTCCTAAAGTATTGCCGGGCACATTCCCCTAGTTGAATAAGTGAAAATAGGGACCGGCTATATACTTCAATGCTGAAAATTTATTTTGGGTAAGTCAATTTTTAAGTCCCTAGATTAAGAGATTTAACTGTTGTCCTTCTTTCTCCATCTTTCTTTCTCTCCCAACGGTTCCTTCTTCCACATAATCAACTTACCCAAATTACAGTTTGTCAAAAAAAAAAACTTACCCAAATTACAAATTCAATCAACTTACATATAGCTACTATGAAAAATAAAACATCTTATAGCACATGCAACCACTATACAATCCATGCAACAAATGTCGACGATGGTCGTCCCTCTAGATACGTACTGTGCAACACCTCGAGACGGGCCAGCTCGTCGGCGAACACCTTCCTGAACTCGGGCATGCTCTCTGGCTCCAGCGACAACGCCAGCGTGAGGGCGCCTTCCTTGCCGGGCGCGTTCATCACGTACACGAAGCCGCTATAGTACATGAGCGCGGGCCCCATGAACGCCGGCGTGCCCCACCCAAAGTCGGCGTCGGAGAGCGACATGCCCATCCAGCTAATGGCGCGTAGGTGCGCGCGAGAGATGCCGTTTCGTGGCAGGTTCATGACGTCCACACCATCCAGGTAGTCCACTAGAGACCGTGCATAGTCATCGCCCTGGCTCGTCGCCGCGCGCGCGCCGACCGCCATGGTCGACCGGGTTAGACACCACCTCCCCGACGGTGGCTACGGTCGACGTTCGGATCACCGCGTTGCCGAGGTACCCCTGTGGGAGCGGCAGTGCCAGGTGCGGGCGCATGTCGATCATGGAGTAGAGCTGTGTCTTTGCATCCAGCGGCAGCTCCTGTGCGCGGTACGCGCACTGCCACACGAGCGCCACCACGGCACGGAACGTGGAGGCCTCTGCGCACCGCGCCCTAAGCGCGCTCACCTCCTGCTTGCTCACCGTGATCAGGGCGCTTGCGTACGTGGACGCAGCAGTTGCCGTGTGCACCGGGGCCTGCTCCGGCTTGTACTCCAGGTGGTTGTATAGCACCGCGGGCTCTTGGCTCGCGTCGAGCAGCCTATGGTCGAAGCTGGGCGACACCGGCGCGTCCTTGGTGGATATCCTGAAAGTAGACATGGAGATGCTCAAAATTCATATATAAAGTTATTCCATATGAAGCATGGTTGATTTACTATGCATTTTACAAAATGCAAAGTTCTGTTGACATCTAGGGACTTGGTGAAATTAACGTGTCAATCTGGCAGAACATTGCCTTAGATACATTAGTGTCTCAAAACATAGTGATGCAGATACTTAGTGGGTATGAAAATGACATGGACTTAAAGTAGACATAAAATTTTCCAACTTTCATAATTATATCATATTCATATGATGCCACGGTTAATTACTATGGATCTTACAAAATGCAATTTTCTGTAACAGAAGTACATTTATATCATGTAAGTCACTTAGATGCAAGAAATGAACATGTTAAAGATGGTTAACATGGCAAACATGGGCATGGCCTGAAAGTACACATGATGTAGTGCAAAACTCATGTAGGATGCAAATGCATCAGAGCTATAGGTCAATGGCTATCATCACGCCAAGTTTGTAAGTTTTAACAGATTATGTCAGTGATATTATGATGCACTTTTCCAACAGAGTATTGATACGTCTCCAACGTATATATAATTTTTTATTGTTTCATGCTATCATATTATCAATCTTGGATGTTTTATATGCATTTATATGTTATTTTATAACATTTTTTGGGACTAACCTATTAACCCAGTGCCCAGTGCCAGTTGTTGTTTTCTACTTGTTTTTTGTTTTCCAGAAAATAAGTACCAAACGGAGTCCAAACGCTATGAAACTTTTTGACGATTTTTTTCTAGACAAAAGAGACCCTAGAAGCTTCAGGGAGGACCAGAAGACCTACGAGGAGACGACAAAGCAACAGGGCGCGCCCTGGGGGATAGGCGCGCCATGTTATCTTGTGGGCCCCACATGGCTCCTTTTGACCTAATTCCACTTCTATAAATTCTCAAATATTGGGAAACCAACATAGAGCCACCCCAAATAATTTTTTCGCCGCCGCAAGCTTCTATTCTTCCGCGATCCCATTTGGAGGCCTTTTTCGGTACTCTACCAGAGGGGAAATCGATCACGGAGGGCTTCTACATCAATCTTACTGCCCTACCGATGATGCGTGAGTAGTTCACCACAGACCTACGGATCCATAGCTAATAGCTAGATGGCTTCTTCTCTCTCTTTGATCTTCAATACAATGTTCTCCTCGATCTTCTTGGAGTTCTATTCGATGTAATCTTCTTTTGTGGTGTGTTTGTTGGGATCCGATGAATTGTGGGTTTATGATCTGAATATTCATGAGAAGTAATTGAGTCTTTTCTGAACTTTATTACGCGTGATTGTTATAGCTTTGTATTTCTCTCCGATCTATCCGTTTGGTTTGGCCAACTAGATTGATTTATCTTCAGCGGGAGAGGTGCTTTGTAACGGGTTCAATCTTGCGGTGCTCTATATCCCAGTGACAAAGTAGGAGACAAGACACGTATTTGTATTGTTGCCATTAAGGGTAAAATGACGGGGTTTATTCATATTGATTTGGTTTACTTTGTCTACATCATGTCATCTTGCTTAAGGCGTTACTCTGTTTTTATTAACTTAATATCCTAGATGCATGCTGGATAGCGGTCGATGGGTGGAGTAATAGTAGTAGATGCAGGCAGGAGTCGGTCTGCTTGTCTCGGACGTGATGCCTATATACATGATCATTGCCTTGAATATCATCATAACTATGCGCTTGTCTATCAATTGCCCAACAATAATTTGCCTACCCACTGTATACTATGTGTTCGAGAGAGAAGCCTCTAGTGAAAACTATGGCCCCCGGGTCTACTTTAAATATAAAAAGAAAACTAAAATATACTTGCTGCAATTTATTTATTTTTATTTTGTTTTGCAATTTATCTATCAAACACTACAAGATTTAATCTTTCCAAGTAAAGAGTTCAAGGGGATTGACGACCCCCTTGCCCGCGTTGGGTGGAAGTATTTGCTTTTGTGTGTGCAGGTGATGTTCACGAGACTTTGCGTGATTCTCCTACTAGTTCGATAACCTTGGTTCTCACTGAGGGAAATACTTATCTTTACTGTACTGCATCTCCTCTCCTTTTCGGGGAAAATTCCAACGCAACTCACAAGTAGCAAGTTTTCGTCAAGCAAATTGATCCTAATATAGATGAAAATTCCACCATTGCGTAGAACACAGAAAAATGCACAACATTCATATAAGGCACATTTTTATCGGATGCACAGATTAAAAATTAAATCCAGATCCGTAAACCACCTAGCGACGACTACAAGCACTGGAGCGAGTCAAAGACTCGCCGCCGTCATTGCCCCTCCCTCGTCAGAGCCGGGCAAACCTTGTTATAGTAGACAGTTGGAAAGTCATCGTGCTAAGGTCCCATAGGACCATCGCACCAGAACAACAACCGACGCCGATAAAAAAAGCGTAGATCAGAAGAATCCAATCTATAGACACACGAATGTAGACAAACAAAACCGAATCCACCTCGCTTCGTTGCTCCTGCCCGGCCGCGGCTGCTCCTGCTCTAACAAGGCGAGCCACTATACAATCCACGGAACCAACGTACCTCTAACGAGGCGGGCCAGCTACCTTCTTTCTTCCTCTTCCAACCTTCTTCCACAAAATCAACTTACCCAAATTACAAATTCAATCAACTTACGTATAGCTACTATGAAAAATAAAACAGCTTATAGCACATGCAACCACTATACAATCCATGAAAAATAAAATAGCTTATAGCACATGCAACCACTATACAATCCATGCAACGAACGTCGACGATGGTCGTGCCTCTAGGTACGTAGTGTCCTACACCTCGAGACGGGCCAGCTCGTCGGCGAACACCTTCCTGAACTCGGGCATGCTCTCCGGCTCCAGCGACAGCGCCAGCGTGAGGGCGCCTTCCTTGCCGGGCGCGTTCATCACGTACACAAAGCCACTGTAGTACATGAGCGCGGGCCCCATGAAGGCCGGCGCGCCCCACCCGAAGTCGGCGTCGGAGAGCGACATGCCCATCCAGCTGATGGCGCGGAGGTGCGCGCGAGAGATGCCATTTCGTGGCAGATTCATGACGTCCACGCCATCCAGGTAGTCCACCAGAGACCGCGCATAGTCATCGCCCTGGCTCGTCGCCGCGCGCGCCCGCCGAGCGCCATGGTCGACCGGGTTAGACACCACCTCTCCGACGGTGGCCACGGTCGACGTTCGGATCACCGCGTTCCCGAAGTACCCCTGCGGGAGCGGCGGCGCCAGGCGCGGGCGCATGTCGATCATGGAGTAGAGCCGCGTCTCCGCGTCCAGCGGCAGCTCCCGCGCGCGGCACGCGCACTGCCACACCAGCGCCACCACGGCGCGGAACGTGGAGGCCCCTGCGCACCGCGCCCTTAGCGCGCTCACCTGCTGCTTGCTGACCGTGATCAGGGCGCTCGCGTACGTGGACGCGGTTGCGGCGTGCACCGGGGCCGGCTCCGGCTTGTACTCCGGGTGGTCGTATAGCACCGCGCGCTCTTGGCGCGCGGCGAGCAGCTTGTGGTCGAAGCAGGGCGGCACGGGCGCGTCCTCTTTGGTGGAGCCGCGGGCGACGCTGGCCCACGTCTCCACGAAGGGCGCGGCGCTCCGGGCATCCACGACGGAGTGGTGCAGCGCCAGGCCGAGCACGACACCGCCGCAGCGCAGGTACGTGACCTGCGCCAGCAGCAGGACGCACGGCGGGTTCGGCGCGGGCGTCGGGGGCACGAACAGGTCGCGCATCTCGCCGCACGGCACGAACTCGCTCATGAGGTCCTCGAGCGCGTAGTGATCCGAGAGCGCGGTGACGAAGACCGCGCCCTCGCCTGTGCAGTCGATCTGGACACGACCGGCGCCGTCCAGCCCGAGGCGGCCGGCCAGCGGGTAGAACGCCACCAGAGCCCTGGCGAGGCTGTCCTTGACGGCGTCGGCCGCGAAGAAGCCCGCATGCTCGCCGTTCGGCCGGTAGAAGTAGACCGTGGGGATGTAACCCCGGCGCGCCGCCAGGTCCAGGTTGGACAGCCAGACCGCGCCCCCCGGCGTTGCCTCCGCCGGGACGACCAGCTCCGTCGACAACACCTGGACAGTTGCCATTGTGTGCCCCGTGTACGTGTCTCTTACTCTCTTACACCTGGAGTTGCGATGCTGTACTGCTGTGCGTGTGGATGTTGTGTCTCCGAGCTCTTTGGATGGTTTATATAGGCAGAAGCTCCGCTGTGCAGTAAAGGCAGTGGAGAGCCAGCAGGGAGCTCAGTGGGAGACCGAATAAAGTGAAGTCATCACATGTTTCAAGTGCAAAAAAAATTGGCCGTTTGAGCAAGACCTATCGCGAGTTCATATTCTTATTGACCCACTTTTGTAAATGGGCAGACCATATGCCTTTTTTATCTTCTCCTTTCAAACAACGCGCAGGCCTGATTCACTTTCCAACACTTCCACGAAATTTCTCCTTTCGTTACAGTTTGCAAAGGATCAGACCATCTGAACTCACGCCACATGGACAGTTCACCGGAATTCGGCTTATAGCTCAATTCTTAGTGTAACTCAGATTATCTAACAATTGCTCTCTCTAATTTTTTTTTAGGAAAACACCACTCCTTTTTTCAGGAAAAACTTTTGATCTATTTATCAATTGTCAAGGTAGTACAAAGAACACTAAAAGTAAAATTTACGTCCAAGTCCGTAGACCACCTAGGGACGACTACAAGCAATGGAGCGAGCCGAAGACGTGCCGCCATTATCGCCCCTCCCTCGTCAGAGCCGGGCAAACCTTGCAGTAGACAGTGGAAAGTCATCGTGCTAAGGTCCCACAGGACCAGGGCACCAGAACAACAACCGTCGCTGATAAAGAGAAGCGTAGATCGGAAGAATCCAACATGTTGACACACGAACGTACATGAACGAAGACTGGATCCAAGAGGATCCACCGAAGATAAACACCGACCGAATCCTGTGAGATCCGCCAGAGACACACCTCCACACGCCCTCCGACGACGCTATATGCACTGCCGGGACGAGGGCTAAGCGTGGAGAATGCCACTCTGATGCCTCATTTCCCTAAATTTTTAGGTCACCCTCTAAAAACACCCGTCTACCTCGGAAGTGGTTTTCTAATCCCAAGCTCAAATGCTCCTGCATGAACAGTAAAATCCAAGAAACTACAAAATAAATAAATAAACCGAATTTATTTGGCAACAAACACTGCTTAGTTTCTTGCCTGTGTGTAAAATTTCGTGATGACATAAAATTTGTGGATGTCTGGGCGCAAATAACTAAATCAGCACTCCGAAATGCCGTCACAATTTTTTGGATTATCGATTTTATTATTTTTTGTCTAGACCTCCACGAATGTGATTGCATCATGAAAGTTTGCATGCAAGAAGATAATTCAACAATGTTTGTTGCCCAAAAAATCCAGAAGTTTTTGAAACTTTTTATTATATTTTTAGATTTTACTGTTCATGAGGGTGCACTTGAGCTTGAGTGTAGAAACTCCATGTCCAATCTCTATCCTCCAAATATATAGAGAAAAAAGAGAGGGAAATATACATGCAAATCTATCGTCTCGATTTTCGATGGGTAGGAAGTCTCAACATCTTCCCATGCTCCCATGTCGGCCACCTCACCACGCCGTTGCTATTTCTGACTATCAGCTGCCACCAAATCACTGCCAAACGGCTCTGCCTTCCATCGCGGACTTGTTCATGTTCTCGTGCCGCCAACCCGCTTGAGCTCGATGTGACCCGCCAAACTGCCGCCATGGCCACATCGCAGGAGTACGCCGCGAACGTCCCTCTATTGCTTGGGCATCGCCGCTCTAAAAAGCTCCCTTGCAGATCAGAATTTTTGTTTGGCAATTATTGAGGGATCGCCTACCATCTGGGACGGAGGTGATCAAGAGACACAACCCGGGGAATGGGTTGTGCCCTCTGTGCGAGGTCCCAGAGACGGGGACCCACATCCTCTTCTCTTTCACAGCGCCAAGGTTTCTTTGGAGTTTTGTCTGTGGGGCTCTAGGGCCTGACTAGGAGGCCCTGGACCTGGCTGGGTTAATGCAAACCAGAGCCAACTAGACCGGTAGGAGGAGACGCCTCTTTTGGCTTGTGTTGGCGGCATTAGCATGGACTCTGTGCATGACACGTAATAAGATGGTGATTGAGAGGGTCTTTCTTCGACGGGCCTCTGACTCGATCTTCAAATTCCTGGCGTTTTTGCAGCACTGACACCCGCTATCTAAGCAGCACAACCGCGAGCGGTTGGGACTGATGATGGACGCGATGCATGATGTCGCTCACCGCCTTACCTTGCAGCAGGCCCCCTGAGACTGATGCCACTTGGTGGCCTTTTTTCTTTATTTCTTTTATGCTTTCCTTGGGCGTGTTTGTGTTGTTGCCCAGGAGAATATTCTATTTTGGTGCACTTAAAACTCTTGTATGGACGTGGTGGTGGCTTTATTTGTAAAGCGGGGCAAAAGCTTATTTCGAGAGAATGTGACCGCCCAGATCTCCTCTTTTCGCAAGGCTAGCAAAATGGGGATGCTTCAACATGCAACTTTATGGTAAATGGCCATGATTCTGACGTGGGCTACTATCTGTTGATTCCATCTATCCTACATGGACAATATTTGTGAAGATATTCTCGGCCCCCCAATGTAAGAATAGTGACCACTTTGCCAAGGCTCAAGAAGCTTGCCAAAAAGATAGCAGGCTTCTGGTGTGTTGCAAGCTTGGTATGCAATTGTCCGGGGTCCTGCTACTTCTGAAAATATATTTAATCATATGTAATTTGTAGCAAAATGATGATTATAGTGTATATTTCCAAAAACACCATATTAATGAAGATGCTCGTTTGTGTATAAATTTTCCTCCTTAATAGGAATACAACATAATGGTAAGAGTAATTGTTTTACTTTGTCCAAATCTTGTTTCCTCTCATTTACTTTATCCATCCTAAAATACATGACACATTAGACTCAGAGATTCTCTGAGATGTAAACTTCATTATTTGGTAAAATTTTCCCCTAACTTGAACCACCTACTCATATTTGCCCCTAATTTCGAAGTCTGCTCAAATTTGCCCCTCTGCCGTTATGTGCACATATAGAAATGCCCTTCTGTGTCGTTACCGTCCGGTCAAAGGGCTTTGACCGTCCTGAAAAAAATAGCAAAAAAAATCTAAAAAATATAAAATTTTGTGGGATCGAAGATACTCATGTGCGCAAGGTGCGTGCAAATTTTCATGCTGTTTGGACATTCCACGAGCTCGTGGCGAGGAAAAACAGTAAATATGTACGCTTGTGAACAGTAAATTTGAAATAAAATAGCAAGAAAATTCAAAAAAATATGAAATTTTTTGGCATCAAAGAGGCTTGGGTGCACAAGGTGCTTGCAAGTTTTTGTGATCAAATGGCATGCGAGGAGATCTAGCAAAAAAACAAAATAGTCATTTTTTCCAAAGTTTTTTCCCGAGCCAAATTTTGTTTTTTTCTCCATGAGCACCTACAATGTCCAAACACAACAAAAATTTGCACGCACCTTGCGGACCCGAGCCTCTTTGATGCCAACAAATTTCATATTTTTTTGAATTTTCTTGCTATTTTTTGAATTTACTGTTCACATGCGTACATATTTACTATTTTTCCTTCGCCACGAGCTCCTGGAATGTCCAAACAACACGAAAATTTGCACGCACCTTGCGAACCTAAGTATCTTTGATCCCACAAAATTTCAGATTTTTTAGATTTTTTTTGCTATTTTTTTCAGGACGGTCAAAGCCCTTTGACCAGCTTTGACTGGACGATAACGGCACAGAAGGGCATTTCTATAAGTGCACATAACGGTAGAGGGGCAAATTTGAGCAGACTTCAGAATTAGGGGCAAATATGAGTAGTGGGTCTGAGTTAGGGGCACAAATGTATAAAACCCATTATTATATTGTTAAAGGGTAGAGAAGTTTCCCTATAATTTTTTTGTAAGCCATTAATTATTTTTTAAATGCACAAGTAGTATTTTGTCTATATATTTGATAACTCTCTGCCCATTATACTAATTCATCAATCATGTTGCTCTGAGCTACCACTCACTTCCATCTATTTGTCATGTAACATGACCAAACTTATCCGCAAAAATAACATGACCAAGATGACATGGATAACGTAGTTTCAACATATGAATTCATTCCTTTCAATGACACGACGTCTTAAATTTCAAAGAATTAGAAACCACATAATTTGGAACAAAAGTGTGTTAAAAAACCATTCACCGGAAAAATATAGAAACTCATGAGCCACGGATATTTTCTATAATAGTAAAAAACAGACATTTTCTCTGAAAGGTTATACTAAAAACTTTTCCTTTCAAATTTTGGGTGAATTTTGCCCCAAAATTAGGTATGATTGCTAATAAATTAAATTACACTATTTTTTAAAATTATCTCAATCAAACGATTGTAGATCTGCGTTTTGGATAATGACGAGGAGTAAATTCTCCTCACAATGTTGATCTTAATATTTCTATAGTAGTATCAACCTCTGATTAGTGCAAGAACATGCCCTAGTTACTACCCATCAAGCCTTCACCTCCATGCACATCTTGTTCTTGATCTCTTTCTTTTGTTAGTGCATGCTAACTATGCCCACATGCTATGGGTGATCATGCCATCAAGTTCTAATTCAATTACAAAACTCCAGTCGATTTCACCTTACGAAACTAACTCTGAAGGTTAAGGTTATAGAGCGCAAAATGCCATCCTTTGTCCTATCGTCTTTGTAATGTAGGTAGAAAACAAGTTTTGCTTCAATCTATGTACATCATAAAGAAGCCAATAAAATTTGAAGTAATCAATCACTTGTTCACCTTCAAGCCTTCCAATGTAAGCAAGCATCACTCCTTGCATCATCCTTTGTCGATGCTTTTCTTTGTACCTCGCCAATCGTCCATAGAGTATATAATTAGGGTAAAGGCTACATGGATCAGTTTGTGTATCCACTAAGTGCATCATGTTTAGATTAGTTGTGTCTATCATTAGGTGTAACATTTTTATATCACACATAACATGTATATCATTGTTGTAGTCAAACTAATAATTAGTATCCACCATATATGCATTACATGAATGATGTTACCATTCAACTAAGAGCATGTTTAAGTACACTCATGAAATTTATCTGTTGTGATCGGTTCAGGTTACATTGCAAATAAATTGTTTGACATGATACATTTGATGCAATTAGAAGACCAATGATTTGTGACATCAATTACATCTTGTACACATAGCCAAGTATCATTTTGCACTTATTTAAGAACAAAAGTCAAGCAGGGCTTACACAGGGTTAGCTATCTATACCTTTTTCTTATTCTGAAAACACGGTTCCTAAAGCACTGTAAGCTAGGATAGAACCTTTGCAATTAAATGTGAAATGAATATTCTTCCGGGATATTTTTTACTACCTCCTAATCTAAGTACACATTCCACACTTTAGTAGTCTAAATACTAGGACCAGGTCGAAAACCCACAAAATGGCAGGTTGTGTTAGGAAGACATCGCAACAAAGGTGAGAGACACTTTGCCCGACTGTCGCGGAAAATGGTTCATGTCACATTGTCCCTGGACATGTAGCCAAGCGTTAAGACAACTCTTGAAGCAATCACCAATAAACTAATTAAGTACCAACCCTCGTTTTGTCATAGCTAGTTGGAATCCAATCTTTGACTATGTGCCACATGCGATGAATCATTGAGTGAATCATGCCTAACTAGTTGCATGGGATGTAGGGGAACGCAGCAGAAAACAAAAAAATTCTGACCTACGCACCAGCCCAGGACCACTATGGAGACTGCATACAAGGTTTGATCTTTTTCGTTACCGACTCATAGCGTAGCGGAAGTAGAGTCGATGACGATCGGCGGTGCAGATCCCCGCAGCTAGGATTTACAACCTCCCAACCGCGAGGATGTGCTCCCTCGTCAGCTCACCGAACGGATCTCCGGGCAGCCCTTCGGGAGGCCTCGGGATAGTCCCTCGGACGGATCCTCGGACAGCCTTCCGGGAGGCCTCTGGACAGTCCCTCGGATAGTCCCACCGGACGGATCCTCGGACAGCCCTTCGGGAGGACCCTCGAAACTCGGACGGTCACTCGGACAGCCCTTCGGGAGGCACTCTCGAACTAAGACCGAAACTACGATCTCTCTACAGAGTTGCACACATACGGTGTCATCTATCCGACAGGGCTTCGCCGTCTAGAACTAGTTCCCACCGGAACCCAGACAGCCTTTCGGCTCTACGAAACTATTTCGCTGGGAGGGAGAGAGAAGCCAGACAAGTCTATGACATGTGTATGAGAGCAAGGGATGAGTGTGGAGAACTCCTCTCCACCTCTATTTATAGGAAAGCCAAGGGGTAGGGTGGTTTTACAATAAAACCCAAAATGCACATGAATGAAGTCCTTCACAAGGGCATAAAGGTGAAGCCATGGGACAAGTGGGGCTCCATGGAGGAGCCCCTCATGTGGCCGGCCACCCCCTAGTGGGTCCCCCCCAAAGGGGTTCCTATCCATCCATATCATCCCCAAAGATCTTTTGAGCAAAAGCCTAAAAGAGTGGATTTCCAAAAAGTAATCCAAAAAGCACTTTCACTATTCACGAAGACATTTTTCTGCGTCCGTTAAATCCCAAATTATTTATGTGTGCCTAGAACAATTCCAGTACCCACTAAAACATATTTGAATGCATTCCGAAAAAATTCTGGAACAATGTTTTTCGTCAGCGAAAAGCTACCATAGCGGTTCCGGCTGCTCCGGAACATTTCCGGTTTTTCCTCCGGAAAAATCCCAGAAGTTTCCTGAACGATTCTGGCACCCTCCAAGAATTTTCAGACGTGTGCCGAAACCAATTTGACTTAATGGTATACCCTGAAACAACTTTTCAGTTTTAACGGAACTATTCCGGTGTCCTCTCCGGAACATTTCCGTTGGGTCCGAAACTTTTCCGGTGATTTTCTCTCAGACTCCCTGTCTAGTATTCAGCAGATAGATGACCCTTAAGCGTGTGACCCTATAGGTTCGGTGAAGTATAGACATGACCCGGAACACTTTCCGATCAATGATCAACA
Source organism: Elymus sibiricus (assembly GCA_039707655.1). NCBI lineage: Eukaryota > Viridiplantae > Streptophyta > Magnoliopsida > Poales > Poaceae > Elymus > Elymus sibiricus. Next base: position 116,872,440 of record CM077676.1, on the reverse strand, counting down.
TCGGAGCCGTGTGTTGGAAATATGCCCTAGAGGCAATTAATAAAGTGTTTATTATTATCATATTTCTCCGTTCATGATAATGGTTTATTATTCATGCTAGAATTGTATTGACCGGAAACTAAATACATGTGTGGATAATAGACAAATACTATGTCCCTAGTATGCCTCTACTAGACTAGCTCGTTGATCAAAAAGATGGTCAAGGTTTCCTGACCATGGACATGAGTTGTCATTTGATAACGGGATCACATCATTAAGAGAATGATGTGATGGACATGACCCAACCGTTAGCATAGCAAATGATCGTTCAGTTTATTGCTATTGCTTTCACTATGTCAAATACACGTTCCTCTGACCATGAGATCATGCAACTCCCGGATACCGTAGGAATACTTTGGGTGTATCAAACGTCACAACGTTACTGGGTGATTATAAAGGTGCACTACAGGTATCTCCGAAAGTGTTTGTTGAGTTGGCATGGATCTAGATTGGGATTTGTCACTCCGACTATCGAAGAGGTATCTCTGGGCCCTCTCGGTAATACAGCATCACAGAAGCCTTGCAAGCACCGTGACTAAAGAGTTAGTTGCAAGATGATGTATTACGAAACGAGTAAAGAGACTTGCCGGTAACGAGATTGAACTAGGTATTGGATACCGACGATCGAATCTCGGGCAAGTAACATACCGCCAGACAAAGGGAACAACGTATGTTGACATATGAGGTTCACCGATAAAGATCTTCGTGGAATATGTAGGAACTAATATGAGCATCCAGGTTCCGCTGTTGGTTATTGACCGGAGAGTCATCTCGATCATGTCTACATCATTCCCGAACCCGTAGGGTCCGCACACTTAACGTTCGATGACGATTTAGTATTATATGAGTTATGTGATTGGTGGCCGAAGTTTGTTCGGAGTCCCGGATGAGATCACGGACATGACGAGGAGTCTCGAAATGGTCGAGAGGTAAAGATTCATATATTGGAAGGCTATATTCGGACGTCGGAAAGGTTCCGAGTGATTCGGGTATTTTTTGGAGTACCGGGGAGTTACGGGAATTCACCGGGAGAAGTAATGGGCCTTATTGGGCCATACGGGAAAAGGAGAGGCAGGCCACATGAGGAGGCGCGCGCCCCCACTTGCCCAAACCGAATTGGACTAGGGGAGGGGGCGCAGCCCCCTCTTTCCTTTCCCTCTCCCTTCCCCCTTTCCTACTCCGTATGGGAGGTGGAATCCTACTAGGACTAAGGAGTCCTAGTAGGACTCCCCACACTTGGCGCACCCCTAGGGGGCCGGCCTCCTCCCTCTCATCCTTTATATACGGGGGCAAGGGGGCACCCCAAAGTACAACAATTGTCCCATAGCCGTGTGCGGTGCCCCGATCTCTGTTTTCCACCTCGGTCATATTTTCGGAGAGCTTAGGCGAAGCCCTGCCGGAATCACTTCACCGTCACCGTCGCCACGCCGTCGTGCTGACGGAACTCATCTACTACCTCGACGTCTTGCTGGATCAAGAAGGCGAGGAACGTCACCGAGCTGCACGTGTGTAGAACTCGGAGGTGCCGTACGTTCGGTACTCGATCGGTGGAGCTCGAAGGATTGTTCGACTACATCAACCGCGTTGTGAGACGCTTCCGCTAACGGTCTACGAGGGTACGTAGACACACTCTCCCCTCTCGTAGCGATGCATCTCCATGGATAGATCTTGCGTGAGCGTAGGAAATTTTTGAAATTTGTGCTCCGTTCCCCAACAGTGGCATCCAAGCCAGGTCTATGCGTAGATGTGAGTTGCACGAGTAGAACACAAGTGAGTTGTGGGCGTGGGTGTATACATATTGCTTGCCGTTACTAGTTGATACTTGATTCGGCGTTATTGTGAGATGAAGCGGCCCGGACCGACATTACGCGTACGCTTACGCGAGACAGGTTTCACCGCTAAGTGCACTCGTTGCATAAAGGTGACTGGCGGGTGTCTGTCTCTCTCACTTTAGTTGAATCGGTTTCAATGAAGAGGGTTCTTTTAGAAGATCAAAAAGCAATCACTACACCACCTTGTGGTTTTGCGTAGGTAAGAACGGTTCTTGCAAACCCGTAGCAGCCACGTAAAACTTGCAACAACAAAGTAGAGGACGTCTAACTAGTTTTTGCAGGGTATGCTGGTGATGTGATATGGTCAAGACATGATGTGATATAAGTTGTTGTATGAGATGATCATGTTTTGTAAGTTATCAGGCAACCGGCAGGAGCCTTATGGTTGTCTCTTTATTGTATGCAATGCCAACGCTATGTAATTGCTTTTCTTTACCGCTATGAGTTAGCAGTAGTAGTAGTAGCAATAGCCGGCGAGACGACCACGACGCTGCGATGGAGATCAAGGTGTCACAACGCTACGATGGAGATCATGGTGTCAATCCGGTGACAATGGAGATCATGACGGTGCTTGGCTGATGGAGATCAAAAGCACAAGACGATGATGGCCCATATCATGTCACATATATTGAATTGCATGTGATGTTAATCCTTTTATGCATCTTATTTTGCTTAGGACGACGGTAGCATTATAAGATGATCCCTTCACTAAATTTCAAGATAAGTGTTCTCCCCTAGTATGCACCGTTGCGAAGGTTCGACGCTTCTAAGCACCACGTGATGATCGGGTGTGATGGATTCTTTCGTTCGCATACAACGGGTGTAAGCCAGTTTTACACAAGCAGAATACTTGGGTTAAACTTGACGAGCCTAGCATATACAAATATGGCCTCGGAACACAAGAGACCGAAAGGTCGAACATGAGTCATATAGTAGATATGATCAACATGAAAGATGTTCACCATTGATAACTAATCCACCTCACGTGATGATCGGACGTGGCTTAGTTGATGTGGATCATGTTACACTTAGACAACTTGAGGGATGTTAATCTAAGTGGGAGTTCTTAAATAATTTGATTAATTGAACTTCAACTATCATGAACATAGTCTAAATAATCTTTGCAATTGTATGTTGTAGATCAATGGCCCGCGCTGTAGTTCCACTGAATTTTAATGCGTTCCTAGAGAAAGCTAAGTTGAAAGATGATGGAAGCAACTATGCGGACTGGGTCCGTAATCTGAGGATCATCCTCATTGCTGCACAGAAGGCTTATGTCCTTGATGCACCGCTAGGTGTCGCACCCCCTCCCTCGTCTGTCGACGTTATGAACGCCTGGCAGACACGTGTTGATGACTACTCGATAGTTCAGTGTGCCATGCTTTACGGCTTAGAACCGGGGCTCCAAAGACGTTTTGAGCATCACGGAGCATATGAGATGTTCCAAGAGCTGAAACTTGTATTTCAAGCTCATGCCCGGGTCGAGAGATATGATGTCTCCGACAAGTTCTTTAGCTGTAAGATGGAGGAGAATAGTTCTGTCAGTGAGCATATACTCAAGATGTCTGGGTTGCATAACCGCTTGACTCAGTTGGGAGTTAATCTTCCAGATGATTCGGTTATTGACAGAATTCTCCAATCACTGCCACCAAGCTATAAGGGCTTTGTGATGAACTATAATATGCAAGGAATGGAAAAGTCTATTTACGAGCTCTTCGCTATGCTCCAAGCTGCGGAGGTAGAAGTCAAGAAGGAGCATCAAGTGTTGATGGTAAAGAAGAGCACTAGTTTCAAGAAGGGCAAGGGAAAGAAGGGGAACTTCAAGAAGAACGGCAAATCAGTTGCTGCTCCCACGAAGAAACCCAAGTCTGTACCCAAACCCGAGACTGAGTGTTTCTACTGCAAGGGGACTGGTCACTGGAAGCGGAACTGCCCCAAGTACCTGGCAGATAAGAAGGCTGGCAACATCAACAAAGGTATATTTGATATACATGTTATTGATGTGTACCTTACCAATACTCGTAGTAGCACCTGGGTATTTGATACTGGTTCGGTTGCTCATATTTGTAACTCGAAACAGGAGCTACGGAATAAACGAAGATTGGCTAAGGACGAGGTGACGATGCGCGTCGGGAACGGTTCAAGAGTTGAAGTTATCGCCGTCGGCACGCTACCTCTACATCTACCCTCGGGATTAGTGATGAACCTAAATAATTGTTATTTGGTGCCTGCGTTGAGCATGAACATTATATCTGGATCATGTTTATTGCGAGACGGTTATTCATTTAAATCAGAGAATAAAAGTTGTTCTATTTTGATGAATAATATCTTTTATGGTCATGCACCGCTTGTGAATGGTTTATTCTTGTTGAATCTCGATCGTGGTGATACACACATCCATAATATTGATGCCAAAAGACGCAAAATTGATAATGATAGTACCACATAGTTGTGGCACTGCCGCTTAGGTCATATTGGTGTAAAACGCATGAAGAAACTCCATACAGATGGACTTTTGGAATCACTTGATTATGAATCATTTGAGACGTGCGAACCATGCCTCATGGGCAAGATGACTAAGACTCCGTTCTCCGGAACAATGGAGCGAGCAACAGACTTGTTGGAAATAATACATACCGATGTATGCGGTCCGATGAGTGTTGAGGCGCGCGGTGGATATCGTTATGTTCTCACGTTCACAGATGATTTGAGTAGATATGGCTATGTCTACTTGATGAAGCATAAATCTGAAACATTTGAAAAGTTCAAAGAATTTCAGAGTGAAGTAGAGAACCATCGTAACAAGAAAATAAAGTTCTTACGATCTGATCGTGGAGGAGAATATTTGAGTTACGAGTTTGGCAATCACTTAAAACAATGTGGAATTGTTTCACAGCTCACGCCACCTGGAACACCACAGCGTAATGGTGTGTCCGAACGTCGTAATCGTACTCTATTAGATATGGTGCGTTCTATGATGTCTCTTACCGATTTGCCACTATCATTTTGGGGTTATGCATTAGAGACAGCTGCATTCACTTTAAACAGGGCACCGTCTAAATCCGTTGAGACAACGCCGTATGAACTGTGGTTTGGTAAGAAACCTAAGCTGTCGTTTTTGAAAGTTTGGGGATGCGATGCTTATGTGAAAAGGCTTCAGCCAGATAAGCTCGAACCCAAAGCGGATAAGTGCGTCTTCATAGGATACCCAAAGGAGACCGTTGGGTACACCTTCTACCACAGATCCGAAGGCAAAGTATTCGTTGCTAAGAATGGATCCTTTCTAGAGAAGGAGTTTCTCTCGAAAGAAGTGAGTGGGAGGAAAGTAGAACTTGATGAGGTAATTGTACCTCCTCTGGATAGTAGTACGCCACAGAAAGAAATTTCTATGACATCGACACAGACCAGAGAAGAAGTTGATGATGATGATCATGAAACTTCGGATCAAGTTGTTACTGAACTTCGAAGGTCAACCAGGACACGTTCCGCACCAGAGTGGTATGGAAATTCAGTCTTGGAGGTCATGTTGCTAGACAACGATGAACCTTCGAACTATGAAGAAGCGATGGCAAGCCCGGATTCCGACAAATGGCTTGAGGCCATGAAATCCGAGATTGGATCCATGTATGAGAACAAAGTATGGACTTTGGTAGACTTGCCCGATGAACGGCGAGCTATTGAAAATAAATGGATCTTTAAGAAGAAGACGGACGCTGATGGTAATGTCACCGTCTATAAAGCACGACTTGTTGCTAAAGGTTATCGACAAGTTCAAGGAGTTGACTACGATGAGACTTTCTCACCTGTAGCGATGCTAAAGTCTGTCAGAATTATGTTAGCAATTGTCGCGTTTTATGATTATGAAATCTGGCAAATGGACGTCAAAACGGCATTCCTTAATGGATTCCTTAAGGAAGAATTGTATATGATGCAACCGGAAGGTTTTTTCGATCCTAAAGGTGCTAACAAAGTATGCAAGCTCCAGCGATCCATCTATGGACTGGTGCAAGCATCTCAGAGCTGGAATACTCGCTTTGATGAAGTGATCAAAGCGTTTGGGTTTATACAAACTTATGGAGAAGCTTGTATTTACAAGAAAGTGAGTGGGAGCTCTGTGGCATTTCTCATATTATATGTGGATGACATATTATTGATGGGAAATGACATAGAATTTCTGGAAAGCATAAAGGGTTATTTGAACAAAAGTTTTTCAATGAAGGATCTCGGAGAAGCTGCTTACATATTAGGCATCAAGATCTATAGAGATAGATCAAGACGCCTCATTGGACTTTCACAAAGCACATACCTTGACAAGATTTTGAAGAAGTTCAAAATGGATCAGTCAAAGAAAGGGTTCTTGCCTGTATTGCAAGGTGTGAGATTGAGTAAGACTCAAAGCCCGACCACGGCAGAAGACAAAGAGAAGATGAGTGTCATCCCCTATGCCTCAGCCATAGGCTCTATTATGTATGCCATGCTGTGTACCAGACCTGATGTGTGCCTCGCTATTAGCTTGGTGGGAAGGTACCAAAGTGATCCAGGAGTAGATCACTGGACAGCGGTCAAGAATATCCTGAAGTACCTGAAAAGGACCAAGGACATGTTTCTCGTTTATGGAGGTGACAAAGAGCTCGTCGTAAAGGGTTACGTCGATGCTAGCTTTGACACAGATCCAGATGACTCTAAGTCACAATCTGGATACGTATTTATTCTTAATGGTGGAGCGGTCAGTTGGTGCAGTTCCAAGCAGAGCGTCGTGGCGGGATCTACATGTGAGGCGGAATACATAGCTGCTTCCGAAGCAGCACATGAAGGAGTCTGGATGAAGGAGTTCATATCCGATCTAGGTGTCATACCTAGTGCATCGGGTCCAATGACTATCTTATGTGACAACACTGGAGCAATTGCTATAGCAAAGGAGCCCAGGTTTCACAAGAGAACCAAGCATATAAAGCGTCGCTTCAACTCCATTCGGAATTTGATTAAGGATGGAGACATAGAGATTTGCAAAGTACACACGGATCTGAATGTGGCAGACCCGTTGACTAAACCTCTTCCACGAGCAAAACATGATCAGCATCAGAATGCGATGGGTGTTAGATTCATTACAATGTAATTGACTCTAGTGCAAGTGGGAGACTGTTGGAAATATGCCCTAGAGGCAATTAATAAAGTGTTTATTATTATCATATTTCTCCGTTCATGATAATGGTTTATTATTCATGCTAGAATTGTATTGACCGGAAACTAAATACATGTGTGGATAATAGACAAATACTATGTCCCTAGTATGCCTCTACTAGACTAGCTCGTTGATCAAAAAGATGGTCAAGGTTTCCTGACCATGGACATGAGTTGTCATTTGATAACGGGATCACATCATTAAGAGAATGATGTGATGGACATGACCCAACCGTTAGCATAGCAAATGATCGTTCAGTTTATTGCTATTGCTTTCACTATGTCAAATACACGTTCCTCTGACCATGAGATCATGCAACTCCCGGATACCGTAGGAATACTTTGGGTGTATCAAACGTCACAACGTTACTGGGTGATTATAAAGGTGCACTACAGGTATCTCCGAAAGTGTTTGTTGAGTTGGCATGGATCGAGATTGGGATTTGTCACTCCGACTATCGGAGAGGTATCTCTGGGCCCTCTCGGTAATACAGCATCACAGAAGCCTTGCAAGCACCGTGACTAAAGAGTTAGTTGCAAGATGATGTATTACGAAACGAGTAAAGAGATTTGCCGGTAACGAGATTGAACTAGGTATTGGATACCGACGATCGAATCTCGGGCAAGTAACATACCGCCAGACAAAGGGAACAACGTATGTTGACATATGAGGTTCACCGATAAAGATCTTCGTGGAATATGTAGGAACCAATATGAGCATCCAGGTTCCGCTGTTGGTTATTGACCGGAGAGTCGTCTCGATCATGTCTACATCATTCCCGAACCCGTAGGGTCCGCACACTTAAGGTTCGATGACGATTTAGCATTATATGAGTTATGTGATTGGTGGCCGAAGTTTGTTCGGAGTCCCGGATGAGATCACGGACATGACGAGGAGTCTCGAAATGGTCGAGAGGTAAAGATTCATATATTGGAAGGCTATATTCGGACGTCGGAAAGGTTCCGAGTGATTCGGGTATTTTTTGGAGTACCGGGGAGTTACGGGAATTCACCGGGAGAAGTAATGGGCCTTATTGGGCCATACGGGAAAAGGAGAGGCAGGCCACGTGAGGAGGCGCGCGCCCCCACTTGCCCAAACCGAATTGGACTAGGGGAGGGGGCGCAGCCCCCTCTTTCCTTTCCCTCTCCCTTCCCCCTTTCCTACTCCGTATGGGAGGTGGAATCCTACTAGGACTAAGGAGTCCTAGTAGGACTCCCCACACTTGGCGCACCCCTAGGGGGCCGGCCTCCTCCCTCTCATCCTTTATATACGGGGGCAAGGGGGCACCCCCAAAGTACAACAATTGTCCCATAGCCGTGTGCGGTGCCCCGATCTCTGTTTTCCACCTCGGTCATATTTTCGGAGAGCTTAGGCGAAGCCCTGCCGGAATCACTTCACCGTCACCATCGCCACGCCGTCGTGCTGACGGAACTCATCTACTACCTCGACGTCTTGCTGGATCAAGAAGGCGAGGAACGTCACCGAGCTGCACGTGTGTAGAACTCGGAGGTGCCGTACGTTCGGTACTCGATCGGTGGAGCTCGAAGGATTGTTCGACTACATCAACCGCGTTGTGAGACGCTTCCGCTAACGGTCTACGAGGGTACGTAGACACACTCTCCCCTCTCGTAACGATGCATCTCCATGGATAGATCTTGCGTGAGCGTAGGAAATTTTTGAAATTCATGCTCCGTTCCCCAACACCGTGGACACCCATATTGACCCCTATACCCACACGAATGAATATTCGAGTGAACCTCCAGTTGCCGTGTGCTATTCCTGTTGCTTCGCGATATGTTACAAATACCCGAGGTGAGAATCATCGGCATCCCCGTGGATCAACATTGGTCCACAATGCCAGTTACCTTGTTACCGGTTTTGTTCTCTTTTCTCGTTCCCGTGTTCCGGCATCCCTGTGATCAAATCACAATGTGTCTGGACAAACGATGGTGGATACCGTAACACCGAGAGGGCCCAGAGATATCTCTCCATCGCCGGAGGAGCAAATCCCAATCTTGAGCTATCAAGTCCCTTGACATACTTTCCCATGAACCCGTAAGCCGCCGTAATAGCCACCCAGTTACGGATGACGTTTAACAAACCCCAAAGTTCATGAAGCAAGCATGAAGAAACTCGACACTCTCATGGTCTAAGGAATTATGCAAACATTAACTTCTCTGTGTTATTAACCATTAACTTGTGATGAATGAATCTCATAGCATAACATCAATTCGGGTCGATTCAACACAAGTGTTCTCCTAACATTGTGCCCTCAAAGTTGCCGGCATAGTCATGCCCATGATCAGGAAAACAGAACCATCATGCAACACTTGAGCTAGTCTTAGAGGCCAGACTAGGAATGCATTTTACCGTTTATTATTCCACACGTGCATATGAGTCTTCCTCCGAGCCTCGTGGTTATTGTAGACTCGAGAACCATAGCAGTTATAGCATGGAACATAAACATAATTATGAACATGGAGATAAATAATAACATTTATTATTGCCTCTAGGGCATACCTCCTACATGGGATAACCCACTTCTATACTCCAAAGCAAGGTCCAAACGATCAACGGAATCCTAATGTGGTGAGGTTTGACTAAAGAAATAAGGAGTAAGCTAGTGAAGCGTGTATAGTATGTGTCAGATGCCTGGGTGACATAGTATGTTCGGGTTGAAAGGTGGTTGTTAGATGTAATCTAGAAAATTTATTTCTCAATCATTTTAAATGTAAAAAAACTTATAACATAAATCTCTTTTTAGGAAACTTGTAATATAAAGCTGGTTGTAGTATGTTTATGTACTCGTTAGCTAGTTTGCGGCTTGTACTCACTTTGCTTTCATTGCTTTTATCAATATCTATACTAGTAGATAGTGTACGAATAACTTTGAATATTGACCATTGGTTGAAGCCAATCCGATGCTACAGAGGTTGCAAATCCCAGCACTATTTGTCGTTGGATGTCCATGGTTGAGCTTAATCTCTAGGCACAAATCTTACGATACAAGCACTAATATTTTATCCTAGAATCTTCCATACTTTAATTATCCAAAGACATTGCAACATTGCTTTAAATGAGTTGCTATTCTTTTTTGACAATATAATTTGCAATGCGCAATATGCACAAGCTTCAAAACACAACCACTTCTCCTTTGTTCTAGAATCATCCATCCTTTCATTATCCAAACTTTTTTCTTGAATTACCATCCATTTTTAGTGTATCATTTACAACCCACAATATGCACAAACCTCATATCACAAACACTTCTCATTTGTTCTAGACTCTTTCATACGTTAGTTCTTCCACTTTTGTCTTCTTCTAAAATAATTTTCATTCATTTTTACTTTGTGATTATTATTTTCTGTCAAGGCTTATGACAGCACATCCATAAATTCCATTTGTCTTTCAAGATGCAACACTAGCTACTCAAAATTGCAATATGAGATACTAAATGACAAATGTGTTGCGTATATTTCACATGAGTTTCGTGTAGTATTATGTCATGCACTCTTCAAATATTTTTGTAATTTGATTTTCAATAGGATGAATTATGAAAATTATATGTACATCTACGTCATGCATGTATGACTCTAAATTTACATGTTTACCTCTATTATAATGTGGTATGTCGATATTAATTCATACTTTGGTTCTCTATAAGCTAATTGCACTGCATATGTAACTTACTAGTATGGGCTTAAAGAGGCAATTAACATCAGTGATTTCGGAGCATAGAGCAGGAAGTGCGTGAGAAAAGGGTAAAGTAGTGGGTGGCCGGTCAGTTGGTGGGTGTGCACCACGATCAACGATTAAGCTATAAACCCGGTCGACCATCGAATTAGTTTTTAGCTCGGGGTTTACACGAGCCACTTCTGTCAGCACTCAGCACACGGTGGATCACGTGATATGATTGTTAGTGGTAATAAGAGTATAAGACCTGGCAAGAATTCTCAGCTTTTGGTTTCGATAACACAGATTCCAAGTCTTCGCTCGCTGGAGTCGTCCAAGTGCGCGACCGTTTTTTTCTTTTTGAAGGAAGTGCGCGACAGCTTTTGGTTTTTTGATGGTAAAGACTCCAACTTCCAAGTCTTCTCTACGTGACGATGGCGAAGTGCGCAACTTTGAGCTCATCATCGATGCCATTTCATGCAGATGAAGTCGTTGGCAAGCAAAGTGGCGCACACGCCTACCGGTAATCATAAACATACAAAAATTTCGGAAAATATGCGGTCAAAGTAATTTTTATATAACAATCTTTTTTAAACATATAAGTTACTAAGTTTAGGAAGTTACTTGCGATGGAGACAGGAGTTGAAACTTTGTGAGATCTTTGTTTTGCTAATACAGATTCCAACTCTTCATTAGCTGGTCTAGCAAAATATTCAACACTAAGCTCATCATCGATGTCACTAAAGAGAAAACCGCGGGGAGACGAAGCAACATTTACACGCAGTTGAAAGTTTGAGAGGACGAGCCGTGGCTCGATGGTTGGGGTTGGCAGTGGCCACCCTACCCGCCCAAGATTCATCACTGGTGTTAGAAGGGAATAGAGAGGGAATTGGTGAAATCGATTGTTGTATTGCTTGAGCCTCGTGGGCATATATATAGGAGTACATGATCAACTTGGAGTACAAGACAAGGCAGGACCAAATCCTAGTCTATCCTATACTTCCTAATAATCAATATACTCAACATCCCCCCACAGTCACAACGGTAGTGACGCAGACGGTGAGACTGGAGAAGAATCCGAAGGTGAGCCGACGGACATCCCCCCACAGTCGCAACGGTCGACGCATCGTGGAAGTCGTGGCTGGAGTGGAAACCGACGAGGTTGCTCAAGCAAGGCGGTAGCCCTTTATGCCGATGTCGAGGTAGCCGAGAGCGTAGGGTGGTGTAGCCGTGGTTGAGGTAGCCGTGCGAAGAACGCCGTGGTCGATGTCGAGTCGGGGTGGCCGGTGTCGAGGTAGTCGCCGTGGACCGGGAAGAAGAGCGGCGGCGGTGGCCTGAGGAGGCGGCGGCGGCGGCTAGGTCAGAAGCGCAGCGGCGGTGCTCGAAGTAGGCAAGGAAGAACCCGACAGCATGACGAAGACCGGCGCGGACGGTGACGTTCCCGCGCCAAGGGAGGCGACGAGGCGCATATCACGTGGAAGTCAACGCGTGGGGACGGCGGAGTGGACCGCGCGCCGCGACGCTACGGCCCGAAGGGGTGACGCAGCGGCAGCGCGCGGGTCGGGGCGACGGCGGGGAAGACCTCAGGGAGGTTGCAGGGACCGCGTGCCACGCTCGCTACGGCCCGACGGGGCGACGCAGCGGCAGCGCGAGGGTCGGTGCAGCCTCGGGGACGGCCTGGAGCGGACAGCCTCGGGGCGGCGGTTGACTGTGGGCCGCGGCACTACGGCCCGAAGGGGCGACGCAGCGGCAGCGCGCGGGTTGGTGCAACCACGGGAACGGCCTCAGGGCGGCGGCGGCGGGGACCACGTGTCGCGGCACTACGGCTCGAAGGGGCGACGTAGCGGCGGCGTGGATCGGTGCAGCCACGCGGAGAACCACGGGGCGGTGGCGCTGCGGTCCGACGGGCGGCGACGCAGCGCCAGCCCGTTGCTCGATCGGTGGAGGGGCGCGCTGAACTCGGGGACAGGGCGGTGACGCCCGGCGCAGAGCGACGGGCGGGCAGATGCGCGGATGGTGGCCGTATCAGGCCGCCGCGTCGTGCGAGGCCGCCCTGTCGGACAAGAGGCCGGGTGGTCGCGCCGGTGTCGGAGTAGAGGCGCGGGTCGACGGCGGCGGCGGGCGACGTAAACCGATCTTAGATCGAAAAACCAAAAAGTAAACGCCGATCAAGACGAACGGCGAGAGAGAAAAACCCGGAGCAAGGGCTGGGAAAAAAGACTCTCTAGGGCAGCCGGTCAACACGACCGGCGGACGAACCCTAGGTACGGGCGGCGCGGCCCCCGGCGGCGGTCATGGAGGCCGACCGCCCCGGGGGCGGCGCGCGGGGGGGGGGGGGGGGGGGGGGGAAGCGGCGGGCGGCGGCTAGGGTTGGATCGGTTAGGCTGATACCATGTTAGAAGGGATAAAGAGGGAATTGGTGAAATCGATTGTTGTATTGCTTGAGCCTCGTGGGCATATATATAGGAGTACATGATCAACTTGGAGTACAAGACAAGGCAGGACCAAATCCTAGTCTATCCCATACTTCCTAATAATCAATATACTCAATGGGATCGTCTTGGGTGTCTCACGTGTGTCACATGTCTACGGGTCAGGATGTACCCGTTGTTCATGGAGTCGGATGGCTTTGAAAGTTACTCAAGATGTGTCGTATGTGTATATGTTGTAGATTTTGATAGGCACATAGCGGGTGTATGTAGTGGTGTGCGTGTGTGCGTGTGGTGTGCGTGTTGTGCGTCTGTACTGGTCTACGACCTGTATTCATATTGAGGCTTAAAAAAAAGTTTGAAAGTTTGATCGGTTTTTTATTGTTCATTGTTTTTAAGATAGCTCACCACTCATGCTGAATGATAAAAGTTTGGCAGTTAAACTAGCTAGTGCGCCAGACGGTTGGCTCAAGAAACTGAAGAAGCCCTGCACCTTTTTTTTTAGGGGAAGAAACCCCAGAGCTTACAACCAAATGACAAATAGGCCAAGTGGCCCATGCTGCTGCCTGGGCTATTGGGCTCCTCTATAATTCAGCAACTGGCCTGGCTTGCTGTGTGCTTGCGTGAGCAGGAGTCTCGCCCGCGAGAGCAACTAATCGAGGAGCACTTGTTCGGGAGCCTCCCCAAGGGTCACTTGAGGTGGGTTGAGAGCGCGCCACTTGGCGCGCACTCGGCCGCCGCCACGTGTCGCGCTCTGGCGCTCTTTTTGATTTTTGTTTTTTATTTTTCCGCACGCGTTTTCGGTTTTTTAGATGGGTTTTTTCAGTTTTTTTTTGTTTTCCACCGGTCTTTCTTAGCTTTTGGGAAAAAAATAGATTTTTTTTTGCATGAAAACGTGTTTTTTTTTCTTCTACGAGAGGCATGGGTTTGCATCGTGCCTCTGAGAAACAGAAAAAAAAACGCATTTTTTTCCTTCTGTGAGAGGCACGGGTTTGCTTCTGCGAGAGGCACGGCTGTGCCTCTCGGAAAACGAAAAAATAAACATTTTTTCCTTCCGTGAGAGGCACGGGTTTGCTTCCGCGAGAGGTACGGCCGTGCCTCTCGGAAACGAAAAGAAAACCGCATTTTTTTCCTTTCGCGAGAGGCACGGGTTTGCTTCTGCGAGAGGCACGGATTTGCTTTCGCGAGAGGCACGCCCGTGCCTCTCGAAAACGAAAAAGACACGTGTTTTCTTTTTTTTCCTTCCGCGAGAGGTACGGGTTTGCTTCTGCGAGAGGCATGGATTTGCTTCCACGAGAGGCACAGTCGTGCCTCTTTCGGAAAGAAAAAAAACGTGCTCCCGGTTCGGTTTTTTCGTCCGGTTTTTTTCGTGAAAAAAAAGTTCATCAAAACCTATCAACATGGCGTCTAATTTTGAAGATCTCGACGCGGGGAATCCAACGGTGAAAACGGTTTGAGATTTGGACGCACGGTTTAAGAGATAAAACGTTTTGAATAAACGGATCTACGAAAAAAGAGAAACTCCCAGCTTGCGACAAGTTACAAAGAGTGCTCCTTAATTAGTGATTTCGCTCACCCGCGGACGCGGTTATGTGCCGCCAGCAGCGAACTCCTATACTAGGGTCGCCCGTAGGGAGTGGGTAATGCGCGGGCCGAGTAGCCATGTGGCCTCGTTATGCTGATATCACATTCAGGTCAAGTGTTTTTTTTTGTTTATTAAAAATTAAATAAATATATTATGATAAAATAAATTAGATAATTTTTAAAAGTGTTTATCACACATTAAAATATCTAAATGTAGTTTAAAAAATGCTAGCTCAACCTCTAAAATATGTTCGTACCATTAAAATAAATAAATGTGGCATTACAACAAAGTTCACGCATTTCAGACAATGTGTGTGACATTTAAAAAATATACAATGTGAAAATAATGCTCGTGTAATTCAAAATAATGCTCGTGTAATTCAAAATAATGTTTCTTACCATACAAAAAAATGTATGTTACATTTTAAAAAATATTCAAGTCTTTCAAACAAAATGTTTGTAACATTTAAAAAAAAAAAATATCTGATGTTTAAAAATGTTCACATAGTTAAAATTAATGTATCGTATCATACAAAAAAAGTTTCAACGTGCATTCAAAAAAAGTATTTGGAAAAAGGTTATTCATGGATTTAATTTTTTTTAAACATATACAAGAAAATGTTTGAGATGTATAGGAAAAATGTAAAATATCTATGGGAAAAAGTTGGCATCAAAACCTATATTTAAAAAAATTGTTAATCATGTTTTAAAAAATGTTAAACGTGTATAATAAAGGTTCCTGTTGGATGCAAAAAAATATACATTGTGTATGAAAATATTATATCTATGTTGAAAAAAGGAAAAAAGAACAGAGAAAGCCGAAGAAAAAAAAGGAATACAGAAAACCCCATAGAAAAACCATGCTGCAAACAGGGGATATCCCGGGAAAAAATAAACAACAACAAAAAAACTCATGCTCAGCACAGTGTTGGGCCAGCCCGATAGCCACCCGAGGTAGGCGATTCCTAATAGGAATCGGTAACGGCATCACATAGCCCCAGCGCTCGCTCGCATCGCATGAAGGATCCTACATGGGTGAGCCATGGTGCGGCCCATTAGCTTGTGTTGTTATTTTCTACATAAAATCCTGAAATATAGTTTCCCTTACATAGGAACCATAGCAACGCCGCACGAGGAAATTTTGGTCCCCTCACCTCTACATGTTATCTTAGTGCTAAGAGGTGGAGACCTCTTATCTTCCAAAAAATTGTAGTCTCCCTCAGCATTTAGTGGTCATCATGCTGGTTCTTTGTTCAGATCTCATGGAGTCAAAGATGTATGTGTCCTTGTAGAGTCGATTTATTCGGATATGATGAGTTTATGTTACTGCATCATATTTCTTTTGATTTTTTGGAGTTAGAATCTTTCCTTGACATTATGGTGAAGATTTGATGGTTCAACGACTTGCACTTCTAGAGGATCAAAATTGTATTACCATGAGTGAAATGAAAAAAGAAAATAAATAACAGAAAATCAAAAAATAAATAAAGAAAAAAGGGGGAAAATTCGGACCTGCTTTATTGGGCTTAACCCATGTGGGGATGCGTGTGAGTGCTATAATCCGCTATCACCAAAATATAGTATTTGGGGTAGGACAAGAACCTTTTGACTCTGGGGTGTATATGCATCTGAGATGATAAGATAAGTAAATGTACAAAAAGTCAAAAATTCTGAAACTTTTTGAAACAAATTGACCTTCTATTGTACTTGTATAAAAAGTTTCGCCAATGACTGACTTTCATGGTATTTTGGATGAAAAAAAAACCAACACTATATACAAGTTACCATTCACATTATTTGTCCATGAATTTTTTTTGCCCTGAAGTCAACGGGAGTTTTTCCTACGCGAGACTTTTTATATGAGTACAACAGAAGGTCAGGTTTGTTTCCAAAAAGTTTCATTTTTTTTTTACTTTTTTGCAGTTACTACTTTTGTCCCCATATCAAGTGGATACACACACCTGAGAGTCAATGTGTATTTTCCCTTTGGGGTAACACTATAGAGGTCTAGCGTTTTGACAAGCGCTCTTATTCTGCGCCTGTAGCGACACTCACGCGTGAGGCTCCTCTCTATGGGCCACCATTTCATAATTTTAAAAAATAGGATCTTGCAAAAAGAAAAGAAAAAACAACTAACAACTCTCCCATCACTCATGGTAAAACTCACCAAAATACTCCAATGAGAAGAAGTGACCCATATTCATTGTGCCACTTAAGCGTTTTGATAACCTTTGTGCCACTCATGCAATACACGAACGGAGAAGGAATCCCCTCAAGTTGGGTTTCTGTGATCCGCTGCCGTCGGAGATACTTTCGGTGCCCTCGCCTCCGGCTGCATATCCGCCTTGAGCACCGTAGGCTGGCATATCCGCCTTGAGCGGTACAACCGGACCATGGTCCGGTTGTACCGCTCATGTGTTTTCCTGCAGTGTAACGGGCAGATTCATGGGGGCCTATAAAAAGGGGTCTTCTTTCCCAATGCCCCCAACGACTTTGGTAAGTCCCCCCCCCCACCCACCATTGTTGACCTCTTGGAGCTTGATTTCTCTCTATTTCTCCCATGATTCTTGCATCTATTTGAGGAAAAAGAGAGAGAAGATCTAGATCTACATTTCCACCAATCCATATCTCCTCTAAGTGAGGGGAACCCTTTGGATCTAGATCTTGAAGTTCTTTGTGTTCTCTTCTCTTTGTTCTTCTTCTCATATTCCTCCGGTTGTTGTGGTGGGATTTGGGAGAGAAGGTCTTGAGCACTCTGTGTGCTCTTGCCATTGCATTTGGTGCATCGGTTTGAGTTCTCCACGGTGATACGTGGAAGTGAAAGTTGAGAAGCTTATTACTCTTGGATGTTTGGGCACCCTAGAGCTTGTGCCTTTGGGTGCTTGGGCGCCCTAGACGGTTGGTGGTGTCACGGAGCTCAACCATTGTGGTGTAAAACTCCGGGCAAGCTTCGGGGTCTCCAATTAAGTTGCGAAGATTCTCCCGAGCAATTTGTACGGGTTCGGTGACCGCCCCCAAGGGTTGCCAATTGTACGGGTTCGGTGACCGCCCTTAAGGGTCCCTTGGTGCAATCACAGCACCTTGCATTGTGCAAGGGCGTGTGGAGAATACGGTGGCCCTAGTGGCATTTTGGGGAGCATTGTGCCTTCACACCGCTCTAACGGAGATTAGCATTCGCAAGGGTGTGAACTTCGGTATACATCGTCGTCTCCGCGTGCCTCGATTATCTCTTACCCGAGCCCTTTACTTATGCACTTACTTCATGTTATATATATTGCTATCACATAGTTGTTTATCTTGCTTAGCATAAGTTGTTGGTGCACATATGAGCCTAGTATATTTAGGTTTTGTGCTTGACAAATTAAACGCTAGTTTTATTCCGCATTAGTTCAAGCCTAAACCGTAATTGTTTTAAAGCGCCTATTCACCCCCCTCTAGGCGACATCCACGTCCTTTCACCTTATCCTTCACCTCCAGCTCCAGTGGTCTTGCCTCCTCCTTCTCCTCTCAGATCCCCAACCCCTCCTTCTCCCCTCGCCACAGAACCTAAACATCACAACAGAAAAACGGATTGAAATGGGGGAGTGGGGCACGATTCATATCTCCAGCAGGCGCGCCGCGTCGACAACCTCCTCCTTCTCCTCATGGGCCTCTAGCGGGCGCGATGTTGCACTCGTTGATGGCGGAGTGGTCGGGCGAGCTCATCTGCATATAGCAGGCGACGAGGTTGCTGTCGGGGTAGGTGGCGTCGACGACGGCAGAGGGGGAGGGGAGCAGCCTGACGGCCTCCTCGTAGATGAGCAGCGTTCGCTCGTAGCCCCAGCTGGAGCTCCCTGTGGGAGCCACTCCGATACGCCGAGGTGATGCGCCACCGTAGCCTCTCACCGTGTGCGAGGAGCCGCGCCACCGTCGAGCTCCCCGCGGGAGTCACTCCAATACGCCGAGGTGTCGCGCCACCGTAGCTTCTCGCAGTGTGCGAGGAGCCACGCCACCGTCGTCCCTGCCGCGGTCGCCGTCGAGGAGGAGGAGAAAGGATGGGTGAAATAGGGACTAGAGTTGCGGGCATGTGGTGGTGAGAGGATAAGGCTCGTGTGGTTCACAGCAGGAAGTTGGAGGAGAAAGGATTCCTTTCGGCTGGGTAGACTGCTTCAACATTCGTGCAAAATGATCAACGGATGCTGGGGCGTTGTCCTTCCCCGAGAACGTCAGCCAGAACATTTCCGTAGATTTAATGGTCATGAGCATGAATAAAATTATGGCTGTTTGTTAATAGAAAAATGATAACAATTGCAAGTATTTCCTGTGGATAAGAAAAAACTTTGCAAGGATACGAGAGACACTATAGTGGTTGAGAAAACAGACGGACGCTACAGACAAACGCTCTCTACCGCTAGCACGACCATGCCCAGGAAGATATCACATGATACCATATTTCAAAACTCAAATTATGATGTTTCAAATTTTTTTGAAAAAAATCATGAATGTGCACAAGACATGTTTATACAATCCCTACAAATTTCAAATCCAAAATCGAAATATACGGAGAAACAAAAAAGACAAATCCACAAGTGAACAGTGACATTTTTGCTTTTGTCTTTTTGTGACACTATTCATCTTTTTTTTCAATGTGCATTTCGAATTTGAATCTAATTTTTGTAGGGCTAGTAGACACATGTCTTCTGAACATTCACAAATTTTCTTAGATTTTTTTGAAACTTATAAATTTTATTTTTAAAACATGGTATCATATGTAATGGTTGGTATCACGTGATATTTTCGCCTTCCTCCTCCACAATCGAGCGCTAGTGGAGAAGAGAGAGAACCACTCCACATTTAATAACTTTGTTTTATCCCACGTCGTAAATCATCGAGTCCTGCACGCATAGGTAAGGCCAAACTCAACTGTAAAAAATAAAAGAGTAGGATAAGGCCAAACTGCCCCAGCAACGTCACAGTTGGTGTGCTGTCCGGCAAAGAGCGATCGACGAGTCCAAACGTACGCACGTCACACCTTGCCGCTGTCAGTTCGCTGCCTCGTACGACGAATAGAACGCGCGGAACGCCTCCATCTCGCCGCGGGGCAGCGCCAGCCCGACCTCGATGCCGCCGTCCTCGTCGCGGCCGCTCTCCGCCAGCGCCAGCGCGCCCGTCCGCTCCACCGAGACGATCTCCACCTTCCTGGGCCGTCCCCATGGCGCTCCCAGATCCGTCGCCGCGTACACTCCCAGCTTCGGCGACCCGGCCACGGTCACCGCGCGCGCCGACGCGTACTCCCGCACCAGCCGCACCCACCCGCGCGCGTCTCGGAACACCCGCCCCTGCTCCTGGAGCTCCTCGATCGCCCGCCAGATCGCCGCGGAGGCCGTGGCCGCGGTGAGGCCGCCGCTCAGCTTCGCCTCCTCCTCCTTCTCCACGCGGCAGAGCCCGAGGCAGTTGCCGAAGTAGTTTCCCGGTACCGGCGGGCTCACGCGGGGCTTGCACCCGGTCACGAACCCGAAGCTGGCGCTGCTGCCGCGCGCGTGCACGATGCCTGCCCAGACAGCACCGCAAGCCAGCGCGTACGGCGAGCACCGCCGCGCCGAGGTCTCGGACTCCACCTGCCTTCCAAGCCCACGGAGCAGCTTGTCCGTGAACCGGAACGTCGCGAGGTCAGCGGCGCCCGGACGTTGACTGAGGTCCCAGTCGTGGAGCCGGTTGCCGCCGGCCGCCGCGAGAGCCCGGTGGTCGCGGAGAAACACCTCGCGGAGCCCGTTATCGTCTTGCACGACGCTGCGGTCGAACAGCGGGGGCGCGTCCACCACGGCCCACTTCCCACCGCACTCGGGGCCGAGGCGGTGGATGGCGGCCCACGTCCTCATGAAGTGCACGTAGCTGGAACCGTCAGCCACGGCGTGGTGTAGCGTCGTGCCAATGCACAAACCGGCGTGAGGGAACACCGTGAGCTGGACGGCAAATACGTCCTGAGTGCTGCATCGAGAGTCGCCGCCGCCGCCGTGTCTCGGCAGCGAAGGCAGCAGCGGACGGAGCCTCGCGGTGTCGCGCGCGTGGTCGCCGGCGAGGTCCTGGAAGTCGTCGCCGCCGACCGCAACCGTCAGGTGGACAGAGTCGCCGTCCGAGAACACGACCTCGGGCGCCCCGGCCTCCGGTATGCTGCACACCAGCTTCCCGGCCAAGGGATAGAAATGGTGGAGCGCGGCAGCCAAGGACTTCTCGAACAGGGGTAGCTCGTGGAGGAGGAACTCGGGGGCGCCGAGGAGGTCGGCGTTGTCGTAGAAGAAGAGGCGCTGCACGGGCGGGACGTCCCAGAAGACGAGGTCGAAGAATGTGAGCGGCAGTGCCCATGGCTTCCCGGCCGGTGGCGACGGCGACGGCGAGACCTGGCAGTGCTCCAGGACCGTCAGAGGGTTAAGTGGCCCGGGCGCCATCGCCTTGGACGGTTGGACCTTAGTCCTGACTATCAATTCCGGCCTACCTTTTCTCGTAGCCGATGGACAGTGGTCAGTAGCGCCTTCCAACGGAATTGTAAACATTTGTAGTCGTTTAATTCGTATACGAAGCTATCACCACCGATCACCGATGATGATGTCGGAGGGGGAAGCGAAAGGGAAAAAATTGTCGCCCGTTTCAAAACAAACGAGTAGCACTAATTCATACTTTTCTTTCTTTGCCAAAAGACATATTATAAAAGTTCACTGAAAGTATCACCAAACGACCACTACCACCAGAACGAGTCGTCTATGTGCCGACGTCGCCGCTCCCACTCCGGAGTCAGCCTGGCCTTATCGATGATAGCCGGAAAGTCTTCGCGCACGTGCCCCTAAGGAGCCGCAGTCATCGCCGTTGAACCCTTGAATCGATCTGACGTGTCTGGCACCAGATCCCGCCGTCACGCACGTACGGCGAGAAACCCTAACCTCGCCACCCCAAGAAAATGACGGGAATCTACGTCGAAACTTCGTCGACTCCATCCCCACGAACGAATTCGAGGAGGATTGAAGCCCGAAAAACCAACTCAAAGATGAAGCGACGCCCCAACCTAGACTGCAAGCCATAGCCGAGGCATCGGGGTTACCGTCCCTCCCACCAGCCGCTGAAGAGGAAGGCGGGGGGACGGGGGAGGGGGGGTGACTCCACTGTCTCGTCGGTGGAGCTTGGAGGAAAGGAGAACTTTGTCCTAGCAGCCCATACACGAGGGGAAGGAAAAGATACCACTAATCCATACCTCATAGTAACTACCGTGTCTGCAAAATCATATAATGCAGTGAGTAGCAACTCACTCACATAAAAACAATGTAACTGTAAATGCATCATATAAGTAAAAGTCCATTTACAAAAGTAGTTACCTACTTACCTCTAGCTACCTTTGTTGGTCTCTGCGATCTATCATCTTCGGAAAGAGATCTTATGTTATCTTTATTTGCAATTGAAGCTGCAAGTCTTTATTATATGAAGCAAATGATCCGGTGATTCATGAATTCATCACCAATGCGATTATGTAGCACGGTCTTCACTGCGTAAAAGCACCTCTTCACCAATTAAGTGATGACATGAACTAATACGACCCTGAGGACTCATTTGATTCATATGGTCATGTGGAAGCTAAACCTTGTTATGCCAATAGCTACAACAACGGATTGGCCATATTTCAATAAATTATTGCATCTTTTTATTGTGGTGTTATGAAAACTCTGGATATTTTCCCACATGGTCTCAAAGTCTTTATGTCTTGCTCCGCCCGTAACAACCATTGACCACAAAATTCATCAACCCCCTCCCCCCCCCCTCCCGACCTTCAATATGGTTTGTACCAACTTCTATTAACACCTGGTAGCTAGCTCGTCTAAAATTATCTCTCACGTAGAAGGGCAAGTACTACGAGTACATCTAATGTTTGATTTACCTTTCACTAGAATCAAGATCATTGTATGTGATTGGTGGAGGATTAATTTTCAAATTCAAAACTCAAAAGTGGCTCTATATTGTTAGTATGGGTCAAATTAGTAAGAAATTACTTAGTACTACTACAATACGCCTTGTTGGGCCTGTGCAAATTCTACCTGGGCTGCAGTTCATTGCCTTTGGGCAATGCATGGACACCCGGGGGCGTATATATCTCGCTTGACACGAGACAAAACGCGGGAGGGGGTATGTCCCACTTCTAGCGAGACCGAAGGAGGTATCGCCTCAATGGCGCCCTCCCACTACTATTCGGCCGGCCCAATTAGCCTTCTGTAGGTCAGTTCGTTTTTATTCACTGTTTTTATTCATTTGTTTTTTTCATTTTTTCTTTTGTTCATATTTTTGAAAATATTATAAATAAATATATTCAAAACTTAAATTTACTTAGAAAAACTTTAAACCATGAATTTGAAAAATGTTAACACGGTGTAAAAAGTGTGTTAGCGTAGTTTAAAAAAAATCTTGATAACATTAAAAAACAAATATTTGTCACATTTAAAAAGGTTCACACGTTTCAAAAATTTAGATGACATTAAAAAAATATTGTACACAATGCAAACAGATGTTTGTGTAATTAAAAAAGTTTTTTCCATTCCAAAAAATTCACGTTACATTTAAGAAAATGTTCACATGTTTGAAAAAATGTTTGTGACATTTTTTCAAAAACATATACAATGTTAAAAAATGTTCATGTACTTAAAACATATTTTTATCAATAATTAAATCTTTCAACATGCTTTTGAATTTTGTTAACTCGTATTCAAAATAAATGTTCAAAACATGTATTTGAAAAATATCTTAATCATGTATTTGAAAATGTTCAATGTGTATAATTTTTTCCAGATGTAAACAATAAATGTACAACGGTGTGTTGAAGGATAGACATGTATTGAAGAAAAGGAAAATAAAAACGAAAAAAGAAAAAAGAAAAAGAGAAAACCACAAATTGAAAAAACCTAAGAAAACCCAAAAAATCACATAGAAGGTTCTAAAACCGGTCCATGGAACCTTCCTAAAACGGCTACAGGACCTACTGTGTTGGAACGGCTCGTTTAGTGTCCCCAGAGTCGAGACCGCAGCATCTCTCGCAGCAGGCAAGAAATAGCCCTAGCGTACAGAACACCGCCTCGCCTCAAGTGCGGTAGTGGCCTGGTCCAGTAGCGTGCTTCTTCATTTTTTTCCTTCAGTTTTTACGATTTTTTGTATTTTGAAATAGTCTAAATACATATATTTCAAATTTATTGTTATTAATTTTTTTAGAAACGTTCATCACACAATACTAAAAAGTTTATGCATTACAAAAAAAATTATCTGTGTAATTTCGAAAAATTTCCAAATCATTCAAAAAATATTCATGATATTGGAAAATTGTTCACATGTTTAACATGTTATTCATGACAATTATTAATAAAATAAAGTAAACTGAAAAAATTATTTGCATAATTTCTGACAAGTTTTTGTACTGTTCAAAAATTGTTCATGACATTAAAAAATTTGCACGTGTTAAAAAGTATGTTTTGAGTCATTGAAAAAAATCATGAAATTTTAAAATTGATTGGCACAATTTTAAGAAAAATTCATAACATAAAAATGTTTGTGACATATCTAAGCATATTCTACTCCCTCCGTCCCATAATGTAAGACGTTTTTTGACACTAGACACTACACTAGTGTCAAAAAATGCCTTACATTATGGGACGAGGGGGGGGGGGGGGGAGTAACACTTTACAAGTATTTGCACGTTTTAGAAAAATGCTCATGCCATTTCAAAGTGTTCATGAGTATTGAAAAATGTTCATTGTGTATTTAAAAATATTCAATGTGCATTCATGTATTAATTTTTTTAGCGTGTATTTAATTTTTTAAATATGTTTGCGAAAATGTTCAGCATGTGATAAAAAACTCAACATATATCTGAATAATGGAAATGAAAATAATAAATGAACAAATAATGAACATGAAAAAAAAATAAGAAAAACGAAAAACTGATGAAAACCGATCGAGATAACACATAAAAGAAAAAGAAAAAACAACGCGGAGCCTTCTCAAAACCGGACAGAAGGTCCCATGAACCGTCCCTTATTAACTTCCAAAAACCACTCGTTACCACTTATTGCACCGGCCCACTTCTAATGACCCCTGTAGACAAGGCGTGGTTCTGTCTCGCAATAAGCGAGACATAGCATTGAGGTGGACGCCCATGCACTGGGATCAAGTTAGGTTTTCTATAAGAGCATGGGCTTTTGAATGAGAGCCCAGTCCCTTTATTTTTTTAATGTCTCTCTACTCCATATAGACAAAAGTGTCATGTAAGCGAGCTATAAGCTTCTTAGGGCATGAAAATGAAAGTGGTTGATAAGACAGTCTTATCTTAAGCCTCCCAACGTAATTTAGAGATGGTAATAGAAACATGCAGACAATGAGTTATTTCTTAATTTTATGTTCAACAACTAGCTACTTCTAAATATGTGATGAGAGATATTGTGTCGGTTCTCTTTTCCGGCCACAGCATCTGCCCTACATGGCACTTCTAACATAGCACCATGGTACACAAACGCAGAATTTTGGAACATGGTTCCACGGGGACCCCCTTATGAATGGTAAATTCAAAAAAATAACTAGAAAAAAACTGAATCTTTTTTGTAACTTATATGGTCAACCGATATACATGCGTATGAAGTTTCACGAAGAAATGACATCCATGGTATTCTAGGAAAAAATGAAAAAACTGATGTTATAAAAAATATTGTTTGAATGAATAGTAAGATCTCGATTGTATTTTCTTCACCAAGAATATCACGGGTGTCATTCCCTTACGAAATTTTATACACGAGTAGAATGGCCGACCAAGTTTGATACCCAAAATTTCAGAATTTTTTTTAAACTTTATTGTATTTTTTTCCTGATTTTACTGTTTACATGGGCGCTCATGGAACCATGTTTACCTTTGCATTTTTGCATCGTACGCGTTATTATTGTACTTGCTCTAACCAAGGTCATTTTTCTTCCCGCGCTTCGAGCTTGGGGATTTGGGGTAACAGGCGCAAACCGTACATGGGACGAGGAGTGGTCACTCGTCCAGGAGTGGACAAATTCACTGTTTTGACCCTTTTTCTTAACTTTAGCATGATTTGACCCTATGTGCAATTTTTTTCCGGATTTGACCCTTTTCCTACCACCATTGCCTTTGGCGGTAGGACTTACTTGCACCGTAACACCCGTTTGGTGCGAAAAAGACCCTACCGCCTGTAGGGGAACGCAGCAGAAAACAAAAAATTTCCGACCTACGCACCAGCCCAGGACCACTATGGAGACTGCATATAAGGTTTGATCTTTTCGTTACCGACTCGTAGCGCAGCGGAAGTAGAGTCGATGACGATCGCCGGTGCAGATCCCCGCAGCTAGGATTTTACAACCTCCCAACCGCGAGGATGTACTCCCTCGTCAGCTCACCGGACGGATCTCCGGGCAGCCCTTCGGGAGGCCTCGGGACAGTCCCTCAGATAGTCCCACCGGACGGATCCTCGGACGGTCACTCGGACAGCCCTTCGGGAGGACCCCCGAAACTCGGACAGTAACTCGGACAGCCCTTCGGGAGGCACTCTCGAACTAAGACCGAAACTACAATCTCTCTACAGAGTTGCACACATACGGTGTCATCTATCCGGCAGGGCTTCGCCGTCCAGAACTAGTTCCCACCGGAACCCAGACAGCCTTTCGGCTCTACGAAACTATTTCGTGGGAGGGAGAGAGAGAGAGCCAGACGAGCATGGCATGTGTATGAGAGCAAGCATCAGGTTTGGAGAGCACCCCTCCACCTCTATTTATAGGAAAGCCAAGGGGTAGGGATGCCATTTCCATAAAACCCAAAATGCCCATGAAAGAAGACTTCCACAAGGGCATAAAAGGGAACTAATGGAGCAAGTGGGGCCCCATGAAGGAGCCCCTCATGTGGCCGGCCACCCCTCATGGGGCCCCCCCCAAGGGGGGTTTCTTAGCCCCCAAGCCTTCTAGAAGCCTTTTGGGAAATATCCCAAAAGGTGACTTTCCATAAAGTAACCAAAAAGCACTTTCACTATTCACAAAGACATTTTTCTGCGTCCGTTAAAACCCAAATTATTTCTGTGTGCCTAGAATAATTCCAGTACCCACTAAAACAATTTTGAACGCATTCCGAAACAATTCCGGAACAATGTTTTTCTTCAGCGAAAAGCAACCAAAGCGGTTCCGGCAGCTCCGGAACATTTCCGGTTTTTATCCCGGAAAATTCCCAGAAGTTACCAGAACGACTCTGGCACTTTCCAAGAATTTCCAGACGTGTGCCGGAACCAATTTGACTTAATGGTATACCCTGAAACAACTTTTCAGTTTTACCGAAACTATTCCGGTGTTCTCTCCGGAACATTTCTGTTGTCTCCGAAACTTTTCCGGTGACTTTCTCTCAGACTCCCTGTCTAGCATTCAGCAGATAGATGACCCTTAAGCGTGTGACCCTATAGGTTCGGTGAAGTATAGACATGATCCGGAACACTTTCCGATCAATGATCAACATCGGAGCCGTGGACACCCATATTGACCCCTATACCCACACGAATGAATATTCGAATGAACCTCCAGTTGCTGTGTGCTATTCCTGTTGCTTCGCGATATGTTACAAATACCCGAGGTGAGAATCATTGGCATCCCCGTGGATCAACATTTGTCCACAATGCCAGTTACCTCGTTACCGGTTTTGTTCTCTTTTCTCGTTTCTGTGTTCCGGCATCCCTGTGATCAAATCACAATGTGTTTGGCCAGACGATGGTGGATACCGTAACACCGAGAGGGCCCAGAGATATCTCTCCATCGCCGGAGGAGAAAATCTCAATCTTGAGCTATCAAGTTACTTGACATACTTTTCCATGAACCCGTATGCCGCCGTAATAGCCACCCATTTACGGATGACGTTTAACAAACCCCAAAGTTCATGAAGCAAGCATGAAGAAACTCGATACTCTCATGGTCTAAGGAATTATGCAAACATTAACTTTCTCTGTGTTATTAACCATTAACTTGTGACGAATGAATCTCATAGCATAACATCAATCGGGTCGATTCAACACAAGTGTTCTCCTAACATTGTGCCCTCAAAGTTGCCGGCATAGTCATGCCGATGATCAGGAAAACAGAACCATCATGCAACACTTGAGCTAGTCTTAGAGGCCAGACTAGGAATACTTTTTACCGTTTATTATTCCACACGTGCATATGAGTCTTCCTCCGAGCCTCGTGGTTATTGCAGACTCGAGAACCATAGCAGTTATAGCATGGAACATAAACATAATTATGAGCATGGAGATAAACAATAATATTTATTATTGCCTCTAGGGCATATCTCCTACACCGCCATGGTCTTTGGCGGTAGGGTCATGCATGCAATTATAATAGGGGTACGCATGTAATAAACAAAGATGAAGACCCTACCGCCATAGACTATGGCGGTAAGGTAACACATCCTACCGACGTAGTCCTTAGCGGTAGGGTCTCTTTCGCAGCGAACGGGCATGATGGCCCAGGTAAGTCCTATCGCTAAAGGCCTTGGCGGTAGGATGTGTTACCCTACCGCCAAAGACAATGACGATAGAAAAAAGGTCAGATCCAAAACTTTTTTGCACATAGGGTTAGATCGTGCTAAACTAACGAAAAAGGGTCTGTGAATTTGGCCTCCAGGGCTTTTGAATATTTACACCAGTGCCACATGTCCAAAGAGCAAATCCTAATCCTAAAGCTCGACTTTGAGAAAGCATTTGACCTAATTGAGCATTCCACAATCTTAGAGATCCTCAAGGCAAGAGGCTTTGGAGACAAATGGTTCATATGGATGGATAAAATCTTCAAATCTGGAACTTCCTCTATTCTACTCAATGGTGTGCCTGGGAAAAAATTTCACTGCAAAAGAGGAGTCATGCAGGGTGACCCCCTTTCTCCTTTGCTTTTTGTCTTAGCTGCTGATCTGCTACAATCCATACTGAATGCATCAATGAACAATAATCTCATTCAACCACCTCTTCAGAAATCCTCATGCCCTGATTTTCCTGTAATTCAGTATGCAGATGACACTATTCTAGTGCTACCTGCTGCTCCAGCCCAGATCAACCATTTAAAGAACCTCCTCCTACACTATGCAGAATATACTGGCCTGAATGTCAACTATCACAAGTCTATGCTGGTACCCATGCATGTGCCTGCAGATACCCTTCAAACTCTGCTAAATTCACTGAGATGCCAGCAAGGTAGCTTTCCATTCACTTATCTGGGTCTGCCAATGGGAATTTCCAAGCCAAAGATAGAAGACTTTCACCCAATAATGCAGAAGATTGAAAGAAGACTCACAGGCTGCTCAACAATGCTGTCTTATGATGGCAGAATTCTGCTTATTAAGTCTGTCTTTGCTGCTTTACCCATCTTCTTCATGTGCACACTAGCTTTGCCTGTTGGGGTTATTGAGCAGATAAACAAATATCTCATAAATTTTCTATGGAGGAAATTTGGGGAAGAACATAAAGGTTTATGTCTGGTAGCTTGGGACAAGGTTTGTAGGCCTAAAAAACAAGGAGGACTGGGGATACTTGATATCAAAATTCACAACAATGCACTGCTTATGAAAAACATTTACAAGTTCCTCAACAAGGAGAATATCCCCTGGGTTAAATTGATCTGGGAGACATACTACAATGCCTCTCCTCCAACTGACAACTTACAGGGCTCCTTCTGGTGGAAGGCTCATCTGAAATTACTTCAAAAATTCAAAGAAGTTGTCACCTGCTCAGCACATTCTGGAGACACCATTTTGTTCTGGACTGATCCCTGGAATAATGTCCCAATGAAAGAGAAATTTGCACAGCTGCACTCCTTTGCAAAAAATGACAAGATTACCCTGCAGAATTTTGCTCATTCTCAGATGCACACTGAATTATTCAACCTGCCACTCTCCAGCCAGGCCTTTGAGCAGCTCATTGAAATTCAGTCTGCCTTGCCAGCTTTAAATGCACAAGAAAATGACAGATGGATATGCAATAAACAGCCTGGAAGATTTTCCTCCATGAAGATGTACAAACAGCTTATAGATATCCATGATGAACACCCTTTCTTCAAGCATATATGGAGGAGCAAAAGCAGATTAAAGCATAAAATATTCTTCTGGCTAGTGGCACATGATAGAGTCAACACTAGAGATATGCTTACTAGGAGAGGAATGCACCTTGAGGACCGAGCCTGCCCCTCTTGTACAAAATCGTGTGATGAAACATTAATGCATATGCTGTGGGACTGTGACTTTGCTCAAGCATGCTGGGAGCTTCTGATCCCCAACAGACACAGGGGAACTTCAGTGTTTGAAGATACTATGCTAGCCACCCAGAGACTCCCGAAGGACTTTGCTCTGGAGATCATTATGATTGGATGTTGGGTCATATGGACACAAAGAAATGGAAAGGTTTTCAGAAACGTCCAGCACAGCCCTCAGTCTTGGAGGATTGCCATGAAAGCAGAGCCACAACTTTTTCACCATAAGCTCAAAGACAAGTATTCCACTGATTACAACCAGTGGATGCTAGATAGTTTCTAATATGTTTTACATGTTTCCCAGAACTGGTGTAGGGTGATCCTTGTCCTCTGGACCTTTTTACTTTGTACTTTTACATTATTAATGAAAATATACCGTAGAACGATTGTTCTACGGTTCTGGGCTTCAAAAAAAAAAAAATGGCCTCCAGGAGTCTAGAGGCATAGTATCACCCGACAGGAAGTGCAACGAGGCAGCCGGTATACGGCCAAGACACATGGACCACAGGGAGCAATAACGACGGGCGGCCAAGACGCATGGACCACGGAGAGCACGCAATAACGACGGATGGCGATCGAACGAGGAGTGGTCACTCGCCAGAAGCTCTACTGTACGACGAAGGCGCGCCAACGACGTTGTCGACACAGACCATAGCGATGGCAATCAGAGCAACATTTCCACATGTGCGACGGCCATCTTCCTGTTGCTCCGACCGTCCGGCGTGGCCGCGGTGCAGGACCAGAGCCAGAAAGACATGGACGGATACTTCACGCCACAGCTGATAAATGCTTGGGCCAGAGCTCGCCATATACCCCTGACTCTTGTTCATCCAGATCCGCCACGCTTCCGGCTGTACGTGCGACCATTTTGGTGACCACTTTGGCAGGTGCCACAGTGTGAAGATTGGATCCAGCAACATGTGAGCAGGTCCGCATGCAAGTCCACCCACCGTCGTCGGTTGTGGTCCGGCCGATCGGCGTGGCCACGGCACGGGGCAAGAGCCAGACAGATCTCGCTGACGGCCAATAAATTGTTGGGGTCAGATATCGCCATCTTCCTCTGCCTCTGTCTCTACCAGGACCCCTCCCAATATAACTTGCGACAATTAAGTCACTGTTTTCGTTGGAGTGTCGGCCTCTCTCGGCTGCACTGCTTTGATGCATCTAGCTTGCCGCTTCCAGATGCACCTAGCTTTCCACCTTTTCCTTTTTCGGGGCTGTATCCCCACTTACTGGATGTAAAACAAAAGTGCTTTCCCAGTTGATTCCCTTGATTATTTTGGCACTTTTTTTTTACAACGCACATGAATAAATACACTTACAAAGAGAAAATTCATTCAAGATCAAAGCTATGCCTAAGTAAGTAAAAAAAGAAAAGAACTGAAGCGATCAAAGCAGCGATCAACAAACTAAAACAACGATCATATTCAGGCCAACCAACTTTTGACACCACAAAGACAACGAGGTTCTTCAACGACAACTCTTATATGAAGGGAACAACGCTCAAGTGCAGCCGTCACCGGATCCAACCATCAAAGGCCGGATTCTAGGTTTACACCTGACAGAACAGGTCTGAGCATATCTGAGCAATGCCTTCAACGTGGTAACGACAGAAAAAATCATATTGCCAGGTATAACCAACTCGAATCGGACCTAAAATTTTCACTCCGGAGCTCGAGGCGGGATACTTCAGAAGCACCACCAAATCAAAGTTAATTATGTATTGCCGCCACCACTTTTTCATGATTCCATCAGCTGTATGCGCTGGTCCAGAAATCCAACCGTCATTGTGGCACAACCATACCCACTTTGTCAAGCCGCCGTCCATACATTGCATCTCATCGCCGAAGGCAAACTGGCGGAGTGAGATCCGCAAAAACCCACAAAGGAGCCTTCCGGCTGCATCCCGCATCCTCAGGCCAACTCCAACGTGCGACCGCAAATGGACGTCCGTTTTGTCCGAATTCTGTCCGTTTGGGTCAGGCAAAGGGGCGTTGTCCGGCCGTTTCTATGTTTGCGCTAGCCGTGCGCCCAACTAGCAGATGCATTTCGTCGGGCCATCTGAAATTTGTGCAAAAAGAATGAAAACCGAAATTTAGGTCCTACGGCCATAGTCATGCCAGCGGGCATAGTTCATGCCGGCTAGAGCGCCAGCGCCGGCAGCAGCCAGCCTACAAAAAAAATCACCCACGGTTCATGCCGGCACAATGGCCAGCGGCCGGCACACTTGCCAGCGCAGCAAAAAAGGGTTGTAGTTCGCGCCCTAGTTCATGCCGGCACACAAGCCGACATACAAAATGATGTCGTTCTTGGTCGTAGCTCAATCATTTAGCTCGAGCATCGCCTTTTGCTTCTTCTCGAACCAACCTCTTCACTTCAGGGACATCTTGCTCAAGTCCACCGTCATGATCTCCACCTCCTTCGCAATGAAAGCTAGCTCCACCTATTTTGCTTTGGTGTTCGCATTGGTGGCCTCAATCTCGAGCTTCTTCGTTTGGCGAGCCTCCTCAATCTCGAGCTTCTTCCTTTTGCTTCGGGGCCACGGGTGTAACATCCTCAGATCTTAACCCTGTCATTAAGCTAATTAAAATGTCATGTCATCATGATCATCCTAATTAAATTGCATTTAGAGAATAACCCAACTTCAAATTTAAATTTAAAGTAAAGTCAAAATTAAAAGTTATCCAAACAGTAAAACAAAAATGTTCATAATATTATAAATATTCCCAAAGGAATTATAAAAATAAAATCAAAATTATTAAAATTACTAAATTGACTCTAACAACCATAAAAAGTGACTTTAACAGCCACTTTAATTCATTTCCAATTTAACAAAATTCAAATGAAATCATATAAGACCCAAACTTTTTGTGGCAGTACATGATATTGCATAGTAATTGTTTTGGCAAGTTATACATTTTACTAAATTCATTTAGTGCCCAAAAGGAATGCAAAACTGAAAGGAAAAATCAAAGCAGAAAAAGAAAAAGAGAAAAGCTAAAACCTACTGCTACACTGGGCCTCAAGTCCCTACAGTGCGGCCCAGCCCACTGGCCGAGGCCTTTCCTCAACCTCCCGCCGCGCCAGGGGAGGCCGAGCGCGCACGGCAGTCCAGAGCCCCGGATGCTCGCTATCGAGCATCCCATGGCTCCCCCGCGCTAGATAAGGGCCCCCTCGACCACGGCGACAACCCTAACCCTCTGTTTCCCTCTCCACCTCGTCGCTCTCCTCGAAAATGGTCGCGTCCGAGCACTGACGTCGTCACCGCTTGCTGTCCCCGCGGCCAACGCCAGCCACTGACCTCCTCGCCGTGTCCCACCGCCTCCCCGACTACTCCTTCGTCCTCAGAGAGGACCAGCACTAGCCGGAGCGCCCCAACGCGCCGCCATCGACCCGTTCCCTCGCCGGGATCCGCCTCGGCCGCCGCCTCGTCTCGCTCGTCTCCGGCCGTCTCCGGCTCCTCTGAGTCCCCCACCCACCTCGCTGTGAGCTCCCGGTCGACCCCGACCTCCTCGCGCTCCTCCCCGTGCCCCGTAGCCCCTAGCTGGTCGAGCTCCGCCCGTTGCCGCCGTCGGACGTCGTCGCCGCGGTCACTTCTGGCCGTCTTAGCTCGCGCCTGTGCCACCTACGGACGCGGCACGGTGCCCTCGTTCAGATGCCCCGAGCCGTTGCTCGTTTTGGTCGCCGTAGACGCCTCCCCGTGCATCGCCGCCGCTAGCCGCCGCTCGGCCGTCGCCGTTGCTGCCACTCCCGGCCACCTCCGTCTGGGCCACCGCCGTAGATGGATGCGCGGCGTCGCCCGCATCACGTAGGACCTCTCGGTCGACCAAATGGTCGCCGGAGGTGGCCGCTAGGACCTCGCCGCCGTCCGCCGTCCTCTGTCAACGCCGGCGCGCGCGCAGTTTAATTACCGGCCGGATTAGTTTAGGGTTAACTTAATACTAATTATGCTAATTAGCCGCTGACATGTGGATCCCCCTGCTAAATAACCCTTCGTTTAAAAGTTAGTCTATGACATGTGGGTCCCGTGCACTGTAGCGCTTAATTAACTCTAATTAAGTCCCTGTGACACTGACAGTGGGGCCCCACCTCTAATTAAACTAAATTAAACAGGCTAATTAACATCTGTGTCAATGACACCTGGGCCCCACCACCACTGTTCACCCTTTGACCTGGTCAATGTTGACTGCTGAGTCAGCAGTTGACTGGCCCCACATGTCATTGACTGTGGCTGGCTGAGTCTATGTAATAAAAGTATTTCACTGTTATAATTCAAATTTAATAATTAATATAATTCCAGAAATTCAGAAAATAATTGAAACTTTGAAAAATCATATAAAATAAACCGTAACTCGGATGAAAATAATTTATATATGGAAAACGATCAGAAAAATATGAAGAATCGAAATATGCCACCCACATACCTGCTACACCCCTTTAACATGATGAACATGGAACTTTCCCCTCCGATTCATCTGTCCGATAAATGCCCAGAGCTGGTAAAACACCTTCAGATGTTTCCCGCTCCGACTAACTTGCGTATTACTGCATTAGGGCACTCCTCGAATAGCGTGCTGCCATGCCATGCATCTGTGATTGCATTTGTTGCTTGTATTTATTGTTTCTTCCCCCTCTTCTCTCCGGTAGACCCCGAGACTGACGCTGCCCCTGTGATCGACTACGTCACCGACGACCCTCCTTCCTTTTCAGCAGAGCTTCCAGGCAAGCAAACCCCCTTGATCAGTCCTATATCGCCTATTTTTTCTCCCTCATGCTTGCATTAGATTTTGCTACTGTAATTGCTTGCTCCTATTCTGATGCATAGCCTGTCTTTGTAACCTGCTATTGTTACTTTACCTGTCATCCTAAACTGTTTAGTATAGGTTGGTTAGTGATCCATCAGTGACCCCTCACCCTTGTCCGTGTTGCCCTGCTTTACTACCAAAAGACCTGATCAAGTGTGATCGATGTGCCGAGACCGTCACAGCACCGCACACCCCCTTAGTTGTACGACTCTGCAGGGCTACTATCGAGTGCCGAGGGTGATACCTCGTACTGCACTCCCGATGATATCTCTGTAGCATAACACATCGGTGGTGATTGTCGAGGGTGATTCCTCGCTCTCCCCTCCCGGTGATGACTCTGTCGTGCAACCCCTCAAGTGTGGACCATCGAGGGTGATTCCTCCTGGTTCTCCTTGACGGATTACATCAAGTAGGAATCCATCGAGGGTGATTCCTCGGATTCCCCCCTTGATGTGATGAACACACGGATACCCTACTTTTACTTCAGTCCCCGGGTAAAGATGGGTCGACCCCGAGGGGTACCTACGAGAGATGTGAAGTCGGTTGACCGTGAGGGTACCTGTGAGATAATTACGAGGCGCAGCCGGGCAGGCAGAGACCGCCCTAGAGAGGGATGGGCCTGGCCCTTGTTGCACTTCCTCGAGACGGGACGACAGGAGTACTGATCGTCACCGCGAGCTCCTAATAATGCGCTAACGGATTTGGGTATTTGATCTGAGTTGGCCGCTGGCCATATACGCACTACCACCACACGGGATAATGGTTTAATGGGGCCCTCGGCGCCGTATGTATCAGCCGAAAGCTTTGTCAGACGTCCAGTTCAGCATTGCGGCACGGCAGGATTGGCGCCATCCAGGATAGAGGTGGTGCCTGGAACTAACCTTGTGCGCAACGACCCGGAGTGCAAAGGGCGATGGGCCCAGGACCCCGGAGCGCTTAGGATGTAGACCGGCGGGGACCTCTCTGCTGAGCTCTAGGTAGGACTACGGTGTGTCGATCAGCCGAGGCCGGGCATGACCCGATAAAAGTGTGTCCGGCCAGAGTTAATCGAGCGTGTTGGGTAACAGTAGTGCACCCCTGCAGGGAAGTTATCTATTCGAATAGCCGTGTCCACGGTAACAGGACGCTCAGTGTTGTATCCCGATCTATTACAACTTGAACTGAAAACATGTTACTTTAATTGTAAGCTCCGGGATCGCTTTCTCGCAGGGAGTCGAGGAAGGATCTCTGGGCTTTGCTTCTACATGCTTGTTTATGTTATAATATGCTAATCTGCACTCTTCTAATGCTGCAAGACGTTGAAGATGCTAGTCTTCGATAGGCTAGGCTTTCTCCCTCTGATCTGGCATTTCTGCAGTATAGTCCACAGATACAACCCTTTCCTTTGATACCAATGCATAATTAGTATAGTTCTGATGTCAGTCTTGCGAGTACTTTGGATGAGTACTCACGGTTGCTTTGCTACCTCTCTTTTCTCCATACCCGATTGCTGTGACCAGATGATGGATCCCAGTAGTCAGCTGCTACCGCCGACGACTGCTACTACACTTTCGGTGGAGCCTACTACTACGTGGAGACCGACGACCAGGAGTAGATTCGGAGGCTCCCAGGCAGGAGGCCTTGCCTCTTTCGATCAGAGTCGTTGTTTGTTTTCGCCTTCTTAAGGCAACTTGTTTAACTTTGTGTCTGTACTCAGATACTTTTGCTTCCGCTGATGCTTGTGTAACTCGAGCTTATGTATTCGAGCCCTCGAGGCCCCTGGCTTGTAATATAAAGCTTGTATGCCTTTTATTTGTGTTTAGAGTTGTGTTGTGATATCTTCCCGTGAGTCTCTGATCTCGATCGTGTGCATTTGCGTGTATGATTAGTGCACGGTCGAGCAGGGGCGTCACAACGGGGAGGGCGGTGGTGGCGGCCGGGATGGCGGCGGCGGCATACTCCAGCGCGGTGGCCATGGAGCCGGGAGGGCGGGAGGGTTTTTGGGAGAGAAGGGGGAAATGGGAACGTTCTACCCCCGATGGGCAGGCCTGGGGGAGGACAAGGGCGTGCGTCTCGCGCGTTCGCGCCTGTCTGTTTCGACGCAAGTCGTGCCCAAATTTGGGCCGGAAATGGCCACGGACGGATAGAAAACGGACGCCCGTCCGTTTGCGTCGGTGCGTTGGGCCGCGTTTCCTGTCCGTTTCGACCCAAAAGACAGGGACGAACCAAATGCGGGCGCGCGTTGGAGTTGGCCTCACCAGTACGAGCCACCGACCGACCCCCCAGTCGCCCCTAACCACCATGGGCTAATGGATCTGTCGGGAGAGAGGGAGCCGACAAGAGCAGGGAGCCCCAGTGCCACCGAGCATGAATCGGAGGTCAGCAGCATCAGACGCAAGCTGAGGAGCCCACAAGTGACAAGAACTGCAGATGTTGACACAGACCATGCACCGCCGGGCTCGAATCGACACCTCAGGGACCGAATTGGAGACACCTGTAGTTCGAGAAACTCCAGTCGTCGCCCAACAGAGATCGCCACCGATCCACTCCGCCTCGTCCGTGCTACACCACCGCGCGACGAGGACGTCCTCAACCACGATGACACGGTCAGTTGGTCCTCGCCATGGCCTGCCTGGGATCCATCCACCATCAGTGCAACAACCGCCGATATTGGGGCGCCACCCGCCAGAAGAGGTCGCATGGGACGAGCATCTTGGAGATCGTACGGGAGAGGAGCCCCCTCCTTCCCGCCTTCAGTGGTATCGAAGAGGATGAGCAGATGGGGAGGGAGAGTTACGGTGGTGGATTAGATCGCCGCCCGTGCCGCCTGGGTAAGGCGACGCAGTGGACCGTCCCCTATTGAATGTAGTAGGAATTGGTGTAGTGATTATTTTGGCATTTGTGTACATTTAAATCCACCAATTACCAACATGCAAAATAATAAATCCAGAAAACACTGAACCAAATGATAATATCTCTCCTACTTAAAAAAACATCTAATGTTTTGTTGTGTTTTTCTCCATCGTACCTTCCCCTTCCTCTCCCTATTTTTATTTTTTGCCTCCCTCTCTGACTTTGTCAACAGATTTTTTTGTTCTTCTGAAAACCAGCTCAACTATCCCACTTTTTATTTACTCACCAAACAATTTTTTTTAAATACAATAAGTGCTTACCTAATAAAATCAGATTTTTATACATTATTACATTAACAACCAAATAGCAGGTAAGTCAAGGCTAACCTATTAGTAATATATTTATCCATCACACATACAAATAATTCATCTCTTAAAGTTGCTACCACCCAGATTGGTGGTAATTAGTTAAAGATAATCAGTGCATGAAATATTTCATTTTAGTGCCAAAGACACGCCATATATTTGGTTTTACAAAGTGATAGTTTTTGTTTTGCGCAATGGCCAAATGCCATATATTAAAGTGACCAACCCTCACAAGCCCATCCTTATAGAAATTAAACATTACACACCGGTCATTGGGGAAATTGACACCGTCTTCCTCCTACACTCGGCGGCGGCACGCCCTGAGCAAAGTTTGATGCTGCCTCTAGACCTCCCAAACACCATCAAGGAGGGAAAGGTTGTTGATGCAACAGAAGAAACTCAAATAAACAAAATCCACAAATGCAAAATGGAGCTCGAGCTCCACTGCACCCATTGTCACAACCATACAATTGTTTTGAGATTTGCACCAGCTAATGTGTTGGGTGTTGTATAAATGTTGTACTTCCTGCATTCGCAAATAATTGTTGCTCAAACTGATGTATCTAGCACCGAGATACATCCGTTTGAGTGACAGTTATTTCCGGACGGAGGGTGTTTCAGGAAATCTTAAGCTGACAGGTGACCTACTTTCATAAATGAGGGTCACGCGTTGACACACTTGAGAGTTACATGATCATCTGTGTGTTTCAAATTTGAACGCTTTACTAGGACTACCAACATTTTTTACATTACATTCCACATAATGTTGAACAATTAGCATGATTATGACAGACGAATATATGCATGTTTTGGAACATAAATGAACATATGCATGATTTGGGCACCAAAATTTCCAGAACAACTTGGAGAGTATTGGCCACAATTTCCATCATTTGAATGCTAGCCAGTCAACCACTTAATAACACTTTTTTTGCAGCACCACTTTTTTTTTCTTAAAAGAGGGAATTCCCTCGGGCCTTGATGCACACAACCTTTTATTAATTATTTCAAAGTTCATCATATGAGTTCCTAAAGTTTTAACAAATAAACAGCCACATATGGCTGCCCCAAGGGCAAAGAAAAAAGCACTAAAACGAGCCTCATGCATCACAAATCCTACAAGTAGGCCACCAACCAAATCGGTTGAACAAATCCCGAGAAACTATCTCCCATTGGTTGCACCCAAAGACCTTGGCGCCCGATTCTCCTTGTGAAGTAACGACCACATATGGATCCAGCTGGTGGCCTTAAGTACAACCTACAAAATATTTGGAATGTTCGTTCTGTTAAAAATACAATCATTATGAGTTTCCAAATAGCCCACACGGTAAAGCACAAATTCCCACATTGATCCGAGCCTTCAGCTTAGGATCCATCCACTAACTAGTTTCTGAACATAGTCATACTACTCATGGGTGGAGGTAAATTAACACCTAATTACATTAGTTCTCATGTTTTTTCATTCATTATTTCGATCCAAACATGTTTTAAAATCCTATTGTAGTGTGCTTAGAGCAGTTTGCATTATTAAATAGATAGAAACTATGTTCTCATTTTCATGGGAGTGATTAACTCTTTAATTCTGTCTAGC
Organism: Elymus sibiricus; assembly: GCA_039707655.1. Lineage (NCBI taxonomy): Eukaryota > Viridiplantae > Streptophyta > Magnoliopsida > Poales > Poaceae > Elymus > Elymus sibiricus. Next base: position 116,832,827 of record CM077676.1, on the reverse strand, counting down.
GTGATTGTTGTGAAGTTGAAGGATAAGATACTTTCAATTTTTTTGAACAATGACATTTGTTACAATGGTTTTTGGAAGTTCAAAATACTCTGTAGCTAACTTTTTAGAATGCACACTCAAGATGAGCCTAGCTTTGAATTAACAAAGCCATCAATCGCCAGGAATGACATCGACCCACAACAAACAGGAACAAATGATGCACGAACATCTTACAAGCACCACCACCAACAAGCAAACAACATATAAGCATTAGAGAACTAGCTTGATCTCAAAGGAGCCCTTCAGCACATATGAAGCATCAGAAACTTGAAAGTGAGAAAACTTGAGAGTGAGACACAACCCAATGACGATGGACACACCCTCATATACTCTGAATGTTGGAGGCTGCCTCGTACTGAGCCTCTCCAATTTCGAAGGAGACCCCTCCTTTCGCCCTAGTTCCAAGGGCAGCTGGAGTAGCTCGCCCTAGATCAAGGATTGGTAAAGAATCTGAATCACCATCGGAAATTCTCACCCCGACCAACCCGATGAACCAATAACACAATATAAAGAGCCTCGTCATGGCACAATAATCCACTCATGAAGAAATGAACCAGCTATTGGGTGCGGTTGTTGAAGTAACATCCAACAAAAGAGTTGAAACAACTAGTGCAATGAACATGTTAGTGCCCGCGATACCGGCATTCTGTTCATGCCACCCACGTAGTGTTGTTACAAATGTGCGAGAGGAACCATGTCCCATCCCCAGCTATGACACTAGCGCCGACCAACCAACTAACAGGGATAGACGGACCAATTATTGAAAATTCAGAAAGTTCTGTGGGAGAAAACTAACACAACGACATGAAGCACCCTAGATCTACCTCCATACGCGATGCCCCCACACACGCTACAGCCACACCGCATCTCCCCTGCACACCCCAACTCACCCAAGGCGACACCTTCACGGAGGTGAAGACACGTACCGCGCCGCTGCCACCCGCTCCAAACCAAACTACAGTTTTCACCCAGGCATGAGAGCAGGGGAAGAGGGAAACAAACCTCGATCGTGCCTCTAAGGAGGGAGGCGATACTAGAAGGCATCACCATCGTCGTGGTCGCAGTAGGCAACCAAAGATTTCTCCGATTCGAGACACACCTCTGGTGGCGTTGAGGACCAGATCTGTCAAGTAGGAGGACGATGGGAGGGAGAGGAAGGAGACAATAATATCTGGCACGAACCCAGGAAGACTAGGCCTACCGCCGCAACTGCGACCTATACCCCTGCAACTCGCCGCCCACATGGTCGAGGAAGAGGGAGAGCACCACTCACGAGTGCTGCAGGACGCAAATATAATGCCACCACACCGCCCAAGGCTGCTGCCTACGCTCTACTTACCGCCAGTCCCCTTGGTGAGCGCTTGGGCCCTCTAGCGGTGACGAGCGAAAGGGAAAGGAGAACACATTGGCTAGGATTCATCGCCTCCCGAGTCTCCCCGAGCGGAACTTAGCGGGGGTCGAGCGAAGCATTTTTTTCCTTTGAATTCACACGATCTCCATTTTGTACCTAACTAGATTAGTAGACACTGCATTATGAAACACCATACTTAATCTTAGTACATGGACATGCACATACTAATTACTCAGTCATCAACACACCAATTTTCTTAATAAACAAAATCGCCATGCATAAATCAAAACAAAGATATGTACCAAAAAAATCTACACAACATTTCAACAGATCTGGCATGAAGCGAAAGTGAATAAGAAAAACCAAAATATTGTATGATTTAACACTCTATGGTAGGACATCACCGCTATGGTGGTAACTAATAGAGACCAACATGTAACTATATAATAAATTTGACTAACAACATGTTCATACATCAACAAACATGGTCTTCTAATGTTGGGTTTGTGAGGCGCAAGCGAAGGACCATCCCGAAAGACCTTAGGAATGATAACTCGATGTGCTCCATTGATACCATTACTACTACCCAACAGATCCGTGAGTTTGTGGACATGTGGATGCAGCTCCAAGTGGTAGTCCTTGACCCCAAAACTCTTGACTGCATCGTGTGAACTGCGTCGTCTTAAGCCTCCTACTCGGTTTCGTCTGCATACCGTCTCCAGTTTGACAGTGCCACAATCCCTTTCTTGGTAAATAAAATTTTGAGCGCCAAGGTTGAGCCCAAGTGTAAGATTTTCATGTGGCTTCTCCTCCATCGAAAAGCTCTTACAGAAGACCGCCTTGGCATCCGTAGGTGACCACATGCCAAGTTTTGTGAGCTTTGCCTAACCGGGTACAAATCTAATGAGTACCTCTTGCACTCGAATGCATAATGTCCCGTGGGGTTTGGGGTATTGTCTCAAATTGGCTTTCTATCTCCCGTGGGAGGAGGCATACTTTTTTCTCCATCAAGAGGATTGGTAGAACGACAATATTGCTAGCCATTATCTATGTGTTGTGGAATGTTTGGGAATAGCGTAATAGGTGCACCTTCAACGACACTTCTTTGATATTGCATACCTTGTCATGGAGGACATTAGTCAACTCAAGTTGGCCTTTACTCTGGAGATGTAGTTACTTTAGTTCCAGTCTCTTGGTTTCTCTTTTCGTCTTGTAAACAACTCTTGTACTCTTTTTGTTTCTCTACCTTAATGCAATGGGCAATGCTCATGCCTTTCATATCAAAAATAGGTAACATCAACAAATAATAATGATCTTATGTGTGATAAATTACCACGTAATTTGAGTAGTACATCCCAACATGCATAGTGGTAACCTGAACATCATGGACTGGAAAGCACATCAGTACACCGATATTGTAGTTGAGGGCAATACTTGATGCGACAGCATACACCCTAAAAACATGAACTTGACAGCGTACATCAATTAAGTGTACTCAGTAGTGGTCGTTCGGTGGTCTCAGAATCTCAATGCAATTTTTATTATGTTTGAGATGCTTTGTACTTCCAGTGAACTGTTATAATATATCTGATCATTTTTTTAAATGTACTCTGCGTGAGAATTCACATAAAGCATATCTTATGTCCGTAGAATCAATACACTAAGAAAAACAATCGCAAAAAAAACCAAGAAAATGAAACTCAAAAAATTGCTAGAATGAGTTTGTCCAGTACCACTAACATGGCTAGTTTTTAGCTGTAGCTGGAGCTTTTAGAGGGCCCTCTAATAATTATTGGGATAGACGAGGCTTTAGTGAACTGTTATAGTGATATTTTCTCTATTTTGATACTTTTTATATGGTGGGAATTCAGGGAATCTAAGTTGCTTTGAGACTAGAGGAACAAATGTATTGCGTAGGATGGAACAAGGTACAATCTATGAATAAAATTAAAGTCGTGGTTGGGTGTCATTTTGGGCTCCAAAACTAGTGTAAACTAGAGGATACCCCGCGCGTTGCTGCTGGAATTGGTTGATGAAAATTTGGGTTGATAACATGAGAACAAAAATTAAAAAAAACATATGACTTATTATATTTGATTATCTATAGTTGTAATAGTATTTAATGAACAATAAGTAGAATAATTGAATGGAATTTTTTCCCATGCAAGGTTGAATTTTGTGGTGGGGCTTTTCCCATGCATGATTGCATGTTGAAGGGAGTCTTATCTCATTCATAATTGTATGACGAGGTGACATTCTTGCATGTTAAGATAAATAAGTTAGCGGGGACGAATCTCTTAGGTATATATATAGGATTACAACTCTTGAATAATTTTTAGGTGCAGGCGACTCAGATTACTAGGATGGCGAGCAATTATTAGGTCCTGTGTGAGATGGTTTTGTAACTAATGGTAAATTTCCTCATCAGTTAAAGAAACCAAGATATCAATCCATAAAGATCTCACTTAAGCCTTCTTCATGTAGCATGAAGTATAACAAAAAGCATACTTGCGTCCCCAACACTTCTAGCAAGGTTTTTAAAGTGTAAATAAATTGTCACCTTGATGAGAATATGCCCACTCCACCAACAACAACAACAACAAAGCCTTTAGTCCCAAACAAGTTGGGATAGGATAGAGGTGAAACCCATAAGATCTCACGACCAACTCATGGTTCTGACACATGGATAGCAAGCTTCCACGCACCCCTGTCCATGGCTAGTTCTTCGGTGAAGAATATGCCCAACTCCAAGTTATATAATTAAGGACTTTCTCATAGAAATTAGGCTTTGAAATATAAATGTGACAGAAATTTGAGAAGATATTCAACCAAGCATTGACGCACGCTTTTAAAAGCCACCACCCCGGTGCACCTGATAACCCGTACCGGCTATACGTGATACGTGACGGCGCCCGAAAATGTTTTCAGCACCTTCCAACCTCACCGGCGCTGACGCGACGGCTGAGCCATTCCGCGTCTACGTGGGCTACGACTCCCGCGAGGACATCGCATACCGCGTCTGCCGGCGCTCACTGCTGCGGCGCTCCTCCGTGCCGCTGGAGGTCATCCCGATCGTCCAGCAGGAGCTCCGCGAGGCTGGGCTGTACTGGCGGGAGCGCGGGCCGACGGAGAGCACAGAGTTCTCCTTCACCCGCTTCCTGACGCCGCACCTCGCCGGCTACCGCGGGTGGGCGCTCTTCGTGGACTGCGACTTCCTCTTCGTCGCCGACGTGGCAGAACTGGCGCGCATGGCCGACCCTCGCTACGCCGTGCTGTGCGTGCACCACGACTACACGCCCAAGGAGGCCACCAAGATGGACGGCGCCGTGCAGACGGTGTACCCCCGCAAGAACTGGTCCTCCATGGTGCTCTTCAATTGCGGCCACCCCAAGAACCGCGCCGCGCTCACGCCGGAGGCCGTGAGCACCCAGAGCGGAGCGCACCTCCACCGCTTCGCTTGGCTCGACGACGCCGACGTCGGCGAGGTGCCATTCGCGTGGAACTTCCTCGTGGGGCACAACCGCGTCGACCCGGCGGACGTGGACGGGACCACGCCGCGCGCCATACACTACACGTCCGGCGGGCCGTGGTTTGAGCGGTACAAAGACTGCGAGTTCTCCGAGCTCTGGGTCCAGGAGCGCGACGCGTACGAGTCCGAGGAGAAAGAAGACGAGGTGGAAGGCACAAGAGTGCCATCATCGTCTGCAGTAGCAGTGGACGCATGATGCACCCCACGTGTTCTGTTCGTCTTTGTTGTTTTCCGTTGTCAAGTTAGTTCCTACTATGAGTGTAACGACTATCATGTAAAAATAAGGCCCTGGAAGGCATTTCTTGAGGGCCAAAGTGCAGTATCGAATATAATATATCTTGTGTTGCAGTTTTTCCCAGAAAAATAAATTTAATTAAGGATTATAAACACTTCAAAAAAAAAAAAAAACTCGAGGCGAGCTGACTTTAAATTAACAAAGCCATCAGCCAACCAGGATTACAATAGAGCCACTTACAATAAAAAAGAAACAAAAATAAACGGCTAAAATATAAAGTGCTTGCACAACTTATAACCTCTGAACAAATGTCTGATTCTAAAATGGTGGTGGCGCATTCTTACTTCTCCTCCAGATGCGCTCTGGCTTCGTATCCTTAAAGCCAAATACTTCCCAAATTCCTCTCCCCTACTGTGCTCTCCTTCAGGTGGTACCTCTGTGTCCCAGTTTTGGCGTCATAATGTTCGCGACGATTTCACAGCCCTGGTCAAATTTGCCGTTGGTAACGGCGAGTCTGTGAGATTCTGGCTTGACTGGTGGGTCGGGATGGCCCCTTAGCTGTTTCCTTTCCTGTGCTTTTTCTTTTGTTGCGTCGCCTTCGGTCTCCATCGCGGAGCTCGCGGCCAGAGGTTGGGACCTTGGTTTCCGCCGGGTCATGTCTCCTGAAGAGTTGGAGGATTGGCAGCGCCTTGTTGCTCTCCTCCCGGTGCTCTCAGAGGCTCAGGATGTGGTCTCTTGGCCACATTCTGCCTCTGCTCGTTTTTCTGTTAAGTCGTGTTACCGCGTTCTGTCTGGTGGTCCAGTGTCTTCTAAGTTCAAACCCATCTGGGTGGCTAGGGTGCCACCAAAGATTAAAATCTTCATGTGGCAGGCCATCAGAGGTCGCCTACCGGCGGCGGACCAGATTAAGAAGAGGCAGGGCCCTGGATCTGAGTTTTGTGCCTTGTGTGGCCAACTTGAGGACTCTTGCCATATTTTGTTCCGCTGCCCCCTGGCCCAATTATTCTGGAGCTGCCTTAGGGACTGGTTGGGTGTTTCGTGGGCCCCTGCTAACTTCTTGGAGCTCAAACCTCTTGTATCTTCCCTGTCTGGGCAAGCCAGAAGGCTGTTCTGGTTTGGTTTCCAGCGATGTGCTGGACCCTGTGGACAACCAGAAATAAGTTTACTATCGAACAGGTGTTCCCGAGCAAGGCTGCTGACTGTGTTTTCAAACTTTCAATCTTTTTGCAGCAGTGGAAATCTCTGATTAAAGAAGGCGACAGGGCGGCCGTGGAGCTCCTGATTTGTCATGTACGTGCCTCTGCGATATCCATTCCGGGCGATGATCGAGCTCCGGCGCAGTAGTTGCTGCTTCACTTTGGTGTCTGGCGCTACCTTTTGCAATTCGTTGTTCTGGCCTGCGTGCCATGTTTGCCGGTTGTGGCCGTGTTTAAACTACTCTGTTGCTGGTGTGGGTGTTTGATACTCTTTCATCTGTAATACTTGGTTGCCTCATGGCTTTATTAATTTAAAGTCGGACCTCGGCCTTTTCTCTAAAAACTTATAACCAAAAGGAGAAACAAGCAAAAGAAAAGCTACGAAAACCCAAGGCTGGAACGCCATGAATAGCAGCCACCACCAGCGGGATGATGAAGATCATGGAAGGGGTCGCCAACATCGGAAGAACGCATCCTCTCTCACTCCATACAAACCAAAACTAGGTCACCCGTGCCATCCGACATTGCCTCCGAAGAGGGCCACGACCCTCTCGCGTTGGCTCAAAGGACGCTGCACTGCTGGCAGACAAAATGCTCCCACTACAGCTCGTATGAACAACGCCAAAGTAGCTGCCCAGGAAGAAACCGAAAAGCCATCATCATAAACATAGCCTGCCACGACCACACCGACACCCGCAGGTCAACCACACAACAAGATGCAAGCTGCAGAATCACACTGCACAACAAAACCAGCGAAGATGAGCCAGCAGCACCCCAGTGAACCCCAAACAACGCTTCTAGGAAGGGGAGCGAAGGGAACTGGGTTTTCACCCGAAGCAACGGATGCAAGTCGGTCTGGGAGACTCAAGGTGTTTTAAAAAAAAAACATTATTGATAGATATGACGGTTACTAGTAATGGCGTTCTCTCGTCCTACTCTTTATGCATTTTGGGGGCATTTGTCCTAGCCCACTTATCCATGTGAATGCAAAAGAAAAAGAAGCAAACTTGAGCACAAGAACAACACATCGTGTGAAGCCCACATAAAACAGAACAAAGGCCCACACCCATGCAGCAGACACAGGCAGCACGGCGCGAAAACAACTCGACAAGGGGATCGGCGACGTGAGACACAGCGACAACAACGATCAACAGTTTGCACCAAATATTTCAGCGCCTTGAACGTGTGGTGGACAATATAGATGTGACATAGCTAATTCTCATCTAGAAGAGAATTAGCAAATCCCAAAAATCTAACATATCTACTACCTAGAGCTGAGGCTTGTAAGAACTAGATTGCCAAAATTAACCGATTGCGCTACCCCCTCTGCGCTTACACTTAGAAATGGTGAGAAATAACAAAACCATGTTTTTGTTATTTTATTCAAACTCAAACGCCTCACCCTTCTACAATTTCAACTCCAATGACATTATGTTCTTTGGCTTTTAAAAGGCGATGTTTTACGTCGATATCTTGCTGAAGGCATTACTCGGATATGTTTAGACTGGTTATTCAGGGTGAAAATCTAGATTCTGACTTTGAGTGGTTGAATCCGACGGAGGCGTTTGAGCGCCGCTCCCTTTCTGTAGGCGTTCTTGTTGAAGAACCTCGTCACTCGTGCAGTGTCATAAGATGGTTGACGTGGATATATATGATCATTGTTGTAATTTGTCAATAGTGTATTTGATCACTTTGGTTTTTTTTTCTTTTTTCCTCGTCTACGCATAGCTTTAGTCTTATATGACTTTGCTATTTGCTAACGTTTTTTTTTGTGTGTGCGTGCGTTAGTGTTGCCTATGTGCATCCTAATTATACAGAGGTCGGATATGTGTTTATTGTTTTTGTATCCTCTTGATGCTTCATTTTAAGCCAATAAAATCCACTGAAAGGTTGTGTTCTGCTATTTCAAAAAATAATCAGTGCTTGTTTATATTCATGTAAATCGAGGTGGCAACGTGGAGATCGACCGAGTGGACCTTCTCTCGTTGCTCAATCGAGTTACACGCACATCGGATATGAGCAAACGGCACAAACTACACGTACCCACCATTGACCCGAATCACCTGGCCGTTAATCCACCCGGCGGCGTCACTACAGAGAAAGCCGACCACCGGCGCCACGTCCGCTGGCTCGCCGATGCGCTTCATGGGGCACTCGCTGGCGACGGCCCTCACACGCTCCTCGGACTTCCCGGCGTAGAACATGGGCGTGGCGACCGGCCCCGGCGCCACGCTGTTGGTCGTGATGCCAGTTCCGGCGAGCTCCTTTGCCAGCACCTTGGTCATAGCCTCCACGGCTGCCTTCGTTGCCACGTACGCGCCATACCCTGGCCGGAGCGACGCAACGTTCGACGACGAAAAGGTGACTATCCGCCCGCCGCCGCCTCTGACGAGCCGCCGGGCCGCCTGCCGGCAGCACAGGAACGTGCCGCGCGCGTTGACTCCGAAAGCGCGATCCCACTGCTCCGGCTCGGTGTCCGCGATGGCCGGGTACGCCGCGTCCTGGAACCCGGCGGCCGCCACCACGATGTGGAGGTCGCGCCCGAACGCCGCCTGCGCCGCGTCGAACAGACGCTCCACCTGCACGGGGTCCGACACGTCCGCGCACACCGCGACCGCTCGTGGCGCGGAGCTGCCTGCGGCCGCGTTGAGGGATGCGACCAGCTGGTCCGCGGGTGCCGAGTCGCCGATGTAGCCGACGACGATGCGAGCGCCGAGGGATGCGAGGTGCGCGGTGACAGCGACGCCAATGCCGCCAGCGCCACCGGTCACGATGGCCACGCGGCCGTTGAGCGGCGGCTGGTGGCCGCCCGCAGCTGCCAGGAGGGAGGAGCCATCTGCGTGCTGCGGTGGACTGCTCATTAGATCACGGCATGGCAAAGCGCTGCTGCGCCATCTCTCCGATTATAAACTCGTGTGAGAGTAAGCGTCGCAGGTGCAATAATTTAAATTATTGTTACAGAGAGAAAATAAGTGACCTATTGTAAATGTGTTGTCGGCAGAAATTAATCTAATCATATGGTTGCAGGTAATACACGCACAAAATTACAATCCTATCAAACAAATAACCCATTAGGGTAGCGTAGCTTAGATGATCGTGGAACCAGCCCATTAAGGTCAAGTACTAAACTTGGCACTTATGTTTGCATTTTTCTGGATATATTTTAGACTTTTCAACGATGTTCGTTTAGTGGGAGGACACGTTCCCGTCGAGTATCAGATGTTTATGGTGACTTCGTTAATCTTAAAATGTTGCAGGTAATACACGCACAAAACTACGATCCTATCGAACAAATCGGATTTGCTAAAACACATCTAGATGTACTTTAGTTATTGCACGACTCCTATGACATTCGATTTTACGCGTAGATTTGTGTAGATTCTTTTTCATTTTTCCTTTTTCATGCCAATGTCACTTAGATGGCGACGTCGGGATGCTAGAACCGCCCATCGACGTGCGACGACGGACACCATTGGAAGCTGCAACTAGCCGCCAAGGGTTCTATGACCCGCTCCTGGCGGTGCTACGACTGCGACGCCGGGATGCTGCAACGGGCCACCGGCATGTTACGCGACAGGCACCACCAGGAGCTGCAACCAGCCAACAGGGCCGTTACGACCCACGTCTGGTAGTGCTTTGATGGCGACGTCGGAATGCTACAACCGGTCACCAGCGTGCTACGACGGGCACCACCGGGAGCTACAACCAGCCACCAGGGGTGCTACGACCCGCGCCTGGTGGTGCTACGACTACGATGACGGGATGTTGCAACGGGCCACCAGCATGTTACGCGACAGGCACCACCGGGAGCTGCAACCAGCCAACAGGGCCGCTACGACCCGCGTCTGGCGGTGCTTTGATGGTGAGTCGGGATGCTACAACCGGCCACCGGCGTGCTATGACGGGCACTACCAGGAGCTGCAACCAGCCATCGGGGGTGCTACAACCCGTGCCGAGCGATTATACGATGGCGACGGCTGGATGCTTCAACTAGCCATCGTCTTTGCTACAACATACACCGCCGGGAGTTGCAACCAACCATCAGGGGTGCTACGACGTTGGGATGCTGCAAACATGATGGTGGAGGTGGGACGTAACTTAGATGTGCAATAACTAAGTCGTGTCTAGATACGCCATAGACAGAACCCGAACAAAAACAAATACCCATCAACAACTGTATAGGGCGGTACGTACGTGATTGGAGCAGTTGGCCAAGCATGTTTTACCCAACATTGGTGATGGCATAATCTTTAGAATGGTCCAGCTCCCACTTCACCTTAGGCATTCTCCTTTGCCTTTTCACACTATATTTGCCATTGCATTCTTAGTCTGCGTGGATTTGTTCGTCTGTGTTGCATTGCATTGTAGTCACGCAGAAAACAAGTGTATGCTCGTTTTGCTTATACGCTCTTTTTTAGATGGGTTTTGCTTATACGCTTAACGCGACATTACAAGTCAATAAAGCATATTTTATGGGGGGAAATCAAGCAAACAACCTGCGATTAAAACACGCACGCGCACGCACCCACACACTCACGCGCACGCACGCAAAGAGTTATATATAATCCTCCAAAATTCACATGCGGTTAAGGATGCTCCTAATTTTATTTTATTTTCCGAACTTGGATGCTCCTAATTGTCAATTTGTCATGTCATATTTGTATCTTTCATTCTATCTTCTATCCTTTGAGACTTTTGTGTCTTCTAATATGATGAAAGTGAAGTGCGCCGCTGGTCTGCAATTGGCCGCCCGAAATGGCACGCCCTGATTGCTCCCCGTAATTCCGCCTGCGTTCGTCCCGGCACTGAAAAGCACGAAGCTGAGATTGATTGGAGGGTTTCGCATAGCACAACACGGCCGGCGTTATCTGTATATATATGTGTCTCTGATTACCGGAGTCGAGATGGATACAAAGTTACAAACACAACAACCTATAACAACTTATGTACGTAGCAGAATATATGTGTTGTGTTAGATACTGACAGGTGGTTAACCTAGTACGTAGTACGTAAGCAATGACATATATACACACAGGTTACCAAGCACCACTGGTCTAGGCCGTTTTGCGTTGGCATTATCATGTGACGCGTCTGCTGCATATGTGATACGCTGCTCAGACGCTACACGTAGCACGTACTACGCAGTGAGACCACCGCTCATGAACACCATGGAAACGACTAAGCGGCACGCAACACGATACAGCTAGCAGATCACTAGCTTCTACTCCATCACCGCACGTGAGCGCCTGAGTATATCTATCTATCTATCATCGTGTTGTGACGAGCAAGCGTCTGCGCATGTGTTGTGTTTCAAAAAGAAAATTGTCATAGGCAGCCTCCTCTCTAAAAAAATATTAAGGTTTCTCTGCCTTTCGCCGGCGCCGTCGGTCCGTCTCATCTTTGATGGCCTTAGGGCCATGGGATGCAGTGGATCCCGATCCTTACCGGTGGGAGGGCTCCGTTTTTAAGTGTTTCTTCGAATTTTGTTAGGGTCCTGCTCAGGAAGGCGACACGGCGCGGCTCCCTGAAGATGGAATAAGGTTCTTCCCGCCTAGTCCCGTTCCGGTGGTGCGTCTAGCATCGTTTGTGGGCGTGTGAAGGTGTGTCTCCGACGGATCTGTTTTTGGTGGATTTGCTCAGATCTGTTTGTTGTTCATCTTCGTTTGTGTGTCTTCAAGTTATGGGCTAGATCCTTCCGATCTATTTTACTCTTCATCGGCGGCGGTTGTTGTTCTGGTGCGCTGGTCTATGGTGCCTTAGCACGACAACTTCCTGACTGTATACTACAACAAGTTTTGCCCGGCTCCGGCGAGGGGGGGTGATGAAGGCGGTGTGCCTTCGGTTCGATTCAATATTTGTAGTCGTCGCTAGATGGTCTACGGATCTGAATATAATTTTTATTATTTCTGTTGTTCGTTGTACTACTATGATTAATTTTTATTATTTTTGTTGTTCGTTGTACTACTATGATTGAAGATGAATAGTTTGAAAGTTTTCCCGCAAAAATGAAAGAAAATTGTCATAGATCACAACAGACAACGTGCAAACCAGTTTTTTTTTTTTGTGTATAAGTTATTTTTAGAACTTTTTGAGCAAAATTGTCATAGATCACAGCTGACCAGCAGAACGACGGTCCGTTCTGGCACGACGCGAAACAACTAGCGGTGCATCAGCTCCTGGTAGAACACCTCCCTGAACCTGGCCAGGCTCTCGGGCTCCATGGCCACCACGACGTCCAGCCGCCCGTCGTCGTCGGGGCCAGGCACGAGGTACACGAGGCCGCTGAACTGGAGGCATGCCCTGCCCATGAACGCCGGCCGCCCCCAGCCGAAGTCCGCGCCGTAGATCGGCAGCCCCTGCCAGCTTATCACCCACAGGTCGGTCTCCGGCATGACCCACTCCCCCTTGCGCAGCCCCGACGCGTCCGCCGCCTGCTGCTCCAGGTGGTCCAGCAGCGACCGCACATACTCGTCGTCCAGCCGGGCGGTCGCGCCGGTGACCTTCTCCGCGACGGCGTCCAGCGGCCCGGAGGCGACGTCGCCGACCTTGGTCGCCGCCGACGCGCGGAAGATGGCGTTGCCGAAGTAGCCGCCAGGGAGCGGCGGGTGGACGCGGGAGCGCGCGTCGGCCGTCATGTACAGCCGGGTGTCCTCCGTCGCCGCGAGCCCGCGCGCCTTGCACGCGCACCGCCACACGTGGGCGACCACGGCCTTGAACGTGGAGAGCCTCTTGCCCTGGCCGGCGCCGTCCTTGAGCGCGTCGATCTGGTTCTTGGACATGGGGAGGATGGCGGAGCCGAAAGGGACTCTGGGCTTCGACTCGCCGCCGCCGCGCCGGGAGTACTCGGCGTGGTCGAAGAGCACGGAGGGAGGGGAGCGCGCGCGGAGGAGCGTGTGGTCGAGGCAGGGGCTCGCCGCGGGCACGCCAACGTCGCCCCTCGTGATGGCAGCCCAGGCGTTCACGAAATCGAGCGCTGCGAGGCCGTCCGCCGTCGTGTGGTGGATGGCCGCCCCAAGGCACACCCCGCCGCACTTGAAGAACGTCACCTGAAACATAGCCAATATGCCGGCGAGGCCGCTGGCGTCGGCCGAGGGGACAAGCGTCCGCCGCAGCTCGTCGGAAGGGGCGAAGTCGCCGAGGACGTCGAGCGTGGAGTCCGCCCGCGCAGTGACGAAGAGGACCCCCTCGCCGCTGCAGCTGATCTCCGGGCGGCCGGCGTCGTCCTGCGCGAGCCGGCCGGCAAGTGGGTAGAATGGGACGAGCGCCCTGGACAGCGCGGCTTTGAGGACGTCCGGCGAGAAGGAGGCCGGGCCGGAGCTTGGTCGGTAGATGTAGACGGTGGGCGTGTGTGCCCTGGCGACCAGCAGGTCGAGGTTGGAGAGCCACACCCCGTGGTTCGGCGTCGCCTCGCTGGGCGTCACCATGCAGGACTCGAGGATCTCCACTGCCATTTTCTCTCTGAGTGAGGACTGAGAGGACTGAGCTGTTAGAGCCAAAGATGTCGCCAAATGTTAGTGCTTGGTTCTCTGCTGAGCTGCGACTTCATTTCAAGCATGGGAAGATACCAAATTCATGTTTAAAAGTGAGGAGCGGAATATGCGCTGAATTGCTCTCCCACTGATCAAATTTTTTCTACCAAATAGCAACAATTTTTTTATAAGGGCATCTCCAACGCGGACTCTCAAACAGCCCATCCGGACCGCGCGGTCGAGACGTGTTTTGCCATCCAACGTGGGCCTGCATCGGTCCGCCGACCGGTTCGAACACACTTTTCCAGCAAACCGGAGACAAACAGGGGGCTTTGCGGGCGTCCGGACCGCTGCCACTTCCGCGTTTGACTAACTTGGCCATTCAAAAACCCTTTCCCTTGTCCGCGCGTATTCCCGCCCAAAGCTAGCTTCCCGCATTCATGCCGATCTGGAGCGGCCGCTCCGCATTGACGCCGGCCCAGAGCGGACTCGACCCCTCGCTAGCACCGGCATTGAAGCGGCTCGCCTGCCGAGGGCGCCGCCCGCGCCACGTCCCCGGTGTCCGCACCTGTTCAATGCTGGAGAGACGTTTACTGGCTGGATGAGACGGATATCTACCACACCCATTCAATGCCCGTCCATCCACCTGCCGCCATTAAACAGGCTCGCCGACTGATGAACCAACTCCAACGCCTGCGCATTGAAGCACCCGGACGATTGGCCTCACCGGAATCCGCTATTTAAAGGCGGCCACACCAAGCTCACAACGCACCACAACACATCCGCTGCACATCTTTCTTCTGCACCACATCCGCCATGATCGCGAGCGGGAACGCTTTGTGGGGAGCCTCTCGACCCAGTAGAAGCACGAGGTGGCCGCCCTTTGCGGCCATCAGGCAGAGCCGCCGTACTAGCCGGATCGAGACCGACATGCCGGCCAGCACCCCTGAGATCTCCGGCGATGATCCCACGATGCAGACTGGCTCCAACGACGACTCCGCATCGGAGCCCGCGCCAGTGCATGTCGGCTTGACGATTGAGCAGGCACAGGCGCACTTCAACTACGCCATGCCCGAGGAGCAGCCGGCCCCCGTGCCTATGTCAGCATTCTGGCAGGCGCAGGAGGAACAACGCTACAGCATGTCCTTTCTCGAGCAGCACCGGCTGGCGGAGGGGCAGATCAACGGCGAGCGTGCGAGCGAGGAGGCCGTGGCGGCCATGGTTGCAGCGAACCCCAACTTGGTCGCCGAGCAGCAGGCTCTCTACGAGTCTGCCCACGCTCAAGCCCCCGATCGCAACGTAGAGGTGGCGCAGCCGGACGCGGAGGAGGCGTTGGCTGCACAGGCGATCGCAGACGAGAACGTCGCCAGCTGTGCGTCCTATGCGCCACCAGACACTGTTTGACCGCGTTGGTGTGGGACAACGAGCATGCCGACCCTCCGCCTCCATCGTGGACCTCACGTCCACCGCCGACAGACAGGTCATGGACTCAGACGAGGATGAGTAGGGCATGGGAGGTGACTAGGGCTCGAGTCCCAAATTGGTCGGTCCGTCTCCCATGTTCTACTCTTCCTCGCCATCGACTTCACCTTCACTTCACGGGTCTTATCCCCGCCGCTCATGGAGATGAAAGATGGAGTAGGCGGTCGCCGGAAAGGAACAACAAGAACTTGGACGATGGGTGCCGCCGTAGTCCAGGTTTAGGTCCGGTCCCATCCTTTTTTTAATGAAAACTGGCCGACATTTCGTCCGGTTTGTATGAAAATCATCCAGTTTGCATGTTTGTCCGGTTTGTTCAAACCCAGCTTGAAATGTATGTGGCTAGCATTGGATGGCCGGCTCCCGCATCCGTGTCTGCGGACTGCCCCCCCCCCCCCCCCCCCCGGTTCGTGGACGGATGCGGTGTCCGGTTTGCGGGTCAACATTGGAGATGCCCTAAGAAACTATACCTAAGAGCATTTTAGATCCATTAATATCACCAAAAACAATTCTTCTGATTGTACTTCATCCGCCGAAGATTTAGAATTGCACTGAACCAACAGTAAATGAAAGGGACAACTGCAAACGCCCTCGCCATACCAGCTTTTGAAAACTGCAATAGCCACTCGCCCTGAGACGGAATCTAGAAATCGGTAAAGGAGCATCGGTTGGAGTATCATCCCACGCAATACAGACTTGCAATCCATTGCCACCGGTTCAGAGGGTTGGAGAAACCAAACCATGCCACAGAACAATATGAAAGAAGATGTCGAAGTCGCCGCATCAATAGCCAGCCAATAGCTCTCCTTTAAAAACACATCAACTGCCAAGATCTGAAGGGAACCAACAGATTCGGGGACAACATAACAATGTCGCTCTAGGTGTACTTTGTTAAAGAAGATTGGTGATGTTTCTCTGCAACTCCTCCTCGCCAGGGAAATCATTGCACGATTGGATGCCGCCCAAGATCTGTGCCCTCTCTCCGACGTAGAGCCTTGGTTACGCCGCAGGCTCAAATGCGCCTACCTTGGTCTCGCCTCTCTCAAGAGGTCCATTGCGAGGCCACGCACGAGGTTCTGCTAGCTACGTGATCGTGATGCCAGCACAGCCTTTCTCAAGATCCACGCGGCCCACCGGCGGCAGAAGAATCACATATTCCAACTTCATGGGAATGGCAACACAGTTTCGGAGGAGGCTGGCATGGCCCAGATGGCCTTTGATCACTTCTCTTCCATCTTTGGCTCCCATGAGCCTCGAGACTACTCCATTGACCTTCATGCCATTGACCACCCGTACTTCGACATGTCTGGCCTTGACGCGCCATTTTCCGAGGCTGAAATTTGGGTGGCCGTCAAGCGACTACCGGCTGGCAAAGCACCGGGACCCGACGGGTTTACCGCGGAATTCCTCCACGCGCGTTGGGATATTGTGAAGCACGACATCTGCGATGTCTTCCTTAAGCTCTTCCAGATGAATGATCGTGGCTTCCACAAGTTGAAAGAAGCCCTCCTCACCCTGCTACCTAAGAAGGCCGACGCTTCCTCGCTTTTCGACTACCGGCCATTAGCCTAATTCACCTCCTCGCGAAGCTTTTTGCCAAGGTGCTATCCCTCAGGCTGGCCCCCCGTCTCAGTGACATTGTTTCGGCCAACCAGAGTGAGTTTATCGTTGGCCAAGGAGTGCATGACAACTTCATGCTTGTGCAACAAACCGCTCGACTTCTCCACAACCTCAAGGCCCCGCGCATCCTCCTCAAGCTGGACATTGCCCGGGCATTCGACACGGTTTCCTGGCCATTCTTGTTCGAGGTCGTGAAGCACCTTGGCTTCGGGAATAGATGGTGTGCTTGGGTTGCTATTCTCCTCTCGACTTCGTCAACGAGAGTGCCCATAAACGGAACCCCGGGCCCACCCGTTGACCATGCCAGCGGATTGAGACAGGGCAACCCCGTATCGCCCATGCTGTTTGTCTTGGTCATCGATGTGCTCAACACGCTGGTGTATCATGCTACCGCCCGCGGCATCCTTCACCGCCTCACTCGCAGGTGCGCCATACCCAGCATATCTCTTTTCGCAGATGACGTTCTTCTATTCTGCCACCCAGACGAGCACGACCTCCAGGCGGTCCAGGGCATTCTCAAGTTGTTTGGCCACGCATCAGGCCTCAAGACTAACTTTGCAAAGTGCTCCGTGACGCCCATATGTTGCGAGCCTGAGACCACTGCCCTGGCGGGAGAGACGCTGTCCTGCCCGACCAAGGCTTTCCCCATTAACTACCTGGGCCTTCCCCTCTCGGCCAGGAAGATCTCCACATCGGCACTCATGCCCCTCGTCGAGAAGATGGCAAAGTGTCTGGGCACTTGGCAAGCTTGTCTGCTTTCCCGCGGGGAGCGCCTCGCCCTCGTGCGCCATGTTCTGAGTGCCATGCCTACACGCTGCTACTGGCCATGGCCCTCTCACCATCCATCCTGAAGCTAGTGAACCGGCTCATCCGCGACTTCCTCTGGCATGGCCGCAAGGAGGCCCGGTTCGGGAATTGTCTCGTGAACTGGCCAAGAGTGTGCCGCCCCCTCGACCTGGGAGGACTCGGCGTGCGCGACATCCAGCGTACCGGCATCTTCCTTCGGGTTAGATGGCTCTGGCTATGCATCACCGACCCCTCCCGGCCCTGGCATCACCTCCACTTACCCGATGATGCCAGCGTTCGCGATATCTTCCGAGCATCTACCACCTGGACCGTGGGCAATGGGCAAACTTGCCGATTCTGGCTTGATCACTGGCTAGACGGCAAGTCCATTGCTGAGCTCGCGCCCACCCTGTCCGCAATGGTTCCCTGCCGCTACCGTAGCAAGCGGCTCGTGCACGAGGGACTTCTCAACCGGGCATGGGTGAGCGACATTCGTGGCGCGCTGGGCGTCGTGGCCACCGTCGAGTACTCCAAGTGACCCTATCCTCTGAACCCGACTATCCGTTGGCGATGGACCAACACTGGCTCTTACTCCGCCTCGTCATGCTACAGAGCTCTCTTCCAAGGCTCCATCAAGGACATGGACTGGAGGTTGACTTGGAAAGGCTAGGCTCCTACCGATGCTAAGTTATTCCTCTGGCTCGCCAAGCAGGACAGCTGCTGGACGGCCGAGAGGTTGGCTCGACAAGGCTTGGCTCACCCACCACGGTGCGTGCTCTGTGACCAAGGCACCGAGAACATCCACCATCTGCTGATCGATTGCGGCTTCTCCAAGGAAGTCTGGTACCGCACTCTGGCTTGGTGCAGGTTCACCATTGGCCCCCCAGATGGAGATCTCCCACTTTACGACTGGCGGAGGGCCGCAACCAGCTCCACACCACCGTCACCCCGTAAGGCCCTTGCGTCGATTGTCCCTTTGGTCGCCTGGGCAATCTGGAAGCACCGCAACGCGTGCATCTTCGACCAACAGCAACCCTCCATTAGCTTCCTGTTCTCCTCCATCCAAGACGACGTGCGCGCCTGGGCCAAGGCCGGCGCCCAAGGGCTCCAAGCGATGCTTGATGTAATGTAAACCCTGTTGTATTGGGGCTGAGCAGCCCCACTCTTCTGCTCTCGTGGGCCTCCGACACGCCTCTTTGTGTACGAGTCGGAGGACCCCAACCCTGTATTTCTCACCCTACCTATCAATGCAATGACGCGTTTCCATGCGAATTGGAGAAAAAGGAACTGTCTGTCATTAGTGCTTTATTGTGCAGGAAACTCCATGCCTTTATGAAAGCACTAGTTTCTTCCTTTCTATTGTAACCGCCAAACGATCTGCTAAAGTTTTGAATTGTTTTATGTTTGTTCAACGGATAAGATCAAATCTTTCTTCGCGTAGACACTAGACATGCGTTCAGTTTATCCCTAGATGAGTGGTGCTTCAATTCTAAGACTGAAAAGCGTACCAATGTTCTGGTTCGCACCGAACGATCAGTAAGTGACTTGAACACTGCAACCCAACCATCGGCCGTCAAGGTTTTACAGAGAGTACACAAAAGAGAAACTAACTAATGCACGCACCGGTTACATACATGCTACGACAGCCTACGGCAGGGCATGGCGCCTACATTTCTTCGATTTCTTCTTGCTTTTCTGCTTGTGCGCCTCTATGTTTTCTGGGGTCGACAGGTCTCTGGCTGCGGGCGCATCTTCCTCGGCTGCTTGTGTCCTCGATTCGTTGTCGGAACATCCGTCAGTCTGCGATTGGCCAACCTCTGCAGCAGCTGCGTTCCTTCTCTCTTCTTCCATGGATGCTTTTTCAGAACGCAGAACGCTGATGATCTTCTTCAGCTTGTTCCCGCCATCTTTCCAGGTCGAATAGAGGTCCTTGGCAGTCACACAAGCTCTCTTCTCCGCCCTGCGAAGTGTGGAGGCAAACAGCTCAGATGGGAAGAACAACAATTTGCAGAAAATAGTGCGGGTTTGTTGCATCAACTGGAATAACTATTCCATTTATCTATGAACCGCCGACATCCTAATACATGTTTATCTATGAACCGCCGACATCCTAATACATGTGCATACCTATCATCAGACTGTTTTTCGAAGTCGTTGCAGACTTGCCTGACCTCCAGTAACAAATCCACATCTAGCTTTGTTGGGGGTCCTCTTTGCGTAAGCCAGGAAAGGACACTTCTAAGGAATACAACAATAGCCCTTGCATCTTTCTGCACATATAAATTGGTTTCTAAATAAGTATAGAAAAACTGCTAGTGGTGAATTATCAGACAAGAAAAAAGAAACCTTACACCTTATGTACTCACCTGGCCTTGCTTGTTGACTTGAAACGCCTCAAACTTCTCCCAAAATTCAGCATTCCCGATTTTGTTACCACCACGGTTCATTTCACGTGGCAGCAGACCTTTCCTCTGTACCTTTCCAAGAAAATTATTCTCTATACTTTCATCACGAAAAAGGGAATTTGCCGTCCGAGCAACTTGATTAAGCATGCAGTCCCAACTGCTAATTACGATAGCATTCAAGCCTCGACACGTCGCCTGGGCTCTGGGTGAACCAGCAACTAGCATGCGTTCTCCAATTACTTCAAGTGCATCAGCAAACAGCCTTCTGAATTTTCCAAGTTTCGGAGACCTTATTTGCAAAGCACCTAGAATCTTCTGCGAGAATTCCAAAGGCAAATCCTCGAAAACTCTGTGCATCTCAAGGAAACGGGTGGCCTCGTAGCAATCCCCCACTTTAAGATTTAAAGGCACAAGATAAAGTGCGACAACTAATCTCAGAAGGACTGGAATGTGTGAAGTACTTGAAGTCTTCTGGACCCACTCTTGGATCATATATTTCTTTGTCAAGAGACTCCTAGCCGACTCAAATATGAAACGCCCTGCTGATACTGACATTTTCTCCAGTTCCCGATCTGGCCGAGACATCAAACAACTCTGAAAGTAAAGGCTGCAGTTTTTGCGCTTTACCATCTTGACAAAAATAGATTCTGTGGAGAACATGCAACCATGAAGTGCAAAGCATGATGAAGCAAAATAACCAAGACACTCTATGAGATCCACACAGCACATTGGGGATATGTAATCCGGTTCAGCTCTCCAGTTTGCGTTCAAGGTAAACTTGAAGGTGGACTCAAGAGCAAGCTTTAAGTTCAGGAGCAAGGAATATCTGCCATCAAGATCACTAGGGTGTTGACTTTGTATGTGTTCGAAAAAATCGAAACGACTGTGGTGAACAAATATATCCAAAGATTGAAAAAAAATTGCCCACTCAGATTCGCTGTCCAGGTACTGCATAAGTCTTGAAGTCAGCATGGCACCCCAAGGTACTACGTGTAGCAGAAGTATGGCCATTCTCCCAAGATGCCCATGTGTCAGTTTCTTATTTGACGGCCTGAGATGCGCATCAAGGGAATCAACAATCAGACCATATGCAGCTGGCGAGTAAAGTAGACCAATGTTCGACTCATCAACTGAAGCTTCCTCCCACAACTGCTGTAGGAACTGGAGCCCTAAACTGAATAGTTTTCCTTTCGAGCACATGGAGAAACATTTGGTATAACATTTAGCTTTGAAGTACACTTCGGCTGCATCTGACCAACATTCAGTCATAGCGAAACAGTCACCAGCATCCTCAAGCCTGGAAGTGCTGCAATTTTGCATATACATCATTCCTATGGCAATGCAAGGAAACAATGTCTGGTCAGATAGAGTTGGATGAAACGTGAAGTAATGACTATCCATATGAAAGATGAAATTTAGCATGAATTTCAACACAGTGCACTAAAGTAATGCAGCTGCATGTCACTCCAGCTTGAAACCATATGGAAGCTTCAACCTTGATCTTCTCGATCAGGCGAGGTGAAGTTTTAAAATCAGACTCTTAGTAGCAATTTGCCATTTTTCAATGTTATGGAATGACGGAACTATAGAAGTATCGATACAACTCAAAAATTATGGAGTCCACACACCTGCTCTTTTGTAGTCATGTAACTTGATATAGCAAGTGGCAGCTTTCTCGTGCATGCCAATAGATTCATAAATCTCTGCCGCTTTTTGCAATGAAGCCTGGCCCAGCTCCAAATTCTTAGGCATGACACTGTCTGCAGTTGCTACAAGTCCGGCAGCTTTTGCCCAGTTCTCTCTGTATGCATCATTGGCCTTTTCGAAACACATTGTAGCCATCTCAAAATGCCCCTCATTGAATAACTATAAGAAAAAAATGTGCACTTGTGACATGGAATAGCAATTGCAGAAGAGATGTACAGTAACACTGCAAGTAGGTATGCATGTTCTCTAAAAAGCAGGTATGCATGCAAGTAGGTGTGCATAGATCAATTGTTAACTTGAAGTCCCAAAGATTTAATCATATTAAATATGAAAACTTCACTGACTAGGTAACATCATTAAATTGCATGCAAAAAACTAGTTTCCCCAAAAGCCTAAGCTGATGGGGAAATGATCTTTGAATTCAAGACCTGTTGGCCCTAATACCATATTGAATTGCATGCACCAACCGGTTCACCCAAAAGCGTAAGCTTGACTGCGTGCAGTATATTTCAACAACATAATGCATAGCACAATGAACTAGATTTCCACACCAAAAAAGTGTATATCACTAACCTTGGTGCCCCGTCGCCTCCAATCATCAGTGCTGCTTCCTGTCTTCATTGCTTCAATGAAGGAAGAATCAAGTAATCTTACTTCTACAAGACACAACTTGTTCCAGAAGTCAAACATTGGCTGACAGTAATCATCTGCAGTTTCACATATCCACAATCTTTGCCTAGTTCGTGTGATGGCAACATAAAGTTGCTTCAGCTCTGAACAGAGAAGACAGTGCTTGTTTCTGTCGAATTCCGGATGAGAGATCTCCTCAGGTGATGATAAAATATTTTTGTTTTTCATATAGCCATAGACAACTCTCCATTTGTTTCTTAAAGGCGATGAACTGAAAATATTGTACAACAGCACATCCTACACAATATTTTTCCAAAAGAAGTGTTGAAACAACCCATTCTGCAGATAAAAGAATTTGCAAAATGAACACAAATGGAGTGAGCGGGTAGGCCCATACCTGGAATTCAAGACCTTTACATTCAACAATAGTCAAAACAAGGGCCTGTTTACCAACAAGATCAACAATTTGTTTTTTGGTAGCATCATCACGAACCAATATGACTTGCTCAGCACCAAACCCATGCAGGTTACCATGTTTACTTTTGTTTTCTCCAAATATATTCACAATTGCATTTTTATCGTTACCAGTCTCCAGCAGCACAGGAGGTTCTCCATATACAAGTCCAGTCTCTGGATTAAGCTTGTCGACACTTGATGGGAAAAAGAAGTACAAAAGGTCAATGATACTTTGGGCCATACGAAGAATCCCGGAATGTGTGCGAAAATTTTGAGTAAGTTGAAACATATCAGAGAGATGGCATTGTTTTCCATGTTTATTTCCTTGATTACATGCTTCAGTTTCTGAGAGGAATGTGGTATAAAAAAGTGAGCGAATATCTTCAAATCTGAAATCAACCCCCCTTGCTATAGTCTGTGCAGTATCACCGGCAAAATGGAAGCCCTCCTCGAAATTCCTGCAGACATACTTAAGAAGTGCTATTTGTGTCATGGTTAGATCCTGCACCTCATCCACGTAAACAAAATCCACCATGTCGCCATTGTAGCCCTCTGAAACTAGACTTTTGTGAAGGCTATTCACAAAATCAGACAAATCAAATTCTCTGGCAGTGCACTTCATGCTCTCATAATCAAGGAAAATATCATAAATCCTATCTCTCTTCTCACTGTTCAAGGATGAAAATCTTTTATCTGAGAGCATCACATAATCTGATCTTTCAAGTTTTCCTGCACTAGGCCTGCTTGCTTGATATCCGCCCTTTATATGAGAAATTATTTCAGTAAAGACAGTGGACGCATCAAGTTTCTTGGTCAGGTCTGCATTAAAATGAGGCCAGTAGGAAGCAGAAAATTTCTCATAAGTAACTTCCTTCAGTTCAATCAAAGTTTGCAATGCACGGGATTTTGAATATCCCCTCTCAGTGCTAGACCTCAGTTCACCATAAAAAATATCAAAAAATGATGTCTGGCATGTTCCATCAAGCATCATCAAGAACTTGCGATATGTTATAGCAAGGGGATAGTGCTCACAAGGTAGATCACAAAAATTGTCTGGAATTTCTGTAGATTGTTCCATATCATCAATGATGTCATGCATATCGGTGCTAGGCTGGTCAGGGGCATCACCAGAGACAAATCTGTAAAGGGTAATGTAACTTGAAATTAATATGAGAAGAACAGTGACAAAGAACCAGCTTGCAGTGTATAGTTCCAAAAGGATGCATTGCAAGTAGATAAAATACATTAAACCTTTTGAAAGAACATGGGAAAGAGGCATTTTTTGACAAAAAGACAAAGGAGCATTTAAAGAGTGTGTGGTTGAAAGAGCACATTTCTACTGGTACAAAAAAGAGCACATTTCTTTGCTCCACTTTCAAATGGATAAATGAAAATAATTTTCCGAACTAGAAACGCATGTAAAAACAGTCACACGGAGCTCCAGATCCAACGGATTTACCTTTTAAGTCTGCAAATTTGATTCTTTACGGCCGAACATAACTTTGGGCTTACGGTGATAAAGACTTGTTTTACAAAACTTTCTACCTTTGTGTCATTCAGTGTGATAATATTTTTATCACAAGCCCCAAGTAAACCAACTTCGTCCAAATTAAGCCCTCGGGATGCAGTCAATGACATTTGCTCTATTTGAAGTAGTTTCATTGTCAATACGGTGGTTTTCCCAGTTCCTGACCTCCCAAGTATGAAACTAGTCTGAGGGAATCGGATTATCACGTCCTCTTCATCAGTCAGTTCGAAGGGAATATCAATTTCAGATCCATCAGTAGCTGTAAGCAAATGTTTTGCCACTCCAGATGATAAAGAGTAGAATTTCATCAGCAAGAAGCTTTCACTAACTTTCAAATTCTCCATAAGACATGATGTATCCATGCGATCATGATCTTCCTGGGCATCAACTGTGCAGTCCTTATAGCGGATAATATTATGCTCAACATCCCAAATCGCAGGAACTTCCAGTTTCCTGTTATCCACACAAAAAAAGGATGGGAGAAATAAGAAGAATATCAACATTTTGATTATCTGCAAGCATGAATATTTTTACTAGCAGTTCATTTGGAAGCACCAAAAGTTAGAACAAAAATAAAAAGTATCTTGCACTACTACTTGGGTAAAACCAAGAAAAAATAAGCAAAACATACCCATCTGTCTGCACTCTTCGGCAGTGATCCAGGTAATCATCTGTGTACATGGAGAACATGTTTTCGAGACGTTGAACAGTTCTTGAAACATGCTTGTGGGGTAGTAGGTCCCAAATTCTTATTATCTGGAAAACCCTTCTTTCTTTTTTCTCCATGTCAATATTCCAAATAAGATAAAAATCCCTGACTTTGTATACTTTTGCAAGCTGGAAAGTATCACATATATCAATGTTCTTAAATGTTGTCCTCCAACCACCACCAAGTTTAACAAGTTTCTGCAGTACTTCCCTCTTGAGCTGCGGTGATTTTAGTCCGATGAAAGATTTTCTAAATCCGTCGCTAAGAACAACCTGTCAAATTGGGGAAATACATAACACAGAACTTGAGTAGACATGCATTCAAGAAAAATCAAAAGATTTTTTTAGTAAGTAGGTAATTCACCAGATGGTATGTACTGTATATGAATTTAAGCCTAGCATTATCATGTGGGGCCATCATTACTAACATAGCAGCAAGCCATGGGAGGAGGGGACATCTTCAGCTAAGACTTGCAGGTATGCCAAGTTATCCAAATTCACTTTCTTCTCGAGTTAGTTCACTTGTTTCCAAAGACACAAGGTAGTTACTCTTTGTTAAGATAAGATTGGAATTAAGGCATCTTTGATTCATAGAATTTTAAGAACGCAGGAACAGGAAGAATTTGAGTGTCATGCCTTGTTGATTCCAACAAGATAGAATCACGAGAAAATGATTCAAAGAATGTTTGATGCACCATAGGGATGGAAACTTTCCAATGAAATGTAGTGCAAAAGAAACCCTAGGGAAAATGCCTACAGATTGTAATCCTAGTATCCTATAAATAAAAAACACACATAGCAAAAATTCAATATGAATACAATCCTCCAAAATTCCTATGAAAATCCTTTGAATCAAAGAGGCCCTGATTTTATTAGCTCCACCCCCATATAATGGAACTTGGCACATGATATTTGCCTCTCTTTTTTATATATGGAAAAAGGTATTTCATGTCAGCTTTATGTTCATACAGCTCAAACAAGAAATGACCAAGAAAAGGAATTTAATCCCCACCATGGCCTAGGCATTTACAACCTTACACTGCCTCGACCACACATCACTCATGATTACAACGTCATCGAGGCCGCGCTCCCTTCGATTTTTACAATGCCTCGACCACACATCACCCATGATTACCCTATCCCTTAGCTCATGACAAGGGTACAAAGTAAAATAAGGAACTTCTAGTCCCTCTTTATTGCTCGAAACAAGCTTTCGCCCAGCTTTATATATAAAGCCCAAACGTCCGAACTGATGCAAAGTGGTGAGGAAATCCTCATACAAGCAGGCCAAAAGAAAAATAAAACAGTATCAGCGCGAGTGGCACAAGTGCTACCAACCCAACACCGAGCATGAAAACAGGAGACGCCACACCTAACAAGAGATAACCAAGACAACTGAACAAGACCGGAACCGCACCACCTTGAGAAACCACCGGACACGTAGTACCGAACACACCAAGCCATCTGCAAAAGGGGTCGACTCACTGTTGAGACAGCCCCTCACTCCAGGCCATGGAGCGCCACTCCTTCCAAGAGATAGCAAGGACCGAAAATAGAAGAGACCATGGGGACACGTGTATACTATATAGGAGACCATCAGTACCACCCTATGCCAGAGTCGAGGACCCTACAAGCCAGGGACAAGGCATGCCCGAAGCCGATGGCCAGCTGCAACCCAAAGGGACCGGGGCTCCACAACGACGACCTCAAGAGGGTGATGACGCCAAGTGCCACCGTTGTCGAGCTCGAGACGAACTAGAGTTTTCATCCCGGAGCCCACGCACCGTGAGGGGACCCACGACAACGTCCCTAAGAGGGAAGCGATATCCGCAGGCATCGTCGTCGCCAGCGCTGGAGCGTGGAGCTTTCGCTCGGATCCTCACAGGTGCCACCCGCAGAACCAAGGCAGATGACCCAATCCACGAGGGGAAAGCCGTTGCCGCCAGTGCAAGACCTCCAGATCCAGACCAGGGAGCTGCCACCGCCGAAGCCACGACGTCACCAAGATCACCCGCGACCCCTAGACACCACCAGCGCTGTCGCACTACTCGCCGCAGAGCCCATCGTGCAAGCCTTACCATCCAGGGCCGACACCCGGACATCCAAGAATGACACGCCACCGCCGCCAGATCCTCGGGTCGCCGGAAAGCCGACACCTTGGCACGGAGCACGCAGGACGAGGACCAGGACCGTCATGCCAAAGCACTACAACGGTTAGGGCCGGACATCAACAATGCCAGTCCACGTGCAAAGGGAGTCGCTCGCCATCCTAGGCCGGGACCGGAGACCTACGGCGACGGCTAGCAGCACATCGCTGGACACCTGCCCGCTACGTATCGCCAGGGAAGCACCCACCCACGGCGGGCTACCAGGGCTGCAGGCCTCCATGGTTCAAATCCGACCTGGATCCGGCCAAGGGCGAACCCCCGAGGCCCGCTGCCTCCCGTCCTGATGTGCCCCACTTGCAAACCATTCGTCGGTTACCGGGTCCCTGCTCACCGTCTGCAGTGCGTCACCGGTCATCAGTAGCCACCCCAGGCGAGCCCGAGCTCCACTCTAGCGAGAGGCGGCCATCTCACGCAGCCCGCATACTATGCAATGCCAGATCTGCATTCAGCCGATACCGTAGAGCCCGCCCAGCCTTTGTGAAGCCGCCGCACCGCCGCCAAGCCACCGTGGCCCACACCATGCCGGGTCGCTGCCCCCACACTGTGCTGCCCGCCATGACCCAGCCACCAGATCCGGGACACCCCAACCCAAGCCACCACCGGCAGGCGCCACCAACACCGTCGCGCAACCCTCCATGTCATCGCTGCAACTTCCGAAGTAGGTTTCCATAATTTCCATTACTTTCGTAACAGAAACAATGTTCAACTGACAACAACACCCACATAATCCAGTTTTGTGCTTACGTGGCACCACACAATCTGGTTTTGTGCTGACACAGGGCCAAACTATCTGGTGCTTGGGCGGCACGGTCAGGTCTGCCACTCACTCCAGCCAGGTCAACATGCCATGGCAAAAGCTGTTGATGTGACATATTACTTGGCTAAAACCACTTGCCTAGGGACAAAAACTGCAGCAAACATAGTTGAAGGGACCGAAAGTAGAATCTGGCAACAGTTGGAGAACTACAAGTACGCTTTATTCAGGTATACAAAATCATAATAGTGTGACATAGCATTGCACAAAATAGCACATGTTATGGTGTAACTGTAAAGGAACCACATAATTGACAAAGCATGCTGCAAAATCTTGAGCACAAACTTCTCAATACCCAATTACAGAATAAACAGCCTAGCAAATTAAAATAAACCATATACATGATCCCAGAAAGTATGAGACACAGCTAGGTAGTTCATGACCACACACGAAAAGCACAAACTCCACAACATATCAATTCAACACTGAAGTCACTCCCTAAAAAAATTCAACACTAAAGTCCCTGACAATAAACGTCAACTCACCAGATATATAAACATCATATATGTAATTTGCAATTCAAGAAATTAAGTGCAGTGCACATAAATAACAGAA
Source organism: Elymus sibiricus (assembly GCA_039707655.1). Classification (NCBI taxonomy): domain Eukaryota; kingdom Viridiplantae; phylum Streptophyta; class Magnoliopsida; order Poales; family Poaceae; genus Elymus; species Elymus sibiricus. The sequence continues at coordinate 116,804,152 of CM077676.1, read as the reverse complement.
CCAATAAAAGGAACTTGTGAAAACATGGTTTAAGTTAAACTCACTAAGCATCAATTTTGTGCTAACCTTCCATCTAGTATTGCTGAAAATTGCTGAATCAGCATTGAGAAGATCGTCAAGTTCATCAAGTTCTTGCTTTACGTGCAAAATCAACTTGCACATGGTTGCGTCATTACTGGCATTAATAATGCAGTTACGGCTTCTCGCATCATCAACAAGGTTTTTCCAGACAGTCCCACTTTTATATAATGTAGTAGCATTCCCAATAATCCAAAGGCAGTGCCTACATCAAATAAAGCAACCACCTGATTTATATATACTAGTAATACATACAATAAACAATAACAAACCAAAGAATTGGTGTGCACCTTGCTCTAGTAAGAGCAACATTTGTTCTTCGGTTATCAGCAAGAAATCCAAGACCTCCTCTCTCATTGGACCTGACAGTTGATAGTATGATTATATCGTCCTCTTCGCCTTGGAAACCATCAATGGACTTGACCCTCACATGAAATCCATCACATGTATCGTATTTGTTGCCGAGTCTATCTTTAATTACACCAACTTGACAGCTATATGGAGAGACCACACCGACACTGAGCCCTTGGCCTGACCCTCTCCAGGCTACACAAAAGAATAAGCTGGTATGTTACTGATCTTTAGGAATCAATCTTTTCGCTAAACTAGTGAGGAAATTTCTAAAGCAAGCTTAAATTGGTTCTGTATAAACCAACAATTGACTTGACACTATCTACTTCCACTCTAGCTAAGTTCATGTCTATCAGCCACTTTATTTCATACAGAAAATCAGATTATGAACTAGCAGAGTGCTCAAGGCAGGATGATACAGTTAAAAGGAAGGATAGGTTCAGCATAAACATACATCTGAAGATGTTTTCAATCAGATACAAAACAACAGCAACTTCAGCCATGTTTCTCCAACTGTTTTCAGTGCCTTCTTTGTCTTCCCTTCCATCAGTGACACTTATAAAAGTGTAGCTGCCAAAAGGGAGGCTTGTGTAATCCTTATTATAGGAAGGAGACAAGACATTTGGACCATCTAAAATCTTCCTCTCATAAAACTGAGCAATTGGAAATGAGCTGATACAAGTATCCATGCGGTACTGTATATTCAGCAAATGCTTTTCGAAATTCAGCATAACCAATCTCTCAAAAAGACTTGTTCCGAATCCAGCTTCTTTGCATATCTAGAGGTAAACAATGAAATACAGAATTAATAGTATAGAAACAGATCAATAGAAACGGAGTTAAAGTTAAGACGTAGCCTTCACAAATTCAAATGAAAAAATTGTATAAGCATTTTAGCACAGAAGCTTATGTTGCGGATACATGTACCAGTGACTAAGAAATAAAATTATATGACACAGAAAGGGTAAGACAAAACCTTACCTGGCTTTTAACCATTGCATTCAGCTGGCAGTCATCTCCTAGCAAAACAACATGTTTCAACTGATGCAGACGTAGTGGGATCACCAATTCACATTCTCGCACTTGTGCAGCCTCATCGACAATTAACACATCGAGGGGTTCAATCTCCATATGATGCAATCTGTAAGAACTAGAGGTAGTACAGAAAAGAAGCACAGCATTACGCATGCAGTAGCGCTGGACCCAGTTTTTGCCTACTCCAATAGGTAAATTAAGCGAGTGTTGAAGATCCTTCAGCAATTTAAGGCATGTGGACCTTATTCCATCCAGTTCCTTCTCAGTAAAAGATACAGGCTGCACACAAACTGAGTTGTCGCTTGAGAGACAACTTTTTAAGCTCTTGCGGGTTAAATCAACACCACACAGAAGGGCATCAAATTTTTCTAGCATATTGAACAATGTGGATATATTGCCGATATTATCACGGGAAAAGCACCTTCCAGGGAGGTGAATCCACAATTTATTTATACAACTTCTAAGAGCTATTGCTGTCACACTGAATTGCTCCTTTAGGAAGTCCAGATTGCACACAGGATCACTACTTCCATCGTCCTGAAGAAGCCTATCATACTGAGAACCACTGTCTTCAAAAAAAGATATCATTGAAGCTAGTTTGCAGCTCCATCCAGACGACAATGAAAAGCACTCAACAAGTTCATTCACACGAAAATCCAAGAAAACTTCCTGAAGATCTCCAGTTATGTCCATTTTATACTTGTTCCCAAATAGCAAGACATCTCCAAGGGAAAAGGGTAGACCATTTTCGTCAATGTTTTTGTTCAATTCCTTCAAGTTTTGAAGGAAACATGTGCAAACCCCAATTACAGCAACATTTGTGGGAGCACATGTTAGAGTTCTGCATTTCATAGAAGCCAAAGCCCACAGTAAAGCACTAACAGTGTGGGTCTTTCCAGTACCTGGTGGACCCTGTATAAGCTTCATGAGGTTCATATGCCTACATCTTACAGCTGAGATGACAGATTCAATAGCATCCATTTGCGATTTATTAAGATTCATCGGTAACAGTTGCTCTGTGAAACAAGCCAAATGTTCCCCATCATGTTTAGCACAGATACCACAGACATCACCACCCTAGAAAAGAGCCAACAAAGAAGACCTCACAAAAGTTAGATATTCATGGTAATAAAATAGTAAGTAAAACTAAAAGGCAACTGTGCATGTCCTATTACCGAATTTGTGGGGGCTAAGAGAGACTCGATCACTGTGAAATTGTTATTCATGTGCTTGTCAAAGCTCAGTGCTTTCCATATCCACATGTTTGTTATGATATTGCCGAGAAATATTGCATATCTGAGTTTCTGTAAGTCTTCTTCCAAACCAATATCTTTTGCAACCTTAATTTTGAAACGCTTCGGGCACTCATCATCATCATCCATACAAACATCAGTAACCATTGCCAAGTAATACGTCACACCGTAGCAGTTGAAGTCCTCCACAGCTTCAGGTTTCATGCTAGACAAAATAAATACATCGCCATTCCTTACGGTATGAGCCTCCGTAGAATAAACAGCCCCATAATCCCAACAGTCCACATCCATATAGTACACTTCCGGTTTCTCTGTTACCTCCATAGAGAGTATTTTCGAAGAGGGTCCTTCCATGATGAGTTCAAGGCATGAGCACAGATGTGACCTTGTCTCTTCAATCAAAGGTGTGCGATACGATTTGAGATAGTGATCAAGTGACGTGAAGCTGCAAGGAATAGCCTCAACCTACATAAAAACAGGAAATGGGAATATGATTAAAGACAGCAAAAATCTAGAATGTAGCAGCATGAACACACAAATGGTATGCGGCTATGCTAGCAGATCAACTTTGTGGTCAAATTTCATCTTCTACGAAACCGAGCAAGCAAATACAGTGCTGAGGCTCTTGGCAACCATGATATGTTTCTAGCAACTTCAGAATAATTAATACAACTAAATGACATCATAATATTAATATATCTGTCTCATTAGGCAGTATAACTTACAGAGTTAACATCCCCCGACAGTCTTGTATAACTTGATATCTCATATATAGTGTTGTATCTACAGTATATTCTGAAACGCCGCTACATCATTGGAAAGAAAATTTGGTGTATCATTTGCGTCAGCATATCCATCTGTGGTTTCACTTTCAGTGAGATTTTGATGAAAGTCACTGAATTTCATTAATTTCAGCAGTCACTGAAATATTTACCTTTCGGCCAAAATATTTCAGTGATTTCAGTAGTACACATGAATTCAAATAATTTCAAAAGAATCAAATATTTAATTGACTTCAAGTGAATCTTTCGGCCTTTTGGCCGACACGCAAACCGAAATCACAGAAATTCATTGAATTTCGGTGATTTCGGACGGTGCTGAAATTTTTCTGAAACTGAAAGTGAAAATCGTTTCCATCATATTCCGAATCATATATGGTACATTAGCTGGCTCGGATGAATCAGAGGCACACATACTTCCCATTCCAAACCCTAGCAAAATCTTGGCCACACCCAGCGGTCCAGATGACCAACTTGGATCGCCCAATAAGCAGTGAAACGACGATGCACTACAAGCGACCCATCAATCAATCATCAGGGAAACCTAAGCATGGCCGCTGGACGCAGCTCGCACGCACGCACGCACAAAAAAGACAGAAGAAAAAACAACAGAAAAAGGATGCTCAGGTTGGTAACCGCTCGCACGAATCATCCCGCGGCTAGGCGCCGCGTATCAACGGAGAAGGATAGATTGAGCACCTGCCCTTGGTAGAGGTCGTCGTTGATGATGTCCTGGATCGACCAGGAGAGCACGATGTCGCCCAAATCCATCTCCCCCACGTCGCGCGCGCCGGGGGCCCGCTCACGCGCCTTACCCCTTTCCCCTCACGCACGAGCAGCGGAGCAGGCGAGCGGCGGCCGCGATGAAGGGGGTCTCGAGGGTGACCGGCGCGGCATGGCGCTGGAGGTGGAGCCCCGCTCACGCGCTTCAGGAGGTCGAGCAGCCGGAGCAAGCAAGCGGCGGCGGCGAGGAAGGGGGGCTTTGAGGGCGAGGAGCGTAGGAGGTTGCAAGCCTTCGCCTCGAAGCGTCCGCCGGTGCGCTTGTGATCAATAGCAGCAGGGGGCGGTTAATGGCGAATTGGCGATCTTTTGCTTCTGCGGGAGGATCGAGGCGGGGGTTTTCTCCAGCCTTTTTGGTCTTGGGGTTTGGACCTTTTACATTTCTTCGCCGGCCCAGGTTGGACTTGAGCCACACAAGCACGAGCGCAACCTCGGCCAGGCAGAGGCAGCGCCTGATAGCCTCCCCACCGGCGGATCCACTTATAAAACTAGTACTAGTAGACGTTACAGCGGGAACTTAAGAAAAAATGCCTTAAACATGAAAAATAAAAATATATAATGGAACCATGATTGAGGAAAAAAAATATGAGAACATCATCATCTAGATAAAACACAGTGTTTTTTTTTTACAATGGAAGCATAACAAAGACATAGATATGTCTCAACCGTTGACATTCTGCATGTACAGGTTGGCAGTGATTAAACACTGTTCCTGAGTTAAGAACCTTTTTTTTAATCACATTTTCCTGTTTTCTCTATTCAGTATGAATGCAATAGAAAAAATTGCAAAGGAGAAATTAGCCCGACCTAGTCATGCTAACCTCAACCTGTAGGTGCCCCTAAAATAAAAAGTGCAATTGATTGGTTGGATACTTGAGTGCCACATGCACATTATCTAAAGCATCCAAATAACGCAACCAAGTTTATTTCCACTGCAGTGAATATGAGTGGGAGATTGTCAAAGTTTAATATATCAAGCAAAAGTTGAAACATTACCAGCGTAGTACATGTGAAAAGCTTCCTCTTATGATTGTTGCAAATATCTGTTTGGCAAAATGACGTACTAGGCTTTCTTAGGGCCGAGCCCAAAGTTAATGTCGCTCAGGGTTATCTTTCCCCGAGTCTTCCCCTCACAGCCGCGACGGAAACCCTCCTCCCATCTAGGGGGGAGGCCAAGGAAGAAGAAGAAGGAGGGGGGCTCTCTCCCCCTCTCTCCCGGTGGCGCCGGAGCGCCCGCCGGGGGAACCATCGTGACGGTGATCCACTCCAACAACTCCGCCGTCTTCCTCAACACCTCCATCACCTTCCCTCATCTATTTTTAGCGGTCCACTCTGCCGCAACCCGCTGTACCCCCTACTTGAATATGGTGCTTTATGCTTCATATTATTATCCAATGATGTGTTGCCATTCTATGATGTTTGAGTAGATTTTTGTTGTCCTATGGGTAATCGGTGAATTCCCATGATTGGTTTAAATTGCTTGTGGTTATGTTGTTGTCCTTTGGTGACCATCATATGAGCGTGCGCGTGGATCACACCATAGGGTTAGTTATATGTTGATAGGACTATGCATTGGAGGGCAAGAGTGACGGAAACTTCTTCCTACCATAGAAATAGATTCATACGGGATTGAAGGGGGACCAATATGTCTTAATGCTATGGTTGGGTTTTACCTTAATGAACTTTAGTAGTTGCAGATGCTTGCTAATAGTTCCAATCATAAGTGCATAGAATTCCAAGTAAGGGATGACATGCTAGCAGTGGCCTCTCCCACATAAAAACTTGCTATCGGTTTAGTAACTTAGCCAATTGCTTAGGGACAATTTCGCAAATCCTACCACCACTTTTCCACACTCGCTATACTAACTTAATTGTGATTTTATTAGAATAGCACCTAATTTTTATTTTCACGTTCTTTATTATTTTGCAAACCTATCCCATTACATCTACAAAGTACTTTACTTGTTTCTAGGTAAAGCAAACGTTGGTGTGCGTAGAGTTGTATCAGTGGTCGATAGAACTTGAGAGAATATTAATTCTACCTTTAGCTCCTCGTTGGGTTCGACACTCTTACTTATCGAAAAAGGCTACAAACGATCCCCTATACTTGTGGGTTATCAAGACCTTTTTCTGACGCCGTTGCCGGGGAGCAATAGCGTGGGGAGAATATTCTCGTGTACGCTTGTTGGCTTTATCTCTAAGTAGATTTTATTTTCTGTTATAAGTTGCTTTATATCTTTAGTTATGGATATGGAACACGAAATACCAAAAAACTTAGATGTACTTGCTACTCATGGAGATGGGGAACCTCCTAAAACCCTCGATGCTGGTTATGTGGAAAACATTAAATACTACTTTGATAATCCTGATAAATCCCCATTCAACTTGATAAGGAGAGATACTTTGGATCACCGGGAATACTTTAGGGATTATCGCTTGTCTCAAAAAGGGAAACACTTATGGGATCAAATTAAAATGTTGCGTTGGTATGCTTGGAATATGTGCTCTATGTATGATTATACTTGTTGCTCTAAGATGAAGGCTCCAAACCTTCCCTTTCAATGTGAATTTAATGATAATGAAACATTGGCTTCTTATGCTAATGGTGTATATGATTACTATGATGTGGAACAAATAGAACAATTTGTTGCTTTTAAGGGTGCTTATGAAATTGAATCTTTGTTTGAAAAGTATGAAGATTGTGATGATGCTCTTTACAGATCTGAAAATTATGCTATACTTAATTATGAATATAATGCCCATATTAATGAATTTATTGAGAAAATCTCCGCTGCCCTGGAAGAGACTAATATTTTGCAGGAATCTATGGAAGAAGAAATTGATGAAACTGTGAGCTCATTAGATGAAAAAGATGAGGAGGAGAGCGAAGAACAAAAGGAGGAAGAGCGGATTAGCTACCCGTGCCCACCTTCTAATGAGAGTAACTCTTCAACTCATACATTGTTTAATTTTCCTTCGTGCTTACCGAAGGATGAATGCTATGATAGTTGTTATGATCCCTTGGATTCGTTTGAAATATCCCTTTTTGATGAAATTGATGTTTGTTGTGCTTGTGGCCATGATGCCAATATGAATGATGCTTATGGATATGAACTTGCTATAGTTCCTTATGTTAAGAATGAAATTGTTGCTATTGCACCCACACATGATAGTCCTATTATCTTTTTGAATTCTCCCAACTACACTATATGGGAGAAGTTTGCTCTTATTAAGGATTATATTGATGGGTTGTGTTTTACTATTGCACATGATATTTTTGATGAATATAATATGCATGTGCTTGCTGCTCCTAATTGCAATTATTATGAGAGAGGAACCACATCTCCACCTCTCTATATTTCTAATACGATAAAATTGCAAGAAACTATTTATATATACTATGCGTTGGCCTTTACTTGGTGTGCATGAATTGTTCTTTTATGACATGCCAATGCATAGGAAGAGAGTTAAACTCCGTTGTTATGTGATATATGTTGCTTTGTGCTCACTACTAAATTAAAAATCATTGTTAATTAAAATTGGCTTTGATATACCTTGGGATCCGGGTGGATCAATTACTTGAGCACTATATGCCTAGCTTAATGGCTTTAAAGAAAGCGCTGTCTGGGAGACAACCCGGAAGTTTTAGAGAGTCATTTTATTCTGTTGTGTGCTTTTAAAAAGTTTAAAAACAAAAAAAATAAAGAGGGGAACTGATGACCCACAAGTATAGGGGATCAATCGTAGTCCTTTCGATAAGTAAGAGTGTCGAACCCAACGAGGAGCAGAAGGAAATGATAAGCGGTTTTCAGCAAGGTATTTTCTGCAAGCACTGAAAGTAGCGGTAACTGATAGTTTTGTAGCAAGATAATTCGTAACAAGTAACAATAGTAACAAGGTGCAGCAAGGTGGCCCAATCCTTTTTATAGCAAAGGACAAGCCGGAACGATCTCTTATATAAAGCAAAGTGTTCTCGAGGACACATGGGAATTCTCATCTAGTCACTTTCATCATGTTTATTTGATTCGCGTTCACTACTTTGATAATTTGATATGTGGGTGGACCGGTGCTTGGGTGTTTTTCATACTTGAACAAGCCTCCCACTTATGATTACCCCCTCTCGCAAGCATCCGCAACTACGAAAGAAGAATTAAGATAAATCTAACCATAGCATGAAACATATGGATCCAAATCAGCCCCTTACGGAATAACGCATAAACTAGGGTTTAAGCTTCTGCCACTCTAGCAACCCATCATCTACTTATTACTCCATAATGCCTTCCCTTAGGCCCAAATATGGTGAAGTGTCATGTAGTCGACGTTCACACGACACCACTAAAGGAAGCAACAACATACATATCATCAAAATATCGAACGAATACCAAATTCACATGATTACTTATGAAAAGACTTCTCCCATGTCCTCAAGAACAAAAGTAACTACTCACAAATCATATTCATGTTCAAGATCAGAGGGGTATTGAATATCATTAAGGATCTGAACATATAATCTTCCACCAAATAAACCAACTAGCATCAACTATAAGATGTAATCAACACTACTAGCAACCAAAGGTACCAATCTGAGGTTTTGAGACAAAGATTGAATACAAGAGATGAACTAGGGTTTGGGATGAGATGATGCTGGTGAAGATGTTGATGAAGATTGGTCTTCCCACGATGAGAGGATCGTTGGTGATGTCGATGGCTTTGATTTCCCCCTCCCGGAGGGAAGTATCCCCGGCCAAATCGCTCCGCTGGAGAGCAAAAGTGCTCCTGCCCAGGTTCCGCCTCGAGGCGGTGGCGCTTCGTCTCGAAAGTCTTCTCTTCATTTTTTCTAGGGCAAATGGCCTTATATAGCATAAGATGGGAGTCGGAGGCCTGCCAGGGGCCCCACAAGCTCGGGGGGCGCGCCCAGGGGGGTAGGGCGTGCCCCCCAGGCTTGTGGCTTCCTGGTGGGGCCCCTCCTGGTATTTCTTTCGCCAGTATTTTTTATATATTCCAAAATAATTCTCTATAAATTTTCAGGTCATTTGGAGTTGTGTAGAATAGCTATCTCTGTTGTACCCCTTTCCGGTCCAGAATTTCAGCTGCCGGCAATCTCCCTCTTCATGTGAAACTTGCAAAATAAGAGAGAAAAGGCATAAGAATTGCATCATAAAGTGAAATAATGATCCAAAATATAATAAATAACAGTAAGAAAACATGATGCAAAATGGACGCATCAACTCCCCCAAGCTTAGACCTCGCTTGTTGTGACGCCCCCGACTCGACCGTGCACTAATCATACACGCAAATGCGCACGATCAAGCCCATGGACTCACGGGAAGATATCACAACACAACTCTAGACACAAAATAAAATAATACAACATTTATATTACAAGCCAGGGGCCTCGAGGGCTCGAATACATAAGTTCGAATACAAGAGTCAGCGAAAGCATCAGTATCTGAGTACAGACATAATTAGACAAGGTTGCCTTAAGAAGGCTGAGCAAAACAACGACATCTAGATCGAAAAGGCGCAGGCCTCCTGCCTGGGGCCTCCTAACTACTCCTGGTCGTCGGTCTCCACGTAGTAGTAGGCACCATCGAGGATCTCCGGCTCCTGGGCTCCGTCATCTAGTCGCAGCAACCGGGTAGGGGGAAAAAGGTAGCAAAGCAACCGTGAGTACTCATCCAAAGTACTCTCAAGACTTACATCAGATCTATGCTAAGTATGCATCGGTATCAAAGGAAGGGGTTGTATCTGTGGACTATACTGCAGAAATGCCAGAATAGAGAGAAGGCCTAGCCTATCGAAGACTAGCGTCTTGCAGCAACAGAAGAGAGTATAATAACATATTATATAGTGACAAGTATATATTAGTCATGCCCAGAGATCCTTCCTCGACTCCCTGTGAGAAAGCGATCCCGGAGCCATCATATCAGTTTAGTATCACAAGTATCCAGTTCTAGTTGTAGTAGATTGGGATACAACTCCGAGCGTCCGTTACCGTGGACACGGCTATTCGAATAGATAACTTCCCTGCAGGGGTGCACTAACTTACCCAACACGCTCGATTAACTCTGGCCGGACATACTTTTCCTGGTCATGCCCGGCTTCGGTTGATCGACACGCCGTAGTCTTACCTAGGCTCCGCAGAGAGGTCCCCGCCAGTCTACATCCTAAGCGCAAAGGGGTCATGGGCCAATCGTCCTAAGCGCTCCAGGTCGTTGCGGACAGGGCGGACCCAAGCACCACCTCTGTCCTGGATAGCGCCGGCCCAGCCTAGCCGCAACTGGGCTGACCACTGACTGGTCAAAGTGACAGGTGGGGCCCTCCTGTCATACACAGTAGCTAAACTAATTTATCTAATTGAGTTAATTAGCTAGGTGGGACCCCACTGTCAGTGACTAAACTAATTATCAGATTAAGTTATTTTATAAAACCATTTTAATTAGCGGGTGGGGTCCACATGTCAGTGACTGAGGTGCACAGTCAGCACATTGACTCGGGTCAACGCGATCAACTGGTTCCACTGGGGCAACTGGCAGTGACCCAGGGTGGACCCCGCACGGTGCCACGTCGGTGGCGGCACCGGAGGAACTCCGGCGAGCTGTTTCCGTGGCGGAGGGCTCGGGTCTTCGCCAGAATTTCACTAGGGGCTGCCAAATCGCGTGTGGTTGGTCGCGTTAGAATGGGTGAATGACGCCGGAGGTGTAGTCGTACTCAGGGGCAACGTCGGTCTCGGGGTCTACCGGAGAGAAGAGGGGGAGGAAACAAATAAATACAAAGCATACAAATGCAATCACAGAGCATGACAGGGCAAAATGCAATGCATGGGTGACCTAATGCGATGCTAAGCGTTACAGACGGAGTGGGAAAATATCTGGGAATATTTTCCCGGCTTTAGGCAATTATCGGACAGATGATCCGAAGGGGAAGGTTCCATGTTTGCAGTGTTGGAGGCATGTGACAGGTATGTGGATGGCATATTTAGATTGGTCTTATTTTTCTGATCATTTTTCATATAGAAAACATTTTCATCTGCGCTACGATTGAATTTCTATGAATTTCTAAAGTTTTAGCAATATTCTAAAAATCCTGGATTTATTTAATTCGAAAATGAACAGTGATGGGACCTTTTACACCCACTGTGGGCTAGCCACAGTGGATGACAGGTGGGGCCAGTGGGGCCCAGTCAACACCCAGTCAGCAGTCAACTGGGCTGACCACTGACTGGTCAAACTGACAGGTGGGGCCCTCCTGTCATACATAGTAGCTAAACTAATTCATCTAATTGAGCTAATTAGCTAGGTGGGACCCCAGTGTCAGTGACTAAACTAATTATCAGATTAAGTTATTTTATAAAACCAATTTAATTAGCGGGTGGGGTCCGCATGTTAGTGACTGAGGTGCACAGTCAGCACGTTGACTCGGGTCAACGCGATCAACTGGGTCCACTGGGGCCACTGGCAGTGACCCAGGGTGGACCCCGCATGGTGCCACGTCGGCGGCGGCGCCGGAGGAACTCTGGCGAGCCGTTTCCGCGGCGAAGGGCTCGGGTCTTCGCGGGAATTTCGCTAGGGGCTGCCAAATCGCGTGTGGTTGGTCGCGTTAGAACGGGTGAACGACGCCGCGTCGAGTGGTGCTATTGGCCGGAGCTGGGGCTGCCGAAAACGGCGCCGGCGTTGAGCGGAGGCGGCGGCGGCGGCGTTCGTGTGAAAGGGAACTAGCTGCAGCAGCGCGTTTGCTAATGAACTAAGTGGCCAGGGAGGCCGTACGTGACGCAGTGAAGGCGTTGGGCACCCGCAGGTGACCAAATGGTCACCGGAGTAACTCCGGCGACCAACGAGGCGGCAGCGCGTTCGGTCGACATGGAAACGCAAGCTAGGGCTCGAATTAGACAGCGAGAGGAGAGAGGAAACGAGCGGAAGCTTACCTAGGAGCACACGAAAGGCTCGGTGGTGAGTTTAGGAGCTGTAGAGCGGTGGATTCGAGGGTGGCGCGGCGTGGCCTAAGGAGGAAGACGACGTCGGGTCCGGCGCTGCGGTGGCCTCCAGCTTAGGTGACTGGGCGCAGGCGAAGAGGCAGAGCACGGCGCGCCTCGTAGACAAGGTTTCCGGGCGCGGGGACGCTGGTAGCCGCGGGATCGAGCGGCGCACGGCGGCGGATGCGTTCGGGTGAGCTTGAGAGAGGGAGAGCGAGCGAGGGAGAGTGAAGGAGGAGCGGCGGAGGCATCCAGGGGAGTAGGTGGAGTCGCCCTTATCCACCGGAGGGCGCCTGTAGCCGGCAGCTGTCGAGCAGCGGCCGGAGCGCGCGCGTGCGGCCATGGGCGCGCCGACACGGCGGTGGGAGCAGGTGGGAGAAGGTGGTGGTGGGCTGGGCCGGCTCGGGCCTTAGGCCAGGAGGCCAGGTAAGCCCTCTGCTCTTTTCCATTTTATGTTTTTTCCTTTTTAATTAAAACAGAGGCAAGTAGGAAATTAATTGGGCTATCAAATGACTTCAGAAAAATGGGGGACTAGGCCACATAATTTCCTGGCACTATTAGTCACTGCCACAAAAAGTTTGAGGAGCAACTGAACCCAAATGAATTTTTTACAAATGAAATGGCATTTTAAATGCTGAAATGGCACTGTTTTTATTTGATATAGTCCATCTTAGCTTAGTGGTGATGTTGTTTTCCTTAACAATCAATTGCTATGGAATGTTTGCTAAATGATGAACTATTTTGCAGCAACTTTTGTGCAACTTCATTTTCCACTTGCAAATTGAATTTGAATTCAGTGAAGGAGTTTGAAATGAGATATGATTCCACTGTGATCATTCATTGCAAAACAAAGTAGCTTAGCATTAACATGGAGATCACTGTAGCTCATTTACATAGGGGTGTTACACTTGTCCTCAAGCGAAAACCGAAATCGATAATCATGACCACATGTTTAGAGAGAGAGGTGTCAATAAAACAAATTACGGACATGAAAGCATCATGATCATTATCATAACAGCAATATATCATCATAAAACTTCTCATGAATAAGTAACAATTCATCCACAAGATAAAGTATGAACCATAAACCATATTGAAAACTAACAAACTATGATCTCAGTCACTTATGCAATTGCAATTCATCATATTATCAGAAAGAGTCTATGTAAGAGCTTTGTTTAGCAAGTTCACATACTCAACTATCATTTAGTCTTCTATGATTGCTGACACTCATGGCTTACTTATGGAGCAAAAGTTGCAGTCAGACACATAGAAAGATAGGGGCTTATAGTTTCACCTCCCAACTTATTTACCTCAAGGGTAATGTCAACAATAATAACTCATGATCACCTACATCCAATGGGATATATATGCCTGGATCTTTCCCCACCACATGATGCTTGCCAAGAGAGAAAATAAAAACGGAATAGAGGAGAATACTATTGACTCTTGCATAAAAGTAAATACATAAAGTAAAAGATAGGCCCTTCACAGAGGGAAGCAGAGGTTGTCATGCACTTTTTATTTTGGGATGTGCAAGCTCTTAATGTAAAGGAACGTCACTTTATATTGCCCCGTGTGATATCAACCTTTATTATGCAGTCAGTCGCTTTTATTTCTTCACCATCACAAGTTCGTACAAAGCTTATTTTCCCTTACAATAAAAGATCATACATATTTAGGAGCAATTTTTACTGCTTTTGCACCGATGACAACTTACTCGAAGGATCTTATTCAATCCATAGGTAGATATGGTGGACTCTCATGACATGAAATTGGGTTCAAGGGTTTTTGGATGCACAAGTAGTATCTCTACTTAGTACGAAATTTTGGCTTGCAAAAGATTAGGGGAAAGCACCACATGTTAGAGGATTCATGACAATATAGCTTCTATGTGAATATAAGCAAACATAACTCATTACGGTGTCTTCCTTGTCCAACGTCGACTATTTGACATAGAATATTTAATGGGGGCTCACAATCATAAAAGATGTCCAAGATAGTATATTTATATGTGAGACCTCTCTTCCTTTGTTACTTTTTCATGAATTGCAACAATGACTAATGCTATGTTTGTTAACTTCCAACAAGTTTCATCAATTATACTTCTTTTATGTGAAGTCATCACTCCCCATGGGATTAGCATATGATCTCCTTTTTTATTTATTCTCTTTATTTTATTTCTAAGATTGAATCAACAAAAATAAAACATGTCAACTCAAACTACTCTTTATTATATAACTCTCACACTCGATACATAGATAGATAGATCACAAAGCAAACACTCGAAACTAAATCATACTAAAACTTTATTCTTCTAATTCATGAAATAACTAAGGATCGAACTAAGATAGATAATTATGATAAAAGTGATGATGATACGATACCGGGGCACCTCCCCCAATCTTGGAACAAGCCAAGGGTGGTGCCCATACCCGTGTACTCAATTGTCGTTCTTCAGTGATGATGGTGATGGGTTGATGGGCTTGTCCTCCGTCTTCCACAGCATAGGCTCTCCGTCATAAAAAGATGATCGTGTTTCCGGAGTCCTGAAACTTGCAGCTAAACTCATACCTTTAAATTTGGCTTCATACTCAAAATTCTGGTTCTGTAAGTCATAAATTTGGGCCTGAAGATGATCAATCCGGTCATTGAGCTTGAAGATAATGTTGGGGAACGTTGCATGGGAAACAAAAATTTTTCCTACGCACACGCAAGATCTATCCATGGTGATGAGCATCTACGAGAGGGAGAGTGAATCTACATACCCTTGTAGATCGCTAAGCGGAAGCGTTAATAAACGCGGTTGATGTAGTCGAACGTCTTCGCGATCCAAATCGCCGAGCGTCCCGCGATCCAATCACGATCCTTCCGATCTAGTGCCGAACGGACGGCACCTCCGCGTTCAACACACGTACGGCTTGATGACGCCTTCACCTCCTCGATCCAGCGAGCGATGGTGAAGTAGTGGTTGAGTTCCAGCAGCACGACGGCGTGGTGATGGTGGTGAGGAACAATCTCTGCAGGGCTTCGCCAAGCGCTACGGAGATTATGACGGAGGAACTAGAGGGCTAGGGTTGCCGGCACACAGCTTGGGAAATCCTGATGTATCCCGTGTGCTAGCCCTGCCCCTCTATTTATATGTTGAGCCTTGGGGTCTAAACTTGGAGTAAAAGCCTCCTCCGGGTCGGTTTTGCCCGCACAAGGTCGGTTTGGCCCGCAGGGAAAGAGTCCAACTCGGATCCCTGCCGAACCGTGCACAGCCGCGCACAAGCGGTAGTACCGCTTCACACAAGCGGTAGTACCGCTTGGGCGGTAGTACCGCTTCACACAAGCGGTAGTACCGCTCCGGCGGTAGTACCGCTTCACCAAGCGGTAGTACCGCTTACGCGGCAGCAAAACTACTTTTGCACTTTCCAATACCTTGTGGGCTTTATCCCTTTGGCTCATATAAAGTGTTGCTGCACCCGAACACTTCGGTAAACATCCGGAACCTCTTCCGGTGAACTTCGGAACTCTTCCGGAGATCAAAACACTATTATCACATATATCAATCTTTACCTCCGGACTATTCCGGAGATCCTCGTCATGTCCGGGATCTTATCCGGGACTCCGAACAACTTTCGGTCACCAACATAATAACTCAATTATACTAATCGTCACCAAACGTTAAGTGTGTAGACCCTGCGGGTTCGAGAACTATGTAGACATGACCGAGACACCTCTACGGCCAATAACCAATAGCGGGACCTGGATGCCCATATTGGCTCCTACATATTCTACGAAGATCTTTATCGGTCGAACCTCTATGTCAAGGATTCAGTTAATCCCGTATGCTGTTCCCTTTGTTCTTCGGTATGTTACTTGCCCGAGATTCGATCGTCGGTATCACTATACCTAGTTCAATCTCGTTACCGGCAAGTCTCTTTACTCGTTCCGTAATACAAGATCTCGTGGCTAACACTTTAGTCACATTGCTTGCAAGGCTCATTGTGATGTTGTATTACCGAGTGGGCCCTGAGATACCTCTCCGTCATACGGAGTAACAAATCCCAGTCTTGATCCATGCCAACCCAACAGACACCCTCGGAGATACCTGTAGAGCACCTTTATAGTCACCCAGTTACGTTGCGACGTTTGATACACACAAGGTATTCCTCCGGTGTTAGTGAGTTGCATGATCTCATGGTCAAAGGAACAGATACTTGACATGCAGAAAACAATAGCAATAAACTGACACGATCAAATGCTACGTTTACAGTTTGGGTCTTGTCCATCACATCATTCTCCTAATGATGTGATCCCGTTATCAAATGACATCTCATGTCAATGGCTAGGAAACCTTAACCATCTTTGATCAACGAGCTAGTCAACTAGAGGCTTACTAGGGACACAGTGTTGTCTATGTACCCACACATGTATTTGAGTTTCCAATCAATACAATTATAGCATGGATAATAAACGATTATCATGAACAAGGAAATATAATAATAACCAATTTATTATTGCCTCTAGGGCATATTTCCAACAGTCTCCCACTTGCACTAGAGTCAATAATCTAGTTCACATCACTATGTGATTTACATTGTAATGAATCGAACACCCATGCAGTTCTGGTGTTGTTCATGTTTAGCCCTTGGAAGAGGTTTAGTCATCGGATCTGCAACATTTAGATCCGTGTGTACTTTGCAAATATTTATGTCGTCCTCTTTGATGTAATCGCGGATGGAATTGAAACGTCGCTTTATGTGTCTGGTCCTCTTGTGAAATCTTGGTTCCTTGGCTAGAGCAATGGCACCAGTATTATCACAAAACAGAGTCATTGGGTTAAGCGCACTAGGCACTACTCCAAGATCTGTCATGAACTCCTTCATCCAGACACCTTCCTTCGCCGCCTCCGAGGCAGCGATGTACTCCGCTTCGCATGTAGAATCTGCTACCACGCTTTGCTTGGAACTGCACCAGCTAACCGCACCCCCATTAAGAATAAATACGTATCCGGTTTGCGACTTAGAGTCATCCGGATCAGTGTCAAAGCTTGCATCGACGTAACCCTTTACGACGAGCTCTTGATCACCTCCATAAACGAGAAACATGTCCTTAGTCCTTTTCAGGTACTTCAGGATATTCTTGACCGCCGTCCAGTGTTCCATTCCTGGATCACTTTGAAACCTTCCGACCATACTTATGGCAAGGCTGACATCGGGTCTTGTGCACAGCATTGCATACATGATAGAGCCTATGGCTGAAGCATAGGGGATGACACTCATCTTTTCTCTATCTTCTGCAGTCACTGGGCATTGAGTCTTACTCAACTTCACACCTTGCAAAACAGGCAAGAACCCCTTCTTGGACTGATCCATTTTGAACTTCTTCAAAATCTTATCAAGGTATGTGCTTTGTGAAAGTCCTATTAAGCGTCTTGATCTATCTCTATAGATCTTGATGCCTAATATGAAAGCAGCTTCTCCTAGGTCCTTCATCGAAAAACTCTTGTTCAAATATTCCTTTACGCTTTCCAGCATTTCTATATTGTTTCCAATCAGCAATATGTCATCCACATATAATATTAGAAACGCTATAGAGCTCCCACTCACTTTCTTGTAAATACAAGCTTCTCCGTAAACTTGTATAAACTCGAACGCTTTGATCACCTCATCAAAACGAAGATTCCAACTCCGAGATGCTTGCACCAGTCCATAAATGGATCGCTGGAGTTTGCAAACTTTGTCAGCATTCTCTGGATCGACAAAACCTTCTGGTTGCATCATATACAACTCTTCCTTAAGGAAACCGTTAAGGAACGCTGTTTTGACATCCATCTGCCAAATTTCATAATCGAAAAAGGCAGCTATTGCTAACATGATTCTGACGGACTTAAGCATCGCTACGGGTGAGAAGGTCTCATCGTAGTCAACTCCTTGAACTTGTGAAAAACCCTTTGCCACAAGTCGAGCTTTATAGACGGTGACATTACCGTCCGCGTCCGTCTTCCTCTTAAAGATCCATTTGTTCTGAATGGCCTTACGCCCTTCAGGTAATACTTCCAAAGTCCATACTTTGTTTTCATACATGGATCCCATCTCGGATTTCATGGCCTCTAACCATTTCTCGGAATCCGGGCTCATCATCGCTTCTCCATAGCTCGTAGGTTCATCGTTGTCTAACAACATGACTTCTAAGACAGGGTTGCCGTACCACTCGGGAGCAGTACGCGTCCTTGTCGACCTACGAGGTTCGATAGCAACTTGATCCAAAGCTTCATGATCATCATCATTAACTTCCTCTTCAGCTAATGTAGGCTCCACAGAAACAACTTTCTGCGCTGCGCTACTCTCAGGTTGAAGTAAAGGTTCAACAACCTCATCAAGTTCTATCTTCCTCCCACTCAATTCTTTCGAGAGAAACTCTTTCTCAAGAAATGTTCCGTTTTTAGCGACAAACACTTTGCCTTCGGATCTGAGATAGAAGGTATACCCAACTGTCTCTTTTGGGTATCCTATGAAGACGCATTTCTCCGCTTTGGGTTCCAGCTTTTCAGGCTGAAGCTTTTTGACATAAGCATCACATCCCCAAACTTTAAGAAACGACAGCTTTGGCTTCTTGCCAAACCAAAGTTCATATGGCGTCGTCTCAACGGATTTCGATGGTGCCCTATTTAAAGTGAATGCAGCTGTCTCTAATGCATAACCCCAAAACGATAGTGGCAAATCGGCAAGAGACATCATAGATCGCACCATATCCAATAAGGTTCGATTATGACGTTCGGACACACCATTACGCTGTGGTGTTCCAGGCGGTGTCAATTGTGAAACAATTCCACACTGTTTTAAGTGACTGCCAAACTCATAACTCAGATATTCTCCCCCTCGATCAGATCGTAGGAATTTAATCTTCTTGTTACGATGATTCTCAACTTCACTCTGAAATTGTTTGAACTTTTCAAATGTTTCAGACTTGTGTTTCATTAAGTAAATATACCCATATCTACTTAAGTCATCAGTGAAGGTGAGAAAGTAACGATAACCACCGCGCGCCTCAATACTCATCGGACCGCACACATCAGTATGTATGATTTCCAATAAGTCACTTGCCCGTTCCATTGTTCCAGAGAACGGCGTTTTAGTCATCTTGCCCATGAGGCATGGCTCACATGTGTCAAGTGATTCAAAATCAAGTGACTCCAAAAGTCCATCAGCATGGAGCTTCTTCATGTGTTTTACGCCAATATGACCTAAACGGCAGTGCCACAAGAAAGTGGTATTATCATTATCAATTCTACATCTTTTGGCATCAATGTTATGAACATGTGTATCATTACTATCGAGATTCAATAAGAATAAACCCCTCACATTGGGTGCATGACCATAAAAGATATTACTCATATAAATAGAACAACCATTATTCTCTGATTTAAATGAGTAACCGTCTCGCAATAAACAAGATCCAGATATAATGTTCATGCTTAACGCAGGCACCAAATAACACTTATTTAGGTTCATCACTAATCCCGACGGTAATCGAAGAGCGAGCGTGCCGACGGCGATCACATCAACCTTGGAACCATTTCCCACGCGCATCGTCACTTCGTCCTTTGCCAGCCTCCGTCTATTCCGCAGTTCCTGTTTTGAGTTGCAAATATGAGCAACCGCACCGGTATCAAATACCCAGGCACTACAACGAGAGTTGGTAAGGTACACATCAATAACATGTATATCATATATACCTTGTTTGTTGTTGGCCGCCTTCTTGTCAGCCAAATACTTGGGGCAGTTCCGCTTCCAGTGTCCAGTTCCCTTGCAATGAAAACACACAGTTTCTGGTTTGGGTCCAGCCTTGGGTTTCTTCACGAGAGGAGCAACTGCTTTGCCACTCTTCTTGGAGTTACCCTTCTTACCCTTGCCATTTTTCTTGAAACTAGTGGTTTTATTGACCATCAACACTTGATGCTCCTTCTGAATTTCAGACTCAGTGGCTTTCAGCATCGCAAACAGCTCGGCGACTGACTTGTTCATCCCGTGCATGTTATAGTTCAACACGAAGCTCTTGTAGCTAGGTGGCAATGATTGAATAACTCTGTCAGTGATAGCCTCTGGCGGAAGGGGCATCCCTAACTCAGCCAGACGGGTGGAGTACCCAGACATTCTGAGCACGTGATCACTGATAGACCCGTTCTCCTCCATCTTGCAAGCATAGAACTTATCGGAGATCTCATATCTCTCGATCCGGGCATTCTTCTGAAAAATAAACTTCAACTCTTGGAACATCTCATATGCTCCATGACGTTCAAAACGTCTTTGAAGTCCCGGTTCTAAGCCATACAACATTGCACATTGAACTATTGAGTAATCATCAGAACGAGCCTGCCAGGCGTTCACAACGTCTAGAGACTCAACTGGAGCGGGTGGATCACCAAGCGGTGCATCAAGGACATAAGCCTTCTGGGAAGCCGTAAGGATAATCCTTAGATTACGGGCCCAGTCCACAAAGTTACTTCCATCATCTTTCAACTTAGCTTTCTCTAGGAACGCATTAAAATTCAGGGGTGCTACTGCGCGAGCCATGATCTACAACATAAATATAGCAAAGACAACTTAGACTATTGTTCTTAGATAATGAGTTTAGTTAATCATATTACTTAAAAACTCCCACTCAAATTGACATCCCTCCGATCATTCGAGTGTAACATGATCCAAATCCACCAACTCAAGTCCGATCATCACGTGAGTTGAGGTGGTTTCAATGGTGAACATCTTCATGTTGATCATATCTACTATATGACTCATGTTCGACCTTTCGGTCTCTTGTGTTCCGAGGCCATGTCTGTACATGCTAGGCTCGTCAAGTTTAACCCGAGTGTTCCGCACGTGTAACATGGCTTACACCCGTTGTATGCGAACGTAGAGTCTATCACACCCGATCATCACGGCGTGTCTCGAAACGACGAACTTTCGCAACGGTGCACACTTGGGGAGAACACAATTTATCTTGAAATTTAAGTGAGGGATCACCTTATAATGCTACCGTCGTCCTAAGCAAAATAAGATGCATAAAAGGATTAACATCACATGCAAATCATAAGTGACATGATATGGCCATGAACTTGTGCTTTTGATCTCCATCTCCAAAGCACCGGCATGATCTCCATCGTCACCGGCATGACACCATGATCTCCATCATCTTGATCTCCATCAACGTGTCGCCATAAGGTTGTCGCGCCGACTGTTGCTTCCACGACTATTGCTAACGTTTAGCGATAAAGTAAAGCATTACATAGCGCTTAATGATTGACACGCAGGTCATACAATAATTAAAGACAACTCTATGGCTCCTGCCAGTTGCCGTACTCATCGACATGCAAGTCGTGATATTCTATACAAAACATGATCATCTCATACATCACATATATCTCATCATGTAATTGGCCATATCACATCACAACATACCCTGCAAAAACAAGTTAGACGTCCTCTAATTGTTGTTGCAAATTTTACGTGGCTGCTACGGGTTAGCAAGAACCGTTCTTACCTACGCAAAACCACAACGTGGTGTAGTGATTGCTTTTTGATCTTCTAAAAGAACCCTCTTCATTGAACCGATTCAACTAAAGTGAGAGAGACAGACACCCGCCAGTCACCTTTATGCAACAAGTGCACGCAGCGGTAAAACCAGTCTCGCGTAAGCGTACGCGTAATGTCGGTCCGGGCCGCTTCATCTCACAATACCGCTGAATCAAGTATCAACTAGTAACGGCAAGCAATATGTATACACCCACGCCCACAACTCGTTTGTGTTCTACTCGAGATCTCATCTACGCATAGACCTAGCTCATGATGCCACTGTTGGGGAACGTTGCATGGGAAACAAAATTTTTTCCTACGCACACGCAAGATCTATCCATGGTGATGAGCATCTACGAGAGGGAGAGTGAATCTACATACCCTTGTAGATCGCTAAGCGGAAGCGTTAATAAACGCGGTTGATGTAGTCGAACGTCTTCGCGATCCAAATCGCCGAGCGTCCCGCGATCCAATCACGATCCTTCCGATCTAGTGCCGAACGGACGGCACCTCCGCGTTCAACACACGTACGGCTTGATGACGCCTTCACCTCCTCGATCCAGCGAGCGATGGTGAAGTAGTGGTTGAGTTCCAGCAGCACGACGGCGTGGTGATGGTGGTGAGGAACAATCTCTGCAGGGCTTCGCCAAGCGCTACGGAGATTATGACGGAGGAACTAGAGGGCTAGGGTTGCCGGCACACGGCTTGGGAAATCCTGATGTATCCCGTGTGCTAGCCCTGCCCCTCTATTTATATGTTGAGCCTTGGGGTCTAAACTTGGAGTAAAAGCCTCCTCCGGGTCGGTTTTGCCCGCACAAGGTCGGTTTGGCCCGCAGGGAAAGAGTCCAACTCGGATCCCTGCCGAACCGTGCACAGCCGCGCACAAGCGGTAGTACCGCTTCACACAAGCGGTAGTACCGCTTGGGCGGTAGTACCGCTTCACACAAGCGGTAGTACCGCTCCGGCGGTAGTACCGCTTCACCAAGCGGTAGTACCGCTTACGCGGCAGCAAAACTACTTTTGCACTTTCCAATACCTTGTGGGCTTTATCCCTTTGGCTCATATAAAGTGTTGCTGCACCCGAACACTTCGGTAAACATCCGGAACCTCTTCCGGTGAACTTCGGAACTCTTCCGGAGATCAAAACACTATTATCACATATATCAATCTTTACCTCCGGACTATTCCGGAGATCCTCGTCATGTCCGGGATCTTATCCGGGACTCCGAACAACTTTCGGTCACCAACATAATAACTCAATTATACTAATCGTCACCAAACGTTAAGTGTGTAGACCCTGCGGGTTCGAGAACTATGTAGACATGACCGAGACACCTCTACGGCCAATAACCAATAGCGGGACCTGGATGCCCATATTGGCTCCTACATATTCTACGAAGATCTTTATCGGTCGAACCTCTATGTCAAGGATTCAGTTAATCCCGTATGCTGTTCCCTTTGTTCTTCGGTATGTTACTTGCCCGAGATTCGATCGTCGGTATCACTATACCTAGTTCAATCTCGTTACCGGCAAGTCTCTTTACTCGTTCCGTAATACAAGATCTCGTGGCTAACACTTTAGTCACATTGCTTGCAAGGCTCATTGTGATGTTGTATTACCGAGTGGGCCCTGAGATACCTCTCCGTCATACGGAGTAACAAATCCCAGTCTTGATCCATGCCAACCCAACAGACACCCTCGGAGATACCTGTAGAGCACCTTTATAGTCACCCAGTTACGTTGCGACGTTTGATACACACAAGGTATTCCTCCGGTGTTAGTGAGTTGCATGATCTCATGGTCAAAGGAACAGATACTTGACATGCAGAAAACAATAGCAATAAACTGACACGATCAAATGCTACGTTTACAGTTTGGGTCTTGTCCATCACATCATTCTCCTAATGATGTGATCCCGTTATCAAATGACATCTCATGTCAATGGCTAGGAAACCTTAACCATCTTTGATCAACGAGCTAGTCAACTAGAGGCTTACTAGGGACACAGTGTTGTCTATGTACCCACACATGTATTTGAGTTTCCAATCAATACAATTATAGCATGGATAATAAACGATTATCATGAACAAGGAAATATAATAATAACCAATTTATTATTGCCTCTAGGGCATATTTCCAACAGATAACGTCCCCAATATCCTTGCTGTCCACTTTGTGCTCATAGATGAATTCCATGATCATGGAGTGGTTGGCATTGAGTCCACTCTCCACCATCCCCTGGCACTTCAAGATCTCCTGTTCCACTGCTTCAAGCCTGGCCTTGTCGCTCTCGGTCTTCTTTGGCCCTTGAACATCCCGGATGTGAAGCAACCCCTCACGCATCTCAATAGCTTGAGGGTGTTTCATCACCTCCGGAAGGTATGCGTTGATGACCTTCTCGTAGAACTTGTCCTTGGACGAGCTAGGAGGCGCCATGGCGATCTAGATCTGTCAGGAAAACAGCCCGAAACAAGAACAGAGGAGAAGCTTGCGATACGGTGGTCAAAACATCCGAGAGTATATATAATGAATTTTTTTCGTGCAGGATGATACGTCTCCAACGTATCTATAATTTTTGATTGTTCCATGCTATTATAGTATCAATCTTAGATGTTTTTATATGCAATTATATATCATTTTTTGGGACTAACCTATTAACCTAGTGCCTAGTGCC
Source organism: Elymus sibiricus (assembly GCA_039707655.1). Taxonomy (NCBI): domain Eukaryota; kingdom Viridiplantae; phylum Streptophyta; class Magnoliopsida; order Poales; family Poaceae; genus Elymus; species Elymus sibiricus. The sequence goes on along the minus strand of CM077676.1, from coordinate 116,779,669 downwards.
AGTTGCTGTTTTCTGCTTGTTTTTGGCTTTTCAGAGAAATAGTACCAAATGAAGTCCAAATGCCATGAAAATTTTTGGAGATTTTTTTCTGGACAAAAGAAACCTTGGAAGCTTCGGGAGGAGGCCAGAAGCCTCACGGAGGCTTCACAAGGCAACAGGGTGCGCCCCAGGGGGTGCCGTGTTGCCTTGTGGGGCTCACGTGACTCCATTTGACCTAATTCCACTTCTATAAATTCACAAATATTGGGAAACCATCAGAGAGCCAGAAGAGAAAACCTTTCCGCCGCCGCAAGCCTCTGTTCTTTCGCGATCCCATCTGGAGGCCTTTTCCGGTACTCTGCCGGAGGGGGAATCGATCACGGAGGGCTTCTACATCAACCTTGCTTCCCTTCCGATGATGTGTGAGTAGTTTACCATAGACCTACGGGTCCATAGCTAGTAGCTAGATGGCTTCTTCTCTCTCTTTGATCTTCAATACAATGTTCTCCTCGATGTTCTTGGAGTTCTATCCGATGTAATCTTCTTTTGCGGTGTGTTTGTTGGGATCCAATGAATTGTGAGTTTATGATCAGATTATTCATGAGAAATATTTGAGTCTTCTCTGAACTCTTTTATCCATGATTGTTATAGCTTTGTATTTCTCTCTGATCTATCGATTTCGTTTGGCCTACTAGATTGATTTATCTTGCAATGGGAGAGGTGCTTTGTGATGGGTTCAATCTTGCGATGCTCAATCCCAGTGACAGAAGGGGACATGACACGTATTTGTATTGTTGCCATTAAGGATAAAAAGATGGGGTTTATTCATATTGCTTGAATTTGCTTCTCTACATCATGTCATCTAGCTTAAGGCGTTACTCTGTTTTTATTAACTTAATACTCTAGATGCATGCTGGATAGCGGTCGATGAGTGGAGTAATAGTAGTAGATGCAGGCAGGAGTCGGTCTACTTGTCTCGGACGTGATGCCTATATACATGATCATTGCCATGAATCCGTCATAATTATTCGCTTTTCTATCAATTGCCCAACAGTAATTTGTTTCTGTGCTCGAGAGAGAAGCCTCTAGTGAAAACTATGGCCCCCGGGTCTATCTTTATCATATAAAAAACCTAAAAATACCTTGCTACAATTTATTTACTTTTATTTTAATTAGTGTTTTAGTTTATCTATTTACCTCGATAAGATTTAATCCTTGCAAATAACCGCTAAGAGGATTGACAACCCTTTTATTTGCGTTGGGTGCAAGTGTTTGCTCTTGTGTGTGCAGGTGCGCTTAACGGAATTTTGTTTGGTTCTCCTACTGGATTGATAACCTTGGTTCTTAACTGAGGGAAATACTTATCTCTACTGTACTGCATCATCCTCTCCTCATCGGGGAAATACCAACGCAGACTACAAGTAGCACAGGACAAGTAATATGGAAGAAAAACGGAGTCAGGAAAGTCCACGGGGGAGCCACAAGCTCGGTAGGCGCACCCTGGGGGGGGGGGGGGGGTAGGGCGCGCCCCCAGGCTTGTCGCTCCCTCGTGCACTTTTCGGACTTTTATTATTTTCCTAATTTTTCATATATTCCGAAACAAACATAAAGTACTTTTATGGAATTTTTGGAGTCGGTTTACTTACCGTACCACATACCTACTCCTTTTCAGGGTTCTGGAGCGTTCCGGAAGGTTTCTTCTATGTGCTCCTCTGGTGTCATGGTTTGAATAACATTAGTTTCAACATTAATGGGCATACCTGAGATATAATGTTTAATTCTTTGCCCATTAACCACTCTCGGATTAGTGCCTTCGGAATTGTTTATCTTGATAGCTCCGGAATGATAAACTTCTTTGACGATGTATGGTCCTTCCCATTTAGAGAGAAGTTTTCCTGCAAAGAATCTTAAACAAGAATTGTATAATAGAACATGATCACCCACTTTGAATTCCCGTTTCTGAATTATTTTATCATGCCATCTTTTAACCTTTTCTTTAAACAACTTGGCATTTTCATAAGCTTGTGTTCTCCATTCATCTAAAGAGCTAACATCAAATAACCTCTTTTCACCGGCAATTTTAAAATCATAGTTGAGTTCTTTAATTGCCCAATAAGCTTTATGTTCTAATTCAAGAGGTAAATGACATGCTTTTCCATAAACCATTTTATACGGAGACATACCCATAGGATTTTTATAAGCAGTTCTATAAGCCCATAATGCATCATCAAGTTTCTTAGACCAATTCTTTCTGGATCTATTAACAGACTTTTGCAAAATTATATTTATTTCTCTATTACTCAATTCAACTTGACCACTAGATTGAGGATGATAAGGTGATGCAATTCTATGGTTAACATCATATTTAGCAAGAAGTTTACGGAAAGCACCATGAATAAAATGCGAACCACCATCAGTCATCAAATATCTAGGGACTCCAAACGTCAGAAATATAACTTCTTTAAGCATTTTAATAGAAGTGTTATGATCAGCACTACTAGTTGGAATAGCTTCTACCCACTTAGTAACGTAATCAATAGCAACTAAGATATGGGTATACCCATTAGAGGAAGGAAAAGGTCCCATGTAATCGAAACCCCAAACATCAAATGGTTCAATAACAAGTGGAAAATTCATAGGCATTTCCTGACGTCTACTAATATTCCCAATTCTTTGACATTCATCACAAGAGAGGACAAACTTACGTGCATCTTTGAAGAGAGTAGGCCAATAAAAACCAGATTGTAATACCTTATGTGCAGTTCTGTCTCCTGCATGGTGTCCTCCGTATGCCTCGGAGTGACACTTCTGTAGGATTTGTTCCTGTTCATGCTCAGGTATACAACGTCAAATAATACCATCTACTCCTTCTTTATATAAATGTGGGTCATCCCAAAAGTAATGTCTTAAATCAAAGAAGAATTTTTTTCTTTTGCTGGTAGGTAAAACTAGGTGGAATATATTTAGCAACAATATAATTAGCATAGTCTGCATACCAAGGACTAGTGCGAGAAGCATTTACCACTGCTAATTGCTCATCAGGAAAATTATCATTAATAGGTAGTGGGTCATCAAGAACATTTTCCATCCTAGACAAATTATCCGCTATTGGGGTTTCAGCTCCTTTTCTATCAACAATATGCAAATCAAATTCTTGTAACAAAAGAACTCACCTAATAAGTCTAGGTTTAACATCTTTCTTTTCCATAAGGTATTTAATAGCAGCATGATCAGTGTGAACAGTTACATTAGAATCAACAATATAAGATCTGAACTAATCACATGAAAACACAACTGCTAAAAATTATTTCTCAGTAGTAGCATAATTTCTTTGACCACTGATATGTCTCCAACGTATATATAATTTATGAAGTATTCATGCCATGTTTATAACAATTTTATATGGTTTTGGTATGATTTGATTAGAACTAACCCGGACTAACGCTGTTTTCAGCAGAACTACCGTGGTGTTGTTTTTTGTGCTGAAATAAAAGTTCTCGGAATTGGACGAAACTTTTTGACGAATTTTTTTGGACCAAAAGAGACCCCCGAAGCTCCGTGGAAGGACCAGAAGAGCCACGAGGAGGCCACAAGGAAACACGGCGCGCCTTGGGGGGTCGTGTGCTGTTGCCTTGTGGGCCCCTCGCAGCTCCTTTTCGCGTGATTCCAACGCTGAAAAATCCTATTAATAGAGAAACCCCCAGAAATAAACCTAGAACTTCGACGCTGCCGCAAGCCTCTGTACCGAAGAAATACCATCTAGAGCCCTGTTCCGGCACCCTGCCGAAGGGGGGAATCATCACCGGAGGCCATCTTCATCATCCCGGCGGTCTCCATGACGAGGAGGGAGTAGTTCACCCTCGGGGCTGAGGGTATGTATTAGTAGCTATGTGTTTGATCTCTCTCTCTCTCTCGTGTTCTTGATTTGGCACGATCTTGATGTATCGCGAGCTTTGTTAATATAGTTGGATCATATGGTGTTTCTTCCCTATCTATCTTCTTGTGATGAATTGAGTCTTTCCCTTTGAGGTTTCGTTATTGTCGGATTGAATATTTCAGATTTGAGAACACTTGATGTATGTCTTGCATGTGGATACCCGTGGTGACAATGGGGTATTCTATTGGTTCACTTGATGTATGTTTTGGTGATCAACTCGCGGATTCCCGTGACCTTGGGGTAATCTATGCATAGGGGTTGGTTGCACGTTTTCATCTTCTTTTCTCTGATAGAAACTTTGGGGTACTCTTTGAAGTTCTTTGTGTGGATTAAATATTATGAATCTGAAGTTGTTTTGATGCATATCGAATAATCAACTCATGGATACTTGTGGTGACATTGGAGTATCTAGGTGACATTAGAGTTGGTTGATGCGTATCATATGGTGTTATTTTAGTATGAACTGTAGGGCTGTTTGTGACACTTATAGGGATGGCTCAATAGATTGATCGGAAAGGATAACTTTGAGGTGGTTTCGTACCCTACAACAATTTCTTCTTATATTCTCCGCTAATAGGAACTTTGGAGTGATTCTTTATCGCACGTTGAGGGATTGTTATATGATCCAATTATGTTAACACTGTTGAGAGATTGCACTAGTGAAAGTATGAACCCTAGGTGTAACACCCCCAGTGTCATGCTACAGTGACCTCACATTAATGATGCCATGTCATCATGCCTTTCCATGCCAAATAACCACTTGTCCAAAATCAAGTTCAAATTCCATTTGAAATGCACGTCAAATAATTACTTCTTCAGATAATTAAACAAAATAGTTCATAATATTGCAAATAATCCCAAAGCAATTATATAAATAAAACCAACATTATTTGAATTCCCAAATTGACCCTAACATCCAAAATCAGTAGCCAAACAGCCCCAAATTAAATCATTTCTATTTAAACAAAATCCATATCAATTCAAACAAAATCCAAACTTTTTGTGGCAGTACAGTTAAATGCAATGCTAATTATGAGTAAAGTCCCACATTTTACAAAATACATTTGCTAGCTAAAAGAAAATGCAATAGAAAAGAATAAAGAAAAGCAGAAAGCAAAAATAAAAGAAAAAGGAAAAGGGCCACTGTTGGCTAGGCCTTAGTGCACAGTGTGCAGGCCCAGCCCAACAGCGCCGCCGTCGTCTCCCTCCTCCCCGTGTCAGCACGCGTGTGCACACCTGACGCCGTCCGCCGTCACCACCGCACCTGCTCGCCGCCCCGCGTCGCTATAGCCGCCGCGGGTGGATAAGAGCGCCACCGCACGCCTCGGGGACTCGCGCCCGTCCCTATCCCCCTCCACCTCGCACTGCTCTCTCCTTCCCCGCCATGGCCGCCACTGCCGTCGCCGTCGCCTTGCTGCCCGCGTAGCCACAGGGCTCCTCGCGCCTCGCCGTCGTGCCCACGAGCTCCGCCCGCGTCCGCTACACCCTCTAGTGCCGCTGGACGAAGCCGGGAGCCACCGCATTGACCACAACGACCTCGTCTTCCTCCTCTGCGCCGCCGGACCTGGCCGTCTAATCCGCACCGTCAAGCCTCCCTCGAGCCCGCTTTGCTCACCTACAGGGCCGCAGTAAGCCCCTCTCCCTTTCCCCTCTCTCGCTGAGCTCGCGCGCGTCCTCTAGCTGCTGCTGCCATTGCTGCCCGAGCTCGCCGCCGCCGGCCATGTCGCCACCGCAGCCACAGCACCCGCAGCCCGCATCCGAGCACGCCTCGTGCTCAGCATGCTTCCAGGAACCCAACTCCGCCGCCCGCTTGCCTTGCCGTGCCCTGTAGCGCCGATTCCGACCACGCCCGTACTCCGGCGTCCGCCGCGGAGCTCACCGCCATCGCTGTGGGTCGTCTCCAGCCGCGCCACCGCTACCAAACGATGCGGCGTCGTCTCCCCGTTCGAACGCGCCAAGCCGCGCGCCAAATGGTCGCCGGAGTGCGTTTTCCGACGCCTCCCGTGGCCCTCCGCCACGTTTCGGCATCGCCGGCGGCTTAACGCCGGTGGTCCGACGTGGCGCCGACCTGGGGCCCACCCTGGGATACTGCCAGTGGGTCCCAGGGGCCCAGTTGACCACGTTGACTTGGTCAACATGCTGACTGGGCTAGCACAGTCACCGACGTGTGGGCCCACAACCACTAATTAGGATTAGTTTAAAATAATTAACTCTGTTAACTAAATGTTGCACTGGCATGTGGGTCCCGCTAGCTAATTAACTTAATTAGATAAATTAAACCTATGTTTAAATAAATCAGTCAATGACAGGTGGGACCCACTGGTCAGTTTGACTAGTCAAAGTCCACAGTTGACTGCTGACTGGGCAGTCAACTGGGGCCCACTGTCAGTCTCTGTTGCACATTTCTGGGTACACTTTTGTGTACCCATAGCAATTAATATTTAAATGATTTTCAAATTAAATTAATTCCAGTAAATTCCAGAAATTCCAGAAAATGATTAAAACTTTGTAAAATCATATAAAATAATCCGTAACTCGGATGAAAATAATTTATATATGAAAAATGACCAGAAAAATAAGACGAATCCGAATATGTGATCAACATGCTTGACCATCACTCCTAACTAGATGAACATGGAACCTTCCCCTCCGGATCCATATACCGATCATCACCTAAAGCCGGGAAAATATTCCCAGATATTTTCCCGCTCCGTCTGTAACGAGTAGCACTGCGATACTTCACCCCATCACAGCTTATTGCCTTGTCATGCATCTGTGTGCATTTGTTTGCTTTATATTTACTGTTTCTTCCCCCTCTTCCTCTCCGGTAGACCCCGAGACTGACGCTGCTCCTGAGTACGACTACGTCGTCGATGACCCTTCTTCCCTTTCAGTAGAGCTTCCAGGCAAGCAAAACCCCCTTGATCATTCCTATATCGCCCATTCTTTCTCTCCCATGCTTGCATTAGATTTTGCTACTATAATTGATTGCTCCTATTCTGATGCATAGCCTGATTTTGTAACCTGTTGTTGATACTTTACCTGTTGACCAAAATGCTTAGTATAGGCTGGTTAGTGATCCATCAATGGCCCCACACCCCTGTCCGTGTTGCCCTGCTTTGCTACCGGATGACTTGATCAACGTGATCGAAATGCAGAGACCGACACAGCACCGCACACCCCCCTTAGTTGTACGGCTCTGCAGAGCTACTATCGAGTGCCGAGGGTGATACCTCCTACCTCACTCCTGATGATATCTCTGTAGCGTAGCTAGTCAGTTGTGGGTTACCGAGGGTGATTCCTCTTTCACCACCTCTGATGAGGCCTCTGTCGTGCAGCCCCTCAAGTGTGAACCCATCGAGGGTGATTCCTCTAAGTTCACCTTGACGGTTACATCGAGTGGGAATCCATCGTGGGTGATTCCTTAGATTCCCCACGATGTTATGGACACACGGGTACTTTGACCTTCACCTCAGACCTTTGTTAAAGACGGGTCGGCTCCAAGAGCACCCGCGAGATATTGTTGAAGTCGGGTCGAGCCCAAGGGTACCCGCGAGAGAGTCTTGTGGCGGCTGGCTGTTAGCGGTACCACCCGGGATGTGGTGGTAGCTTGGGACTTGTCCCGACAGCCGACACGGAACTTACACTATAGTCGGAGCGATAGGGCAGGCGGAGACTACCTAAGAGAGAGGTGGGCCTAGTCCCTGGTCGTGGTCTGCGAGATACCTAGTCAGAACGGCCAAAGCCCTGGTCGTCTCCGCGAGCTCCTAATAATTCACTAACGGATTTGGGTATTTGATCTGAGTTGGCCACTGGCCTATACGCACTACCACCATGCGGGATAATGGTTTAATGGGGCCCTCGGCGCCGTATGTATCAGCCGAAAGCTCTGTCAGACGTCCAGTTCAGCATTGTGGCACGGTCGGATCGTGCCATCCAGGAGAGAGGTGGCGCTGGTATCCACCGTCCTCACAACGACCCGGAGTGCGAAGGGCGAGATGGGCTCAAGACCGCTGAGCGCTTAGGATGTAGATCGGCGGGGACCTCTCTGTGGAGCCTAGGTAGGACTACGTCGTGTCGATCAGCCGAGGCCGGGCATGACCGAGAAAAGTGTGTCCGGCCAGAGTTAATCGAGCGTGTTGGGTAACAGTAGTGCACCCCTGCAGGGAAGTTATCTATTCGAATAGCCGTGTCCACGGTAACAAGACGCTCATTGTAGTATCCCGATCTACTACAACTAGAACTGGATACTTGTGATACTTTAATTAATATGTTAGCTCCGGGATCGCTTTCTCGCAGGGAGTCGAGGAAGGATCTCTGGGCATTCCTGCTATTACTTATTACTTTATGTTATGCTACTAATCTGCACTCTTCTAATGCTGCAAGACGCTGCAAGATGCTAGTCTTCGATAGGCTAGGCCTTCCCCTCTGTTTTGGCAATTATGCAGTTTAGTCCACAGATACAGCCCCTTCATTTGATACCGATGCATACTTATCATAGATCTGATGTAAGTCTTGCGAGTACTTTGGATGAGTACTCACGGTTGCTTTGCTACCTCTTTTTCCCCATACCCGATTGCTACAATCAGATGACGGAGCCTCGGAGCCAGCTGACCCCGTCGACGACTACTACTACCCTGACGGTGCCTACTACTACGTGGAGACCGACGACCAGGAGTAGATAGGAGGCTCCCAGGCAGGAGGCCTGCGCCTTTTCGACCTAGATGTCATTGTTTTTCTCAGCCTTCTTAAGGCAAGCTTGTCTAACTATGTCTGTGATCAGATACTGATGTTATCGCTGACTCTTGTGTAACTCGTATTCGAGCCCTCGAGGCCCCTGGCTTGTAATATAAAGGTGTCTAGAGTTGTGTTGTGATATCTTCCCGTGAGTCCCTGGGCTTGATCGTGCGCATTTGCGTGTATGATTAGTGCACGGTCGAGTCGGGGGCGTCACACTAGGCCTTGTTTTCAAGCATTGCAATACTGTTTGTGCTCCGTTTCGTTACTTGCTACCTTGTTGTTTTTTATTTTTCAGATTACAAAAACATATATCTACTATCCATAATACACTTGTATCACCATCTCTTTGCCGAACTAGTGCACCTATACAATTTACCATTGTATTGGGTGTGTTGGGGACACAAGAGATTTCTTGTATTTGATTGCAGGGTTGTTTGAGAGACCATCTTCATCCTACGCCTCCCACGGATTGATAAACCTTAGGTCATCCACTTGAGGGAAATTTGCTACTGTCCAACAAAACTCTGCACTTGGAGGCCCAACAACGTCTACAAGAATAAAAGTTACGTAGTAGACATCAAGTTCTTTTCTGGCGCCGTTGCCGGGGAGGTGAGTGCTTGAAGGTATATCTTTAGATCTTGCAATTGAATCTTTTAGTTTCTTGTTTTATCACTAGTTTGGTTTATAAAAGAAAACTAAAAAAAATTGGAATTGAGGTTGCCACAAATGCTTCATCTTTATAATATCTTTCTTGAAAATGATGGATCGGAAAATTGTGCTCAATTGCTAGAGGAAGAATTTAATAAAATGTTTAATGTGGGTTCCTTGAATGATAAGCATGATTGCAATGTTGCTAGTATGAATTCTTTGAATATCCATGATGCTAATGATATGCAAAGCCATGAGCTTGGGGATGCTATGTTTGATGAAGATGATATTTTTAATCCCCCAAGTTTTGATGAGCAAATTTATTATGATGAAAGCATGCCTCCTATTTATGATGATTACCATGATGAAAGTGGGTTTGGAAGAGTGTCAACTTTATGTAATAATGATCCCACTATTTTGGAGGGTGTTGAATCTTATTGGAATAATGATAAAAGTAGATTTGGAGAGGTCATGACTTTTATTTAGTGATGAATCCACTATTTTGGAAGAGGTTTCAATTGATTATGACAATAAAGTTGCTATCTATGATGATTATGGTGATGACATGTATGCTATAAAGAATAATGATAACCATGAAACTTGTCATCATGATTTTAATGTTCAATTTGATCATGTCAATCAAGTATCTCATGATAGTTATTTTGTTGAGTTTGCTCCCACTATTATGAATGAGAAGAAATTTGCTTATGTGGAGAGTAATAAAAATCCTATGCATGTAGGTCATGAAAAGAATGCTTTATGTGATAGTTATATTGTTGAATTCATTCATGATGCCACTTAAAATTATTATGAGAGAGGAACATATGCTTGTAGGCTTCTCAATAATATCAAATTTCCTCTCTATGTGTTGAAAGTTTTGAAGTTATGCTTGTTTTGCCTTCCTATGCTAGTTGATTCTTGCTCCCATAAATTGTTTGCTCACAAAATCCCCATGCATAGGAAGTGGGTTAGGCTTAAATGTGCTAGTCATATGCTTCATGATGCTCCCATTATGTTTCAATTCTTTACTTTTATGTGAGCATCATTGAAATCATCATGCCTAGCTAAAAAGGCATTAAAGAAAATCGCTTGTTGGGAGACAACCCAATATTTATACTTACTGTTTTTGTGTGTCCACATGATTAAGCTACTGTAATAATCATGTTTTATATGTTTTCTTTCAATAATGTGCCAATTAAATCCTTTGGGATAGTGTGGATACTTGTTGATTAGATTCTGTGCAAAAACAGAAACTTTTGTGTCCAGTGCTGGAATTTCTATTCTGTAATGGTGCGTGAGAAAATTCTGAAATTATTACACAATATTGGGTTACAAATAATTTACATTTTCCTGATTTTTCAGAATTGTTGGGGTTACAGAAGTATACTTTTTAATTCGCTCACTACATGTTGTTCTGTTTTTGACAGATTCTGTTTTTATTGCATAGTTTGCTTGTTTTAGTGTTTCCATAGCTTATATTGAGTAATATAAATTGTGGAAATGATGGAATACAGTAGGTATTATGTGAGAACAATTATGAATCTTGTCTTGACAGTACCAAAGTTAATGATTTATTTTCATACTAACCTATCTCACGGAGTTCCGTTAAGTTTTGTGTGATTGAAGTTTTCAAGTTTTGGGAGAGATATCGATATGAGGAGAATAAGGAGCGGCAAGACCCTAAGCTTGGGGATGTCCAAGTGTGACGCCCCCAGCTTAATCGTGCACTAATCATACACGCAAATGCACACGATCAAGCCTAAGGACTCACTTGAAGATATCACAACACAACTCTAAACACAAATAAAAGTCATACAAGCTTTATATTACAAGCCAGGGGCCTCGAGGGCTCGAATACATAAGCTCGATGTCATACAAGCATCAGCGGAAGCATCAAGTATCTGAGTACAGACACAAAGTTAAACAGATAGGCCTTTAAGAAGGCGGGGCAAAATAAAACACGGATCGAAAGGCGCAGGCCTCCTGCCTGGGTGCCTCCTAACTACTCCTGGTCGTCGGAGGGCTCCTCGTAGTAGTAGTAGTACCCAGGGGGGTAGAAGTAGTGGTAGTCGTCGGCTAGGGCAGCTGGCTCAGCAGGCTCCTGGGCTCCATCGTCTGGTCTCATCAATCGGGTATGTGAAAAAGGGAAGCAAAGCAACCATGAGTACTCATCCAAAGTACTCAGCAAGACTTACATTAGATCTATTCTACTTATGCAACATTATCAAAGAAAGGCTATATATGTGGACTTGTCTGCAGAAATGCCAGAATAGAGAGAAAGGCCTAGCCTATCGAAGACTAGCATCTTCAGGGTCTTGCAGCATTAGAAGAGTGTAGATTAGTACATAAATATAATAGTAGCAACAAGTATCAACAACGCCCAGAGATCCTTCCTCGACTCCCTGCGAGAAAGCGACCCCGAAGCCAATATAATCAACCCATTTCTAGTTATAGAAGATCGGGATATTCTCCAAGCGTCCTGTTACCGTGGACACGGCTATTCGAATAGATATACTTCCCTGCAGGGGTGCACCAACTTACCCAACACGCTCGAAGACTCTGGCCGGACACACTTGCTCAGTCGATGCCCGGCCTCGGACTATCGACATGTCGTAGCCCTACCTAGGTTCAGCAGAGAGGCCAGCACGCCAATCTACATCCTAAGTGCGAAGGGGTCCTGGGCCCGTCGCCCTTTGCACTCCTGCGCATTGCGTGGGCGGCCGGGAGCAGACCTAGCCCCCTTAATACAAGCGCGGGCGTTACCAGTCCAACCCGGCGCGCGCCACTCAATCGCTGACATCTGAAGAACTTCGGCTGATACCACGACGCCGAGTACCCATATTATTCCCACGGGCTGGTTAGCGCGATAAGGCCAGAGGCCTACTCAGATTACATATCCTAACCCTTAGTGATTAGGAGCGCGCGATAACGAGCAGAGACTCACGATCCTGTGACCCCGTCGCCCCGTCTCGTGGACTTACGGCAAGGGCTAAGAATGCCCGGCCGTGCCACGTATTCATCTCGTGGTACCCTCACGGTCAACCCGACTCCACATCACATCACTCGCGGGTACCCCTCGGGGTCTACCCGACTTTATCCAGGTATCAGTAATAAAGTGCAAGTAACCGTGTGTCCATAACATCAGGAAGGAATCCGAGGAATCACCCTCGTAGGATTCCCACTCGATGATCCCGTCAAAGTGAATCCAGAGGAATCACCCTCGATGGTATTCACACTTGCGGGATTGCACGACAGAAGCTTCATCGGAGGTGGGGAAGAGGAATCACCCTCGGTAACCCACAACCGACTAGCTATACTACAGAGGCTTCATCGGGAGTGAGATGAGAGGTATCACCCTCGGCACTCGATGTTGCCTCTGCAGAGTCGAGCAACTTAGGGGGGAAGTGTGGTGATGTACTGGTCACAGCCCGACGATCACATCGATCGGGACATAGGTACTATCGCGGGGCAACTACAGCAAGGAAGAGGGGCCACAGATGGTTCACTACCATCCAACCTATTCTAAGCAGTTTGGATAACAGGCAGGTATCAAATAATAGTTACAAGGACAGGCTATGCATCAGAATAGGATAAAACATTAGCAGTAGCAAATTCTAATGCAAGCAGGAGGGAGAGAGAATAGGTGATATAGGCATGCGTCAAGGGGGGTTGCTTGCCTGGAAGTTCTGCGGCAAAGGAGGGGTCATCAGTGGTGTCGTTGGTCTCCTGAGCTGCGTCGGTCTCGGGGGCTATCGGAGAAGAAGAGGGGGAAGAAACAATAAATAAAGGCAGACAAATGCAACACAAAGCATGACATGCTAAGATGCAGTGCAGGGTTGCCTAAATGTATCTCTAAACCATTTTAGTTATTTTAGGATTTAAGTTGGATTTATTAGCAGGTATGCATGCACTATTCATCTATCGGAAACGGGAAAAAAGTTGCGGGTTCACCTTCGTAGAGGGTCCCGACATAAAAACAGATGGCACGATTGGATTCGTGGGATTTTTCTGATCAACTTTCATGTAGAAAGTTTTTCGATCCGAGCTACGGTTTAATTTCTACGAATTTTCAAAGTTTTTAGTATTTTTCTGAAATTCTGGAATTTAATTTAATTATTTAATTTGAATTATCCAGAATAGTGATTGCTGACGTCAGTGGGTCAAATGAGCTGACCCGAGTCAAACCTGACCAGTGGGACCCACTGGTCAGCGACTCAGGGCAGATTAGTGATTAATTAAAACTAATCTGGATTAATTAAGGGGTGGACCCCACATGTCAGTGTCTGTATATTTATTAGATTTATTTTAAAAACCAATTTAACTAATTAACCGCGTGGGCCCACTGGTCAGTGTCAGAGGGGAACAGTAACCGCGCGTTGACCCGGTCAACGAAGTCAACACAGGCCAGGGACCCACTTGTCGGTGTCACAGGGTGGGTCCCACACCTGGCCAGGTCAGCGCGTCGCCGGGAAAACACGCCGGCGAGCTCCACAGTGACGGCCGAACACCGGCAGGGCTCGGATTTTCACCACACGGCACCAAATCGAGCGTTTTCGACGGCGTTCGAACGAGGGGAGCGGCGCGCATCCAATGCGGGTGGTCTCGGGAGCTGAGGAGGCCAGAGTCGTCGCCGGTGACAAGGACGGCGGAGACCCGAAATCCGGCGAACTCGCGCGCGGTGATACAGAGGCCAAAGCGGGCGGCGCGCTACTCCTACGGCGTCTACTCGAAGCCACGAACACGTTGGCGAGCTCGGTGGATCATGCCGGCCACTACCGCGACTGCAGCTAGCTCATCGACGGAGCTGGGCTCGGTCATGGCGGAACCGGCCGCTCCGGGCGCGGAGAAGAGCGAAAAGAGAGGGGAGGAGGTGAGGAGCTCACCGCAGCGGCTCACGGTGGCCCTTGGCGGATTTGTAGCGCAGGGGCGGCGACGTACGGTGCGGCGAAGCTCCGGTGATCCGCGGCGGACTCCGGCTCGATTCGGCCAATGCCGTGGCCTCGGGCTTGAAAGCGAGGTCGGGGATGAAGAAGGAGACGACGGCGGAGCTGATGGCCTGCTCGGAGAGGTGAGGCAGTGGTTGGCCGCAGAGATTTACCACGGCGCGGCGGCGGCGGCTCTCGGATGCGCGAGCAGAGGAGAGGGAGGAGCGAGCGCGTGCAGGAGAGGGAGAAAGAAAAGGCGCGGCGACCAGGGGGAAGGCTTGGGGCGCCCTTATCCCCAGCCCACCTGCTCCGATGCGGTGGCGAGCGGTGGGCGGCGGTGACGGGCGCAGCCACGGCGGCGTCGACACGAGCGCGGGAGCAGGTAGAAGAAACAGGTGTGGGCCGGCTGGGCCGGCGCGGCCCAGAGCCAGGTAAGCTTCTGCCCTTTCTCTTTTTCTGCTTTCTCTTTTTATTTATTAAACAGAGAGAGAGATGGATTTAATTGGGCATCCAAATCATTTTAGAAAAATGTGGGATTTGGCCCATTAAATAATCTGCATTTTTAGGCACTGCCACAATTATTTTGGAAGGCAGAGGAATTCCTTTTGCAATTTTCATAATTGAATTGGCATTATAAATTGCTGGATTTGTACTGGATTAAATGCCACTGTCCATTTTAGCAACATAGTGATGTTGTTTTCCTGAACAACAATTGTTTTTGGAATATTTGCTAATTGATGAACATTTTTCCAGCAATTTTTGTGCAACTCCAAAATTCAATTGCATTTGAATTTGAATTCAGGGGCAGAATTTGGAATGAGATATTAATCCACATTGATTCTCATTGCAAATCTCAGATGACTTGGCATTAATACGATGGATCACTGTAGCTCATTACATAGGGGTATTACACCAAGGCACCCCAAGCGTCTAAGCTTGGGGATGCCCCGGAAGGCATCCCCTCTTTTGTCTTCTACATTATCGGTAACCTCACTTGGAGCTATATTTTTATTCGTCACATAATATGAGTTTTGCTTGGAGCATCATTTTCTTTTGTTGAGATTTGCTTGGTGTTATCAATAATCATGTTTTGTATCTTTTAGTTCAATAAAATGCCAATTATAGCCCTTACCATGCTCAGTTTGCAAGTTTATGTGTTGCTATTTGAAAACAGAAAGTTTTCTGTTATATCCTGATTTTTTTTGAATTGTCAGAACATGATAAAAATCTGAAATTTTTACACAGTAAGCATTCATGAGTTCTCTGTCATGTGGTAATTTTTCAGAATTTTTGGAGTTAGGGAAGTATGAATTTTAAATCCCCCTTTACAGACTGTTCTGTTTAGACAGATTTCGGTTATAGTTGCATTGTTTGCATATGTTTGCTTGTTTAATGTTTCTATTTGTGGATAGGAGTGTTAAATATGCAGAGGCATTTAGTATGCAATGTTTAATTATAATTTTAGTGATTTGCTACAGTAGAGAATGTTAAGGTTTTGAGTTGATTTATGCTAACTTATCTCACGAGTTCTTGTCGAGTTTTGTGTGGATGAAGCTTTTAAGATTTAGGAGAAGCCATGATATGAGAGGAATTAAGGAGACACAAGAGCTCAAGCTTGGGGATGCCCAGGGCTCCCCAAGATAACATTCCAAGAAGTCTCAAGCAACTAAGCTTGGGGATGCCCCGGTAGGCATCCCACCTTTCTTCATCAACACCTATCAGTTAGCCTAAGTTTTTACTTGTCCACATGATATGTGCTATTCTTGGAGTGTCCTTTTATTTTCATTTTGTTTGCTGTTTGAATAAAATTATCAAGATCTGAAATCTTTATTTGGAGAGAGTCCTCACATAGCTACTTAATTGTTTGACTACTCATTGATCTTCACTTATATCTTTTGGAGTAATTTGTCATTCATTCTTGTGCTTCACTTATATCCTTTGAGTAAATGTTTGAATGAATTAAATATCATAAATCTGAAATTATATATGTTCCATATGCTTAGTAATATTTCACATTGGGTTTAGAAAGTAAGATCTATTGAAGTTTGACAATCACAATATTGGTCATACAAGCAATTCATGAATGATTAGTATATGGAAGAGAAATTTCACATACAAATATATTATCTTGGACATCTTTTATGATTGTGAATACCCATTAATTATTTTCAAACTTGAGCAAATTAGTTGAAGTTGGACAAGGAAAACAACGTAATGAGTTATGTTTGGGTATATTTGCATAGAAGTTATATTGTTATGGATCCTCCAACATGTGGTGCTTGTTTAGAATCTTTTGCTAGCCAAAATTTCTGTACTAAGCGGGAATACTGCTTGTGCATCCAAAACCCTTGAGCCAAGTTTCTTTCATGAGTGTCCACCATACCTACCTATATACGGTATTACCCTGCCGTTCCAAGTAAATTTTCATGTGCCATCTCTAAAACCTTCAAATAAACATTTGTTTTGTGTGCCCGTACCGCTCATGGAGCAATGGGGCGGTTAGTATCTTCCATGTTAAGCGGGTTATTCTCATGATGGGTGTTTATTCACTTGTCATTGCACGAGAGAGGCTGGTAATTGGGATTCCCAGTCCCGTGAACAAAAATATATATAATCAAACAAAGGCTCCCCCTGGAAAGTTGAAAGTTTGGAGGGCACCCGTGAATTCGGCTAGCCATGGCTTGTGTTTGAATGGTTGAGGGGGAATTACAATTTTCATTTCTGCATGGGAACCGGCCATAATGTGTTTAGTATGGAAGATATTGAATACCTTGGTCGTGACGTTGACAGGAAAGGCACACCACTCAAAATGTATTCATCTCTGTTTTAAGCTATGAGCTCTGGCACCTCTGCAAATCCCTGCTTCCCTCTGCGAAGGGGCATTCTATTTACTTTTATGTTATTTAGTTTCATGTTATTTACTTTTAATGTTGAGTCAATTTCTTATTCCAACCTATTCTATAGTTGGCAAGCATCATGTGGTGGGGATAGATCCAGGCACATATATCCATTCAAATATATTTGATCATGATTTATTATTGTTGACAATTATCTCTATGATAAATGAGCTGGGAGGCAAAACATCAAGCCCCTATCTTTCTCTGTGTTCGATGGATGCTATTTGTTCTAAAAATATGCTTTGAGTATTAGCAATCATAGAAGATTATATGATAATTGAGTATGTGGAGCTCTTACTTAGACTTTGTTGAAAATAAGACGCATTGAAATTGTTTGGTGACTGAGAACATAGCTTGTTAAGTTTCAAGAGAATGAATTGTTTAAACCATAACATGTGAATTGATTGCTACTTTATCATGATAAGTTTTATGAGAAAGAGTTGCTGTTATGATGCTAGGAAAATTGATTGCAATTATCATTGATCAAACTTGTGCACTATGCTAGCATTCACACTTCATAAATTATGTCTTTTACCATTTACCTACTCGAGGACGAGTAGGAATTAAGCTTGGGGATGCTGATACGTCTCCAATGTATCTATAATTTATGAAGTATTCATGCCATGTTTATAACAATTTTATATGGTTTTGGTATGATTTGATTAGAACTAACCCAGACTGACGCTATTTTCAGCAGAACTACCGTGGTGTTGTTTTTTGTGCAGAAATAAAAGTTCTCGGAATTGGACGAAACTTTTTGACGATTTTTTGGACCAAAAGAGACCCCCGAAGCTTCATGGAAGGACCAGAAGAGCCACGAGGAGGCCACAAGGCAACACGGTGCGCCCTGGGGGGGTCCTGTGCTGTTGCCTTGTGGGCCCCTCGTAGCTCCTTTTCGCGTGATTCCAACGCTGAAAAATCCTATAAATAGAGAAACACCCAGGAATAAACCTAGAACTTCGCCGCCTCCGCCGCAAGCCTCTGTACCGAAGAAATACCATCTGGAGCCCTGTTCCGGCACCCTGCCAGAGGGGGGAATCATCACCGGAGGCCATCTTCATCATCCCGGCGGTCTCCATGACGAGGAGGGAGTAGTTCACCCTCGGGGCTGAGGGTATGTATTAGTAGCTATGTGTTTGATCTCTCTCTCTCGTGTTCTTGATTTGGCACGATCTTGATGTATCACGAGCTTTGTTAATATAGTTGGATCATATGGTGTTTCTTCCCTCTCTATCTTCTTGTGATGAATTGAGTCTTTCTCTTTGAGGTTTCGTTATTGTCGGATTTAATATTTCAGGTTTGAGAACACTTGATTTATGTCTTGCATGTGGATACCCGTGGTGTCAATGGGGTATTCTATTGGTTCACTTGATGTATGTTTTGGTGATCAACTCGCGGATTCCCGTGACCTTGGGGTAATCTAGGCATAGGGGTTGGTTGCACATTTTCATCTTCTTTTCTCCGATAGAAACTTTGGGGCACTCTTTGAAGTTCTTTGTGTGGATTGAAAATTATAAATCTGAAGTTGTTTTGATGCATATCGAATAATCAACTTACGGATACTTGTGGTGACATTGGAGTATCTAGGTGACATTAGAGTTGGTTGATGCGTGTCATATGGTGTTATTTTAGTACGAACTGTAGGGCTGTTTGTGACACTTATAGGGATGGCTCAATAGATTGATCGGAAAGGATAACTTTGAGGTGGTTTCGTACCCTACAACAATTTCTTCTTATATTCTCCACTAATAGGAACTTTGGAGTGATTCTTTATCGCACGTTGAGGGATTGTTATATGATCCAATTATGTTAACACTGTTGAGAGATTGCACTAGTGAAAGTATGAACCCTAGGCCTTGTTTTCAAGCATTGCAATACCGTTTGTGCTCCGTTTCGTTACTTGCTACCTTGCTGTTTTTTATTTTTCAGATTACAAAAACATATATCTACTATCCATACTACACTTGTATCACCATCTCTTCGCCGAACTAGTGCACCTATACAATTTACCATTGTATTGGGTGTGTTGGGGACACAAGAGATTTCTTGTATTTGATTGCAGGGTTGTTTGAGAGAGACCATCTTCATCCTACGCCTCCCACGGATTGATAAACCTTAGGTCATCCACTTGAGGGAAATTTGCTACTGTCCTACAAAACTCTGCACTTGGAGGCCCAACAACGTCTACAAGAATAAAAGTTGTGTAGTAGACATCAAGCACTATCTAGAGTTTTACTAGCATAATGAATAACATTCAATTTATTATCAACTCTTTGTCCTAGGACAACACCAACATCATAATCACTAGCATCACACATAATTTCAAAAGGTAAGTTCCAATCAGGTGGTCTAACAATAGGTGCAGATATTAAGGCTTTCTTAAGTATTTCAAAGGCTTCTACGCAATCATCATCAAAAACAAATGGAACATCTTTTTGCAAGAGATTATTAAGAGGCCTAAATTTTTTAGAGAAGTCTTTTATAAACATTCTATAAAAACCAGCATGACCTAGGAAACTTCTTATACCTTCGATATCTTTAGGACATGGCATTTTCTCAATTGCATCAACTTTAGCTTTATCAACTTCAATACCTCTTTCAGAAATTTTATGCCCAAGGACTATACCTTCATTCACCATAAAGTGGCACTTCTCCCAATTCAAGACAAGATTAGTTTCTTCAATCTCTGCAAAACTCGATCAAGATTGCTTAAGCAATCATCAAAAGAAGTCCCGTAAACGAAAAAATCATCCATGAATACCTCAACAATCTTTTCACAAAAGTCAAAGAATATAGCAGTTATACATATTTGAAAGGTAGCAGGTGCATTACATAAACCAAAAGGCATACGACGATAAGCATAAGTTCCAAAAGGACAAGTAAAAGTGGTTTTCTCTTGATCTTCTTGTGATACATGTATTTGAGAGAAACCAGAATATCCATCTAGGAAGCAAAAGTGTGTATGTTTAGACAATCTTTCTAACATTTGATCAATAAAAGGCAAGGGTAATGATCTTTCCAAGTAGCTTTATTTAATTTCCTGAAATCAATTACCATCCTATAACCAGTTACAATTCTTTGTGGGATAAGTTCATTTTTATCATTAGGAACCATAGTAATACCTCCTTTCTTAGGAACAAAATGAACAAGACTTACCCATCTACTATCAGCTATAGGATAAATTATACCTGCCTCCATAAGCTTTAATATTTCAGTTCTTACCACATCCTTCATTTTAGGATTTAATCTTCTTTGATGATCAACAACTGGTTTAGCATCTGGCTCCATATGAATTTTATGCTGACATAGAGTGGGACTAATGCCCTTAAGATCATCAAGAGTATACCCAATAGCTGCACGGTGCTTCCTCAGAGTTTTAAGTAATCTCTTTTCTTCATGCTCTGAAAGGTTAGCACTAATAATAACATGATATATCTTCTTTTCATCAAGATAAGCATATTTAAGTGTATCAGGTAGCTGCTTTAATTCAAACACAGGATCACTCTTAGGTGGAAGAGGATCTCCAAGAGTTTCAACAGGCAAATTATGTTTAAGAAAGGTGCTTGTTTAAAGAATATCTCATCTATTTCATTCCTTTCATTCATATGCATATCATTTTCATGTTCTAGCAAATATTGTTCTAAAGGATCGGTAGGAGGTACAGCAAT
The DNA here is from genome assembly GCA_039707655.1 of Elymus sibiricus. Lineage (NCBI taxonomy): Eukaryota > Viridiplantae > Streptophyta > Magnoliopsida > Poales > Poaceae > Elymus > Elymus sibiricus. The sequence continues at coordinate 116,758,875 of CM077676.1, read as the reverse complement.
AGAAGCAAGACCAATAATTTCATCTTTATTAGGTAATTCTTTATCATGAGGTTGTCTACGAAACTTAGAGAAATTAAACTCATGAGACACATCACCAAAATTAACACTGACAGTTTCTTTATTGCAATCAATCTTAGCATTAACTGTATTCATGAAAGGTCTTCCAAATATAATGGGACAAAAATCATCTTGTGGTGATCCAAGAACAAGAAAATTAGTAGGGTATTTGATCTTACCACACAAGATTTCAACATCTCTAACAATCCCAAGTGGTGTAATAGTATCTCTGTTTGCAAGCTTAACAGTAACATCAATATCTTCAATCTCAACAGGTGCAATATCATTCATGACTTCTTGATAAAGAGTAAACGGAATAGCGCTCACACTAGCACCAATATCACATAAACCATGATAGCAATGATCTCCAATTTTAACAGAAATAACAGGCATGCCAATTACAGGTTTGTTCTTATCTTTAGTGTCTGGCTTAGCAATTCTAGTTGCTTCATTACAGAAATATATGACATGTCCATCAATATTATCAACCAAAAGATCTTTAACCATTGCAATATTACGTTCAACTTTAATTTGTTCAGAAGGTCTAGGTGTTCTAATATTACTTTTATTAACCACAGCTGAAGCTTTAGCATGTACCTTAATCCTAACAGGGAAAGGAGGTTTCTCAAAATAAGCAGTGGGCACAATTGGATCAACATTGTAAACAATTGTTTCTTCTTTAACACTAACAGGCTCTTCATTTAATTCAATAGGTGGGTGAAAATTAAACCATTTCTCCTTAGGGAGATCAACATGAGCAGCAAATGATTCACAAAAAGTGCCTACTATCTCAGAGTCAAGTCCTTATTTAATTAGTACTAAACTTATGAAAAACATCAGTTTCCATAAAAGATTTAACACAATCAAACTTAAGATTTATACCTAACTCTTTACCTTTGTCGATTTACCAATCTTAAGAGTTGCGTTTAATTCTTTCCAAAAGATCCCATTTGAATTCAATAGTCCTCTTCATAAAGGAACCAGTAGAAGAAGTATCGAGCATGGATTGATCATTATGAAAAAGCCGAGCATAAAAGTTTTGTATAATTATTTCTCTTGAGAGCTCATGATTGGGGCATGTGTGCAACATATACTTAAGCCTCCCCCAAGCTTGAGCGATACTTTCTCCTTCACAAGGTCAAAAATTATATATATAATTCCGATCACGACGAACCAAATGCATAGGATAAAACTTCTGGTGAAATTCCAGCTTCAACCGGTTCCATTCCCATGTTCCAGTATCATCCAATAGCCTATACCATGTCAATGCCTTTCCCTCCAAATATAAAGGGAATACCTTCCTCTTAACTCCATCCTCGGATAAACCTGCAAGCTTAAACAATCCACAAATTTCATCTATATATATCAAGTGCATATCAGGATGTACCTTTCCATCTCCTGCATAAGGATTAGCTAGCAGTTTCTCTATCATACCCGAAGGAATTTCATAATAAATATTTTCAGTAGGTTCAGTAGGTTGAGGGGCAACTCTTAGTGCTTCCGGTCGAGGTGAAGATACCCCGAACAAACCCCTCAAAGGATTACTTTCCATAATGACAAGTGACAGTAAATTTCAGCACGTAACAAAAATGTTTCCTTACCAATTTCCACTTACCAAAGGCGCTTCACTCCCTGGCAATGGCACCAGAAAAGAGTCTTGATGACCCACAAATATAGGGGATCAATCGTAGTCCTTTCGATAAGTAAGAGTGTTGAACCCAACGAGGAGCAGAAGGAAATGATAAGCGGTTTTCAGCAAGGTATTTTCTGCAAGCACTGAAAGTAGCGGTTGATATGTCCATTTTGCATCATGTTTTCCTACTGTTATTTATTATGTTTTGGGTCATTATTTCACTTTATGATACAATTCTTATGACTTTTCTCTCTTATTTTGCAAGTTTTACATGAAGAGGGAGATTGCCGGCAGCTGGAATTCTGGACCGGAAAGGGCTACAGCAGAGATAGCTATTCTGCACATCTCCAAATGACCTAAAAATTTACGGATATTTTTTTGGAATATATAAAAAATATTGGCGGAAGAAATACCAGGAGGGGGATCCACCAGGAAGCCACAAGCCTGGGGGGCGCGCCCTACCCCCCTAGGCGCGCCCCCCGAGCTTGTGGGGCCCCTGGCAGGCCTCCGGGGCCCATCTTCTCCTATAAGATGCTATTTGCCCTAGAAAAAAATCAGAAGAAGACTTTTGGGACGAAGCGCCTCCGTCTCGAGGTGGAACCTGGGCAGGAGCAATTTTGCTCTCCGGCGGAGCGATTCCGCTGGGGATACTTCCCTTCGGGAGGGGGAAATCGAAGCCATCGACATCACCAATGATCCTCTCATCGTGGGAGGACCAATCTTCATCAACATCTTCACCAGCACCATCTCATCTCAAACCCTAGTTCATCTCTTGTATTCAATCTTTGTCTCAAAACCTCAGATTGGTACCTGTCGGTTGCTAGTAGTGTTGATTACATCTTGTAGTTGATGCTACTTGGTTTATTTGGTGGAAGATTATATGTTCAGATCCTTAATGCTATTCAATACCCCTATGATCTTTAACATGAATATGATTTGTGAGTAGTTACTTTTGTTTTTGAGGACATGGGAGAAGTCTTGTCATAAGTAATCATGTGAATTTGGTATTCGTTCGATATTTTGATGATATGTATGTTGTTGCTTCCTTTAGTGGTGTCGTTGATGGGGAACGTTGCATGGGAAACAAAAATTTTCCTACGCACACACAAGATCTATCCATGGTGATGAGCATCTACGAGAGGGAGAGTGAATCTACATACCCTTGTAGATCGCTAAGCGGAAGCGTTTAAGAAACGCGGTTGATGTAGTCGAACGTCTCCGCGATCCAAATCGCAAGTCGTCCCTCGATCCGATCACGAACTAGCGCCAAACGGACGGCACCTCCGCGTTCAACACACGTACGGCTTGATGACGCCTTCACCTCCTCGATCCAGCGAGCGATGGTGAAGTAGTGGTTGAGTTCCAGCAGCACGACGGCGTGGTGATGGTGGTGAGGAACAATCTCTGCAGGGCTTCGCCAAGCGCTACGGAGATTATGACGGAGGAACTAGAGGGCTAGGGTTGCCGGCACACGGCTTGGGAAATCCTGATGTGTCCCGTGTGCTAGCCCTGCCCCTCTATTTATATGTTGAGCCTTGGGGTCTAAACTTGGAGTAAAAGCCTCCTCCGGGTCGGTTTTGCCCGCACAAGGTCGGTTTGGCCCGCAGGGAAAGAGTCCAACTCGGATCCCTGCCGAACCGTGCACAGCCGCGCACAAGCGGTAGTACCGCTTCACACAAGCGGTAGTACCGCTTGGGCGGTAGTACCGTTTCACACAAGCGGTAGTACCGCTCGGGCGGTAGTACCGCTTCACCAAGCGGTAGTACCGCTTACGCGGCAGCAAAACTACTTTTGCACTTTCCAATACCTTGTGGGCTTTATCCCTTTGGCTCATATAAAGTGTTGCTGCACCCGAACACTTCGGTAAACATCCGGAACCCCTTCCGGTGAACTTCGGAACTCTTCCGGAGATCAAAACACTATTATCACATATATCAATCTTTACCTCCGGACTATTCCAGAGATCCTCGTCATGTCCGGGATCTTATCCGGGACTCCGAACAACTTTCGGTCACCAACATAATAACTCAATTATACTAATCGTCACCAAACGTTAAGTGTGTAGACCCTGCGGGTTCGAGAACTATGTAGACATGACCGAGACACCTCTACGGCCAATAACCAATAGCGGGACCTGGATGCCCATATTGGCTCCTACATATTCTACGAAGATCTTTATCGGTCGAACCTCTATGTCAAGGATTCAGTTAATCCCGTATGCTGTTCCCTTTGTTCTTCGGTATGTTACTTGCCCGAGATTCGATCGTCGGTATCACTATACCTAGTTCAATCTCGTTACCGGCAAGTCTCTTTACTCGTTCCGTAATACAAGATCTCGTGGCTAACACTTTTAGTCACATTGCTTGCAAGGCTCATTGTGATGTTGTATTACCGAGTGGGCCCTGAGATACCTCTCCGTCATACGGAGTAACAAATCCCAGTCTTGATCCATGCCAACCCAACAGACACCCTCGGAGATATCTGTAGAGCACCTTTATAGTCACCCAGTTACGTTGCGACGTTTGATACACACAAGGTATTCCTCCGGTGTCAGTGAGTTGCATGATCTCATGGTCAAAGGAACAGATACTTGACATGCAGAAAACAATAGCAATAAACTGACACGATCAAATGCTACGTTTACAGTTTGGGTCTTGTCCATCACATCATTCTCCTAATGATGTGATCCCGTTATCAAATGACATCTCATGTCCATGGCTAGGAAACCTTAACCATCTTTGATCAACAAGCTAGTCAACTAGAGGCTTACTAGGGACACAGTGTTGTCTATGTACCCACACATGTATTTGAGTTTCCAATCAATACAATTATAGCATGGATAATAAACGATTATCATGAACAAGGAAATATAATAATAACCAATTTATTATTGCCTCTAGGGCATATTTCCAACAGTCTCCCACTTGCACTAGAGTCAATAATCTAGTTCACATCACTATGTGATTTACATTGTAATGAATCGAACACCCATGCAGTTCTGGTGTTGTTCATGTTTAGCCCTTGGAAGAGGTTTAGTCATCGGATCTGCAACATTTAGATCCGTGTGTACTTTGCAAATATTTATGTCGTCCTCCTTGATGTAATCGCGGATGGAATTGAAACGTCGCTTTATGTGTCTGGTCCTCTTGTGAAATCTTGGTTCCTTGGCTAGAGCAATGGCACCAGTATTATCACAAAACAGAGTCATTGGGTTAAGCGCACTAGGCGCTACTCCAAGATCTGTCATGAACTCCTTCATCCAGACACCTTCCTTCGCCGCCTCCGAGGCAGCGATGTACTCCGCTTCGCATGTAGAATCAGCTACCACGCTTTGCTTGGAACTGCACCAGCTAACCGCACCCCCATTAAGAATAAATACGTATCCGGTTTGCGACTTAGAGTCATCCGGATCAGTGTCAAAGCTTGCATCGACGTAACCCTTTACGACGAGCTCTTGATCACCTCCATAAACGAGAAACATGTCCTTAGTCCTTTTCAGGTACTTCAGGATATTCTTGACCGCCGTCCAGTGTTCCATTCCTGGATCACTTTGAAACCTTCCGACCATACTTATGGCAAGGCTGACATCGGGTCTTGTGCACAGCATTGCATACATGATAGAGCCTATGGCCGAAGCATAGGGGATGACACTCATCTTTTCTCTATCTTCTGCAGTCACTGGGCATTGAGTCTTACTCAACTTCACACCTTGCAAAACAGGCAAGAACCCCTTCTTGGACTGATCCATTTTGAACTTCTTCAAAATCTTATCAAGGTATGTGCTTTGTGAAAGTCCTATTAAGCGTCTTGATCTATCTCTATAGATCTTGATGCCTAATATGAAAGCAGCTTCTCCTAGGTCCTTCATTGAAAAACTCTTGTTCAAATATTCCTTTACGCTTTCCAGCATTTCTATATTGTTTCCAATCAGCAATATGTCATCCACATATAATATTAGAAACGCTATAGAGCTCCCACTCACTTTCTTGTAAATACAAGCTTCTCCGTAAACTTGTATAAACTCGAACGCTTTGATCACTTTATCAAAACGAAGATTCCAACTCCGAGATGCTTGCACCAGTCCATAAATGGATCGCTGGAGTTTGCAAACTTTGTCAGCATTCTCTGGATCGACAAAACCTTCTGGTTGTATCATATACAACTCTTCCTTAAGGTAACCGTTAAGGAACGCTGTTTTGACATCCATCTGCCAAATTTCATAATCGAAAAAGGCAGCTATTGCTAACATGATTCTGACGGACTTAAGCATCGCTACGGGTGAGAAGGTCTCATCGTAGTCAACTCCTTGAACTTGTGAAAAACCCTTTGCCACAAGTCGAGCTTTATAGACGGTGACATTACCGTCCGCGTCCGTCTTCCTCTTAAAGATCCATTTGTTCTGAATGGCCTTACGCCCTTCAGGTAATACTTCCAAAGTCCATACTTTGTTTTCATACATGGATCCCATCTCGGATTTCATGGCCTCTAACCACTTCTCGGAATCCGGGCCCATCATCGCTTCTCCATAGCTCGTAGGTTCATCGTTGTTTAACAACATGACCTCTAAGACAGGGTTGCCGTACCACTCAGGAGCAGTACGCGTCCTTGTCGACCTACGAGGTTCGATAGCAACTTGATCCAAAGCTTCATGATCATCATCATTAACTTCCTCTTCAGCTAATGTAGGCTCCACAGAAACAATTTTCTGCGCTGCGCTACTCTCAGGTTGAAGTAAAGGTTCAACAACCTCATCAAGTTCTATCTTCCTCCCACTCAATTCTTTCGAGAGAAACTCTTTCTCAAGAAATGTTCCGTTTTTAGCGACAAACACTTTGCCCTCGGATCTGAGGTAGAAGGTATACCCAATTGTCTCTTTTGGGTATCCTATGAAGACGCATTTCTCCGCTTTGGGTTCCAGCTTTTCAGGCTGAAGCTTTTTGACATAAGCATCACATCCCCAAACTTTAAGAAACGACAGCTTTGGCTTCTTGTCAAACCAAAGTTCATATGGCGTTGTCTCAACGGATTTCGATGGTGCCCTATTTAAAGTGAATGCAGCTGTCTCTAATGCATAACCCCAAAACGATAGTGGCAAATCGGCAAGAGACATCATAGATCGCACCATATCCAATAAGGTTCGATTACGACGTTCGGACACACCATTACGCTGTGGTGTTCCAGGCGGTGTCAATTGTGAAACAATTCCACACTGTCTTAAGTGACTGCCAAACTCATAACTCAGATATTCTCCTCCTCGATCAGATCGTAGGAATTTAATCTTCTTGTTACGATGATTCTCAACTTCACTCTGAAATTGTTTGAAGTTTTCAAATGTTTCAGACTTGTGTTTCATTAAATAAATATACCCATATCTACTTAAGTCATCAGTGAAGGTGAGAAAGTAACGATAACCACCGCGCGCCTCAATGCTCATCGGACCGCACACATCAGTATGTATGATTTCCAATAAGTCACTTGCCCGTTCCATTATTCCAGAGAACGGCGTTTTAGTCATCTTGCCCATGAGGCATGGCTCACATGTGTCAAGTGATTCAAAATCAAGTGACTCCAAAAGTCTATCAGCATGGAGCTTCCTCATGCGTTTTACGCCAATATGACCTAAACGGCAGTGCCACAAGAAAGTGGTATTATCATTATCAATTCTACATCTTTTGGCATCAATGTTATGAACATGTGTATCATTACTATCGAGATTCAATAAGAATAAACCCCTCACATCGGGTGCATGACCATAAAAGATATTACTCATATAAATAGAACAACCATTATTCTCTGATTTAAATGAGTAACCGTCTCGCAATAAACAAGATCCAGATATAATGTTCATGCTTAACGCAGGCACCAAATAACACTTATTTAGGTTCATCACTAATCCCGATGGTAATCGAAGAGCGAGCGTGCCGACGGCGATCACATCAACCTTGGAACCATTTCCCACGCGCATCGTCACTTCGTCCTTTGCCAGCCTCCGTCTATTCCGCAGTTCCTATTTTGAGTTGCAAATATGAGCAACCGCACCGGTATCAAATACCCAGGCACTACAACGAGAGTTGGTAAGGTACACATCAATAACATGTATATCATATATACCTTGTTTGTTGTTGGCCGCCTTCTTGTCAGCCAAATACTTGGGGCAATTCCGCTTCCAGTGTCCAGTTCCCTTGCAATGAAAACACACAGTTTCTGGTTTGGGTCCAGCCTTGGGTTTCTTCACGAGAGGAGCAACTGCTTTGCCACTCTGCTTGGAGTTACCCTTCTTACCCTTGCCATTTTTCTTGAAACTAGTGGTTTTATTGACCATCAACACTTGATGCTCCTTCTGAATTTCAGACTCAGCGGCTTTCAGCATCGCAAACAGCTCGGCGACTGACTTGTTCATCCCGTGCATGTTATAGTTCAACACGAAGCTCTTGTAGCTAGGTGGCAATGATTGAAGAACTCTGTCAGTGATAGCCTCTGGCGGAAGGGGCATCCCTAACTCAGCCAGACGGGTGGAGTACCCAGACATTCCGAGCACGTGATCACTGATAGACCCGTTCTCCTCCATCTTGCAAGCATAGAACTTATCGGAGATCTCATATCTCTCGATCCGGGCATTCTTCTGAAAGATAAACTTCAACTCCTGGAACATCTCATATGCTCCATGACGTTCAAAACGTCTTTGAAGTCCCGGTTCTAAGCCATACAACATTGCACATTGAACTATTGAGTAATCATCAGAACGAGCCTGCCAGGCGTTCACAACGTCTAGAGACTCAACTGGAGCGGGTGGATCACCAAGCGGTGCATCAAGGACATAAGCCTTCTGGGAAGCCGTAAGGATAATCCTTAGATTACGGGCCCAGTCCACAAAGTTACTTCCATCATCTTTCAACTTAGCTTTCTCTAGGAACGCATTAAAATTCAGGGGTGCTACTGCGCGAGCCATGATCTACAACATAAATATAGCAAAGACAACTTAGACTATTGTTCTAGATAATGAGTTTAGTTAATCATATTACTTTAAAAACTCCCACTCAAATTGACATCCCTCCGGTCATTCGAGTGTAACATGATCCAAATCCACCAACTCAAGTCCGATCATCACGTGAGTTGAGGTGGTTTCAATGGTGAACATCTTCATGTTGATCATATCTACTATATGACTCATGTTCGACCTTTCGGTCTCTTTTGTTCCGAGGCCATGTCTGTACATGCTAGGCTCGTCAAGTTTAACCCGAGTGTTCCGCACGTGCAACATGGCTTACACCCGTTGTATGCGAACGTAGAGTCTATCACACCCGATCATCACGGCGTGTCTCGAAACGACGAACTTTCGCAATGGTGCACACTTGGGGAGAACACAATTTATCTTGAAATTTAAGTGAGGGATCACCTTATAATGCTACCGTCGTCCTAAGCAAAATAAGATGCATAAAAGGATTAACATCACATGCAAATCATAAGTGACATGATATGGCCATGAACTTGTGCTTTTGATCTCCATCTCCAAAGCACCGGCATGATCTCCATCGTCACCGGCATGACACCATGATCTCCATCATCTTGATCTCCATCAACGTGTCGCCATAAGGTTGTCGCGCCGACTGTTGCTTCCACGACTATAGCTAACGTTTAGCGATAAAGTAAAGCATTACATAGTGCTTAATGATTGACACGCAGGTCATACAATAATTAAAGACAACTCTATGGCTCCTGCCAGTTGCCGTACTCATCGACATGCAAGTCGTGATATTCTATACAAAACATGATCATCTCATACATCACATATATCTCATCATGTAATTGGCCATATCATATCACATCATACCCTGCAAAAACAAGTTAGATGTCCTCTAATTGTTGTTGCAAATTTTACGTGGCTGCTACGGGTTTGCAAGAACCGTTCTTACCTACGCAAAACCACAACGTGGTGTAGTGATTGCTTTTTGATCTTCTAAAAGAACCCTCTTCATTGAAATCGATTCAACTAAAGTGAGAGAGACAGACACCCGCTAGCCATCTTTATGCAACGAAGTTACATGTTAGTTGAAGGAACCTGTCTCGCGTAAGTGTACGCGTAATGTCGGTCCGGGCCGCTTCATCTCACAGTACCGCCGAATCAAATATCAACTAGTAACGGCAAGCAATATGTATACACCCACGCCCACAACTCGTTTGTGTTCTACTCGAGATCTCATCTACGCATAGACCTGGCTCATGATGCCACTGATGGGGAACGTTGCATGGGAAACAAAAATTTTCCTACGCACACACAAGATCTATCCATGGTGATGAGCATCTACGAGAGGGAGAGTGAATCTACATACCCTTGTAGATCGCTAAGCGGAAGCGTTTAAGAAACGCGGTTGATGTAGTCGAACGTCTCCGCGATCCAAATCGCAAGTCGTCCCTCGATCCGATCACGAACTAGCGCCGAACGGACGGCACCTCCGCGTTCAACACACGTACGGCTTGATGACGCCTTCACCTCCTCGATCCAGCGAGCGATGGTGAAGTAGTGGTTGAGTTCCAGCAGCACGACGGCGTGGTGATGGTGGTGAGGAACAATCTCTGCAGGGCTTCGCCAAGCGCTACGGAGATTATGACGGAGGAACTAGAGGGCTAGGGTTGCCGGCACACGGCTTGGGAAATCCTGATGTGTCCCGTGTGCTAGCCCTGCCCCTCTATTTATATGTTGAGCCTTGGGGTCTAAACTTGGAGTAAAAGCCTCCTCCGGGTCGGTTTTGCCCGCACAAGGTCGGTTTGGCCCGCAGGGAAAGAGTCCAACTCGGATCCCTGCCGAACCGTGCACAGCCGCGCACAAGCGGTAGTACCGCTTCACACAAGCGGTAGTACCGCTTGGGCGGTAGTACCGTTTCACACAAGCGGTAGTACCGCTCGGGCGGTAGTACCGCTTCACCAAGCGGTAGTACCGCTTACGCGGCAGCAAAACTACTTTTGCACTTTCCAATACCTTGTGGGCTTTATCCCTTTGGCTCATATAAAGTGTTGCTGCACCCGAACACTTCGGTAAACATCCGGAACCCCTTCCGGTGAACTTCGGAACTCTTCCGGAGATCAAAACACTATTATCACATATATCAATCTTTACCTCCGGACTATTCCAGAGATCCTCGTCATGTCCGGGATCTTATCCGGGACTCCGAACAACTTTCGGTCACCAACATAATAACTCAATTATACTAATCGTCACCAAACGTTAAGTGTGTAGACCCTGCGGGTTCGAGAACTATGTAGACATGACCGAGACACCTCTACGGCCAATAACCAATAGCGGGACCTGGATGCCCATATTGGCTCCTACATATTCTACGAAGATCTTTATCGGTCGAACCTCTATGTCAAGGATTCAGTTAATCCCGTATGCTGTTCCCTTTGTTCTTCGGTATGTTACTTGCCCGAGATTCGATCGTCGGTATCACTATACCTAGTTCAATCTCGTTACCGGCAAGTCTCTTTACTCGTTCCGTAATACAAGATCTCGTGGCTAACACTTTTAGTCACATTGCTTGCAAGGCTCATTGTGATGTTGTATTACCGAGTGGGCCCTGAGATACCTCTCCGTCATACGGAGTAACAAATCCCAGTCTTGATCCATGCCAACCCAACAGACACCCTCGGAGATATCTGTAGAGCACCTTTATAGTCACCCAGTTACGTTGCGACGTTTGATACACACAAGGTATTCCTCCGGTGTCAGTGAGTTGCATGATCTCATGGTCAAAGGAACAGATACTTGACATGCAGAAAACAATAGCAATAAACTGACACGATCAAATGCTACGTTTACAGTTTGGGTCTTGTCCATCACATCATTCTCCTAATGATGTGATCCCGTTATCAAATGACATCTCATGTCCATGGCTAGGAAACCTTAACCATCTTTGATCAACAAGCTAGTCAACTAGAGGCTTACTAGGGACACAGTGTTGTCTATGTACCCACACATGTATTTGAGTTTCCAATCAATACAATTATAGCATGGATAATAAACGATTATCATGAACAAGGAAATATAATAATAACCAATTTATTATTGCCTCTAGGGCATATTTCCAACAGTCGTGTGAACGTCGACTACATGACACTTCACCATCTTTGGGCCTTAGGGAAGGCATTGTGGAGTAGTAATTAGATGATGGGTTGCTAGAGTGATAGAAGCTTAAACTCTAGTTTATGTGCTATTCCGTAAGGGGCTGATTTGGATCCATATGTTTCATGCTATGGTTAGATTTATCTTAATTCTTCTTTCGTTGTTGCAGATGCTTGCGAGAGGGGGTAATCATAAGTGGGAGGCTTGTTCAAGTAAGAATAGCACCCAAGCACTGGTCCACCCACATATCAAATTATCAAAGTAGCGAACGCGAATCAAACAAACATGATGAAAGTGACTAGATGAGAATTCCCATGTGTCCTCGAGAACGCTTTGCTTTCTATAAGAGACCATTCTGGCTTGTCCTTTGTTATAAAAAGGATTGGGCCACCTTGCTGCACCTTGTTACTATTGTTACTTGTTACTTGTTACGAATTATCTTGCTATCAAAACTATCTGTTACCGCTACTTTTAGTACTTGCAGAGAATACCTTACTGAAAACCACTTTTCATTTCCTTCTGCTCCTCTTTGGGTTCGACACTCTTACTTATCGAAAGGACTACAATTGATCCCCTATACTTGTGGGTCATCAATGGTAACTGATAGTTTTGTAGCAAGATAATTCGTAACAAGTAACAATAGTAACAAGGTGCAGCAAGGTGGCCCAATCCTTTTTATAGCAAAGGACAAGCCGGAATGATCTCTTATATAAAGCAAAGCGTTCTCGAGGACACATGGGAATTTTCATCTAGTCACTTTCATCATGTTTATTTGATTTGCGTTTGCTACTTTGATAATTTGATATGTGGGTGGACCGGTGCTTGGGTGTTGTTCTTACTTGAACAAGCCTCCCACTTATGATTACCCCCTCTCGCAAGCATCCGTAACTATGAAAGAAGAATTAAGATAAATCTAACCATAGCATGAAACATATGGATCCAAAATAGCCCCTTACGGTATAACGCATAAACTAGGGTTTAAGCTTTTGTCACTCTAGCAACCCATCATCTACTTATTACTCCACAATGCCTTCCTGATAAGTCTCCAACGTATCTATAATTTTTGATTGTTCCATGCTATTATAGTATCAATCTTGGATGTTTTATATGCAATTATATATCATTTTTTGGGACTAACCTATTAACCCAGTGCCCAGTGTCAGTTGCTGTTTTTTGCTTGTTTTTGCCTTTTCAGAAAATCATTATCAAACGGAGTCCAAAAGAAGAAAAAACTTTGGATTAATTTTTTCTGGACCAGAAGGGACCCTCGAAGCTTCGGGAGAAGACCAGACGAGCCACGAGGGAGCGACAAGCTCGGGAGGCGCGCCCTAGGGGTAGGGCGCGCCCCCCAGGCTTATGGGCCCCTCGTGGCACATCCTGACCTAATTCCAACACTATAAATTCCCAAATATTCCCAATATACCAGAGAGACAAAAGAGAAAATCTTTCCACCGCCGCAAGCCTCTGTTGTTCCGCGATCCCATCTGGAGGCCTTTTCCGGTACTCTGCCGGAGGGGGAATCGATCCCGGAGGGCTTCTTCATCAACCTTGCTACCATTCCGATGATGTGTGAGTAGTTTACCACAGACCTACGGGTCCATAGCTAGTAGCTAGATGGCTTCTTCTCTCTCTTTGATCTTCAATACCATGTTCTCCTCGATGTTCTTGAAGTTCTATCCGATGTAATCACTTTTTGCGGTGTGTTTGTTGGGATCCGATGAATTGTGAGTTTATGATCAGATTATCCATGAATATCATTTGAGTTTTCTCTGGACTCTTTTATGCATGATTGTTATAGCTTCGTATTTCTCTCCGATCTATTGATTTGGTTTGGCCAACTAGATTGGTTTATCTTGCAAAGGGAGAGGTGCTTTGTGATGGGTTCAATCTTGCGGTGCTCAATCCCAGTGACAGAAAGGGACATGACACGTATTTGTATTGTTGCCATTAAGGATAAAAAGATGGGGTTTAATCATATTGCTTGAGTTTACTTTGTCTACATCATGTCATCTTGCTTAAGGCGTTACTCTGTTTTTATTAACTTAATACCCTAGATGCATGCTGGATAGCGGATGATGGGTGGCGTAATAGTAGTAGATGCATGCAGGAGTCGGTCTACTTGTCTCGGACGTGATGCCTATATACATGATCATTGCCATGAGTCCGTCATAATTATTTGCTTTTCTATCAATTGCCCAACAGTAATTTGTTTACCCACCGTATGCTATGTGTTCGAGAGAGAAGCCTCTAGTGAAAACTATGGCCCTCGGGTCTACTTTTATCATATATTAAAATCCAAAAATACCTTGCTGCAATTTATTTACTTTTATTTTATTTAGTATTTTGCTTTATCTATCTATCACTATCAGAAATAATCCTTGCAAATAACCGCTAAGAGGATTGATAACCCTCTTATTTGCGTTGTGTGCAAGTGTTTGCTTTTGTGTGTGTAGGTGCTGCTAGCGAGGTTCTGTGTGGTTCTCCTACTGGATTGATAACCTTGGTTCTTAACTAAGGGAAATACTTATCTCTACTATACTGCATCATACTCTCCTCTTCGGGAAAATACCAACACAGTCTACAACTAGCACTTCCCTTAGGCCCAAATATGGTGAAGTGTCATGTAGTCGACGTTCACACGACACCACTAAAGGAAGCAACAACATACATATCATCAAAATATCGAATGAATATCAAATTCACATGATTACTTATGACAAGACTTTTCCCATGTCCTCAAGAACAAAAGTAACTACTCACAAATCATATTCATGTTCAAGATCAGAGGGGTATTGAATATCATTAAGGATCTGAACATATAATCTTCCACCAAATAAGCCAACTAGCATCAACTACAAGATGTAATCAACACTACTAGCAACCACTGGTACCAATCTGAGGTTTTGAGACAAAGATTGAATACAAGAGATGAACTAGGGTTTGGGATGAGATGGTGCTGGTGAAGATGTTGATGAAGATTGGTCCTCCCACGATGAGAGGATCGTTGGTGATGTCGATGGCTTCGATTTCCCCCTCCCGGAGGGAAGTATCCCCGGCGGAATTGTTCCGCCGGAGAGCAAAAGTGCTCCTGCCCAGGTTCCGCCTCGAGGCAGCGGCGCTTCATCCCGAAAGTCTTCTCTTCATTTTTTCTAGGGCAAATGGCCTTATATGGCAGAAGATGGGAGTCGGAGGCCTGCCAGGGGCCCCACAAGCTCGGGGGGCGTGCCCCCCCAGGCTTGTGGCTTCCTGGTGGGCCCCCTCCTGGTATTTCTTCCGCCAATATTTTTTATATATTCCAAAATAATTCTCCGTAAATTTTCAGGTCATTTGGAGTTGTGCAGAATAGCTATCTCTATTGTACCCCTTTCCAGTCCAGAATTCCAGCTGCCGGCAATCTCCCTCTTCATGTGAAACTTGCAAAATAAGAGAGAAAAGGCATAAGAATTGCATCATAAAGTGAAATAATGATCCAAAACATAATAAATAATAGTAGGAAAACATGATGCAAAATGGACGTATCAGGAACCTATAACTTTTTCAAAAAGAGAAGCGATTGGAAAGTTATGCATTGAAGAAGTGAGGGTCGACCTTGAACACCTGTGTTCATGCTCATGGAAACAATGTAGAATTTTTCATGGAAGTTTCTCACAAAAATAATTATCCACTTGTACGAATCCATTGTATTATAAAAATAATGTGCCAAGATTTACCTTTAGGGTGTTTAAATTGCTTGGTTGGTATGTGCTGTGCAAAAATAGAAACTTTTGCTGTAGTGCTTGAATTTCTATATTTTACTGGAACGTGAAAAAATTCTCAAATTTTTACACAGTACTGCTATGATTTTTTTTATTACGTAATAATGTTTTAGAATTTTTGGAGTTACAGAAGTATATGCTTCATCTACATCTTTACAGACTGTCCTGTTTTCACAGATTGTTGTTATAGTTTCTTTATCTGCTTATGTTTGAAATTTTGTTGAGCCCCATTGATTTGGGAGTGCTACTTGTGAACTGCGTTGGGATTTCCCTGAAGAGGAGAGGATGATCCAGTACAGTAGAGATAAGTATTTCCCTCAGTTAAGAACCAAGGTTATCAATCCAGTAGGAGAACCACACAGAACCTCGTTAGCAGCACCTACACACACAAAAGCAAATACTTGCACCCAACGCAAACAAGAGGGTTGTCAATCCCCTTGGCGGTTACTTGCAAGGATTAATTCTGATAGTGATAGATAGAAAAGTAAATTGCAAAGTAAAATAAAAGAAATAAAATTGCAGCAAGGTATTTTTGGATTTTATATATGATAAAAGTAGACCTGGGGGCCATAGTTTTCACTAGAGGCTTCTCTCTCGAACGCATAGCATACGGTGGGTAAACAAATTCTTGTTGGGCAATTGATAGAAAAGCGCATAGTTATGACGATATTCAGGGCAATGATCATGTATATAGGCATCACGTCCGAGACAAGTAGACCGACTCCTGCTTGCATCTACTACTATTACTCCACCCATCGACCGCTATCCAGCATGCATCTAGGGTATTAAGTTAATGAAAATAGAGTAACGCCTTAAGCAAGATGACATGATGTAGACAAAGTAAACTCAAGAAATATGATTAAACCCCATCTTTTTATCCTTAATGGCAACAATACAAATACGTGTCTTGTCCCTTTCTGTCACTGGGATATAGAACACCGCAAGATTGAACCCATCACAAAGCACCTCTCCCATTGCAAGATAAATCAAGCTAGTTGGCCAAACCAAACGGATAGATCGGAGAGAAATACAAAGCTATAACAATCATGCATAAATAAGTTCAGAAGAAACTCAAATATTTCTCATGAATAATCTAATCATAAACCCACAATTCATCGGATCCCAACAAACACACCGCAAAAGAAGATTACATTGAATAGAACTCCAAGGAGATCGAGGAGAACATTGTATTGAAGATCAAAGAGAGAGAAGAAGCCATCTAGCTACTAGCTATGGACCCGTAGGTCTGTGGTAAACTACTCACACATCATCGGAAGGGCAGCAAGGTTGATGTAGAAGCCTGATACGTCTCCAAAGTATCTATAATTTTTTATTGTTCCATGTAATTATATTATCAATCTTGGACGTTTTATATACACTTACAAGCAATTATATATCTTTTTTTGGGACTAACCTATTAACTTAGTGCCCAGTGCCAGTTGCTGTTTTTTGCCTGTTTTTGGTTTTTCAGAATATCAGTACCAAACGAAGTCCAAATGCCACAAAACTTTTTGGAGATTTTTTCTGGACATAAGAGACACTAGAAGCTTTGGGAGAGGGCCAGAAGCCAGAGGAGGTGGCCACGAGCCACAAGGGCGCGCCCCAGGGGGGTGGCGCGCCTTGGTACCTCGTGGGCCCACCTCTGCTCCGTTTGACCTAATTCCACCTCTATAAATACTCTAAAATCGGGAAAACAACAGAGGAGTCCATGGAATATTTTTTCCGCCACCGCAAGTTCCTGTTCTCGAGAGATCCCATCTGGAGGCCTTTTTCGGCACTTTGCCGGAGGGGGATTCGATCACGGAGGGGCTGTACATCAACCTTGCTGCCCTTCCGATGATGCGTGGGTAGTTTACCACAGACCTTCGGGTCCATAGTTAGTAGCTAGATGGGTTCTTCTCTCTTTTTGATCTTCAATACAATGTTCTCCTCGATGTTCTTGGAGTTCTATCCGATGTAATCACTTTTTGCGGTGTGTTTGTTTGGATCCAATGAATTGTGAGTTTATGATCAGATTATCCATGAATATTATTTGAGTTTTCTCTGGACTCTTTTATGCATGATTGTTATAGCTTCGTATTTCTCTCCGATCTATTGATTTGGTTTGGCCAACTAGATTGATTTATCTTGCAATGGGAGAGGTGCTTTGTAATGGGTTCGATCTTGCGATGCTCAATCCCAGTGACAGAAAGGGACATGACACATATGTATCATTGCTATTAAGGGTAAAAAGATGGGGTTTATTCATGTGTGAGTTTACTTTGTCTACATCATGTCATCTTGCTTAAGGCGTTACTCCGTTCTTTATGAACTTAATACTCTAGATGCATGCTGGATAACGGTCGATGTGTGGAGTAATAGTAGTAGACGCAGAATCGTTTCGGTCTACTTGTCTCGGACGTGATGCCTATATACATGATCATTGCCTTGGATATCGTCATGATTATTTGCTTTTCTATCAATTGCCCAACAGTAATTTGTTCACCCACCGTATGCTATTTTCAAGAGAGAAGACTCTAGTGAAAACTATGGCCCCCGGGTCTACCTTTATCATATATTGAAGATCCTAAAAATACCTTGCTGCAATTTTACTTTATTTATTTTATTTTGTATTTTTGTTCGATCTATCTATCTATCACCATACAATTTAATCTTGCAATTAACCGCCAAGGGATTGACAACATCTTGTACGCGTTGGGTGCGAGGATTTGTTGTTTTGTGTGCTGGTGCTGTTAACGAGTTGTTGCATGATTCTCCTACTGGATTGATAACCTTGGTTTCATAACTGAGGGAAATACTTATCTCTACTATACTGCATCATCCTCTCCTCTTCGGGGAAATCCCAATGCAGCTCACAAGTAGCAGGAAGAATTTCTGGCGCCGTTGCTGTAACACCCCAAAAATTTAACCATATTTTTTATTAAGTAAAATTTGGCCAGAAATAAAATTTTGAATTATATTAGGTCTTTTATTAATTTCAGAGTATTTTCTGTTTTCTGTTTTCCAAAATTCTTCCCTCCATATAGAAAATTTTGGAAAAATATTGTAGGCTTTGGTAGTTTTCTTAAATCATTTCATTTATATTTTAAATAACAGTAGGAAATATTTTCATAATAAAATTTTCCCAAAATAATTCTTTTAATAGCATTTTCAATCTTTGAATTGCTCCTATTGCACTACAACTATTTTAAATAATTCTCCTAAAATTCCAAAAAAAATTATGAGGGGTCATGTGATGCCTATAGATCACTTTTATGCAAAAATCCAACAAGGTGTTTTGAAAATTTTGAGCAAAACATCCACTTTTCAATTTTGTCCCCTTTCTTAGGTTATAACTACAACCCTAATTTTCCTTGCTCTGATAATTCTGAAAATTTTCCACCTTATAGTCCTTCCAACCAAACCCTTAAGTCCAAGAGCTCACCTCTATTTGCATCATTTAAGCCCACCAAATAATTCCCTAGACTTTCTGTCCAGAACTGAAATTCTTCCAAACTTGCATTAGCAAGTTTTCCCTTTTCACAAACCAACTCCACTAGCATCTCTACCATCCAAAGAGACCCAATCCTGCCAAGTTTCACTCTTAACAGAAACCCCTGGGGCACTGTTTCATTTCACCAAGCACCTTGTGTGCATGACAGAAACCTGCAACCCCATGAATTTGCATTAGGGACTTGCTCTTCTGACCAAAGCAACATATCCAGTAGCTCTATGCAGCCCAGGATCATCACCCTGCCAAAAATTAGCTCGATCAAACTAGCCTAGGACGACCTGTCATTTTGTCGAACATGTCAGGGGCATGTCCGGAGCGCGAGCAGAGCATAGTTATCGCATCGACGGCGTCCGAGCTCCTGACGATCCCCTGTGGCTCCTCTCGGTCGCTCTTGACCTCCGCTGGATCTCCTCGTCCACCCTGAGCCCTGCCGACACCTCCCCGTGTTCCCTAGCGCCGTCCACCGCCGCCCATGCCGGCCACAGCCACCGCCGACTCAGGCACGGCACCGCCCAAGACACGCGGCTCGCCCCGAGCCAACCAGCCCTCCCCTGGCGTAAATATGGACGGCCACTGCCCTCGCCTAACCACGCCGACCCAACGGTCTCGCTGCCGACCACTATTTGCCATAAATGACCGCCGCCGTAGTCGGTTGCGACAGCAACCCGCTGCACCAACCTTCCCCTCCTATAAAAGGAACCCCCGAGCTCGCTACGCTCTCCACCACCTTCCCTCCCCCCTCTGTAAGCTCCCCGTGGAAGCAAAACGACCGGAGCGGTCGTCGTCTTCGTCTCTGGCAACCACATCAGCCACCACCTCCCCGATGATTCCAGCGAAACCAAAACTCCTCCGCATGAACCACCTTTCCAGGAGCCTCTGGGTGTTGTCTCAAGCCCATACCACATCTCAATTTCTCACAAAATCTGCCATGGGAAAAGCCCCCTCCCACCCGAAGCTCTCTTCCGCCATGGGTGATGTCTCACTCGAATTCGAGCTCTCCGGCGACCCTTTTCTCATCCATCAGATGCGGGCCATCCTCCTGAACATGTTGGTGTGCCGAACGCCGGGAATGGCGCCTCCAAGCGCCGGCAATCATCGCCGGAGCCCTCCTCTGTTCCTGTCCAGGCACGCGCGAGGGAGAAGACAAACCCGACAGGTGGGTCCCACCTGTCGGTGAGTCACCCTTCCTCTCCAGTAGCGCATCTCCGCGGGTGCACTTTCCCTGCTGGGAAGCGTACTCCTGTGAGTATGCCTTCGATGCCCCCCCTTTGCCTGCGCGGCCGAGCAGCCGGGCCGGCCCAATGGCTATTCCGCATCCAGCGCGCGCCTCGGCCACGCCAGATCTGGCCTGTTTGGCCCGTTAGGTATAAATCCTCTTTTTTAATCTTTAACCAGAGACTAAAATATTTCCTTGGTGTCCATTTCAAATCCAAATGGATTGATTACAATTTCTATATGCTCCATAAATCATGGCCTATTTATCTAAAAGTGGTGAACATTTTCACCATGCCTGATTTTGTCTGGTTAATTAAATAGACCATTTCATCACACAATTCAACTTTTAAAACTCCTAGAATATTCATTTCAGATCCAAATCCAGTGAAACCAATTTCTAAATATTCCTAAAATCATGCCTTATTTAATGAGTGCCTCCACTCATTTTTATAAAAAAGGTTATCTGTGAAATTCTTGCATGTCCATTAATCCCTTGTATCCACTAGATTGAATTGTTCAAAAATCTCAGTAGCTCTATAAATAGTAGGTACATTCTGGTTATTTTTCATATAGCCAGGGAAGTCCTAGAAAAGTGAAATTCCCATTTTTAGAGCACTTTTATTTTCCTGCTTAATATTTGTGTGGTAATTGCATTATTTTGAAAATAGGAAATGGAGGGGAAATAATTTTTGCAAACTTGTGGAGTGAACCAACACCATTTCATACCTAAGGCAAGCATCTTGAACACTTGATATGGTGAATGCATGGTTAACTGTTTGCAAGAATAATTGAATCATGAATATGTTGAATTCAAATAAAACTTGCATATGGCTATTTTTGAATGCATGATCCATTGATATTTTGTTACCCTCACTTAAACATGAAGTATGTGTGAGTATGGGTATTTTCACATGTCACATATGCCTATGTTGGTCCGAACTAATCTGCGGGAAGGAATCAGTCACGAGAAAAAGTGACCGTGAGACTGAAATCTCATTGTGACGAGAAGGATCAGTGAGGGCATATTGGGACATGCTAGATGGTGACCCTGTTGGGTACTACTAAGAAAAAATATATATTGTACTAACCACTGTAGGAAAACTTAAACCTCCTGAGTCGACCGTAGATCGAGTCTTGTTCCGGTAACCCCCATACTTGTTTCGTGCTGCCACTTGTCCCTGCCGCAGGTGGGGTATAGTTCAGTAAGTTGTTAACCCCTTTCCTGCACACACCGTACAGAGGGGCCGTGATGAAGGTTTCCAGGATCCAGGTATAATGCCAGTCATCGGGTCAGGGGGCATGGGTATATCCGGCTGGGCCGAGAGGGGGGCACCCCTTGTAATCCGCGCGTTATAAATAGTGATCCCATGCTATTCGAGACGATGGTCTCCCCGTCTTAGAGTTTTTCTTGAACGATGCTTTGGGTGATTCCTGGCATCCGGAAAGTTAATCTGGTGTGTGCTGGTCAGGTGTGTTTTGAACCCAAAGAGCACAATGGGAATTAGCCAGCGTCTCGGTGTTGGTTAAAGAAATCCTATACTTGTGGGTAAAGAGTACACCCTCTGCAGAGTTTTAAAACCTATTCGAATAGCCGTGTCCGCGGTTAAGGACTACAGTCTGGGTTGGTCAAGTGTCGGTCTTCGGAGGAAATAATTAAAATTGAGCATGATTCATTTTTGCAGGATGATTATTGTCACTACTGATGCCAGCATGAATATTATTGTTAACATGAATGTTATTGTAAACTAACCGTTTTCTTCTATGTGCAACCTTGAGTATCACTTGGGATGGTTAATCCACCTGGATACTCAATTTTTATTTTCTTTTCTGAGTATCACTTGGGATGGCTAGTCCTCCTGGATACTCATTCATATTTTTCTGGGTATCACTTGGGATGGCTAGTCCACCTGGATACTCATTCCTATTTTTCTGGGTATCACTTGGGATGGCTAGTCCACCTGGATATTCTGTTTTATTTTATTTTCTGAATATCACTTGGGATGGCTAGACCACCTGGATATTCAGTTTTCTTTTCTGAGTATCACTTGGGATGGTTAATCCACCCGGATACTCATTTCTTTTCAAGACCTCTCGAGGCGTCGCTTTTAGACACCCGTTTGGCATTCTTTTCAAGACCTCTCGAGGCGTCGCATTCAGACACCCGTTTGGCATTTTTCTTGGAATTCCTCGGGTGGTCCAGCGCCCGACGTTCCATTCTATTTTCTTGGTTCATTACTAAAATGATATATTTATTCATCCACACCGTATTAATAATTATTATGCCATGCTTTAATTTTGGTCAGCATATGCATATAATTTTGTCCATCATGATCATATGCACTCTGTTACATTCGGTATATCTTTTGTTCATGATGTTTTCGAGTACATTCAAACGCACTCACTGGCTTGTCCCTGACTATTTAATTGGCCAGGTCAGGATTTCAACGAGGAGTACTACAACGACGTCCATGCAGACTAGGAGCCTAAGATAGCAGCCACGCGAGATAGGAGTTATTCCGGTCAGCCATTCCTATGGGATTGGAGTTTCCACCAGAATTGGAGATCCGCTACCCGCTTCCGCCATCCGCTGTTAGAAATCATTGTTGTATCATTAGACCTTTATGGTCTTGTATTCAATTCTTGTAATTGCTTGGTAATCTGTATCAAGGACATGTCCACCAGTAAAAATGATCTTGGGGATGGTGGTGACACAAGGGGTTATTTTTGGGATATTGTGTCCCGGAAATACGGCCCCGACAGTTGTCGGGGAGACATCATCAACATCTATCAAGTACCTACGCATAAACTTTCATCTCCTTGCATTTATGTTATTTGCCTTTGCCTCTCGTTTTCATCTCCCCCACTTCTATTTTTTTTACAAAAACATAAAAATATTTTTATTTTCTTGTTTGCTTGCTTGCTTGCTTTTATTGCCTTCATGTCAAACACTCAAGAACAAAAGTAAAACAAAAATTTAAGATACTATGGATCACCTTAAGGTTTTCTAGTGGGATCATCTTCGATCCATTTGTGCTCGTGCCGAAATCCCAACTAGTTTAGTTGAGGGAAAGTCATTAGATGAGCAAGCTCATTTTGTGCGTCACCGTTTGTCTCAAAAAGGGAGACTCTTATGGAATCAAATAAATTGTTTGCTATGCTATGCTTGGAATCTATGTGAAATTTATGATTTTACTTGTTGCTCGAAGAACCCTAAAAACACCTTCCCTACCTATGTGAGTTTAATGATAATGAAATCTTATCTTCTTATGCCAAGGGTGTTTATAGTTACTATGATATCGAACAAATTGAAGAATTTGTTGCTTTTAAGGGTGCTTATGAAGTTGCGTCTTTAATTGAAAAGTATGATATTACTCTCTACAAATCTGAAAATTTTGACATACTTAAATATTGCTATGAAAACTATGCTCCTAATGCCTATGTTAGTGAATTCATTGGGAGAATGTCTGCTGCTTTGGAAGAGAATAATGATATGCATGAATCCATAGACAATTGTGATTCCGTTGATTCGATTGAAATATCCCCTCTTGATGAATGTGATGCTTGCTATTCTTATGGCCATGATGCCAATATTAATGATACTTATAGAGATGAACTTGCTATAGTTTCTTATGTTAAAAATGAAATTATTGCTATAGCACCCATACTTGATAGCTCCTTGAATGAAAAGCATGATTGCAATGATGTTATTATAAATTCTATTCATGTCAATTGTGCTAATGATATGCAAAGCTACAAGCTTGGGGATGAAAATTTTGTTATGTGCACTACTTATTGCAATGATCATGATTGGGGTGATGATGCTTCTTATGATCTTCAAAATTTATTTAAGCTTCATGATGAATATGTTATTGATAATAAAATTTGCAATACTATTAAAAGTGGGTTGGAAGAGCGTCAAATTTAGGTAATAATGATCCCACTACTTTGGAGAGTGTTCAATATTATGAATTTTTTGATGAAAGTGGGTTTGGAGAGGTCATGACTTTAGTTGATGATAATCCCACTATTTTGGAAGATTATAAAACTTTTATGCATATGGATCATAGAGAGAATACTTTTTATGATAGCTATGTTGTTGAGTTTGATTATGATCCCACATGTAATTATTATGAGAGAGGAAAATATGGTTGTAAAACTTTCATGTCACTAAATTACCTCTCTTTGTGCTAAAATTATTAATGCTCCATTCTTCCTATTTGCATATGCTAGATATTGCTTGTCTTGATAATTTGTTTTCCTATAAAATGCCTATGCATAGAAAGTATGTTAGACTTAAATGTGTTTTTCACATGTTACATGATGCTCTCTTTGTGTTTCAATTATTATCTTTCATGAGAGCATCATTGAAATCACAAGCCTATCTTAATGGCTATAAAGAAAGAGCTTGTTGGGAGACAACCCAATGAACTTTTTATTTCTGTTCTTGTGTGTTTACATAATTATGCTACTGTTATGATTGTGTTTTTTTGTTTTAATTAGTGTTTGTGCCAAGTAATGCCTTTGGGATGATTTGGAAGATAGTATAATTGATGCTGTTTGGAAAACAGAAAGTTTTGCGTCCAGTGCTAGAATTTTAGTTCTGTACTGGAGCATCATAAAAATCTAATTTTTTTACACAGTATTGGTATATGAATTGCCCCAGTTTTCCTAATTTTTAAGAATTTTTGGAGTTACATAAGTATAGCTTTTAAATAGATCTTTACAGACTGTTCTGTTTTAGACAGATTCTGTTTTTGTTGCATAGTTTGCTTATTTTGAGGAATCTATGGATCGTATCTGGGGGTATGAGTCATGGAGAAGTTGGATTAAAGTAGAATTATGCCAATATTAAATATGAATCAATTTACTACAGTACTTGAAGTTAAAGATTTATTTGTTATACTAACGGATCTCACGAAGGTTTTGTTGAGTTTTGTGTGATTGAAGTTTTCAAGTTTTGGGTGAGATCACGATAGATGAAGGAATAAGGAGTGGCAAGAGCCTAAGCTTGGGGATGCACAAGGCACCCCAAGGTAATATTCAAGGAATACTCAAGCGTCTAAGCTTGGGGATGCCCCGGAAGGTATCCCTCTTTCTTCTACCAACTATCGGTAATTTTACTTGGAGCTATATTTTTATTCATCACATGATATGTGTTTTACTTGGAGCATCGTGTATTATATGAGTCTTTACTTTGTTTGCTTTTTAGTTTGTCACAATCATATTTGCTGGACACACCTATTTGAGAGAGCCACACGTTTATCATGATTTGTTAGAATACTCTATGTGCTTCACTTAAATCTTTTGAGCTAGGCAGTTGCTCTAGTACTTCACTTAAATCTTTTTGAGCACGACGGTGGATATATTTTGAAGAAATATTTGAACTCTCATGCTTCACTTATATTATTTTGAGAGTTGATAAGATTAAATTTTGAAGAAATATTTGCACTCTCATGCTTCACTTATATCTTTTTGAGAGTTGATAATAGTAATGGTAATTTGCACAAGATATGAATTTGGTCCCAAAGTGATGAATATTCAAGAGGGATATAATAAAAACTTTCGTGAAAGATCATTGGATATGATAAGTTTGATTGCTTGCAATAGTTTTGCGATATGCAGATGATAATATGTGAGTCATGTTAGTGAGTAATTGTGATTTAGTAAGAATATTGGTATTAAGGTTTGTGATTCCCTATGCATGCACATAAAGTCAATAGTTATGCAATGAAATTATATCCTACTTATGGTGCATTATTCAGTGTTAGTTATGTTCAATTCATGTTTATGACCATTTTCGCTTTTTGGTTGGTCGCTTCTCAATCTATTTGCTAGCTGATATGTCCATTTTGCATCATGTTTTCCTACTGTTATTTATAGTGTTTTGCATCAATATAACACTTTGTGGAGCAATTCTAATGCCTTTTCTCTCTTAATATGCAAGATTTACATAAGGAGGGAGATTGCCGGCAGCTGGAATTCTGGACCTGAAAAAGCTATGTCAGAGATACCTATTCTGCACATCTCCAAATGGGCTAAAATTTCACGGAGATTTATTTTGGAATAAATAAAAAATACTGGAGAAAAGAAGTACCAGAGGGGGCCACCCAGGTGCCCACGAGGCACTAGGGCGCGCCACCCCCCAGGCACGCCCTGGTGGCTTGTGGGGCCCCTGGCCAGCCTCCGGTGCCCATTTTTTGGTATATAAGCCCATTTTCCCTAGAAAAATAATGAGAAGACTTTCGGGACGGAGTGCCGCCGTCTCAAGGCGGAACTTGGGCAGGAGCACTTTTGCTCTCCGGCGGAGCGATTCCGCCGGGGATACCTCCCTCCAGGAGGGGGAAATCGAAGCCATCGTCATCACCAACAATCCTCTCATCGTGGGAGGACCAATCTTCATCAACATCTTCACCAGCACCCTCTCATCTCAAACCCTAGTACATCTCTTGTATTCAATCTTTGTCTCAAAACCTCAGATTGGTACCTGTGGGTTGCTAGTAGTGTTGATTACATCTTGTAGTTGATGCTAGTTGGTTTATTTGGTGGAAGATTATATGTTCAGATCCATTATGCTATTCAATACCCCTCTGATCTTTAACATGAACATGATTTGTGAGTAGTTACTTTTGTTCTTGAGGACATGGGAGAAGTCTTGTCATAAGTAATCATGTGAATTTGGTATTCGTTCGATATTTTGATGATATGTATGTTGTTGATTCTCTTAGTGGTGTCATGTGAACGTCGACTACATGACACTTCACCATCTTTAGGCCTAAGGGAATGCATTGTGGAGTAGTAATTAGATGATGGGTTGCTAGAGTGACAGAAGCTTAAACCCTAGTTTATGCGCTATTCCGTAAGGGGCTAATTTGGATCCATATGTTTAATGCTATGGTTAGATTTATCTTAATTCTTCTTTCGTAGTTGCGGATGCTTGCGAGAGGGGTTAATCATAAGTGGGAGGCTTGTTCAAGTAAGAACATCACCCAAGCACCGGTCCACCCACATATCAAATTATCAAAGTAGCGAACGTTTAGCTTATTATAAGAGATCGTTCCGGCCTGTCCTCGAGAACGTTTAGCTTATTATAAGAGATGAAAGTGACTAGATGAAAGTGACTAGATGAAATTCCCATGTGTCATCGAGAACGTTTAGCTTATTATAAGAGATCGTTCCGGCCTGTCCTTTGCAACAAAAGGATTGGGCTACCTTGTTGCACCTTAGTTACTATTGCTACTTGTCACTTGTTACAAATTATCTTGCTATCAAACTACTCGTTACCGATAATTTCAGTGCTTGCAGAAAATAACTTGCTGAAAACCGCTTGTCATTTCCTTCTGCTCCTCGTTGGGTACGACACTCTTACTTATTGAAAGGACTACGATTGATCCCCTATACTTGTGGGTCATCAAGACTCTTTTCTGGCGCCGTTGCCGGGGAGTGAAGCGCCTTTGGTGAGTGGAATTTGGTAAGGAAACATTTATATTACGTGCTAAAATTTATTGTCACTTGTCACTATGGAAAGTAATCCTTTGAGGGGTTTGTTCGGGGTATCTTCACCTCGACCGGAAGCACAAAGAGTTGCTCCTCAACCTACTGCACCTACTGAAAATATTTATTATGAGATTCCTTCGGGTATGATAGAGATACTGCTAGCTAATCCTTATGCAGGAGATGGAACAATACATCCTGATATGCACTTAATCTATGTGGATGACGTTTGTGGATTATTTAAGCTTGCAGGTTTACCCGGAGATGAAGTTAAGAAGAAGGTTTTCCCTTTATCTTTGAAGGGAAAGGCATTGACATGGTATAGGCTATGTGATGATATTGGAACGTGGGATTGGAATCGATTGAAATTAGAATTTCATCAAAAGTTTTATCCTATGCATCTGGTTCATCGTGATCGGAATTATATATATAATTTTTGGCCTCGTGAAGGAGAGAGCATCGCTCAAGCTTGGGGGAGGCTAAAGTACATGATGTACACATGCCCTAATCATGAGCTCTTAAGAGAAATTATCTTACAGAATTTTTATGCTCGGCTTTCTCATGATGATCAAACCATGCTCGATTCTTCTTCGACTGGCTCCTTTATGAAGAAAACTATTGAATTCATATGGGATCTTCTGGTAAGAATTAAACGCAACTCTAAAGATTGGGAACTCGACAAAGGTAATGAGTCAGGTATAACACTTGAGTACGATTGTGTTAAATCTTTTATGGACATCGATGCTTTTCATAAGTTTAGCACTAAATATGGACTTGACTCTGAGATAGTAGCCTCCTTTTGTGAATCATTTGCTACTCATGTTGATCTCCCTAAGGAGAAGTGGTTTAAATATCACCCCCCTGTTAAAGAAAAGATTGAGGAACCCGTTAGTGTTAAAGAAGAAACAATTGTTTACCATGTTGATCCAGTTGTGCCTACTGCTTATATTGAGAAACCACCTTTTCCTGTTAGGATTAAGGAACATGCTAAAGTTTCAACTGTGGTTAACAAAAGAAATATTAGAGCACCTAGACCCTTTGAACAAATTAAAGTTGAACCTAATATTGCTATGGTTAAAGATCTCTTGGTCGATAATATAGCTGGGCATGTTATTTACTTCTGTGATGAAGCAACTAGAATTGCTAAACCAGACCCTAAAGATAAAAACAGACCTATAGTAGCCATGCCTGTTGTCTCTATTAAAATAGGAGATCATTGTTATCATGGCTTATGTGATTTGGGTGCTAGTGTGAGTGCTATTCCGTTTACCTTATATCAAGAAATTATGAATGATATTGCACCTATGGAAATAGAGGACATTGATGTTACTATTAAGCTTGCAAACAGAGATACCATTACGCCGCTTGGGATCGTTAGAGATGTTGAAGTCTTGTGTGAAAAAATAAAATACCCTACTGATTTTCTAGTCCTCGGTTCTCCACAAGATAATTTTTGTCCCATTATATTTGGTAGACCTTTCTTGAACACTGTTAATGCCAAGATTGATTGAGCTAAAGAAACTGCTAGTGTTAATTTTGGTGGTATATCTCATGAGTTTAATTTCTCCAAGTTTTGTAGACAACCTCATGATAAAGAATTGCCTAGTAAATATGAAATTATTAGCCTTGCTTCTATTGCCGTACCTCCTACTGATCCGTTAGAACAATATTTGCTAGACCATGAAAATGATATGCACATGAATGAAAGAAATGAAATAGATAGGATGTTCTTTGATCAACCACCTATCCTTAAACACAATTTGCCTGTTGAATCTCTTGGAGGCCCCCCTCCACCTAAGGGTGACCCTGTATTCGAACTGAAACAATTGCCTGATACATTGAAATATGCTTATCTAGATGAAAAGAAGATATATCCTATTATTATTAGTGCTAACCTTTCAGAGCATGAAGAGAAGAGATTACTGAAAACTCTGAGGAAACACCGTGCTGCTATTGGATATACTCTTGATGATCTTAAGGGCATTAGTCCCACTCTATGTCAGCACAAAATTAATATGGAGCCTAATGCTAAACCAGTTGTCGACCACCAATGACAATTAAATCCTAAGATGAAGGAGGTGGTAAGAACTGAAATATTAAAGCTTCTGGAAGCAGGTATAATCTATCCCATAGCTGATAGTAGATGGGTAAGTCCCGTTCATTGTGTCCCTAAGAAAGGAGGCATTACTGTTGTTCCTAACGATAAAAATGAACTCATTCCACAAAGAATTGTAACTGGTTATAGGATGGTAATTGATTTTAGAAAATTAAACAAAGCCACTAGAAAAGATCATTACCCCTTACCTTTTATTGATCAAATGTTAGAAAGATTGTCCAAGCATACACACTTTTGCTTTCTTGATGGATATTCCGGTTTCTCTCAAATACCGGTATCACAGGCCGACCAAGAGAAAACCACCTTTACTTGTCCACTTGGAACTTATGCTTATAGACGTATGCCTTTTGGTTTATGCAATGCACCTGCTACCTTTCAAAGATGTATGAGTGCTATATTCTCTGACTTTTGTGAAAAGATTGTTGAGGTTTTCATGGATGATTTCTCCGTTTACGGAACTTCTTTTGATGATTGCTTAAGCAACCTTGATTGAGTTTTGCAGAGATGTGAAGAAACTAATCTTGTCTTCAATTGGGAAAAGTGCCACTTCATGGTGAATGAAGGTATTGTCTTGGGGCATAAAATTTCTGAACGAGGTATTGAAGTAGATAAGGCTAAAGTTGATGCAATTGAGAAAATGCCATGTCCTAAAGATATTAAAGGTATAAGAAGTTTCCTTGGTCATGCTGGTTTCTATAGAAGGTTTATTAAAGATGTGACGCCCCTGCTCGACCGTGCACTAATCATACACGCAAACGTGCATGCTCGAGATCAGAGACTCACGGGAAGATATCACAACACAACTCTAAACTCAAATTAAAACATAAATCTTCATATTACAAACCAGGGGTCACGAGGACCCGAATACATAAGTCATACACACAAATGATACCTGAGTACAGACATAGTTAATCAAGTTTGCCTTAAGAAGGCTAGCACAAACAGCGACACTGATCGAAAAGGCGAAGGCCTCCTGCCTAGGGCCTCCGAACTACTCCTGGTCGGCTGGCTCAACCCAGTAGTACGTGCCTCCGGGGCTCTCCTAATAGTAGTCTCCTACGGGGGCGTCTGGCTCCGGGACTCCGTCGTCTGATTTTAGCGAGCGGGTATGGGGAAAAAGATAGCAAAGCAACCGTGAGTACTCATCCAAAGTACTCGCAAGACTGACATCAGAACTAAACTAATTATGCATCGGTATCAAAGGAATGGGGCTATATCTTTGGACTAACCTGCAGAATGCCAGAATAGAGGGGGAGAAGCCTAGCCTATCGAAGACTAGCATCTTGAAGCAATCTTGCAGCATCAGAAGAGAGTAGAGCATAGTAGCATATAATAGTGGTTATGTAATAGCAACGCCTTGAGATCCTTTCTCGACTCCCTGCGAGAAAGCGATCCCGAGAGCAGTATTAACAGTTTAATATTAAATCAGCATCAATTTGTAGTTGTAGTGGATCAGGATACAACTCCGAGCGTCCTGTTACCGTGGACACGGCAATTCGAATAGATAAATTCCCTGCAGGGGTGCACTACTGTTACCCAACACGCTCGATCACATCTGGCCGAACACACTTGCTGGGTAATGCCCGGCCTCGGGTGATCGACACGACGCAGTCCTACCTAGGCTCAGCAGAGAGGTTAGCACACCAGTCTAAATCCTAAGTGCGAAGGGGTCTTGGGCCATCGCCCTTTGCACTCCTGCACGTTACCTGGCTGGTCGGGGCCCAGGCGCGACACTGAATACACTAGTGACGTAACCAGCCCACCCTAACGATCAGCCCGCATCTCTGAGCTGTGACATCTGAAGAACTTTCGGCTGCTACATACGACGTAGAGGGTCCCATAACCATTATCCCACGTGGTGGTAGTGCGTATAAGGCCAACGACCCACCCAGATCAAATACCCAAATCCGTTAGGCGTATTTAGTAGCTCGCAGAGACTAACAGGATTCCTGTCGTTCTGACTTGGTAACACACGGCTCGCGGGTGCTCTTGGAGCCGACCTGTCTTTATCAAATGACAGTAGTAAGGTGCAAGTACCCGTGTGTCCAAGGTATCGAGAAGGAATCCGAGGAATCACCCTTGACGGATTCCCACTCGAAGTATCGGTCAAGGTGAACCCGAAGGAATCACCCTCGATGGATTCACACAAGAGGAGTTGCACGACGAAAGCTTTATCGGAGGGGCACCGGCGAGAGGCATGACAATAGACCGCATTAGGGCCTCCCCGTAAAATACATCAGTGTAACCATGGATGGGCAACATAACCATTTAACATAGTATCAACAATGATAAATCATTGAGTCTACGGGATGCAAATGAGGATGGCATAAAGATGATCATGAATATCACAAGAGTTTTTCATATCAAACCGATAACTATTCATATGAGCATATTATTATCAAAAGCATCGGAAAATAAAATATGAGAACTAACATAATAATAATACTAGCAAATAATCATTTAACTACTAGATGCAAATGAACAAGGCATAAGAACGAGCATGGATTCACAAGCATATATTATTCACGAAATAATTAAATGAGCAAACAATCATTTAAATATTCAAGTGGAAACCATGGCTACTACAATGCCATCATGCAAGTGGCTATTGTGGCTTGCCTGGGGATGAAGGAACCATCGGGGAGAGGTGCGATGAACTCGCGGAAAGAATCGCCGGAAAAGTTTCCCTCTCGGCGGAGCTGTTTTAAGGGCAAGGGCAAAATGGTCATTTTCACAGTGTGACAACCTCATGAAAATTATACCATCGGAATGGGCTCGACGAACTGAGATCGTGGGCTTTGGAATCACCTGAATCGGAGTCACGGTTGCAGAGTTATGGCCGTTCGTTCGTTAGGCAGAAAAACAATTAAAAAGTGAGCTTTTCTGCTGCTAACGGGCGAACGCCCGCAATATAAGGGTTTCGGCTGGCTGGGTTAAACCGAAGGCGCACTTTCTGAAATACGCTTTTAGAAAACGAAAACGTATTCCATCCCAACGTAGGGACAGAGTACGTTTCCTATATGCGAAAACGTATTACTGAAAATACGCTTTCACTTAAATCGGCGCGGGCCCGGGGTTGACTCGTTGCTCTGGCTGACGGGTGGGGCCGCGTGGAGGTCGTCTTCTACCTTGCGCGCGCCCGCCTGACCGAGGGAGGAGCAGCTCGCGACGGCGATTGCCGGCGATTGGCTGCACCGCTGTCGACGCTCCGCCCACCCACGTGCTCAGGACGGAAAGGCGCATCCATCCATGCCACTTTGAGATGCCGGGGAGCTCGGGCTCGAGCTGCACATCGGCTACAGCGGACGGCGACTCGGGCGAAGATGGGGAGCTCGGCTCGTGGCTCCAGAGGAAGGAATGGGTGGCGGGGTAAGCTCTGGGGTGGAGAGGGAGGTCGCTGGTGGTGGTAAGGCAGAGAGGGAGAGCTCGGGCGCCGCGAATTTAGGAGGGAGAGGGCTACGGCCATGGCGACAGTGGGCG
The DNA here is from genome assembly GCA_039707655.1 of Elymus sibiricus. NCBI lineage: Eukaryota > Viridiplantae > Streptophyta > Magnoliopsida > Poales > Poaceae > Elymus > Elymus sibiricus. Next base: position 116,725,518 of record CM077676.1, on the reverse strand, counting down.
AGGTGGAGAGCCTCCCGAGCTTATTTGAGGAGCTAGGCGGGGTACTAGGAGGGAGAGGGAGAGGTTTGTGAGGAGAGGAGGGCTCGGGGTGGCTTTAAATAGCACAGGCTACGATGCCGTAGCCGGAAGCCGACGAGAGCTCACGGTCGATGTCTCTGGCATGACCGCGTGCACGAGCGCACGCGCGGAGGGGGAGAGGGGTCTAGGGGAGGTGCATTCGGTGCAAAGGTGCCGCGGGGAGGAAGAATACAACGGCAAAGCGACGACGGCCGCGGGCATCTCGGGACGGCGTGCTCGCCGGAGAGGAGAGAGGAGAGGGGGAGGGGTCCAGAGAGGACACGCGGATGCAGGAGAGTGGTGGCGACGCAGAGGACATGGTGCGGTGGCGGGAGCTCGGCGTTTGGGCGGCGGCAGAGGGCCCCAAAGTTCCAGAGCACGCTTTCGGCGCGCCAGACCGCGTGGTTACCGCGTGCACAGGCGCACGCGGTGCACTCTGGCAAATCAAACGATGTCTAGCGTGTTGTCTCTCCTAAGTGGGTCCTACCTGAGGTGATGTCTCGAAGAGAGGCACTGTGGGTTGATGGGAATGATCAGGGAAAGATTGCTGTTGCAAACTTAGGCATGATGTTGTGGTCAAATGGAATGAGATAAGAGATAACCAAGATGTCACAGAGGCTTAGGGTTGGAAGGACTATGAGCCTGTGAAAAATGAAATGATTTGGACCAGTAGTTAATATAGTTGCTTCACAACCACATATTCTGGTCCAGAAAGAAGATCAGGAAGTAGCACTCACATGGTTGCTTGGGTTGAGCTGAAAATGGGTGGAGCATGATGATTTGGGCATATGAAGGTGCCATAAAAATTTCATCCCATTTGGATAAACCAAAATGGTACTTCCTTCACAATGATACCCACTGGACAGAAACTTGGGGGAATTTTGCAGAGAAAATGGCTTGGCAAAATAATGTGAATTTTGGCATGCTCACATTATTTATGGATATTTAGGTCCTGGATTAATTTCAGAATTTTTGAAGCAATAGAAAATATAGTTGCTTCACAAACTGAAATTGTGACCAGAAACGAAGATTTGAAGGTGTGCTCATATAGATTGTTGGATGGTTATGAAATTTGGCGGAGAGTCATGATTTGATCATATAGATGATCTCCGAAAATTTCAACTCATTTGGATTAGCCTAGCTAGTACTTCCTTCACAAATCTTCTCTCTGGACAGAAACTTTGGGAATTTGCTGATGAAAATTTACTAGGCAAATGAAGTTGAATTTTGTCATGTGGCAATTATTTGCATATAAGAGAGTGCCCAAAAAAATTTGAGGGCAATCAAGAAAAGATATATAGCACTTCCTTCACAAAGTGCCTTGCTGGACAGAATAGGAAATGAATATTCCTGAATTATTTTTGAACTAGGAAAGGATGGGTCTTGGCATATTGGTGGAATATATGATCCAAAGAATTTATGAGAATTTTGTGGGAATTTTATGGAACACAGAAATATAGGTTGCTTCACAACCTAGGGCAAACAGGGTAATTCCTTTAATAGAAAAAGGAATATTCCCAAGAAATAAATATTGGGGTTTGGCTAAGATGGAAATTACATGGCCTTGGGATAAATTTGAGAATGACAAGCCACTAGGAAGTGGCAGGAGAGAAGATCTTCCCAGGTTTCAAGACCACATAGCCACGGAAAAAGAACTCTAGATAAAAATTCGAAAAATCCAAAAGAAAAAGAAAGGGCCAAAAATCGGGGTGTTACAAACCTACCCCCCTTACGATAAATCTCGTCCTCGAGATTTGGTTGCTCAGGGAACAAGTATGAATATTCTGACTTAAGGAAACCGTTTCCAACTCGGGTATCCTTTTCCTTCATATGATGTTCCCACTGAATTGCATCTGATTGACTGCCTTGCTCTGGGGCGGTTTGCTTCACTGTATCCAACATTCTGACAAGTCTTTCTTCATATGTTCATCCTTGCTCTGACTTCAACTCTTTTATGTCTGCTGGCTTGTCTGATATTATCATGACCGGGATTTCCATAGGTCCGGGAGGAATTTCCCCATTGACGTGTCATTCCTATATCCAGCACTGATAGTATCAATGGAGTCGGGGACAAATTTTCTCGGTGGACATGAAACATTTATTCCTTGCATCGGGTTACTCGAGTGGATGCATGTCCTTCGGGTTCAAAACAATGCTGAGAATCATAGCCGTTCTCTTGGCGGGATCTGACTGCTAGAAGGTAGTTCTGAATTACCTTGGCTGGCTCCACTGTCTCGAATCCGTGCCGATGATTCGACTGTCACCTTGATATGAGGTCCTTACAAACAGAGTAGACCCCTTGGGTGTGTGTTCATGGTGATTAATACGGAATCAGACTGTCTTGGGTATCCGTACCATGTTGTTCATGCCACAATTATCATACCTGTATTGCCGGTCTTGCTCCTTCATTATTGTTTTCTTTTGTTCGAATCTTTTGCTGAAAGAGCTTGGCCATAAATATCTTTAATTCTTTGTGTGACCATAGGTGCTGTCAGGTGCAATATTCTGGCGAACATACCTTATCCTTATCCTCAGGCAGTGCAGCAACGTTTAACTGGCAAGTTTATCATCTCTCGAGCTTTAACTGTATGGCAATGATCATTCGAACCTTTGCATAAAATCGGCAAATAAATCAGTAGCCACCAGAACGGTCTTTACAACTCAGATCTGGGACATTACTGAAATAACTCAACCATGGCTCACGACGGCTGAAAAGCAGCTCAGCGCATGAGGCCGTGTTGATAAGAAGAATGTAGCAGTTCCCTAAGACGGCCGAAGAACAGCTCAGAGCATAGGGTCACTGCTACAAAAAGAAACTCAACCGCTGCCCGAGACGGCCGAAAAGCAGCTCAGAACACGGGCCAGTTGTTGAAAAGAGAAATATAAAGGCGGCATCCACCCTGGACGGCCGAAAGCAGCTCAGAACACAGGCGTGGTGCCGTTACCAAGAAAGGGAAGCAAGGGTTCATCATGATCATACACCAGGTTCACAGTTATAGAGCTCACTGTTGGGAGCAATCATACATGGCGGTGACGGAGGTTAATGATGTCACTTTGTCGGTTGAGAGGAAGCTAGCCTTGATATCCACTGTCAGGATTGTTGTCACAACATTGTCTTGCTTCATAGCTTGTCAGACATTGCATCCCAATGAGGTGTATAACTTTCTTTCTTCCTCTTCCTGTGGTTGTCGGATTCTCACCGTGCTTGCATCATCGTACGAGTGACTTGCATGACCTTGGCAGCATGCTCACAATATATATATGGAAGCATGTGTATCTGGGCATTTGATTCCCGAGGTAGACACTTTTGTGCTGACTGATTCTTGTTTCTGACAAACCGTTGCGGATCTGATTCTCGGGATGCACTGCCAACTCATTGTGTACTATCTTGTACCAATGCAGATGACTGTTTGTAGGACTGTACTGATGAGGACTGGATAGCTTGTGTTGTAAGCCATCGAGAGTAGCATGCTGAGAAAGGCTGGATATCTTGCACTCGAAGCTTTTGCCGGGATAGCGTACTGAAGAAGACTGGGTACCGTATCTCAGAAACTTCTCCTCTTGGTTGCTTGCTGAGGAAGATTTGGTGACTTATGCTGTAAGCTTCCTGCGGTGGCTTACCGAAGAAGACTGAGTATCTTGCACTGAAAGCTATCCACATATCGTACTGAGGAAGACTGCGGAACCTTTCGTCGTAAGCTTCCCTTGGATATTCCTTTGACTGGAAATGTACTGTTGTCTTGCACACCAATTGTCTTCAGCTGGTTCATTACACTTGTGATGGTTGCACACTGAATCAGTCTTGATGCTGATAGTTAATCCAAAATATCATTTGCATTCATACCGAATATTCTCAATATAATGCAGTCGGCTGAGAATGCTATACTGTTTAGTTGAGCTTCCAAATATTTGAACTCCTCACTGATTCTTCGAGTCCGGTGTCGGTTGATGAGCAACTTTCATAAGGGGAAATAAGGTAACACCGAGGGCCCAAAGAAAGAAGCCAAAAGAAACGACTAAAACAAAAGCACACACAGCAATAAGATTGCATACAATCAACCTCACATTCCACAGCTATTCACCTCACTATGCATGCCTACTTAAGCACACAATTCTCGAGGAAACTCCGGTACTACGATCTAATATGCTGTGGCGGTGTGCACGAAAGTGAATCAGTGTGAGGAGGGATTGGTGTAAACAGAGCTACACCAAGCGCTGGCTCAGCACCGGTTGCATCTGGACCGGCTTATGAATGAGGACGGACTCGGTGATCATGTAGCAAGACACGGATGTCACGACCACATCATCAACAAGCGTACGGAAGGGAACCGTACTCATCCAGGTAAGGTAGGATAGCGATGGAAAGGAGGGGCTGCTGGCATTGCCCTTTGCTGATAACAAAGATCAGTAAGGGTTGCCAAAGCGGCGGGTTGGATGGCCAGATCCGGGGTAGAAACATGTCTACCACCGAAATGATAGGTGGCTAAAGCGAATAAATTGGTGCGATACATGTGCATCAATCCTGTAAGAGATCGACATCATTAGGTACCTCGGTATCACTCCACTGGGACAGAGATGACGCCAAACACCAAAGGGCAAGTATGCAAAGCTGGAGGGTGCATGTAGTGGATCGAAACCGATGCCACCTACACTCACAAGATCAGCCGTTAGTGACAATATAATGACTCTATATGCATGCTATGCAGCAAACAAATGCAACAACCAAATGCAACAAACTGACTAGACACTACACTACTGGTTTCTAACGCTCGCGCTGACTAGGGCGTCCTACAGCCAAACCTGGCTCTGATACCAAGCCTTGTGGCACCCCGGCTCAGAGAGGCCGGAATACCCCGTATTCCAGCCCAGAGATCAAGTCTTTTGGAATACGGCACTGCTTGGCATAGAACAAATCAGCTCTTTATTAGAAATACTTGGGGTACAAGGGTTCTAAAGGCACAAAGGTTACAAAGGCACGGTGACACTTCGCCTGCTCAGATAGCTCTATGCTAGCAGCGGAACAACTCGTAGCGGAATAACTTCTAGCAGCGGAACAACGACGACAGTGATGAACTCCACTCCGCAGGGACTCTGGCTGGGACGTATCCTAGGGCGCAACCTCAATATCCTCGACAAGCAAACACGGCATCGCCTGCAATCTGGCATGACACGCCAGGTGAGTACTTTGAATGTACTCGCAAGCTCACAGCAACCAAAGCAATCAAGACATACAACAGCATGGCATTTACAGGTTAATCATCAAAGATGAACACGATACTACTAGAACAACATGAGTATGGCAACAACATGAGCATGGCAACAACATGAGCATGGCACGTACATATAATTCATGATATGAACAAGATGATACTAGCACTAGCATGCATAGGGTCGATGTTTAAGGTCTCATGGACCAACTTACTCTGCTCAGAGGTTATCTCGTAACCACAAACTTACCATCGTGATCATCACATGATCACCTCAGGATCAACCAAGCTTGGTATCAACTATACCATCGTGATCATCGCATGACCACACTGAGCTTGATCCCTACTTGTGATCATCGCATGACCACATAAAGATCAACCAACTTATTTTCTCATCGAACCGGGGTTGTTATTATTCAGGTTATTATTTCTGTTGATCCACAGTGTGACCTACTACGAACTGTGTCCATGACCGAGGACGCGGCTATCGATAGATTATACACTCTGCAGAGGTTAGTACACTGTACCCACACTACGGAACTCATGGCCTCATGCTCCCATTCGGGTGGACCAACGACGTTCCGACAAAACCAATCTATTGCATGACACTCTCCCGGCCACTCCCGACAAACTCCCCTTTGGGCTATGTCCTGGGTTGCCCCTGATGTCAACTCGTGACATCTGCCACCTCTGTGGCTGCCACCGTCATGGCCACAATAACAAAACTGTCCCAAACGGGGACCCTGGATCCATACAACTTTGGCACTCAAGGCTTATGGCCGCCCACCGGGCCAGGGTAGCGCGCGCACATAACCTTCCCTAGTTGGAGGCACCGGCGAGAGGCATGACAATAGACCGCATTAGGGCCTCCCCGTCCAAGCAAGTGTGGTTGCACTGGTGAGCTCGATTCGGTGGCACCATGACTCAGCCAACAGATTTGTTCAAGTTCGATTAATGTCAGGTTTAACTTGAATAGTGATGAGCTGAGTCACAGTAAAATACATAATGCAATAACAATGCAGATGAGCATGACATCAGTGTAACCATGGATGGGCAACATAACCATTTAACATAGTATCAACAATGATAAATCATTGAGTCTACGGGATGCAAATGAGCATGGCATAAAGATGATCATGAATATCACAAGAGTTTTTCATATCAAACTGATAACTATTCATATGAGCATATTATTATCAAAAGTATCGGAAAATAAAATATGGGAACTAACATAATAATAATACTAGCAAATAATCATTTGACTACTAGATGCAAATGAACAAGGCATAAGAACGAGCATGGATTCACAAGCATATATTATTCACGAAATAATTAAATGAGCAAACAATCATTTAAATATCCAAGTGGAAACCATGGCTACTGCAATGCCATCATGCAAGTGGCTATTATGGCTTGCCTGGGGATGAAGGAACCATCGGGGAGAGGTGCGATGAACTCGCGGAAAGAATCGCCGGAAAAGTTTCCCTCTCGGCGGAGCTGTTTTAAGGGCAAGGGCAAAATGGTCATTTTCACAGTGTGACAACCTCATGAAAATGATACCATCGGAAGGGCTCGACTAACTGAGATCGTGGGCTTTGGAATCACCTGAATCGGAGTCACGGTTGCGGAGTTACGGCCGTTCGTTCGTTAGGCTGAAAAACAATTAAAAAGTGAGCTTTTCTGCTGCTAACGGGCGAACGCCCGCAATATAAGGGTTTCGGCTGGCTGGGTTAAACTGAAGGCGCACTTTCTAAAATACGCTTTCAGAAAACAAAAACGTATTCCATCCCAACGCAGGGACAGAGTACGTTTCCTATATGCGAAAACGTATTACTGAAAATACACTTTCACTTAATTCGGCGCGGGCCCGGGGTTGACTCGTTGCTCTGGCTGACGGGTGGGGCCGCGTGGAGGTCGTCTTCTACCTTGCGCGCGCTCGCCTCACCGAGGGAGGAGCAGCTCGCGACGGCGATTGCCGGCGATTGGCTGCACCGCTGTCGACGTTCCGCCCACCCACGTGCTCAGGACGGAAAGGCGCATCCATCCATGCCACTTTGAGATGCCGGGGAGCTCGGGCTCGAGCTGCACATCGGCTACAGCGGACGGTGACTCGGGCGAAGATGGGGAGCTCGGCTCGTGGCTCCAGAGGAAGGAATGGGTGGCGGGGTAAGCTCTGGGGTGGAGGGGGAGGTCGCTGGTGGTGGTAAGGCAGAGAGGGAGAGCTCGGGCACCGCGAATTTAGGAGGGAGAGGGCTACGGCCATGGCGACAGTGGGCGAGGTGGAGAGCCTCCCGAGCTTATTTGAGGAGCTAGGCGGGGTACTAGGAGGGAGAGGGAGAGGTTTGTGAGGACAGGAGGGCTCGGGGTGGCTTTAAATAGCCACGGCTACGATGCCGTAGCCGGAAGCCGACGAGAGCTCACGGTCGATGTCTCTGGCATGACCGCGTGCACGAGCGCACGCACGGAGGGGGAGAGGGGTCTAGGGGAGGTGCATTTGGTGCAAAGGTGACGCGGGGAGGAAGAAGACAACGGCAAAGCGACGACGGCCGCGGGCATCCCGGGACGGCGTGCTCGCCGGAGAGGAGAGAGGAGAGGGGGAGGGGTCCAGAGAGGACACGCGGATGCAGGAGAGTGGTGGCGACGCAGAGGACATGGTGCGGTGGCGGGAGCTCGGCATTTGGGTGGCGGTAGAGGGCCCCAAAGTTCCAGAGCACGCTTTCGGCGCGCCAGACCGCGTGGTCACCGCGTGCACAGGCGCACGCGGTGCACTCTGGCCAATCAAACGATGTCTAGTGTGCTGTCTCTCCTAAGTGGGTCCTACCTGAGGTGATGTCTCGAAAAGAGGCACTATGGGTTGATGGGAATGATCAGGGAAAGATTGCTGTTGCAAACTTAGGCATGATGTTGTGGTCAAATGGAATGAGGTAAGAGATAACCAGGATGTCACAGAGGCTTAGGGTTGGAAGGACTATGAGCCTGTGAAAAATGAAATGATTTGGACCAGTAGTTAATATAGTTGCTTCACAACTACATATTCTGGTCCAGAAAGAAGATCAGGAAGTAGCACTCACATGGTTGCTTGGGTTGAGCTGAAAATGGGTGGAGCATGATTATTTGGGCATATGAAGGTGCCATAAAAATTTCATCCCATTTGGATAAACCAAAATGGTACTTCCTTCACAATGATACCCACTGGACAGAAACTTGGGGGAATTTTGCAGAGAAAATGGCTTGGCAAAATAATGTGAATTTTGGCATGCTCACATTATTTATGGATATTTAGGTCCTGGATTAATTTCAGAATTTTTGAAGCAATAGAAAATATAGTTGCTTCACAAACTGAAATTGTGACCAGAAATCAAGATTTGAAGGTGTGCTCATATAGATTGTTGGATGGATAGGAAATTTGGCGGAGAGTCATGATTTGATCATATAGATGATCTCCAAAAATTTCAACTCATTTGGATTAGCCTAGCTAGTACTTCCTTCACAAATCTTCTCTCTGGACAGAAACTTTGGGAATTTGCTGAGGAAAATTTACTTGGCAAATGAAGTTGAATTTTGTCATCTCGCAATTATTTGGATATAAGAGAGTGCCCAAAAAAATTTGAGGGCAATCAAGAAAAGATATATAGCACTTCCTTCACAAAGTGCCTTGCTGGACAGAATAGGAAATGAATATTCCTGAATTATTTTTGAACTAGGAAAGGATGGGTTTTGGCATATTGGTGGAATATATGATCCAAAGAATTTATGAGAATTTTGTGGGAATTTTATGGAACACAGAAATATAGGTTGCTTCACAACCTAGGGCAAACAGGGTTATTCCTTTAATAGAGAAAGGAATATTCCCAAGAAATAAATATTGGGGTTGGATTAAGATGGAAATGACATGGCCTTGGGATAGATTTGAGAATGACAAGCCACTAGGAAGTGGCAGGAGAGAAGATCTTCCCAGGTTTCAAGACCACATAGCCACGGAAAAAGAACTCTAGATAAAAATTCGAAGAAATCCAAAAGAAAAAGAAAGGGCCAAAAATCGGGGTGTTACAAACCTACCCCCCTTACGATAAATCTCGTCCTCGAGATTTGGTTGCTCAGGGAACAAGTATGAATATTCTGACTTAAGGAAACCGTTTCCAACTCGGGTATCCTTTTCCTTCATATGATGTTCCCACTGAATTGCATCTGACTGACTGCCTTGCTCTGGGGCGGTTTGCTTCACTGTATCCAACATTCTAACAAGTCTTTCTTCATATGTTCATCCTTGCTTTGACTTCAACTCTTTTATGTCTGCTGGCTTGTCTGATATTATCATGACCGGGATTTCCATAGGTCCGGGAGGAATTTCCCCATTGACGTGTCATTCCTATATCCAGCACTGATAGTTTCAATGGAGTCAGGGACAAATTTTCTCGGTGGACATGAAACATTTATTCCTTGCATCGGGTTACTCTAGTGGATGCATGTCCTTCGGGTTCAAAACAATGCTGAGAATCATAGTCGTTCTCTTGGCGGGATCTGACTGCTAGAAGGTAGTTCTGAATTACCTTGGCTGGCTCCACTGTCTCGAATCCGTGCCGATGATTCGACTGTCACCTTGATATGAGGTCCTTACAAACAGAGTAGACCCCTTGGGTGTGTGTTCCTGGTGATTAATACGGAATCAGCCTGTCTTGGGTATCCGTACCATGTTGTTCATGACACAATTATCATACCTGTATTGCCGGTCTTGCTCCTTCATTATTGTTTTCTTTTGTTCGAATCTTTTGCTGAAAGAGCTTGGCCATAAATATCTTTAATTCTTTGTGTGACCATAGGTGCTGTCAGGTGCAATATTCTGGCGAACATACCTTATCCTTATCCTCAGACAGTGCAACAACGTTTAACTGGCAAATAAATCAGTAGCCACCAGAACGGTCTTTACAACTCAGATCTGGGACATTACTGAAATAACTCAACCATGGCTCACGACGGCTGAAAAGCAGCTCAGCGCATGAGGCCGTGTTGATAAGAAGAATGTAGCAGTTCCCTAAGACGGCCGAAGAACAGCTCAGAGCATAGGGTCACTGCTACAAAAAGAAACTCAACCGCTGCCCGAGATGGCCGAAAAGCAGCTCAGAACACGGGCCAGTTGTTGAAAAGAGAAATATAAAGGTGGCATCCACCCTGGATGGCCGAAAGCAGCTCAGAACACAGGCGTGGTGCCGTTACCAAGAAAGGGAAGCAAGGGTTCATCATGATCATACACCAGGTTCACAGTTATAGAGCTCACTGTTGGGATCAATCATACATGGCGGCGACAGAGGTTAATGATGTCACTTTGTCGGTTGAGAGGAAGCTGGCCTTGATATCCACTGTCAGGATTGTTGTCACAACATTGTCTTGCTTCATAGCTTGTCAGACATTGCATCCCACTGAGGTGTATAACTTTCTTTCTTCCTCTTGCTGTGGTTGTCGGATTCTCACCGTGCTTGCATCATCGTACGAGTGACTTGCATGACCTTGGCAGCATGCTCACAATATATATATGGAAGCATGTGTATCTGGGCATTTGATTCCCGAGGTAGACACTTGTGTGCTGACTGATTCTTGTTTCTGACAAACCGTGCGGATCTGATTCTTGGGATGCACTGCCAACTCAATGTGTACTATCTTGTACCAATGCAGATGACTGTTTGTAGGACCGTACCGACGAGGACTAGATAGCTTGTGTTGTAAGCCATCGAGAGTAGCATGCTGAGAAAGGCTGGATATCTTGCACTCGAAGCTTTTGCCGGGATAGCGTACTGAAGAAGACTGGGTACCGTATCTCAGAAACTTCTCCTCCTGGTTGCTTGCTGAGGAAGATTTGGTGACTTATGCTGTAAGCTTCCTGCGGTGGCTTACCGAAGAAGACTGAGTATCTTGCACTGAAAGCTATCCACATATCGTACTTAGGAAGACTGCGGAACCTTTCGTCGTAAGCTTCCCTTGGATATTCCTTTGACTGGAAATGTACTGTTGTCTTGCACACCAATTGTCTTCAGCAGGTTCATTACACTTGTGATGGTTGCACACTGAATCAGTCTTGATGCTAATAGTTAATCCAGAATATCATTTGCATTCATACCGAATATTCTCAATATAATGCAGTCGGCTGAGAATGCTATACTGTTTAGTTGAGCTTCCAAATATTTGAACTCCTCACTGATTCTTCGAGTCCGGTGTCGGTTGATGAGCAACTTTCATAAGGGGAAATAAGGTAACACCGAGGGCCCAAAGAAAGAAGCCAAAAGAAACGACTAAAACAAAAGCACACACAGCAATAAGATTGCATACAATCAACCTCACATTCCACAGCTATTCACCTCACTATGCATGCCTACTTAAGCACACAATTCTCGAGGAAACTCCGGTACTACGATCTAATATGTTGTGGCGGTGAGCACGAAAGTGAATCAGTGTGAGGAGGGATTGGTGTAAACAGAGCTACACCAAGCGCTGGCTCAGCACCGGTTGCATCTGGACCGGCTTATGACTGAGGACGGACTCGGTGATCATGTAGCGAGACACGGATGTCACGAACACATCATCAACAAGCGTACGGAAGGGAACCGTACTCATCCAGGTAAGGTAGGATAGCGATGGAAAGGAGGGGCTGCTGGCATTGCTCTTTGCTGATAACAAAGATCAGTAAGGGTTGCCAAAGCGGCGGGTTGGATGGCCAGATCCGGGGTAGAAACATGTCTACCACCGAAATGATAGGTGGCTAAAGCGAATAAATTGGTGCGATACATGTGCATCAATCCTGTAAGAGATCGACATTACTAGGTACCTCGGTATCACTCCACTGGGACAGAGATGACGCCAAACACCAAAGGGCAAGTATGCAAAGCTGGAGGGTGCAGGTAGTGGATCGAAACCGATGCCACCTACACTCACAAGATCAGCCGTTAGTGACAATATAATGACTCTATATGCATGCTATGCAGCAAACAAATGCAACAACCAAATGCAACAAACCGACTAGACACTACACTACCGGTTTCTAACACTCGCGCTGACTAGGGCGTCCTACAGCCAAACCTGGCTCTGATACCAAGCCTTGTGGCACCCCGGCTCAGAGAGACCGGAACACTCTGTATTCCAGCCCAGAGATCAAGTCTTCTGGAATACGGCACTGCTTGGCATAGAACAAATTAGCTCTTTATTAGAAATACTTGGGGTACAAGGGTTCTAAAGGCACAAAGGTTACAAAGGCACGGCGACACTTCGCCTGCTCAGATAGCTCTATGCTAGCAGCGGAACAACTCGTAGCGGAATATCTCGTAACCACAAACTTACCATCGTGATCATCACATGATCACCTCAGGATCAACCAAGCTTGGTATCAACTATACCATCGTGATCATCGCATGACCACACTGAGCTTGATCCCTACTTGTGATCATCGCATGACCACATAAAGATCAACCAACTTCTTTTCTCATCGAACCGGGGTTGTTATTATTCAGGTTATTATTTCTGTTGACCCACAGTGTGACCTACTACGAACTGTGTCTATGACCGAGGACGCGGCTATCGATAGATTATACACTCTGCAGAGGTTAGTACACTGTACCCACACTACGGAACTCATGGCCTCGTGCTCCCATTCGGATGGACCAACGACGTTCCGACAAAACCAATCTATTGCATGACACTCTCCCGGCCACTCCCGACAAACTCCCCTTTGGGATATGTCCTGGGTTGCCCCTGATGTCAACTCGTGACATTTGCCACCTCTGTGGCTGCCACCATCATGGCCACAATAACAAAACTGTCCCAAACGGGGACCCTGGATCCATACAACTTGGGCACTCAAGGCTTATGGCCGCCCACCGGGCCAGGGTAGCGCGCGCACATAACCTTCCCTAGTTGGAGGCACCGGCGAGAGGCATGACAATAGACCGCATTAGGGCCTCCCCATCCAGGCAAGTGTGGTTGCACTGGTGAGCTCGATTCGGTGGCACCATGACTCAGCCAACAGATTTGTTCAAGTTCGATTAATGTCAGGTTTAACTTGAATAGTGATGAGCTGAGTCACAGTAAAATACATAATGCAATAACAATGCAGATGAGCATGACATCAGTGTAACCATGGATGGGCAACATAACCATTTAACATAGTATCAACAATGATAAATCATTGAGTCTACGGGATGCAAATGAGCATGGCATAAAGATGATCATGAATATCACAAGAGTTTTTCATATCAAACCGATAACTATTCATATGAGCATATTATTATCAAAAGCATCGGAAAATAAAATATGAGAACTAACATAATAATAATACTAGCAAATAATCATTTAACTACTAGATGCAAATGAACAAGGCATAAGAACGAGCATGGATTCACAAGCATATATTATTCACGAAATAATTAAATGAGCAAACAATCATTTAAATATTCAAGTGGAAACCATGGCTACTGCAATGCCATCATGCAAGTGGCTATTATGGCTTGCCTGGGGATGAAGGAACCATCGGGGAGAGGTGCGATGAACTCACGGAAAGAATCGCCGGAAAAGTTTCCCTCTCGGCGGAGCTGTTTTAAGGGCAAGGGTAAAATGGTCATTTTCATAGTGTGACAACCTCATGAAAATGATACCATCGGAACGGGCTCGACGAACTGAGATCGTGGGCTTTGGAATCACCTGAATCGGAGTCACGGTTGCAGAGTTACGGCCGTTCGTTCGTTAGGCAGAAAAACAATTAAAAAGTGAGCTTTTCTGCTGCTAACGGGCGAACGCCCGCAATATAAGGGTTTCGGCTGGCTGGGTTAAACCGAAGGCGCACTTTCTGAAATACGCTTTCAGAAAACAAAAACGTATTCCATCCCAACGCAGGGACGGAGTACGTTTCCTATATGCGAAAACTTATTACTGAAAATACGCATTCACTTAAATCGGCGCGGGCCCGGGGTTGACTCGTTGCTCTGGCTGACGGGTGGGGCCGCGTGGAGGTCGTCTTCTACCTTGCGCGCGCTCGCCTGGCCGAGGGAGGAGCAGCTCGCGACGGCGATTGCCGGCGATTGGCTGTACCGCTGTCGACGCTCCGCCCACCCACGTGCTCAGGACGGAAAGGCGCATCCATCCATGCCACTTTGAGATGTCGGGGAGCTCGGGCTCGAGCTGCACATCGGCTACAGCGAACGGCGACTCGGGCGAAGATGGGGAGCTCGGCTCGTGGCTCCAGAGGAAGGAATGGGTGGCGGGGTAAGCTCTGGGGTGGAGGGGGAGGTCGCTGGTGGTGGTAAGGCAGAGAGGGAGAGCTCGGGCGCCGCGAATTTAGGAGGGAGAGGGCTACGGCCATGGCGACAGTGGGCGAGGTGGAGAGCGTCCCGAGCTTATTTGAGGAGCTAGGCAGGGTACTAGGAGGGAGAGGGAGAGGTTTGTGAGGAGAGGAGGGCTTGGGATGGCTTTAAATAGCCGTGGCTACGATGCCGTAGCCGGAAGCCGACGAGAGCTCACGGTCGATGTCTCTGGCACGACCGCGTGCACGAGCACACGCGCGGAGGGGGAGAGGGGTCTAGGGGAGGTGCATTCGGTGCAAAGGTGCCGCGGGGAGGAAGAAGACAACGGCAAAGCGACGACGGCCGCGGGCATCTCGGGACGGCATACTCGCCGGAGAGGAGAGAGGAGAGGGGGAGGGGTCCAGAGAGGACACGCGGATGCAGGAGAGTGGTGGCGACGCAGAGGACATGGTGCGGTGGCGGGAGCTCGGCATTTGGGCGGCGGCAGAGGGCCCCAAAGTTCCAGAGCACGCTTTCGGCGCGCCAGACCGCGTGGTCACCGCATGCATAGGCGCACGCAGTGCACTCTGGCCAATCAAACGATGTCTAGCATGTTGTCTCTCCTAAGTGGGTCCTACCTGAAGTGATGTCTCGAAGAGAGGCACTGTGGGTTGATGGGAATGATCAGGGAAAGATTGCTGTTGCAAACTTAGGCATGATGTTGTGGTCAAATGGAATGAGATAAGAGATAACCAGGATGTCACAGAGGCTTAGGGTTGGAAAGACTATGAGCCTGTGAAAAATGAAATGATTTGGACCAGTAGTTAATATAGTTGCTTCACAACCACATATTCTGGTCCAGAAAGAAGATGAGGAAGTAGCACTCACATGGTTGCTTGGGTTGAGCTGAAAATGGGTGGAGCATGATGATTTGGGCATATGAAGGTGCCATAAAAATTTCATCCCATTTGGATAAACCAAAATGGTACTTCCTTCACAATGATACCCACTGGACAGAAACTTGGGGGAATTTTGCAGAGAAAATGGCTTGGCAAAATAATGTGATTTTTGGCATGCTCACATTATTTATGGATATTTAGGTCCTGGATTAATTTCAGAATTTTTGCAGCAATATAAAATATAGTTGCTTCACAAACTGAAATTGTGACCAGAAACCAAGATTTGAAGGTGTGCTCATATAGATTGTTGGATGGATATGAAATTTGGCGGAGAGTCATGATTTGATCATATAGATGATCGCCGAAAATTTCAACTCATTTGGATTAGCCTAGCTAGTACTTCCTTCACAAATCTTCTCTCTAGACAGAAACTTTGGGAATTTGCTGAGGAAGATTTACTAGGCAAATGAAGTTGAATTTTGTCGTTTGGCAATTATTTGGATATAAGAGAGTGCCCAAAATTTTTGAGGGCAATCAGGAAAAGATATATAGCACTTCCTTCACAAAGTGCCTTGCTGGACAGAATAGGAAATGAATATTCCTGAATTATTTTTGAACTAGGAAAGGATGGGTTTTGGCATATTGGTGGAATATATGATCCAAAGAATTTATGAGAATTTTGTGGGAATTTTATGGAACACAGAAATATAGGTTGCTTCACAACCTAGGGCAAACAGGGTTATTCCTTTAATAGAAAAAGGAATATTCCCAAGAAATAAATATTGGGGTTGGGCTAAGATGGAAATGACATGGCCTTGGGATAGATTTGAGAATGACAAGCCACTAGGAAGTGGAAGGAGAGAAGATCTTCCTAGGTTTCAAGACCACATAGCCACGGAAAAAGAACTCTAGATAAAAATTCGAAGAAATCCAAAAGAAAAAGAAAGGGCCAAAAATCGGGGTGTTACAAACCTACCCCCCTTACGATAAATCTCAACCTCGAGATTTGGTTGCTCAGGGAACAAGTATGAATATTCTGACTTAAGGAAACCGTTTCCAACTCGGGTATCCTTTTCCTTCATATGATGTTCCCACTGAATTGCATCTGACTGACTGCCTTGCTCTGGGGCGGTTTGCTTCACTGTATCCAACATTCTAACAAGTCTTTCTTCATATGTTCATCCTTGCTCGGACTTCAACTCTTTTATGTCTGCTGGCTTGTCTGATATTATCATGACCGGGATTTCCATAGGTCCGGGAGGAATTTCCCCATTGACGTGTCATTCCTATATCCAGCACTGATAGTATCAATGGAGTCGGGGACAAATTTTCTCGGTGGACATGAAACATTTATTCCTTGCAACGGGTTACTCGAGTGGATGCATGTCCTTCGGGTTCAAAACAATGCTGAGAATCATAGCCGTTCTCTTGGCGGGATCTGACTGCTAGAAGGTAGTTCTGAATTACCTTGGCTGGCTCCACTGTCTCGAATCCGTGCCGATGATTCGACTGTCACCTTGATATGAGGTCCTTACAAACAGAGTAGACCCCTTGGGTGTGTGTTCATGGTGATTAATACGGAACCAGACTGTCTTGGGTATCCGTACCATGTTGTTCATGCCACAATTATCATACCTGTATTGCCGGTCTTGCTCCTTCATTATTGTTTTCTTTTGTTCGAATCTTTTGCTGAAAGAGCTTGGCCATAAATATCTTTAATTCTTTGTGTGACCATAGGTGGTATCAGGTGCAATATTCTGGCGAACATACCTTATCCTTATCCTCAGACAGTGCAGCAACGTTTAACTGGCAAGTTTATCATCTCTCGAGCTTTAACTGTATGGCAATGATCATCCGAACCTTTGCATAAAATCGGCAAATAAATCAGTAGCCACCAGAACGGTCTTTACAACTCAGATCTGGGACATTACTGAAATAACTCAACCATGGCTCACGACGGCTGAAAAGCAGCTCAGCGCATGAGGTCGTGTTGATAAGAAGAATGTAGCAGTTCCCTAAGACGGCCGAAGAACAGCTCAGAGCATAGGGTCACTGCTACAAAAAGAAACTCAACCGCTGCCCGAGATGGCCGAAAAGCAGCTCAGAACACGGGCCAGTTGTTGAAAAGAGAAATATAAAGGCGGCATCCATCCTGGACGTCCGAAAGCAGCTCAGAACACAGGCGTGGTGCCATTACCAAGAAAGGGAAGCAAGGGTTCATCATGATCATACACCAGGTTCACAGTTATAGAGCTCACTGTTGGGATCAATCATACATGGCGGTGACAGAGGTTAATGATGTCACTTTGTCGGTTGAGAGGAAGCTGGCCTTGATATCCACTGTCAGGATTGTTGTCACAACATTGTCTTGCTTCATAGCTTGTCAGACATTGCATCCCACTGAGGTGTATAACTTGCTTTCTTCCTCTTGCTGTGGTTGTCGGATTCTCACCGTGCTTGCATCATCGTATGAGTGACTTGCATGACCTTGGCAGCATGCTCACAATATATATATGGAAGCATGTGTATCTGGGCGTCGAGGTTCTGCAGCTCGAACGGCCCGGTGCAGAGGACGTAGCCGAGGCCGGCGGACCGATCTGGCACGGCGGAGAGGCGCGGCGCGGTCAGAGGCCACGGCTACGGCGAGCCATGGCGACGATGGCGTTCTGGTGACGACGAGATCGAGGGTGGGAGCGACGGAGAGGAAGGGGGTGTGGATAGGATCGCCAGGGGGTGCCGTGGTGGTGGTCTTATCCACCCGCGAGCTCCTGTGGAGGCTCGGACGACGAGGTGGCTCGGCGGGGACGGCGCTCTGCCCTGGCTCGGTCGCCATCGACAGGTGGAGGAGGGAGGTGGGGGACGACAGGGAGATGGGCTGGGCCTAGTACTGTGGACTAGAGCCCAGTCCACGGTGCTCTTTTTCTTTTCTCTTCTCTTTCTTTTCTGTTTTCTGTTTTCTTTTCTGTTTTGTAAATTATTTGGCCACTAAATGACTTTTGTAAAATATGAGATTATGCCACATAAATATGATGCAATATTAACTACTACCAAAAATTAATTTGGAAACAATATGATTTCATTTGCAATTTTATTAAATAAAATGGGATTAAATACAGTTGTTTGGTACTGCTTTAGGATGTTAGACTCATCTAGGGGTTTTAGGTGATGTTGTTTTTCTTAACATAATTAGTTATGGATTATTTGCTAATTATTGAACATTTTTGTTTCCAAATTGGAACAACTTTTATTTTCACTTTAAATTTGAATTTCAATTTGAATTGGAATTTGAAATAAGATATGATGCAAATGATGATCAAGTACTACTAAGCATGGTGACTTGGCATTATCAAAAGGTGATCACTCTAGATTGATTACATGGGGTGTTGCAATTCTCCTCCTCTAAAAGAAATTCTCGTCCCGAGAATTAAGAGGTAGGCTGAAAGAGAGCGGGGTATTCTTCACGAAGACGATCTTCGCGTTGCCAAGTGGCTTCATCTTCAGAATGATTCGACCACTGAACTTTAAGGAACTTGATTGCCTTCTGACGGGTTCGACGTTCAGCTTGATCAAGAATGTGGATCGGATACTCTTGATAAGTAAGATCCTCTTGCAGCTCAAGCATTTCATGATCCACTGCTCGGATAGGATCCTTGATGCAGCGACGGAGTTGCGATACATGGAAGACATCATGCACTTGAGAAAGGTTCAGCGGCAATTCCAATTGGTATGCCACTTCTCCTCGACGGGCGAGAATACGGAACGGGCCAATGTAGCAAGGAGCTAACTTGCCCTTGATCCCAAAACGGTGAGTGCCATTCATCGGAGTGACACGAAGGTAAGCTTGTTCGCCAGGTTGATAGACCATTACCTGGTGTTTTCGATCATAGTTGCTCTTCTGACGAGACTGAGCAGCTTTCAAATGTTCGCGGACAATGCGGACTTGTTCTTCAGCTTGTTGGATAATGTCCGGACTGAAGAGTGGCTGTTCCCTAGTTTTTGACCAATTCAGAGGGGTTCGGCACTTACGTCCATAGAGAACTTCAAATGGTGCCATCTTCAAACTAGCCCGATAACTATTGTTGTATGAGAATTCAGCATATGGGAGAGATTCCTCCCATTTCTTACCGAATGAGATGACACAAGCTCGAAGCATATCTTCAAGCACTTGATTGACTCGTTCAACTTGTCCCTGGGACTGGGGGTGAAAAGCGGTGCTGAAGGATAGATGAGTTCCCATAGCTTCTTGGAAACTGTTCCAAAATCTTGAGGCAAAGAGGCTGCCACGGTCTGAGCTGATCTCCAATGGAACACCGTGGAGTGACACGATTCTGGAAACATACAAGTCTGCTAACTGACTAGCAGTGATTGTCTCTTTGACTGGCAGAAAGTGAGCAACCTTTGAGAACCGGTCAATGACGACAAAGATAGCATCATGACCCTTCTGCGATCTGGGAAAACCAGTAATGAAATCCATTTCGACTTTGTCCCATTTCCATTCAGGAATAGTAAGTGGTTGCAGAGTTTCAGCAGGTCTTTGATGTTCTGCTTTGATGCGATGGCAAACGTCACACTCAGCAACATAACGCGCAATGTCTCGCTTCATATCAGGCCACCAGTATCTTTGTCGAATGTCTTGGTACATCTTGGTACTACCAGGGTGAATTGAAAGAGGCGTATCATGAGCTTCTTTCATGATGCGTTGGGTCAGATGCAGGTTATCCTTTCTAGGAACCACTAAGTGATTTTTGAAGAACAAGGTGCCATCAGCATCAATAGTGAAGAACGAGGGCCTTCCTCTTTTGATATCGCGCTTAATCTTCTCGACCTTAGAGTCAGCTTTCTGTATATGCTTGATGAGGTCCTCGAGGTCTGGTTCAACAACCAGGGTATTGAGATGACCCTGTGGGACAATGTGAAGGTTCAACTTGCGAAGTTCTTTGTAAAGAAGGGGTTGTGCTTGCTGAACCATGAGGGTGTTGCAATAAGACTTGCGACTCAAAGCATCAGCCAATACATTAGCCTTGCCAGGGGTATAGGAAATAGCCATGTCATAGTCAGCTATTGTCTCGAGCCATCTTTGTTGGCGGAGGTTCAAATCTGGTTGAGTATATAGATACTTCAGACTTTGGTGGTCCGTGTATATCTCGCAACGATTACCGAGAAGGTAATGTCGCCACAGTTTCAGAGCATAGATTACTGCTGCTAACTCGAGATCATGTGTTGGATACTTATCTTCGTGAGGACGCAATTGACGAGAGCCATAAGCAATCACTTTGCGCTCTTGCATTAGGACACAGCCTAATCCTTGACGGGATGCGTCACAATATATCACAAAGTCCTTGCGGGAATCAGGGGGAGCTAGCACTGGGGCAGATGTCAACTTATCTTTAAGTGTCTGAAAACTTTCCTGTCATTTTTTCGTCCACTCAAACTTCTTGCCTTTGTGAAGCAAGTCAGTCAGTGGCTTAGCAATTTTGGAGAAGTTCTCGACGAAACGGCGGCAATAGCTAGCAAGACCGAGAAAACTTCTGACTTGCTTAACATTCTTCGGGGGAGTCCAGTCAAGAATAGCCTGAACTAGTTCTGGGTTAACAGCAATGCCATCTTTGGAAATCAGATGACCAAGATAAGTCACCTCCGATAACCAGAATTCACACTTGGAAAACTTGGCATAAAACTGGTGTTCTCAGAGTTTCTCCAATACAAGCCGAAGATGTTCGGTGTGCTCTTCTTCATTCTTGGAAAATATAAGGATATCATCCAAATAAACCACGACGAATTTGTCGAGGTAGTCCATGAAGATATAGTTCATCAATCGAGAGAAGGTTGCTGGAGCATTAGTCAATCCGAAGGACATGACGGTGTACTCGTATGAACCATAACGAGTAACGAAAGCGGTCTTCGGAATATCCTCTTTACGAACTCGGATCTGATGATAACCCAACCTTAAGTCGAGTTTAGAGAACATAGAGGATCCAGCAAGCTGATCATAAAGATCGTTGATCCGAGGAAGTGGGTATTTGTTCTGGATTGTTGCTTGGTTAATAGGCCGATAGTCCTGGACCAATCGGTTCGTTCCATCCTTCTTCTTAACAAAGAGAGAAGGTGCTCCCCAAGCAGAAGAACTGGGGCGGATGAAACCCTTTTTACGTGACTTGTCAATTTCCTCCTTAAGCTCAAGGAGTTCATGCGGCGGCATCTTGTATGGGCGCTTGGCAATAGGAGTGGTGCCCGGTTTCAGGTCGATGACAAATTCAACGGCTCTAACAGGGGGTATTCCTGGAAGTTCTTCCGGAAAGACGTCCGGAAAATCGCGGATGACTGGAACATTCTCAATTCCCTCAAGAGGTGAAGCGTTCAAAGCATTCAAGGCATATATCTGAGCTTCGGCATTCCGGGTAATCCGGGCGGTGTAGTTCACTATCTCGTCGGAGGGGTGAAGGAGTTGGACGACTTTGGTGGCACAATTGATCGAAGCAATGTGAGCTTTTAACCAATCCATTCCCAGAATGAGGTCTATGGTGGAAGTTTTCAGGATGATGGGTGAAACAAGGAATTCAAGTCCATTGATTTCAACAGTGACATTGTTAGCCATCATGGTGGTTTGACACTGGCCTCCAGGGGTGCGGACAACTATTGGTAGGTTCATCTTTTGAAATGCAATGTCATGTGCTAATGCAAATGCTTCTGTCATGAATGAATGCGATGCTCCTGAATCAAATAAAACAGAAGCAGGTACTGAGTTAACGAGAAGGGTACCCATCACAGTTTCAGGTTGATCCTGAACTTCTTCAATATCGACGTGGTAAGCCTGTCCACGACCATAAGCAGCAGACCCAATATTATAGTTGCGGGTCTGGTTGTTGCCACGGCCATTGCCATGGCCAGTTGGAGGAAGTGCCAACTGATTCTGATTCTAGCGGCAGTCCTTGGCAAGGTGACTTGGGCGGCGACACTTGAAACACAGACCATCTTCAGGACGAAGAGGGGCGGCACGTGGTGGAGCAGCTTGAGCTCTTGGCTGCCTCGGTGGTGGAGGAGGCAGGCGAGGTGCCGCATAAGAAGGCCTTAGTGCAGGGGCAGTTGGACGATACATGCTGTTGGGAATCCAGATTTTTCGCCTTTGTCCTAAGCTCAAAGATGAGCCAACATCACGATTGCGCTTGATTGATTCCCTATGTTCCATCTGAGCGGTCTCAACCTGGATAGCCTTGTTCACCAGAGTGGCGAAGTCGGCGAAGTCATGAACAACAAGTGCAAGCTTGAGGTCTGGGTGGAGTCCATCGTGGAATTTCTCCTGTCTGCGAGCATCTGTGGCAACGTCTTCTTCAGCATAGCGGGACAGGTTAAGGAATTCCCGTTGATAAGCTTCGACAGTCTTACTGCCCTGAGTGAGGTTGCGAAACTCTCTTTTCTTCCGGTCCATGATTCCCTGAGGAATGTAACTTGCACGGAAAGCAGTCTGAAACTCGATCCAAGTAACGACTGTCCCAGTAGGTAGTGAACTCCTGTGGGTGTGCCACCACTGAGCAGCGGCACCCTTCAAGAAGTAGGACGCGAAGGTGACAAAGTTGGCAGGGGCGACATTGGCAGACTCCATCTTGTAGGTGATGCCGCGAAGCCAGTCATCAGCATCCAGTGGCTGTTCAGAGTTGCGGAAAATAGTAGGGCTGAGACACACAAACTCCTGCAGAGTTATTGCAGCAGGGTGCTGTTTCTGAGCATTCTGGTTCTGGTGCGGGAACTGAGCCATGATCCCAACCATGAACTGGCGGTTCAACTCAAATTGCTGCATCATAGCTGCCATATAGTCTGGCGGTGGTGGCTGCTCGGGAGCACGGCCACGACCACGACCACCTGGTCTAACCATCCTGCTAAAGATTTAACAGGGGGTAGTTTAGTAAAAACAACTGCAAGTGTTTAGAGACAAACATGATGTAACACGACAAGGAATAAGTAGTGCAATAGATACATAACAGTAGTCAATTAAGACATACAGATCCATACACAGAGTCGGTTACACGCGGGCATCACAAGTTCGGAAATTAAACAGCTAGACATACTAGGCGGCGCGCAGGCACGCGGTGAGGATTACAACAACGAGACATAGCAAAGGCTACATCAACGTCGGGGAAAACCACTGAAACCAGGTAACTGCAGGTGCGGACGATGAGTGTCCATGGCAGGAAGGTCCTACGCTCCATGAGCACTCTGATGCATAACTCGATCTTGAACTGGGAGGAGCGGTCCACGTGCGGGTGTGTGTCCTCCAACAGCAGGCCAATCGATACCTGAAGGCATCTGAGTCCTGCGCGGGTAAAGGATGTACTCTCGGTGTATCCCAGCCCGAACAGCTGGCAGCAACTGTGTCATAGCATCGTAGAGACGTTCTCGAGTGGCAAACAACTCGACGGCAAGAGCCCGGGCAGTGCGATCCAGAGCCTGAGTGCACTGAATCAAAACCTGTGGGTCGTATCGACGTCGCTCGTAAGGGGCACAGACAGCTGTGTAGTATCCGGTATCATCACCAGCAGGGGCATACGGGATGTATCGGAACTCGGAGTCATCCAAGCGACTATGCTCGCCATGAAGACGTGCGACAGCAGAATGGGCAGCATCATGGACTGCCATATCAATCGTCACACCGATACCGTGAAAAGTGTACAACTCAGTGACAGAGTCGTTCTGCTGATCAAAGATAGGAACATCGGCATGATGTTGCTCCTGGTTGAACTCGTGGAAATCCTTGTAAACCATGTACTCGGGGTACCAACGGTAGCCCAGTCTGGTCAGGAGGGCGATCGGGATAGCTGGAAAACCAGTCGCATCACGAGCCCAAGTCCGAAGTACAAGCTGCGTCGCACGACGCGGCGGAAACAAGCGATCCATCTGAAACAGAGGAAATTCAAGATTGTCAAATGACAGTGAGTGAATTCTTGCATCGTGCATTCAAGGAAGTAATTTGCAGATAATCAAAGCTCCGGGTGGATGTGATCACGAGAACCTAGAGTCAGAGTTAGTAAAATTTTAACCCGAATAGAAGAGAGAGTAGAATCCCGGAGTAAGGAAGAGGAATAAAAGATCCTAATACCACCCATTGGCGACGTGGGCCCGTAAGCCACACAGTCATGTTAGTAAAATATTTTTTGAAAGACTAGACTCAACTTCGACCAAGGAATCGGAAGGGGGCTTCCTATAGGCAGTTGGCTCTGATACCAACTTGTGATGCCCCTGCTCGACTGTGCACTAATCATACACGCAAACGTGCATGCTCGAGATCAGAGACTCACGGGAAGATATCACAACACAACTCTAAACTCAAATTAAAACATAAATCTTCATATTACAAACCAGGGGTCACGAGGACCCGAATACATAAGTCATACACACAAATGATATCTGAGTACAGACATAGTTAGTCAAGGTTGCCTTAAGAAGGCTAGCACAAACAGCGACACTGATCGAAAAGGCCAAGGCTTCCTGCCTAGGGCCTCCGAACTACTCCTGGTCGGCTGGCTCAACCCAGTAGTACGTGCCTCCAGGGCTCTCCTGGTAGTAGTCTCCTACGGTGGCGTCTGGCTCCGGGACTCCGTCGTCTGATTTCAGCAAGCGGGTATGGGGAAAAAGATAGCAAAGCAACCGTGAGTACTCATCCAAAGTACTCGCAAGACTGACATCAGAACTATACTAATTATGCATCGGTATCAAAGGAATGGGGCTATATCTTTGGACTGAACTGCAGAATGCCAGAATAGAGGGGGAGAGGCCTAGCCTATCGAAGACTAGCATCTTGAAGCAATCTTGCAGCATCAGAAGAGAGTAGAGCACAGTAGCATATAATAGTGGTTATGGAATAGCAACGCCCTGAGATCCTTTCTCGACTCCCTGCGAGAAAGCGATCCCGATAGCAGTATTAACAGTTTAATATTAAATCAGCATCAATTTGTAGTTGTAGTGGATTAGGATACAACTCCGAGCGTGTTGTTACCGTGGACACGGCTATTCGAATAGATAACTTCCCTGCAGGGGTGCACTACTGTTACCCAACACGCTCGATCACATCTGGCCGGACACACTTGCTGGGTAATACCCGGCCTCGGGTGATCGACACGATGCAGTCCTACCTAGGCTCAGCAGAGAGGTCAGCACGTCGGTCTAAATCCTAAGTGCGAAGGGGTCTTGGGCCATCGCCCTTTGCATTCCTGCACGTTACGTGGCTGGTCGGGGCCCAGGCGCGACACTGAATACACCAGTGACGTAACCAGCCCACCCCAACGATCAGCCCGCATCTCTGAGCTGTGACATCTGAAGAACTTTCTGCTGATACATACGACATAGAGGGTCCCATAACCATTATCCCACGTGGTGGTAGTGCGTATAAGGCCAACGACCCACTCAGATCAAATACCCAAATCCGTTAGGCGTATTTAGTAGCTCGCAGAGACTAACAGGATTCCTGTCGCTCCGACTTGGTAACACATGGCTCGCGGGTGCTCTTGGAGCCGACCCGTCTTTATCAAATGACATTAGTAAGGTCCAAGTACCCGTGTGTCCAAGGTATCGAGAAGGAATCCGAGGAATCACCCTTGACGGATTCCCACTCGAAGTATCGGTCAAGGTGAACCCGGAGGAATCACCCTCGATGGATTCACACAAGAGGAGTTGCATGACGGAAGCTTTATCGGAGGGGATGAAAGAGGAATCACCCTCGGTAACCCACATCCGGATAGCTATTCTACAGAGGCATCATCGGAAGTGAGATAAGAGGTGTCACCCTCGGCACTCGATGTTAGCTCTGCAGAGTCGAGCAACTTATGGGTGTGTGTGGTGATGTGATGGTTTCAGCCCGCCGGTCACATCGAACGGGACACAAGTAACTAAGCGGGGCCACTAAGAGCAAAGAAGAGGGGCCACTGATGGTTTACTGCCAACCTATACTAAGCATTTTGGATATCAGGTGAAGTATCAAAAGCAGTTACAAGGACATGCTATGCATCAGAATAGGATTAAACAATAACAGTAGCAAATTCTAATGCAAGCAGGAGGGGGAAGGAATAGGTGATATAGGCATGCGTCAAGGGGGGTTGCTTGCCTGGAAGCTCTGCTGAGAGGGGCTGGTCGTCTGGAGCGTAGTCGTACTCAGCTGCATCGGCGGCGGTCTCGGCGTCTATCGGGAGAGAAGGAGGGGAAGAAACAATAAATTCACGGCAACAATGCAACAGCGATGCATGACATGCCTAAATGATATGCAGGGGTGATATATTGCCTATCTAATTGTTTTAGATAATTTAGGAATTTATCTGGATTTATTTTATCAAGGTTATGCACTATTCATCTATCGAATACGGGCAAAAAGTTCCATGTTCATCTAGATAGGAGTGATGGTCAAGCATTTTGACCACATATTCGGATTCTTCATGTTTTTCTGATCATTTTTCATATATAAATTATTTTCATCCGAGTTACGGTTTATTTTATATGTTTTTTCAAAGTTTTAATTATTTTCTAGAATTAATTTAATTAATTAAATCGCATTATCCAGAACAGTGCAGGGTGACATCAGCATGACACATGCATGACATCAGGGGGTCAACCGCAGCTGTTCAGGTCAAACCTGACAGCTGGGTCCCACATGTCATAGACACAGAACTAATTAGGATTAAATTTAAACTAATCCGAGTTAATTAGCGGGTGGACCCCACATGTCAGTGACTATTAGCTTATTAGATTGATTTTAAAAACCTAATTAACTAATTAAGCGCAGGGGCCCACTTGTCAGTAGTTGTGGCTGCCACGTCAGCGCGTTGACCATAGTCAACGTGGTCAACGGGTCCCAGGGTCCTACTGGTCAGTGACACTGGGTGGCCCCCCAGGCCAGCCACGTTGGCGGCCACCAGCGTTTAGCCGCCGGCGGCGCGCATGGGAACCCGCCAGAATTCGGCTACGCGCGGCCGTTTGGCGCGCGGCTTGGCCCAAACGAACGAGCGGCAAGCGGCGCATCTAGTGGTGGTGGCGGCGTTGCCGGAGTCGGCCGGAAACGTCGCCGGCGACGAGGTCTGCTGCGGAGCATTTCGGTCGAGCTCGGATCCGGTGTATTCGGGCACGGCGAGGCGCATGGGCTAGCGCGTCGGGGTCCTACGGCTGCGCAGAGCTCGACTACGAGCTCAAACAGGCTTGACGGCGACTACAGCGACGGCGACGAGCTCGGCGGCGGCTACGGGCACGGCCAAGGGGCAAGCGGCGGCTACGGTTACGGGGAGAGACCGGGGAGAGACTGGGGAGAGAGGGGATCGACGCGGCTGCTCACCGCGGTCCTGCAGAGGTGCAAAAGTTGGCTTGGGGAGGCGTGACGGCGGCGAATCAGCGACGGAGACGATGACGGCCAAAGGAGAAGAAGATGAAGCTGGCGACGGCGTCGAGGTTCTGCAGCTCGAACGGCCCGGTGCAGAGGACGTAGCCGAGGCCGGCGGACCGATCTGGCACGGCGGAGAGGCACGGCGCGGTCAGAGGCCACGGCTACGGCGAGCCATGGCGACGGCGGCGTTCTGGCGACGACGAGATCGAGTGAGGGAGCGACGGAGAGGAAGGGGGATTGGATAGGATCGCCAGGGGGTGCCGTGGTGGTGGTCTTATCCACCCGCGAGCTCCTGTGGAGGCGCGGACGACGAGGTGGCTCGGCGGGGATGGCGCTCTGCCCTGGCTCGGTCGCCATCGACAGGTGGAGGAGGGAGGTGGGGGACGACAGGGAGATGGGCTGGGCCTAGTACTGTGGACTAGAGCCCAGTCCACGGTGCTCTTTTTCTTTTCTCTTCTCTTTCTTTTCTGTTTTCTGTTTTCTTTTCTGTTTTGTAAATTATTAGGCCACTAAATGACTTTTGTAAAATATGAGATTATGCCACATAAATATGATGCAATATTAACTACTACCAGAAATTGGTTTGGAAACAATATGATTTCATTTGCAATTTTATTAAATAAAATGGGATTATATACTGCTGTTTGGTACTGCTTTAGGATGTTAGACTCATCTAGGGGTTTTGGGTGATGTTGTTTTTCTTAACATAATTAGTTATGGATTATTTGCTAATTAATGAACATTTTTGTTTCCAAATTGGAACAACTTTTATTTTCACTTTAAATTTGAATTTCAATTTGAATTGGAATTTGAAATAAGATATGATGCAAATGATGATCAAGTACTACTAAGCATGGTGACTTGGCATTATCAAAAGGTGATCACTGTAGATTGATTACATGGGGTGTTATAAAAGACTTCTCTAAAATTTCTAGGCCTCTTACTAATCTCTTGCAAAAAGATGTTCCATTTGTTTTTGATGATGATTGTGTAGAAGCCTTTGAAACACTGAAGAAAGCCTTAACCTCTGCACCTATTGTTCAACCACCTGATTGGAACTTGCCTTTTGAAATTATGTGTGATGCTAGTGACTATGCTGTTGGTGTTGTTCTAGGATAGAGAGTTGTTAAGAAATTAAATGTTATCCATTATGCTAGTAAAACTCTAGACAGTGCTCAAAGAAATTATGCTACTACTGAGAAAGAATTTCTAGCAGTTGTGTTTGCATGTGATAAATTCAAATCTTACATAGTTGATTCTAAAGTAATTGTTCACACCGATCATGCTGCTATTAAATACCTTATGGAAAAGAAAGATGCTAAACCTAGACTCATTAGGTGGGTTCTATTGCTACAAGAATTTGACTTGCATATTACTGATAGGAAGGGAGCTGAGAACCCCGTAGCTGATAACTTGTCTAGGTTGGAAAATATTCTTGATGACCCACTGCCTATTGATGATAGTTTTCCCGATGAGCAATTAGCTGTCATAAATGCTTCCCGTAATACTCCTTGGTATGCAGACTATGGTAATTATATTGTTGCTAAATTTATACCACCTAGTTTCACATACCAACAAAAGAAAAAGTTCTTCTTTGATTTAAGACATTACTTCTGGGATAACCCACTTATTTATAAAGAAGGAGTGGATGGTATTATTAGACGTTGTATACCTGAGCATGAACAGGAACAAATCTTACGGGAAGTGTCATTCCGAGGCTTACGGAGGACACCATGCGGGAGACAGAACTGCACATAAGGTACTACAATCTGGTTTTTATTGGCCCACTCTTTTCAAGGATGCTTGTAAGTTTGTCTTATCTTGTGATGAATGTCAAAGAATTGGTAATATTAGTAGACGT
The DNA here is from genome assembly GCA_039707655.1 of Elymus sibiricus. Lineage (NCBI taxonomy): Eukaryota > Viridiplantae > Streptophyta > Magnoliopsida > Poales > Poaceae > Elymus > Elymus sibiricus. The sequence continues at coordinate 116,695,879 of CM077676.1, read as the reverse complement.
CAGGAAATGCCTATGAATTATTCACTTGTTATTGCACCATTTGATGTTTGGGGATTTGATTATATGGGACCTTTTCCTTCCTCTAATGGGTATACACATATTTTAGTTGCTGTTGATTACGTTACTAAGTGGGTAGAAGCTATTCCAACTAGTAGTGCTGATCATAACACTTCTATTAAAATGCTTAAGGAAGTTATTTTCCCGAGGTTCGGAGTCCCTAGATATTTAATAACTGATGGTGGTTCACATTTTATTCATGGTGCATTCCGTAAACTACTTGCTAAATATGATGTCAACCATAGAATTGCATCTCCCTATCACCCTCAATCTAGTGGTCAAGTTGAATTGAGCAATAGAGAAATAAAGTTAATTTTGCAAAAAACCGTCAATAGATCTAGAAAGAATTGGTCTAAGAAACTTGACGATGCATTATGGGCTTATAGAACTGCTTATAAAAATCCTATGGGTATGTCTCCTTATAAAATGGTTTATGGAAAAGCATGTCATTTACCTCTTGAGTTAGAACATAAAGCATATTGGGCAATTAAAGAAATCAATTATGATTTTAAACTTGCCGGTGAAAATAGGTTATTTGATATTAGCTCACTAGATGAATGGACAACCCAAGCTTATGAAAATGCCAAATTGTTTAAAGAAAAAGTTAAAAGATGGCATGATAAAAGAATTCAAAAACGGGAATTCAAAGTGGGTGAGTATGTTCTATTGTACAATTCTCGTTTTAGATTTTTTGCAGGAAAAATTCGCTCTAAATGGGAAGGACTGTATATCATTGAGGATGTTTATCGCTCTGGAGCCATTAAGATCAATAACGCCGAAGGCACTAATCCGAAGGTGGTCAATGGGCAAAGAATTAAGCATTTTATCTCAGGTACGCCTATTAATGTTGAGACTAACATTATTCAAGCTATGACACAGGAGGAATACATAAGAGAGACCTTCCAGAACACTCCAGGACCCTAAAAAGGAAGAGGTACGTGATACGGTAAGTAAAAATACTTTATGTCAGTTTTGGAATCTTAGAAAAAATACAAAAATAAGAAACAGCCGAGGGGACCCACGAGGTGCACACGAGGCACCAGGGCGCGCCACCCCCCAGGCGTGCCCTGGTGGCTCGTGGGCCCCTCGTGAGCCTTCCTGACTCCGTTTTCTTCTGGAATACTTGTTTTGCAAGATAAAAATTCTTTATATATACTCACGGACGTTTTGATTACCGTATCGCAGAAATATCCTCTGTTCTTGTTTCGTGCTATTTTCTGACAGATCCGAAAGTATGTCGTCTCAAGACTTAGATGGAGAGAGCTTCGTATCACACTATGTTACAAATTCAAGGATCTATGAGGATATAGACCCCTATGGATGGTCCGCGGAGGAGGAGCGAGATGCCAACATGAAGGGAACGGAAGACGCGAGCTCGGATGAAGAAGATGCCCCTCAACCTCAACCGGGAGATATGCATGTGTAGTTCAAGAAGTCGAGCCTCCCAAACACAGTAAACAAATCTAAGATCCAATTTATCCCTTTCCGTCTTCTACAGGAAAACAAGAACGTATTGTGTGAGAAGATAGTGGAGGTTGAGCAAGAAATTAGCAAGTTGAAGGAAGAAAACTATGTTCTCAAGCGGAAGCTGAAGGACAAGCCCACGACTTCATCATCACCATCATCACCGCAGAAAGAAATTTGAGTACATGGGTATGGGCACTCCCCTTGGCTTGTGCCAAGCTTAGGGGAGGTGCCCCGGTATCGTATCACCATCACTTTTATTATCTCTACCTATTTTTAGTTCGATCCTTAGTTATTTCATCATTTTGTCGAATAAAAGTTTAGTATGATCTATTTTCGAGTGTTAGTTACATGATCTATCTATCTATGTAATTAAGTTGAGAGTTATATAATAAAGAGTAGTTTGAATTTTTGCTTCTTTACTTTTATGTTTCAATCCTGGCAATGAAAATAATGAAAAAGATCATATGCTAATCTTATGGAAAGTAATGACATAACATAAAGAAAAGTATAAGTGGTAAATTTATTGAAGGTTAACAAGCATAGCATTAGTCAATGATGCAATTCATGAAAAAATTAATTAGGGAAGAGAAGATTCACATGCAAATACACTATCTTGGACATCTTTTATGATTGTGAGCCCCCATTGAGTATTTTATGTCAAATTGTTGACGTTGGACAAGGAAGACAACGTAATGAATTATGTTTGCTTATATTCACATAGCAGTTATAATGTCATGGATCCTCCAACATGTGATGCTTGCCCAATATCTTTGCTAGCCAAAAATCCGCACCAAGTAGAGATACTACTTGTGCACCCAAAACCCTTAAACCCAGTTTCATGTCATGAGAGTCCACTATATCTACCTATGGATTGAATAAGATCCTTCAAGTAAGTTGTCATCGGTGCATTAAGCAATAAAAATTGCTCCTAATTATGTATGAACTTTTATTGTAAAGGAAAATAAGCTTTGTACGAACTTGTGATGGTAAAGAAATAAAAGCGACGGACTGCATAATAAAGGTTGCTATCACAAGGGGCAATATAAAGTGGCGTTCCTTTGCATTAAGAGCTTGTGCATCCAACAACAAAAAGCGCATGACAACCTCTGCTTCCCTCTACGAAGGGCCTATCTTTTACTTTTATGTATTTACTTTTTATGCAAGAGTCAATAGTGTTCTCCTCTATTCCTTTTTATTCTTCTCTTTTGCAAGCATCATGTGGTGGGGAAAGATCTAGGCACATATATCCAGTTGGATATGAGTGATCATGAGTTATTATTGTTGACATTACCCTTGAGGTGAATAAGTTGGGAGGCAAAATTATAAGCCCCTATCTTTCTATGTGTCTGGCTGAAACTTTTTGCTCCATATATATGTTGTGAGTGTTAGCAATCATAGAAGACTAACTGATGGTTGAGTATGAGGACTTGCTAAAAGCTCCTACATGAGACCCTTCCTGAAAATATGATGAATTGCAATTGCATTGTTGACTGAGAACATAGTTTGTTAATTTTTAAGAAAGTTTATGTCTTATACTTCGTTGTTGTGATGAATTGTTACTTGCTCATGAGAAGTTCTATGATAATGAATATTGCTGTTATAATAATGATCATGATGCTACTATGTCCGTATTTTGTTTTTATCGACACCTCTCTCTCTAAACATGTGGACATGATTATCGATATCGGCTTTCGCTTGAGGACAAGCGAGGTCTAAGCTTGGGGGAGTTGATACGTCCATTTTGCATCATGTTTTCCTACTGTTATTTATAGTTTTGTTAATCAATATAACACTTTGTGGAGCAATTCTAATGCCTTTTCTCTCTTAATATGCAAGATTTACATAAGGAGGGAGATTGCCGGCAGCTGGAATTCTGGACCTGAAAAAGCTATGTCAGATATACCTATTCTGCACATCTCCAAAGGAACTGAAATTTCATGGAGATTTATTTTGGAATAAATAAAAAATACTGGAGAAAAGAAGTACCAAAGGGGGCCACCCAGGTGCCCACGAGGCACCATGGCGCGCCACCCCCCAGGCACGCCCTGGTGGCTTGTGGGGGCCCTGGTCAGCCTCCGGTGCCCATTTTCTGGTATATAAGCCCATTTGCCCTAGAAAAATAATGAGAAGACTTTCGGGACGGAGTGCCGCCGTCTCGAGGCGGAACTTGGGCAGGAGCACTTTTGCTCTCCGGCGGAGCGATTCTGCCGGGGATACTTCCCTCCGGGAGGGGGAAATCAAAGCCATCGTCATCACCAACGATCCTCTCATCATGGGAGGACCAATCTTCATCAACATCTTCACCAGCACCATCTCATCTCAAACCCTAGTACATCTCTTGTATTCAATCTTTGTCTCAAAACCTCAGATTGGTACCTGTGGGTTGCTAGTAGTGTTGATTACATCTTGTAGTTGATGCTAGTTGGTTTATTTGGTGGAAGATTATATGTTCAGATCCATTATGCTATTCAATACCCCTCTGATCTTGAACATGAACATGATTTGTGAGTAGTTACTTTTGTTCTTGAGGACATGGGAGAAGTCTTGTCATAAGTAATCATGTGAATTTGGTATTCGTTTGATATTTTGATAATATGTATGTTGTTGATTCTCTTAGTGGTGTCATGTGAACGTCGACTACATGACACTTCACCATCTTTGAATAAGTAGATGATGGGTTGCTAGACTGACAGAAGCTTAAACCCTAGTTTATGCGCTATTCCGTAAGGGGCTGATTTGGATCCATATGTTTAATGCTATGGTTAGATTTATCTTAATTCTTCTTTCGTAGTTGCGGATGCTTGCGAGAGGGGTTAATCATAAGTGGGAGGCTTGTTCAAGTAAGAACAACACCCAAGCACCGGTCCACCCACATATCAAATTATCAAAGTAGCGAACGCGAATCAAACAAACATGATGAAAGTGACTAGATGAAATTCCCATGTGTCCTCGAGAACGTTTAGCTTATTATAAGAGATTGTTCCGGCTTGTCCTTTGCAACAAAAGGATTGGGCTACCTTGCTGCACCTTAGTTACTATTGCTACTTGTCACTTGTTACAAATTATCTTGCTATCAAATTACTCGTTACCGATAATTTCAGTGCTTGCAGAAAATACCTTGCTGAAAACTGCTTGTCATTTCCTTCTGCTCCTCGTTGGGTTCGACACTCTTACTTATCGAAAGGACTACGATTGATCCCCTATACTTGTGGGTCATCACTAGCCTTCATTTGTACTAAGCGGGAATGCTTCTTGTGCATCCAACTCCTTAAACCCAAAGTTGTGCCAAATGAGCCCACCTTACCTACCTATATGCGGTATTTCCATGCTGTTCCAAGTAAATTTGCATGTGCCAACTCTAAATTTTCAAAATAATTTTCCGTTTTGTGTGCCCGTACTGCTCATGAAGCGGTAGGGGGTGGCCAATATTTTCCATGCTAGGTGTGTTATTCTCACGATGAGTGTTTATTCACTTGTCATTGCACGAGAGAGTGGTAGGTAATAGGGATGCCCAGTCCCGAAATGATTTTTTTTAATATGATGATAATAACAAATTCCTTGGAAAGTGTTGGTATGGAGGGTGGAAAGGAAATAAACTTTATTTTCGGTTTGGGAACCGCCTATAATGTGTCTAGCATGGAAGATATTGGGAATTCTCGGTCGTTTTCGTTGACAGGAAAAGCATGCCTCTCAAAATAATTTTATCTCTCTAATTTAAGCCTTGAGCTCTGGCACCTTTGCAAATCTCTGCTTCCCTCTGCGAAGGGCCTATCTATTTACTTTTATGCAATTTTTATTTTTATTTTGAGTCTCCATCTTCTCTTACAAAGCACCAACTAGAGAGCACTATTGTCATACTTGTGCATTGGGTGTAGCTAATATTGAGTGTGTTTCATGAATGGATCAATGATTGAGCATATTGGGCTAGGGATAACTTTCTTTAGCGTTGATATTTTGAAAGACATGGTTGCTTGTTAGTATGCTTGAGTATTTATGTCTTCATATCAAACTATAGACTATTGCTTTGAATCATTCAAGTCCAAATGTCCATGCTACAAAAGAAAAGAGTATATGATGAATATGATAGGTAGCATTCCACATCAAAAATTCTATTTTTATCATTTACCTACTCGAGGACGTGCAGGAATTAAGCTTGGGGATGCTTGATACGTCTCCAACGTATCTATAATTTTTGATTGTTCCATGCTATTATATTATCAATCTTGGATGTTTTATATACACTTACAAGCAAATATATATCATTTTTTGGGACTAACCTATTAACTTAGTGCCCAGTGCCAGTTGCTGTTTTTTGCCTGTTTTTGGTTTTTCAGAATATCAGTACCAAACGAAGTCCAAATGCCATGAAACTTTTTGGAGATTTTTTTCTGGACATAAGAGACACTAGAAGCTCCGGGAGAGGGCCAGAAGACAGAGGAGGTGGCCACGAGCCACCAGGGCGCGCCCCAGGGAGGGTGGCACACCCTGGTGCCTCGTGGGCCCACCTCTGCTCCGTTTGACCTAATTCCACCTCTATAAATACTCTAAAATCGGGAAACCAACAGAGGGTTCCATGAAATATATTTTCCGCCGCCGCAAGTTCCTGTTCTCGAGAGATCCCATCTGGAGGCCTTTTCCGGCACTCTGCCGGAGGGGGATTCGATCACGGAGGGGCTCTACATCAACCTTGCTGCCCTTCCGATGATGCGTGAGTAGTTTACCACAGACCTTCGAGTCCATAGTTAGTAGCTAGATGGCTTCTTCTCTCTTTTTGATCTTCAATACAATGTTCTCCTCGATGTTCTTGGAGTTCTATCTGATGTAATCACTTTTTGCGGTGTGTTTGTTGGGATCCGATGAATTGTGAGTTTATGATCAGATTATCCATGAATATTATTTGAGTTTTCTCTGGACTCTTTTATGCATGATTGTTATAGCTTCGTATTTCTCTCCGATCTATTGATTTGGTTTGGCCAACTAGATTGATTTATCTTGCAATGGGAGAGGTGCTTTGTAATGGGTTCGATCTTGCGGTGCTCAATCCCAATGACATAAAGGGACATGACACGTATGTATCATTGCTATTAAGGGTAAAAAGATGGGTTTTATTCATGTGTGAGTTTACTTTGTCTACATCATCTCATCTTGCTTAAGGCGTTACTCCGTTCTTTATGAACTTAATACTCTAGATGCATGCTGGATAGCGGTAGATGTGTGGAGTAATAGTAGTAGATGCAGAATCGTTTCGGTCTACTTGTCTCGAACGTGATGCCTGTATACATGATCATTGCCTTGGATATCGTCATGATTATTTGCTTTTCTATCAATTGCCCAACAGTAATTTGGTCACGCACCGTATGCTATTTTCAAGAGAGAAGCCTCTAGTGAAAACTATGCCCCGCCGGTCTACCTTTATCATATATTGAAAATCCTAAAAATACCTTGCTGCAATTTTACTTTATTTATTTTATTTTGTATTTTTGTTCGATCTATCTATCTATCACCATACAATTTAATCTTTTAATTAACCGCCAAGGGATTGACAACCCCTTGTTCGCGTTGGGTGCGAGGATTTGTTGTTTTGTGTGCAGGTGCTGCTAACGAGTTGTTGCGTGATTCTCCTACTGGATTGATAACCTTGGTTTCATAACTGAGGGAAATACTTATTTCTACTGTACTGCCTCATCCCCTCCTCTTCGGGGAAATCCCAACGCAGCTCAAAAGTAGCAAAGACGTCCGTAATCGATGCCCCCTCCGGCAGATTACCGGAGAAGGCCTCCAGATGGGATCGCGGAAGAATAGAGGCTTGCGGTGGCGGAAAAGTTTTTCTAGGTTGCTCTATGGTATATGGGGAATATTTGAGAATTTATAGCGGCGGAATTAGGTCAAGATGTCCCACGAGGGGCCCACAAGCCTTGGCGGCGCGCCTACCCCCCTGGGGCGCGCCTCCCGGTCCTGTCGCTCCCTCGTGGCTCTTCTAGTTTACTCCCGAACCTTCGAGGGTCCCTTCTGGTCCAGAAAAAATTAATCCAAAGTTTTTTCTCCATTTGGACTCCGTTTGATATTGATTTTCTGAAAGGCTAAAAACAGGCAAAAAACAGCAACTGGCACTGGGCACTAGGTTAATAGGTTAGTCCCAAAAAATGATATATAATTGCATATAAAACATCCAAGATTGATACTATAATAGCATGGAACAATCAAAAATTATAGATACGTTGGAGACATATCAGGGAGCCATGGAATTGTGATAGCATACAGTGGGTAATGTTTGATTATAATTATACAATAATGTTACAGCAGTACATGATGGGATTTTGATGTTATATGTACTAACCCCTCTAATAGAAAGTTCGGTTAAGTTTTGTGTGGATGAAGTGTTCGAAGATCGAGGAGGTATCAATATGAGAAGAATAAGGAGAGGCAAGAGTTCAAGTTTGGGGATGCCCAAAGCACCCCAAGTAAATATTCAAGGAGACTCAAGCATCTAAGCTTGGGGATGCGCCGGAAGGCATCCCATCTTTCTTCCTCGACAATTATCATTATGTCTCGGTTTTTGTTTTATTCACATGATATGCATAAATTCTTGGAGCGTCATGTGCTTTTTCTTTTTTTTAGTGATGCACCATGCTGGTATGAGATAGTCCTTGGTTGATTTATAGAATCACTACAGGAATCAGCTAATTTGCCGTCTGCCATAGCAGACGGCAAAGAACAAGGCCACCGACGGCAAACCGCTTTGCCGTCTGCCACGGCCGGCAAACACTTCCGGCACTGAAAGTCACGGTAATGACTTTGTTTGCCGTCTGCCTAACGACAGCGGACGGCAAAGAACTTTGCCGTCTGCTTTCCTGGCCAAGCTGACGGCAAAGATCATAGACGGCAAAGAATAGCTGTTAGCCCCGTTAGGTGGCTAACGGCAGACTTTGCCATCTGCCGGCGGACGGCAAACTTTGCCGTCAGCCCTATGACGTCAGCAGACCCGTGGCTAACCATCACTTCTGCTTAGTGTTTGCCGTCTGCCAGGGCTGGTCTTTGCCGTCTGCCAGCAGATGGCAGAATGACCAAATGGTCAGACCTGATGCTCCCAGGTTGCACAGGTTGCTGCCACGTGGCACCTTTGCCGCCAGCCTACCGACGGCAAAGGGCTTTGCCGTCCGCTGGCAGACGGCAAAGTGCCTGTATTGCCACTGTTTTGTTTGTTTTCTATTATTTCCCTGCATTTTCAAAACACAAATATGATATATATATAGCAGTCCATCAATGCATAGGCCATGTATCCAACATCTAGCAGTCCATCAATGCAAGAGAACACATAGGGTATTAAAGGATCCAATACATACATAGTTTCACGGAGTTCATCCATATATACATACATAGTTTCACATTGTTCATCAATACAAATCAAAACAAAAACTAAACACTAGCAGTCCATCAATGCCAGCTTCCATGAAGTGAATCAAGCCTGGAAAAATGGGAGTAAGAAAGTTAGAAAAAGAAGAAGAAGACTAGAAGAAGAAGAAGAAGAAGAAGAAGAAGAAGAATAAGAAGAAAGAAAGAAAAAGAATAAGAATAAGAAGGAGTAGAAGATGGAGAAAAAGAAAGAAGAGAAAAAGGAAGAATAAGAATATATTTTCTTCTTCTTCTTCTTCTTCTCTCATTTTCTCATCTTTCTTCTTCTCTTCTATCTTTTTATCCTTTTCCTTCTCATTCTTCTTCTTTTATTCTTTCTTTTTCTTCTCTTTCTTCTTCTATTCTTTATTTTTCTCCTCTTCCTTGTTTTTCTTCTTCTTATTCCTTATTTGTGTCATTTTAGAGCTAACTTAGGTAATTATGCCATTTTTGAGCTAACTAAGCTTATTATGTCAATTTGGAGGAAAATAAGGTAAGTATAGGTCATTTTTGTGCTAACCTAGGTAATTATGCCATTTTTGAGCTAACTTAGGTAAGTATAGGTCATTTTAGAGCTAACTTAGGTAATTATGTCATTTTGGAGGAAAATAAGCTAAGTATATGACATTTATGAGCTAACCAAGGTTATTATGCCATTTTTGAAATGAATAAGCTAATTATGTCATAAATGAACTAAATAAGCTAATTATCTCATTTTGGAGGATAATTAGCTAAGTATGTCTTTTTCGGGGAAAATAAGCTAAGTATGTGGCATAATAGGGCTAACAAGCATGTACGTAGCTAAGTATGCATTTGTTAAGCAAAAATGGGAGTAAGAAAGTTAGAAGAAGAAGAAGAAGAAGACTAGAAGAAGAAGAAGAAGAAGAAGAAGAAGAAGAAGACGAAGAAGAAGAAAGAGAAGAAGAAGAAGAAGAAGAAGAAGAAGAAGAAGAAGAAGAAGAAAGAGAAGAAGAAGAAGAATAAGAATAAGAAGGAATAGAAGATGGAGAAAAAGAAAGAAGAGAAAAAGGAAGAATAAGAATATATTTTCTTCTTCTTCTCTCTTTTTCTCATCTTTCTTCTCTTCTATCTTTTTATCCTTTTCCTTCTCATTCTTCTTCTTTTATTCTTTCTTTTTCTTCTCTTTCTTCTTCTATTCTTTCTTTTTCTCCTCTTCCTTGTTTTTCTTCTTCTTATTCCTTATTTGTGTCATTTTAGAGCTAACTTCGGTAATTATGCCATTTTAGAGCTAACTAAGCTTATTCTGTCATTTTGGAGGAAAATAAGGTAAGTATAGGTCTTTATTGAGCTAACTTAGGTAATTATGCCATTTTTGAGCTAACTAAGCTTATTATGTCAATTTGGAGGAAAATAAGGTAAGTACAGGTCATTTTTGTGCTAACTTAGGTAATTATGTCATTTTTGAGCTAACTTAGGTAAGTATAGGTCATTATTGAGCTAACTTAGCTTATTATGTCATTTTGGAGGAAAATAAGGTAAGTATATGACATTTATGAGCTAACCAAGGTTATTATTATGCCATTTTTGACCTAACTAAGCTAATTATGTCATAAATGAACTAAATAAGCTAATTATGTCATTTTGGAGGATAATTAGCTAAGTATGTCTTTTTTGGGGAAAATAAGCTAAATATGTGGCATATTAGGGCTAACTAGCATGTACGAAGCTAAGTATGCATTTGTTAAGCAAAACATTAGAGAAAACTTACCGTCGTCGTCATCACGGAGGTCAAGCACCGGGGTTGCTCTGGCAGTCGTGATCACCTGGAGAAGGTTGCCCTGGAGAAGGGGTGTGCGATGCGGCTCGGGAGTTATGCTGCACCAAAGATCATTTGCAATGTCTCGTTAGCATGATGACACTCAAATGTTAAGACTAGTAACTAATGACCATTCAAATGAAACTCACCGTTCCCGTCTGAGCAATGACTGGCATCGGCGGAGGGGTCTGACCGGTCTTCTCGCACATAGACTGCACATTTGGTTTTGACGAGTCAGTCATATTAGTTAGTAATGAAACGAACATTACGTGCATGATTTGGCTAATATGCAGAAGAAACTTACCACGTGGAGCTCGTACCTGGCCCGGTGAGCCGCCATGTTCCGATTCCTCTCCTCCTCCAACAACCTAGCCGTCTTCTCCTCCGCCAGCAGTTCCTTCTCCGCCGCCACCCGGTCCCTCTCCTCCAGAAGTGCCTGGGTTGTCGCTCTCTCTTTCTGAAGAGCAGCCTGCAACACCACTCCTCGTTAGCATTGTAATCATCGATGGCCGCACACACAATGTAATGAAGGAAAGATATCTGAGTCCGTATAACTAACCTCGATGGCGAGATCGACTGGCCGTGGACGAGTCCTTATCTCAGGACAGGAGCTCGTTTGGCGCACCTTGATCTCCGGGAGAGTGAGAGGACAACGTATCAGTCCATCTCCAATGGCGAATGAGCCATGGGGCCTCCCGCCACCAGATATCATCACCAGCTCTGGATCAATAGGATTCTGGCTCGGGTTAAAGTCCTCCCCTTTCCTCGCCTTCCCCTCCTGGTTGTACCTCACGAGCTTGTGGTGGGAGGAGATGTTGGTGAAATTCTCTGGATGATCGAGGTCAGACTCAGAGAATGCCTTGGCCTTCTTGTACGAGGCAGTATGGGCCATGGCATAGAGGTCGTACACCTCAGGCACCTTCGGGTTATTGTGTCGCGCCTAAAAGAGAGGAACAAAGTATTAGTAAAGGGCTCAAGCTAGCACGAAGAATGAATTGCATGAATCATGAAGCAAACCACATACCCAGTTCCGCCCGAACTGATATAAGTTGGCGCTGCCTTGATGGTGTGGCACACCAACCATTTGGGCACACCGGTCCTTGGCATTGTCGTGGACGGCTCGCCAGCGGCCTGTGCACCACTCATCCACCAACGCCTCCCAACAATCCATCTTATCCGCACACCATCTCGGGGGCACCTAAGTTAGTAAAGAGAAATTTGAGCGCTACGCCTACGAATCAAATCAAGGAAACTAAGTACAATGCCTTAAAAATAGGTAATTACCTTCATGTACTGATCCTTCTTCAGAAACTTAGCCCGGCACGACGGCTTGTCCTTCTTAATACCACGCTTGGCGTAGTAGTCTCAAACAGCCTACGGCCGAGCCTCGTGCCGTAAGTTTTGTAGTAGGCGCTTGCACTCGGTATCGATAACCTTTGCCGCATCCTCCTCGTATCCCTCCTCACACCTGTAGAAGGTCTGCAATCAAACGAGAAAACACTGATTAGTACAATAACTAGCTATTGTTAATTTTTAATTGTGTAAAGGAGAAATTACCCAAAAGCTTCTGATCACCATCTCGGCCCTCGTGTGGCACAAGACACCGTCGATCATCTCCTCCGGCGGGGCCAGGGCAGCCAAGTAGTGCTCCCAGCTCAATCCTAGCTCTGGAAGCTGACCCTCACCGGGCAACGTGACAAACCCCGGGAAATTTTGCCGGCAAAGCACACCAAGGACGGTGTTGGGCCTGCGGACGTCACTGGCGTGTACCCAACCCCTGCAGTATGACAAGGCCAACACATTAGATATTTGAAGAAACGTGAAGGCAAAATGTACAAAAATAGTAAATGCACTTACTTCTGCCCATCAGGCCTAATCACCTGCCTCTGCTCGCGGGTCGCCGGCAGGGGCGGGAGCCGTGTACCACCACGCTGGTACACGGTGGCCCCCTCAACCACCTCGCCCTCACTATCAGTACACTCATCCCCGCCACCATCAGCATGGCCACTCGGCCCCTCAGGCGGATCCGGCCAGGTACCCCATCCGGACGTCTCCTGGGACGTAGCCTGGTCCACCGTCTCATGGCCCAAAGTCTCATGGGCCGAAGCCTCTGGGACCGGAGTATCGTGGGCCAAAGGCCCGTCGACCCGAGGCTCGTGGTCCGGAGTCCCCGTAGCCTCCACCTCAGACGGGTCCATCCCTAGCAGTCTTGTGCTCGGGTGAATCAGCTGGGGGTGGCAGCGAGGAAGGCGTAGCAGCCTGCCTACCTCTCCCGCGGCCACGTCCTCCACCTCTCTTCTTCCCTCCCCGACCTCCTCTCCCGGTGGGCAACGACGCCGACGAAGAAGCGCCCGCCGGTGTCCCCAAACTGTCTAACAACGCTCTCCGGAGAGGTACGGGTGGAATGGAAGTAGCCCTCGTGCGGGCCGCCGCCGAAGAAGTACCCGCGGAGCGCTCTGGACCCGCGCCCACCATCTTTCAACACCTGCCATGACAAAGAGTAAACGCAATTAAATGAAAAAAAAAGAATGGACTAGCAGAACCAACATAAGCACTCGCACATGAAAAGCACCGGCAGAACCAACATAAACACTCGCACAACAATCTAATAAAAACATCATCAACATCATCTCGCAGTTCAACAACATCTAACCTATAAAGAAAATAAGCAAGAAAGAAACTAATTTTTTTAATGAAAATCCATACATACATCCACCCATACATCTATATAGCATTCATACATGCTAGCCTTCTCCATTAACCACTCTCTCTGTGTGTGTGTGTGCTGCTATGCCATATGAACAAGCTAGTTGTATCTAGCAAATATATTTACATGTTTCCAACAACTAACATGGAGCCTAGCCTAGCAAATGCATTTTTGTAAATTAACTACCCAATTTCAGGTCAAGGTATATGATTTTTTTCTTCAGAATTGCTCATATTATTTATAAACTTATCAATGCTGCTATGTGCAAATTTATTTCTGCTACAAATCATTTTAGTATATTAGTGTGACGTTTTTGGTAAATCACATCAATGTTCTTGCTGCATGCCCAAAGTGTTTCCAGAACAAAATCATCTAGTACATCCATAGCAAAATCATCTAGTACAACTACTTGCACAATCATCTAGTACTACTACTTGCACAATATGTCCAAATCAATTTCTATTCATCTAGTACATCTATAGCAAAATCATCATCCATAGCAAATTTGAAAAAAATCAGTGAGGGGAGGGGGGATGGGGTCCTCACCTTGTTGGACGAGGGGAGGGGGAACGGGGTCCGCCGGAGTGGAGCACTGGAGTGCCGGAGCGCCGCCGGACTGGGGTGCCGGCGGCGGCAACGCTACGGACGGTGGGGCGGCGGGGCGGCGGGGCGGTGGATCTGCACCAGGGCGCGTTGGGGCGGCGGGGCGGCAGTAGCGACGGGCACGCTGGGGCGGTGGGTCGTCGGCGGCGACGGGTGCGGCAGCGAGAGAGAGAGAGATAGAGAGAGGGGAGTGGAGGGGCGCGGCGAGAGAGACAGAGAGGGGCGCGGCGAGAGAGAGAGAGAGGGGCGCGCGCGGTGGCCGTTACAAAGTTAGTGAAATTTTTCTTTGTCGTCTGCTTTTTTGATGATCTTTGCCGTCCCCTAGCGAACGGCATCTAGGCCGTCCGTTTGACCTAACCACCGGCGCACTCCAGTGGGGCCCAGATGGGCTCTTTGCCGTCTGCTATTTTGCTATTTGCCATCCGCTTGCCTTTGCCGTCCGCTTTTTAGGCTCTTTGTCGTCCGCTAGCCGATGGCAAAGAATGGACTGACGGCAAAAACCATCTTTGCCATGAGGCCTTTCTTTGCCGTCTGCTTTATGGAAGCCGACGGCAAAGACCATCTGTGTCGTCCGCTAGCAGACGGCAAAGACAGGACTGATGGCAAATTCTCTGATTCCTGTAGTGAATGCTCTATGCACTTCACTTATATATTTTGAGTATGGCTTTATAGAATGCTTCGTGTGCTTCACTTATATCTTTTGAAGTTTGGATGCTCGTTTCTCTACATTTAGAAAACCGTTATTTGTAGAATGCTCTTTTGCTTCACTTATATTTATTAGAGCATGGCCGAGTCTTTTGTAGAAAGAATTAAACTCTCATGCTTCACTTATATATGTTTAGAGAGTTAACAGGAATTGGTCATTCACATGGTTAGTCATAAAATCCTACATAAAACTTGTAGATCACTGAATATGATATGTTTGATGCCTTGAGATAGTTTTGCGATATTGAGGTGGTAATATGGGGGCATGCTAGTAAAAGAATTAAAGTTGAGTATTAATACTGGTGTGAAGGGAAGTAGTCTTTATGCAAGTAAATCCTCACGCATGTAAAGTGGTGGCCGCTGACATTAGCAGTGAGGTCGGAGCATATTTTATCATTGATTGATCCTTTGTGTTGTCTAAATCGGGGGCGCGCGATGGTTAACTCCTCTCAACCTCCTCCCTAAGGGCATGCGAGTAATACTTTGCTTCGAGGGCTTTGAAATTTTCACAATAAGTATATGAGTTCTTTATGACTAATGTGAGTTCATGGACTATACGCACTCTTACCTTTCCGCATATTGCTAGCCTCTTCGGTACCGTTCATTGCCCTTTCTCACCTCGAGAGTCGGTGCAAACTTCGCCGGTGCATCCAAACCCCGTGATATGATACACTCTATCACACATAAGCCTCCTTATATCTTCCTCAAATCAGCCACCATACCTACCTATTATGGCATTTCCATAGCCATTCCGATATATATTGCCATGCAACTTTCATCATCATCATATACATGACTTGAGCATTCATTGTCATATTGCTTTGCATGATCGTAAGATAGCTAGCATGATATTTTCATGGCTTTTCCATTTTTTGATATCTTTGCTATGCTAGATCATTGCACATCCTAGTACACTGCCAGAGGCATTCATATAGAGTCATATTCTTTCAGTTTATCGAGTTGTAAGTAAATAAAAGTGTGATGCATTCTAGAGTGTTGCCCCCTACCAGTGAGGATATATATATAAAAAAAGAGGTCAAAAGAGCCCACCAAAAAAGAGAGGCCAAAAAGAGCCCACCAAAAAATGAAAACAAAAAAAAAGAGAAAAAGAGAGAGGGGGCATACTACTATCCTTTTACCACACTTGTCCTTCAAACTAGCACCATGTTATTCATATAGAGAGTTTCCAAAGTTGTCACTTTCATATACTAGTGGGAATTTTTCATTATAGAACTTGGCTTGTATATTCCGATGATGGGCTTCCTCAAATGCCTGAGGTCTTCATGAGCAAGCAAGTTGGATGCACACCCACTTAGTTTCCATAGTGAGCTTTCATACACTTATAGCTCTAGTGCATCCATTGCATGGCAATCCCTACTCCTCGCATTGATATCGATTGATAGGCCTCTCCATTGCCTATTGATCCGCCAAGTTGATGCGATCCTTTCTTCCTTTTTGACTTCCCTTATTGATCTCTACCATCGCATTCTATTTCACCCATAGTGCTATGTCCATGGCTCACGCTCATGTATTGAGTGAAGTTGAAAATGCTGAAGCGCGTGAAAAAGTATGATACAATTGCTTGGTTTGGCACCGGGGTACTCTTGATTTGATATATCTATGCAGGGAAGAACGAGCGTGTCATGCTTACCACAACTAAGTGTATAGAGGTTGTTTCCTTTAGCTCCATTGTTATGAAAGGCAATGATGAATTACATGCATGTTTTGTATTATTGTTTTAATATCAAATTGATATACTATTGCCTTGAATCACTCGTATCTTAATATTCATGCCATGATTAGATTACATGATCAAGATTATGCTAGGTAGCATTCCACATCAAAAAATATCTTTTTATCATTTACCTACTCGGGGACGAGCAGGAATTAAGCTTGGGGATGCTGATACGTCTCCGTCGTATCTATAATTTTTGATTGTTTTATGCCATTATTTTACAACTTTCACGTACTTTTGGCAACAATTTATATGATTTTCTTGGACTAATTAAGATATATCCAATGCCCAGTGCCAGTTCCTATTTGTTGCATGTTTTTTGTTTCGCAGAAAATCCATATCAAACGAACATGGTGCTCGAGGGAGTCACGAGCTCACACGGCGCGCCCCTACCCTAGGGCACGGCGGGTGAGCTCGTGACTCTCCCGTAAGTCGGTTGATGCCCTTCCTTCGCAGCAAGAAAGATAATTTCCGGAAAAAATCCCCACAAAATTTCAGCCCAATCGGAGTTACGGATCTCCTGGAATATAAGAAATGGTGAAGGGCCAGAAAACAGGAACGTGAAACAGAGAGAAAGATCCAATCTTGGAGGGGCTCCTGCCCTCCGGGAGCCATGGCGGCCAAGGACCAGAGAGGAAACCCTCCTCCCATCTAGGGGGAGGCCAAGGAAGAAGAAGGAGGGGGGGGGGGCTCTCTCCCCCTCTCTCCAGGTGGCGCCGGAGCGCCCGCCGGGGGAACCATCGTGACGGCGATCCACTCCAACAACTCCGCCGTCTTCCTCAACACCTCCATCACCTTCCCTCATCTATTTTCAGCGGTCCACTCCCCCGCAACACGCTGTACCCCCTACTTGAACATGGTGCTTTATTCTTCATATTATTATCCAATGATGTGTGCTACTTGTGAGCTGCGTTGGGATTTCCCCGAAGAGGAGAGGATGATGCAGTACAGTAGAGATAAGTATTTCCCTCAGTTAAGAACCAAGGTTATCAATCCAGTAGGAGAACCACACAGAACCTCGTTAGCAGCACCTACACACACAAAATCAAATACTTGCACCCAACACAAACAAGAGGGTTGTCAATTGATACGTCTCCATCGTATCTATAATTTTTGATTGTTTCATGCCATTATCCTACAATTTCCACATACTTTTGGCAACATTTTACATGATTTCTTGGACAAACATATTGATCCAGTGCCCAGTGCCAGTTCCTGTTTGTTGCATGTTTTTTGTTTCGCAGAAAATCCATATCAAACGAAGTCCAAACATGATAAAAATTTACGGAGATTTTTTTTGGAATATATGTGATTTTTGGGAAAAAGAATCAACGCGAGACGATGCTCGAGGGGCCCACAAGCTCGAGGGGTGCGCCCCCTACCCTGGGCGCACCGGGCAGGCTTGTGGCGCCCCTGTAAGGTGGTTGGGGCCCATCTTATGCCGAAAGAAAGATAATATCCGGAAGAAAATCCCCTCAAAATTTCAGCCGAATCGGAGTTACGGATCTCCGGGAATATAAAAAACGGTGAAGGGCTAGAAAACAGGAACGCGAAACAGAAGAGAAACAAAGAGAGAGATCCAATCTCGGAGGGGCTCCTCCCCTCCGGGAGCCATGGAAGCCATGGACCAGAGGGGAAACTCTCCTCCCATCTAGGGGGGAGGCCAAGGAAGAATAAGAAGAAGGGGGGCTCTCTCCCCCTCTCTCCCGGTGGCGCCGGAAAGCCGCCGGGGCAACCATCGTGATGGCGATCTACACCAACAACTTCGCCGCCGTCAGCACCAACTCTCCCCCCCTCTATGCAGCGGTGTAACATCTATTCTCCCCGCTGTAATCTCTACTTAAACATGGTGCTTAACGCTATATATTATTATCCAATGATATGTGGCAATCCTATGATGTTTGAGTAGATTCGTTTTGTCCTATGGGTTGATTGATGATCGTGATTGGTTTGAGTTGTATGTTTTATTTTGGTGCTGTCCTATGGTGCCCTCCATGTCACGCAAGCGTGTGGGACTACCGCTGTAGGGTGTTGCAATACGTTCATGATTTGCTTATAGTGGGTGGCGAGAGTGACAGAAGCTTATACCCGAGTAAGGGGGTTGTTGCGTATGGGAGTAAAGAGGACTTGTTAGTTAATGCTATGGTTGGGTTTTACCTTAATGATCTTTGGTAGTTGCGGATGCTTTCTAGAGTTCCAATCATAAGTGCATATGATCCAAGTACGGAAAGTATGTTAGCTCATGCCTCTCCCTCATATAAAATTGCAATAATGATTACCGGTCTAGTTATCGATTGCCTAGGGAAAAATCCTTCTCTTGTGTTACAAAAAGCTTTCTACTAAACAACTAACTTTTATTATCTTGCAATTTACTCGTAGTTTTATTCTTGCTAAGTACTTCTAGTTTTTTCCTTGCAAACTTATCCTATTACACCTACAAGTAGTTTTATTCTTGTTCTAGGTAAAGCGAACGTTAAGTGTGCGTAGAGTTGTATCGGTGGTCGATAGAACTTGAAGGGAATATTAATTCTACCTTTAGCTCCTCGTTGGGTTCGACACTCTTATTTATCGAGAAAGGCTACAAACGATCCCCTATACTTGTGGGTTATCAAGACCTTTTTCTGGCGCCATTGCCGGGGAGCAATAGCGTGGGGTTGATATTCTCGTGTATGCTTGTTTGCTTTATCACTAAGTAGTTTTTATTTTGTGCTCTTGTTTTCTATCTTCAGTTATGGGTAGGAAACGTAAAATACCAAAAAAAATAGTTGTACTTGCTAAACCAATGGTTGAAGAACCACCCAAAATCTATCATACTGCTGAAGCTTTCTACTTGGATCATGTTCGATCCCTTTGTGCTCGTGCTGAAAACCCAACCAGTTTAGTTGAGGGAAAATCATTAGATGAGCATGCTTATTTTGTGCGACACCGCTTGTCTCAGAAAGGGAAACTTTTATTGGATCAAATTAATCGTTTGCAATGCAATGCTTGGAATTTATGCGAAATATATGATTTTACTTGGTGTTCTGAAGACCCTAAAAAACACCTTCAATACCAATGTGAGTTTAAGGATAATGGAATCTTATCTTCTTATGCCAAGGGTGTTTATAGTTACTATGATATTGAACAAATAGAAGAATTTGTTGCTTTTAAGGGTGCATATGAAATTGCTTCTTTGATTGAAAAGTGTGATGCTACTCTTTACAAATCTGAAAATTTTGCCATACTTAAATATTGCTATGAAAACTATGCTTCTAATGCTTATGTTAAATAATATATTGAGGACACTTCCGCTGTCCAAGAAGAGACTAATGTTTTGCAGGAATCTACGGAAGAAGAAATTGCTGAAACTGTGAGATCATTAGAAGAAAAAGATGAGGAGGAGAGCGAAGAACAAAGGGAGGAAAAGTGGATTGATCACCCGTGCCCACCTTCTGACGAGAGTAACTCTTTATCTCATACATTGTTTAATTTCCCTTCGTGCTTACCGAATGATGAAGGCTATTGCTATGATCCCTTGGATTTGTTTGAAATATCCCTTTTTGATGTACTTGATGCTTGCTATGCTTGTGGCCATGATGTCAATATGAATTATGCTTATGGAGATGAACTTGCTATAGTTCCTTATGTTAAACATGAAATTGTTGCTATTGCACCCACACATGATAGTCCTATTATCTTTTTGAATTCTCCCAACTACACTATATCGGAGAAGTTTGCACTTATTAAGGATTATATTGATGGGTTGCATTTTACTATTGCACATGATGATTTTTGTGGATATAATATGCATGTGCTTGCTGCTCCTAATTGCAATTATTATGAGAGGGGAACTACATCTCCACCTCTGTATGTTTCCAATATGATAAAATTGCAAGAAACTGTTTATACTATGCATTGGCCTTTACTTGATGTGCATGAATTGTTCTTTTATGACATGCTGATGCATAGGAAGAGAGTTAGACTCCATTGTTCCATGATATTTGTTGCTTTGTGCTCATTACTAAATTACAAATCATTGTTAATTAAAATTGGCTTTGATATACCTTGGGATCCGGGTGGATCGATTACTTGAGCACTTTATGCCTAGCTTAATGGCTTTAAAGAAAGCGCTGCCTGGGAGACAACCCGGAAGTTTTAGAGAGTCATTTTATTCTGTTGAGTGCTTTTAAAAAGTTTAAAAATAAAAAAATATAGAGGGGAACCTAAAACTTTTCAAAAAGAAAAGTGAAAGTGAGAAAGACGAGCACCGTTGAAGTGGGGGATATCCTTGAACTTTGTTCATGCCCATGGAAACTTTGTGAATCTTGAATCACAGAAACTTTTCAAAAAATAATAATTATGCCCTTGCACAAATCCATTGTATTATAAAAATAATGTGCCAAGATTTACCTTTGTTTAAATTGCTTGTTTGGTGTGTGCTGTGCAAAAAACAGAAACTTTTGCTGTAGTGTTTGAATTTCTTTATTTTACTGGAACACGCAAAAATTCTGAAATTTTTACAAAGTACTGCTATGCAAAAAAATTATTTTGTCCTAATTTTTCAGAATTTTTTGAGTTACATAAGTATATGTTTCATTTGTATCTTTACAGACTGTCCTGTTTTCACAGATTGCTGTTATAGTTTCTTTATTTGCGTATGTTTGAAATCTTGTTGAGCCCCATTGACTTGGGAGCCATAGAATTGTGATAGCATACAGTGGGTAATGTTTGATTATAATTATACAATAATGTTATAGCAGGACATGATGGGATTTGATGTTATATGTACTAACCCCTCCAATAAAAAGTTTGGTTAAGTTTTGTGTGGATGAAGTGTTCGAAGATCGAGGAGGTATCGATATGAGGAGAATAAGGAGAGGCAAGAGCTCAATCTTGGGGATGCCCAAGGCACCCCAAGTAAATATTCAAGGAGACTCAAGCGTCTAAGCTTGGGGATGCCCTGGTAGGCATCCCATCTTTCTTGGACAATTATCGGTATGTCTCGGTTTATGTTTTGTTCACATGATATGCGTAAATTCTTGGAGCGTCGTGTGCTTTTTATTTTTCTTTTAATAATGCACCATGCTGGTACGAGATAGTCCTTGGTTGATTTATAGAATGCTTCATGCACTTCACTTATATCTTTTGAGTATGGCTTTATAGAATGCTTCATGTGCTTCACTTATATCATTTGAAGTTTGGATGTGTGTTTCTCTACATATAGAAAACCGTTATTTGTAGAATGCTCTTTTGCTTCACTTATATTTATTAGAGAGTGGGCAAGTCTTTTGTAGAAAGAAGTAAACTCCCATGCTTCACTTATATCTATTTAGAGAGTCAACAGGAATTGGTCATTCACATGGTTAGTCATAAAATCCTACATAAAAGTTGTAGATCACTGAATATGATAAGTTTGATTCCTTGCAATAGTTTTGCGATATTGAGATGGTAATATGTGGGAGGTACTAGTGAATGATTCTGGTTTAGTAAAAATATTGGTGTTAAGGTTTGTGATTCCCGAAGCATGCACGTATGGTCTGTCGTTATGCTAAGAAGTTGGAGCATGATTTATTATTGATTGTCTACCTTATGAGTGGCGGTCGGGGATGAGCGATGGTCTTTTCCTTCCAATCTATCCCCCTAGGGGCATGCGTAGTAGTACTTTGCTTCGAGGGCTAATAAACTTTTGCAATAAGTATGTGAGTTCTTTATGACTAATGTGAGTCCATGGATTATTGCTACTTGTAGACTGCGTTGGTATTTCCCCGAAGAGGAGAGGATGATGCAGTATAGTAGAGATAAGTATTTCCCTTAGTTAAGAACCAAGGTTATCAATCCAGTAGGAGAACCAAGAAAAATTCCGTTAAGCGCACCTGCACACACAAGAGCAAACACTTGCACCCAACGCAAATAAGAGGGTTGTCAATCCTCTTAGTGATTATTTGCAAGGATTAAATCTTATAGAGGTAAATAGATAAAGTAAAATAATAAATAAAAGTAAAGTAAATAAATTGCAGCAAGGTATTTTTAGGTTTTTTATATATGATAAAGTAGACCCGGGGGCCATAGTTTTCTCTAGAGGCTTCTCTTTCGAACACATAGCATACGGTGGGTAAACAAATTACTGTTGGGCAATTGATAGAAAAGCAAATAATTATGACGGATTCATGGCAATGATCATGTATATAGGCATCACGTCCGAAACAAGTAGACCGACTCCTGCCTGCATCTACTACTATTACTCCACCCATCGACTACTATCCAGCTGTTGGGGAACGTTGCATGGAAAACAAAAAAAATTCTACGCACACGCAAGATCTATCCATGGAGATGCGTAGCTACGAGAGGGGGAGTGTGTCTACGTACCCTTGTAGACCGTAAGCGGAAGCGTTAGAACAACGCGGTTGATGTCGTCAAACAACTTCACGATCCAACCGACCGAGTACCGAACGTACGGCACCTCTGCGTTCAGCACACGTTCAGCTCGGTGACGTCCTCGACTTCTTGATCCAGCAAGACGGCGAGGTAGTGGATGAGTTCCGGAAGCACGACGGCGTGGTGACGGTGATGGTAATGCTATCTCCGCAGGGCTTCGCCTAAGCACTACGAAAATATGACCGAGGGACGGAACTGTGGAGGGGGGGCGCCGCACACGGCTAAGACAATGTTGTGTCCTACTTTGGGGCGCCCCCTCTCCTCTATTTATATATGTGTAGGGGCTTGGAGTAGAAGGAATAGTACCACATGAACAGTAACCATGAATAGTACACACGTGGACTTGGACTCCAAAGTCCAATCCTATTCCCACTAGGACTCTCCTTTTTTCCTTCCCTAGCTGCGTGGGCTTTTGAGGACTTGGTGCGCCTGGCCCAATAAGGCCAGGGAGCCACCCCTTAGCCCATGCCAGCCCTTGGGATGTGGTGGACCCACTTGTGGACTTCCGGACCCCTCCGGAATCCTCCGGAACCTTCTGGAAGCTTCCCGGTACAATACCAAAAAAAACTGCACCTTTTTCCGGAACCCAAAATATGACTTCCCATATATAAATCTTTACCTCTCGACCATTCCGAGACTCCTCGTGACGTCCGGGATCTCATCCGGGACTCCGAACAACATTCGGTTACCAATTCACATAACTCATATAACACTATATCGTCAACGAACGTTAAGCGTGCGGACCCTATGGCTTCGGGAATGATGTAGACATGACCGAGACGCCTCTCCGGTCAATAACCAATAACGGAACCTGGATGCCCATATTGGTTCCTACATATTCCACGAAGATCTTATCGGTCGAACCGCAATGACAACATACGTAATTCCCTTTGTCCGTCGGTATGTTACTTGCCCGAGATTCGATCGTCGGTATCTCCTTACCTAGTTCAATCTCGTTACCGGCAAGTCTCTTTACTCGTTCCGTAATACGTCATCCCGTAACTAACTCCTTAGTCACTTTGCTTGCAAGCTTCTTATGATGTGCATTACCGAGAGGGCCCAGAGATACCTCTCCGAAACACGGAGTGACAAATCCCAGTCTCGATCCATGCCAACTCAACGGACACCTTCGGAGATACCTGTAGAACATCTTTATGATCACCCAGTTACGTTGTGATGTTTGATAGCACACAAGGTATTCCTCCAGTATCCGGGAGTTGCATGATCTCATGGTCTGAGGAACATGTATTTGACATTCAAGAAAGCAGTAGCAATAAACAGAACGATCATATGCTAAGCTAACGGATGGGTCTTGTCCATCACATCATCTTCTAATGATGTGATCCCATTATCAAATGACAACTCATGTCTATGGTTAGGAAACCTTAACATCTTTGATCAACGAGCTAGTCTAGTAGAGGCTCACTAGGGACACGGTATTTGTTTATGTATTCACACATGTATTTTTGTTTCCGGTCAATACAATTCTAGCATGAATAATAAACCTTTATCATGAATAAGGAAATATGATAATAACCATTTTATTATTACAACTAGGGCATATTTCCATCAGTCTCCCACTTGCACTAGAGTCAATAATCTAGTTCACATCGCCATGTGATTAACACCCAAAGAGTTCCCTAGAGTCAATAATCTAGTTCACAACGCCATGTGATTAACACCCAAAGAGTTCACTAGAGTGTGATCATGTTTTGCTTGTGAGAGAGATTTTTTTTAGTCAACAGGTCTGCAACATTCAGATCCGTGTGTACTTTGCAAATCCTTATGTCATACTGTAGATGCTGCTATCATGTTTTACTTGGAGCTATTCCAAATGAATGCTCCATTATACGTTTCCGGTTTGCTACTCAGAGTTATCCAGATCGGTGTCAAAGTTTGCATCAACGTAACCCTTTACGACGAACTCTTTATCACCTCCATAATCGAGAAACATTTCCTTAGTCCTCTAGTTACTAAGGATAATTTTGACCGCTGTCCAGTGATCCACTCCTGGATCGCTCTTGTACCCCTTTTGCCAGACACGTGGCAAGGCACACATCAGGTGTGGTACACAGCATGGCATATATTATAGAACCTATGACTGAGGCATGGGGAATGACTTTCATTCTCTCTCTATCTTCTGCCGTGGTCGGGTTTTGAGTCTTACTCAACTTTACACCTTACAATACAGGCAAGAACTCCTTCTTTGACTGATCCATTTTGAACTCCTTCAAAATCTTGTCAAGGTATGTACTCATTGAAAGTCTTATCAAGCGTCTTGATCTATCCCTATAGATCTTGATGCCCAATATATAAGCAGCTTCACCGAGGTCTTTCATTGAAAAACTCTTATTCAAGTATCCTTTTATGCCATCCAGAAATTCTATATCATTTCCAATCAACAATATGTCATCCACATATAATATTAGAAATGCAATAGAGGTCCCACTCACTTTCTTGTAAATACAGGCTTCACCGTAAGTCTGTATAAAACCATATGCTTTGATCACCTCATCAAAGCGTATATTCCAACTCCGAGATGCTTGCACCAGTCCATAGATGGATCGCTGGAGCTTGCACACTTTGTTAGCACCCTTAGGATCGACAAAACCTTCTGGTTGCATCATATACAACTTCTTCTTTAAGAAACCCATTAAGGAATGCAGTTTTGACATACATTTGCCAGATTTCATAATCATAAAATGCGGCAATTGCTAACATGATTTGGACAGACTTAAGCATCGCTACGGGTAAGAAAGTCTCATCGTAGTCAACCCCTTGAACTTGTCGAAAACCTTTCGCGACAAGTCGAGCTTTGTAGACAGTGATATTACCATCAGCGTCTGTCTTCGTCTTAAAGATCCATTTATTCTTAATGGCTTGCCGATCATCGGGCAAGTCCACCAAAGTCCACACTTTGTTCTCATACATGGATCCTATCTCAGACTTCATGGCCTCAAACCATTTGTCGGAATCCGGGCTCATCATAGCTTCTTCATAGTTCGTAGGTTCGCCGTTGTCTAACAACATATCTTCCAGGACAGGATTACCGTACCACTCTGGTGCAGAACATACTCTGGTCGACCTACGAGGTTCAGTAGCAACTTGATCTGAAGTTTCATGATCTTTATCATTATCTTCCTCTCTTGTTGGTGTAGGCATCACGGGAACGGTTTTCTCTGATGAGCTACTTTCCAAATCGAGAGAAGGTACAATTACCTCATCAAGTTCTACTTTCCTCCCACTCACTTCTTTCGAGAGAAACTCCTTCTCTAGAAAGGACCCATTCTTGGCAACAAAGATCTTGCCTTCGAATCTGTGGTAGAAGGTGTACCCAATTGTTTCTTTAGGGTATCCTATGAAGACGCACTTCTCCGCTTTGGGTTCGAGCTTATCAGGCTGAAGCTTTTTCACATAAGCGTCCCATCCCCAAACTTTAAGAAACGACAGCTTAGGTTTCTTGCCAAACCATAGTTCATACGGTGTCGTCTCAATGGATTTAGACGGTGCCCTATTTAACGTGAATGTAGCTGTCTCTAATGCATAACCCCAAAACGATAGTGGCAAATCGGTAAGAGACATCATAGAACGCACCATATCCAATAAAGTACGGTTACGACGTTCGAACACACCATTACGCTGTGGTGTTCCAGGTGGCGTGAGTTGTGAAACAATTCCACATTTTCTTAAATGAAGGCCAAACTCATAACTCAAATATTCAGTTCCACGATCAGATCGTAGAAACTTTATTTTCTTGTTACGATGATTCTCTACTTCACTCTGAAGTTCTTTGAAATTTTCAAATGGTTCAGACTTGTGTTTCATCAAGTAGATATACCCATACCTACTCAAATCATCTGTGAAGGTTAGAAATTAACGATACCCGCCGCGTGCTTCAACATTCATTGGACCGCATACATCGGTATGTATTATTTCCAACAAATCAGTAGCTCGCTCCATTGTTCCAGAGAACTGAGTTTTAGTCATCTTGCCCATGAGGCATGGTTCGCAAGTATCAAGTGATTCATAATCAAGAGATTCCAAAAGTCCATCCGCATGGAGTTTCTTCATGCGCTTTACACCAATATGACCTAAACGGCAATGCCACAAGTATGTTGCACTATCATTATCAACTTTGCATCTTTTGGCATCAATATTATGAATATGTGTATCACTACGATCGAGATTCAACAAGAATAGACCATTCACAAAAGGTGCGTGACCATAAAATATGTTACTCATATAAATAGAACAACCATTATTCTCTGACTTAAATGAATAACCGTCTCGCAATAAACAAGATCCAGATATAATGTTCATGCTCAACGCTGGCACCAAATAACAATTATTGAGGTCTAAAACTAATCCCGAAGGTAGATGTAGAGGTAGCGTGCCGACGGCGATCACATCAACCTTGGAACCATTCCCGACGCGCATCGTCACCTCGTCCTTAGCCAATCTTCGCTTATTCCGTAGCTCCTGTCGAGTTACAAATATGAGCAACCGAACCAGTATCGAATACCCAGGCGCTACTGCGAGCATTAGTGAGGAACACATCAATAACATGTATATCAAATATACCTTTGCTCACTTTGCCATCCTTCTTATCTGCCAAATACTTGGGGCAGTTCCGCTTCCAGTGACCAGTCCCTTTGCAGTAGAAGCACTCTGTTTCAGGCCTGGGTCCAGCTTTGGGTTTCTTCGTGGGAGCGGCAACTTGCTTGCCGTTCTTCTTGAAGTTCCCCTTCTTTCCCTTGCCCTTTTTCTTGAAACTTGTGGTCTTGTTAACCATCAACACTTGATGCTCCTTCTTGATTTCTACCTCCGCTGATTTCAGCATCGCGAAGAGCTCGGGAATTGTCTTCTCCATCCCTTGCATATTATAGTTCATCACGAAGGCTTTATAGCTTGGTGGCAGTGACTGAAGAACTCTGTCAATAACACTCTCAACCGGAAGATCAATTCCCAGCTGAGTCAACTGGTTGTGGTACCCAGACATTCTGAGTATGTGTTCACTGACAGAACTGTTCTCCTCCATCTTACATCTGAAGAACTTGTTGGAGACTTCATATCTCTCAACCCGGGCATTAGCTTGAAATATCAATTTCAGCTCTTGGAACATCTCATATGCTCCGGGGCGTTCAAAACGCTTTTGTAGTCCTGGTTCTAAGCCGTAGAGCATGGCACACTGAACTATCGAGTAGTCATCAGATCGAGCCTGCCAGGCGTTCACAACATCTGCAGCAGCTCCTGCAGCAGGTCCATCACCTAGCGGTGCATCAAGGACATAATTCTTCTGTGCAGCAATGAGGATAATCCTCAAGTTACGAACCCAGTCCGTGTAGTTGCTACCATCATCTTTCAATTTAGCTTTCTCTAGGAACGCATTAAAATTCAACGGAACAGTAGCATGGGCCATTTATCTACAACATAGATATGCAAAGAAACCATCAAGACTAAGTTCATGATAAATTAAGTTCAATTAATCAAATTACTAATGAACTCCCACTTAAATTAACATCCCTCAAGTTAACTAAGTGATACATGATCCAAATCAACTAGCCCATGTCCGATCATCACGTGAGATGGGATAGTCATCAATGGTGAACATCTCCATGTTGATCATATCTAATATATGACTCATGTTCGACCTTTCGGTCTCCAGTGTTCCGAGACCATGTCTGTACATGCTAGGCTCGTCAAGTTTAACCCAAGTATTCTGCTTGTGTAAAACTGGCTTACACCCGTTGTATGTGAACGTAGAATCTATCACACCCGATCATCACGAGGTCCTTCGAAACGACGAACTTTAGCAACGGTGCATACTCGGGGAGAACACTTTTATCTTGAAATTTAGTGAAGGGATCATCTTATAATGCTACCGTCGTTCTAAGCAAAATAAGATGCATAAAGGATAAACATCACATGCAATCAAAATATGTGACATGATATGGCCATCATCTTGTGCTTTTGATCTCCATCTCCAAAGCATCGTCATGATCGCCATCGTCACCGGCTCGACACCTTGATCTCCATCGATGCGTCGTGGTCATCTCGCCAACTATTGCTTCTACAACTATTGCTAACGCATAGCGATAAAGTAAAGCAATTACATGGCGCTTGCATTTCATACAATAAAGAGACAACCATAAGGCTCCTGCCGGTTGCCGATAAATTACAAAACATGATCATCTCATACAATAACGTATATCACATCATGTATTGACCATATCACATCACAGCATACCCTGGAAAAACAAGTTAGACGTCCTCTACTTTGTTGTTGCAAGTTTTACGTGGCTGCTACGGGCTTCTAGCAAGAACCATTCTTACCTACGGCACAAAACCACAACGGTGATTTATCATGTTTGCTGTTTTAACCTTCAGCAAGGACCGGCCGCAGTCAAATTCGATTCAACTAAAGTAGGAGAAACAGACACCCGTCAGCCACCTTTATGCAAAACAAGTTGCATGTCTGTCGGTGGAATCGGTCTCATGTATGTGGACATGTAAGGTTGGTCCGGGCCGCTTCATCTTACAATACCGCCGAATCAAACTAAGACGTTGGTGGTAAGCAGTATGACGATCACCGCCCACAACTGTTTGTGTTCTACTCGTGCATATCATCTACGCATAGACCTGGCTCATGATTCCACTGTTGGGAAACATTGCATGGAAAACAAAAAAAATTCTACGCACATGCAAGATCTATCCATGGAGATGCATAGCTACGAGAGGGGGAGTGTGTCTACGTACCCTCATAGACCATAAGCGGAAGCGTTAGAACAACGCGGTTGATGTCGTCGAACAACTTCACGATCCAACCGACCGAGTACCGAACGTACGACACCTCCGTGTTCAGCACACGTTCAGCTCGGTGACGTCCTCGACTTCTTGATCCAGCAAGACGGCGAGGTAGTGGATGAGTTCCGGCAGCACGACGGCGTGGTGACGGTGATGGTGATGCTATCTCCGCAGGGCTTCGCCTAAGCACTTCGAAAATATGACCGAGGGACGGAACTGTGGAGGGGGGGGGGCGCCCCACACGGCTAAGACAATGTTGTGTCCTACTTTGGGGCGCCCCCTCTCCTCTATTTATATGTGTAGGGGCTTGGAGTAGAAGGAATAGTGCCACATGAACAGTAACCGTGAATAGTACACACGTGGACTTGGACTCCAAAGTCCAATCCTATTCCTACTAGGACTCTCCCTTTTTCCTTCCCTAGCTGCGTGGGCTTTTGAGGACTTGGTGCGCCTGGCCCAATAAGGCCAGGGCGCCTCCCCTTAGCCCATGCTAGCCCTTGGGACGTGGTGGACCCACTTGTGGACTTCCGGAATCCTCCGGAACCTTCTGGAAGCTTCCCGGTACAATACCGAAAAAAATTGCACCTTTTTCCGGAACCCAAAATATGACTTCCTATATATAAATCTTTACCTCTCGACCATTCCGAGACTCCTCGTGATGTACGGGATCTCATCCGGGACTCCGAACAACATTCGGTTACCAATTCACATAACTCATATAACACTATATCGTCAACGAACGTTAAGCGTGCGGACCCTACGGGTTCGGGAATGATGTAGCACTACTAGAAAAAAGGCTGTTAGTGCCGCACCAGTTTTTGCTATTAATGGCGCACTATAGGTGCGCCACTATTAACACGCCATTAATAACAAATAGTAATGGCGCACCTCTGGTGCGCCATTAGTAATCCAAATACCAGTGGCGCACCACCTGGTGCGCCATAATTAACACTTCAGGTGCGCCACTGCTAATAGAGGACAGTGCGCCACTACTAACACCCATGATGCGCCATTGCTATTTATTTTTGCGGTTTATTTTTGCGATTTTATTTTGTGATTAAATCAAAAAAAGTTAGTAATGGCGCACCAGGAGAAGGTGCGCCATTGCTATCCCGATGTTTATGGCGCACCCCTAAAAGGTGCGCCATTGCTATCCCGAAGTTTATGGCGCACCCCTAAAAGGTGCGCCATTGCTATTTTTTTTTTGCGATTTTTTTTGCGATTTTTTTTTGTGATTTTTTTTTTGCGATTTTTTTTTTGAATTTCGTTCTGGTTTGCATCTTTGTGCCGGGAGGAGGAGGGACTGTGAGGAGGAAGTAGAGGAGGAAGGAGAGGAGGCAGAAGAGGAGGGAGGAGAGGAGGGAGGAGAGAGGAGAGGAGGAGAGGAGGGAGGAGAGAGGAGAGGAGGAGAGGAGGGAGGAGGAGGGAGGAGAGACCGTGAGGAGGAGGGACTATGAGGAGGAGGTCACCGGCCGGAGAGGAGGAGGAGGAGGAGGAGGTCGCCGGAGCGGAGGAGCAGGAGGAGGAGTTCGCCGGAGAGGACCGTGAGGAGGAGGTCGCCGGAGAGGACTGTGAGGAGGAGGGAGGAGGAAGGAGGAAGGAGGAGAGGAGGAGGAAGGAGGAGAGGAGGAGGAGGTCGCCGGAGAGGACCGTGAGGGGGAGGTCGCCGGAGAGGACCGTGAGGAGGAGGGAGGAGGAAGGAGGAAGGAGGAGGAAGGAGGAAGGAGGAGAGGAGAGGAGGAAGGAGGAGGAGGAGGATAGAAATGTGTGGAGGAGGGAAGTGGATAAGGGTAGTGGGGGTACATGCGTTTTCAAACTGCCCAGACTTAGTAATGGCGCACCTAGGTGTGGTGCGCCATTACTATGTACCTTAGTAATGGCGCACCTAGGTGTGGTGCGCCATTACTATTTTTAAATTTTTTTGAATTTGGAAGGCGGGAAAATAGTAGTGGCGCACTATGCACTGGTGCGCCATTGCTAACTTTTTTTATTTTTTTTTATTTTTTTGCCTCCAGATCTTAAAATGGCTGTAACTTTTTTTCTGTTAGGTTTTTGAGGATTCTAAAAAATCGATAACAGGCGTAGCCGATTAAATTCGGATGTAACTTTTCGAGTAGTATCTTTTTCATATAAAAAACTTTTTCATCGGAGGTCGTATGCAAAAGTTACGGCCATTTTACCGAAACACGACGGTTTTTTTTTTGCAAAAAAATTCAAAATTCATGTTTGTTAATTTTCGTAACAACTAGAACACATAACACATGGGCATCTATTTTTTTGATTTTTTTTGAATCTTTTATCATTTTCTTTTATTTTATTTTAAACCGAAAAGGCGATCCACGGGGGGGGGGGGGGGTGGGTGGGTGGGTGTGTGTGTGGGGGGGGGGTGTGTTTGTGTGTGTGTGAGACGTTAGTAATGGCGCACCCTCCCTGGTGCGCCATTGCTAACCTTAGCAATGGCGCACCAGGGAGGGTGCGCCATTCCTAACCTCACACACACGCAGGCACACAGCCCCACCAGACATAGCAATGGCGCACCACACCAAGGTGCGCCATTACTATGTAGCATAGTAATGGCGCACCTTGGTGTGGTGCGCCATTGCTATGTCTGGTGGGGTGGGGGGATGGACAAAAAAAATAGCAATGGCGCACTGCTCAAGTGGTGCGCCATTAGTAAAAAAATAGCAATGGCGCACCTGATTCTGGTGCGCCACTGCTATATAGCAGTGGCGCACCACCATCAAGGTGCGCCACTAGTAGAGATATTGGGGATAAGCCTTTTTCTAGTAGTGTAGACATGACCGAGACGCCTCTCTGGTCAATAACCAATAGCGGAACTTGGATGCCCATATTGGTTCCTACATATTCCACGAAGATCTTATCGGTCGAACCGCAATGACAACATACGTAATTCCCTTTGTCCGTCGGTATGTTACTTGCCCGAGATTCGATCGTCGGTATCTCCATACCTAGTTCAATCTCGTTACCGGCAAGTCTCTTTACTCGTTCCGTAATACATCATCCCATAACTAACTCCTTAGTCACTTTGCTTGCAAGCTTCTTATGATGTGCATTACCGAGAGGGCCCAGAGATACCTCTCCGAAACACGGAGTGACAAATCCCAGTCTTGATCCATGCCAACTCAACGGACACCTTTGGAGATACCTGTAGAGCATCTTTATGATCACCCAGTTACGCTGTGACGTTTGATAGCACACAAGGTATTCCTCCGGTATCCGGGAGTTGCATGATCTCATGGTCTGAGGAACATGTATTTGACATTCAAGAAAGAAGTAGCAATAAATAGAACGATCATATGCTAAGCTAACAGATGGGTCTTGTCCATCACATCATTCTTCTAATGATGTGATCCCATTATCAAATGACAACTCATGTCTATGGTTAGGAAACCTTAACCATCTTTGATCAACGAGCTAGTCTAGTAGAGGCTCACTAGGGACACGGTATTTGTTTATGTATTCACACATGTATTTAAGTTTCTGGTCAATACAATTCTAGCATGAATAATAAACCTTTATCATGAATAAGGAAATATGATAATAACCATTTTATTATTGCCTCTAGGGCATATTTCCATCACCAGCATGCATCTAGGGTATTAAGTATGAAACAGAGTAACGCCTTAAGCAAGATGACATGATGTAGACAAAGTAAACTCAAGCAATATGATTAAACCCCATCTTTTATCCTTAATGGCAACAATACAAATACATGTCATGTCCCTTTCTGTCACTTCGATTCAGCACCGCAAGATTGAAGCCATCACAAAGCACCTCTCCCATTGCAAGACAAATCAATCTAGTAGGCCAAACCAAATCGATAGATCGGAGAGAAATACAAAGCTATAATAATCATGCATAAAAGAGTACAGAGAAGACTCAAATATTTCTCAAGAATAATCTGATCATAAACTCACAATTCATCGGATCCCAACAAACACACCGCAAAAGAAGATTACATCGGATAGAACTCCAAGAACATCGAGGAGAACATGGTATTGAAGATCAAAGAGAGAGAAGAAGCCATCAAGCTACTCACTATTGACCCGTAGGTCTGTGGTAAACTACTCACACATCATCAGAAGGGCAGCAAGGTTGATGAAGAAGCCCTCCTTTATCGATTCCCCCTCCGGCAGAGTACCAGAAAAGGCCTCCAGATGGGATCGCGGAAGAACAGAGGCTTGCGGCGGCGGAAAGGTTTTCCCTTCTGTCTCTCTGTTGGTTTTGGAATATTTGGGAATTTATAGCGCTGGAATTAGGCCAGGCTGGGTAATTTGGGGCCCACAAGCCTGGGGGGCGCGCCCTATCCCCCTGGGCGCACCCTCCAGGCTTGTCTCCTCCTCATGGCTCTTCTGGTCTTCTCCCGAAGCTTTGTGGGTCTCTTCTGGTCCAGAGAAAATTAATCCAAAGTTTTTTTTTCTCGTGTGGACACTTTTTGATAATGATTTTCTGAAAAGGCAAAAACAAGCAGAAAACAGCAACTGACACTGGGCACTGGGTTAATAGGTTAGTCCCAAAAAATGATATATAATGGCATATAATTGCATATAAAACATCCAAGATTGATACTATAATAGCATGGAACAATCAAAAATTATAGATACATTGGAGACGTATCAAGCATCCCCAAGCTTAATTCCTGCTCGTCCTCGAGTAGGTAAATGATAAAAACAGAATTTTTGATGTGGAATGCTACCTATCATGTTTCATCATGTAATCTTTCTCTTACGGTGTGAATAATAAGATCCGAATGATTCAAAGCAATAGTCTATAATTTGACATAAAGACATCAATACTCAGGCATACTAATAAATAATCATGTCTTTCAAAATAAAAATGCTAAAGAACGTTATCCCTGCAAAATCCTATAATCCTGTCATGCTCCATCTTCTTAACTCAAAATATTTATCATGAACAACCCCGGTTTTAGCCAAGCAATTGGTTCATACTTTTTAACGCGCTTCAGCTTTTTCAACCCCCACACAATACATGAGCGCAAGCCATGGATATAGCACTATGGGTGGAATAGAGTGTGGTGGTAGAGATAAATAAGAGAAGTCAAAAATAAGAAGATAGTCTCACACCGACGAGGCCAATCAATGGGCAATGGAGATGCCCATGAATTGATGTCAATGCGAGGAGTAGGGATTGCCATGCAACGGATGCACTAAGAGCTATAAGTGTATGAAAGCTCAACATGAAAACTAAGTGGGTGTGCATCCAACTTGCTTGCTCATGAAGACCTCGGGCATTTGAGGAAGCCCATCATCGGAATATACAAGCCAAGTTCTATAATGAAAAAATCCCACTAGTATATGAAAGAGAAAAAATAGGAGACTCTATGTGAAAAACATGGTGCTACTCTGAAGCACAAGTGTGGAAAAAGGGTAGTAACATTGCCCCTTCTCTCTTTTTCTCTCATTTTTTTTCATGGCTCTTTTTGGCCTATTTTTTCCTTTTTTTTATTTTTCGTCCGGAGTCTCATCCTGACTTGTGGGGGAATCATGGTCTCCATCATCCTTTCCTCACTGGGACAATGCTCTAATAATGATGATCATCACACTTTTATTTACTTACAACTCAACATTACAACTCTATACTACAACAAAAATATGACTCTATATGAATGCATCTGGCAGTGTAACAGGATGTGCAATGATGCTAGCGTAACATGTATAAAAATGATGAACGGTGGCTGAGCCACAAATACTATGTCAGCTATATGATCATGCAAAGCAATATGACAATGATGATGTGTGTCATAAAAACAGAACGGTGGAAGTTGCATGGCAATATATCTCGGAATGGCTATGGAAATGCCATGATAGGTAGGTATGGTGGCTGTTTTGAGGAAGATATAAAGAGGCTTATGTGTGATAGAGCGTATCGTTGTTGGAAATATGCCCTAGAGGCAATAATAAATTAGTTATTATTATATTTCCTTGTTCATGATAATCGTTTATTATCCATGCTATAATTGTATTGATTGGAAACTCAAATACATGTGTGGGTACATAGACAACACTGTGTCCCTAGTAAGCCTCTAGTTAACTAGCTCGTTGATCAAAAGATGGTGAAGGTTTCCTAGCCATGGACATAAGATGTCATTTGATAACGGGATCACATCATTAGGAGAATAATGTGATGGACAAGAGCCAAACTGGAAACGTAGCATATGATCGTGTCAGTTTATTGCTATTGTTTTCTGCATGTAAAGTATCTATTCCTATGACCATGAGATCATGCAACTCCCTGACATCGGAGGAGTACCTTGTGTGTATCAAACGTCGCAACGTAACTGGGTGACTATAAAGGTGCTCTACAGGTATCTCCGAGGGTGTCTATTGGGTTGGCATGGATCAAGACTGGGATTTGTTACTCCGTGTGACGGAGAGGTATCTCAGGGCCCACTCGGTAATACAACATCACAATGAGCCTTGCAAGCAATGTGACTAAAGTGTTAGCCACGAGATCTTGTATTACGGAACGAGTAAAGAGACTTGTCGGTAACGAGATTGAACTAGGTATAGAGATACCGACGATCGAATCTCGGGCAAGTAACATACCGAAGAACAAAGGGAACAGTATATGGGATTAACTGAATCCTTGACATAGAGGTTCGACCAATAAAGATCTTCGTAGAATATGTAGGAGCCAATATGGGCATCCAGGTCCCGCTATTGGTTATTGATCGTAGAAGTGTCTCGGTCATGTCTACATAGTTCTCGAACCCGCAGGGTCTACACACTTAACGTTTGGTGACGATTAGTATAGTTGAGTTATTTTGTTGGTGACCGAAGGTTGTTCGGAGTCCCGGATAAGATCCCGGACATGACGAGGATCTCCGGAAGAGTCCGGAGGTAAAGATTGATATATGTGATAATAGTGTTTTGATCTCCGGAAGGGTTCCGGAATTCACCAGAAGGGGTTCCGGGTGTTTACCGAAGTGTTCGGGTGCAGCAACACTTTATATGAGCCAAAGGGGTATAGCCCACGAGGTATTGGAAAGTGCAAAAGGAAGTTTTGCTGCTGCCTTAAGCGGTACTACCGCTGGTAAGGCAGTACTACCGTGTAAGCGGTACTACCGCTTGTGTGAAGCGGTACTACCGCTCAAGCGGTACTACCGCTCGTGAGCGGTACTACCGCTTGTACGCGGTACTGCTGGAATCCGAGTTGGACTCTTTCCGTGCGGGCCAAACCGACCTTGTGCGGGCAAAACCGACCTTGTGGAGGTTTTCTCTCCAAGTTTAGACCCCATGGCTCAACATATAAATAGAGGGGCAGGGCTAGCACATGGGACACATCAAGATTTCCCAAGCCGTGTGTCGGCAACCCTAAACCTCTAGTTCTCCCGTCATAATCTCTGTAGTGCTTGGCGAAGCCCTGCAGAGATTGTTCCTCACCACCATCACCACGCCGTCGTGCTGCCGGAACTCATCTACTACTTCACCATCGCTCGCTGGATCGAGGAGGTGAAGGCGTCATCAAGCCGTACGTGTGTTGAACGCGGAGGTGCCGTCTGTTCTGCACTAGTTCGTGATCGGATCGAGGGACGACTTGCGATTTGGATCGCGGAGACGTTCGACTACATCAACCGCGTTTCTTAACGCTTCCGCTTAGCGATCTACAAGGGTATGTAGATTCACTCTCCCTCTCGTAGATGCTCATCACCATGGATAGATCTTGTGTGTGCGTAGGAAATTTTTTGTTTCCCATGCAACGTTCCCCAACAGTGGTATCAGAGCTAGGTCTATGCGTAGATGAGATCTCGAGTAGAACACAAACGAGTTGTGGGCGTGGGTGTATACATATTGCTTGCCGTTACTAGTTGATACTTGATTCGGCGGTATTGTGAGATGAAGCGGCCCGGACCAACATTACTCGTACGCTTACAAGAGACCGGTTCCTTCAACTGACATGTAACTTCGTTGCATAAAGATGGCTAGCGGGTGTCTGTCTCTCTCACTTTAGTTGAATCGATTTCAATGAAGAGGGTTCTTTTAGAAGATCAAAAAGCAATCACTACACCACGTTGTGGTTTTGCGTAGGTAAAAACGGTTCTTGCAAACCCGTAGCAGCCACGTAAAATTTGCAACAACAATTAGAGGACGTCTAACTTGTTTTTGCAGGGTATGTTGTGATGTGATATGGCCAATTACATGATGAGATATATGTGATGTATGAGATGATCATGTGTTGTATAGAATATCACGACTTGCATGTCGATGAGTACGGCAACTGGCAGGAGCCATAGAGTTGTCTTTAATTATTTTCACCGTTTTGCTTTACTTTATCGCTATGAGTTAGCAATAGTCGTGGAAGCAACAGTCGGCGCGACAACCTCATGGCGACACATTGATGGAGATCAAGATGATGGAGATCATGGTGTCATGCCGGTGACGATGGAGATCATGCCGGTGCTTTGGAGATGGAGATCAAAAGCACGAGTTCATGGCCATATCATGTCACTTATGATTTGCATGTGATGTTAATCCTTTCATGCATCTTATTTTGCTTAGGACGACGGTAGCATTATAAGGTGATCCCTCACTTAAATTTCAAGATAAAATTGTGTTCTCCCCGAGTGTGCACCGTTGCGAAAGTTCGTCGTTTCGAGACACCACGTGATGATCAAGTGTGATAGACTCTACGTTCACATACAACGGGTGCAAGCCAGTGTTCCACATGCGGAACACTCGGGTTAAACTTGACGAGCCTAGCATGTACAGACATGGCCTCGGAACACAAGAGACCGAAAGGTCGAACATGAGTCATATAGTAGATATGATCAACATAAAGATGTTCACCATTGAAACCACCTCAACTCACGTGATGATCGGACTTGAGTTGGTGGATTAGGATCATGTTACACTCGAATGACCAGAGGGATGTCAATTTGAGTGGGAGTTTTTTAAGTAATATGATTAACTAAACTCATTATCTTGAACAATAGTCTAAGTTGTCTTTGCAATATTTATGTTGTAGATCATGGCTCGCGCAGTAGCACCCCTGAATTTTAATGCGTTCCTAGAGAAAGCTAAATTGAAAGATGATGGAAGTAACTTTGTGGACTGGGCCCGTAATCTAAGGATTATCCTTACGGCTTCCCAGAAGGCTTATGTCCTTGATGCACCGCTTGGTGATCCACCCGCTCCAGTTGAGTCTCTAGACGTTGTGAACGCCTGGCAGACTCGTTCTGAAGATTACTCAATAGTTCAATGTGCAATATTGTATGGCTTAGAACTGGGACTTCAAAGACGTTTTGAACGTCATGGAGCATATGAGATGTTCCAGGAGTTGAAGTTTATCTTTCAGAAGAATGCCCGGATCGAGAGATATGAGATCTCCGATAAGTTCTATGCTTGCAAGATGGAGGAGAACGGGTCTATCAGTGATCACGTACTCAGAATGTCTGGGTACTCCACCCATCTGGCTGAATTGGGGATGCCCCTTCCGCCAAAGGCTATCACTGACAGAGTTCTTCAATCATTGCCACCTAGCTACAAGAGCTTCGTATTGAACTATAACATGCACGGGATGAACAAGTCAGTCACCGAGCTGTTTGCGATGCTGAAAGCCGCTGAGTCTGAAATTCAGAAGGAGCATCAAGTGTTGATGGTCAATAAAACCACTAGTTTCAAGAAAAATGGCAAGGGTAAGAAGGGTAACTCCAAGAAGAGTGGCAAAGCAGTTGCTCCTCTCGTGAAGAAACCCAAGGCTGGACCCAAACCAGAAACTGTGTGCTTTCATTGCAAGGGAACTGGACACTGGAAGCGGAACTGCTCCAAGTATTTGGCTGACAAGAAGGCGGCCAACAACAAACAAGGTATATATGATATACATGTTATTGATGTGTACCTTACCAACTCTCGTTGTAGTGCCTGGGTATTTGATACCGGTGCGGTTGCTCATATTTGCAACTCAAAACAGGAACTGCAGAATAGACGGAGGCTGGCAAAGGACGAAGTAACGATGCGCGTGGGAAATGGTTCCAAGGTTGATGTGATCGCCGTCGGCACGCTCGCTCTTCGATTACCATCGGGATTAGTGATGAACCTGAATAATTGTTATTTAGTGCCTGCGTTAAGCATGAACATTATATCTGGATCTTGTTTATTGCGAGACGGTTACTCATTTAAATCAGAGAATAATGGTTGTTCTATTTATATGAGTAATATCTTTTATGGTCATGCACCCGATGTGAGGGGTTTAATCTTATTGAATCTCGATAGTAATGATACACATGTTCATAACATTGATGCCAAAAGATGTAGAATTGATAATGATAATACCACTTTCTTGTGGCACTGCCGTTTTGGTCATATTGGCGTAAAACGCATGAGGAAGCTCCATGCTGATGGACTTTTGGAGTCACTTGATTTTGAATCACTTGACACATATGAGCCATGCCTCATGGGCAAGATGACTAAAACGCCGTTCTCTGGGACAATGGAACGGGCAAGTGACTTATTGGAAATCATACATACTGATGTGTGCGGTCCAATGATCATTGAGGCGCGCGGTGGTTATCGTTACTTTCTCACCTTCACTGATGGCTTAAGTAGATATGGGTATATTTACTTAATGAAACACAAGTCTGAAACATTTGAAAAGTTCAAACAATTTCAGAGTGAAGTTGAGAATCATCGTAACAAGAGGATTAAATTCCTACGATCTGATCGAGGAGGAGAATATCTGAGTTATGAATTTGGCAGTCACTTAAGACAATGTGGAATTGTTTCACAACTAACACCGCCTGGAACACCACAGCGTAATGGTGTGTCCGAACGTCGTAATCGAACCTTATTGGATATGGTGCGATCTATGATGTCTCTTGCCGATTTGCCACTATTGTTTTGGGGTTATGCATTAGAGACAGCTGCATTCACTTTAAATAGGGCACCATCGAAATCCGTTGAGACGACGCCACATGAACTTTGGTTTGGCAAGAAGCCAAAGCTGTCGTTTCGTAAAGTTTGGGGATGTGATGCTTATGTCAAAAAGCTTCAGCCTGAAAAGCTGGAACCCAAAGTGGAGAAATGTGTCTTCATAGGATACCCAAAAGAGACAGTTGGGTATACCTTCTACCTCAGATCCGAAGGCAAAGTGTTTGTCGCTAAAAACGGAACATTTCTTGAGAAAGAGTTTCTCTCGAAAGAATTGAGTGGGAGGAAGATAGAACTTGATGAGGTTGTTGAACCTTTACTTCAACCTGAAAGTAGCGCAGCGCAGAAAGATGTTTCTGTAGAGCCTACATCAGCTGAAGAGGAAGTTAATGATGATGATCATGAAGCTTTGGATCAAGTTGCCATCGAACCTCGTAGGTCGACAAGGACGCGTACTGCTCCTGAGTGGTACGGCAACCCTGTCTTAGAGGTCATGTTGTTGGACAACGATGAACCTAGGAGCTATGGAGAAGCGATGATGGGCCCGGATTCCGAGAAGTGGTTAGAGGCCATGAAATCCGAGATGGGATCCATGTATGAAAACAAAGTGTGGACTTTGGAAGTATTACCTGAAGGGCGTAAGGCCATTCAGAACAAATGGATCTTTAAGAGGAAGACGGACGCGGACGGTAATGTCACCGTCTATAAAGCTCGACTTGTGGCAAAGGGTTTTTCACAAGTTCAAGGAGTTGACTACGATGAGACCTTCTCACCAGTAGCGATGCTTAAGTCCGTCAGAATCATGTTAGCAATAGCTGCCTTTTTCGATTATGAAATTTGGCAGATGGATGTCAACACAGCGTTCCTTAACGGTTTCCTTAAGGAAGAGTTGTATATGATGCAACCAGAAGGTTTTGTCGATCCATAGAATGCTGACAAAGTTTGCAAACTCTAGCGATCCATTTATGGACTGGTGCAAGCAACATGGAGTTGGAATCTTCGCTTTGATGAGGTGATCAAAGCTTTCGAGTTTATACAAGTTTACGGAGAAGCTTGTATTTACAAGAAAGTGAGTGGGAGCTCTATAGCGTTTCTAATATTATATGTGGATGACATATTACTGATTGGAAACAATATAGAAATGTTGGAAAGCGTGAAGGAATATTTGAACAAGAGTTTTTCAATGAAGGACCTAGGAGAAGCTGCTTTCATATTAGGCATCAAGATCTATAGAGATAGATCGAGACGCTTAATAGGACTTTCACAAAGCACATACCTTGACAAAGTTTTGAAGAAGTTCAAAATGGATCAGTCCAAGAAGGGGTTCTTGCCTGTTTTGCAAGGTGTGAAGTTGAGTAAGACTCAATGCCCAGTGACTGCAGAAGATAGAGAAAAGATGAGTGTCGTCCCCTATGCCTCAGCCATAGGCTCTATCATGTATGCAATGCTGTGCACATGACCCGATGTCAGCCTTGCCATAAGTATGGCCGGAAGGTGTCAAAGTGATCCAGGAATGGAACACTAGACGGCGGTCAAGAATATCCTGAAGTACCTGAAAAGGACTAAGGACATGTTTCTCGTTTATGGAGGTGATCAAGAGCTCGTCGTAAAGGGTTACGTCGATGCAAGCTTTGACACTGATCCGGATGACTCTAAGTCGCAAACCGGATACGTGTTTATTCTTAATGGGGGTGCGGTTAGCTGGTGCAGTTCCAAGCAAAGCGTGGTAGCTGATTCTACATGCGAAGCGGAGTACATCGCTGCCTCGGAGGCGGCGAAGGAAGGTGTCTGGATGAAGGAGTTCATGACAGATCTTGGAGTAATGCCTAGTGCGCTTAACCCGATGACTCTGTTTTGTGATAATACTGGTGCCATTGCTCTAGCCAAGGAACCAAGATTTCACAAGAGGACCAGACACATAAAGCGACGTTTCAATTCCATCCGCGATTACATCAAGGAGGACGACATAAATATTTGCAAAGTACACACGGATCTGAATGTTGCAGATCCGATGACTAAACCTCTTCCAAGGGCTAAACATGAACAACACCAGAACTGCATGGGTGTTCGATTCATTACAATGTAAATCACATAGTGATGTGAACTAGATTATTGACTCTAGTGCAAGTGGGAGACTGTTGGAAATATGCCCTAGAGGCAATAATAAATTAGTTATTATTATATTTCCTTGTTCATGATAATCGTTTATTATCCATGCTATAATTGTATTGAT
This sequence comes from Elymus sibiricus, assembly GCA_039707655.1. Lineage (NCBI taxonomy): Eukaryota > Viridiplantae > Streptophyta > Magnoliopsida > Poales > Poaceae > Elymus > Elymus sibiricus. The sequence continues at coordinate 116,653,078 of CM077676.1, read as the reverse complement.
TGGAAACTCAAATACATGTGTGGGTACATAGACAACACTGTGTCCCTAGTAAGCCTCTAGTTAACTAGCTCATTGATCAAAAGATGGTGAAGGTTTCCTAGCCATGGACATAAGATGTCATTTGATAACAGGATCACATCATTAGGAGAATGATGTGATGGACAAGAGCCAAACTGGAAACGTAGCATATGATCATGTCAGTTTATTGCTATTGTTTTCTACATGTCAAGTATCTATTCCTATGACCATGAGATCATGCAACTCCCTGAAATTGGAGGAGTACCTTGTGTGTATCAAACGTCGCAACGTAACTGGGTGACTATAAAGGTGCTCTACAGGTATCTCCGAGGGTGTCTGTTGGGTTGGCATGGATCAAGACTGGGATTTGTTACTCCGTGTGACGGAGAGGTATCTCAGGGCCCACTCGGTAATACAACATCATAATGAGCCTTGCAAGCAATGTGACTAAAGTGTTAGCCACGAGATCTTGTATTACGGAACGAGTAAAGAGACTTGCCGGTAACGAGATTGAACTAGGTATAGAGATACCGACGATCGAATCTCGGGCAAGTAACATACCGAAGAACAAAGGGAACAGTATACGGGGTTAACTGAATCCTTGACATAGAGGTTCGACCGATAAAGATCTTCGTAGAATATGTAGGAGCCAATATGGGCATCTAGGTCCCGCTATTGGTTATTGATCGTAGACGTGTCTCGGTCATGTCTACATAGTTCTCGAACCCGCAGGGTCTACACACTTAACGTTTGGTGACGATTAGTATAGTTGAGTTATTTTGTTGGTGACCAAAGGTTGTTCGGAGTCCCGGATAAGATCCCGGACATGACGAGGATCTCCGGAAGAGTCCGGAGGTAAAGATTGATATATGTGATAATAGTGTTTTGATCTCCGGAAGGGTTCCGGAATTCACCAGAAGGGGTTCCGGGTGTTTACCGAAGTGTTCGGGTGCAGCAACACTTTATATGAGCCAAAGGGGTAAAGCCCACGAGGTATTGGAAAGTGCAAAAGGAAGTTTTGCTGCTGCCTTAAGCGGTACTACCGCTGCTAAGGCAGTACTACCGTGTAAGCGGTACTACCGCTTGTGTGAAGCGGTACTACCGCTCGTGAGCGGTACTACCGCTTGTACGCGGTACTGCTGGAATCCGAGTTGGACTCTTTCCGTGCGGGCCAAACCGACCTTGTGGAGGTTTTCTCTCCAAGTTTAGACCCCAGGTCTCAACATATAAATAGAGGGGCAGGGCTAGCACACGGGACACATCAAGATTTCCCAAGCCGTGTGTCGGCAACCCTAACCCTCTAGTTCTCCCGTCATAATCTCCGTAGTGCTTGGCGAAGCCCTGCAGAGATTGTTCCTCACCACCATCACCATGCCATCGTGTTGCCGGAACTCATCTACTACTTCACCATCGCTCGCTGGATCGAGGAGGTGAAGGTGTCATCAAGCCGTACGTGTGTTGAACGCGGAGGTGCCGTCCGTTCGGCACTAGTTCGTGATCGGATCGAGGGACGACTTGCGATTTGGATCGCGGAGACGTTCGACAACATCAACCGCGTTTCTTAACGCTTCCGCTTAGCGATCTACAAGGGTATGTAGATTCACTCTCCCTCTCATAGATGCTCATCACCATGGATAGATCTTGTGTGTGCGTAGGAAAATTTTTGTTTCCCATGCAACGTTCCCCAACAATCATATCACGGGGTCTGGATGCACCGACGAAGTTTGCACCAACTCTCGATGTGAGAAAGGGCAATGCACGGTACCGAAGAGGCTAGCAAATTGCGGAAGGGTGAGCGTGCGTATAATCCATGGACTCACATTAGTCATAAAGAACTCACATACTTATTGTGAAAGTTTATTATCCCTCGAAGCAAAGTACTACTACACGTGCCCCTAGGGGGGGTGCTAGGTAGGAGTTAACCATCGCGCGCCCCCGACCGCCATGCAAAGGAAGACAATCAACAATAAATCATGCTCCAACTTCTTAGCATAATGACAGATCATACGTGCATGCTTCGGGAATCACAAACCTTAACACCAGTATTTTTACTAAACCACAATTATCTACTAATACCTCCCACATATTACCATCTTAATATCGCAAAACTATTGCAAGGAATCAAACTTATCATATTCAGTGATCTACATGAAAGTTTTTATTATATCCCACTTGAATAGCTATCATATCAGGACCAAATTCATAACCCGTGCATATTACCATTGCTACTCATTAGACTCTCAAAAATATATAAGTGAAGCATGAGAGTACAACTATTTCTTTAAAATATAACCACCGCCGTGCTCTAAAAGATATAAGTGAAGCACTAGAGCAACTGCCTAGCTCAAAAGATATAAGTGAAGCACATAGAGTATTCTAACAAATCACGAATAATGTGTGTCCCTCTCAAAAAGGTGTGTTCAGCAAAGATGATTGTGACAAACTAAAAAGCAAACAAACTATATCACAAGACGCTCCAAGTAAAACACATGTCATGTGATGAATAAAAAAAATATAAGCCTCTTTATATCTTTATCCATCGTAGTCTCACCCAAAACTTGAAAACTTCAGCCACCATACAAGACTCTTGCCGCTCCTTATTCCTTTATCCATCGTAGTCTCACCCAAAACTTGAAAACTTCAGCACACAAAACTCAACAGAAACCTCGAGAGATCCGTTAGTATAACAAACAAATCGTAAAATTTAGGTACTGTTGTGAATTGATTCATATTTAATATTGGCATAATGCTACTGTACTCCAACTTCTCCATGACTCATAGCCCCCGATACGATCCATAGATTCATGAAAATAGGTAAACTATGCAACAAAAACAGAATCTGTCTAAAACAGAACAGTCTGTAAAGATCTGAATTAACGTCATACTTATGTAAGTCAAACAATTATGAAAAATTAGGACAACGTGGGAAATTCATATATCAATACTGTGTAAAAAATTCAGAATTTTATCACGCTCCAACAAAAAACCGAAATTCCAGCACATGACGCAAAAGTTTCTGTTTTCCAATAGCATCTATCATACTATCTTCCAAATCATCCCAAAGGCATTACTTGGCACAAACACTAATTAAAACATAAAAATACAATCATAACAGAGGCTATAATTTTTTAAACACACAAGAACAGAAATAAAAAGTTTATTTGGTGGTCTCCCAACAAGCTCTTTCTTCATAGCCATTAAGATAGGCTTGAGATTTCAATGATGCTCTCATGAAAGATAATAATTGAAACACAATGAGAGCATCATGTAACATGTGAAAAACACATTTAATTCTAACATACTTCCTATGCATAGGCATTTTATAGGAAAACAAATTATCAAGACAAGCAATATCTAGCATATGTAAATAGGAAGAATGGAGCATTAATAATTTTAGCACAAAGTGAGGTAATTTAGTGACATGAAAGTTTTTACAACCATATTTTCCTCTCTCATAATAATTACATGTACGATCATAATCAAATTCAACAATATAGCTATCATATACAATTTTATCTTCATGATCCACATGCATAAAAGTTTTATAATCGTCCAAGATAGTGGGATTAACATCAACTAAAGTCATGACCTCTCCAAACCCACTTTTATCAAAAAATTCATAAGATTGATAATTCTCCAAAGTAGTGGGATCATTATTACCTAAAGTTAACGCTCTTCCAAACCCACTTTTAATAGTATTGCAAACATTATTATCAATAACATATTCATCATGAGGTTTAAATAAATTTTCAAGATCATAAGAAGCATTATCACCCCAATCATGATCATTGCAATAAGTAGTGGACATAACAAAATTATCATCCCCAATGTTGTAGTTTTGCATATTATTAGCACAATTCACATTAATAGAATTTATAGTAACATCATTGAAATCATGCTTTTCAATCAAGGAGCTATCATGAATCACTTTATAAATTTCTTCTTCTAACACTTCATCACAATTTTCAGATTCATGATTTTCAAGCAAAACTTCATAGAGAAAATCAAGAGCACTCAAATCCCTAGCAATTGGTTCATTATAATTGGATCTTTTGAAAAGATTAGCAAGTTGATGAGGATCCATAGTGATCTTAAATTTTTGTTTTACTTTATGTTCTTGTGTGTTCACATGGCAATAAATACAAGCAAGCAAATGAAAATATTTTTGTGTTTTTGTAAAAAAAAATAGAAGTGGGGGAGATGAAAACTAGAGGCAAATGCAAATAAAAAGCAAATAAAATAAATGCAAGTGGATGATAGTTTGTGCGAAAGTACTTGGTAATTTTGATGATGTCTCCCCGGCAACGGCGCCAGAAATTCTTCCTGCTACTTGTAGACTGCGTTGGTATTTCCCCGAAGAGGAGAGGATGATGCAGTATAGTAGAGATAAGTATTTCCCTCAGTTAAGAACGAAGGTTATCAATCCAGTAGGAGAACCACACAGAACCTCGTTAGCAACACCTACACACACAAAAGCAAATACTTGCACCCAACGCAAATAAGAGGGTTGTCAATCCTCTTAGCGGTTATTTTCAAGGATTATTTCTGATAGTGATAGATAGATAAAGTAAAATACTAAATAAAATAAAAGTAAATAAATTGCAGCAAGGTATTTTTGGATATTAATATATGATAAAAGTAGACCCGGGGGCCATAGTTTTCACTAGAGGCTTCTCTCTCGAACACATAGCATACGGTGGGTAAACAAATTACTGTTGGGCAATTGATAGAAAGCAAATAATTATGACGGATTCATGGCAATGATCATGTATATAGGCATCACGTCCGAGACAAGTAGACCGACTCCTGCCTGCATCTACTACTATTACTCCACCCATCGACCTGTCGGTGTATAAAACATGGGTATTTTATACCCTGACTTATGCGTAGACAGTAGCAGCCTCCTTGCTGGCCAAGCCTTGCCGGGAACCGCCAAGACCAAGATTCATGACCCAGTTGCGGAAGCCACTGGGGGGAAGCTCAAGGCACAGCACCGATGAGCACTCAACTAGTACCGAAGATGAAGACATTCCTTGCCGGCAAGGCTAAACCGGCAAGGTGAAGACCCGGCAAGCTCCGTACCGGCAAGCTTCTGCTAGCCCTCGAGCGCTCCACCTCACCGCACAGATGTTCGCTAGTGGATGAGGTGTCGACCGCGCAGGTTGGTTGGTAAGGCTTGTTGGGCACGTGTCAGCACACTGGGACAGGATTTGCCTTTAAATGACACCCGTCCAGGAGGCGTGTCAGAAAAATACGAGGTAGCTGGGCGAGCGATGCAGAAACCTTGTCGGGACTACCTCTCCACATGACACCTAATGATGCATTTAATGCTTTTGTCCTAAACTGGCATAATTAGGTATGATAGCACTGTTTGCTATCTAATCGCTATGTAATTACTATTTTGTCACTGTGGTGACCCCTTGAGCTATAAAAGGAGGGCCAAGGCAACAGTTAGAGGGGATTCGGACACTTTACACAACTCGCATGTGCAGCTGCCTCTCCGCACCTTGCCGGGGAAGCGCTCCTTGTCATCGTGTTCATCCACACCCAATATACTAAAGCAGGAGTAGGGTTTTATGCTTCACAAGCGGCCCGAACCTGGGTAAAAATCGCCCTGCGTCCTCTGGCGATTCTGCTCTTTGTGCTTGTGTCTCCCCTCCCCGAACCACAAGGGGCTGGATGGCCCCATAAATGGTCGTTCCACCACGACATCTTTGGCGCGCCAGGTAGGGGGGAAGGCTCGTGCGAACCTGAATCATCAGAGTGCGCGTCGATATCATCGGCTTCATCATCTTCTTCATCGTCGATGGCGCCTAAGAAGAAAGGCATCACGATGATAGATCCTCCCGCCTCCAAAGCTCCTTCATACGCATCCGCAGGCGGCGCATCTAATACGGGCAGCGCGGACGCCGCGGTTGGCACGACCAGCGCAGGCGGCACGGTCGCCATGCCCACCGCGGCCGGAGCAAGAGATGGGCGCACTAGGGGTAGTCGGCTTCCTTGACCCTCCAGCGAACAAAGCCGGGGCGGATGGACGTCTACCTCCTCCTCACCGCACAAACGAACGCAGCCACCGGGGCAACAACCCCCGGGCCGGCGCGAGCCAAGACCCCGCCATGGAAACATCCAGGGACGATGTGTCGAGACACATGCCACGCTCATTACAGGATAGGCGCAGCGCGACCCCAAGCGACGTCAACGACCCTGGGCGGCGGCGTCCACACGGCAAGACCCCTATCGATCAGATCCCAGATCGCCAGGCACCACCTCCACCGCGACAGCCTTCTGCTAGTCATGCGCTATAACAGCAAGATCGCGATGGCGCTCCTGCTGGCTCTGCCAGGAGTAGAGCGACTTCGCGTTCTTCGCTTCCGGCCATGCCAACCATGGCGGCGGAGGCAATGGCGCGGGCTCAAATGCTGCTAAACTTCCCTCCGGCAGCAGAGAAGATGGATGAGTGGAGAGCCACCATCCAAAGCTTGATTGGATTTGCCGAAGCTAGCAAATCACAGCAAGCGGAGCCCTCACGGCGACCGCAAACGGCGCCAGTAGCCCTAGCTGATGGCCGCGTTGACGGTGCTACGCTAATGGTGAATTCGCCTCCGCGGCAACAGCCTCAGCAGCAACAACGTCAACAGCCGCGACAAGCCCAACAGTCTTTCGAGCCCGACAAGATGTCGATGGCTTCTTCGGATCCACGGGTGCGGCAAGACCAGCGGCGAGTGCTGCGAGACAGGAGGGTAGAAGACGCCCGCACCACCATTGAATGGCATCGGGAGGCGCGCCATCAATTTGACGCGCGCAACAGCCCCATCGTTGATGAGCCTGCGCCAGGGGTTGGCGGATATCTGCCTTACGAGGTTGGATGTCCTGCTTTCACCCGTGAGCTGCGGCAAGTCCGATGGCCGTCTGTCTGGGCCTTCAAGCCGAAAGTACCAGAGAAGTACGACGTCAAGCTAAACCCGGCAGAGTTTCTGGGCATCTACACGATTACCGTGCAAGCTGCCGGGGGAAGAGATGAGAAGATCCTCGCTAATTACTTTCCGTTGGTACTGAAGCCCAACTTGAGATCTTGGCTGATGAACTTGCTGGAAAACTCCATTTCTTCATGGTCAGATCTCTGCAATGAGTTTGTTGGTGCCTTTACCGGAGGCCACAAGGCCCCTGGACAGCCCAGTGACCTGCAGGTGATCCCACAAAGAGATGGTGAGATTTTGCGCAAATATATCCAAAGATTCAGCCGCGTACACCACAATATCCCAGATGTGCACCCAGCAGCCGTGATCGCCGCCTTTCACACAAATGTGCGCAATCGGAGGATGCGGGACAAAATGAACGTCAAGCTGCCCAAGACCGTCAACGAGCTCTACACGTTGGCAGATAAGTGTGCACGTGCTGTGGAAGGGAGGAGGCTTCCCGGGGAGGACGCTGGTGCCGAAGTAGATTCTGAGGACGATGATGCTGCCACCACGAGGAAGAAAGGCCGGAAACGTAACAGGAAGCGCAAGGGCAAAACCTTTATGGCTGTCGAAGGCTCTGGCAATTCTGAGTCCGCCAAGAAAGCCAAGACTGAAAACTCCGGCAAGGAGGCTGCTGTATGCGCCGCTTGCCAGGAGGCGGCGGCAAACGAGAAAGTCGGCAAGTCTGATGGACCATACTGCAAAATTCACCGTACCAAAGGCCACGATCTCCAAGAGTGCCGGCAAGTCGAGCACCTTGTTGAGAAACAGAAAGCTGAATACGAAAAGCGTGACAAAGAGAAAGGTCAAGATGGTACTGGTGGATCCGGCAAAAAGGGCCGTGGTGGGCGAGGAGGCCGCCACGGTAAGGCCAAGCAGCAGAAAGAGAAGCCTGCTAGAGGCCGAGACAAGAAGGAGGAAGATGATGGAAGTGACGAGGATGATGATGATGAGGCCAGTGAACAAGAGTTCCAGAAGGCAACGGACGCCATGTGTGTCGACGGAGGAGCATCTTTGCACTCCTCTCACCGTCAACTTAAGCAGTGGGCACGCGAGGTTAATGCAGCGGAACCAGTAATGGGCGCTCAAAAACCGCTCAAATGGTCACACACGCCTATATTTTTTATGCTGAGGACCACCCTGATCGCGTAACTGTGGTCGGGTGTTTGCCGTTGTTGGTTTCACCAACAATTCGCAACCTCCAAGTAGCAAAGATGTTAGTTGACGGTGGGGCCAGTCTGAATCTGATCTCTCCGGAAGTTATCAAGAGGCTGCAGAACCCCGACGAGGAACTCAAGAAAACAGGGACGTTTCAAGGAGTAAACCTGGGAAGAAGCCAGCCCAAGGGAAAGATCACATTACCGGTGATGTTTGGTGGGGAACTGAACTACAGAACGGAAAAGATTGTGTTTGACATCGTCAAGATCCCCTTGCCGTACAATGGAATTCTTGGCCGCCCAGCCCTGGCAAAATTCATGGCAGCATCTCACTATGCTTACAGCACGTTGAAGATGCCAGGGCCGATGGGTGTCATCTCCGTCAGCTCCGACAAGAAACATGCGGTCATTTGCGTCGACAAGATGTACAGAGATGCGGTTGCAGCAGAGGCCACCAAGGCGCCAGCTCCTGCCAAGAAGAACGAAAACAAGAAGTTCGACAAGACCTCTTGCAAGGATTCCGGGAAGCGCACCTCTTCGGAGTGCTGCGCGCCTGTTGAAGACCTGCCGGAGTGCTCCGCCGGTAAGAAATCCAAAGCAGCTTCACCGGCGACCAAGAAGGTGCCGGCTAGGAAGGAAACACTGACGGTACCTTCACCATCAGTGCCACCCTTGACAGCAAATAGGAAAGCACGCTCGTTGCCTTCCTACGGGCGAATGTCGATGTGTTCGCATGGCGACCATCTGACATCCCCGGTGTTCCCAGGGAGGTAATTGAGCACCACCTTTGTAATACCCCGATTTTTGGCCCTTTCTTTTTCTTTTGGATTTCTTCGAATTTTTATTTGGAGTTCTTTTTCCGTGGCTATGTGGTCTTGAAACCTGGGAAGATCTTCTCTCCTGCCACTTCCTAGTGGCTTGTCATTCTCAAATCCATCCCAAGGCCATGTCATTTCCATCTTAACCCAACCTCAATTTTTATTTCTTGGGAATATTCCTTTTTCTATTAAAGGAATAACCCTGTTTGTCCTAGGTTGTGAAGCAACCTATATTTCTGTCATTCCAAAAATTCCCACAAAATTCTCATAAATTCTTTGGATCATATCTTCCACAAATATGCCAAAATCCATCCTTGCCTAGTTCAAAAATAATTCAGGAATATTCATTTCCTATTCTGTCAAGTATGGCACTTTGTGAAGGAAGTACTGTTTATATTTTCTTGATTTCCCTCAAAAATTTTGGGCAGTCTCTCATATCCAAATTATTGCCACATGCCAGAATTCAACTTCATTTGTCTAGTAAATCTTCCTCAGCAAATTCTCAAAGCTTCTGACCAGAGAGAATCTTTGTGAAGGAAGTACTATCTAGGCTTATCCAAATGAGTTGAAATTTTGGGAGATCATCAATACGATCAAATCATAACTCTCCACCAAATTTGAGCTCCATCTAACAATCTATGTGAGCACAACATCCAATCTTGGTTTCAGGTCACAATTTCAGTTTGTGAAGCAACTATATTTTATGTTAATTCAAAAATTCTGAAATTAATCCAGGACCTAAATATCCCAATATCATTTGAGCATGCCAAAATTCACATCATTTTGCCAAGTAATTTTCTCCACAAAATTCCCCGAAGTTTTTGTCCAGTGTGGAGCATTGTGAACGAAGTACCATTTATACTTATCCAAATGGGATGAAATTTTTATGGTGCCTTCATATGCCCAAATCATCATCCTCCACCAATTTTTAGCCCAATCCATGCATCCATGTGAGTGCTACTTCCTGATCTAGTTTCTAGACCAGTTTATGTGGTTGTGAAGCAACTATGACAAATTTTGGTCCAAATCATTTCATATTTCACAGTATCATAGTCCTTCTTACCCTAAACCTCTGTGACATCCTGATTAACTCTTATCCCCTCTGATTTGATCACTATTTCATGCCCAAGTTTGCAACAGCAAACTTCAATCGATCATTCCCATCAACCCACAGTGGTTTTCTTCGATCCATCAACTCATGGAGTCCCTACTCTGGATGGACTACACGGTAGACATCTTTTGGCAGGCCATCGTGCCCTCTCCTCGCCATGCCACGCGGTGACCACGCTGTTGGCAAGCGTTGGGCGCGCTCTGTTCGTCCTCTTGCCTCGGGCACTCTTCTCCCAGCCGGTTCCGCGCGTCCTAGCGTGTCCTCGAGCCCCGCAGTGGCCACGCGCTCGCTCCCCAGCCCTCGCCCCCTCCTCCTTTGCTCTCCTCGCGCCACGGCAGCCCCGGCCGCGTGAGCACTGTGGCCGAGTGGCCGACCGGAAGTCCTCCATCCCGCGTCTGCACCTCCACTAGCTCCCTCTAGTCGCTATCAACCCTCCCGCGCGCGTACGCACGCGTACGCGGCCCCGTCAGTGCATCCCTCGAGCGCCCGTGGCGGCATCCGGCGAGGGCATCTTTGCCGCGGCTATATAAGCCCTCCCTGGTGCTGCCTCTCCTCTCCAACCTCTCTCCCTCCCTCCTAGAGCCCCGCCTAGCCACTCCACCGAGCCCGAGGCACTCCCCTGCTCTCCAATGGCCGCCATGGCCACCGCTCGGCTCTGCCCCAATTCAAGCAATGCGAGGCCCCATTCTCCCTCTAACCTTTCCCAAAGCTCTTCCCTAGCCTCGGTGAACCTCCCCATGGCCTCACCCTCTCCTCCCCGTGGCCATAGTGCTCTGTTCCTCGTCGCCCGCATCGCCCGTCCGCCACGGCCGAAGTCCCGCTCGCTACGACGCTCCCCGGCGAGAGTGAAGCCTCGGGATGGATGCGGCCCGGCCTCCTGAGCTCGTGGGTAGGTCGCACACCACGGGGGATGGCCGGAGTCGCCGGCTATCGCCGTCGAGCGCCGCCTCTCCCTCGGCCGAGCACGGGCGCGCGGGGTTGAAGACGCTGACTTGGCCGGCGGGCCCCACCTCCCCACGGACCCACCAGTCAGCCGCACAAAGAGTTGACTCCGGGCCCGCGGGATTTTAAGTGGAGGCGTATTTCAGAGAAGTACGTCTTCGTTAACTGAAAGCGTATTCTGGTTCTCCTCCGGCCAGGAATACGTTTTCCAGAAACGAAAACGTATTTTCGAAAATACGCTTTCTCGTTTTCTGCCGCCGGCCGAAACAGTTATTTAGCGGACGTTCGTCCGTTAAGGCCAGAAATGAATATTTTTATTTAATTTTCTCCGCGACCGTGACTCAGATTCAGGTGATTCAAAAGCCCACAATCTCAGTTCGTCGAGCCCGTTCCGATGGTATCATTTTCATGAGGTTGTCACACTGTGAAAATGACATTTTTGCCCTTAGCCTTAAAACAGCTCCGCCGAGAGGGAAACTTTTCCGGCGATTCTTTCCGCGAGTTCATCGCACCTCTCCCCGATGGTTCCTCCATCCCCAGGCAAGCCACAACAGCCATTTGCATGATGGCATTGCAGTAGCCATGGTTTCCACTTGAATAATTAATATTTGTTTGTTCATTTAAATGATTTTGTTAATACTTCATATGTGCTTGTGAATCCATGTCTATGCTTATGCCATGCTCATCTAGTAAGTGAAATAATAAATTACTAATGTTATTATTATCATGTTATTCTTGTAATCTTTTCAGATGCTAGTAATAATGACATGCTCATATGAATTGCTATGGTTTGATATGAAAATACTTGTGATAGTCATGATCATCGTTATGCCATGCTCATTTGCATCCCGTAGGCTAAATAATTTATCATTGTTGATGTAATGATGTTAAATGCTTATGTTGTCCATCCATGGTTACACTGATATCATGCTCATATGCATTGTTATTTCATTATGTTGTTATGACTCAGCTCATCACCATTCAAGTTCAACCTAACATTAATTGAACTTGAACAAATCTGTTGGCTGAGTCATGGTGCCACCGAATCGAGCTCACCAGTGCAACCACACTTGCCTGGATGGGGAGGCCCTAATGCGGTCTATTGTCATGCCTCTCGCCGGAACCTCCAACTAGGGAAGGTTATGGGTGCGCGCTACCCTGATCAGGTAGGCGGCCATAAGCCTTGAGTACCCGAGTTTTATGGCGCTGAGGTCCCCGTTCGGGACGATGTTTATGTTTGGCCACGACGGTGGCGGCCACATAGGTGGCGGATGTCACGAGTTGGCATCGGGGTAACCCAGGACATAGCCCAAAGGGGAGTTTGTCGGAGTGGCCGGGAGGGTGTCATGCAATAGATTGGTTTTGTCGGAATGTCATTGGTCCACCCGAATGGGAGTACGAGGCCATGAGTTCCGTAGTGTGGGTACAGTGTACTAACCTCTGTAGAGTGTAAAATCTATCGATAGCCGCGTCCTCGGTCATGGACACAGTTCGTAGTAGGTCACACTATGGGTCAACAGAAATAATAACCTGAATAATAACAACCCCGGTTCGATGAGAAGAGAAGTTGGTTGATCTTTACGTGGTCACGAGGTGATCACGATGGTATTCTTGATGATGGTTGATCATGAGGTGATCGTGTGATGATCACGACGGTAAGAAAGATTGATACCTATGGTGGTTACGAGATAACCTCCGAGCAGAGTAAGTTGGTCCATGAGACCTTAAACGTCGACCCCCTTGCATGCTAGTGCTAGTATCATCATGTTCATATCATGAATTATATGTACATGTCATGCTCATGTTGTTCTAGTAGTATCATGTTCATCATTGATGATTAACCTGTAAATGCCATGCTGTTATATGTCTTGATTGCTTTGGTTGCTGTGAGCTTGCGAGTACATTCAAAGTACTCACCTGGCGTGTCATGCCAGATTGCAGGTCATGCCGTGATTGATTGCTTGTCGAGGATCTCGAGGTTGCGCTCTAGGATGCGTCCCAGCCAGAGTTCCTGCGGAGTGGAGTTCATCACCGTCGCCGTTGTTCCGCTGCTAGAAGTTATTCCGCTACGAGTTGTTCCGCTGCTAGCATAGAGCTACCTTAGCAGGCGAAGTGTCGCCGTGCCCCTGTAACCTTTGTTATATCGGACCATTGTACCCCGAGTATTTGTAATAAAGAGCTGATTTGTTCTATGCCAAGCAGTGCCGTATTCCAGAAGACTTGATCTCTGGGCTGGAATACGGGGTGTTTCGGTCTCCCTGAGCCGGGGTGCCACAGAGATTGGTATCAGAGCAGGTCTGGCTGTAGGACGCCCTAGTCAGCGCGAGCGTTAGAAACCAGTAGTTCAGAGTCTAGCTTGCTTGCTGCATTTGATTGTTGCATTTGTTTGCTGCATAGCATGCATATAGACTTATTATATTGTCTCTAACGGTTGATCTTGTGAGTGTAGGTGGCATCGGTCTTGATCCACTGCCTGCACCCTCCAGTTTTGCATACTTGCCCTTTGGTGTTTGGTATCAACTCTATCCCAGTGGAGTGATGCCGAGGTACCTAGTGGTGTCAATCATTTGCAGGGTTGATGCACAGGTATCACACCAATATATTCTCTTCAGCCACACCTATTGTTTCGGTGGTGGACATGTTTCTACCCCGGATCTTGCCATCCAACCCGTCGCCTTGGCAACCCTTACTGATCTTTGCTATCAGAAAAGGGCAATGCCAGCAAACCCTGCTTTCCACCGCTATCCTACTCTATCACCCATTCTCTGGACGAGTACGGTTCCCTTCCGTACGCTTGATGATGATGTGGTCATGACATCCGTGTCTCGCTACATGATTACCAAGTCCGTCCTCACTGCTAAGCCTGTCTAGATGCAACCGGTGTCGAGCCAGCTCTTGGTGTAGCTCTGTTTACACCAACCCCTCCACACGCTGATCCATTCTCGTGCACACCGTCACAGCATGTTAGATTGTAGTACCGGAGTCTCCTCGAGAATTGTGTGCTTAAGTAGGCATGCATAGTGAGGCGAATAGCTGTAAAATGTGATGTTGCTTCTATGTAATCTTGATGCTTTATGTGCTTTTGTTTAAGTCATTTCTTTTGTTTTTTTTTCTTTGGGCCCTCGGTGTGACCTTATTTCCCCTTATGAAAGTTGCTCATCAACCGACACCGGACTCGAGGAATTGGTGAAAATTTCAAATATTTGGAAGCTCAGCTAAACATTATGGAATTCTCAGCCGATTGCATTGTATTGGGAATATCTAATCTGAATGCAAATGATATCCTGGAATGATTATCAACATCAAGTTTACATCAGTGTGCAACCACCACAATCGTAATGAACCAGCTGGGAGACAACTTGTGTGCAAGACAACAGTACATTTCCAAACAAAGGAATATCAAGGGTATACATATATGGTATTCAGTCTGCATATCACAGAGAGAAGCTTCTGGTGTAAGAAAATCCAATCTTCCTCCGCACGTTACCAGAGGAGCTTACGACGCAAGGTTCTGCAGTTTTCCTCAGTACGATATGTGGATAGCTTCCAGGGTAACATACCCAGTCTTCTTTGGTAAGTCACCGCAGAAAGCTTCCGGCATAAGGCACTGAATCTTCTCCAGTAAGCAATTAGGAGAAAAAGCTTCCGAAGCACGGTACCCAGTCTTCTTCAACAAGCTATCCAGAGCATTCTTCAGCATGCTACTCTCGATAGCTTCCAACACAAGCTATCCAGTTTTCGTCAGTACGGCACTACCAACAGTCATCGCCATTAGTACAAGATACTACACAGTGAGTTGGCAGCATATGGCAGTGCACCTCAAGAATCAGATCTGCAACAGGTTGGTCAGAAACACGAGCTAGTAAGGACACAAGTCTGCCTTGGGAATCAAATGCTCAGTTACATATGCTTCCATATATATTGTGAACATGCTGCCAAGGTCATTCAAGTCACTTGAACGATCATGCAAGCATGGCAAGAATCCGACAACCACCTGAGTTATGTAAGAAGAAGAAGAAAGCCAGTTATACACCTCAGTGGGATGCAAGTACCGACAAGCTATAACATAAAACCACATTGGGACAACAATCTGGGCAGTAGTTATCAAGGCAAGTTTCCTCCCAACCGACAAAGTGATATCACTAACCTCTGTCACTGTCATGTATGATTGACCACAGCAGTGAGCTCTATACAAGTAGCTGTGAACCTGGTATATGATCCTGATGAACCCTTGCTTACCTTTTTCCTGGTAATGGCACCACGCATATGTTCTGAGCTGCTTTCGCCCGTCCGGGGTGGATACCGCCTTTATATTTATCTTTTCAACAACTGACCCGTGTTCTGAGTTGCTTTTCGGCCGTCTCGGGCAGCTGTTGAGTTTCTTTTTGTAGCAGCGACCCTATGTTCTAAGTTGTTCTTCGGCCATCTTAGGGAACTGCTACATTCTTCTTATCAACACTGCCTCGTGCTCTGAGCTGCTTTTCAGCCGTCATGAGCCATGGTTGAGTTATTTCAGTAATGTCCCAGATCTGACTTGTAACGACCGTTCTGGTGGCTACTGATTTATTTGCTGATTTCATGCAAAGGTTCGGATGATCATAGCCCTACAGTTAGAGCTTGTGAGATGGTAAACTTGCCAGTCAAGCGTTGTTGCAAGATCATAGGATAAGGATAAGGTATGTTTGCCGGAATATTGCACCTGACAATACCTATGGTCACACAAAGAATTAAAGATATTTATGGCCAAGCTCTTTCAGCAAAAGATTCGGACAAAAGAAAACAATAATGAAGGAGCAAGACCGGCAATACAGGTATGATAATTGTGGCCTGAACAACATGGTACGGATACCCAAGACAGTCTGATTCTGTATTAATCACCATGAACACACCCCCAAGGGGTCTACTCTGTTTGTAAGGACCTCAGATCAAGGTGACAGTTGAATCGTCAGTATGGATCTGAGACAAAGAAGTCAGCAAGATTTAGAACTACCTACAAGCAGTCAGATTCCGCCAAGAGAGGGTTATAATTCCCAGCATGGTTTTGAACCGGGGGAACATGCATCTAGTAACCCAATGCAATGATTAAATGTTTCATGACCACCGAGGAAATTTGTTCACGACTCCATTGACACTATCAGTGCTGGATATAAGAATATCACATCAATTGAAAATCGCTCCCGGACTTATAGAAATTCCAGTCATGATAAGATCGGATAAGCCAGCAGACATAAAAGAATTGGAGTCAGAGTGAGGATGAACATATGAAGAAAGACTTGTCACAAGGTTGGATACAGTGAAGCAAACCACCCCAGAGAAAGGCAGTCAGTCAGATGCAATTCAGTGGGAACCATTTATAAAGGAAAAAGGATACCCGAGTTGGAAACGGTTTCCTTAAGTCAGAATATTCATACGTATTCATTCATGTTATTCTTGTAATCTTTTCAGATGCTAGTAATAATGACATGCTCATATGAATTGCTATGGTTTGATATGAAAATACTTGTGATAGTCATGATCATTGTTATGCCATGCTCATTTGCATCCCGTAGGCTAAATAATTTATCATTGTTGATGTAATGATGTTAAATGCTTATGTTGCCCATCCATGGTTACACTGATATCATGCTCATATGCATTGTTATTTCATTATGTTGTTATGACTCAGCTCATCACCATTCAAGTTCAACCTAACATTAATCGAACTTGAACAAATCTGTTGGCTGAGTCATGGTGCCACCGAATCGAGCTCACCAGTGCAACCACACTTGCCTGGATGGGGAGGCCCTAATGCGGTCTATTGTCATGCCTCTCGCCGGAACCTCCAACTAGGGAAGGTTATGGGTGCGCGCTACCCTGATTAGGTAGGCGGCCATAAGCCTTGAGTACCCGAGTTTTATGGCGCTGAGGTCCCCGTTCGGGACGATGTTTATGTTTGGCCACGACGGTGGCGGCCACATAGGTGGTGGATGTCACGAGTTGGCATCGGGGTAACCCAGGACATAGCCCAAAGGGGAGTTTGTCGGAGTGGCTGGGAGGGTGTCATGCAATAGATTGGTTTTGTCGAAATGTTGTTGGTCCACCCGAATGGGAGTACGAGGCCATGAGTTCCGTAGTGTGGGTACAGTGTACTAACCTCTGCAGAGTGTAAAATCTATCGATAGCCGCGTCATCAGTCATGGACACAGTTCGTAGTAGGTCACACTATGGGTCAACAGAAATAATAACCTGAATAATAACAACCCCGGTTCGATGAGAAGAGAAGTTGGTTGATCTTTACGTGGTCACGAGGTGATCACGATGGTATTCTTGATGATGGTTGATCATGAGGTGATCGTGTGATGATCACGACGGTAAGAAAGATTGATACCTATGGTGGTTACGAGATAACCTCCGAGCAGAGTAAGTTGGTCCATGAGACCTTAAACGTCGACCCCCTTGCATGCTAGTGCTAGTATCATCATGTTCATATCATGAATTATATGTACATGTCATGCTCATGTTGTTCTAGTAGTATCATGTTCATCATTGATGATTAACCTGTAAATGCCATGCTGTTATATGTCTTGATTGCTTTGGTTGCTGTGAGCTTGCGAGTACATTCAAAGTACACACCTGGCGTGTCATGCTAGATTGCAGGTCATGCCATGATTGATTGCTTGTTGAGGATCCTGAGGTTGCGCTCTAGGATGCGTCCCAGCCAGAGTCCCTGCAGAGTAGGGTTCATCACCGTCGCCGTTGTTCCGCTGCTAGAAGTTATTCCGCTACGAGTTGTTCCGCTGCTAGCATAGAGCTACCTTAGCAGGCGAAGTGTCACCGTGCCTCTGTAACCTTTGTTATATCGGACCCTTGTACCCCAAGTATTTGTAATAAAGAGCTGATTTGTTCTATGCCAAGCAGTGCCGTATTCCAAAAGACTTGATCTCTGGGCTGGAATACGGGGTGTTCCGGTCTCTCTGAGCCGGGGTGCCACTACCTTGCCGTTTGTCCCCATGCCCGGCCCGTCAAGCAAAAAGTCCGGAAGCAAGCTTTGGAGCGGCAACAATTCATTGCCGAAGAAATCAAGAAACTAGAAGCAGCAGGTTTGGTTAGAGGTGTACTACATCCAACTTGGTTGGCCAACCCAGTTGTGGTGCGCAAAGCAAACGGGAAGTGGAGACTTTGTATTGACTACACTGATATTAACAAAGCATGTCCAAAGGATCCTTTCCCCTTGCCGCGCATTGACCATATTGTAGACTCTACCTCTGGCTGTGATTTGCTCTCCTTCCTTGATGCATATTCTGGATACCATCAAATATTCATGGCCAAGGAGGATGAGGAGAAAACCGCATTCATTACTCCATGTGGGACATACTGCTTTGTGCGTATGCCTTTCGGATTAAAGAGTGCTGGTTCAACATTTGCAAGGGCGGTTCAGATTGGTTTTGAGCCCCAGCTGCACAGGAATGTGGAAGCATACATGGATGATATAGTGGTCAAAACCAAGGACAAGTCTACCCTCATTCAAGATTTAGAAGAGACATTTGCAAACTTGCGCAAAATCAACTTGAAGCTCAATCCCGAGAAGTGTGTGTTTGGCATTCCATCCGGCAAACTTCTCGGATTCTTTGTATCTCAGCAAGGAATTGATGCAAATCCCGACAAGATCAAAGCCATTGAGCAGATTCAAGCACCAAAAAGCGTCAAAGATGTGCGGCGTCTTGCCGGCTGTGTTGCTGCCTTGGGTAGGTTCATTTCAAGATCCGCTGAGCGCGCCCTGCCGTTTTTCAAGATTTTGAAAAAGGAAGGTCCGATGAAATGGACTCCGGAAGCGGAGGCCGCGCTATAGGACTTGAAAAGATACCTCTCCTCCGCGCCAACACTAGTTGCACCTAGACCACAAGAGCCGTTGCTGCTATACGTAGCGGCAAAAAATCAAGTAGCTAGCGCTGCATTAGTGGCACAAAGAGAAGTCGATGACGAAGAAGCAGCCACGGCAAGCCCGTCCAGCGATAAACCGGAATCTTCTCCGGCAAGGCCTGGTGCCGACAAGTCAAAGGTAGCGCAATTAAGTGAAGTTGATCAACAAAAGATGCCAAAGAAGAAGGTGGTGCAGCGACCTGTGTATTTTGTTAGTTCTCTCCTGCAGGGGGCTAGATCAAGATACTCTGGGGTGCAGAAATTGCTTTTCGGCCTCCTTGTGGCCTCGAGAAAGTTGCGCCACTACTTGCAAGCACATGAAATCACCGTCGTCACCCGCTTTCCGTTGCAACGCATTTTGAGAAATCCTGAGGCAACTGGCAGGATAGTGGAGTGGGCGTTGGAATTGTCAAGCTTTGCACTCAAGTTTGAAAGCACTTCAACCATTCAGAGCAGGGTCTTGGCGGAGTTCATCGCCGAATGGACGCCAACGCAAGACGAAGAAATTCGAGAAACAGCTCTCCCCGGCAAAGAGACAGCCAAAGAATGGATCATGTACTTTGACGGTGCCTTCTCGCTGCAAGGCGCCGGTGCCGGAGTGTTGCTTGTCGCACCCACCGAAGAGCACCTCAAGTACATGGTTCAAATGCACTTTCCCAGGGAGCAAGCTACAAACAACACTGCTGAGTACGAAGGACTCCATGCCAGTCTTAGGATCACAGTGGACCTTGGGATCAAAAAATTGATCATCTGCGGTGACTCGCAGCTTGTTGTGAAGTAAGTAAACAAAGATTATCTGAGCCCGTTGATGGAAGCGTACGTGGAAGAAGTGAGGAAATTGGAAGAACACTTTGACGGGTTGCAAACAGAGCACATCCCTCGTGTGGAAAACAGCATTGCTGATAGCCTGTCAAAGTGTGCCGCTCAAAAGCTTCCCGTGGAACCGGGAACTTTTGTGCTCCATTTGAATCAACCAACAGTCACTCCATCAACACTGGCCGGTAAGAGAAGGAAGTTGAATACCGGCAAGTACTTTTCGGCAGGGCTTCCTGAAGCCGCCAGCAAAAATGTTGCCAGGAACAATGACACAGTTGTCGGTGAGCAGCAGCTTCGCGCAGAACCCCAGGTTCTTGCCGTCGAGGCAAGCGCTCCCACGGCCGAAGAAATGCCTTTAGTCCTTGTCGTCGAGCCACAGGCTCCGACATGGGCACAGCAGATAGTTCGTTTCCTTCAAACAGGAGAACTTCCCGATGAGCAAGAAGAAGCTGAGAAAGTAGCCCGTCAGTCAAGTATGTATCAGTTTGTGGATAGCATTCTATACAGAAAGCGACCAAACGGTGTGAAATTGAAGTGTATTTGCCGGGAAGAAGGACAAAAGCTGTTGGCAGAGATACACGGAGGCATATGTGGCTCTCACATAGGATCAAGGGCACTTGCCGGCAAAGCTTTCAGGCAAGGCTTCTACTGGCCCACTGCCCTCCAGGATGCGACTGAGCTAGTAACCAAGTGTGAAACATGCCAGTTCCATTCGAAGAACATACATCAGCCAGCTCAAGCTCTCCAAACAATCCCTCTCTCCTGGCCCTTTTCAGTCTGGGGGCTCGATATCTTGGGACCCTTCCCGCGTGCTACCGAGGGCTTTGAGTTCTTGTATGTCGTCATCGACAAGTTCACAAAATGGCCTAAAGTGGAGCCAGTGAGGAAGGTGACAGTGCAATCAGCCATCAAGTTCTTCAAAGGATTAGTTTGCCGTTTCGGGGTTCCTAATAGAATCGTCACCGACAACGGCACACAATTCCCGAGCCGCACCTTCATGCAGTATATCCAAGACCTTGGCAGCAAAATCTGTTTTGCATCCGTCGCTCACCCGAGAAGCAACGGCCAAGCGGAAAGATGAACACCGAAGTGCTGCGTGGCCTCAAGACAAGAACCTTTGACAGGCTACGCAAAAGTGGAAGGCGCTAGATTGATGAGTTGCCGGCGGTTCTTTGGTCACTCAGAACGACACCAAATCGAGCTACCGGCCAAACGCCCTTATCCCTAGTCTACGGTGCAGAAGCGGTGCTCCCCACGGAACTCATATACAGGTCACCTCGAATGCTCGCTTACGACAAAGCTGAGCAAGAGCAGCTGCGGCAAGACAATGCAACGCTCCTTGAGGAAGATCGTCTTCGGGCGGCTGTGCGAGCTGCATGCTACCAGCAAGCCTTGCGCCGCTACCATAGCCGCAAAGTGCATGCCCGAAGCCTTGAGGAAGGCGACCTTGTTCTTCGGCGCGTTCAGTTCGCCAAGGGATCAAACAAGTTGACGCCAAAGTGGGAAGGCCCTTACCGGGTAGTACGAGTCACCAGACCTGGCGTAGTCCGTCTGGAGACCGAAGATGGCACCCCAGTGCAGAACTCATGGAATATTGAGCATCTTCGCAAGTTCTACCCGTGAGGCGCAGTTGCCGGGCTTCCCGACAACCCCTTTTGTACAAGCTTTGTCGACCAAACATGTAATCCTTTGTACAAAGCCAGGCACAGATCCTGCGCATAATAAAGCTAAGTGTTTTCGCAACTCCTCATACATATTCATTTATATGTGGATGCATACGATTTTGTGATTTACACTTTAGTTTGTATGGGATGACTGATGGACCATCAAGGTTCCCAAACCATTCTTTTCTCTTCTTTCTTTTTCTTAAAAAGACAGAAGGATCCCTCGCGTGCAAGTTTCCCGGGGGGAGTGGAGATGGGGTACCATTTTAATGACGTTCAACTGATCATTTCATACAACGAGAGAAACGACGCAAGGAAAAGCTAAGTTGAAAAACTTTAAAAAAATTCCTTGATTACATTCGCGATTTCCCTTGAACGATTCTGTGATTTGTATGAGAAACTTGCACGCGAAGGAACCTTGACGAGATCGGTCTGCGCTCTAGCTTGCCTCGAGTCCGCTCGGCAAACCTAGCAGCTGCATTCTATCCCGGCAAGTTGCCTTGCCGGCAGCGGCACTTCCAGCAGGCCGCTAAGGACCCGTTCCTCAAAGCGCTCGCGGCAAGTGTGCGCGCCGGCAAGTTTCCAAACAAGTGTAGGGAGCGCGATCATACAAAGGCAAAATAAAACAAGGGAAACAGCATACATTTGTCTAAGCCCGACAATGACACATATTCATTAAGAAAGTACTCGATTACATTTCATTAGCCCTTTCCCGGGGTTTACATCGAGTGCAAGGAGGGCAAAAGGGGCACCTAGGCGAAGCCCGGCTTGTCCCGGAAGGCCAGATGATGGTGCTGCCGACGATCAGCCAGACTCATCGTCGTCGTCTTCAATCTTCACGCCCGGAGAGCCGTCGTCATCGCCGTCATCATCGTCATCCTCAGCATCGCTGGAGGAAATGGTGTCGCTGTCGCTCGAGCTCTCCGCGCAGCACTCCAGACGAGCGCCTGAAGCCCCGAAGAACTTCACGACGAGCATGTCTGGTCCGTCCAGCCGGAAGTGAAGGAGGTGCCCTTACCCTAAGCAACGGGCACGGGCAAAGGATTTCCACCCGCGCGTGAGGTACATAATACCATTGTTGGAGGTGTCAACGGTTACCCAGACCGGGCTGTTGCAGCAACCATCCACGCGCAACCATAGGCCGCACAGGTGGCGGCCTTCCATCTCCCTAGCGAAAGGGCGAGGAAGCCGCAGCCAGCTCCGCGGCTGATCACGCAGCTTCAAGACGAACTCTTGCGCCGTGTCCTCCGTGTGGCCTTCCGCCGGCAGAGGAGGGGCCAAAGACGGAGCTGCAAGCGCCCCGCCACGGCCGCCCTGACCGCGGGCAACGCGTCGTCCGCGACCACAGGTCGCGGCCCTCCCTTGGGCGCTGGAGCCAGCCTCTGCAGCTGCGGCCGAAGCATGAGCATGGAGCCGAGGAGAAGCTCTCGCCGCGGCAGCAAAGACACGGCCACGACCTCTCCCTCTCGCCATGCCGTCATCAGATGCGGCGGGAGAGGATGAGAGAAAGAGACGACGGTTGCTGAGGATCAAGGCAGGAGGGGATGAGTGAGCATCGCATCCCGCAGTCCCCTCTTTATAGGGGGAGTGCGGGGGGCTGGCTCTTCACCGTCTTCGGGCGGCCACCCACGTTCGCCAATCCCACCCCCTGCGCTCTGGCCGGGCGCATTACTCTAGCAACCGCCCACGTCCGCCAGTCCCGCGCCCTGCACCCCCTGGCACGGCGTGTCACTCGAACGGCCGCCCTTCTCCACCAATCCACTGCCCTGCATGCATGCAGACGTGCCTGATGGAGGGGCGCAGAAAAAGGAGAAGTAAAGACAAACATGGCAGTTATCCTTTGCCACGCGTGGCTATGCGCCCGTTCGATTTGAACCAACGACGCCCCACATATGAGCATACCCCTGGTCTGGGCACGCTTACGGGCCGTCCACCCGACGACGAGGTTTGTCGGGAGGTGACCAAGAGCACACCCAAGACCAGACTAATGAAGAAGCAAAGAAGATCTCAGAAGATGATAACCATCATGACGAAAATTACAACGGCAGTTTCCCGCCGCGTGTCTGCACATTGTTTGGGCCTAGCCCAACGACGCTTCGGACGCGCGTATGGCCCAGGCCCGGGGGCTCCTATCGGTGTATAAAACATGGGTATTTTATACCCTGACTTATGCGCAGACAATAGCAGCCTCCTTGCCGGCCAAGCCTTGCCGGGAACCGCCAAGACCAAGATTTAGGACCCAGTTGCGGAAACCACTGGGGGGAAGCTCAAGGCACAGCACCGACGAGCACTCAACTAGTACCGAAGATGAAGACATTCCTTGCCGGCAAGGCTAAACCGGCAAGGTGAAGACCCGGCAAGTTCCGTACCGGCAAGCTTCTGCCAGCCCTCCAGCGCTCCACCTCACCGCATAGATGTTCGCTAGTGGATGAGGTGTCGACCGCGCAGGCTGGTTGGTAAGGCTTGTCGGGCACGTGTCAGCACACTGGGACAGGATTTGCCTTTAAATGACACCCGCCCAGGAGGCGTGTCAGAAAAATATGAGGTAGCTGGGTGAGCGATGCAGAAACCTTGCCGGGACTACCTCTCCACATGACACCTAACGATGCATTTAATGCTTTTGTCCTAAACTGGTAGAATTAGGTATGATAGCACTGTTTGCTATCTAATCGCTATGTAATTACTGTTTTGCCACTGTGGTGACCCCTTGAGCTATAAAAGGAGGGCCAAGGCAACAGTTAGAGGGGATTCGGACCCTTTACACAACTCGCATGTGCAGCTGCCTCTCCGCACCTTGCCGGGGAAGCGCTCCTTGTCATCGTGTTCATCCACACCCAATATACTAAAGCAGGAGTAGGGTTTTACGCTTCACAAGCGGCCCGAACCTGGGTAAAAATTACCCTGCGTCCTCTGGCGATTCTGCTCTTTGTGCTTGCGTCTCCCCTCGCTAAACCACAAGGGGCTGGATGGCCCCATAGATGGTCGTTCCACCATGACACGGCCGCTATCCAGCATGCATCTAGGGTATTAAGTATGAAACAGAGTAACGCCTTAAGCAAGATGACATGATGTAGACAAAGTAAACTCAAGCAATATGATTAAACCCCGTCTTTTTATCCTTAATGGCAACAATACAAATACATGTCATGTCCCTTTCTGTCACTGGGATTGAGCACCGCAAGATTGAACCCATCACAAAGCACCTCTCCCATTCCAAGACAAATCAATCTAGTAGGCCAAACCAAATCGATAGATCGGAGAGAAATACAAAGCTATAATAATCATGCATAAAAGAGTTCAGAGAAGACTCAAATATTTCTCATGAATAATCTGATCATAAACTCACAACTCATTGGATCCCAACAAACACACCGCAAAAGAAGATTACATCGGATAGAACTCCAAGAACATCGAGGTGAACATGGTATTGAAGATCAAAGAGAGAGAAGAAGCCATCTAGCTACTAGCTATGGACTTGTAAGTCTGTGGTAAACTACTCACACATCATCGGAAGGGCAGCAAGGTTAATGAAGAAGCCCTCCGTGATCGATTCCCCCTCCGGCAGAGTACCGGAAAAGGCCTCCGGATGGGATCGCGGAATAACAGAGGCTTGCGGTGGCAGAAAGGTTTTCTCTTTTGTCTCTCTGTTGGTTTTGGAATATTTGGGAATTTATAGTGCTAGAATTAGGTCAGGAGGGGCAACGAGGGGCCCACAAGCCTGGGGGCGCGCCCTACCCCCCTGGGCGCTCCCTCCAGGCTTGTCGCCTCCTCGTGGATCTTCTGGTCTTCTCCCGATCCCCTCCTGACCTAATTCCAGCGCTATAAATTTCCAAATATTCCAAAACCAACAGAGAGACAGAAGAGAAAACCTTTCCACCGTTGCAAGCCTCTGTTCTTCCGCGATCCCATCTGGAGGCCTTTTCCGGTACTCTGTCGGAGGGGGAATCGATCACGGAGGGCTTCTTCATCAACCTTGCTGCCCTTCCGATGATGTGTGAGTAGTTTACCACAGACCTACGGGTCCATAGCTAGTAGCTATATGGCTTCTTCTCTCTCTTTGATCTTCAATACCCTATTCTCCTCGATGTTCTTGGAGTTCTATCCGATGTAATCTTCTTTTGCGGTGTGTTTGTTGGGATCCGATGAATTATGAGTTTATGATCAGATTATTCATGAGAAATATTTGAGTCTTCTCTGAACTCTTTTATGCATGATTATTATAGCTTTTTATTTCTCTCCGATCTATCAATTTGGTTTGGCCAACTAGATTGGTTTATCTTGCAATGGGAGATGTGCTTTGTGATGGGTTGAATCTTGCGGTGCTCAATCCCAGTGACAGAAAGGGACATGACATGTATTTGTATTGTTGCCATTAAGGATAAAAAGATGGGGTTTAATCATATTGCTTGAGTTTACTTTATCGACATCATGTCATCTTGCTTAAGGTGTTACTCTGTTTCATACTTAATACCCTAGATACATGCTGGATAGCGGTCGATGGGTGGAGTAATAGTAGTAGATGCAGGCAGGAGTCGGTCTACTTGTCTCGGACATGATGCCTATATACATGATCATTGCCATGAATCCGTCATAATTATTTGCTTTTCTATCAATTGCTCAACAGTAATTTGTTTACCCACCGTATACTATGTGTTCGAGAGAGAAGCCTCTAGTGAAAACTATGGCCCCCGGGTCTACTTTTATCATATATTAAAATCAAAATTACCTTGCTGCAATTTATTTACTTTTATTTTTTTTAGTATTTTAGTTTATCTATCTGCCACTATCAGAATTAATCCTTGCAAATAACCGCTAAGAGGATTGACAACCCTCTTATTTGCGTTGGGTGCAAGTGTTTGCTTTTGTGTGTGCAGGTGCGTTTAACGTGATTTTGCTTGGTTCTCCTACTGGATTGATAACCTTGGTTCTTAACTGAGGGAAATACTTATCTCTACTATACTGCATCATCCTCTCCTCTTCGGGGAAATACCAACGCAGTCTACAAGTAGCAGGAAGAATTTCTGGCGCCGTTGCCGGGGAGACATCATCAAAATTTCCAAGTACCTTCGCACAAACTATCATCCACTTGCATTTATTTTATTTGCCTTTTTATTTGCATTTGCCTCTCGTTTTCATCTCCCCCACTTCTAAAACAATTTTACAAAAACACAAAAAATATTTTATTTGCTTGCTTGCTTTTATTGCCACGTCAACACACAAAAACAGAAAGTAAAGCAAAAATTTAAGATCACTATGGATCACCTTAAAGTTTTCTACTTGGATCATCTTCGATCCATTTGTGCTCGTGCTGAAACCCCAACTAGTTTAGTTGAGGGAAAATCATTAGATGAGCATGCTCATTTTGTGCGTCACCGTTTGTCTAAAAAAGGGAGATTCTTATGGAATCAATTAAATTGTTTGCTATGCTATGCTTGGAATCTATGTGAAATTCATGATTTTACTTGTTGCTCTGAGAACCCTAAAAAACAACTTCCCTACCTATGTGAGTTTAATGATAATGAAATCTTATCTTCTTATGCCAAGGGTGTTTATAGCTATTATGATATCGAATAAATTGAAGAATTTGTTGCTTTTAAGGGTGCCCATGAAGTTGCTTCTTTGATTGAAAAGAATGATATTACTCTCTACAAATCTGAAAATTTTGCCATACTTAAATATTGCGATAAAAACTATGCTTCCAATACCTATGTTAGTGAATTCATTGGGAGAATGTCTGCTGCTTTGGAAGAGAATAATGATATGCATGAATCTATAGATAATTATGATTCCGTTGATTCGATTGAAATATCCCCTCTTGATGAATGTGATGCTTGCTATGGCCATGATGCCAATATTAATGATGCTTATAGAGATGAACTTGCTATAGTTCCTTTTGTTAAAAATGAAATTATTGCTATAACACCCATACTTGATAGCTCCTTAAATGAAAAGCATGATTGCAATGATGTTACTATAAATTATATTAATGTCAATTGTGCTAATTATATGCCAAGCTACAAGCTTGGGGATGATAATTTTGTTATGTCTACTACTTATTGCAATGATCACGATTGGGGTGATAATGCTTCTTATGATCTTGAAAATTTATTTAAGCCTCATGATGAATATGTTATTGATAATAATGTTTACAATACTATTAAAAGTGGGTTTGGAAGAGCGTCAACTTTAGGTAATAATGATCCCACTACTTTGGAGAATTATCAATCTTATGAATTTTTGGATAAGAGTGGGTTTGGAGAGGTCATGACTTTAGTTGATGTTAATCCCACTATCTTGGAAGATTATAAAACTTTTATGCATGTGGATCGTGAAGAGAATATTTTATATGATAGCTATATTATTGAATTTGACTATGATCCTACATGTAATTATTATGAGAGAGGAAAATATGGTTGTAGAAATTTTCATGTTACTCAATTACCTCTCTTGAAGTTCAAATTGTTAATGCTTCGTTCTTCTTCCTTGCGTATGCTAGATACTTCTTGTCTTGATAATTTGTTTGCTTATAAAATTACTATGCATAGGAAGTATGTTAGACTTAAATATGTTTCTTACATGCTATATGATGCTCTCTTTGTGCTTCAATTCTTATCTTTTATGTGAGCATCATTAAAATCTCGAAGCCTATCTTAATGGCTATAAAGAAAGAGCTTGTTGGGAGACAACCCAATACTTTCTGTTTTTCTCTGTTTACACAATTATAGCCTCTGTTATGATTGTGTTTTTATCTTTTAATTAGTGTTTGTGCCAAGTAATGCCTTTGGGATGATTTGGATGAAAGTATAATTGATGTTGTTTGAAAACAGAAACTTTTGCGTCCAGTGCTGGAATTTTTATTTTTTGCTGAAGCATGATAAACTCTGAATTTTTTACACAGTATGTATATATGAATTGCCCATGTTTTCGTAAATTTTCAGAATTTTTTGAGTTACAGAAGTATGACGTTTATTCAGGTCTTTACAAACTGTTCTGTTTTAGATAGATTCTGTTTTTATTGCATAATTGGCTTATTTTGATGAATCTATGGATCGTATCGGGGGGTGTGAGTCATGGAGAAGTTGGAGTATAGTAGCATTATGCCAATATTAAATATGAATCAATTTACAATAGTACCTAAAGTTTAAGATTTGTTTGTTATACTAACGGATCTCACGAGGTTTCTGTTGAGTTTTATGTGCGGAAGTTTTCAAGTTTTGGGTGAGACTACGATGGATAAAGGAATAAGGAGCGGCAAGAGCCTAAGCTTGGGGATGCCCAAGCCACCCCAAGGTAATATTCAAGGAAGACTCAAGCATCTAAGCCTGGGGATGCCCTGGAAGGCATCCCCTCTTTCGTCTACAATCTATCGGTAACTCACTTGGAGCTATATTTTTATTCATCACATGATATGTGTTTTACATGGAGCGTCTTGTGATATAGCTTGTTTGCTTTTGTTTGCTTTTTAGTTTGTCACAATCATATTTGCTGAACACGCCTTTTTGAGAGGGACACACATTATTCGTGATTTGTTAGAATACTCTATGTGCTTCACTTATATCTTTTGAGCTAGGCAGTTGCTCTAGTGCTTCACTTATATCTTTTAGAGCACGGCGGTGGTTATACTTTAAATAAATAGTTGCACTCTCATGCTTCACTTATATGTTTTTGAGAGTCCAATGATTAGCAATGGTAATATGCACGGGTTATGAATTTGGTCCTAATATGATAGGTATTCAAGAGGGATATAATAAAACTTTCATGTAGATCACTGAATATGATAAGTTTGATTCCTTGCAATAGTTTTGCGATATTAAGATGGTAATATGTGGGAGGTGCTAGTAGATAATTGTGGTTTAGTAAGAATATTGGTGTTAAGGTTTGTGATTCCCGAAGCATGCACGTATGATCTGTCGTTATGCTAAGAAGTTGGAGCATGATTTATTCTTGATTGTCTACCTTATGAGTGGCGGCCGGGGACGAGCGATGGTCTATTGCTACCAATCTATCCACCTATGGGCATGCGTAGTAGTACTTTTCTTCGAGGGGATAATAAACTTTCACAATAAGTATATGAGTTCTTTATGACTAATGTGAGTACATGGATTATACGCACTCTCACCTTTCCGCAATTTGCTAGGCTCTTCGGTACCGTGCATTGCCCTTTCTGACATCGAGAGTTGGTGCAAACTTCGCCGGTGCATCCAAACCCTGTGATATGATATGCTCTATCACACATAAGTCTCCTTATATCTTCCTCAAAACAGCAACCATACCTACCTATCATGGCATTTCCATAGCCATTCCGAGATATATTGCCATGCAACTTCCACCGTTCTGTTTTTATGACACACATCGTCATTGTCATATTGCTTTGCATGATCATATAGCTGACATAGTATTTGTGGCTCAGCCACCATTCATCATTTTTTATACATGTTACGCTAGTATCATTGCACATCCTGGTACACTACCAGAGGCATTCATATAGAGTCATATTTTTGTTCCAGTTTTGAGTTGTAATTTTCTTTTGAGTTGTAAGTAAATAGAAGTATGATGATCATCATTATTAGAGCATTGTCCCAGTGAGAAAAAAAAGAGGCCAAAAAAGAGCCCACGAAAATAATTAAAAAAAGAGGCCAAAAAAGAGCCCACAAAAAAATGAGAGAAAAAGAGAGAAGGGGCAATGTTACTATCCTTTTCCATACTTGTGCTTCAAAGTAGCACCATGTTTTTCATATAGAGAGTCTCCTATTTTGTCACTTTCACATACTAGTGGGAATTTTTTTATTATAGAACTTGGCTTGTATATTCCGATGATGGGCTTCCTCAAATGCCTGAGGTCTTCATGAGCAAGCAAGTTGGATGCACACCCACTTAGTTTTCATGTTGAGCTTTCATACAGTTATAGCTCTTAGTGCATCCGTTGCATGGCAATCCCTACTACTCGCATTGACATTGATTGATGAGCATCTCCATAGCCCGTTGATTAGCCTTGTTGATGTGAGACTATTTTATTATTTTTGACTTCCCCTTATTAATCTCTACCACCACACTCTATTCCACCCATAGTGCTATATCCATGGCTTGCGCTCATGTATTGCGTGGGGGTTGAAAAAGCTGAAGCACGTTAAAAGTATGAACCAATTGCTCGGCTTGTCATCGGGCATTTGGACTTCATTTGGTACTGTTTCGTGGCATTTGGACTTCATTTGGTACTGTTTCTCAGAAAAGCCAAAAACAAGCAGAAAACAGCAACTGGCACTGGGCACTAGGTTAATAGGTTAGTCCCAAAAAATGATATATAATTGCATATAATTGCATATAAAAACATCCAAGATTGATACTATAATAGCATGGAACAATCAAAAATTATAGATACGTTGGAGACGTATCACCCCTATGCCTAGATTACCCCAAGGTCACGGGAATCCGCGAGTTGATTACCAAAACATACATCAAGTGACTCAATAGAATACCCCATTGTCAGCACGGGTATCCAGATGCAAGACATACATAAAGTGTTCTCAAATCCAAAGTATTCAATCCGACAATAACGAAACCTCAAAGGGAAAGACTCAATTCACCACAAGAAGATAGAGAGGGAAGAAACACCATATGATCCAACTATATTAACAAAGCTCGCGGCACATCCAGATCGTGTCAAATCAAAACACGAGAGGGAGAGAGATCAAACACATAGCTACTGATACATACCCTCAGCCCCGAGGGTGAACTACTCCCTCCTCGTCATGGAGACCGCCGGGATGATGAAGATGGCCTCTGGTGATGATTTCCCCCTCCGGCAGAGTGTCGGAACAAGGCTCCGGATGAGATCACTTCGGTACAGAGGCTTGTAGCGGCGGCGTGGGAGTTCTAGGTTTCTTTCTGGGGTTTTGTATATTTATAGGATTTTTCAGCGTTGGATTCACGCCAGGGGGGCCCACGAGGGAGCGACAAGCTCGGTAGGTGCGCCCTGGGGGGAGGGCGCGCCCCCCAGGCTTGTCGCTTCCTCGTGAGGCTTCTGGTCCTTCCTCGAAGCTTCGGGGGTCTCTTTTGGTCCATAAAAACTCACCGTAAATTTTTAGCCCAATCCGAGAACTTTTATTTCTGCACAAAAAAGAACACCACGGTAGTTCTGCTGAAAACAGCATCAGTCCGGGTTAGTTCTAATAAAATCATACCAAAACCATATAAAATTGTTATAAACATGGCATGAATACTTCATAAATTATAGATACGTTGGAGACGTATCAGCATCCCCAAGCTTAATTCCTGTTCGTCCTCGAGTAGGTAAATGATAAAAGAAATAATTTCTGAAGTTTGAATGCTAGCATAGTGCATAAGTTTGATCAATGATAATTCCAATCACTTTTTCCGGCATTATATATCATAAACAGTAGCTCATCTCATAAAATTTCTCATGATCTAGTAGCAAGCTATTCACATGCCAAAGTATAGACCATAATGTGGGATCGAGGAGATAGGTCTAGAGGGGGGGTGAATAGACTCCTAACCAGTCAAAGGTGCAGTTTTTAATTTCTCTTGGAACTTAGGCAGATTTTGGCACAAGTTAAGATCACTCCAGTACTTTCTACACATGCATATCTAGAGATTGAGCAGCGGAAATAGTAAAGCATGCAATAGTACGGAAAGTAAAGGGGTAGAGTATGGAAGATCAAACGCAATGAAGACACGGTGGTTTTTGGCGTGGTTCCGATAGGTGGTGCTATCGTACGTCCACGTTGATGGAGACTTCAACCCACGAAGGGTAACGGCTGCGCGAGTCCACGGAGGGCTCCACCCACGAAGGGTCCACGAAGAAGCAACCTTGTCTATTCCACCATGGCTTACGTCCATGAAGGACTAGCCTCACTCGGGGTAGATCTTCACGAAGTAGGCGATCTCCTTGCCCTTACAAACTGCTTGGTTCAACTCCACAACATGTTGGAGGCTCCCAAGTGACACCTAACCAATCTAGGAGACACCACTCTCCAAAAGGTAATAGACGGTGTGTTGTTGATGAACTCCTTGCTCTTGTGCTTCAAATGATAGTCTTCCCAGCACTCAAACAACTCCTCACAGATTTGGCTATGGTGGAAGAGGGATTTGAGTGGAAAGCAACTTGGGAAAGGCTAGAGATCAAGGTTCAAATGGTAGGAATGGAATGGCTTGATCTCAACACATGAGTAGGTGGTTCTCTCTCAGAAAATGTATGGTGGAAGTGTAGGCACGTTCCGATGGCTCTCCTTACAGAGAAGGTGGTGGTGGAGGGGTATATATAGCCTCCACACAAAATCCAACCGTTACACACTTTTGACCCAACTCGGTGGCACCGATTCAGAAGACTCGGTACCACCGAACTGTGTAAAAGCTATGAACTTTAGGAATCTCGGTGGGACCGATACGGACAACTCGGATGGACCGAAGTGCAATGGCTTAGGGCAAACCTCATCTCGGTGGCACCGATTGCATCAACTCGGTTGGACCGAAGTGAAGCAATAAGGTAATAGAGACTTGGCAGGCCATCTCGGTGAGACCGATTTGCAAAACTCGGTGAGACCGAAGTGAGTGCAAACGATTACAGAGAGTTTGCAAGGCCATCTCGGTGGGACCGAGATCCATTTCGGTGGATCCGATTTGTTAGGGTTTTGGCAGTGGCTAAGTCTTGGATGAACTCGGTGGGGCCGGATAGAGAATTTTGGTGGGGCCGAGTTAGAATGTGGGTTCTGGACATCTTTGGGATTGAGAGAGTGGTTGAGGGTTTAGGAGTACTGTCACTAAGCACTTGAGCAAAAAGACCATTAAGCAACACCTCATCCCCTTTTAATAGTATTGGCTTTCCTATGGACTCAATGTGATCTTGGATCACTAAGCCAAAAATGTAGAGTCTTGATCTTTTGCCAATCCTTGTCCTTAGCATTTTGAAGGGGTTCCACGTCCTCTTGTCCCTGCCACGCCATTGTTGAACTTATCTGAAATTCACAAGATAAAAGCATTAGTACAACACATGTATGTTGGCATAAATTACCAAAACCACCAAGGGAGCAAATGTGCTTTCACATAAACTTTCTTGAAAACTAACAAACTATGTTCTCAGTCATCAAACAATTGCAATTCATCTTATTTTCAGGAAGGGTCTATGTAAGAGCTTTGATTTAGCAAATTCCACATACTCAACTACATATAGTCTTCCATGATTGCTGACACTCAAAGCATATTTTTAGAACAAACCGTTTCAGTCAAACACATAGGAAGATAGGGGCTTAATGTTTTGCCTCCCAACTTATTTATCTCAGGAATAATGTCAACAATAATAACTCATGATCACCTATATTCAACTAGATATATGTGCTTGGATCTTTCCCCACCACATGATGCTTGCCAAGAGAGAAAATAAAATCGGAATAGGCACTTCGCATAAAAGTAAATACATAAAGTAAAAGATAGGCCCTTCACAGAGGGAAGCAGAGGTTGTGATGCGCTTTTTATTTTTGTATGTGCAAACTCTTAATGTAAAGGAACATCACTTTATATTGCCCCTTGTGATAGCGACCTTTATTATGCAGTCTGTCACTTTTATTTCTTCACCATCACAAGATCGTACAAAGCTTATTTTCCCTTACAATAAAAGTTCATACATATTTAGAGGCAATTTTTATTGCTTTATGCATCAATGACAACTTACTTGAAGGATCTTATTCAATCCATAGGTAGATATAGTGGACTCTCATGACATGAAACTGGGTTCAAGGGTTTTGGATGCACAAGTAGTATCTCTACTTAGTGCGGATTTTTGGCTAGCAAAGGATATGGGGCAAGCACCACATGTTAGAGGATCCAAGAACATATATCTTCTATGTGAATATAAACAAACATAACCCATTACGTTGTCTTCCTTGTCCAACATCAACTGCTTGATAAAGGTTGAAAATAAATAATGGGGGCTCACAATCATAGAAGATATCCAAGATAGTATATTTATATGTGAAATCTCTCTTCCTTCAATATTCTTTCATGAATTGTTCAAGTGACCAATGTTGTGTTTGCTAACTTTCAATAAATTTCACCACTTATACTTCTTATACATGAAGTCAATACTCCCCGTGGGACAAGCATATGAAGCATATATAATTTCATATTTATGACCTTCAATTCATTCAACAATTTACTCAAAGGATATAAGTGAAGCACAAGAATGAATGACAAACTACTCCAAAAGATATAACTGAAGATCAATGAGTAGTCAAACAATTAAGTAGCTATGTGAGGACTCTCTCTCATTCAATATTTTAGATCCAAGGATTTTATTAAAAAAGCAAGCAAAATTAAAATAAAAGGACACTCCAAGAATAGCACATATCATGTGAACAAGTAAAAACTTAGGCTAACCGATAGGTGTTGATGAAGAAAGGTGGGATGCCCATCGGGGCATCCCCAAGCTTAGTTGGTTGAAACTTCTTGAAAAGTTATCTTGGGGAGCCTTGGGCATCCCCAAGCTTGAGCTCTTGTGTCTCCTTAATTCCTCTCATATCATGGCTTCTCCTAAATCTTAAAAACTTCATCCACACAAAACTCGACGAGAACTCGTGAGATAACTTAGTATAAATCAACTCAAAACCTTAACATTATCTACTGTAGAAAATCACTAAAATTATAATTAAGCATTGCATACTAAATACCTCTGCATATTTAATACTCCTATCCACAAATAGAAACATTAAATAGGCAAACATATGCAAACTATGCAACTATAACAGCAATCTACCAAAACAGAACGGTCTGTAAAGGGGGAATAAAAAATCATACTTCCCTAACTCGAAAAATTCTGAAAAATGACCACGTGATATAGAACTCATGCATGCTTAATGTGTAAAAATTTCAGATTTTTATCATGTTCTGACAATTCACATAAATTCAGGACATAACAGAAAACTTTCTGTTTTCAAACAGCAACACATAAACTACCAAACTGAGCATGGTAAAGGCTATAATTGGCATTTTATTGAAATAAAAGATACAAAAAAATGATTATTGATAAAATAAATTAAATCTCAACAAAATAAAATGACACTGCAAGAAAAACTCATATTATGTGACGAATAAAAATATAGCTCCAGGTGAGGTTACCGATAATGTTGAAGACGAAAGAGGGGATGCCATCCGGGGCATCCCCAAGCTTAGATGCTTGAGTATTCCTTGAATATTACCTTGGGGTGCCTTCGGAATCCCCAAGCTTAGGGTCTTGCCGCTCCTTATTCTCCTCATATCAATATCTCACCCAAAACTTGGAAACTTCAATCACACAAAACTTAACGGAACTCAGTGAGATAGGTTAGTATGAAAATAAATCATTCACTTTCGTACTGTAAAGGAAAGATTCATAACTGTTCTCACATAATACCTACTGTATTCTATCATTTCCACAATTTATATCTCACAATATAAGCTATGGAAACACTAAAACAAGCAAACTATTCAATAAAAATAGAATATGTCAAAAACAGAACAGCATGTAGTGAGAGAATTAAAAAGCATACTTCTGTACCTCCAAAAATTCTGAAAAATTAGGACAACGTAAACAATTTGTAAACCAATACTGTGTACAAATTTCAGAATTTTCTCACGCCCCAGTACAGAATAGAAATTCCAGCACTGGATGCAAAAGTCTCTGTTTTTGCACAGAATCAAATCAACAAGTATCCATACTATCCCAAAGGCTTTACTTGGCACATTATTGAAAAAAACATATAAAACATGATTACTACAGTATCTTAATCATGTGGACACACAAAAACAGTAGGTATAAATATTGGGTTGTTTCAACAAGCGCTTTTCTTTTAAAGCATTTTAGCTAGGCATGATGATTTTAATGATGCTCACATAAAAAGTGAAGGATTGAAAAAATAATGGGAGAATCATGAAACATATGGCATGCACATTTAATCCTAACACACTTCCTATGCATAGGGATTCTGTGAGCAAACAACTTATGGGAGCAAGAATCAACTAGCATAGGAAGGCAAAACAAGCATGACTTCAAAACTTTCAACACATAGAGAGGAAACTTGATATTATTGGAACACCTACAAGCATATGATCCTCTCTCATAATAATTTTCAGTAGCATCATGAATGAATACAACAATATAGCTATCACATAAAGCATTCTTTTCATGATCCACAAGCATAGAAATTTTATTACTCTCCACATAAGCAAATTTCTTCTCATTCATAATAGTGGGAGAAAACTCAACAAAATAACTATCATGAGATACTTGATTGACATAATCAAATTGAACATTAAAATCATGATGACAAGTTTCATGGTTATTATTACTATTTATAGCATACATGTCATCACAATAATCATCATAGATGGCAACTTTGTTGTCATAATCAATTGAAACCTCTTCCAAAATAGTGGAATCATCAGATCCTCTCATCGTGGGAGGACCAATCTTCATCAACATCTTCACCAGCACCATCTCATCTCAAACCCTAGTTCATCTCTTGTATTCAATCTTTGTCTCAAAACCTCAGATTGGTACCTGGGGTTGCTAGTAGTGTTGATTACATCTTGTAGTTGATGCTAGTTGGTTTATTTGGTGGAAGATTATATGTTCAGATCCTTAATGCTATTCAATACCCCTCTAATCTTGAACATGAATATGATTTGTGAGTAGTTACTTTTGTTCTTGAGGACATGGGAGAAGTCTCGTCATAAGTAATCATGTGAATTTGGTATTCGTTCGATATTTTGATGCTATGTACGTTGTGCTTCCTTTAGTGGTGTCGTGTGAACGTTTGCTACTTGTGATCTGCGTTGGTTTTTCCCCGAAGAGGAGGGGATGATGCAGTACAGTAGAGATAAGTATTTCCCTCAGTTATGAAACCAAGGTTATCAATCCAGTAGGAGAATCACACAACAACTCGTTAGCAGTACCTGGACACAAAACAACAAATCCTTGCACCCAACGCAAAGAAGGGGTTGTCAATCCCTTGGCGGTTAATTGCAAGATTAAATTGTATGGTGATAGATAATAAAATAAATAAAGTAAAAGGGCAGCAAGGTATTTCTAGGATTTTGAATATATGATTAAGATAGACCTGGGGGCCATAGTTTTCACTAAAGGCTTCTCTCATGAAAATAGCATACGGTGGGTGAACAAATTACTGTTGGGCAATTGATAGAAAAGCAAATAATCATGACGATATCCAAGGCAATGATCATGTATATAGGCATCACGTCCGAGACAAGTAGACCGACTCCTGCCTGCATCTACTACTATTACTCCACACATCGACCGCTATCCAGCATGCATCTAGTGTATTAAGTCCATAAAGAACGGAGTAACGCCTTAAGCAAGATGACATGATGTAGACAAAGTAAACTCACGCATGAATAAACCCCATCTTTTTACCCTTAATAGCAACGATACATACGTGTCATGTCCCTTTCTGTCACTGGGATTGAGCACCGCAAGATCGAACCCATTACAAAGCACCTCTCCCATTGCAAGATAAATCAATCTAGTTGGCCAAACCAAATCAATAGATCGGAGAGAAATACGAAGCTATAATAATCATGCATAAAAGAGTTCAGAGAAGACTCAAATAATATTCATGGATAATCTGATCATAAATTCACAATTCATCGGATCCCAACAAACACACCGCAAAAAGTGATTACATCAGATAGAACTCCAAGAACATCGAGGAGAACATTGTATTGAAGATCAAAAAGAGAGAAGAAGCCATCTAGCTACTAACTATGGACCCGAAGGTCTGTGGTAAACTACTCACGCATCATCGGAAGGGCAGCAAGGTTGATGTAGAGCCCCACTGTGATCGATTCCCCCTCCGGCAGAGTACCGAAAAAGGCCTCCAGATGGGATCTCTCGAGAACAGAAGCTTGCGGCGGCGGAAAAAGTATTTCGTGGACTCCTCTGTTGGTTTCCTGATTTGAGAGAATTTATAGAGGTGGAATTAGGTCAAACGGAGTTGTGTGGACCCCACAAGCCACCAGGGCGCCCCCCCCCCCGGGGCGCGCCGTAGTGCCTCGTGGGCCACTGCTTCATCTTCTCGTCCCCTCCCGAAGCTTCTAGTGTTTGTTATGTCCAGAAAAAAAATCTCCAAAAAGTTTCGTGGCATTTGGACTTCGTTTGGTACTGATATTCTGGAAAACCAAAAACAGGCAAAAAACAGCAACTGGCACTGGGCACTAAGTTAATAGGTTAGTCCCAAAAAATGATATATAATTGCTTTAAATGTATATAAAAAACATCCAAGATTGATACTATAATAGCATGGAACAATCAAAAATTATAGATACGTTGGAGACGTATCAGCATCCCAAAGCTTAATTCCTGCTCGTCCTCGAGTAGGTAAATGATAAAAACAGAATTTTTGATGTGGAATGCTACCTATCATATTCATCATATATTATTTTCTTTGTAACATGGACATTTGGACTTGAATGATTCAAAGCAATAGTCTATAGTTTGACATGAAGACATAAATATTCAAGCATACTAACAAGCAACCATTTCTTTCAAAATATCAATGCTAAAGAAAGTTATCCCTAGCCCATTATGCTCAATCATTGATCCATTCATGAAACACACTCAATATTAGCTACACACAATGCACAAGTATGACAATAGTGCTCTCTAGTTGGTGCTTTGTAAGAGAAGATGGAGACTCAAAATAAATAAAATTGCATAAAAGTAAATAGATAGGCCCTTCACAGAGGGAAGCGGAGTTTGCAAATGTGCCAGAGCTCAAAGCTTAAATTAGAGAGATAAAATTATTTTTGAGAGGCATGCTTTTCCTGTCAACGAAAACGACCAAGAATTCCCAATATTTTCCATGCT
This sequence comes from Elymus sibiricus, assembly GCA_039707655.1. Taxonomy (NCBI): domain Eukaryota; kingdom Viridiplantae; phylum Streptophyta; class Magnoliopsida; order Poales; family Poaceae; genus Elymus; species Elymus sibiricus. Next base: position 116,613,822 of record CM077676.1, on the reverse strand, counting down.
AGACACATCATGGGCGGTTCCGAAACAAAAAATAAAGTTTATTTCCTTTCCACCATTCTTTCACAATCCATGGCTAGCCGTATCCACGGGTGCCCTCCATACCAACATTTTCCAAGGAATTTTGTTATTATTATTTTTGATTCATTGTGGGACTGGGCATCCCTATTACCGGACACTCTCTCGTGCAATGACAAGTGAATAAACACTCATCGTGAGAATAACACACCTAACATGAAAAATATTGGCCACCCCCTGCCGCTTCTTGAGCGGTACGGGCACACAAAATGGAAAATTATTTTGAAAAATTAGAATTGTACATGCAAATTTACTTGGAACGGCATGGAAATACCGCATATATGTAGATATGGTGGACTCATTTGGCACAACTTGGGTTTAAGGAGTTGGATGCACAAGTAGTAATCCCGCTTAGTACAAATGAAGGCTAGCAAATAGATTGAGAAGCAACCAACCAAAAAGCAAAAACGGTCATAAACATGCATTGAACATAACTAACACCGAATAATGCACCATAAGTACGATATAATTTTGTTGCGTAACTATTGAATTAATGTGCATGCATAGGGAATCACAAACCTTAACACTAATAATCTTAATAAATCACAATTACTCACTAACATGACTCACATATTATCATCTCCATATCGCAAAACTATTGCAAGGAATCAAATTTATCATATCCAATGATCTTTCATGAAAGTTTTTATTATATCCCTCTTGAATATTCATCACTTTGGGACCAAATTCATATCTTGTGCAAATTATCATTACTATTATCAACTCTCAAAAAGATATAAGTGAAGCATGAGAGTGCAAATATTTCTTCAAAATTTTATCTTATCAACTCTCAAAATAATATAAGTGAAGCATGAGAGTGCAAATATTTCTTCAAAATTTTATCTTATCAACTCTCAAAATAATATAAGTGAAGCATGAGAGTTTAAATATTTCTTCAAAATATAGCCACCGCCGTGCTCAAAAAGATTTAAGTGAAGCACTAGAGCAACTGCCTAGCTCAAAAAATTTAAGTGAAGCACATAGAGTATTCTAATAAATCATGATAAACGCGTGGCTCTCTCAAATAGGTGTGTCCAGCAAAGATGATTGTGACAAACTAAAAAGCAAACAAAGCAAAGACTCATATAATACAAGACGCTCCAAGTAAAACACATATCATGTGATGAATAAAAATATAGCTCCAAGTAAAATTACCGATAGTTGGTAGAAGAAAGAGGGGATGCCTTCCGGGGCATCCCCAAGCTTAGACGCTTGAGTCTTCCTTGAATATTACCTTGGGGTGCCTTGGGCATCCCCAAGCTTAGGCTCTTGCCACTCCTTATTCCTTCATCTATCATGATCTCACCCAAAACTTGAAAACTTCAATCACACAAAACTCAACAAAACCTTCGTGAGATCCGTTAGTATAACAAATAAATCCTTAACTCTAAGTACTGTAGTAAATTGATTCATATTTAATATTGGCATAATGCTACTGTACTCCAACTTCTCCATGACTCATACCCCCCGATACGATCCATAGATTCATCAAAATAAGCAAACTATGCAACAAAAACAGAATCTGTCTAAAACAGAACAGTCTGTAAAGATATATTTAAAAGCTATACTTCTGTAGCTCCAAAAATTCTGAAAAATTAGGACAACGTGGGCAATTCATATACCAATACTTTTTAAAAATTTAAGATTTTTCTAATTCTCCAGTACAGAGCTAAAATTCCAGCACTGGACGCAAAACTTTCTGTTTTCCAAACAGCATTAATTATACTATCTTCCAAATCATCCCAAAGGCACTACTTGGCACAAACACTAATCTATTATTATATATAAAAAGTATTTGATGGGTTAACCAGAAAAAGATAAATATGTTAGAAATTACCACAAAAATCAGAAACATCCGGTCATTGATCTGGTGGACCCTCTATTAATCAACAAAACATGACCCTTAGATCTTCATAAATGAATGTGGACCCACACTGTGTTTATAGATCTAAAACGTTGTGGAATAGAACTCTTATTTTTTTTTAGAATTAGAGCTCTTAATTTCAGCATATCAAAAGAGATCTCTTAACAGTTCAAAAAAAAGATCTCTTAATCTATCACGTCATAAAAATGATCAGCGACAGGTAACTTCAAAAGAAAAAAAAAATATTATTTCAGCAGATCAAAAGAGATCTCTGATCACGTTAAAAAGGACCAACGGTACGTTATGGACTAGAACTCTTCGGGTTTTTTTTTGAGAATCAGAACTCTTAGTTTCAGCATATCAAAAGAGATCTCTTAACACCCCTAAAAAAAAGAGATCTCTCAACAGTTCAAAAAAAAATCTCTTAATTTTGTCACGTCATAAAAAAGATCAGCCGCAGGTAACTTCAAAAGAAAAAATATATTATTTCAGCAGATCAAAAGAGATCTCTGATCACGTAAAAAAAGGGCCAGCGGTAGGTACGATCAGAAAAGGAGGAGCGGCAGCAACAACAGATCCCTGGGAGAAGTAAATAGCGTGCATCTTTGGGAGAAGAAGAAAAAAACAGCCCCATGCTTACAAATAATATCTGTACGTTCTTCTTAACATGCATGTATTACATGGTGGATCTGAGATGATTTATCGTGACAGATGTACACGTACATTTGTTTAAAAAAGCATCTTCCAAAAGAAAATAGCATGCAATCATGAAAAAAAAAACTAGATTCTTCAGTGGTCAAAGACAAATTGGACAAGATACGTACTCCCTCTGCAAAGAAATATAAGAGCATTTAGATCACTAAAGTTCTTTACGGAGGGAGTACAATACTATTTTTTGCATGAGAACATTGCTTGGGCATGAAAAAAATTAGATGCTGGCATGGCAGCTACTTCCATCGAGCGTGGCTGACAAATATACAACCCTGTTAGTACTTAGTTGGGAAAACTAAGAACATAATGAGACCAAAGTTACACAAATATAGCCGTAGTGTTCAGCTACGTACTATCTAGCCGTTCATGTGATTAAGCATCTGGATCCACTAGATGCAACAAAGTATAAGAGATAACATACATGGTTTGTGACTAATCTCATTAGGAGAATGTAGCATGGCCAATACTTTTCTTCAAAATATCGCAAAAATATATTTATTTATAAAAAGAATCCGCTTTGATTTGGATTCCCACCTTCCATACGAACTGTAAAACATAATTAATCTGACACAATGTGTCAATTAGAAAACTGGACTGAGTACTGCGGTACACGACCTTGCATCTATCAAGCATATCATGGAATGAGAGAACCACCAGCCATGACTGTGCGGTCATCAAAGCATGTGGTCTAAATTTGCGTTGTAATTCCACGCAAGCTACCAACACGTCCATGTACCACAACAATGCCAAGAGGCCGGGAGTATCATGAGTTGATAATTGATGATGGACTTAAGCCAATCTTCCGTCTACTTTCAAGGTTGGTTAAGACCTAGAATATGCCTCTGTGTTTGTGCTCTATTTCTAATGTAACTGGAATATGCATTCAGGTATACAACAATACATTTTTTCACCCTTAGCAAATAAGATCATAATAGTTGGTTAGCAAGGCGAGGAAACCAATGGTGATGTGCAAGATGCGAGTCATCACCCTAATGTTCTACTCGGTTCGCTACTAAGGAGCATTGTTGACCAAATGTGGAAGTGTTTTCTGTGTCAGAGCTAATAGAAATGATTTCTAGGACGAAGAGACGTAGTAAAATCAATGGATAATTGTGAAAATAAATGTTGAAAATATGTTCCCCAAGCAAGCGCGGTGATCCTGTCAAATCATACAACAAATACATATGACAAAGGACATAGGATGTGCAGGTTGAACAACTGTGGAGCGATGAGCGAGTGAAAGGAAATAGATAAAGGCAATACTAAATGCGTAAGTGTGTTCCATCATACTCACTCCATTTCTTTATATAAGGTGTATTTGTTTTTCCAAAAGACAAACGAGTGCATGTTTGACCGAGTTTTTAGAAAAATATATCAATATCCACAATACAAAATTTATATCATTTGATCCATCATGAAAAGCAGTTTCATATTTTATCCATTAGGTATTGCTGATGTTGCAGAGTGGATAATAACCATGAACATGTGTCATTAAATGATTTTCTATCCATTAACAGTTTATTAAGAACTATCAGACCAAAATCATAAGATTATTTTTTAAGAAAAACAACACGCTTAGAAGAAACATACGTTTTAACAATAAATTCATATACAAAACTAACGATCAAACCTATATATTGGTAATTTAAACGATTTCTAGAACATGATGGGAAAGAGAAGAAGAAGACCGAGACAAATAGAACATCATTTTTATTTGGCCAAACAGTGAACATGAAGGGATTCTTTTGTCTTTTAATCAATTCCTTTTGTTATTTGATTCAAAATATTACGTAAATATTTATATGCACTATAAGCACCTAGATGGACATTTATATATTTTTCACGGTGGCATTATAATCTTACATTATGTCATCATATATATTCTTAACACGTGATATTTATACTAAATTATAAACACACGTGATGAGATAGAAAACGAGAATCAGACTAGGCATCTCACAGGAAAGCAAACACAAAGAAACTAATTATGTAGACCACATGAACGATAGCTCTTCACAATTGTATCTACTATTATCCAGTTGACCTTATTATTAGTGCCAACCCATACATCTTCACAATATATATAAGCAACATCGAAGAAGACTTAAACTAGGGTCGGTAGGTTGTACATTCACATCGTTAACCAAGTGAGCTACACTCACTTCTTTGTTTGACCCTATTTTATTAATAGTTGGCACCACATTGACATTCATATTTTGACATCTAATATCAAGTAGAAACTATGGATTCTAATTTGAGTCGTCACTCCAAGCTTTGCTCTAATATTTGTACCATATGGAAATATCAGCTAGCTCGATATGTAAACTTGAATTCTTTGAAGGCGTGTAGTATTCTGCACGAATGACACATACAACTAATCACTAATATGGTTTTCGTAACAATCATTATTCCACAAATTATAGAATATGATATTTTATTGATATTCATGATAGCTATAGTACTACAAAACCTATAATATGAACCCTACTTTCAGCACACTATCGACGGCGCCCTCGCAACTTCTTTGTAACTACAAACAATGAGATTTTATATTCACATTTTGGTCTCAGTTTTTCTTTACACAAAACAAATAGTATGTTCTAATTATAAACTTTCTAAATTTCTAGCCTGCGCATCGAGCGGGCCACTCTGCTAGTTAAAAACGTAAAAACACAATCATAACAGTAGCATAATTGTGTAAACACACAAGAACAGAAATAAAAATTAAAAAATTATTTTATTCATTGGGTTGCCTCCCAACAAGCGCTATTGTTTTATGCCCCTATCTAGGCATAATGCATAGTTTCAAGTATTGTCATCCTTCTTCTTCTTATCCAAAGATGCACTTTCATCAAAGGGTTTTTCAAAGGTAATATGAAACACATCATCCATAGAAATTTTAGCATTAGCAAGTTGTCCTTCTGTAAATCCCCCTTGATTACCGGCTACAATCCAAGAGTATTGTCTATTAACACTATTGAAAACTTGTTGGATTATATTCAAAGGAGGAACTTCCTTTTTAATATTTTCATCAAAGATGCGGTCATTGCGGAACAAATACCTCAACAAGTAGTCATTATTATAAAGGATCTCATCTATTCCCGGTTTTTCACGGTTCATACCATAAAAATCAAAGATCTCCCTAGCTTCTCGCACTATGTGATCAAATTCATTCCTGAGGACAAGGGTAGCTATTTTCTTAGCTCTAGGATTTTTTATAACTGGTAACTCATAAAACAATCTTTGCAAAGTAGGATGGGTGCAAATAAATCTCCATTCAAGTTTAAGAACAAGTGCGGAAATAGCTTCGGCATAATTTTTGGTTTCTTTAATTATAGGAGCATCATCACAAGCCAAGGTCCCAATGCAATTAAAAAATTCTTGGATGACACTTTTTCCTATAACATTCCCATGTCCATACACAAAAGTTTTAGCATCAAGATTGGTAGAACTTCCAATTTTAGGAGTTCTACCATCATCAGTTTCTGCCATGCCAAAATCACTCATGATAACACTCTTCAAGCAAGCGAACAAGAAGACACGCAAAAAGGCAAACGGAAAATATTTTTGTATTCTTGTAAAAACTTTTTAGAAGTGGGGGAGATGAAAACGAGAGGCAAAGGCAAATAACATAAATGCAAGGAGATGTAGGTTTTGTGCGTAGATACTTGATAGATGTTGATGATGTCTCCCCGGCAACGGCGCCAGAAATTCTTTCTGCTACTTGTGATCTGCGTTGGTTTTTCCCCGAAGAGGAGGGGATGATGCAGTACAGTAGAGATAAGTATTTCCCTCAGTTATGAAACCAAGGTTATCAATCCAGTAGGAGAATCACGCAACAACTCATTAGCAGTACCTGCACACAAAACAACAAATCCTTGCACCCAACGCAAACAAGGGGTTGTCAATCCCTTGGCGGTTAATTGCAAGATTAAATTGTATGGTGATAGATAAATAGATCAAACAAAAATACAAAATAAAATAAATAAAGTAAAAGTGCAGCAAGGTATTTTTAGGATTTTTAATATATGATTAAGATAGACCCGGGGGCCATAGTTTTCACTAGAGGCTTCTCTCATGAAAATAGCATACGCTGGGTGAACAAATTACTGTTGGGCAATTGATAGAAAAGCAAATAATCATGACGATATCCAAGGCAATGATCATGTATATAGGCATCACGTCCGAGACAAGTAGACCGACTCCTGCCTGCATCTACTACTATTACTCCACACATCGACCGCTATCCAGCATGCATCTAGTGTATTAAGTCCATAAAGAACGGAGTAACGCCTTAAGCAAGATGACATGATGTAGACAAAGTAAACTCATGCATGAATAAACCCCATCTTTTTACCCTTAATAGCAACAATACATACGTGTCATGTCCCTTTCTGTCACTGGGATTGAGCACTGCAAGATCGAACCCATTACAAAGCACCTCTCCCATTGCAAGATAAATCGGCCAAACCAAATCAACAGATCGGAGAGAAATACGAAGCTATAATAATCATGCATAAAAGAGTTCAGAGAAGACTCAAATAATATTCATGGATAATCTAATCATAAACTCACAATTCATCAGATCCGAACAAACTGTGGCACCCCGGCTCAGAGAGACCGGAACACCCCGTATTCCAACACAGAGATCAAGTCTTCTGGAATACGGCACTGCTTGGCATAGAACAAATCAGCTCTTTATTACATGTAATACGGGTACAAGGGTCCGATATTACAAGGGTTACAGGGGCACGGCGACACTTCGCCTGCTAAGGTAGTTCTATGCTAGCAGCAGAACATCTCGAAGCAGAATAAATTCTAGCAGCGGAACAGCGATAACGGTGATGGACTTCACTCTGCAGGGACTGTGGCTAGGACGTAGCCTAGAGTGCAACCTCGGGATCCTCGACAAGCAAGCAATCACGGCATCACCTGCAATCTGGCATGACACGCCAGGTGAGTACTTTGAATGTACTCGCAAGCTCACATCAATCAAGACAAACAACAGCATGGCATTTACAGGTTAATTATCAATGATGAACATGATACTACTAGAACAACATGAGCATGGCATGTACATATATTTCATGATATGAACATGATGATACTAGCACTAGTATGCAAGGGGGTCGACGTTTAAGGTCTCATGGACCAACTTACTCTGCTCGGAGGTTATCTCGTAACCACCATAGATATCAATCTTTCTTACCGCCGTGATCATCACACGATCACCTCATGATCAACCATCATCAAGAATACCATCGTGATCAACTCGTGGCCACATAAAGATCAACCAACTTCTTTCTCATCGAACCGGGGTTGTTATTATTCAGGTTATTATTTCTGTTGACCCATAGTGTGACCTACTACGAACTGTGTCCATGACCGAGGACGCGGCCATCGATAGATTATACACTCTGCAGAGGTTAGTACACTGTACCCACACTACGGAACTCATGGCCTCATGCTCCCATTCGGGTGGACCAACGACATTTCGACAAAATCAATCTATTGCATGACACTCTCCCGGCCACTCCGACAAACTCCCCTTTGGGCTATGTCCTGGGTGACCCCGATGCCAACTTGTGACATCCGCCACCTCTGTGGCCGCCACTGTCGTGGCCAAACATAAACATCGTCCCAAACGGGGACCTCGGATATCCATACAACTCGGGCCTTCAAGGTTATGACTGCCTACCGGGCCAGGGTAGCGCCAGTGCACAACCTTCCCTCATAGGAGGCACCGGCGAGAGGCATGACAATAGACCGCATTAGGGCCCCCCATAAGGCAAGTGTGGCTGCACTGGTTAGCTCGATTCGGTGGCAGCATGACTCAGCCAATAGATTTGTTCTAGTTCGATTAATGTCAGGTTCACTTGGATGGTGATGAGCTGAGTCACAGTAAAATGACAATGCATATGAGCAAGATATCAACATAAACATGGATGGGCAACATAACCATTCAACATATGGATCATAGCATCAACAACAATAAATCATTTAATCTACTAGATGCAACTAAGCATGGCATAGCGATCATTATGTATATTACAAGTACTTTCATATCAAACCCTAACTACTCATGTGAGCATAACATTATCACTAGCATCGGAAATGATAACAAGAAGATAGCATGGTAATAATAACAATAACACTATCAAAGGAGAAGAATCACATATACACAAGAACATAGCATAAGCATGGACATAGATTCACAAGCATATATTCACTACTGGAATCAGGGACTTTGCCATCTGCCAGCTCTTTGCCGTCTGCTGACAGATGGCAAAGAGGATATTTGCCGTCTGCTTTTATAAAGCAGACGGCAAAGAACATGCTGATGACAAAGAGGCTCTTTGCCATCTGCACTTCGTTACCGTCTGCTGGCAGACGGCAAAGAGTTCTTTGCCGTCTGCCAGCAGACGGCAAAGAACAAAGTGGGCCCCACTTGGTACTGCACTTGCCAGGTCACACGGGCCACTTCTTTGCCGTCTGCTGGCAGACGGCAAAGAACTCTTTGCCGTCTGCCAGCAGACGGCAAAGAGGTGAGGGGGCCCCACAGTGTAACGGCGGGGACGGGCTAACGGCCCCCCTCTTTGTCGTCTGCTGGCAGACGGCAAAGAACTTTGCCGTCTGCCAGCAGACGGCAAAGAGGGGGCTTAATTTTCGCCATCCCCCTGCGCCTCCCGCCTCTCTCTCTTTCTCTCACCTCTCTCTCTCACACCCGCGCCCGTTCCCCTCTCTCACCGCCGCCGCCGCCGCCCCCTCCCCGCCCTCTCGCCGCCGCCCCCTCCCCCCCTCTCTCACCGCCGCCGCCGCCCCCTCCCCGCCCTCCACCACCGCCTGCCCCCCTCCTCGTGGCGCACCTCCACCACCGCGGCGCCGCCCCCTCCTCACGGCCCTCCTGCCGCCGCCGCCCCCTCCCCGACAGCCTCCTCTCCTCGCCGCCGGCCTCCTCTCCTCGCCGCCGGCCGCCCTGCCCCCTGCCCCTCTCTGGTGAGCTTCCCCTGCCCCCCTTTTAATTTTTTTTTCTGTTTTTCTAATTAGATTTTTAGTTTTCTGTTTTTAGATGTTTTGCAAATAGTTGTTTAGGTGTTTGGGTAAATAGGAAAAAATATTTAGACATTTAGGTAGAAAAAAACCTAGAAGAAAAAAAAGAAGAAAAGAAGATGAAAAAAAAGGAAAACTAAAAAAGAAAAAGAACAAAAAATAATAAGAAGAAGAAGAAACAGAAGAAGAGGAGGAGGAGAAGAAGAAGAGGAAAAAAGGAAAGGAAGAAGAAGAAGAGGAGGAGGAGGAGAAGAAAAAAGAAGAAGAGGAAGAAGAAGAAGAAAAAAGAGGAGAGGAGGAGAAGAAGAAGAGGAAAAAGGAAAGGAGGAAGAAGAAGAAGAAGAAGAAGGAAAAAAAGGAAGAAAAGGAAGAAAAGAAAGAAGAGGAAGAAGAAGAAAAGAAAAAAAAGAGAAAAACCCCCGACCCCGACACGGCACCTCGACCCCGACCCGACAACCCGACCCCGACCCGACACCCCGACCCCGACACGACACCCCCCGACAACCCGACCCCGACCCGACACCCCCCGACACCCCGACCCCGACCCCGACCCCGACACCCCGACACCCCTGACACCCCGACACCACGACACCCAGACACGACACCCCCCGACACCCCGACCCCGACACGACACCCCGACACCCCGACACCACGACACCCCGACACCACGCCACCCAGACACGACACCCCCGACCCCCGACACCTCTTCGGCCTCCTGTTGACCGAAAAGGTGCTCTTCGGCCTTCCAGAGGCCGATGGGGTCATATATTTGTGAATTATGAGTTAGGAAGTATATTTCCCGATTTTGTTAAGAAAAACATCATATATATTTGTGTTGATCGGGTGGATTTAAATGTGCAGTTCTTTCGGGGCTGCGAGGGTCTGGTGTTCGACGACCTCCCCGTGCGTTCGACGAGCTCCGCCCCTGCGTTCGTGGGTGAGCACAAATGACATCTCCTCCTCCCCCCTTCATTTGCTCTATTCCGGTCTTCGTGCCGATGAAACTTGCTAGCTATAGGTGTCAATCATCAGTATGCGTGACCACTATGCGTCTCCCGTTTGAAAGGGTTACATCTATAAATATGCATGCATTTGCATATTTATAACCGTGATTCTTTCGAATTGTCCAACGTTATCCATGGACAGCCCGAGTATGTGTAGATTGGGTTCGTTTTCCCATATGCTCTGCTCCGGATCCGATGCAGAATTTCGTCAGTGCCTCCCTGTTGTTCTCTGGGTACACATCCTCTCTGCTTATTGCCGAGACGTGTATCAGGAGAACAGCGGGGAGGTGCTGCCAAAATTTTGCGCCGGATCCGGAGCAGAGCATGGGAAAACGAACCCAATCTACACATACTCGGGTGGGATTAGGACCTATCTTTACCTACTAGCGTCTAGGTTGCATGGACGTAATAAAACTGACAAACTCTATTAACTGATGAATATGGTTTGCTGAATTATGTATATATTTCTTGTGTGTCCAGTAGCTAGGCAAGATGAGTGATCGTGCGTGGATGTACACCGGTCACACTAGTCAGAAAGACATGACCCATGAATGGCTAAGAAAAACCAAGGGGTTTGTGAGAGCCGCATTTGCAAATGGACAGGAAACAAACTGGTGCCCCTGTGTCGACTGCGACAACTTTCATAAGAAGTCCGAGTTTGAAATGATCAAACACCTGCAGAAGTTGGGTTTTACGCCTGATTATACGGTCTGGACATTTCATGGTGAGTCTGCCCAACGTGCCAGAGCTGAGGAGGGCCGTCGTCGCACCGACGAGCATGGTACCGGGATGGAAGACATGGTGGAAGACTTTGATGATGCTCGGGATTCGGACGATGAGATGGAGGAATCTGCAAAGGCCTTCAATGATATGTTGGAGTCTTCAAAACGTCCTCTCCACGAGCACACTGAGCTTTGTCAGCTGGATGCCATCGCACAAGTAATGGCTCTGAAGGCTCAATTCAACTTGGGCAGAGAATGCTACGACGCGATGATGACACTATTTGGACGCTTTCTACCCAAATGCCATGTAATGCCTGCAAACCTGTACCAGTCGGACAAAATCCTCCGTGCACTTAAGATGCCCTATGAGAAGATAGATGCCTGTGAGAAAGGATGTGCCTTATTTAGGCTTGAGTATGCGGACTTGAAGTATTGTCCCGTTTGCCAGTCTTCCAGGTATGTTGAGGTAGACAACGGTATGGGTGAGAAGAGTCAGACAAAAATCCCAGTTAATGTTCTTCGGTATATGCCAATCATACCAAGACTTCAGCGTCTTTTCATGGTCGAAGAGACGGCCAGACAGATGACGTGGCACAAATTGGGCAAAAGAACCGAACTAGATGCAGATGGGGAGCCGATGTTGGTACACACATCGGACGCTTTTGCGTGGAAGCGCTTCGATGCAATACATCATGCTAAAGCAGCAGATCCAAGGCATCCTCGAATCGCCATAAGCACGGATGGGTTCAATGTGTTTGGTATGATGGCAGCTCAATACAGTTGTTGGCCTGTATTTGTCATTCCACTCAATCTCCCCCCCGGACAGATTATGCAAAGAAAGAACATTTTCCTGACGTTGATAATTCCGGGACCCAACTATCCGGGGAAGAATATGAATGTGTACATGCAGCCGCTTAAGGATGAACTGCAAGAAGCTTGGGATAATGGGATCAAGACATACGACGCCGCTACAAAAAAAACTTCCTAATGCGTGCGTGGTACATGTACTCGATGCATGACTTGCCGGCGTATGCGCTATTCGTTGGCTGGTCTGTGCATGGAAGGTTCCCGTATCCCACATGCAAGGCAGCTCTTGAGTTTCGTCGGCTGCAGGCGGGTGGCAAGTTTTCTTGCTTCGACATGCATAGACAGTTCCTGGATCCTCGCCATAAGTTCAGAAAAGACAAGAAGAACTTCATCAAAGGTAGAGTTGTCAAAAACTCTGCACCACCTGCGTTGACAGGCCAACAGACCCTGGATCAGTTCAACTCTCTCGAGCCGGATCCGGAGCGTCCAGGGTAT